>CM035228.1:55642642-58451459 GCA_020226215.1 Sindora glabra | reverse complement strand
TGGTGTGGCAGAGCTTGCAATCACTATTATGAGACTTCCTGTCTTCTTCAAGCAGAGAGATTTCCTGTTTTATCCACCATGGGCTTTTGCACTTCCTATTTGGATTCTTCGGATCCCTCTCTCTTTTATGGAGTCGGGAATATGGATTGTCCTAACTTACTATACCATAGGGTTTGCTCCTTCTGCAAGTAGGTAATAGAGCACATAATGCTTTCGTTTTCGTTAACTATTTTTGCATATATAATATTGAGTGGATGACTTTATTCTTATTTGTTCTAACTTCGAAGTTATAACTGATGTGACTAAAAAATTAACACAGGTTTTTCTGTCATTCCTGGCATTCTTCTGTGTGCATCAAATGGCTTTATCGCTTTTTCGCTTCATTGCTGCCATAGGAAGAACAGAGATTGTGGCAAACACACTTGGTGCCTTTACACTGCTGATTGTATTTGTCCTTGGTGGGTTCATTGTTGCCAAGGTGAGCATGTTAATTTTCCATTTATGCCCCTTGTTCAACCTAGTGTGAGAATTGCATCATTTGAAAAAGTTTGTATATCTATTTAATTTCTTCCTCTACAGATGATATTTCACCATGGATGATTTGGGGCTACTATGTTTCTCCCATGATGTATGGACAGAACGCCATAGCAATTAATGAATTCCTTGACAAAAGATGGAGTGCTGTGAGTTATTCCAGATATGCAGAGAATTATTCTTTTCTTTTCATTAAACACTGCATCTATAGTTTTTCTATTCCTGCTTCTTTCTCTTTTTTACAGCCAACATTGACCCATCTACTCCTGAGCCGACGGTTGGGAAGGCTCTTCTCCAGGCCAGAGGCATGTTTACTGAAGAATATTGGTACTGGATTTCAATTGGGGGTCTTGTCGGATTTTCTTTGCTTTTCAACCTTTGCTTCATTGCTGCTCTGACCTTTCTTGATCGTATGTGCCAGTGCTAATCTTTCTTCAGTTGCAGTTCGATAACTTTGTTTCTGACTATGTCATACTTAAATTGCAGCTTTTGGAGATACCAAATCTATTGTGACGGAGGACGTAGATAAAAGAACAAGCAGCAATCAGTTATCTTCTAGTCAACAATTACAAACAGAACTACTGAAAAGAGCTCATCTTCAACTGCTAAATCATTTCAAGGTACTGAGACTCACCTTCCGAAATTTCCAGTTCAATTTAGAAACTTATTTCTTAAGGAATTAGACTTTCTTCCAAAATATTTATAATTATGTGAAATAAATGGCATCCAGTATTGAGATGAAAGATGTTTCTCTGACTTTCTAAAGTCAAGTTAGAATTTTTCTCAGAATGTGTTGTGTAGTTAATTCAAATTTGAGTATATCACATCTTGAAATGCTGCTGTAGCTTTGCATTCTTGTATGAAGATGTTGTAGTTTATTCCTTCTCTCTGTTAGTTAAAATATATTCCTTCTTCAATTAGCTAGTAATGAATTTTTATAGGAACTGAAATGGATGTAAGGAGCATTCCAGATAGATCAGCTGATAAATCATCAGAGAGTTCAACAACCATGAGGGGAATGGTGTTGCCTTTTCAGTCCTTATCACTTGCTTTTGATCACATCAATTACTACATTGATATGCCAAAAGTAAATTTCTATACCCTTTTGTCCAATTCTAATTTTCTCCAATTTCTGTTCACTCCATATTTTATATAATGGATTAGTATGGAATTGTTATTACATGCCCATTTTCTCATTCGTGGGAAAATTCCGGAACAATAGACACATTTCTGTGATCAGTTTTCTCTGAACATTGATGAACAACAAATGCTTGAATTTTTAATATAAAGAAGCACTGATTTGTTATATGTGCCCCAAACGCATTTTTTTTTCACCTCTAGAGATATCATTTGACTGTAAGCTTAAAAGTACAAATTTATGATATCGAAGTGTTAACAGAGATTGTCTGCATTTTCACATCAGGAAATGAAGAACCAAGGAATCGAGGAGAGTCGGCTGCAACTACTAAGAGATGTCAGTGGTGCTTTCAGGCCTGCAGTTTTTAACAGCATTAGTTGGTGTAAGTGGTGCCGGAAAAACCACCTTGATGGATGTTCTTGCAGGAAGAAAAACTGGCGGTTGTATTGAAGGAAGCATCAGCATCTCAGGTTACCCAAAGAATCAAGCAACTTTTGCTCGGATTAGTGGTTATTGTGAACAAACCGATATCCATTCTCCACGTGTTACTGTCCTATGAATCTCTTGTGTTTTCTGCTTGGGTTGCGTCTTGGTAAGGAGATTAAAGAAGGAAACAAAGAAGGTATGACTTCTCATATTGGTACAAAATATCTTTGTTTGTCTACTAAAAATATTGTATATCCTAGTTTCCTGACGAGTTAGGTACAAAATATCCTAACAAAATTAACAATTCTATTTCCAAAATTGTAAGACATTGAGTAAAATAGTCTTTGAGAAATTATATAAATAAATAGCCATAATGATTGCTAAGTAACGCTATGCATAAATTTCATCTCTTGATCATATTGTTTGGGGATGAAATTGTATATGAAATTATATGAATGCAGTATTATTCAATGAATTATTATGGCCATTTTTATAATTCATGGAGTATTTGCTAGCGATTTACAATTTAGAGATGGAATTGTTTAATTTTGTCTGTTTTCTATCTATTTTGTTAGGTTCAGGGAAGTTCATGAGAAAATTAAAAAATAGAAAGTCATTGGAGGTTGCAGTATTTTTTTTTTTCCTGCTTAAATAGATCAACATACATTTCTTATTAGAAGACATATATAGTTGTGAAATAGGTGTTAACAAAAAAATTACGTGCAAGCAGTTTCATCATTTATATCCAAACAAAAATATCCTAAAGCTTCATATGGCTTTAAGCCACATAAAGAACTTATTAAATTATTGCCAATAGAAGTATTCTCAAGTCGTCTCTCGGGGTTGCAGATGTTTGTTGAGGAAGTCTTGGAGCTGGTAGAGCTACGTCCAGTGAGGAATTTTCTAGTAGGCCTTCCTGGGATAGATGGTTTATCAACTGAACAAAGAAAGAGACTCACCATTGCTGTAGAATTGGTTGCCAATCCTTCTATTATATTTATGGATGAGCCAACAACCGGCCTTGATGCTAGAGCTGCAGCCATTGTTATGCGTACTGTAGAGAAATACAGTGGATACCGGCAGAACTGTTGTCTGCACAATTCATCAACCAAGTATAGATATATTCGAAGCTTTTGATGAGGTATATTATGGATATATAATCAAAGTTACACCACTGTTGGTCCTTCTTTTAAACTGCTTGAGTTTTGAGATGACCTGGATCTTGATAAGTATTAGTGTCTCTTTAAACAAGTGGTCATGACTTCAATTCTTTTTGCCCCCCGCCTTCTAATTAAAATGAAGTTGAGCTTTTGAGATTTTGAAATTTTGGTTCTGTGATTTCTATTAAGACATCATACTCACCCTCTGATATGATCTTGTGGTCTTGTCTTCAGTTGCTTTTGATGAAAAGAGGAGGGCAAGTCATATATGGTGGTCCCCTTGGAAGACATCCCATGATCTTATAGAGTATTTTGAAGTGAGTATGACTTCTTTGCACATGCATATAAAAGTTTATCAATTTAAGAAAGCGTTATTGGCAATTTTAAAAAATTGTGCAACCTTTGACAGGCTATTCCAGGGGTTCCTAAGATCAAAGATGGATACAATCCAGCCACTTGGATGTTAGAGGTCAGTTCCTCCGGTCCATTGAGTCTCAGCTTGGATGTAGACTTTGCAGAATTATATGCCAAGTCAGAATTGGTATCAGTAAGTACTGCTTAGAGCTGGTTTTTTAGAGAAATTCCTGTCTCTCTTTGACTTATATATATGAATTTATAATGATCAATTTTTGATATTTTCATTATTTTGCAGGAAGAAATCAGAAAACTTATTAAAGAACTCAGCACACCAGCACCAGGGACAATGGACCTTTGCTTTCCTACTGAGTACTCGCAGTCTTTTTTGGTCCAATGCAAAGCTTGCTTCTGGAAACAGCGCCAGTCTTATTGGAGGAACCCTCAGTATAATGCGATCCGGTTCTTCTTGACGATAGTAGTTGGTATCATTTTTGGACTCATTTTCTGGAACAAAGGAGATAAAACGTGGGTTCATAACCTCTCCTTGTCATAATTTTACTTCACCAACATCTTCTGACTCTAATTCTTGATACACAAAACTTTCACTACTATAATGCAGAAGTATTATAAAGCTCAATGCTTAGGACATTAAGTGAACCCTATTTCAGCCTCTCTAAAATCAGACGATATTGAATTTTCGTATGAATGAAGAATAGAAATATTAATTTAAAACCAAGATTTATCAGCATTCTTAGTGTAAAAGCTATTTTTTCATGCCTAGAAACATGATATCTAAGTAATTGTGATGGTAAATTTTACCTGATATCTAAGTAATTGTGATGGTAAATTTTTATATCTGCAGAGACAAGGAACAAGACCTGTTAAATCTCAATGGGAGCTGTGTATTCTGCCAATTATCTTCCTTGGAGCCACTAATACAACCGCGGTGCAACCTGTTGTTGCAATAGAAAGAACAGTCTTCTATCGTGAAAGAGCGGCTGGAATGTACTCAGCCATCCCTTATGCATTTGCTCAGGTATATAGATCTGATCCTTTCACAGAATATACAAAACCATAAATATCCGATATTCCAGTCAGTGAGAAAAATGAAGCAATTTACAAAAAATGTTTTCTTGCAGGTTGCCTTGGAGATGATTTATGTTGCGATCCAAACTTTTGTCTATACTCTTCTACTTTTCTCGATGATTGGGTTTGTTTGGCATGCTGACAAGTTCTTCTGGTTCTACTACTTCATTTTCATGTCCTTTGTCCATTTCACGCTGTATGGGATGATGACTGTAGCTCTGACACCAAGGCCCCGCAAATTGCTGCAGTTGTGATGTCCTGTCTTTCTCAGTTTCTGGAACTTGTTCTCCGGTTTCCTAATTGCAAGAAAGGTATGTATAGCAAAGCAATGATCAAATGTATTTTAAGTCCAAAGAATAAACAAGAAATAATTTTGCATCCTTTTTGCTCTGTTCAAGGAGTGTTGACACACTAAATGCTCCTAGTGACATCTACTTGCAATACATTGGAACTGATCATCTTGAACAAGCGTTCTTTTAGAGTAACACTTAAGTCTCAAACATTCAATAGCTTTCACTTTATGCAATATAATGATTGTATATACTCTGTAATTAGAAATTTTAGTCCACAATAATAGAAACTACAATGGAAATTTGATCATTTGAAATCATAGGCAGGATTTTCATGTAGAAAAAATGAGGTGCCATAGTTGAATGCTCCTTTTCTAATTTCTTATCTATTGCAATTTATTGCTATTGATCATCTTGAAGAAGCATTTTTTTCAGTAAAACTTTATACCATAGATTTTTCATTTATACCTTGTAATTAATAATTAATTTAATCCATAATTAAAATATATAATGAAATTTGATCATTTGTATATGTTAGAATCATCTTAGGCTGGTTTTTTCATATAATAAAAAGCTAGTAATAGAATCATTGTAGTAGTTGATCCAATGGTATTAAATTATACTTCATTAACATGGATATAGATTCAACAAGGGAGAGCGTCAATTCATGACTAATGAAAGGATAAAGTGAATCTTTGGGACTACTTAGCATTTTAGTTAGACTGTAGTGATGAGCTGGGCCCTTTGGATAACAATTATAACTAAATTAAATGTTTTGCAATCAAGAAGTACTCCTTATAATAATACTCTTATAGGAATGCAAATAAAGGGTAGCTAATGCTAGTTGCCACTGCTCTCTTTTCTACCAAAAAAAATAAAAAATCAAGTAATATAACTGCCAAGTTTATACTAGGCATCACATGGATTAAGGCACTAACACACTTTTTTGAACATGATCGATGCAGCTTAGAGTTTTGTTATTCATGTGTTCCGCTGGTCTCCATGCTAAGAACTGCTCTATTTTTATTTTATTTTTCAGGAGATAGTTTCTAAAATTCTCAAAAAAATATTTTTTTAAACTTTGAAAAAGTACTCTTTGGAGGAAAAACAAGACCCATCCAAAAAAGCTATCAATTATAAGTACTTCCTAATTTAAAAACTACACTGAAATTTACTGTTTCTTTTTTTTAATACATTTGCAGCAAATTCCAATATGGTGGAGATGGTATTATTGGGCATCCCCAACAGCATGGACAATAAATGGCCTAGTGACATCCCAAGTTGGTGATAAGAATAGTCTAGTAGAAGTGCCTGGAGAAGGACGCGTACCAGTAAAAGTTTACCTTGAGAAGTATATGGGCTTTGAATATGGTTTCCTTGGAGTTGTTGCTCTAGCTCATATTATTTTTGTCATTCTCTTTCTCTTTGTATTTGCATATGGCATCAAGTTCTTTAATTTCCAAAAGAGATAAGCAGCATAGAGGAAAGAAGAAGGTGTTCTATAAAGAATCTTTGCTAGAATTAGGAAAAATTCTTACAAAGTAACATTGATAATTAGATTACATTGCAGGCTTAAATTTTATAATGGGTTTGTTTGTAGTGTACGAAAGGCAAGGACATTAGATCTTTATATTTAAGTTGCATGTAATTCAGCTGTCTCTTTTGATGCTATAATATATCAATGTTTTACTCTTCAATTCCCTTTTACCTTATCCCACTTCTTCTCCCTAAGTCAAAATTATTTTATCTAATTAGTATCAGAACTTTTGGGCTATATTGCTTCATGCAAGCTCAAATGATTGTTTTCACATATATTCTGGGAATGTTTTGGTTCAACTAGAGAAAGAAAAAGGAATTAAGGGAATTAGGGAAAAAATGGGAAATGAATACCTCATGATTAGCTACTTTGTCTAAACAAGAAAGGGAATCAACTTCCTTTAATTCACTTTGTTAATAATTAATACAAGTTGAATTATTAATTTTTATAATTATTTACTATTTTAAAATTGTTCATCATCATCATCATCATCATTTTCTTTGTACTTTCATTATTTATTATTAATATTATTTTATAATTATTATTTTATTATTATATCATTATTAGTGTTTAGTATTGTTATTTTATTAATATTATTAATTATTTTATTATCCCTTTTTAACTAATATTATTATTTTAGTATTGATACTTATTAATATTTTCTTTTTTATTTCACCTATTTATTTATTATTATTTTGTAATTATTATTGTTTTTATTATCATATTATCATTATTAATATTTGGCAATTTTATTTTATTCATATTATTAACTATTTTATTATCTCTATTATTATAATTATTATTTAACATTATTTTTCTTAATATTATTAACTATTGTGATATCTTTATTATTATAATTATATTTTTAATATTTGTTATTATTAATTATAACAATTATTATTATCAAAGATAATAAGCCTAAAATAAGGGAATTCAATTCTTTGAGATAAAGGGAATCATCATTATTCTATTTAGAGTAACCCCATTAAGAAAAAATAGGGAGTAGGAATAAAATCTAAACCAAACAAATATAAAAGGAATGAAAAACCTTTAATTCCCATTCTCTTTTCTGATTACCCTAAACTAAACAAATCTTTGAATTTTTGTTATTGAGTTATTTGATATTGTAAAAAAGAATTGAGTTGCCATTTTTGTGGTTTTAGGTTTATTTATTTTCCATTTTATTGTTGATTAAGGTTTGGGTGAAGGAAAAGAAATTAGAAAATGCAAAAAAGAAAAATATATTCTTGAATTAGAAGTGAGATCTTAGTTAGTGGCATTTTCGCATATTCATTTTAGCAACGTAAGAAGCTTTCAAGTTGCTCTCCACCCACTAGAAGTGTGGGTTTAGCAATGTTCATCAATGATGACAATTCTTTTGATGTAATAAAAATGGAGATTTGTGCATTCCATTCTACTATTTAGTGGCAATTAATGTATAGAATAAATTTAGATTTTCTTGTGACCATGATATCATGGTTAGGAAATAGATTGATGATGGTTCTTTCTCATTGTCATGATTCAATTTTTGTTGATTTAGTCTTTAGTTTGTAACTCTTTGATTCTGGGTACACATTGTTATTTCTAATGCTATCATGCTATCTAAAGTGGTGTGAATTTTGACAAGTTTGTGCTTGGTAGCCAAAGAATCAAAGTTGTTTCCCATTTTTATTATATTTATTTTCTAGAATGAATTATTACAACTTTGGTTTATTATTAGTGCTCAAACCTATGGCAATTTTGAATTTTTGATATGACTTGGTTTAAGTTTAAGTAAGCCCAAAGTATTCTACTTTCCCACATCTAGAATACTCTAAAATTTTACTGTTGGTTTTCTAAGAAATCTTATTTCCCACCAATACTTGCTCTTCGAAAATACCTACAAGTTTAAGCATTTATTATTTTAGTGGTTTCTTTTCACCACTTCAAGCCTATAAATAGGTATTGTATCACTCATTTTCACACATGACTCGAATTCTCTTCAACTTTTCTAAAGCATGTTTTTTAGGCTTTTCAACCATTTGGCATTAAACAATAATCCTTACTTCCTTATGTTGCTAGTTCAACATAAATGGATTTAGAGTTCGCCTGATTCTTGAAAATAAGACTTAGATTGTTGGAGTTTTAGTTTAGTCTAGCATGAGTGAAGCATGTCTAATTATTTTTCTAATAAACTACTACCATGGATATACTATTACAATGGATATGTTTGGAAGGTCGAAAATAATGTTTTGCAAAATTTAATGTCAATGGATAGTGCCCGACTAGCAATCCATGTTAATGCCACATGTCATTAGATTACTATATCATCTAGCACACATCACTTCCACATCATCAAGTTAACCAACCATAAGTTGCCATATATTAATGGATAACCTAGTTAGCAATCCATATTAGCTCTATATGCCATTAGATTGTTATCATTCGATATAAATTGCACCATATATCCTTCATTATTTAATATGGTATTACTTATTAATCAAAAAATTACCTACCTAGTTTCAACCTTTTAATTTTATTTTTTATTTTTGGTTGTTATTATTATTAAAAAAATAGATGACTAATTCTATTGCTTGATAGAAAAAGAGAAAGGAAAAAAATTTCAAAAAAAGAAAAAAGAAAAAGAAAGAAGAGAAAATTTAGTGAGAAGGAAAATGCATCCTAAATGCCAAAATTAAAGAGTTATTGGATACATTGAAATAAAAGAGATTCACCAACAAATTCAGAGGCTACAAGAGATAATTAAAGCCTAACAAACTTAACTACACAACATATGCCTTAAAATTTTTGCCATTAAAATGAGGATAGTAAAGTTCCTTCTTTAACTAGCACGAGTAGCATTGGTGACATCCCTTAGTCAATTTCCACTCTAATGACATCAAAATGGATATTTTTAAATTTAAAGGACAACTATAACTTAATGAGTTTGTGGATTAGTTGCATACTGTGGAATGAGTATTTGAATGAAGCAAATTCTTGATAAGCAATGAATTAAGATTGTCACATCAAGCTAAAAAAGCATTCATCCATTTAGTGGGAGAATTTTGAGGAAAAGTATAAAAAAGAAGAATAAAGCAAGGTTAAAACATGAGAAAAGATGCAACTAGTACTCACTCGTAAGTTCTTACTTAGCCATTACTATCAAGATAACTTTATCAAGTTCCACAACCTATGCCAAAGATCAATGATTGTACATAATGGAATTTTAGCAGCTTATAATGAAATATGACATTCATGAAAAGGAAGACTAGACTGTCACTCGATACCTTAGAGGATTTAATCTTGAAATTTCTAAGATTGTTCTACTTTAACAATATTGGACTCTAGATGATGTTATCAAACTTACTATTCAAATTGAGAAACAAATCCCAAAGAAAGCACCTTTTATCCTTTCTTTCCATGTGAATCCATCTCTACTTATAAATTTAAGTCATCAAAGCTGCCTACTTTAAATAAAATCTTTCCCATATTAACAAAGGAAGCTAGTACCACTAACCAACCTTTACTAGAATCCTTAAATGCTTCAAATATCAAGGATTTATGCATATTACATTTAATTGTCTAAATAAGCAAGGCATAACTTTCATTAGAGAAAAGGTTCCAAAATTATCTTAAAAAGAAGTGGAAGAAAAGCAAAAAGGATTTAATGGGTCCCCTATCATTCGATTAAGAGCTTATCTTAATGGATCATGGGGAGCCATTAGTACTAATAAGGCATAGTCCCCACATATCAATTGTTAAAGAGGAGCCTTAATTTGAGCATAACATCTTCCATAAAGGAGGCACTTCCCAAGGAAAGGTATTTGATGTCATTACTAATAGTGGAATTTGTGAAATGTGGTTTCGAATTACATGGTAAAAAAGTTGAAGCTAAAACTTAAGCATTCACATCCTTACAAATTGCAACGATTGAATAAAGGAAGTGACGTTAAAGTCACCTAAATTACCTTATAACTTTATCCCTTAGAGGGAAATATCAAGATAAAGTTTGGTACGTTATTATCCTAATAAATGCTTGTTATTTGCTATCAGGTCATCCATAGCAGTACAATTGCCATGTTATCTATGATAAATATGAAATTACCTATTCCTTTGCTAAGGATGGAATCAAGATAAAGCTAACCCTACTTTATTTAGAAAAGCTCAATAAAACTTTTGAAGTTGCGAAATCATTTATTTCCCTTGCCTTGAAATCATAACTTCAGGAGTAACAAGAAAAAACCATGATGTTGTGTCTTTCCATTAATGCTAGAGTAGAATATTGGAATAACAATTCCATAGAAGATTGATACACATCTCAAGGAGTATCATGATGTTATTCTTAAAGAAATTCCACCTGGACTACCACCTATGATAGACACCTAACATGCCATTGATTTCTAGCTAGGCTTCATCATTCCTACCAAGCTTACTTACAGGATAAATCTATAAGAGGATGCTAAGATTCAATGCCAAGTGAAAGAATTACTAAAAAAAGGAGTTAATTTGAGAAAATACTAACCCATGCATTATACCTATACTTTTAGTACCTAAGAAGAATGGGATTTAGAGATTGGTTTTGATAGTCAAGTGGTGAACAAAATCATTATAAAGTATTAATTCTTAATACCACTACTTGATAATATGCTAGATCAGTTACATAGTTCTATTATCTTTTTTAAAATAGATTTTAGAAGTGACTATCATCAAATTAAATTATGACTTAAAAATGAGTAAAAAATAACATTTAAAATTAGGGAATGAGTATATGAATGGATAGTTATAACCCTTTGCAATACTCCCGGCATCTTCATACACCTAATGAATTAGGTATCACACCTTTTATTAGGAAATTTGTCTTTATTTACTTCAATTACATACTTATCTACAACAAGAATGAGGAACAACATTTAAACCACATTCAATAAGTCCTAACATTCTCCAAGAGCAAAAACTTTACGTTAACCTCAAGAAATATAGTTTCCTTACTAATGAGATAGTCTTTCTCAAGTACATCATCACTACAAAAGGAATTAAAGTGGAACCTAGCAAAATTGAAGTAATCAATAGTTGGCCTATACCTAGTCATATCCATAATGTGAGTAGCGTCCATGGCCTAGCTTTATTTTATTAAAGGTTCATAAAAAATTTTAGTTTCCATTTTAGCTTCACTTGCTAATTCCATTAACAAAGACAAATTTTAGTTGTTAGAACAAGCCTAAAAGAGTTTTAAACATTTGAAGAAAAGACTCATTGAGGCCTCTATCCTTGTGCTCTCTAATTTTAATATAATGTTTGAGGTAAATCGAATGCTTTAGATATTAGAATTGGTGTTATGCTTAGTAAAGAAATTTTATTATTTCAAATAATTTATTAATTTTACTTTTATAAGTTAAATAATTAGATAAAGCTCATTTTTCACTTGTAATTTCTAAATAAGGTTTATGCTTTTTTTTTAGGTAAATCAATAAAGGTCATGCATCAATGGAAGAATTAAAATTTACAAACTAACTTATGTTTTAGATTCTAGTTGTAGTCATAATGTAACATTGTATTTCAAGACAAATCATTATTTATATTATATTAAATATCCTTATAATATGAGTTATAATAAAACAATACTAAATTTAGCCATTTATTTTTTTTTTAATTCTATGTCATTTAATTGCTAAAGACATTTATTTTCATAAGTATTTTAAACTATTAAATTATTAACAAAAGACTCCACTATTACAATTGATTTAAGCTAATAAGTCGAGTTACTTGTGATTTTAATTCAAGTTAAGCTTAAGTTGAAAAAGTTGGCTCGAATTAAGCCATGAATGGAATAAAGCAAGTCGAGCTTAAGTTAAGACTTGCTTAGCTCGACTTATTGTCAACGCTAATTGCACATGTTAAGTAAATCTTTCTTATGATAATTACTAGGAACAATATTTTGATTTTATATTTATTATTTACTTTTTAATATATCAAATAAAAATGATTTGTGACAAAATGATTAGCAATAATGAAAATTTATTTTTTCATTTTTTTAGATATATTTGATATAACAAAAGTTAAAGACTAGTTATAATAATAAACAACGACCAATAAAAAAGAAACAAAATTACTATCAGCAAATCAAAATCTTATTTTTTTTATAATGTCAAAAACAAGTAAAATCAATTTTTTATATTTGTTTGCTATTTTTGAGTTTTTTTATTTAACTTGAACAAAATACAGTGTTCATAGTGTTTAATACACATTCCCATACAAAACATATAGGATCACAATTTTTTATCGAGTCTTTACTCCTTCTTTTTCTTTCTTGTGGAGTATTAAATCTAAATGTTTTCCTATTATTTTGTGTTTGCAAATGGCACATTCACAAGCCTTTTATTGTGGAAGGTTCAATTAATACTATTTAGTTGAGGTTTGGGATTAGGCATGTTTTTTAGTCTAGGTACTTCTACTCTTTTAATTTTTTCTTTTTTTATAAAAAATTATTCATAATAATTAAAACATTTATATAATAAAAAAATGTAATTTTCACATTTATATTCTCATATTTGATCATATTTTCACATGTCAATTTTTCTTAATAGTAATTAACTTAAAAAAAGATGTAAATTGAACAAGAATAAAAATATTGACTTAAGCTTAATTTTTGCATATAACAATGCTAGAAATACTCATTTGAGTAAGTTTATTCATGGCATCACAATCTACGATCATTGCATGAAGATTGTAGACACTTTCCAAGGCTTTAAAATTCTTGGTAGGTCTTACTGTAATGATCGCAATCTTGTAGCCATAATAAGTATTTGAAGCTTTTTTTTTACAAATTACGATTGAGTAACTAAGAAAATATAACAAAATCAATGCAAATTCTACTAAAGGAAAGTGGTTTCTAAAGCTATGCTCTTTAATGAGGCAAGCAGATTTATTTATAATAGAGTATGTATAAGAATAAGGTAATACTAAGCCTAAGACTTATTCTACTCCTTAAGCCCATAATTTTAACTAATTACCTATTAACATTCTCCCTTAAGCTAACTTGTTGCCAATATCATTAGCATGTTTCTTGGGAAAGTTTTAGTAAACAAATTAGCCAATTATTTCTTAATTCTAATGTGTTTAACACCAATAACCCCTTATTGAAGTTTTTTCCTAATAAAATGACAATTAAATTCTACATGTTTTGTTCATTTATGAAAAATTAGATCTATAGCAATATGACTAGTGGCTTGATTATCACACTATAATTGCAAAATTCTAGATAATTCAATTCCATGTTGAGGAAGGAGGTAAGAAATCAACATAGAGCCAAATGGCATAACCATATCTCAATACTCGAACTTTGCACTTGAATGAGGCACCATTTTTATTTCTTACTTTTTAAAGACATAAGATTCTCACCAATAAATACATAATACCTAGAAATGGACCTTCTATCTATAGGACACCTTATCCAATCTTTATTAGAGAAACCCGAAACCTTCCATTTTACAATGACCATAATTTTTCATACAAAATTTCATGAATACCTTCTTAAGATATCTTAGGATATGCATAATTGCATCCCAATGAGAAATTTTTGAAGAATTCATAAACTAACTTATTACACTTACCGGAAAGGTAATATTAGGTTTGGTTATGGAAAGTTAGTTCAATTTACCCACTAGCAATCTATACCACTTTGGATCTTTTAGTAACTCCCTATCTTTTAAGCTAAACATTCAAAATTATAGGAGTATTGCAAGGTTTGGAGCTAATCATCTATATTTCATTTAAGAGATCAAGAACATATTTCTTTTAAGATAAGAAGATTCCTTTCCTTCCTTGATCAATTTCAATCCCCAAGAAATATTGAAGTGTTCCTTGATAAAAATGCTTTTAACTTTGAAATGCCCAATTCATCATTATTAATGATCATAATATAATCCATATAGATAAATAAAAGAATGCAATTAAAATTTAATTGTTTAATAATCATAGTTATTTTTTTTTTCATCCTAAACTTTGTCACTACCTTACTAAATCTCCCAAACTAAGTCTAAGAAGACTACTTTAGGCCATATAATGATTTTTTTTAGTTGATACACCTTTCTATACTCTTCTTGAGCAATAAATGGTTTCTCCATATATAACTTTCCAAGTAAATTACCATGCAAGAAGGTATTTTTAACATTAAACTAATAAAAAGGCTAACTATAAGAAGTATCAAAAGAGATAAAGACTTGAACAAAAGTAAATTTTATAGTTGGAGTGAAAGTTTCTAAATAATCCACACCATATGTTTGAATATACCCTTTGGCCACTATACAAACTTTCAATTGAGCAATAGTGCCATCTGAATTAATTTATTTTTTCATTTTTTAGATATATTTGATATAACAAAAGTTAAAGACTAGTTATAATAATAAACAACGACCAATAAAAAAGAAACAAAATTACTATCAACAAATCAAAATCTTTTTTTTTTATAATGTCAAAAACAAGTAAAATCAATTTTTTTATTTTTTTTGCTATTTTTGAGTTTTTTATTTAACTTGAACAAAATACAGTGTTCATAGTGTTTAACACACATTCCCATACAAAACATATAGGATCACAATTTTTTATCGAGTCTTTACTCCTTCTTTTTCTTTCTTGTGGAGTATTAACTCTAAATGTTTTCCTATTATTTTGTGTTTGCAAATGGCACATACACAAGCCTTTTATTGTGGAAGGTTCAATTAACACTATTTAGTTGAGGTTTAGGATTAGGCATATTTTTTAGTCTAGGTACTTCTACTCTTTTAATTTTTTAATTTTTTATAAAAAATTATTCATAATAATTAAAACATTTATATAATAAAAAAATGTAATTTTCACATTTATATTCTCATATTTGATCATATTTTCACATGTCAATTTTTCTTAATAGTAATTAACTTAAAAAAAGATGTAAATTGAACAAAAATAAAAATATTGACTTAAGCTTAATTTTTGCATATAACAATGCTAGAAATACTCATTTGAGTAAGTTTATTCATGGCATCACAATCTAGGATCATTGTATGAAGATTATAGACACTTTCCAAGGCTTTAAAATTCTTGGTAGGTCTTATTGTAATGATCGCAATCTTGTAGCCATAATAAGTATTTGAAGTTTTTTTTTTTTTTACAAGTTGTGATTGAGTAACTAAGAAAATATAACAAAATCAATGCAAATTCTACTAAAGGAAAGTGGTTTCTAAAGCTATGCTCTTTAATGAGGCAAGCAGATCTATTTATAATAGAGTATGTATAAGAATAAGGTAATACTAAGCCTAAGACTTATTCTACTCCTTAAGCCCATAATTTTAACTAATTACCTATTAACATTCTCCCTTAAGCTAACTTGTTGCCAATTGTTGGTGTGTATCCTAGAACCAATCATATAGATGATTGAAGTTATACACAATGTATTATATTTTATTTTAGGCAATTTAATTATTATATTTTATTTTTATAATTTTATTATTATTATGCGCAATTTATAACTTAATATAATAATTATCCTTGGAATAGTTTCACTATTTCTAAAATGCCCCTAGTCAAGTATTATTACGAAAAGGATAGTAATAATACATCGAGACTAGCATGTACAGTGACTGATGATTACAAATCATGGATATATGATATCAAGTCAATACATGAGTACATTACTGGTGAACAATGTACTGGACTAACCCACTATGAGAATATTGCATGGATAGACATGTTATAAGTTATTCTTATATGATCACAAATACATATAAACCTTTTACCTGAAGTCACTACGGTTCCCTACATGAGGAATTACTCACTTTAATATTGTCTTATATCACCTTTAATCAGGATGACAAGTAGGGCATTGATTGGGTGTGTCATAAATCGTGCAGAGGGAAGTGAGTGATGTAGATGGGATTTTATTACTCTTATATAAAAGAGAAATATCCTTGGGCCCCTTGATTGAGTGAGACTTAGAAATGCATGGCCATACTCAATTGAATTAATATGTGATATTAATCATTTATTTTAAGTCTACTCAATATCAAGAAATATAAATTGAACATTGATGAGGATGACATATTCCATGCCTCCAATTCAATTTAGATATTATTACAAAAAGGGTTATGATGCAAAACGTTGATCATGTATTAGATGGATGTTGAATCACAGACATTCTTACTACTTGAGTGACAGTGATGTATTGCTAGATACCACTTACTATCTATGGCTAATAATGAGCCATTGTCAACGTAGTAAGAACATACAGGGTCACACAAAAGGAGTAGGAATAAGACAATAATTAATTGGACTTTAATTATATTAATATCTAATTAATTGGATTTATTTTCGTGCATATATATATTATTAAGAATAATAAATTCACGTTTTATATATATATATATATATATATATATATATATTATGTGATATTATTTGATATTAAAGTAATATCAAATAATTACATTATCATATATTAGATAAATATATTATGAGATAATATTATTATCTAATATTAGATAATTAATAGATAAGTCCCATCTCTCCCCATTATCTCTAGGATAAGGATAAGATGAGTTGTTAAGTGTGATTAGGATTTTGGAAGTATTATCCTAGTAGGACTAGGATTATAGCTTGCCTAAGTTCTATAAAAAGGGACTTGAGGGCAACACTTTAATAACACGCTTAAAGCTTCCATATAAACCCTAAATCACTCAGAAAACATCCAATCCTAATTCTTAGAGAGAAAAACGCATCCTAGCAGATTCATGGAGGGTGAGAGGTCGTTGTTCACTCCGTGTGGATACCGTAGAGACACCGTATCTTCCAGCCTGTGTTTGATTCATCCGCTCTCAAGTTTTGGTCAGTAGAAACATGAGTGTCCAATAAGTAAAACTCTAATCATTGATTTATGTCTTTTGCATGGATCTTAGGTAGAATTCGGATCAATTTTTTGAATTTCCGCTGCATATGATAATCCAAATTCTAACAGCCAATATCATCAGTATCTTTCTTAGGAAAGTTTTAGTAAACAAATTAGCCAATTATTTCTTAATTCTAATGTGTTTAACACCAATAACCCCTTATTGAAGTTTTTTCCTAATAAAATGATAATTAAATTCTACATGTTTTGTTCATTTATGAAAAATTAGATCTATAGCAATGTGACTAGTGGCTTGATTATCACACTATAATTGCAAAATTCTAGATAATTCAATTCCATGTTGAGGAAGGAGGTAAGAAATCAACATAGAGCCAAATGGCATAACCATATCTCAATACTCGAACTTTGCACTTGAATGAGGCACCATTTTTATTTCTTACTTTTTAAAGACATAAGATTCTCACCAATAAATACATAATACCTAGAAATGGACCTTCTATCTATAGGACACATTACCCAATCTTTATTATAGAAACCCGAAACTTTCCATTTTACAATGACCATAATTTTTCATACAAAATTTCATGAATGCCTTCTTAAGATATCTTAGGATATGCATAATTGCATCCCAATAAGAAATTTTTGAAGAATTCATAAACTAACTTATTACACTTACTGGAAAGGTAATATTAGGTTTGGTTATGGAAAGTTAGTTTAATTTATCCACTAGCAATCTATACCACTTTGGATCTTTTGGTAACTCCCTATCTTTTAAGCTAAGTTTAACATTCAAAACTATAGGAGTATTACAAGGTTTGGAGCCAATCATCTATATTTCATTTAAGAGATCAAGAACATATTTCTTTTAAGATAAGAAGATTCCTTTCCTTCCTTGATCAATTTCAATCCCCAAGAAATATTGAAGTATTCTTTGATAAAAATGCTTTTAACTTTGAAATGCCCAATTCATTACTATTAATGATCATAATATAATCCATATAGATAAATAGAAGAATGCAATTAAAATTTAATTGTTTAATAATCATAGTTATTTTTTTTCATCCTAAACTTTATCACCACCTTACTAAATCTCCCAAACTAAGTCTAAGAAGACTACTTTAGGCCATATAATGATTTTTTTTAGTTGATACACCTTTCTATACTCTTCTTGAGCAATAAATGGTTTCTCCATATATAACTTTCCAAGTAAATTACCATGCAAGAAGGTATTTTTAACATTAAACTAATAAAAAGGCTAACTATAAGAAGTATCAAGAGAGATAAAGACTTGAACAAAAGTAAATTTTATAGTTGGAGTGAAAGTTTATAAATAATCCACACCATATGTTTGAATATACCCTTTGGCCACTATACAAACTTTTAATTGAGCAATAGTGCCATCTGAATTAACTTTAAAAGTACAATATCCCGTATTTGATTTGCTTCAAGAAACATAATTTCTTCTTCTATAGCAACAAGTCACCCAAAATGAGAGAATGCCTCTATAAAAAAACTTAAAAATAGTGATTAAATTTAACAAGATAATAAATAATTATGAGAAGATAGGTAGAATAGGACATATAAGAAGAGATAGAATAAAGATGATTAGTATTACTTTTTTAAGTATAACTATGAGTACCTTTTTTGGGCAAAAGAGAAGGATTTGATGAGAAAGAAACTAATAAGGGAGGCAAAGATGATAGTCATTCAATAATTAGAATAACTCTGAATGACTCAACATTATCAAGTGAAGATGTTCCTTTTGATACCTACACTATATGATAATAAACATGCTTAATAGAAGGATAAACCTAATTATTTTTTAAGGGGCCTAAAGCTTTTGAAAGGTAAAATACATAAAAAATATTTATAGATAGAATCTAACTCAAATATGGAGGAAGAAAGTTTAGAAGAGCTAGAATATGGAGTGGATTTAAAGAATGTAACATTAAAAGAGACAAGATAACAATTCAAATTAGGAGAATAGCACTAATACCTTTTTTATGTTTAAGAATAACTAGGAAAGATACACTTTACCGATTATGGGCACTAGGAAAGATACACTTTAACGATTGTGGGCTAACTTTAGATACTCAAGGACGATGATCCTGAATGAAGCAAATATAACCAAAAATATGTGGAGTGAGAGGAAATAAAATGGAGCAAGGTACTTAATTGGCAATAATTGAAGAAAGCATTCAATTGATTAAAAAATAGGTTGTGAAAATTCCATTAGCCTAAAAAAATCTTAGGCATTTTCATCTAAAATAATAAAGCATATAAAAATTCCATTAAGTCATGGTTCTTCTATTTAACTACTCTATTTTCCTAAGGAGTAACTACATAGGAAGATTAGTGAATTATTCTATATTAGGACAAATAAGATATAAATTATGTAGAAAAATATTTTCTGATGCTTTAAATTAATTCAAAACTTTAGCATGGAAAGTATGAAAGATCTCAAATTATTTTGAACAATCTTTCTTTAAATAAAACTTTATGACTTTTGAACAATCATCAATAAAAGTAACAAAATAATGAAAACTAAACTTAGAAATAACTAGGCAAGACTCCTAAACATCAAAATGTATTAACTTAAATAGGAATAAAGCCTACTTATTAACTTAAGAAATATAAGATTAATGATAATGTTTGTCAAATTGATAAAAATCATAATTCAAAGTAAAAAAAGTACTCAAACTTAGACATAAATTTTGTAAGGAAGATAAGAATAGATGACCTAAGTGATAGTATAGCTAATATGGAATGATGGCAGCAGCAATAAACACATTTTCTTCAAGATAATATGGGTAACTAGATTCATATCTCATACTAAAAATATTTTTCTTCATAAGATCTTGAAAAATACAATAGTTGGAATAAAAGAAAACATCATAGTTATAGGCATATGCTAGTTTACTAACTAAAAGCAAATTACATGAAAGTTTTGGAAAACACAACATTTTAGATAAAGAAATTTTAAGAATAACATTTAGCATACACATCTAATAATAGAGGCATTAAACCCCTTCGCTAAAGTAACATGTGAGAAAAAAATAGCTTTAAAAGAGAAAAAGATATTTTATGACTTGTGATATGATCAATAGCACAAAATCAATGACCTATCTAATATTAGTATGAGAAAGGCATATAATGGGTTTATTTATCTAAACCAATGTTGCAATGGATTGAATAGGTGGTGGCTGTTGAATGGTCCAGAATTATAGATATTTAACATATTCACTTTTTGACATACTTATAATGTACTTATCTTCTATTTCTAGTGCCAATTATTTGTAATAACATGCACAAACTAAGATAGATATGTATTTTTCAAAAATAACTTGGGGTTGTCCAAGCTCTTTATAGTAGTAATAATAAATAGTAGGTCTTATTTTCTATCTTTAGTAGACTCATTATGTCCATCAAAATCACCACAAGTACTAGAAATGCAGCTAACTCTTTATTATTTTAGCTCAGATCAAAAGAAATAGTAACCATGATAGAATAATCTCAACAAATTAAATGAATAACCTCCTAAAATTAGCAAGAAAAATTTTAAAAATATATGGTTTATAGCCATAAACCACAAAAATAACTACATAAAGAAGCTTAAAACTTGCTAGAGAAGTTACCAGAAAAAAAGCTTGTTGCTAAAAACTACCATATATGCCTCCACATGTTACCTTCTCTCTTTATGTGTAGGCTTCACATGTCTTTGCAATATGTGCATTTATAGTGCATGCATCAACTAAACTAAATCATTGACCTCTAATTTACACCTTTTTTAACCTAATTTTCAGTTTCAATTTGTAATTGCTCCTTAGCCATACCAAAGAGACCTTATTTAGTTAGAGAATTACTATAAAACCATAACAAAATGCACACCAAAATCTGCATCATTACCAAATGACATTTTACTTTGTTACCACATTTACTATGACTTGTCACACATAAGAAAAAAAAGAAGAATGAAGAAGATTTTAGGTTTTTTCCTCTTTTTAATTTAGATAAAAGAAAGAAATCTAAAGCTAAAAGGTTCTAATTATCATATTAAAATAGAGTAGTTTTGAAGCCATGTTTCATAATAAGGCAAGCACATTTATTATGATAGAGTATGCATAGGAAGAAGGTTACAATAGACTTAAAACTCATCTTAGCTTACAAGCCTATAACTTAAACTAATTACATGCTAATAAATTCTAACTTATCTAATTTTACTTTTAAGGGTAATGTAACTTTTACTCATATGATCAAATGTTATTTATTGGTATGGCACCCAAACAAGGAAATAAAATTAAATGAATATGAAAAATACCTTAGAAAAATTTTAATTTTATTGACCTATGGTCATGTATGTGTATATCTACCCTTTTAGGAGATAGAATAATAATTGTTAAAAACATGTATACAGGGGTACAAGTGTGTGTATATGTGTGAAAATGGACTTTATTACATTAAGCCATTAAATAGTTTAAACTTGTTGTTGCAAATAGGAGAAATAATCCCTTTTTTGTGATATCACTACACAATTTGTAACATTTTGATCATAACTTTCCATAGATATATCTTATTTACAAGTTATTGAAAGATTTGGAGAATAAATATTTAAGGTTTTAACCTATATAAATTTCTATAATTCAATTTCAAGCTAATTAATCCAATATTTTATTTAAATTGGGGTAAATTATGGGCAAAATGGTGTTAAAGCATCCCTAGTAATTAGACCGAAACTTTTCTTGGAAAATCCAATTGAGATATCATCAAGGTCAATGAAAAAAGGATACATAGGAATACTAGGTAAAAAAATCTAATGCAAAGGTCTTAGTAGGTAAAAAAAGATGAAATCTTTCGTAAGAGATTACAATACTAGGCTAAATAAAAATGTAGTTTAGGCCTATTTCTTAAAATTTACTAAGCAGTACTTATGACTTAATTTTAAGAAACCTAATGGGATTATGGGCTCTATTATTATGCAAAAAGTAAATATTTGAAGTAGGCCCATTCAATAGCTAAGGGAAGGGTAGTCAAATGGGGACCCTTTTTGTGCCCCAAATTAGCTTAAATTGTAGTTAAGAAAAGCAAAACTTAGGAGTTATGTTAAGAAATAAAATCATGACCTTATAATCAACGGGCATGTAGTAAGGAAGGAGGTAATTATAACTTATTCTTCAAAAGGCCAATACATGAAAAATACCTAAGGATAAATGAATGAATGAAAAGGAAAGGTGACTATTGCTTATAATAAATCAAAACAAGCCTTGAAACCAAACTTTTCACTCCTCCTCTTTCCATTCTTTCACACCATCCCTATTCATTAGCACTAAACTTCCTCTCTTCTTCTTTCAAGCTTATCCAAGTTTCATAAGGCCAAAGAGAAGTGTTTGGTTCATCTCTATCAATAAGAACATCCTTACTTCATGATTTTCCTTTAAGAATTTTAAAGAGGGATTGTTAATAACCATGAATTTATTACTTTGTCATTAAAGTTTTCCTTTATCCAAGAACTAAATCCACTAAGGTGAGTGATCCTTTCACTTTCAAATTATGTAAATTTCCTTATCCTCCCTTTATATTCCATATAGACAAAATGGGTGCTTAATAAAAGAGAAAAGTTTGAGATTGCATGTTTAGAAAAAGTATGAAATTAATACTTGTAAGTTTTGGTTTCACAAAGACTACATGGGATGGTTAACACTAAAGGCACAGATAAGTAGATTAGAATAAAAAGTAATTATTAGAATGATAAAACAAAATTCATGTAAGGAATGATAAGAAAATTTTTTCCCTTAACATTATAGAGTTTTTTGTATTAAAGTGACATTATTAAGTTTTAGGAGATTGGTGGTAGAATAATCAAGAAGATGGAAATTAATGGTGTTATGAAAATTTGGTTTTGCTACCCATCTTTATTTATAAGCTAAAATATTATTCACTAAATGTAAAACTAAAGGTGCATGAACTAACTTATTAAGCAAGATATATGTTAGTTAGTAATTATTGAAAGGTTGTTCAAATTAATGATTTATAATATTGCTTGAAAAACAAAAAAGAGTGGGTTTAGTACCCCTCAATTGCAACTTTAAAATGATCAAAGCCATATAAGAAATAGGCAAGCCTTTAAAATTATGTGGAAATGTGTTTGGAATGGAAATTGATGTAAATGCGTGAATTCATGTGTAACTTATTGAATTTTTTAATTATGGTTTAAGATTAAGTTGCATGATTAGATCATTTGAAAGATGGAAGCACGTGTGACAAGTAAGGGTAAATGAAACGTCTTAAATTACTTATAAAATACATGTGACATGGTTATTATGATATGTGATAAAGCATGAGAAATTGAGGGAGAACCCTTAAAGCATGGTCTCAAGTGCCTCTTTTTTTTTCCCATAAAATGACTTATTTTAATTTTAATTTTAATTCATGGAGGTGAAGTATATTAATATTCTATGAAATTAAATTAACCAAATTATGCTAATTATATGAAAGTATATGAATGTGTGCTAAAATGCATGAAAATGTAGAAAATATAAAAATATGGGATTTATAGAAAAAGATATGGTTGATATGAAAATTTAAAATAATGTGAATTATGTGAAATCATATGCATTATGCAAGTCTTATACAACAATGTGAATTTTATGAATTATATAAAAATTCCTATTTTCCCATGTTATATGAAATATGTGAATTATGTAAATTTCACTAAACCATATGATGCATGCTAATCTTACCAACTATGTAAACCTTGTGAAAGCATATAAATTATAAAAATTATCTAAAAATATTATTTTTATATATTATGCGAATTATGCTAGATTATGTAAAGCATGCAAATCTTATGTGGTTATGCAAACTTGTGAAAGTATGTGAACTAAGCGAATTTTGTGAAAAATGCCAATTTATATTAATTATAAGAGAAATGTGAATTATATGGGCAATGTGAAGCGTGAATTTATAAATCTTCTGGAAATGTGAGTATTAAACAAAATTATGAGAAATGTGAAAATGTGTATCAATACAAGGAAATTTATATTGTGAAATGAAAAGTCATGTGTTGTGGTAAGATTATGAGAGATGTAAGCTGGCATGTATATCTACATATTATATGATATCCCTATGGGAGAATGGAGCATGCTATATAAATCATTGGCAAGACAAATAAGGTTAAACTTGAAAGAATAAGATAAGGCAAGATAGATAAGGTTAGACTAAAGATATAAGAAAAATCTAGTATCCAAAAGGCATTTCACAAGTGTTTTGTAGAATCGTATTGTGTGTGATTGACATTATTCATTTTATGCATCCATACACTAAAATTGTTCATGATATGCATTTATATTCATTATGATTCTATAACAATGTGGATTACTAATGTCATTTGTAATTCTTTGGCATTATATGATACCATACCATTAATATGTTTAAAATGGTATCCATGGCAAGCTTAGAAAATTTTTAAGTATGTTATTTATTATATTTATTGTGGAAGTTACGCATGATTGTGGAAACTTGTGATCTCCTAGAATATTATAAAAGATATGAAGTTATAAGATTATGGGAATTTGCCTAACAATGCCTCATGAAGAGAACTTCCATAATGCTCAATAAAGGAATCACTCACTAAGTCTATTTTAACTTACTTTGTTATTTAATCTTTTTCAGATACCAACACTTAGCACTTAGATGCTAATGTACAAGGACATGGTGGTGATCACTGTGTCACATCCATTTTGGACCATCCACATACATTTTTGCTATAAGATGTTTGTAGACATATATGAGTGCATTCTAATGTATAATGTATGACATAAATATATGATTAGGCCTAATATTTCTTACTTGATCTTAAATGGCTATTTCAACTATCTATTCCATTAGGACACAACACTCCTATTTATATTTTGATATTTTGATGATGTAAGGGTAGCCATACCAAATAGACTAGATTTTGGACACTTAATCTAAATATGGCATGACTTCCCATGGATAATCATATTGGTATACCTTTTGCTATTACTGCATCACCCTAGTTAAATAACTAGGATTTCATGAACAAATTAAAAAAATAAGAAAAGAAAAAAATTTTTAACCCTCCTCCTAAACATAAGAACTAAATCATAAAAATAATGTTTTTAATAAGAAAGCAAAGTAAAGTTGTTGCAATTGATATCAAGATATGATCCATGATAGAAAGGAGAAATATGATACCATACCATTAATATGTTTAAAATGGTATCCATGGCAAGCTTAGGTAAATTTTAAACTACTTAGCTTATATTGTGTTTGATAACAACTATTTGTTATGTAGAATGTCGGATTAATGTATGCATTAAACCTGTCAAATTTTGATGTTAAGCATAAACTTAAAATGACATATTAAACATTAGAAACACACTTCTATAGGTTGAAGACCTACTAGATGTATTAAGGGGTATTGCAATGGCCTTAACTTAAGAATAGCAATAAAAGTAGAAAGACTAAGAACCTTCCTTCCATTCATAAGACCAAGCACAACAAACTTAAATAATCCATGAATTTTTAAAACTCAAGGCTTTTTGCTACAATGAAGCTAATTATGTAATTGACCCTTACCAATTCTTAGATTAGATTGAACAATTTGGGTGAATGTTAGGCTATTTAAAAACCCTACTAATAAAACTAGTAAAGTATTGGCTAGACAATTTAGCTCAATATTGTTTCTAATATTAAGTAAAACAATGAGATCTTGTACTGCTCTATTTACATAAAAGTCTTTTGGAAACTATTTGGTAAGTTAATTCCTCCCACCTAATGTTAAGAGGCATGAGCCTAAGAATTTAAGCAATTGATCAATTAAGGAAGATGGCTACCAAATATGATGTTCAATTCAACCACCTATCAAAGTTTGTTGAACATCTTTTCCCTATCAAGAGAACTAAAGTGAAGTGCTTTGTAAAGGGCCTTTAAGACTACCTATTCAACAGAATCCATCTAACTAAAACCACTACATATCAAGCCTTGCAAATTAAGATGCACTTGGTAGGTAACACATGAGGTAAAAAGAAAATAAAAGTCAAAGAAATTGTTCTAAGTTTTAAGGAAAAGCCTTAATGTGACTAAGAAATTTTTAGTCTTCTTATCACTTTTGGCTAGCTTTTTGGCAAGTAAAGAAGGAGGCATAAGCAATTCTAAGATGCCTAAACATATAGTTTAGGTTTCTCAATAGCACCAATTTGTGATATATGTAAGAGGCATCACCTTTACAAGTGTAACTTGAACTTTAGGACTTGTTTTCAATGCAAGTAGTTGGACATATAACTTGAAACTACCCATTTGCACATTCATTATGGTTTAGAAGGACTTTTGAAGCTTAAACCACTACCTTAACACAATTACTAGAAGTTAGCAGCAAGGCAAATGAAAAGGAAAAGGAAAGCCAACATGTTAATAAGGATCTTTGTATCAAACTAAAAAAAAAGTGTAAACAGACACCATTGTAATTACAAGTATAGTTCACATAAATACCTATCTTGTAAAAGCTTTATTTGATTCGAGCATTACATACTCATTCATTTTTAAAAAAAGTTGTTATTTACTTAAGCTAGAATATGAAACCTTAGAAAAACCCTCACAAGTTATTACTCTAGTTAGGAAAAGTGCCTCGGCCACTTAAGGAAGCAAAGCTAGCCTTATAAGAATTAATGAGATTGTGTTTCCTACCAACTTATTAGCATTTGAAATAGATGAGCTTAACACTATCCTAAGGATGGATTTCATGATAATTCACTAAACACACATGGACTTTATAAAGAAAATTAACATTTCGTAGGGAATAAATGGTAGTGGAAATGAGTCTAATTTTAACATTACAAATTGAAAGGTGGATTTGAAAAGGTTATTAAGTTTAGAGATTGAATTTAACATTGAAGTGCATATAGGAATCAAACCAATCTTAATAACACCATATAAAATGGCACTTACTACATTAAAGGAATTAAAGGTGCAATAGTAAGAATTACTAAATAAGGGATGCATTCACTTTAACACCTTACCATAGGGAGTCTCGTGCTCTTTGTGAGAAAGAAATATAAAGCAATGCATCTATAAATTGACTACAGACAAATGAATAAAGTCACCCTAAAAAATAAATATCCATTGTCCAAGATAGATGACTTATTTGATTAATTGTAAAAGCTAAGTGCTTTTTAAAATAGATATAAAGCTATGATACTACCAATTGTTGGGATTGGGAGCTAAACAAGTACAGTGGAATTAATCGATCCCAGCTAATGGATCCATGCAAAATATTAGATTAAAATAAGGATTTGTTCAGTACCTTTTTTGGGATAACTCAAGAACTCATTCGTTGATCACCTCTTCGACTTCCTTTTGGTTGAAGATTCTGAGGTATCTACATGAACTAGTAGATCATCAATAAAAGTCCATACGAACACTAGTTGAAATTATTCTCCTTTGCCTCATAGTGCTAGTTACGTCTCTTCAAAGGTTATGATCAAGGAGAGGTGCTAAGGTTTTTCTATGCTTGAGAGGCGTGAATAATTTCCTATATTATTACCCAATAAGTCTATTTAAATAGGTGCACAGAAAACCCTAACTAATTAGGTTTTATTTCATGTATAATTATAGGCTTATTATTGAGCCTTATAATTGTAATATGGAATTCCCAAATATTAGGCCCAAATAATTTAGTCCATTAATTTCAAATCCACTAGGCTCCAAGTGTGCGACCCAATAGGCTCTCATTATATTAGCAATGATCATTAATCATATTAATGATTATAAATAATGAGCGATGTCTAGCAACACATCATTATTACCCAAGTAATGAGAATGTCGGCGATTCGACTAAACTTTTACACATAATCATCATCTATATCCTTTTATCCTAAACATCTAAATTGAGTACAAGACATAGGTTATGTCATTCTTGTATTGAGATTTCTTGATTTCTAAGTAAGCTAACTAAAGTAAATATAATTAACATCCCATGTCAATTCATTTGAGTATGGCTATGCATTTTCTCAACTTTACTTAATCAAGGGACCCATAGATATTATTCCTATTATATAGGAGGGACAAATTCCATCTTGATTACACAAATCACTCCGCATGGTATGTGACATATCCAATAACTACCCTTGCATTCACTCAACCATGAGTGACATAAAGTAGTATCAAAATATGAAACTCACATGTAGGAAATCTTGAAGATCTCAGGTTAAAGGATCATTTTAATAATGATCACTAAGAATCACTCATGATGCTCATATAATGATCTAGGTAGTATTCTTAGGATGGGTCGATCCAGTATACAAGTTTTCTAACTTGTACTCATGTACAAACTTAATATCTCATATAAGTTACTGCACATGCTAGTCTTAACATATCAAAGTAACTTAATCCATAATGATATATGGCTAGGGACATTTAAAAATATAATTATTTTAAAGTTATTATCATAATTAAACATATTACGTAAATAATATATATATATATATATATATATATATATATATATATAAATATGATAATTGGAATTACCATTAAAATAACACGATTCAAATTTACAATTATTAATATGATTGGCTTTAGGGCATATACACTAACAGAAAGTTCGTGAAGAGGATATCCCTAAAACAACATTTAGAACCCATTACAGGAATTGTGTGTCTCTAATAATGTCTTTTTATCTCACTAATGCCCCAGTAACATTTATAGTATGATTGAATAGGATATTTAACCTATTTCTAGATCAATTTGTTATTGTATTTATTAATGATATCTTAGTGTACTTAAAGATGGAGGATGAACACACTTAGCACCTGTAAATAGTACTATAAATAGTTAAGGGGCTAAATTATGCATAAAATTTTTTAAATGTGAGTTTTAAAAGGTTAAAGTAAACTTTATGGATTATATGATTTCTTGGCAAATAATTTGTGCAAACCTATAAAAGATAAAGATGGCGAAACAATAGCCACAATTGACAATGTTACTAAAGTGTGAAGTTTTCTAGGCATGGCGAGGTACTAGCATCATTTTATCAAGAAATTATCTCAACTAGTAGCCCCATTAACTAACTTTACTAGAAAAGGCATGTTGAACACTTTGATAGAAGTATATGAGAGGAGTTTCAAAAGTTGGTATAAGTTGTTGCTATTACATGAATGTTAGCACTTCTAGATGAATTTGATAAGCACATAATGTTTTGTGGTGCCTCTATCGGATAGGGTTGCATACTAATATAGAATGGTAAGGTGAGATCTTACATTTCACACTAGTTAAAGAAACATGAGCAAAATTGTCTTACTCATGACCTAAAAATGATAGTAATGATGCTTGCTCTATAAATATGGACCCACTACCTAAATAAAGTAACTTATGACATTTACACATATTATAAAAGTCTTAAGTCTATCTTTAAGCAAAAAAGCTAAATCTAAGGCAATAATGATGGATGAAGCCAATTAAGAATTATGATTATTCCATTCATTACCACCCTAGAAAAGCAAATGTGGTTATAAATGTTTTAAGTAGGAAAGTGGCGAGGTAGAAAGCCATAAGAAATGAAGGAATGAATCATAAGGTAATGACCTTTATAAAAGTAGAGCCGATAATTATTTAAAAGATAAAAATAACATAGAAAAAAGACCCTTAATACAAAAACCATAAAAAAAAGGTTGAAGAAAGAAAAAAATGATGGATTCATAAAGAGGGAAAAATAGTAAAATTATATACAAAGGAAGGTTGCAAGTTCCTAAGGAATGTGGTGTCAATCTCTTAACAAGGGTTGACCAATTTAGCTATATTATGCACTTGGGAGTTTTGAAAATGTATCACAACTTGAATCAATTTTATTGGTGAAAAGGTAAGATTAAGATTTTAGCTGAGCTTATAGCAATATGTCTTGTGTGTTAATAAGTGAAAGTTAAGGATTGAAGATTAGCCAAAGCCTATTAATCCATAGAGATACCTAAATGGAAATATGAGTCCATTATAATGGACTTTGTGATAAGACTTCCATAAACTCCAAAATGAAAGGATTCCATTTGAGTATTTATACATTAAATAACAAGGATAGTGTACTTCTTGCCAGCTAAAACCATATACTCTTCCTTTTGGTATGCATAACTATTTTTGAAGGAGATGATTTTGCCACATCATGCACTAGTAACTATTATATTAGATCAAAGGCTACAATTTATAATGCACTTATGGAAATCATTATAGGATGATCTTAAGATTAAACTCAAATTTAACATTATTTTTCACCCCTGGTCAAATGGATAATTAAAGTGGGTGATATAAATTTTGGTAAATATGTTGCAATCTTGCATGACAAAATTTAAATGTGGAAAGGAGCAATATCTATCACTAATTGGTTTACTTATAAAATTATTATTGTGCTAGCATGAAAATGGTGCCCTTTAAAGCCTCATATAAGAGGAAATATAAATTAATGGTGAGCTAGTTTAATACAGAAGAAGCATAAATGATTGAGCATAGAAAATGTGAAGATAATCTAATAATGACTGCAAGTAAGCCAAGATTGATAGAAGGCATGTTTGAACAAAAGAATGAGATTACAAGAACTTCATGAAAGAGGACCAAGTGTTCTTAAGAGTATCCACCATAAAAAGAGTGGTGCAATTTAGGAAGAAAGGAACATTACCCCTAGGATATATTGGACTTTTCATAATTTTGAAGCAAATTAAAGTGTGGCATATTGGTTTGACTTGCCAAATAAGTTTAGCGTAGTCCAAGTAGTATTCCATGTGTCCATGTTATAGAAAAATGTCCCGAACCCATAACAAATCCTACACCAGAAGTTTCCTTAATTAGACCTAAATATTGACCTATTTAGATTTTGGATAGTGAAAAAGCCTAGGATAAAAAAAGTACCAATGGTTAAGGTTAAGAGGAAATACATGGGAGCTAAGAAATAACATGAGAAGTTAAGGTAGACATAAGACAAAGATACCCGAACTGTTCAGTATGTAACTTTTAACATCCCCTCTTCTATGACATGACTTTTAATAACATCATTTACTTATAACACAATGATGAATTCTATTAATGATGGAAGTCCTTATAACACTCTTAACTAGGAAATAAAATTATGGGAATATGATAAATGTGTTAGAAAATGGGATAAATGTGTTAGAAAATTTCTAATTTTATTAGCTAATGGTCATGTATACATATGTATGTGTATTATATATATCTGGTGAGAGATATAATAGTAAGTTGTTAGAGATATGTTTATAAAGGTATAATTATATGTATATATATGAAGATGGACCTTATTAGATTAGGTCATTAAAGGGTTTAAACCCATAATTGTGAATAAAGGAAATAATCCTTTTTTTGTGATATCATTGTGCAACTTATAGTATTTTGATCATAACTTTTCATAGAAATGTTTTGTTCATGAACCATTGAAAGATTTATAAAATAAAGATCAGGGGCTTTGACCTATATAGATTTCATAATTTAATTTTAAGTCAATTAATGCTAGAATTTTTATTTAAATAAGAGTAAATTTTGGATAAAATAATGTTAACTAACCCTGGTACAAATTCTTCCAAGAAAATTTGATTAAGACACTATTAAGGTTGATAAAAAAAGGACATATAAGGTTACTTTTTGAAAACTTCATGCAGTAGGCTATAATAGGTAAAAAGATATGATATTTTTCTCAAAAGACTATGATATCAAGCTAAATACAAAAGGAGTTTGGGCCTATTTCTTAAATTTACTAAGCAATACTTGTGACTCAATATTGAAACACTAAATGGATTGTGGGCTCTATCATTGTACAAAAAATAAAAGGCCCAAGGGGTAGCTAAATAGGGAACCCTTTATACCTTAAATTATCTTAAATTATGGTTAAAAAGAAGACATAACTTAGGAGTTAAGTTAGGAAACATAATAATGACCCTATAACCAATGAAAATGTAGTAGGGAAGGAGGTAATTATGGCATATTCTTCAAGGAGCCAATGCATGCAAAATACTTAAGGATAAATCAATGAATGAAATGAAAGATGATAATTACTTCTAGAAAATTAAAATAAGCTTAGAAACTAAAATCTTCACTCCTCCTTCTTCCATTCTCACCTACAAGCCCCACTTTATTAGCATAAAAATTCATCTTTTTTTCCAAGATCAGCCAAATCTAAGGAAAGATTGCTAATAACCATGAATTTATTTGTTTGTGGTTAAGGTTCTCCTTCATCCAAGAACCAAATCCACTAAGGTAAGTGATTGTTCTTTTTAAATTATATTAATTTTCTTTACCCTCTCCTGTTATTCCATATAAATAGAAAGAAAGCTCACTAAAAATGAAAAATTTAAGATTGCATGTTTGGAAAAAAAATATGAAATTAGGACTTATATAATTAGCCTTACTAAGATTACGAGTGATGGTTAATGCTAAATTTATAAATTAGAATAATAAGTAATTGTTAGAATGATTGAACAAAATTCATGAAGGAATGGTGAGAAAATCTTCTCCCTTGATATTATATGGTTTTAGATGGAAGGGGAATAATGGAAATAATTAGGAGATTTATATTAGAGTGATTAAGAAGATGCAAATTAATGGAGTTATAAGGATTTGGTTCCAATACCTTTATTTGATTTAGAACCTAAATTATTATTTACCAAGTGTATGACTAAAGGTGGATGAACTAACATATTAAGGAAGGTATGTGTTTGTACCTATGAAAGGTTATTTGAACTAATGATTATGATATGATTGCCTAAAAAATAAAGGGAGTGGGTTTAGTACCCTTATTTTACTTTTAAAATTTATCTAAAAATTCTATAAGTTAAAGAAAAATCATTAAAGTTAAATAAAAAAGAGACAAACCATAGAATTCATTTGAAAATGTGTTTAGAGTGGGAATTAATGTACAAACATGATTTCATGTGTAATTCATTGAGGTTTTTAGTTGTTGTTTGAGATTAAGTTGCATAATTGGATCATTAGAAAGGTAAAAGTGTGCAAGACAAGAATGGATAAGTAAAACCCTTTGAATTACTTGTGAAATACTTGTGATATGGCTATCATGATCTAAAATAAAGCATGAGAAATTAAGGAATGACATTTGGAATAGAGTCTCAGGAAGCCCATTTAATTTCCTAATGGAATGTTTTATTTTAATTCTAATTCATGATGTAAAGTGTATTTATATTTTATAAAATTGACTTAAGTATATGATTATGTGAATTAAATGAAAGTGTATGGATGTGTGCTAAAATGTGTGAAAATGTATAAATATGTGCAAACATGGGATTTATAGAAAAATATATAGTTCATGTGAAAATTTGAAATTATGCAAATCATGTGGAATCATGTGCATTATGGAAGTCTTGTATATCTATACAATTTTTTTGGAAATATGAGAGTTTTGTAAATTTTGTGAAAATGCCCATTTTTGCATGTTATATGAATTATGTGAATTATGTAAATTTCACTAGACTATATGAAGCATGCCAATCTTATTGGCAATATGAGTTTTATGAAAATATCTAAGTTATACAAATTTTGTGAAAATGTTACTTCCATATGTTATGTGAATTATATGAACTATATGAATTATGTGAAGCAAGTAAATCTTTCATGACTAGATGAACTTGTGAAAGTATGTGAAAAGTGCCCATTTATATGAATTATAAGAGACATGTGAATTATGTGGGTAATATGAGATGTGAATTCTATCAATTTTCTAAAAATGTGAATATTGAACGAAATTGTGAAGATTATGAAAATACATGTAATATGTTGAAATATGTATTATTAAATGAAAAACCATGTGATATGACAAGATTATTGGAGATTTGAATCGATATGTATGTATACATATTACATGATATCCTTACGGGAAACTAGAGCACATGTACTATATAAATCAATGGCAAGAGAAATGAGATTAGACTTGAAGGAATAAGTTAAGGTAGAATGGATAAGGCTAGATTGAAGATGTAGGGAGAATTTGGTATCCATAAGATATTTTGTGAGTGTTTTATGGAATCACATTGTGTGTTTGACATTATTCATTTTATGCATCCATATGCTAAAATTTTTCCTAATATGCATCTATGTCCATTATGATTCTACTATGGTATGGATTATTAATGCCATTTGTAATTCCTTGGAATTATGCACTATACTGATACTTGGTAAATTATTAAGTATGTGATTTATTATGATTATTTTGATATTGAATTTGTGCACGATTGTGTGAACTTGTAATATCTTTGAATATTACAAACAATATAAATTTATATGATTATGGAAATACACCTAGCAATATCTCTCGAAGAAAATCTTTATAATGCTTAATAGGGAATTACTCACTAAACCTATTTAGATTTACTTTGTCATTTAATCTTTTTTTAGGGCACCAACACCCATTACTAGCATACCAATGTATAAGAACATGGTGGTGATTATAGTTGCATCCATTCAGGATAATTCATACACACTTCTAGCATAAGATGTTCATGGGCTTACATAAGTGCACTTTGATGCACAATTAACGATATATATATATATATATATATATATATATATATATATATATATATTATATATATATATATATATATATATATATATATATATATATATATATATATATATATATATATATATATATATATATATATATATATATATATATGACTAGGCCTAATATTTCAAAGTTGATCTTAGATGGCTATTTTGACTATTTGTTGAATTAAGACACAAGATTCTTGTTTATATTTTAATGTTTTGATAACATATGAATATTCGTACCACATAAACTAGTTTTTCAAATACTTCATCTAAGGATAACATAGCCTTCTATTGATGACTATATTGGTATAAATTGTGCTAATATTGGACCACTTTGTATGGCATGATTATTCATTTTGATAACCACAACTATGGTTTCAAAAGCGAATTAAAAGAGGAAGAAAAGGAGAGAAAAAAGATTTACCCTTCCTCCTATATGTAAGAACAAACATTTTAATAGGGAAGCAATGTAAAGTTGTTAAGTTGGATAGAAGTTTGGCTTGCAAAAATAGTAAATTTCATTACATTGACTTGTAGTTTTGTTATGATTATAAAATTTTGATTAAATGATATTTACTTAGGATTCCATTAAAAGTTTCTATCATGTTAATATTTGAAGTGTGTTTTTGAAGAAGAAAAAGAAAGGTATTCTAAAAAAAAAAGGCAATCTTTATGGGGAATTTCATCTTATATGATTTTTTATTTCATTTTATCTATTTACACATTTTGTTTTAAAATGGATTTAAGTAATTTTTGTCCTAATCATGATATTATTATATTATTTAAATCTAAAATTGTCTTGATGCTTTGAAAATGGGCTATTTGTTTATCATGTAACAAATAAAGTATAAATCTAAGAGTTAACTAAATATAATATGTAATGTGTTAGAGAAAATAGCTTAAATTCAGGATTTCTATGTTTTTTTTTGCTTTAGTACTGAGAATTTTTCTCTTTGGTATGGTGTGTTTCTTGGCTTTTGAGAGGAAATTTTTTCAAATAAGTAGAATTTTTCAGACAAATATTATAGAGTATTTTTAGTTTTAGGATAAAAATATTTTTTTCTAATTTTTGTGACTAAATTCATATTGAATTGTCATTTTATTAGAACAAAACGAGAGATAATTATACCACAAAAATATATAATGAGTAGTATAAAATTCCCCTAAAATTAATTAATTGTTTAAATATGGATACACACACACACACACACACACATATATAGTTTTAATGTTTATTAATTTGTGAAATAATTTTTATTTTACTTGTTTAAATTTCAGCTTGATTTTCTTATGGCTTCTTTTCTATTTATATTTGCTAAGGAATAGAATTTCCATATTAATGTATTTAACACTATGTCCAATTTTTCCCTATTAAAAAGTCTCTTTTTCCTTTATGTTAAATTAATAATTAAAATCTTATATGGAAACTTTGAAGGGTTGTATTTGGAATGTTGATTGCATTTCTCATCACATTACTTTACTATATGCTTCTTATATTGTAAACCATTATGTGTAGGACTATTATGTCTTAGTTTATTCATATTATGGAGATTATCTAGATGCCAAAAAAAAAAAAAAGAAGTTAACAATGATGTTTAACTAGGAACTCTAATGAATGGTTTAGTAGTTTACTTAAGGCTCTCCCCTTATTAGCCATAGAAGACAATTTAGTTACAAAAAGAGCCATTTGGAGCCTAGACCAAAGAAATTAGTTATCAATAATCCTTTTTTTTTTCTTGTCATGAATATAGTAAGTAACAATCAAGCATAAATTTTTCAACATATTGATTTCCATTGAAATTCCTAATTCCAATAAAAATTATTAACAAATTTAGTGTTTCACTAAAGGGTTTTAAGAATTTGCTTCTTTTATAATAACATCTTCATTGATAAGAATTAAATTAGAAAGTGGCAAAGCACTTGTTTGGTGCTAAATTACAAATTTTCATTTTTACATACATAAATACAGTTACATATACACACACACACACATATATTTATATATTTGTAAAAATCTATTTCAATGCATTTAGTAGTGAGGATATAGAAACATTAAATTTAGGGGATGGTCATCTAGATAAGTTTATATAGATCACTCATCAGTTTTAGAGCTAAAGGAGAAGTGTATAAAATGTGCCACTAAATTAAAATAATTCATTTATGGGTTTAACTACTGCATCTTGATAATATTACATTCAATTTCATAAGTTTACTATTTTCGAAGAAGACCTTGCTATGTGTAAATAAAATACAAAATTAGTTTCCAATTCTTTCACTTTAAATGGAGGACATATTGTTTTTTGAAAATAATATGGACTTGAAGGATGCAATTAAAGAGTAATTACCTTTCATATTTAAAATGAAATGTTTAAATCAAGTATACTACATCCTTAAGGTTAAAATTTTAAAAGACACTTTGAGAGATTCTTGAGTTCGTATTACAAAACTTACATTAAAAGAATCTTAAAACATTTTTTGACATACTTGATTCCAAAGTTGTGTAGACTTTAATTGATGTAAGTATTCACCTAAGCTTGAATTATTGTCCTAAAATAGTGGAAAAAAATTGTGCAAATCGAAAAAGTTCCATATGTAAACTAGTGGTTAGTATAATAAATATTGTGATGTATATTTAACTTCAAATCTATATGGTCAATAGATTTTAAAGTAGTTCTAAGTTATTCATTAGGAAGTAACCAAAAGGATACCTAGAAATCCAATAAATGATACATATATATGTAGCTCTATATTATTTGAATGGAAGTCTAAAGTTAATAATGTTGATAATTCCTACACATAAACGGATGAAGTTTAAGTTACATGCTTGTGTTAAAAGGAGAAGTCATTTCATATTGTAGTAAGAAGGAAAAAAGTGGTTCCTAATCTTCAATAATCTACAAACAATTTTAATACATAGCCATTGCTTTTTCCTTTAGTATATTAACATTAGTGATGTGTTTGTTTATGTCTTTTACTAACTTATTGTAAGAGATGCTTTTAGTAAGTGTGCCAGGGTTTAGGTTTAGTATGCATTGGATATACTAATTTGTATTATACTACATTTTTGGTAAAACAAAGTTATTTTCTTGTCATTTATTAACATATCATGCTGAGAGCTTTTAACTCAAGTGACATCCAATGTCCCTTGGAAGCTTTGTGCCTTTTGTTATATTTTGACTTTGATCCTTAAACCTTGCATGCATGCATCTAATGGTTTAATAACTTTTATCATGATTTAAAAAAAGGTTAGGTGCATATATTTATTGTTACCAAGTTTGAATTAGCCCTCTCACATGAGAAATTGCCACAATGCTTAAGTAGTCAATGAGATGAGACTTAAATGGTTACTAGGTAACAAAGAAATCACTTATGCATGGTACTTTAGTGATTATTTTAGTAGATACACTATTTGAAGCTAGTTTTGAAATTTCCACTATATTTAATAATGGATTTAGTAGTAGAGTTACAATCGGTAATTTATTTGTAGGCCCCCAAATATAATTGCGAATATATTCTAAAATTAATAATAAATTTTTGAACATTTATCGCTAATTTTGTTAGTTCTTCTTAAATTAATTTTATTAAAAGATTGAAAAATATTTGATTGCTAAATTCATCAATAACAATTATTGATGGACTTAAATATTGAGAAAATTTTCTTTCCAAATTATTAATGGATTTAGCGACTACCTTATGCATTAAAATTTAAATATTTATTTGGCAATATAATAAGAATTTGTGAAATTAGTGAATGACTTGTTATAAACCATCATTACTTTCATCACTACTTAGAATGCATCATTTTATTAAAACTAGTATGCATGCCTAGGCTATGCTTAGGCTTATATTTAATTCATTATAAAAATAAAATATGGATAGGATTTATATATTGTAATATTTATGGAACAAATTTGAGAATGAAATTAAAATTTTATATTAGTTCCTATAATATTATGCAATACATGTGAACATAGAATTTAAGTCAACAGTCACTTTCTATTTTGTGTTTGTTTATTAGTTTAACTCATTAATAAATATTATAAAAAATTTATAGTATCATATATTACATATAAGTTTAAATATAATGAAATTATTAATTACCATAGGACCTTTCAAAAAAGATAAAAACATGATTAAAGTTAAAAAGTTAAAAAAGTCATAAATATAACTTTTCTTATTTTTGGTTATAGACTTATGAGTCGAGAGACTTGAATTGAATAAATATTTTTTTGAAATGAATGTCATTTTATTTTTTATTTGAATGAAAGGTATGTATTAATAAAAATATTAAATTAAGCATGAAATAAGAATATAAATTTTAATAAGTAATGACAATAATCAAGTTCAAAAGTAATAATTTTCTATTAAAAAATGTATTGTGACTTGAGTTTTTGCATATTTGTGTTTCTTCACATCACTTACTTTTCTTTAATTATTTTGTGTTTTGAATCCAATCATATTAGTTTTATTCTTTAACTAATTTATTACATGATAACATAAATATTATGATTTTATTATACTTTTATTATAGATATTATCAATCATTATCAAAAATGTGCAGACTTAATTTGCATTTTTAGTCTTAAAAAATTCAAATTTTATAAATTAATACTATTAAATTTATTGATAATCTAAAATTTAAATTTAATTCACTATTAATATCAAAACCTTCTTATTGAGGTGCTATCTTCTTATTCATTAATAGTTTAAAGTGGTACACATCTATGAGGTCAAATATAAATTATAACTTTATAATTAACTAATGTTTTTCAATTATATTTATTAATAATTACATTTTATATTTTTATAATGAATATCATCTAAAAGCAAAAAATTTTAGATTTTTTTGTAAAAAAATTAGATATTATTCTATCATTGAAAAATATTTTACATAAATCATTTTGATTAAATATGCTAATTTATTCTATTTTTATTTATTAAAATAAAATCAAGATTGAAATTTTTATTGATTAAAATTAAAATTATTAATAATTAATCTTAATTAATAACTATAATATTGATATGTAAAAATCAGTATCCATTAAATCTAATAATAATTATATATTGTTTATTGTAGCAGAAACTTGCCAAACTACAATTCAAATAGTTAGGCATAATAGTCACATTATGTTAAAGAATAAAATATTCATCAAGTTGGTTAATTTCATCATATTAAATCATGATCTCCTTTTAAAAATTATGAGTTTGATTCAAAATAATGTTAATTTATTTATTTTAATATTGCAAGTAGGAAAATTTTCATCTCGTGATAGGATTAATCCCTTTATGACACCTTCGCATATTAGTCACATTAAGTTAGAATAAAATAATATGAAGATGAAGATTGAAATAAGATGAATATCGAATTTCTTGTTAATTAAAAAAAATTTTAAAATAACATATATATATATATAAATAATTATATATTTATATTTAATAATACATATATAATATTTATTATAGTGGGAAGTTGTAAAACTACAATTCAAATAGGTAGACATGTTAATCTTATTAAGTAAGGACATATAATAATAATAATAATAATAATAATAATAATAATAATAATAATAATAATAATAATAATAATAATAATCATTAAAGTGATTAGTTTAATGGTGCTATATCACAATTTTGTGGAAAAGGTTTATGAGTTTGATTTACTTGAAGAGGATGTAATTGTTTTTAAATATTGCACTTTATGACCCTATGTAGCAAGACAAAGCATCTTCGGATGACAAAAGGTAGAGATCAAACCTTATTTTAATAATATGAATAGATAAGTCAATGATCGATTAATTCATAGTTAATTCCATTAAATAAATAGATAGATATGCAATCATCCTTTTAAAAGGACAAGAAGCGCTTTTTGGAAACTGTTTAAGGAATTCATGCAATGTGTTTCTTTATGCACAACTATCCAACTATTCCTAAGATATACCTTACCATCAAAGATTTTGTCCAAGCCTGTTTTCGATCCATTTAATAAAAACTAGGTATCTAGGGGGATTGACTTCCTCAAGAAATAATAAATAACAAAAGAAAAAGGGGAGTGAGTACCTACAAAACTGAACAAGTAAACATTAATCAATAAGGAGTTATTATTATTAAAATAAAAAATAGTACTAACATCTAGGAATTTTATCTAAGAAAATGGTCACATTCTTATACCTTTACGAAGAAGAGGAAATTGCAATGAACTACTTATCTAATAGATAAACAAGAACATTCACTTTTAGGTTCCAAATTAGGCTTTTCTAGGCATTATCACAATTCAAGCTTATTCAATAATCAAATCTTATGCTCAATTACATTTATCAAATATTCATATAATAACATTACATGCAATTTTCATTAATATCATATTCACTTGTAATTATTTACATTCATCAATTCCATCATCCAAATGCATACATTTATCTACACTACATCTGCATCATGCAATACACAAGATAAATAAATGAAAAAAAGTAATCTAACTTTTCTTGTAACTCTTAATTAATCTTATATTCTCACAAACCTATCTTTATGCCTCTCGATCAATCTTATGCCCTTATAAGCTATTATTGGGATTCGATATTTAATAATCATATATATCATATCAATGGCATCATATATTTTATAATTTTAACATTATAGTTCTCATCCATGTATCACATCTTATAATTCAATATCACTTTTGCCTCATTGCATGGTTATGTATCTCAATTCATTGCATTAACAATATAATAATTATATTTACAATATCATTTATACATCATAACTTTATAATGCTTCCTTACGTAATCACATATCATGGATTTAACTCTCATTCATCACATTCTATATTTAAGATGAAAAAATTCAATTATATATAATCATAAATATATTTTCTTTGTAAACACAAGTATGAATATATTTATGTAATTTTATTTCCTTCACAAACTTAATATTTTATTTAGTCATGTCATCTCATATTATTCCTATTGATATGATTCATCTTCATCTTAAAACCTTTAAAGAGTGAAATATTATATGTTTATGTAAAATATGAAATATTACAAGAAGATAGGCTAATAGTTGACTATATATTTAATTATGGGTATCAAAATAATTCTTAGCACTTGTAGTTAAATATAAGGTTTAGAGAATAACTTTGGAGGTTATAGTCAGCTATACTATATAGTCAACTATAGGATTCTAGAGAGAAGTAGCCGACTATAGACCTCCAAAAAGTAACTCTTATGGTCATTGTTTACTATATAGTTGATTATGGTTTCATTTTGCATATTTTCATGTGAATTTTACTATTCATCTAACTTAAAAACCTTCATTCATCAACCCATTCACTGCTACACTTAATCCACACTTCATATAATGCAACCACATCAATATTTAAGCCATTTTCACTAAGAAAATCAAATCATAATCAACTAAGAACTATTATTGTTAATGGAATCAAAACATAAATGAAACCTAGCCCAAATAATCCTAAATCATATAAAAAGACTCTAGTCCAATTAAATTGCTTAGTCACTTAGTATGGAGGAGGATTTTGATGGTTAGGTTTGTTGTTTCTTAGTCTTAATCAACTAAAACCTAAAGATTCTTCAAAATATAAATGAAAGCTAACCTAATCAATCCCAAATCATACAAAAAGAATCCAAAGTTAAATTTCATTAAATCTCATAGATTCTTCATTAAGGTTTAATTTCCTTTTTTTTAAGCTAGAAACTTAAGCATCATCAAATCTTAAAGAAGATGGAAGGAAAGCTTGAGATTAATGATAGTTTAGATGTCATTACCTTGATTATTTGAAGAATTTGAAGAAGACTAACTCCTTTTTGGCTTGATTTGGAAGAAGGAAGGAAGGAAAATGAGGAAGAAAGGAGGAGAAAGGTTTGTGGTGAATAGTGAAAGGAGGGGGTTGAAATTGAATTTTAAATAGGTAGGGCATTTTCATTTTTCCACTTTAAATATTGTCCATACTCATATACTAACCTTTAATTACTTCAAACTTTTAATACTTTTATTCAATACACTTTTTATAACTAAACTTTACAAGTTATTCATTTTAGGCCTAATCAAACAATTTATTTTCATTTGCTAAAATTTTTTATTTAAAGTTCATTTAATTATTAATATCGTTTTCCTTTATTTCTAATGCATACTTTCCTAATCAAAATTCATCTATTCCTTATATTGTTTCCATTTCTAATTATTGCTACTAAGATTAATTAATCATTCCTTTCTTATTACACAAAACTCTAAAAATTCTAAAGAAAAATGATCTTGCATTAGACCATGACAGCAACCTTACACTTTTCCCCTTTTTCTCTGTTCTCTTCCTCTTCTTTTCCCTTATGTTGTAGTTGTGTTTCTGCCTTCACCAAGCTTATTTACCACTATCCATTTTATCGCTAACTACTTTCCATTTTAATCAATGAGTTTTCCTAAACAGCTAGCATTTTTGTGTTGACTTTAGGGTTTGGTTTATTGATTTGTTAGATTTCCTAGTTATTTTGATCTTAATTTGCATGATTTAGGTTTAATTATCTCTTATTTAATTGATTTTGATGATTTTGACTTTAATTTCCATGTTCAATGTGGTGTTTTTGCTACCTGATTGCTTATGCTTCATGTTTATTTGTTTAAAATTTTTATTGTAATGTCCAATTCTCCTTTAAGAAATTTTTCATGAATTTTTGTTTATACGAATGGTATTAATTAGTCTAAGATAGCATATTTAATATTTTTTATTAAATTACCTAGTTAATGCATATTTATTATATCTCATTTTTAGGTAAGTTAGTATCTATTAAGTTAGAAAATTAGAAAAATGAAATTAATTTTTAGTTTTAGCATTAGTTTTAGGTTCTAGTTAAGCTAGTTATTAAGTGAAAAAATTGAAATTAGTATTTAGTTAAGTTAAAAAAAATTAAGATTAGTTTTACTTTTGGTAATAGTTTTAGTTTTTTGGTAAATTAATATTCATTAAGTTAGAAAATTAAAGTTAATTTTTAGTTAAGTTAGAAAATTAAAATTAGCTTTTAGTTAAGTTAAAAAAATTAAAATTAGTTTTATTATTAATATTGTTTTTCAATTAAGTTAATATTTATTAAGTTAAAACATTAAAAATAAATTTTTAGTTAAGATAGAAAATTGAAGTCAACTTTAGTTTTAGTATTAGTATTAGTTTTTAGTTAAGTTAGTATTTGTTAAGTTAGAAAGTTGAAATTAATTTTAGTTTTAATATTATTATTGAATTGTAGTTAAGTTAGTTTTATCATGTTGGAAAATTGAAATAGGTTCTTAGTTAAGTTTGAAAATTGAAATTAGTTTTTAGTTAAGTTAGAAAATTGAAATTAGTTATTAGTTAAGTTTGAAAATTGAAATTAGTTTTAATGCTAGTACTAGTTTTAAGTTTTAGTATGAATAAAGTTACTTTTAGTTAAGTTAGATTCTATCAAGGTTTAGTAGTTATTTTAAGCTTAATTAACTGTATGATTATAGCTTAATTATTTGTATGATTATGGCATCATTTGTATTGTAATAATCAATTGTTTAATTTGTTAAATGTTGTAAGGTATTAGATCATCATCATGTAGAGATAGATTCAGTTCCACCACGGGTGGTCATGGGCCCAGAGGTTATGGTACAGCTTTGTTAATGATTCTATCATCTTTGGCTATTCTAAGCACCACTCTATTGACATCTACGACAACATCAGCACCTATTGGCCTATATACCACTGCAATCACCTAGATAGGAATTCCAAACTTCCCAACTTGTCCTTTAAGGCCTTTCTTTACTTGAGTGCCTTAAGGAGACCTTTCTTTGCCTACTTTTTACCTTAGTTATTCATCAAGACCCCACCTAACAAAGTGCCTTGATACATACTAGTCATTCGATATGGTCACTAGCATATCCCCAGCTAAAGACCTGAATAGTGGTAGGTTTTGGGTGCATTTAGAGGGCGACTTATAAGTATTATTTAACATTCGATGATAAATTAGCATTTAGTATCTTGATAAATGGTAACTTTTTAATTTGCATTGATTTATTTGATTGTATTTGGCTATAGTTTGATTGTTGAGTCAACCCCTAGTCCCATTAAGGATATAACAAAGCTAATATAAACTCGCTTCATAAAGTTAGGTTTTACTTACACTGATATCTCTCAAAAGTTTAGAGATGACTAACTTAAGGATTAGTAGGTAAATTTAGTATTAGTATCATCATGTATTTGTACTTATACTTTAATTTGATAATTTACACTTTTTTAACTTCAATTATATTTAATGTTTGCAAGCCATGTATGTGCGGTAGTCCAATGCCATGTATTTGATAAAGAAAAATTTTATCCATAAGGTTGTAACAAATTATAAAAGCATGATATATTGAACAAGGAAGGGCTTGCTAAAGAAATCCAAGTGGATGCTTGAGCACATTTTTATGACCTTAAGAAGAAATGGGTCAAAAATGCTAACTTCAAGGAAAAAAGTTAATAAAAAAAGGATATTTACTATTAGAAAGAGCCTATAATGGCAATTCCATCTTTACATCGAGTATTAGGGGAAGATGCTAAATTTTAATTTCATTTTAAGTCAAATTTAGGTTAGTTCATTCTATAACTTATTCTTTGCATAAATTTTCTAGCAGCTAGCATCAACTGGGTGCCTATTAATTTAAAGGTGTTCTAGTGTACCTATACTTATCTAGATAAGGAAAGCACTTAAGAGACTTAAATAAGATTTAATTGTTCCTTATGATATTAATTATTTATATGTTTTTATTTACCAAAAAAGTTTAACCTTCAAATTTAATTTTTAGGGTAAGTACTCTAGGATGCGAAAGAAGTAATCTTCTCATGCATTAGTTGAAGGTGGTAAGGGTAGCTCTACACAGGTCAATCAAACTTCATTATGACTAGAGGTAACCAACAATAAGAATAAAAAAGGCACATTTATGGCATGGGATTGGAAGCATACAAGGTTATTAGGCTATCATTTACCATTAGCGGTTCATCCTCATAGCTTGGGCTATAAGAATTATTGAGTACCATCAAATGGTAGAATGTGGAGCTTGTAGCAACGTAAGAAAAGATGATAGCCCAGAAGCAGTAGCTTGCTTCTTAGTAGATAATGATTGAATAACATAAGCACAACTTCAGAGCATTGTTTTAAAGGTTGTAGATGGAGCCATGCACTTTGTTAGAGTATGAGCTACCAACCAATGAGATGCTAAAAACTAGCCTATGAGGATGTTATATATATATATATATATATATATATATGGATTTCATTGATCTTATTTTTTTATGTCATATAAATAAAATATTCACATCTAGTTTTGTTTTATGAAACTGAATTAGAAATTTAATTATTAATTAGAAATTTACTAATTAAGCAAGGTATTTGTTGCTTGGCTTGCTAAAAAAATAAGTAGTATATTAGCAAATATTTCCTATATTAGCAGCATTTTTTTAATACAATGCCACTAATCTTGTAGAAATTTCCCAATTCAATGATAAATTTACTAATGAATCAATATTAGCGATGGAATATTTCATTGCTAAATTACAATTTTAGTGATGACTTAATCTATTGCTAAATTCAAGTTTAATTATAGAAATTTTGTTAGTAAATAAAAGGTTAAAAATGGATAAAGGCATCATAAATTCCTCCCATCATTCATTTTTGTTCATCATTAGCTCATAAAATTAAGAACAAAAATAATGATAGATATCAAAATTCCATTGCTAATTGAATTATGATACACTATTTACTTATGCCCTATAATTTATTACTATTTTTTTAAGTGATAGATTTTTCAAAATTAATAACAAATTTTTTCATCACTAATTAGGATTTGTTTTTGTAGTGTTCATGTTTCAAGCTAGTTATTTTATGATGAATAGTTCAAGTCTTTTACGATATATTATTTAAGCATAACAAGCCACAAGTGGGTGTTTTATTGTAGGATACATTTTCATAATATATATGCTAAAAGATGGCCTATTTAAGGAGTGACTAAACAGTCTCTACTTTATCATTGTTTGAGCCTTTATCATTATTTGAGCCTTGTAAGACTTTTAAGTCCTTATCTCACCATAAATTATAGGCATATGATTGAAGCAAGTAATCACAAGGGAGCAACTTCCTATAAGCCTAACTTATAGATAATACAAAATCTAATTTAATTTATGACTATTGAATTTTACAGAGCTTAAATACTTACAAATAACTTTTATAAATGACACACTATACATGAAATTCTACTAAATTTTTGATAGAATCTTACCTCTTTTGAGACATTAAGGGCATCTAATCTAGATTTACAAGGGCTGTTTGTCAAACAACCCAAATGTCGACCTGTTATGCAATATAAATACATGATATGATGACATCTTACATAACAAGAGATATGAATGTGTACAAATCAATACTCTTATTCCAATTGTCCTTTGAACCTATGATTGTGCCTTAAAATTCCTTACTAAAGTTATTGAATAACTTAAAATATGCCTCTAATTTATCTTTTAAACTTAGGAAAAAAAAGGAAAGTAAAAGGTGAATCACAGAGATTCATTAAATGGATAATTTATTTAGACTTATAACTTGAAAACATATTTTATTAAATGCAAGTACATATTTTATTTTTAAAAAACATAATCATAAACAACTATATCTTTTATTTTTAAAAAATATAATCATAAACAAGTATAGTAGACCAAATCCATATTTTCAAATATGAGTGTCATAATAGAAGTATTTCAGTGCAAGTAGCATTTTTTCAAATTATTAATTTTCATAAATATAAGATATATGAAAATGAAACATAAAACTAATATAAATATATATAATAATAAGGGAGCAATGATTTAAAGTAATATGACATCTGAAGAAGTAGAATTCTATGGAAATTTTACATAAACAACCATAATTAGAAGTATGAATGGTTAAATGCCTTTTAAAGTTCAAATCCAAGACCCTAGTAAAAAAATTAGAAATATTAAAGCTTAAATCTTTTTCCAAGGTCATGGTCAAATTTATAAGCCTTGTCAAAAGTCCTAATATACAACCAAACTCCCCTTTGTCACTTCACATAGAAATTCTCCCTTATGCCTCCTATAATAATTGTCATAATATGGTATTCGAAGTACACTTGGGATTTTCTAAAAAAAAAAACTCCTAAGGATCCATGTTTTGCGAAAACATGAGATCTTAAAATTCAATAAATTCTTTACAAAATCTCATAATCATTTTTCTCATAGTTTCTTTATAAAATATCAAGCCTTACCAAAAACATTGACAACTAACAAATACTCATAAATTCAAAATTCATCTTAAGCAGTTACTTATGAATAGTTCTTAAATAAAATTTCTCTTTAAATCATTTTAACTTTTGAAAATCATTTTTTTATGTATAAAGGTACTTACAGTAACTTTGAACTATATAAAAAAGTTGTTAAACCTAATTTTTATATGATGAGTTTGTTGGCGTGTATCCTAGGAGCCAATCATAAGATGATTGCAATATTACAAAATGTATTACATTTTCATTTAACAATAAAAATTATTTTATTTTATTTTTTTAAATTATAACTTAAATATAATAATTATTGTTGGAATAATTTTTCTATTCCTAAAATGTCCCTACTTAAGGATTATTACAAAAAGGATAATAATAATACATCGAGACTAACATATATAGTGACTGATGATTACGAATCATAGATATCTAATATCAAATCAATACATGAGTACATTGTTAGTGAACAATGTACTGGACTGACCTATTGTGAGAATACTACATGGATAGACGTGTCATTATTATTCTCATATGACCACAAATGTATATAGTCCTTTAACTTAAAGTCACTACGGTTCCTTATATGAGGAGTTACTCACTTTGATGTCGTTCTATGTCACCTTTAATTGGGATAATGAGTAGGGTGTTGATTGGGTGTGTCACGAATCATGTAGAGGGAAGTGAGTGATGTAGATAGGGTTTTGTTACTCTTGTATAAAAGAGAAATATTCTTGAGCCCCTTAATTGAGTGAAACTTAGAAATGCATGACCATGCTCAATTGGATTAGTATGTGATATTGATTATTTATTTTAATTCTACTCAGTATTAAGAAATATAAATTGAATATTGATGAGGATGACACACTCCATGCCTCCAGTTCGATTTGGATATTATTACAAAAGGGATTATGATGCAAAGTATTGATCACATATTAGGTGGACGTCGAATCACATATATTCTTACTACTTGAGTAGCAGTAATGTATTGCTAGATACTGTTCACCGTCTATGGCCCAAAGATAAGTCATTGTCAACGTAGTAAGAACCTACAAGGTCACACAAAAGGAGTAGGAATGAGATAATAATTAATTAAATTTTAGTTGGACTAAAACTCAATTAATTGGACTTATTTTTGTGAATACATATACTATTAAGATAATAATATATTTATTCACATAATATATATATATATATATATATGATATATATTATGTGATATTATTTGATATTAAAGTAATATCAGATAATTATGTTATTAGATATTAGATAATTATATTATGAGATAATTTTATTAACTAATATTAGATAATTAATAGATAAGTTCTATCTCTCCTCACTCTCTCTATGATAAGGATAAGGTAATAGTTATTTAGTGTGATTAGGATTTTTTGAAGCATTATCCTAGTAGGATTAGGATTGTGATATGCCTTAATTCTATAAAAAGACTTGAAAGGCAGCACATTATTAATGCACATTAGCTTCAATTAAACCTAAAATCAGTCTAGAACACGACCATTCCAATCCTAGTAAAAGAAACGAATCCTAGCAGCTTCATGGAGGAGAGAGGTCATTGTTCACTTCGTGTGGATACCATAGAGACGCTGTACTTTCTGGTTGACATTTGATTCATCTCGATCTCTCAAGGATTCATTCAAAAAGAACACGAGCACAAATAAGGTAAAATCCTAACACTAGTTTATGACTTTTGCATGGATCCTAGGAAGGATTTGGATCAAAATTTTAAAAATTTCACTGTGTATGTTAATCCAAAACCTAATAGAGTTTTGATGATGATAAATGAATATCATAATAGCATTGCATGTCTTTATACCAAATTACTGCAAAATCTTTAATAGATGTACTACATTATGGTTGCAATAGCATTCTTTGTCTTCTGCTAATGATATATATTGTACAAGCTTTAATAAACATATTATGGTTAATGCATATATATGATATGATGATTATGCATGTCCTTATATGAATTCATTGTATATTTTATATATGAATCATGCATATCAATATCTTAATATATTACATTGGACTAATCAAATGGCTTGCAAAGTTTATGTCTATTATATATGAAAGTCCAAAAGAAAAATGAGAGTTAACATTGAAGTAAAGAAATGAAAGATCCTATTATGCTTAACTCAAGAATATGGAAGAAATGTAAGAAAAAAGATGTGATCTAAGTATTGAAGGATGATAAAATTCAAGTTTTGAAAGCTTAGAAGCATTAAGAAAAGCCTAAGAATTTCATTAGTATAGTTTTCCATTATAGGCTTCAACTTTTTTGTAAAATAGAGTATTTCATGATATAATGCTCAAATATAGTTTTCTAATCTTACTTTGATCAAAATGTTTTGAAAAGATAGCCCATGTTTTTACAAGATAGCCTATAGGGACACTTCAAAAACTAATAAGATATGAGATTTTGATCTTTTCAATTTTAACCCTTGGTCACTCTTTTAATCATATCTTACAAAATATTTATGATTTGATTATTAAACTTTTTTATATAAAAATAAACTTAAATAGCTTTTTATGGACATATCATTTGCTTAAAATGATCAATATATGAAGGGGTTATGAATTTTACAATTAGGGTATCAAAATTAGATTTTCACAATATGCTATTTCTGACCTTTGCTCATTATTTTAAACATATATAAAAAATTACATTTAGATATAAGCATGAAAGTAGCTCTATTTGAAATTAAACTCAAATAGCTTTTCAATGATGTGTCATTTTCTCAAAATTAACTTAAAATGAATAAGTTATGATCCTTTAAAGTTAAATCTACAATCTTATCTTTGTAAATTGATTGATCAATTGATTCTAAACAAACATAAACAAAGATGAAAATATTCATTAGAATCAATTGACTAATCAATTTTAACTATTCTAGTATGTGCATGATAGCTATAAACAGCTAGTTTTCATTCCTAACTATCCTAAATAGCTATAATACTCTATGAGCTTTTTATATAAGCTAAGAAACATGAAATACAATCAAGAAAAAGCCTAAACTTCTTTTTTTTAATATCATTTCACTTCTTCTTTCATCAAATTCATGAATTGAGCTTTTTATTTGAAATTTCTTTATTCTAGGAGCTCTATTTGTTTTATCCACTCTATGAAAAAGTTTGTTTGGGCTATTATTCATCATATATCATTTCATAATTGTAAAGGTGAGGTATCCCTTGAAATTTCTTTAAGAGGATGAGGTATCTCTTCTAAAGAGATATTTTACTCAAAGAAGAGCAAGAATTTGTAAAAAGGCTTCTTTAAGTGCCTGATTTAAACTTAAAGTGATAGTGAATTGATACATAAGTTTAGAAAGCTTGCAGAGTTGATGTACACCTTGGAGATGATATTTAAGAGAGAAATCACTATAAATTCTTTTATTTGATCTCTCTACCCTATCTCTTTATCTGTTTGCATTATACTTTATTTTTATTACCTTACATGCTCTATTTTTGTTTATATATTATGCTGTGATGCTTATGTTATTGCTTAGATAATTGAATGGTTGAAAGAGAAATGCTTCAATATTAATCTTGATGCTTGAATGATTGAATAGTTAAATTAAATGGTTAAAAGAGAAATCCATCTATGCATAGTTGAATGAGTGGCTTTATACAAGTACATTGAATTGTTACATGTTATGTGCAAAACTCTTCATTGAGTTATCTTGAATTTATTTCTTAATGATCTATATAAGGATAGTTAAATAAGTTAATTTGCACTAATTCTTTGAATCATTCTATCTTGAGTACAAACATATTTATAAAGCTCTCTTAAAATTGTTTAGATTAAAATTATCCTCATGACCTCCTAAAATAAAAAGCATTTTAAAAGGGATTTCAAAAATATTAAATTTAAAAATATCTAATTCACCCCTTCTAAGGTATGGGTTGCCAAAACCTACAAAAATGTTTTCATCTTTTTATAAAATAAGGAAATAATTAGTCAAGTAAGGAATCCATTCACCTTATTAAAAAAATAACAAAACTAACTTTTGATCATTAGTTTGATGTAAGAGCAACATTAACCGTTCTTTCAAGCATTCTTTGTAATTTTCTAAAATTTATGCAAAAACTAAATAGTTTGAAGTTAGCTCACACTAATTACTATAATTATAATTAAAATAAGTGAACCTCTCCACTAAAATTCCATACATATTAAAAAGAGTATAATATCTAATCAATAACTATGATTAAAATTAGTCTAAAAAGATTTTACTTCACTAAATTGGCTAGAAGAAGATCTAATAGCTATTATAATAGAGGAACTGGAATATCTACAAAAAGAACTCACACTTACTAAATTTGATTCATTAATCAGCTAACCCATCACTTATATTATAAAAATTAGTCATAATTTATCGCAATTAAGCAATAAGACCCTTCTAAATTGAAATATTAAGAAAGATTGGTCTTAGCACAATGATAAGAAGAAAAAATTTAGGCATTCAAGTTAAAAGATGTTGAATGGAAGCTCACTAGTGGATAGAGCTTTACTAGCAAGTTGTTAATAGTGGAGTTATGTTTGTTGCTCATGGCAAGCCAAGATTAGTTGTTATTAGATGCTATCATTTACACTTGAGGACCAACTGCAATTCTATAAGTGCTAATGCAATTAGATGAAGTAGAAAATTGGTTGCAACGGAGGAAGGTGTGTGCAATGAAGAAGATAAGAAAGTGATTTTTTTTTTGTTCTAGTACATAGAGGTAAAGCATCAAGGAAAAAGAAATAGGAAGGTAACATAATAAAGAGAGGGAATTGGGGAAAAACCTAAGGTGTGGTGGTTGTACCACAATGATAAGGAAAATATCTATCTATAAACATTCCTAACAATATTCTTAAATTATATATATTATATAAAATAAAGTTACAAATTCATTAATGCTTAGTGTTTAAATAAATTACTCCTAATTTAATTTACCTTAAATAATCCCCTCTTCTGTAACTCATAATCAATAATTCCTAAAAATGGCATACCCATAAATTTTAAAATTACTAGTGTAAGAAAATATATATAAGAAATAAATTATCAATTATAAAATTATAAATAATAAAATATAAAATAATGAGTTAAATGGGAATAAATTAAAGATTTGTAGTAAAGTTGTTTAGAAAGAATTTTAGATATTACACCTATATAGATAAATTTTAAATATTCATAAATAATACAATTTATGTAAGGACTTTTTTTATAAAGCTTATACAAAAAGATTTTGGATATTACAAGTTCTTTCCCTTAAATAAATTCATCCTTGAATTTACTAAGGTCTTGACAAGAAAATGATAGTGTTCGTTCCACAATACTATTACAAGTAACTTAAAAATTTAGCTATATGGAGAGAATCTATAAAAATATAAGAAACTAGACATTTTATCCATATGTTTGCACAGTTCTATTTTTTTATTAACATGATTTATAAATGTTATTTCATGAAATATTATAATTAATAACATAATACAATTTTTACATCTTAATTTGGGGTAAATGAGAATTATGCATACAATTGGAAAGTGTTTAATAATTTAAGCCATGTATGTTCAAACTTTTAAAGAATTTGAAATTTTATTAATGTAAGAAAATATTTTTTAATATTGATGGTGAGGAGACTCAAACTTATAACCTCAATCAAGAAAAATTCTTAATTGCCCATATGGTATATAACTTATATGTCTATTATTATTAAGAATTTCTCACTTCGTTGTTATTAAAAAACTTAATAAAATCATTTATCAAGTACCTTTCATTGAATTTGGCCCTTTTTAATGCAATTAACTAATAAGTTACTTGATAAATAAGAACTTATAGTTAATAGTTAATAAGTTAGTTAATTGTATTAAAAATATTTGGCAAAATTAGTTATTGAATTAGATAAAAATATAAAAAGACATATTAATATAAATAAATATATTAATTAAATTAATTCATATTTATCAAAACTAAATGTGTTAATGTAATTAAAATATTCAATTCAAAATAAGAATATAATTACTTAAAATTTAATTAATTATATTTTATGATATTATATATTTATTTACTTACTTATTTTTTATTTATTTATATTGAATTATTGAGGATACATCGAATATTCATTTACATAACTAGCATATAAGTTGTTATTTAATTAAAAGAAAACAAACAAATTTTGAAAAATTTTAAAAAACTAATAGTTTATAAATTATAGGTTATTTCGTGATACTTATTAACTAAAAGCTTATAAATTACTAGCTTCTAATGTGCCAAACACTTTTAAAAACTAATTTATAGCTTAACAACCATGTCAACAAACTAGCTTATTTGTTATGTTAAACACATATTTTATCTTAATTTTTTATTAACAGTGGGTGCACAAGTCATATGCCTAATGAGAATGATGAATTTCTTTCTCTATTATACTATTCAAGGTTCTTATTAGATAGTTATAAGATAAGAAAAATATCATAAGAATATAAAAAAAATTCTTTCATTTTTATAGACTTGTGACTTTTAAGACTTATAGCTAATTACATCCGTTAGGAACATCCCATATATAAATGATATTAAGTTAAAGAACAGTTTTATATAAAATCATCTTTATTCATCCAATAGGCCTTAATATTTCTTTATATATTTTTACCAAACTTTCTATTATTAATAAGTGAATTCTTTGCTACTCCTAGAGTTTAAAAACCTAAGGTGATGTGTTAATTATAAAAATATTTAGATCAAAATTATTTAATCACATTTATTAAAAAATTATCAATTATGATTAACTAATTTTAATCTAATGGTTTATGAGGTTGCCATGTTACCTTAGGTTTTGAAACCCTAGAAGTACTATAACAAGCACCTTATTAACATAGGATTAAAAGATTATAAATTATCTCCAATATTTTATAAGAAAATTATATTATTCTATAAGTAGAGCATGATTAGGCTCCTTTAAAACATAATATTAACTTTAAAAGATAAAGTGAGATATTACAACTATTAATGAGAAAATTAAAGGAGTAGATAATTATTAGTTTAAAGGACTAAGTTGAGACTAAAATTCTATTAGAGATTAAATTAAGACAAACTTTATCTATAATGATTAAAATAAGTATTTAGTCATAACAAATTTATATTATTATAATTGATTACAAGATTTGAGTATTATTTAGTCTTTAATAAAGATATTTAATGGCATAAAGAAAAGTAATAGAAATTTATGACTTTGAAGTTGCAAATATATTTCTAGACATATATGTATAATTTCTTCCTTTTAGTTTAGTTTCTTAAAGACTTGATTTTCATGCACCTTGTCATTCTTGATGGAATAAAGGTTTAATAGGACTCCCCTAATATTGCTACACTTTATTATTAAAACATTTCCTTGAAATGTAAGTCCATGTAATATCCCAAAATAGAAAAAGAAAATAAAGAAAATTTACATATAAATTTTCTTTAGAAAATACCTTAAGTGAAGTAGAAATTTCAAATGGGAATTTTATTAGAAAATGCCTAAATTAAAAAACCTAGAAGCAAACTTAGGTGAAATTCAAGAAAATCGTAAAGGTAATTTGGATAAGAGCCAACTAAAACTTTTATAAAAATTTTATTAGGCATAAAAATAGATAAAAATATAATTGAAAACCTAATAATAAGTTTTAAAAAAATTTGCATAGGAATTTATTAGAATTCTAAATCCAAGTACACTGAAAAATGAGAAATTAAGTAAAAAATTAAACAGGTTAGTTTAAAAACTTTTGGATTAACTTAAATTAAGTTTTCTAGGCCTAAAATACATATAAAATTTTAGAATTGAAAGCCCAAAATAAGGCCCAAAAATATTTAAAAAGCCTTGGGGCAAAAATACAAGAAGTGAAAAATTGGGGCTAATTTAAAATAAAACTTTTTTATCCTTCAAAGTGGCATATTTTTATTAGATTTAAGGTTATAATTTCTTGAACATATAGGGCCATTTGGATGTCCCAAATGGTCAGCCACAGGTCCAGGATTTTTCAATATAATAAATAAAGAATTAAATATTTTTTTTGTAATTAAGGTTTAAGGTTATATATATGTGTGTGTGTGATTAGGTCATTTTGAAGCAAAAAAAATTGCTTCCTTTGGCTTGGTTAGAATCATGAGAAAGAGAAAGGATTAGGTGAGAATTTAAGTATTCATTAATCATCAAGATGTGTTTGAAAAGATTTATAAAGAATTCTAATAAATGACCAACTGGTGTTTAAGATGAATTGTTAAGGATTGGATATTAAAAATTAAAGTCAGTGATGGCTCTCTCTTGTTTTTGGGATTATCTCATAAAAGATGATGGCATGATCTTGGTATATTAATGTTAAAAATATTGGAAAAAGGACTTATAAAATTTACTTAGAAAAAATGAAGATAAAAATTAGTTGCACTTTTTGAAGTATTAAATTATTGAGAAAAACTATGAAAATTTTCAAATATGATGTCTAATATGCAATAGGCTTAGGTCAAAATTTGGTGGCAAACAAAGTTGATTTGATTATTCAAATGATAATTTTATTTTTACAACTCCAATGCTATGAGAATTTGGTAGCTTTTGGTTTACACCTTTAGTGCATTGACAAATTGATGAATTTTATTGTACAATAATTAATTTAACATGTTGAGAATGTCACGGTAAAGTTTGGAAGTAATTAGTTTCCACTTGAATGATAAAAAGTGGCTTAAATTACAAGTGCTCATATGCTATCCTATTTTGGAAACCTTATTTCAGTACTATGTGAACAATAACTTGAGGCTACAAAACTTATAACATGAATAATGCTTCATGCTTACTAATATATTATGAGTATGACACAAAATTTTGGTAAATTATAGAATTGTTTTAGAGCTTCTACAACTCTAGTCAATAATATGTATCCTTAATTTCTAACAAGTAAAATAATAGTAAAATTTGTAGGAAATATTGTGAACAATGATAAAAACTTAAGAAGCCATTCACATGGCTAAGAAATTTCATCATTGATAGGATGGTAAGAACCAATCTTAATAATAATGCTTTAAAAGATGAGGATGAGTATAAGAGAATGACAAATTATATAAAACACTTATGGCATGGTTAGTATTTGACCATACCTATTAGAATGAACTTAATAGTTGATGTTCTAACATTCCATTATTGTTTATTATGAATTGTAATGAGGAGATATAACATCCTTCATAGATAAGGAGAGACATTATTAACAATGGAGGAAAAAGGCTAATGGCCTTAGGCCTAGGATGGCAAGGGATAAGATTGGATCAAAGATATAAGGAAAAACTTGTATATCTATCATTGCCATTTTCTTTAATAAAATATATCAATGTTATACAAAAGAAATTTTTTTCATAAGATACTAAATAGTAATTACACATCAAAAAGAAAAGGGCTAATCTTTTAAGGTGAAAACTCTTTAAATAAGGTAATGAGTAGTCATTTATTGAGTATATTTTATACCCACTTTTTTGTTGAATTAAATTATAGGTACTAAATATAGAACTAATGGAACAAATTAACACTTATATAGGGACTTTCCAGTCTCCCTATGACACCCATAAGATACTTTTTCAATATAAAGTGTAGTTTACACTTGTACATACAAGAGTAGATTATAAAGTAATATTTAAAAAAATAGACTCAAAGTCTACTTCTATTATAATATATCCTTTGTATCGAGTTTCGCCACTCAAAAGCTCCATCGATAATAAAGCTTTTTCTTTCTCCTTAGAAATAGATCCAAAGGCATGGAACTCTAATGGATCTATCTAAGAGTCTGCATCATCTAATATATTATATAAATTATATTTTCGTATAAATAATTTTTAGATATATATATATATTAAACTCCAAAATTTTTAATGTATATAGTTTATGTTCTGAATCTAAATATCTGCATCTTCTAATAATGTTAATTTAATAAAGACGTTAAAATATTGTAGAGGCTTGTAAAGATATCTATTTAGTATGCTAGTACTAATTAAGTATCTTTACACTAGTCACAATAATCATAAGATGGGTCATGATAAAGTTAGTATCAGAGCATAATCCTAGGTATCGGTAATCTTTTATAATAGAGTAACTAAAGGCCAATTAAATCATGGAGATTCTAGAAGGTCCATGATCGAACAAGTATGTGTTGCCACAAATTCATGGAAATTATAAGTATTTCTTTATTCTTACTTTGGAATTAATATTTACTAATTAAAGTTATTGTAAAAAATTATGGCTAGAAAGAGGCAAACTCACCCTAGAATGCCTTTATGACCTACTAGAGCACATTCAGAAATAAATACTAGTAAATGAGGCACTTATAAATGTACCCCCAAAAAACACTCAAAAGGTAGGACAAGAATAGCTTGAAGCCCTAGCATGGGCTATAATGTTGCAATAGACCTTCGAAAGATTTTTGAACTAAAATCAAAACCCTTTATTCCATCACTACCACCACCATTACTTAGATAGAAAAATCCCCTATTGTCTTTGAGAGAAAGACTACAAATGGTGCATAAATTTTAGAAACTAAACCCCTCAAAATATGATGGTATGAATCCTATAATAGGCCTTTATCAATTCATATAACTAGATAGAGAAAAGTTGCAAAACAATAGCATGTGATAAGAATATGATGTTGGAATTAATGGACTACCAACTAAAGGATGTTGCTCACTTCTTGTATATCCACAACATTGAACCTAAAATTGTTGCTCATAAACCTATTACTTAGTAGCAATTTCAAATGGAGCTTATAGACAGATTTTTACCCCTAAGCATTAATGAAACCGAGGCCTATGAATTTGAAAGATTAACTTTAGGATCCATAACAGTGGCAAAATATAATGCCTAATTCACTTGGCTATCTCAATATGTTGAACATTTGATGTTTACTAAGAAAGCGAAGGTAAGTTGATTTATGCATGGCCTTCAAGATTATTTCTACAATCGAGTAGACGTTTTTAACAATACAATTTACAAGTAAGCCTAGGATCAAGTGATCAAGGTAGAGCTATGGGCTAAAGACAAGCAAAACTGGGAAATATGCTCAAAAGGAAAAAAGTTAAAATTTTAGGAATGGAGCAATGGAAACAATTGGAAAAGAGCAACCACTGAGAATGTGTTAATTGGGAGTGAGCAGGCTAGTAGGAGTAAAGCTAAGTAAAGAAAAATTTTAAGAAGAGTTTCTGGCAATAGGTATAGAAGTGGCTTTAATTTCTTTAATCAAGCTTATCCATTTCTCCCATCATCTAATAGATCCCTTTAGTTCCCATGGTGTAACTTTAGTCACTTTGGATAGTGTGGATCTTGCTTTAATTATGGATAGGCAAGCCATTAAACATTTGAGTGCCTAACTACTCAACCAGGAAGTAATGTAGCACATGACTTACTTAGAATACAACCCCAGTAAAACCATTAACAACATTAAGAAATAAGAACACAGGAAAATAATTGGCTAGAGCATAAGCTTGGGTGTATGCCATGATGTGCAAGGAAGCCTAAGCCTTCAACGTAGTGGTGACAAGTATGATATTAGTCAAAACCTTTCCTATAAAAGCATTATTTGATCCCAACATTTCACATTCATTCATATCTAAAAATTTTGCAGTGAAACTTTTGAAACCATTGGATAAGTTAGATGAACTAATAGGTGAAATGTTGCTAACGATCCATGGTGTTAATAATTATGTTATTTAAATAGATAATCGACTAAGTTCAATCAATTTGATTATGTTAGAAATGATAAATTATGATATAATTATAGGGACGAATTAGTTACCAAAATACCATACCTCTGTGAATTGTTATTATAAAATAGTCACATATCAACTAGAAAAGGGTAAAGTCTAAATCTTTCAAGGTAAAAAAAGTAGGAATGCCTACTTTTATGTCATATACAAAAGTTAGAAAGTTAGTGAATAGAGGATATGTCATGTGGATAACTTCAATAAAAGAAGTTGAAAAAGAAAAAGTAACAGTGGATCATGTTCTTATAGTGAAATAATTTCCTCTAGATGATTTACCTAGATTGCTATTAGATTAAGAGATTAAATTTACAATTGAAACCATCCCTAAAATAGACACAATATTATTGCTCCTTATAGAATGGCACTAGCAGAATTAAAAGAATTAAAGGAGCAAATGCATGATCTGTTAGATAAGGATTTCATATAATCCAATATGTCACCACGTGGAGTGTTAGTGTTTGTGAAAAACAAAGATGGATCATTGCAATTATGTATTAATTATCGATAGCTAAATAAAGTTACTATAAAGAATAAATACCTTTTATTGAGGATAAATGATTTATTTGATTAATTATAAGGTCCTCAATACTTCTCAAAGATTGACTTGCGATTTAGCTATCATTAACTAAAGATCTAGAAAGAAATTTTGAAAATAGCATTCCAAACTCATTATGGTCATTATGAATTTTTAGTTATGTCATTTAGATTAACTAATGCTTCTATAACATTTATGGACCTAATGAATCAAATTTTTAAACCTTCCTTTGATAAATTCATTGTCATGTTTTTTATAATATTTTAGTATATTCTAAAAGTGAGGAAAAGTATACATTATATTTGAAAATCACTTTACAAACATTATAAAAGCATAAGCTATATGCTAAATTCTCAAAAAATGAATTTTGGATAAGGAAGATGCATTTCCTAAGCCATGTAGTATCACAAGAAGGAATACAAGTAGATTCTCAAAAGATCAAGATTATGCTTAAATGGTCATAACCTTTCCTGATGGCAAAAATATGTAACTTTCTTGGATTAGCTAGATAATGTAAAAGGTTTATAAAGGATTTTTCAAAGATAGTCACACCTCTGACTAGACTAACTCATAAAAAGCTAAATTTATATGGAATGATGATCATGAAGGAAGTTTCCAAACATTAAAGGAATGTTTTACTTCTGCTCGAGTATCAACATTGCTTAACAATGTATAAGGATATACAGTGTGTTACGATGCATCCAAAGTGAGATTAGGATACGTATTAATGCAGTAAGAAAGTGTAATAGCCTATCCATCTTGTCAAGTGAAGAAATATGAGATAAATTATCCCACTTGCAATTTGGAAATGGCAATTGTAGTATTTGCCTTAAAGATTTAAAGACATTATTTATATAAGGCTACTTGTAAAATATATATAGATCATAAAAGCCTCAAATATATTTTAGAAGAAAAAGAGCTTAATATGAGATAAAAATGGTGGATAGAGTTTGTAAAATATTATGACTGCTTCATTCACTACCATCCAAGCAAAGCTAATGTAGTTCTTAATGGCTTAAGCTAAAAGGCTCATAAAAATAGGAGGAGATAGAAGTATGGAATTGGCTTGTATAATATTATATTCTACTATAGTGGATGAAATTAAATAGCTTAAAAAGAATATTCTTAGTATGAAAACTAAAGAATAAATCCAAAAATGAGGCAAAGACTAATTTGACAATCAATGAAGAAGGAGTAATAAGGAATAGAAATTGATTATGGGTGCCCACAGCTCTAAAGTTAGAAGTGTTGAGGAAGGCTTATGAATCATTGTATACAATGCATCCTGATGCAATAAAAATATATCAAGATTTAAAAAATTTATATTGGTGGGATAGAATGAAGAAGTACATATGAGATTATGTGATCAGATGTTTAACATGTTAGTAAGTGAAAGTGGAGCATTAATGTTTAGTAGGTCTTTATCAAAATATTTACATCCCCAAATGGAAATGGGAAAAGCATCACAATGGATTTTATAACTAGATTACCACAAACCAATAAAGGATATGATTCCATTTAGGTAGTCATAGATCATTTGACAAAATATGCCCATTTCATGTGAAGATAATGTACATTGCATCAAGATATACTTAGCTTTACATGGATAAAATCATTCCATTACATGGCGTATTGCTCATAATTATTTCAGATCAAGGATCATAATTTGCATCCTGATTTTAGTAATCATTTCAAGAAATGTTGTGAACTCAATTGCAATTAGTATGTCATTTCATCCTCAAATCCATAAACAATAAAAAAGAATAATTTAGACATTGGAGGACATGCTCAAAGCTTATGTAATTGAATTTGAAGGAAATTGGGATCAATATCCACCATTAATGGAATTCGTTTATAATAATAGCTACCATACTAATATATAGATGGTTCCATTTAAGGCACTATATGGTAGGCAGTGCAAGTTGCCCATTAGGTGGTTTGAACTAGGAGAAGTGAAAATGATTAGTCCTGATCTTGTAAAGATGCTATGAATAAAATTCAAATAATTAGTGAAAGATGACAATAACTTAAAGTTAACATAAATCTTGTACAAAAAATAGACAGAGAACATTAGTATTTCAAGAAAGTAATTAAGTATTTGAAAGCTACTCTTATAAAAGGGGTAATGAGATTTGGCAAAAAGGGAAAATTAGCATTCAGACATGTAGGTCATTATAAAATTAGCAAACGAATAGAAAAAGTTGCTTATTAACTAGAACTGCTAGAAGACATGAAAGTGATACATCCATTTTTCCATGTATCTATGTTAAAGAAATATATTCTGAATGAATATCATGTGTTGAAAGAAATACTAATAGAATTAGATTGAAAACTAGTATATAAAGAACAATCTATACGAATAATTGATTAACAGATAAGAAAATTATAATCCAAGAAAATTCCCATGGTAAAAATAATATAGGAGAAACATGGAGCTCAGGAGACAACATGGGAATTAGAAAAGGACATGAGAGAAAGTACCTAAACTTATTTAATAAGTTTTCTATCTGAAATCATCACATAATCTATTAACACTTCTCTCCATTATTATGCAATTTCTTTAAAATTTAAGAATGAATTTTCTTGAAAAGTGAGAACTTGTAATATCCTAAAATAGGACAAGAATATTCACATTGGAGTTTTCCTTAGAAAATGCCCTAAATAAAGTAAAAATTTCAAATAGGAATTTTATTAGAAATATCTAAATTAGAAAATATGATAGGAAATTTGAGTAAAATTCAAGAAAAGTATAAAGGTAATTTGAAGGTGAACCCAACTAGAATTTTTATAAAAAATTTTTATCAGGTATCACAATAGGCCAAAATCTAATTAAAAATCCAATAATAGATTTAGAAAAATTCATGTAGGAATTTATTGAGATTCCAAAATTTAGGTACACTAAAAAGTGAGAAATTAAGTTAAAAATTAAATAGATTAGTTTAAATACTTTTAGGCTAACTTAAACTAAGATTTCTAGGTCCAAAATGCATATGAAAGTTCAAAAATGAAAGTCCAAAATAAAGTTTAAAAATGTTTATGAAGCCTGAGGGCAAAAATATAAGAAGGGGAAAATTAGGACTAATTTGTAGTAAACTTTTTTTACCTTTCAAAGTGGCTTATTGTAGTAAACCCTTCTTACCCTACATGAGTTTCTGAAATTTTAATAAAAAATTTTATTAAGTATCAAAATAGATTAAAATCTAATTAAAAATCCAATAATGAATTTAGGAAAATTCATAAAAGAATTTGTTGGAATTCTAAAATTCAAGTACGACAAAAGTGAGAAATTGAGTTAAAAATTAAATAGATTAGTTTAAAGACCTTTAGGGTAACTTAAATTAAGATTTATAGGTCCAAAATGCTATGAGAGTTCAAAAATGAAAGCCCAAAATAGGGTTTAAAAATGTTTAAGAAGCCTAAGGGCAAAAATGTAAGAAGAGAAAAATTAGGACTAATTTGTAGTAAGCTTTTTTTATCCTTCAAAGTGGTTTATTTTTATTTGTTTTAACGTAATAATTTTATGAATATACAAGGCTACTCAACATCTATCATATCCTAAAATTTAAACTTCATGAATTTTAATATTTGAGGATAATTATTTATTATTCGATTAATATTCGAATTTTAAACTTATATTCCAAATTAAAGGTTTTGAAAATTTGAAAAATAATGTTATAGGGATTATTTATTTTTATAGTCATTATTAATGTAAGAATAAATTAAAATTATTTTATGAAAAATTCCTTGTAAGTTGAAAATAATTTTAATAATTATGGAATAATTGATTGTATTCGATAAATTATTTTAAGAATTACAAAGATTCATAATAATTATTTATAAAAATTTTAAAGTTGTTATATTATCATAAATATATTTTATATTGAAGAGAAATTAGATAATTAAGATGAGTGGTTAAGGTTGGTTGTATGATAGCAACATTGAGTAAAAACTCCCAGCTTAGCATTTTTCTTTTACTCTCAGTTTTTATGCCATTTTGATGTCCTTCTTTTTATTATTTTTGGATAGCAGCCGTCCTTTTCTTATTTTCTCTAGATCTCACTGCCTCTTTCTCCTTAAGCCTTTGTTTAGAATGGGTGAAATGAGGGAGGAAGAAAGTGATAAGATGAAAACAGGGGTGAAAACATGAATTTCACCTATTTACCTAGGGGGTGAAAACATGAAGGGATGAAATGGGAATGGGAAAAAGACATGGGGCCCAACATAAATGTACCCCTTTATTTTGAAGTGAAATCGCGGCGAAAAGGAAAACACCCATCCTCATTTTCATCTATTACCTTTTAAGTGTTCTGCGATCATCCTCCTGCTCTCAACTCAGTCTATTTGCAATCATGCCTCTTGCCACCACGCCCTCTTGACAAAACTCTGAATAGGTATTTTCTATGCTTCCCATTGTATTTCACATGTGTTCTATCGTTGCTAGAAGAATTTGCAAGGGTGTCAAGGAATGCTTCATGACAGAAATGGCTATTCGTGGTGGGAAGCTGGTAGTTTAAGAGAAGTGGGTGACTATTGTTTCCAATCTACTGGTGACCGGGGTTAGCAAAAAGGCTAAGTGTGACGGAAATGGTCGTTGATCAATGGATTTGGAAACATCTTGATCTGGGTCGAATCAACCTTGGTTTGACTTGACTCGATACCTAGATCAGAGACGACCCGATCCATAATATTAAATTTTTATTTTATTTTTGAAGAATTAACTTCCTAATTATTATAATTAAGTGATTTTTTTTATTAATTCTCAGTAATTCCTCCTCCCTTTTTTCTACTGAAATATAAAATGACAGATATCACATGTTGCGAATTTGGAATTTTGAGTGAGATGTAAATGCACAATTCTTCAATTTATCGATTTTTTCTTTTCGTAATGTGTTTATATCAAAGTAAAAAGAATATATCCAAGTTCTGTTTGAAATTACTATATGAATGTTATTGTTAATTTTTAATTGAAAAATTAGGATATAATTGAATGAGAGTACATATTAAATTAAAATATATAATAAATTATTCATATGAAATAACAATATATATATATATATATATGTGTGTGTGTGTATTAAATAGTTAAATAATATGATATATATATATATATATATCTTCTTCTACAAACAATCAAATTAACAAGATTAGAAAAAATAGTAATTATATATAATTATATAATTTTTATTATATTTTTTATATTAAAAATTTTTATTTCATTCATCATTAAAATAAAAATAAATTATGTATAATCAATTACTAACTAATATCATCAAATATAAAATAAATTATTATCATCAATTATTCACATTTCTACTAAACAAGGATATTATGATAATTTGCTCAACTCAATTTCTTTCCCCTTCAATTTTCACCTATTCCAAATAAAAGAAATTAATTTCACTTCTATTTACTTATTCTTCCATTTTCACCCATTTCAAACAATTTAGATGAAAATCCTTTCACCTTTAATTACTTCTTCCTCCATTTCTTTTTAATTATAATTTTTTTTTCATTTATTTTCATCTCTAGCCAAACAAATTTTAAAATTGTTTAGAAAATGCATATGACACAAGTTGCGTTTGCAACACCCCTGCTCTATTTTCTAGACTTTTCTTCTCTGTCCTATCTCTCTCTCTTGTTTGACTGACATCCCCTCTCTTTTCCTTTTTTTTTTTTTTTTCTCCTCCTTTTTAGGGTGTCTAGGAGAAATGCTATTTTACTGTTTCTTACTCGAGAAGATATAGATAAACACAATGCAGTGGGGTGGGACTCGCATGATGGAGCCCACCCCACTTAACTGTGCTTTACTGCAAGAGAAAAGTAGTATTTTGCGTCCAGTAGAGCAGCTTCTTCCACTCTTATTCTGGGTTCTTTCTCTTTCCATGTTGCGGTTCTGATCTTCTTCTCTCCCGCCAGCTGTTGTTTCGGTCCCCACTCTTAAGCTACTCTCTCTTTTCTCCCTCTCCTTCCTTTCACTTGATACGCCAAAGTTGTGTACTGCCAGACCACTGCGGCTTGGCAGCCAATCTTCTTCACACGCCTCCCCTACAAATGATAGCTTGCGGTGTTGCGATGTAGACCAGAATGGGGTGAACTAGCAGCACTCGGTGGGAGCTTCTTAGCTGTCCCACGTTGATTCTGTCCGATTTAGTTGTTGTCAGAAGTGAAGCTCCTTCTCTGGTTGGGCGTGTGTCTGCTCACTGCTAAGGAACCGCAGGTCGCAGCTGAACCACAGCAAACGGGGAGCTTCTCTTCTTCCCCAATGTCCAGCAAGCTTCTACTGCCGGCAACCATCCTGAGCTGTGGTGAGCTTTTCTAAACAAAAAGAAAAAACCCTTGTTTTTATGATCATTCAAACTGGTGTAGAGAATTCCATTTAAATAATCTTAAGATATATGATGAAAACTATTGTTAACATTAGAATTTAGATTAAACAGATGAATCCCCACGAGCAATATTCCGGTTATGTACTCATGAGCTTACTATCATGTTTTTTATGAATATAGTTAAGTTGGTTTAAGAACTATTAATAACTTGGTTATATGGCTTGTGTAGCGATGCCTACGTTCAATAATTCACAATCTTTTTAGTTAATCTATTATTTTTATGTCTACTGCCCATGCCCTTTACAATTATTCTCAACAAATAATGCTGTAGAATAAAGATTACTAAGTCGATATCTCCTGGTTCTTGGATATATTCAGTTTTTGTGCTATAAGAGAGTAAGTCCATTCATTCACATGTGTGTGTATATATATATATATATATATATATATATATATATATATATATATATATATATATATATATATATATATATATATATTTGTTAAGTTGGAAATATCACTATCCATAAGTTTTTATATCATCTTTGTAGTATAATATTTCTTATGATTTTTACGATATAGATTGTTAGAACACTATGATCAAAGTAATCATGAAGTATTTTATATTTTGAAAGTTTTAATCTTGATTTAGAAAGCCTTGTTTTATCATAATATTTAGATACTCGAAAAAAATACTGATAAAATAATATTCTGAGACTTTAGAATACTAGATTATTATACTTAAAGTATATTGATGTCTTAAAATTTAATATTTTAATGTTTGAAGCCAATTGTGAATAGTTTCTAATTAAAGAAGATAAGTAATCTTTTTATAACTACAATTTATCTTTATGAATGGTGATAATAAGAGATAAATATGAAAAAATGGTTATGGATACTTCAAGACTCCAAGAGTGGATCAGTATTATTGGGTGAGTATATATTTCACTATTATTTTTATTTTAATAAAAAGATAATTTAAATATTATGAATTATATTCTCCCTGTTGATAATTTGGGATTGAAATTTTCTCTCATAGTTAGACATGACTAGAAGGAAATGGTCATTCATGATATAAGTGTAATTGTTCATTTGTGTGAACATGATTGCTTATGCTTGAAAAGCATGATGATAGTAGTTAGGATTATTAATGGAATTTGAATAAAAGTTAATAAATCAGAGTGCATAGCAAAAGCATGGTTATGTCAATATTAGTTATTGATTAACTGATTGTGATAAGATTATACTAGATCATATTGTAATTGTAATACATATTTTGATTGTCTGTAATTGTCAAATAGTTGTCTATATGAGCTTGTATTGGATCTAATGACATAAATAGAGTGAAGCTTTAGCGAATTGGCTATATTGTTAATTAAGCTTCATGAGGCATTAAGAAAATTAATTATTGTGCTAGAACAATGGCATTAGATACTGTAGTTTATGATGAAGAGATGAGACTAAAGGTCAGATAGAAAATTCTTGATTGATAGTTATGAAGAATATAAGATTGATCTGAGAGTTAAATGAAAAATACCCGACGAATAATTAAAGAAAGTATAGACTAGATCCTGAAATAAAAAGGGTGGTTACATATATAGTTATTATAACCAAATGTGTGATTAGATATGATACTAGAACTCTACCTGTCATTGGATGCCATTGTTTAACATGAATGTAAAGGTATGATGAGATTATGATGATTTGTTTGTATTTTAACCTTAAAGGTTATTTGTGATTATGTTGTTTATCTAAAATGGGTAATGCGTGTTGTGATGACAATGTTATGTATTATTAAATAGTCATACTTTTTATAGGTCTTGTGCAGGAGAATTCTCATTCCAAGATTTGGTTTTGTAGGTTTCAAAATGTCAGGAAATGGGTTTGTTAATAGTTTTAATTGATCACATGCTTAACCTATGATTATCACAAGTAAAATTGAACTCCTATAAGATATTGGTAGATATATGTTCACTGAGTTCTTGTAACTCACTCTGTTGTATCTTCAATATTTTTAGGTTATGATGAGCATATTTGAACTTGTTGCATTTATAGAAAAGTAGAGACTGCCTAAATCGAAGATTTGACAGTTGGAATCCCTTTTGAATTGGGATTAAAATATGAAATAGAATTGATATTGATTCAAAATTTGATGTGTTAAATCATTTATCTATATATAAGTTTGAATTTGTATTGTACTATGTGAATGTTTATCAGTGTTGTATCTAGAAATTAAAGAAGTTTTCTATTTCAGGGCATATGGCCCTTAGGAAAGTGTCCAAAAATAAGCGAGGTTTTATCCATTTTTAGGCAAAATTTTTAAATAAATTTTTAGTTCTCCTTAAAATTTGAAAACTTTTGTTAGATAGAATGAGTAGAAATGGTTAAGGTTTATGCAAACTAATAACGGGATCCACGTCGGTTATGATAAAAACAAGTCATGACAACATCCCAAATGGTAAGTCACATGTCCAAGATTTTTTAATATAATAAATAAAAAATTAATTTTTTTTGTAATTATGGTTTAAGGTTATATATATATGTGATTAGGTCATCCTGAAGCAAAAAGATTTGCTTTCTATAGCTAGGTTAGGACCATGAGAAAGAGAGAGGATTAGGCAGGAAATAAAGTCTTCATTAACCATTAAGAGGTATTTGAAGAAGATTCACAAAGAATTCTAATAAGTGACCAAGTGGTGTTCAAAAGGAATTGGCAAGGATTAGATATTAGAAATTGAAGGTGAGTGATGACTCTATCTTGTTTTTATGGTTATCTCATAAAAGATGATGGAATGATCATGTTATATTAATGTTAAAAATTTTGAAAAAAGGATTTATAAAAATTTCTTTGGAAACATGAAGATAAAAATTAGTTGAAATAATAATAAATCCCTCAAGTGAAACTAAATAAAGGTTTGGATCATTTAGTGTATTTAGACGTTAGAAGTTTTTAAAATTTCAATCCTTGGTATTTTAAGGTCATTATTAGTGTTAGGATGATTGTAAAAGAAATTAAAAATTTTTAGATAGATGAAAAATTAAGTTATAGGTGAAATACTCAAAATTACCAATTTTAGAACCTTATTCTAATAAGTCTCAAGTTTTGAATTTTTTGAAGCATCAAAATATTTAGAAAAATTATGAAACTTTTTAGATATGATATAGCATGTTATTAAGCTTGGATCAAAATTTGGTGGCAAAGGAGTTAATTTTGTTGCCCAAATGATAGTTTTATTTTTACAACTCTAGTGCTGTTAGAATTTAACAACTTTGAGTTTATGTCTTTAGTGCACTAGCAAAGCCATTAAATTTATTGTAGAACAATTAAGTTGTTCTTTATTTAACATGTTATGAAAGTCATGGAAAAGTTTAGAAGCAAGTGGTTTCCATTTGAATGATGAAAAGTGGCTTAAATTACAAGTGTTCATATGCTATCTTGTTTTGGAAGCCTTTTTTTAGTACTTTATGAATAGTAATATGAGGCTACAAAACTTGTAAAATGAGAAATGTTTTCATGCTTACTAGTGTATTAGGAATATGAGACAAAATTTTGGTAAATTATAGAATTGTTTTGGAACTTCTAGGACTCTAATCAATATTATGAATCCTTAATTTCCAACAAGTAGAATATTAGTGAATTTGTAGGAAATATTATGAAAAATGATAAAAACTTAAGAAGCTATTCAAATAGCTAAGAAATGTCCTCATTGATAGGATGGTAAGAACCAATCTTGATAATAATTATTTAAAAGATAAAGATGAATATGAGAGAATGACAAATTGCATAAGACATTTATGGCATGGTTAGTATGTGGCCAGACTTATTGGAATAAATTTAATGTTTGTTGTTCTAATATCCTATTACTATTTGTTGTGAATTATAAGGAGGAGATATAACATCCTTCACAAGGAAGGAAAGGCATGGTCAGTAGTGAAAGAAAAAGATTGATGGCCTTAGGTTTAACTGGTGGAGGATAAGATTAAGCTAGAGATATAAGGTGAAACTTGTATATCTACAGTTGCCATGTTCTTTAATAAAACATACTAGTGATATACGAAATAAAATTTCTTCATAAAATACTAAATAGTAATTATGTGCAGAAAAAAGCTATTTTTTTATAGTGAATACCCTTTAAATAAGATTATAAGTAGCTATACATTGAGTATATTTTCTACTCACTCTTTTGTTAAATTAAATTTCAAGTATTGATTATGGAACCTATGAAACATATTGATACTTATATAGGGACCTTTTAATCTCCTTATAACACCCATGAGATACCTTTCCAATACAAAGCACAGTTTACACTTATAAATATATAAGTGGATTACAAAGTAATACTTAAAAAAATAAACTTAGAGTCTAATCCTATTATAATATATCCTTTATATCGGGTTCCCCTGCCTAAAAGCTTTACTAGTAATGAAGTTTTTTCTTCTTTATTAGAAACAAATCTAGAATATTCAAATCTCAATGGATCCAACTAATATTTTGCATTATCTAATATATTATACAAATTATATTTTTGTATACACAATTTTTTGTGTATATATATATATATTAAACTTTAGAACTTTTAATGTATATAATTTATAGTCAGAGTCTAGATGTTTACATCTTTTGATAATATTAATTTAATAAAGACATCAAAATATTATAGAGGCTTGTAAAGATATTTATTTAGTATGCTAGTACTAATTAGGTATCTTTACGTTGGTCACGATAACTATAGAATGAGTCATGATAGTCCAATTTTTGTCTACATTTATTTATATGATTAGATAGTGGTAATTACTCTAATGGTTTTCACCCCTAGCCTTTGAAAAGCTATTTTTGGGTACTCAATAAATTTGGTATGTGAAGTTCTATTTGCTTTCTCTCCTTAAGCTCTTTAATTTAAGATAACTCTTGTTGCAATCTTGTATCTAATAGAAGGGCTTGCTTTCTTAGGTTAGTTAGCACAAGGTCTAGAAAAAGTGCTTTCAAAGCCCTTGGTTAAGATACCAAACCAATTGATTAGCATTCTTGTGCTTAGACTAAATCTAGCATTCATATGTAATTCCTTTTAAAACTTTTTTTCCCTTAGCCTACTTTAAGATGTCCCTGCTCCTCTATTAGTGTTAGAATTGCTACATTTAGGTCTTCAATCAATAGGGAATTGCTTGAACAAAGGTTATTCCACCTAACCCTTATCTAGTTTTTTTAGTTTGCAAATTATTTTGGATTGAGCTTTTGCATTGCTTTTTATTGCTACCTTTTGTCTAGGTGAACCTATGATAGCCTTTCTATGAAAATGTGCAGGCACATTTATTAGAAATAGCTTTCTTTATTTTGTTATTTCACAACATGTCTTTTTGGTGATGTATAATAGAGATAGCTTGTGCATCTTTGCTTAAGATAAGAATATAGAGAAGGTTTATAACACTTTTTTCTTTTGCAAGAAGGTAAATTTAACACCAATTCCAACATTATTTAGTCTAGTTAGCAAAGTAAAGCCTATTAGGTCTATTTGATTAGTGTAGCTTAGGGCTTCCTTATCCCTTTCTTTTAGCTTTGAAGCCACTTTGAAATTTAGTTCTTCTATTTCATAAGCCCTACACTTGTTGGAAGGAAGGCTTACTAATTTTTTATTATTACAAGGGAATAACTTTCTAGTTATCTATTAGCCTATGTAATAGTAATAATCACTAGAGGCTTAGCTTCTTTTCTTCTAGCATGCCTAATAATGGAGAAGAGACTATTTCCTTTTCTTCAAATCAATCCTATTATTAATAGAGGCCTAATGCTAGTCTTCGAGGCAATTATATCAACCTTTCCTACACTAAAGAGGCATAAAATGGGTCATCATATTCATAGTAAGTTACCATATTTAGGTCCATGTTAAAAATGTCAAACTCATCTATCAACTTGACATAATTCAATCCTGCAAGAAAGGGATCTTTGTCCATTAGCATTTTCTTTTCTTTTCCTTTGTCATCAAATCTCAATCTCCTTTGCTTCATGGAATTCTTAACCATTTCACTAAAACAAACACAATTATTAGTGTCATGGTTGAACATATTGTGATACTTACATTACTTCTCTTTCAATAAAATTGTATGACCTTTTGAAAACTTTATTTATTTGTATTTTAAAAGAAGGTTGAAAATTTGATTGGCCTTACTTATATTAAATGAATATATTTTTGTTACTAATATGGTCCATTTTATCTTTTCTATTAGCATGTTTTAATAATAAACAAATATATAGAAGGCCAAGTTTGAGTTTAGCAAATGTATCTTATTATCACTTTTGTCTTCAATCTCCTCACTGATGTAAGCCACTTTCCCCTTTTTGAAATGTATTCAATGCAGTCTCATATTTTTCTCTTATTATAAGTGCTCAATTTGCCTTACTTTTTTAACTAATTGAGCCATGTCCACGATGTTTTGATTAATAAAGGACTTACAAATAACATAATCAAATTCAGCAACCACTATTTTCATGATCTCAGCTTTAGCAATCTGAGTGAAATATTTACTTCTCACTTATCAAAATCTAAATAATTATTCATTAGCCAACTCAATTGATTTCTTTCTAACATTAAATAGATTAGCTAAACCCATTTTACTTTCCCTCGGTAGAATTAATTACGGAACAACCTTTCCATTTATGCCCAAGAATGTATTGAATTGGAAAGTAATCCTGAATACCATAAAAATGTTATTCAGGTCAAGGATAAAGGAAAATATCTTAATTTTAGGAACTCATTCAAGTTAAGTTCTTAGCATTCAACTATAAACCTAACAACATGTTCTACTATTACTAATTTTCTTCACCCAAAAAGGTAGAAAATTTTAGCACTTTGGATCCCCTTGGTAACTCTAGTTAATGGATCCATTCTAGTAAAGCATCATGATAATTAGGGAATATGCTTTACCCCCAAGTTAGTTTAAGAACCATTCAAGTTTGGTTCTTGGCCTTACAGTTGAAAACTTAGTCCAACTTGATTCATTTCTAGTATTTATGGATTTTGGTTAATATAATCCTTGCAATCCCTATTTGTTTTATTTCCTTGCACTTGGTTTCATTGGTTATATGGTCTATGTCATGCCATTCTTCTTAGCTATTCACCTATGCTTAGTATTTTAAATCAACTTTGAGCAACTTTGATTTTGATGCCTCAAATTCAGTTTGCTCTTTTTTAGAAAATCTTCATTATCTTTATGATCCTACCACTTGCCTAAGTGCTTATGTTACCTTATTTTGACTAGCAATGACTTCCTTAAGTGCAAGTTTTAGGATTGTGGTAATTTGTTGTGATAACATGTTAACTATGTCATGATTGCTTTCATCCATTTGTTATTAGAAAACTTATAACATCTAAGATTTCACGCTACACCTCCATTGTCTGTCAAATCCCTTGAGTGTGGGTGAACTATGTCAATTTGACTACTTTGGCCACCATAAGCATTTACCTCATTGCTTTCATCCATTGTTGGAATCCATAAGGTATTTTATATAAAAGACCAGTAGATCCCCTATTATTAACATTTTGGCCATTATTCGACCTATTGCCATTTTCATTCTAGTTTGCTTGTTTGTAATGGTTTTAGCAATTGTCTTTTAAGCTACCAATGTTTAAACTTTTCAATCCTTAGTGAAATGAATTTCCTTAATGTATTGAGCATCCCTTTTTTCCATATTATCGACTAAAATCTTAGATTAATCCTTACTATCTTTAATATATTCTTCTTGAAACAAGGGATTGTCTTAAGGAGGACTAGAACTGGATGGAATCATGTTAAGATATGGTGATAATGCAACTATGTTTCCAAATTGTAAAGTTTTACTACTTTATAACTACATAAAATGGTTATTGTAGACTACATAACTATGTCACACCAAGCATGCCAATTTATTTGCTCCTAAAATAATTATATCTTATAATATATATATTAGACTATTCATTTCAAGAATTATAGTATAGGGTCCATGTATATAGAAATTTGATTAAAGCACTGAAAAAATAAATACAAAGCTTGAATTATAGCATCATTCGATAGTCATGGCATACATTTATGCAAACATGAATTACTAGGTTTGCAAAGAAGAAATAAAGAAAAAGGACAATTTTGGGCTAGTCACCTATTTCTTGACTCTCCAACACGATAGTAAATCTCCTAAATAGGTGAGAGCATATCAATTTTATTGGAAACTTCTCATAATCTTCTTTTTGGGTGGATGATCTTGAGAACAAGTTATTTAGGAATTGTCTTTAAGATAATTAAAGCATAGATGGCTACAATAGTTAGTGTTCTAGAATGAAAAGTATGCATAAATGTGTATTCTAGTATTGATTTGGCAAAATGAAGCAATTTAGCTATTGAGATACCCTTATTTATAACCTTTCTTAATTATTTATGGGGATTAAGGAGTTGATGACACTATCATAGGCAATTATAAGATACCAATTTTTGAGAACATAGGCCATAGCTCCTTTTGAAGCTACTCTACTAACAAGTAACTCCCCTATCATGATAGTTAAGATTCCTTATCAAAAATATGAAGTTTAGCAGTTGAAACTTTATATCAACATTACACAAATATATCATGTTTTGATCCTTACAAAACTTACATTGACAAATATATCACATTTTGACCCATGAGATTCAATTGGCTGTTTTGCAAGTTACTAGTGCATGTGGGAACATTAATCCTAACTTTAGGGGTGCTTAATAGGCCTTAAGCCTATAGGCTATAGATTAGTTTATGGGTTTTGTGCAAATTAGACTATATAAATTATAACCTATTTAAAAATAAACCAAAATAGGCTTAACATGGTAGATTATGGTCTAAATGGACTAAATCCACAAGAATGCAAACCAATCCACAAGCCATATCATTAATTTTTTTAACTTTTTATAGTTTGAGACTTCTTATCTCCACTGCCTAACCTGAATAATTTATTTTTGTTTAAAAAAAACTTATGTCTAACCTATTAACATTCCCAATAACCTAACTTAAATGAAATATAAAACATGCAAAGTAGCTTTGCTTATTATTCCAAAACCAAATTCCCCTAATTTTTTTTCTATGTTTTCCTTATTGTCCCCCATATTTTATTTTTAAAAAGTTAAGCTTTTTTATTTACATGTCATTAGAAAATTCCTTTGTTGTATGTTAATTTTATGCTTCTCTTTAGATATTATTTATTCTCTTTTTCCCTTCTTGCTTAAAAGCAATTATACTAGTAAGTGAACCCTTGCTATGCATAGGCTTGTATTTAATTTATTATTAAATTTAAAATAGGATAAATTTTATATATCATAATTTTTATGTAATAAATGTGAAAATGAAATTATTTTTTTATTAACTCTTATAATGTTACGCAATGCATGTGAAAATGAAATTTAAGTTAACAGTTACATTTTATTGTACATTTATTCATTAGTTTGGCTTATTAATGAATATCATCATATCTATCATGACTATTCCTAAGGCATGTGACCAGCATAGGAAGTTAATAGGAGTAACTGCTCACAAGCCTTACCTATACATGCATTAATGCAATGCTAAATAAATAATTGTGCATATTTTTCAAAACAAAATAATTGTGCTCAAGTGTGAAGAAAGTATAGTGTAGTATGCATGCAACGACTCGTCTTTATGAACATCTTAACCAATTGTTCCATGACTTACCTAAATGCCAAAATCCTCAAGTGAGCTTACTTCCAACTTTTTCAATAGCAATTAAGTACCTATAAGGAAACCCCCTCTAAAAAAAGAGAAAAAGAAAAGATGAGTAAAGTGAATTTTTTTAAAACTTAGTGAGTAAACTAAATCAATTAGAAAATAAAGGAAATTTGATACAACTTAAGCACTAGAACAAGTAAATTCAAGTACTTAAAAAGATTCATGGCAAATTCCAAGTAGGCTTATTGCAAGAGCACAAGCTAGGAGGATTAAAAAAGCTTTAAATGGGCTTATTTAAGACACTTAGGCTAAACAAAATTTTATTCAATCGATCTTAGCACCAATCACATCCTTAGCATTATTTGGACTGAAAATGAAGTTATTAAAGGAATTTTAGCCTAGAACAATACAAATCAAGGAGCTTAGATCAAGGACTATGCATGGCACACTTGAATTGGGCTAAACTATCTTGTTTTCGGGTTGAAAGTAATGATTTATAATCAACTGATGTATTTGCATGAATTTTAGTCTTGTTAATCAATATGTCTTTTCATTTTCCTAGTAGGTTGGGCCAATTAGTTATATTTCTAGGTTTTTCTTTTCCTAAGCTAAATGGTCTATAAATATCACACCTCTACATCTTTTGTAATCAAACTTTGTTGAATGAAAATTATCTTTTCTAAAAATCCCAAATTGGAGAGGAGTTCTCTTTTTTATTTTTCATTGAACTTTTCAACTTATTGAGGCTTGATCAACCTTATGTCATCATCAACACTTCAGTCCTTGTTTCTTTGTATTCAAGGGTTCAAGTGAATCACTAAACTTATTTCTTAGCATTCTTAGCATGAGTATATTCGGATTGGCTATGGGTTCATATGTTATATACCTTTCTATATTCACACCATCTTGATTATCAGAGCTTTGGCCTAAGGCAAGGTTATATCCTTTTAATTTTCATTCTATAATTCTATTCTTGTTGTTCTAAATTTGTTCTTCCTTCTTTATGACTCTTCTTCTCCATCTCCTGATTATGTTCCTTCCATCTAGGGTTCTACTTTTTTGCATTTTGGTATAAAAAATTGAAAAAAATTCAAAAATACTAAAAAAAATAAAGAAGGATAAAAAAATAGAAACAAAAGATGACAAAGGATTTAATTAATTTTGATTTAGGGTTAGAACTCCACAAATCTTGTTTCAATTTCTTGTTCTAAAATTCCTTGGATTTTTTTCTTGAACATCCATTTTTATTTCTCTCTTTGCCCCTAAAGTGTTAGATTGAAATTCTATAAGAATTTGTGATAGCCTTTAATTAAGTTTGATTAGTTTCTCTAAAGACCCAATAAAGAAAACTAAGAGTCGAAAAAGGCTAGAAAGTATGACATCATTATCATGAAAAAAACCTATATAAGAGTGATACATAAGAGTTAAGTGACATCTTTTGAGGACAAATACATGAAAGAGTGTGCGAGGAATTCTTTTTCTAACACATTTTCTTATAACTTCCAAAATGACAAACAAGAAGGAAACACTAAGTGGTGAAAATTCATAAAACATAGAGTTTACTTTAATAGTCATGCATTAACAGTTTGAACATTTCAATTTGGTTTTTAGAGAAATGAGGGATAAGATGAATAGGCAAGAAGATATGATTACCAATCTATGAAGGGAGTGACCTAATAGAAATCCTAATCCTTGGAGACATGATAGGAGAGAGCAAAGGGATACAGATGATTGTGATTCTAAAATGAAATTAAAGGTAAGACTGAGAAGGATTTTGAGTCTAAATTTGAAATGGGCAGAAATAGGTGTAGAAGAGTTTAACGTGAGAGGGGTTACAAAAGGACTGCTCTAAGAGACCAAAATAGAAGAGATGGGAACCTTAGTAACATTAAAATAAAGATACCTTCTTCCCAAGAAGAAATGACCTTGAAGTTTATCTAGAGTGGCAGAAAAAGAAAGAATTAATTTTTTATTGTCACAATTACTCTAAAGTAAAGAAAGTGAAACTAGTTATAATTGAATTTACTAATCATGTAATTATTTGGTAGGGTAAATTGGTTTTGGATATGAGGAGAAATGGTGAGAAACCTTTAGAAACTTAAAGGGAAACGAAGGCTTTAATGAGAAAGAGATTTGTTCCTAGTCATTACTATAGGGACCTTTATAAAAAAATTGTAGAGTCTTACATAAAGTTCTAAAAGTGTAGATGAGTGTTACAAGGAAATGCAGATTGCTATGATGAGGGTGATGTGAAAGAAGATAAGGAAGCCACAATGGCATGGTTTCTAAATAAGTTGAATAGAGAAATAGCACACATAGTGGAGCTATAGCATTATATAAAGTTAGAAGACATAGTGCATATAGCTATAAAGGTGGAAAGACAATTAATGTAGAAAAGGCATTAAAGTGCAATATAGGTTTTAGTTTTTCTTACAAATCAAGCTAGAAGAAAGAAGAAAAAGCTATTAAAAAATCAGCTCTTAAAGGTAAAGATGAAGCTTTGAAAGGAAAAGGTAAATCTAATTCCTAGCTCTCTAGAAATAAAGATATTAAATGTTTTAAGTATTTAGGAACAGGTCATATATCATCATAATGCCCTAATAAGAGAGTCATGATTATGTGTAACAATAAAGTGGTGACTAAAAGTGATAGTAATGAATCCATACCTTCACTTGAAAATGCTAGTGATGATAGAGTTAAGTATGCAACCAAGGGAGAAGCATTTAGGACTAGACGAGTTCTAAATTCCCAAGTTAAAAAGGATGACAATAAGTAACAAAGGGAAAACATCTTCCATGCTCACTACCTCATAAACAATAAGGTATGTAGTATGATTATAAATAGGGAAAGTTATACAAATGTTGCAACTACTATATTAGTTTAAAAGATAAAGTTGCCTATCATTAAACACCCCAGAACTCAGAAATTGTAATGGTTGAATGATTGTGGGGAAATTAAGGTTAAATATTGATTTTTGGTTTCATTCTCAATTAATAGATGTAATGATGAAGTATTCTATGATGTAGTCCTAATGCATGCTAGTCATATGCTCTTGGGAATACCATGAGAGTTTAACTAAAGGATAACTAAAGATGGGTATACAAATAGGTACTCATTTGTAATGAATAACAAACCTATTACACTTGCACCTTTGTCTCTTAAGCAAATGTATAAAAATTAGCTCAAAATAAAGAAAGAGAAAAATAAAAAGGAGAACGTGTTGAAAAATAAGAGAAGTAAAATAAAGAGTGAGTTAAAAAATGAAAGGAATAAAAAAAATAGTAAGCTGAAAAATAAGAGAAAGAGAGATTAAAAAGTAAGGAGTGTGAGAATGATAACATAGAAAGCTCAAAGGTAAAAATTCAAAAAAAAAAAGAGAAAAGAGAGTGTTTATGTAAAAGAAAGTGAAATGAGAGTTACTTATCTTACTAGACAACCTATGGTTATTCTAGTTTATAAGGAGGCTTGCTTAAACATTAACTTTCTTGACCCTTCTCTTCCAAGTGTTATTGGTTCTTTGTTATATGAATTTGAAGATGTTTTTCTTGAAGAAATTCCTAATGGGTTACCTCTTATTAGAGGAATAGAGCATTATATTGACTTCATTCTTAGTACAACCATTCTTAATCATCCAGTCTACAGAAGTAATCTAGAAAAGATAAAAGAACTTCAAAGGCAAGTTAAGGAGTTCATGGTAAAAGGTTATGTTAGAGAAATTTTGAGTTCTTATGCAATTCCAATTCTTTTTGTTCCTAAGAAAGATGGATCATGGAGAATTTGCATTAACTATAGAGCTATGAATAACATCATTATAAAGCATCACCATCCCATTCCTAGATTGGATGATATGCTAGATGAATTGCATGGGTCTAGTATCTTCTCTAAAATTAATTTAAAATTTGGATACCATCAAATTAGGATGAGGGAAGGGGATGAGTGGAGAATTGCACTTAAAATAAAGCATAAAATTTATAAATGGCTAGTTATGCCATTTGGATTCACTAATACACTAAGCACTTTCATGAAATTAATGAATCATGTTTTGAATGCATACTTATGTATTTTGATGATAACTTGATATACAACAAGAATCATGATGAACACTTTGTGTACTTGATGTGCTAAGGAAGGAAAAATTGTATGCTAACTTGAAAAAGTGTAGCTTTTGCATGGATAAGATTGTTTTCCTTGGTTTTGTTGTAAGTGCACAAAAGATAAAAGTTAATGAAGAAAAAGGTGAGGGTAATAAAGGAGTGGTCAATGCCTACAAGCATTACTAAGGAAGGATGGCCTATTGCATATTTTAATGAGAAGCTAAGCAAGGCAACCTTAAATTATCTAACATATAACAAGGAGTTTTATACACTTATGTGAGCATTAGAGACTTGACAACACTACCTTTGGCCTAAGTAATTTGTGATCCACATAGATCATTATCTTTGAAGCACCTTAAGGGTCAAGGTAAGCTAAATAAGAGCCATGCTAAATGGTTAGAATTCATTGAACCTTTTCCAAATGTCATCAAATACAAGCAAGGTAAGGAGAATACAGTTACAGATGCCTTATCTAAAAGGTATGTTCTTCTTACTTCTCCTAATGCAAAAATGCTTGGCTTTGAATATATCAAAAAAATTTATGAAAAGGATAATAACTTTGCTGAAGTATTTGCTACATGTGAAAAAAGAGCAATTGGTAAGTTTCATAAGATTGACAGGTACTTGTTTAGAGAAAATAAGTTATGTGTGTTTAGAGAAAATAAGTTATGTGTGTCTTAATGCTCTATGCTTGAATTACTTGTAAAGGAAGCTCATGGGGGAGGATTAATGGGATACTTTAATGTGAAAAAAACTTAGATGTTTTGCATGAGCATTTCTTTTAGCCTAGAATGAAACACTATGTAGAAAGAATTTGTGGAAGGTGCATTACTTGTAAAAAGGCAAAATCTAAAGTCTTACCACATGATTTGTATACACCTCTACCTAGATCTAGTGAACCTTAGATGGACATATCCATGGACTTTATTTTAGGGCTACCTAGATTAAAAGGAGGTCAAGATTCAATATTTATAGTAATTAATAGATTTTCTATAATGGCACATTTCATTCCATGCCATAAAATTGATGATTCAATTCATATTGCAGATTTATTCTTCAAAGAAATTGGGTGGATTCATGATGTGCCAAGACACATTATGTTTAATAGGTATACAAAGTTTCTCAGTTATTTTTGGAAAGTTATATAGGGAAAACTTGGTACTAAATTATTGTTTTCTACAACTCATCATCCACAAACTAATGGCCAAACTAAAGTTATCAATAGAACTTTAACTTAATTGCTTAGAATTGTTGTTGAAAAGAATTTGAAGAATTAGGAGGATTGCTTTGTTCATTGAGTTTGCATATAATCGAAGTGTTGATTCTTCTATTAACTATTCTTCTTTTAAAATAGTTTATGGTTTTAATCCATTAACTCCAATGAATTTATTACCATTACCTATTGATAAGAGAGCTGGTCTTGATGGGAAAAAGAAAGCTGAAATGGTGAAGCAACTTCATGAATATGTAAAGCAGTAAATTGAAAAGAAAAATAAGTAATATGCATCCAAAGCCAACAAAGGAAGAAGGTGTGTTATCTTTGAATTAAGGGATTGGGTATAGGTACATATAAGGAAAGAGAGGTTTCTAGCTTAAAGAAAATCTAAATTAGCTCTAAGGGAGGAAGGACCATTTCAAGTCCTTGAAAGAATATACGACAATGCTTACAAGATAGACCTATATAGAGAGCACAATATTAGTGCTACATTCAATGTTACTGATTTATCTTTTTATGATGTAGGTGAAGATTCAAAGATGAATCCTTTTGAAAAGAGAGGGAATGATATAGTTCAAGGGCTAGAACAAGCTAATTCAAATACTTCAAGGGATCCATTGCAAATTCCAAGTGAGCCTATTATAAGAGCACAGGTTAGAAGGATAAAAAACGCTTTAAATTGGCTTGTTCAAAACACTTGGGCTAAACAAAATTCTCTTCAACCTAATCTTAGCACCAATCTCATCCTTAGCATTATTTAGAATGAAAATGGAGTTATTAAAGAAATTTTGGGCTAGAACAATACAAATTAAGGAGCTTGGACTAAGGATTATGCATGGCTACACTTGAATTGGGCTAAATTATTTTGTTTTAGGTTGAAAACAATGATTTATAATCAGTTGATGTATTTGCACAAATTTTAGTCATATTAGTCAATATGTCTTTTCATTCTCATAATAGGCTAGGCTAATTAGCCATATTTCTAGGTTTTTCTTTTCCTAAGCTAAGTGATCTATAAATACTACATCTTTACACCTTTTATAATCAGACTTTGTTCAATGAAAATTATCTTTTCTAGAAATCCTAGATTTAAGAGGACTTCCCTCTTTAGTTTTTCATTGAACTTTTTAACTTATCAAGGCTTGATCAACCTTGTGGCATCATCAATACTTCGGTCTTTATTTCTTTATATTTAAGGGTTCAAGTAAATCACTAAACCTATTTCTTAATGTTTTTAGGGTGAGTATTTTTGGATTAGCTATGGGTTCATAGGTTCTATACCTTCTTAGGTTTGCACTAATATTGAAGATTAGGCTAACATAAAGAAAGGAAATAAATTCAATAACATCAAAAAGATGTTATTTAGACCTTGCCAAAGCAAAATAGAATTTCCCTTTCTCATACCTTTATCATGGAGAAATAAGGTGAGCAAAATAAATATTCCTGAATGCAAAGATAATGATGATCCTTATATACATTGTCTTTGTTAAATTAACATCATACTTTGCATTTTTTCCATCAATTAAATCACATAGTCTAAACATAACATTTCAATATTGATACATAAAGAAAAAGGCAAGTAAATCTTCTTATGACTCCTAATCATTCTTATTCCTTTATAAACTCAACCTTATCTTTCTAGAATCAATATTATACTTTCATAAATGAGCATATGGATTTAGTGCATAAAGCCATAATAAGTATATAATTAGCTCATCTCAATTTCCATGAACATAGCAAAACTAAACCTAAATACCATAAAAACTATCGCATATCACATTTCATATGTTAAGAACACAGCTAATCAATATCAATTTTCAAGATATCAAATCATCTTTTAATAAAATTTCTTATCACAATTGTTAATCATACATTTAGAAAGGTCCAAAATTCCTATTGCAACACCTTAAGATCATTTAATGCATAAATCAATTAGTTTTATTTCAAGAAACAAAACACAAAATTTGGCTAGGAATTGATTCAAGGCTTTCAATAACTTTTCCGAGCCTTAAATTGATTTGAGAAATTCATGTTAAATTTCATGATTCTAGAAGGTTTGAATCAATTTGTGAATCAATTTAGTGTAAGGATATTAATTCTATGCCATCCATTGAATTGATTCACTAGTTAATTTAACTTCAATGACTTTGACTTTGGAATAGGTGTAACTCCCTTACTTAATAACGCCTTAATCCTCATTTAATAGATAATTATTGCATACTAATTTGCCTTCTACTCTAGGCTAATTCACAATACCACGAATATTTTTGCATCTCATACACTTTAGGCAAGGGTCATGTAATTATACAACAAGTTCAACTTACAAAACATACATCCATCATTTACAATATCACCAACTGTAGAATCATTTTTAATATACAACTTCAAAAATCTACTCTGCTTTGCCAAGAGGGCCTTTAGAAGCATCACCTGGAATGGTTAGTAACAACACAAAAACATGAGAAACAAAGTTTCCCAGTAGCTAGCTATTACCATAAAAACATATCAAGCCATTCCAGATCCTTAAGCAAATAAAACATACGTTTCGAAATCAATTACTCATTTACCATCATATTCAATATCATACCATTGTAAGAAATATGCACTGCACACAGCAATCATCAAGCCCATTCAAGGACTTATATCAATATCTAGATGGCTATCACAAATAATCGTACCTAGGCCTCATACAACAATTCACTGTCTTCCCGGGGTGAACTCGGGCCATAGGCCTTACACACACAGTTCCACACTGTCTTCCTGAGGTGTCTAGCCATAGGTACCGCACACAACAATTTCATACCATCCCGGGGATAACTCGGGCCATAGGCCTTACTCACACAGTATTTGACTATCTTCCCGGGGTGTGCACATAGTAAATTCATTACCATCCCGGGGATAACTCGGGCCATAGGCCTTACTCACACAATATTTAACTGTCTTCCCGGGGTGCGCACACAGCTATTTCATACACATTCCATATAATGGCAAAGTATACCAAAAATCATGTAAATAGAAAACAGAGCTTAAGGATAAAGCTAGCTACCTTTTAAAAGCTTCCAATGTGATGTTTCCTTTGCCCTCACTTAACAACTTCTTTACAATTCCCCTTGCCTTTCCAAGTTGTCACTCTTTAGTCTATACAAATACACATCATAGTTCTTATTAGAACATCATCACTTTCCTTAAACCTTATGTATTCTTTACTTCCTCCACTTAAATAAATGCATACTTAGATGCTCTATATCTTATTTTCAAGCCTTGAAATGACACATATAAACATTAGAAAAGGATCCAAAGGCAAAACCATGCAAAACGTGAAGAATTAAAGCCAAAATGTTCACTTAACAAAGTACACGGGGGTGAACATGGGCCGTGTTATACCCCGTGTTCAGAACATGGGGTACAACATGGGCCGTGTTCTGCCTCATGTACATTACTGATCAACCTTCGCAGAAGAACACGGGGTTCAACATGGGCCGTGTTCTACCCCGTGTACAGAATATGGGGTACAACATGGGCCGTGTTCTACCCCGTGTACATTACTGATCTTCCAAAAACACAATTTACATGGCTAAACCTCCTTCTCCCCTTGACTTCTCAAAAGGGAAGTTTCATACACACTTTCATAACTCAAAATTCATCTTCCATAAGCTTCATAACTCATAAGAATCATCCCAATTTCATCATTTTAACCAAATTCCAAACAAATCATGATAAATCCACACATGCACCATTATGCCTCTAAAACCCAAGTGTGTACATCATGGTTTCTTGCTATTTTTACACCAAACCAAAGCCATAAATCAACATAACAACATCTAAAACACCATTAGACATGTTCAAATTATCCAAAACTCCATGATAAACTACCTTTGACCACTCCAACATCAAAATCTCAAGAAACTAAAAAGAGTACTTTAAAGAGCTTTTAGAGGAGAATAATTTTACCTCTTGCAACAACTTGAAAATCCTCACTTAGAGCTCCCCAAACTTGATCAAACTTGAACTTTTCTTTAATCTAAACACACCAATGGATAGAGCTTGATGAGAAGAGCAACTTTCCCTTCTACCCCCAAGCCTAAAACTCACTATTTTTGGGTGAAAAACTTAAAAGAAACTTTCTCTCTCTTCCTTCTCTCTCCTGCACGTTTTTGCAGCTTTCATGGAGTCTTCCACAGCTTTTGAGAAGAAAGGAGAAGGAAGAAGACTTTTCATGAAGCTTCAAGGGTATTCTTGCCATTTTTGACAATTCCAATGGTAATTTAGTCCTTTTTCACTAAAAGTAAAGCTATTCTTGCCATTTCTTCAAATAAGGGCACTTGTCCATGAGTCCATTGGCCATACTTGCCATGTGTTTATTGGCCACACTTGTCATGTGTCTATTGGCCACACTAAATAAAATCACATATTACACCCCAAAATCTTAGTTATTCATATTAGATCCTAATTTCTTAGTTATTTCACTTTAACCACACCCAATTCTGCACTTTTGCAATTTAGTCCATAGGGTCTCTGTCTGTTTAAAATTCCTTACACTGTCAGACTTAGACAACTCCCCATTTTAGGGTTTTCCAACCTCCTCTGATCATCCATACTGTTTAGGAAAATTAATTCTTTTCCCACTATCCTTTTTCTTTTAGAATTTCGATTACCTTTACACTTAAATCCTTTCAACTTAAGATTCACCCACCAAGCTAATTCAAACGTGCTCTTCGTTTCTACGACCTTAGAATTTAGAGATTCAAATAATAGAATTAAAAAATTCGGGACATTACAATAGGCGAATCAATTCAAGGCTATAATTTCTACATTTTAAGCCTAATGAAACAATTCACCATTTGATTCAACTATAAAATTTTGCATTTTCCCCAAAAAAAATATTATTCATCCAAGAGAAACTCATCTTAAATTCCATTGTATATATTACACATCAAACTAATCACCATCATAGACAAAAAGAACATCATAGCTACTTAGATCACTAAGAAATTCATATCAAATGCAAATCTAGATCACTTATAATCAAATCAAACCATTTTAAAGAAATATCTAACTTAGTACCAAGCAAAATATATGATTTACACAAATTTAAGTAGAATGTTCACTCACTATTATAAGAGAGAGTGTTAGCAGTGGAAATGAGGGATGATTTGCTTATAAACATATCAAGATTGAATGATTTAAGGTTATGGCATCAAAATCCATTTTAGTTCCAAACTTTAATCTTCCAATGGTAAAAGAAGAAATAAAATGGTTAGATTGAATAAAATTAAAATGTGATAGTCTTTACCTTGATGAAATTAAGAGAATGAGAAGATAAAGAAAAAATTGAGTTTACCTTTGGGTTAAAGAATGAAAATAGGGGCGAAAAGTTAAGGAAATTTTAGGGAAAATGAGGAATAAGGGTAGTTGTAGGGAAAATATAAGGACTTAAGTCCCAAAGGCAATTTGGAAAATATTCTTCTAAATCTTGTAAAACTCATATCCTCACCTTTAATTATGTTTTATTTTAATTTACTATCACTTACTTATTCACAAACATATTCCTATAAAAGAAATTTCTATTTTCAAGCCTAGTAATAATTATATATTTCCAAATAAAACATTTATAGAAGTTATAAAAGAAAAGGTAAAAATATGAGTAAAGACGAAGCCTCCTTGAAATCTCCCAAAACTTAGGGGAAATTCAAAAACTTTCTTCATATTTTTTGAATTTTTTTAAAATAAATTCATATTTAGCCTTTCAAAAATATATACAACTTCATATAATTTTTTAATAAAATTTATTTTATCCCATCTAGTTTACTCTAGTTTCATCCTTAAGCATGAGTAAAGTAAAAAAAAAAGGTTAAAAAAATTATAAATATAATTTTTTTTATTTTTTCTTGTAGACCTATTGACAAGGTGATATAAAGTAGAAAAATATTTTCTTGGAAGCAATATCTTTCTATTTTTTTCTTAGAATAAAAGGAACATATCTATAAAAACTTTAAATTAAACATGAAATAAGAATATAAATTTTAATAAATAATAATTGAGTTCAAAAATAGTATTTCTTTATTATAAGCATCAGTATATTTATTATTATAAGCACAATCCTTAATTGCTTCTTAATATTCATATTTATTTATATATGATTAATTATTGTAGTTGAATCCAATCATAATAATTTTATTTCTTAATTAATCTCTTACATGAGAATTAAAGTTAATATGATATTATTACCTTTTTATTATGCATTATTAATTATTATGGGAAAATACAAGCTTCATTTTTGTTTTTAATTATAACAAGTATGAAAACAAATTTTTATAAATTAATAATATTATATTTATTGATAAACACTAAGATTTAAATTTAATATACTATTAGTGTCAAAACTATATATATAAAATGAGCCCTAAGCCAACATGGGGTGGTTACAAGTAAACATGTACATTGGCAAGGCAACCCACCTAAAGTTTAGGATCTTTTTTTTTATGGCCTAAATATTTATTGAAACTTTTATTATAACAAGATTAATATTTAAGTTAGGTTTGAGTCATGATAATTAGAAATAAGTCGGTCCAACTCAACCTAATTATATAAATTTATTATTAATAATATAATTATATATTATAAAAATAATTATATGTAATTATTTTTAATACAAAAAATACTTAATTCGATATAATTAAATATTTTATGTCTTTAAATGTTCTCTTCAAATATATATTTTTATATAAAAATTATTTTTACTTAAAATAATAATAAAAATAAAAGTAATCAAACTTTTGAATTGGATTGGAGCAAACTTTTAAAAGATAATGTGGATCAAGTTTAAGCTTAGACCCATATAATTCATGCAATTATATATATAAAAATCCAACTCAAAGGTCAATAATTCAATTCGTGTATATCTGTAATCATCAACTCCTTTATTTAGAGCTTGTTTTTTACACAAACAATCCACACAAACTTGTTCATGGGCCTAAACTATTTTTTTTATAATTTCTAAAGCATTTTGAAACTTTTTAATCTAATCCATTTACCAATCCAATGTCTAATAACTTAATATGATTTTTTTAACTTTATTTAATTAATGTATTATATAAAATAAAAAATTTAATTATTTAATTATACTTTAAAAAATATTTTTTTTAATTCAATCAAATCCAATGTCTCTTGTAAATGCCTTCTTGTACATTTAAAATCTAATATTTAATCCTTATGTATTTGAATTTAAAATTTTAATAATAATAATAATAATAATAATAATAATAATAATAATAATAATGATGATGATGATGATGTAGGCTACTCGTGGCTCCTTGTGAGCTCCATTATTTTTACTTGTTTAAAATGGGGGCAAGCCCACATGGGATTGGCCCACTCCATTTATTTTATATGTATAGTCAAAAAAATTTTTACATATTTTCTTCTTCATTAATAATGTAAGGTAGTACATATCTAGTAAGTCAAATATTAACTATAATCTTAATAATTAATTAATATATTTCAATTATATTTATGAATAATTATATTATATATATAATGACTTTCATTGAAAGAAAAATTATGAAATATTATTTTATCATTAAAAATATTTTACATAATCACTTAAAATTAAATGTACTATTTTATTTATTAAAATAATATTGAGATTGAATTTTTTATGGATTGAAATAATATTGAAATCCAAATTATTATAAATAATGTTTATATTATTTATTGTAGTTGAAAATTATAAAATTACAATTCAAATAGTTAGATATCATAATAATCATATTATTTTACCTTTTTGTTTATATTTCAAAATACTTTTTTTACTTTTCCATGATTGTAATGCTATAATTAAACTTATTTTGAGATTTGATTGTAAGTTCAATTTATATATTGAAATTTAACATACAAAATTTACTAAAAATATTAATAAAAATTATTGAAAATAACTAAAATATTTTATTATTATAATCATAATTTAATTGCACCTTTACATGATATTTTAAATTTTAAATTTGTAAGTTGAAATTTAACATCCAAAATTTGTCAAAAATATGAACAAAAAATTGTTGAAAATAATTAAAATATTATATTATTACAATTTTAATTTAGTTATACCTTTAAACTATATATTTACTAAGGTAAAATATTATCAATGTACCATTTAAAGCTTTTAAAAAATTTATTCTATTCTAATCTATCAATCAATCTATCTAATTTATTAAATCTTTATTAAATTTTTTGTACTTAACAGTACATCGTTTTGTGAACAGTGCAATTGAGGGGAGTGGAATCGCCCTGGAGTGATCCGAGCCAAGTCCATGAATTTCGCAGTCGCATTGTTCCGTTACTATTTCTCTTCGCTTCAAGTTTGCTTCGTTTTCCGTTTGTGATTCATTGTATTTGACCCTAAGTGTGCACGTTATTGATTTGCAGACTTGCTGCTTTGTTGATTGGGATTTTATCGATTTGATTTCTCTTTTTCATTATTTAAACTTATTTCGTTTCTTGTTTTTTGTTTCATGGGTTATTGTATTCGAGATTGTATGTAATTTTTCTATTTTTGACATTTTTGCTCTTCTTGTTACTTTGATATCTTTAGCGGGCCTTTGATATTATAGTTTGATTGTCTTTAGTTTACTTCTCTCTGTATGAGGATTGCGTATTTTTGGCCAAGAATTAAAACCATAATCGGAAGGCTCCAAATTTGACACCCATATGCGAAAGTTTTTATTACCCTAAACCCTAAATATTTTCATCCTAAACGAAAGGCTTTTAATCTTTTATTTGATTCTAGATATTGGAAATTTTGGGATTTTCCCAGTAAAGGAAAATTTTCTGTGTTCAAGGTAAGGCTGGAAGTTTTGGGTCTACCCACTATAAATCACAATTATGCAGTTTGAGTTAAATTAAATATTGTAATGGATAAAAATGGACGAAATTTAAAGGAGAATTTTACGTATGCGGGTAGGGATAAATTAAAATTCATTATCCAATTCTAACCGCAACCCATCCGCAAACATTGTAAAATATACTAGTTTTCATTTACTATTTATGATTCTCCCTACTAATTGTATTTATTTGTTAAATTATCTTATAAATTATATATAAAACTCTAAATCGTCAATGGAATAAGATGTTAGAGTTCCCTGATAATAGTAATCCCTTAGTACTGTATGTTGAGGACTATAATGCTTTACTGTTCACCTCAAACATTAGTGAATATATAGTGCAATACCAAAAGTTATCTCTAAATTATATAATTGAGTGAGTTAAGTGAGGATGCTACTTCAAATGGTCCTTATTCTAATCTTTGTTTATTATTATAAATATTATGGATGTCACATCCTAATAATTAATAAATCTCTGTCCCCTTTTTTACTTATTTTTAATTCTAATTTTGTTTATTTAATTATTCATTCACCGAGAACTTATGGCAAAACTTTCGTAAGGCTAAATTTCTAATCAAGTTTAGCTTTTAACCCATCCACACCCACAAGTAACCACAAGTATCCACAACATTCAGATCCAAGCGGGTGACATGGTTTGTGTGGGGGGTTGTGGGTCTAATTTTCTTATGTATAATTTTAGGCAGTCAGTTAGTTTAGAACCTTTAACCGCTTCTAACCGCCCAATTTCCACCTCTAGTTCAAGGTTTGAAATTACTATTTTGTGTTTGGATTATTATCATTTGTGAAGTTGTGAAATGTGAAATTTGAAAATTGAATTTAGAAAGTTATAACTTTCATCATATTTTTTATTAATATTTTGCCTGACAATTGCTTTGGGAACCTAGTAATTTTTATCGTTTTCTTTCCACTATATCTATAGTTGTCTATTAATCATCTACTGATGGTTTATTTTGGTTTCTCCCTATTTGCCATTTTATGCGTGCTTGTTGCATTGTGTCATTAGCACTTTTTTAGATTTGAGGTAAAGGTGCTTTCCTTTTGTTTTTGTGCTCTATGCATTGTAGGTCATTTGTTCATTCATTTTAGGTCTCTTCTTTTATTGCCATATCTGATCGTATTCTGTGTTGTGGTTAAGGTAAGCACATGGTTTTATTGTGTTTTCTGTTTGGTAAGTTAAATTCAATCAAGAAACAAGATATAATCCTTATAGTACCAACTTCCACCCTTTATATTCTGTCTCTCTATTGACAACCTAGTATGTATGTTGACCATAAATGGTTCTTTATTTTTATACGTTGCTTTGTCTTCATGCCAAAATATGTCTTCTCTTAATGATGTTGTATTCTCCATTTTCAATAAGGCAAATATTTTAACCTATAACATTAAACCCTCGTAAAACTTTTGATATAGAGGAAAAAATTTCAACTTCCATGGAAGTTGCTACCTTTTTCTATTGGTCCAAACTTCAATACCTTGGTGATTTACCAAGGTATGAAACTCTACTCGCATGACGCCTTCTAGTATATTAATTTCTGACCAACTCTGCTGCATTTCTTAACAAAAAAGAACAAATCTACTGCATTCCTTAACAGAAAAGGATAGATTTAGCTTCTTCATTATCCGAAAATTACAATTTCACCATTTGACATTTAATTTAATAAAAATACAATTTAACCTTTTAATCTTTTATTAATAATATATAAATAAATAATAATAATATATACATAATAATATCATATATATTTTATAATATCAAATTGATTTTAATATTACATATATTATTATATTATATTTCATTATTTATATATAAAACTAAAAAAATTAAATTAATTTATACAATATGATGAAATAGCAACATGATATTTTTAGAAGTTTAGTTATTAATTAGACTTAATTTATCTATTTATTTAGAATTTTTTGTTGATGTTACTATTTGGAAACCAAACAGTAACATACTTTTTTTTGGCAATTTAATTGTTAATGATACTTGATTTATCTATTTATTTAAAATTTTTAGTCGATGTTATTATTTGGAGATGAAACTGTAACATATTGTTCTTTAGGAGTTTAATTGTTAATGAAATTTAATTTATCCATTTATTTAAGATTTTTTTATCAATGTTATTATTTACCATTTAGAAATGAAACAATAATATGTTACTATTTGGAGATGAAACAATAACATACTATTTTTAGCAATTTAATTAATAATGAGACTTGATTTATCCATTTATATGAGGTTTTTGATCGATGTTACTATTTGAATATCAAATAGTAATATATTACTGTTTAAAGATAAAATAGTAATATGCTATTTTTTAACAGTTTAATTATTAATGAGACTTAATTTATCTATTTATTTTAGCAGTTTGATTTTCATGACACTATTAGACACTAAAAGAATTGAGAAGAAAAATTTTGATGTGAGATTTGAATAAATTGAAATTGAAAAAAATAAGATCAAAGTCGGTAAAATGACAAAAAAATAAAGAAAAATTAAGAAAAATAATTAAAATGGGATTTTTTTACTAGCCAAAGTGAGCAAAACACCTTTGGTATTTATAAGTATGTATATCTCAAAAAGTTACATGACATCGATATATAATTTGCCCTAATCAAACAATCGAGTGTAAAGTTATGATCATTCAAAATTTTAAACTTAATCTACATATTTTCGATTAGATAGATCTCACTGAAATGAAATTTTCTTATTTTTTATTAAAAGATCATAGGAAGATGAATGAAAATAAGTGATTTTATTATTGTTTCATAGTTAAAAAATTAAAAAAAATATATTACATTAAAATAGTATTCAAAAGTCAAGATCTTGTAAATAAAAAAATTTGAGGTAAAAAACTCACAAATATTACAAAAAAGTAACCTTAGCTCCAACAAAAATAGATAAATCAAATTTATTTAATAATTAAATTATCAAAGAATAGCATATTATTTTTTTATCTTTAGAGAGTAATATGTTACTATTTGATATCCAAATAGTAACATCAACAAAATATTCTAAATAAATGGATAAATTAAGTCTAATTAATAACTAAACTTCCAAAGAACATTATGTTAGTATTTTATCTTCAATTAGTAACATGTTACTATTTGGTTTTCAAATAATAACATCAACAAAAAAATTTCAAATAAATGGGTAAATTATGTTTCATTAACAACTAAATTATTAAAGAAGAGCATGTTATTATTTAGTCTCCAAACAATAACATTGACTAAAAATTTCATATAAATAAATAAATCAAATCTCATTATTAATTAAACTGCTAAAGAATAGCATATTACTGTTTCATCTCCAAATAGTAACATTGATAAAAAAATTTAAATAAATAGATAAATCAAGTTTTATTAACAATTAAACTGTCAAAGAATAATATGTTATTGTTTCATCTCCAAATAGTAACATCAACTAAAAATCTCAAATAAATAGATAAATTAAGTTTCATTAATAATTAAATTGTCAAAGAAAAGCATGTTACTGTTTGGTCTCCAAATAGTAACATCAATTAAAAATCTCAAATAAATAAATAAATTAAGTCTCATTAATTATTAAATTACTAAAGAACAGCATGTTATTATCTAATTTTTAGATAGCAAAATGTTACTATTTGGAGAGCAAACAATAACATCGATAAAAAATCCTAAATAAATAGATAAATTAAGACTAATTAACAACTAAACTTTTAAAAAATATCATATTGCTATTTCATTATATTGTATAAATTAATTTAAATTTTTTTAATTTTATATATAAATAATGAAATATAATATAATAATATATGTAATATTAAAATCAATTTGATATTATTATGTATAAATTATTATTGTTTATTTATATATTATTAATAAAAAATTGAAAGGTTAAATTATATTTTTATTAAATTGAATGTCAAATGGTGAAATTGTAATTTTTGAATATTGAAGAAGCTAAATCTATCCTTTTCTGTTGAGAAATATAGCATATCTATCTTTTTCTATTAAGGAATGCAACAGAGTTAGTGAGAAATTAATGGACCAAAATACGCCACACGAGCAAGGCTTTATACCTTAGTAAATCACCAAGATATTGAAGTCTGGACCTTTTTTGTTTTATTTGTGAACTTGATGCACTATCCCAAATTTAAAACCCAAAATTTACTTGTGGTATCTATTTCCCTCCTTTATATTCTACTTTTGTTAGTTTTGAAAACCTGTATGGATGTTAACCATAAATTATCCTCTATTCTTATATGTTGTCTTCTCATTTTTTAGTAATCATAGGAGTGGTTAAATTACTAGATGTACACACATGAGAACTAAAAGGTACATAGCTTTCAAGGGCATTGAGTGCCACTTGAACTGATATGAAAGCTCTCGACATATGTTATCTTCTCTTCAATGATACATGTTGTTTGTTCGTTTTTGTTATTATAATGAAATCTTATGAATTACATCAAATCATTGCTAACCCTATGCTTGGAAACAAAGAAAGGAAAGAAAAGTAAGAGAAAATTTTCAAAATTCAATATTACTTTTACACATTAAAATTTCAAAATTTTCTTTTCTTTCCATTTTTTCTTCTAACTAGCATTTAATCTACTAATTAAAGGGTGAAAGTTTGGTTCACATAGGATAATTTCAAATTCAATGAAAGTTACTACCTTTCTTTGATATAGTTATGTCAAATCACTTCCAGAAGTTTTAGTTTTTGTTATTCTATTTCAAATTTCAAATTCCATTCAAATAGAGTTTGGTTGTGTTATTTTGTCTAATAGTGTTCTTACAAATAATTAGCCTAGTATTTACAACAATGTCATTAATCTTATTATAAACTATAAAGTATTTGAACAATATTATTTTCTAGCCTTAACTTGCTTGTATGCTCCTTTAGTAACCTCAATAAGATTTGTGAAAGTTATTAGTATCTATTTTCCCCTTCATGCTCCATTTGCCTCTATTTTGATAGTCTACTATGTATGCTGACCGAAGTTGTTTCTCTTATTCAATATACTATTTTAATAAGTATTTCTTACCATATCACTAATCTTATCATAAACTAAAAAACTATACATTCAATCTTTATAAGTCCAGTCATTTTTCTCATATCTGTTTAAATTTGTCTAGATAGAGAATATGTTATTCAATTATGTTGTTTTAATTTCTCTTATTTATTGAATCCTTTTTCTTTTCAATGTGATTTTTTAGTTTGTTGAATTATGAAAGCTTCATCTAAATTTAGGACCCATTTCTTAATTCTTATTCTTATTCCTAATGTGTATGTTTCCCTTTACTTTTGGTAATGCTTGGAAATAAAAAGTGTTTTTCTTTAGAACTGGGTAGATAATTTACTAAGATATAAATTTGACTTATCCATGTTTTTATATTTGATTTGTGTATGGTATATTTAGATCATTAAATTAAATTTATAGATGACAATTTACATAAGTAATGATTTAGTAACCCTAATAAAGTGATTATGATTCTTGTGGAAAATAGTGTTAACTATGTGTCTCCCTTATGGAAAATGTTTAAAAGGATTACTCTATGGACTCTTTCATGTTGAATTTTTTTTTAGTTTCCTTTCTTATGTTTTTTATTACTTATTGTCTTGCTTTTTTGTCTACTCAATGGTTGTGCTTTTGTGTTTCTTATTTTTGTTAACTTAAAATTATTGTTTAGTGCTAAGAAATGGTAGCTTGCAAGAATAACCAATATATAAGGTTTCCAAAATTTGTGATCACAAGCAAATATTCTTTGTATGGTTTCCAAATTTGGTATAAGAGAGGATTTCACTTTAAAATCCTTACTATAGAGTTCCTATTTATGTTTCTTGTGACAAATTACTTTTATAGGGAGCTTGATTCACAATTATCTTTTACTTTAAGGCGAATTCTATGGCACCTTAGGGGGTTTAGTATCCAAAGTGATATGACACAATAGGAAACATTTGATTTTTTATATATAATCATAGCCTTTAATTAAAAAATGAATTTTATCTAGCATGGGAAATTTATGGAAAGGTACAGGAATTAATTAAAATTTCTAACTCTACCTTCTTCTACAACTCTGCTTCTTTCAACACTACTACCTTTGCTACCTTAACTTTCACCACTTACACAACCTTCATCCAAGCAACCTTCTATTTAGTAAGTCCAAAATTGGCCTCCACCACTTCTGCCTCCCTTTCATTCTCAAAAACCTTCACCTCTATCCTCACATTGATCCCCTCCCTTTTCCCTTCTCTTTCCTTCTATGTCGTTATAATTTTCATCTCTGTATCTATCCTCACTATATTTTGCTATGTTTATCTATCCTTTAACTTCAACCTGATCTCTCCTTTCATCTTCACCTCAACCACATCTACTTTCGCTTGATTCATAGCCTTCATTTGAGTTTTCTAACCCAAGTAAGAGAAATATTCATGGCCGGGAACATCAAATATTTGTTTAACATTGACATTGTAAATCAAAAGCCCGAACTAGTTTAAGTTTAAGCTAAACTTTCTCGAAGACTTCTTGTTTAAACTCTTTAATGCCTTTAAAAATCCCTTCTATCATCATAGAGGTAGCAAGGACATGTGTCTTTCCTTTAATGATTCCCTAGATAAGCTGCTTAGCCTATCTACACTTTCCTATCTATCTAAAACTTGAGCAATTTTTGTAGTATTACTAAAATTAACTTGTAGCCACCTATCCAAGGTTCTAAAGCCATGAATATTCCAAAGACACTATAGCCTTCACCTATTTATCCTCTTGCATTTTCTTTTTTAATGTTATTCAATATTTGTATTATGAACTCTAATGTCATTTCTCTTGTATTTGCTCTTTGTTCATCCTTTCTAAACTATCTTGAATTTTTATGTCATGATTTGTACTACCTATTGCTTTCATTGACAATTCTCATGGCATGGTTTCATAACTTCTTTTATTCTTTTACTAGTTATCTTTATCCTCCTACAAATACCTATTTGATAGGGTTCAATATTTATCCTATGTACTTTGATCTCAGTTCATTTTGTATTCGATTTTGTAAAGTATCTTGATTTTTTTATGTCATGATTCATACTACCTCTTGTTTTCATTAACAATTTCTATGGGAAGTGCAAACTATGGTGTCTTTGTTGAAGTGTGGGATCTAGAACTTGGTGTATTTGGCAGCTTTTGATATTGCCACATGCTTATGTGATAGAGTGACGATTCATATTTTATGGACATAATCTTGTGGGAAAAATTGCAAAATGACCCCAATGCATGTGATAGCTAGGATTGCGAACCTAATTATTTTTTATGTCAACTTTTTCTCATTTACACAACTAATTATGTGGATGAAATATTTAGTTCATTTAACCAATTTTGTCAAGCCTAAGTGATTATTTTTAAATAATTTTTAATTATAAATATGTAAGTTAAGATTTTATTGTATGAGTTGTAAATTTTTAATTATCCATTTTAAAATTTTGGAAGAATTATTTGAAATAATGAAATATATATCTCTTAAATCTAGGAAGAATTATTTGAATTAAGGAGATATATATATCTCAAATTAAAATAGACTATTATAGTTATTAGTGTGAAAATTAAGTAAAATAGATCATTATGAATTTAAAAATTATTTTTTAATTACTTTTTATTTATCAAAATTTTTTGCTTCAAAATCAAAATGGATTATTCTTGTTGTTATTGAAAAAATAAAAAATAGTTAATTATAAAATAAAAAATTATTTTTTTTAATGATCTACTATGTGTCAAAATTTTAACTTTTAATTTTCTTATAATAGTTATGACTAGTTACACACGTATGATTGGTAATGTAGTTTTGAATGGATATTTGATTGCCAAGATAAAAAAGGGATTGTAAATTTTATAGCAAGGTGCAATAACACTCAAATGAAATTCAAGCATCTAAATTTTTATAAAAGTGAATTGCAAACACCTAATGTTAGTAAAAAAAAACTTTATTATTGATTTTGGAGATTAATTTTTATGTAAAATGTGACAACACCTCATCGTTCTATTTCTCTCCATTTTTTGGTATTAAAATTTTGTGCAAATTATTTGTAAAGTTTTTTTGTGTATACTTTTCTACTAATAAATATTTTCTAATTATTATCTTTAATTAATTAATATAATTATTCTTTTTAATATAATTAATTAAAAATACTATTGGTATTAAAAATAGAATTATAAATCAAATTCTAAATCTTTTATATTCATTAGATTGAATTTTATAAATTTATTTCACTAATCTATATTTAATTACAAATTTTCTAATTATATCTTTAATTAATTTAAAATATAACACTTGAAAATTTATATAAAAAATATTGATAAAATTTAATTGAATTTGATTTAATATTTAAATATATTTGTTAAAAATTAAATATATAAGTTATTAATTAAATTAATCAAGGAAGACTCTGTAATCTATAATAATTTTCTATTCTATACTAATTATTAGTAGACGATTTTTTTGATAGAATTAGGGGTGTTTTTTTCCTACCAAATGTAGAATGTTATGTAATTTTTTTTCTCTCCAAAACTACCTTTCTTCTTCACCATTGGACCTTTATTATTATCTTTATTCTTTATCTAACTATCTAATTTTCTTATGTCTAATATAATCTAATTATTATGTACTAAATTCTTTTATTTGATTAGGCATTAATTATTTTATTTACTAAAATACGTTATTTTCTTTCTTCTTTTCACCACATCACTCTCCTTTTCTTTTTTTCTTTCTTATATACATTTTTTAATTTTTATTACTTGACAAATTATGCTTTGTTTCTCTTATTTTTATTTATTTTATTAAATATTTTTCTGTCCTTTTTTTGTTATTTAGAACTCAAATGCTAGTATCACTAAATAGTACATATGTAATATGTATATTTTATATTTATCATAAAAAATTTTACATAAGTATAACTTTATATAAAAAAAGTATTAATTTAATTAAATAATTATATGTTTTATTTTAAAAAATTATGAAAATTGAAATAAAATTATTTATTTAATACTTATCAATAATAATGATTTTCAAGTGATTGAGATTTTTTAAAGGAATTATAATTTATGTGTTTTATTTCTTTTTCTCTCATTTACTTTATTGCTTAGTTTTCCTTTTTTTTTCATATTTACTTATCACTCATGTTATTTTTAGTTTACTAAAAAGTATAATTATAAAATAATATATTTAATTCTTATTACAAAAGTATTTAAAATTTATAATTGCATCCATCTATATCTATAATAAAAATTTGAACTTTTTCCAACTAATAAATGTCAAAAGATGAGAATAGGATTATATACAAAAAGTTAATAACTTGATTAATATTCAAGGCTCAAAAAAGCAACTATTGACTAAATGCTCCAGACTAGCTCTAAAAGATTTTGAAGTTGCTTTGTAAAAATAGTTTGGAAAGTATAGTTTTTTAAAAATAAAAAAAATTAGATCATTTGATTAGTAATTAATTACCAAAATAAGTGAAGTAGAACTTCTTTCAAATGATAAGAATAAAAGATTAAAGTAATTATTAATTAAATTAAGTAGAGATAACTTTATATTTTTATTTATAAATAATACGAAAAGTTCTTCTTATTGAGAAGGTGTATATAAGCAATTTCTCATAATTTGTGAACTTTGTAATTTTTTAAGAATATAATAACTATAATTTATCAATTATAAAATATAAATAAAATTATTAATTATGTAATAAATATAATGAGTATTATATAAAATAAATATTAAATGTTATATCATAAATACAAATTATAAAAATAATCATAAATATAATTATAATATAAATTTAATTCTAAACCAAATTATACTCATTATATTACTTCATTTATTATTTTATTTTTATTATATTTATTATTTTAATATTCAATCATGAAAATAAAAAATTATGTATTGCTTATCTATTTTAAATAAATTTGATAGAATTAATTAGTTATTACATTAATTATTTAACTAATTTTCTTCATTTAAAATTTATTCTATTTTAATTATATTAAGATAATATATATAATATATCTTGATTTTTTATATAAGCCTATTATACATTTTTATAATAAACATAAAAAAATAAGAAATTATCAATTTTGAAAAATTATGATGAAAAAAGATATTAGAAATATGATTTTTTAAAAAAATGAAGCCAATTAAAATTTATTAGTATCCTTTGTTTCTAAATTACAATTTTAAAAGGTGTATCAATCCTTTTGATAATACTTTCAAGAAAGTTCCAAGTTAAATCAAATAAAATATAGGAAGTTATTTTTTGAAAAGTATTAATTCTCTAGTGTTAATCAAATAATTTTAAATATTTTTTTAAAAGTTTACAAAGGAACTTTCTTCCTAAAAAGTTTAACTTTTTATACAAAATTTACTTTTTATGTAAAATAAATGAGTTATTCATTTTTAAACTAAGTCTCTAGTATCTAATTTCTCAAAAAATGAGATAAGTGTTGTCGATGCTACTTTCGGGGAATTCAAATGATTAAAGATTAAAAAGTAATTTGCTTCAAGTCACGTAATAATATTGTTATCCGTTAGGCTAAATTTGCCCGTAATATGTGCAATAGGAGATCCACAAATTACCTTCAGGATATAATGAAGCTTAACCTATTTACATCTTGCACTTAGTAAATATAGGAATAATATAGTGTTTGATCTTTAAAGAGAATTATAGGAGTATAAGAGAGTATTTTTTCTACTTTTGCTACAGCTAAAACTCACTCAAGAATGGTCTATTTATAGAGAAATTTACCTTTGTACATAAATTTATATAAGAATTTATCTCTATACATGAAAGGACATAAGTCTTCAGAAAACTCAGACATGAAAGGACATAAGTCTTTAAGAAATTCAAAAATGAAGGGATATAAGGAGTTATGACCTTATGAATCTATAACATTTGGAAATTGAAAGATTACACATTATTTTAAAAATGCATAACACTCCCCATTATTTTTAAAATATTGAAATAGCATCAATAGACCACTAATAATTCTGAAACAAATCATATGCATAAATAATAATATCTTGAGATTGAACTATTTTGTAAAAGTTAATTATAGTAAATTTGAATAAAATGGTAAACTAACTATTCTTTTTGATAAGTTGCATAAATTTTTACACATATGATTTAGGATGGAAACAACTATAGTAAGAAACAACACGTTTAAGACCTTATATTCATATCCTTTTCACAGATGCTTTAGGCTAAGCCTTTAACTCTTTGGAATGGCCAAATTTCACATTTACATAGGTAAACTCAAATATCCTTGTTATTTAGTATTTTTATCAAGTTTGTTAACTATTGTATCAACATAAACTCCTTTAAGTGAATGTGGGAAAATAAGCACTATTCACCTTGGGATGGAAACAATTAACACATTATAATGCTTTAGTCACACTATTAATGTACTTTGACTTATTGAACTTAAGATATGACATTGTATCATGCGTTGAGTTAAGGTTCCATCAATGGTGACTTAATTTTATAGGCTTGAGACCTATCCCTTTTGAAGTAATATTTATAAGATCATGATTCAACCCTTTTGCCAAAGGGTCAACCATATTATGACTTGACCTTACAAAGTCAACAATGATCACTTCATTTGTAATTAAGTCTCTTACATAACTATGTCTAAGACTAATGTGTCAAGACTTGCTATTATACACTTGACTATATGCTTTGGTCAAGGTTATAGCACTGCCACTATGGATAGAAGTAGGAGCTACTAGTTTAGGCCATAAAGGAATTTTATATAATAAATCCTTTAACTATTTAGCTTCTTTACATGAAGAAGCTAAAGCTACAAATTCAACAGTCATGGTGAAGTTAGTTGTATATGTTTACTTCTTGGATCCCCAAAAGATGGCTCTTCCACTAAGCATGAAAATCCATCCAATTATTGATGCATGATCATCCCTATGGGTAACCTAACTGGCATCAGAAAATCCTTTTGGTATTGAAAGATATCCTACATAACTTAGGCTATAATCCTTTATTTTCTGTAGGTATTTGAGAATTCTTCTAACACCATGCCAATGCATGTTACTAGGATTGCTTATGTATCTACTCATTCGACTAATAACATAAGCTATATCAGGTTGAGTACATGTCATTGCATACATCAAGCATCCTATTACTTTTGCATATTCTAGTTGTGATATTAGGTTTTCAATCATAAAATTTATATTTAGATCAAATGGTGTTAATATAGGAATGCAATTCTCTTAATTGAACTTCTTTAGAATTTTCTCAATGTAATATGATTAAGAAAGCATGATACTCTCTTGATTTCTTATGATTCTTATTCTAAGAATGAATCAAGTTAACTCATATCCTTCATGTCAAAGCTTTTAGATAAGAAGGATTTTGTGACCTCAACTTATTCTAAATTAGCTCCAAATACTAACATGTCATCCATATATAGACAAATTATAACTCCTTTTTGCCTATCAAACTTGTTATTAACATACTTGTTAGATTCATTGATCTTAAAGCCATTAACAAGAATAACCTTATCAAATTTTTTATGCCACTGTTTAGGTACTTACTTTAATCCATACAAAGACTTTACAAGCTTGCACACCTTATATTCTTGACCAAGCATAACAAAGCTTTTAGGTTATTCCATATACACTTCTTCATCTAATTCATCATTAAGGAATGTTGTTTTAATGTCCATTTGGTGAATTACTAAATTATGAATTTAAGCAAGTGCAATTAGAACTCTTATTGTCCTTATTCTTGCCATAGGAGAATATGTGTCAAAATAATCAATGCCATGCTTTTGTAAAAGGTCTTTGGCAACCAATCTAACTTTGAATTTATCAATGATTCGATCTATCTTCATTTTCTTTTTGAAAATCCATTTACAAATTGTTTTGGAAATAAATGGAAGATTAACTAATTTCCAAGTTTTATTGCCCATGATTGAATCCATTTCATCATTGATGACTTATTTCTAAAACATAGCACCTGGTGATTTTATTGCCTCTTGGTACATTTTAGGACCAGCCTTGATGTTAAAGTTATAAGGAATCTTATTGCTTTACAAATTTTCTTGTACCTTCAACAAGATAGATAAAAAAGTTAAAGTTAAATGTCTTTGGTGTCTTTTGTCTTTTGCTCTTTCTAAGTTCAATGACTTCATCTTCATGTTAGTTATCTAATGCATTTATGTATTTACTAAGGTTTTAATTTTACTTTTGGCTATTGCCATTAACATAAGGAATAGAGTTGTATCAATTCTCTTCAAAAATAACATCTCATGACTCAATAATAGTATTAACTAATATTAAATCATTTGGCTCAATAACTATAAACCAATAGACTTTGCTATTTTGTGCATATCCTAAGAAAATGCATTTAATACCTCTTGCACCCAATTTCTTCCTTTTGGGTTTAAGCACTTTGATAATAGCTCTACAACCCTAAATTCTTAAATAGTTGAGGTTAGGCTTTCTCATTTTTTATAGCTCATATAGAGGTTATCTTGTTCCTTTTATTAAGAACTTTATTGAAAATATGACATGCTATAAGTAATACTTCACCCTAAAATCCTTGGCTTAAACTACAATTTGTCAATATCAAATTTACCATTTCATAAGAAGCATTTTTTGCGTTTAGCCATACCATTTTGTTATGGTGTATAAAGAGTAATGATTTCATGAATAACACTAATGGATTCAAAATAAGAAAGATCATAGTACTCTCCTCTTCTATTAGATCTCAAGCATTTAATCTTTTGATCTAATTGCAATTTAACTTCAATTTTATATGCCTTAAATTTATCTAATACTTCATCTTTATAATGTAACAAGTAAACATAGTAATATCTTGTGCAATCATCAATAAATGTGACAAAGTATTTCTTTCCTTCTAGTCTTGGGGTATTATACAAGTCACAAATATCACTATGAACAAATTCAAGTATGGTTAATGTCTTATCTACTTTAGCAAATGAATTTCTTGTAATTTTTACTACCATACATGTTTTGCATTTATTTTTAGATTTTTCAAAATATGGTAGTAGATCTAATTTAACTATTTTATGCAACTTTTTAAAGTGTACATGTCCTAATCTTTAATACTAAAGGAAAGAGGGCTCAATCATGTAAATAGAACTACCATTACTATTATTAGTAGTAATACAATAATCAATGTTCATCTTAAACATAGCATCACACAGATATCCCTTTTCTACAAACATTCCTCCTTTAGATAGTACAAACTTATTAGTCTCAAATACAAGTTTGAAACTAAGCTTATTCAACAAACCACCAAATACTAAATTCTTTCTAATTTCTAGTACTTAGTAAACATTTGTCAATGTTAACACCCTCCTAGAAGTGGAACTCAATTTTACATTTCTTATCCCATAGATAGGAATAGTAGTAAAGTTGTCCATGTACAAAATAGTTCCATCATTTAGAGTTTTTATAGTTTTAAACAAGTTCCTATTCTTGCACACATGTTGGGTTGTGCCAGAATCAACCCACCATGTATCATCATCCTCAAGCAAATTAATTTTAGATATCATTGCAACAAGATCCTTAGAAGAAGCCTTATTAGATCCTTGCTTCTCCTTTTTCTTTTCAAGAGCTCGACATCTATCACAATGAGGCCTTGCTAAACTACTCTTTCTTCTACCATATTTACTTTTAGGCATTTGGATCTTTGGTCTCATCCTACATGTGGAATTCTTCTTTTACACACAGATAGTTAGCCAAACTATTAAGAGTAATATCCTCTTTCTTATGTTTCAAACTTTTCTTAAAAGTCTTTTCAGGAAAAAGGTAACTTGTCTATTATAGAACTCATAATAATTTTTTCATCCATATGCATGTTATGTTAAGTGAAATGATTCAAAATTCTCTCTAATTCAAAAAATTATTTCATAACCATCAACCATCTTTAAATTATTAAAGTGGGAAATAAGAAATTTCTTTCTTATGGAGTCTTCAACTAAATACTTCATCTCCAATTTGTCCTATAACTCCTTGGCACTAAGAACATTGTGATAGATGTCAAACAAAGAACTACTCATGGTGTTAAAGATGTCTTTAGTATATTTTATCATCAATTTCCCACTACTGCCTACCTCTTGTATCCATCATAGTTTCATTCTCGCTCTTTACAGGTTTAGGGGTGTTCAGAATGTACGCTACTTGAAGAGTCACGAACAAGAAGTGTGCTATCTTTTTCCAGCATATGAAATTTCTACCATCAAACTTTTTAAGTTTGATGAAATTTGAAGTAAAATACTTCAATGTTCCAGCCATTATACATAAAAAAATTTAGCCTAAAGATTGTTGTCAATGCTACTTTCAGGGACTTCAAATGAATAAAGGTTAGAAAGTAATTTACTTCAAGTCATGTAATAATGTCACTATCCTTTAGGCTAAATTTGTCCCTAATATGGCAACAGGGGATTCGCAAATTCTCTTTAGGATAAAATGAAACCTAACCTATTTATACTTTGCACTTAGTGAAGATAAGGATAATATAGTGTATGATCTTTAGAAAGAATTATAGGAGTATGAGAGAGAATTTTTTTGCTTTTGCTGCAGCCAAAACTCACCTAATAATTGTCTATTTATAGAGGAATTTACCTCTGCAGAAGAGATATAAGTCTTTAAGAAACTTAAAAATGATGGGACATAAGTCTTCAAGAAATTCAAACATGAAGGGACATAGGGAGTTATAACCTTATGAATCCATAACCTTTAGAAATTGAAAGGTTACACATTATTTTGAAAATTCATAACAAGAGAGGGATAGGAAAGAGAGAGCGCGAGAGAAAAGGAGAGAGAGAGAGAGAGAGAGAGAGAGGAACACAAAGGGTTAGAAAACTTGTTTGTAGCCTTGCAAGCAATGACATGGAATATACAACAATTTCACCTCTTAGGTCCTGTCCTCTAGTTTTTGTTAATTTAAAGTCATTTTTATAAATTTCCACAACTATAAGAAATTTTCAATTTAATTAATGGCTGAGATTGTAGAGAAGAAATTAAAAGCATTAGATTGTAATACATCACCTTGGCACCTAAACCCTCAAGGCACCTCAGAATCCACCTCCATGGTATAGTTTCATAATTTTTTTTAATTCTTTTACTAATGTCAAATAATGGAGAACAAGTGTACTTGGAAACTTTTTAGCTATTATAGATTACACTATTCATACGAAGATAGAATTCCAAATTTTGTTTTTCATTCAACTAATTCATTCAATTTTTTAAGCTTTTTCTCTCATCTTCTATTTGTATTTGGTTATTAGTTATTGTTTACTTCTTCCCCCTCTTTCACATACCTATTTCATGTGGTTGAAGATTTGTTTAGTTTTTAGCTAATCTTGTATTTTGTCTTTGTTCATCATTTTTTTATGTATCTTGATTTTTTATGCCACTATTAATAAGCCATAAATTTTTCTTATTTTCATTTTTTCATAATTTTCAATATTTTGATTGATGTCTATGAAATATAAGTTACTTCTACTTTTCACATTCATTGCTTCTCTCCCATTCCTTTTTATGTCAGGTTTAGATTGTAGATCTATGTGATTTAGCATGATATTTAATAAAATGAATTCTATTCTTATTATTATTCAATTTAGTTTAAAGTAGTTGCTATTTCAATTTATGTTATTTAAACTAGGAGCAAACATTTGGATTCAAATGTTAGCATTTTTGCAACTATTTGATGTTTCATATATTCTTACTTGTTTTCATCCTTACCTATTGATAAACTTCATTTTGTTTATTTTTCTTTTACTTTTGTTTTTCTGTTAAGTTGAAAGAGAACATATTGTATTTCATCTAGAAAATGACATTGAAGTGCCCTCTAGCACTGTGCCCTCTAGCACTGTCATCACCCATGCTAAAGAAATTTTGAGGTTGACTTAGGTTTCATTTATTTTGTTAGAAAGTATTTTCTATAGAAAAATATTATATATATATATATATATATATATATATATATATATATATATATATATATATATATATATATAAAGATAATATGTTATTTATATTGATAACTAAAAAAAATAATATCTAAAAGCTTAGAAATAAGGGATAAGTAATTTTTTTTTGGAACAGGAGATATCTTTTCTAAATTCTTCGTATTTAATATTAAATAAGTAAAATATTTTTTTTTATTTTAATATTTTATAATTATATATTGAAAAAAATGCTTTCTAATGAAATGAATGGAGCTTGAGATGATTTTTCGCTTTCCTCCTCAATTTCTCCGCAGCATTCCAGAACCAAGTTCGGAATTGATTAAGAGAGAGAAAATGGACCAAGGAAGATTGTGAAGAAACATACGTGTTTATTGTGTAATTTTGAACAGCCAATGTTGTGTATGAAGTATTGTGAAGAAAATTGGTTATTCAAGAGAGACGTAAAACTATATGAGTATGGGGTACTCTTTGTTGGGAGCAAATTCTATTTTGTATTCATACTTTGGACATATTTTAAGATGATAGCCAATCCGGGCTCGTTATTTTTGTATTGTTGTTCGAAATTTACTTTTCAGTTTAACAAGTTAGCAGCCGGATGAACCTATAGCATGAAGATACATATCAAGAAGATATGTAGAAGGCAATGAAAATTTACAAAGTGTTGTTACCAAGTTTCAATCATAAGGCTGGATTGAAATAGTTTAATACGTACAAAGTAATTTGAAGAAACCAACCTCGTTAATGAGCACGAATTTTATGTAAGATTTGGTTTCAGCATTTGACAATTGTTTATGTTTGTTTTCTTATCTTTTTACATGTCCCGAGTTGCAAATAGCCATTGTCATAGATGCCAATACATTTAAACTGATTGTTGCAGTCCATCTAACTTCAAAATAGGTGACACTCACAAAGATAAAAAAGAAGAAAAAAAAAGGATGTAGAGATCCAGGTGCTATAAAGCAATTTGACATGACTCGTATTGAAATTGAAATTGAAATGCATGATAAATTCCAATTGTCACGCTGGTGTTCAACTTTTATTAATCCTTGGCAATTATTGTTCGTCTCTATCATTATTATTTGATTTGTTAGATTTATGCTAATAAAATATTATTATGTGGCCAATTTTAGTAATCATATTATTTAATGTAAGAAAATAAAACTTAAAAGATACTACTAAGTTATGAATTTGCACCGAATTTTTGTGAAGATTTTTAATTAATTAATTAATTTATATTTTTTGTTTGTTTATGTGGCGACGATAATAAATATCACACTATTCATTAGTTCTCTCTTTCAAACGTTATATACACTTGTACATGACACTTAATATCAACTTATAATTTAATAATCTATTATTGTAATTATTAAATGAAGTCATTATTAATTAAGTTCATTATTTTTCATATATAATTTTAATGTCCGTTGGTTACCCTTTTGAAGACAATTATGAACTAATTTGGTTAGAGAGTGAATTTTAAGAAATATATATATTTTTTAAAATCTCTAACCAAGTTTTCTAAAATATAGTGCATAAAAAATAAATACGATCAAACAGTTATAATTATATATATATATATATATATATATATATATATATATATATATATATATATATATATATATATATTATGTTAAAAAGATTATTTAATCTTGTTGAAGAAAATGTCAACATAAGATTTTTAGACTACTATCTTCAAAATCTTTCAAATTATGTTTCAAGGATAATCGCATAAGATGGACCTTTGACCACTATGTATGAAAAATAAAAGATTATTAGAATTGATAAATTCATATTTAAGCATCAAGACCAATTTAGAAAATAAATTGTTTACTTAGTTTTTTGAATTTTTGTCTAAAATTTGACCAAGTTTCGATAGGTCATTTTTCTACATTCCAATGAAAATTAGAACATAAGAGTTTCGATAAATCAAAAACTCTTTCCAAGTTCTTGGAACTCTAGAGTTTTGATAGATCTAACACTCTTTCCAAGTTTCTTCTTTGAAAACTAGAACCCTATGATCTTATTTATAGAGAAGGATTGGGACAAGAAATTATGTCTATTAACATCCCAAAATATTCTCACCCATAATATCATATTGAGGCTTATAATGTCTCATTAAAGCTAATAATATTCCATTAAGGTTCATGATCACTCATTAAGGCCAATAATTTTCATAAAGGCACATAAAGCATTATTAAGGTTCATAATGACTCATTAAGGTCAATAATGTTTGTTAAGGCTCATAATGCATCATAAAGGTTCATAATTTTCATATTTCATATATTCTTAATTGAATATTTCTTATTCAAAAATATATCTCTAATTAATATTTGAAATATATTTAATTCATTTAAATCTCATTCATTAGATATTTCTAATTTGGAATATATCTTCAATAAATATTTAAAAATCAAATATCATCTCTGTCAAATTCTTAATATGATATTATTTAATAAAATAAATAATCCAAATCATATCTTTAACTTTTATATAATTTCCCTAAAGAATATACAACAAATTGATACTTTTAAAAATTGACTTCGACTATCCAACTATATTGGGCCGTCTACATGGACCCAATGACTAGGTCATGCATGTATTTCCATATATCAATCTAATAATATTTTCTCAACTACTCTAATCTAATAGTAATATGTATAGAGCCTTAAGCTGGTTTAAGGATCTTATGGATACATATATATTAAATATTTTAGTTATTTAATTTTAGTGATCCTTCCACTATAGAACTGAAACTACAATCTAATTATATATACCTCTGTTCAAATAAAGATTCAAATAAACTAGCAATTTTCCTAAGCTGTATTCTTATTCCACATTTATTCTTTGCTTATACTCCTTTGCATGATATTCAATTAAATTAATAAAATCAATTTAATTTATTTTAGTACTTATTAATTTCTCCAATGATTACTAGTCAATTTTCTTCTAATTTAATCACTACTAATGTGCGTAGACCTAAAACTTATGATCAAGTACAAAAATTTACTAAGATCGTTATATTACTAAATCCTATATTGTCATACTATAAATATATTCTTAATAAATATATCAATACTAAATTACAAAGTATATTGATCCACAATTGAGTCTCACTCATTTGCAACTCAATGTAATTATATCTATAAGAATATAATTATATATAATTTAAGATTTAGAGTAAAGCAAATTCATGCCTATGAAATTTCATTTATCTTGACAATAGTCATATGAATTGCATTTATAATCCTATTTGATATACCAAGTACATCCATAAATTTTATATGACCAAGATAAGTCATATATTCTAAAATTTATAATAGTATTAATAAAGCACTGAACTTTTTATCATTAACAATTTTTACTAATTGTAAATAACTTATACCCATATCTTCTGTGAATCCATATTATGATCGTATGAATACAAATTATAAATTAATTAGATATTTATTAAATTTTTATGTAAAATAAGTATTTATAAAATATTTATAATTATTTTTATTAAAAATAAAATAACTCATAAAAGCCAACTACTTTTATAAGCTCATTCCTAATAATATCCTACTAGCTCTTAAAGCAATTAGGGAATCTCCTTTATTTCAATAAATTTTTAGTGTTAGTTGAAAGATTTCTCATATCCAATATTAATTGAATTATCAATTGATACTTTGGTTATGTCTTTTAATTCTCTATGTAGTGCTATATCCTATACAAAGCTCTTTTGTACCTTAAATATCTTGGTTTCTTTAGTTGTGCCACTAACTTATTTTCTAACTATAACAACATTTCAATGACAAGTGGTTTTTACCACTAAAAACTATCTCAAGTTTTTGTTAAGAAATTTTCTAGGTCATACAACTAATATTCGGTATCAAAATAATAGAATATTTTAGTCTCTATAACATATCATAAAGCCTTGCTTTATTCTTCTCTAAACTCGTGTTTCCTAATTTAAGTTGAATGTTGATTTTCTTGAATTTATATTTAATAGTGACAATATAAAATTCATAAGTCAATCCTATTCTTATGTCTTTAGTTGATATTTGCTAACTATGATCATAATATATTTAAGAATTCTAATATGTATTCGAGCTTTCCACATGAAAAATTCATAATAAAATTTATATTTCTCAAATTTTTATTTTCTTTAGAAGTTGGAATTCTGACTAAAAATTATATCAGGGTCTGTCTTGCTTAACATAACATCAATACCTTCTTTATGTTATTTAGAATACAACAAGTTTCTTATTTACTTGATCATGCAATGGCATCATCGATAAAATTCAATGTTACCTAAATCTTTCTATATCAAACTATATTACAATCTATTTCTTAAGTTTCAATAATATTCTTACATTGTTTTTGAAAAGTAAATATCATCTATATTCACGATCTAAAGGTAACATTATCATCTTGTGTCTTTAGTTTACACATGAATTGCTAACATTTTGATTAATATAATATTTCATGACATTTATGCTTCCTTTAATCTATAGATTAATATTTGCAACCTATATTCCATGTATAGACTAACTTCTATATGAACCTTTATTGTAGTTGCATTTAAATACCCTTTTTTCCAAGTATTCCCTAAATGCATAACCTCATCATTTGTTTCTCTGTTCTCATTGTTGAGATAGAATGCAAATGAACTTGACACTTTTATAGATCTTAAAAACTATAGCTAGATAATAAATATTTGTTAGTCATAGATTTTGTTCCTTATCTATCCATTACTCATCTTCAATTCCTTATGAGTCTAGTCACTCCTTAAAGGTTTCACTCTTTCAAGTGTCATTATAAAAATTGAACATAATTGAAATATTTAGATTCTAATTATTAGTTCATAGCCTTTTCAACATGTTATAAAAGTCTTTATAGTTTTTAGGATAATAAACCATGTTCTTATAAGATAGAGTATGTCCCAAACATATAATTATAATTTATGTAAAATTAATTGACCTCCTACTATTACAAGGTTCTTAACGTTGTTTTTACATAAGTTAGCACCTTTTATCGATATTCATTCTAATTTCTTCTTATTCAAGAATAAGTATAGAAATTCCAGCATTTATAATATGATTAGAGAGATTTACAAGCATCGCTATGTTCTTTGTTTTGTTCTTCTCTATTTAATCCTCATCTAAGAAAATAATTTTCTTTCTTCTTTCTATTTGGTTGATTTTGGTAAATGCATCATTCTCATGATTAAACTTCAATTTATAAAACTAATGACCTAATTCATAAATAGAATACAAACCAAAATTGTATCTTATTTATAACTTTATGGGCATCTTTTATAAATTTACTGTTATGTGTAAATCATTTCTTGAGAAAAGAAATATATAATGTTGGATCATTTATTATTGTTCTTACTATATTTAAGATAGTATCTTTATATCTATTACACCTATTTAGTAGGGTTTACTCAGGTGTAAGCATGAGAGATTAACTCCCACTATTTTTCAAGTTCAATTTATCTAATTTTTGAACAAATAAAAAATTCTTATTAAGGTATATCTACTTATTTCTCAATGTTAAATCCTTTGAATTTATCAAAATTCAAATTTGAGATTACTTGGTTACCTATACCCGTTCTAAAAGTAATTATCAACTAGGTTGATATCATACTCTAAACTTTTATCATTCTATACATTACTTATAAGCTCCATACAAGTGCATCGCCTATTTAAACTTGTACATAGATATCTTCCATGCTAAATGAGGTATCAATAAAGTGATGAGCAAAATCTAATGGGTCCAAAAATTTATTTTTGATATTATTTTATATCCTATTTTGGTTAATATTATCATGCCTTTAAAGCATTGAACTTGAAATAACTATTTTTGGTTTAATATAAATATTAACAAAATATAAACAAACCCTAATTTGTAGTTTTTAAAATTGTGAATAAACCATAATAAGTACTAATTTTATTTGATAAATAAAACTAATTGGGAAAAAAACTTTGTTTAATACAACTAAAATAAAAATTACATGTAAAGATTATTTTAACATTTAAAAAAAAAAGTTCTAATGTTGTTATTCTATAGTTAGCTCATAATGAATAGTCATTCCTCATTCTTCCATCCAAGTATTTTTGCTTATTTAAGCAAAAGGTAGCTTTCCATTTTATGATGTCATTTTTCACAAACTAGCAACATATTGCTTTTTGCTTAATCTATCACCATTGTATTTCTATATCTTTCCTTTAACCTTAGTATTAGTCAAAGGAATAGCAATCATAACAACTAGTATAGAAGTATTAACCTTTTTAAGCTAATTTATGAGTTGTAGAAAAGAACACTTTTCATTATTTACACAACAGTTTCTTTTCACCTTACTGTATGTATCAAGCAATGGTGCAAGTATCAAAAGAATTTGCACTTCCTCTATCATAGTTACTCCATTAGCTTCGACCCAACACATAGTATCAACCATGCTTTAGATATGGTCATGAACTCTCACATTAGGAGCTATCTATGATTTAACAATACATATAAGTGCATTGTTCTTTTCCTTGTCACTTTTAAAAAGAAAGAATTTATTGATGAAATCAAAGATTTCATTAATTGTATTATTGCTCAAAATAATGTACTCTAGGTTTATAGATACAAAACCTAATACAATGAGCATACCCATGGCATTGGCATGCATCCAATTACCATATGGTTCGTATCATTCTTCATGGAGATTTTCTAGCTTAGTTGAATATCTTTTGTTCATACTTGTATCCTTTTAGAGTGAAAAAATAAAAGAGATTTTTCTTTCAATTCATATAGTCATCTAACCCATCAATAGTATGCTTACTATTATAGAGATAATTAAGGATTTGTTATAGGTCACTTATTTTCAATTCTAAAATAAAATAAGCATAATAAATTGAATAATAAACAACTTTGCAATAAAATTAAACATATAAATAATAATACTAATAATACAGATAAAACTAAATAAAACTACGCATCACTTTTATTACAATAATAATCTAGAACCCAGTCATGTAAGTTATCCTAGGGAAAGTCATGTATGTTCTTATTAGGTAGAGCAGACTATGTTAGATTAATTCTCTTAAGACAAGTCTAGAATCATGTTCTAAAATTAACTATCATTATCTTTTTAGGGTCTAGAATTAATCAACAGAGCTTCTTGGGAAGTTTAATAATTAATTCTTAGTTCAGTGTAATAACCATTGTTTCGATATAATACTTTTACTAAAATAGTAACCTTAGGACATACATATTTTAGTGTAAGTATTTTTATTTTATTTGAAGGAAATCCAATCCATAATATACCAATATATGCATATCCCTTAGGAGTTCATATATATTTATATTATAATGGACCAAGAATTAAGCCTATGGGTATATTATCATGAATGTACCCTCTCTCACTTAATATTTTTAAAATTTTGATTTTTCATCACATGCAATATTTTTTAAAATAATAATATCTAAATATTTCAACATATGTACCATGATGTAAAGACTAACACTACTTAAATCTATATGGCATGTTTAAGAATCATATATGGCAATATAGAGTCTGTTTGTTTGTGTTTTCTATTTTTGTTCTTGAAAACAATTTTATAAAATAGGTTTCAAAAATAATTTTCAAAAATAATCAAAATAAGAAAGTGTTTGGTAAGTTATTTTGAAAATAATTTTGAATTACAGAAATGTCATTAATGTAGTGTGTTTTAGAAACAAAAAAAACAAGAACAACTTAAAGTTATTCTTATTTTCTTGTTTTTGAAACACATGTTTTGAAAATAATTTTTAAAACTGAATAGGGAAAATACTTAAACAAATAGATTTTTTTTCTTTTCTTTTCCCTAAACTAAAACTAAAAATTATTTTTAAAAACATAAACCAAACAGACTCATAATTATTCATATAAATAAATAGTTCCAATTCATCATTTTCTAGAGAGATAAAAGGATAAAAATTCAACAAATAATTGTCTTTATCTTCTCTCCAAATTGCTTTCTCAGATCTGTTTCAAAATTAGGTTATAACTTTCTTTGGATTCTTGATTTTAATCTTAATCCAATAAAAAAATTATGTATGAACATGAAAAATTAATTTTTTTAATATATGTTTTCTCCTTGTCATTGTTTTTGCACTTTTCACTTCTTGTAATTACCAAAATTGAGAATTATATAAATAATTCCTATGCCAAAATTGACTTACAAAAGCCTAAGAAAAATACTGTGCAAAAATAAATAAAAAAGGAAACATAGCAATATGGGCCACCCTTTTCATTACAAATCCAAAAAAAAAATGTAAGCAAATATCCACCATGAATTAGAATAAACCATCATTTAAAAACTATAAAACACTATAATAATAAACATTCACCATATCACTAGATTATAATATAGAACTAAAAAACATAATTCCAGTGCCATTCATCTAACACATACATAATATATAAAATCAAAGAAAGAATGCAAACAACAAAATATTCATATATATAGATCATAAGCTTGCTTTGATACTAGTTGCTTGTTATCAACTAGAAAAATAGTATTAAAAACTACTCTAGTTAAAGAATGGATTTCAAAAAATTTATTCTTTTAAAATCTCTAAACAATTTTTTTAAATATAGCATAGTGAAAATAAATAGAATCGAATAGTTATGATCATATATATTATGTTTGTTGAAGAAAACACCAACACAAGATCATCAGATTATCATCCATAAGATTTTTTAGACTATCTTTAAAGGATGAACAAATAAGGTATAGGCCCTTAAGTAATATACAAAAAGAACAAAAGATTGTTCGAACTGATGGATTCAAACTTAAGCACCAAGAATAATTTAGAAGATAATTTGTTTACTTAGCTTTTTAAATTTCTTTTTGAGATCTGACAGAGTTTCAGTGGGTCTGAAATTTTTTTCCATATGCCTATGAAAATTAGAATCCAAGAGTTTTGAAAAGTCAAAAATTCTTTCCAAGTTCATATCAAAATAGGAACTTTAGAATTTTGATAATTCTAAAACTCATTCCAAGTTCTTTTTTTTTTTTAAATTGGAACCCTAAGATCTTATATATATATATGAGGATTAGGAAAAGAAACTATATTTACAATTATCCCAAAATGTCCTCACTCATAATGTCATATTAAAGCTATCATGTCTCATTAAGAATCATAACTTCTCATTAAAACTAATAATATTCCATTGAGGCTCATGATGGCCCATTAAAGCTAATAAATCTCATTAAGGCACATAATACATCATTAAGATCCATGATGGCTTATTAAGGCCGATATTACTTATTAACGCTCATAATGCATCATAAAGATTCCTAATTTTCATATTTCAAATATTCTTAATAGGATATTTTCTATTCAAAAATATATCTCTAATTAATATTTAAAATATATTTGATTCATTTAAAACTCATTTATTGGATATTCTTGATTTTGTAGTATATTTTCAATAAATATTTAAAAATTAAATATCATTTTTATTAAATTTTTTATTTAATTTTATTCAATAAAATAAATAATCCAAATTATATCATTAACTTTTAAATAATTGTTGAGAGAATATTTTAAAATTTGATATTTTTAAAGACCAACTCCTATTATCTAACAAGAAAACAATTAAAGCATAAAGAAATCATAGTATTTATGAATCAACATCTAACATCTAAAATTAAAAAGGAATGACAACTTCATTTGATAAAGAATGAACCAAATTAATATAACCACATAACTTATTCTCTCCATCTCTCAAGTGTTTAAGGATAAGTGTTTCGCTCAAATTAAACCTATTAAAAATTGTACTACTATATACTTAAATTTTTAATCTCCACTACTTAATTTACATGCACAACTTAAATCAAAAGATCTTATTAAGGGTTGTAATGTAGTCAAGGTAAAGGTAAAGAGAAGGTAAAATTGAGATATGAAAAGCTAGATCAAATAAAGAAATTAATAGAGCAATTGAAACATGGGTAATCTTAAAACACTTTTATCTGAGTATAACAGCCAAAGATTTAAATTCAAATACTCATAAATTTCTCTTCTACTTTCTTTCTTTCTCTTTTTTTTATTTTTTTATTTTTTTACTTTTTTTTAAAACAAACCTTTGCAACTTTGAAGTTGATGACGCATACACCCCCACGTTTTATCAACAACCTATCTAAAAAAGATTTAAATGCTCTACTAATTTCAAGGTAAAGACACTTGATATTTCATCACAAAACTCATTAATGGGCTAAGAACAAAGGAACAATCAATTAGGCTCAAAGGGGTTTATCAAAGATAAACTTGCAAGGTTGGTTATTTAGCTTTAGCTAAAGAAAAAAAATGTCTTTATCATATTTGAGTAGGCATGTGAAATATAATCTTAATCAAACTTTAAGCAAGTTCTAAAGTGACAACTTAACAGGTGAATATCACACATAAGAAAGAAAATCATAATTACACAAGTAGGATCAAAAGTTCACAACAAAGGACTTCCAAATTTAGTTCATTTAACTCAAAATTATTGCCAAACCTATCAATTTTAAAGGCAAGAAAGTTGTTCATTCATGCTATAAAACCTTTAAACCTAATTGATTCATACTTAAGACTTATTCACTTCTTAAAATCATTGAAGGGTACTTAAATATGCAAGAAAATGATAAAATAAATTTTTTTGGCAAAAAGATAAATCATGAAAGAAAAACTTGTTGCAAAAAGATGAATCATGAAAGAAAAACATGTAACTAATAAGATAGGTCTCAAGAGTTAAGAATTACTCTTTACTCAGCCATCTTTTTCACACATAGTGAATTTCATGTTTTACTAACAAAATCTCTAAACAAAGGTTTTTTTTTTTTTAACTCTCTACCCCCAAGCTAATGTAGCATTGTCCCCAATGTCTTCAGTAGATTAGCAAAAGTGTTTATTAAATAAGTAACTCACACATATAAGAAATTTTAGGAGTAAAATCATAAGAGTAAAGAAAGTTACAACCGGAGAGTGATATCTGGCTCTTACTTCATACTGCTATCCGGAGATTACTAATCTATTTTTTTCACTAATGAATCTAGTTTAGATGTATAGCCTTGTAGTTAGTCAATCAATTAATCAATAGTTAAGGTAGATATTATAGCACAACAAGTCACTTGGGGTATAAATCCGTGTTCCACAGCATGATTTAAAAAAGATAACAAACTATCATAAAAATCATTAATGTTTAACAAACCTATTAGCTTTTGATGAAAGTTTTGGTTAGCCTAATATGCAATACTAGAAATTCCATCCAACGTTTCTAGACCACCAGGTAAAGCAATAAAGGCTTCAGTATTATAAAGCATGCATGTTATACGTTCAGGCAAGCTTGAAACCTTTAACTTATTACCTAGGGTATATGTCTTGTCATCATAACCTTTTACACTAATACTTAGTACTTTACTCCCTTTAATGATTATAGAAATTGCTGCACTTCCCCTTAAGCCCTGGACTCCACCCCTATATATAAAGTGGATATTTTTAGTAGCTAATGCATTGCCAAGATCACTCGTTACTTCTAAAAACTCTCCATGCTTCCCAAGGTTAGATTCACCAAGAATACAGATAGATTTAAATTTGCATTTTGGTAGCTTTTGACCCTCTCTTTCTTCCTTACTCTTACTCTCAGACATTTTGCATGGTTCGGTTAATGGATCCATCTTTATAATATAAAAGTAAAGATAAGAAGATCATGTAAATCATACATTGTCAAAAGATGTTTAAAAAATGTTATCAGGTATAATGATAGCATGAAGAAATTAAATAGATTAGAAGAAGAAACTCAAAAAGCTACTAAAAAGATAAATTAAAAAGGAGAGAAATATAAAGAAAATAAAAAAAGAAAGGACAAGACATGTAAGAAAAGTTAAAAAGTCACTGAAAAGATAAAAAGAAAAGGAAAAATAGAAAAAATGAGCATTAATATCTACAATAGTTATGATTATGGCTTACATATTCCTCTAGTTTTACGTCCAGTAACGGTTCTAATACCTTCTATGAGTCGGGGATTTGCTTCCCATCCAATTTTCTTACAAATTGGCAAATAGGGTCGTTTAATGTCAGATTCCTAAGACTGTGTGCTCCTTCTCTATGTCAAATAGTTTCACTAAATCAAGAAGAACAATATGAACATCTCTACTAGGATACATCTCAAAAGTCTAAATGATATCATCCATTGACTCTTTACTTAGTCCACCTTTTATGAATCTAATCCTGTCTTTTTCGATTTATTGAAACCATTCTTGGATTCCTACAATGCTTATTATAGTTCCACCTTGCATAATTATGATAAACTCCCATTCTTTTAACTCTTCTCTTTTTAGAGTAAGAACTTCTTCCCATTCTTAACATATGTTTAACAAATGATTTATTAAACTCACTTGCTAAATGTACCTTAGCTTTAATTATCCAGCGTACATCCTCAGGAAGGCCCAAATGCTTAAATGCCTTCATCCTTTCAAGTCGACAATTGTAGATTTTTCTGAGCACATTTTAGGGAAGAGTAACGAATCTAATTCTAAGCTTTGTAAATGATTCCTCCGTGATGAGAATGATGAAAGCTAAAATTGTAAGTCAAAATACTGTGCAATGTATGCTTATGTGAGTTAGGAGAAAATGAATGAGTAGAGAAAGAGATCTTGGGTTACCTCCTAAGTAGCTAGTCTTCTTTAACGTCTTTAACCAGACAAAATCCCAACTATTGCTTTATTTCTCTTTTCTTTTTTTTAATTTTTTTATTTCTTTTTCTTTTTTTTAGAACTTACCAATTAGTTTCTGGAGCACGATGATAGTTTTTAAGGTGTTGAATGTACTGTCATTGTATTCTTTTAATCTTTGCCTATTTACTTTGAATTTCTGGTCACCATCTTGAATCTCCACAGTTTTATATAGCCATACTTAAACCATAGTAAAAGATCCTGACCACCTTGATCTCAGTTTTCTTAGAAAGAGTTTCAATCTTAAGTTGTAGAGAAGTATTTTTTATCCTGGTGTAAACTATTTCCTCATAATTCTCTATCATGCCACATTTTTATCTTTTCCTTGTAAAACTTAGCATTTTCATGGGCCTTCAACTTCAACATTAGTGATTTTTCTATTGATGGAATAGGTTTACTTGACCACTCTCTTAGATCTTTGAACGGTTTCTTAAAAACTAGAAAATTTACCTCAAAGTAATTGATTTGCTTCAAAATCTTAGGATCAGTATACTTTGATGCATTAACCATTCCTATTGCTAATAGCTGATCTGTACAGGTTTCATGCATTACATCTTTTACGCAACTGGTTACTGTGTCCATTCTGTAATAAGTATTAGCTTCATATAGAAAAGCTTTAAAAATATTGAAAGATACTTGATCATCTTGAACCTGTAAAATCAGTTTTCCCTTCTGCACATCAATTAGAGCTCGTCCAGTTACAAGAAATGGTCTCCCAAGAATAATAGCAATTTCTTGGTCTTTTTCCATGTCAAGCACTATGAAATCCACTAGAAAGATAAATTTATCAATTTTTACTAGCACATCTTCAAAGATCCCACGTGGATGCTTTATTGAACGATCTAATAGTTGCAATGACACTGTAGTTAATTTCACTTCTTCCAATTCCAATTTCTTGTAGATAGATAATGGCATTAAATTCACACTTGCACCAAAATCACATAATACTTTTTTCGAATTCACATTGTCCAATGGTACAGAATATGCAAAAACTCCCAAGATCTTTCAATTTTAGTGGTAATTTCTTTTGTATAATTGTAATATATTCTTCAGTTAAGGCTATATTTTTGAAATCCTCCTATTCGCATTTCTTTGATAAGATCTCTTTCATAAATTTCATATAACTTAGCATTTGGGCTAGAGCTTCAGCAAATGGAATATTGATATGCAACTTCTTAAACACCTTCAGAAACTTGCTAAACTGTTTATCTAACTTAACTTTCACCAATCTTTGAGAAAATGGAACCAGAGGAACATATGGTAGTGGATTATCTGGAAAGGTTATTCTTCCTCGAATTACTTCATCTTCCTTTTAAGTTTCTTTTTCATCTTCTTCTCTCAATTTTTTTTTCTTTTTGTTTCTTTTCAGGCTTGTTCAACTGCTTCCCACTTTTTAATGTAATAGCATTTATGTGCTCCTTCAAGTTTCTTTCAGTGTCGCTAGGTAAAATACCTGGTTGTTTGCAATTAAGCATGCTTGCAATTTAACCTATTTGCACCTCTAGATTTTTTATTGAAGTTACTTGACTTTGTAAGGTTACTTCATGACTTTTAAGTGTAGCCTCTGTTCTGGCCATGAATTGGGAAGTATTCATGGTTAATTAAGACAATGCATCTTCTAAATTCATCTTTGGTCATTGTGGTGGTTGCTGAATCTTTTATTGATAGTTTCTTTGAGGTCTGAACACATTCTGATTATTCTTTTACTCCAAATTAGGGTGGTTTCTCCATCCTGGATTGTATGTGTTTGAAAAAAGGTCATTTTAACAATTTTAATTCCTAACATAGTTGGCTTGTTCAGGTTAAGAAGGCATGAATAGATTACCCTCTTGGCATTGTGTGCTCACATGAGGACCTCCACATAAATCACAAGCTTCAACAGGAGTTCTAATTACATTTACTTGAGTTGTTAATGAGCTCACTTGCTTGGATATGAAGCAACTTGAGAAGATAAAGTGGTTAGGATGTCTAGCTCATAAACCCTAAGTGCTTTCTTTGAAGTGTTACGTTTTGAAAGCCATTAGTAAGTTTTGAAGGCCATTAGTAAGCATTTGCTACCATCTCCTTTAATAGATCCATAGTAGCTTTTTTGCTTTTTCCCATAAATGATCCATTAGCTGCAGCATTTACAAGTGTTCTGGCAGCATTAGGTAATCCATTGTAAAAAGTCTGTAACTATAGCCAATCTGGTAACCCATGATGAAGACATCTTTGTAGCAGCTCCTTGATCTTTCCCAAGCTTCATAGAGGCTTTCCATGTCATGCTAGGTGAATGAAGCAATCTCATTTCTCATTTTTACAATTTTAGTTAGAGGGAAAAATTTTGCCAAGAATTTTTACGCCAACATGTTCCATGTAGTGATGCTTCCCACTAGTAAAGAGTGTAACTAACTTTTAACCTTATCTCTAAGTGAGAAAGGGAAGAGTTACAACCTTATCGCATTATCAGAAACGCTATTATGCTTGAATGTATCACAAATTTCCAGGAAGCTAACTATATGTGCATTTGGATCTTCTATTGGAGAACCATCAAATTGATTTGCTTGTATCATTTGAATGATAGCTGGCTTGATCTCAAAATTATTAGCTCGTATAGGCGGTCTCCTGATCCCATAAATGGTATCCATAACTATTAGTGTGGCATAGTCACAGACTGTTTTGGTATCTGCTTCTGCTTTTAGATTTGCCATTGCTTCACTTTGATCTATAGTTGATTGCTTCTGTATTTTTCAATCTCTTTAACAAGTTTTCTTGATCTTGGAGTTAAAAAGTAGCAACTCAGTGACTCTCAATCTAGTCATACACTAGGGCAAACTTGAAAAGAGAAAAGAAACCTAAAAAAATGTGAAACAAAAAATCAAATTAGGATTAAGATTACTTGGTATTGATATTAATGATAACAATCTCCGGTAACGACACCCAAAACTTGTTACATGTGAAATGGTTTATCAATTAGCGCAAGTATTCACTGTCGTAAATAAGTAACAAAGTGATAAGTAAAGTATTGTTCCCACGAGGATTGTTTCACTAAGTATCCAAATTAATAATCTTAACACTATTTGGTGAATCGATTAATTAGGGATTGAAGTAACTAAATAAAAATTTATGCAAAGTAACTAAAATGAATATGAATGCAATTAGAATTAAGGTAAACATGAAACCCTAGGAATCAGACTTTAATTAATAATTTTAGAATGAATCATCTATCAACTTTAATCCAATTTTAATTCCCTTAATTGATAGTCAAGTTTTCCTAAATTAATTACTAACATCTTCCAAGGTTAAGTAATTCTATCATTAATTGCTAATTCATTATATTCCTATGTGAATTAAAACAACTAATCATGTAGTAAGATTTATGGAACTCATTAAGACTACACAAACCATATGAATATATTCCTATTTCATATGTAGTTTATGGTTTTAATTATAGGATCCACACATATGCATTTTCTTCTAGTCTCAACATACATATTAAGATCATTCAAAAGGTGGTCAATCAATTGAAAGCATTAAGAACAATAATTAAAACTCAATCAAGTAGAAGATAATTGAAATTAGTTTCAATAGATTAGAATTCAATCCGCTATTATCAAGTTACGTTATCACCCTAGGAAGATGAATATTTAATTCATAATGAAACTAGAAACATACTCAAAATAAAATAAAAACATCATCATATTCATGATAAAAAAATATAAAGATATAATTACAAATGGATGAAAATAAAAATATTATCCATCCATGTAGAAGGTAAAACCATCCATATAGGAGGACTACCTAGCCTTCCATATAGGAGGCATATAAGAAGAACTAGAAATGCATGAACTAAACTCTAAAATGCTTTATAAGATGCTGCCCTCTCTCAGTTGATCCCCTTGCTATTTATAAATGAATGGGTGAAAGAATTTTAACTTGCCAAGCCATCAATCTTGACCACTAGCCATCATTCTTGATTTCACAGTTGCCATGCTTTTGGATTGTTACCATATTTTGTTAATCAAAATGGTAAATTCACTTTTTTTTTGTCAACATGAAAGTTGTAGATCTAGATCTTAGCTTCAAAACATGCTTAAGAAGTATGAATTTTGACATTCATGGCTCTAGTTATGGTCAAATTTGTGGGCAAGGTTCTGATTTGGACAAAACCATTACTTCAATTTCTAAGCAAAATTTGAAATCCTTAGAGATGGAACTAAGCTTTAGCTACAACATGAAAGTTGTAAGGCTTTCTTTTAGATTTTGATACATGTAAAGAATGACCCAATTCGATATCCAAAGCTCCAAATATAGCTAAAAACCTAAAATAGGGTTAAAATTCAGTATTATCCAAAAAATTTGATTTCATTTCAAAATCATGTCCCATTCACAAAATGCAACTAAATTAGGCTCATATATCATCCAAAAAGACATAATATAAGGGAAAATAAATATATAAATATTTTACTTATCATCTAATTACATTGCACCACATGCATGGACCCAATGACTGAGTCATGCATATGTTTTCATATATTAGTCTAATAATCTTTTCTCAATTAGCTTGATCCAATACCAATATATGTAAGGCTTTAAGTTAGTTTGAAGATCTTATGGGTACATTATAATTATCTATAAAATAATTAAATAGTTTAAATATTTAATTTTAGTGAATCTTTAATTATGGAATTAAAAGTGTATTTCAATTATCTATGCCTTTAATCAGATAAAAATCTAAATAAATTAGCAATTTCCTTAAACTATATTCCAATGCCACATCAAATTTTTTCTTACACTTTTTTGCATAACATTTAATGAAATTGATAAAATCAATTTAATTTATATTAGCACTTATTAATTTCACTAATGCTCATCAGTTAACTTTCTTCTAATTTTATTAGAATTAGCATGCTTACACCTAAGATTCATGATCAAGTACAAAAATTTGTTAAGATTGTTATATTACCAAATTTTATATTGTCATATTATAATTACATTTTATTCTTAATAAAAATATTAATATCAAATTATAGAGTATATTGACCCCCATTAAGTCTCACTCATTTGCAATTCAAATATGACTATATTTATAAGAACTTAATTATATATAATTCAAAATTTAGAGTAAAGTAAATTAATACTTATGAAATTTCATTTATCTTAACAATAGTCATATAGATTTCATTTATGATCCTGTTTGATATACCAAGCACATCTATAAATTTTATATGACCAAGATAAGTCATATATTCCAAAATTTACAATAACATTAATAAAATGCTTAACTTTATTAATATACTACAAATAATAATTTTTATTAATTGTAAATAACTTGTACTCATATCTTCTGTGAATTCACATTATGATTACATGAGTACATATTATATAATTGATTGGATCTTTATTCAATTGTATAAAAAATAAGTTTTTAAAAAATATTTATAATCATTTCTATTAAAAATAAAATAATTCACAAAAGCTAATAGCTTTTGTGAGCTTATTCTCAACAATGTCATATTAAGTTCACTAGAACTCCAATGTGAATGTAGCATCAAACTCTTCTTATTTGTGGAATTATTCTCATGTATTGATTTTAACAAAAAAATATGCAACTACAAATAGAATCATTTTTTTTTCTTATGGAAGTGGAACAATTCTTAGAATGAATTTTAAGAATTAGAGATGGGAAACTTAGGGAGCCAAATGATGGAGACATTGACATACCTATTCCAGATGATCTTCTAACTAAAGAATTTTATGATTTTATTGAAGCAATTATTCATTCAATATATCTTTTTTTAATGTAGAATTTGGACAACAAAGAATGCTTGCACGATTGCACAATTCTTTGCCTAAGACATAGTAATGTTGATGAAGTTAACTCTTACATTTTATCATTGATCGGTAATAAAGAAAGGGAGTATTTAAGCTCAAATTCAATTTGCAAAATAAGCCTAAACAATTGTTACCAAGTTGATTTTTTTTACACTAGAAATTCTTAAGAAATTTCATTGTTTATGATTGCCTAATCATAATCTTAAGCTTAAGGTTAAGGTTTTTATATTGTTTACGAGAAACATAGATCAATCCACTAGTCTTTACAATTGAACCAAATTGATAATCATACAATCAACTGATTATGTTATAGAAACTAAAGTTTTAACTGCAACAAATATTAGTGAAAAATTTTTCATCCCACTAATGGTTCTTAATCCATCTCAGTCAAAAGAAGACAATTTCCCATCATAGTTTCATATCTAATGCTTATTAACAAAAGTCAAGGATGATTACTAAAAAGAGTTCCTCTTTATTTGTCTATAACAATGTTTAGTTATAGTTAATTATATGTTGTAGTATCTAAAGTTAGAAGTATGGAAAGCTTAAAAATATTGATTGATGACAAAGAAATACAAAATTCAACTATGACAATTAATATTATATTTAAAGAAATTTTTTAGAATCTATAAAATATGTAATTTTATTTTTAACTGTTCTTTTAATTAATTAAAAAAATGATCAACATTCTTTTGTAGAATACATTCATACTATATATTATACATTTAGATCATCTTGAGTAATAGCATAGTTTTGTCTCTTTAATCTTAATAAATTTGTGGTCCCTTGCAGTGCATGACCTATATTATATATATATATATATATATATATATATATATATTGACATAATTTTTTATATATCCATGCGGCTTAAAATTTAATTTCTCCAACATGTACAGGCTCTAGCAGAGCAGAGTGCCAGATTCTCGATCTTACTGCTTACTTCTCGCCAGCCTTTGCGTTAACGGAGCAAGTAGGTGGCCGCAAAGCAAGTTTCCCCTCTGCTATCGGAATAAGCACCACGGGAAGGAGAAGCAAACCCATCGTAATTTTTGCTCCTTTCTGCTGTCGTTGACATATCCAGCTCTGTTTCCCTCCAAACAGAACCTAGAAAAAGTCTTTATATTGTTCTTAAAAGTGGGTGAACGATTTCATTTAAGTTTCAACTCCATTTTTGCAGTGCTGAGTGAAAATCTACGTTTAGGATTGTGGATGTAAATTTCATTTGGGATTGAACGGGATTATTTCGTGGGGCTTTTTTTTTTCTTTAATTACTAATTTACTGAATTTGTTGTGAGCATTGACTTTGAACTTCATAATCTGATTTGATTATACGTGTATTAAAAACTTATTATAGGAGGTGATCATTAGTGACTTTAGGCACTGGGAATTGCTAGAAGTTATAAAACCCGAGTTCTATGTGCTCTATTTTTTTTTTTCCCTTTTAACAACTGTTTATGCAAACCCAACCAAAAATAGACTCTGTTAACTTCGAAATGTATGAATCATATCGGTGACTATTATTGGAAAATATGGCAAGAAATCTTTATTTGCTTAGAATTGGTTTATATTATATCATTGCAAGATCTGATACTCGTCAAACAGCATTTACAAAAACTCTTCCACTCGAAAATTTTTCCTTCCGAAGCAAACTTCAAAAAAATTCATATCAAATATAAGTTAATTCATTTTTTTCACTCAAAAAAGTCCAAATAATTAAAGCATTTAAGGTTGTATATATCATTTTTCATATTTTATTAAATTAATTTATTTTTATTTAATATATTAAAATTATTTATTTTTTATCCTCTTTAAAATAAATGAACAAATATTGCAATATACTAATAAGGTATATTTAATATGTATCTCAATTTTTTTAAAAAATATAGATAGAAAATAAAATGAGAATGTCATATTTTATTACACTAATTTATTTTTTCTAAAATTTAATATGTTGTTATTATTTAATTTTTAATCCTCTTTTAAATAATGAAAAAATTTTGCAATGTACTTAAAAGCTATATTTAATATTTATCTTAAAAATTTTGTATTCATTTTAAAACTAATTTTAATATTTATCTTTAAAATATTTAAAGAAAAGATATGCCTAGAAAATAAAATGAGAAGGTCATATTTTATTACATTAATTTACTTTCTCTCTAAATTTAATATGTCGGAATTATTTAATTTTCTATTCCTTTTTAAATAAATGAAAATAATTTTGTAATCTACTAATAAATTATATTTAATATTTATCTTAAAATTTTCATAATTATTTTTACCTAATATTAATATTTATTTTATTTTTTAAAAAAGAATATATAGAAAATGAAATGAGAAGGAAATCAATTATATGTCACTTTATGTATTTTTTTTTTTTTGAAAAATAACTTGATGTATCACTTTAAAAGGCTAATATCAATAACATTAAAAATTTTATAAAAAAATATGAATGAGAGAAAAATAAGTTTTTAAAGGATATTTAAGAATCTTAAAGATCTTAAAAAGCTAATATCAAGAATCTCAATAACCTATTTTATTTTCTTTTAAAACTTTCCCACCTATAAATATCTCTCCCAAAACAATCTAAAAGAGATTATGTCAAAGAGCATTTAACAGGATGTTTGTTATTTTTATATTTTATTAGGAAAATTTAATATATTATAATTATTTGATTTTCTATCCCCTTCTAAATAAATAAAAAATTTCACAATTTATTGATAAATCATATTTAATATTTATCTTAAAAATTTTATAATTATTTATTTTTATTCAAATATATTTTATGTTTTTAATAAATTATTTGTATATGTTTATATTGTAAATCATTATAATACTCTACACATTCACCTAATATTATTATAATTATAATACTCATATGAACATATATTTTATAATTGTTATTATTTTATTTTACAAAAAATTAATTTAATTTATAGTAAATATATATTTAAATTTTATTTTATAAGTATATTTTAAAAATATTTTATTGACAATACTATTCTTTCATACTATTAATTAAATTTAATAATTATTTCAAAATAGATTTCTCATTGTATTTTAAATTATATTAAGCATTAAATTATTAATTTTATAGTTTCAATAATATTTTTAGTAGTTTATGTTTCAAACACATCAAATTCAAAAAAAATTCCTGTTAGAATATTTGTATAATATAAAATAATTATTTTTTTATTTCAATATATTATATATTCTTGATAAATTATTTGCTATGTGTATATTGAAAATTTTTATAATACTCGTGCATTAAAAGTCACAATATATTTATTAGTAAAAAAAAATGATTATTACACTTTTATATCTCAAAATATATAGATTTGGCATGATTGAGTATTTAATTTCAGACTTTAGTTTTCTTTTTTATTTGATTACTAATTTTGGTATTTTATATTATGTTTTTATAAAAAATTTAGAGAAGAAAAATGATGTATGTATTCAAATATGTATATATCTTTACATTTTTAATTATAATTTTTTAAATGTATAAATTATATTGATCTTATAATAATTTTTGGATAATATATATATTTGTTAAATATAAAATATATATACACACACATATATACATATATATGCATATATTAATATTAATTTTGAAAAAAAAATTCTTTTATCACATGAGTGCTCAGCAAATTTTGGAAACATAGCATATCATCATTTTCATTCATAAGGGGGCGCCAAAAAAAAAAGTCGAAACAGCCAAAATAATAATAATAATAAAGTGGGGTGGAAATGGACTGAACCACAGATTTATTAAAAAGCAGGCTTAAACGAATCGTTAATGCGTAATCCACATGAATTTCGGTCCGCCCCATCCATTAAACACTCCACCCAGCTCTTGCTTTTGGCGAACCAGTTTTTGATAAGAATGAGAACCTTCACATTATGCATTTCAGACGAACCCATTGGAATGTTTCTGGCTTTGTCATGATTAGTACAATATTGGTTATCTTTCTTTCTTTTAATTAAAAGAAAGTCGAATTTTGGCACATTTTCAGCAATTTTGTACTCAGTTAAGCCTTACTGCTGATTTGATTTACTTACCCGACGGAGAAAACTAGCATTTTGGGTAATGATCGATAAATAGGGGGTAACATTCCAATACACTTCTGGGGTCTTTTGCTGGTTTTTGGTTAATTTTCAGTTCTATAGAAATGTTAAGGTTTTGGGTGTTACGAGAGTGGTGTAGTGGGTGCTTTAAATGAATGAAAACTGTCTGCGACGGCAACGATTAGACAACATTTTGATTCTTTCTCTTATTGAAAGAAAAATAAATTTTAACCAGTGATTTAAGATGTGTTTGGCTGCACAAAATATGACGTAGTTTGAGAATTGCAGGAGTGGGCAACCAAAAAAATACTTTGTTGTGTGCACAATTTTCCAAGTTCCATGGTTCCCCAATGCAGGGGAGCTGGGTTCTAGCTGTAAAGCATGCGGTTATTCTTCTTTTTGGTGAAATTTGAACAAGAAAAGTACTTTCACATATCGTATCTATTGCTAATCTTCTGTGCCTCGGAAATTTTCCATATTCCTTTCCGTGCCTATCGGCCGAAACCATATATTTTAGTTCCTCGGTTAAGCCTTCTGCCTCTATATAACTGAACTGACTAACTTCTGCATTCTTCTCCTTGTTGCAGTCCTAGTGATAATATATTGGTATTGTATCAACACAAAGGAATGAATGTGATGGAATCTAAAACTCAAGAGATAGATGAATGTGATCTCTCAATACCAAGAGGTGGTCCCATATATATTCCTAACATGATGGGGCCCTTGACTAGCTCCCTTGAGTTTCAGAACAACGTTATCCTTGAACTTCAGGTATCAATCAGGAATTTTATGGTTCATTGTATGTCCTTGTTGATATATTTCTTAAAAAAATGTAGCTTTTAATTTGTTTGTGCAGAATTTGCAAGCAGAGTTATGTCAAGATGTTTTGAATATCTGTGATGATGATATCTCGTACGTGTTATTCTCTCTGGTGCTTTATACCTTTAAAACTATTGGTTGTTTGTTCTTTAGAATCATAACTTCATAACTTTTGCTTTCTGGGGTCTGGGTTCACTAACTGATGTTTTTGCAGAGTTGATGAGCTTAAAGTATTTACAGCGGAGGAACTAATGGATATGGCTTTGAAGGAAGTATTAAAAGTATGATGCATCTATTCTGCTTATCTAATTCTTCAGTTTTTTCTGCTTTGGTTAATTTGTTCTAAGGAATGTGTTATTACAGAATAGGAAGAATAATGAAAACAATCCACCACGCACACAGCAATTCATAGAAGGGTAAGTCATAGTTTCTAGATATTTTATGTTTCGACCATCTGAGGTCGAAATTTGTCTGTCCCAATTTTATGATATAGATTCATTTCGTTGTAAGGCTGTATATGATGTCTCATTCATGTTCCATTCAACCATATTCCTCGTGACAAATATGAGAAGAAGAAAAATGTATCTGATGTCATTTTTTTAACTTCTTAGCTTGTTGTCTTCTATTTCGCAGTCTCTTGCTTTGAAATTCTTTCATGTAGGTTATGATTTTCTATTGATGAATGTGATAAATAAAGTAAATAAATATTGTTATTCGATCTGTCAAGTTGCTACTCTCTGTTGAACTTTGTCCTTTTCAATTCAACTCATGTGAATGTAAGGAAAATGATGACAGAAACATCAATGGTTTTTAGGAATTTGTATGTATGTGATGGGATGGTTGGTGGTTATCATGTATACTATAGACATATATTTTGCTTCATCTGCACACCTTTAGAATTTTGCTCAAGGTATCGGTTTAATTTTTTTCCCCTTGCTAACATTTCTTATTATTGATTTTGAACTGGGGTTTCAACCTTCATGCCTGGTTGAGACTCTTGTGCTTTGCACTTTTGAGATTTGACTGTTTCACTGATGAGGAGCTACTTAATGATTTTTCTTTTTTTCCTCGTATTATACTTCAGAATGGGAGATGACCGCAGGATGTCAGTTATGGGTCATGCATCTTCTGATACGCGAGGCACAGGAGCAGATGCGTCTGATTTGTTTGAGCATTTGAATGGATCATCTGCTGGATCTAGTTGCAACAAAACTGCAACTAGGAAGAGCTCATCGAGAAGGAGAAAGGGGGGAAAGAGTTTCATTCTTGAAGTACGTTATTTTTGTAAAACATTCATACATATATCCTGTTAATATTTGCTGCCTATTAAGTCCAAGGTAAAAAGGGTTTATTGTTTTACAAGTTTAGTTTGCGAACGAAGTTTCTGTATTCACTTTCATGTATTATGGACAATTACATTTGCAGATGGAATAGTTTAGGGGTGTAATTTATAACAGTCTTCAATCTAATAACCTATTTCCAATTTGACTCTGAAGACATTTATACTTAAATCAGTGTGCATGGACCATTTAGTTGTTTAAGAATTTTGCCTCCCCTTAGTTAAAAAATCCTGAACTGAAGCATGTCTTCATGTATATTTGATCAATTTTCAGAGTGATTGCATGGAAAAGTTGGAGCAAGTTGTGAAAATCAAACAAAAGCAGGAAGAAGACAAAGTGGCAGTGAGACTTCATTCATTCAAGTTTGTGCTGTGAAAGTGTGAATAATTATTGGATTAATCCATTTTCCAAATATATTCTGATTTTGAGTATGTCGTTTCATGATGTAGTCCTGCTTGCATAAATGAATCTGCTGTCAGATTAGCAAGAACTGAAAGAATGAAATCCCTTAGGTCTACAAATGCTGCCAAAAAGGTCTATTCAATTCTCATTATTTACTGCACAAGAAATCATCTGATTTCATTTTTTGGAGCAAGGAATTGGTTCGATTGCATTGACTCTGATTATACTTTTGCTGTAAACAACTTCCTGTGTTTATTGTCTGTATTCTTGTCCTTCTGTTGAATCATAATGCATCCTAAAATTTGAATTTACGTCGGAATGATAAGTTTCCCTACAACCAACTGCAGAATAGTAAAATCAATTAAGTTAAATGTTACTTTATTATTCATCCTATTTGTGGTTGGCTCAATTTTATTGTCGTGCCATTGACTACTCACTAATGTTAAGTTGGTATCATTATAGTAATTAATGACTGCAAAAGGGATAATGTGGTTTCCACCATATACTTGTCTTATAGGTCATTCAATCCGTCCTCTTGCATGATTGAATTCCTCATACATTATTTCATTTCCAAGTCAATATTCAAGGTCCTTATCTCTTTATAATATTTAACAGGTAAGCACACTGGGCCCTCAAGAATACATGCCTGTGCAATATCCAGAAATTGTATTATATGTGGAAGTTTACCATAATGTTCGAAAGGGCATCAAGGTATTCAACACCTGGATGATGTTTATGACCCTAAGATTTCCTTATATATGATGATCACATCCATCAAACAATGAATTAACAATTGGCAGCCTCTGACTCCCTTTGTAGACCCAAGAGTTGTTGGTTCTTGGGGGACAGTCCTTGACTGCATTTAGGGACAAGATCCATTGCTCCGTGGACCAGGTGATGCAAAAAGCTGGACAGCATGATCCTTCTGGTTATTTTCTCATTGAAGTAAGCAATTCCACTTGCTCTTGTTATGAGGTGGTTATTTCTACATTGGTTGTGACAGAAGGCCACTTCTCTGTAGGATGTATTCTACATTGACTTGAGGGATCCATCTGCTATAGATTATACCAAACCTATATCTGATTGGCTCCAAAACTCCAAGGAAGAGGTGCATAAAAAATGGCAATGCATTACAACTGGGAATTTTCAAAAGAGACATAAAGCAATCATGGACGGAGCACCTCCCTCAGCCTCGCCTCAATTTAGATTTTTCCCAATGGAAAATATACGTTTTTGTGATATAAAATTCCAACTTGGTGCTGGATACATCTATTGTCACCAGGTAATTTTCTTTCTTTTTTGCTTCCTGGCCCCCCTTTCCTCTCAATTTTTAGTCACGCATTGAAGAAAAATATAGTCTAGAAAACTAGTTGAGGTGGGCGCGGTTTCTCTAGTTTACAATAGTGGATTGCTTATAAAATTTGAAGAAATTTTTTTTTTTTTGAAGAACTTGCATAATCTCTTCAGCCTCCTTGACAAATAATATAGAATGCTGGTTTTAGGGAGAACATTTTCTAAAAATGGGAACAACTTTGTAGAGATGGATTATAGTAATCCAAGATAATATGTCATTTCCTATCAATACTGATGTGGTCTAAAGCCAATACATAGTTGATTGCTTTTATCAATATGCAGAAATGGAAAGTTATAATACTTGTTAATAGCATTAATATCACATCAAAGGGAATTCCCATTTTAGTTCCAGTCTTAAGAGGAGAATGCATAGGATAGGATGTCAATGATTGATTGTTTATTAAGTTCTAGCGAATGCATGCAGAAAATTTTCTTTTATTTGGTCCCAAGTAACTAAAGGTGTACATGGGTCGGGTCGGGCCATCTGGGCCAAATCATAAAAATTGAAGGCCCGAACCCAGCCCAAATTTTCAATTAACCGGCCCGAAAGCCCGAACATAAAATTTTTTATTTTTTAATAAAAAATATATATATTTAAAGAGATAATATAATATTTAAATATATAAAATATTTAATATGTTAAATTAATATTTTTTATATTAAAAATAATTAGATATAATTATATTTTTTAATATATAATTATATTATTAAAAATAAATTATTATAATCGGACCGGACCGGGCTTATTGGATTTTTTTGTCTTGGCCCGAGCCTGACCTAATTATTAATCAGGTCATAAAAAAAAGTTCCATCGGGCCTATCGGGCAAAAAAAAAGAGCCCAAATATTTTATTTTTTTGGGGCAGGCTTAGACTCATCAGGTCGGACAGGTCGGACGGCCCATGTACACCTCTATAGGTAACACAGTGAAATATGGTTGGGTTTTTTTCGTTTGTAAATATGCTTAAAATTTGTATATGGCAAGCAATTGCGAGTGTTCTTTTCTTTGTGCCAGTGCTTGAAAAATCGGACTAAACTGAACAGTCCGACTGCCAACTATTATGCTATCCAGTTCGAGTTGATTCAAAGAATTGTTTGTGGTTGAACCGATTTGAACCGTTCTTAACCGACAAGAATTGAGGGGAAAAATATATCCAGTTTTCGAATCCTAGCTAGTCCATTTTTTTTTATTTTCCCCTTTTTGACTTCTTTTTTTTTTCTTTTTAATTTTTGGGTTGGGATGACCCAATAAGTATATAGGCAACCTCAAACTAACAAAACAAGAAATTTAACACGTAATTGACTAAAAAATTACTATTTTTTTTCACATTTTTAGTCTTTTTATTTTTTTATAATTTTATTAAGATAAATTGTTGTTTAATTTTTTTAATAAATTTCTATAAATTTTTAGTTAAGACCAGCCGATTTCACTTTTGGTTTAAGTATTTCGGCCGAGAGAATTATGATCGAATGGCTTTCTTGATTCGTTGTCTAGTGTAGTTTTTAAAACAGTGCTCTGTACTTGCAGGGCAAATGCAGCCATACCTTTGTCACTCGAGATATGAGGTTAATTCACCCCAATGATGTGGACAATCGAGCAGCTTATCCAATAACCACTTTCCAACTAAAGTTGCTTTTTAAGAAGTGTAGTGTTTGCAAAATATTCAGAGCTACAAAGGTTACTGTTGATGATAAGTGGACGCCACAAAACCCTTGTTACTTTTGCGATGAATGCTTTCCTCTTCTTCATCAAGCTGAGGACGGTTCTTTCCTGTACCCAGATTTCTTGGAGTATGATTATCACCATGATTAATCTTCCACTTGCTCCTGAAGATTTCTGCCTAAGACATAAGGAAGACCAATTTTGAAATGAATCTTTCTTTCTCTGCACATACAATTTCATTTTTAAATGATATGAATAGAGGAACAAAACAGTATGTCTCTTCGGGCATACAATTTCATTCTTAAACAATACAGATAGATGAGCGGATGTGTTGTTATTCAGGAGTTATAACAAATTTTATAATTCAAGGGATATTCTGTTGGTATTTTACATGATGACATTATTAATTTTTGTCAAATATAATATGTATAATATGCCTGCATGGAATGTCCTGTTAATGACTGCATGCACGAAACTTATACTGGTTAATAAATAGGATAAGTCATTTTTATCCCTAACTTTATTTTGCCCATTGAACCTTTTGCTCTTCCTCTCTTAACACAATTCCTTCTTATTTTGATGAAAGAGGAATTAGATGTGCTTGTTTAACTTTTCAATATGTTGTAGATGGTCGTGGTTCAATGGCATTTGCTTGGATCTATAATTCCATAAAAGCAATAATTTTATTGTGTATAATATCTTATTATGTAAAAATTATTAATTATTAATATAATTTTAAAATATTTTAAGATAAATTATTGTTGACATTTAATAATTTTTTTATCATTGGCTCCCTCATTGATTTGTTGCGTAAGTTTTGGTTGTATTCTTTTATTGCCTTTGACAAAACGAAAATGGAATAAAATAACTATTCCATAACTATATTTAAGAAGAAAATGAACATTTCATTTTATAATTATATTTGATATAATAAATATTATAAAAATAGAATGAGGAAGAGATATTGATGATATTAATATCTTTAAAAAATAAAAGGAGGTGTAAAATTGAAATCCTATTTATATGAAAGATGGTATAATAATTTATTTATTTATTTATAATTTTTTTATAATTTAACATAAAAAATCATAATTATCAACATAATAACAAATATTTTTTTATAGTAAAAACATAAAAAATTTGATTTATCAAATTGTTTTATATTAAGACAAATTTTATAAAAATATATGAATATAATATTGAAAAATAGATATTTTATTATTTATGAATAAAAGGTAATTTTGGAATATATAAAAGATGTAAGATAAAAAATGTAAAAAAATTCATTCCACAATATAATAGAATAATTATTCAATCACTTATATTACGAAATAGAGATTTCATCATGGAATGATTATTCCTTAAAGAATGGGCATTCATATTACCTATCAAATAAACTTTTCCTTTTCATTCAATTTTATTCCATTGTACCAAACATAATATCATAATTATCTCCAAAAAGGATGATGACAATAAATGTTGATTGTGGATCTTCCCTTTCTCTTTTCACAAGTTAAAAATAATATTATATGAACTTTATTGAAGTTAAGGATGAACATAATTTTCCAACTTGACATAACCTAATTGATAACTTTCTAGAACAATAGGTTGAAAGTGGGTTGACATAATTGATTTGGTGATAGGATAAGGGGAAGCAATTAGATTAATGGTTAATAGGAGGCTTATGTGTCACAATCTATCTTGATCATGATCAGCGTGCATCTTGTTATCAATTTTCACAAACCTTAACAATTTTCACTCTTTTTAACTAACAGAAGACTGCAAATTCCAAGAGATTTAAAATTTTTGTTTTAAAAACTTTTGCAAAAAATTGAATAAAATTTCCATTATTTTTTGATATTTTCTAAGGGCAACACACCATATAATACAAAACTTGCTAAATTCTCAAACACAACAACAAACAATATTCACATAGTACAATATAGATTCAATTTTACACATACAACAATTCAAAATATCATATGATTCAATAATTCTTTATTTGAATGCAGATTACATTCCTAACTATCAAATCTTTACTAAACTTGCTAAATTCTCAAATATGATAGCAAATAGTATTCACATAATACAATATAGATTCAATTTTACACATACAATAATTCGAAAAATTGTATAATTCAATAATTCTCTATTTGAATGCAAATTATATTCCTAACTGTCAAATCTTTACTAAGGTAATCTTGTTTCTTCATAAATGCAACAAGCTCAAATCTTAATATAAAAACATTAAAAATTAAACATAATGAGTTACAGGAACTTAGTAAGCATATATCTACCATTATTTTGCAGGAGATCCACCCTATGATTAACTTTCACAAAGTAAAATATATACTAAATTAAAATATTAACAAACTCATATTTTCTGAATTTTTAAAATATATGAAATTGTGCCGATAATAGAAATTCTCCTGCACAACTCTATGCCTCATATCATAAGTTACTCATACTGGATAAACACATTTTAGGCCTTGTAGGAATTACATAATATGTAATAAAATTAGGTTGAGCAGGCTAATGGAAACTAGAAAATGAGTATTACATCAGTCATGACCAAGTGATTTGTAACATATCATTGGCTCATGTTTCTTTAAATCTCAACCATCCATTTGAAATGATATTAAAAGGCAAAATTAGGATATGATAAGCACAACATAATCAAAATAAAACTTGATCTCAATCAAAATAAAACTTGATCTCTACCACTCATTCCTTATAAAAATTCTTTTGTAATTAGATTATAACTATTCTATATTAATTTCATCATTTTTCATTTCCTTCTTCTATTATGATGATTTTTATAATAATTCAATAAATTTGAGAGCTCAAAATAAATGTCTTAAAATTTTATAAATTTGAGTAAAATCATTTACTAAACTTTGTACAATTACTTTTGTAGACCTTTACATTAGTAAATTCTAGATATTTCTAATTTTGTAAAAGAAAAATCATAAAAGTCACTAAAAGAAACTTTGGATGACACATTGATTAAATAACTAAAGTTATAATATCACTTGATAAAATTAAATACTTGATTTTTATCATGGAATAAAAATGAATAGTGAATAAAATATTAGATACATAAAATAATTATTTTATCTTTAGAAATTGTTGAAATAAGATAATTTAAATAATGCAAACTAATTAAAATATGTACTTTGGAACTTTAAAATTTTAAAAAAAATTGTTGAAATGGTGTGGATGTTACAAAAATAATAAATATGTTTATGATAATAAGTGGATTATTATTAGTTAGGAGTTAATAATTAATGCTTAATCATCACCTTAGGAATGATGGTTAGCATTTGTCAAACATAAATTACTTAAAAAGTAAACTAAAATCCTATCAACACTTACAAATTAGTTGAAAATAAAGTCATAATCTTGTAAACATTTAAAAAAAAGTAAATTATTGGCATTTTCTTAATATTGTTAGTGTGTATCCTAGGAACTAATCATATAGATAATTGAAATAATACACAATATATTATGTTTTATTTCAGGCAATGCAATTATTATATTTTATTTTTAATTTTATGCAATTTATAACTTAATATAATAATTGTCCTTAGAATAGTTTTACTATTTCTAAAATGCCCCTAGTCAAGTATTATTACGAAAGGGATAGTAATAGTACATCAAGACTGACATATATAGTGACTAATGATTATGAATCATGGATATGTGATATTAAGTCAATACATGAGTACATTATTAACAAACAGATGTACTGGACTGACCCAATATGAGAATACTATTAGGAATTTGGATTATTACATGCAGCGAAATTTTAAAATTTTGATTCGAATTCTACCTAGGATCCATGCAAAAAGCATAAATCAATGATTAGGATTTTACCTATTGGACACTCGTATTTTTACTGATTAAAACTTGAGAGCGGATGAATTAAACGCCAGTCGAAAGGTATAGCATCTCTACGGTATCCACACGGAGTGAACAACGACCTCTCGCCCTCCACGAATTTGTTAGGATACGTTTCTCTCTCTAGAAATTAGGATTCGATGTTTTCTGAGTGATTTAGGATTTTAGAAGGCTTATAACCGTGTCTATAATGTGCTGCCCTCAAGCCCCTTTTATAGAACTTAGGCAAGCCACAATCCTAGTCCTACTAGGATAATACTTTCAAAATCTTAATCACACTTAACAACTCATTTTATCCTTATCTTAGAGATAATGAGGAGAGATGGGACTTATCTATTAATTATCTAATATTAGATAATATTATCTCATAATATAAATATCTTAATATTAGATAATTGCATATAATTATCAAATATTAAAATAATATTATCTCATAATATAGTTATCTATTATCTGATAACGTAATTATTTGATATTATATTAATATCAAATAATATCACATAATATATATATATTACGTGAATTTATTATTCTTAATAATAATATATATATATATATATGCACAAAAATAAGTTTAATTAATTGAATATTAATATAATTAAAGTCTAATTTATTATTATCTTATTCCTACTTCTTTTGTGTGACCTTGTAGGTTTTTACTACGTTGACAATGACTCATTATTGAGCCATAGACAGTGAGCGGTATCTAACAATACATCACTGCCACTCAAGTAGTAAGAATGTCTGTGATTCGATATCCACCTAATACATGATCAACGTTTTGCATTATAACATTTTTATAATAATATCCAAATTGAATTGGAGGCATGGAATGTGTCATCCTTGTCAATGTTCAATTTATATTTCTTGATACTGAGTAGATTTAAAATAAATTATTAATATCACATATTAATCCAATTGAGCATGACCATGCATTTCTAAATCTCACTCAATTAAAAGGCCCAAAGATATTTCTCTTTTATACAAGAGTAACAAAATCCCATTTACATCACTCACTTCCCTTTGCATGATTTATGACACACCCAATCAATGCCCTATTCGTCATCCTGATTAAAGGTGACATAGGACAATATTAAAGTGAGTAATTCCTCATGTAAGGAATTGTAGTGACTCCAAGTCAAAGGTTTATGTGTATTTGTGATCATATGAGAATAACTTATAACACGTCTATCCATGTAATATTCTCATAGTGAGTCAGTCTAGTACATTATTCACTAGCAATGTACTCATGTATTGACTTGATATCACATATCTATGATTCGTAATCATCAGTTACTATACATGCTAGTCTCAATGTATTATTACTATCATTTTCGTAATAATACTTGACTAGGGGCATTTTAGGAATAGCGAAGCTATTCCAAGGATAATTATTATATTAAGTTATAAATTACACATAATAATAATAAAATTATAAAAATAAAATATAATAATTAAATTACCTAAAATAAAATATAATATATTGTGTATTACTTTAATCATCTATATGATTGGTTCTAGGACACACACTAACAAATACTGCATGGATAAGATTTGTGTCATTAGTAGTTCTCGTATGATTATAATTGTATATAATCCTTTAACCTGAAGTCACTACGGTTTCCTATATGAGGGGTTACTCACTTTGATATCATCCTATGCCACCTTTAATCAGGATGACAAGTAGGGCATTGGTTGGGTGTGTCACAAATCATGCAAAGGGAAATGAGTGATGTAGATGGAATTTTATTACTCTTATAAAAAAAGAGATATATCCTTAAGCCTTTTGGTTGAGTAAGATTTAGAAATACATGACCATGCTCAAATGGATCAATATGCGATATTGATAATTTGTTTTGAAGTTTACTCAGTATCAAGAAATATAAATTGAAGAATGACACTCTTCATACCTCTAGTTTAATTTGAATATTATTACAAAAAGAATTATGATGTAAAATGTTGATCATGTATTAGGTGGATGTCGAATCACAGACATTCTTACTACTTGAGTGGCAGTGATGTATTACTAGATACCGCTCACTATCTATAGCTTAATAATGAGTCATTGTTAACATAGTAAGAACCTACAAGGTCACACAAAAGGAGCAGGAATAAAATAATAATTAATTAAATTTTAATTATATTAATATCCAATTAATTGAACTTATTTTATGTATATATATACTATTAAATAATAATATATTTTTACGTAATAAATATAATTATTATTATGTGATATTATTTGATATTAAAGTAATATTAAATATTTATATTATCAGATATTAAATAAATATATTATGAGATAATAATATTTTGATATTTGATAACATATGCAATTATCTAATATAAGATATTCATATTATGAGATAATATTATTATCTAATATTAAATAATTAATAGATAAGTCTTATCTCTCCTCATTATCTCTAGGATAAAGATAAGATGAGTTATTAAGTGTGATTAGAATTTTAAAAGTATTATCCTAGTAGGACTAGGATTGTAGCTTGCTTAAGTTCTATAAAAGGGGACTTAAGGGCAGCACTTTTAATACACGCTCATAACTTCCATAAAACCCTAAATCACTCAGAAAATATTCAATCCTAAGTCCTAGGGAGAAAAACGCATCCTAATAGATTCGTGGAGGGTGAGAGGTCGTTGTTCATTTCGTGTGGATACTGTAGAGATGCCGTACCTTCTGCCGGCGTTTGATTCATCCATTCTCAAGTTTTGATTAGTAGAAACACGAGTACCCAATAGGTAAAATCCTAATAATTGATTTATGCTTTTTGCATGGATCCTAGGTAGTATTCGAATCAAATTTTAAATTTTCGTTGCATGTAATAATCCGAATTCCTAACAAATATGCATGTGTGGAGGCGGATTGCTACTTTCAAATATGGATATGGTAGTTAGCAACCTCCACTTTTTCATTTAGATGAACAAATTATGGTACTAATGTAATGGTAATAAAATAATAAAGGATATTATAGTTAATTTATTTTTCATTAATAACCACTTCATTTAATAAGTGTATTTAACTAAATGAATTAAGTAAGAGTAGACTATGCTTGGTTCAAATTGCCAAACAAGCTAAATTTTTTACTTAATAAAAACAAGTCACGAGTCAAGCTAAACTGAACCATTCTCAAGTTTAGCTTATGGACTTACTAAGTTGCACAGCTCAAGTGTCACCCTTAACTTTTAGTTAATTGAGGTTAGTTTAACTAATTAATCAAGTCAATTAACTATTTTATATATTTGATGAATAATTGATTCAATTAACTTATTAATTTTCAATTAGTTAATTTGCAAAAGCTAAAGAACTTAGCACTTTTAAATAGTTAGTTTATTATATGTCTATAAAAAAATCAAAATTATCCTCAAATAATATAATTATACTAGGCAAAATTTAAGTAAAGTTTCTTAGGTGCTTGCTATAAAGTTCTCTAATCACATCACAACATGTATATTAATTATCCTATTTAAGGAAAACTATAAGTACATTGATAGTTATCAAAATTATCAAATTACAATTATTAATATTAATTAAATAGAAGAATTACACATATTGTGATTTGATTAAAGAACCTTGTAATAAGTACATAAGAAATTGTACATAAGTTTTATCCAATTACAATTACATTTATTTATTATTTTATTAAAAGTGTTAACAAGAAGAGTTAAACTTCATACTTTCAATATGTAATGCCTAAAAATCAACCACGATATCACTATACATATTTAATTATATATGTACTAATTTAATGAATATTATAATAAAATAGTTTTTATAAGTAATAATTAATTATTTAACTTTTATTTAATTAAATGTATATAATAAATTTAATATTTTAATACAATAATTGTTATGATACATTAAAGTGTTTGTTGTATGATTATTTAATGAATTTAATTTTTTTCACATTAAAACAAGAATTAATAAAATTAATTTATATGCATATATAATACATATATATCCAAATAAATCATAAAATATACTTATGCTCTAAAATATTATTGGATAATATTTTCATACCTAAACTACAATCATGGATATTGACACCTTGACTGATAAGTCAATGAAATGATTACACATTATTTATATGAAAGAAGTTTTTAAGTTAATTATTTATTTATAAATTTTGTAAATCAGACCTTAAATTTATTTTAGTTTTATTTTAACTTCAAGTCTTTTTTTAATAGATTAATAGTTAAATAAAAAGTAAGTCTAAGTATTTTTTTCTTTATACAAATTTAAATTTTTTTTACTTCAAATATTCTTTCTTTCTCTCTCTTTTTACTTCACACACATATATTTTTAAAATTCATATTTTTATTTAATCTCAAAAGTAGATGATAAAATTATTATTATAGTAAATAAAATAACATATTAATTATTGTAAAAAATTGATAAAAAATATTGTTCATTATTTAAATATTACATAAAATAAAAAATTACTTTTCACTATTTAAAAAAATCATTTGTTGAAGCAAATATATATAAAACATGGTACTTTTGCATTAAATGAAAAAAATTGTTATTTATCCAAAAAATTGAAAAAAGCCATATATACTATATTTTTAAATTCCTTGTTTTAATTATTTTATTAGCAACATTATTTTTCAATAATAAAGTCTTTACTTACTATAAATTTGTTGAAAAAATATTATTATATACAATGCAATAAATAATATTTAGACACTAATCTACTATGTCTAAATAATTTTAGGAATTTTTACTTAAATTAATTAATTTTTTAATAGAAATCATGCTATTATTCTTTTTAATATAATGCGATATTTTTTAGTTCTTATTCTTTTAAATTATTAGGTTTGTATATAAAATTAAATAATACCAAGAAATTATTAGTAAGGAACGAACATATATATACAAATATTTATCTATGTAGATATGTTTAAATACGTTCTACCTAAGGATAACAATAGGTCGAGTCTGAGTAGATTCAACTCGAATTTGATAAAATTTGACCTATCAAAGAATTGAAACATTAAATTCATTTTGGATTTAAGACTTGAAAAGACTCAATAGGGCCAAATAAGATTCACTTGAACTAGCAAAAATCATCATTATACTTTTAAATTAATTTTAAAATATATAAATTTGACGGAATTGAATATGTGACCTCTCAACTTTAAATTTTTTATTTGATTAATAATTTTAGTATTTTATATTAAATTTTTTTAAAAAAATATAAGATTTTTATAGAAAATTTAGAGAAAGGGAGTAATATGTGTATTTACATGTCTATATATCTTTATATTTCTATTTATATTTTTTAATTATATAAATTATAACAATTATAATATGTGACAATCATACAAATTAATAAAATTTTTTGTTAATAATAATTATACTTGACAATTGTGAATGACCATACTCATTTTTCTTATTTATATCCGTTTTTATTTTGATTCATCTATACTATTTATATTAGTTTTAAAGTACATGTGACTTATGTCATTACTAATTTTATTAAATAAAATTTATATTGGATCAACTTATGGATAATTATTTATTAATTTATATTTTTATAAGATATTTTATATTGTATAAATTAATATTATAGAATAATAAATATTATTTTGAAATATCTTTATAATTTACTATAAATTAAAGTATTTTAATATTATTTATCTTAGATAAACTATTACAATATTCTTATATATATAATGAAATAATATTGATTTACATATAATAATAGGTTAATTATAATGTATATTATTTAAATAGATCTAATGTCATATTAAAAAAAATTTAAGACATATTGGATATTTATAGGAGATAAATTTATTTGTTATATAAATTAATATTATAATAGATCCAATATAACATCCAAAAAGACCCAAAATTTACTAGATATTTAATGGATAAAGCTAAATCTAAGCCATTAAGGAATAGATTTAATTTGAATAAGATCTATTAGATAAATATTCATTGGTTTGAATAAGATTCATCAAGTATGGATATTTTTGTCATCCTTAGTTCCACATGAAAATTAGAGATTAAAAAATATAATTGATTTATTATTATAATTTTGATCTAATACAAATAATCCATTTTCAAACTTGATACATTAAATTATTGTTTGTGTTTTCTTTCTTAATGTTAATCTTTATTTTCTTTATAATTTCACATGTTATGAAGAGAAAAGCAATTTATCTCATTTTGTTTTTTATTTTTTATTTTATTTTACATAAAAATATTAATAACAATAAATTAAATTAATAAAATAAATATTTTATTTGAAAATCATAGTATGTACATTGTAAAAATTTGTGTTTAATATAATTTAAAAGAAGAGAAAAGAAAAAAAAATACATATATTATATTTTTATAAGTGTATGCATAATACTTTAATTTTTAAATAAAACTTACTTAACGTATTTTAAATAAATTTAGAAAATTTAAGTCTAGATATGTGTTAAAAAATAATATGTATAAATGTCATTTCTTTCAAAAGTATTAGTAGATATTAAACTTTTTATTGAAAATAATACTAATTTTATTACTAAATTGATTATTTTAAAAGATTTTATAGTGTATTAATGTGTATGAAATAAATGAAAGAGATTATTCCAAAAAAAAGAGAATAAGAAATAAAAAATAGTTTCATAAAAAAAAAGTTTAGATTTTTAATTTATTAACTATTATATTTTTAAAATGATTATATGGTAATTTTTTGAAAGAATTTTAATTTTGAAAGTTTTAAATTACAACATATTATAAATAAATTTGAGTTAATACTCATTAAATTAGTTTACTATATAGTAAAGAGGTGCAATATATATACAAATTAATATAGATAATTTAATCAAATTATTTATTTTAAATTATTGGTGGACCTAAAATGAAAAGAAAATTTATGGTTCAAAATAGAAATATCATATCATTAGTTTTTTGCCTATTAAACAAGTCTTTGAATCATGAATATTAATCATTTATTTTTTTATCATTAAAATTTAATGACTTTTATTCTATCACAAAATTAATGTATCAATATCTAGATTTTTAATCTAAATATATTAAAATTATTTAATATTATTTTATATATAAATAATTAATAATATATAATTAATTTTATTAAACTGAATATCCTTATTTAAATAATTAATGATATCAACCGATGAAATTAATTAAGACGATTGGCTATCAGCCCAACAAGTCGCAAGGGAAATTGTATTAATCTATTTTAAAATGAATGAAGTTAAGTTGCCTCAAATTATGTTGTATACGGGTAGCCTAGTTGTGAACGGAAAAATTGTGAAGCTTAATATCTTTATTCTTGATTTTGTAATTGTTGTGCCTATGTAATAAATATAAGGATAAATTACATTCACCTCCGCTAAGGTTTGACCTAAATATACTCCCTTCTCTTTGATTTTTGAAACTCAACACACCCTTCCCTGTATTAATTTTTATACTACACTTTGCCCTTTCTGTTAGAGTTCTGTCAATATTTTGATTAAATGATGACATCATCTTCGTTATTAAAATTTTAAACCCCAAAATACCCTCAAATGCAACTTTAAAATGCCCTTTTCAAAATTAAATCTATTATCTTACTAATAACTAAATAAAAGGTAATAAATCTTATATATTTTCATACATTATTTCACAATATTATTTTATAAGCAATCAAATAATTATTAATTATAATTTTAGTTAAATTATAATATATTTTATATATTTAAAGGAAATCATGTATAATATTTAGATGAAATTATTTTTATTATATTATATATTTTTTATGCTAGCTAAACATATTTTTTTAAAAACATGAAAAATATTATTTGTGTTAAGTCATTACATTTTTTTTAAAATAAATTATAAACATATTATAATTTTTTTTATTTCATAAAATTATTTTCATAATCAGTAATCATCAAAGAAAGTATAAAAAATATACAAGAAGAGAAAAATTATCAAATTTTTTAAAATTATTTTTCTTCTTTAAATTAAAAATTAAAAATTAAAAAAATATATATTCAAGAAACACAATAAAAAAATTCTCTATAAATACATTGTAGACCAAATTTTTGCTCATAATTAAAATGGGTAGAAAAAACAATATCAAAGGAGAGGAAAGTTAACAGAAAAAATTAGTTAACATAAAAAATATTCAAAGTTAAGATAAACAAAAAGGAAAAAATTTAAAATTTAAAGATCAAGTAAGGGAAATTGAATTAAATGGGAAAAATTAATACCAATAATTCAAATTTAACATAATTAAATGGATAAAAGTAGCAAGAATCATATTGAAAATAAAAAAAACTAATTGATTAAAAAAATCTGAAATTTACAAAGCCAAACAAATAAAGATCGTGTTATTTAAAAATCATATTCAATGCTAATTTAATTAAAATAAATTATTTTTAAATCATTTTAGTAGTGATTTAACACACCAATTTATTAATTATAGTTTTTTAGATGAATTAAAAAAAAAAAAGAAATTCCAACTATTATTTGCATTGAAAAAATTAAGAGTAATGATTATAGCTAAAAGATAGGAGCGACCCATAATCATTGATCAGGAGGAAGGCTTGGAAAGGGATCAAACATATTGAGGAGGATTTTTCATTGGAGAGGTATATGATTATTCAAAAATCACATTGGTTTGGATCGGTCGCCCAATTTAACAAAAGGCACAACGAGAAGGTCTGTAAAACAAGTAAGGATGAGCTAAGAAGAGAGTTTACGAGTGGGGTAGGAGATGATGCAAATGAGTTTACGAGTGCAATAGTGACATTGCATTTAGTACATTGGTGTTAACAGTCAATTTGGGTGAAGTAAAAATAAAAATTCTTTCTTGAAACATTTAGCACATTTTATATTTATTTTTTATGGAAATTGATTTTTTTGCCTAAACAATTTTTAAAGATTATAATAAAAATGAAAAAAAAGGCTATATCAAGAAAAACATGAAATAAATATTTAAGAAATTTAATCTAAATAATATCAATAAATAAACTAAAAAAAATTAAATGGCAAAAAATTTGTCACTGCAAAATCAAATCACTAAAAGAAATCTACAAAATTAAGCAAATACACAAGCCTTAGATCAACAAGCTTCCAATATAAATGGCTTTTAGCAAGTGGAATTATCAGAAGAATTTCTATAATATTTTTTTATACTAGCTAAACATCATTTTTAAAAAAAATGCAAAATATTATTTGCATTAACTCATTATATTTTTTTTAAAAAATAAATTATAAACATTAACTAAAAGCCATTCAACAAAAGTAAATATAATGAGTTAACAAAAATAATATTTTTTTTAGAAAAGATATTGAGCTAGTATAAAAATATATAATATAATAAAAATAATTTTATGTAAAATTATATGATTTCCTTGAAATATATAAAATATATTATAGTTTAATTAAAATTATAATTAATAATTAATTGATTGCTCATAAAGTAATATTGTGAAATAATGTATGAAAATATATAAGATTTATTGTCTTTTATTTAGTTATTAGTAAGATAATGGATTTAATTTTGAAAAGGGCATTTTAAAGATGTATTTGAGGGTATTTTGGGGTTTAAAATTTTAATAATAAAGATAATGCCATCACTTAATCAAAATATTAATGGAACTCTAACAGAAGGGGTAAAGTGTAGTATAAAAATTAATACAAGGGAGGGGTGCGTTGAGTTTTGAAAATGGGAGGGAAGGGAGTGTATTTACATCAAGCCTCAGTGTCAGTGAGTATAATTTATCCTAAATATAAAAAGTGATGCAAAATGATCACAAAAGTAAATTTATACGGTTGGTTGACGGTAGCAAAATATCTATAACTTTTTTGGTTTGAGAACAGTGCATCTCCGTTCAATAATTAAAGCGCAGCGGCAGGCAATGAAGAGGATGGCCAGATGACAGGGCTAGCTGAAGGAGCAGTACTACTTATCTTAATACTGTTCACCACAGCATGTTCACATGGCACGATTAAAATTAAAGAAAAATTTTATAATAAATTTGATATACATTCCAATCTAATTATTAATATATTTTCATATAATATATAAAATTTAATTAAAAAATAAATTTAACATGTAATCAAATTATTAGCGCATTAATATATCTTTTAATCCGTGTATCATAACTTATCCAAAAATTAGATTATCCCCATTTGTTTTATAACAGAAAGGAACAATAAAGTGCATTTCAAATTATAGGTGTAAATTATGGTACATGACTTTTATGGTGTATAAGTAGTCTTAACTTATTAAATTTCATTCAATTATATTGTTCTGTACAGATCAATAAATTTAAATCATTAGATCTATTAGCACACTAAAAAAGTAATATACCGAAATTTATCCTCAAATCAAGTATAAAAGATCATAAAAAATAACACACAATAAAAAATGAATATGAGTATTCATAGAGCCATTAATAGAACTGTCATCATTTAATAAAATAAAAAATAAAAACTACTAATAGAATAAAAGGCCCCACAATGGGTTCAACTAAGGGTGCAAATGACCCGGATGGCCTATCGGGGACCTATTTAGGCCAATTTAGTTCGACCTATTTAATTAAATGAGTTAAGTTAAGGTCAATATAGAAGCCTTTTTAATTAAATAGGTCAAATTTTTTTATTTTAAACCTAGCCTACAGCTTGTTGAACTAGCCTACTTAACATTTTTTTATTTAAATTTATTTATTATGAAAGCAATGGCATATGAATTTTTTTTTAAGTCCATTATATAGATTAAATATTTTGAATATTTGTTATATAATTTATGGTAAACTAATTTACCCTTATTAATTTTGATGTTATGACAACTTAATGTTATTTTACTTTTAATTAAATATTAAATATTTAAATTAATAATTTTATGTTATGAGTATATGAATTTATTTCTTTATTAATTAGTTATTATATAAAATTTTGTATTAATTTTAGTATTATTAAAGGTATTTTAAGAATATATTAATATAAGTTTATATAAATTATTGATTTATTTAAGATTTTTTTATAATAAGCTTTTTAAATTTTAAGTTGTTGATCTATTTAAAAGCTTATATTTAAAATAGGCTTTTAAACAAGTTAACAGATCAGACCAGACTTTTAAAACAGATTAGACTTGAGTCTGAAATAAAATCTTATATAGACTAATAGGTTAAACTCAAGCTAATATTTTATAATATAGACTTGGTCTATAAATCTAACTCGATTTAGCCCATTTGCATTCCTAGTTCCAACCGCATATGTGAGAGGTTACAATGATATTATTTCTACCTTTTCATTCACCCTCTCTTGCAAAAAAGTCGAATTCTATTCTAATTCCACAAACTCTATATAGAAGGTGGGCAACAGGGACGGACCCAAGTCTAGAGAATGGGTTCCATGCCCCCCTCCCCCAAAACATTTCAAGAGTTGCTTACCATGTAAAAATAATTGGTTGTTAACAATTTGTTGTTGTTTGAAATTAACTGCCTGGCCCCGTGTAGATACCTAGGCCAATGACTAACTTGAAAGACTTAAAGAGTAATTATTTTTAAATGATGCATTGAGACGTTTTTTTTTTTATACGAATCATTTGATATTCAGTAAATTATATCGAATCTTCGATTAATTTAAATTTGGGCTGAAATAAATTAAAATGAAAATAAAATTTTTCTAACAATAATTTTTTTTATTTATAAAGTTTAAATTTAAAATTTTATTTAAGGAAATCAAATTTCTAATTACTCAAACTAATTTTCGTTAGTGTGTTGACAAGTTTTTAAATAGTTTGATTATAATATTTATTTTTAATTTTATATTGTTGTTGTTGTTTGAAATTATTTTTAAAAGATAATTGCCTGGCCCCACGTAGATAATCACGCATTGAGACATTTTTAAATGCTTGGATTATGATATTTATTTTCAATTTAATATAATAAATAAATATAGTTATTAATTTTATGAGATCCAATACATTAAAATATTAAAAATTTGAAAAAAAATTAAACAAAGGATATTAATTACATTCAATTTTCACTATTTTGCAGTTTACCTCCCTTTTTAATGTAAATTGCCATGCAAGTCCACCATAATTTTAAAAAAGCTTTCGCTAAAGAGTTTCCTTAATTAAAATATGACAAGATATTTTTTTTCTCACAATTTTATATAAAATCTGGTATATAAAAATATTTTTTTTTCAAAAAATGATTAAATTATTAACTAAAAAATAGCTATAAATTATTCTTAAAATCTTAAATATGCTGACTAAATGACATTTATTTGTTATTAATAAAAAATATATTTACTTATAAAAATTGACCCCCACCTAAATTTTATTCCTAGTTTCGTCCCTGATGAAAAACCGACGTTCGTTTTTGACATCACTTTATTTATTTATTGATTTATTTTTGAGAAAATATTGGTGACGGATGTGAGCCTAGCATGACCTAGGATTGCTCAAAAGGGTTAGTTTCCTTGGTAGTAATGCTTCAAGAGCACGGGTAGCTTTTATGCTCACGGGACATTAATAGTTGTGCTTCAAATGGTTTCATTTAACTGAATGAGGATAAGAACATATGTTAGACATGAAGTATACAAGAATTTCCGGCAGCAGCCCTGCTGCTGAGCCAATTCATTTGAACACGAAGCTCGACCCAACTCCCAATGGTCAAGTTTCCCTCAAAGCATACGCATAGGCATAATAACACTATCATCAATTGGACTTTATAGTTTCATTCACCTTTTGTCACTTTCAATGGTCCCAAAAATTGTCTAGTTAGTCCATACGAAAGATGAAATTTACTTATATCGGGACAAGCATGTGACTTTCCTGGAAAATTTTGCCAAACTCAAATCCAAACTCCCCTTCCTTCCCGTTCCATACCCATCATTCTGACATGTCGGAACTTCAAAATCTAGAACCACCTACATGCATTTATGCAGCAAATATTACTTTTTTCAAACCTAACATCCCAAATTACAGCCTCCACAAAAAAACACAACCCATTGAAGTTCTTGGTAGGCAATAAATTAGCTGTCAAGGACTTCCAACCTCAAGAATATTTACATATTCTATTTGCTTTATTCAAAATTATTCATCCCCACGTAAAAATTTTTACTTATGCGTTTTTATAAAATTCATATTTGATTAATATGGAGGAAGAAGACTTGGGTGGAGATGATGTTGCGGGGTCAGTGAGCAGTTTGAGGATGAGCATTGGGTCAGGCAGCAGGAGGAGTTGGGCCTCAGCGTGGAGCGGCGGACAAGGTGGTGTTTTCGGGCGAAGTAGGACGGAAGATGAGGATAAGGAGCTTATGTGGGCTGCCATAGAGAGGCTTCCTACTTATGACAGGCTGAAGAAAGGCATTCTGAAGCAAGTTTTGGATAGTGGGAGGTTTAATTATGAAGAGGTTGATATAGCCAACCTTAGAATGCAGGAAAAGAAGCAACTAATGGAGAGTATATTAAGAACTGCTGAAGAAGATAATGAGAAGTTTCTTGGTAGGCTAAGGGACCGGATTGATAGGTCGGTATCAATTTTTTTTGTTTCACTTATCAAAAAGAATTCTTTTTTCTGATGTTTTGGGTCACATTTTTTATTCTGATTAAAAATGTGAATCTGCTTTGAATTACCGTCCTTTGTTAAAAGGTCTTTTTCCTTTTCTTTTTACTGTTTTGGGTGACAATCTGCTTTTGGAAATCTGCTTTAGTATACCATGTTCGTTAAGAAGTCCTTTCACAATTTTTATTTTGTTTAAAAATGTGAATATGCCTTGGTTTCCCATGTTTAAGAAGTCTTCCCCCACGCCTCCCCCCCTTTAATTTTATGTTATAGGTCTTAATTGGCTTTCTGAATAAGAGTGAGATCCTGCTTTGGTTTTCCTTACCATGTTTGTTTTATGCAAATCTTGTTTAACAACTTCTAATCCTACTATGATTTAATCAGGGTTGGAATAGAGATTCCCAAGATTGAAGTACGGTTCGAGCATTTGTCAGCAGAAGGGGATGCATATATCGGAACCAGAGCGCTCCCAACACTAGTGAATTCTGTTATGAATGTGGTAGAGGTATTTAATCAAATAGAATATTACATAATACCAGTTTATTACGTTTACACCCTAATTGAAAATCCATTTTTGTTATGGTAAACAGGGAGTTCTTGGATCAGTCAAGCTCGTCCCATCCAGGAAAAGGGGTGTTAAGATACTCCAAGACGTCAGTGGAATTGTAAAACCATCGAGGTACTAAACCAGGGTAATTTTTGTTTGTATAAATTTTGAAGATTCTTGACTAAGATCAAACATTTGGCAATGCCACTAATGGGGCATCAAATTTAGTAATGGAAGTTTCAAAGCTGGATCTTGTTAAGATTTACCTGGGGTATTTTGGTAACATACTTTGTTTTCTTTCTGATTTTTCACACTTTCTAGAATGACTTTACTTCTGGGGCCTCCAGGATCAGGGAAAACTACACTCCTGCAATTACTCTGTGGGAAAACGGACAAGAATTTAAGGGTGAGTGGCTTGTTTGAACCGTTTAAAAATGGTTTATGAATAATGAGTTTAAGGTGGAACAACATATGCCATTTTTGAGTGGCTGAGGATCTGAATTTCAATCTGCTCATACATTTTGATACCATCACACAAATACATTGTTTTCCCTTGTAACTGTATTTTTCTTGCATGTCAATGCTTTCTACAAACTTTCTCTTGATTATTTGTTCGTTAGTTTCATTTCAACCAAGATAATAAATATGAATATGATAAATTGAAGATTATCTTTAACCCTCCAGTCATTTTGAGCGGATTGCAAAAAGTTAGTAAGATAATCTATTAATAATCTATTATTAAGAACTTAAGTTCCTAGTCATAACTCTTTATCATCTAAATTTGTCAATAGGTATCTGGAAGAATCACTTATTGTGGTCATGAATTGTCGGAGTTTGTTCCCCAAAGAACTTGTGCTTATATTAGCCAGTATGATCTTCATCATGGAGAGATGACAGTCAGAGAGACTTTGGACTTTTCTGGACGTTGCTTGGGAGTCGGAACAAGGCATGATCTGCTGGTGGAATTGTCAAGACGAGAAAAAGCAGCGGGAATCAAACCAGAACCGGAGATAGATGCTTTTATGAAAGCGACAGCAATGGCAGGTCGAGAAGCAAGTCTTATTACAGATTATGTTCTTAAGGTCTGATGCCTCTCCTTCTATTTAATTATTTTCATTTCAAAAGCTAATCCAACTTCTTATTTGCATCTAATTCATAAACTAATTGCAATAGATTCTGGGATTGGAAATTTGTGCTGATACTTTGGTGGGGGATGAGATGAGAAGGGGCATATCTGGCGGAGAAAAGAAGCGTTTAACTATTGGTATGTGAAAATACCCAAAAGGAATTAGAGTAGCTTAGCCAATTCATCCTCTTGAATGATTGGGTTTACGTCAAATTAGTCTTGAAAGTTCCGTTTAAATCACTTTATCATCAAATTAAAAAAATTAAATTGGGACTAAATTAAGTTTTTTTCTTTCTTTGTCTAGTTTGATATTAACTTGTATATATATATATATATATATGTATGTATGTATGTATTAAAAGCAAACTTTCTGGATTACTTTGCTGTCAACTTTATCTTTCAAGGACAAATTTATTGATTTGCTTAAAATATTACAGGTAAATGAGCAGAAAGTGCTAATTTTTCATCATTATCTTCCATTATATGTCGCATGCTTCACGTGTTCTAATGTACAGTTGCTTTCATATACTACATACAGGTGAAATGCTGGTAGGACCTGCAAAAGCTCTTTTCATGGATGAAATTTCAACCGGTTTGGATAGTTCCACAACCTTCCAAATTGTCAGGTTTATGAGACAGATGGTCCACATCATGGATATTACTATGGTGATCTCTCTCCTGCAACCTGCACCGGAAACATACAACCTCTTTGATGATATAATCTTACTTTCAGAGGGTCAAATTGTCTACCAAGGGCCGCGGGAACATGTTCTTCAATTTTTTGAGAGTGTAGGTTTCAAATGCCCCGAACGGAAAGGTATTGCAGAATTTTTACAGGAAGTTACTTCTAGAAAGGACCAAGAGCAGTACTGGTTCAAAAAGCACATACCTTACCAATATGTCAGTGTGCTTGAGCTTGTTGATGGTTTTAAGAATTACCACATTGGTAGGAACCTTTCTGAAGAGCTTCAAATTCCTTATAACCGTGCTAAAACTCATCCGGCTGCATTAGTAAAAGACAGGTATGGGATATCCAAGTGGGAACTATTCAAGGCTTGCTTTGCAAGAGAGTGGCTACTGATGAAACACAACTCTTTCATATACATATTTAAGACAACTCAGATAGTGATCATGTCTGTTATTGGTCTGACGGTATTTTTAAGGACAGAAATGAAACATGGCCAACTTGAAGACGGGACAAAATATTATGGGGCATTGTTCTTCAGTCTCACTAATGTAATGTTCAATGGAATGGCGGAGCTCGCGCTTACTATTATGAGACTTCCTGTTTTCTTCAAGCAGAGAGATTTCTTGTTTTATCCGGCATGGGCTTTTGCACTGCCCATTTCTGTGCTTAGAGTGCCGCTCTCTCTTTTGGAGTCAGGAGTATGGGTTGTTCTTACTTATTATACTATAGGATTTGCTCCTCCTGCCAGCAGGTAAGGGTTAGTGTTAGAGTTTGTTGTTTTTTGTTACTGGTGTTTTTCTTAGAAGGATTTCTGGTCCTAATTTTTTGTATTTCTTTTGTACTTTTTTAACTGTTTAAAATTTTTTTTTCCTTTTAGTTTGATTGACTAGCAAGCTAAATTCAATGATCAATTTCAAAACCATCCCAGGTTTCTCCATCAACTATTGGCATTCTTCTGTGTGCATCAAATGGCTTTATCTCTTTTCCGCTTAATTGCTGGAATTGGAAGAACACAAATTGTGGCCAACACACTCGGAACCTTCACACTGCTAATAGTATTCGTTCTTGGTGGGTTCATTGTGGCCAAAGGTAAGCTTCAGTTGGTCTTTTAGAAGTGTAAGACAGATTATAAGATTTCCATACGTCATGTAAGAGTGGTGGTAATTTCATATACCACTTGCACTTGCTCCCATGAGTTCAAATTGCAGGCCGCATTACATGGTGTGGCTGCAATATTGCAGTTGTGGCGCATTTGGAGTGCATTGGAATTGTATTGACTGTTATTTTTCACAACACAACCACTTTTTAAATCCCTAACTGCATACATGACTTAATTTTAATCAAATTAGCCCTACATGCTTTTAATTAGGTGGTGTTGATTTGACTTAGACAGTGTCATATATGTAAATGTGAAGTATAATGTGAGAAAGTTATGTGTGCAAGTAGCATTTTTCCTTCGTATAACTATATCATTTGGACCAATGTATGTAATTTTAACTCTATCCTTAACAGATGACATTGCACCATGGATGATATGGGGCTATTATGTCTCTCCTATGATGTATGGACAAAATGCCATAGCTATCAATGAATTCCTTGACAAAAGATGGAGTGCTGTAAGATCTTTTATGAAATGGACAGAATCTTTGTTTTTCTTAACTTGCGAAACTGCTTCATAACTAGTTTTGTGGCTGTTCATTTTTTATTTTCTGTTTCACAGCCTAATATTGACCCAAGGATTCCTGAGCCCACAGTTGGGAAGGCTCTTCTGAAGGCCAGAGGAATGTTTACTGAAGACTATTGGTATTGGATTGCTATTGTTGCTCTCCTAGGCTTTTCTCTGCTCTTCAACATTTGTTTTATTGCTGCTCTGACATTTTTGGATAGTAAGTTCCTGCATTGATCATTCTCTGTTCTAATGTCACGACTTACTCTCAACATCTTTTCAAAAACAAAATTTGCAGCATTTGAAGATTCTAAATCTATTATTGTGGAGGAGGAAGAAAACAGGACAAGCCTGCACGAATTGTTCTCAGCTGAACTTCTGGAAAGGAGAACTACTGATCCGTGTGTAGCTTCGACTTCTAAATCAATTGAAGGTACAGAATCTTGCCTTTCGGCAACTGTTTAAAACATTCTGTTGAAGGGATTCTCTTAGAAATTAGACATTATGCTCTTTGAAGTGCATAATATCTAGTAGTTGGAAGAAAGAGCATGCTTTGGTAACAATTGACATGTTAGATTTATAATAAAATCATTCCTAAACCTTCTCCTAACAGTTTAAGCTTTTGGAAACAATTGACCCTTGATATAATGACGTTTTGCAAATAACACCAAATCAATATAATCTATAAAATAAGACTTCAATGAGCAATTATGGTTTTTATACAGGCACTGATACAGATTTGAGAGAAAGCCCAGAGAGTTTGATTCCTAAAGCAGCCGAGAGTTCATCATTGAAGGGAAGAATGGTGTTGCCGTTTCAGCCCCTTTCACTTGCATTTGATCATATAAATTACTACATTGATATGCCAGCTGTAAACTTCTTTACCCTCGGGTCTCCTTTTTATCATCAACTCTGTTAACATATAAAAATGTGCATGTTAGTTGATTTACTTGTCTATAGTCCTACTGGTGATGTATACTTTTGGAGTGAGCTCCATCAAAAGGAAAATTTATTTATTTTTCAGACATTTGGGCATTTAATATCTTCAATATAATGGAAAATTATTGGAGACATTTTGCAGTATCTACAATCCTATTTTTATATCAATTAACAGGAAATGAGGAATCAAGGAATTGAAGAAAGTAGGCTGCAACTTTTGAAAGATGTCAGCGGTGCTTTCAGGCCAGGAATTCTCACAGCATTAGTAGGTGTAAGTGGGGCTGGAAAAACAACATTGATGGATGTTCTTGCGGGGAGAAAAACCGGCGGCTACATTGAAGGGAGCATCACCATCTCTGGTTTCCCAAAGAACCAAGCAACTTTTGCTCGGATTAGTGGTTATTGTGAACAAAATGATATCCATTCTCCAAACGTCACAGTCTATGAATCTCTTGTGTTTTCTGCCTGGCTGCGTCTTGGTAAGGAGGTGAATAAAGAAACAAAGAAGGTACATTTCATTTTTAACTGATTCTGATATGCTCTCACTAGCTCTTCTGTGATTTGTGTATCTATACAATATATTGTGTTATATTGCCATTACATAGAAATATAATTAAGCAGCTTAATTACATTTGTTAGTAGTAGCTTGATTGAAGCTACTACTAGCAAATACTATTTTATCAAGCCACTAAAATACATATGTACACCATAATTTTGACGCATTCTCAATGCACAGAAATATAAGATATTTCAATTATCTCAATGTACCTTTCCAAATCTTATTATAGTATTATTATTCCATATTCCATTACCTCAGCTTCAGGTTCCCATTTCCACCAACATGCGTGTTTGTGTATGCACGTATAAATTACTGCAAAAAGAATTAAAAAGAAATTAATCAGTACTCACAAGACACTGGCTTCAGGTTTTGACTCTCAAATATAGTACATTTATCTTCGTTGAGTTGTTCCTAGATTGAAGAATGCATGGTGTGTGTGTGTGTGTGTGTATAAAATCAAATTCTGGTTGTATAACTATGTATATGGATGACATTGTGATCACTAGTGGTAATAGAATTTCAAAATTGGAAGATTTTCCTTAAATCAAGTTTCAGACCAAAAACGTTGGAACGTTTCAGTATTTCTTAGGGATTAAAATTGTTCGAGGAAGTAAGAGAATCTTCTTATCTTAAAGGAAATATGTTTTCAATCTTTTGAGTAAAATAGGAATGCTTAGATGTAAACTTTATGATACTCTTATAATTTCGAATGTTAATCTTAACTTAGAAAATGGGGAATTGTTGGAAAACCTGGAGCAGTATAGACATTTAGTAGGTAAACTAACTACTTTACCATAACTAAGATCAGATATTACCTTTTTGGTAAATGTAGCAAGTTAGTTTATAAATTTTTCAAGAACATCACATTGGGATGCAATTATGCACATTATAAGATATTTTAAAAAAGCACTTGATGTGGGATCTTGTATAAAAATTATAGTTATTACAAAATTGACGATTTCTTTGATGCAAATTGGGCAAGATGTCATATGAATAGAAGATCCATCTTTAGGAACTATGTTTTTATTTGTGGGAATTTTGTATTTTAGAATAGTAAGAAAGAAGTGATGGTGTCGTGTTCAAGTGCAAAGTCTAAGTATCTAGCCATGGCTCATATTACATTTGGATTTATGTGGATTTCTTACTTTCTTCATTTGTTTGGAATTGAGTTTTTTAAAACTATGTAGTTATGGTGCAATAATTGGACTGCTACTCATATTGCTATAAATTTAATTTTTCATGAATAGACAAAACATGTAAAAGTTGATTATCATTTTGTTAGAGAGAAAATTTAGGAAAGGATTGTTGGTCTTAGGCATATTAGAATTGGGGAATAATTGATTGACTTGTTTATTAAAGCTCTCCCAGAAAAATAGATTAATTATATTTGTAAAAAGTTGGGCATGTTTGAGATAGAGAGTGCTAGTAGGTATTAGATGAGAATTATAGGCTTATAGGCCTAGATGAATTTTAAGCTTACTGTAACTCTCTCTCTCTCTCTATATATATGTATATATTATAAAATAAATAGATATGTTAGCTTCTAGTTTGGGTATGGTTTCGAAAATTAGTTTCTATTAACAATAGTCATAGAAGGAGATATGAAATAGCAGAAATGAAGAATATAGGGATTCAAGGACATACCTTGGTATTTGTAGCGTGGAGGATGAAACTTGGGGTTGTGGTTGGGCCTTGAGTGTAGTAAGCCAAGTAGGAATGAGTAGTGGTTCGACAATTTGGAATGTCATTATCATTAAATACACATAAATAATACCCTTTTCAGTAAAAATGGTAAAGCTAAATATATTTTACTCACCACAGATGATTGATAAGTAAAATACTATTATGTCAATGTGGGTTTGACTGTAAATCTAGCAGTGTGCTTTTTACTTGATGATAGAGTTAGAGCTTAATTTCTGTACTACTGCAACTGTTACCTGCGTAAGTATGCTTGAACAGCTTCCTCGTATAACAGATGTTTGTTGAGGATGTTATGGAGCTGGTTGAGCTGTATCCAGTAAGGAATTTTCTTGTAGGACTTCCTGGAATTGATGGTTTATCAACTGAACAAAGAAAGAGACTTACAATTGCTGTGGAATTGGTTGCCAATCCTTCTATCATATTCATGGATGAGCCAACATCCGGCCTTGATGCTAGAGCTGCGGCAATTGTTATGCGTACTGTTAGAAATACAGTGGATACAGGACGAACTGTTGTCTGCACAATTCATCAACCAAGTATCGACATATTTGAATCATTCGACGAGGTGCATTTTGACTTTTGAGTTTTGAGATTTGGAAGATGAAACTGGTGTTTCTAGACTTAACATCTATTTTTGTCTCTTGCTAATTTGGTTTATGTCAAGTAAGTTTCTCTAATGATAGTTGGTATCAATTTGGTCCCTAAATAATCTATTTCATCCAATATAATTTGTTGTTAACCTGGCGTTAAAAAGATAATGGAATACTAACGGGCAATGCTGGCATGTTAGAAATAAGGCATGCCACTTCGTTGTTTCCTTAACTCTTTTTAACAGCAAGTTAACACGAGTGGTTGGATAAAATTTCTTTAATGGAGGACTAAACCTGTAAGAAAGGGTCATGCTTCGGTACTAGCTTAAGGATTTGTTTGACATAATGATTGAATTATAATGATAAAAATAATTAATTATTAATAAATTTGAGTATATATCATGATTTTATATTTGACGTGACTCATAATAATAATTGAATTTTCTGAGAGATAGTTGATTTTAAATATTTTTAATTAAAAAATTACGATTAAATAATAAGTTATTTTTTGTACTTTATTTTTTAATTATAATTTTTATTTTTCTAAAGAACTTTACACTATTACCTTTCAAGAAAAATAATTATTGTTAAAAATAATGTTATTAATAAGAGAAAGATCATAATTATTATACATTATAATTAATCAATAATTAATTATTTTCATTATTATATCAAATAAGCTCTGAAATTGTTTAAAATAGTACCAATATGACTTCTTGCAATTTTTCTATAAAATCTTTTAATTTTTTAATTAAAATTTGCAATTTTCCATAAAACCTTGAATATGTATTTGTTGCAATTATGACTAAATATTAAAATATTGAAGATTTATATAAAAGGCTGTAATCTCATACCTTCTACGAAAAAGTTATATAAAAAATTGCAAGTTTCAAGGGGAAAAAAAAATTACAACTTTTTAACACAATGTTTCATATCGAAGTGAAATCCTGTGAGAAATATCTCTGAGGGACTAGATACAAATCATACTAATAGTTATTTAGTACTATTTCTGGGATTATTACGAAGACATCACCTTACCATCTTGCTGTCATCTGCCCTTTAGCTGCTTTTGATGAAGAGGGGAGGACAAATCATATATGGTGGTCCCCTTGGCCAACATTCTCAGAATCTAATAGAATACTTTGAAGTGAGTGTGATTTATGCAATGCAAATATATAAATTCTTGAAATGAGTTAGTTGTATGAAATCTTCTATGATGTCTGCAAACATTTTTAGGCTATTTCTGGAGTTCCTAGAATTAAAGAAGGTTATAATCCTGCCACCTGGATGTTGGAGATCAGTTCTCCAGCAGTTGAGTCTCAGCTTGGCATAGATTTTTCAGAATTATATGCCAAGTCGGAATTGTATCAGTAAGTACTGTTTGAAGCCACATTATCATTTAATAGTTATTTCTGGCCTCTAGGTCCTTTCCTAATACCAGAAACAACTAAAAATTGAGACCTAAGGATACATCAAATGGGTATTTTAGCATCAAGTTGGTATCAATATCACAACATTTATATCAATTTAGTACTATCATAAATTTCTCTATTAAAATTGATTACATGGCATATGTTTAATAATGTTTTAATTGATACAGATGTTAAATTCCATAGTGGAATTGCTAATGAAAAGGGTTACCGATAGCAAATATATTTGAAACCTCGAAACCCCAATTCATTTCTTCACTAAATTTATAAACCATACATGGACTCTCAAGTTTCCTTACATTGCCATTTCAAATAATGAACATATTAGAATGAAGCAAAGTCAATATTTCAAGTGAAAATGACTCCTCATGTGAAATTTAGTGGCAGTGGTACCAAATTGATGCAAAATTTTCAAAATTGATATTGAAATGATGTTGAAAAACATCTCAATTTTAGTACTAATTTGATATTTTTATAATCTTTCAAGTACTAATTTAGTAATCTACTCCATTTTTCCATATTAACTTGTTTCTTTTCATTTTAGTATGAATCAGGAACTTATTAAAGACCTCAGCAGGCCATTACCAGGGACAAAGGACTTGCATTTCCCAACTAAATACTCCCAAACTTTCATGATTCAGTGTGCTGCTTGCTTCTGGAAACAGTACTGGTCATATTGGAGGAACCCTCAGTATAATACCATGCGGTTCTTCTTGACATTAGCAGTTGGTGTCATTTTTGGAATCATCTTCTGGAACAAAGGGGATAAAATGTAAGACCACAAGTTCTCTTGTCAGTATCTTAATTCAGTAGCACCTGTCAACTTGCACTCTATGGAGCACAGATACTTCATTTTTTATCACGTACTGGTATTGTATTTGTATTCGATGTATGTCAGTATTGGATACTTGACAATACTTATTTTGTTAGGGATGAAATTAAAGAAATGATATAGTCTGAAGAGGAAAGTGCTTTAAAATACGTGGATGAAAAAAATTAGGGGAGTTTTGTCAAATCCAAATCCTGAGACATTCAATTCATATCATCTCACAAATTACGTGAGACCCACTGCAGAAACATTTACAGGAAATATAAAGGGATACCTTTTTTTTCATGCTTATAAATTTGAATTATATAAATGGGAGACAAATTATGTGCAGACACAAGGAACAAGACCTGTTTAATCTCATGGGAGCTATATTTTCTGCCGTTTTCTTCCTTGGAGCCACCAACACTACTGGTGTCCAACCCGTTGTTGCAATAGAAAGAACCGTCTTCTATCGTGAAAGAGCAGCTGGAATGTACTCATCTCTTTCTTATGCATTTGCTCAGGTAATTGCAGCATATGCTTTAACATGAAGCACAAACACTACAAAAAACAAGCTGTTTCCTGTATTCAAATTCAATACTTGACACTTCTTAAATTGTTTAATGTGATTTAAACACACCATAGGAATATTTCAGATATATTTGATACAATTCTTGATGCTTTCAAATATAAATATGTCGATAACTACATATCTATATATTTTTTGCATATCTAAGTCGTATTATATCCTTGTACTTTTAGATTTGCTATGTCATTGTATTCATGTTGTGTCATCTCACGCGTTTCATGTTTATATACATGCTTCTCATGTCTTTTCGTTGAAAGAAAGAAAAACGTATACAATAAAGGTTGAATACTAGGGTAGCACCCCATGACACAAAATCTTGACTTTCTATTTTGGTGGACTTCAGAAAAAAGAAAATGATGGAGCCCCCCAAGATGGAAGGCCAAGATTTAATGGTATTCATTGTATCATTTTATGGGTGCTATGAAGTGTCCACCATAATCTGATTGACTTGGTAAATTTATGTGTCTGCAAACATTTTCTTGCAGGTAGCAGTGGAGATGATTTATGTTGCTATCCAAACTCTTGCATACACTCTTATCCTTTTTTCAATGATTGGCTTCAATTGGAAGTTTGACAAGTTCTTATGGTTCTATTACTTCATATTCATGTCCTTTGTCTACTTCACACTTTATGGAATGATGACTGTGGCTCTCACACCAAACCACCAAATTGCTGCCATTGTTATGTCCTTCTTTCTCAGTTTCTGGAACCTTTTCTCTGGCTTTCTGATCCCAAGGAAGGTATGTATAGCAATGAAATAACCATCCAAAAATCCTCTAATAAACAAAATTAAATGGAGTTCAAATATGCATGGCTCACAAATTATTTGCCTTGGGTGGACATCTTTAAGATTCATATCAGGAAGAAAATTCTATTTTATAGCTGGAATAATGAGATTATTATTCCCAAAAGATGAAAGATAGATTCATGTATATAAGTAAACCCCACTTGCGTGTAACTTGTAATTGCAGATTCCATATGCAAGAATTTATTTCTGAGTGAGAGATTTCTTTTGCTTTAGAAATAAGATAAAATTTCTTTGAAGTATATGACCATCTTGTTAGGTTATTCCATGTCGGTTGTGGTTGTGAAAGGGGGTTGGGTGTTGGAATATAAATGTAAGGAAAGACTCAATTCTTGAATTAGTTTTTGTGGTTAAGAAGACCAAAAAGACTTCTTAACACATCTTTATGAAGAGAATATTTTATTATTTATGTATTAATGACTCAATTGACTCTTTTCTTTTTTAAGTATAATATGTGTATATAAAAGTTTTAATCTGCAGACAAAAAACCAAAAAGGCAGTTACGGGAATAGATAATGCTAACTCACACTAGTAAACCAGATGGAGAGTCCCACCACTGCAGTTGTGAGGCTTGCCAGTGACACACGTGCGCACGCGCACAAGAGTTTTTTAGGTCATTTTTCTTGTATGTCAGAGAGAAATGAATACAAAATTCTTATATGCAATGGGATCAAGAATCCTTTTTTATGTATAATAGGACCCACAAGAAATCATGCATGATATGAATTTTCTGGAATCATAATATTGTAAGATACAGTGAGACTATTAACTAAATGCTTATCACAATTTGCAGCAAATTCCAATATGGTGGAGGTGGTATTATTGGGCATCCCCAGTGGCTTGGACTATCTATGGCCTGGTGACATCGCAAGTTGGTGACAAAGTTACTTCAATAGAGGTTCCTGGTTTAAGACCAGTATCAGTAAAACTCTACCTCGACATGAAAATGGGTTTTAAATATGATTTCCTTGGAGTTGTTGCTGGGGCTCACATTGCTTTTGCCATCCTCTTCCTTTTTGTTTTTGCATATGCCATCAAGTTCCTTAATTTCCAAATGAGATAGTTGACACATTGAAATAAATAAATAAATATAGTGTTACTTGATATGTACATTAAGATTTGTACATGTTACGTGATATATACATGAGATTTGTGAACGATAAAGTAAGCTGCGGGTTAATGGGTAAATAATGAGTAATTTGAGTATTACAAAGGAGTCTTGGATTTAAACCTTCTTACCTATAAAATTGTATCGAAGAGTGATTAAAGGCATAGAATAAGAATTTGGGATTAGGTTTTGGCTCCAATTCTCTTGGCATTCAATCGTTAATGCCAAGAGTAGCTAAATAAATTATAATGAGTGATTTTTACTGCAAAGTTGTACCCGAATTATAGAAGCTGCGATAGTTATTGTGTCTTAGTCGAGAAATTAAAATAGTGGTTTTCTTTTACTTTTTCTTTTTTTTATAACACTTTAAATCACAAATAAGTGCAACTCAATCTAATTATAGTAGGTGAGTAAAGTGTATTTTTTCTGTTTATGTTGTGTTGGTACAATGAAATAAAATTAAATAATCATTCCATAATTATGTTTAGTACAATAAATATCGAAGAAATTGACATTAAAAAAAGAGTCAATGATAGTATTATTTTTAAAAATAAAAAGAAAGTGCAAAATTAAAGTCATAATTATGTAATTTATTATATTATTATTCTTTACTTATTTATAATTGCACATGTTAGTAAATGTAAGAGGAATATGAATAAGATTCATATATACCAAAATATCAAAGTACACAACGAAAAAATTTTGGATCTGATGTTTATTTTCACTAGTCGTATTGGCAATCACTTTGGAAAGATAATTTTATTCACGGCCTAAACCTCCTTTTGTGTGTAGAGAGAAAAGAGAGAGAGTTTCGACAAGATTTTGAGAAATATTTTGTTAACTAACCTCAAACTTCTTTTCTTCTGCCTAATTATAAACATTTCTTAGATTGGGGTATGGATTAGGTTATGGGTCCATTTTAGGCAACCTGGATCCATGATCTAACATCTTTTACTTATATATAATGGGATCCATACTGTCTTAATATCTCATAAGTGAACATTATCTCTTATACTTTATAACAAATCATACAAGAAAATAGGCCGTGTAACCAGCATACTTCGAGAGCTTTTTGTTATATATCTGTTAGGAATGTATAACTTTTCAATAAGCAATGGATCTTAAGTAAACTTTAATTATGCAACACCTTAGATCATTTTATCAGATTCAAATTTATTAAATGATCTCATTCAAATGCATTATTGTATTCACAATTATAAACACATTACAACTAGTATACCAATGAATACAAATATAATGTAATATATTGAATGATCTTTCTCTTTTATCAAATTTCTTGATTTTAATTTAATTTGCTTTTCTAGTAATACTCCATTAGATTGAATCTCTCATAATCCTTTGGTAATATTTTAAAATAGCAATCATTAAATTTAAATCTTAAAAAATAGAATATAGTCATAAGGGTACAAATATGAGGACTTTATTACCTTAAAGGTCTCACACAGCTGAGATCTAGATTTTAATCACCTATATTGATCATAATTTGCACACGTGGTATGAAATACGTGTTACAATATTCTCTCCTTTTCTCATAGAGCATATGTCTTTATATAATGTATTAATACTGTACAAATAATAGTTTAGACATACTTAATGTCTAGCCTGAGTTCACTAATCTACTCTTTTTTATTTCCATCAGAACTCATATTTGGTAATTTAGATAGATGAAGTGAATTCTTCATTAATTCACTCGTGATCTTACATATGACCTTATCTTATTCATTAACAAGACAATATTCATATTTTAAGATTGGCTCTTGATTATCACTTAGATAAGAAGCTTAAAATTATCTCATCTCCTATCAATTACAAAAATTAACAAGAGGTGATTACCCGTGTGAGAAGGTTAATCTTCTATCTATTTGACATACTTTTCAATAACTTAAGAATGTTCTAAGAAATATTCTTACATCTATATATGTAGGCTTATACTAAACACAATCATTATTCAGACATTTATGAATATTGTTAAAAGAAATTATAATAATTGCATCAATGCCTGTGCAATCCTTGGGATTTCATATATTTTACAAATACATCATGAGGAATAGGCGTAGTCATGCGATCTGCTACCATCTCATACGTAGAAATGTATTTCATGTTCACTTCTTTATGCGCAACTATATCTCTCACAAAGTTATACTTGTGTCTATATGCTTAGTCTTGCAATGATATTTGGATTCCTTTGTGTATGCTATGGCTGCTTGGTTATCATAGTTTATTAACACTAGATCAACAATGTTAGCATTTAGACCTAAATGATTCAAGAACCTTTTAAGCCACATTGCTTCTTGTACTACTACTGAAAATACTACAAATTTAACTTCCATTATGGATAAGGTTATGCATGATTGCTTCTTACTACTCCAAGATATGGTGCCATTATTTAGTAAGATGTACCCAGAGGTAGACTTTCTTTCATCTAAATCTCGTCCCTAATCAGCATCATTGTAGTATTTTAATTGCAAATTATTTCCCTCATAACATAATAAATAGTGGGCAATACCTTTTAGATACCTTAGTATCCTTTTAACTGCTTTCCAATGTGTTGCGCCTATGTTGGATTGATATTAGCTTAACATACCAATGGTAAAATAAATATCTGATTTAGTGTACATCATTGCGTACATCAAGTATCCAACTGCACTTATATAAGAAACTTTTCTTATATATGTTTCTTCTTCTAGAGTCTTAGGACACATCCTTTAGCTTAGATTTTCACCTTTTAGCAATAAGAGTGTCTATGGGTTTATAATGTTATATTTAGAATTGTTCAAGAATTTTATTGATATAATGCTTTTATGATAGAGATAATAATTTCTTTGAATGATTTCTTGAAATCTTAACTTCAAGAATATATGCAACTTCACACATATCTTTCATTTCAAAATTAGATGATAACCATCCTTTAATTTCATTAACATACTCCTTACTATTTTCAGCTATAAGTATATCATCAATATATAACAATAAAATTATAAACTTATCTTTAGACCTTTTTATATATACATAATAGTCTTTGTTAATCATGATAAAATCATTTGACATAATCATATTGTGAAAGTGAACATACCATTATCTTGAAGATCACTTCAAACCATATATAGACCTCAAAAGTTTATAAACTTTGTTTTCTTAAGCCTTTTTTAATAAAACTTGCAGACTGTTGCATATAGATTTCTTCTTTTAAATCTCCATTGAAAAATGCAGTCTTTACTTCCATTTGATATAATTCAAGGTGCTAGCAACTATAACTAGTAACAAATGGATTAAGGTGAATTTGACAACAGGTGAAAAAGGTTTCCTCATAATCTATTCCTTCCTGTTGTGTGTAGCCTTTTGCTACTAGTCTAGCCTTATATTTTTCAATAGTACCATCATCCTTATATTTGATTTTGAGGAAACATTTGTTCCCAATGGCCTTACATATTTTTGAAAGATCAACAAGTTCCTAAACTTGATTTGATGTCATAAACTCCATCTTTTCTTCCATTGCTTTTTGTCTAATCTTCCTTATTAGGGTCAGAAAAAGCCTTTGTGATATTTCTTGGCTCATTTTCATCTTGTATAATGGCCACAAAGGCTTCACCACCTTCAATGTCGAAATGACAACGAGGAATGCCTCTTTTGCCACTATGTTGTAATTGAGGCCTTGGAGAAATATATTTTTCAGGGATCCTTAAATTGCTTCCACTCGAACTATGATCATTAATCATTTGAGTATTCATATTTGGATTACTCCTATGCTGATTAAGATCACTATCATTTGCATTCGATATTGAAAATATGTTTCCTCCCATTCAAAGGAAGTGAGTCTTAAGCGCTTGTATCCATAGTCTTGTATAAAGATAAGTCCTTATTTATATCACCTTATTTAGAAAAACCATTCTCTAAGAATGTGACATCTCGTGATTCAAATTCTGTGATGTTGGTGTGTATCCTAGGAGGCAATCATAAACATGATTATAATAATGCATAATATAATATTTTATTTTAGGTAATGCAATTATTATACTTTGTTTTCATATATATATCTGCACAATTTATAACTTAATATAATAATTATCCCTGAAATAATTTTATTATTCCTAAAATGCCCTTAATAAAGTATTATTATAAAAAAATAATAATAATACATTGAGATTAGCATGTATAGTAACTGATGATTATGAATCATGGATATATGATATCAAGTCAATATATGAGTATATTATTAGTGAACAGATGTATTGGATTAACCCGTAATGAAAAAACTACATGGATTGTCATATGTTATTAGTTATTCTCATAAGACCACAATGCATGTAGTCTTTTAACCTAAAGTTACTACGGTTCCTTATATGAGGAGTTACACACTTTGATGTCGTCTTGTATCACCTTTAACTAGGATATGTTATAGGACATTGATTAGGTGTTTCATGAATCATGTAGAGGGATGTGAGTGATATAGATGAGATTTTATTCCTATTACATAGTAGAAGTGATATCCATGGGCCCTTTGATTGAGTGAGATTAAGAAATGCATGGTCATACTCAAATGGATCAATATGAGATATTAATCATTTGCTTAAGTTAGTCTACTCAGTATCAAGAAACATAAATTGAACGTTAACGAGAATGACGCATTCCATGCCTCTAGTTTGATTTGGATATCATTACAAAAGGGATTATGTTGCAAAGTGTTGTTCACATATTAAGTGAATATTGAGTCATAGATATTTTTACTACTTAGGTGGCAGTGATGCATTGCTAGATATTATTTACTATCTATGGTCCACAAATGAGCTATTATTAATGTAGTAAGAACCTACAGATTCACACAAAAAGGAGTAGGAATGAGATAATAATTAATTAGGTTTTAGTTGGACTAAAATTCAATTCATTAGGTTTATTTTCGTGCATATATATATATATTATTAAAATAATAATATATTTTCACATAATATATGGTATATTATGTGATATTATTTGATATTAAAGTAATATTAGATAATTACGTTATTAGATATTAGATAATTATATTATGAGATAATATTATTTTCTAAATAACTATATGCCTTTTTAATATTAGATAATTATATTATAAGATAATGTTATTATCTAATATTGGATAATGGATAAGTCCTATCTCTCCTTGTAACTCCCTTACTTATTAACACCTTATTCTCATTAAATAGGTAATTATTGCATACTAATTTGCCTTCTACTCCAAACCAACTTAGAATATCTCAAATTCTTGTATTTCATACAAGATAAGCACGAGTCATGTAATTATACAAAATGTTCAACTTACAAATCGTACATCCATCACCTATTACATCACCAACTATATAAACATTTTTAATAAAATTTCAAAACATCATTCTCCTCTATCATGAGAGCCTTTGGAAGCATAACCTGGAATGGTTAGTAACAATACAAAAACATGAGAAATAAAGTTTCCCAGTAGCTAGCTAATACCATAAAAATATATCAAGCCATTCCAGATCCTTAAGCAAATTCCAGATCCTTAAGCAAATAAAACATTCATTTTAAAAACAATTAATCATTTATCATTTCAATCCATACCGTTGTAGGAAATATGCATTGCACGTAACAATCATCAAGCCCCTTCAAGGACTTATATAGATATCTAGATGGCCATCACAGATAGTAGTACCTAGGCCTATATACAGCATCACACTGTCTTCCTAGGGTACTCGGGCCAAAGGCCTAACATACAGCATCATGCTGTCTTCCCGAGGTATCGGGCCATAGGTACCGCACACTTGTCATCCCCGGGGAACTCGAGCCATAGGCCTAACACAATATTTTACTGTCTTCCCGGGTTGTGCACATAGCAATTTCATACACATTCCGTACAATGGCATAAAATACAGAGAATCATGTAAATAGAAAACGAGGCTTAAGGATAAAGCTAGCTACCTTTTACAAGCTTCCAATGTGATGTTTCCTTTGCCCTCACTAAAAACTCCTTTACAACTCCCTTTGCCTTTCCAATTGTCACTCCTTAGTCTACATAAATACACATCATAGTTCTTATTAGAACATCATCATTTTCCTTAAATCTCATATATTCTTTAGTTCCTCCACATTGATAGATGCACAAATGCATACTTAGATGCTCTATACTTTGTTTTCAAGCTTTGAAATGACATATATGAGCATTAGAAAAGGATCCAAAGGCAAAACCATACAAATCCTGAAGAATCAAAGCCAAAATGTTCACTTGACAAAGTACACGGGGTTCCCATACCCCGTGTTGAGGGCCGTGTTTCTTTCTGGATCACTTCGAGGCTTTACTGGCTTGGTCAGAGAAGAACACGGGCCGTGTTCTACCCCGTGTACAGAACATGGGGTACAACATGGGCCGTGTTCTACCACATGTACATTACTGATCAACCTTCGTAAAAGAACACGGGGTGGAACATGGGCCGTGTTCTACCCCGTGTACATTACTGATCTGCCTTCGTAAAAGAACACGGGGTGGAACATAGGCCGTGTTCTACCCCGTGTACATTACTGATCTTCCAAAAACACATTAAATGGCTAAATCTCCTTCCTTCCTTCTTTTCCATATTCATGGTTTTGGCTTCTCAAAAGGGAAATTGCACACACACACTTTCATAATTCATAATTTCATCTTCCATAGGCTTCATAATTCATAAAAATTATTCTAACTTCATCAATTTAGCCAAGTTCCAAACATATCATGCCAATTCCATACAACACCATTATGCCTCTAAAACCCAAGTGTGTACATCATGGTTTCTTGTTGTTTTCACACCAAACCAAAGCCATAGATTAACATAACAACATCCAAAACACCATTAAACATATTCAAATCATCCTAAACTCCATGTTCAATCACCCTTGACCACACCTACATCAAAATTTCAAGAAACTAAAAAGAGTACATTAAAGAGCTCTTAGAGGAGAACATTTTTACCTCTTGATGTAACTTGAAAATCCTCACTTGGAGCTCACCAAACTTAATCAAACTTGAGCTTTTCTTCAATCTAAGCACACCAATGGATAGAGCTTGATGAGAAGAGCAACTTTCCCTTCTACACCTAAGCTTAAAACTTACTATTTTTGGGTGAAAAAGCTAAGAGAAACTTTCTCTCTCTTCCTTCTCTCTCTCACACGTCCAAGCTTGCTCTCATGGAGATTTCTGCAGCTTTTAGGAGAAATGGAGAAGAAGGTAGAGTTTTCATGAAGCTTCAAGGGCATTCTTGCCATTTCTTCAAATAAGGACACTTGTCCATTTTCTTCTAACAAGGACACTTGTCATGTGTCCATTAGTCTCACTAAAAGAAAATCACATATCACACCCCAAAATCTTGGTTATTCATATTAGTTACCAAATTCTTAGTTATTTCACTTTAACCACACCCGATTTTGCACTTTTGCAATTTAGTCCATAGGGTTTCTGTCTGTTTAAAAATCCTTACACTGTTAAACTTAGATAACTCTCCTTTTTTAGGGTTTTCTAACCTCCTCTGATCATCTATACTGCTTATGGAAATCAATTCTTTTCCTACTATCCCTTTTTCCTTCAAAATTTTGTTTACTTTTACACTTAAATCCTTTCAACTTAAGATTCACCCACCAAGCTAATTCAAACGTGCTCTTTACTTCTACGACCTTAGAATTTAGAGATTCAAATAATAGAATTAAAAATTCGGGACATTACACTCCTCACTCTCTCTATAATAAGGATAAAGTGATAGTTGTCAAGTGTGATTGAGATTTTTTGGAAGCATTATCCTAGTAAGACTAGGAATATAGTTTGCTTTAATTCTATAAAAGAAACTTGAAGGTAGCACTTTAGAAATACACATTAGTTGCCATCAAACCCTAAATCATTCAAAAAAATGCACTAATCCTAATCCTAGAGAGAGAGAGAGAGAGAGAGAGAGAGAGAGACGTATCCTAACAGATTCATGGAAGGTGAGAAGTCTTTATTCACTTTGTGTGGATACTATAGAGATGTTGTACCTTCTGGTTAGCATTTGATTCGTGATTTATCTTAGTCTTTCAAAGTTCTGTTTAGAAAGAACATGAGCACATAAAAGGTAAAATCCTAACATTGATTTATGCCTTTTTGCATAGTTCCTTGGTGAGTTTCAGATAATTTTTTTTTAATTTTTCGCTACGTATGTTGATATGAAATCTAACATGTAAGACTCTCACTATCATGTTCACCAATGAACACATAGCCTTTTAAATGTTTTGAGTATCTGATAAAGATACATTTCTTTTCTTAAACACCTAATTTGCTATGTGGGTACGAGGTATCCAGAATATAAGCTACACATCCCCAAGGTCATAAAATACTTAGGTTAGATTTTTGCTTTATCCATAACTTATATGGCGTATTAGGAATTGATTGTTAGTGTGTGTCTCAAAAGCCAATCATAGAGATGATTGCAATATTACACAATGTATTACGTTTCATTTTGGTAATATAATTATTATATTTTATTTTATTTTATTTTATGCAAATTACAACTTAATATATAATAATTATCCTTGGAATAGTTTTACTATTCCTAAAATGCCCCTAGTCAAGTATTATTACAAAAAGGATAGTAATAATACATTGAGACTAACATGTATAGTGACTGATGATTATGAATCATGGATATGTGATATTAAGTCAATACATGAGTATATTGTTAGTGAACAATGTACTAGACTGATCTACTATGAGAATATTGCATGGATAAATGTGTTATTAGTTATTTTTATATGATCACAAATGCACATAGTCCTTTAACTTGAAGTCACTACGGTTCCCTACATGAGAAATTACTCATTTTGATGTCGTCCTATGTCACCTTTAATTGGGATGACGAGTAGGAAGTTGATTGGGTGTGTCACAAATCATGCAGAGGGAAGTAAATAATGTAGATGAGATTTTGTTACTCTTGTATAAAAGAGAAATATCCTTGGGCCCCTTAATTGAGTGAAATTTAGAAATGCATGGCCATGCTCAATTGGATTAATATGTGATATTGATGATTTATTTTAAGTCCACTCAGTATCAAAAAATATAAATTGAACATTGACGAGGATCATGCCTCCAGTTTGATTTGGATATTGTTACAAAAGGAATTATGATGCAAAATGTTGATCATATATTAGGTAGATATTGAATCATAAACACTCTTACTACTTAAATGGTAGTGATGCATTACTAAATACCGCTCACTGTTTATAGCCTAAAATGAGTCATTATCAATGTAGTAAGAACCTACAGGGTCACACAAAAGGAATAGGAATGAGACAATAATTAATTAAATTTTAGTTGGACTAAAATTCAATTAATTGAACTTATTTTCGTGCATATATATATATATATTATTAAGATAATATATATTTATTCATGTAATATATATAGTATATTATGAGATATTATTTGATATTAAAGTAATATAAGATAATTATATTATTAGATATTAGATGATTATATTATGAGATAATATTATTATTATTATCTAATATTAGATAATTAATATATAAGTCCTATCTCTCCTCACTCTCTCTAGGATAAGGATAAGGATAAGGTAATAGTTATTTAGTGTGATTAAGATTGTTGAAATATTATCCTAATGGGACAAGGATTGTGATATGCCTTAGTTCCATAAAAAGGACTTGAAAGGCAGCATATCACATAACACATATTGGCTTCAATCAAACCCTAAATCACTCTAGAAAATGTCCAAATCAATCCTAGTGAGAGAAACAAATCCTAAAAGTTTCGTGGAGGAAAGAAGTCGTTATTCACTCCATGTGGATACTGTAGAGACGTTGTACCTTCTGGTCGGCGTTTGATTTATCTCGATCTCTCAAGGATTCATTTAAAAAGAACATGAGCACAAATAAGGTAAAACCCTAATATTGGTTTATGACTTTTGCATGGATCCTAGGAAGATTTTGGATCAAAATTTAAAAATTCCATTACATATATTGATCTGAATCCTAACATTGATTTGCTAAGCACGATTAAGGATAAATGTAATGGTTAAGACTGCATCACCCTAATAAGTGATAGGAATTTTTTTTTATGCCATCATAGACCTAACCATTTCTAAGAATGTTTGATTTCATCTCTCTGCAACACTATTTTGTTAAGGAGTATGTGGATTTTTCAATTGATGCTAGATCCCTTTTTCATCACATAGTTGTCTAAACTGATCAAACAAATACTCACGACCATGATTAGTTTGTAATGCTTTTATTTTTCTATCTAATTAATTTTTAACTAAGCTTATATAGCTTTGGAAGCAACTCAATGCTTTAGATTTGTGTGTTATCAAATAGACAATACCAAATCATGTAAAATCATCTATAAATGTGATGAAATAGAAAGCTCCATGCCTAGCTCTTACATTCATTGGACTACGTATGTCAAAATGGACTAATTGCAAAGAAAAGTCAGCTCTGATTACTTTTACTAGCTAAGTAATGCTTGCAAGTAGATAAATCTACTTTGTCATAATTAGGTAATAACCCTTTTTTAGTTAGTCTATCCATACAATGTTGACTAATATGGCCAAGTTAAGCATGTCAAACATTTGCATCAATTTAAAAATTATGTGGTGACGTAAACATGAAATAACTAAGATTACATTCATAATAATCAGTATCTATGACAATAAAAGCCATTTATAATATAACCAGATTCATAATGAGTTATCCTTAAAGATAATTCAATATTGTCATCAACAAGATACAAATTAAAATCAAGTTTTAACAAAATCAACATAGAGATTAAATTTTGGTAAACTAAAGTGCATATAAAACATTATGCAAGAGTAGAGTTTAGCCGTCTTGCAAGACTAACTTGCATGTGTCAATTCCTTGACCTGCAACTCATGCATTATTTCCTATATAGATCCATTTTGTTGCATGTGATATTCATTGAAATTCCATTTATTTCCTATGTAGATCCATTTTATTCCATGTGATATTCATTGAAATTCCATGAAGGTGTCTTGATCCTTTTCTACATGATCCATTACCTTTGAGTCTACAATCCGTAAAGGATGAAAATCTATTAAAAAAATAGAACTAGATGTACAAAGTTCACTAACTTGAGTATAGCTTAATACTTTCTTAGGTTTAGGGCAATCATGGGCAAAATGCGCTTTCTTATTGTAATTGAAACACTTGACATTGGTCATGTTCTTATTCTTGAAAGGATGTTTTCCTTTCCTATGTTATTTATTTGTTGATTTCTTGCTAAAATGAGCTTCCTTCTTTCTTCCATCTTGGGACCTATTTTTATATTTGTGCTTTCACCTAGAAACTTTTCCTGAGCTGGATAAAGTCATATACACATCTGTGTTAAGTTTAATAGCTTTAAGCCTTTCTTTTTCTAGCTCAAGGTGGTGCATAACATTATCTATTATTTGGATGCTTTCATTATAGGTTAAATGCATCTTCATATGCTCCTAAGAATGAGGCAATGTATGCATTACAACTTGGACTTGTTACTCATCAATAAAAACAAGACCTGTATCTTTTAATTCATAAATCATGTTTAGCATTTCTTATAAATATTTTTTCATTAAATGTTTAAGTTTCTTTTTGTAAGTGTCAAATTTGATTGTGAGAGATCTTAGTTTAGTTACAAATATTCCACCAAACTTATTTTTCAAAGCAAACCACATGTCCCTAGCCAAGTTGTAATTCCTAAATTCTCGCATAATGTCATTCTTCATGCTGCTTAGCAATGTAATGCAAGCGAGAGAATTCTTCCTTTTCCAAACTTCATAAGCCTCTCGATCTCGCCTATGTTAGGTTGTATTTCCTGTCTCAGGCTCATCTAGAACAATGTTGAGTGCTTCTAGAGCCTCTTACTCTTCTAGCACATATTGGATTTTCATGCTTCAAATTTTGTAATTGTCACCATTTAGTTTCTCACCCTTATTAAGTTAAGTAACAATGTTTTTGGAAGCAATAACCATTATGTTTGTAGAAACATGAATTTCTATATATAGATAAAATTGTACATAATTAATGTCTAGCCATACATATATATCTACTTTAGCTCTAATTAATTATGTTAGGACTAGTTCACATATAGGGTTAGAGTTAAAAAATCACTACGTTTAATGAGAGGCTAATACTAAAACAATTAATTAGGCAAAGCATACTAAATAGAACAATTTATAGATATGCAATTTTAAATAAAGAATTAAATAATTTGAAACATGTTTCAATAATATAATACATAAAAAATAGAAATTACATAAAATATCAGATATCAAATATTCACCTAAAGTTTACAATGTTTTTAAATGTTTGATTCTTTGTAGAAAAGAGCTAACAAATCTATTATATAGCTTTTGCGAAAACTTGATTTTGGTATTAGATTTCCTATTTAACTGACAGTACTGGTAAAAATTTAGATCATGTTTGTGATTTTTACATTCTAAATAATCTAATACAAATTTATGAACAATACTATTATATTGTTTGCGTCCCCTTGTTCTTTCTAATAAGAAATCTAATATATTCTTTCAATAATTAGTAGGTAAGGCATTTCGTAGGGCCTTTGATTTCTTTGATTTCTGGTTCATTTTTAAAATACCAGCCCATATCAAGTTTTGAACTTTTTCATGAAACTTGATGATATGATTTACAAGATATACAAAATTTTCTTTATAAACTTTTGGATCAGTTTGGAGATTTTTGAGCTTAGCAGTCAACCTATTAACTTCTTATCTTTGTGCTAGAGTTTGTATGACTCTTAGTGTACATATAAGTCTTACCATTTTTCTATAACATATACAAAAATAAATAACTCAATTAGATTCCCAAAGAAATAAATTTGCATAAAAAATTATGCTTAAAAATGTCCATTATAAAAAAAAAATTTAATAATTTTGTACATCATGTAAATAGTGTGAAAAAAATTCTCACAATAATTATATAAAAAATTTGCTATGAGCCAATATGTTATAACCATATTATTGGGCAATTGCAACAACAAACAGAGCTTGATGTGTATGGTTTAACATGAGGTCTATTACCTTAGCAAGTAGGGTTTGAATCTTACTTTTGACAAAAGTGATTTTTCATTTTTGTTATCTTAGTATAGTATATCATAATTTGTTGCAGAGCTTATAGCGTGAAAGAAAGCATCGTTGAGTGGTTTAAAGCAAGGTATGTCATTTGTTGACATAGGGTTCAAGTCCCATTCCTAATAGTTTCCAATTTTTTTAAAAAAGTTCAACTGTTTTCCACTGTTTTTTTTGTGTTTCAATTTTTCTTATTTGTTAACTGCCTTGACCTTTTTGTTTAATAGTTTCTATAGTTTTTTTTATTTCTTATGACAATTTTTTTGTTTACTATCTTTTAATAGCTTTTTTAACCCTCCTCCTTTTTTAATAATTTTTTAGGCAGTTTTCAACTATTTTTTTATAAACTAAATACTTAAAAAAATTATTTTCATCTACCTTTGGCACCCAATATAATAAAGGAAACCCAATCATTTTATAGCTTTTTTTAGAATTTTCAACCATATTTTTTTAAAAAATTAGTATCGTATGGGATGAGAAAAATGAATATTCATTCAAAAATGGTCGATGCAAGAAGACAGAAGCATGTTTTATAATATATCATGCCAACATGTTTGCTAAATCCATTAATATAGATTTTGCTCATAATTTGAATGGAGAAAGACAAATGGAAATCAAGTTTGATATATTGTGTTATGTTCTTTCCTGTCACTATATTTGGATTAATGCAATTTGTAACTTCCTTACTTATTAACACCTTAATCCTCATTAAATAGGTAATTATTGCACAATTAGATCTTTTTGAGGTCAATTTATGATTATGTAAAACAAAATATTACAGAATCTGAGTTTCAAAAAATTTCTGCTCATTTTCAGAATTACTGGACCAACTTCAAAAATATGAAAAACTACTTTACGACACTCCAAAAATCATGAAATTGGATCCTATGAACCTTTCACGTGTTAAATACATCCTGTAAAAATTTTACATAATTTAGACATCATTAGACCTTTCAGAACTCACAGAAAAGTGTTTCTGTCTCAGTACTGTCCTGAATTCACAACTGTAAAAGTAAACCCTTATTTCACGGGGTAGATCAACTCCGAATAATCTCAAATTTGGTATGAGACTTGATAAACATGTTACATACTTTCCATAAAATTTTCAGATAAAAAATCATCCATTTACTCCTTCTGATCTCTGAGATACAATTAGTGCTCTGCACTGTGACGGTAACAGGGGAGACCAAAACATGTAATAAATTCACATAGTAAATAAACTTATTTTAGGCTTAATTTTGGCATAGAGCATGGTAAATAAATTAAGTTCACTCCTGAATTTTATCATAATTTTTAGAGTATCAAAACTTAACCAAAAGTCCCTGCAAACATACTCCTCTTACTGCCTACGAATTTACTGTTCATTTGGTCATTTCCAATTTCACATATATTGCATACTAAGTTACCTTCTACTTCAAACCAACTCACAATACATCAAATTCATATGTTTCATATAATATAGGCAAGGGTCATATAGTTATACAAAAAGTTCAACTTACAAAACATATATCTATCACATACAACATCACAAACTATATAGACATTTTTAATACAACTTCAAAACATTATTCTCCTTTGTCAAGAGGGCCTTTAGAAGCATCACCTGGAATGGTTAGTAATAATACAAAAACATAAGAAACAAAGTTTTCCAATAGCTAGCTACTACCATAAAAACATATCAAGCCATTCCAGATCCTTAAGCAAATAAAACATACATTTCAAAATCAATTAATCATTTATCATCTCATTTCATACTATTGTAAGAAATGTGCATCACACATAGCAATCATCAAGCCCATTCATGAACTCATAAAGATATCAAGATGGCCATCATAGATAGTCGTACCTAGGCCTTATATACAGTAATTTCACTATCTTCCCGAGGTACTCGGGCCAAAGGCCTCACATACAGCATTTCACTGTCTTCGCGGGGAACTCGAGCCATAGGTACTGCACACAGCAATTTTATAAATGATAAATGCACAATTGTACTTAAATTTTATGTGTTTCATCACTGATTTACTTAGTATCTTGTGCAAAATTTGATTGAAAAGGATACTTAGATGCTCGATATTTTGTTTTCAGGCTTTGGAGTGATACATTTGAGCATTAGAAAAGGATCCGGAATCAAAACCGTGCGAATTGTGGAGAATCGAAGCAAAGTTGCTCACCTGGCAAAGAACACGGGGTATAGGAACCCCGTGTGAAGGGCCGTGTACCTATCTGGATTGCTTCGAAGCTTCACTGAGCTGCTCAGAGAAAAACACAGGGGTAAACACGGGCCGTGTCAAACCCCGTGTACCATACTGCCCTTTCACTTCGAAGGTAAACACGGGGAGTGTCATACCCCGTGTATCATGCTGCTCAACCTTCGCAGAAGAACACGAGGTAAAACATGGGCCGTGTCATACCCCGTGTATCATGCTGACCAGCCTTCGCAGAGAAACATGGGATAGAACACGGGCCGTGTCACACCCTATGTACATTACCCATATAAGTTTTGTGCGAAAAATCAGAAGGGGAGGGGGAGAAACCGAAAATTAAAAGAGGAGCTGCTGGGAGAAACCCTAGGAGAGACCCAAACTTACCAAGGGTACCTTCTAACCATGGATTCAAGCAAATGATTGGAGATTCAAGCAAGGAATTTGTAGAGCTTCATGATTTGTTTGATTTCCTCCTCTGTTTTCTGGTTTTCTTCTAGTTTTGTAATGTCTTCACACTAAACCCTTGTGCTCAGCTGGGGTGAACTTGTTCATGGATTTATGGAATTGATTTTTATATAATCTAGCTTGATTTACTGTTGATTTATGATTTGATTATGCTGTTTTGTAATTCAATAGTTCAATACTTCCGGAATATTGAATTTGTGTGATAGATTAGTTAATTCTAGGTTGGAATGACCAATTAATTAATCGGACCTTGCATGATCATTAGGAATATCAATTAGACTTAGGAATTAAGCTAATTAGATTCTTTTACACATGATGAAATGTCTAAGAATGGATTCTAAAGCAATGTCAATGCAACCTAGATGAGTGATTACTAGAGAAATTCTGGGCACTTAATCTTTTGGTTAGTAGCTAGTAGCCTTGCAATGAGGTATAGCTTATTTTTGGTAATCCAGCAATCTAAATTAACAGTAAACCAAGTTAGAGGATTATCTTCATTCCATAATGAAATGTACAAGAGAACCTTAAGCTGAGTACGCTTTCATTTCATTGAATTAAACCTTTTTTTTATAACTAAGCTTTGTTTTACATTTTATCCTTAATTCACATTATCAATCGATACGCCTAGATAATTTTCCTTGAAATTCAGTTAGTATTCAACGTTCAATTCCTGTGGAGACGATATCTTTTATACTATAACTCGACTTAACCCATGCACTTGCAGGACCACGTCAATACACAATCCATACAATGGCATAAAATATAGAAAACACATAAATGAAAAATAGAGTTTAAGGATAAAGCTAGCTACCTTTTAAAAGCTTCCAATAGTGATGTTTCCTTTGCCTTCACTTAAAAACTTCTTTACAATTCCCCTTGCCTTCCTAACTTGTCACTTCTTACTCTACATAAATACACATCATAATTCTTATTAGAACATCATCATTTTTCTTAAACTTCATGTATTCTTCACTTCCTCCACATATACTAAACCATGAAGGAAGTGACCTAAATTTTAATGTACATTCCAATATCTCCTAAATTTCATTGTAATGCATTATTCCAATCTTCCAAAAACATAATTTAAATGGCTAAATCTCCTTCCCTCCTTCTTTTCCATATTCACGGTTTTGGCTTCTCAAAATGGAAGTTTCACACACACTTTCATAATTCAAAATTTCATCTTCCATAGGCTTCATAATTCATAAGAATCATTCTAATTTTTTCAATTTAACCAAATTCCAAACAAATCATGCCAAATCCATACATGCACCATTATGCCTTTAAAACCCTAGTGTGTACATCATGGTTTCTTGTTATTTTTACACCAAACCAAAGTCATAGATCAACATAACAACATCCAAAACACCATTAGACATGTTCAAATCATCCAAAACTCCATGGTCAACCACCTTTGACCACACCAACATCAAAATTTCAAGAAACTAAAAAGAGTGCATTAAAGAGCTTTTAGAGGAGAACATTTTTACCTCTTGGTGCAACTTGAAAATCCTCACTCAGAGCTCACCAAACTTGAGATTTCTTCAATCTAAACACACCAATAGATAGAGCTTAATGAGAGGAGCAATTTTCCCTTCTACACCTAAGCCTAATTCTCACTATTTTTGGGTGAAAAAGCCAAAAGAAATTTTCTCTCTCTTGCACATTTTTGGTGCTTTCATGGAGGTGTTCTATGGCTACAAGGTGAAATGGAGAAGAAGAAAGAGCTTTCATGAAGCTTCAAGGGTATTTTGGTCATTTTTAAAATTTTTAAGGGTATTTTGGTCCTTTTTCACCAATTAGCAAGGCTATTCTTGCCATTTTTTCTAATAATGACACTTGTCATGTGTCTATTGGTCACACTAAATAAAATTACATATTACACCCCAAATTCTTGATTATTCATATTAGATCCCAAATTCTTGGTTATTCACACTTTAACCACACCCGATTTTGTACTTTTGCACTTTAGTCCATAGGGTTTCTCTCTGTTTAAAATTCCTTACACTATTAGACTTAGACAACTCCCCTTTTTAGGATTTTCTAACCTCCTCTGATCATCTATATTGTTTATAAAAATTAATTCTTTTCCTACTATCCTTTTTTCTTCAAAATTTCGATTACCCTTACACTTAATTCCTTTCATCTTAAGATTCACCCACCAAGCTAATTCAAACGTGCTCTTCGTTTCTATAGCCTCAGAATTTAGAGATTCAAATGATAGAATTAAAAATTTAGGACATTACACAATTTTCCCTTTATTTTATTTTTTTATGTCAATTTTTGTTACATGCGACGAATGTACAAGGGTGGAATACATAAAAAAAGGAGAGAAGAAAGCTAGAATTTCATGTGAACTTTGCTCATGATTTGTGTTTTGGGAAACTTTTTTTTACGTGTTTACTTTTAGACCTAAGATTTCTTAGAAACAAATAGAGAACAAAACAATTTTCTACGTACATTTCACTTTAAACTTCTTGTGCAATGGTATCATACATGCAAGGAATATCATAATGAAAAAAAATAGAAATGTAACATCCATATGATATTGCCATAAAATATGAGAAAAAAAATTGTTAATAATAAATTATGGAATATTAGAAGATGAAATCCACGCATTTCATGTCAAACAAAGTACTAAAAAATGGTACATGCATATATATACCATTGGCCAAAAAAATAAACAATCAGCCTTTGATACCAATGTTGGTAAATATAAGAGGAATATGAATTGGATTCATACATATCAAAATATCGAAATACGCAGTGGAAAAAATTTGGATCCGATGTTTGTTTTCACTGATTGTATTAGGAACCACTTCTAAAAGACAATCTTGTTCACAGCCTAAATCTCTTTTTGTGTGTAAAAAGAAAAGAGAGAGAATTTCTACAAAATTCTGAAGAATATTTTGTTAACCAGCCTTAAACTTCTTTTCTTCTACCTATTTATAAGTATTTCTTGGATCAGGGTATAGATTGAGTTATACACCTATTTTAGGTGACTCGGATCCATGATCTAACAACACATTTATATAATTTATAGTAAAAATGTATATTAAATAATAAAATAATAATATATGTTAATAAAATATATAATATGATCAATAATTAAAAATAATATATTTTAAATTTAATTATCATAATTATAATTAACATAAAATTTTGTATAGCATAAGAATAAAAAAATTAATTTATCAAATTTTTTATATTAAATAATTTTTATAAATAATACAAAATGATTATATTTTAAATTTTATTATTAAAAATATAATTAATAAAATATTTTAGTTATATAATATTGAAAATAAATGTTATTTCAACATTTATTAATAAACATAATGTTGAAATGTATGAAAAATGCAAGAAATAAGAGTGTAAAAAATCCCTCATTCAATCACTTTTGTTATGGGATGGAGATTCCATCAATTAATAGAGTAATTATTTCTTAGGAAATGGACATTCTCATTTCATAATACCTATCAAACAAACTTTTTTTATTCTATTTCATTTTTTCATACCAAACATACTATTAGTTTAATGATAAAAAGATAACAAAAGAGTTAATGTAATGTTTATAAGATATAATGGATTATTTAAGGAAAGATGTAAAATATATCTTAGATTTTGGTAAAGTTGTAAAACAAACTAATTTGCAAACTTTGATGGATTTAGACTTCTAAAATTAGATCCTTTTTTTCCACAAATAATATAAATCGATCTATTAGGAGAGGGAAGATATGAACTAGTTCATAGACTCATAATTAAAGTCTATAGACTAGACCATATCTACATAGCTATGGATTGAACCTGAATTCTTCAAATTCAATCCATTTTTAATAAATCATAGCACTACAAGAAAAAAAGGATTAGCAAGGGAAAAATCTCTTGCTAAATGTTAGTATTCCTTTGAAAAAATTAATTTAGCTAGGGATAGAAGTCATTACTAATCCAAGGTTGAAAACCTCCTTACTAAAATTTTCAAAAGATCATAAACCTTGCTGCTAAAATTTTGTAAGGAACTCCTATTTGTCACTAAAATTGTACCATTCATCACGAACCTAGAACAAGAGGATAACATATATATTCAAAATTAGCAAAGTAATTAGTGAGGGATGGCACACATTACTAAATTTAGCAAGGGTCATATCACGTAGTAATTTTTTCACAAATGTTTGTTCTCCCTTATCTACCACTAATTTTTCCATTAATTACTTTATTTTTTCAAGGGTTTCTTTAGACCATTGAATTCCGCACTAAAATTTAATTAGGGAGTATGCTATCGTTAATCAGTCACTAAAATTTTAGCAATAAAATTTGCCATTGTTAATATCTTGCTAATTTGGTCTTTGTTCTATGAACTCTATTCTATATTTTTGACATTATTTGCCTTACTCAAAACTAGAAAGTAGAACCTATCTCATATAAAATAGAATGCAAGTAATTTAACAAAATTCTTGCATTCATAGAATTAATAAAGCTGTTGATGAACGAAGTCTATTAGTTTCTTGTATGCTAAGATATATGGGTCTGTGTTTATCTCTTGTAACCTATAGTTTTATTATAAATAGACATTGCCTTCCTCAGTTAAGGATATGACATCATAAACTTTTCTTCCCTTCTAATAACAAAAATAGTTAACCCATTAGCTAAAGTGATAGAAGAAGAGAAAGATGTAAAAGAAGAAAAGATACCTATGTCTTCTGACATATGATTAATGGTCATAGAATTAATTACCTATGTAGACTTTGAATGTGAAAGACATGTAATAGGATTACCTATACAAATTAGAGTAGCAATAGATTAAGTAAAGGGTGACTATTGTAGGGTTGGTGTCTATTGTGAAAGCTAAAGCTGAATCAAATGATTATACTCTTCCTTAGTTAAAGTTACGTACTTAGATTTTGATACAAATGTACTAGAAGTAGTATGTGCAAAATGAGATGGTGGTGTATATCATCCATCAGCGTTAAGTTTTTTATTAGTAATTTTTGTAATGGTAAGAATTAAATCAAAGAAGAAAGATTTGAAATCATTATTCTAGGTATTTTTTTACCCAAACTAAAGTCCACTTATTTGTTTCCATCATTATAGCAAGAGTTTAATAGGACAACAACATTAAAAAAATTAAATAAATTCAAAAGATCATAATCAAAATACTTAAATTACCGATTCAATCACATAAGGAGGCGTGACTGATTATCACTGATTAAATAGAAACTTCAAGAAGGTAGTATTGATCTTAAACATATAAGAATCAAGGAATAACTTGCTGATTTGTTTACTAAGGCTCTTTCAAGAAAATGGGTTAATGAATTTGTAACAAGTTAGGCATGTTTGATATCTATGCTCTAACTTGAAGAGAAGTGTTAGTGAACTAAGCTTATTAGTTTCTTGTATGTTAAGATATATAGGCATGAGTCTATCTCTTATAATACTATATTTTTATTATAAATAGATATTGCCTTCCTTAGTTAAGGATATGACCTTACAAACTTTTCTTCTCTTCTAACAAAACCTAAAATAAAATCTAAATGCTCATTGCATTCAAGGAATTAGCCAAATAAAATCCAAAGACTTGCATTCATAATTCATAATATTAGCCAAATGACCATAAAAATCCAAAGTTATGTGTCTTATACATGCAATTAAAGGTACTTTTGAGTTAATCTAAAATATAAAGTTTTGGAAGATAATCATGTAGCAATATCCATGAAAACAAAGTAAATTTTAACTATTTGCAACTAATTTAAGAATCATTATTGGTATTTATTGGGGGTCATGGAGCTTGTGCACTTGATACTTAAGTCCTAAAATTATTCAAAGTGTTTAAAAAGTGATAGAGAATTCAATGGGGGTAGCTCGATCTTCACGGTGTAGGCAGATAAAGTAAATCAAAATAAAATTAAAAAGAATGATATAAGCACTGCACTCCATAATTGAGGATGGGAATTAGTAGTGATAAGCTTTGGATTTGGGGTGGTTCGATAACCTGATGAATGCAAGTAGCTAACCAACATTGTAAGGAATGCCATTTGCTACTTAGACCACTTATCTAACAATAAACACAAGTTAACCAACCCACACAACAATGCACCTGGGTTGAAGCACAAATTGGGGGCTTTTATGAATTTGAATCACCAATCTTATAATGGATTGACAAAGTAAGGTTTCATAGGAACAAAAAAAGATACAATTCTCACACTTTGGAGAAGAAGCACTCAATTTCGTGTATTATTCATGAACTACTGAATTCTTAGTTACATTGCCTCCTATTTATACTAGTTTTAGGAAAATACAAATAGTAAATGCCATAATTGAAATAATACAAAGCTTTAATTATCATTAAATTAAAAATAAAAATTATCCTCATATTTTCCTTATTTTTTACACTCCCGATTAGGAAAATGTATTCGGATTTGTTGCACTCCATATTAGAAATATGTCCAGATTCATTGAACTCTAAATTTGGAAAATATCTTTAAATTTGTTGCACTCCATATTAGGAAAATATTTTCACATTCATTGTACTCTGTAATAAGAAATTATCTCCTAATTTATAGCACTTTATATTAGAAAAATATGTCCAGATTCTTAGACTTGGTGACATAAGAAGGAGGGTTATAGGTTCCCCTTGAAGTACAAAAGAATAACGGTTTGAAAACTTGTCATGTGTGACTCTCCTATCATATTGCCAAGGCCTACCTAATAAGAGATGACATGCTTTCATGGGTATAATATCACGTAAAACTTCATCTCTATATTTGTCAATAGAAAATAAAACTTTCACTTGTTTTGTCACTTTCATTTCACCACACTCATTAAGCCATTGGAGCTTGTAGGGATGGTTGTGTTTAAGTGTAGGTAGGTTCAACTTCTCTACTAGTTCAACACTTGCCACATTGCTACAACTTCTACTATCAATGATTACACTACATACCTTATCTTGAATTAGACATCATGTGTGGAACAAGTTCTCTTTTTAGTTGTTCTCTTCCTCCATTGTTTGAATGCTGAGTGCTCTTCTAACCACTAGGAGTTCTCCTTCTTTTACACTTTCTCCATCATCATTAAAGAGCTCCTTTTCTGTTTTAGTAGTTTCTTCTTTAGTCTCCTAATCACCATGGTGGTTGATGATCATGGTATGCCTATTGGGACACTCGCTTGAAATACGTCCTCTCTTTTAGCACTTAAAGCACTTTATGTCACAATTTCACGATTTCTTGTTGGGTTAAGTTCTACTTGGTCTTTCTTAGGTTTTGGTTTTTTTGCTTTCTTTGAATCGGCCTCCTTAGAATTTGAAATAGAAAGGGTGTCTTTTTTTGAATTATTCTTCTATAAGTTAACAGAATTTGAATTTGAGTTCTCTTTTACACTATTTCTTCTTTTAAGTTGTTGTTCAACCTTGATGGCTTGATATACCATCTCTTGAAGTTTTACATGGTGATACATCTCCATAGCATCAGCTATGTCACGATTCAGTCCATGCAAGAAATGAGCTATTATTGCTTCTCGATCCTCCATTATGTTAACTCTAATCATGACAATCTCCATTTCTTTATGGTATTCATGTACACTTCTTGATCCTTGTGTGAAGTGCTATAGCTTGTTGTGAAGCTCTCTATGGTAGTAAGATGGAATGAACCGCCTCCTCATGATTGTCTTTATCTCCTCCCATATGGTAATTGGGCATTTTCCATATCGTATTTTCTCTTTTTGCATCTGATCTCACCAAACAAGAGCATAATTAGTAAATTCAAGAGCTGTAAATTTTACCTTTTTCCTTTCAAAATAGTTGTGGCACGAGAAAATTTATTCAACTCGCATCTTTCGCTCTAAATATGCCTCCAGATCATTTTTTCCTTGAAATAAAGGAATTTTTATTTTGATTCCTCCAAGGTCATCTTCTCTGTTTTTATGCCTCCTTGGTTCTTCTTGATTAGGCCTCCTCCTTCTTGGCTAGTAATCATCAAATTCATCCTCTTCATCCCAACTCTCTGTATCTCTATGAGATGTTCACCTTGGCTTTAGTTGTTTTGAAGGTTCTGTTATGTGACAACTTGATTCTCTATTTATTCCAATCAGTCATGAAGTCCTTTTAACTTTCTATTAAATAGCTTTTCAAGATGGCTCACCAATGCTTGCATTTTGATAGGGGCTAATCCTGCTTGTGGAATATCTTCTTAATTTCCTGCCATGTTAATGAAAAAAAAAAGAATATTTGATCTTACAAATTCTCTCGATTAAGTGTTTTCACTCTTTTCTTGATAATCCCATTAACTCTCAATCTCTTAATACCTTCCTAAGCTTTTATACAACCTAAACCTTATGAGTGATTTAATAATATTAATTTCTCAGCTTCAACTAAGCACTTGAAAATGGATGGTCAAAATAGGTTACAAAATAAGGGATAAGTTCTATCAATGAAAATAGAAAAATTTCTTATTTGTACAAAATAATGTTTATCCCAACTATGCAATTCAGCAAATCTGAAATTTCAAATTGTAAGAAACTAAATAGTTACGTCTTCTCCTTTTTTTTCATATAACTTTTTTTTCATGTTTTTGTTCTTTTTTTTTAAGTTTTTTCACGATTTTTTTACTTTTTCTTCTTTTTTGTGCTTTCTTTTTTTGCATGAATTTTTTTCTCTTTTATTTTTCTAACACTTTTTTTTATATATTGTAGAACAAAAGAATAAAATTAAATGCCTACCATGTCAACTAGTAGCTCGAATACCAAATGATAGGAAATTCAATAGGGGTAGCCTGATCTTTACGGCGTAGGTAGATAAAGTAAATCAAAATAAATTTAAAAAGAATGATATGAGTAGTGCACTCCAGAATTAAGGATGGGAATTGAGAGTGATAAGCTCTGCATTTGGGGTGGTTTGATGACCTAAAGAATGCAAGTAGCTAACCAATGCTATAACGAACGTGACCTGCTACTTAGACCACTTGTCCAACCACGAACACTAGTTAACCAATCCACACAACAACACACTTAGGTTGAAGCACAAATTAGGGGCTTTTATAAATTTGAGTCACCAATCTTATAATGAAATATTGACATGACAAGGTTTCACAAAAGCAAAAGAAGATATAATTCTCACACTTTGGAGAAAAAGCACTTAATTTTGTGTATTATTCATGAACTGTTGAATTCTGAGTTATATTGCCTCCTATTTATACTAGTGTTAGGAAAATACAAATAGTAAATACCGTAATTGGAAAAAAACTAAGCTTTAACTATCATTAAATTAAAAATCAAAATTATCATCATATTTTCCTTATTTGTTACACTCTTGATTAGGAAAATGTCTTCGGATTTGTTGCACTTTATATTAGAAATATGTCCAGATTCATTGAACACTATATTTTGAGAATATTTTCAAATTTGTTGCGCTCCATATTAGGAAAATATGTCTACATTCGTTGCACTCTGTAATAAGAAATTATCTCTTAATTTGTAGCATTCCATATTAGGAAAATGTATCCAGATTCATTGCACTCCAAATATCTTCAGATTTCTTGGGCTTAGATGAGTAGCACTTTAGCTCTATTTGTTTTTTTTACTTAGGCTCCTTGGGCTAGAATTGTATTTACATGGGCTCCAATTGCTTCTTGTATTCTTTTGAGCCTTCCTCTTGTTAATGGGCCTTCAGTTAGAGTCAAGTTCTTCTCTACTTGAGCTTGATCATGCAAAGTGCTAGATTGGTTAATATCAAAAAACTTGCTAACTACTCTTTTAATTAGGCCATTGGTTAGTCTAGCTCATGTGGTGGTCATGCTTATTAGTATCTATGCCAATGAAATCCTAAATGTAAGGTTAGCAACAATTTAAGGTTGGCTTAGTTGAGGTGTAATAAATGTTTTAATTTGTTTTTGTAACCAACACATGCCCCTCTAAAGTAAGCCATACGATTTCTTTTTTCTTGATTTGTCCATTATTTTGTAAAATAAATTTGCATCATTCTCCTTAGTTATTTCCTTTGTTCTCTATTCACCTTCAAGAAGTCCCACTTCACCATCAATTGCATTACTTAAAGGCTCTCCAAATTCTTCTACAACTAGTTGATTATACCTTTCTTGTCAAACAAATGAGAAATAAAAAGCAAGAATAAAATAAGAAGCTTAACATATAAAACTAAAAAAAATTTGAAAAAGCTACAATTTGATAGAATGTGATATTTACAAAAAAAAAATAGAATCAAGTTTTTACTTTTAGTCAATAATAATGTAACGTAAAAGAAATAAAGATAACTTATTTTAATTCTGATATATTTTTATCAGAATATGTATACATATATATATACAACTGACGTACCTAAAAATAGAAAACAAATATTCCTACATTAATGGCCTAACGTAATTAAGCTAATAATATCCCTATAATTATGTACAGAGATTATGAGGATTTCCATAAATCTTTCCTTAATACTCCCTCTTAAGTTGGAGCATAGATGTTAATCATGCCCAACTTGTCACAAATATAATTAACTCAAGCTCCATTCAAAGCTTTTGTGAAGATATCTCTAAGTTGGTCTCTTGTTTTGACATGCCTAGCAGAGATGAATTTTTCTTGTATCTTTCATACAATGTCAGTCAATCTCAATATGTTAGGTACATTCGTGAAAGATAGGATTGGAGGCAATATGAAGAGTAGCCTAGTTGTCACATCATAACTTTGCTAGTAGTGAAGACTTAAGACCAACTTCATTTAACAACTAATATATCCATATAATTTCACACAATAATTAAGCCATTGCTCTATACTTAGATTCTATACTAGATTGTGACATCGCATTTTACTTCTTACTTCTCTATGATACTAAGTTTCCACTAATAAAGATGCAATATCCTGTGGTGGATCTCCTGTCAACCTTTGATCCAGTCTAGCTTGCATTAGAAAAGCATTCATTATTAGTGTGCCTATTATTTGCATATAATAGACCATGTTTTGGAGCTCCTTTCAAGTAGCAAAGGATTTGTTCCAATGTTGCCTAATAATTGATCATTAAGGAGGCCATAAATTGGCTTACAACACTAATAGGGTATGCAATATCAGAACGAATCATGGTGAGGTAATCTCACTTACCAACCAACCTCCTATATTTCTCAGGGTCTTTAAATAACTCACCATCATCCTTGCAAGATGCAAGTTAGGAGTCATTGGTGTACTACATGTTTGGCTCCTAATTTTTCTATCTCTTTTAACAAATTAAGAACTTATTGTCTTTAGGATAGAAAGATACCTTTCTTGCTTCTTACAACCTCCATTCCCAAGAAATATTTTAATTGACCTAAATTTTTTGTTTGAAATTGCACGTAAAGGAAGAACCTAAGAGATGAAATGCTTGAATTATCATTTCTAGTGATTACAATATCATCAACATGCATAATAAGTAGAATTATACGAGTCTTTAACTATTTATATAATACTAAATGATCACATTGTTAAGTTTTAGATCAACATACGCAGCGAAATTTTTTAAATTTTGATCCAAATCCTACTTAAGATTCATGCAAAAGGGGCATAAATCAGTCTTAGGGTTTTACCTTATTTGTGCTTTTGTTCTTTCTGAACAAATTCTTGAGAGAACGAATGAATCAAACGTCAGCCAAAAGTATAGCATTTCTACCGTATCCACACCAAGTGAACAATGACTTCTCCCCTTCACGAAACTACTAAGATTCGTCTCTCTCACTAGGATTAGGATTGGATGTTTTCTAAGTGATTTAGGATTTGATGGAAGCATATGTGCATTTTTACAAGTGCTGCCTTCAAGTCCTTTTTATAGAACTAAGGCATATCACAATCCTAGTCCTACTAGGATAATGCTTCAAAAGAATCCTAATTAAACTTAACAACTATCACTTTACCCTTATCATAGAGAGAGTAAGGAGAGATATGACTTATCTATTAATTATTTAATATTAGACAAAAGTATTATCTCATAATATAATTATCTAATATTAAATTAATATATAATTATCTTATATTAGATAATAATATTATTTTATAATATAATTATTTGATATTACTTTAATATTAAATAATATCACATAATATTATATATATATTATGTAAAAAAATATTATTATCTTAATAATAATATCTATGCACGAAATAAGTCCAATAAATTAGATTTTAATCCAATTAAAGTTCATTAATTATTATCTCATTCTAACTCCTTTTGTGTGACCCTATAAGTTCTTATTACGTTGACAATGACTTATTATTGGGCCATAGATAGTGAATAGTATCTAGTAATCATCACTGCCACTCAAACAATAAGAATGTCTGTGATTTGACATCCACCTAATATGTGATCAATGCTTTGAATCATAATCCCTTTTGCAACAATATCCAAATCGAATTGGAGGCATGGAATGTGTCATCCTCATCAATGTTCAATTTATATTTCTTGATACTGAGTAGACTTAAAATAAATGATCAATATCACGTATTGATCTAATTGAGCATAGCCATGCATTTCTAAGTCTCACTAAATCAAAGGACCCAAGGATATCTCTCTTTTATACAAAAGTAACAAAATCCCATCTACATCACTCATTTCCCTTTACATGATTCGTGACACACCTAATTAAAGCCCTACTCATCATCTCGATTAAAGGTGATATAGGACGATATCAAAGTGAATAACTTCTCATGTAGGGAACTGTAGTAACTTCAAGTCAAAGGACTATATGCATTTGTGGTCATATGAGAATAATTAATGACACGTCTATCCATGCAATATTCTCACAATAGGTCAATCCAGTATATTGTTTACTAATAATGTACTCATGTATTGATTTGATATCACTTATCCATGATTCATAATCATTAGTCATTATACATGTTAGTCTCGATGTATTATTACTATCTTTTTCGTAATAATACTTGACTAGGGGTATTTTAGGAATAGCAAAGTTATTCCAAAGATAATTATTATATTTCAGTTATAATTTATGCAAAATAAAATAAAATAAAATATTGTATTGCTAGAATGAAGTATAATACATTATGTAATATTGCAATTATCTCTATGAGTAGCTCCTAGGACACACACCAACACACATTTACTTTTGTTCATCCTATATTTTAGAATAGCCTTATTGAATTCACCAAACCAAGCATGAGGACTTTATTTTAATCTATACAACAACTTGTGAAGATGACACACCTTCCCAGACTCCCCTTAAGCAACAAACCTAAGTGGTTGTTCCATGTAAACTTCTTCTTGAAGATCACCATGGAGAAAAGCATTTTCAATATCTAACTAGTGCAAAGGGCAATTATAGATGGCAACCATCAAGATGAATAATCAAATGAAGGCGAGTTTAGCAACTGGAGAAAAAGTATTTGAGTAATCAATGCCATATATTTGAGCATACCTTTTGGTAATAATGTAATGACCCTAGATTAGTACAATAGTAATAATAATAATAAATAAGAAATTTTTAATGAGATTGTAATAAGTGAAAATATACTTAGAAACCTAAGAATAAATTTTTGAAAATTTCACTTAGAAATTTATTGAATTTCTATACCTGGTAAAGCGAAAAAGTGAGAAAATGAGTCAAAATTATAGTAAATTAATTCAAAAAAAAATTAATGGATGATCAAAAATAATTTTCAAAGCTCAAAAATGGTTATGGGAAGTAAAAATAAAAATTTTAAGATATTTAGAAGCCTAAGGGTGAAAATGTGAAGAAAATAAGTAATTCGGGGCCAAATTGTAATAAACCCTTTTATCTTTTTGGCCTTTTTATTTTTTTGTTGTATAGGTTGAGTTGGCCCATGTTCTTTTTAGACCTAAATGTGAAGAAATAAGGTCCAAATTCGTGATCCAACACCAGCCCAAACTTCCAAGGGAAGCCAAGGACCAAAATGAAAGAAAATGACAATATTTGGGGCAAAAGTGTAATATTTGAAAAATTTTAATTTGTGTCTCATTTCTATTGGATAAATCATGATGTGCTGGTCTGAAACTCAGCCACTTGGACGTGCTATGCAGCTCACCAAGTGTCCCCAAAATCCTCCCGAAATCCAAGGCAAATTTAATGTTGAAAATGATAGAAATTGTGAGATTTTTTTTTAGAAATCCTTTAAGCAATTTTATATAAAGTAAAAGAGGCTTAGCTGCAGCACATTTGCTGCTCCTCTCCAGCAAAAAACATGACCACATAAGAGAAGTAACAAGGGAAGCTAGACAAAGTAAATTCAAGGGAAATTGGCAAGTTAAATAGGTAGGTTTTGATACCCCTAAACTCTTGTGAAATTCTTCTTCCTCTTGACTCTAAAATCTGATTTTTATTTTCTTGAATTCATCTCCTTCTCCCTTAGAATTCAGATTTGAAAGGAGGAAGAAACAAGTAAGGATTTAAGGTGAGTAATAGCTTGTTATACATTTTATAAATTCCTAATGCTGGATGGTCATGAGGAATATGATTTCTAGGACATGATTTGTGTTAGTTGTTGAGATAATTAGTTCAACATGATTTGAACATGTGATGATGTTGTTGGAAGTGAATATTTGGATCATGAATAATGAGAATGGAAGTGGTTTTGGCTGTTGCAAAGAAATTGTTAATATTATGTTGGAAATGGTATCAAGAAGGATGAAAAATGCTGTTGAAATTCTGATTGGTAAATAGTCACGTGGAACCTAGGTGATTTGTCATCAAAAACTTTGATTTTTGTTATCCTAGGGTCTCTTAAGATGTGAGGATGAATTCTGGAAATTTTTAGAATTTTTAGAAACTTTTAGGTATTTTAAAAGAATTTCCTAAATCAGGTCATCAGTGCTGTTCAGAAGCAGGGCACTTTCACGTTGGCTTCTGTTTTCGAATTTCTTGGGGCCTAAAAAGATCATGAAAAATCGTGAAAAAATTTAGAGAAACCAATTGAGGTGTTGTTAATATTTTGTAAAAATTTTAGGGCAATCGGAGATGAATTGGTCACCCAATAAAATAGTGAAAAGGAGCTGTTCAGGACAAAATCCGAATATGCCCTGTCTTGTTCACGAATTTTTTAGGATTATCAAATGGTTGAGGAAAATTCTGGAAAAAATTGTATGAATCACTATGTTTGTGATGTGGTATGAGTCAAAATTTTAGTAATAGTAAATTTTATTTAGTCCTTCAAATAATTCCTGCCCTTATGCTGCCTGGATAGGGTCTACATACAAAATGTTTTGTGTGATATGAATTGTTTAATTTGTGTGTATGACATATGAATTATTTAATTTGTATACATGAATATCCTTTAGGGTTTGGTATGAGAATGAGCATAGAAGGATAAATGAAGCATAAAACACTTATGGCATTGTTGGTATTTTGACACATTCCTCGAGGAAAAATTGTGGTTGATGCATGTGGCGTCCCATAATTGTTCATTCTACTTACAAAAATGTAGGAGGGAGAAAACATCCTTCGCAGAGAAGGAGAGGAGGGGTAAGTAGTGGAGGGAAAAGGTTGGTGGCCTCGGGCCTAGGGTGGCGGGGGATAAGGTCGGACCGAAGATATAAGGTGACATTACATACCAACTAATGCCATTCCTCAAATAACGTAATATCTAAATTTGAGCTTTTAATTAGAAAAACAACCTTAAATGGGAAAACCAAAAAGGGGCAATAATAGGTTATTACTCACTGAGTATATTTATACTCATTCTGTATTTTCTTTAAACTATCTTTTTAGATAATAACCATGGATCCGTGGACGCACGGTAACACTTACAGAGGACATGCCACAACACCCTTTGGAACGTATGGATTAGAGTTACAAATAGAGATTCGGGTCACTCCCAATGAGATAAATATTTTGTATCACATGGACTATTGGCCCATGGATAGGGAGCCAAATGTCCTTCAAATTTTCTTCCCTCTAGTCCTAGTCCCCCCGGATGGCGATACCGGGAGCAATGAGACACCGTTAGGGCCCATAACATCTAGTTCTAGTTCTCCTCCAGAATCTGATCTGGAGGAGGAAGGCCCTAATCGGGTTAGTGAGTCAGATGACTAGGTTTGCTGTATGTAAAGTTATGATAGACTTATCTCTGTAAATATTTTTGTGCTGTTATATGTATATTATTTCGGTATTTTAACTCTTTATTACCTACTTTCTTTCGGCGCGCCCAAATGTTATTTTTATAAGTATATACGATATTGTGTCGTCTTTGGAGGCTAGTAAGGATATCTTATCAGTGTGGAATACTGATTGGATATCTTTACGCCGGTCACGATTATAGTATGTCAGGTCGTGACAAATAAGATGGACTTTAAGATGAGTAATTAAGCCATTAGGGTTCACTTTAATTGTAAACACCCACTTGCATCCAATAGCCTTCTTTCTTGTGCGTAAATCCACTAAATCCTAAGTGCTATTAATAGTAAGGGCTATCAACTCTTCTAACATAGCATCATGTTAACCTAGGTGGGTCAAAACTTCATGAATAGTTTTAAGAACTGAAATAGAGTTTAGACAAGCAATAAGAAAGCAAAAAGGTGACAATTAATCATAGGAAACAAAGGATGAAATGGGATAAGTAGAATGATATTTACCTTTTCATAAAGCAATAGGGAGATCAAGGTTGGGTTTAGGTTCACTCAAGATCGGATCTGATGACAAAGATGATAGTGAAGGGCACGAGTCTTAATAAGAGGTAGCAGCATCTAGTTGATGTTTGGAGTAGATATAGATGATGGGTAGTCAACTAAGTTCCATAGGTAGTGTAGAAGCAAGTTCTAGATGTGATGGAAGGATAGTATATATTAAAAAATCATCTTCCTCCTCCTAGCTTAAAGGAGTTGAAAAGAAAAAAGGAGTATGTTCATGAAAGATGACATCAATAGATACAAGATAATGATTAAGGTCAAGTGAGAAACACTTGTTTCTTTTTTGAAGGCGAGAGTACCTAAGAAAAATACACTTAAGAGATTTGGGGTCTAATTTAGTGACTTAAGGATGAACATCTCAAACAAAGCAAGTATAACCAAATATTGGGGGTTCAATAGGAAATAAGTTTTTAGAAGGAAAAAGGGTGGTATAAGGAATACCACCCTCAAGCATAGAAGAGGGCATTCAGTTAATTAGAAAGCAAGCAGTGGAAATAGCATTTGTCCAAAACTACTTAGGAACATTCATTTGAAAGAGAAGGGCTCGTGTGACTTCAAGTAAATGTCTATTCTTTCATTCAGCATCCCTATTCTAGGATGGTGTATCAACACATGAAGATTAGTGAAGGATTCCATTCTGAAGCATGTATAATTGAAAGGAATTTGAAAAGTATTCTTTTGCATTATCACTTTGTAAAGTATGCACAAAAACATTGAATTGAGTTTTGATCTTAGCACAAAAAGCATAAAAATGAGACAAAATGATTTTTCATTAAATATAACCAAGTAACATGAGAGTATTCATCAATAAAAGTAATAAAATACTTAAAACTAGATTTAGATGTGATGGAACAAGGACCTTAAACATTAGAATGAACTAACTCAAATGGGGATGCAGCCCGTTTATTGACCCTAGAAATAAAAGGAAGATGATGATGTTTGGCATATTGACACGAGTCGCAATCTAAAGAAGATAAATGTTGAAATTGAGGGTAGACTTTTTTCAAGGAAAGTAAAGAAGGATGACCCAATCGACAATGTGCCTCAAAGGGAGTCAGAACATTGGAATAGGTAATGGACCTTAGAACCTGCATGTCAAGGATGTAAAGGCCTTCAAACTTATGACCTTTACTAATAGTCTACTTCATTGTAGGATCTTGAAACAAATAATGATTCAAAGAGAATAAGATACAATAGTTTAAGGATCGTGTGAGTTTACTGACAGAAATGAGGTTGAAAGAAAAATTAGGTAAATTCAATACTAAAGTTAATAAAAGTGATAATGTTGGATTAATAGTTCTAGAACCTAAGACAGGAGAGGTGGATCCATCTACTAAAGTAACATAAAGGGGTGAGGTATGAGATTGGAAAGAGGAGAATAGACTAGAATTATCTATCATATGGTTTATGGCACTAAAATCAATGACCCACTGGGATAATAAAGAGATAAGGCACTTAGTGGATTTACTTGTCTCAATAATTGCAATAATAGACAGAGTAGTGGATTTCAATAACTCTTATAAAAATTGAGAGAACTCATAAGCAGAGACTGAAGTAGTCTTTTCAGAATATGTTGTGGTGTAAGCAACATTTGTTGACTAAGCTCTTTGTTATTTATTTTGAAGTTTCTTATAGTTGTGCTTTGTGTGCCCTAACTCATGATAATAGTAACACACAATACCACTTAATTCTTGATTATGATTGTCATGATTGGTAGCTCCTCCACTTTATTGTTCCCATAATAGTTCTAGCTACCATGACTTATAAATGCACTATTGTTACCAGTAGGAGGATAAGATTGGAGATTCTTTATGTGAAGTAATCCAGAAAAAATGTTCTAGAAAGAAAGCATCTTAAGTTCAGATAAAATCTAGGATTTAGCAGCTTTAAATTTTGGGGAAAGACTAGTAAGGAAACTTATTATAGCCATTTTCTCATGTTGAGTTTGTTGGACTTTCACATTAGGACTAAAAGGTAATAACACATTAAGCTCCTCATAAACACACTTAAAGTCCATGAAATAAGCTATGAGGGACCTTACATTTCTCTAGGTGGTAAAATACACTGCACACCTCATTAATACGAGAAATATTCCCTTTTCTAGAGTATAAAAAATTCAGATAGTCCATTAATTCCTTTACAAGCTCATAGTGATTAATCAAACCAATGCCTCATTGTTAATGGAATTTCAGATTGGTAAAAAAAGCCAAGCATCATCTCTCAGCCAAGCTTGCTTTGTGCTATCTATTGGAGGATTACTGGTAAGATGATCATCCTTTTTGATACTTTGTAAGTAGAGTTATGTTATTTTAATCTAATCCAAATAATTTGATTCATTAAACTTATGATCAATGATCTTTGTTATCATAGGAATAACTTCCACTGTAATCGGTGCTTTATTTTCTACCATTAGGGAGATGCAACACTGTGCAACCAAACTAACCAATGAAACTAATGGTCCAAAACACCCTAAATAGGGTCAAACACAGTCCACAATAAGCTATAACACCAAACTAGAGAATTCATAGCCCAAAAACCTTGCACAACAAAATAACCACACCTAAAAATAGGAGCGAAATGGCCAGAAAGGTTGAGTTGGCCCTGAATGAGAAAACATGAAGGCAAGACACTTGTGTACGCACCTTCACATGTTGATACGTGTGAGAGAGCATATGAAACCAAAGTGGTGCATGATATTCATGCACACTGCCAATGGCCACTAAATTTTAGGGACAAACCAAACTCGAGGTGGTGAGTCTCCTAAAGTAAGCGGTGACAATCCTAAGAGATCTAACCCCCTTTGATACCATGTAATTGTTGGTGTATGCCCTAAGAGCCAATCATAGGATGATTGTATAAGCATACATTATATTATATTTTCATTATTTATATGAGGCACTTTCAGATTATTATTTCTCTGCGTTAAATAAATAGATATAGTAATTTGTTCTTAGAGTAATCATTTCTTAAATAATACTCTTAAATGTCCCTAGTCAAGTATCATTGTGAAAGGGATAACAATGATGCATAGAGATTAGTATGTTGGTTGATTGATATGAGATATTAAGTCAACACATAGGTACATGTTAGAGAACAATTGTACTAGACTGACCCGCCATGAGATTGCTACATGGATCATCTTATGAGTGTCATAAGCAACTCTCATAGTGACAGTGACACATATGGTATTTTAACTTGAAGTCACCATGGTTTCCAACATAGTTAATTATATGCTTTAACATTGTCTAACGTTAACTTTAACAGGTTGACTTGAAGACAGTGATTAGGTATACTACTAATTATGTAGAGGAATATGAGTGATGTAGATGATTTTTCATCCTTCATTCTAAAGGGGCGACATCTATGGGCCCCTTGATTGAGTTCGACTATTAAATGCATGGCCATACTCAAATGAGTTAACATGTGATGTTTGATCTCATTTGCTTCTTTTTGGGTCAACTCATGAATTAAGAAACATAGAGATCGAATTATAAAAGGGATGACACTTTCCATGCCTTGAGTTCGATCTAGATAACTAGGATAAAAGGGGACTTGATTGCGTAGTCACTGAAAGGTTATGTCAGATCACTGACATTCTCATTACTTGGGTAGCAATGATGCATTACTAGATGCCGCTTATTGTTTATGATTCTAAAATATGATTTTAGGATCATTGCCAACATGATGGAAACCTATTGGGTCACACACAAAGAACGAATCAAAATTGGAATTGGAGCAACATAATGAGAAATTCTAGTTAGACTATAATTTCTAATTAATGAAAGGACCAATTAGATTGAGCCCTTTTGTTAATGTTATATTGCTTAGGGGCTAATTATTAATTAAGTCATAATATTGGACCTAATTAATAATCAGCCCATAATACTCATCTCTCATTAAGGTTTTAACGGGTGTCTATATATATATAAGATGCTATTCACGCTTAAATGGATCAATAGATAATCTGGGAGGCGTTTTGAGAGAAAAGAAAATAGGAGACCCTAAACACTCTAGTTTGCTAGCACAAACTTGAAAGGAGAGAAATTCCATCCAACCTATCATTTGGCTGGAAATTTTGAGATCGTTCTGTGTGGATACCATAAAGGTGCAGCCATATTAAAACGTTGCATTGGTGATCTGATCTTCTAGTTTTCATTTAGGTTTGTGATTTGGAGAACAGATTGGATTGGAAAATGAACAGAAGCAGATCAGATTTGTTGTGTAGCGGACTGAAGATTTTTTATCGAAAGATATAAAAACTAATCCCTAATTTATGGCATCCAAAATTTGCATGGATCCTCGGTGAAAATCATGCAAAATTTTTATTTTGCTGTGCATGTATGATGCACAATTTTCCAGCAGTAATGTAAAAGAAATAGAAACAACTTATTTTAATTTTAATATATTTTTATCAGATTATGTATATATATATATATATACAACTGATATACCTAAAAATAGAAAACAAATATTCCTACATTAATGGCCTAATGTAATTAAGCTAATAATATCCCTATAATTATGTATAAAGATTATGAGGATTTCCACAAATCTTTCCTTAACAAATAATATTACACAAAATAATAATAAAAATCACAAGTTAAAGGAGATGAATAAAAAAATACAAATAAACTTTTTCCTTGTCATTAAGATTGAAAAATTGGTTTACTTAGCCATTTAAGAATGAAAAGGATTCAAGTTCAATTTGTAATGTTGGTTTAGGTTTAAGGTAGAATGTAAGACTGATGTCCACATCACAATGCACCAAAATTAGAATAAACTGGTGTGCTGAAAATATAATATTGTATAGTGGCACAATTAGATCGTACCCCTAGTGATTCTTTGATTTTATCCTTCCTAAATGATTTCCTAACAATACATACACAATTGTTGAATTATTTATGCAAGGAAAACAAAGAAAACTAATGCAAACAAAATGATAATGTAATAAAATAGAATATTGTGCAGAAATAGAATTCAATGTGCTAAATGCTATGTAAAACAAAATGCAGAATGAAAATTATGTAGAATTAAGGGGGTTTAGTTGCACAAAATTAAAGTAAAAGTAATGAAATAAGCAAGCGCAAAGTAAAAACAAAATAGAAATAGAAATGAAGGATTTCAATATATGACGATAGTCGATTTAAGGATATGATAGCTCTTATTGTGAATTAATCCTAAATTATGAAATATTTAATTATTCTAATTAATTTTTCAACCTTGGATTACCTAAAACCCTTACAATAGTGCATGAATCTTATAATAGATAACCACCTAGAGTTTGATCAATTAAGATTAGAAGATGAATTAAGCAACCGCCATAATCCCGAAATTAGATCGAAATTAACTTATAAATAGAATTCAGTTAATTTAGGAAATTAAATTAAATACCACTGAAGTAATATCCTAACCCTCTGACCTAACATGCAAAACCATGATTAACCAACCATAATTTTACATTCAAATAGCAAAAGAATGGAAATCACAAGATTAAATACCAATTATACCAAATTAACACTTAACACAAGCAATCTCAATAATTCAGCATAAACAATTGGAGAAAGAGGAGAATTAATAACAAGAAATCAATATTACTAATCAAGATCTTATAATCCTTGAAAAGAATAGCTTCACAATCCTTGAATCAACCAAGAGTCTTTAACCTTTCATGGCTTGAAAACAAGAAAAGAAAGAAAACTAGGTTGCTGAACTATATAAAGTCTGAATGTGTTATTCTCTTTAGCCCTCTTGCCTATTTATATAACCTAATTAGCCTAAAACCTTATTGGAATAGGATTATATGACTCTTAGGATTACAATAATAAGGCTTTCCTAATTTCTAGAAGCCCAGACCCATTTTTTACAAACTAATTAAATCTAATAGTTTCATCAGGGAATTCCCACAAGCTTGTTTTCCAAGCAAAATAAGTCTATGAAATTGATGAAATCTAGAAGATTCATAAACATGAAAGTTATAAACTTATGTCTTCTGAGGATTTGGGCACTGATTTTAGGTTAATCGAACCACTATAGCTCCAAATATGGCCTAAATACAAAAATGGGTTCAGTTGGGACAAAAACATGACTTTAGCTTGTTGGCTAAGTAAAGGATTGAAGGAGTTCGAACTGGGCTTTGACCAAAATATAAAAGTTATAGATATCTCTTTTAGCTTTCCAAAAATATAAAGTTTGCCTCAATCCAAGATCCAAAGCCTAAGTTATGATTGAAAAATAAAAATAGTGTTAAAATCCAACATTTACCGAATAAATTCACAAAATTGTAAAAGCAATCACAATTCATAAAATAAGGCCTAATCAGTGAAATTAAGCAAATAAAACACCCAAGAGACATAAAATAAGGAAAATAAAATAGCAAATATTTTTTTCATCAAAGACATTAAAGTGAAAAGAAGCTTAAAGTTAAGTAGTGGATATGGAAAAATGAAAAAAACCTATCATTATTATATTATTCTACAATCTATCTAAGTTTGTCTTGTTAGTTATAGCAACCATATCCAACTCATTAGCATCATCCAAGAAACAATAAATGAATAATGCAACTAGAAATAACAAATTATAAATTCAATAATTATTCATATGAAGATGCATAATAATTAGTAATCCAATCAACCAACTGAGTATCACTATGCTTGGCAATGGCATTAACTATATTAATGAAGGATCTTCACCAAAACTTTTAGGGAACTAAATAATTCAAGTATATAAAAGTAGAGCATTTACCTATGTCTTCTAAGACTTCTTTCAAACAAATTATTCATCACCCCTATTAGTCTTTAGAAACAAATTTGATTATGTCAACTTAATTCTAGTTAGCCTCTCTTAAATCAAATGATAATAAGAATAAATTCAAAATACATGATGATATATAATGCAAAAGTTCAACTAGAAAATGAGTTTAACACATATCCTTTCTCTTATGTTCAGTTATAGGAATGGATCCCTTTATGTGCAATGAAAGGCTAAAACCGCTACAATTTGAATTTTTGTTTTTACTAATTTATTTTGACATTCTCTTGAAACTAGCACCTATTTCCCACATCTGAAGCATTGTTACCTAATTAGGTTCATCTATCCATTTAAGGATCTTTCTAGTTTTTTTGTGTGCATCTCTTACTTTGCATAGAACATTAGATAATTACTTACTACATTTCACCTCCCAAACCTTTCAAATCATAGCCTCATGAGAAAATCCTTTTTAATACTTTTTTCTAGAATATTATGATAAACCATAGATATTGTTAGATAGATAGTAATAATAAAGAAATATGAAAATGCAAAAATTGGAAACCTATTCTAACATAAAGATGATGGGTTAGACTTTAAATGTTGCAAACTATCTATCTTTGTTTTCATCAGGCATTTTAGAACAAGTGATCCACAAGCTATGGAAGGATCCTTTCATGATTTTCACAAACTGGTTTACAGTGCTAGCATCAATGAGCTTGATGAAAAAGATTAAACATTAAGTGATACATGTAATATATTACTCATGTATTAAATAACATCATGTAATACATACATTTTCCTTATTACTTCCAACACCATCAAGGATATTCCAAAACCATCATCCTCAATTGATTAATTTTCACCCTATATAAGTTATGTATGATTGTCAATCTGCTTCCCAACTGTGGGACCACTTCTCTCTCCAATAAGAGCACCGCCTTTTCTCCTAGATGTAAAAGTGCTTTGTATAATAGCCTTTTAGATCTCCCATCCCCACCTCTTCCTCTTGCCATGATCCCTACAAGATATTTAATAAATAGTTAAAATGTCATTTACAAGTTTGCTAACATAAATATAATGTATGAAATATAGTTATTAAAGACAACAAAATGCAAATGATTCACTAATCAAACATATCTTAATCAAATTGATATGTAAGATAAAAAAATGCATACTAAAACAATTAATATGAAGTATCTAATTGATCATCACTATCATCCCTAATGTCATCCCTCTCATCTTTATTAGTATCCTTTAATTAGATCATTGCCTTGTCTATTTCTAAATTATCATTTCCAAATGAGGATATGAAATTCAATTCGTCATATCAACTTGCCCTTCTACATCCTTATTGAGGTTAATAACCTTATTTGGATTTGTCTTTTGACCTTCACCATTATTATAGGCTAAGCTATTAAGGTCATCATTTATGTTAATAGGAGATATATGATTCAACTCTTCCCCTCGGTAAGCTATATTCGAGGTATAAAATGTGCTTCTAGTTTTAACTCTACATACAACCTACCAATTTGCTTTTCAATTTTTTTAGGCCTTGGTTTTCTTATTGGGGTATTCTACATAATATACTTGTTAAGATTTGTGCACTGGAATGAAAGACTCATACTTTGAAAACATTTTCTTGTTATTGAATTTATCTATGTTATATTAATTATGAACCCTATATCCTCATCCCAATTAAGGATCAAACTAGTTATATTTAACAAGACAAGACTTGTGCATTTTATATTTGGATTATGTACTCTAACTTAATAATTTCTTATAAGATGCCATAGTAATCACTCTTTGAATCATTGTAGTTAGTTCCTTTTATATAAACTTCACTATTCATTACAAGCTTGTTGATACTATAGGCATTTATGTGGAACCAATATCTATAGACATAGTATTATGATCATATATGGGCTTTACAACATGTACCAAGCACCACATCATTTAAATGAGTATCTACAACTTCATTTGCTAGATCATAAACCTATATTAAAGGGATAAATTATAAACTTAGTTTACTAAAACACATTATTGTTTAATCTTTCAACTCTAACACAATCCTTACATGGTTTTGCAACCAATATAAGAACTTATTAGTCATTTTTGTCTCCATATCTTTAACCAGAATGTTAGGATGGATTTCATATAATTAATTTTCAAATATCTTACACCATTGAATGAATTTTATGCTCTTTCATAATAAGATGAAAGAAGATCATCAATGCCCAATTTGGAAATGAAACATATACAAACTCCACAGTTTAATCTTGGTACAGTTTAATAACATATAAATTGTTGCTATTTTAAGTTCCTCATATAATAAGAAGTGAAAATTTTCCTTCCTAATTGCCTATCAAGATGCATGAAGATGGAGAGAGAACCATCAGGCTAATTAACCTTACCACCGTTATTATTCCAATCCACTTTGTTTAACTTTATTTAAACATGAGGTTCGAAGTAAAAGGAGTAGAACATTCAATAATATATGCTTACATAGAACCTTTAACTTGAGCTTTATTTTTCACCTTCTTCTTTAAGTGATGTAAAAACCTACTAATAAAAGGTTAGCCATTGATTTATAAAGAATGAGTGATTGTGAAAGATATATTAAGGTGCAATAATAATCAATGGAATCTACCTTTCAAATGGGTACATCCATTTATATTAGATTAATCCACCAACTTTTACCTTAAATAGGAGATAAATTGTAAAGTGCTCCATTGAGTCCAAAGACTTAGGTTGAAAAATCCTTTCCAATTTGCATAATATGACAATAACATTTGACTTCAATTTTTCCACTTTATCAGCCTTCAAGATAGAAGAACAAATATCTTTGAAAAAGAAACTCATTTTAATAAATGCATTCCAAATTTGATTGGGCAACATATCTTTCACTTTTATTAGAAAAAGTCTCTTCATGAACATGTGGCAATCATGATTCTTCACTCTAGATAGTTTACGTTTAAGCAATACTAATCCAAAAGTTGCAAATTTTTTACCCACTTACATACTACCTTCCTCTAATCCTTTGTCAAAGTGAATGTAGCCTTAGGTTTCACAATCTTCCCATTGTTGGCCACTTTTAACTCTAAATAAGGATAAACACAATGTGCTACCATATCTTTACTTTCTTTTATGTTATTTTTTGTTTTCCTAGTCATATCCATCACAATGTTGAATATGTTATCAAATACATTCTTCTTAATATACATCTTGTTAACATTTTGCCTAATCATATTGGTGTTCTCATAAAACAAATCCTAGATTACACTTTCTTTGTCTAATTGTGCTCTACCTCAAATCTTAATAACTTCTCCACTCCTTTATCTCTCACTTTTGGCAAATTGTAAGTTCATTTTCAAATATCTATTCCATGCAACCTTGGTGGAAGAATGAATTTTTTAACCTTCCATTTCTTAGAGGATTTCTTGTCTTTTTTTGAAAATGGTGATCTTTATCTAAATCATGACAATAACATTCAAAGAAAATTGGATTTCTTCTTTTGTATAAATAAAAGGCTTTACTTTGCTCCATACATATAGGACATGATAGAAAACCAGATGTACTCCACCCAAGCAATATGCCATAACTAGGAAAGTCATTGAATGTCCATATCAAAGTAGCCTATAGTTGGAAGTCTTGGTTCTTGAAGGCATTAAACATCTAAACTCTTATTTCCTATAACCCTTACTTCAAATAAAATGCTTTATTCCACTTCATGCATATAGGACATTATAGAACACCATATGTAGTCCACCCAAATAACATGCCATAAGTAGGGAAGTCATTAAGTGTTTGCATCAAAGCAACCTATAGTCAAAAGTTTTAATTCTTGAAGGCATTAAGTGTTTAAACTCTAATTTCCTATAACTTTCAATTCATCAATTGGACGTTACAAGTAGAGATCAATCTTTTGCCTAAGGCTTTTAGGGCTAAGAATGATTAGAAATAGGAACATGTATTATTTTTTATGTACAACTATGGTGGCAAATTATAAGGCTAACAATTATAGGCTAACATAAATAAGGATGGGTAGCTTTCTTATATGGTGTAAATCATTTGATGATAAACTAAGCCTAACATTTCAAGGCCTCATAATAAAAGAAGGATGACTCTTGTCAAAGGCTCTTCATGCCTTTATATTGCATGGATGGCACATAATTGTAAGCTTTTAGTGAGTTTCTTTATGCCAAGTTATATCTTTTACAATCTTTGAAGACATGTATAACATTTGCAATTGTATGGTTAGAAAGAGGTAGCACAATATCATGTATGGAATGCCTTTCTAGTTTTTCCTATTGTTACCCCAAGGTTTGTATTAAGGATGATAGCATAGCTCACACTAAAGTTTGTTTTTGTTCTCTTTGCATTAAAGCATATAACCATTCACATATATATTAATCTTTTCATAACTTAAGCCAAGTTTCTACACTATTTGGTTAGTTTTATAGAAATCCTTAGGTAAGCTAACATCCTCAAGTAAAATCTTGTTAATTTGTTTAAGAATATGATTAAAATAATTTACACTTAAGTTGAACTCTATTTTGATATTTAATAATCATGACACCACTAATAAGGGAGTGTGAATGGTATAACTTTCATATGATAGCTCTTTTTAATCTCTGTCACATTTTCATCATATGCATCATTTCTCCAATCAAAGTTAGGATTGAAACTTGGTCTTGCTACTTTAGGCACCATAATATGGTAAGGATTACAATGCTTTTTAGCTATGCTTGAACTGAGATAATTTTGTGAGAGAAGATTGTTAACATTTTTGAAGGGTTCTTTGAGTAAAATCCATTGGTGATAATTAGGTAAAATACCATGCCTATAAAGATGCTCTTCTATTTCATAACTATTAAGAAATATTGTATTTACAAGGATACCTAATTTTCCCACAAGACATAAAAAGTTAGGTGTGACTTTGCAAATTCTACAAATTCTTCAACTCCATTAATAAAGCTGACACTTAAACTTTTTAGCCCAGTATTCATTTAGTGTACATCTAACCTTAGCCTAACTTATTCATTTAAAACAAAGGAATAAAGGCACTTAGCAATATAGTCATCTCATTCTCTTTCTAATGCTACCTTTGCATTTCATAGCCACTCCACATATGAGCACTTAGCCAATTTTGTTACTTTAAGAACTATATTATTTTATTAATTATCCATACGTACCCACACACATGGATAGATAACCATATGTCTATGTATAAATTGAACTTAAGATAGTATAAAAGCCTAACTCATTGTAATATCTACAAGTTTAATACTACTACCTCCCTAATGATACTTAATGTAAGGCCAAATAATACTCATAAATGTAAAAAACTCATAAATCATAACTAAACTTGAGAGATTATCGAACAATGTCTAATGGAATTGCAAAAAGTACCTATAAAGGAATTGCTAAAAGAATTACAAAAGCTTGCTACTTAGAACCATATAATAAATAGCTAACCATGATGATGACTCATTTTATTAATTTCCAAGTAGTGAAATAACATTGATAACACTTTTAACTGGAAAATGGATAACTAAGAGTGAAATAACATTAAAAGCACTCATTCATTTGAAGATAAAATAGTAAAATAGATTTAAGTTCATATTTAATTTGATATTTGTATGAGAAAAGGTAGAGCATGAAAAATAGCAAGTCTTTAATTTGGTTTAATCACCATTTAAACATTGCACATAAATCATGCATTATATTTATAAATTCAAGACTTTGTAAGATTTGGATCTTTGAGTATCAGTTTAGTTTGAGGCTTAGTTTCTTCAAAATTACATATAAACATTGGAAAAAGGGCATAGCTTTTAATGGAACCCTATTAATAGCTTAAATATCACTAAATTCAACATTTCTTTGTTTGAATCACATTCATAAATGCCAAATTTAGCATTACTATGTTCTTGGCCTTAGTTATTATTAATTGGTTATAGTAATACAATGTTTTCATATTTAAAAAAGAATCATCTTATGAAAAAGCTTGCAAGAGTATTTTTTGGTGGACTTAAAGCTTGTTTGGCCACCAATTTATATCCTACTTACATGAATTTGACAAATAGCTTGCCAAATTCCTCTGATTAATCTCTTTGTCATACTTTTATAAGGATTGATTATTAGTTCTCCTATAGATTCACTCTAAAATTTCAAGAAAACATAGGCTTATGAACATGAACCTGATAAAGAACTTGTAAATGCTATTAAAGTATAATTTCTTTCTATATATACTCAAGCACACATCATTATTGAGTTTCTACTTATCTCTCTATATACTTGTCATGACCCAATTTTGATCGTAACTAGTGTGAATCTCATTATCGGTATCCAAAAGCTTTATTATTTTTTACTCTTTCTATCTAATGGAAGTTTCTAGATTTCTAGGGGAGCTTAATTTTTTTTTAAATTTTCATGAAAAAATGGATAAAGTCTTCTCTATTTTTAGACATTTCAAACAAAACCTATTTATTTCTAGATATGAAAATAATAAACATACACACAAAATAATATAGTTTCAAATTTATACATATTTAATAATTCAATACTTCATGAATATCTACTTTAATGCTAATTCCAACTGTCAAATCCCTCAATTTAGGCAGTCTTTGTCTCTCCATAAATACTACAAGGCTCAAATCTTAACCTAAAAATAGTAGAAATAATCAAAGTGAGTTACAAGAACTCAGTAAATATATATTTACCTTTACCTTTTAGGAGATCAATTTTATAAGCAATGACTACAAGTTAATCATATACTCAATTAGAAAATATTAACAAACCCATTTTCCTAGAGTTTTGCGTTATACCAAACTAAAGCTTAAGTTGAGAAGTTATTTGCACATGACTTAAACTTTGTGTCTCATATCATATTTCATAGAAAATCTAACTATACAATGATACATAACACTATTATCATAACACATGCTACCCACTTCAAGTAGACATCATTGTCACAAATAATCATTAAGGCTTAAATTCAAATGAATCATCACAATCACATTAAGTCTTTCTAAACATGTTAAATAATGATATTCAACACAAGCATATTCGTAATATCTTATGATCATTCATAGAAAGCAAACATACTTACATATTTAGGTTTCTAGATCAATTTCATATCCTTCATAAATTATTTGTCGATAATTTCCCATTTGACTTTCAGATCATATTTGTATTCTTTACAACTATTTTCTAGAAATTCTTTATTTGACTTTCACATCATTCATCATCATTCACAATTTCCAATGCCCTTACTAGCATGATCCACAAATAGTAAACTTAGGAAAGCTCAACTCCCATATTATAATTGTTTATGATATTTTAATATGAAGTCACAATTCCATTATTGGAAAATACCAAGCACATGGCAACTTGTACATAAGAATATAACAATGCCTTCCTATATAGCCATAACACATAGATATCATTATACTCAAATACAATCTATCAATGGTTAGAAACAACACTATCATGCTTCCACTGCACATTCTTATCTAACAATATTCCTTTAATATACCATGGAATTGAATTTACACTTGAATATGGATATATTTATACAGGAATACAAAATCGATGCTAACAATAAAAAAAATACATTTCACAACATTAGATTATATTTTATCTAGCTAAAAGTTCAATTGTGAGATATATACTTACTAAGCAATATTGATCTGCCCTTGGAAGTTCCAAAGTGTCCATCTTTTGCTTTTCCACATTTCCTTTCTACCATCACATTTAATAAGAATAACTTGTAAATAATGAGCATTACTCATTTTCTTTTCAATTATTTCAAGTTTTAATCTCGTATTATGATATATTAGTAATTTGAGTTACTAGCTTTAAAGTTAAACATGCTATTATTTGGGAACTTCCAAATTAAAGCTATACAAATAAAATTATTACAACTTAAAACTCTAAATGATTTATCTTATTTCACTTAATCATTTTGAATTATTAGTTTCCCTTATTATTAATTATTTACTTATAAGAGTGGAGATATGTTCTTAGATAGGGATTTCTTATATTTATATAATAGAACTTGATAATTGAACATGTTCTAAATATGCTATTCTGACATCTTATAACATAATATCTTTATATTCTTAAATCATTAACAAGTTCCTTAGAGTATATATATATATATATATATATATATATATATATATATATATATATATATATATATATATATATATATACATACAAATATGTACTTCCTTTGATCCAACCTTAGATCATCTATTAAGACACCTTATTATATCACTTAATTAGCTTACATTATAAAACTCCTATTCTTCAAGAGCACCATTATATTCTAGTATACATAAAATTAGATTCTCTAAAATACATAGCTATTACTAAAAATAGTATTATATCATGCTTTAAAATGATGTTGCTCATGTTATTTAAACCTTTTTATAGCATAATATATATATATATATATATATATATATATATATATATATATATATATATATTATAAGAATGATCATATACTCAAAAGACCCATAAATGACCTTTTCCTAAATCATTCATAATTCGTTCAGAATGATAGTATATAATACTCCATATGTATTTTAATTGCTCTATTTTATCATCTTGTAACATAAAAATCATGTCTTTTATATACATTATCACATATAATAAAAATGCCTAAATAGGTTTTCTTGGATCAGTCAATAAAATATTATAAATATTAGGATTCTATGATGTAAATATGCTCACTACCATTGGGAAGGGTTGTTGGCAGCCTATTAGTGTCAAAAGATATAGGAAATCGCTAGAAAATAGAGAAAGAAAAAGGCATTGTTCATGGTAAAAAATGTTGCATTTCTGTAACTTTTCCACACAATAACGACTGGCAGCCACTAGATAGAGAAGAGAAGGGCTCAAAGAGGTCACTATTAGCTTACCAAAAGCTCCTTGGTGGCACTCCATTGGTTCTCGATCTGCTAATTGGTTGCTAGCAAATAACTCCTCTTTCATGCCCAAACTTTAACTCTAGTTGGAAAACTCGTGATGGCCGCAATGACTTGCTACGGTGGTTGGAAACATGAAGATAGCAATAGAAAAACCCTAGCAAAGAAGGAAAAAGAAGAAGAGAGAGGGAAAGAGAGAGAAAGGGAGAGGCAGTGTTATGGCTGAAGGTTTCAAAAAAATAGAAAGTGAAAGAAAAGGGAAAAAAATAAGAAATGAAGAGAGGGTGTGGTGGTGGGAGATGTGTAAGAAGAAAGAGAAAAGCTTAAAAAACTAAGAAGGGGGACAACAGCTTGACATAGAAATCGAGAGAGAAAAATGGGGCTTAAAGCTTTGATGCAATGTTTCTCACTTATTCTATCCTCATCTTTTAATAAAATCTCAACCATGCATGTATTTTAAACCTTAGTTTCGTGAAACTTATTTTTTTATTTAAAATTTCCACTTAATTTTTTTTGTCTTTCCTTAATATAAAATATATTTTGAGCATTCTAAAATAATTTATTCAAATTTTTCACAACCTCTAAAAATAATTTATCAAATACAAATAAATTATTCCATAATTCCTTGCATTCATAAATACTAAATTATTCTTAATTTATGGGAAATTTGTAGTAAAATTATTTTAATTTAATTTTCAATTAATAATCACCATAGAAATAAATATATTTCAAACTTTATCATTAATATTATTTTAACACTCCAAAATCCTTTAAAAGAAAAGAAATTTAGAAATGAAATTTTAACCAAACAAATATTAAATAAAAATACATAATCACAAGCATTGAAATTTATGAAAATTCAATTTAAGATATTACAATACTTAATTCATCTATTTACCTAGTACCTATTATGAAGCCTCATTTCCACTCAAGTAAGGAATGTAATAATTTATATAATAAAGATTATGTAGAAACATATTGTTCTTGCTCTTTCAAGCTCAACCTTAAGTCAAGATTTATTGCTGAAAAAGCTTATAAATGGGATAAGCATGCAACTACTACATCTATACTAGAAATGAATCTTTATTTTCATTATCTATCTATTGTGATTATCATATACAGTGAAAAAAATAAAATAAAAAAGTATATTTTAATTAGTAGAAGAGATAGCGTTTTGTTTATGGGTATTGATAAGTGCAATAAGAAGTGTAGTAGTATAGTTTAAGGATATGTAGAAAAGTGGTAGAAGATTATTACAAGTTTTGGAAGGTGGATAAATTTTAAGAATATAAAAATTAGAAGAAAATGTTCCCTTAGTATTTTTCTTTAATCCCTTTCTTAGCTAATAATTTCAATATATTAACAACAACAATAATAAAAAAAATAAAAATTGGACCTTAAACCCTAAATTCCATTATTTTAGCCGAAATTGTCTATTATTATGAAGAGAATTACATAGAATTAAGCTCCAACTACCACAACACTGAATTCCCCTATTTTAGCCAAAAATAGAGAGGAAAATGGGACCATGCTTTGTTTCTCTACTTATAAACCCCTTAAAAGAAGTTCTAAACAAAAAGGTCTTCTTAACTAGTTACAGCTTGATTTATTAGACAACCAACAACGGGACTCTATTTCTCAAGATAACTTGCTATGTAAACAATCACATTCCAACCTATTTTGTAATACACTTATTCTATAATCAATTTTAAACCATTTGTAATATCCCAAATTAAAAATCTAAAATTTTATAAATTATGATACTCATGGATAATGATTTATTTTTCTAATTAATTTAAATTTATCTTTTATATGAAATGTCCTAAAACATTGAAAAATGATATTTATGATGTATTTAAAAAATCTTCATTTTTACATGGTCCAAACTAATTCGAGGGTTGTTTGAATAATTTCTACGAAAAATGAAATAATTTGTTTATATTTAATAAATTATTTGTAAGGATTGGGGAAAATTTGGAACAAAGTTATTATTGATGGCCATTATTGAGTCGAGGTTTGTTTGAATGCTTTTTGTAAGAATTTTCTTACAAAATGGAAGATTTTATGAAATTATTTATTTGTGTTGATAAATTATTTTTGGAAAATTCTCAAAAACTTAAATAATTATTTTAGAATTTTTAAATATATTTATATATTAAGAAAAGATAAAAATAATTAAGTTGAGATTTTAAATGAAAAATTAATGTTATGAAATTGAATTTTAATTAGATGATTGATTAAAATTGAATTTGAAAATTTTGGAGAGCTGAGATTTAAAAAACGTGAGAAATACATGATAAAATAACTCACAGCTTAGTGTCTTCTCTCTCCTCCTTTACCGACTCTTCCCCTTTTTTTTTCTCTTAAATTTTCAACAACCTCTGGTTCCCGCGCACACACGTTTTTGTCTGTTCCTGCCTCACTCTTTCCCTCGGGTACAGTTCAGCATTTTCATTTTTCTGGTTCTTTCTTCTCATCGGTACAGCTCAACCTTCTTCTACATTTTTCCCGGAGAATGTAGTCCTCTCTCTCTCTCTCTCTTGGGTTTCTGCTTTCTCCTCCCCTTCGCCTGTCTCTCACTTTCGATTCTCTTTTCCTTCTTTCTTTCGGTGCTGCTGTTTCTTTTTCTCCCCAGCTTGTTTCTTTTCCGGCGTCCTTGAAGCCACACCACCCTTGAGTTGTGCTTTCTTCAAGCTGGCCACTATTGCCTCCAATATGAGTGACTTCGGGTTTGGCTTTTTCCAAAATGCCGAACACTCGGTTCAGCAAGTTGCCATGAGTCAAGCTTCCTCCTTTTTCGGTTCTTAATTCAATGCTGTCATGATAGGAGAACCGCGGCAAGCTCTTCTTCTAGCGCTCCATCTCTTCCTCTTGTTTACTCCGGTTTCGGCACCTTTACGTGCCACTGCACCCGGTGCTATCCTTTTTCTGGATGCAACAGCAGCTGGCAACATATGGAGAACAGGGGATTCACTGATTGGAGCACTAATTGGCTCCGGCGAACTCCAGCTACCTTCGGCGAATTCCAGTTGACTCCGGTGGAAGTGGTTTAGATTTGCTGTTGGTTAGTTGCTGTTTGCTTAACGCAAAGCTCTGCCATTGTCATTCTTCCCCTGTTCCTTTCAATTCGTTTCTGCGGGTGAAAATTGTTGGGTTGAACAGTAATACCCAGAACCAGCGGGCAGCAGAACTACTTGAGGTGAAATGCTACATTCTATTGGTTCTAAATTACCAAATAAACTTCTCAATTTGTGAGAAAACTAGCTTATGAAAGTCTAGTTTATTTTGCAATGTCTGGAGTACTGATGTTGGGTTGTTATAAGAATCATATCTGATTTTTAGGGATATGATTTACTATAAATTAAGACTTTGGCTAAAATTAGTTATCTTGAGAATTAAATAGTAGAATTACATTGCTAGCACGTTAAGAGTTCAAGATATTTGGAGAGTATAATATGTCATCTTGGACTTAAAAAGAAGCTCAAAGAACTTAAAATGCTTAAGTCAAGCTCAAGGAGCTTAAAAGTAGTGGGTGAACATACTACAAAGAATTATAAAACTTAAAACACATATCTTATCTGTGAATATAAACTTCTTCTAGTAAGTGATGGGTTCAAAGGAAGAATAAGTAATAATCTTATATTTATGATTCATCATTGAAACTTATGTAATAGGAAAAGATAAGGTGATAATGAAATAGCTGGGTATTCTTGAAGCTATTGGACAACTTTGTCAACTAAGTATATATCTCACTACTTTTTAATATCTTATTAAAAGATATTTTAAATATTATAAATTGTGTTTTTCTCATTGTTAGCATAAATTCTATATTTTTGTGTAAATATAGTAATATGCAAGTGCAAATTCAAGTTCACAACATATTGAAATGACATTATTAAATCAGAGTGCGTAACAAAAGGGCAGTATTTTATTAGTTACTAATTGATTAACTATGATAAAGTTATGACAAATCATATTATGAATGCGTTATAGACTTTGATTGCCTGCGATCGTTGAATAGTTGGCTATGTGACCTTGCATTAAATCTAGTGAGGTGAATCAAGTGAAGGTTTAGTAAACTTGCTACATTATGAATTAAGCCTTAGAAGGCATATGGAAAATGATGAGATGTATTATAGAAATGATATTGAATATTATGATATATGATGAAGGGACATTGTAATATGCAGATGAGAAATTTTCCATAAAGAGAAGTGAAATAGATATAAAATCGATTTGAGAGTTGGATAGGAAATTTCCAGCTAATAGTTAAGAGAAGTATAGACTTGATTTTGATACTGTAAAGTAGCTACATGTATGCTTACTATATTTGACTATGTGACATAATATATCTGTTTATGATTGACTTTTATAGATGATGTAATTGTAATGATTTGTATTCATTTGAGCATTAATGGCTGTTTGTGAGTGTGATGTCTACCCGGAATGGATAGTATACGATATAGAGTTCTAATAGAAAGTTGATACTTTCTAATTGCGTTATAAGAAACGGAATTTAAGTCATGCACAAGTGAATTTTTATATTAGGGGATGGTCAAACATACTTCAGAAATTTAGAAAATGAGTTTGGTTATATGATTAATATGTGATATATATATATATATATATATATATATATATATATATATATATATATAATTGAACACTTGCAAGATAGTGATGTTATATGCCCACTGAGTTCTTGTAACTCATTCTATTATATTTTAAATGTTTTCAGGTTGAAATAAGTATATATGAGCTTTTGCATCCATGAAGAAATAAAGATAGCCTAAACTGAAGATTTGATAATTAGGATTATATTGAGTTAGGATCAGCATCATAAATAGAGATGTGACTAATTTAGCAGTGTGTTGAATTTGTATTTATGCAATTGTCTTGAGAGTGTAAGATATTATGTAAATATTGATCACTGTCATATTTGGAAATTGAATAGGTTTTGTATTTTAAGGCATGTAATCTTTGAGAAATGTCAAAAGACAAAGGAGATTTTATCTATCTTTTTGTAAAAATTTTAAAGAAAAATTTATGTCCTCCTAAACTCTGGAAATTCTCGTTGAATAGAAAGAGTGAAAAATAGTTAAAGTTTGTAAAAATTAGTATCAAGATCCATGCTGGTCACGATTAGAACGGGTCGTGACACCATTAATCATTACTACTTATAAAAACATTAATGCATCTATGTTAATTGCAAGAATACAATGGATGGAACCTTTTTGCAATAGATATTGAAGATTAAAACATTCAGACTTTTGTAATATAAAGTAGTAAAGGTAAACTATGTAATAGAGGTAGGATAAAAGCATATTTAATAATAGTATTTCCATTGCATACTTATATGAGAAGTACTTTAAGAGATCTAAATAAGCAAAAACCTAGTAATTTCCTCAATCTCTCTAGTGCCATATGTTTCTTCTATTAAATATTTTTACACCCAAAAGAATACCAATACTTAGTAGGTAAAACTCAAAATTATTTGAAAGTGCATTCAAAATAAATTTGTACCTCGTTGCACCTTTTAAGAATTTTTTTTTCTATAAACCAATCATAAATTGATTTGACAATATGTACCTAGAAGGATATGAAAGTAATAATCACAAGTAACCCTACATTTTAAAAGATCATCTTAGTAGTTTGCATCATCTATAGGTTAATGCAAATATAGTATAAAGGGTTTAAATGAATTAAATTTGAGTCCAAGAATACATATGTCAAAATTGCATCAAGTCTATGTTTTCACTTTGAATCATTTCCTTTTCCAAATAATGAAATTAAAATTTTTTCTACATTCCAAAATTTTAAAATGCAAATGTTTTAAAGATAATATGGTATGCTATTTGGAGGTTTCTAGCCAGAGCTATGAGCTATAAATACTAATTAATGATACATATTCTATTTTTTAAGGTAGAAATTAAGACATATATTAATGATACATATTAATTTATATCACAATCTCCTATCATTAGTCCATTTAGCTCCACAAGTTAATGCATTTTCAAATTTTATGATATTCCTATTCTCAATTTCAAGTATTTGGTCATCATACATAAAGTGTTATATACAAATCTAGTTAATTATAGATTCAAGAGACATTGAATCTTTTTTGATTTCCTAGCAATAAAAGATAAAATAATTACGATGAGTTACAAAAATTGATAAGAAGATGAATGCTTTAAACTTTTGATTAAAGTCAAACTTCAACACAAATAAAATAAATTAATGAAGTGCATAATTTTGGTTGTTAGGGAGTCAAGTTTGTGTGATTCTGCCTTAAGCATTAGCTATAGGTAATCCAAGTTCTGACTTCCAACTAATTACTTAGGTGTCTACTTTAAGTGAATCAATAAAACATGACTTAATCAATTATATATAGCTTTGCCACAGAAAGTAGTACTAGATATGAAATTCTATTAGCTATTTATGTTAAATTACAATGGTAGCCAATAAGAGAACCCTTCATTAACTTAATGGAACATACCTACAAGCTTCTAAGAAGAATCTAACATTTGGATTAACTTTTATTTTCCATTAATATCACCCTTTTCTTCAGTCTACCACCAAACAAAATTCAATTCTATAATCATTGTATAGGTTGAGTTCATTTAGTTGGCTTTGCACAAAGTTAGCATTTAAAAATTACAAGAAGAGTCAACTATCTAGTTACTTACCAATTAGATATCTGATTTCTCAAAAATTATAATTTTTAGGTGCTAACTTTCTTATATACTAAAAAGTAGAAGTTGAAAAAAGTTACTTTTTATAAAATTCAACTTACATAAAGTTAATTTTCATTAGATAAATGCTTTTTCTCACTTCAGGAAATTACTTGAAAGTCACAAATGTGGAATTTATGACAAAATTATTTGAAAGTCACATTACATAAAGAAAAAAAATTGTAAGATTTTCATAGTTACAAAATTTCACAAATTTGAAACTTTACATCCATTTCAAATGCAATTGATGACACTCTTGCAAAAATTTGTTTGTAGAGACATTTGTCATGCCATGAAACTAATTAAAGGTCTTTAAAGATGTTTAAAAGGGTTAACACCTATCTTATAAGAATATAAGCAAGTTTTAAAGGTCTTTGGAACATTTCTCTTACAAAGAAGAATAAATTTAAAGAGCATTATATTGCATACAATATTAACTATTATACAGACCCAAGATCAAAATAGACTTAAATTAAGGCAATTTATTTTAAAAGCTTCCAATAACAAGATGAATTATAAAGTAGGGAAATCGATTAATGTAAAAAAATTGAAATGTCCAAAATAAAAAGTTGCTACATATAGGAAAATAGGTAGGCTAAGTAATGCTTAAAGATAAGATAGAAACAACAAATTATGATGTTATGGGCTTCTGATGAGTGATAATTGATTAGTTCCAAAACTCAAATTGAATAATACTTGAAAATGGAAAAATAGGTAACACCCAAAGCCAACAACATATGGGAATGTGTTGGTATTCAATAAAATAATGTCCCAAAACAAAGAAAATAGAGGAACATGAAAAAATGAACAACATCATATAACCATTGCCTAAAAAATTCACAAAATGTCAAGATCCTTAAAACATACATTGTTTAACTTATGATGCCCATAAAAATATTAATAAAGTGCATAAAAAATAATTAATCAAAGGATGGAAATGCCATTTTTGTTTTATAGCCAAGCAGAGCAATGGTTGTTGAAAAGGCTCTTAGAAAGTTTTCATCTTAATGCCTTCATTTGGAGTAAAAAAAGTTAGTGTGTATTTATTTTCTATATTTAAAAATAGTTTTCTATTTTTATGTTTTTAAGAATAAAAGAGTTTGGTAACCTATTTTTAGAATTTATTTTCAAAAATATTCTTAAATGTGTAACTTAAAACATAAACAACTTTTAATTATTTTCTAATTTTTTTATTATTCCAAATGCTGGTTTTGTAATAAAATAAAATATTTTCTTATCTATAATATCAAGAACACTTTATTCTTTATTTTCCTTCAATTCAAAAATAAAATTTGAGAATAAGAAAATATTTTTTAAAAATAATTTTTAAAATAATTTTTAAAAATATAAAAATAAAAATATATCCAAATATATCCTTAATATTTTTGAACTCTTTCTTAAACTAGAAAGCAAAATGCCAAATTGCATATAGTAAATTATTTTTCATTTTCCTAGGGCATAGCAATGGTCATGTACCTCACCAATAATTGTGAGGCCTAAATTCCCTAGCTTTTCTCTTGCAAAATAGACCTAATTAGTGCTAAAAATTTTCCATAAAAAATGGTCCAATTCCTACTACCATTTTGCAATGTTTCAGTGATAGAATAAGGCTTTGCTAAAATTAGCAAGAGTAGACACCATCATTATTCCCTTGCCAAACAATTTTAGTAAAATGCTACTCCAAGAGGTCTTTTGAAAGATTAAAGAATAAAAAATTTGATATGAGTGGTAACTATCTCCTATTCCTTTGACTTTTCTCATGAAAGGTGAAGAATATGATGATATATGCTATTGTAAATATTAAGTTGATTTATAGAGCTATGTGGTTTAGTTTTGGCATTATATAAATGTTGATATGATAATATGATGTTAGTATTTTAGTTCTGAAATTGGTAGAGGAGGATCCATTAAGTTTCCTTAAGAGATGATAATAAGGTTTTGTTGAGTTTGGAAATAAAACTTTCAAGAGAGAATAATAGTGTATTTTCCAGTACTATTTGGAATAAAGAGTTAGAAATTTATAAAATTCTAATTTTTAGCATTTTAATGTTACAAATAGTGTTAAGATAAGAGTTGAGAGAACTGGAAATTTTTGAAAAATTTTAGATATATGAAAAGAGAATTCTTATAAACACTAGTTATGAGAGTTCAAAACAGAATTCTAGGTTTCATATTCTGAAGTTTGGTGCAGTTTATACAACATTTTGATTATGAAAATTTAGAGTAATTGATATTCTCTTATTAATATGTTAGTAGGTTTTTGTAAAATTTTAGTAGTAATTGGAATTAGTTTAGATGTCAAGAAGGCTCTTTTATTACAATAACTTCTAATCTACCTAAATTTGGCAACCTTGCGTATTTGGTTTTGTATGGATAGCACCAATGTGATATTTTTTTGAAATAATTAAATTTTTTTTATTTGAAATGTTAAGGATATTATATATAAATTTAGTGATGATTGAAAGTGATTTGAATGTTAAAAAGGGGCTTTCATTGTAATTACTCATGTGCTACCCTATTTTGAAATTTGTTTTTTATACTTTGTGAGCAATACCTATGAATAAGAAAGTTGTAAAATAATTGATGTTTTATAATATTAATGTATTAGAAAAATTATATAAAAATTTGATAAAAATTTAAATTAATTTAGGAGATTCAAAGGCACCAAACCATAGGTGTGTTCATACTGCCTAGTAAGCTAAATACTTGATAAGAAATATTACAAGGAACTAAATTTTATGATATAGTTGATAATGTTCAAGCTTTAATATATAGTCCTTTAAAAGAGCTAAGTATTCTCACTACCTTGAATGGAAAGGTTGTATATTAGCCTTGGGCATAATTATAAGTGATGATGAAAGTTGAATATATGAGAATGACAAATTTTGTCAACAAAACTCTTATAGTATAATTGGCATTTTGATCATATCAATGAAATGAATAATTAATGCTTATGGCATCTTATCATTGCTTATAATGAATATGAATTGTGGGGGAAAATATGCAACCTTCAAAGAGAAGGAGAGGCATGGTAAGGATTGGAATGATAAGGTTGATGACTTTATATCTAAAAGGCGAGAGATAAAATTGGACTGAAGATATAAGATGAAACCTGTATACCAACTATAGTCATTCTTTTTTATAAAATTTATAAATATTATATATAAGAGTTACAGTAAGTAAATAGGAGCTTTACTCATTTATTATACACTATTATATAACTAATTTTTTATAGCAAAAACTGTTTAGAAAAAGAAGAAAAATAACTATTCATTGAGTTTTTCAATATCGACACTTTTTTTTGTTGTATTTTATTTGTAAATATAGAACATGGTTCCCATGAGAATGACTAATGCTTGTGCAAGAACTTTCCTTTCACCATGGGGAGCTTTCTAAATAATATTTTGCTATAGACTTAAAATGTTTGCAATGGGTCCTTGAGTAAACTATATTGTAAACTTTAGAAAGATAAATTCTAAGTTTAATCCTTTCATGGCTAATCCTATTCAATGAATCCATTCATTAGAAGGCATAGCTAGTAATTCTAACTTGATTAATATGCTAACTTCTTCTTCCTCTTCCTTGGAATCATATTTTGAGGAAGATAGTGAATCAAAACAAACTAGTCCTAGTTAGGGGCTCTACCTTTTAATAGAACTTATGTACAAATTTTTGTTTTCGAAAAATTTGCACTCTTATATAAATATCTTTTATTATATGTAAACTATATTTTGAACTTCCTTATATATGTGCAAGTATTATTATTTTCTGTAAATACTTATTTATAGTCTTAGTAGAGTTAAGAAAATAAATAAGTCAAAAATGCTTTAAAGGCTTGTAAGAACATTTGGTTAGTGTATTAATACTAGTTAGGTGTCTTTATGCCAGTTACAGTATCTAACAATCACATCATAACAAGGTTAGTATTAGAGCATGGTATTAAATAACCTTTTACAGAGAATAAAAAAGAGGCTAATTAGATCATGGAGACTTTGGAATGTTGAAGAAAAAGCAAATGTCAGTCATAGTGAATCCATGAAGCCTAATAGGTGTTTTTTTATTTCTTTTTTCAAAAGAAGTAGTACTTACTAATTAAAGTTATTTATAGAATTATGGCTAGGAAGAAGCAAACTCAAGCTAGAATTCTCGAAAAATGTACTAAAGCACATTCAGAAGCATTAGAGCATGTAGCCTCCATAAATATACCTTCAAAAAGACCTCAGAGTAGAACAAAAGTAGCCTTAAGCTCTAGTGTGGGCTAAGATGCTATAATAAACTCTAGAAAGAGTCTTAGCCTAAAACCAACACTTTCTTACTTCACTTCTAACCTTACCAGAGTCAAGGCAACAAGTTCCTTTATTGCCTTTAAGAGAGAGGTTACAAATGGTACATGAGTTTAAAAAATTTAAACCTTATAAAGTATAATGGAATGGACCTAATAGTGAATCTTTTCATGAACTAGATAGAGAGAACCTACAGACTCTTAGGTCATAGTGAAAATATAATGGTAGAATTAGTGACTTACTAATTACAAGTTATAGCTTATTTTTTTGTGTATTCATGATATTGAACCTATAGTTGTTGCTAATGAATTAATTACTTGGAGGCAATTTTGAGCTGAGTTGATGGATAAGTTTTCACCACCAAGCATTCAAGAAGCAAAAGCCCATAAATTTGAAAGATTGGCTTATAAGTCTATGATAGTCACCTAATATAATGCACAATTTACTCGATTGTCCTAATATATGGCAACACTTAATGCCTATAGAGAAAGCTAGAATGAATTGATTTGTATATGGTTTTTAGGATTATTTTTGTGATCAAGTGGACATTTTTGATGGAACAACATATAAACAAGCTTTGAATTAGGTAACTAAGTAGAATTATATGCTAAGAAGAGATATAGTAGAGAAGCAAGCTTAGGAAAAAGGAGACAAAATTCTAGGGTGGAAGTAGTAGAGGCACAAGTAAAATAGCAATTACTTAGAATGTGCCAGTTGGAAATGATAGAACTAAAATGAATTTCAAGATCGAAGAAGTTTCCAAAGAAGAGCTCCTAATAATAGATCTAAAACTGGTCCTATCATTTTTAATAAGACCTATTCATTCCCAAATCTACCTAATAGACCTCTTCATTATCTTTTGTGTGACTTTAATCATTTTTGGATTGTGTGCATCCTATTTTAGATATGGATAGATAAGGCATTAAGCTTATAATTGTTGGATTTCTTAACAAGCGAGCAATGCTATAGCTCCTAGTTATAACCCACTCAAAATACAACTTTAGTGAAATCACCAATGATGTTGGATAGGAAGAATACAAGAAAGCGATTAGTAGGGACCCAAGCAAGATTATTTGCCATGATACATCGATAAGCTTAAGCTTCTAATTCAGTAGTGAAAGGTACTCTTTTGGTTGAAATTTTTTTAGTAAAAGTGTTGTTTGATCATAGTTCTAAGCATTCATTTGTGTCCAAAAATTTAATGATTAAGCTCTCAAAACCATTAGATAAATTAGATGAACCCATTAATGGTGAATATACTAGTGGGAGAAGTCATTCCTATAACTCATGGTATTAATGGTTGTATGATATGGATAGATAAACATTCAACTTTAGTTAATTTAATCGTGTTAGAAATGCTAGAATATGATATAATTCTGGGGATGCAGCAATTATCAAACATCATACTTGTGTTAATTATCATCACTAGATTGTAATTTGTTGATTGGAAGGGAGAGAAGTTCAAAATTTGAAGGTGAAAAGAAAGTAGAAATGCCTGCTTTTGTGTCATGTAAGAAAGATTAAAAATTGGTAAATAGAGGATGTATTGTGTGGATAACTTTAGTAAATTAGGTTAAAAAAGAAAAAAATGAAAATAGATGAAGTTTCTATAGTAAAAGAATTTCCTGATGTTTTTCTGAAGGATCTACTTAGATAACCACCTAATTGATAAATTGAATTTACAATCAAAACCATTCCTAAAAAAGACCTAATTTCTATAGCACCTTATTGATTGGTGCCAATGGAATTAAAGGATTTATTTCAATATTTATTGATAAGTGTTTTATACAACCTAGTGTATTACCATAGGGAGCACCGATATTATTTGTGAAAAAGAAGATTAAAACATTATGGTTATGTATTGATTACTAATAGTTGAATAAAGTCACCATTAAGAATAAGTATCCCTTAACGAGGATAGATGATTTGTTTGATCAATTGCAAGGATTTCAATATTTCTTAAAAATTGACTTATAGTTAGGTCACCATCAATTAAAAATTCAGAAGAAGGATATTCTAAAAATGGCATTTCAAACTTGCTATAGCCATTATGAGTTCTTGGATATGTCATTTGGATTAACCAATGCCTTTGTAGCATTTATGGATTTAATAAATCATATTTTAAAACTTTTCTTAGATAAATCTATTGTTATGTTAATTGATGATATCTTGATATATTACAAAAGTGATAAATATTATGGGCAACATCTAAGAATCAACTACAAACATAAAGAAGGTAGAAGTTGTATGCTAAATTTTCAAAGTGTGAGTTTTGGATAAAGAAAGTGCATTTCTAAGGCCATATAGTGTTGCAGGAAGGATAAAAAGTAGATCAATAGGCACAAGCATCTTAATGATAAAGATACATGATTTTCTTGAGTTGGCTAGATATTATAGAAAGTTTGTATAAAACTTATCAAAAATAGCTACACCATTGACCAAATTGGCTTGTAAAGGAGTTAAGTTTGCATGGAACGATGATTGTAAGTCTTCAAAGATTGAAAGAATGTCTAACTTCTACTCCAATGTTAGCATTGCCTAATATGCAATGTATTATGATGCATCCAGAGTAGGATTAGAATGCGTATTAATGTAACAAGAAAAAGTGATAACCTATGCATCTTACCAATTGAAGAAATATAAGATGAATTATCCCACTCATGACTTAAGGAAATGGTAGCTATATTTTTTGCTTTAAAATATGGAAACACTATTAATATGGGGCTACTTGTGAAATTTATATAAATCATAAAAGCCTTAAGTATATTTTTGAGCAAAAGAAACTTAATATGAGACAAAGAAGGTAAATGGAGTTTGTGAAAAATTATAATCGTTTCATTCACTATCATCCAAACAAGGCTAATGTAGCTACTAATGCTTTAAGCTAAAAAGCTCCTATAAGCAAAAGGAAAGAGTTAAAAAGAAGTAGAAGTGCAAATTTAGCTTGCATAATGGTATATTCTACCATAATAGATTAAATCAAAGTAGTTCAAAAAGAAAACCTTTAATTTAAGCAATTAATGGACAAAGCTATAAGTAAAGAGGGAATCAACCTAGTAATGAATGAAGATGAATTGATAAAGAATAGAAATTAATTATGGGTGCCCATGATTTTGAGAAAGAAAGTGTTAAAAAAAGCCCATGAATCATATTTTACAATGCATTCTAGTGCAATGAAGATGTATCAAGATTTAAGGAATGTGTATTGGTAGGGTGGAATGAAGAAAGATATGCAAGAATATGTAATCAAATGCTTGACCTGTCAATAAGTAAAAATAGAGCATTAATGCTTAATAGGACTTTATTAAACATTTACATTCCCAAATAGAAATAGGAAAACATTACAATGTAGTATATAATTGGATTGCCACAGACTAATAAGGGATATAATTCCATATAGGTAATTATGGATTATCTCACAAAGACTATATATTTCCCATTAGTAAAGATGACATATACCATATCAGAATAGGCTCAGCTTTACATGGATAAAATTATTTCGTTGCATGATATACCACTCATGATCATTTTTAACTAAGGATAACAATTTATCTCTTGATTTTAGCAATCATTTTAGGAGTCACTGAGTACTTAACTATGATTTAATATGACATTTCATCCATAAACTAATGGGTAGTTAGAAAGAACAATTTAGACCTTAGAAGATATGTTTAGAGCTTGTGTAATTAAATTTGAAGGGAGTTGAGATAAACATTTGCCACTGATGGCTTCATTCAAAGCTCTATGGTAAAAAAAAAAAGTAGATCATTCATTAGATAATTTAAACCAGAAAAGGCCAAAATAATTGGTCCTTACCTAGTTAATGATGCTATTAACAAGGTTTAAGTCATTAAAGAAGAATTACAAACAACTTAAAGTTAGCATAAATCTTATGTAGATAATAAGTGAAAAGAGTTGGAATTTCAAGAATGTGATCATGTATTCTTAAAAATTTCACCAGTGAAAAGAATAATGAGATTTGAAAAGAAAAGGAAATTAACCCCAAGGTATGTGGGTCCTTATGTGATTGCCAAATGAATTGAAAAGGTTGCCTGTTAACTAGAACTATAAAAAAATATGAAAGCAGTTCATCTGGTTTTCCATGTGTTGATGTTAAGAAAATATGTTTAAGATAAATCCCTTGTGTTGAAAAAGGTATTGATGGAATTAGATCGAAAATTAGTGTATAAAGAGTAACTCATATAGATCATTAACAAACAAGTAAGGAAGTTATAATCCAAATAGATTTTGATGATAAAGGTGTTAGGAATTCGGATTATTACATGCAGCGAAAATTCAAAATTTGATCTGAATTCTACTTAGGATTCATGCAAAAAGCAAAAATCAATGATAAGGATTTTATCTATTGGGCATTCGTGTTTCTACTGATCAAAACTTGAGAGTGGATGAATCAAATGCCAACTGGAAGGTACAATGTCTCTACGGTATCCACATGGAGTGAACAACGACTTCTCGCCCTTCACAAATATGCTAGGATGCATTTCTCTCTCTAGGAATCAGGATTTGATATTTTCTGAGTGATTTAGGGTTTTATTAGGCTTATGAGTGTGTGCTTAATGTGTTACCCTCAAGCCCCCTTTTATAGAATTTAGGCAAGTCACAATCCTAGTCCTACTAGGATAATGCTTCCAAAATCTTAATCATACTTAATAACTCATTTTATCCTTATCCTAGAAATAATAAGGAGAGATAGGACTTATCTATTAATTATTAAATATTAGATAATATTATCTCATAATATATTTATCTAATATCTGGTAACATAATTATTTGATATTACTTTAATATTAAATAATATCATATAATATATATATATATATATATATATTACGTGAATAACACATTATTATTCTTAATAATAATATATATATGCATGAAAATAAGTCCAATTAATATAATTAAAGTCCATTAATTATTGTCTTATTCCTACTCTTTTTGTGTGACCCTGTAGGTTCTTACTACGTTGACAATGACTCATTATTGAGCGATAGACAGTGAGCGTATCTAATAATACATCACTGCCACTCAAGTAGTAAGAATGTCTATGATTCAATATCTACCTAATACATGATCAACGTTTTGTATCATAACCCTTTTGTAATAATATCCAAATTGAACTGAAAGCATGGAATGTGTCATTCTCGTCAATGTTCAATTTATATTTTTTGATATTGAGTAGACTTAAAATAAATGATTAATATCACATATTAATCCAATTGGGCATGACCATGCATTTCTAAGTCTCACTCAATCAAGGGGTCCAAGGATATTTCTCTTTTATACAAGAGTAACAAAATCTTATCTACATCACTCACTTCCCTCTGTATGATTCATGATACACCCAATCAATGCCCTATTCGTCATTCTGATTAAAGTTGATATAGGACAATATTAAAGTGAGTAATTCCTCATGTAGGGAACCGTAGTGACTTCAGGTCAAAAGTTTATGTGTATTTATGATTATATGAGAATAACTTATGATACGTATATCCATGTAATATTTTTATAGTGGGTCAGTCCAGTACATTGTTTACTAACAATGTACTTATGTATTAAGTTAATATCACATATTCATGATTTGTAATCATTAATCACTATACATGCTAGTCTCGATGTATTATTACTATCCCTTTCGTAATAATACTTAACTAGGGACATTTTAGGAATAACAAAGCTATTCCAAGGATAATTATTATATTAAGTTATAAATCACGTAGAATAATAATAAAATTATGAAAATAAAATATAATAATTAAATTGCTTAAAATAAAACATAATATATTGTGTATTATTTCAATCATCTATATGATTAGTTCCTAGGACACACACCAACAAAAGGTGATATGGGAGAAACATGGAGCACAAGTAGCCACATGAAAATTAGAGAAGGATATGAAGGAAAAGTATCAAACTTTATTTAGTAAGATTCTATCTAAAACTTATACATAACTTATTAACAATTCTGTATATCATTATTTGATTCCTTGAAAATTTGAGGATGAATTTTCTTAAAGGAGGGAAAACTTGTAATACCTTAAATAAAGTAAGAAAGTTTAAGAAGGAATTTTGACTAGAAAACACTCTAAATAAAAAATTAATAAGGTAATCAAGTGAAATTTGAGTGAATCCTAACAATAGTTTTGACATATGTCTAACTAGAATTTTTGTAAAAAAAATATTTAAGGCATTAATATGCATCAATATCTAATTAAAAGTCTAACACTAAGTTTGAAAATTTTATATAAAGGCCTAATAAGAAATTAAGGTCTAGAAAGACCAAAAACTTAAAAAATAGGCTAAAAATTGAAATAAATAAACTTGGTTCATTTGGACTAACTTGGTTTAAATTTTTAAGCCTATTTTTTACCTTAGAAAATAAAATAAAATAATAAACCCTAAGCTTGTAGAGGAAGTCAATGGTAATTAGGCGAATAAATGAGAAGTTAAGAGCATTTATTAGTGTTTGCTATTAGATAATATATTTGGCCAAATTTAAATGGTTATGTGAAGACTAACTTTTGATTTCTAGCCTCACATTACTATGCATCATGTGCTTGTTTGTGACCAAATATATATATATATAGAAGAAGTAGCTTATAAAAGAAGCTTTGGATTAAATGTTCTATTTAAGGTATTTGAGGTTATTTTTTTAAAAAAAATTGTTCTTCCTTTAGCCCAAAACCGTGACACTTCTAGGGTTTTCAAGTACAATTTTCAAGCTTCCAACAATTTGAAGAAGGTTTTTCAAGTGATTCGATCAAATTTCTTGCAAGGTAACATAGGTTTCCCTTCATCTCCTTTAAGTTTTTATGAAAATTTTCTCTTTAGAGCTCCTAAAACTTAGTTTATTTTAGTGATCTACTACTCCAAAAGGTCTTTTGAAAGGTTAGAGAATAAAAAATCTAAAGTGAGTGGCAACTATCCCTTGTTCCTTTGAGTTTTCTGATGAAAGTTGAAGGATATCATGATATATGCTATTATAAAGGTTAAGTTAATTTATGGTGCTATATAATTTAGTTTTGACATTATATAAATGTTAATATGATGGCATTTTAGTGTAAAGATACGTAAAAGAGGATCCATTAAGTTTCCTTAAGAGATCATAATAGGGTTTTGTTGAGTTTGGAAACAAAACTTTTAAAGGAGGATAATAGTGTATTTTCTAGTACTCATTAGAATGAAGAGTTAGGAATTTCCAAACTTTTAACTTTTGTTATTTTAATGTTATAAAAGTGTTAAGATAAGTGTGGAAAGAATTAAGAATTTTTGAAAAGTTTTAGAGTTATGAAAAGAGAATTTTTATGGACCTTGGTTATAAAAGTTCAAAATAGAATTCTGAGTTTTGTGATTTGAAGTTTAGTGCTATTTGTGGAACATTTTGATTGTGAAATTTTTAAGTAATTGATGTTCTTTAATTATTAATATATTAGTAGGTTTGAGTAAAAATTTGGTGGCAATTAAAATTGGTTTGGACACCAAGAAGACTCCTTTATTATAATAGTTTCTAATCATCCCAAATTAGGCAACCTTGTGTATTTGGTTTTGTATGAACTATACCAATGTGATATTTTTTTGAAATAATTGAAAATTTTCATTATTTAATATGTTAGGGATATTGTATAAAAATTTGGTGATGATTGGAAATGATTTGAATGTTATAAATGAGTTTTCATTGCAATTATCTTATGTGTTATCCTATTTTGAAATTTATGTCTTTTGTACTATATGAATAGTACTTATGAATGAGAAAATTGTACAATAATTGATGTTTGATGAATAGTATTATGTTAGAAGCATTATATGAAATCTTAGTAAAAATTTGAATTAATTTAGGAGCTTCAAAGGCATCAAACCATAAGAGTATTCATAATACCTAAGAAGATAAATATTTGATATTTCTTGTTAAGAAATGTTACAAGGAATTAAAATTTATGATATAGATGATAATGTTTGAGCTATAATAGATAGTCATTCTAAAGAGCAAACTGTTCTCAATAACTTGAATGGAAAGGTTGTATATTAACCTTAGACATAATGATATATGATGATGAAAGTTAAATATATGAGAATGGCAAATTTTTTTTAACAAAACTCGTATGGGATAATTAGTATTTTGATCATATTTAATGAAATGAATGATTGATGCATATGGCATCTTGTCATTGCTCATTATAAATATGAATTGTGGGGGGATATATGCATGATAAGTGTTAGAGGGATAAGGTTGGTTGCTTTATGTTTAGGGTGGTAGGGTATATGGCTAGATTGAAGATATAAGGTGAAATCTGTACACCAATTACAACCATTCTCTTTAGCATACTTTATAAACATTATACATAAGAGTTACAATAAGTATATGAGAGCATTACTCAGTTATTATGTACTATTATGTAACTAATCTTTTATGGCAGAAAACATCTTTAGAAAAAGGAAAAGAGTAGCCATTCATTGAGTATTTCAATACTCATACATTTTTTTATTGTATTTTATTTGCAAATACAAAACATGAATCCCATGAGAATGATGACACCTGTGCAAGAATGTTCCTTTCACCATGGGAAGCCTTCCAAATAATATTTTGCTATAAACACCAAATGTTTGTAGCAAGTCCTCAAGTAGATTATACTTTAAACCTTAGAAAGATAAATTCAAAGTCTAATCCTTTTCTAACCAATCCTGTTCAATGAATCCATTCATCTGGAAGCATAGTTAGTAATTCTAGCTCAATCAATATGCTAACTTCTCCTTCTTCCTTATCCATGGAATTAGATCCTGAGGAAGATATTAAATAGAAATAAACTAGTCCTAGTTAGGCGTTCTACCTTCTAATGGGACTTACATATAATTTTATGTTTTCAAAAATTTTGCACTCTTGTATAAATATCATTTAGTATATTTAAATTATGTCTTGAACTTCCTTATGCATGTGCAAGAGGTATTATTTTCTATAAATGCTTATTTATACTCTTAGTAGAGTTAAGAAAGTAAATGAGTTAGAAGTGTCTTAAAGGCTTGTAAGAACATTTGGTTTGTGTATTAACACTAGTTAGGTATCTTTACATCATTCATGATATTCGAGAATTGGGTAGTGACACTATTTAACCAAATTAGTAATAAGTTTGCCTTTTACAAATATCTTTCACTTAAAAGCAATTTTCTTGTAGTGTATGGATTGGTTTGTATGAATCAAAGCTTGTACCAACTATTTTGTATCTTATCCATACAACCCATTTGATAGTCCTAGATTTTGGAGTAGTTGGATTTCCCTTTCAATAACAAAAATTTGGAAACCACACCTTTAAACGATATAAAATTTAAAATTAACATTTATCATTCACTTAATTAAATATCATGTAATTTTTCATTATTTTTTAAATAAATGTAAATCTCAAAAAAAGTAGGAAATGATAATTATATAAAAATTAAGATAAATGTTATATATTTTAATTACATTAAAGTTCATAATAAATAGACTAAACAAAAAGGAAAAATACTTTTAATAATATTAAAGGTCATTTAATTACATTAAATGTCATAAATAAATGTTTAAACAAAAAGATAATTACTTTTTTATTATAAAAAAGATTTGATATTATAAATAAAGCAAATAAAGTAAAAGAGTGTAGGGATTTATTTCTTTTTTCAAATGTAAAGGTTGTCGAAGTGAGAGGAAGCGGCACTGACTACCCTTCAACTCAAATAGATTTTTAGTCTAGTACATTTGAGTGTTACATTGAAATTAGAGTGAATAGGCAAGTAATTTTGTTTGTGTTGGCATATTTTGTTTCTTTAAAAATATAAGTCTAAATACTATATTGTGTATACATTTTGAAGAAAAAAATTAATAGTTGTTATATCTATTATGAATTTTGAAAAAGTGAGATATATATAAATATAAGTATGTAAGTGGTTTTGTTTCTTTTAATTTTTATGTTGTTATTGTTGATATAAAAAAAGATAAATTATTGCATATTTAAATTTAAAACTTTTCGATTTATTCACTAATATATTTATATTCATGAAATATAATTATGTATAAATTCTCTTTATTTTTCTAAATTTTGACTCTACTAAATATATAGGTTCTAAATTTGATGAGGATTTGACATTTGGACTTTTGTTTAGATTTATAAATAATGTTTACAAGTTATTAGTCCTCTTATTATTTTCAAATTATTATTATATGGTTTCTCATGCTAACTTAGAACACTTTTTTGACCTACTGGAAGGGAATAGTACTTAATACTTTACTTAGTCCATCTAAAAGTCCTATTAGGGGATAGAACCTAGTACTTTGTTAGTTTTGCTTGACTTTGACCAAGGGTCATGTTAGTAGGAAGGTATGCTCGTATTTTGATAATTAAATTTTTTGCCAAAGTTAGTCTTTTGAGCCATTCAACTTTATTATATATTTATACACATATATATTTATTTATTGTAGTGTTAGTCCATAATTTTTTTAAAAAATAAAAATGCTCATTTTTTGTGCATAAAAGAAATGTAATTATTTTAGATCATTGAATTATGTTAAATCTTATTTTAAAATTTGATAAAATGAATAAGTTGCTAAGTATTGTGCTCACCTTTTTCATTTATTTTCAAGTGACACTTTTATTTACGAGAAGGTGGGAGATGATATTTAGGCATAAACATGTCTTACATATTATATATCTCATTTTTCATTCTTGTTTTTCGTTTCAATGAAACTTTAAATTATGGAATGTTTAATCTTAAGGAAAATTGTCAATTTCATTATTAAGATGTCTTTGTTATTACAAGGGATGGAATTGTTGATATAAACTTCTGTCTTATATCCATTGAAAGGTTATTTAATCCTTATTCCTTTTGTATATAAGTATATTTGAAGTCATCTTGTAACTTAGCACACATGTGGATATTTGCATCATATGTATGACATTGTCATGTATTAAATCCTTATCTTGGGTATGAGGTATGATAATTTAATATTGATTTTAGAAAAATATTACTCAATTAGATATATGTTAGTTTCAATTTCTTTTGAAGCCTAGTACACATGTGGCTAAAATCCACGTGTATGTAGTGTTATCAAAGCACTTGCCAACTATATATTTTGATTAGTGTGAATTTTAGGCTATGAGATTTGTTAGGCTTAATGAGTACGTTAGGTCATTTATTAGATTTAAGACTTAGTATAATATATAAGGCACCAAACTTAACTACTTAGAAAGCCTAGTTTGAATAAGAAATCTTAAAAGGGTTCAATTATTATGTTTGCTTATTTTTAGTGCACTTGAATTTAAAGATTAATGTTAAAGATATTTTCTTTTCAGTGATGTGAGAGTTGTGTTTTTGTATGTTATCATGGTTGCTAGGAACACACATAATGCTAATGATATCCCTTGGCTAACTTAGGTGTAAGCGTGGTTGATATAGGACACAAGAGGGATAAAAGGGACATGTGAATGCTGTTAAATTATTGTAAACATTAGTGAGAATGTTACAAGGTAATTAGGCTTAATGGCATGGTAATGGAAATAGAATTATTCAAAGATTGAATCTTTTTTCCTTTAAGCTTGCTAAAGATGCAATCAGCACTAAGACTTAGAAAAGACCTTTACAATTTTAAGGTGCAAATATGATGAGAAAGTTGATTATTCTACCTACATGTTACAAGGGGAAGCATACAAGTGGTGGAAAGGATTTAAGAGGAACTTTGAAGGTAATATGGCTAACTACACATGGTAGATGTTCAAAAATGTGTTCTTTGAGAAACACTTTCCTCAATTACTTTAAGATAAGAGAGAAAGAGAATTTTTAAAATGAGAGTGAATTTATAAGACTTGTAAGTTATGCTTTAGATGTGGTGACATCTAAGGGTGGTAAAGCAATAAGGTTTTTAGATATATTAAGCTCAAGAATTTATCAAGCAATAATACATTTTCAATTAATTACTATTAAGGCTATTAGTGTGTGTGTATCCTAGGAGCTAATCAGAAAATGATTGTAATAATGTACAATGTATTATATTTTATTTTAGGCAATACAATTATTATATTTTATTTTTTAGGTAATTTATAACTTAAATATAATAATTGTCCATGAAATAACTCTGCTATCCCTAAAAATGTCCATAGTCGAATATTATTGTAAAAAGGACAACAATAATACATTAAGGCTATCATGTATGGTGATTAGTGATTATAAATCATGGATATATGATGTCAAGTCAATACATGGATACATTGTTAGTGAACAGATGTACTGGACTGATCCACTATAAGAATACTGCATGGATTATTATATGTCATTAGCTATTCTCATATAACCATAATGGACGTAGTCCTTTGACCTAAAGTTACTACAGTTCCTTATATGAGGGATCACACATTTTGATGTTGTCCTGTGTCACCTTTAATTGGGATGATATGTAGCGTATTAATTGGATGTATCACAAATTATGCAAAAGGATGTGAGTGATGTAGATGAGATTTTATTACTCCTATATAAAGGAGAGATATCTTTGGATCCCTTAATTGAGCGAGACCTAGAAATGCATGACTATACTTAACTGGATCAATACATGATATTGATTATTTGATTAAGTTAGTCTACTCAATATTAAGAAATATAAATTGAACATTGACAAGGATGACACATTTCATGCCTCCAGTTCGATTTGGATATTATTACAAAAGGGACTGTAATGTAAAGCATTGATCACACATTAGGTGGATGTTGAATCCCAGATATTCCTACTTCTTAGGTGGCAGTGATGTATTACTAGATATCGTTCACTATCTATAGTCCAATAATGGATCATTGCTAACGTATTAGGAAGTAAGAATGAGACAATAATTAATTAATTTTTAGTTAAACTAAAAACTTATTGGTTAGGCTTACTATTCACGTAATATATATATTATAATATATTATGTGATATTATTTGATATTAAAGTAATATCAAATATTTATGTTATTTGATATTAGATAATTATATTATAAGATAATATTATTATATAATAATATTTAATTATTAATATTAAAGTAATATTAGATAACTAATAGATAAGTCATATCTCTCCTCACTCTGACCATGTTAAGGATAAGATATTAATAATTAAGTGCGATCAAAATTGGATGCGGTTTTCCTAGTAGGACTGGGAAAAGGCCTGCCTTTAACTTTATAAAGGAGCTTGAAGACATGATTGTTAGAGGCAGAAAATAAAAATAAATCGCCACCTATAAAACTACTTAAAACCTTACTACAACTGCACAAAACCCTTTTCCTGTGTATGAGAGATGAATCCTTGTAGATTTATGGAGATTGAGAAGTTCTCATTTGCTCTGTCTGGATATTGTAAAAGTACTATCATCTAATTATACTTGTGATTTGGATTTGTAGTTTAAGAGGTGATTTTTTATTCTTGATTTATGTCTCAACGCATTAATCTGTGGGAAAGTTTCACATTACATGATTTTTGAAAAATCTACTTTCTGTTGCATTACATAATATATGTGAAATCTAACAAAGGTTTAAGTCATAGATGAAAAACTTAAAAAGTCCATAAAAAAGAAAGAACAAGTCTGAGTTAAAAGGTCAATACAACCAAATGGGCTTTATGATAATAATAAGAGGAAGAAACCTTTCTTCCAAAAATTTAATCAAAGGAATTAACATGCTCATTATGAACATTATGACAATAATCATTTGATTAACTTATGTTACAAGTATATTGGAGCATGCTTCCAATGTACAAAATTAAAGCATTAAGGAACATGAAATTCAATTGAGAAATTGTTTTACAAATGCTTAGGAGAATACATTTTTTTGCTAAATTGAAGAAATGTAAGTTTTAGATTCTTAAAGTATACTTTTTAGGACATGTTATATTTAAGGATGGAGTATCAGTATAATCCAAAGGAAAAAGAGGCAATGATAAATTGGGGAAGGCCAATAATAAGATTTAATATTTGAAGTTTTATGGGATTTGTGGGTTATTAGTTTGTTGAAGGATTCTTTTCGATTGCAGTACCATTAACTTACCTAACTTAAAAGAGAGTTAAATTTAAGTGGTCTAATGAGTGCAAAAATAGCTTCTAGGCATTTGAACATCATTTAGTAACTAGTTCTACTCTCATCATTCCTAGATCAAGCATTCCTTGTTTACAATGATGCTTCCAACCATGGCTTAAGGGTGTATTGTAATGCAAAACCATTATATGGTAGCTTATGCTTCTAGACATCTTAAATCTTATGAACAAAATTGCCTTACTCATGATTTGCAATTAGTTGCTTTAGTTTTTTTTATTAACATATGGAAGCATTACTTATACAAACTTATAAAGTGATGTGGATATACTAAAGTGGGTTAAATTAGGGTTTTTCTAAAAAATTTCTCAATAAAAAGTAGAACATTTTGTATAAAAACATAGGAATCAACACTTGTAATTTTAGGAATAAGAAATTTAGCCAACAAAAATTATATCAACCAATGTTCATATTTTACACAATAATATTCAAATAGAAATACACAAATGTGTAATAGAGGCAATGCAAATGTAGAAAATAAATGAGAGATAAGGTTGACAAAATTGCATATACATAGTAGTTCCACCAAGAAGAACAATCACTTCTTGCATACATCCACTATCCAAAGTCATATGCCCATTGATTTTGTAGTTAGTGTAATGTCCCGAATTTTCAATTCTATTATTTGAATCTTTATTTTCTGAGGCTGTAGAAATGAAGAGTACGTTTGATTTAGCTTAGTGGGTGAATCTCAAGTTGAAAGGAATTAAGTGTAAGGGTAAACGAAATTTTTGAAGGAAAAAGGATAGTAGGGAAAAGAATTAATTCTCCTAAACAGTATAGATGATCAGAGGAGGTTAGAAAACCGTAAAAGGGGAAGTGGTCTAAGTCGGACAGTGTAAGGAATTTTAAACAGATAGAAACCCTATGGACTAATTTGCAAAAGTGCAGAATCGGGTGTGGTTAAAGTGAAAATAATCAAGGATTTGGGATTTAATATAAATAACTAAGAGTTTGGGGTGCAATATGTGATTTTTACTAGTGTGACCAATAGATTCATGACAAGTGTCATTGTTAGAAAAATAATGGCAAGAATAGCCTTACTTTCGGTGAAAAAGGACTAAATTACCCTTGGAATTGTCAAAAATGGCAAGAATGCCCCTAGAGCTTCATGAAAACTCTCCTCTCTTCTCCACTTTTTCCAAAAGCTGCAGCACCTCCATGAAAGCTCCAAAACGTGCAAGAGAGAGAGAGAAAGAGAGAGAAAGTTTCTTTTGAGTTTTTCACCCAAAAATAGTGAGTTTTAAGCTTAGTGGTAGAAGGGAAAGTTGCTCCTCTCATAAAGCTCTATCCATTGGTGTGCCTAGAGTGAAGAAAAGCTCAAGTTTGATTAAGTTTGGGGAGCTCTAAGTGAGGATTTTCAAGTTGTTGCAAGAGGTAAAATTGTTCTTCTCTAAAAGCTCTTTATTATACTCTTCTTAGTTTCTTGAAATCTTGAGGTTGGTGTGGTCAAGGGTGATTGAACATGGAGTTTAGGATGATTTGAATATGTTTAATGGTGTTTTAGATGTTGTTATGATGATTTATGGCTTGGGTTTGGTGTAAAAACAACAAGAAACATGATGTACACATTTGGGTTTTAGAGGCATAATGGTGCATGTGTAGTGTTGGCATGATATGTTTAGAACTTGGCTAAATTGATGAAGTTAAATTAGTTTCTATGAATTTATGAAGCTTATGGAAGATGAAACTTTGAGTTGTGAAGGTGTTTGTGTGCATTTTCCCTTTTGAGAAGCTAAAACCATAATATGGAAAAGAAGGAAGGAAGAAGTTTTAGTGTTTAAAGTGTTTTCGGAGGATCAGCAAGGTACACGGGGTAGAACACGGCCCGTGTTGTACCCCGTGTTCCTCGTCGAAGCTGATCAGTGTGCTACACGGGGTGCAACACTCCCCGTGTTTATCTTAGGACTGAAGGGCAGTAAGGTACACTGTATAGTTATATGACTTTTGCTCATGTGTATAAAGTACAGAAATTTGAGATATTCCGTATTAGCTTGAGGTAGATGGCGAATGAGTACGTATAATCATCTAGTAAATAAGGAATAAGGCATTGATAAGTAAGGGAGTTACATGTTCCTCCTTGTATTTTACTATAATTAATCAATTGCAACCCTAAAATATTGATTGAAGAGAGTAATAAGGAGTTAATTATTTAGGTTTAACTCATCACCAAAGGGAAAGTTAAATTTTCTTGTTGAGGTGAGTGGATATTATACTCTAATTTGTAATTACAATATTTTTCTTATACATAGGAATATGAATTTGTTCCTAAATATACATTCCTAATTTTGATGTAAAATATTTTTCTATTAATTTTATTTTTGTTCTTATGATTTATATGATCACCTTAAGCTTTTGATTTTGCCTAAAATCAACATTTATAATATTGTGAAAGATTTAGGTTTTAAAACAATAATTTTGTGATTTTGTATATTTCTAGATAGTTTAAACTTTTTATTTCTAAATTTATATTTTAGTAATAATTTTTATTAAGAATGCTTATTGTGCATGTTTATATATATATATATATATATATATATATATATATATATATATATATATATATATATATATGAAAAGTTAGTTTATATAAAAATATGGGATTGAGCTTCTTTAGGTGATTTTAAATGACAAAAAGAAATGAATGGGAACTTAATATGTTTTAAAATTCTTAATAGGAATTGAAATATTTATATTTGAATTGTTTACTTTGGTGTAAAGTGTAATGAATGAATGTTTCCCTTATTAAAATTGTGAAATGGTTTATACCAATAATGTTTTTATAAATTTGGATCCTTAGGGAATTTCTTTAAGAGACCTCGAGTGCAGTTAGAAATTGAATTAATTATGAAATTAAAGTGGTGGAGGAATAATGGGAGATTGAATTGTTAGAAGGATAAAATGGAAGCCAATATTGAATATTAAATTGTAATAGTTGGTTCTCTATTAAAATTACCATTAGATCTTGCCTATTTATGTTACATGATTTATTTTTTCTAAACTTGATGTTGCTTTAATATTTTTAGATTTCTCTACATGTGATAGTAAGTTTTAATTATGAAATTACTACTCATGTTGAATCAATTTTGTCATTATAGTATTAAGAATTGAAGTTATTACTTCCAAATTTATCATTTTTTTAAACTAATGATATTTAATATGCTTTAAAAAGAACTAAGGTATCTCTTATCTTTATAAATTATGTTTATAGATTGTTTGTTTTAGTAGTTTATTCATTCATTGAGTTCATGCAACTCACACCTTTTTCTTTAATATTTTTTCAAGCTTTGAAACTAACATGATAAACCCTTTCTAACCTTGTGGAGATTGAAGGCATTATCTTGAACTAAATTTGACAATCAAAATATGATGCCTGTGCATGTGCATATGTATTTATGTTTGTCTATTTACAAAATATCTATATATGCATTTTTTATTATGCAATTTTGGTAATATAATTTTTTGACTTACAAGTATTATATTGCCTTTAGCTAATATTCAAAAAATGAGAAAAAATTGTCCATTTTTCTATAAAAATATAAATTTATTTTTATGTTATTATATTTTATATAAGTTTAACTAATTTATATCAAGTTAGAGTTTACATTGTTTATAAGTTAAGCTTATGGAATGTTGCTTAAGAGTGATTTCTTATGCCAATCATGTGTCCAAAATTAGGGCATGATAAAGTTGGCATTAAAACATGGTTTGCGATTTGTATGCATGGTCTAGAGGCTTCCAATTGTCAAATTAAGCTAGATATACCAAGTTTATGATAGTGTGTCTTGGAACTCTTATCATGAGTAAGGTTGTGTCAAAACCCACTTTAAGATTTGTTATAAATCTTTTTGAAATACCTTGAATTATATAATCCTACTAGTTATCAAATTTGATCTTACCCTCTTAATTCTTTAAAAAAGCTTTTTAAGTTAGAATTTGAATAGTAAAATAGTTACAAGAATGATTCATCAGATGGGTGGCAAGTGTGCACGTACGCTAATAAATATTGTTTAATTATATTACTTTTTTAATCAGTGTTAAAGTTTAAGACTTTGGTGATACTTGACATGTTTTTTCTTAAATGAAAGTTTTAATGAGTAAAAATATATTTGAAATTCAAAATACTTGAGTAGCAGCTTTGAAAGGTATTGCTTTGTAATACTAAGAAAAATGAATAATAATATAAAGGCTAATTAGTCTATAAGAGTTAGAGATAATTGATGTAGAGATTTAGATGATAAAAAAAGTCTAAGTTGAAGTTATGTGATTAATGGTAGTCTGGTTCATAAGGACAATGATATTAAAGATATGTGTAGATAGATTATCTATAGATGAATTAATAAATGAATAGATGTATATGAGTTCAAGAAATACATTTAGAGTTTAAGTTTTGAAAGACATGGCATATTTTATGGATATGTTGACATAAGTATGGAACTTGTCTTAATATGTTTGAAGTGGATAAATTGGACATGAAATGGAGAAATTTCTATGCAAGTTAGTTGTTATTATGGAATGAAATATTAAAATACCATACTGAGAGATGCGAAATTATGTTGGATTGTCCTAAAATTTAGCAAATGCAAAAATAAAAATAGAAAGGTATTCATACCACACTCTAGAAAACAAAGAATGGGAGCAATAAGTGATGATGAACACATAATAAAGAATGTAAATCTTTCGATGAGTGAAGAAGAAAAATATGCCATAAGAATGAATCCTTGATTAATGAAGATCAAAGCCACAAAGGGTGAATCCCTTTGATAAGTTACAAGTTCATTCAAGAACTCAAGAGAGAACACATTCTCTTAAAAGGGCACTTAGCTAAACTCTCAAATCTTCAATCTCTAATCTTAATCTCAAATCTCAAATCTCAAATCTCAAATCTGGTATAAGGAATAAGCCTCCTTATATAGCTTTCTAAAACCCTAATTGAAAATAGGCTTAAATAACACCATATTAGTTCAAAACTATTTTACTAACCTAAACTTAATAAAAAGGTCTCTAGTAATATAGTAAATTATTTATATTAACATGGTAAATGTTTTGAAGCAAAATAGGCTTAAAGACATTTAGCTTAAATTAAAGCCTAAAATGCTTTGAAATGACCTAACACAAAATGAACATAAATTAAAGACTCAAATGTTAAATTAAAGCCCAAAATATCAAATGATAGTAAAAATGGTTTGATGTGGCGCCATCTCTTCAATAATGTGGTAGTGATGTAGATTATGGTTGATGTGGCACTATCTTGTTAATGATGTGGCAATGATATGGCACCAACTTGATAATGATATAGGATAATTTTAATGCACTTAATTAAGCTTTCCTCCTAACTCACTTCCATATGATTGACTTCTTTTTTATTCAAATCATTCCCTCTCTCTTCAAAAAGATTTATCCTTGAATTTTCAAAACTTACATCAAAAGGACAAAGATTAGAAACACAAAAAAAATCACCTATATCAAACTCACCATAAGAATTCAAATTAGACATGGAATAACCTATTTCCACTTGGATGTAGCTAAGATTCCTTGGGATTTGGAACACTTTCTTTTTCACTCACACCATCAATAAGAAACTGCTCAGATTAAATACAAAATAAGAGTTAGCAATTTTATGTAAGCATACAAAATTTTCAATAGTAACAAGTTTGTTAATGAACTCATATATAACATGATTCCTTACAAGCTTTCCACAAAAGTTAATTGAAACATGGAAGCTCTTAATTTCACCAATAAACTTAGGTGGTGGCTATTCTTTAATTGCCTTTTCTTTAATCACTTCTATTGAATTGCCATACACATGTCTAAAAAATATAACACTTTTCATGTAGAATGAACATCTTTAAAATTATCATACAACTTTTCATTTCTTAAAATTTTGCAAACACAATTCAAAGATTCAAAATGCTCATCTACAACTTTATCATACACAAGAATTTCAACAAGATATGGCAAATAATCTTTCCAATGCTTTAAATTCTCAAGCCTTAGTAAAATCTAACCTTTAAGTACATGAAAATAATTTAATTGAATAATAATAAATTTATTTTTAAAAATACTCAAAACATGAAAGTAATAGAAACTTACAAAAAAACTTATGACAAAAAATGCACAAACTTATTACAAGAATCTTATCTAAATAAATCAAAATGAATTTATTAAAGGAAATATGCAAAAATGATTTAATAAGTTTATAAGAGTACTTAGTACAATAGACAAATCAAGTATCAAAGCAAACCATTAATATAAATCATGTTTTGTTTTGAAAATATTTCTCTATGCATTCCTTTTTCCTAAGCAAAGTGGATGAAATTCACCTTTCAAATCAATCTCAAAAAACATATAAGGATTATGCAATTCACTAAGCATATTTTCTATTGCCTGCTTAACACCAAAAGGTTTTATGAAATTGCATTTTTCCATTAAACCCTCTACAGAACCTTTAGGAGACACATATAAACTATGCAACCTATTATGCAAATCCGTTATAACTTTCCTATTTCCAAAATGTTTTATCAATTTATATTCATGGGTTTTTTCAACAAGCAAGTCACTTAGGGAAATTTTAGATACAAATAATTTATTTCTTCCACATAAAAATCTATCATGTCTAAAAAAGTCTCTAAGGACCATCTCTTCACAAATATCAACATTTAAAACAAGATCAACATATAGAGGAATAGTAAAATCATGTGAAGGGATAGCAAAATTATAGTCATTCACATACAAATTCTTAATGCATTCAAGACCTAAAATTTTTGTATGCAAAGAAATTTTATTATGCTCAAAATTCAATAAATAATCATGCAAGATAGAGATAAGTGTACACCTTTGAAGCAAAGCATCACCCACTTTATTACTTTTACCTTATTTACATAGGATGGCACATGACTAAGTTTTAAGGAATTCTACCAACTTAGCATGCTTTCATCTTAACTCTCCTTGATTCTTCATTTGCTTTAAAAATTCAAGAGCACTTAGCCAAAAAAAAAATTAGAGTTGTTAGTATTTTCATTGGCTTTCTTGTTCAAGATGATTAGCCTAACAATATAGAAAAGACTCTTTATGCCACTTGTTTTTCTAATAACTCTCAAATTTTCTTTTCTTTCTTTTCCTATACAATCACTCTCTTTTTCTCTAAACTAAAATTTTCTCTTAATCTCTTTTCCATAATCATTTTCTTCTTCTTATGGTTCTCACTTTTTCCTACTCTCTTCTCCTTTATATTATTTTCTTCCTTTTTTCTCTTATTTTCTTCTCTTTTCTTATCTTCTTCTTTTTTTTCTTCTTCTTTCTCTCTTTTCTTTTACATTCTCAATTGATCCTTATACACTTGTTTTAGGGTTAAAGGATTGAGTTTTATTTTCCTTCCATTCATTTTAAAGTTATATGTATTGAAAAATCCATCACGTGTAACTTTTCTATATTGCCAAGGTCTCCTAAACAATAAATCGTTAGGTTTGATCATCATATGCAGCAGAATTTAAAAAAAATTAATCTAAATTCTACTTAGGATCCATGCAAAAGGGCATAAATCAATATTTAAGGTTTTACCTTTTGTGTGTTTGTGTTTTTTTAAAAAAACTTTCAGAGATCAAGATGAATCATGAATCCAATGCCAGCTAGAAGGTATAACGTCTCTACGGTATCCATGCGAAGTGAACAAAGACTTCTCACCCTCCATAAATCTACTAAGATACTTCTCTCTCTTAATGATTGGGATTGGTGTATTTTTTAAGTGAATTTAGGGTTTAACAGTAGCTAATATGTCATACAATGTGCTACCTTTAAGTTTTTTTTTTATAGAATTTAGGGCAAACCACATTCCTAGTCCTACTAGGATAATACTTCTAAAAATCCTAATCACACTTAACAACTATCACCTTATCCTTATTATGGAGAGAGTGAGGAGAGACAAGACTTATCTATTATTCAATATTAGATAATAACATTATCTCATAATATAATTATCTAATATTAAAAAGGCATATAGTTATTATATATTAGAAAATAATATTATCTCATAATATAATTATCTAATATCTAATAACGTAATTATCTGATATTACTTTAATATCAAATAATATTACATAATATATCATATATAATACGTGAAAATATATTATTATTTTAATAATATATATATGCACGAAAATAAGGCTAATTAATCATAATTTTATTCTTACTCCTTTTGTGTGTCCTTGTAGGTTTTTACTACGTTGGTAATAGCCCATTTGTGGACCATAGATAGTGAACAATATCTAGCAATACATCATTTCCACCTAAGTAGTAAAAATATCTGTGACTCAATATTCATTTAATGTGTGAACAACACTTTGCAACATAATCCTTTTTGTAAAGATATCTAAATCAAACTAAAGGTATGGAATGCGTCATCCTCATTGATGTTCAATTTATGTTTTTTGATACTAAGCAAATTAACTTAAACAAATGATCAATATTTCATATTGATCCATTTGAGCATGACCATGCATTTCTTAATATCACTCAATCAAGGGGCCCAAGGATATCACTCCTATTATGTAATAGGAGCAAAATTTGCATCTACATTATTCACCTCCTTTTGTATGATTCATGACACACTCAATCAATGTCCTATAACACATCTCAATTAAAGGTGATACAGGACAAGATCAAAGTGTGTGACTCCTCATGTAGGGAACTGTAGTGACTTCAGGTTAAAAGACTATGTGCATTATGATCATATGATAATAACTAATGATACATGATAATTTATGTAATTTTCTTATTGTGAGCCAGTCCAGTACATTTGTTTACTAATAATGTATCCATGTATTGACTTGATATCACATATCCATGATTTATAATTATCAGTCACTATACATACTAGTCTCGATATATTATTACTATCCATTTCGTAATAATACTTAATTAGAGGCATTTTAGGAATAGTAAAACTATTTCGGGGATAATTATTTTATTAAGTTATAAATTGTACATAATAAAGAAATATAAAAATAAAATATAATAATTGAATTGCCTGAAATAAAAATATAATACATTGTGCATTATTACAATCATCCCTATGATTAGCTTCTAGAACACACACCAACATAAATGTCAAGCATTCATAGGAGCAACATCATATAGAAATTCATCTTGATATTTACTAAGGATAAAAGAAACCAATACTTGTTATGTTACCTCTATTCCATCACTATCATTCAACCCTTGTAACTTGGATAGAGTAAGATATGATAAAGTACACAAATTCAACTTCTTTATGATGTAGGCTCTAGCAATATTAACATAACTTTTACTATTAATGATTACATTGTATATCTTACTTTTAATATTGAATCTAGTGTGAAAGATATTCTTCCTTTTCTTTTCATTTTCTCCTTTTGCTTACTCTTTTAAGGCTTTTTGAATCTTTAATGTGCTTCTTAATGAACAATTAATAGCATGATAACCATACTTCAAACATTTGAAACACTTGTCCTTGGAATGTTTTTGGTGCTTTTTGACTTTCTTTTCTCTCCTAGAAACTTCCTCTTTGGGCTTTGGTGATAATTCTCCTTTATCCTTGATGATGTTGTTAGATTCTTCTTTCTTGAATTTGGATAAGGAATAGGTCTTGTACTTCTCATATACCTTGTCTTTCTTCATTTCAAACTTCTTTTCTTTTTAATATGAAGGATTCTTCTTCCTAATGTTATCAAGACTATAATCATCCTTAACTCTTCTTTGGTTATTAGAATTACTTGCGGACTTAACTTCTTTTCTAGATCTTAAAGAGGATTCAGACTTGTGTTGATCTACTTTATCTTTTTTTCTTTTAACTTTCCCTTTTGAAGATTTCCATGAAGAATAATAATGGTAGCCATAAATGAATTTTTCCCTTATAATAGCCTTCATCTCTTCCCAAGAAGCAATAGGCCTTGCATTATTTCTTCTTTTAGCTAAATCAAGTTAATCCCATTAAATGTTAGCATAATCAATAAGTTGATAGGTAGCAGGCCTCACTTTTGTCTCTTCAAGATAATGGTAATAAGCATAGATTGATTCCATCTTCTTTTCCCACTCTAATTAGGCTTTTGGATCACTTTTTCCTTGCAATAAGGGAAACTTCTTTTAACCACTTTGAAGATTTGAAGCCATTTCATCACTTCTTTGCCTATCTCTTCCATTCATATCTTTTTTTTTATCATCTCTTCTTTCATCTCTTTTTATATAATTATGATACACTCTTTCTCTTTCACTCCTTTCATTTTTATTTTTAACTTCTTTTTCTTCATTACATTTCTCATTTTGTCTTCTATCTCTCTCACCATGTTAGCCCTTTTGAGATTGTCTATCTTCAAGCCTTTTAAGCATTTTATCAGATTTTTTTATAGCTTGTATCAAATCCTCCCATGTGCACTTATCATTATTTATCTCATTACCTTCGAACATCATTAAATGATAAACTTGCAAGAAAGGTCCTCATAAGATGAAAATTTTCACTTGATTTAATGACGCTCACACTCGTATTTGTACTCTAATTTAGGCTTTTACCTTCGAATGAGCTCATGCACTCTTGCCTTTTTCCACTCCTTTCTTTTCCTCTCTTGTGGTTCTTTTGGAAGTAAATGACACAACTAGCAGAAATCTAATAATTATGGCTATCACTATCTTCAATTGAATGACAACACAAGGTAACAGTACAATAACATCATGGCAGCTATGAATTAACTTAATTGGACTCTAAAAAGAAGGAAACAAAAAAAAAAAAGACTTAAGAACACAAAATAATGGAAAAAAAATAACACAAAGTAACAAGAGGTGTTTATTTAAGAATTTAAATGATTGAAAGAGACAATGAATAATTATTGTCAAAATAATAACTTTAAGTGTGATTAGAGTATATCAAGAACTAACAATAACTAAAAGCAAATAACTTCTTTTCTTTTGATTTCATTTCATTTTGTTTTCAACAATTCAACAATTTGTTTTTCCTGCCTATTCTTTATAAGTTATCTTTTGATTCACTTACTTAGCTTTTTAACCTTTGTTTCTTGTTATTTTTCTTCTAGTCACTTGTTTTTGCTTTCTAACTCACTATTACTTAGTATTTATCTTCATTTTGTTCTTGTACTTTTTCAAATACTAATGCACCATTCAGCACTGGCTATGCTAATTGCAAGAGTATTTCACACAATTCAAATTTAGTACTCTTTGCCTTACTTTAAATCAATTACTATATTTAATTATAGCACTATGGTGTTGTGCTATTAGAATATGACAATTGGTTATTACAAGTTAAACTTTTCACTTTTCACTTTTAACAAATATATTCAATACACCTTTCATTCATTATACTAGCACTGATATTTAGACCAAAATTTGAGCTAAACAATAGGAAACAACACAAAACAAAGAAGGTGACTAAGTATCAAAATAAATTTAGGCTTATAATTGATTTGGATAACTTATCAAACACATAAAGGGTAGAACTGAAGAATAATTCAAATTTAACACAAAGATGAATCAAAACACATGGATTTAACACGAATCAAACTAGAAATGAAATAGGTACAAAAATAAAATCAAAACAAGATAGAAATGAGGAATTATAATATGAATTGGTGAACAGTAGTGTGAACAGTATGATGAATAGTAATATGAACAGTAATAGTTATTTGAAATGAAATTAAGCCTGAATTTAGGAACCTTGTTCTGAATACCAAATGATGTGAAATTATATTGGTTCATCTTAAAATTTAACAAATGCAGAAACAAAAATAGTAAGGTATTTATGCCACACTTTAGAAGATAAAGAATGGGAGTGATAAGTGATAATAAACACGTCATAAATGATGTAAATCCTTTGATGAGTGAAGAAGAAAACACACCACAAGGATAAATTCTTGATTAGTGGAAATTAATGCCACAAAGGGTGAATTTTTTTGATAAATCACAATTCATTCAAGAACTTAAGAGAGAACATATTCTCTTAAAAAGGCATTCAGCTAAATTCTCAAATCTCTAATCTTTAATCTTAATCTCAAATCTTAAATTTGAAATTTGATATAAGGAACAAGCTTCTTTATATAGCTTTAACCCTAATTGAAAATGAATTCAAATGACATCATATTAGTCCAAAACTATTTCACTAACCTAAACCCAATAAAAAAGTCTTTAGTAATATAGTAAATTACTTATATTAATATGGTAAATGTTTTAAAGTAAAATGGGCCTAAACACATTCAGCTTAATTAAATCCTAAAATGTTTTGAAATGACCTAACATAAAATGAACACAAATTAAAGACCTAAATGCTCAATTAAGCCTAAAACATTAAATAATAACAAAATTTAGTTAATATGGTGCTAATTAGGATTAAGGCTGATGTGATGTCATCTCCTTAATAATGTGACAGTGTATGGATTATGGTTGATATGAGGCCATCTTGTTGATGATGTGGCACCAACTTGTTAATGATATGTCATAATTTCAATGCATTTGATCAAGCTCTTCTCCTCGCTCACTTTCATATGATTGACCCCTCTTTTGATTCACATTATTGAGGTTAAGGTTAGTGTTAAAGTATATTGAAGAAAGGTATTTTAATGGATTTAGTTTCAAAAACCTTAGAGGTCAATAAAGAAATAAAGTCCATGCAATGTACTTAAATCAAATGTGCAAATAAGAGATATAATACGTTCAAATACACATAAATGGAAATAGAATAAGTAAGTTCTCATGGCAAGGATCAATATGGAAAACTTAGTTAATTAAGTTATAAAAAATTAGTTTTTATTTGAATTAAGTAGACAATAAGATGTATTGGATCATAAAAGTTTTGATATGACTAGAAAGTAAGAGGTTTCTCCATTAGAATTTATGGGAATTTTTATAGTCGTAACTAAATATATGGTTGTATAATTACATTTTTTTTAAAGATTTGAATTAAGAAGTTTTTGTATGTTATTAGATGATTAAATAGAAAGGACATGTAACTATATGATCATGAGAGTGAATTTATAGTCAAAGTGGTTACAAGATTTGTAAATCTTAGGAATGATGTTTCCATTTGGATAAGGAATCTTAGGCTTCATTCTTATCGATTGAAATTAATTAAAAGAAAAATATTTAAGATATATGCACCTTAAGAATAAGCATTAATTGAGTTTGGAATTATTACATTGTAGTTTGATTGGATAGTAAGGATAGTAAGTAAAGGACATAAGAACATGGTTCAATTTTTGAAAAATAAAGAAAGGATACCATAAGATTCCATAATAGTTTGAGCATTGGGTTATATAAATCTAAATTAGGTTTAAGAAAGTAGGATAACAATAATTATATTTGACCATGATACAAGATTTAGTGCAAAGATAATTAAGTAGGTGTAGAAATCCTATAAATAAGGAAAAAGTATAAATTAAGGAAATTGCTATTTTAACTAAGTAGACAAAAGTTGATTTTCCCAAAGGATGTATAATATAAATAATTATGTGTTCAACCTTATAGAAATGCTTTTTAGCTTAGAACTGAAGAAGGTTTTTGCATTATATTGGAAATAAGTGAAATGATTAAGATTTGAATTGAGTCAGGAAAGTAGAATAAGGTCAAATAAGTTAAGAAGAATGGACTATGTAGAATGTTCTTATTGAATTAGCACAATTATGTAGAATTGTTGAATATATAGACATTTTGGGATAAAAGTGAAAAGATGACATTAGAAAAGGTAAATAGGGTTAGAGTGACTAAATTTAAAGCAAATACTTGAATGGAAATATGGGGAATGAGCTATCAAATAATAAAGAAAATTAAATTGAGAAGTTCAATTGTAGGTAGTTAAGCCACGGTAAGAGAAAAAAGAAATAAATATAAAAATTGACTAACTAATCTTAATAAGATTGTTTGATATAATTTGAGTTTGCAAGGTTTTATAAGTGTGATTTTATTAGTTTAATTTTCTAAAAGGAAATAAAGATTAAATCATTTAATTATTTCAAGAAATTTAAAAATGTAATAAAGAAAATAATTCAAATGTAGTTTTGGTAAAACTTCTAATTTAGGAAAATGTGCAAGTTAAATTGAAGACAAATTAGACAATAGGACTTAGTGTAGGAAATAACATGAAGGAAGATAATAGTTTAAATAGGTGTAAAATATAAGTTGAGGAAAAAATCTGGCACACAAAAATAAGAAAATTGTTAACTAGTATAGAGATAAAGTCTAGATTGTAATTACCAAAAAAAATAATATTTTAGATTATGAGAGAAAAGTTCTGGCACAGGTTGAGGATTAAAATAAAAGAATTCAAGTTAAAAATAATAAATTAGGATAGTGATAACTCAATTTCATCTTCATCAACATCTTAACTATGTTTGTTAAAGATAAATGTTAGGCTTGGTAATTTTACCATTAATGTTGGTGGTTATATAAGTTTCTTCGGTTCTCTTTTCCTTTAAAGTTCCCAGTGTAACTAACAAAATGTAGCTCATGGTTCATTAGGATAGTTATGTTTCAATCCAATGATAATGAGATTAGTGTTAGATATACTATGATAGTTTATTCAAAGTATAAGGTATTTTTTGATATTTTATAATTAAGAAAGGAATAGTAGATTCTTTATTCAAACTAGTGCATGATAAAGATTGTTTGTTTAGGATTATAAATTCTTTATGTAGGCGTCAAAACAATACCACTATTCTTGATAAAATATCACTAATATTGTGGTTAAAGTCCACCTTGTTCAATCCAATCATGTATAATAATATAGTTTGAAGTATTATATTTGACTTAACTCCAAATCATAGGCTTAAGAATTATAGATGAGTATTCAATTGATAATTTTTGTGACTTTTCTAACTAATGGTATAGATTAGGTAAAGGTCTCTTTAAGAATTAAGGAATAATTGGATATATGTGGCAAATAGGAATTCAAGAATTCTAACTATTATATTATTATAGGTAAACTAATTGGAATGTGAAAAATGAATGAGTATGGTTATAGTTTGGAAGAACGGATGAGTTGTAATACATAAGAGATTAAATAAATATTTTCATAATTTGTTAAAAGAGGCACATGTGGTTATGATATATATATATATATATATATATATATATAAGATGGTTAATGGATCCACATATCATGGAAATAACGATAGTGAGATAAGTTAAAATATAACCTTTGAAATTACCCAAAATAAAGAGACTTGAGGAAACTTTTGAGCTCTACAAATGAATTGTCCAATATGGCCTTTAAGTATAGAAAATAAGTGAAGCTAATTAATTGCTACTATGTATTTTCTAAGTGGAATGTAATTGAGCACTTAAGAAGGTTACTACTATTACAAATTAGGTGTAGAAATCATAATAAGATTTATGGTGTATGAATTAACATCATCCAAGATTTAAGTTGATTCTAAAAGTAGAATACTAATAACTTTGCATTTTCTCTTCATTTTTCCAAATCTTTTCCTTGTGACTAAACATGTATGCTGCCTTTAGATGAAATGTCTTGCCTACTGAACAAATTTTATTATTTCGTTCAATAGAATAATTAAAGAATTTGATGAGAAATTCTTTTGAGGATAGGAGAATTTGTAATGCTAGAATAATATCTTGCAAACTTCTATAATTTCCTTTTGTAAAAATAGTATTACATAAAAATATTTTGCATCTATATGTACAAATTATTAATATGTATTTTGAAAATAGGATTTAGTGTACAATTTTATTCCAAAAATAATAACATTATAAAATATATTAATCATTCAATTATTTTATCAATAATTTTGTTAATTATTTTGGCAAAAAAATAATTTAATCTAATTGCTATTCTTCAAATATGTTTCAATTCATTACTCATTATGAAAATTTATGGATTATTTTAATTTTCTTATATATATAATTAGATCTTAGGTTTTATTATTTTTAGCTGAATTTTCTTTACATAATAAAGTGATAATAGTGCATTTAAATATTATGTGTGTGTGTATAAGTTATTTAATGTGCGTTGACTACATTTCAAATTTAATTATTGAAAATCTAAAACTTATACACAATTATTCTTTGTGGTATATGTGAAGGAAAAATATTCACTTTAACTTAAAGTGTTATAAATTAAGCTTGCATTTTTTACACTAATTTTTTTCTTTTTTTCCCTTTCTTTTTCCATTTTCACTTCTTATTCACTAAATACTTTGTCCAACCCCTAGAAAAAGTGTTATGTTAGACTCCATATTTTAGATATTATATTAAAAGAGTTAGCAATTCACATATGTGATGTTAGGAATTGATTGGGTTAGCTTTTTAATAGGATTATTAATTAAGTCATCGTGATTGCAAGATTTCTTCCTAGTTTATTAGGCTCATTAGATTAGATAGTTATTAATTATTAATAAATTAATGAGTGGTTGAGGACTTTTTCAATGCTTTAGATTTTTCTTAAAAGTTTCTATTCCTATAATTGAATTTCTAATTCTCCCTCTTTAATTTTTCATTCCCAATTTCTTTGTTACAAAAAAGTTTCTTCTTTAGAACACATACTCTTTCTCCATTGTTTTGCTTCCTATTACCAATTTCATTTCTATTTGCTATTTCTCCATATCACATAATCCTTTTCTTTTATGTGTGATCCATTTAATAAAGTTAGTTTCTTTTACTCATGCCAAACTGGTGTGCCTTCTTCAATAATTTCTTTATGCAATATGTTTATAGAGAGGCTATTTAGTTGCAGTTGAATCTTTGCTTCTCCTTTTATTTTACTACAATTTATCAATTGCAACCCTTGAACATTGATTGAAGAAGGTAATGGGGACTTAATTATATAGGGATAATTCATCTCCAAATGGGAAGTTAACTTTCTTGTTGAGGCTTTGGATATTCTTATCTAATTTGTAATTATAATATTTTCCTTATACATAGGATTATGAATTTGTTCATACATATATATTCCTAATTTTGGTGTAAAAATATTTTACTATTAATGTTATTTTTGTTCATATGAATTATATGATTACCTTTGACTTTTGATTTTGCTTAAAATTGATATTTATAATATTGTGAAAGACTTTGAGTTTTAAAACATTAATTTATAATTTTGTATATTTTTATATAGTTCAATTTTTTGTTTTTGAATTCATATTTTAGTGATAATTTTTATTAAAAATATTTATTAAGCATGTTTATATGTATATTTCAAAAAGCTATTGATATGAAAATGTAGGATTGAATTTTTTTAGAGATTTCATATGACAAAAATAAATGATTGGGAACTTAATGTGTTTTAAAATTCTTAAAGAGAAATGAAATGTTTATGTTTGAATTGTTTTCTTTTTATATAAGGTGTAATGAATGAATGAATGTTTCCTTTATTAAAATTATAAGATGGTTTAAACTAATTGTATTTTACAAATTTGGATCCTTGGGTGGATTTTTTTAAAAGACTCCAAGTGCACTTAGGAATTGAATTGGTTGAGGGCAATATCAATTATTAAAATTTAATTGTTAGCTATCTATTGAAATTACTATTGTATCCTACTTGTTTATGTAACATAATTTATTTATTGAAAACTCTATGTTACTTTAATATATATATATATATATATATATATATATATATATATATATATATATATATATATATATATGATGTAATGAATAGTAAGTTTTAATTATGAAAATACTATTTATGTTGAACCAATTTTGTCTTAGTAGTTTTAAGAATTGAAGTTATTACTTTCAAATATATCATTTTTAAATTTATGGTGTTTAAAATATTTTAAAAAGGAACAAAGGCATCTCTAATCTTTGTAAATTATGTTTACTTCACATAACTCACACATATTTTTTCAATATTTTTCAAGTCTTGAAACTAACACAGTGAATCTTTCTAACCTTGTGGAGATTGGAGTTATTATCTTGAAGCAAACTTGATAGTTAGGATAAGATGTTTATGTATATGCATACATATCTATGTTTGTGTCTATTTAAAAGATGTCTATGTATACTTTTTTATTATGTAATTTTAGTACTTTGATTTTTTGACTTATAGGTATTGTATTATCCTTAGCTAGTATTAAAAAAAAAAGGAAAATTCTATCCATTTTTCTATAAACATATAAAAGTATTTTTGAAAAATTATATTTTATATAAGTTTAACTAATTCACATCAAGTTGTAGTTTGCATTATCTATAAGTTAGGCTTGTGGGCACTCATTTGAAAGTGATTCCTATGCTAGTTAATTGCCTAAAATTAGGGCATGACAACATAAAAATCTCTTATAATCTTAAACTTTTTTTAACTTAATCTTTAAGGAGACTTTATCCATTCTTTAATCAAACAAGTTTTCATAAACTTTATCTTTCTTTATAATTTCAACCATGCAATACATCATGAAATACATTATTTTCAAATTGATTTTTATCACCATTAAATATAAAACTAATTTGTAACAATTTGAAAAGGGCTAATATCAGCAAAAGTGTAATATGAGATATATGTCGATCATAAAAGCCTAAAGTATATGTTCATGTAGAAAGAGCTAAATATGAGGAAGAAAAGATGGTTAGGGTTATTAAAACATTATAACTTTACCATTCAGTATTATATAGGAAAAACTAATGTAGTGATGGATGCTTAAGTGGGAAATTAACTAGAAATCTAATTTATATACTTGTTATCCAAAAACATATTTTAGAGGACATAAAGAGATTAGACTCTAAAGTGAGAGTCAAAGGTGTAGCAACCTAAATTGCATATCTTAGAATGAAGCCTACTTTGATTGAAAGAATTAGGATAAGTTAAAGTAATGATACATACTTAAGAAAGATGAGGCAAAAGATGGAATCTAGTGGTTGATCAACTTTTGCAATACATGGCAATAGATCTTTCAAGTTTGGAAATAAAATATATGTTCCTAATAATGAGGAATTAAAGAAAGAGGTTTTGATTGAGGATCATAACTTGAAATATATAGTTTGCCTAGAGGTACAAAGATGTATAAAGATTTGTAGGAAAACTTCTAGTGGAATATTATAAAGTGAGAGATAGCATAGTTTGTATTTCAATGTTTAGTGTAGCAATAAATTAAACTAGAGCGACAAAAATTGAAAGAAGAATTACAACCAATTTGTATTCCTTAATGGAAATGGGAATATATGACTATGGATCTTATGGTAGGCCTTCCTCAAGATCCAAAAGGATTTAATGTTATTTAGGTTGTGGTTGATTGTTTAACTAGTTTTCCTTATTTTATAAAATTTCAAGTTAATACTTCCTTAGAAAAATTAGTAGAGTTATATGTTCAAGAGATTGTAAGATTACATAGTGTACCAGTTTCAATTGTGTCTAATAGGGATCCTAGATTTGTCTCTCATTTTTAAGAGACTTTACATAAAGCATTGGAGAAAAAGTGAATTTTAACACAATAATCACCCTTAAATAGATGGTCTATTTGAGAGAGTAATCCAAATACTTGCTGTTATAGGCATGTGTATTGGATCTAGAAGGATCTTGGGATAGTCACCTAGCATTAGTGGATTTTGCCTATAATAATGATTATCATTTGACTATACAAATATCCCTTTATGAAGCATTGCATGGTTGAAAGTGTAAATCTCCAATATGTTAGAATGACATGAAAGAAAGAAAATTGTTAGGACCTAATATTTTTTAACAAATAGAGGAGGAAGTGAGATTAGTTAAAGAACATAGTCAAGCAGCTCAGGGCTTACTAAAGATTTATGTTGATAATAGAAAATGTTCATTAGGGTTTAAGGTGGCCAATCATGCTTTCCTAAAGGTGTCACCAATTAAGGGTGTCATGAAGTTTAGCATCCATGGCAATTTGAATCCAAGGTAATAAGCTTTTTCTAAATATTAAATAGAATTGATGTTGTTGCCTATTAGCTAGCATTGCCACCAACTCTATTAAGCATGATTATAATGTGTTTCACATTTTTGAGTTAAGGAAATATGTATTAAACTCAAATCATATGTTAAACTACAAGTCTATTTATTTTCAAGGAATTCCTAGTGATATTGTTGATTTGAAAGAACAAGTTTTAAGGCATAAGACCATACAATATGTTAATGTACAATAGAGTAATCACTCAAAAATAGAGGTCACCTAGGAGCTTAAAGATGAGATAAGAGATAGATATGCTTAACTCTTTGATTATCAAGCTTAGTTCAGTTCAAAGGATTGAACTTCTTTTAAAGAAGGGAGGGTGTAAAGAAAAAAGAAAGAAAGAAATAATAATTATATAATTTTTTAAGGATAAATGTTGTATATTTTAATTTCATTAAAGGCCATCTAATAAATAGGTTAAATAAAAAGATAACTACTTTTAATTACATTAAAAGTCATTTATTTACATTAAATGTTATAAATAAATAGTTTAAACAGAAAGATAATTATTTTTATTATAAAAGGCGAAATGATATTATAAATAGAGAAAATAAAGTAAACGAGTGATGGGATTTCTTTTTTGTTCCAAACGTAGTAGCTGCTGAAGTAAGAAGTAGGAATGACTATTGTTTAGGTGTCACATTGAAATTAGGGTTTCGGAAAGTAATTTAATTCATATTAGCATATTTTTTCCTTTGAAAATATAAGTCTAAAATTCTATATTATCTTCAAAAATTTGAAAAAAAAATTGATAATTGTTATATCTACTATGAATGCAAGTATGTTAGTGGTTTTGTTCCTTTTAATTTTTATGCTATTACTATTGGTACTTGATATAAAAGAAAAAATGATAAATTATTGCATATCTAAATTCAAAAAAAAATTAATTTATTTACTAATTTATTTTTATTTACTACTTTATTTTTATTCATGAAGTATAGTTATACATAAAATCTCTTTATTTTTTTTTCAAAATTTTTTATTTTTTTAAATTTTAACTCTAGCAAAATATATAGATTTTAAACTTGATGAGGATTTGACATTTGGACTCTTATTTTGATTTAAAAATAATATTTATGATTCATCAAATCTTTCATTATTTTTAAATTATTATTTATGCAAGTTCTCATGCTAACTTAAAATACTTATGTGATGTTTTGATAGGGATAGTATCTAACACTTTGTTTAGCCAATTTGAAAGTCCTATTAGGGGATAGTACATAGTATTGCATTAGTTTTGTTTAACCTTGGCCAGGGATCTTGTTTGTGTTCATGGAAGGGTAAACTAGCATTTTGGTAATCAAATTTTTTCATAGGTTAGTCCTATAAGTCTTTGGACTTTGTTATATATTTTATATACATATACATATATTTTTATTTATTTATTGAATTATTAGTATGTGAATTTTTTTAAAATTTCTCATTGTAAGTGTGAAATAAATTTTTATTATTTTAGACTTTTGAACTATGTAGAATTTTGTTATGAAATTTGAAAAATAGGGACAAAATTGCTTATTAAGCTATTAAGCTCACCATTTTTTTTTCAGGTGACACTTTTATTTATAAGGAGGTGGGAAATAATTTCTAGGTATAGATGTGCTTTAGATATTATATCTCCTTTTTCTTTCTTGTTTTTTTCTTCTCATTAAAACTTTAAATTATGGAATGTTTGATCTCAATGATAATTGACATCTTTATGATTACAAGAGATGGAATAGTTGATATAAACTTTTATCTTATTTCAATTGAAGGGTTATATATTTCCCCTTTTTTTTGTACATAAATATATTTGAAGTTATCTTGTAACCTAACACACATATGGATATTGTCATCATATGTGTGGTGTTGTCACCTATTATTACAAGAAATGGAATAGTTGGTATTGTCATTGTAGACATATATGCTACTTTCAATTTCTTTTGAGGTTTAGTACACATGTAAACTTTGTATACATGTATGTAGCATTATCAAGTTTTTTTATCCTATGATTGAACTTGGAACATGACAATAAGTATTTCAATATTATATTATACTAGTTAGCTCATCATTTTTATTACATAATTTTTATGTTATATAATTGATGTAACTATAAATCAAATTAGTTATAAAAAATTTTAATTAAATACTTAAAAGTGTGAAATTATGTGTAAAAAATAATATAATAAATTAACATATAATATTATTATAATTTTTCTTTAAAATTTTATAAAAATTATATAATTTGATAAAAATATTAATTAAATAGATATCATGTACAAATTTTAAATTTTATATCTTTTAAGAATTAAATTTTGAAAAATTTGAAACAAAAAGAGGTAAACCATCTTATAATTAACAAGCTATTTTGTACTTTGGGCCTTTTATTAATACGGCCTATCCAAATTTCCTAAACTACTGGACGGAGTTCTAACTAATTTATTGGACCCACCATTTTCGGCTAGTTAGGTTTTTAAAAATCATGTTTTCTTTTTCTTAGGTGAAATTTAGTTCACGAAATGTTTTTAATATTCCTAAAAATATTTTAGAAAAATATTACATTTTTATATTTAGTTCAAAATTTTTTTAAAATTTTTTTTAGAAATGTCACATTTCTGAAAATATTTTTTATTAACTTTTTCCTAAAATATTTCCATAAAGAGAGGTGGAAATCTCAAATTTTTATAGGATGAGAATACTAATACTAAGATAAAAAGATAAAATTATCTCATATTTAATTTTTTTTATTTATCACTTTATCAAATAATTTTTAATTTAAATTAAAAAATAATTATCACTTTATTTTAAAAATATTTTTATTATTAAGAAATACAATAACATTAATTTTTTAATTGTAATTTCTTTTCTATTGTTGTTTCTAATGGAAGATTATTTTAATATAAGTATATATACATATGATTTCTTTTATTAAAAAAATAATACAATAGGCTTGGAGTTTCTTTAAAAAAGACATATTTATACATAAAAATATAAAATAATAATATTTTTTATTAGAGAAGTAACTATAATATAAAATTTAATACTAGTACAAAATATAATTGTAAAAATAATATACCCATGAAAATGTATAATTTTGTAAAAAAAAGAAATACCAAGTATATTTAATATTATGATAATAATTTAAATAAATTAGTCTTACTTTATTTTAAAAATTGATTTAATAATAATACTATTACTAATAATAAAGTATAAAATTAAAAATATAATACATTAAATATTAAAATATAATAAAGTGTAAAATATTTATATATATTAATGAATTTTTAGATGTAAATATTAAAATTTAATTTATTAGGTGTTAAAAATTTTTAATTATTTATGTACTTTTAAATAAAAATATGATTTACTATATTATATTTTATAATAAAAAATTTCTTAAGGATATTTTTGAAAAAATCTTGAGATATCAAATATGAATCAAATGTAATAATTTAACATTTTTAAGAATTTGATAAAATATTTTTAAAAAAATTTATAATGAACCAAATAGAGGAATATTATATTCCTATTAATTTCCAGTAATATACACTTTTCTACAAATATAAAATTTTATGAAACAAACACCACCAGTGAAGACAGTTTATATGATAAATTGACCAACGTTGCTCTACATCCTCCGTCTTGAATTCCACAGATTGAAGCTACAAGGTATAATTTATATTCTTGCTACAGAAAATTTTCATTTCTGTACATGTCAACCCTCTTGAAACTTTGTTACTTATACATTTTTCCTTCATTTCTCAGCAGCCAAGTGGACTGTTAGGAAATTCTCTCTCTCCCTCCCTCATTGTTTTATTTATATGCACAGTTGATGGATTACTCTCTCATTCAAAGTTTTCTTTTTAAATAAAAAATGACACCCTTTGTGGTTTCTGTAGATTTTTGAATGTGCGGTATTAATGCAAGTTTTTGACAGTTAACAAGCAAAAAAAAAAGGGGGGGGGGGTTTAGAGTCATTTTATTTTGACAAATTAATGATGGATCATACAAACAGTTAACAAATAGTTGTTTATGCGTGACAAGACTCACAAAACTTAGGGAAAGACAAGAAATTTCCGATTAGAAATGAAAAATAAATACAGGGGTTTGGGCTCTAATTCAAAATAAAGGTTCCATTCGAAAACTTCTAAACTTTAATGACTTAATTAGAAATTAGCTGAAACTATAGGATATTATTACTCAACTACAATACTTCTAGGGAAAATTACATTTTATCTCATCCTTTATCACTTAACCCACTCATACTTTAACATTTAACCAAATCAGTTGTACTTTAATGTTTTTTTCATCTAAATTCTTTTCCGGTCAAAATTTAGTTAAAATTAGAGGAAGCCTTTTTAGATGAGTAATAAAAGGGTGAATTGTATTACTTAAAATTATATATAAGTAAAAAAGTATAAAATCACGAGCGGTTAAAATGTACGTTCTTTTATGAAAGGCAGAAAGTTATTAAAAATTTCTTTTTACCCCTGCATACTGAATTTATTTGTTGCCCGTTTCTTATGCCTCACCTTTTTACACTCTGTTTTGCCTTCAATTGCTGTCATTTACCATGTTGGTAGTGAATCGCAATCCGGCTTCTTCATTCTTTATTAAAAGAGAATATAAGCAAGGAGAAGCTGAGTATTGTAATTAGGAGATGCTCACTATTGTAATCATTATATCTGATCATCCATCTTGAGTAAAAGAGTCACCTTTTGAATATGATGTTTAAAGTTTGTTTGTTAGCACAAGCACTCTCTCACAAAGGGGATTCATTGTGCTAAAACTAGCACCTGAAATTTAACAAATTTGTAACTAAATGAAATTGTAAAGTATTGACTGCTGTCACTGCCCCCCAGAGGGGCACATCTATATTGCCTTATTTTCTCATGTCCCTGGGTTATCGAAGCTCTAGCTGGCTTCAAAGAAATATAGGCACATCTTCTTTACTAATCAAATTTTACTCTTTTAGTAGTGACATTTTTAGAAAAGTATTTGATGATGATTTGGATTTTTATTGTTTCTCTCTTTCAGGTTCGATCGGTATAGCGCCAGGATGACTATATGGTGATTTTAGCAAAAAAGACAAGGGAAATGGTTGCTTTCAGATGTTTGAAGGGCTTGGTTTTGTTAGTAGAATTAATGGAAATTCCTATTCTAGCTTAGATTTGAAGGTTGGATTTGATTATTGACAAATTATGTCATCTAATGCATGTTGCACGAGGTAATAGAATTCAATTATTACTCATAAAATAATTTATTTTTGAATGCATATCAGAAGCTACTATAATATATTGTAATGCTGATTGACATAGATCGTGTCCTTTTTTTTTGGGGGGGGGGGGGGGCTTCGAAGAAATCATATAGACAAATACTGTTATCAAATATGAAAATGACGAGACAGTATTTTTTTCTCCTTCTAAATCCATTCATTCACCAAGTCACCATTCTTAAGTGGTATGTACCTTGAAGTGTGAAATCTTTCAGATATTGATCAATTAAAAAATAGCGAATCGAAGTGGATGAGTGGTGGAAGAAGATGTGAAAAAAATATTTTAAAATAGAGACTTTCCTTGCTTCCTTTAAATCATATTTCATGGTGGAAGCTTTTTTGGGCACAATAGCCCAGTGAAGATCTCTTATCAAAAGATTTACTCTTGCCATTGTCATATTTGACAATGATGTCTGATTCTCTAAAAATAGAATAAAATACAAAGGTCAATCTTAGTTTGCTTGACAATATACTCATCATTATCTAGGTATACTTGTGTATTATGAATAGTCAAATTAGTTCTAATAGCTTTTGATATGCAAAGGAAATACTTTAATATTGTAAGTCTAATTATCTCATTCAATATACACTTTCAGAACTTTATTAATTATTAAAGCCAACTTTTAAGTGTAAGCTGGAAGAAGTGTTGCTATTTATTTATTTTTGTTGTAGAGTCATCCAAACCCTCCCATGCATCTCAACGCAAGCAATTCCTTTCGATTTTACCAGAATCATCATGTGGTTATATTGGAATATCATTTGCAAGGATCTGGAAAATCAGAAGCTGCCACCTTCAGCTGCGAGAGTAGGGTTGAGTTAAATTTTGAAAATGTAACGGCAGAAGCATTTTGCCAAATGAAGGCAAAGATGATACCGGGCATTGTGTTGAAGAATTTTCCACAAATGTTGATGTTGCAAATGAAATTCAGCATACAAATAGAGAACCTGGAGTCCAAGGGTTAGTTTGTTTGATTGGAGAACATTTTCTATGAGAATGATTTATTTAATTTTGTTTATAGTTAGGAAGATTAAGATCATAGAAAATGTTTTATATGATCATTGTTATATGTGGGAAGTGTGGCTGAAAACAGCATCCACTGCCTTAAAGAGGAAGCTGTTTCCCCCATTATTATGATACTGCATTATTTCTCTAATCACAAGGTATGCAGGTAATATGAAAGTCTTCTACTTGTATAAAAGCAAATGTAATTTTTCTCGGAAATATATTTTTTTTTTTAAAAAGGGACCCCAAATATGAAAAAAAATTTCAACTAAAAAGAACCAAATCCCGATTTCCAAATGGCCCTGGGTTGTCAATTTCTGGGGATGAAGCTGTGGTCGATACTGGGAATCGTTGGGGAATTGAGATTTCAACCAAAAATGATATTTGTCACAGTGAACATCTACCTTGCAGCCAAAAAAATCGTCTTATTCTTGGGCTGTCACTGCACATCTGGTCATTATATTTCAGCTAGTCATGAATAAACATAACAGAATCCTTTATAAGTGTGAGAAAGCAGGTTAATCATGGTTTGTAAAACGATTGCATGCCTATTGGTGGTTCACGAAAGCTCTCTGATTATCACTGTTTGGTTTGATGCAAGGGGCAACAAGTCCCAGTTGACCATGACAACATTGAATGTTCGCTCTCCTAATGATATAGAAGATGAAATTTATGAACAGTGAGAAGTAAAAAATCTCTTGCTCGTGTGTCCTGTACGAGATTCCAAAAGCAATAATACACTAGTAAGTTTCAATGTCTTTATCATTTTGTATGATTAATTCACATTTAATCACTTCAGGTGTTAGGTACTTCCTTTCTAGTCTCCCTCCAGTATATCGGATAGCATACAGAGTTCTATAATTTTAGGACCTGGATACATCACAATTGGAGTGAATCTTCTTTCCTCGACAGGGAAAGCAAGTTCTACTTTCAAAACTCTAAATTCTTCTATACATTCAGCCACTGTGTCTCTCAATTATCTTTCCTGAACACAGTTTTCAACTGCACCCCATCTGTATTTGCCTTTAAAAAGTCATACCCATCTGTATTTCCCGTTAAAAATTCCTTACATCCATCTTTAGAACGGTTGCCCTCAATTGATGAGATTATTACCTTCTGTTCAAATAGAAGATGATATGGAATGTTTACTTCTTCCTTCTCTCCGAAGCTGCAGTAAGCCTTATTGAATATTGAGACTGATTTTTTGCCACCACAGGAATTCTCACTGCTTCTTAAAATGCTGGGTTATTGTTTTTTTCCTTTTTAATATTCTACGATTTCTGTCTTCTGAATTGCGCATGCTTCTTTCTTACTAGCGTTATTAATAAAGTTGTTGGGAAGATTACAGTAAAGTATGCTTATTACCCTTTTCTAAATCTCCTCACTGCATTCAGTTTTTTAATGCTGCATTGAAAATTGTAGCAATGCAGACTGCATTCTAGTTTTTCAATGCTGTGTATTCTCCCTTCTCAACGACTAGTAGCTCTCACTGATGTTTGCTCGGTGCTGCATTCTCTCTTTCTTGGTGCCTCGGTGGGGTTTCAAAATATATGTTGCAGACTTCACCCAAATCTGTCTTCGATCATTTTTCAGAATTTGGTACTCTTGATCATTTTCAACTATTCATTGTACAATTTTTCTTATTGGAGTTTGTCTCTTCTGTTTGATTGTAGCGATGGGTTCAGTAGTCATTGTTGACTAGGCGTGTTTGTTCCTTGATTATGACTCGTACTTTACAATGGATGGATGATAAAGTTGTTTAAATCATTCGATTAATTTCGGTTTCATTTTATATTGTTTACTTTGATGATTTGAAGTTGGTCGATTATTGGTTATTTCACACCATGTTTTTGGAATTGGATTTTATAGCCAAATCTTTGTTGTTTGAGCCTATTTTTAGCATTGACATATGTCCATTATTATCAATTATCAACAATGGCCTTAAATTGATCAATTTTAAGGTGGGTTAAACATCCAGATGCTATGTTCAAAACCATTGCAGATGTGAAGGGGTGGTGCTCTTTGGGGACAATTTGAGCAGAACACCACGCTTAAATTCGGGGTCCAAGTGGTCATACATATATAAGAGAACTAGAATCGGCCAGAGAGGGTTTAAGGGAAGCCAATGTGAGAGGAATGTAGAGGAATCCTAACTAATGGGACATTGCCTGCAATAAAGCTGTTGCACAGGGAAGGCAAGCAAGGGGAGCATTCTTTCAAAGTAGAGAAAAGTGCATAATTGAATCCATGTTGATCTTGTCACTTGATCTCCCGTTAAAGCTCTATTTGTTTTGTCAAAAGACATTTTTCAAAAGTGTCACGTCCCAATTTCACTAATACGATGAACACATGATAATACTGCGTATATGTGGATTTTGTCCATATATGCACTAGGCTTCAAAAGAAATTGAAACTAATATATATCTAATAAACTAATCTTTTATTAAAATCAATATTAAATTGTCATGTCTTGCAACCAAGATAGGGATTTAATATGCAATATCACCACACATATGATGTTGATATCCACATGTTTGTTAGGTTACAAGATAACCTCAAATATATTTATATCCAAAAGAGACAAGGATTAAATGACCATTCAATAGAAATAAGACAAAAATTTATATTAACTATTCTATCTCTTACAATCACAAAGACTTCTCAATAATGGAATGAATAATTATTATTGAGATCAAATATTTCATAATTTAGAGTTTTAGTAAGAAGGCGCAAGGAGGAAAGAAAAATAAGATATAATATTTAAGGTACATCTATATCTAGAGATCATCTCCCATCTCCTTCTTAACAAAATGTGTCATCTAAAAATAAAAGAAAATGGTAGGCCTAATAGCTCACTAAGCAAATTTGTCCTTATTATCGGATTTCAAAATGAGATTCCACATAGTTTAAAAGTATAAAATAATTAAATTTTTTTACACATCTAGAATAAAAAAATTTTTAAAACAAAGAATCGTGCACTAAAATTGCAATATGTGTGTGTGTTTGTATATAATAAAATCGAAAAGCTCACAAAATTAACCTAGGCAAAAATCTGATCATTAAAATGCTAATGTTTCCTCCCATTAATGAGACCCTTGGAAAAGGTTAAACAAAACTAGTATAGTATTAGGTATTGTCTTTGTTAGGATCAGGAGTCAAATAAATGTAACGGAATTAACCAATCCTAGCCAAGGATCTATACGAAGCAATTAGATCAAGATAGGAATTTGATTAGGGGCGATCATTGATCAGTTAAGAGCAGTTAAGACTGTTTTTTAAACCGATTAAAATTAATCGAAAAGTTTTTTTTTACAATCGACCAAACCTGATTGCTTAACTTTAACCAAATTTAACTGAAATTTTAATTTCGGTCGGTTAAATTACGTTTAGAACGGTTTAAAATTTTAATTTTTTTTAAAAAATACATAAATAAATTGATTTAAATATTAAAATTAATTTATAAATACATATTAATATCATAATTTCATTAATATAACTATAATAAAAATAATTAAGTATTAAAATATAAAAATGATTAATAAAATTTTAAATATGAATTTTTTAAAAAAATAACATAAATTTTAATTAATATCGGTTAAGTTCAGTTAATTGCAGTTAATAATTTACACCCGAAATTAACTGACTATCTGAAATTTACAAATTTTTTCTTTTGATTTTAACTAATAATAATATATTAACCGCTCTTAACTGATCAACTTCGGGTTCTGTCGGTTAGTTAAGAGCGATTTAAAGGATTTTGATCACCCTTAGATTTGATTACCTTTTTGGAACACTTCAGAGGTTCGATTGTCAATCACCCTTTTCGACTTGCTTTTGGTTGAAGATTCTGAGGTATCCATATGAACTTGTGAATCACTAACAAATGTCTCATGCACACTAATTAGAATTCACCTCCTTTTGTTTCGTAGTGCTAACTACGCCCTTCAAGGGTTCAAAAGGGCTACTAGGTTTTTCTATATTTTGGGATACGTGAATAATCCTTATTATTACCTAACAAGGCTATTTAAATAGGTGCACAAAAAATCCTAACTAATTGGGCTTTGTTTCATGTGTAATTATAGGCTTATTATTGAGTCTTATAATTATAACATAGAATTCTCATATATTAGGCCCAAACAATTTGGTCTATCAATTCCAAATTCACTAGGTTCTAAATGTGTGACCCTATAGGCTTTCATTACATTGATAATGATAATAAATTATATTAATGATCATAAACAATGAGCAGTATCTAGCAACACATCATTGTTATCTAAGTAATGAAAAAGTTGGTGATTCGATTGAACCTTTACATGTGATCATCATCTATATCCTTTTATCCTAGTTATCTAGATTGAGCACTAGACATGGACCATGTCATTCCCGTATAGCCCAATTCAAAAGTTTCTTGATTCTTAAGTAAGCTGATTAAAGCAAATATAATTAACATCCCATGTCAATTCATCTTTTTTCTTAGCTTCACTTAGTCAAGAAGCCCATAAATATCACTCTTATTATATAAGAGGGATAACTTCCATCTTAATCACACAAATCCTTTGGCATGATATGTGACATATCTAATAACTATTCTTGCATTCACTTTACCATAAGTAATATAGAGTAATATCAAAATATGAAACCCACATGTAAGAAACTTTGATAATCTCAAGTCAAAGGACCATATTAATGATGATATTTAAGAATCACTTATGACACTTACATAATGATCCGTGTAGTGTTCTTAGGATAGGTTAGTCCAGTATACAAGTTTTCTAACTTGTACTCATGTGTAGACTTAATATCTCATATAAGTCACCACACATGCTAGTCTTAACATATCAAAGCAATCCGATCCATAATGATATATGACTAGGGACATTTAAGAATATAATTATTCTAAAGTTATTATCATAATTAAATATATTACGCAAATAATATGTGTATAAATATGATAATTACAATTGCCATTAAAATAATATGATTCAAATATACAATCATCCATATGATTGATTTTAGGGCATATAGACCAATAGTCTCTTAGTATGACTTTTAGATGGATCAAATAAAGTGTTAAGTACTATTCCTTACTAGGATATCAAGCATCTGTTTTAATTTAGTATGAGAATCCACATAAATAATAATTTGAAAATAACAAGACCTGATAACTCATAAACATTATTTATAAATCTAATCAAGAGTCTAAATGCCAAATCCTCATCAAGTTTAAATTTTATATATTTTACTGGAGTTGAAATTTTAAAAAAATTAAAGAGATTTTATGCATAATTGTACTTTATAATAAAAATAGATTAGTAAATATATTGAAAAGTTTTGAATTTAGATCTACAATAATTTATCCTTTTTTTGTATATCAATAGTAACTATAAAAATTTAAAGGAATAAAACCATATACATACATACATATATTACTTTTTCAAAATTCATGGTAGATATAACCATCATCATTTTTTTTTAAAAAATTATAAACAATATAACATTTAGAATAATATTTCCAAAGAATAAAATATGTTAATATGAAAAAAAATTACTTAGTCACTTTAATTTGAAAGTGTAACACCCAAATGTATTACATTAAAGATCTATTTGAGTTAGAAGATAGCAATTTTCACTTTTTCTCATTTTGAAAGTTGTGACACTTGAAATAAAAAATAAACCCCTCCACTCTTTTACTTTATTTTCACTATTTAAAATATTAGTTCTTTTTTAATAATAAAAAATAAATTACCCTTTTGTTTAAACTTTAAGCTATTTATTGATGACCTATAATGTAATTAAATAAACTTTAATTAATGTAATTAAAATATATACTGTTTATTCTAATTTTAATAAATATTCTTTCCTTTTTTTTGGAAGGGATTTAAATATCCCTTCCTTAAAAGAAGTTTAGTCCTCTAAACTTAACTATGCTTAATTATCTAAAAGTTGAGCATCTTTGTTTCTTATCTTACCCTCAATTTCCTAAGTGACCTCTATTTTTGTGATTATTCCATTACACCTTAACATACCATAGGATCTTATACTTTAGATTTTGTTCTTTCCAATAAACATTCCTCATCAAGAATTCCTTATAAGAAAGGTTAGGTTGAAAATGAGTGGACTCATAGTTTAACACATCATTTGAATCTAGTACATAATTCCTTAACATAAAAACATAAAACATATTATGAATGCATAATAATGCTAGTGGTAATGCAAGCCAATAGGCAACTACATTGATTTTATTTAATATTTAGAGAAGGTTAATAAACATTGGACTCAATTTGTCATGATGCCAAACCTTATAAAACCTTTAGTAAGTGACACTTTTAGGAAAACATGATTACCTACTTCATAATGGATCTCTTATTATTAACATAACCCTTTTATTTGCTCTAAGCTACTTAAATACATTCTTTAACCAATTCAAATTTCTTTTTTATTCGTCAAATAATCTCAGGTCTCAACAATTTTGTTTCTACCATATCATTAGAACATATTGGAGATCTACACTTTTAACTATGTAATGTTTCATAAAGGGATATTTATATGGTCAAATGGTAGTTATTATTATATGCAAACTCCAATAATGCTAGGTGACTATCCTAAGACCTTCCTAGATCTAATACACATGCTTGCAACATATCTTCAAGTATTTGGATTACTCTATCAAATTGACCATCTATTTAATGGTGATAAGTTATGCTAAAATTCAATTTTGTTCTTAATGCTTTATGTAAACTCTCCCAAAAATGAGAGATAAATCTAGTATCCTTATCAGACATAATTGAAACTAGTACACTATGTAATCTTACAATCTCTTGAACATATAACTTTACTAATTATTTTAAGGATGTACTAACCCAATAAGCTAGAAAATAGGCAAGTTTAGTTAATTAATTACAATTCAAATAGCATTAAATCTCTTTGATCCTTCAGGAAGGCTTACCACAAAATCCATGATCACATGTTCCTATTTCCACCCAGGAATAAGGAGTGGTTGCAATTCTCCTGATGTTTTTTAATGCTATAATTTAATTTATTAACATAACAAGGATTAAGTTACAAATTGTGCTATCTCCCTTTTCATATTATTCCTCTAAAAAATTTCCTTCAAATTTCTGTACATCTTTATGTCCTTTAGATGAATTGTATATAGCTATTAGCCTTAATTAAAATAATCTTCTTTAATTCATTATTATTAAGAACATATATTCTATTTGCAAACTTGAGAGATCCATTACCATGTATTACAAAATTAGATTAACCATCAAATTCCAGCTTTTGCTCAATCTTTCTTAAATACATATCATTATTTTGCCTTATCCGATTTCTTTCAATCAAAGTAGACTTTATTCTAAGATATGTAATTTAGGTCGTTACACCCTTGACCCTTACTTCTAAGTCTAATCTCCTCATGGCCACTAAAATATATCTTTGGATGGTAAGCATATAAGCTAAATTTCTAGTTAAGCTCATACTTAAACCATATAAGATTGCATCAACTGTTTTCATATGATAGAAAATGGTAAAGTCGTAATCTTTCAATAACTATAACCATTTTCTTTGCCTTATTTTAACTCTTTCTACATGAACAAATGCTATAGGTTTTTGTTATTGGTATATAAGTAACATCTCCCTATCTTAAGATTAAAAATTACAACGACTAAGTCCTTATCATGAGTAGGATAATGTTGTTCATAGGATTTAAGCTTCTTGGAAGCATAAGCCACCACATTATAGACTTGCATTAAAATGCACCCCAACCCATGCTTGGAAATATCACTGTAAACAATGAATGCTTGATCCCTAATAGGAATAATGATAATAGAAATAGTGACTAAATGATGTTTAAGTGTTTGGAAGCTATTTTCACATTTATTGGACCCTTCAAAATTAACTCCCTTTCAAGTTAGGCAAGTTAATGGCATTATAATTAACGAGAAGCCTTCAACAAACTATCAATAATAACTTACAAGTTTTGCAAAACTTCAAATCTTAAATACTAATGTTAGCTTTCCCTAATTAACTACTGCCTCTATTTTTTTTAAACCTATTGATACCTTATCCTTAGATATGACATGTCCCAAAAAGGATATTTTGAACAATCAAAATTCATATATCTTCAATTTACCAAAAAGCTTATTCTCTTTAAGCATTTATAAAATAATTCTCAAGCGGATTTTATGTTCTTTGATGTTCTAACTTCTTACATTGGAAGTATGCTCTAGTACACTTATAATGCATGCTAATTGGCTGATTACTACTACAATGCTCGCAACAAGCATGCTAGCTCCCTTAACTAAATTTTTATAAGAAAGGTTTCTTCTTTTTATCACCATTACAAAGCATATTTGGTTAGATTGACCTCTTAACTCATTTATGCTTTTTCTATTTCATAGAATTTTTGAATTGTTCTTCTATAGCCTAAATGTAATCAATCATAGCACTAATGGTAGTTAGTTGAAAAGGTGTTACTACTTCACCAATTCTTGGGCTTATCCCATGTAAAAACCTTCTTGCTTTACCACTATCAAACATCGCCATATGTGAAGCATAACTTGCAAGATTTTATAAATTCCTTCTTATACTCAATAACAAGCATGTCTCTTTGCTTTAGATTTAAAAAATCTCTTTCCATCCTTGACACGACCTGTTTTATAGCTATCATGATTGACATAAAGATGCTTAGTTAGTACTAGCATACCAACTAAATATCTTTACAAATTTTTACAATATTTTGATATCTTTATTAAATTATTATTATTTGAGAATATAGATATCTAGACTTAGGATATAACCTATATACATTAACTACATATATTAAAAGTTTTCAAATTAAATATACATATGTATATATATGTATATGCACATCTAAAAGTTATTTATACAGAAACATAATTTATAACATATATTAGATAATACAAACTCTCGTTAGATCCATTAGGGTTCCATTCCTCTGGGTCTATCTCTATAAAAGAAGAAAGAACATCATTACTAGTAAAGCTCTTAGGTAAGGATACCCTATAAAAAGGATGTATTATAATACGATTAGATTTTGAGTTCATTCTTTTAAGTATTATTTCATAATTTACTTTTATGTTTACAGGTGTAGATTGCACTTTGTATCAAAATAGTAACTCATAAGTGCAATGGGAAGACTAGAAGATCCCTATTTAGGTATTAATTTGCACTATCTAATCTATGATTTGTACCTGTAATTTAATTCAATAAAAGAAAGAATATAAAATATATCTAGTGAATAGCTACTCATTACCTTATTTGGGAAGCTTTTAATCATAAAAATAAATTTAACCTTTTATCTATATGTTATTATTATTTAATATCTTATGAAGAAATTTTTTTTAGATATATCATCAATATAAATTACTAAAGAAAATAGCAATAGTAGGTATGCAAGTTTTACTTTATATCTTTGGTTCAACCTTATCTCTAGCCACTTTAGGCTTAAAGCCACTAACCTTTTCCCTCATTTACTAACTATGCATCTCCTTCTCTATGAAGGATATTATATCTCCTACTCATAATTCATAATAAATAGTAATAGAATGTTAGAATATTAACTATTTAATTTATTCCAATGGATATTGCCAAATACTAATCATGCCATAAATGTTTTATGCAATTTACCATTCTATCATATTCATCCCCATTTTTTAAGAACATTATTTTCAAGATTAGCTTTGTCATTTTATCAACATTTATTAGCCATATAAATGGCCTCTCAAACCTTTACTAGTATTCAAAATATTTCTAACAAGTTTGATTTACATTCTAATTATAAGAAATTAAGGATACATAGTAGAGTCTTAGAAGCTCCAAAACAATTCGATAATTTACCAAAAAAATTATCTTATATTTCTAATACACAAATAAACATGAAGAAATATTCATTCTACAATTTCATAGCCCGGTGTTATTGTTTACACAATAACAAAATAGGGCCTTCTAGAATAAGACAATAAGTAAACATTTGCAATTCAAGCCACTTTTCATCATACAAATAGAAACCAATTAATTCCAAAGTTTGCCAAGACATTCTTAACATGTTGAATAAGGGGTAACTTAATTATTGTACAATAAATCTTATGGTTTTGTCAATGCACTAAAGGCATAAACTTAAAACTACCAAATTCATATTGCATTAGAGTTGTAAAAATAGAACTACCATTTGGATAACCAAGTCAGCTTCATTTGCTATCAAGTTTTGATACAAGCTTACTAACATACTAATATCATATCTGTAAAGTTTCATAATTTTTTTCAATCATTTAATGCTTTAAATAATTCCAAACTTGAGAGTCAATAGAATAGGGTATTGGAATTGGTAATTTTAAGTATTTCATCTTAAACTTAGGTTTTGATGTATCTAAAAATTTTTAAAAATTCTCAATCTCTTAATAATTATCCTAACACTAAATATGATAGAACCATTATAACCCATATACATTGGATGATAGAACCATTATTCAACATCACTTGAGATAATTATTTTTATTTCAACTAATTTTGTTATTTTTATCTTTCCTGAACAAATTTGATGAATATTTTTTCTATAATTCTCAACATTAATATAATAAATGCATACCATTTTATTATTATTTGGAAGGCTTCAAAAATGGAACCATACACCAACTTGTGACAAATGGTATCTATGGAAGCATAACTCAGCAACATCATCAAATTTTCTTTATGAGGTAATCCTAGAATAAGGAAAGATTGTCACTTAACTTTTCATATTTGATGAAAGCTTGAATTCTCCTTAAACCTCTCTCCTTCTTCACAATTGAAGTTGGCCAAAGAATTAGAATTTTTGCTTCACAAGTGGCCAACCCCCATATATATAAAAGCTTAAAACCTTAATAAAAAACTTTAATTTTCTAATTATTATTTATTTGTTTTTGGAAAAAAATCTTAGGCAAGTGGATGATGATTTTAGATGTCCAAATAACCTTAGATGATCAGGAAATAATTATCCTAAATTCAATAAAAATAAGCCACATTAAAAGACTAGATAGGGTTTATTGCAAATTAGCCTCAAATTTCCTCTTCTTGTATTTTTACCCCTAGGCTTTAGGCCTTGATTTAAGCCTTCATTTCTAAATTTTTCATACATATTTTAGGCCTAAAAATTAATTTAAATTAGCCCAAAAGTTTTAAATTAATCTATATAAATTTTTAATTTAATTTCCCACATTTTGGTGCATTTGGGTATTAAAATTCACATAATTTCCTATATGAAATTTTGTAAATCTATTATTTGATTTTTCAATTAGATTTTGATCTATTTTGATTCCTAATATAATTTTCATAAAAATTCTAATTAAGCTTACATCCAAATACCTTTACATTTTTCTTCAATTTTGCCTGATTTTCCTATTAGGTTTTCTAATTCAAGTGTTTGCTAGTAAAATTTCCTATTTGAAATTTCTACTTCACTTAGAGTACTTTCTAAAGAAAACTCTTATATAAATTTTCTTATCCTATTTTGGGATATTACAATCCTATCTGGTTCTTAAAGAACATATCTTTGAATATCTACCATATGTAGTTAGCCATATCACTTTCAAAGTTCCTCTTGATTTTTTTCTAGTACTTGTATACTTCCCCTTGCAACACGTTGATAGCATAATTGACTTTCTCATCATTTATGCTTCTTAATATTGTAAAACTTCTTTCCAAGTTTTCATATTGACTAGATCTTTAATCAACTTGAATGAAGGAGGATTCAATCTTTTGAATAATTTTATACCTCGATCATGCCTTTGAGTCTGATTAACTTATAGCATGCCTACTAATGTTTGCAACAATTCAACAATATTCAAATGTCCTTTTTGTCATCCTTGTTTCTTATCTTAACCACGCTTATACCCTAGTTGGCCAATAGGGATATCATTATTATCATTACTATTATATGTGTTCTTAGTAGCTATGATAGTGTACAAATGCACAACTTTTATCTCATTGAAAGGAAAATATCCTTAACATTAATCTTTAAAACTAAGTACACTAAAAATAAGCAAATAGCATTATTAAACTCATCTAATGATTTCTTATTCAAACTAGGCTTTTTAAGTAATCAAGTTTGGTATTATATATTTTATACTCAAGTCTCAAATTTGAGAAATAGCCTAATGTCCTCATTAGGCACTATAAATCTCATGGCTTAAGATATACTCCACTTGAAATTTATGGTTAGAGAGTGCTCTAATACCATTATTATCACAACCTAAATCCACTTATAGGATGAAAATGTAATAATACTGTAGACATGTGGATTTTATCCATATATGCATTAAGTCTCAAAAGAAATTAAATCTAACATATATTTAACAAAATAATCCCTTACTAAAATTAACATCAAATTGCTACACCCCATACCCATGATAAGGATTTAATACATGATAATACCATATACATGATGGTAATATCCATATGTGTGCTAGGCTATAGATAACCTTAAATATATTTATACATAAAAGAAATAGGGGTTGAATGACCCTTTGACAAAAATAACACAAAAATTTATGTCAATTATTTCATCTTTTGTAATCATAAAGACATCTCAATAATAAAATGGATAATTGTCATCAAGATCAAACATTCCATAATTTAAATTTCAAATGAAAAGACAAATAAGAAAGAAAAAGGAGATATGATATCTAATACATATCTATACTTAAAAATCATCTCCTACCTTCTTTTCAATAAAATTTATCACTTTTACACAAAAGAAAAAGTTAAGCTCAACAGCTCGATAATCAATTTTATTGCTACTATTGGATTTAAAAATAGGATTCCATATAGTTCAAAGGTTTAAATAATTAAATTTCTTTTACACATTTAGAATGAACATTTTTTTTAAAATCAAGTACTAAAAGTTTAATGTATATTAATATATAATAAATTCAAAAAGCTTACTAGTCTCTTTATAATTAATCCTTTTCTTTTATGTAAACCTTCTAGCTACCAACCTTGCCTTGAATCATTAAACATTACCCTTAGAATCTTTCTTGATTTTGAATACCTATTTGTAGCGTATGGGCCTAACATCACTAAGAACTCACACAAGTTTCCACACATTGTTAGCATACTTGGATTGAATTTTATCCTTTATAAGATTCGAGCAATTTTAAGATTGAGAATGTAAAATAGTTTGATTATAAAAACTTGGATCAATTGATTGCCTAATGTCATAATCTACTTCTCTTAAATATACAACATAATCATTTGAGATGGAAAATCTTTTCATTCAAATTGGTGAACATAAAATGGATCAATAGGCTATGTAACCTCATTTGACTTATCCATCAAAACATTATGATATTGCATATTAAGTACATTTTAAATAGGTTGATGTATAACCTTTTCTTGCCTAATAGGAATTGAAACCATTATTAATCTTTCTTTTAAAAAAATTTTATTGTTTTGAGAGCTCCCTCAGTTTGTGACATCATTCTCTTGAAATTTGGTTGTCAATGCCTCAATAATCTCTATCCCACTAGTTAGACAATAGTACCTATAGCCTTTTAAGTTGCTCGGGTATCTAATGAAATTATATTTAAGGGAGTTTAGGATTTAATTTTGATGCTGAGGTCATAAATTTTCACTTCAATAGGGTAACCCTATACCTAAAGATAGTTTAAACTAGGCTTCCAACCTTAAAAAATTCAAAAGGTGTTTTAGGAACTAACTTTGAAGATATTTTGTTTAGGATATATATTGTAGTTTTCAAGGCTTCTAAGAGAATCAAGTAAACCAATTTCACTCATTATTGATCTAATCATGTCCATTAGAGTGCGATTTCAATTTTTAGCCACCTTATTCTACTTTAGAGTCTTAAACATAGAAAATTGTGAAATAATCCAATAATCTTGTAAGTACTTGGCAAATAGGCCTATACATTGACCAAATTCACCATGTTTATTATAGTACTTACCACTGCAATTAGACCTCACAATCTTTATTTGCTTTTCTATAATGTTTTCCTACCTCATTTTTGAAGATTTCAAATTTTTCTAAAGATTGTGATTTTTAATTAACGAGGTAAACAAAATCAAACTAAGAGAGATCACCAATAAAGGAAATGAAGTATTTGTTTCCACATAAAGTGTTCTTTAAAGGTCCACAAATATTGGTATGAATAATTTTTAAAACTTTTTAACTATATATGGAGCTCTTTTCAGTGGCTTTAGTTAACTTTCCTCTATTACAATCTACATATTCTTCTAAATTAATGATGGAAACTCTAAGAGCTATAAAGAGCCTTTGTACATTCTAGAAGGACTAATTACGAGAAGGAAGGTTAAAAAATATTATGGACTAATTAACAGGGAATTTAGTACCAAATCAACCTCACCACATCAATGCCATATAACACCATAACACCATATGCTAACACATCAACATGTGCCATAACATTATTGATATGAACCTGACTGGCACTTTGCATGATCAAACTCAATAAAAGAAAGACTTGACTCTTAGTGAAAGTGTAACTCCCTTACTTATTAACACCTTAATTCTCATTAAATAGGTAATTATTGCACAATTAGGTCTTTTTGAAGCCAATTTAAGATTTTGTGAAACAAAATATTACAAATTTTGAGTTTCAGAAATTTTCTGCTCATTTCCAGAATTATTGGAGCAAATTCAAAAATATGAAAAACTACTTTGTAGAACTAAAAAAATAATAAAATTTAGTCATATAAACTTTTCACGTGTTGGATTCATCCTATAAAAAATTGAAATAATTTAGACATCATTTGACTTTTCAAAATTCACATCAAAATGTTCCTGTTCTAGTGCTGTCCAGAATTTACAACTGTAAAAGTAAGCCCATAGTTAAGGGGGTAAATCAAATCCGATTAAACTAAAATTTGGTATGGGACTTGATAAACATGTTAAATACTTTCCATAAAATTTTCAGATGAAAACTCATCCATTTACTCCTTAAGAATACTAAGTTACAATTTGTATTCAGCACTGTGATGGGAACAGGGCAGTCCAAAACGTGTAATAATTTCCCATAGCAAATGAGATTATTTTAATATTAATTTAGGTACAGAGGATTATAAATAAATTAAGTTCACTCCTGAATTTTATCATAATTTTTAGAGTATCATAACTCAGCCAAAAATCCCTACAAACATACTCAGCTTACTGCCCTACGAGTTCACTGTTCATTTGATCATTTACTATGCATTTGGTCATTTTCTAACTTCACACACATTGCATATTAAAGGCCTACCAATCCAAACTAGTTCATAATACATCAAATTCTTGTATTTCATACAACATATGCAAGGGTCATATAATTATACAAAAATTCAACTTACAAAACATATATCCAATACGTACTAATATCACAAACTCTATGAACATTCTAATACAACTTCAAAACATTCTTCCTTGTCAAGAGGGCTTTTGGAAGCATCACCTGGATTGGTTATTAAATAATATAGAAACATAAGAAACAAAGTTTCCCAGTAGCTAGCTATTGCAAGAAAAACATATTAAGCCATTCCAGATCCTTAAGCAAGTAAATCATACGTTTCCAAAATCAAATAATCATTTATCACATCATTCCATACCATTGTATGAAACATGCATCACAGTCAGGATGTCTATCATAGACAATCGTACCTAGGCTTCACGCACACAGCACTTGGGCTGTAGATACTGCACATAGCAATTTCATTATCATCCTGGGGAACTCGGGTCATAGGCCTCACACACAGTATTTTACTATCTTCCCGAGATTCGTACACAGCAATTTCATACACATTCCATATAATGACATAAAATATAAAAAACATATAAATGGAAAACAGAGCTTAAGGATAAAGCTAGCTACCTTTTAAAAGCTTCTAATAGTGATGGTTCCTTTGCCCTCACTTAGAAATTTCTCTACAATCCCTTTGCCTTTCCAACTTGCCATTTTTCTTGCTTTACATCAATACACATCATAATTCTTATTAGAACACCATCATTTTTTTAAACTTCATGCATTCTTCACTTCTTTCATATACACTAAACCATGAAGGAAGTGTCTAAATTTTTAATGTACATTCCAATACCTCCTAAATTTCATTGTAATACATTATTCCAAACTTCCAAAAACACAATTAAATGGCTAAAACTCCTTCTCTCCTTCCTTTCCCATGCTCACGGTTTTGGCTTTCAAAAAGGGATTTTCACACAAACTTTCATAATTCAAAATTTTATATTCCATAAGCTCCATAATTCATAAGAATCATTCTAATTTCATCAATTTAGCCAAATTCCGAACAAATCATACTAATTCCATACATATACCATTATGCCTCTAAAACCCTAATTTATACATCATGATTTCTTGTTGTTTTTACACCAAACCAAAGCCATAGATCAACATAACAACATCCAAAATATTATTAGACATGCTTAAATCATCCAAAACTCTATGGTCAACCTCTTTTGACCACACCAATATCAAAATTTCAAGAAACTAAAAAAAGTACATTAAAGAACTTTTAGAGGAGAACATTTTTACCTCTTGGAGCAATTTGAAAATTCCCACTTGGAGCTCACCAAACTTAATTAACTTTGGAGGTTTCTTCAATCTAAATACACTCTGTGATAGAACTTGATGAGAAGAGCAACTTTGTCTTCTACACCTAAGCCTAAATCTCACTATTTTTAGGTGAAAAGGCCAAATGAAATTTTCTCTCTCTTTGTTCTCTCTCTCACACATTCAAGCTCACTTCCATGGAGGCATCCACAATTTTGGAGAAGAAGGAAGAAGGAGAATGAGTTTTCATGAAGCTTCAAGGGTATTTTAATCATTTTTAAAATTTTCAAGGGTATTTTAATCCTTTCTCACCAATTAGTAAGGCTATTCTTGCCATTTTCTTCTAATAATGACACCTGTCATGTGTCTATTGGTCCAACTTTATGAAATTACATACTAGACCTCAAATTCTTGATTATTTACACTTTAACTCACACTTCGTTTTGTACTTTGCAATATAGTCCATAAGGTTACCTAACTGTCAAAAAATTCATACACTGTTAGACTTAGACAAGTCCCATTTCTAGGATTTCTAACCTCCTCTAATAATTTATAGTATTTAGGGAGATTAATTCCTTCTTTATTGTTTCTTTTTTCCTTCAAAATTTTGGTTATACTTACACTTAACACCTTTCAATTTGGAATTTACATACCAAGCTAATTTAAACATGTCTTTCATTTCTACAACTTCAGAATTTAGAGATTCAAATAATAAAATTAAAAATTCAGGACATTACAAAAGGTCCAATGACAAAAGGAAGGCTTAAAAGGATACAAGAGGCAATTGAAGCCTATATAAATTCAATTCTAGCCCAATGGATTAGAACTCAAATAAAAGAGGCAAATTGGGCTAAAGTTCTGCTCATTCAAGCTTAAGAATTTTAAAGATATTTTTCCAATATGGAGTACAACAAATTTAAAGATATTCTCCTAATATAGAGTGTAGATATTTTCCTAATATAGAGTGCAACAATTTGGAGATATTTTCCTAAACAATTTGGAGATATTTTCCCAATATGGAGTGCAACAAATAAAGAAAATCTTAAGATATTTTCCAATTTTAATTGCATGATAAACAAAGCTTTGTATTTTCCTAAATGTGACATCTATTATTTGTAATTTACTAGGAGTCTCCTTAGGGTTTTCAAGGAATCACAAAGTAGTTTCTCTTAAAGCTAAGACTAGTATAAATAGGAAATTATGTAACTCAAAATTCAATAATTGATAAATATACTTCAAAATTGAGTGTTCCTTCTCCTTAGTGTGAGAATTTATCTTCTTATAATCTTGTGAAACTTTGCCTTGTCAATCTTCCTTATAAGGTTAGTGATTTAAACTCACAAAAGCCCCTAATTTATACTTCGAACTAAATGTGTTATTGTATGGATTGGTTAACTTGTATTTGTGGTTAGGCAAGTGATCTAAATAGCAGGTTATGTTCCTTATAATATTGGTTAGTTACTTGTATTTGTTAGGTTATTGAACCACCCAAATCTAAAGCTTATCACTTCTAATTCCTTTCCTTAATTCTAGAATGTGGCACTCATATCTTTTTTTTTACTTTATTTTAATTTTCTTGAATAATCTATGCCATGAAAATCAGGCCACCCCTAGTGATTTCCTATTATTTGATATTTAGAGCTACTGGTTAACATGGTAAGTGTTTCATCTTGTCTTTTTGTTTCCACCATATATCCAAAAAAATAGAAAATAAAAAGAGAGAAATTCATAAAAAAAAAAGAAAAACATTCAAGAAAAAAGCACAAAAAAAATAAAAAGAAAAATTTATGAAAAAAATAACACAAAAAAGAAGTGATAATTCAATTTTAAGCTTTATTCAATTCCTTACAATTTGATTAAATTTTCAAATTTGCTAAATTGCATAGTTGTGCATTAGCTCTTAATGATAAACTTTGTTTTGCATAACTAAGGAATTCCTTTATTTTTATTGAATCTTTAGCCTAATAGACCCTGTCTCTTATTTTGTGACCCATTCTGACCATTTACTTTCATGTACTTGGTTAAAGTTGAAAAATTAGCACTATTGAATCAGTCACAAGGATTTAGGCTATATAAAAGCTTCGGAGGCTATTGAGGGATTAAGAGTTAGTGAGATTATCAAAAGAGGAGTGAAAACACTTAGTAGAGAGAATTTGTAAGATTATATATTTTGTTTATTTTTTTCTTTACTAACATGGTAGGAAATCAAGAAGATATCCCATAACAGGATTAGCCCTTAACCAAATGCAAGCATTGGTGAGCCACCTTGAAAGGTTATTTGATAGAAAGTTAAAAGGGCTTTTCAAATGGTTGGAACAAATGGAGAATCAAGTTGTCATATAATAAAACCTTCAAAATAACCTAAGGTGAGATAAATAATCTCATGGAGATGCAAAGAGTTGAGATAAGAAAGATTAATATGATGATTACCAACCAAGAAAAATAAAGCCTAACCAAGAAGAACTAAGGAGGCTTAGAAACAAAGAAGGAGACCTTAGAGGAATTAAAATTAAATTTTCTTCATTTCATGGAAAAAATAATCTTAAGGCATATTTGGAGTGGGAGATGTGAGTTAAATATATTTTCTCATGTCACAACTACTCCAAAAAGAAAAAGGTAAAACTTATATTTCTTAAATTTATTGATTATGCTCTTGTTTGGTGGGATCAAATGCAAAAAGAGAAAGTTCACTATAGAGAACACCCCATTACCATATGGGAAGAGATGAAAACAATCATCATAAGGTGGTTCATTCCATCCTACTACCGTAAAGAACTTCATAACAAGCTATAGTACCTTACTCAAGGATCAAAGAGTATTGATGAATATTATTAAGAAATAGATATTACCATGGTTAGAGCTAACATAATGAAGGATTAAAGGAAACAATGGCTTATTTCTTACACGGACTCAATCATGACATAATTGATGCTATAAAGATGTATCACTATGTAAAGCTTTACGAGATGGTACATCAAGCCATTAAGGTTGAACAATAACTTAAAAGAAGAAATAGTGTAAGGAAGAACTCCAATTTAAGTTCTTTTAACTCATGGAGGAATAACTCAAAGAAAGACACTCCCTTTACTTCGAATTCTAAGGAGGTCAATTCAAAGAAAGTTAAGAAATAAGCTACCCTTCCTAAGAAAGCTCAAGCAGAATCTAATCCATTAAAAAATCATGATATAAGATACTTTAAGTGCCAAAGGAGAGGATATAATTCTAATGAGTGCCCCAACAAGTACACCATGATCATCAACCACCATGATGATTAGGAGATTGAAAAAGAAACCACTTAGGAGGAAGACAAGCTATCTAATAATAATAGAGAAGGTGCAGTAGAAGGAGAACTCCTAATGGCTAAAAGACTACTTAGCATTCAAATGATGTAAGAAAAGAATAATTAAAGGGAAAACTTCTTCTACACATACTGTCTAATCCAAGACAAGGTATGTAGCGTAATCATTGATAGTAGAAGTTATAACAATGGCAAGTGTTGAATTAATAGAGAACTTAAGCTTACTTACACTTAAACACAACCGTCCTTACAAGAAATGTGGTGAAATGAAAGTGACAAAATAGGTGAAAGTTTTCTTTTCTATTAGAAAATATAAAGATAAAGTATTATGTGATATTATACCTATGAAAGGATGTTATCTCTTATTAGATAGACCTTGACAGTATAATAGGCGAGTCACACATGATGAGTTCTTAAACTATCATTCTTTTATACTCTAAGGGGAACCTATAACCCTCTTTCCTATGACACTAAAGCAAATATTAGAAGATCAAATCAAGAAAGAAAAGAAAGAAGAGAGTGAGAACAAGAAAGAATGTTAGAAGGAAGAAAGTAAAAATAAGAATGAGAAAAAGCTAGAAAAAGAGAGCTAGTTAAGAGGGAAGAAAAAAAGGAAAGAAAATTTCAAAGGAAAAAAAGAGAAAAGCTTGCTAGTGGCAAAAAAGAATAAGATTAAACAAGATTTGTTTTCTCAACAAAACCTCCTAGTACTTATGTGCAAAAAGGTTATGTTGAACACCAAAAACTTAACCTTTATGTTACCTAGTATTGTTTTGTCCCTTTTGTAAGAGTATAAGGATATCTTTCTTGATGAGGTTACCTAATCATCTAATATACCGCACAAATCTTGAAGAGACTAAGGAAATCCAAAAATAATTTCAAGAGTTGATGGACAAGGGATATATAAGAAAGATCCTTACTGCCTGTGCAATTTCAGTATTGCTTATGCTTAAGAAGGATGGTACATAGAGAATGTGCATTGACGGTAGAGCCATTAATAACCTAATAGTAAGATATCATTATCTTATTCCTAAGATAGATGATATGCTCAATGAATTAACTAGTTCTATTATCTTCTCTAAAATTGATTTAAATAGTGGCTACCATTAAATTAGAATGAAAGAAGGAGATGAATGGAAAATAGCATTTAAGACTAAATATGGACTTTTATGAATGGTTAGTTACACCTTTTAGGTTAACTAATGCACTTAATAGATTCATGAGATTAATGAACTATATCTTGTGAACTTACATTGGTAAATTTATGATAGTTTATTATGATGACATTCTTGTGTATAGCAAAACCTTATATAAACATGTAGATCACCTTATACAAATTCTAGAGGTTCTAAGAAAGGAAAGATTGTTTAGCAACTTAAAAAATTGTGACTTTTGCACAAATAAAGTTATTTTTCTTAGCTATATTGTAAGCGATAAAGGTATAAAAGTGGATAAAGAGAAGATCAAAATAATTCGAGAATGGCCAACACATACCACCATTGAACAAGTGAGGAGCTTCCATGGACTTGTAAGCTTCTATAGGAGGTTCATGAAGAACTTTAACACATAGGTTGCCCTATTAGATGAATTAACCAAAAAGAATGTTCCTTCTAAGTGGGGAATAGCTCAAAAGAAAGCCTTTAAAGCCATTAAGGAGAAAGTCACTAGTGTGCCTTTACTAGCCCTTCTAGATTTTAGTAAGACTTTTGAAATTTAATGTGATACTAGTAGATTTGGCATAACAGGTGTACTTATGCAAGAAGGTAAGCCCAGTGCATATTTCAGTGAAAAACTAAGTGGACCCACTCTTAACTATATAACTTATGATAAAGAGCCATATGGATTAGTTAGAGTGTTGGAAACTTGGCAACATTATTTGTGGCCAATAGAGTTTGTCATCCATTTTAATCATAAGGCTCTCAAGCATTGAAAAGCTAAAGCAAGCTAAACCGTAGGCATGCTAAACAGATTGAATTCATTAAATCATTTTCCTATGTGATTAAACATAAGAAAGGTAAAGAAAATATTGTTGCTAATGCTTTATCATGGATTTATATTTTTGTTTCCATATTAGATGCTAAGGTTCTTAGTTTTGAATTTATTAAGGAATTGTATGCTAATGACATTGATTTTGGTAAGGCCTTTAGTCACTATAAACTAGGTGTTGGTTCGAATAAATTTTTCTTGCATTTTGGCTTCTTATTTCATATTGACAAAATTTGTATCCCTGATTATTCATTGCTTGTGATATTGTTGAAAGAGGCACATTCTAGAGGTCTTATAGGACATTTTGGTGTTGTAAAAACTTTTGCTATTCTAAATGAACATTTTTCTTGGCCTAGGATGTGTAGGAATGTTAAGAAATTTATAGGAAAATGCATTGTATGTAAAAAAGCAAAATTTAAAGCAAATTTTCGCGGATTGTACACCTCTTTCTCATTCCAAATGTACCTTAGGAAGATGTTCTATAGATTTTGTTTTAGGATTGCTTAGGTCTAAAAGGGGGAAACACTTTATTCTTATTTTTATAGATAGATTTTTCTAAAATGGCACACTTTATTCCATGTCATAAAGTTGATGCTACTTCTAACATTGTTGATTTGTTCTTTAGGATAGTTGTGAGGCTACATGAGATGCCAAGAACCATTATGTTTGATTAAGATGCTAAATTCTTAAGCTATTTTTGGAAAACCTTGTGGAGTAAGCTTTAGATAAAGTTGCTATTTTCTACAACATGCCATCCACAAACTAATGGACAAATTAAAGTTATGAATAGGACACTTTCCTCTTTGTTAAGAACAGTTATTAAGAAAAACTTGAAGAATTAGGAGGAGTGTCAGCCACACATCAAGTTTGTTTACAATAGGGCTATTCATTCCATCACTAAATATTCGCCCTTCAAAATTGTTTATGGCTTTAATACTTTTGCACTTATTAATTCAATTCCTTTGCCTTTGCAAGAAAGAGCCAACATGGATAATAAGAAATATGTTGAGTTTGTTAAACAAATCCATGAAAAAGTAGGTCATAATATTGAAAGGAAGACTTAACAATTATGAACCATGCCAATAAGGGAAGAAAGCAAATATTTTTTTAGTCTAAAGACTTAGTCTAGTTGCATCTAAGAAAATAGACATTTCCTAAGAAAAGGAAATCTAAACTCATGCCTAAAAGATATAGACCTTTTTAAGTCCTTAAGAGAATCAATGATAATGTAGATCTTGAAGAATCAAGGATGACTTTTTTTCAGGAGGGGGGAGGATGACATGAACCTGATCGGCACTTTGCATGAAGGTTAAAGTAAAGAAGAACTTGACTCTAAGTGAAGGCCTAATGATAAAAAGAAGGCTCAAAAGGATACAAGAGGCAATTAGAGCCCATATGAATACAATTCTAGCCCAGAGGAATAGAGCCCAAATAGAATAAGCAAATAAAGCTAAAGTTCTGCTTATTCAAGCCTAAGAAATCTAAAGACATTTTCCTAATATGGAGTGCAACAAATTTGGAGAAATTTTCCTAATATAGAGTGCAATAAATAAAAAAATCTAAAGATATTTTCTAATTTTGATTGCATGATAGTGAAAGTTTTGTATTTTCCTAAGTGTGGCATTTACTATTTGCAATTTACTAGAAGTTTTCTCAAGGTTTTCAAGGAATTATAAAGTAACTTCTCTTAGAAGCTAAGACTTCTATAAATAGGAAGCTATGTAAGTCAAAATTCAATAATTAATGAATATACTTAAAAATTAAGTGTTTCTTATCCAAACTGTGAGAATTTATCTTCTTATGCCCTTATGAAACTTTGCCTTGTCAATCTTCCTTATAAGATTGGTGATTCAAACTAACAAAAGCCCTTAATTTGTGCTTCAAACTAGATGTGTTGTTGTATGGATTGGTTAACTTGTGCTTGTGGTTAGGCAAATGGTCTAAGTAGTAGGTCATATTCCTTATAACATTGATTGGTTACTTGTATTTATCAAGTTATTGAACCACCTAAATCTAGAAATTACCACTCTTAATTCCCTTTCTCAATTCTAAAGTGTGGTGTATTAGGCCATCCTTTGTGATTTCCCATTAATTATATGCTACATTATCATTAAATAGGACCATACTAGTGCCACGTCAACCTGTAATCTAACTTCATCCTATTTTAGCATTATATAATATCTTAGACCTTAATTTGTGCTATTTTATATATGGTAAATTACTTTCCTCTCTCTTGAAATTTAGGGTACATACACTTGCTGTTGGTGTATGTTCTTGTAATCAACCATAAGATGATTGTATTACATACATTGTATTACTTTTTTTATAAAGGCATTCCAATTATTGCATTTAATATTAAATTTGCATAATATAAATCAATAGAATAATTATTCTTGGAAAAAATTAAATTATTTTTAAAATGTCCTTAGTCAAGTATTATCGTAAACTAGCATAATAATAATGTATTGAGACTAGTATGTATATTAACTGATGACCATGGTTATAGATATGAAATATCAAGTTAACTCATGGTACATATTAAAAAATAAATGTACTAGATTGACCCATTATAAGAATGCTACATAGATCACTATGTAAATATTATAAGAAGTTCTTATAGTAATAATAACATATGTGGTCTTTTAACTTGAAATCACTATTATTCCTTACATGAAGAGTCATATACTTTGATACCATTTAATATCAGCTATAATATGATCGGCCTAAAAGATTGTGATTGGGTATACTATGAATCATACGGAGGGATATGAATGATCAAGATAAGATTTTGTCCTTCTTATCTAGGAGAAGTGACATTTGCAGGCCTCTTAATTAAGTAAAACTATAAAATGCATGGTCATACTCAAATAGATCGATACGTAGTATTGATTCATTGTTTTAGTTAGTCTACTTAAGTATCAAGAAACACATAGATTGAATTATGAGGATTGCGATGCATTCTATGTCTTTAGTTCAATCCAAATATCTAGTATAAAAGGGATTGAACTACATGAAACATTAGTCATGGAAATGTTACATCAAATCATTAACTTTCTTACTACTTAGGTGGTAATGATGTATTTCTAGATACCACTTACTATCTATGATAATAAGATGGGATTTTTAGTATTACTACCAATATAATGAAAACTTGCAGGGTTACACACAATGAGTGTGTCAAATATTAGGATTATAGTATAACTAGAAACTTTTAATTAGACTAAAGCTTCAAATTAGGATGGGCTTAAGACTATAGGTTTCATTAAGTAATAGCATAATATTGGGCTATACTTGAAGCACACTAATTAGGATAGGCATGTTGATGATTTTATGTTTACTTTGGCTTAAATATAGTAAGAATAATTACGGAAAGAAAATAGGTAAAAAAATGAGATAAAAGGAAAATTTACAAAAGACTATGTTTTTCACTTATTATTTGGATGTATAGAAAATAGGCAAAAAAAATGACAAAAATTTTAATTTTTTATTTTATTTCATTAAAAGGTAAAAAAAGAAAGAAAATATGATTTATTAAATGAGAAGATTGCTCCTATTGTAACTTAACAAAGTTGTCTAGTAAACTTTGCAAAAAGATAATTTTCAAATTACAAACTTTTTCTAATCCTTATACATTATTTGATGGGAAAAGTTTTTAAGATTGCCAAAGCATTTTTGTAACCATTTTTCTTTCTTACTACCTTTAGTTTTTCATGGTATCCAAATAGTACCAAATTTATTTTCAACCATTTTCATTTTCATTTTTTTCCTTGAATTCAAACAAAGGGTTAAAAGTTTTTAGCAAATTCTTTTCGAATTCATTTTAAACTAAGTTATCTATATACATTGATAGTCAAACCTTTACAAAAAAAAATTAGGTAATTTCATCAAGTTTCTATAGATTAAGAATTCCTAGATATGAAGTCATGATGAATACATGCTTAACTAATTAAATTTTTGTAAAAATAAAAATTTTAAATTATTATTTGTTCCTAAACCATTCTGTAATGGTTGTGTTAAGGTCTTAATAAGACCTCTTTAAGCTCTAAAAAAATTCTTATAATTAATTCTAGCATAACTTAATGCTTAACTCTAAGGTTATAAACTTGCTTAATTTTCAATTAATTATCTTCTTATTGACTTTTGAAAAGTTAAGAAATTATTTTAAAATTAATCAAATTGATTTGAAGCATCACATGAATACAATATTAAGATCATATGGTTTCAATTATCTAAAGCTTCACAAAAGGAGTCTCTTGTTTGGTTAGTAAGAGGAGAACGAAAGGAAAGATAATAAGGGAGAATATGAGGGAGAGGGAGGAGAATGGAGGATTAAGTCCTAACTTTCCTTCCTTTTATTTGGATGTCTAAAATTTTATAAGGAAAGATAATGAAAAGTTAAACCAAAATATATAATTAACTGCCATATAATTTTAAATTTTTATATTTTAAAAAGTTAATTTATTAATGAGTTTTTTAAAAATTAAAAAAAACTTTTTCAAAAAAAAATATGTCTTTCCAAAATTTTTTCTATTAAATATTTTCTGTCTAAAAATATTTTTCTATGAAAAATGATATGGTAAGTTAATGTACAATAATATTATAATTATTACTTAAAAGTTTTAAGAAAAAATAATCATGACTTGACCTAATATGACCTATATTTAACAAGGTCAATAAATACTCAATTCATAATGACCCTATAACTAATATGGATGAGTCAAAATAAAGATAAATATGCAGAGGTTTCTTGCATAATAATTGTTTGTCATACTCTCGTGTACTCAAAATTTCTTTTGATAGTTATACGTGGAAGGGAAAACTTTTATGGCTAGTAAGCCTGATGCTAAACCAAGCTATCTTACCTTTTACTAAAAGAGAAATGGATAATCTTTCCTTTATCCTTTTAAGGGAAAACTGGAGTTGAATGTATTCTTTTAATAGGAAAAATATAGGTTCTTGCAGACACTTTATTTGATAGCCACCTTAACTGAACATGGTAGAAGTAAGTACGCCCTTGGACAAAAGAATTTAAATAGGGATGTTAATGCTAAGTGACCTGGTAGCAGTTGGGATGGAAATGAGTTGATGGCTACAACTTTCATGTTTGTAACAACTATTTCTTAGTAAGGCCAATTGGTGCAATGCATAAGGTTCAGATTCCTATCTTGTACTTTCTCCATTTATATGGAAAATGCTTGTCAATTTTTTTCCCACCTGTTTTGTACATTGAGTTTGTCAATGGAAAAAATTGGAAAAAATTTAGGGTTAATTCCTTATTTCTATAAACAATATAATTAGCTCAAAGATTGGATTTATAAAGGATAGGAGCTAGAACAAGAATCAAACCTGAACACCTACACATAAGGTCACATAATTCTCTTATCATAACAAATTTATAACAAACACACACTAAAAGAAACATTTACCAAAATCTAGGCCTATATTTCTTGCCTTTAATTTTAATGGTTATTTTGTTCTAATATAGTATTTTATTGATGAAGGATTACTTTATGATTTTGTTATTTATTAGTCTGCAGTTGTTTATAGACTATTTTAGGTAAGGCATGAAGGAGTTGCCTTAAGGGACATATGTTTAAATTTTTAAAATTTTCCTTAATAATAAACAACAAATTAAACGTCATAATATGAACATCAACTTTTAGAAGTTATTTGGCATACCATTCCAATTGATTTTTTATACTTGTTTGGTAGGCAATCCAAATAACTCCAAAACTAACTACAAACAAACTTTAAATAATCATGCTAGAAAAAATGCAATCATATGCAAGTACATGAATGATATACTTATCTAAAAGCGAAGACCTTCATGTTAGAATTTTAATCCATAAAAATAGTAGAAAAATTGGTTATACGTATCTAATTGTATATGCATATAATCATTTATCAATATTGTCCCATTAGAAAATCATTTTTTTTATTTCTTTTCATATGCATTTATAGAATTCTATGATATTAGCTTCTAATTAGTTAGTTTTTTGTTACTCACATGGTCGAAACTAGATTTCTAAAATGAGCATATGAATTTTTTGCTAGATTCTTCATTCTTTTTAATATAAGAATTTTGATTTAAAAATTTTCAATAATAAAAAGGAGGATCATTTTCTTGCCAATTTTTTTAGGGGAGAGGGTGCTTAAGTAGGGATGAAGGACATGTATAATTTAATTTCTATATGGCCTTAAAGGGCATCTAAACCAAATTACTATGAACTTAAGGGCTAAATAAGATTTTTTTGTTGGTTGTTAGCTATACCTCTATATAGTCGTTAATACTATTATAATATGTGTAAATTATTAGAGTATTAGATGTCAATTAGCTTTGGACATGTTTTATATTTTAAGATGTATAACTTATGACCTTTATTATATAGGTAAAGTATATTTAGTGATAAGTTACAAGATTTGATGCTTCTATAGTTTTAGTAACATTTAATGGTTTATTTAAAATAAAAATTGAACTTGAATTAAAATATATTTCTTTTAGCTATGATATAAATATTTTTATTTAAGATTAAGTTTGAATTTTTATATGATGATATACATTCAGATGTATAAATGAATTAAAAGTTAGTAGATATGGTTTTATTAATATACTACCTTATGAGGTTTGTAGTCAAATGCAAATCAGTTTATGATAAATCTAACCCTTTCATAACCCCAATTGTAGGAGTATTTCAATTAGTTAAACCTAGATGTTCTATTGTATTTTTTTTTAATTTGGTTTCTTGCACATAATTGACATAATTTCTTGTTTTTACTTTCAAAGTCATAATAATTCTTTTTTCATTGCTTATTTCTAGTTATAGTAATGCTAACAATTGGAAGGTCTTCACAAACTTTTTGATTAATTTTTGGTGATTGCATTGGTTATTTTTATTCTTGTATTCTAAATTGTAGGAAAGCAAAATATATAAGAAACACTTTGTGTAAAATTTTAGGGGGATTTTTAAGTAAATTATATTACTTTAAGATTGATTGAATTATGAAGACTACTCTTTTTGTTTTTTAAACTTAGAAAAACCTAATGCACTTAATTTTTTTTATTGGAAAATGGTCTTTTTCTATTATTTTTTTCTGAAATTATATTTACTCTCTAACTAATTCTATAAATCTTAAACTATCATAAATATACATTTGTATTGCTATGATATTTTAACATAGAGAGGTGAAGTTAACAAAGAGTGAGGATAGTGTTATGTGGCTTGATGAATATTTGTGGTATAAATTAAATGAGAAAATAAACTAATAATAACAAGTTCCTATGTATGAACCTATTTTGGTCTTTAAAAAAGGTCCATTTTATTTTTTTTCAAATAGCTATTTTGTACTTGTAATTTTATTGAAGTTTGGCAGTAGTGAATTTATTAAATTTTCTTCTAGTTACTTTGTTGCTTGTCAATTTTGACTCATTCTTCTAGTTACTTTTTTTTAATTGCTTTTTTATGTTTGATGTAGTAATTAGAGAAAAAATATATGTTTCAATAGTTTTCTTTTGTCATTGTATTTTGATTTTAATTTAATTTTCTCACTTATAGGTTAAATAAAAAATATGTTGTTTGTGTGGTGGACTTTTAATTCCCATTGAAACCTTTGATAACATAAGGATGGATTCCTTATTTCTAATGACATTTTTGTCAATCCACTGATTTGTTACATAGAGGTCATGTTGGACATCTTGTTAAAGAAGTTGCCTAGATTATGCTATATTAGATTATGTATTATTCTAGCCAAATGTGGATATTTCCTTTCCTTTTCTTCATTTTTTTCCTTTTTATATGTTATATGCTTCTTATGTTTAAAAGGTTAATAGGGAACATTTCATATATATTGTGGATGTTTTATTTTGTTCTATCAATTTTCAAAAAATTGTTGAGTAATAATAATGATTCAATTTTAAGGTAGTTGAAAAGCAACCATTCTAAAATGGAAAATCTATTGATGACAAAAGTAGGACATGCAAGCAAAGCTTTCCATTTGCTTAAAGGATACTTTGATTATGCTAAACAAAACTATACGCCTCCTAATCAAGAATATAATTTGTAAATTCATTATCAAGTTATTTTTTTTCCTCCTTGTTTGATGCAAACACTATATAGAAAAAAGAATATATATGTCTTTCCATGCAATTTACTTAATACCCAAAATATATATCTAATATCTCAACAACATTTATGATGGGGGAGAATTACATATACTAATACACAAACTTACCATAATGGCATGCCTTTAAAACCCATATGCTATAATGAGATATTAATATGGCTGATATGTCTTAGTTAGGAATAAAATGCAAGTGAAGAGAATTACATGTACCTAGATAAGCAAATTGTGTTTCGAGTGTAAGAAGAAGGTAATCCATATTCTAGTGCAATGTCTTCTTCATCTTTTGTAGCTATTATTTTATGAACAAGTGGAGAATGAGGTGTTAGAGCTAATAACACATCCTATTGAAAAATGAACTCTAGAGGTTAAAAGGCAACTGCATTGAATTTGATTTAAATGAGACTTAAAAGTAAGTACATACTTTATGTAGTTACTTATATAATCTTAGAATGCCATTAACAAAGTCAGGTGCCTAGTCAATTAGCTATATCCACTTTATATAGTAAACAAAGGCCATTGATTGAATTCTTCAAAGTAATTCTACCAATTTCTGGCTATAATGTTTTGTCATGACCCACCCTTAAGGAATATTACTAGTGTAGGAAGTTTCTATAGGCAACAACATAACATCTTCTTTACAACATATCTAATGTAATATCTCATATTCAAGCATGCTAAGCTTTTATAAAATGTGTAATTTGCAAGATTCCAATGCAAGTATACAGTTAAATCATTAAACAATTTTTTTAATTATTGCAATGCTTACTTTGATGCCTAAGTTCTCAAGTGAGTCTATTTTATCCCATCCAATAGTAGTTAGACAACTAAAGGGAAGATTCTCAAGAAAGACAATATAAAAAAGAAAAAGTGGGTTTTCTTTGAAACTTAACAAGTAAACATAAATCAACAAGGAATTATTAAACTTGACTATTAGCACTAGAATGTGAAAAATGAAAATTAGAAACTAGGAGAAAACTTTAGATTTATATCCAAGATAAATGATCATATTCTTACACTTTTACCAAGGAAGGGAAAGGAATTCACAATAGTTTCACCTATCTATTAGAAGATATGATGTATGCACACATATTCTTAATCCCAACAAATAAGTTCATAACTTTAGATATTTTTTGCATTTATTTTAAATAGTTTAGTGGTATATTTTTATCCTTTGATTATATTTTTCACTTAATTTTTAAATTTATTTTGTAGAGTTTTGGAGTAAAGTTCAAAATAGAAAAGTAACTTAAAAGCAAAATCTAGGAGTCAACAATTTTCCAAGTATAAAAAGAGGACCAAAGGAGATTCAATGGCACCCCAACATGATGAGCTACCATGAAAAGCCTTTATTGTCAAAGCCTATTAAATAGGAGCCTTACAATCTAGTACCACATTTTCCATAGAGACTTCAACAACTCAAGAAAGATAAGTAGTTTTCCAAATTTTTAAAGTTTTTTTTAAAAAATACACATCAACATTCCTTTTGCTAATGTGTTAGAACAAATGCCTAGTTATGCTCAATTCATGAAATAAATCTTTTCTAAAAAGAGACATTTGGAGAATGGTGATATTATAGCACTTATTAAGGAATTTAGTGTTATTTTATAGAAAAAAACTTACTCCTAAGTTGAAAGATTTATGAAGTTTTATGATAACATGCTTTATTGGGAATCAATGCTTCAGTAAAGCTCTTTATAATTTAGGGGAAGCATTAATCTAATGACTTTGTTTGCATAGAAAACTAGGCTTAGGAGAAGTTAAGGCAACCATGATGACTTTATTGTTTGATAATCACTCATAGGAAAGATTGAAGATGTTCTTGTGAAAGTTAGGTACATGATTTTACCTATAGACTTCATATTCTTAGACATGGAAAAAGATGAAGATGTACCTAACATACTAGGTATACCATTTTTAGTTATAAGAAAAACTATGATTGATGTGCAAAAAGGTGAGTTTTCTATGAAAGTTCAAGATCAAGTAGTGAAGTTCAATGTATCTATGGAAAGAAAATTTCCTAGTGAGGATAAGACATGGTTTAAAGTTAATGTGATTAAAAAATTATATGAGTTACAATTGAATGCTCATGAGAATACCATACAAAGAATGATTAAGTAATGGCATAACAATAATCAATGGTTGAAGCATTACTTAGGTAGGGTTATCAATTACTAAAAATTTCCTTCAATTCACCATAATCCATATATGAAAGTTACAAGTCAAGATTAAGACTCTAAATTAGAACTACAATTTTCATTGCCTTAATCATTTGTTTTTATTTTTGTTAAATTTTTACTTTTTAGTTAGTTATTTTCCGTTTAGTTGTTTTGTTTCCTTTCATTTTGCTACTATATTTTTCATTTTTGTTTCAAATAGCAAGAAAATTCATTTAAGTATGGATTGTAGTTCTTTGATGCTACAAGCATACTATAATAAACCCTGATGATCTCAAAAATAGAGAAGTTCCTTCTTCTCTAATACAATAAAAATGAGGATAAAGTTAAGTTTAGGCATAAAGAATGTTTAATTCTAATTGTATTGTTGTTTTCTTGCTTTTTTTGCTATTTTTGAAATGTTCTCACATTAAAAAATTACAAAAATTCAAATTTTGAAAAAAATCATGTTTCATGTTTTTAGTATTACTTTCTTTGATAATGATAAGCTAACAATAGATTCTTGATTGGAAGGGAATATGATTTGGAAAGAATGATAGATGTTTATCTTATTGATTAATGGATTCCTTTGTTAATTTCATTTCAATCATGAAAGAAGAATCTATATGAGCACTTCATGCCATGATTAGATGGATTGTTTGCCTCTTAGTGAAGAATTATATGAGCTTTATAAAAATATCATTATCATTTTTTTAGATAGGCTAGAACTTGTTAGATTAACTTTTGAAGTGAAATCCTAAATGATATATTGATTTAAGCCTTTCCAGATTGTTTGAGCCATTCAAGCTAATTTTTTTACATTAATATCAATCACCCTTTTTAGGCCTTATTAAAATAATAAAAAAATTATTGACCAACATTCAATTTTCTTTCTTGTAACCTTTTAGGCCTAAACATAACTAGCCTAAAAAACCATGAATTTACCCTTTAGGAGAGTTTTAATGCACAAATATGTTATTTAAAGGTAATTAATTTAATGAGAAAATTTTTCATTTTAGAAATCATGAAAAAGTGGCTATGTAGAAAAAAATATAGTACATAAATGTTTTTATTTATTCATTTTTTAAAAAAGAAAAAATGTCAAAAAATAAAAGATAAAAATAAGAAAATAAGGAAGAAAAGTAAAAAAAATAAAACAAAGGTATAATGAAAGAATAAAATGGTGTGTTCCCTAAAGATAGAAAAAATGATTGAGTTCTATATTGTTTGTGTCATTATTAGCTCTTTTAACTTTGATTTTTACTTTCCTTTCATTTGTTAGTTAATATCTTGACTTGACATTGCAAGTTCAATAAAGTCCTATTAGTCAAGATTGATATGTTAGTTTCAATGAGTGGAGAAGGTTATGAAATGTCTATAATATTTGAAAATACTTAAGGATTCATTAGTATGTATAATTTCAATTAAGAGGCATGCTTAAAACTTATGATTAGCTACACACACACAATTCAAATTTCATGATAGGGTATATTTAGCATGGAAATTTTGACATTTCTTCATAAATGTTTTGAATAATCTTTGAATTGTATTTTTGTGAAAAATTTTGAGGTAATTACTATAAAAATTTTAGGAAGTGACATTTTGTTTTAAAATTTTCCATGATTTTATTTTCTTTTTCTTTATTGGAGGATAAACTATTAGTGTATATGCCCTAAAACCAATCGTATTAGTGATTGTAATTTTGAATCATGTTATTTTAATGGCAATTCCAATTATTATATTTATATATATTGTCTGCGTAATATATTTAATTATAATAATAACCTTAGAATAATTGTATTCTTAAATGTCCCTAGTCATATATCATTATAGATTAGGTTGCTTTGATATGTTAAGACTAGCATGTGTGAAAACTTATATGGGATATTAAGTTTACACATGAGTACAAGTTAGAGAACTTGTATACTGGACCGACCCATATTAAGAACACTACATGGATCGTTATATAAGTGTCATAAGTGGTTCTTAGTGATCATTATTAATATGGTCCTTTGACCTGAGATCACCAAGGTTCCCTACATGTGAGTTTCATATTTTGATACTATTCTATGTCACTAATGGTTAAGTGAATACAAGGGTAGATATTGGATATGTCACATATCATGCGGAGGGGTTTGTGTGATCAAGATGGGATTTGTCCCTCCTATATAACAAGAGAAACATCTATGGGCCCCTTGATTAAGTAAAGCTGAGAAAATGCATGGCCATGCTTAGATGAATTAACATGAGATGTCGATTACATTTGTTTCAGTTAGCTTACTTGAGAGTCAAGAAACCTTAAGATTGGGCTATACGGAAATGACACGGTCCATGTCTCGTGCTCAATCTAGATGTATAGGATAAAAGGACATAAGTAATAATCACGTGTAAAGGTTTAGTCAAATCACTGACTTTCTCATTACTTGGGTAATAATGATGTGTTGCTAGACACCAATCATTGTTTATGATCATTAATATGATTAATGGTCATTGCCAACGTAATGAGAGCCTGTAGGGTCGCACACTTAGAGCTTAGTGAATTTGGAATTAATGGACCAAATTGTTTAAGCTTAATATTTGGGAATTCATGTTATAATTATAAGGCCCAATAGTAAGCCTATAATTATACATGGAATAAGGCCCAAATAGGTTAGGTTTTTCTATGCACCTATTTAAATAGGTTTATTGGGTAATAATAGGATTACTATTACTATTCACGCACCCAAAAGCAAAAGCATAGAAAACCCTAGCACCTCTCATTGACCAAAATCACTGAAGAGGCATAGCTAGCACTACGAGGTGTAAGGAGATCAATTCCAACCGGTGTGTGTAGCGGACATTCATCGGTGATTCACGGGTTCGTGTGGATACCACAGAGGTGCAGCCACATAAACATTGTACTGGTGATTTGATTTACTGGTTTTCATTCTGTTTCGTGATTTGGAAGCAGATCAGACTTGGTGTAGTGGTCAGAAGAATTTTGTCGAAAGGTATAAACCCTAATCCCTAATCTATGGCGTTCCAAATTCGCATGGATCCGTGGTGAAAATCGTGCAAAAATTTTATTCCACTGTGCATGTATGATGCGCGATTTCCAGCATAAACAATTGTTAAATTTAGGGGTATTTGACAAGTTCACGATTTTATATTTTTTTTGCATTTATTTCAAATATTTAGTGGTATATTTTTATCTTTTGATAGTATTTTTCATTTAATTTTTGAATATATTTAGTAGGGAATAAAAAAAATTCATGAAAAAGGAAAAGAAAATTTGGAGTAAAACTTAAAACAAAAGAGTAACTTGAAAGTAAAGCATCTAAAGGTTGGCGCTTTTCCAAGTATAAAAGAAGGATCAAGGAGATTTAATGGCTTCATGGCAAAAGAAGTTATGCAATGTTTAGCATCTTCTTCAAAGTCTAAAGGCATTTTCTTCATTCTTGTTTGGGATTTTTTCCATCATTTTGATGCTATTTAATTTTTCAATCATAAACTAAATATTTTTTTTATCTTAAAGTTGTAATGGATCCTATTTCTTAATGGATTAATTTTTGAAACATTCTATTATTATTCACCATTACTTATTATTTGCTTATTTTGACCTTGAATGTTTTTTGAATTATCTGGCCAATAATTTTGAGATCAATGAGTTGATTTGAATGAGTATTGGAAATAAAAATTTAGATCATAGGCTTTTGAATAAGTGATACTTGTTTAATGTGGAATAGGAGTATATCTCCATTGCAAGTACAAACTTAATAATACATATGCTTAATAAGTTCTTTTAATTTTCAATTCATAGAGGAATATAGTGTTCTAATTTTAAAGAATATAAGATTATCTATTGGAAGAAGGTTATTTATATATTAAAATTTTGATTGATAATAAATTTTTGTGATAATCAATTGAAAGTTATAATTTTATTTCATTCAAAATAGGTGAAATTATAAAAGCATGCTTTCCTAATTTTTATAAATTATAATTTTTAATATTGTTTACATTTTAAGATTTGATTCTTCTATTTTTATTTAATTATTTTTTATTCATTTAAATTCCTATTCATAATTGTTTTCAAATAAAATCAATTAAAGATAACTTTAGTACATAATAGGATTAAAATAATTCCTTGTAGGATTTGATCATTGAAATTATTCACTATATTGCTTATTGATCGTATACTTACATGTTAGTGTTTATTATTGAATTTCATAAACACTGACTAAGATCTCTCAAAGCAATTTCTACATCGAGGGTGCATGGAAAAGTCATTCTTATTCTCATTATGATTCATTAACATCATTCATACTCATTAGTGCCATCATTCATACGTACATGATTATTTATACCAAAATTTCATCACATCTTATAGATAATAAGTAGATAAAGAAAATAAAAAAACCTCTTGTGACTTCTAAGTCAATCTTATACCCTTCATAAGCGATTGCCAAATCTAATGTTTGAATAGTCAATATGCTTCATCACATTTCCTATTCTCAATAAAGATCATAGATTTCATTCATAATCAATCCATACCTCATTGTATGGCCACAGAATTTAACTCAATAATAGTTATACACTTTATATATGTTATGTGTGAAATGGTTTTTCAATTACTACAAGTGTACACTCTTGTAAACAAGTAATAAAGTAATGAGTAAAGTATCGTTCTCATGAAAATTGTTTTACTAGGTACCAAAATTAATAATCTCAACACTATTTAATAAATCGATTGGTTAAGAATTGAAGTAATTGAATAAAAATGTATGCAATTAATTCAAATGACTATTAATGTAATTGGAGAAAAAGCAAATATGAATGAAGCCTTAGGGATCAGACTTCACTTAACAAATTCAAATTGAATCATCTATTTACTCTAATTCAATTTTAATCTTTTTGATTGATAGTCAAGTTTTCTTAAATTAATTACTAGCCTCTTCCAAGGTCAAGTAATTCTATTATCAAGTGCTAATTCATTATATTTTTATGTGAATTAAAATAACTAATAATGCATTATGATTTATGGTATTTTCATTTCATATGTAGTTTATGGTTTTAATTATAAGATCCACATAAATGGATCTCCTTTTGGTTTTAACATGCATATTGAAATCATTCAAAATAGTGGCAAATCAATTAAAAGCATTAAAAATAATAATTAAAACTCAATCATAGAGAAGAAAATTGAAATTAGACTCAATAAATTATAATTCAATCCATTATTATTAAGCTATATCATTATCTTAGGAAAATAAAGATTTAGTTCATAATGAAATTAGAAAGAAACTCAAAATAAAATGAAAACATCATACATTCATGATTAAAACATCATCACTACTATTTGTCTAAAAAAAGTGCCAAAATAAGGCTTTGAAAAATTTGCAACCATTTGATAAGTTTAACTTCAAAATCCATGCATTACATCAATGATGATAAACATATATATTATTTTTAGGACTTGATTACCAGTATAAAGTGTTAATACATTTAGCATTTTTATTAAAACATAAAGATACAATTATAAATATATGAAAATAGAAATTCTAGCCATCCATGTAAGAGGTAAAACCATCCATGTAGGAGGACTACTTACCTTTTATTAAGGAGGCATGTAAGAAGAACTAAAAATGCATGAAACTAAAATCTACTTCCCTTCTAAAATCTACTCTCCTTGTGCCTTCAGCTTCTTTGCTTTTATAGATGAATAGGTACAAAGATTTCAACTTGTTAAGCCATCAATCTTGACCTTGCGCAACCCAACCTCTGGATTATTGCCATCTTTTGTTAATCAAAATGGTGGATTCACATTTTTTAGTCAACATGAAAATTGTAAAGCTATATATTAGCTTCAAAATGCACTTAAAAAATAGCAATTTTTACATCTATAGCTTTACTTATGACCAAATTAGTGGGCAAAGGTTAGATTCAATCAAAACCATTATTTTAGTTTCCATGCAGATTTTGAAGTCCTTATACATAGAACTGGGCTTTGGCTACAACATGAAAGTTATAGGGCTCTCTCTTAAATTTTGATCCATATAAAGAATGACCTAATTCAATATCTAGAGCTCTAGATATGGCCTAAAATTTAAAATAGGGGTGAAATCTAGCATTATCTAAAAAATCTAATTTCATCTCAAAATCATAATACATTCACAAAATGCAACTAAATTTATTAAATTAAACATAGATAACATCCTAAAATGCATCATATAAGGAAAAATAAATATGTAAGTATTTTACTTATCAATATACATAAACATCCAATTTATGCATCATAAAATATGCAATAATATCATCATGCCTTTCTTACATGGCCATAAGGTTCCTTTAATAACATATACATAATCTATATATATTTCCCATCATAAAACATGTGCAAACCATCCCATAATACTAAAGATAAACATTAAATGAATAATACCACCATGTCACCCTCACAAATGAATAAATACACAAGATGCACAAATACCTATATATATGAATACATAGAAATATAACATTAAAAAGTATTATGCTCTAGTAAAGTATACATTAGAGCATTTATCAACTATTTCATGCCTTCTTTAGTCGACCCTGCATCTCATTTCATTTCATCAAGGTTATAACTATTGTATTTTAGTCTTAATTCATGCATATTAGACAATGTTAATACTTATATCATCAAATAGAGGACTAATAGTTGATCATTCACTTTTGGTTAGATAGCTTATGAGTGGCTAAGTTATTTACCATTTTAAACCAAACAATCAACTGTTTGCTACTAAAGTTGACCTTATCCAAAATTCTAGAGCAACGATTAACTATTCACTTAGGATTTTATGAAAACCTTGCCATGATAAGTAGTATTCATATGAAAGGTTTAGCATTCTAATGCATTTTTCATGCAGCTAATTTATACTAATTCATCAATAATAGACCATTTAAGTTATTTCCTTCATCAAATCAAATTAAACATCACATATAGACCTATTTTCAAGGATTTTTCATTAAAAATCCAAAACCTAAATGATTTTAACTAAATCTTCAAGATTAAGCTTAAGATATTCACTCATTTATTGTAAAAAAGGTCTTAGATGTTTGAATTTGTTGTCTTTTAGCCCTAATCATTCCAAGTTAAGGTTTATGTTTTCTTTTATTTGGATTTCATACCTAAATCCCTTTAAATCTCAAGAATACCATGGTAAGTTGAATTACTAAGAAGATCTTATCTTATTTATGTCAAGAATTTGACAAGGATTAGTTTTCCTCTAGCTTAATTGAAGAAAGATGTTAATGAGGGAGGAAGAGGAAGAGAAGAGAGTAACAAAAGGAAGTTTAGGGTTTGAAAGAAATAAGGAATAATGGCATATTGGAGGCTGAAGTTTAGATTAAATAAAAGCAGGGTCATTTTTATCCTTCACTTAAAATCTCTTCCATACTAACATTCTTATTTATAAACACTCATAAGATTCAATTCTTTTGTTTAAGGCATTTCACTTAATTAATCCTTTTTAGTAATTTACTAAAGCATTTTTTTTAGTTTCAAGGAAAATGTAACAAATAATTTGACAATTAAGGTTTCACTCTAAAGATGTTACATGTTCTGACTACAAGGCTTAGGTTCAATATGTTGGGAATTCGGATTATCACATGCAGCGGAATTTTAAATTTTGATCCGAATTCTACCTAGGATCCATGCAAAAAGCATAAGTCAACGATTAGGGTTTTACCTATTGGGCACTCGTGTTTTTACTGATCAAAACTTGAGAGCGGATGAATCAAACGCCGGCCGGAAGGTACAGCGTCTCTACGGTATCCACACGGAGTGAACAACGACCTCTCACCCTCCACGCGTCTGCTAGGATGCGTTTTTCTCTCTAAGAATTAGGATTGGATGTTTTCTGAGTGATTTAGGGTTTATATGGAAGCTTAAGACGTGATTATTAAGTGCTGCCCTCAAGTCCCTTTTTATAGAACTTAGGCAAGCCGTAATCCTAGTCCTACTAGGATAATGCTTCTAAAATCCTAATCACACTTAACAACTCATCTTATCCTTATCCTAGAGATAATGGGAAGAGATAAGACTTATCTATTAATTATCTAATATTAGATAATGATATTATCTCATAATATAAATATCTTAATATTAGATAATTGCATATAGTTATCAAATATCAAAATAATATTATCTCATAATATATTTATCTAATATCTGATAAGATAATTACTTGATATTACTTTAATATCAAATAATATCACATAATATATATATATATATATATATATATATATATATAAAACGTGAATTTATTATTCTTAATAATATATATATGCACAAAAATAAGTCCAATTAATTGGATATTAATATAATTAAAGTCCAATTAATTATTGTCTTATTCCTACTCCTTTTGTGTGACCCTGTAGGTTCTTACTACGTTGACAATGACTTATTATTGAGCCATAGACAGCGAGCGATATCTAGCAATACATCACTGCCTCAAGTAGTAAGAATCTCTGTGATTCGACATCCACCTAATACATAATCAACGTTTTACATCATAACCCTTTTGTAATAATATCCAAATTGAATTGGAGGCATGGAATGTGTCATCCTCGTCAATGTTCAATTTATATTTCTTGATACTGAGTAGACTTAAAATAAATAATTAATATCACATATTAATTCAACTGAGCATGGCCATGCATTTCTAAGTCTCACTCAATCAAGGGGCCCAAGGATATTTCTCTTTTACACAAGAGTAACAAAATTCCATTTACATCACTCACTTCCCTCTGTATGATTTATGACACACCCAATCAATGCCCTACTTGTCACCTGATTAAAGGTGACATAGGACAATATTAAAGTGAGTAATTCCTCATGTAGGGAACCGTAGTGACTTCAGGTTAAAGGTTTATGCGTAGTTGTGATCATATGAGAATAACTTATGACACGTTTATCCATGCAATATTCTCATAGTGGGTCAGTCCAGTACATTGTTCACTAGCAATGTACTCATGTATTGATTTGATATCACATATCCATGATTCGTAATCATCAGTCACTATACATGCTAGTCTCGATGTATTATTACTATCCTTTTTCATAATAATACTTGACTAGGGGCATTTTAGGAATAGCAAAGCTATTCCAAGGATAATTATTATATTAAGTTATAAATTGCGCATAATAATAATAAAAATAAAATATAATAATTAAATTGCCTAAAATAAAATATAATACATTGTGTATAACTCTAATCATCTTATATGATTGGTTCTAGGACACACACCAACACAATAAACTTAAAAAAAAAAAAATAGCAAGTGTAACTATACTTATCTCAAATTTTGATCATGCTACAACCCCACTAGAAGTGTTTGTGTTTGAAGTGATTCTTTAAGCATTAATAATTAAACCTTTCTTCAGCAGTGATTCCCTTTAGTTTCCAATTGTGTTACAGTCCTATAGTATATGTTCACATTTGAAGAGTACCACAAATCTCACTAATCGATCCCTTCTTCAATACTAAACCTTAACAATCTAATATCCCTCCATTTTTTAGCTCTTCTATTGCCTTAATCCCATAATATAGAAAAGGCAAAATCATCTTTTAGAGCCTCTCATCAGGCTTGTAATAGTATTAGGTAATTGCTAATTAAGGTATATGATTTTTTTTACATATATCAATGGCCTACATTTATTATTTTTACGTTACTCCTAGATTTAAAATGAGTACCCTAGAGCCATTTTAAATATAAGTTTCAACTATTAGGTCTAATTACTTTTGATAAAAAAGAGAAAATTTTATATTTTTTATTAGAAGATTTTTACAATTATAGTATATATTTTTTAAACACTAAGTACCTTTCAAAAAATGTAAATAATATATATCTTTTTAAATGCATATAATAAAAAATATTGAGAATGTAAATATAAATATAAATTAAAAAAATAAAGCATTATTAAAATTGTAAATTAGGCAAATAAACCTTCAGAACCTCTTAAATTCAAGGAATACAAAATATTAAAAAGCGGAAAGGTTCAAAGGTTTAGCTATAATCTCTTATTTCCTTCCTTTCCTTGTGAGAAACTCTTAACTAAAGGAAAGGATATTCCATAACCTTCCATTTCTTCTTCTTTTATCCAAACAAACCATTAATGTCTAGTGTTGAAATAAATTGAACTCACCATATCTTGGATTATTAAACTTTAATAGTGGCTTCTACTTTGCATAATGCATATCTTCTTTAACAAATGCTAGTAATTTGAGCTTTGGATCCATAATACATAGCTTTTGATGCACAATACATATCTTAATCATTTGAAAGTGTTGTAGCTTGACTAAAGCCAACAATAGTTTAATCTTAGTCTCTTTCATTTCTAGTTTATTTCTTGGACCTTTAAAGATGTGAAAAAAATTGTACTATCCTTAGAGGTTTCTATAGTGAAAATACTAATTTATTGCATGAGATGCAATATGGTCAATGATTTAACTTTATGACTTACATCATTTCTTTAATTTAAAACACAAACATCATCGATTATAGAAGGTAAAGTGAAAGGTAAAAAATTTCTAATAAGTTTTTATGGTAATAGGGGAAAAACCAAAAGTAAGTGAGAAGGAATGCATACTGGCAAGTTGAAATTAAAATGAGCTTAAGAACTTTGAAAATTAACTAGCAAATGCAAAGCAACTAAAAACTCCAAAAATGAGCTACCATGGTCAACTTGGGCAACAAAATTTGGATTCTCCTTGAGTGGCTAACAAAGCCCTGGCAAATGTAATGCAAAACTTTCATTTGAATGATGACATAGGGTATTTAAACATGCAATGATGATTACAATCACTAGCGAGTAAGAATTAGTGCTAATTAAAGATTTGGAAATTATTTGTCAATTTTGTAAAGGAATGTTCCCTCCTTTATATTTCCCAATTTTTGTTACTTTTTCCTTTGGTTTTCCATTAAGTTACTATATCTATGAAGTTTAATTCTAAAAACTAGATGCTATGATTATGTTATTTTGATTTACATCCTCTTTTTCATTTGTTTTGCTTTACGATAGTTTATCCAAATTCTTTCCTTTATTAAGATTATTTTTGGATATTGTAGTAGCTTTGAATTATATACTCAATATAATTTTGAAAAAGTTCTTACGATTTTCAAAAAGGCTAGTCAAAATAATTAGGATGTGGTGGGTGATAGTTTTGTAGTTATACTAAAGAAATTTTTTAGAGGAAGGATCTTATTAACATTAACAAGGTATTATTCTATTTAATCCCAAGGTTAGCAAACTTGAGTTCATTAATTAGTTTAAGTTAGTTTCTTTGTGTAATGTTATATGTAAAGAAGTAACGAAATTGATTGTGAATAGATTAAAAATGTTGTTGCCTTAGTTGATATCTCCTTTCTAAGTAAATTTTGTCCCAAGGGATCTCATTAAAGATAATATTATCATTACATAAGAAATGAATCATTCTATAAGAAGAATACGGGGGAAAAGGCATTTTTTTTGTAATAAAGGCAAATATCAAAAAAGCTTATGATTGTCTGCATTGGGGATTCATTAAAGACATTCTCTAGGAAATTTATTTCAATGGATAAATGGTGGATTTAATTATGAGATTCATTTTTTGTATCTTTAAATGTCTTATGGAATGGGAGTAAAATAGAGGAATTCTATTCATCTAATGGGGTTAGGCATGGAGATCCACTTTTCTTGTGTATTTTTATGATATTTATGGATAAATTATTATCTCATGTAATTTGTAATGTTATTGAAAAGAATAACTAATTCCAATGGAGCCAAGGTGATTTGGCCCTTTAATTTCCCATGAATTTTTATTGATGATATTCTTTTGCTTAGAGAGACATCTTAAAGATAAATTAATATGATTCTACATTATTTGAGAATTTTTTATCGAATGTTTGAAACAAAAAATTAATCTTGCTAAGACTTATATTCTTTTTCTCTAGGAATGTCAAAGCATAGGTAAGGGATAATATCATAAGTTGTAGTGGTTTTACTCATTTAATAGATCTTGTTATGTTTTTAGGAGTTATTTTTTTATTAGAGGGTATCCAAAGCTATTTATGGCTACTTAGTGAAGAAGGTTAAGAAGAAATTAGCTAGGTTGAAATCTTCTTGTTTATTTATAGCAAGAAGAGTAGTACTAGCTAAATTAGTCATTCAAGCACTTTTGGTTTATATTATATAGGTAACATTTCATCCTTTATCAGTGTTGTTAGAGATTGAAAAGCATGAAAAATTACTCTTATGTGGTTATAATATAAATGAGAAAAAAATTTATATGGTAGTTTGGTATGGGATATGCCAAGAAAATGATTCTAGAGGTTTAGGATTTAAGAGGCTTAAAGAGTTAAATAAGGCTTTTTTTACTTAAGTAAGCTTAGAAATTGTATGATGGATCTATAGATTTGTAGGCTAATGTATTGTGTTCAAAATATATGAAGTTTAGTTAATATTAAAATGCAATAGTTTTTAAAAATATTGATTCTCAATTATGAAATTTTTTTTGCCATTTATAGAAATTTTATAAAGAAAGTGCTACTTGGAAAATTAATGACAAAATTTTGGTTAAATTTTAGGATGATATATAGGTTGAACATTGCAAATTAAGAAAGCTAGTCATACAATCAATTCCATAAAGTATTGATTAACTTTTAGTTGTAGATGTTAAAAGCAATGTAAAAAGTTAAAATTTAAAGTTATTTAAGGATCTTTTTCTAACTTCTATTATTTCATATTTCCATGTGATATTGCAAATAGTTACTAGTGAAACGGACCATATGTTTTAGCATTAGAGAAAGAATGGAAGCCTTTTAGTAAGTAATGCTTGTAGAATGCTAATTAAGAGGCTGAAGGTTGAACCAAATGTGTTATAAAAGTTAATCTAACATTGGCCAAGAACTAATATGATTTGATTCTTTTGTTATGCGTACATTACAATGGATTGGTTTCAAATGTAAAGCATAATAGAAAGAATTTAGGTAATGTTCACTACATAAGTTATTGATATCAAATGGAGGATACACTACATGCAATTTGGGATTGTTAAATAGCCAAGAAAGTTTAGTTGTCCTTAGTGAAAGGTCAACATAGTCTTATTTTTTGTTACTAATATTAAAAAGTAGGTGTGTTTCAATCTATCTTAGGAGATAGGAGGTGAGAATAGATAGAATTCATAACTCATATAGGGTGTAATAATATGGTAGTTATGGAACTAGAGAAAAAAGGTTATTTTTCTACTAGGGTATATTATTCCAGACCAACAAATGGACATAATTTACTAGGATGTGACGGAAGACAAAAGATTTATTAGTATGCTTTGGACATAAAATCATTTTCATGTTGAATGGAATGTTTTAATTAGGTGGAATTGTCCACTTAAAGATCAAGTTAAAATCAATAGTGATAAAGCTATTAACACATAGTCCTCCTGAGTTAGCTATAGAGAGCTTTTACAAAATGATAAAGGTGAGTGGTTTGTTGGGTATGTAAAGAATTTGGGTTATTGTGATGTATTTGTGTTAGAATCCTAAGGTGTTTTAAAAGTTTTGAATTAGATCTAGAACTTTGGGTATCAAAAAGTGATTTTAAGAGCAAATTTGAAAGCTTTGATTGATGTGTTAATAAGCGAGAAATAGGGTAATGTGAGAAACATGAAATTGTTAAATAGATGTTGTCATTTACTTAAAAGGAGTTAAGTGGTTAATTTTAGACATACTTATAGAAAGTGTAATAGATATGTAGATTGGCTTACAACTCATAGTTTCATGGTACATCTAGGATTGACTATTATGAACAAACCATTTCTAAAGCTTCAATTTTTATTAATGGCTAATGTTAGTAGGACTTTGCCCTTAGAGTAGTTTTTTCCTTTTATTTTTGAGCATTTAGCCTCTTATAATTACTAAAAAAAGAATCTTAAAAAATTACTCACCACAAATTTGTCTATTTTTTTTGTAAGAAAGTCCATTATATATTAAAAGCTGAATGATTTAGTGAGGCACCCTAACATTGAGCACATTGGGAAATTCTTTTCTTATTAAATCTAATATTGCATTCTCACTTATTTTTAATATAGACATGTAGTCCTGACATTTTACCCATCTCTATTATATTTATATTAGTGAAATATTGCTAATAAAATAACAAAAGTTACATTCTTATTTAACTTTGTGAAACTTGAAGATGTATTCTTAAAACGTATATTATGAAAATATGCTAAGAAGAAAAGAAAAATTCATTGGTAGTTTAAATATCTCATGGACATTTGGACATAATTTTCATCCATGTATTAATCTCAAATGAAAATTTTAAAATTATAATTTTGCTTTAGATTTGTGTTAAGTTCATATGATGTAAAGGGAGCTGACCTTTCTACTTATAAGTAAAAGTTTCCTCTCTACATAGAAAAGAGAACAAAGAATTGTTAGCTATGCTTTCCATTTCTTTTTTTTTTCTCAAAATAAATGTAATTACTATGAACTTGTGTAGATTTATAGTATATATCCTATAGCAAAAGACCAAATTAATTCCAAATATAAAATTCTTAGAATAACTATGGTGCAGAGTTATGCAGAATATTTTAATTCTATGGAAAGTGATGCTTTGGTAATTTACTTTACTCATGTTCTCGCTAACATCAATTGAAAATTTTTGGTAGGATGGTCTTTATGCAAAGCTTGCATGAAGGATCATGAATTTCTAAATCATGGGATTTTGTTCATTCCAACTCAATAACTAAAATAAATTTTTTATAGGAATTTAAGATTTTCGTCATGATCTTATTATTATGTTGAGCTCATCTTGACTATATTTATTTTTATAGGTTAAGGATTTAATAGATAGATTTAAAAATGTTGCAAGAATAGTAGGAGTTGAGGAGATAAAAGAGATATATAAATGCATCCATAAGGCACTTCAGAAATGTGTGTTAGTTTTTTATTAGTTTGTAACAACTTTTGTTACATATGTCTTCAATGTAAATCTTTTCGATGTTTGTTATTATTTTTATTTTTATCATAAAAAATGTGTTAGAATATTTTTATTGGACTTTAATTAATTGGATCTTTTATTTTTTTTTAAATAAGTTGAGTTTAACTCTAGAGTCATAATTTTTAAATCTATTTTAAAGATCATTTTGTGAATTAAAAGTGTTTTGTGGGCTAGCATGGTTAGTAACTAGTGTTAACTTTTAACCTACTATGCATTTGAAGTGTGAGCCAAGTAAGGTTTTCTTACTTAATCAAATTAGGTCATCTAGCCATTTATACTTGGTTACTCTTTCTCCCCCCTCTCTCTCTCTTTGAAAATTCATAAACCAAAACAATTTGGGATTTTATGTGTTTGTGTTCTATCAGCTACAACTTGTATAGAAGATAAGGAAGATCAAGCCTTTATTCATCGATTAGTCCCCAAATATAGGTTAGTTATTTATTTTTTGAAATCATGCTTTTATATTCTTAACCTATGTAAATTTTGTTTTAGAAGAATTTACTTAAATGTGGTACCAAAGCCATTTACACTAGATTTAGAATTAAAATGCATGCTTTCTCTATATAATTTGTATTTTAGATGATTATTATCATCTAGTTTGATTTTATTATGATTATAACATTGGATAAAATTATCATTTAATTTTTTATTTTATTAGTTTTATTTATTTTCATATGATCCATGATTTATACATTTATTTTCCAAATGATTGGATGATTATAAAATTATGATTTCAAATATTTTAATTTTAATTTGATTTCATTAGGTCTTTTATGAAATTGTTTGAATTTGCTCTTCTAATATTAGATGGTGTTTTATAATTAGATTGCAATTCTTCCACAAAATTTATCAATTTTGATTTGGATATTTTAGGATAATTGGTAGAAATAATTTATCCAATAATATTCCATATTTAACTCATCAAATCCAGTCATTTTGAGGTGAGATTTATATTTTTTTCCTTACTAATATATGATACTTTTTTTATAAATTTAGAATTGGCTTTACAAATTGACAATACACTAATTAGCCCGAGCCTTAAAAGGTAGAGCATAAAAACTTTTATGTGAAACCACTAGTTTATATAGAACCAATCACATGGAATAATTACTGATAGGAATAATATAAAATGTCAAATCATATCTTAGAGCACTAAATATCAAGCATCTAAAAAATGCCAATATCATGGATGATGCATAGCATATGAAAACTTTCCTATGGTGTTCAATTGGATTAATATAATGTCCTAGGAAAATATTAAGTATAAGGCATTTTTCTCTATAACTACATTTGATATTACTTTTATTTTAATTTTTTTAATGTCATTTTATGGTTAAAAATCACTACATTGTTATTGGAAAATGATTTGTGACCTTACAATCCCACAAGTGCACGGGTTAAGTCGAGTTATAGTATAAAAGATTATCGTTCTCCACAGGGATTGTAGGTTAAGTACTAACTAAATCTCAAGTAAAATTATCTAGGCGGATCAATTGATTTTGAGAATCAAGAGTGAATGTAAAACAGAGCTTAGCTATCAAAAATAAGGTTTGATTCAATGTAATAAAAGCATACTCAGCTTAAGGATCTCTTATACATTTCATTATGGAATGAATATAATTCTCTAACTTGGTTTACTGTTAATTAAGATTGCTGAATTACCAAAATTAAGCTATACCTCATTGCAAGGCTACTAGCTACTAACCAAGAGATTAAGTGCCTAGAATTACTCTAGTAATCACTCATCTAGGTTGCATTAACTTTGCTTAGAATCCATTCTTGGACATTTCATCCTGTGCAAAAAGAATCCAATTAGCTTAATTCCTAAGTTTAATTGATATTTCCAATGATCATGCAAGATCCGATTAATCAATTGGTCATTTCAACCTAGAATCAATTAATCTATAACACAAATTCAATATTCCGGATATATTGGCTTGTTCCAGTCAAAACAGCATAATCAAATCATAAATTAACAATAAATCAAGCTAGATTATATAAAATTCAATTCCATAACTCCATGAACAAGTTCACCCAAGCTGAGTATAAGGGTTTAGTGTGAAAACATTACAAAATCAGAAGAAAACCAGAAAACAGAGAGGGAAGTCAAACAATTCATGAAGATCTACAAATTTCTTGCTTGATTCTTCAATTCCTTGCTTGAATCCACGCTAGATGGTGCCCTCGGTGAGTTTGGATCTCCCCTAGGGTTTCTCCTAGCAGCTCTCCTTGTTAATTCTCAGTTTCTCCTCCCCTCCTTTTCAAAATTTTGCGTAAAACTTATATTGGTGATGTACACGGGGGTCAACACGTCCCGTGTTTTACCCCGTGTTTCTTGGCGAAAGTTAAGCAGCACGAAACACGTTGTGCGACACGCCCCATGTTCTTCTCCAAGTGCCAAGCAGTAATGTACACGGGGTAGAACACGGCCCATGTTGTACCCCGTGTTCTTCTCTGAGCAGCTCAGTGAAGCTTTGAAATAGTCCAGAAAGGTACACGGCCATAAACACGGGGTTCCCATACCCCGTGTTCTTTGTCAGATGAACAACTTGGCTTCGATTCTTCACAATTTGCATGGATTTGCCTCTAGATCCTTTTCTAATGCTCATATGTGTCCTTTCAAAGCCTGAAAACAAAATATAGAGCATCTAAGTATCTTTTTTCAATCAATTTGCACAAGATACTTAATAAACAAGTGATGAAACACATAGAATTTAGGTGCATTTGTGCATTTATCAATTCCCCCACACTTGAATCTTGCTCGTTCTCGAGCAAGGAAGTAAGAGAACAAGAAAATCTACTCCAATTTTTATTCTCTTCTTTATATATATATATATATATATATATATATATATATAATCAGGCAATCATTTAACAAATCAAAGATTAGGATCAAGTCATGCCAAGCACTAAATGAAAATAAAGCAACTAAACAAGTCAATCCTCAGCATAGAAGCAAAAGAGAATAACCTCACAGGTAAAGTGTTTTACTCTTACTCTCAAAACAAGGCTTGTGTTTACTCTCAAGTCAATCAGCTCATGACTTAATGCTACCATATGCTTATACAAACTCTAATCTCCACTATTATAATGTAAAATGCATGCAAATCAGAGGACTTTATTAGGGAAAAAGGTAAGGATAAGGGAAAGGAACATCATGGGGTGAAAAGTGGTAGAACCCTGAGTTTGTAGGAAAAAGACACATTGGTCATGAATTTGACCATTGTCGAGTTCCATTACTCAGCTTAACATAATACCCTACTTCTATCCTTGCTTCAACCTCCATTCTTCTCCTTTTGATTTTCATCATTTTTTTTTATACAAATTAATCAGCAAACGCAACACATTTTTTTTTATTATTCCCAACAAGTTTTTCTTCCTTTTCTTCTTCCCCAAATTATTTATTTGACACCATTTATTTTATGGTGTTTTGTTGCTTTTTTTATTATTATTTGTTTGATTGTTTTTTTTTTAACAACCAAAGTTATAAATCAACTTATCCAACTAGCAGCACTAAGTAAGGACCTCTATGATAGCCAAACTCATATAATGTGTCTAAGTTCCCTTAAACTCTAAGGTTCAAGTTCACTTAGGCAGTGGCTTTAGATGTACATGGTATGGCTAGGCTAGAAATGAGGGTCCAAGGCTCAAGGTGGCTAACTAGGGAAAAAGCTGAAAGGTTTAGGGTAAATTAAAGAGAAGGATTCAAATAAGCCAAGCAAATAAAAAGGGTAAAAGAAACATGGCCTCATCATTTTTGACATGAAAAATACATAAAATGTAGCCTCAAAAAGAGTAAATGCAAGTTCTAGAGCAAAAAGGCAAGAGTGATAACATAATCCCTCAAGAAGAAAAATGAGCTTTGATTTCTAATGTGAAAATTGCTCAAAAGGCTCAAATCTCACAAGGGTCAATTATGCTCATTACTCTTAGCTTCAAGCTCTAGATTTTCCTTACTAGGTTGCTAAATATTCATTAAAGAAACAAAGCATGAACTAATCACTTTATTCAATAGATTGCCTTAAAATTTTTAAAAATTTTTTTTATTTAATTTTTTTTTATATTTTTTTATATCATTGAAATTGGAGCAAATTTCAGTACTCTAAATCAATCAAGCAAGTTCAAGTGCAACACATTGTAAAACACTGCTCCCTCATACTTAAAATTGGACATTGTCCTCAATGTGCAAAAGAGTAAATGGGAAAAGAAACAGAGTATAGATGGGAAACTGAAACTTCCTTGACAAATGGAGTATGGTGTCCAGTATACCGCAGGGAGATCCAGAAGCGGAGACAGATTAGGAGAAAGAGAGGAGATTGGTAATCTAAAAGAAAGAATGGACAATACTAGAAAAATAGGCGGTTAGTTATTACAGACATTAATATTAAGAGTGCAATAAAACAAAAGGGAAGTAGTTAAAATGATAAAAAGTAAATGAAAGTGCATAGTCAATATAAGTTCAGACCAAAAGAAATAGAAATAAAGAGGAGAAATAAGTAAAAAGCAGAATATATAAGGAAAATAGAGAGGTTTTGGCCATTAAAAGCTCATCTGCCAATGAACACGGGGTCAGACACGTCCCGTGTTGTACCACGTGTTTCTCTCTGGAAGGCTCATGTTCAAAAATCCTTATCATTAGTTCGGCCAGTGAGGTACACGGTGTAGAACACGACCCGTGTTCATCATCGTGTATCTCTCTGGACTTCCATGAAAATCACAAAGTTCTTTATGCAAATCAGACAGTGAGGAACACGGGGTATTACACGGTTAGTGTTCCACACCGTGTTTCTCACTAGACTGCGATGAAAATCACAAGTTCTTTTAAATTGACCAGATAATGAGGAACACGGGGTAGTACACGGCCCGTGTGATACACCGTGTTTCTCACTGGACTTCGTTTTGAGCCCTCTGTGCAAGAAAATAAGCAACAAGCATGCATTCATGCCTAATCTACCTCAGAGATAGAAACCACATGCAAAAATGAACATCTTAAAGCAACACTTCATGACTTATTCCTCAACTACTCAGAAACTCAGATTGAAAAGTAGAAAACTAAGAATTAAAAGCAAGAAAACAAAAAAAAACAAGCTTGGGTTGCCTCCCAAGAAACGCTTGTTTAAGGTCATAAGCTCGACCCTTGTTTCTTTATCAGTCTGGAGCTTCCATTATTGGTGGCCCAGCAACATAATGCTTCAATCTCTGGCCATTAAGTGGTGGGCTTGCCTCTAAAAATTTCACATATGCAACAACCTCCTCATTTTCAGCAATTTCATCTTTTACTAGACATGCTTCAAGTGGATCATGAAGGCACTCCGTCAGAAGAGTTTCTTCCACAAGTTTGTCTACCACATCAATCCTGCATATTGAAGCTTGATAAACAGGTGATTTAATTGATTCATTCAAATTAAACTTAACTTTTTCATCCCCAACAGATAATGAAAATTTTCCATTTTTGACATCAATTAAAGCACCAGTAGTGGCTAAAAATGGTCTACCTAAAATGATAGGGATTTGTGAATCCTCTTCCATTTTAAGCACAACAAAATCAACTGGTATGAAAAACTTACCAACTTTGATAGGTATATTCTCAAGAATACTTACTGGATATTTTACTGAACGGTCGGCTAGTTAGAGAGAAACTGTGGTGGGCTTCATCTCCTCAATGTTCAATCTCTTTGCAATCGACAGTGGCTTAAGGCTCACACTTGCTCCCAAGTCACACAATGCCTGATCAATAGGAACATTTCCTATCACGCAAGGAATGGAGAAACTGTCTGGGTCCTTTAGCTTAGGAGGTAGCTTATTCTGGATGATGGCACTACACTCCCCCGTTAGAGCTACAGTCGCATGCTCCTCTAGGTTCCTTTTGTTCAAGAGAATGTCCTTCAAGAATTTTGCATATGATGGCATTTATGAAAAAGCATCAGTGAAGGGGATATTGATGTACAGCTTCTTCAGCACTTCCAAGAACTTTCCAAACTACTTATCCAGTTTAGCCTTGGCTAATCTTTGAGGATAAGGGATAGGCGGTTTGTATGGTTTCGGAGGGATATATTTTAATTTTTCTGGTAGTTCCCCTTCTTTCTCTTCAGCTTCAATAGAAATTGAGGCCTTGTTGCCTTCTTTTTGTTCTTTCCCCACACTTATTTCTTTTTCACTTTCTTGAGTGGCAATTGGATCATTCAATAACCTTCCACTCCTAAGAGTTATTGCCTTGCAATGCTCCCTAGGATTTGATTCTGGTTGAGCAGGGAGTTGACCAAAAGCTCTAGAATAAGAAGTAGAAGCTAGTTGAGCTATTTGAGTCTCCAACATCTGTCCATAAGTGGCCAATGAATCTACTTTGGAGGATAATTGCCTAATTGAATCTTCCATAGCTCTACCATGCTGTCTAAACTCCTCATTAGTCTTCTCTTGGGAAATGAGAAATTTCTCCAAGAGGCCTTCTAATTTTGTAGTGGGAGAGGGTTGGGCTGGTGGATTATATGGTCTTTGGTTTTGGAAACCGGGTGGTGGTGGTCTATTGGGAGTGTTTTGTGTGTTGTATGGCTGGGTGGGCTTGTAGGAGAAATTTGGGTGGTTTCTCCATGATGGGTTGTAAGTGTTTCCAAATGGTTCATTTGAATTTGTCTATCCAAACCCACTGTTATTCACATAGTTCATTTGCTCAGTAAAATCTTGTCCTAATGTACACTCAGCTGCCATATGCCCTGTAATACCACAAATCTCATAAGGAATGTCAGTAGCACCTGTTGTATTTACACTGTTAACATGAAATTTATCAAACTTAGCCATAAGTGCATCTACCTTGCTACCTAAACTTCCTAGTGCATCTACTTTAGCTGACAAGTGATTAAAAGCATCTAATTCATACTTACCTGCTGCTTTCCTTGAAGGTCCCCTCTTATTTAACCATTGGTAATGATTCAAAGCCATATCTTCAATTAACTCATATGCTTCATCCAACCTTTTATTCATCAAAGCACCTCCAGCAGCAGCATCCACAGTAAGCCTAGTATTGTAATTCAAACTATTGTAGAAAGTATGAAGAACTAGCCATTTCTCTAATCCATGATGTGGACACAGCCTTAATAGTTCCTTGTATCTATCCCAAGCATCAAACAGTGATTCTCCTTCTCTTTGAGAAAATGTAGTGATTTCGTTCCTCAATTGGGCAGTCTTGCTTGGAGGAAAATATCTTGATAGGAAAGCCCTCAGTAGCTCTTCCCATGTTGTGATTGATCCAGCTGGTAAGGAATATAACCAAGCTCTTGCTCTATCCCTCAAGGAAAAAGGGAAGAGCCTAAGCTTGATAGCATCCGCTGCTACACCATTGATTTTGATTGTATCACAGTATTCTAAGAAAATCTGGATATGGAGGTTAGGATCCTCCATTGGCAATCTACCAAACTAGTTTTGCTGCACCATAGACAACAAAGCTGGCTTCAATTCAAAGTTATTAGCCTCAACAACAGGCCTTCTAATACTGGATTGAAGACCAGTGGCATCGGGTGCGGCAAACTCTCTAAGAGATCTATTATCCATGGCTTCAATTACTGGTTCAATGACAATTTCTTCTTGGATATGAACTAATGTTTTCTCTCTTCTTCTCCTATGCAGAGTTCTTTCAATTTCTGGATCTAAGTCAAGAATTCCTTCAAGACTTCCAATTGTTCAATAGCTTCTTCAGGGAAGGGAAGTGGTGGGCTTACTTCCAAAAACTGGGCATATGCAGTAGCTTCTTCAGTTTCAACCACTCCATTTGTAACTAGACATGCTTCAAGAGGATCTTGGAGGCTTCCCTTTTGATGGTCTTCTTTCACAGCTTTGTTTAGCACATCTACCCTGCATATGGAGTCTTCACAAACAGGTAATTTGATTGATTCATTCAAATTAAATTCAACCTTCTCATCCCCAATAGATAATGACAGTCTACCATTTTTAACATCAATTAAAGCTCCAGCAGTGGCAAGAAATGGTCTACCTAAAATAATAGGGATTTGAGCATCCTCTTCCATCTCAAGGACAACAAAGTCAACAGGTATAAAAAACTTACCCACTTTAATAGGTACATCCTCAAGAATACCTACTGGATACTTTACTGAACGGTCGGCTAGTTGAAGTGAAACTGTGGTGGGCTTCATCTCCTCAATTTTCAATCTCTTAGCAACTGACAATGGCATAAGGCTCACACTCGCTCCCAAGTCACACAATGCCCGATCAATAGGGACATTTCCTATCACGCAAGGAATAGAGAAGCCTCCTGGATCCTTTAGCTTAGGAGGTAGTTTATTTTGAATGATGGCACTACACTCCTCAGTTAAAGCCACAGTTTCATGCTCCTCTAACTTCCTCTTGTTGGAGAGAATGTCCTTCAAGAATTTAGCATATGAAGGCATTTGTGAAAGTGCATCAGTGAAGGGAATATTGATGTACAATTTCTTCAGCACTTCCAAGAACTTTCCAAACTGCTTATCCAGTTTAGCCTTGGCCAATCTTTGAGGATAGGGGATAGGCGGTTTGTATGGTTCCGGAGGAATATATTTTGATTTGTCTAGTAGTTCCCCTTTTTTCTCTTTAGCTTCTTTAGAAATCGAGGCTTTGTTGCCTTGTTTTTGCTCTTCTTCCACACTTGTCTCCTTTTCACTTTCTTGAGTGGCAATAGGATCATTCAATAATATTCCACTCCTAAGAGTTATTGCCTTGCAATGCTCCCTTGGATTTGATTCCGGTTGAGCAGGGAATTGGCCATAAGCTCTTGAAGAAGATGCTGAAGCTTGTTAGGCAATTTGAGTTTCCAGCATCTTTCCATGAGTGGCCAAGGAATCTACCTTAGAAGACAGTTGCCTAATTGAATCTTCCATGTGTCTTCCATGTTGTCTAAATTCCTCATTGGTTTTCTCTTGAGAAATAAGAAATTTCTCCAAGAGACCTTCTAATTTTGCAGTAGAAGATGGTTGGGCTGGTGGGTTGTATGATCTTTGACCTTGGAAACCAGGTGGTGGTGGTCTATTGGTGGTAGTTTGTGTGTTGTATGGTTGGGTGGGCTTGTAGGAGAAATTTGGATGATTCCTCCATGATGGATTGTAAGTGTTTCCAAATGGTTCACTTTGATTTTTCTGTCCAAACCCACTGTTATTCACATAATTCATTTGCTTAGTAAAATCTTGGCCCAAGGTGCATTCAGCTGCAACATGCCCTGTAATTCCACAAATCTCACAAGGAATGTCAGTAGCACCTATTGTATTCACACTGTTAACATGAAATTTGTCAAATTTAGCCATTAGTGCATCTACCTTGCTACCTAGGCTTCCTAATGCATAAACTTTAGCAGACAAATGACTAAAGGCATCTAATTCATACTTACCTGCTGCTTTTCTTGCTGGTCCCCTCTCATTTGACCATTGATAATGGTTCAAAGCTATGTCTTCAATCAACTCATAAGCTTCATCCAATCTTTTATTCATCAAGGCACCTCCAGCAGCAGTATCCATAATAAGCTTAGTGTTGTAATTCAAACCATTGTAGAAGGTATGAAGAACAAGCCATTTTGCTAATCCATGATGTGGACACATCCTTAATAGCTCTTTGTATCTATCCCAAGCATCAAACAGGGATTCTCCTTCCCTCTGAGAAAATGTAGTAATCTCATTCCTCAATTGGGCAGTCTTGCTTGGAGGAAATTATCTTGATAGGAAAGCCCTCAGTAGCTCATCCCATGTTGTTATTGATCCAGCAGGTAATGAATGCAACCAAGCTCTTGCTCTATCCCTCAAGGAGAATGGGAAGAGTCTAAGTTTGATGGCATCCGCTTGTACACCGTTGATCTTTATTGTATCACAATATTCTAGGAAAATCTGGATGTGGAGGTTGGGATCCTCCATTGGTAATCCACCGAATTGGTTTTGCTGCACCATAGACAACAAAGCTGGCTTCAATTCAAAGTTATTGGCCTCAACAGCAGGCCTCCTTATGCTGGATTGAAGACCAGTGGCATTAGGTGCTGCAAACTCTCTAAGTGATCTATTGTCCATGTCTTGAATTACTGTTTCAGTATAGATTTCTTCTTGGATGTGAACTGACTGCTGCTCTCTTCTTCTCCTATGCAAAGTTCTTTCAATTTCTGGATCGAAGTCAAGAATTCCTTCGAGACTTCTTCGCATATACAAATATTTTCTGCACAAAGATTAAGTAGCACTCAAATAGAACAAGGTGAGAAAGAAATGTTATTAAAGTAAGAAAAATCAAAACAAGAGGAATTATGAACTAAAAGAAAAAGAATTGCCTAGTCTAATTCACTTAAAACTTCTTGATAATATCAACTGGATACAATCCCCGGCAACGACACCAAAAACTTGACCTCTAAATCCCGCAAGTGCACGGGTTAAGTCGAGTTATAGTATAAAAAATTATCGTTCTCCACAAGGATTGTAGGTTGAGTACTAACTGAATCTTAAGTAAATTATCTAGGCGGATCAATTGAGAGTGTGAATTAAGAATTAAATGTAAAACAGAGCTTAGCTATAAAAATAAGGTTTGATTCAATGGAATAAAAGCGTACTTAGCTTAAGGATCCCTTGTACATTTCATTATGGACTGAATATAATTCTCTAACTTGGTTTACTATTAATTAAAATTGTCTGGATTACCAAAATTAAGCTATACCTCATTACAAGGCTACTAGCTATTAACCAAGAGATTAAGTGTCCAGAATTACTCTAGTAACCACTAATCTAGGTTGCATTAACTTTGCTTAGAATCTATTTTTGGACATTTCATCCTGTGCAAAAGAATTCAATCAGCTTAATTCCTAAGTCTAATTAATATTCCCAATGATCATGCAAGATCTGATTAATTAATTAGTCATTTCAACCTAGAATCAATTAATCCATAACACAAATCCAATATTCTGGATATATTGGCTTGTTCTAGACAAAACAACATAATCAAATCATAATTCAACAGTAAGTCAAGCTAGATTATATAAGATTCAGTTCCATAACTCCATGAACAAGTTCACCTAAGCTAAGCACAAAGGTTTAGTGTGAGAACATTACAAGATCAGAAGAAAACAAGAAAACAGAGAGGGAAGTCAAACAATCCATGAAGATCTACAAATTTCTTGCTTAATTTTTCAATTCCTTGCTTGAATCCAGGTTAGAAGGCGCCTTTGGTGAGTTTGGGTCTCTCCTAGGGCTTCTCCTAGCAGCTCTCCTTGTTAATTCTCAGTTTCTCCTCCCCCTTTTGCAAGATCTCGCGCAAAACTTATATTTTTGATGTACACGGGGTCCAACACGGCCCGTGTTGTACCCCATGCTTCTCAGCGAAAGTTTGAGCAGCAAGAAACACGTTGTGCAACATGCCCCGTGTTCTCCTACGAAATGTCAAGCAGTAATGTACACGGGGTAGTACACGCCCCATGTTCTACCCCGTGTTCTTTAGCGAAGACTGATCAGCATATTACACGGGGTGTGACACCCCCCGTGTTCTTCAGAAGCGAATGGCAATAAGATACACGGGGTCCAACACGTCCCGTGTTGTACCCCGTGTTCTTCTCTGAGTAGCTCAGCGAAGCCTCGAAGCAGTCCGGAAAGAAACACGGCCATGAACACGAGATTTCCATACCCCGTGTTCTTTGCTGAGTGAACAATCTTGCTTCAATGCTTCATGATTTGAATGGTTTTGCCTCTGGATTCTTTTCTAATGCTCATATGTGTCATTTCATGACCTGAAAACAAAATACAGAGCATCTAAGTGTCCTTTTCAATCAATTTGCACAAAATACTAAGTAAATAAGTGGATGAAACACATAGAATTTAAGTGTATTTGTGCACTTATCACCATGGAAAAAGACGTGAAAATGCTGCCATATGAATACATAGTGATATTTACTTTAAATGCCCCTAATTGATAAATAATTGTTTATGTGAGTTTGTATTGGATCTTATAATATAAATAGAGTTGAGCTTTAGCAAATTAACTACATTGTGAATTAAGCCTTATAAGCCATTGCAAATTGTCAATGGTGCTAAAGCAATGATGTTAGGAATTATGAACTGTAATAAGGCAACGATTTGAAAGCCAGATGAGAAATTCCTAGCAAATAATCTGTAAAGGATATGAAATTGACTTGGAAATCTAGATATGGATGGATGTTGGCTTTCTACAAATGATTATGAAATATTAGATCATTGCTTGTGATTAGATACCATTATTTGACATGTTTGCAAAGACTTAATATGACTGTGATGATTCATTTGTATTTGAGCCTTAATGGTTGTTTATGAATTTGACGACTATTGAAATGGGTAGTACATGATATCATAATAATGTTATCTACTAACAAATAATTAAGATTTCTATAAAATGTGATATGAAATATAGATTTTAAGTTATATGCAAGTGAATACTTAACTCAAGGTTTGATTTCATGCATTTTGAAACTCAGGAAGTTTCAATTATGTTTATCTTCTTATCAAATACTTAGATAACATGTGACTACTTAATATATTTGAATTAAGAATTAGTGGTGGTAGATATATGGTCACTAAGTTCTTATAACTTACTTTATTTTATATCAATGTTTTTAGATAATAAAGAATGCTTTCAAGCCTTGTTAAATCTATGCAAAAATAAAGATTGCTTGGTTTGAAGATTTAATAGTTAGGGATCTTTTTAGATTAGGATTAGAAAAAAATTATAGATTATAATGATTCAATATCTAATGTGTATTTGTATAGTATTGTGTAAATGTTGATTACTATTATACCTAAGAAATATATAAATGCTATATTTTAGGGCGTATGACCTTCGGGAAGTGTCCAAAAGTAGAGGAGACTCTGTCCATTTTTTCATAAAAATTTAAAGTGAATTTCAAGTTCCCCTTGAAACTTGGAAACTTTCATTAGATAGAAAAAGTGAAAAGTGTTGAGGCTTATAGAAATTAATATCAGGATCTATGTTAGTCACGATCAGATTTAGGTCATAACATTTATTGGAAATTTTGAGCTTAATAAGAAATTGGGGATTTTAGAAAGAGTTCTCTAAAATTTGACATGAATTCTTGTTGATAGATAAGTTCTACTATTCATTAACCTTATCCTCTTTTTTATACACTAGTAAGTGAATAATCTACTTAGAATTTATGATTTTGCATATTTGAGTTATGTTAGTTTCTCTAATATTTGAACCTTGATGAAGTAAGAAGTTTGATGATGATAAATTGGGAAATGGTTTAAATTGTTATTAGGAATGGTTATAAAATATGCAAAAGTAATAAGCTTATGATGGATTCTTACTATTTTGCTATATTAGAATTGTATTATGCTAAAATCTACCAAGCGAATAGTATTTTTCAAAGTTATTTAACAAAATATGCAAGTGATGCTTGAGTATGGCACCAAAATATGCTTCTAGAAGTTCATGCTCAAGCATGAGAAGCTAGGTTACTCCTTGGATAGCCATAAATGGGTATACACTTAAGTATGACATCCAAACTTGCTTTTTAAACCCTATAAACAAGTACATACATGAGTATAGGTGTTTAGAGCTATCACTATTTACCTATAAGTGAGTATATGTTCAAGTATGAAGGTAAAGATTCACTTTAGTACCATACTTAAGTATGACCTTTATACATCCAAAACGTAGTTAGTTTAGGATAGATTGTGATTGTACATGCTTATGATTAATCTATATATGCATAATAGCCATGTGAATTAACCATGTGAATGGTTGTATTAATAAGTTGTTAATAACCTCGTAGTTATGAATGTGATGTGAATGAATTAAGATACAAATAGATATTATGCAAAGGAGCAAACTTACACTTAAGTATAGAATCACATCAAATATGGGGATTTACTTGTAAAAGGTATATAGTAAACCCTAAAGGGACATGGATGACTTTTGTGAAAGGTATAAGAATGACCCTAAGAGGTATAAGGTGGCTTAGTTGCCTTTTATTAGTTATTATATTAAGTATGGCTTTATGTTATCTTATATTATATTGTGAGGGTAAATATGAATTTGAGACATGGAATGAAACATTTATAATTTATATGATTGTTGTTTGGTAAATAAGTTGATTATTTACTTATTGAGTCTTTGACTTGTGTTTTAGTTATTTCTTTTTTTAAGATAGCCTTGAAACTTTCATTAGCTTATTAAGAGTAAACCCTTCAACATTTTTCATGAATATGCAGCCATGATAATAGTTTATGCATATAGCTTTTGTTATAGGACTTGCACATAATTGGACTAAACTTCATCAAAAACATTTCTTGTATATGTCTTTAAAAATTGTCTATAAAAAACATATTATTTGCTTAAACTTGTGTAATGATATTAATTATAGGTTAGCTTAGGCCTGTGGAAACTAGTAACAAGTTCTATGTCAGTCATGTCCTAGTTGGTAATAATAAAATTGGTATCAAAATATGGTTGAGTGGTATAGTGGGAAAAGAAGACTTTAGAATAAATTAATTAGTTTATGATTATGGCTACTTATTCTAGTGTTGATTAAAATTGTATTAGTGGTATGTACATGCCTTGGAACATATACCACCAATACCATTTCAATGGACTCCAAATTATTTAGTGAGGTGATGGAGTTTCTTTCTTAAAATTAGAAATATTTTTATGTGATTAAATTTAATGATTGGAAACCTTATGAAATAAGAAATATTATAGAGCCTAGCAAATTTTAGTGATCCTAAAGATAAAGAATCATTAAGGAGTTCTTAGGTTCAAAGTGGTCAATATGAGGGGAAGATCAAGATGTCCCTTTGTAGGCTGTCTCCTTTAAACAATAAATTTTAACTAACATAATGCAAGTTCTTCTTTAGGAATAAGGGCAAGAACAACATAAAGACTAGAAGGATTAAGCTTTAGCTAGGGAAGAAAAACAAATAATCCCCACTTAGAGAAAATGTGACTAATAAACCAAAATCCATACATAAATTCAATACCTTTTATTAATTTTATTTGTATTGGAGGGAACCAAACATTTTCAAATCTTTATTTGAGAGCCATTTTTAGCAGACCTCTAAGAAAAAGAAGTTAAGGAAACCTATCATTTTAACCTTATACTACAACTTGTTCTAGTATAGGGTAATCCTAAAGTAGAAATAACCTTAGAGGAGAACCACCTAATTGGATTCAAAATGGGAACTAGCATTGGGGATCATGTGCTTAAGAAAAAATCATATATTTTTAGTGCAGTCAATTAGGCCATAAAAAAAGGATTATTCAAAGAACCCATAAAGCTACATTCTAAACTACCTAGTGCCATAATAGAACATTCCTACCATTCAAATAGGAGCACCTAGAACTAAGTAATGATGGAAATACGGGGGGAACAATTGAGCCAAGGTACCAAGCACACCTATTCACTTTAACTAGACAGGAGGCCCAAGCCTCCATTGTAATTGTTATAGGTATGCTCTAGTAGGTGACTTACCAATTTATACTTTGCGTAACCTTGAAGTTACTCATTTCTATGAAATTTGCTTCTTTGATAAGTAAATCCTCTTCAAGATTATTAAATCTTTTTTTGGAGCTGCACTTGTAGGAAAAACTTAAGTTACTTCTTAAATTATTAAAGCTTATTTTGTTTGTGTAAATAAACGAGACATACTTGTAGATTTGATCCTTCTAGAGATGGTAAATTATGATATTATCCTAGGCATAGGTTAATTGTCAAATTATCGTGCTTAGATGGATCGTTTTGTCAAGATAATCACTTTTGTTATTGAGGGAAGCTCTTTTGTTGTATTTCAGAGAGAATAGAATTTTAGAATTACTAGAATCATATCTCATATTAAGGCTTAATAGCTTATTAAAATGGATACATAACTTATCTTGCAATAATTTAAAATATCAAATAACCTTCTCCTAACATTCAAGATGTTTTCATAGTTTAAGAATTTCTAAACATATTCCTAGAAGAATTGCTAGGCTTACCTTCGGATTGTGAAATTGAGTTCAACATTGGAATTATTCTAGGCATAGATCCTATCTTAATTCCATCATGCAAGATGGCACCAACTAAATTAAAGGAATTGAACAAGTAGTTACAAAAGTTAATTAATAAAGGGTTCATCCATCAAAATTCATATCTGTAGGGAACATTAGTGCTTTTTGTTAAAAAAGAGGATGAGGTATTTATGCATTGACTACCAATGGTTGAACAAGATGATAATAAAAAAAATAAATGCCCTTTACACTATATTGATGACTTGTTTGATTAATTATAAAGAGTTAAATTCTTTCATAAAATCAATTTGTAATTTAAGTACCATCACCTAAAGATTCAAAAGGAATATATTCCTAAAAAAGCCTTTTGAACTTGTTATGGTCACTATGAGTGTGTTATCATGTTTGTTCAACTTACTAATGTTCTTATAGTTTCCATGGACCCTATAAATTGAACTTTTAGACCTTTCCTTGATAAATTCATGATTGTATTCCTTGATAACATCCTCATTTATTGCAAAAATGAAGAAGATCATACTAAGAATCTTAGAATTATCTTAAAAATCTTGAGAGAAAACTAGTTTTATGCTAAATTCTTTAAATGCAAATTTTAGCTCTCTAGTATGAAGTTCTTAAGCCATATGATTTCATAAGATAGCATCCAAGTTAATTCCCAGAACATGGAAGTGATTCATACTTGGCTAAGGCTAATCATTGTGTTAAGAATTCAAAGTTTTCTTGGAATGGCTAGATATTATTATCAATTTGTGAAAATTTTTTTCAAGATAACCTTTTCATTGACTAGGTAGGTTTAAAAGGGCATGAAATTCAAATGGTCAGATAAATATGGAAATGATTTCCAATAGTTAAAGATTTGCTTGGTTACAACTTCAATTTTGACACTTTCATCAAGTTCAGTAGTGTTTGTAGTGTATTGTAATGCTTTTATAGTTAGTTTGGGTTATGTGCTAATTTCGAATAGGGAGGTGATTGCATATGCATCAATGTAACTATAGAAGCATGACTTCAACTATCTTACCCATGACTTTAGGATGGCCATTGTGGTTTTTGCATTAAAAATATAGAGACATTATCTGTAGAGTAAAATTTATGAAATATACATAGTCCATAAAAGCCTAAAATCCATCTTTAATTAGAAAGATTTGAACTTAAAAATAGCAGAGATGGATAGAACTTGTGAAAGATTATGACTATAAAATTTATTATCATGTGGGTAAAACCAATATGATAGTAAGAGTGTTAAGTAGAAAATTTGTAAAAGTCCTAGCTATTATTCAAATTGAAGACAAAAAAATAGTAGTTGCCCAAGTAGCTATCCAATTAGTCTTAATTGAAAGAATCAAAACATCCTAAAAACAAGATGCTCAATATTAAGCGACGTTAGATTGGAATGCAAATTCATATTTATTGATGAGCATAGAGTAATTAAATTTTTGAGATAACTTCAAGTTCTAACTCATGAAAGAAATGAGTTACTTCACTCAGCTTATGGTTCATCTTATATGATGCATCCTAGCATGGCAAAGATGTATCATGACATACAATAGAGTTTTGGTGGAAAGGGTTGAAATGAGATATGCTAGATTTTGTATTGAAATGTCTTACTTATCAATAGGTAAACATAAAACACTAAAAGCTAGTTGGTTTACATCAACCCCTTCTATTCTTAAATGGAAGTGGGAAAATGTAATCATGGATTTTTTAATTAGTTTTCCTTGAACCCAAAGAGGGTTTGATTAGATTAACCAAAATAGGTAATTTTCTTTTAATAAAAGCCATTTTCTTAGCTACTCAGTGTGCCCAAATTTACTTATATAAGATAGTTCCTTTTCATAGAATTTCACTTACTATTATTTCTAACCAACATACACAATTTATAGCTTATTTTTTGCAATGCTTTCAATAAGCTTTAAGGATGCAATTGTAATTTAGTATAATTTTTCATCCTTAAATGGATAATTAATCTAGATGCACTATTTGAATTTTAAAATACATGTTTTAAGCATGTAATTTTGAGTTTGAAGGTGGTTAGGATAAATACTTGTCATTGATTGAATTTGCATATAATAACAATTATCAATCTTCCATCAAGATAGCACCTTATGAAGCTTTATATGGTAAAAGGTGCATATCTCTTATTGGATGGTTTGAACTAAAGGAAACAAAACTCTTATGTCCTAATCTCATTACTAATGCTTTAGAAAAGATAAGGATTATTCATAAAAGACTAAAAGTAGCTTAAGATTAACATAAATCATACATTAATCAAAGAAGGAAACCATTAGAATTCAAGGAGGGAGACATAATCTTCAAAAAAATGTTAACAATGAAGGTATCATCTGCCTTGGCAAGAAAGGAAAGTTGGCATCACTTTTCATTAGCCCATTTCCCATTCTAAAGTAAGTTAAGTGATAGCGTACTAATTGGGTTTATTAGATGATTTGCATGCCATATATCTAGTATTCTATATTTCTATGCTTCAAAAATATAATCCTGAGGGGTCTTATGCCATTTAATATAAATCATTTCAACTAGATCATAACTTAACTTTCATTGAACAATTAGTAGAAATTCTAGATGACCAGATTTGTAAATTAAGATCTATAGAGTTACCTTCAGTCAAGGTTTGTTAGGGAAAACATGGAATTGAAGAAGATACATGAGAACTTGAAGTAAAAATGCAACAAAACTATCCTCATTTGTTTAGTATGCCTTTCAATAATGCCAAGTCTTTACTTATGAAGTTAGTTTCATAAGAATTAGGGGATAAATTCTTTGAAGGGAGAAGAATTCATGTTTCTTAGAATTTAAGATTTATTTTTATTTACTTATTTTAGTATTTACAAGCATGCATATTTTTTATAATTGTTATGAATGTTGTTATGACAATGTTTTAATTAAGGAAATTAAATCTTTATGATAAAAATAACAAGAAAAAATTTAATTGAATGATTATGTGGAATTACAACTAAATAAGGGTGTATGGAGGAGATTTAAGATTTCACATTTCAAAAATGCCTTTGGATACTTCCTTAATTATTGAAATGCCTTTAATGTTATTAAAAGAACTAAAAACAACTTCATTGGTTCCTTCCTCTTTTATATCTATGTCCAATTTCAACTCCTTTAATTACTAAGAACAAGTCACAATCTTCAATAATTCATCATAAATCTTAAAACCCATCAAGGTAATTATTAGTGATTTCTTATTGAAATCATATTTATTAGGGATTTTTAGCATAATGGGGAATTAAGGATTTTGCAAAGAGTCCTCTAAAATTTGGTATGAATTCTTATTGATAGGATAAGTTTCATTATCAATCAATCTCATCCCTTTCCTTCATACACTAGTATGATTTACTTAGAGTTTATATTTTGCATGATTTTAGTTAAGTTAGTTTCTTTAATATTTGAATGTTAATGAATTAAGAAGTTTGATGATGATAAATTGTGTAGTGGTTTAAATTGTTGTTAGAACTAGTTGGAAAATAAGCCAAAGTGATAAGCTTGTGATGAATTCTTGCTATTTTGCTGTATTTGAGCTATATTAAATTAAAATCTACTAACAAGAAGGTACTTTTTAAGCTTTTTTACAAAATTTGTAGGTGATACTCAAGTATGGCATTGAATGTGCTTCTAGAAGTGCATAATTATGTATAAGAATTTGAATTGCTCTCTAGATGACTATAAGTGAGTATATACTTGAGTATGACATCTAGAATTGCTTTTTGAGGCCTATAAAGGAGTATAAACTCGAGTATGGGTGTCCAGAATGTTAGGTTTTAGATCAACATACGTAGTGAAATTTTAGAATTTTGATCTAAATCCTACCTAGGATCTATGCAAAAGGGCATAAATTAGTATTAGAGTTTTACCTTATTTGTGCTTGTGTTCTTTTTGAATAAATCATTAATAGACTAAGATGAATCAAATGCCAGTTGGAAGATACAATATCTTTACGATATCTACACGGATTGAACAACAACTTCTCTCCTCCACGAAGCTATTAGGATTCGTCGCTCTCACTAGGATTAGGATTGGGCATTTTCTTGAGTGATTTAAGATTTTATTGAAGCTAATGTGCATTATAGAAAGTGCTTCCTTCAAGTCTTTTTATAGAACTAAGGCATATCACAATCCTAGTCCTACTAGGATAATGCTTCAAAAGAATCCTAATCACACTTAACAACTATCACCTTATCCTTATCATAGAGAGAGTGAGGAGAGATAGGACTTATCTATTAATTATCTAATATTATATAATAGTATTATCTCATAATATATTTATCTAATATTAAATTGGCATATAATTATCTTATATTAGATAATAATATTATCTCATAATATAATTATCTAATATTTAATAACGTAATTATTTAATATTACTTTAATATTAAATAATATCACATAATATTATATATATTATATGAAAAAACATATTATTATCTTAATAATAATATATATGCATGAAAATAAGTCTAATTAATTGAATTTTAGTCTAACTAAAGTCCAATTAATTATTATCTCATTCCTATTCTTCTTGTGTGACCTCATAGATTTTTACTACGTTGATAATAGCCCACTTATGAATCATAGATAATAAGCGGTATCTAGCAATACATCACTGCCACCTAAGTAGTAAAAATGTATGTGACTCAATATTCACTTAATGTGTGAACAACAATTTACAACATAATCCCTTTTATAATGATATCTAAATCGAACTAGAGGTATGGAATGCATCATTCTCATTTATGTTCAATTTATATTTCTTGATATTGAGTAGACTTAAATTAAATGATCAATATCACATATTGATCCAATTAAGTATGGCCATGCATTTATAAGTTTTACTCAATCAAAGGGCCCAAGGATATCTTCCTTTTATACAAGAGTAATAAAATCTCATCTACATCACTCACTTCCATCTGCATGATTTGTGATATACTCAATCAATGCCCTACTCGTCATCCCAATTAAAGGTGACATAGAACAACATCAAAGTGAGTAACTCCTTATGTAGGGAACTATAATGACTTCAGGTTAATGAACTATGTGCATTTGTGGTCATATAAGAATAACTAATGACATATCTATCCATGTAGTATTCTTATAGTAGGTCAGTCCAGTACATTGTTCACTAACAATGTACTTATGTATTGACTTGATGTTATATATCCATGATTCATAATTATCAATCACTATATATATTAGTTTCAATGTATTATTACTATCATTTTCATAATAATACTTAACTAGGGGCATTTTAAAAATAACGAAGTTATTCCAAGAACAACTATTATATTTAAGTTATAATTGCGCAAAGTAATAAAAATATGAAACAAAATATAATAATTTGAATTGCCTAAAATAAAAATATAATACATTGTGCATTTATTACAATCATCTCTATGATTGGCTTCTAGGATACACACCAACACAGAACTACCCTTGTTTATCTATAAGCTAGTATATACTTAAGTATGATCTTTTTACATCTAAAATGTAGTTAATTTATGATATATTATGTTATGCCCTAGTTGAATATTTATAAGTTTCATAAATTTTAATTTTTGTGAATAATTATTTTCAATTATTTAGATAATATTAGTTTTAAATTATTTTTCAGATTTAAGTTTTTAGAATATTAAAAATAATGTTAATGATGATATTGGTAATATATTTGTCCTTACTTGGCCGTTGTTGACTTGAGGTTTGTTTAAATATACTTTATGAGGATTTTCTCATGGATTGGAAATAGTAATTAAGAGTATAAAATTTTATAAATTAATTGTTGGAATTTGACAAATTTACTTTTGAGAATTAAGAGATAAAAATATTTATTAAACTAATTTTAAATTTATTAGATTATTAAAAACATATATAGACTTTGGGAGAGAATTGAAAATAATTGAAAATTAACTTGATGAAAATAAGTTTTTGTAAATCAATGACTAGAATTTAGTAAAAGAAAGTTGTTAATTGAGAGTAGTGGCTGAGATTTTGGGTGTAAAATTAAATAGTGTACTTTAGCAACATGGAATAAAAACCTTTAGTTGGCTATTTTTTTTATATTTTCCATTCTTTTTCCTAAAAATTCCTGAGTTTCTCTCTTTTAGGTTTCTGTCTTCTCTCTTTTTTAGGTTTTTGTCTCTTCTTTTCCTTCCCGTGAAGCTACTTCTTATGCAACCTAATGATGCTGTTTTTGGCGATTTCTCCATTGGCATTAGAAGCTGCTGCTATGGTGATTTCATTTCTAGGTATCTTGTGTGATGACCTTGCATTAGGGCTTATAAGTTGCAACAGCAACAAATGCAGCTTCTTCTCCGTCCGATAACCTCCCTCACTCTTTTAGGCTTTGGCATTATTGCCCTAGCTATCATCCTTCCACCCACTATTAACTTTTGCTATTAGAAGCACCAAAGAACCATTTATTCAACACTAGGGCAACAATAAGAGTTGTGCTTCTTCTTCAATTTCTTCGGCAATCTGGCATGATCTTATCACTGGCAAGCTTCAAACAAGAACTTCATTAATGGGTTAGCATGTTTACGTCATGAAAATTAATATTTATGGTGTTTTGCTAGTTAATTCAAGAAAAACCTATTGGGTATTTTTAAACTATATAATGATATACATGCAAAATATGATTTTTATATTATAAAATGATAGAACAAAATGATTAAGGTATATATAGAGCATTATATGCAATTGTCTTGCAAGAATTATGCATGTTCTGAAAAAAAAAAAAACTACTTCTAGGTACTTAAATATATATAGTGATGGTTTAGAAAAATAGAAATTTTATAATGCAAATTACTGGAGTAATATGGCTAGAATAATTATAGAACATTGGATTTTAAGATTCTGCAAAATCCTAACATGATTCAAGTAAAGTCCATTTTATCTACATTATAGATTTTCAGTAATATTTCTAAAAAATAATATTTTATGCTATGGAGAGTTAAAAGTATCATGTTTATGATACTAGAAAGATGTTATCTTTTATGATTTTGGATAAATTGGAAATTTATCTAAATAGCTCATTTTTTTTACATATGTATTTGAAATGTATGATATATATAAAGAAAATATGACTCTTATATTATAAAATGCTAGACTAATATTTTATACTATAACAGGATAAAATATGTTATTGGTAGCATCTCTAAAATAGTATTCTTACAATTTTACAATAAAAATTGCTAGAATATTAAGATTCAAGTAATTGTGAAGTATTATAATTTTATATTTTGAAAGGTTCATACTTGATTCAGAAAGTCTTGTTCTATCATATTATTTGGATACTCAATAAAGTATTGATAGAATAATATTATGAGGCTTTAAAATATAAGATTACTATGCTTAGAATATATTTATATCTTAAAATTTAATATTTTAATGTTCGAAGCCAATGATAGGTAGTTCTTAATAAATGAAGATAAGTAATATTTATATAATCAAAATTTATATTTGTAAATAACAATAATAGGAGAAAAATGTGGAAAGAAAATATGGTGATATTAGAAGGAAAATGTGATAAAATGATTTTTTGAACTTCTAAATGGATGCAAACTACTAGGTAAGTACATATCTCACCATTAATTTTACCTTAATTAAAGATAATTCAGATATTATGAATTATATTCTTCCTACTGATAGTATACATTTCATGTTCACATTCATGTCTATATATTTATATATAAACCTAGTTTCTTGGTATAAGAATAATTAGCTATTAAAAGAGTATTAATTGATCAAAGTACGCAGCGATAGCATGATGTTGTTATTAGTTACTACCTAATTACTTGTGATAGAATTATAATAGATTATATTGTGAATGTATTATATGTTTTGATTGCTTATAATTATGGAATAGTTGTCCATGCGAGCTTGTATTGGATTTGGTAATATTAATAAAGTGAAGCTCTAGCGAATCTATCACATTATGAATTAAGTCTTATGAGGCATTGGAAAATTGTGGATTGTACTAGAGCAATGACATCACATATTGTGAACTATGATGAAGGGATGAGATGAAAGCCGGATGAAAAATTTCTAGCTAATAATTGTAAAGGATAAAAATTGATTCGAGAATAGACTGGGAAATTCTTAGCGAGTAGTTGAGAAAAGTATAGTCTTGATCCTAAAATAAAAAGGCAGTTATATAGATGGTTACTATAACTGAATGTATGATTAGATATGATATTAGAACTTTGCTTGTTATTAGATGTCATTGTTTGACATGAATGTAAGGGCATAATGTGAGTATGATGACTTGTTTGTATTTCAGCCTTAAGGACTGTTTGTGATTGTGTTGTCTACTCAGAATGGGTAGTGCGTATTAAAACAATGATATTGTGTATTATTAGATAGTTATACCTTCCATGAGTCTTGTGCCAAGAGCTCTCATTCCAAGATGTGGTTCCAAAGGTCCTAGAAATCCAAGAAAATAGGTTTGCTAATAGTTTCTAATTTATTTCTTAATTAACCTATGATTATATATGAAATTGATATTCTACAAGTCTATGGTAGATATATGCTCACTAAGTTCCTAGAACTCACTCTATTTTATTTTATTTGTTTTAGGATAAGATAGCTACTTAAGCTGTGCCATTTGCATAGAGAATCCAAGACTAGATTGAAGATTTGATAGTTATGATTCTTTTGAAATAAGATTAAAACTAGAAATAAAAATAATGTTGATTTAACATTTCATGTGTTGAATCATTTACTGGTGTATAGGTTCAAAACTATACTATATTATGTGTATGATAATTTTTGTTGTATCTGGAAATACATAAGTCTATACATTTTAAGGCGTGTGGCCCTCAGGAGATGTTCAAAAATAGAGGAGACTTTGTATTCGTCTTTTTATAAAAATTTAAGAAATTTTTTAAGTCCCCTTGAAATTTCAAAACTCCAATGAGTTTTAAGTTTCCTTGGAATTTGGAAACTCCCATAAGATAGAAAGAGTGAAAAATAATTAAGGTTTTTGGAAACTAATAATGGGATTCACACCAGTCATAACCAAAATTAGGTCATGATAGATTATGATAGTACATGCCTATGATTAATGTATATATGTATAATAACCATGTTAATTGTGTTGTTTATGATTTGTTAATGACCTCCTAGCTTTGAGTGTGATATGAATAAACTAAGATATGAATGTATATTGTGAAAAAGGGAAAACTTACCCTTAAGTTATGAAATTGCATTGGATTCGAGTGCTTTTGTGAAGGGTATAAAGTAAATTTTGGAGGAATAAAGATGACATTTGTTTAGGATATGAGGATGACTTGAAAGGCATAAGATGGCTTAATCGCTTTTCATTGGTCATTGTATATTGATTAAATATGGCTTTATGTTATCCTATGTTATATTATGGAGGTAAATATAAGTTTGAGTCATGGAATGACATACTTATAATCTATATGATTATTGTTTAGAAAATAAATAGATTATTTACTTACTAAATCTTCGACTTTTTTTAGTTATTTCTTTCTTTTCAAATAACCTTACAGAAAGCTCTCTTACCTCCACCAACTTAGTAGGAGTAAATCCTTTGGCATTTTTTGTGAATGCGCTACCATGATAATAGTTTATGTATATAGTCTTAATTGTGGGCCTTGCATATAGTTGGACAAAACTTCATCAAAAACACATCTTGTATATGTCTTTTGGAATTGTTTATACAAAGCATATTGTTTTGTTAAACTTGTGTGATGATACCAATTGTAGGTTAGCTTAAGCTTATGGAAATTGGCATTTAATTCCATACCAATCATGATCTAATAGATTGTGACATTTTATGATGCTTATATTATGCTATAAGATGAGTTAACTTATATATATATGTATATTATTGCTAATAGGAGTTGATATATGTGGCTCTACAAAAGGGCCTAGAAAAAGTCGTGAATTGAAATATATGTACCTTTGAAATGTGAAATGAAATAATATATGAGTGATATTTGGAGAATGCTTATGTAAGCTAACCTTTACTAAATGGCCATAATATTGGAAAGTTACAAGGCATGAAATAGTGTTTGAAGCCCACATGTGACTTTCTTCACTAAAAGACCATAGTGTTGGAAGTACATAGGGTTGTGTTCACTGAAAGCTAGCTAGATAGTGTCAAAAGCTCATGTGAGACTATCTTTAAACGAAGCATAGTGTCAAAAGTCCATAAAGTTGTCCTCACTATACTTGAGTTGGGATATGTGAAATCTGGATCTAGTGATTAATTGAGAAATAAATTTAAATGTTTTCCTTGTCCCTTTTTGGTTATTTTGTGTGTGGTATATCATAAGGAACTGAGGAATAACACAAAAACAATATTTGACAATCATTTATGTGAGTATTTATAATTGCTTGTATTGATGTTATGGCAAATTTAGATCATGTTATGTGTGACTCAAGTGTGCAAATTTACCTGTTCTTTTCCATTTTGTAGTATATGTATAATGAGTCTACTTATGTGTTATTATATTTGTGAAGGGTGATATGTGATTTGCATGAAGTGTATGTTTAAGTAATGGCATTATTAAGTGTAGGTGATTAGAAATATCCTAGTATGTTGAATTTTGCATTTGGAATTAGATCTCATAAGTATTATGCTTATTGTAATAAAGTTATGACTTCTAATCATTTAGTGTGGAATTAATTAAGTTACATATTATGGATAAAAGAGGATAAACTCAATTGATAACATTAGATAAATATTTCTCTTGAAATTATTATTACCAATGTTAATTGAATATTCATTCATGAAACTCTATACTTACTTTTTTGTATGTTTTTCTTTACAAATTCTTAGAGTAAGTCCTTTCCACCACCATCTTAGCCCTGAATCTTCCAAAACCAATTAGGTATGGTTTAGGTAGCATTAGTTATTTTGTTGTAAATATTAGGGTCAAAATGCTTTGAAAATGAAATGCGAATGTTAGCTAAATTTCATCATTTGTTTTATTTATAATCCCATATATGCCTTATTATTATTGTGTTAAAAGATAGATCGGTAAAAATTGAAACATGGATTTTACACAAATCATTATTGGGTTGGGTCATGATAAAGAGTGGTCATGGGTATAGCTTCTCTCATGGATGGTGGACGTGCTATTAGGTGAACAGGTTAGGGGATGACTATGCACTTTCTGCATATATTTGCTTAATTTACAAATTATGATAATAGCCAACTAATGTGTCAAGATGCTTGAGAGCAATTTTACATTAATATTGCACCAGAGATTGAACCTACTATCTTCCAGATTGAATACTATTTATGACCAAATTGTTCATAATTGTTAGATGTTCTACAAGTTCCTTAAGTTGCTTAACGTAAGTGATAGGTTTTCTCCACTGTGTGGATTAAATAGATTATATCGAGGGTTATTACTTAGTTTGTTGCATTACACCATGGTGCTATAATTTAAAGTGCCCCAGAAGTATTTAATTTCAAATAATTAAATGCTAAAAACCAAATGGTTGTAGTATGGATTGTCTTTAGCCCATTTGCTAACCCACTCGACCGTAAAACTTAAGCCCTTGATGATGAACCTCAAAACATACATCATACAATAACCACTATTCCTATAAGAAGTTCAATTCATTCCTATTAGAAAATGCCCACAAGATAACAGGGTGTTTGTAGGAAAATGTTACCAACATCAAAGTGTGATTTGCTCATAATCATCGTATGAGGTTGACGTTGACGGCATCGACCTATAACAAATATCAAATCCATCAATTTCAAATGATTGTTGGTAAGACCTACATTTGAAAGAAAAAAATTTAGCAATCTTACATGGGACAACATTACTTGCTGACCCTGCTCACTTTCAAAGAAATCCCTTGTATGATCCACCACATTGGCATGAAGCTTGTTGTAACAAAGCATCACCAGTTGCAAGGAAACTCATATACTGATCAAATATCTAACCGTTGATGTCATGTGCGACCACCATGTTATGATGGAACATCCACTCGACTACTCAGAGTCCACCTTTAAACTATGAACATTTGTTCGTGTTAGAATTTCTGTGACCATAGAAAAGTAACATAATGATACAAAGAAAGTAAAAAAGACATGTATAAGATGGTGGGATTCAACGTGTTCTGTTGAATGCCCATCCTAGAGAGCTCGTGTATAGTAAATGTGGAAACCTTCAGCAGATGACAAACTCCACTGCCTAAGAAATCTAGGTTTGCCATCATTTCCTCCTTAAATTTAGCTTATGGTGCATCAATATATACATTACAAGGTTTGGGGAGCAAAGCAATTGTGTATGCATTATGGACAAGACCAAGCACGTTAGTTAATTTTTTATAGTTAGGAGGAGGGTAATAAAGGGGAGGGAATAAAATATGCTACAACTTTGACACACTTATCACAATCGCACCTTACAGCCTCCTAATTCTAGGAATCCATAAATATGCACTAATAGCACACAAAAGTAAAGTAGAGCTGCCATATTTTCACGATTACCAAAGCATCAGAAGTAGAATGCACATCTGTTCCCATGTAGGTTAAACACTAGATAGCCAAGCATACATTAAAATAAAGGATACACATTATCACTTCTACAAACATTTTTAAAACTTGTCACCTTTCTAATTTGTCTTATCTAAATTTCTTCTTTTTGCTTGCTTTGCAATAAATAAAAATATATGATTGTTTTTAGATTGATCACCATAATCATCAAGAACCAGTGCTCGTTGTCCTGGTTAGGTAGGATATATATATTTGTTCTATGTAGGTAAAACATTAGATGGCTAAGCCCAATACTATGTAAATTTATTCTGTATTAGGCCATAAGGCTAAAACCGTATGCATGTATTAAACTATGTTACAATCATCTTTACTTAATATGATTGCATGCATCTATATTGAAGGTGTGTTTCATTTACTCATATGCTAATAAATTGCCCATTATGTGTGAAGATGTAAGATTTGGCATGAAACAAACTAATATTCTTTTACAAAAGCCCTTCCTCATGGTCGTAAGTACCATGGAAAGGCAAAGGAAAATTTTGTGAAAAATTCTCTGAATTGGGCAAACACAATGATTAGAAACTCACTCACTTATTTCCAACCAAAAGCCCATTATAAAATTGTTGTTTTCTTAAATGTTTTTACAAGTTCTTTTCAAAAGAAAGAAATTCGAGGATTCATTTTCCATGATTCATAACCCCACACTTTAAATTAAACACTTATCCATTCTTAAAGAGTTTTCATAAAATCTCTAAGTTTCACTAACCTAAGCTTATTCTGTTGTGTTTATTTTATGGTTTGAATTACCTTTATAAGAAATCAAATATTTCAATTATTTTCTTTCTCTTGAATTCATAGTTTTCTCATGAAAAATCAAAGGAAATATAAATTTATCTTTCATCTGTTTCTAATGAAAATTTTGTTTATTTCAAATGATTACAAATCAATTATGTCTTCCTTTGAGCAATTTAAGCTCATGATTTTTCTCAATAAAGAAGTGAAAATTTTACTGCTATAATTTTCATCCAAATGTCAATAAAAAAATCCTATCTCAAGTTTTCAAGAAAGATTCCTGAGTGCCCTCATATTCTTAACCTTTAGAATAATCACATCTCATGTCTGTTTTTAAAATCATTTTCAAATAAGTGTGTGAAAATTTATTCTTTTAAAAGGAGTCATTAAGACTTATTGTTTTCCATGGAAATGGTATCACTACATTTGTAGAAAATTCACACTCCATAATGTTTTATCAAAAGGTTTTCAAATCGATGACTTAGAAAATTTTACAAGTTTGGTTTCCAAAAATTAGCTTAAATTTTAAGTGGTTTCCCTCTTATAATACATAGTCAAAATGGTCTTTTATTAAGAAATGAAGTTTTAAAAAGTTGTTTCTAATACACCCCATGTTATTTTCAAGATAGTCACTAATAAAAAACCTCCTTGAGTCTCATATCTTTAAAAAAGTAGCAAATATTAGTCAGATTAAGTTAAGAAAGGCTTGTGAGGATGTTTGGATGACATCTTCATGCCAATCGTGATTAGCTAGTGATAAGGCATTTTCTTACATTCCATTAGTTGTTTATTTTCTTGTAATGGCTTGTTAAGTAAAGGAACCTTAATAAGGTATCGATTTTTATATGCAACCTAATTTTTATCTATGAGATATGATGTACTCTTTGTCCACTTAAATTTCCTCCCCACCAAGGTATGTGAGTACATTTCTTCTTGTTACTAGTTTTAACTAGTTTTTTTAATTGATTCATAAAATGTAAACCATAGGTGATTTTAATCTATTATTTCTAATATCCATTGGTTACTTAATGAGTTCCTTGGAACTCAGTCCCTTTCTTTCTTTTCTTTTATTTTTTTTGGAAGCTTTCTTCTTAGGTGCTCAGTTGTTATTGGATAGGTTTAAAAGTGGGCTTGCCCCTAAAACTTTATCATTAAGGTAAGCCTTAAGAGATTTGGGTTAGATACTTGTGAATACCTATTGTTGCATGGTAGATTGCATTTCATTTATATATGATTTTGACATTTACATAAACATGAAAAAGGTATACAATTATGTGTAAAAATTTTTATCATTCATATATAGGTAAGGCTTGTAGGCGGTTACTCACTGTGACTTTCTATGTTGGTCACATGCTTAAGGATAGATCATGATACTACCCCTTGCATACTCAAAACTATGGAAGAAGGCATACATCAAGTGAATGAATTTGTCCCTCTCCCTATTCAAAATTATCTCTTTTCAACCTATTGTGCTTAGAGGCTTCTAGTATGGGGTGCTCTTACAAATCAATATGCATAAGCATATCAACAACATTTGAATGTGTTGCACCTATTAGGAACTAAATTTTAAATGGAAGTAATTAATTAATGATAAGGGTGATATAATAAATTTTTTATGTGAAATGATTATTAGAAAAAAGACTTAGTGAAAAGGTCTATATAGATGACATTTATCATCTATGTAGATCTCTATTTTTGTTTGTATATGTATTACATATGACATTATCACATGTATTAGGTTGTCTATATATCCTCATATGTGTTTCAACATATATAGATGACTTTTGATTTTGTCTATATAGAGAGGACTTTCATTTGTACAAGGTACAAATATAGTCAACATTATTGCACCTATATAGATAACTTTTTCACCTATATAAAGTTGAAAATTGTCATTTGCATAAGTATTTTTTATTTATTTTTAATTTAAGAAATTTATTTGTAAATGATCAATAAAAAAATTAATTCAAAATAAAATATTTTTTATGACTATCAAGCATCGTTATTGTAAATATTATAACATTAATTGTAAAAGTAATTAAAATAAATAGTAACTTTTAATAATATATAATAAAAATTACTCCACACTCATACATATTATAAAGAATCAAATAAAAAGTAAATGCATGACATATACAAATATAGACAACTGTTACATGAAATAATAATCATTAACATCCTCATCCTTATCATTGCCTGAAGGCACATGCAAAGGTTAGGATGGAAATAGGTGTGGCTGTGGCTAGGATAGGAGTGAGGGTCATTATAATTGGAGAGCCAGGGAATGCTGTGAAGTAGAAGTGATTAAGAAATGAATCTAGATGTTATTTTTGGCCAAGGGATATTCATTTGAGGAGAAAGAAGCATAATAGATTAAGATAAAGAGAATCCCATAGGCTATAAAGCAGCATGCATCACCTCAAGGGTAATGTGAGCTTGAACCTCCTTAATGTAATTAAGGCATGCTAACTCTGGGCATTATAAGCTTGAACCTCTTCCACAAATACTATAATGGATGAGTTGATACTAGGGGTGCCATGTGCCATCTTAGAAAGCACATAACCAATCACCTTCCTATGCCTTTGATGAGTGTCAAGTACTTTATTAATAATAGCATGCTCATCATGATTTGATGAATCTACTAAAGAGTTATTAGAGGAAGTACTAGATCGAAAAGATCGATAGGTAACCAAATTTAGCATCTTGGCCTTAATTTTTTTATAAAAATCATAAAGTTTAAGTATAAAACTTTTACTATGAAAATTAAAATTATTTAATCAAAAATTAGTTACTTATATAAGTAGTTTGAGTATCTCGACTTCCTTTATATGATATGTATGACACTTATAAAAATTCTCCCTCATCGACTATAGTTCACCTGTGTTTTCATTTCTCTATGTTAATTATAAAATATACTATTAATAATTAGTAATAGTTTTTACAATAGTATCATGCAAGAATGTTAAGTTAAAATATCTTGTCAAATCGTGCCACCATAATGGACTTTAATCCATGATGATCATTGCATACCTTTTTTAACTTGTTATTTGAATTTCCTTTGGATAGCTCCTAATACTCAAAACAAAACATTTATAATTAGAAGAGAAACTAATTAAAAGTTAGAAATGTAAATTTACTAATTTTACTTACATCTTACCCTATGTTTATCATTATTGAAGTATATGCATAATCTATCCTAAAAATCTATTGAGATATCAATAAGATAAGCTTGCCTAACATTATGAAAATCATGAATGTCATCATGATCTCCATGTTGCAAGAAATATTGATGAAGAATGGACTTTGATTCTTTGTATTGATCAGAAACTGTCCACTAGATACCAATAATCATGCATTCCTACTTCTCAAGCTTAATGTCCATAAAATCAAAATAGGACTGCATTGAAAGACATATAAAAATATTACAATTATTGTATCCATTTTCATAATATAAAAAATAATGTCAAAAATACATTCAACAATACTTATGTAGATTCCTTGCACAACATGCTCTCTTTACTTTTCAAGTACTTGCCTCCAAAGGCTAATGATGTTGCTTAACCAATACTCTTATGTCATGTGTAAAATGCTTAGAGTTTAGATTGATCATCTATCATGTAATTATCTTATCAAAATGGATAGACAGTGGTCTCCTATTATTCATTTGGACTTTTTGGTGAAGGGTCAAGCACTTTGATTTGTTGCAATATCATTGACTTGATGTAGCTTTTAAATATAACACATTGTTAGTAACATATATTTACATGAAAAAAATGAAAATTAAAGTACTTAAGTCTAACCAATTTTACATGTCTCACACTGGGAAGGAATATGAGTGGATTTACGTGATAGGTCATGTCCACCATTTTCTCCATAATGGTATGAGATAACATCAGTCATAGTTATTAAACATCATTATATATGATAAAACATACACAATAATCATTACAACAGGATAGAAGTAATATTTATAATAAAATATCACATTTTTTCCATCCAAGGTAAATTAAATTTACATTTATAAAATAAATTATTTATGTTGGTGTGTGTCCTAGGAGCTAATCATAAAGATGATTGCAATATTACACAATGTATTATGTTTTATTTTGGTAATATAATTATTATATTATATTTTATTTTACATAAATTGTAACTTAAATATAATAATTATCCTTGGAATAGCTTTACTATTCCTAAAATACCCCTAGTCAAGTATTATTCTAAAAAGGATAGTAATAATACATTGAGACTAGCATGTATAGTGACTAATGGTTATGAATCATGGATATGTGATATCAAGTCAATACATAAGTACATTGTTAGTGAATAATGTACTGGACTGACCCACTATGAGAATACTGCATGGATAGATGGGTTATTAGTTATTCTCATATGATCACAAATGTGCATGATCCTTTGACTTGAAGTTACTACAAGTCCTTACATGAGGAGTTACTCACTTTGATGTTGTCCTATGTCACCTTTAATTGGGACGACGAGTAGGACATTGATTGGGTGTGTCATAAATCATGCAGAGGGAAGTAAGTGACGTAAATGAGATTTTGTTATTCTTGTATAAAAGAGAAATATCCTTAGGCCCCTTGATTGAGTGAGACTTAGAAATGCATGGCCATACTCAATTGGATCAATATGTGATATTGATCATTTATTTTAAGTCTACTCAAAATCAAGAAATATAAATTGAATAATGACAAGGATGACATACTCCATGCCTCCAGTTCGATTTGGATATTATTGCAAAAGGGATTATGATGTAAAATGTTGATCATTTATTAGGTAAATGTTGAATCATAGACATTCTTAGTCCTTGAGTGACAGTGATGTATTGTTAGATAGCACTCACTATCTATGGCCTAAAATGAGTCATTATCAACGTAGTAAGAACCTACAAGGTCACACAAAAGTAGTAGGAATGAGATAACAATTAATTAAGTTTTAGTTAGACTAAAATTCAATTAATTGAATTTATTTTCATGCATATATATATTATTAAGATAATATATATTTATTCACGTAATATATATATTATATATTATATTATGTGAGATTATTTGATATTAAAGTAATATCAGATAATTACGTTATTAGATATTAGATAATTATATTATGAGATAATATTATTATCTAATATTAGATAATTAATAGATAAGTTTTATCTTTCCTCACTCTTTCTAGGATAAGGATAAGATGATAGGTATTTAGTGTGATTAGGATTTTTTAAAGCATTATTCTAGTACGACTAGTATTGTGATATGCCTTAGTTCTATAAAAAGGGCTTAAAGGTAGTACTTTGTATTCATGAACTTAAGCTTCAATCAAATTCTAAATCACTCTAGAAATGTCCAAACTCAACCCTAGTGAGAAAAATAAATCCTAGCAGTTTCGTGGAGGGAAGAAGTCATTATTCACTCCGTGTGGATACCGTAGAGATGTTGTACCTTTCGGTCGGACTTTTACATGATCCTAAGAAGATTTGGATCTAAATTTTAAAATTCCACTGTGTATATTGATCTGAATCCTAACAGTTTGAAATGGTTAGTACAATAGGACATAAATAAGTACTTACTATAGAATATCAAACTATCAAGATACAATCTTAACACTATTTAAAAAACTAAAAAGTATTAACCATAATCAGACTTATTATCAGTGAATATTGCTAGGTCAATATCATCTTCATCAGTTTTATCATCATCATTGGACTATAAAAGCTCCTCCTTTATATAATCCCTGGTCATTTCATCTTTTGAGTTATCATTGTCATTTATGAAGTCATCAAACATTTGTGTAGTAAGATGAACATTTATAGAAAATGAAACACAATGAGCATCATGGTTTTAATCCCTTAAGGTAATCAAGTTAATATCTCCAAGATCAACTATGAGTGTAAAATTTCTAGAGTTATTACCCTATGAATAACATATGCTAATGATAATAATGATAATAGCATTATCATTATTAGGGAGATCCTATATATCATGATGCACTACATTATTTACAACTCTTTAGTTTGGTTTATTAAAAAGATCATTAATGTAAAAAACTTGTTATGATTGATATGCTAATATATGTAGATTATCTTTGTATCACTAAGCACTAATAGAAATGCTTGTTATATTCTTATATGTAATAATTTTTTGCTTTCTACTATTGATGTTATACCATTTACATGTGAATAAAGTCATAAAATAATTATGTAAATAACTTAACTCTATGACATCCTTCAAAATACTATAAAATGTGTTACTTTTAGTTCTAGGCACAAAAATGATGTTATTTTATGTCTTATGCTTTGCCTCTTGAGAAGCAGTTAAAAATTAAACTCTATTGACTATACCCATTGAACATGACATAATTGTAAATCCTAGTTTGAAAGCTAAAAATAGTAGCTTGTCAATTACCTCAGAGGATCCATTATTGTGAAGGTGATACATCTATAATTTTTTTTAAAGTGAACGATAACAACATAAATAACCATTATGAAATTAGGTTTAATGGATATGATAAAGAATTATCTTAGAGTAAAACTAGGAAAAAAATTGGGTTCTTTATTGATGGTTAATGTTTGCATCACCACGTACTTGTACTTGTCCCATATATTCACTATACAATACAAGTTATTTGTAAAGACTAGAAGGATTTGGATAAAACACTAAAGAGGTACTTACTTTAGATAGTTTTGGATTTTAGGATAGTTATTTAAGATATATCATATTACATTATCTCGATTACTCTTATCTAAATGAACAATGTGTTTTTTGCTAATAGGTTGACATTGAGATCTAAAAATTGATAGTCACTTATCTCTTCTCACATTAACATCATCCTAGTTATGATAAGGTCGATTGAATTTTGTTTTTATTACTTGTAAATACATGGAACAAAATGTAAATGCCTTATGTACAACACACCTTTTAATAAAACCTTTAGGTCGAGCATGATTCTTGATATAGTCCTTTAGCTTCTTTATATATCTTTTGTATGGATACATCCATTGAAAATGAATAGGACCTCTTAGTAATGCCTCTTCAAGCAACTATATCACCAAATGGACCATTATGTTAAAGAATGTTGGAGGGTACATCCTTTCAAGTTCTTAAAGAATTAGTTTAATGCCTTCCTTAACCTAATTGGCATCCTTCTTGTTTAAGGTTCTTGCACAAATTTGATTAAAGTAATTACATAACTCAATAATCAAATATGCTAAATCTTTTATAAAAAATGCTTGCATTGCAAGTGTCAACAATTGCTGCATAATGACATAGTAGTCATAGGATTTCAACCTGTTGATCTTGGTATCATTGTTAATCATGTTGTTCTTTAAATGTCCAACAAACTTGTTAGAAAACTTGACATTTTTAATAAACTAGCAAAACCACTATTAATTGTTTTGATTAAGCATGTATGTAGCATGTAGTTTCATCTACCCATCTTTCTTGTCATATAGGTGTAATTATGGTCTTATATTCATGTTAGCCCAATCATTTCTTGCATTGTTTATATCCTTTGATTTATGTTTAATATCTAGCAATGTACCCACAATACTATCACACATATTCTTCTTAACATGCATTACATCAATGTTATGCCTTAAGATCATTGTGGGTTAATATAAAAGTTTGAAAAAGATATTTTCCTTACTCCAATTAAGTTTATCTAAACTTTTATTTTTGCTTAACTCTACTATACTACATGTGTTTTTTAGGAGGTTTTTAACATACTTTACTTAATTGATCCATGATTATGTTATTAGTAAGCTACCTTAGAAGGGCTCTCCTTAAAGTCTTTCTATTGAAGTCTTTACTATTTCCTAAGTGTGGCTTCTTAGAAGGAAGCAATGATCAACAACATAAGTTGTTTTTCCTTTAATCCACATTAATGGCATATCTTCATTGTAAGTTCAACATGCTTTGTACCTTTATCCACTTTACCTAAAAAGACTACTTTATGTAGGAAAGTCATTCATAGTCCACAGCAATGCCATTCATATCTTAAACATGCTATTGATAGCAACATCTCAAGTTTTAATTCATATCTCCTATAACTATTTAAGCTATTCAACAAGTAGTCTTAAGAAGACATTTATATCTTTCCCTGAAGACTATAGTCTAGGGATTAATAGTGTTAACATGAAAAATGACTTTCTTATACAAAGTTATGATGGCAAACTACAGTTGGTTATCATAATTAGCTATATGCTATATGATAGGTTTATATCATGAAAAGAATTAAATCTATTTGCACTCAAACCTAATCACAAATTCTTTAGTTTCAATAAGAAATTAGGATACTTTTGGTCAAAATCCTGCTAAACTTCTTCATCAATAAGATGTTGCATAACCTTATTTTCAATAGATCTCCTATATAATGCCATGTCATATCCTTTACTATGTTCCTTGATTTGTACAATCACTTCAATTTGGGGGTCAACAGAAAATACTATAGTATCTCATAATAAACCTTTTCCCCTTTTATGTTTTTATCAATCTATTGGCTCTTCCTATAGATTGGATAGGTCTCATTTCCAATATGCTCTTTCCAAAAGAGCACAAAATTATACTTGTAGACATGAATTGATTCCTATCCAAATCCTAACTTATTGAACTATTTCCTTATATCATAATGTGATCTAGGCAATTTATTATTCTTCAGTAGTGTTTCCTTTAATAAATTTTGTAAAGAGTTAAACAACTTATTAGTCCACTTATGTATTACTTTTAGATACATAATGTAATGTCCCGAATTTTCAATTCTATTATTTTGAATCTTTAATTTCTGAGGCGGTAGAAACGAAGAGCATGATTGAATTAGTCTGGTGGGTGAATTTTAGGTCAAAGGAACTTAAGTATAAGGTAAACGAAATTTTGAGAGAAAAAGGGGTGGTAGGGAAAGAATTAATTTTCCTAAATAGTATGAATGATCAGAGAAGGTTAGGAAACCCTAAAAAGGGAAGTTGTCTGAGTCTGAAAGTGTAAGGAATTTTAAATAGACAGAAACCCTATGGACTAAATTGCAAAAGTGCAGAATCGGGTGTGGTTAAAGTGAAAGTAATTAAGGCTTTGGAATTTAATATGAATAACCAAGAGTTTGGGGTGCAATATGTGATTTTAATTAGTGTGACCAATGGACTTATGACAAGTGTCATTACTAGAAAATTAATGGCAAGAATAGCCTTACTTTTGGTGAAAAAGGACTAAAATACCCTTGAGAATCTTAGAAATGACCAAATTGCCCTAGAAGCTTCTTGAAAAGTCTTCTCTCTTCTCCTTTTTCAAAAAAGCTGCAGAATTTCTCCATGAAAGAAGCTTAGACGTGAGAGAGAGAGAGAAAGAAGAGAGAGGAAGTTTCTCATAGCTTTTTCACCTAAAAATAGTGAGATTCAAGCTAAGGTGTAGAAGGGAAATTTGTTCTTCTCCTCAAGCTCTATCCATTGGTGTGCTTAGAGTGAAGAAAGGCTCAAGTTTGGTTAAGTTTGGGGAGTCCCAAGTGAGGATTTTCAAGTTGCACTAAGAGGTAAAAATGCTCTCCTCTAAGAGCTCTTTAATGTACTCTTCTTATTTTCTTGAAATCTTGAAGTTGGTAAAGTTAAGGGTGATTGAACATGGAGTTTAGGAGGATTTGAACATATTTGATGATGTTTTGAATGTTGTAGTGTTGATTTATGGTTTTGGTTTGGTGTAAAAACAACAAGAAATCATGGTTACACACCTGGGTTTTGAGGGTATAATGATGCATGTGTAGTATGGGCATGATGTGTTTAGAACTTGGCTAAGTTGGTGAAGTTAGAATAAGTTTTATGAATTATAAAGCCTATGAAAGGTGAAATTTTGATTGTGGAAGTGTTTGTGTGCAGTTTCCCTTTTTGAGAAGCCAAAACTATGGATGAGAAAAGAAGGGAGGAAGGAATTTTAGCTGTTTAGTGTGTTTTCGGAGGATCAGCAAGGTACACGGGGTAGAACACGGCCCGTGTTGTACCCCGTGTTCCTCGTCGAAGCTGATCAGTGTTCTACACGGGGTGCAACACTCCCTCGTGTTTACCTCAGGACTGAAGGGCAGTGATGTACACGGGGTAGAACACGGCCCGTGTTCTCCCCCGTGTTCTTCTCTGATTAAGCCAGTGAAGCCTTGAAGCCATCCAGTGAGAAACACGGCCCTGAACACGGGGTATGGGACCCCCGTGTTCTTTGCTGAGTGATCTTTTTGGCTTTAATCCTTCATGTTTTGCATGGCTTTGCCCTTGGATCCTTTTCTAATGTTCTTATGTGTTAGTTCAAGGTTGGAAAGTAAAGTATAGAGCATCTAAGTATGCATTTAATTAGGTGGAGAAAGTAAAGAATACATGAGGATTAGGGAAAGTGATAATGTTCTAATATAAGCTATGATGTGTATTTGTATAGACTGAGGAGTGCCATCTTGCCAGGGCAAGAGAAAGGGTAAAGGAGTTTTTGGTGAGAGCAAAAAGGAACATCACATTGGAAGCTTGTGAAAGGTAGCTAGCTTTATCCTTAAGCTTTGTTTTCTAATTACATGATTTTATGTGTTTTATGCCATTGTATGGAATGAATATGAAATTGCTGTGTGCGCATTCCGGGAAGACAGTAGAATACTATGTTCGGCCTATGGCTCGGGTCCCCGGAATGATATTGTGAGTGTTGTGGTACCTATGGCTAGGGACCTCGGGAAGACAGTGTGATACTGTGTTAGGCCTTTTGGCACGGGAATCCCGGGAAGACAGCGTGATGCTGTGTGAAGCCTAGGTACGATTGTTTGAGATGGCCATCTAGATATTGTGATAAGTCCTTAAATGGACTTGATGATTGTTGTGAATTGCTGTGTGCGTGATGCGTATTTCCTATAATAGTATAATATTGAATATGTTGATGAATGATTATTGGATTTCGAAACGTATGTCTTAATTGCTTAAGGATCTGGAGTGGTTTGAAATGTTTTTATAGCACTAGTTAGCTACTGAGAAACTTTGTTTCTCATGTTTTCTGTATTGTGACTAACCATTCCAGGTGATGCTTCCAAGGGCTCTCACGATAAAGGGCAATAGTATTTGACGTTGTAAATACTTGTATAGTTGATGACATTGTATATGATGGATGTACAATTTGTAAAGTTGAACTTATGAGTAATTATATGACTTTTGATCATGTGTTTGAGATAAGCATATTTGAGATATTCCGAGTAATTTGGAGCAAATAGCATTTTAGTATGCGCTAATTATCTATTAAATGAGGAATAAGGCGTTATTAAGTAAGGGAGTTACACATAAGCTTAACTAAGAAATTTAGTAAGAAAAATTTATGCAACTAGGATACAATTTTGTTTCAACCTTTGCAAATACGTCATTGAAGCTTTAGCCATAGGATATATCCCCCCTAAGGTGTGCTTATTCTAATCTTTGTTATTGTCATCCACTTCATTAGTGGCATAAGGGCCAATAAAGTCATATATGATATCATTTATCTCATCAACATTGTTGAAGGTGCCCCATGTAAAACATCAGCTCTGGATATATAGTCTTTACCATGACAAACCTAAATCATATACAACGAATCAAATCCATTATTTATTATATGTACCCCCGTGGTATCTAATGTCATGTACAACATATTTAAATACTTCTTACATAGATATTATACTAACCCCTTACCATTGACAAAGTTTTTAACTCTCTTCATCAATATAGTAGCATCATCCCAGTATTCATTAAATAATCGATCTCACAAGGTTATCCATCTTTTATTAATGGCATGTTGTAACTAGCTGACAATGTCATAAGTTATTATATGATTTATTTATGTGTGTATATTTATTATGTGCTTTAAATCCACCTTATCACTCTAACTCTAATAAGTATGGTCCCATCTCATTTGAGATATTCTTATAATTATTGTCTCGACTTATCCAAGATACGTTTCATACATATAGAAATTTCAACAGCATCTCTTTATAGTTTTCCAAATGTGTATACTATACATTAATATAATACACATCTAGAGAATAATTAAAAAAGAAGAAATTTCTATAAAATGAATTGATTAATAGATAAATTGAGCATAATAATTAAAAAGACATCCTTTAGATTGTCCAAAATTTTAAGACAATTTAAGGGTTGGTTTGTCTAGAAAGATCAACCAATTGTTGAAAGTGTCTAAGGTTATAGTATAAGTGTATTTTAAATTTAACCAATTGTAATTTTTTATTACAATAATTTTAATAAAATCCTAAACTTATCTATTTATATGTTGTTATTTGATAATTCAATGATATATATTCGAATAGTTAATTCATCATTAACATTATCTATTATTTTTATACTATTTTAAATGATTATTTAGTAATATAAATATTTCATATCATCAAACATTACGTATATTTAATTAATTTAACCCTTAAGATTTATTATAAATTAGTATCCTCTTAATATAACTTTTATTTTTACATGATATAATAAATTAATCACTTTTATATGACTAAACCATCACATTAAATGACAATATTTTTTTATTATTCATTATTATTTAAATTTTTTATACTTTAAGTTATCACTTAAATTATGAAATATTTTACATCATAGAAAATTTAAATATTAATTATTATTATGGTCAAAATATTATATGGCCATTTTTTATTTACCTGTGTTTTTATACAATAGAGGAAATTAATAATAGTTATATGACTTACTTCTATTATTAAATTATTATATATTTTATTATCCATTATTATTTACATTATTATTTTAAATTCTTCAATTATTAAATGTTTGACATCATAGATTTTTTTTATTTTTATTAGTGTAATTATAAAATTATCATGCTATTATTCTTCAGATATTTCATTCTTGTATAATATAATAAATTAATTACCATTATACAACTTATATATAATATTAAATTGTTACTTATTTCATTATCAATTACTACTTATGTATCTAGTATTTTAAATTGTTACTTCATTTCTTCTATAAAATAATAGATTAATTACCATTATATGACATATGTATTATATTAAATTATTATACATTTTGTTATTCATTACTCCTTACACTTTTAATACTTTAAATTATTATTTTCATTCTTACATAATATAATGATTCAATTATCATTATGTCACTTACTTATAACATTAAATTATTATATATTTTACTAACTTCTTATATTATTAGTGCTTTAAATTATTATTTTCATTTTTTTATAATATAGTATATTAATTACCATTATATGACTTATATATAGTATTAAATTGTTATGCATTATTATTCATTACTATATATATTTCTAGTACTTTAATTCATTATTTCAATTTTTCTATAAAATAATAGATTAATTACTATTATATGACTTATCATATTAAATTATTTTCCATTTTATTATAAAATATTCCTTTACATTTTTAGTACTTTAAGCTATTATTTTCACTCATACATAATATAATGATTTAATTATCATTGTGTCATTTACTTATAATATTAAATTATTATGCATTTTACTATTCATTACTCCTTATATTTTTATTATTTTAAGTTATTACATTCATTCTTATGTAATATAATAAATTAATTACCATTGTATGACATACTCATAATATTAAATTAGTATATATTTTATTATCCATTACTACTTAATTTTTATTATTTTAAATTATTACTTAAATTATAAAATATTTTCCATCGTAAAGAATTTTTTATATTCATTACTATAGTTATCAAAATAAATTATTGCCATATTTTTATTGCTTTCATTTTTATTACATTTAACAATCTAATAAAAATTATACGATCTACTTAAATGCTTCTTATTCATATTAAATTTTTATATGAAGACTTAATCAAGTTATTTTGTAAATATTCAAATCATATATTTGTTAGTATTTTATATGACTACTCAATTTACTAAAATTTTCACATTATCAAAGATTTTATATTTTCATCTATATAATTATCAAAATTTTTATTTATTATTTTTATACACTTTTACTTTTAAAATAATCTAATATTTTACTTATTGTAATTGTCAAAATTGGTACAAATTTTATTGTCTTATTTTCTATCATACTTGCTAGAGGTTTAACACAATAAATATACTAACTTCTACAACATATTAATTTCATCAATCAACACAATAAAGTATTAAAATAAATTAATATTCAACTATTATATCAATATTATCAGGTATTTGAAAATATTATCGAATATTTGAAGCAATTATCATATAAAATTATGAGAAATTATTTTTTCACATAAGATATCATATTAAAATAATCAATTCTTATTCATGCTATTAAACAAAATAACAATTATATTAAACTAATTTATGGTAGTATGAATTTATTTTCATGTATAATATTAAAACTATTAAAAAATTTAGTATATGAACTTTTTCAACATACATTAACACAATAATGAACTAACAATCAACAAATTAAATAAAAAATGCAGCAACACAACTACTTATTTAATTATATAATATAAAAGAATAAGTAAATAAATATAAAAATATTATAAAAAATAAAAAATATTGGAAATGACATATTTGGCCGGAAGAGGTTGGATAACAAGAGAAAGATGGAGAGTTGGAGACAAAAGTTGTAGAGAAATGGTGAAATGAAGGGGGAAAAGCAGATAGATAACATATATAGATGTGGTCTATATAGATGACATTTTGTCATCTATATAGGTCTAAATGTCATCTTAATAAGTTGATAAGAGGGGTACATGTATCATTTTTCCCCTCTAACCTATTAAAATGATAAACATCCTCTATAGTGATCTATTTGTCATCTATATTAGCTAAAGATAAGGGGGTATATGCATTATTTTGTATTTTTACTCTATTTAGATAACAAATTATTGTCTATATATCATAAAAAGTTATCTATAATTCTAGCCAAAATTTGATAGCCAAATTTTTGGTAGTTCCAAAAATTTCAACCCTATCCAGATGACTTTTTGTTATTTGTATAGGATTTTTTATATTTTTTTTAAATAAAAATTTTGGATACTTTTATAGATGACATTTTATCATCTATATAAGTTTTTTTTTTAATTTTTTTTAAAAATAAAAAACTTTATACAGGTGACACATGGTTGTCTGTATGGAGTTTCTTTTTTTTTCTCAAAAATAAATAACTATACAGATGAAAAAATCATCTGTATAGCTTTTTTTAAGTTTTGTATAGAAAATTCTAGAAAATCTATACAGATGATCAAGTTTTTATATTTTTTATTGATTTCATCTGCATAAACTATAATTGTTATAATGATATTTTTGAGTTAGATTTGATTAAGATAGAGTACGTAAGGATGAAGGAGGCTTGGGAAACCTTTTTCCCACATTTACTATTAGGACTTTTCCTATTTTCCTTTATATTTATAAAATTTGAATATAGATGATACATGATTTTATTTGGTATAAATTTCTTATCAAATCTAGGGAATATAATGTTGTAATGATGTTTTTAGTGATTTGATTGGGTATTTTTGCTTAAGGAATGAGTTTATGATGATTATGTTGTAGATGAACAATGAAAAACTATAAAATTTTTATGAATGTTCTTGAGACAATCCATTGCATAATTAATTTTGAAGGTAATCTAATGTACCATTAATTCTTGAGGTAATCTAACTATACAATGAAAATTTAATGAGAAGGTTAGTATATTAGCTAAAAATGACAAACATGTATTGCATAGTTTCAATTATAGAGCTATTAGCCTATGACATAAAGGCATAACCATGCAAAAATGTAATTAAGGGAATGAAATAGAAATGATCAAGGATCGATGTGAAAAGTTTCAAATTTGGAGGAGCTAAATATAAATTTATCAAAAAAGTGGGAAAACATATTATTTTCCTAAGTTTGTTTCAATGGAACCTCACCCTTGCAAGTTATCTGTCAATCCTGCCTTAGTATTAGGTTACTTGCCTTAACAGGTAACAAGCATTAATGAATACCGCATTGTTGATATAGGTTATTGAAGGTGATAGGATATTAATCTTCATCATTGATTCAATGACAAGCAAAAACTCAATGATTTCCTTATTTCACTTTATAGATCATAAAAATTTGCTAGTGACTTCAAAACTTCTTAAGAAGGTTTGTGATACTATTTGGATGAATTTTGTTTAAAAACTTTTGTAGCATTCTCTTGCACAATACACCTAAAAGGTATTGTGCTTTCTTGCACAAGGTTTTTCTTCTTTAGTTTTTTAGTTTTTTGCGCTTACCTATGATTCTTGTCATTATTGTTATGCTTAATTATTAAGTTTATATTTCCAAATACTAGTTAGCTTATGAAAATTCCCATGTTTTAAAGTTACTACCATTTCCATAGGTTTTTCATTTTTCTTTCTCTAACTTACTACAATGTATCTTAAATATTGCTAATTCCACCAATTTAAGTCATTCACAATTTTTTATTTTGGTAATTTAAATTGTTCCTAATTTTGATTGTCAAGGGATGCTCTTCACCATTCTCTTGTACTTCATTGTTTTAACCATGATGGGTGGATCCCTATTTTAGAACACCGATTTGAATATTAAAAGCCTATTTAGTTTTTATTCAAGGATAATGATCAATTCTAATACCGCTTCTTCTTTGATCTCTTCAACACCCCTTCACTTCTAGGGAGGAAGTTAATCAAAATTGTTAAGAGGGCTAAAATAGAAATTATTAAAGGATTTATATGAAATTTTCTTAATTTTTTAGGAGTGAACTATGAATTCTATGAAGAATATAAATAAAATGTAGGGGAAAATTTTCAATTTTTCCCAAGCTACCCTAAACTTATGCATAGCTTTGTATCTACTCACTTTACAACCTAATGATATAGGAAATTTTCTCTATTTCATGATATCCTCACTTTTATGGCTATTAATATCACTACCTCTAGTGATGATTTCTACTCAAATCATTGAAAAAGTCTAATACTAGCCATCTCTTAATTAGACTAACACTATAATCCTTTTGTTCATAGTTGAACCTCTATGGAACAACTAGAGTAAATTATTAAGTTAAAAAAAAGAATGGATTTGTGAAGATTTTGCCTCATTTATGATTTTTACAATTATTACAAAAGATGGCTTGATCTGCAGTCATGATAGGGACTATTTCTTTGTATTTTATGGATATGTAATTTGATATGTTAACATGAAGTTGCCTTTGTTATTTTTTCCATTCCATTATTCTTTATTTTCTTAACCATTTAACTAGGAAGTTTAGGCCTTAGCTATATATTAGCTAGAGAATAAAGTGTTAGATTTTTGGGCAAGCTCCCTCAAGTGTTCATAAATGGAAAGAATCATGTTAGAGTTAAAGAAAATAAGTCTCCTTGCTAGAAAAATAAGAAGGTGAACTATTATTTCTTCTGATGTTGTATGAGCCCAATACCTCACCTATGTAATATCCTAATTTTACTATTTTATATGCTTCAAAATAATTAATATCAATAAGGATAACGAAATTATATTTTAAGGTGAAATATGAGCATTTAAATTTTTACTATGCAAAATTAGCATGATTTTATACAATGGAATTATTATCTAAATGTTATTGGAACCTTTAGAAATTAATAGTGAGAAATATGTGAATTATTTTAATAAATGGTTTTACTAATAAATTATGAAATTGTGAGAAATATGATATATATAATAAATAAAAAAGTATTAATGATTTAATAAAATGGTTTCCTAATAAATATTTGAAATAAATAAATTATTTTTGAAAATTATGAAAGTTAGAGATATTTATTTTAGGAATTTTAATGAGAATTCTATAAAATTGAATTTTAAAAAAGGAATGAAGGGATAGGATTTTCTATCATAAAAATAGATGGTTAAGATTTAATTGGAAAAAAAGTTTATAGTACACCACAATACATAGAATAAAATCCTAAAGCCATTTTTTTTAATTTTTCCCTTATTTTATTATTTTTTGGGATGCCTTTTTTTTTTATTCTTTCTTTTCCTCCTTTTTTCATTGATATTCCCTTTCTCTTTTTTTTCAGCTCCCCCTTTTCCATTAGCATTCTCTCAAGCTCTCTCTCCTCTCTCCTATATTGCCTTACTTCCTCTCTCTATGTGAACGTCATTGTCATTACCACCTCGAGTGGAGCTGCTATGGCATGGAAGAGTGCTATCACGTGCTACTTTGAGTTTGCAAGACGCTAACCACCTGATACACGCCAATAAAAAGGAGCCAGAAGTAATAACATTCAAAGAAGTTGGAACCTATTAGTCATGTATGATTTCCAACAACCACCGACCATCCTAGCTTTTGGTATGATCCTTTCTAGCTATAGCGAGCTTGAGGTGTAATAGGATTCCAATTTGTAGAACAAGTAATAGTAGAATTTTGAAGTTTGCTTGCAATAATTTTGCAACAAGCTTTTCCATCCTTTGACACCGATAAGCTGCAAATGGCTCCTTCCAGTGATGGTGAGCATGAGTATATTATGAAACTTTAATATTTATGTTATTTTTTAGGAGATTTAAGAAAAATCCATTTGTGTATTTTGACTCATATGATAATATATTTGTAAAATATAAAGTTTTGCATTATAAAATCCTAAGATAGAATGATTAAAATATAAATAGAATATTTATTCTATTATTAAGGTAGATTCAAGCATGAATCAAAGAAACTAATTTTTATGCATATTTGAGATATATGGTGAGACATGAGAAAAATATAATTTTTATATTACAAAATGCCAAAATGAGATGCTTAGAATAAATATGGCATACTATGTCTTAATATTTTATGATGATTTAGTGTCTGATCTAAGAAATCCCATTTATGAAAGTTCTAATATGTTTGATGATTTGAAATTGAAATGAGGAAACCCAATTCCTTAGAACCATTTTGGAATGTTATACTGTACTAATTTCAGTAACGGTTATATATTTGAGAAAGCCCATGATATGAGTAATTCTGAATACCTAATGGTAGTTCTCGAATATAAAATTTTATGTTAAGGGATGTTGAGATGATGAGACTTGAGTAACTATATGGTATAAAATTTTAATACCTTAATTATTTTAATAATTTTATGCTCTAGAATATTGACATGTCATGATTTGGTTGTGGAATTGTAATGTTTAGAAAATGAATTAAGTAATACCCACATGCTTATAATCTATCATTATGAATAGTGAATGGAAAGAAAGTAAAAGAAGCTATGGATGATTAGGAGCTTTCTGATATGGATGGACAATCCTATCAGGTGAATATATATCTTATCATATATTAATATTTTAATAAAAGATAGTTTAAATGTTATGAATTGTATTCTTTTCTTGATAGTACATATTTCCTATTCATGCATATATATATATATATATATATATATATATATATATATATATATTCATGTATAAGCTCAGTTCCATAGAAGAAGTATACTTAGCTATTTAAGTGGTTGTTAGTTAATTCGAGTGTACAGTAGAAGTATGGTAGTAGTATTTCTAACTATTGATAGATTATGATTAAATTTCAATGATATTATATATTATCTAAAAATCTTGCCATTGATGGAATTGAAAATTATGATCTATGCTAGAGCAATGACATTGAAAATTGTAAACTATAATGAAGCAATGCTTTGAAAGTCGAACAAGAAGTTGCTAGCAAATTATATGAGATGATAAGATTGATTAAGAAATTAAAAGGATGGATATATGCATAGATATTATAAATGATTACATGATGTTATGTAATATTGGAACTTTGGTTGTGATTGGATATCATTGTTTAACATGATCACAAAGACTTGATATGATTATGATGATTTATTTATGTTTAAGCCTTAATGGCTATTTGTGAATATGATGACTAATTAAAAGGGGTAGTGTGATATATGATAAGGAGGTTATGTACTAATGAATAGTTAAGATTTCTATAAAACATGATATGAAATATAGACTTTAAGTTGTATGTAGGTGAACACTTAAGGTCTAGTTTCATATATTTTAGAAATCTAGGAAGTTTTATTTATATTTATCTTCTTATCCAATACTTAGACAACATGTGATTATTCAATATACTTGAATTAAAAATTAGTAATGGTTGATATAAGCTCACTGAGTTCACGTAACTCACTTCATCTTATTTTCAATGCTTTTTAGGTCAAGATTCAAGCCTTATGGCATCTATAGAGAATCAAGACCGCCTTACTAAAGGATTTAACAATTAGGATTAGAATCAACATTCAAATAGAGATTTGTTGACTTATATAATGTATTGAATTATTTATATATATAAGTTTGAATTTGTGTGGTATTATATGTATATTTAATGTTGTTGTATCTGGAATTGATACAAGTTTTTTATTTTAGGATGTGTACCCTTTGGGAAGTGTTTAAAAATAAGGGATACTTTATCCATTTTTTTTGTAAAATTTTAAGTGAATTTTGAATTCCCCTAAAAATATGGAGACTTTTATTTGATATATTAAAGAAATAACTGTTAAAGCTTTTGGAAATTGAGAATTAAAATTCACACTAATTAAGATAAGGTCAGCTCATAACAACCTAAGAGGGTAAAGAAAGAATAACTTTCAAAAATTGATGACATCATTGTAGAAATGCTCAAACAATTGCATGCCCTAGATTTACAAGTGGTTTTCAATCTATATCTTTATTTTTTGATATTGTGTTATTACTATATTTATTACTTATTATGGATTAATCATTTGCTTGTTACATTTCAAGTTATCATCATAAAGGGAAAATAATAAATTACCTAAAAGAGCTGTGATGTAGCCATAATGGTGTCAGCCATAAACTCAAGGCTAGCTTTTTAAAACTTCTTAGCTCCAACATACTCTCTCAGTGATCCTAGCCTCAACAATGAATGGAAGCTACTTTAGTTAAGTGGAATTAAAATAATAATGGTGACTATCATCAAGATCATAATTTGTGCAAGCAAGTGCAAGAAATATTGGAAATAATAATTTTTTAATTTTAATATATCTAAGTTCATATGTCTATTATGTTCATTATGTATGATCATGTATATTAAATATTAATGTACATATATCTAGATAAGTGTGACTCATGCATTTTGAAATATGTGTGCATATAAGAATATGTAATTCATGTATATTTAGGTTCATATAACTAATTATTAGAGAATCATTAATAGTTGTTAAAACATCACTTAGGTGAATATATATACCCCTTTATACCATGCATTTTCAATTAAGTAATCTAAGTTTTGCCTCTAAATATTCCTCTACCTCTAATAAAGTAGTATCAGAGCTTGATTCTCTAGTTTTGAGAGACGAGTGTTAATGAGCTTAGTTAAAATACAAAATAAGTAGTAATTTTGTTTAACCTCTTAAACTTATAAAGTAGAAATATGCCATTTGGTGTACACAAATGAATACCTTGCTTAAAGGTTAACAAGTATTAGATCTTGTAAAGAGAGGTTATAAAGAACTAGAGAATGAAGCATTTTTGAATTAACATCAAAGACAAATTTTGATAATGATTCATAAATTAGATGAGCTTGCACTTTCTATGATTTATGTAGCTTTGGATAAAGGTATGCTTGAGAAAGTTGCTTCTGTAACAAAGATGAAATAAGCTTGGGAGAGAAAATGTCTTCAAAGGAATTGATAAGGTGAAAAAAGTTTAGCTTCAACCATTATAGGCCATATTTGAATCTCTTCAAATAATAGAGACTAAGTCCATCTTAGATTATTTCTCTAGAGCATCAATGATTGTCAACAAAATGAAGGATAATGGAGAAAATATCTTAGATGTATGAGCGATTAAGATAATTATCCAATCACTTAATTCAAAAATTGAGGTCATCAATATTGCCATTGGAAGATCGAGGGATCTAAAGACTTTAACTATTGAAAAAATCATGGGCTTACTAGAAGCCCATGAGGAAAGACATAAGAAAGATCACCAATTTATGCCCTTTGAACAAAGCTTCATTTGAAAAATGATAGAGGAGAAAAGAGTTATAGAGGAAGAGGACAAAGAAAAGGTTGTGGTCATGGAAGTGGTCTTGAGCATAGTCAAGAAAGTAGAGGAAGAGGCAATGGTGGCAACTTAAATGATGATCAAAATAACTTTTAATTCAATAAAAGGCTGTAGGAAAGCAAGAAGAAGAGATAGAGGTAATTATTCAAGAAATAATGATAGTAAGCATAACAAATCTAATATTAAGTGCTTTAATTGTAAAAAAATTGGACATTATTCTTAGGAATGGTGAAATGCTATCAACGATATTGAAGAAAAGGCCAACCTCATTGAAGATAAAAAGCTAACTTTTTTGTTAACATAAAAGAGATGATAAAAATGATGACTGGAGTTTGTGGTGTCTTGATAATGGAGCAAGCAATCACATGTGTAGACTTAAAGAGAAGTTTGTAAACCTTGAAAAGAAGGTGAAAGGTAATGTTTCATTTGGAGATTCTTTAAAAATCCAAATTCAAGGGAAAGGAACAATCTTAATTCCCTTAAAAAATGGTAACCAAAAACTTATCATCAACATGTATTATGTGCCAAAATTGAAGAGTAACATCTTAAGTTTAGGACAACTCCTTGAATTTGGTTTTAAGATTTATATGAAACATAATTATCTTTTACTTAAAGATTCAAATTCTAATTTGATTGCAAAGGTGATCATGTCAAGCAGTAGATTGTTTAAGTTGAATATTAAGATAAATGGAGCAAAGTGCTTGAAGGCAAGTGTGCAAGATGAAACATGGTGTTGGCATATGAGATTTAGCCATTTGAATTTTGAAGCACTCAAGACAATGGGAGAAAAGAACATGGTGAAGGGATGCTTTCAATTAACTATCCTAATCAATTGTCTGAAACATGTCTCTTTGGCAAACATGCAAGAAAGAGCTTTCCAAAAGAAACCTCATTTAGAGTAGTTAAGCCATTTCAGTATATATTGATGTGTGTGAGCTAATCAATCCTTATTCATTTGGTAAGAGTAAATATTCCATACTTTTTATTAATGATTTTAGTTGAAAGACTTGGGTTTATTTTTTAAATAAAAAAATCAAAAGCTTTTGTTGCATTAAAAAATTTCAAGGCTTTCATAGAAAAAGAAAGTAGTTACAAGATCAAAGCTTTAAGATTTGATTGTGTAATGACCCTGAATTAGTACAATAATAAAACATATATATATAATAAAAAAAATAAAAAATTTTTTTATTGAGATTGTAATGACTGAAAATTTACTTAGAAACCTAAGAATATATTTTTGAAAATTTCACTTAGAAATTTTTTGAATTTCTGTACCCGGTAAAGCGAAAAAGTGAGAAAGTGAGTCGAAATTATAGTAAATTAATTCAAAAAATTAATGGATGATCAAAAATAATTTTCAAAGCTCAAAAATGGTTATGGGAAGTAAAAATAAAATTTTTAAGATATTTAGAAGCCTAGGGGTGAAAATGTAAAGAAAATAAGTAATTCAGGGCCGAATTGTAATAAACTCTTTTATCTTTTTGGCTTTTTTATTTTTTTGTTGCATAGGTTGGGTTGGCCCATGTTCTTTTCAGACCTAAATGTGAAAAATTAAGGCCCAAATTCGTGATCCAACACTAGCCCAAACTTCCAAGGGAAGCCAAGGACTAAAAAGAAAGAAAATGGTAAAATTTGGAGGCAAAAGTGTAATATTTGAAAATTTTTAATTTGTGTCTCATTTTTATTGGCTAAAACATGATTTGCTGGTCTGAAACTCAGCTACTTGGATGTCCTATGCAGCTCCCCAAGTGTCCCTAAAATCTCCCCAACATCCAAGGCAAATTTAATGTTGAAATTGATGAAAATTGTAGAATTTTTCTAGAAACTCTTTAAGCAATTTTTATATAAAACAAAAGAGGCTTAGCAGCAGCAAATTTGCTGCTCCTCTCCAACAAAAAATGTGACCACATAAGAGAAGCAACAAGGAAAGCTAGACAAAGTAGATTCAAGGGAAATTGACAAGTTAAATAGGTAGATTTTAATACCCCTAAACTCTTGTGAAATTCTTCTTCCTCTTAACTCTAAAATCTGATTTTTATTTCCTTGAATTCATCTCCCTCTTTCTTAGAATTCAGATTTGAAAAGAGGAAGAAAGAAGTAAAGATTTAAGGTGAGTAATAGCTTGTTATACATTTTATGAATTTCTAATGCTGGATGGTTATGATGAAAATGATTCCTTGGACATGATTTATGTTAGTTGCTGTGATAATTAGTTCAACATGATTTGAACATGTGATGATGTTATTGGAAGTGAGTATTTGTGTAATGTCCCGAATTTTCAATTCTATTATTTGAATCTTTAATTTCTGAGGCTGTAGAAACGAAGAGCATGTTTGAGTTAGCCTGGTGGGTGAATCTCAAGTTGAAAGGGATTAAGTGTAGGGTAAACGAAATTTTTGAAGGAAAAAGGATAGTAGGGAAAAGAATTTATTTTCATAAGCAGTATAAATGATCAGAGGAGGTTAGAGAACCCTAAAAAGGGGAGTTATCTAAGTCTGATAGTGTAAGGAATTTTAAACAGACAGAGACCCTATGGACTAAATTGCAAAAGTGCAAAATCGGGTGTGGTTAAAGTGAAATAACTAAGGAATTGGGATCTAATATGAATAACCAAGAGTTTTGGGGTGTAATATATGATTTTTATTAGTGTGACCAATGGATTTATGACAAGTTTCATTGTTAGAAAAATAATGGCAAGAATAGCCTTACTTTTAGTGAAAAAGGACTAAAATACCCTTGAGAATTGTCAAAATGGCAAGAATGCCCCTAGAAGCTTCATGAAAAGTCTTCTTTCTTCTCCATTTCTCCAAAAAGCTGCAGCAATTCCATGAAGGAAGCTTGAGACGTGCAGGAGAGAGAGAGAAAGTTTCTTTTGAATTTTTCACCCAAAAATAGTGAGTTTTAAGCTTAGTGGTAGAAGGGAAAGTTGTTCCTCTCATAAAGCTCTATCTATTGGTGTGCTTAGAGTGAAGAAAAGCTCAAGTTTAATTAAGTTTAGGGAGCTCCAAGTGAGGATTTTCAAGTTGTAGCAAGAGGTAAAATTGTTCCCCTCTAAAAGCTCTTTATTGTGCTCTTCTTAGTTTCTTGAAATCTTGAGGTTGGTGTGGTCAAGGGTGATTGAACATGGAGTTTAGGATGATTTGAATATGTTTAATGGTGTTGTAAATGTTGTTATGATGATTTATGGCTTGGGTTTGATGTAAAAACAACAAGAAACATGATGTACACATTTGGGTTTTAGAGGCATAATGGTGCATGTGTAGTGTTAGCATGATATGTTTAGAACTTGGCTAAATTGATGAAGTTAAATTGGTTTCTATGAATTTATGAAGCTTATCGGAAGATGAAACTTTGAATTGTGAAAGTGTTTATGTGCATTTTTCCTTTTGAGAAGCCAAAACTATAGATATGAAAAAGAAGGAAGAAAGGAGTTTTAGCTGTTTAATGTGTTTTCGGAGGATCAGTGAAGTACACGGGGTAGAACACGGCCCGTGTTGTACCCCGTGTTCTTCGTCGAAGCTGATCAGTGTATTACACGGGGTGCAACACTCCCCGTGTTTACCTCAGGACTGAAGGGCAGTAAGGTACACGGGGTAGAACACGGCCCGTGTTCACCCCCGTGTTCTTTGTCGAGTAGCCCAGAAGTGAACCAGTAAGGAACACGGCCCTGAACACGGGGTATGGGACCCCCGTGTTCTTTGTTAAGTGAACTTTTTGACTTGATTTCTTCATGTTTTGCATGGCTTTACCCCTAGATCCTTTTCTAATGTTCTTATGTGTCATTTCAAGGCTTGAAAACAAGATGTAGAGCATCTAAGTATGCATTTAATTAAGTGGAGAAAGTAAAGAATACATGAGGATTAGGGAAAGTGATGATGTTCTAATAAGAAACTATGATGTGTATTTGTATAGACTAAGGAGTGACAACTTGCAAAGGCAAGAGGAAGTGTAAAGGAGTTTTTGGTGAGAGCAAAGGGAACATCACATTGGAAGCTTGTGAAAGGTAGCTAGCTTTATCCTTAAGCTGTTTCCTATTTACATGATTTTCTGTATTTTATGCCATTGTATGGAATGTGTATGGAATTGTTGTGCACACATTCCGGGAAGACAGTGTGATACTGTGTTTGGCCTATGGCTCGGGATCCTCGGGGATAATAGTGCATTTGTTGTGTGTGGTACCTATGGCCAGGGACCTCGAGAAGACAGTGTGATACTGTGTTAGGCCTTTTGGCTCGGGAACCCCGGGAAGACAGCGTGATGCTGTATATGAGGCCTAGGTACGATTATTTGTGATGGCCATCTAGATATTGATATGAGTCCTTGAAGGGGATTGTTGATTGTTATGTGTGATGCACATTTCTTACAAATGGTAATGAATGAGGTGACATATGATTGATTGAGTTCGAAATATACGTTTTATTTGCTTAAGGATTTGGAATGGCTTGAAATATTTTTATGGCAATGCTAGCTACTGGGAAACTTTGTTTCTTATGTTTTCTGTATTGTGACTAACCATTCCAGGTGATGCTTCCAAGGGCTCTCATGATAAAGGGTAATGATGTTTGAAGTTGTAAATAATTGCATAGTTGGTGACATTGTATATGATGGATGTATATTTTGTAAATTGAACTTTTGTATAATTATATGACTTTTGCTCATGTGTATAAAGTACAAAATTTTGAGATTTTCCGTATTAGCTTGAGGTAGATGGTGAATGAGTGCGTAATAATCATCTAGTAATTGAGGAATAAGGTGTTAATAAGTAAGGGAGTTACAATTTGGATCATGAATAATGAGAATGGAATTGGTTTTGGCTGTTGCAAAGAAATTGTTAATATTATGTTAGAAATGGTATCAAGAAGAGTGAAAAATGCTGTTGAAATTCTGGTTGGTGAATAGTCACGTGGAACCTAGGTGATTTATCATCAAAAAATTTTATTTTTGATATCTTAAGGTCTCTTATGATGTGAGGTTGAATTCTAGAAATTTTGAGGATTTTTAGAAACTTTTAGGTATTTTAGAAGAATTTCCTAAATCAGGTCATCAGTGCTGTCCAGGAACAGGGCACTTTCACGTTGGCTTCTGTTTTCGAATTTCTTTGGGCATAAAATGATCATGAAAAATCGTGAAAAAATTCAGGAAAACCAATTAAGGTGTTATTAATATTGTGTAAAATTTTCATGGCAATCGGAGATGAATTGGTTACCCAATAAAATGGTGAAAACGATCTATTCATGACAAAACTGAATATGCCCAGTCTTGTTCACGAAAATTTTAGGAGTACCAAATGGTTGAGAAAATTCTAGAAAATTTTTTATGAATCACTATGATTGTAATGTAATATGGGTTAAAATTTTAGTAATAGTAAATTTTATTTAGTTCTTCAAATAATTCCTACCCTTATGCTGCTTAGTTAGGATCTATATAAAAAAAAATATTTTGTGTGACATGAATTGTTTAATTTGTGGGTATGACATATGAATTATTTAATTTGTATACATGAATATCCTTTAGGGTTTTATATGAGAATGAGCATAGAAGGATAAATGAAGCATAAAACACTTATGGCATAGTTGGTATTTTGACACATTCCTCGAGAAAAGTTGTGGTTGATGCATGTGGCGTCCCACAATTGTTTATTCTACTTACAAAATGTGGGAGGGAGAAAACATCCTTCGCATAGAAGGAGAGGAAGGGTAAGTAGTGGAGGGAAAAGGTTAGTGGCCTCGGGCCCAGGGTGGCGGGGGATAAGGTTGGACTGAAGATATAAGGTGACATTATATACCAACTAATGTCATTCCTCAAACAACGTAATATCTAAATTTGGGCTTTTAATTAGAAAAGCAACCTTAAATGGGAAAACCGAAAAAGGGCAATAACAAGTTATTACTCACTGAGTATATTTATACTCATTCTGTATTTTCTTTAAACTGTCTTTTTAGATAAAGACCATGAATCCGTGGACGCGCGGTAATACTTATAGAGGATATGCCACAACACCCATTGGAACGTATGGAATAGAGTTGCATATAGAGATCCGGGTCACTCCTAATGAAATAAATATTTTGTATCATATGGACTATTGGCCTATGGACAGGGAGCCAAATGTCCTTGAGATTTTCTTCCCACTAGTTTTGGTCACCCCGGATGACGATTCCGGGAGCAACGTGACACCGTTAGGGCCCATAACACCTAGTTCCAGTTCTCCTCCAGAATCTGATTCGGAGGAGGAAGGCCCTAATTGGGTTAGTGAGTCAGATGACTAGGTTTAAAGTATTTAAAGTTATAATGGACTTATCTTTATAAATATTTTTGTGCTGTTATATGTATATTATTTTGGTATTTTAACTCTTTATTACCTACTTTCTTTCAGCGCGCCCTAATATTATTTTTATAAGTGTATGCGATATTGTGCTGTCTTTACAGGCTAGTAAGGATATCTTATCAGTGTGGAATGTTGATTGGATATCTTTATGCCGATCACAATTAAAGCATGTCGGTCGTGATAGATTGAGAGAAAAATTCACTTCCAAAGAGTTTAATGAATTTTGTGAAACTCATGGAATTTGTTATCATTTTAATAGTTCCAAAATCACCACAAGAAAATGGAGTAGCTAAATAGAAGAATAGAACTATTCTTAATATGGTTAAGTGCATGCTAATGCTTGAGGAATTTTAAGTCAAAGTTATTTTCTATGCACTTTATTTGTCTAATTGCTCACCAACATTAAATGTCAAAGATCAAACCCCATAAGAAGCATGGAGTGGAATGAAGCCTAGTGTCAATCATATATAAGTCTTTAGAAGCATTGCATATGTTTAAGTACCACACTAAGAGAGATCCAAGATTGATGATCGGAGTGTTAAATGTGTCTTTATTGGCTATGACTCAAATTCTAAATGCTATAGATTATACAACCTAAGTAATGGCAATGTAGCAATGGGCTGAGATGTTAAATTTGATGAAAAAGTAGCCCAGAGTTAGGAGAACCAAGAAGAAAGAATCTATAATTTTCTCCTATATTTTGGAGAAGATGAGCAAGAGTCCATAGTACTAGTGCAACCTATAACTCCACCTTCTTCACCTATTCTAAACTATTAAACATCATCATCTTCTAAAGGAAGCTCAAATGAAAAACCACGAAAAATATGAAGTATCATTGATTTGTATGAACCAACTGAAGCTATTGAATTGTTTTGCCTTTATACAGATAGAAAGCCCTTGAACTTTGAAAAAGCCATAAATAATCACTAATGGAGAAAAGCCATGAATGAAGAAATCAAAGCCATTGAGAAAAATGACACTTAGGAATTAACAATACTTCCTAAGGGTCATGAATTTATAATAGTCAAATGGGTGTACAAGGTGAAAAAGAAAGCCAATGGAGGTAGAGAAATACAAAATGAGTCTTATTGCTAAAGGCTACAAACAAAAGCATAGAGTTAATTATGATGAGGTATATGCACCTATTGCACACATGGAAACAATTTGTTTGCTCATTTCTTTGGCAACATAAATGAAATGGACAATATATCAACTTGATGTGAAGTTGGCCTTCCTAAATGTCTATTTAAAAGAAGAAGTCTATGTTAAGAACTGTTGGGCTAAATTATCAATGGACACAAAGATAAAGTTTTGAAATTGAAGAAGGCTTTGTGTGGTTTAAAACAAGCACCCTAAGCATAGAATAGTTGCATTGGCAAGTACTTTCAAGACAATAGGTTTGTTTGTTACCTTAATGAGTATGGGCTTCACATCAAATTTTATGATAACAGAGATATTTTGATTGTTTGTCTTTACATGGATGATCTTATTTTCACAAGAAACAATCTAAGCCTTTTTAAAGAATTCAAGAAAGTTATGACATTTGGATTTGAGATGATTGATATGGGACTCATGTCATACTATTTAGGTCTGGAGTTGAAACAAGTGGAGGAAAGTATCTTTGTTTCTCAAGAAGGTTATCCAAAAGAAGTTTTGAGGAAATTCAAAATGCTTGATTGTAACCCTATAAACACACCAATGGAAAGTAAAGTAAAATTATCAAAGGTGGAACATGGAGAAAAGGAGAATACCATACTTTCAAAAGCCTTGTAGGAAACTTGAAATACTTAACTTGTACAAGGCTTGATATTCTCTTTGCAATTGGAGGAGGGAGTTGTTTCATGAAAACTTTAACTTTTACTCACATGAAAGTTGCTAAGTGAATTCTTCATTATCTTAAAGGTACTATTAACTATGGGCTATTTTATTCTTCTAATAATTTCAAGCTCATGGGATTTTGTGATAGTGATTTTGGAGGAGATATTGATGATAGAAAAAGTACTATTGGATTTATATTTTTTTATATGCAATAATGTTGTTTCTCGGTGTTCTAAAAAACAACTAATTGTCACACTCTCAACTTGTAAATCTAAATATATGGCAGCTGCTTTTTCTACTTTTCATGGTATATGGCTTCGAAAGTTATTGAAAGAACTTTACTTTTCTCAAGATGGACCAGTAGAATTTTGTATTGATAATAAGTTTACTCTAGCACTTGCACAAAATCTAGTGTTTCATGATTGAAGCAAACATATAGACATGAGGTATCATTTTATTAGACAGTGTGTTGCTAAGAAAGAAGTTAAGTTGTATTATGTGAAGACTCAGGATCAAATTGGAGATATTTTTATGAAACCCTTCAAATTTGAAGACTTCTGAAGATTGCAATCAAGGTTAGGAGTCAAGAAATTCCAAAATTAAGGAGGATTGATGGAAATAGTAATTTTTTAATTTTAATATGTTTAAGTTCATGTCTATTAAATTATATTCATTGTATGTGATCATGTACATGTATCTAGATAAATATAATTCATGCATCTAGAAATATGTGTACATCTAGGAATATGCAGTTTATGTATATTTAGATTCACGTAACCAATTATTAAAGAGTAATTAATAGTCGTCGAAGAGTCACCTAAGAGACTATATATACCCCTTTATACCTTACATTTTCAATCAAGTAATCTAAGTTTTCTCTCTAAATATTCTTCTACCTCCAGTAAGAAGATGCAGAAGAGATCAGAATGATGGGCAAGGCTCCCTTCCCTCGCCTTTGATCCTGGTGTGCTAAAGAGACACAACGTCAACATTATTGTGGTGAATTTTATGGATTGCGAAATTGAAAAACAAATGTTAGAGGCCTATCGTATGCCGGGGCGTGCACCTTGCGATTATCATCCTGCGTCCCACTAGATGGCTCGGTAGAGAATTGGGTGTTGGACTTCCTATTCCATGATGGAATTGATTACTACAACATTTCTAGCGACTAGCTTTTCTATGCCAGAGATTGCAAGGCGCTGGAAGAAGATATGAAGGCCAGCAAACTAAAGGACTTCCCGGGTTTCATCGTTAGTTAGCTACTCCGGGCGACCACCTGCATCCTTGTAGCGGAGAAGGAGGTCCGTTGACTGAGTAAAATTTTCCATCAGACTAAAGCCGGAGCCACGGGCCACTATAATCATCTTGTCCAAGACCTTCAATCTACACATAAGACCGTGGAGGGGATCTTGAAATTGGTTGCAAACAATGAAAAATAACACAAAAACAAAGAGAACTAATTAATGAAGCTAATCAAACAGATCCAACAATTAAGGGACTTCTGTGCAGAATTGAGGAATACTACTAATCAAGCCGTTGAAGAGGCTGGTGCTCATATGTTCAGAGAGAACTAGAAGGCAATCACAAAGGGCTGGAAGGAGACCACAGAGGGCTTAAAAGTGAAATTTGAGCGCGCTGAAGCTAATTGCAACAATGGATTGGAAGAGGGGGTTTGGTGAACTGGAAAAGAAGGTTGGTGATAAAGAGGTGGATATCTTTGAGAAAATCAAGAAGATCGAGGTGAAAGATAGAAAGATCAAGTACCTCAAGGAACTCTGTGAATCTGCATTCGATTTAGGCTTCAATTTATCCCTGGATCAATTGACTGCCTTGAACCCGAAGTTCAATAACAATTGGACCATCACATATTTGAGCTCACATATTTTTCACCCATCGCCCAACAGTATGATAGTCAGAGGTCTATAACAGTTTTTAATACTTTGAAAAGTACAAAAATGTAAATGTATGTGAGCCCTCAAAAACTAGTTTTCGGACAATAAATTTGATTGATGACATTTGCACCTCTAACCACATCGAACTCAATTTTTTGGCCATTAATGATTATGAAATATAGCAAAACTAAGTAAATTACAATTTTTTTAGCCTTTTTGTGCATAAATATTATTGGAAAAGGTCTTTAATTTTAATTTGATGAGATCATCAATTTAAAATATGCATGATCGGAATTATAGATATCTACTCTAGTCGAGTGAAATTGTTTACACGAAAAGAATTTCAAAAGTTTTTTTGTACAGATACGTTGTATTGGAAGGAAATGAACTAACATGATGGCAAGGGAATTAAACGAAATGACAAAAAGGTTTTGTGTTTGTGGGGTTAATTGATCAAAAAAATCTCAAGGATCCATTTTTTATTTTAATTTTGCGATTGCTCTTACCATGCTCTTCCTTTCATATGACCAGCAATGCGGAGAATATGGAATGCACGAATAGATCATTGTTCAGCCATAAAAATGGTCAATGGAAGACAAATTTCTCGATGATATGAGGGTTCTACTTAGGACCCAGTTCTCAATAGAGTTAAAACATTATAGTAAAAACATAAACTAAATCAAATCCACATTTTCCAGAGAAATTGTGGTTGTCAAGTCAAATTCTACATTCTGTCAATCCCCTAATTTTCTCAATGAGCTTGGTAGGCCGCTAAGGACATGAGGAAAAACATTGGGTGGTCACCAACAGAAAGACATGGAGGCTTACCGAGGGTATTCTTTCAAATGAGTTCTGCTACTATATCTTACATAATAATCAAACTTGCCACTTAGTTCTCTGAGGAAGCCGACTTCTGGGAGTCCCTGCTTCATATTCTTCTTTGTGCTTTTGCTCCGAGGATTTCTTCTTGCTTTTCGTTCTTTTCGGCCTATATTCTTCTTCGTCACTCCATTTAAGGTAAGCTTCACATTGGCAAATTGTTGCTATACACACAAAATTTCCCAATAAAAAAATTTATATGAAACAAATAATTTTATTGATTTTATGAAATAGAGTACAATCTCTAATTTTTTTTAAAAAATGCAAGGTGATCCTTTAATTCTTTTCTTCAAGTTAGGTTTGATCGAGGGCTTTAAGAAACATGATTTTGAATTAGATGGTTGAATTTGTTTTCAAACAAGAGTTTAAAGAAGTTAATGCTTGATTTTGAATGAAGGCTTGAAGAAGCCTGACTTAAACTCAAAGGTTGAATGTTTAAGTTTGATGGAGGGCTCGAGGAAGCTTGATTTCTAATTAGATGGTCAAATTTAACTTCAAACAAGGTTTGAAGGAGCTTGATCTCAGTTGAAATGATTGAATTTAATGAGTTTCATGTTTGGAAAGATTCAAAAGGCTCGAATATTGGTGTTGAAATATTCAACTTAGAATGGATGTTTTTTTATGAAAGTTAGAGATTTCAAATAGCTTTATCTTTGTTGGTAGATCTTTGGAAGATTTTCACGTTTCTTTCTTTGATGACTTGTTGATCTCAATAGCACAAATGAACTCCTTATTTATACTAATCCCAAGGAAATCATCCATACGACTTAAGCAATATGGGACTTAATATATTTATATTAATCTCCTAAACTACAAATTTTTGTTTTAACTCAATGTGAGATTTTATAAAAATAAAAAAAATAAACAACTAATTTTATGATTTTTTTTTTGGGCTTAATTTAATTTTGCTACCTAAGAGATTCTTAGGGAACCCACTTATTTTTCATGTGGGATTTTAAATTTTAATAAATAATTTTTTATTACCTATAATTTATGAGTTGAAAATTAAATAGATAAATTTTTAATTATTCATAAATGCCCTTTCAAGACTTGTTCATGAACTTGAACACAATTTCATCTGAGTGATCAAGTTTTAATTCTACTTTTGAATTTTATTTAAAGTAATCTTCTTTTTGGATTATTATTATTATTATTATTATTTGGACCAATTATCAACTTTAATTTCAAATATAAGTGAATTAGGACTCCAATTCCATAAATAGCCATATAATTCATTCACTTAAGTACATATACATGTACTTCAATTTCATTTGCTTAACACTCATATTGCATTTCAATTCCATATTTGTTAGTCTCAGCATATATATATATATATATATATATATATATATATATATATATATATATATATATATATATATATATATATATATATCCATGCATGTTCATCACAAGTGCCTATCCATGCATGCATTCATGTTTATCACCTCACCTCAATCCATTTCTTTCATTTTCTCTTCATTATCACATCTAATAATAATAGTTGAGATTGAGTCAAACTCTTCTAACTTTATTCTCCCTCTTTTATCTTCTTGTAAAAATATTATTCATCAAGAATTTGAGATAAAGACTTGAAATCTTGAACTTTGAGTTCTTTTGAAACTCTAACATTTAGGTATCATGACAATAAATATAACTCCCTTATTCTCTTTTTCTTCACATCACAATAATTTTGAAATTTGAAATTAGCTCTACAACTCTTCTTGCTACCTTATTCTCTCTTTCTTCATTATTATTATATCTTTTCTCATGTTGGTATTTTTTTCTTCTTTGTTTGTGCTGCCACTTTTTTTATTTCATGTGTTATTTTTTGCAAATGCATTTAGCAATATTCTCTTATCATTCCAAACTTAATTAGTAAGTCACAACAATCAATAGGTTGATCCTTTCTACCTTATTTTACTCTCTACGCATGATATATGTTGCTTATATTGGATTATATTTGTTCATTCCTACCCATTGTTAATGAATTATGACTGTCTAAATGCATATCAATGTTTGTAGTAGTAACTTACATCTTAAGTCGTTAGGTCAATAATGAAGTGTTTGAAAAACAATTATCCTCTACAGCTTCACCTTTTAAAACAATATGAAGTTTTGTTGGTTGAAAAGTATGTTTATGACATACTTTTTTGTCTTTGTATATACATTCTTCATCCTTCAACTCAATCAATGGTGAAGGCAAAAATTTAAAGTTAAGGGGGGTCAAAAATAAAATATTATGAAATTTAAAGGGGTCATATAAATTTTAATAATATATATTATATTAAAATTTGGAAACTAAGGGGCCACTCTAGCCCTCCCTACGCCACTGAACTCAATGTTACTGATTTTTTTTTCTTTTTTGCATTTCTTCCATGTAGATTTAATGGCAAAATTTTAAATATATGCCACAATTTACATGAGCTTGATTGCTTTGGCTTAGACCATAGGTTCTTTCAAGCATCTGTGAGAGTGAAACGATAGCAATGCTTACAAGATGGTAAGAACCTATTTTCCTTTTAACTTAGGTTTGTCAACTTCAATTCATGCTTTGTTATTTTAACCCTCTCTCTTTCTTTATATCTTTTCTCGTTTTGCTCCCCCCTTCATTTTTTTCATTTATAGTGAATCTAAAAAAAATCTTGCAAAATCTTTACCATAGGACTTATTACTGTTGCTTTTAACACGTATATTTGTAGGATGAGCTTGTGTATGTACCTACCATAGCTCTTTCTAATTGTATTGCCCACTAATGCATGAGATAATAATGCAAGATGTCCCTTTGCTTTTAGTCAATGATGTGACTTTTTCTTTCTTGACACTTCATCTCTATATCATTATTTTCTCTCTATTTCTTTTATATTATAATACAAATAATGTGTTATTTTCATATTGAAGGATCACATTAGTGACAAGTAGCTTCATGGTAAGATGTGTGGACTTCTCTTTGTTGTATTGCTTTGTAAAATAACTTTTTCTCATTCTTGTTGTTTACAAATATTCACATAATATTGCAAGAATTTTTGGTATGTCTTTGATTGATTTTTCCTTTATATCTTTGTCTTCTAGGTTTCATGACTTTTTTCCAATACATGTAATAGTATTTTTTTAAATTAGCTTTGTCACTTCTTCCTTTTATCATTTGCGTTAGTCAATATAGAGCTTATCTACAAAGAGATATATGGTATCTATAATACTTTTTCTTGTTATCTTGCTTCGTGATTCGCTCTTTAGGTCTTTACATGTCCCACAATCAATTGTGTTCATACTGCCTTCAATCTTCAAGTGTATTTAAACCTTCTTGTCACTTCACGTATTTTTTTATATGTGTATTTCCTTAAATTTTAATATTAGTTTAATCATTATTAGTATTAACTTTAAATTACTCTATGTTTATATGATGATCGTGACCCACCATTTGGCCCCATCCATGCATTAACAACTTTGCCACTATATTAATTGGAAGATAGTTTATTTTAAAGATACTTCTTGACACTTTAGGAAACCATGTATGACAATCCTAACTCATCCATGTGATCTTAGAGAAAAAAGGATAGCATTGCTTGTTTATCAACTAGTCGTTGGTCCTCGTAGCCTTTGTTGATGTATCTTACACCTATGTTAATTCTTACTCGCTGGAGTATTTAATCTTTTTACGACTTTTACACTCCTAATCTAACATAATTTTCTTATTTAACTATAGTCTTGCTTCAATTTTCTCTTAATTCAAAGACAAACAAACCATCATGATGGCATTCCTTTATGGTTCAACTACATTTGCTAAAAGAAAGTTGTTTGGAAAAATCCAACCTAATTATTCAATGAACTTCTTTACGTTGATGATTATTAGGAATGTCTTGAAAACATTTACAATTATAATAAAGACATCTTTGTTAAGACCAAAGTATATGATGCCCTGTTTGCCTTTCTATTCATGTATCATAGCCATCCATTTTGAGCTCTGTGCAAGTTTTAGAGTCTTTTAACAAATAATCTTTTTATGATGAAATCATCTATGCTGCTATTGAGTTATAGAGCACTTGTAGTATGAGTGCTTCTATTTATGGTAGTGCAGCAAATATCTATTCCTTATTTTCTTCAATATTGCTAAATAGTAAATGATCACTATGAGATGTCTACATTAGATGGCTTAAGCATTCAATTAACAGTTTAAGTTTTGAGATTCAAGGCCAAAGATAATAGTTGGTGGCAATAGTAAAGGCTGGCTTTCATCATTTTACCTCATTAAGATTTGCTTTCATCATTCTGCCAATTATGACAAACTTTTGCAGTTATCCATGTTGAAACTAACTTCCACCATTCTACTTCATTAAGATTCACTTTCATTGTTTTGCTAATTATGACAAACTTTTGTAACTATGCAAATCAAAATAGACTTCCATCATTCTACTTTATTGAGACTCACTTCCAGCACTCTATAAATCATGATTGATCTCCATCATTTTTAACTTTTTTATCTTGCATTAGAACTTTCCATTCTTTATGATCCAAGTTAACCATCATTAAAGATTTACTTTTGTCACTTTGTCTTAACTAGACAAATTTTCATGATAATGTCATTTGAAGATGCTTAGAACCTTGCACCACCTTCAGGACTTTATATTTGGAGAATTTCATGAATTTTGCCTTTAAAGACATTTAAAACTTTACATTTGAAGACATTTAGTGTATCTCATCTAAAGCCATTTATCCAATTGAAGTCCATACTCTTAATGACATATAAGTAATTTATACTTAGTATGAGTGAGATTTGTGCATTTACTATGAAGGCCTAGGATTAGGATGCTACTTTCTTACCAAATTCACTTGTCTTCTTGCATACTTCATAAGTCATCACATATGTCTTAAGTTATACCTTTTGGCAAATGACAGATATCCTATATTGAGGGGGAGTGTTATCATCCTTGACATCAAGTTAAAGGTTTTCATTCTTGAACATGCATCCATATTAGAGATGTGACGAAAACTTCATGACATACTTATGAATCAAATCTTAATAATGAAAGAAAAAATGCATAACATATCAAACTTGTGAATGTATTGACTTTTGAATATGAAATCTTATCTATAATTTCACATTCAATTTTATTATTACACAAGGACATTCTTGTTTATTATTTTTATGAATGTACTTGTAACTTACTAAGTTGCTTATATACTTAATAAGGAATCAATTCAAACATAGTTCAACTTTTATTTTGATTTGAATTGGCCTTTCACAGTTTATACTTATGCAAGCCAAGAGTAGTATATATGTCTTAACTTTGATTTAGCCATTCATAATTTATACTCATGCGAGCTAAAAGTATTATATGATATTTTTTTTAAGTTATGCACAATTTATACTTTTGTGAGCCAGAAGTAATAAATCAATCTTGAAATTGATTTTGTCATTCACAATTTATACTTATGCAGGCTAGGAGTGTTACATGTGAATTTTTTTAAGTCACATATAGTTTATACTCTTCTAGGCTAGGACTACCATGTAATTTATCCTCATGCAATTAGGAAAGCTATTCACATGTAGAAGTGCAACAATTTTCCATTAATCAGATTAATTCTTAATCCACCTTGATTGACTAACTTATATGTGCCATTAGTGTAAACTTCTTAAACCATATATAGTCCATCCTATTTTGATAACAACGTATTGCCAATTCTATGAGTGGTGATGATAGGTCTTCTAATAGCTAATACCACATCCTTAATTTGAAAGGAATGTCGTCTCACCTTTTTATTGAATCCCTTCAAGAGAGATGCTTAATAACACTCTATGCATTATTATGCTTCAAGCCTTTTCTCATCAAGTGCTTCTAACTCTTCAATCTTTAAGCATAGATTCTCTTCACTTAAGAAACTATTTTGAATTATTATTCTTAATAATGGAATTTACCTCTTAAATGGAAATACTAGTTTAACACCATAAACAAGTGAATATAATATTGCTTGAATAGGTGTTTGATATGTGGTTTGGTATGCCCATAATGGTTCTCCTATTCTTTCATGCCAATCCTTCTTTGATTTATTGATAACTTTCTTCAACAAATTGAAGAGGATTTTATTAAAAGCTTCAGTTGGGCTATTAGTAGGTGCATTATATGTTAAAGAGTTATATTGCTTGAAACCAAACTTCTTGCAAAGCTTATCCATTGCTTTATTGTAAAACTCTTTCCCATGATCAGTGATAATGTATTGTGACACTTTATATTAGAATATAATTTTTTATGGATGAAGAGTACAACTATTTATTTCTTAACTTCTAAAAATGCTTCTATTTCAACCTATTTTAAGAAGTAATCAATTGTAACTAGAATATATAAATGGCTGCTAAAAGACTTCAATATGGTTAGACAAACAATATTAAGACCCTATGCATCAAAAAGCCTTGAAGCAACTATCGAGTGTAATGGCTATAGCGGTTAGTGCAGTCAATGCAATACCTTACCACAGTAGGCCAATAGTAACCTATTCTTTTTATTCAAAAATATAACTTTCGTTCGAATTGATGAGTACCATAGACTTCAGAGTGAGCTTTTTCTAAGGCATTTTTCGCCTTATCTTCTTTAAGACATCATAAGAACAAATTTCCAAATGATCGTCAATAGAGAGTATTTTTGTAGTATATAAATCAAGAAGCTCAACAAGAAGTTTCAATTCTATGCTAAGGATCATTTGGTAACTTGTTGTGTTCAAGGTAATTAGTCAAGTGCTCGTGTTAATCCTCCCCCTCAATTCAAAGACGAAGGCATGTTTCACACTTTCTTCAAAACCTTCAATCTTATTTTCAAAAGTATGAGTGACTATCCATCTTTAGTATATAGGCACTTTTACATCAATATTCATATATGCTAATGTCAAAGCCAAATAAGCTAAAGCATCAGCTTGCTTGTTTTCTCTTCTTGGTACATGAGTTATTTCACTATGATTGAATTGTCCAAGAAGTTACATGGCATATTTGCAATAAGGTAAGAGATTGGGCTTCTTTACTTCATAAGTAAATAAAATTTGATTAATTATCAATTTAAAATCATTAAACATTTTTATCCTTGAAATCTTCATCTCTAGAGCCATCTCAAGTTCTATAATCAAATATTTGTATTCAACCATATTGTTCAAGTACCACTTGGCCAAGATGAAAGCATATGGAAAAATATCCCCTTTTGAGCTTATTAAAACAACACTAACATAAAACTTTTTAGTTATTATTGTGCCATCAAAGAAAATTTTATATAAAACTGGAAGCTTAATAAGCATTATATCTTCATCTAGGAATTCATTATACAATCCCTAATCATTAAGGAAAAGATGATTAGGCAAAAATTCTACTAGTGCTTGACCTTTTATTGCTTTCTGGGGAATATATACAATGTTAAATTCTTGAAGAAGTAATACCTACTTGGCTAATCTTCCAAACAATATAGGTTAAGACATAATGTACTTCAAATGATTGGCTTTGAGAACCAATCTAATAGTATGAGCTAGTAAATAATGTCTAAGCTTTTGAATGGCATACATCAAGGCCAGACACATTTTTTCTATTATGGTATAATTCAACTTAACATCATTGAAAGTTTTACTAAGATAATAAAGTGCATTCTCTTTTCCTTAATCATTTTCTTAAGTAGCTAAGACTTTAAGTGAGCATTCCTATGTAATAACATAAATGATAAGTGGTTGACCAAGCATGGGTGGTTGCAAAACTAATGGTTTGACTAGATAAGTTTTGACTTTTACTAGTTCATTTTGGAAAGTTTTGTCCCATTCAAATGAGATATTCTTTTTCATGAGTCAATTGAAGTGTTGACATCTTTCTACTAGCTTTGGGATGAACCTACATAGGTAAGCAAGCTTTCCTTGAAGGCTATTTAGCTCATGGATATCCTTTGACTCTAGCATCTTCACAATAGTGTTAATCTTTGATTCATCAATTTCAATCCTATAATATCGCATAATAAAACATAGGAATTTTCTAAATGAGATAGCAAACACACATTTAAGTGTAGTTATGTCACGACCTAATTTTCAGGGTACTGTGACCAATGTAAAGATACATGATTAGTATTAATATACTAACTAGCTATCCTTACAAGCCTTTAAGACATATCCAACTCATTTACTTTCAAAACTTTACTAAAATAAATAACCATTAATGGAAAATAACTTTTACTTGCATGTGCATAAAAAAGTTGAAAACATAAGTTACATATACCAAATAATATTTATATAAAAGTGTATAGTTTTTTTTTTAAATATAACTCTATACAAAGTACTATCAAAGGATAAAACTTCTAATTAAGACACCATGGAAATACTGTAAGGAATGTTCCCAAAAGTGAAAGAAAGGTTCATGCATAAACATTAGTCTTCTTTGTGGGATTCATGTTCCATATTCATAAATAAAAATGCGATGGAAAAAGATTAAGTATTGAAATACCTAGTGAATGGCTACACTTCTCCCTTTTTTTAAGGAGTTTTCCTTATAAGAAATTAGATATATAATAGTATAAAATATTAATTGATTAAAGCTCTTATGAATAATGTTTACATAGTTTGTTAAAGAGAATGACAATAATTGCTATACAAGTTTCTCTTTATATCTTTGTTCCAACCATAGCTCTTACGAACCTTGTCACAAAGCTACTAACCTTACCCTTTCAACCCTTATCATGCCTTTTCTTCTCTATGAAGAATGTAAATCTCCTTCCATAAATCATGTATAGGATGAGCAATAATAAGATGTTGGCCTGTCATAACCTAATTTTTGAATATTGTAACTAGTATAAAGACATTTGACTAATATTAAGATACTAACTAGCCATCTTTACAAGCCTTTAGCACGTTTCTAACTTGTCTATTTTCATAACTCTACTAAAATGCTAAATAAATACTTATGGAAAATAGGTTTACTTACACCTGCATAAACCAATTAAAAACATAAATTACACATATCATCTATTATTTATACCCGAGTGTATCATTTTGGAAACCTAACTCTATGTGTGTATATATATAAATTAACATTAGAAGACAAGACTTCTAGTTAGGATACCCAAGATGCTATATAGAAGATCCTTGAACCCAAGATAAAGGTACATGCACAAATATCAGTCATCCTTGGGATCCATGCTTCATATCTATAAATGAAAGTTTGGCAGAGGAGTGTAAGTATTAAAATACCTAGAAAATGACTACCTTCTCCTTTTTTGATGGAGTTTTCAGTATAATGGATTAAATATAGAATAAGGGAATAATAATATATTAAAACTTCTCAAGCATTATCTATAATAATTATGCATAACTGTAATTTAGGTGTATTAACAAAAAAATTTATATACTAGCATAATTCTTATATCTTAACAGTCACTTTGATGTACTCACAATGGTTTTCACATGCATTATCTATAAAATCTGTCAAAAGAATGACTATAACAATTATTTATAAAATCCACCAAATGGCTATTGTTGATATCCAGGTTTCCCTTGCCATCCTAGGCACGAGGCTACTAACTTTATACCTCTAACCCTTACCACTTATCTCTTCCTTTGTAGAGGATGAATATCTCCCCCCTACAAATATATATAGAATGAGTAATCTTACTCACAATGAGCATTAATAGGATGCCATAAGTATATATAGGCATATGCATTTCATTATCACAAATCATTAGGTACAGTTAAAATATCAATCATGCCATAGGGGTTTTATTAACAAAATTTGCCATTCTCATGTATCCAACCCTCAATAATACATATTAATATTTTTAAGGTTGATATGTCATCTTTCAATTCATGATAAATAACTTAAGCATCATCAATTATATCAAAAATATAAATCATGAAAATTTAGCTATTCCTATACATCCTCCACCACCACATCATGTGTCTAAGGCTATTTGACTTATTCCCATGGTTGTTGTTCACATAGAGCCAAAATGGGAATATAAAACAAGACAACATGTGAGCTTTCTCAACAAAAGTCTCATTTTAACATTCACATCATCTCTAATTGTCATTAAATTTAAATATAACATCCATAACATGTTAATTAGTGAAGAACCTCAATTATTCCACAAAAATTTCGTGATGGTACTATTCATACAAAACCAAAACCATAAAATTGTCAAAATTGGATAGATTTTAAGCTATTGTGATAAATGATCCTTTCTAGCATCCAAATTAACTCTAATTGCAACAAAATTTTTATATGATGTTATAACATGCTCATAATCAAAGAACATCAATTACGTTAATTTTTCTCAATTGAAACATGGCCTAAATAGTAGCAAAACAAAACCAATAGAATCCAAAATTTTGTTTCAATTTCCTACAATTATAGTCTATAACAATTGCAGTTCATATTTATAACTTTTTTCAAAAATTCTCAACTTTCTCCACATCTATCCTAACTTTATTTGTAACCTTAAAATAACATGAATTGAAATTTTAACACTCTTTAATCCATGATTACAAAGAGAAATAGAAACGTCATGAATCCTTCTTTACCATTTTTTTCTCCTAACTTTTTCATTGCCTTATGATCATCTCTCAAAGAAAAACCTTAATAATTCTCCTCCCACTCATCTTAGCATCATAATATCAACATAATACCATCATGATAATATTTATACAATATCAAAATCAAACCATTTAGCAATAGAACTCAAATTGCATCCATAGTTGCAAATATCATTAAATTCTTCATCTTTCATGAGAAAATTCAATAGAACAAAAGGTTGTTGCCACTCACCTCAATTTCTTGAGTCTCTAACTTGATAAAAACCTCCTAGGATAGAAAAAAGGAAATCCCACTAAAATAAACTAAATTTTAAAAACTTTTTAGAGAAGGCCATAAAAAAAAGTTAAAAATAATGGTTAGAAACCTAAGTTGCCTTGCAAATTTTTGATAGAACCTCTTGAAATTTGTTGAAGAGTTAAAACCTTAGTGAAACCCTTTTAGAAAGCTCATAATTCCACCTAAAAAAATGAGCAGATTTTTGTCTAAAAATGACCCCCTTTATCTTTTATAAAAATCCTATCATAAACTTATATTAGAAGCTTTCTAATTTGCTCACATTTTTTGTAAAAATTTTAGTGATTATTCAGCACCTAAAGCATGGTTTTGCTGGCCACTTTTCAAAAGATTCTTGCTTCGAACCAATCAAATTTAGCTAAATAAGTTACTTAAAAAAACACTAACAATTGCCCTTAATTTTTAACTTATTTACTAACTTACCAATAGGTTTCTCTACAAAATATGGTCCTTATTTGGGCTTGAGTTTTTTTTCTAATTTCAAAACCATATTTGGGTAAAAAATGGTTAGGTTAAATCATCCCAAGTGAACTAAAATAATTTATTTTAATTTCAGCACTAATCTCTTGAATTTTGGGTCTAGGTTGATTTTAAGCTGCCCAGGCCCTTAATTTCATATTGGATTTTCATAAAATTTTTCTAAACTTAATGTTAGGTTCGTGAATAATATTTGATCCATATTAATTCCTAATAGCATTTCTACAAAAACTTTAGCTAAATGAACCCTTGAACTATCTTTACAATTTACCTGAACTTTACCTAATTATGTTACTGTATTTCTATTAGGTAATTTTTATCCAAAATTTCTTCTTGGACATTCTTGTTCTTTTAGGGGTATTACAAGTTCTCCCCCTTTTAAGAAATTTTTTTCTTGAATTTTCTAAGATTCAAATGGTAATTAAGCAGATTGTCAATAACCTAAGCACAAATCTTGGATAAAACCTTACCGAATAAGGTTAGATGTTTGTCTTTCATGTTTGTTTGTAATTCCTATGTAGCTTCCCATACGTGGTGCCTTTCCAATATTACTTAGATTTTCATGCTTTCCAACTTAAAGCATCAACAATCACATTAACCTTACCTAAATGATAGTGAATGGAACAATTATAATCTTTTATGAACATTACCACCTTCTTTTCTTCTATTTTTTTATAAAAAATATACTTAAGGTTCCTATAATCTATATAAATTTCACAAATAGCCCCAAATAACTCATTCTACCCTACTATATTAATACACATTTTAATCTTATTTAAAAGCATTACAATAGACAATGCATCTTTTGGCATTATTAAGCAATGCTAATACTAGAGTAGAAGTTAAACATTCTTTCAACTTCTAAAATTTTACTCCATTTATCATTCCACACAAACTTAACTCCTTTACGAGTTAACTTGGTCATTGGTGCTGCTATTTTGAAAAATCTGTTATAATATTTGGCTAATCTAAGAAAACTATATATCATTGTTACCAAGGATAATCATAGCCATTTATAACTTCAACTTTTTATGGATCCACTTGCATTTTGTACTACAATACTACATAACTTAAGGAATGTATTTTCTTCATCCAAAACTCACACTTTTAAGAATCTTAATGTACAATTTATGCTCCCTTAATATTTGTAGTATAGTTTTCAAATGTCATGCTTACTACTCCTCACTTTTAGGATATACCAAGGTATCATTGTTAAATGCATTAATGAATTTATTTAGGAAAAGTTTGAGAACACTATCCATCAAATTCATAAATGTCACAAGAGAGTTAATCAATTCGAACAACTTAACTAAGATTTCATAATAGCTGTAACAAGTCCAAAATGCCTTTTAGGAATATTCTCCTTCTAGTTTTTAGTTAATCATGACTCAATCACAAGTTATTTTTCAAAAAATATTGAGATCCTTGTAGTTGATCAAACAAATCATTAATTCTTGACAAAGGATATTTATTCCTAATAATGATCTTATTTACTGCTTGTAATCAATACATAACTACAATGTACTATTCTTCTTTTTAACAAGTAACACTAATGCTCTCTGTGGTGACATATTAGATTGCATGAAATCCTTATCTAACAAATCTTATAATTGCTACTTCTATTCCTTCAATTTTACTGGTGTCATCTAATAAGGTATCATAGAGATTAAGTCTATTCTTGGAATGATTTCAATTTTAATTTTAATTTTCTAATATGGCAATACCCCTGATAAATTCTTAAGTGGTCACTCATCCTAATACTACTCTTGTTGAAGCATGCTTAACTTTAGAGTTTTGATGGATTCTACTGCATTAGTACTAGTATGATCACATCCTTTACTTACTAATTTTCCTCTCTCTCTCTTTATCTTGAAAAACTTAAACTTTTCTCTTCTTTGGTTAATGATTTACAATTTTATAATAGAAGTTAGCATAAGCATTTTTTTTTCATTCCATTTCTAAAATTATATCATAATCCTCTATCTCTAACGTGATTAAATCAATCAAATTAAATATCCATCTATGCATATCATACACCTTTTAACACTATGGGTTACAAGAAAAACTTCCCCTATTAGTGTATTCACTAATAAAGGTTCATCTATCTCATTTAATAGTCTTGAAAGTTTAACTGTTAAATTTCTAAATAAAAATGAATGCGTAGCACCAAGTTCAAACTACAATTTTATGAGAAAAGTTTCAACTAAAATAGTATCTATCATCACTGCATTAGAAGTTTATTGTAATGTCCTAAATTTTTAATTTTATCATTTGAATCTTTAAATTCTAAGGCCATAGAAATGAAGAGTACATTTGAATTAGCTTAGTAGGTGAATCTTAAGTTGAAAGGAGTTAAGTGTAAGTGTAATTGAAATTTTAAAGGAAAAGGGGTAATAGGAAAGGAATTAATTTTCCTAAATAGTATAGATGATCAGAGGAGGATAGAAAACCCTAGAAATGGCAGTTATCTAAGTCTGACAGTATAAGGAATTTTAAACAAACAGAAACCCTATGGACTAAATTGCAAAAGTACAAAATCGGGCGTGGGTTAAAGTGTGAATAACCAAATATTTGGGATCTAATATGAATAATCAAGAATTTAGGATGTAGTATATAATTCCATAAAGTGTGACCAATAGACACATGACAAGTGTCATTATAAAAAGAAAATGGCAAGAATAGCCTTACTAATTGGTGAAAAAGTGTAATGTCTTGAATTTTTAATTCTATCATTTGAATCTCTAAATTCTGAGCCTGTAGAAATGAAGAGCACGTTTGAATTAGTTTAGTGGGTGAATCTTAAGTTGAAAGGAATTAAGTATAAGTGTAATCAAAATTTTGAAGGAAAAAGGATAGTAAGAAAAGAATTAATTTTCCTAAACAGTATAGATGATCAGAGGAGGTTAGAAAATCCTAAAAAGGGGAGTTGTCTAAGTCTGACAGTGTAAGGAATTTTAAACAGACAGAAATCCTATGGACTAAATTGTAAAAATGCAAAATCGAGTGTGTTTAAAGTGTGAATAACTAAGAATTTAGGATCTAATATGAATAATCAAGAATTTGGGGTGTAGTATGTAATTCCATAAAGTGTGACCAATCGACACATGACAAGTGTCATTATTAAAGAAAAATGGCAAGAATAGCCTTACTAATTGATGAAAAAGGACTAAAATACCCTTGAAAATTTCAAAAATGATCAAAATACCCTTGAAGCTTCATGAAAACTCTTCTTCCTTTTCCTTTCTTCTCCAAGCCATAGACCAGCTCTATGAAAGCACCAAAAACGTGCAAGAGAGAGAAGGAAGCGGGAGAAATTTTCTTTTAGCTTTTTCACCCAAAAATAGTGAGAATTAGGCTTAGGTGTAGAAGACAAAGTTGCTCATCTCATCAAACTCTATCAATTGGTGTATTTAGATTGAAGAAACCTCAAGTTTGATCAAGTTTGGTGAGCTCTAAGTGAGGATTTTCAAGTTGCTCCAAGAGGTAAAAATATTCTTCTTTAAAAGTTCTTTAATGTACTCTTTTTAGTTTCTTGAAATTTTAATGTTGGTGTGGTCAAAGGAGGTTGACCATGGAGTTTTGAATAATTTGAGCATGTTTAATAATGTTTTGGATGTTATTATGTTGATCTATGGCTTTGGTTCAGTGTAAAAATAACAAGAAATCATGATGTACACAATAGGGTTTTAGAGGCATAATGGTGCATGTATGGATTTGGCATGATTTGTTTGGAATTTGGCTAAATTGATGAAATTAGAATAATTCTTATGAATTATGAAACCTATGGAAGATGAAATTTTGAATTATGAAAATGTGTGTGAAACTTCCCTTTTGAGAAGCCAAAACTGTGAATATGGAAAAGAAGGAGGGAAGGAGATTTAGCCATTTAAATTGTGTTTTTGGAAGATTGGAATAATGTATTACAATGAAATTTAGGAGGTATTAGAATGCACATTAAAATTTAGGTCACTTCCTTCATGGTTTAGTGTATGTAGAGGAAATGAAGAATGCATGAAGTTTAAGAAAAATGATGATGTTCTAATAAGAATTATGATGTGTATTTATGTAAACTAAGAAGTGACAAGTTAGGAAGGCAAGATGAATTGTAAAGAAGTTTTTAAGTAAGGGCCAAAGATTCATCTCTATTGGAAGTTTTTAAAAGGTAGCTAGTTTTATCCTTAAGCTCTATTTTTCATTTATGTGTTTTCTGTATTTTATGTCATTGTATGCAATGTGTATGAAATTGATGTGCATAAAATTGTTGTATATGGTACCTATGGCCCGAGTACCCCGGGAAGACAGTGAGATTGCTGTGTGTGAGGCCTATGGCCCGAGTTCTCCGGGAAGACAATAAATTGCTGTATATGAGGCCTAGGTACGACTATCTGTGATGGTCATCTTGATATCTTTATGAGTCCTTGAATGGGCTTAATGATTGCTATATGTGATGCACATTTCTTATAATGGTATGGAATGAGATGATAAATGATTAATTAATTTTGAAATGTATGCTTTATTTATTTAAGAATCTGGAATGGCTTGATATATTTTTATGGTAATAGCTAGCTACTGGGAAAATTTGTTTCTTATGTTTCTATATTGTTACTAACCATTCCAGGTGATACTTCTAAAGGCTCTTATGATAGAGGAGAATTATGTTTTGAAATTGTATTGTAATGTTCCTAGAATTTGTGATGTTAGTATATGATGGATATATATTTTTGTAAGTTAAACTTTTTGTATAATTATATGACCCTTGCCTATATTGTATGAAATACATGAATTTGAGGTATTGTGAGCTAGTTTGGAGTAGAAGGCAATTTAGTATGCAATATGTGTGAAATTGAAAATGACCAAATGAATAGTAAATGACTAAATGAACAGTGAACTCGTAGGCAGCAGGTTGAGTATGTTTGCAGGGACTTTTGGTGGAGTTTTAATGCTTAAAAAATTATGAAAAAATTCAGGGATGAGCCTTACATACTCAATGAACTCTGTACCAAAATTCATCCTAAAATAAGTTTATTTACTATGTGAATTTATTACACGTTTTGGTCTCCCCTGTTACCGTCACAGTGCAGAGCACTAATTGTATCTCAGAGATCAGAAGAAGTAAATGGATGAGTTTTGATCTGAAAATTTTATGGCAAGTATTTAACATATTAATAAAGCCCCATAAAAAATTTGACCTTATTCTGAGTTGATTTACCCCCTGAAATAAGGGTTTACTTTTACAGTTGTGGATTCTGGACAGCACTGGGACAGAAATAATTTTTCTGTGTGTTTTGAAATGGCTAATGATGTCTAAATTATGTCAAATTTATACAGGATGTATTTAACACGTGAAAGGTTCATAGGATCCAATTTCATGATTTTTGGAGTTCTACAAAATAGTTTTTCATATTTTTGAAATTGGTCCAGTAATTCTGAAAATCAGCAGAAAATTTCTGAAACTCAAAATCTGTAATATTCTATTGTGCAGAATCATAAATTGACTTCAGAAAGACCTAATTGTGTAACAATTACCTATTTAATGAGGATTAAAGTATTAATAAGTAAGGGAGTTACATTTATGCCTCTTAGTGTATTATAACAAACATTCTTAAGTCTTAGTTAGCTCTTTTCCTTGGTTTTTCCTATTTAATGGTGTCAACAATTTTACTACAGTTATATTTTAAGTAGGTTACACATTAGAGGGTAGTAATATTGCTTCCCTATTAAGTAACTATGGATTAAAAAACTCAATGCCTCATTTGCATTTTTTGCTAGCACATTCTAAGCCATTACCATATTTCTCATATCTTTATTGCTTCCTTTTTAAAATTTTATTGCCCTTTTTTTTGAACTTGTTACTCTATTCTATCTTTCCTTAATACATATTTTCACTTTAATTACTTAATCTAAAACTTTCTTATTTGTCATTTTATCAAAGATGTCTACCTAATGACAAAAATAATCTTATAGACTATATATAAACCAATTTTTCATAGCCCTCTTCGTAACCACCAAATGTTCCATATATTGGTATAAGTAAGTAAAGTGCATATTATATTAGGCTATCATCAAAGATTTCTAGATTTATCCCTTGATTTCATGAGCTTTTGCCTTTCTTATACTAGGCAGTAAAAATTTATTCATTAAATTTGCTTGAAATTGCTTTCAAGTAATTGGTTCATTAGCTATTACTATTGGCATAATGTTCTAAACACACTAAAATAAATCACATCCTCAAACTGATAACTTGAAAATTTTACCATCATGTTTTCACTATATCCTAATAATCTATAAGTTCTTTCTATTTGATTCATAAATTGATAGAGATCTATTATTAGATCTTTAATTGATAAAGATCTATTATTAGATCTTTACCATTGTACGTTAGGGATTTTTTTTGTTAATTTATGTACCACCTATCATCATTCTCTTGGAAACAATGGGGACTTATTGTCTTGGTCCAAGTGGGGTTGAAAAATGAACTATAGGATGCTAATTCTAGGCTAAAATTATTTATAGTGTCTACTATAACATTGTAGCTCACACAAGAACTTTAAGTAACTCTTATTCTACTCTAATTTTTTTTAAAAGTATATTTGTGGAAACTTCATGCTCTGATACTTATAGATATGCTTTACTATGACTATGAGGCATGTTAAGTTGCGTTTACTAGCCACTATTTTGTAAAAATAACTTTAATTAGTAAATATTATTTCTTTAGAAAAGGAATAAGAAGATACCGATTAAGCTTCATGGATCTACCACAACTAACATATGTTCTTCCTTCAACCTTCCATAGATTCTATATTCTAATAAGGTCCTTTCTTAATTTTACTATAATAGTTATCCTGAATCATACTCTAATACCAACTGTATCATGATTTAGTTTTTGAATATCATGACCCTAGGATGAAAAGGGAAGTAATCGAAACAATCCAAAAATGCAACAAATGCTAGAAATTTACAAACAGAAGAAGACAAGCAATAACCCTAATAGAGTCCATCATTTTAGCTTGGTCTTTCACAAAAAAGGAATTAATTTGCTTAGGCCACTATTAATTAGGCCTAGTTAACTAAAATTCTTGGTCTTAGTTATATATTATTTTACTAAATGGGTAGAGGTAGAACCTTTCGTTTTGATAATGGTAAAGTTGACAAAAATTCCAATGAAAGTCTATCATTTATAGGTAAAATAACAAAACCTAATCTAATTAGTATATCTTTCATAATCATATCTTAACTCATCATCTATGAGTTCGTGTTACCAGAAACATTAGTATTCGACAATAGAACCTAATTTACAAAGGATGGCTTCATAAGTTTCTACCAAGAGTAAAAACACATTATAAAATATGCTAAATGCATATAACTTGATAACATCTTACAACATTATGGTTTATTAAATAGATTTGGGATTAAACAAAGATTCACTTAGGTAGATCACCCCTAATCAAATAGCTAGGTTAAACTAGTAAACCAAATTATCTTAGAAAGAATTAAGAGAAGATTGGATGAAGCCAAAGGAAGATGGGTGGAAGAGTTCCTAAGCATTTTATGGTCCTACCAAACAACTCTTCAATCATCAATAGGGGAATCACTTTTTAAACTAACCTATAGCTCAAAAGCAAAAATGCTAGTAGAATTAGGAGAGCTTAGAAATGTCAGGAGAGATATGATGAGTTAATTAATAAAGTTGGGCAAAGTCAAAATTTGGGTCTACTACTTAAAGCTTGAGAAAGTTTCAAATTAAAGCTTAATAATACAAAAGAAAAATGACTAATTACTTTAACAAAAAAATTAAAAAGCAAATTCATGAAGAAGAATCATTAGTATTTAGGGTAGTAGATGGATTACGTAAAAGATCTAATGAAGGAAAACTAGCCCCTAACTAAGAAAGGCTAATTTGAATTAAAGAATAAATAAAAAAACAGGACTTACTAATTAAAAACTATTATAAATGTTTGAAAGTTCAAGAAGAATAAACAAATTTAGCTGTTTGATAAGCTCTTATATCCTTAAAAGTCCAAGTGAATCCCATAGCCTTGGTACCTTGAAAGATCAAGCAAGTCTTGCACACTCAGCACCTTGAAAGTCTAAAGGAAACCTACACCTTTGGCATCTTGAAAGCTTGAGTGAGTCTTACATACTTAACACCCTTAAAAGGCTAAGCTCAAGTAAGTCTTACACACTCAACACACCCAAAAGACTAAGTAACTCCTACATCCTCTAAGGTACAAGCAAACTTCACACTTATAATAAAAAGCCTTAGAGATAAACCTTGAAAATATGAACACAAAATGAATAAAATAATTCCACAACCTTTTAGAAGCCATGCAATTAAAAGTAGAACATAAATATAATAAGCTATAAAATTGAAGGTCATATTAAATGAAAATTTAAGTAATGATTATACTCTATTAAACATTAACAAAAGTCAAAGTACTAAATAATAATTACAAAATTAGTGGGCATTCCCCTCTTTTTAAAGCAATCATCTAGTATAAGATCCTAATCCAACTTGAAAAGGTTAAGTGGTAGTGAATAATTAAAATGCTTAACTTGGTCAACAATAGCATCAAAATTGACTCAAAAAAGAGGCTAGCATTCAACCTAAGCATTCAATAACTTAAAGTCTAAATCTTGAGTTCAAGATTTCAAGTTATGCATCTTCTTATGCTTGTCTATCAACTTATTCTCCCACTCTTGTTTCTTCTTTTGAAAGGTTGCTAAAAGATCTTCTAATTATTTCTTTTCATTTTCCAAAGTTAAGCACTTCCTTTGCTCTACCTTTAAGCTTTCACCTAAATCTATTTCCCTTTTGTAAGCATCTAACAACTCTAATATTTTATTCTCTAAATCTTGTTAGGTAGTCACCAAAGAATATTTGGTGGCCTCTAAATGACATTTCAAAGAAGATCTACTATTCTTCTCTACAAAAAAGATAGTTCCCAATATCATTCGAAGCACTTAACCTAGTTCCACCATAACAAATCATAGCGTAGAGCCATCACCAAATTATGATTAGTAATCCTTGTTCTTAACAAAACCTATCTCTATCGCTAGTTGCTCCTACATTCAAAGGGTATAATCAACATTTTTATACCAAAGACTTTGAGAAAGATTGACTTGTGGAGAAGCCTCAATAGGGAGCATTTCAAGAGCTGTATTGTCACTTAACTCGTGAACATCGATATTCTTGGCTACTACTTTAGCAGTGTGAGCTTCGATAATAACCTTAGTACCTTACTTCCTTCTAGTCTTCTTTTTTTTTAGAGCAAATTTAGTTTAACCTACTGATGGAGAAATATCTTCCAACATTTAAATGTTAGGACCCTCAAGAGCCATCAAGGTAATTACAAGTGTATCACCAGTTACGAAAGGAACCTAAGAATTGATCACCACCACAAAACTAGAACCCTTATCCTTCTTTATATGCATATAAGTTTTACAAATAGGTATTATGCAAATAAGATCCATTGTAAAGGGTAGAATATTAAAATCTCTAATGCCTAAATAGCATTCTGTAGAAAGAAAAAACAAAGTATAAATTGATGTTCGAATGACCAAACCAAATAAAAACAAGATAAATGGATACTATAGATAAGGCATATGTTAAGCAAGTTCTTGTGAATGCAAAATAATAATTAAATAATGATATCTTGATCCTTGGTATTAAAACTTTATAGTATCGGAGAGGCAAAATTTTATGTCTTTTTACCTATTTCATTAGGTAAAGTTGCTTATTGATTAGAATCTAACACAACTTAATATAACCAACCATCTACACCTTAAAAAATTAGTTGTCTAACCTTTCACACTAGAAATAGTGTTAAAAAAAGTAGTTGATAATAACATTGCATGATATGAGTCTATCCACCATTCCTCTAATAGGAAAATGTAAAAAACTAGAAGAACATGTTGGAATTACAAGAATTCTTCTTGACTTTATCACACAGTCTCAAAATAAGCTAAGTACTGGGCATTCCATGATAACTAGGTCAAAGAAACATTCAAACACCTTAGCACTTATTGTTGAAAAGGTGAAAAAGAAGGAGAGATGCCAACTTAATAGATAATGTCACCATAAAACATATAAAACAAGTCCAATCATAGCTACATGCTTATTCATCCTTCTTAGTAGGCAAAAATTGAATAACCATGTTAGTTGTAATTAAACAATGGTGCTAAAGTTTGGTAATGGTATTAAGCTTAGTTTATTGAGCAAACATTTGAGTATTCTTTATATCTATGTGAACCCACTTCATATCCTTAGGGTTGCTGACCAAACATGAAGGACAATCCTTACCTTAAGTATTTTGAGATCGATTGGCTATGACTATAGTGAGTGGCATGACAAAATATGACCGATCAATTATTCTTAGACAAATACTAGAATACGAGTATTCAAAAAATCAATGGAAGATAATGAAAAATGAAGTAACATGTTAGGAAACCCAACATACAAAAACCAAAGATTAATCTAAAGTGTCAAAAGGAAACCAAATAAAAATCTAGACCACTACAAGGTAGATAGGACAATAAGTAACAAGACAAAGCTTTAAGAAACAAAGTTAAAGGTTAAAAAAGAAGGATAAATCCGAATGGAACATAAAAAAACAAAGAGAGGGGCACACACAGGTATAAACACATAAAATAGAGACCATAGAAAGCAAACAAGATCAAAGAAAAGAAATAAAACATTTTTCAAAGATATGAAACACCTTTTATAAATAATATAGTAACATCTAAGCATACTAGAAAGGAAATTCCAATAATAAGATAGCATTTAAAAAGAAAAACACATAGATTGAAAAGTAAAACATTATAGCAAAGAAAATGTACTTGAAAAATAAGGATCAACATGAGAAGTTCTAGAAGTAAGAATTAAAAATAATGGAGAGTTCTTTAGAGTACATGATGATTTAAAAAAATGATAAAAGAAAAAGATGCTAAAGAAGAAGGATGATATATATATATATATATGTCTTTTCAATGATTGAGATTCATAGAGAGGAAAAAAACTCAAGGGATCTAATGGTTAAAGATTAAAAAGTAAGTATTAAAAAAGAAAAGACAACTTCCTCATCCAATGGATAAGTGTTGGTGTGTGTCCTAGGAATCAATCATATAGATGATTGAAGTAATATACAATGTATTATGTTTTATTTTAGGAAATTTAATTATTATATTTTATTTTTATAATTTTTTTATTATTTTGCATGATTTATAACTTAATATAATAATTATCCTTAGATTAGCTTCGCTATTTCTAAATTGCCCTTAGTCAAGTATTATTACGAAAAAGATAGTAATAATACATCGAGACTAGCATGTATAGTGACTAATGATTATGAATCACGGATATGTGATATCAAGTCAATACATGAATACATTATTAGTGAATAATGTACTAGACTAATCCACTATGAGAATATTGCATGGATAAACGTGTCATAAGTTATTCTCATATGATCACAAATACACATAAACCTTTGACCTGAAGTCACTACGATTTCTTACATTAGGAATTACTCACTTTAATATTATCCTATGTCACATTTAATCAGGATGACGAATAGGGCATTAATTAGGTGTATCATGAATCATGCAGAAGGAAGTGAGTGATGTAGATAGGATTTTGTTACTCTTATATAAAAGAGAAATATCTTTAGGTCCCTTAATTAAGTGAGACTTAGAAATGCATGGTCATACTCAATTAGATTAATATGTGATATTAATTATTTATTTTAAGTCTACTCAGTATCAAGAAATATAAATTGAACATTGACGAGGATGACACATTTCATACCTCCAGTTCAATTTGGATATTATTACAAAAGGGTTATGATGCAAAATGTTGATTATGTATTAGGTGGATGTCAAATCACAGACATTCTTACTACTTAAGTGGCAGTGATGTATTGCTAGATACCGCTCATTGTCTATGGCTCAATAATGAGTTAGTGTCAACGTAGTAAGAACCTATAAGGTCACACAAAAGGAGTAGGAATAAGACAATAATTAATTGGACTTTAATTATATTAATATCCAATTAATTGGACTTATTTTCATGCATATATATATTATTATTAAGAATAATAATGTGTTATTCACGTAATATATATATATATATATATATATATATATATATATATATATTACGTGATATTATTTGATATTAAAGTAATATCAAATAATTACGTTATCAAATATTAAATAAATATATTATAAGATAATATTATTTTGATATTTGATAACTATATGCAATTATCTAATATTAAGATATTTATATTATGAGATAATATTATCTAATATTAGATAATTAATAGATAAGTCCTATCTCTCCTCATTATCTCTAGGATAAGGATAAAATGAGTTGTTAAGTGTGATTAGGATTTTGGAAGCATTTTCCTAGTAGGACTACGATTGTAGCTTGCCTAAGTTCTATAAAAAGGAGCAAGAGGGCAGCACATTATGCACACGCTTATAAGCTTTCTAAAACCTTAAATCACTCAGAAAATATCGAATCCTAATTCTTAAAGAGAGAAACGCATCCTAGCAGATTCGTGGAAGGCGGGAGGTTGTTGTTCACTCCGTGTGGATACTGTAGAGATGCTGTACCTTCTGGCCAGCGTTTGATTCATCCACTCTCAAGTTTTGATCAATAGAAACACGAGTGCCCAATAATTAAAGCCCTAATCGTTGATTTATGCTTTTTGCATGGATCCTAAGTAGAATTCGAATTAAAATTTTAAAATTCCGTTGCATGTAATAATCTGAATTCACAACAATAAGGAAGCACGAGATAAAAAATCAACATCACAATCTAGAAGACCAAAAGACTTCACCTATCCAACAACATAGAAATTCAAATGATAGATGGTTAATATTATGAATTAGGACATGATAAATTTAAAATATTGAGATTTGCACCATTGTTAAGATTAAAGTCTAACTAGAGCTTTTCATTAAAATTTTTTTTAAAGATCCATAGGAAAATTTTGAATTTATGAAGTAAAAGACCATTTTGAAGGAATTCCTCATTAAAATCTTGAATGTCAATATATTCAAATAATAAATGCCCTCCCTACCCTAACTTTTAAGGTAGGCAAGTGATAAACACTAAAATGTTTGACTAGACATAACCTAGTCAAACTAAAGCAAAGAAGTCACACCTACAATAAAAAGGAGCCTATTTTACCTTAATATTAGTCAAGCTTGGGATAAGGATATTAATCCTATTTGCTTGATTACTAACAAAAATCTTTACCATTTAATATGATTGATACCTAATTGTAATGGGCAAAGAATCAAGTTTCCTTTTAGCACCTCCTTTAATGCCTCAAATTCTATAAAGCTCAAGTATATAACTACAATCTAAATACATACAAATTTCTCCATAAAGTTATTCAGAGACTAACTTGAGCTTTAGAGCAAGTCAACAAACTCCTTTCCACCATATGCATATGACCTTGGTTCTTTGTGCAAATCTAGAATTTGGTTTGAACTACTAGAAAGTGGTTGGAAATTTTTAAAGACATTAATAACAATAATAAAACCATTTCTTACATTACAAGTTATCATTTTAGTAGAAGAAAAAGGCATATGACTTTCACTGCTTCTTTTTGTCCATTTTGATATAAAATTTGAAATTGTAACATATGACATCTTTACCTTTGTCTTTTGATATATACATTCATTTTAGGCTCAAATTTCATGTTCAGTGACATCATTAGCTATTAATCAAACTAAGTTACTTAGGTGGTTACTTAGTATAACACAATTAGGATTTTTTACAAAATAATACAAGTGTTAAAAATACACAAAAAAAATAATTACATTAAATTATTATGCCAAGCATTGCACTAAAAAAAATTAACTCCAAATGAACAAGTTATCATCTTAGTATTTTTAACCTTGATAAATAATAATAATCAATAATAATGATTAATAATGCAACTAAAACCATTTTTTTTTTATCAATAACCTAAACAACATATACCAAAGCAAACACTAGAATTATCCTACAATTAATATTGATCCATTCATTCATACATGCATAAAGCATCAAAAATAATTTTTTTAGCATAAGCAACTAAAATATACAACAAACAAGTTCATCTAACCTTGAAAAAAGGAAAAAAAACCCTTAACTTTATATTATGGGAAACACCAAAACCAATATTTGTATATCACAAAAACTTCATATTTTTCCTTTATCAATTACAAGTACTTTCTTAGTGTATAGTTGACTAAACTTATTTTCTAGAAACCTAATAAAAATCCATAATTTCTGAAAAATTCTACAAGCAAATGCAAACATATAGTGAATAATTAACAAAAATCTCCCTATAAACTTCATTAGAAAACCCACTAAAGATAATATTCAAATATAAATATATACTTAAATACTTACCTTGCTAACTTTTTTAAATGTTATTTAAGCTTCATTCTTATCCTAAGAATTTTTAATCCATTCATACATTTGTTGAGATGAAAATGGCAAATGGAAGGCTCATGAATTTCTTTGTCTTTCAACACTTAAAGAATTAATAGTTGTAGGTTTTGCAAAATATCAAATGAGCTAAAGGTAAAAGGTTTTGTTATTAGCTCAATTCATTTCATCATATGGCTATTTTTGTCCAAATTAGTCAAAGTTTAATGACATTTATGCCTATTTTCCTCAAGAAAGATTTGACAGGCCATACTTTAAGCGAAATGAGAGTATACTCTTATTATTATTCACTAAGGTTTTATTATGATTATTTTGTATAGCCTGCTTGTTATTTTGGCAACCATAACTTGAGTTTTGATTTTGATTTTGTTATTGGTTTTACATAGTATTAAGCATGTTATTTTTAATTATTTTGATCCTAACCTACATCAACATTTTCTATATTTTCAACTATAACTTCTTGCAACTAAGGTTCATCAATATTTTCAATAATCCTTTCTTAAAATTATTAGGATCAGGAGTTAAATAGTTGCAGCAAAATTTAACCGATCTCAGCCAAGGATCTATGTGAAATAATTAGATTAAGACAAGAATTTAGTCATTGCCTTTTGTAGATAATTCAAAGGCTTGATCGTTGATCACTTTTTTGACTTGTTTTGATTGAAAACTCTAAGGTATTCACATGAATCCATGAATCACTAGTGAATGTCCTCTAGCTATTGATTGGAATTCTCCTCCTTTTTTTTACAATGCTAGTTATGCCCCTTCTAGGATTATGGTCAAAAAGACTGTTGGTGTGTGTCCTAGAACCAATCATATAAGATGATTAGAGTTATACACAATGTATTATATTTTATTTTAGGTAATTTAATTATTATATTTTATTTTTATTATTATTATGCGTAATTTATAACTTAATATAATAATTATCCTTGGAATAGCTTTGCTATTCCTAAAATGCCCCTAGTCAAGTATTATTATGAAAAAGGATAGTAATAATACATCGAGACTAGCATGTATAGTGACTGATGATTACGAATCATGGATATGTGATATCAAATCAATACATGAGTACATTGCTAGTGAACAATGTACTGGACTGACCCACTATGAGAATATTGCATGGATAAACGTGTCATAAGTTATTCTCATATGATCACAACTACGCATAAACCTTTAACCTGAAGTCACTACGGTTCCCTACATGAGGAATTACTCACTTTAATATTGTCCTATGTCACCTTTAATCAGATGACAAGTAGGGCATTGATTGGGTGTGTCATAAATCATGTAGAGGGAAGTGAGTGATGTAAATGGGATTTTGTTACTCTTGTATAAAAGAGAAATATCCTTGGGCCCCTTGATTGAGTGAGACTTAGAAATGCATGGCCATGCTCAGTTGAATTAATATATGATATTAATTATTTATTTTAAGTCTACTCAGTATCAAGAAATATAAATTGAACATTGACGAGGATGACACATTCCATGCCTCCAGTTCAATTTGGATATTATTACAAAAGGGTTATGATGTAAAACGTTGATCATGTATTAGGTGGATGTCGAATCACAGACATTCTTACTACTTGAGTGGCAGTGATGTATTGCTAGATACCACTCGCTGTCTATGGCTCAATAATAAGTCATTGTCAACGTAGTAAGAACCTACAGGGTCACACAAAAGGAGTAAGAATAAGACAATAATTAATTGAACTTTAATTATATTAATATCCAATTAATTGGACTTATTTTCGTGCATATATATTATTAAGAATAATAAATTCACGTTTTATATATATATATATATATATATATATATATATTATGTGATATTATTTGATATTAAAGTAATATCAAGTAATTATCTTATCAGATATTAGATAAATATATTATGAGATAATATTATTTTGATATTTGATAACTATATGCAATTATCTAATATTAAGATATTTATATTATGAGATAATATCATTATCTAATATTAGATAATTAATAGATAAGTCTTATCTCTTCCCATTATCTCTAGGATAAGGATAAGATGAGTTGTTAAGTGTGATTAGGATTTTGGAAGCATTATCCTAGTAGGACTAGGATTATGGCTTGCCTAAGTTCTATAAAAAGGGACTTGAGGGCAGCACTTAATAATCACGTTTTAAACTTCCATATAAACCCTAAATCACTCAGAAAACATCAAATCCTAATTCTTAGAGAGAAAAACGCATCCTAGCAGACGCGTGGAGGGTGAGAGGTCGTTGTTCACTCCGTGTGGATATCGTAGAGACGCTGTACCTTCCGCCGGCGTTTGATTCATCCGCTCTCAAGTTTTGATCAGTAGAAACACGAGTGCCCAATAGGTAAAACCCTAATCATTGACTTATGCTTTTTGCATGGATCCTAGGTAGAATTCGGATCAAAATTTAAAATTTCGCTGCATGTGATAATCCGAATTCCCAACAGAGACCTACTAGGGTTTTCTGTGTTATTAGGATGCATAAATAATAATTATAATAATAATTAAATTAACACCCAACATGCCTATTTAAATAGATGCACAGAAAATTCTAATAAATTGGGCTTTATTTCATATATAATTATGGGCTTATAATTATAACATGAAATTTTCATATACTAAGCCTAGACAATTTAGTCTATCAATTCTAAATTCATTAGCTTCTAAGTATGTGACCCTACGAGCTCTCATTATATTAACAATGATCATAAATTATATTAATGATCATAAATAATGAGCAGTGTCTAGCGATATATCATTGTTACCCAAGTAATGAGAAAGTTAGTAATTTAATTGAACCTATACATGGGATTACCATATCTGACCTTTTATCTTAGACATCTAGATTGAGCATCGGATATAAATTATATCATTCTTGTATAGCTCAACTCAAAAGTTTTTTGATTTATAAGTAAGCTAACTAAAGCAGATATAATTGGCATCCCATGTCAATCCATCTAAGCATAGTCATATATTTTTCTCAGTTTTACTTAATCAAGGGGCTTCCAGATGTCACTCCTATTATATAGGATGGACGAATTTCATCTTGATCATACAAATCCCTTCACATAATATGTGACACATCTAATAACTACTATTGCATTCACTTAACTATGGGTGACATAGAGTAGTATCAAAATGTGGAACTCATATATAATGAACCTAGACGATCTCAGATTAAAGAGCCATATTAATAATGATCACTAAGAATTACTTATGATACTCATATAATGATTCATATAATGTTCTTAGGATGGGTTGATTCAATACACAAGTTCTCTAATTTGTACTCATATGTAAACTTAATATTTCATATAAATCACCACACATGCTAGTTTTAACATATCAATGCAACTCAATCTATAATGATATATGATTAGGGATATTTAAGAATACAATTATTCTAGAGTTATTATCATAACTAAATATACTACGCATAAAATATATATAAATATGATAATTGGAATTACCTTTAAAATAACATAATTCAAATTTACAATCATTCATATAATTAGTTTTAAGGCATATACACCAACAGAAATAATAGATTATCATGAGTAGCCCTAATGTGTAATATCTCAAGTTAATATTAAAAGTTTTATAAAATTTAATAATTTTTAATAATTATTTATTTATTTAGTTAATGTTAAAAATTTAAATGCTTGTGAATATTTATTTATTCATTTGGTTAATATTTAATTTTTTTAAAAGTTTTGAAATATTAAAATGATATTGATAATATAATTTAAAATATATTCAATTTTATATAGCCATTAATGATAAAAGATTAATTAAAATAATTTTTATAAGGAATTTCTCATAAGTTGAGAATGGTTTTAGTGAGTGTGGGTGCAAGGATTTATGAAATAATTTATTTGTACTTGATAAATTATTTTTAGAAATTTTGAAAATTTTAAATAATTATTTTAAGACTTTCAAATATATATATATATTAGGGAAGGATTGTAAATAATTGAAATGAGATTTTAAACAAAGTTAGTTTTATGAGAATAAGTTTTTATTTTATAAATCAAATTTTTTATTAGTTTTAAATTAAAATGGATGACTAGGATTTTATAAAATTATTTAGAAGGCTGAGATTAAAAAGGAACTTAGGCCTTACTGCACTGAGAAGTGCCATATCATTACCTATATCTCACTCTTTTTGCATTCTCTCTCCTCCCTTTTTCTTTTATATTGTTAATTCTCTCTCCCTTATTTTTATATTTACCCAGCATCTCCCTTCACTTTTTAGGATTTTTATCCTTCTACCTTCTAAAAATTAACTTCTTGTTCCTCTTTCTTCTTTCTTTAATGCACTGCTAGCTTGAGCTCTAGAACCACCATTACCAGTAGTCCTTCCTCCTTGAGAGCAATGCTTCTCCATTGCATGCTTCGCCATATTATGTGATAACTTCCTAGTATCATAAGGGAAAGCCTAAATCAGGGGCTAGAAGTGTTAAACTTTTTTATCTTTTTGGCATGGCTTCCATATTCAACCATTCTTATTCGAGGAAAGCACTTCTAGTGACTAGATAGATGCAACTAGTGTTTTTTTTATTATATAAAGAGCCATTCAAGAAAGACCAAAATCAAGCTATGTAGCTTTTTTTGCTTTTATCATGGTTCTAACATGATTTTTGCTACCGATAAACTCCAACCACGCACTTCAAATATAGTAAGAGGAAAATGTGAAAAGACGAATATGGATGCTTCAAAACTTCCAAAGGTGGATCAGTATTACCAAATAAGTATATATTTCATCATAGATTAATATTTTAATAAAAGATAGTTTAGTTGCTGTGAATTATATTATTCTCATTAATAACCCAGATTTCATATTCATATATATATATATATATATATATATATATATATATATATATATATATATATCTATATCTATATATATATATATCTATATATATATCTATATATATATATATATATATATATATATATATATATATATATATATATATATATATATATATATCTATATCTATATATATATAATTTCATGGTATAAGTGTAATTATCTATTAAATCATTATAAATTGATCAAAGTGCACAACATAAGTATAGAGGTGATGTTTCTAATTATTGAAGGATTATGATTAAGTTTCAATAACATCTATACGTTATAATCGTATAGGAAAATCATGAAGGTATTGTCATATGTTCATGTATATACTATTATGTGCTTGGTTTTGTTTAGTGACAAACTTGTTACTTTGCATTGAATTTTCATAAACAATTATAATATAATAGTTAAGTTCTCTTGTACATAGTACTTATGAATCATGCTAATTGTGATATTGGAAACTATAAACCATGATGGAACTATGATGTGAAAATTGAATAGAAAATTTTTGCCAAGTAGTTATGAAGGATATAAGATCAATCTAAGAGCCAGGTGAAAAATTCCCAGTGAATAGATAAGAAAAATATAGTATTGACTTGGAAGTAAAGAAGTGGCTACACGTATATTCACTATAACTAGATGTGTGATATAATGTGATATTGAAAATTAATTATGATTGGATGTTATAATTAGTGTGATTATGATGATTTATTTGTGTTTTAAGTTTTAATGACTATTTATGATTATGATGTCTACCTAGAATGGGTAATATACGATATGATAATAATGTCATGTACTAATGGATAGTTGAGATTTCTATGAATTATGATATGAAATATAGAGTTTAAGTTATATGCAAGTGAACACTCAACTAAGTTTGCCTTTGTACATTTCAAAAGAACTCAGGAAGTTTGAATTACATTTATCTTATTTATCAATTACTTAGATAGCATGTGATTACGTAACATATATTCGAATCAAGAATTAATGATGATAGATATATGCCCACTGAGTTCTTACAACTCGCTCTATTTTATTTTCAATATTTTTAGGTTGAGATAATTTACTTGAGCTATGCCTCATGCATGGAGAATCAAAGACCATCTTGTAAAAGGATTTGATAGTTGGAGATTTTCTTTGGATTAGGATCAATATTTAAAATAGAAATATTACTAATCCATTATTTGATGTATTAAATTATTTATTTGTGCACAAATTTGAAATTATATTGTACTATGTGTATGTTTAATGCTGTCATATCTGGAATTAATATAGATTTTGTATTTTAGTTTATTTAGCCTTTAGGAAGTGTCTAAAAATAGGAGAGACTTTATGCATTTTTCAGCAAATTTTAACAGTGAAATTTTTGGAAATACAAAAAGTTTCTTTAGATAGATTTGAGGAATCAATGTTAAGGTTTATGGAAACCGATATCGGGATCCATGCTAGTCACGATCAAGTTAGGTCATGACACAAAGGTATAAGTCATATTTGTATTCATATAAAATAATGGCAAAATTGTACCACTTTTTAATTGCATATGTAGTAAAGGCTAGTTAGAACTTGACACCTTAGCTAAGTTTCATTTGGTGTGCTAATTTATTTATTGGTCAAGAAATGCTGGTATAAATTAACCTTTTTTTCTAAGGATAGGTTGTGCCCAATTTACTAGCAATTTTCCAAGACCTTTAACATAGTCTAAGCATGAGTATAAAAATAATAAACAAATAAAGCATACAAAGATGCAAATATTTTACACTAAAACAAATGTAAATTAATGATAATAAATGTAATTAGTAAAAATACTTCACTATAAACTGGCTTGAAAAGTGTTAGGAATTTGAATTATTACATGCAGCGGAATTTCAAAATTTTGATACAAATTCTACCTAGGATCCATGCAAAAAGCATAAATCAATGATTAGGATTTTACCTATTGGGCACTCGTGTTTCTACTGATCAAAACTTGAAAGCGGATGAATTAAATGCCGGCCGAAAGGTACAACATCTCTATGGTATCCACACGGAGTGAACAATGACCTCTCGCCCTCCACGAATCTGCTAAGATGCGTTTCTCTCTCTAGGAATTAGGATTCAATATTTTCTGAGTGATTTAGGATTTTAGGAGGTTTATGAGCATATCTCTCATGTGCTACTCTCAAGCCTCTTTTTATAGAACTTAAGCAAGTTACAATCCTAGTCCTACTAGGATAATGCTTTCAAAATTCTAATTATACTTAACAACTCATCTTATCCTTATCCTAGAGATAATGAGCAGAGATATGACTTATCTATTAATTATGTAATATTAGATAATATTATCTCATAATATAAATATCTTAATATTAGATAATTACATATAATTATCAAATATCAAAATAATATATCTCATAATATATTTATCTAATATATGATAACGTAATTATTTGATATTACTTTAATATCAAATAATATCACATAATATTATATATATATATATAATATTATGTGATATTATTTGATAATATATATATAATGTGAATAACATATTATTATTCTTAATAATAATATATATGCACAAAAATAAGTCCAATTAATTAGATATTAATATAATTAAAGTCTAATTAATTATTATCTTATTCCTACTCCTTTTGTGTGACCCTGTAGGTTCTTACTATATTGATAATGGCTCATTATTGAGTTATAGACAGTAAGCGGTATCTAGCAATACATTAATGCTACTCAAGCAATAAGAATGTCTGTGATTCGATATCCACCTAATACATGATCAACGTTTTGCATCATAACCCTTTTGAAATAATATGCAAATTGAACTGGAGGCATGGAATGTGTCATCCTCGTCAATGTTCAATTTATATTTCTTGATACTGAGTAGACTTAAAATAAATGATTAATATAACATATTAATCCAATTGAGCATGGCCATGCATTTCTAAGTCTCACTTAATCAAGGGGCCCAAGGATATTTCTCTTTTATACAAGAGTAACAAAATCTCATCTACATCACTCACTTCCCTCTGCATGATTCATGACACACTTAATCAATGCCCTATTCGTCATCTTGATCAAAGGTGACATAGGACAATATTAAAGTGAGTAATTCCTCATGTAGGAAACCGTAGTGACTTCAGGTCAAAGGTTTATGTGTATTTGTGATCATATGAGAATAACTTATGACACATCTATCCATGCAATATTCTTATAGTAGGTCAGTCCAGTAGATTGTTCATTAATAATGTATTCATGTATTGACTTGATATCACATATCCATTATTCGTAATCATCAGTCATTATACATGCTAGTCTCGATATATTATTACTATCATTTTCGTAATAATACTTGACTAGAGGCATTTTAGGAATAGCGAAGTTATTCCAAGGATAATTATTATATTAAGTTATAAATCACACAGAATAATAATAAAATTATAAAAATAAAATATAATAATTAAATTGCCTAAAATAAAATATAATACATTGTGTATTACTTCAATCATCTATATGATTAGTTCCTAGGATACACACTAACAAAAAGGTACAAGATTTGCATGATAATGGTGCTTGAAAGTCCTAGTAATAACTTAATTATAGCTGAAAGATGAATTAACTACACAAAAATGAAGGGTACACCAAAATGTTGTGAGTATGCTAGCAAAGTGCTAAAGGGCACGCAAAGGGCATACCATGCTTTAGGTAACAATTTTCGCAAAATGTGCCATTAACCTATTGGATTGAGGGTATTTATATGCTATAATATGGAAGTTACTAATTACAATGGTTAACGGTGGTTATTCCTAACTTATCCAATCATATACACTACTAAGAAGTTTATAAAGGAATTTTATGGAATCCTCAATCATAAATCAAGTTATGGGAACTCACATGTTCTCTAACACTGTGAACTTAGGGAAGCATAAGGATCTTGTAAAAGCATGATTAGGATGAGAAGACAGCCCTAACTTTAGCCTAGAGCTAACTTGTAGATCAACTCTAGGATGAAGCAAAGTAGAAGTTAGGTTTACTCTTTTTTTTCTTTCTATGGAAACTTGAGACATTGCCTTGAGTCAAGATCCATTATTTTTCTCTTAAATTAGGTACCAAAGAAACTTTTTCCTCTTTTTCACACTTTTATTATCATGCTTCCCTTTTTTTTTCTTATTATAACATTAGTTGCAATACCCAAAAGTCATATTATTTATTTACTTAAAGGTTGCAAACTAAAAGATCATAATTGTAGTATTTAATTTCATCATTATCACATAATAATGAAGTGTAATTACGCTTTAAAACCATAGATGTGGAATACAAAGAGTTTTCTCTTACTTTTCCTTAAATATTCAATTATAAGAAATGAATATCTATTTAATTTAATTTCTAATAATAGCCCTATTAATTTTCCATTGATAGTGTAATTAATCTCCACCTTATTATTAGTAAATTCATGTTTAATTTCAAATAATAGTTTCATTAATTTCCCACTCATGGTGTAATTAATTTTCATCTTATTATTAGTAAATTAAGCATAATTGCATGTGTAGGAAATCAAAAAGACATACTTTCTACCATATATATCTAGTTCACCTAAATGGAAAATAGGCTTGAATTATTTCAAGGAATAAACCAAAAGACACATCTTTATCTTTCCTCAATAATTGTGCCATCCATGAGATATAACACATTAATTCCATTAAGTTTAATCTTCTAGGGACATTTAGATATTTGTGTTTACTAGCTTAAATATTTCCACAGCTCCCGCTCCCACTAGATGAAACTTATGATCACTTCAATCAAATGAAACAACCTAAACATTACAAGGCACAAATTCATCATATTCTATGCATATGCAAGAAAGGTGTGTGACACTAGACACAATGTAATATCCCTAATTCAAATATAAAGTTGTGTAAATTTTGAAATCATGGATAAATTTATTTATTTGATTAATATTAGTTTCAAGCTTATTTTTATGTTGTGGGATATTAGAAAAAATTTCTATAATAATATTTAAAATGTACTTTTATATAGTTATTACTAACTCAAGGAATGGAGTAATTTGTTGTATTTAATAAACAAAATTTTAGGAGTTGTGAGATTTTGAAACAAACTTATTTTTAAAAGGATTTTAGAATATTAAAATAATATTGACAATATTTTTCAAAAAATATTTATTTTTTTGTATAATCATTATTAATTCAAAATTAAGTTAAAGTAATTGTACAATAAATTTTCATAAGTTTGGAATAATTTTAGTAATTATGGATGTAAAGATTCATGAAAATAATTTGTTGCATTTGATGAATTACGCTTTTAGAGTTATTTAAATAATTTTTATCAAGAATTATTAATAAATTGTTTGTAGTTGATTAATTATTTTTGAAAGGGATGGAGGTTTGAAATAATTATTTTAGAAAATATGAATACTTATTAGTGGAAGATTGAGAATACATAAAGTAACATTTTAAATAAAAATTAGTTTTTTTGAAAATACATATTTCCGGGCTCTTCTCTCTCATGTTATGATTGTATAGCAAATTTCCTCTCCCATTTGTCTAATTTTTTTTAAAAGCCGGTTTCTTTTTTTTATAAGCTTGGCTGCTACCGTCACCTTTTTCTCAAATTATTTCCCGTCACCTTTTCATTATTTCCCGTCACTTCCCTCTGCTGACTCTCTGCCTTTCCTTTTATCTTAAGCTTTCATTTTGTCAATATATACACACACACATATATATATAGAAAGGCAGTAGTAGCAACTTTTTCTTCTTGAAACCTCCACCGCCCTTCTCTCTCTGCTTTTCTATTTCGTTTTTATCATAAAAACACAGTGTCAGCTCCCTCTTTTGATCTTTTCTGCCTCATGGGACACAGCTCTCTCTCACTACTCTCACCGCCATTCTCTCTTCTTTCTCCTCTTCCCGTCACCTTCCTCCTCCTTTTTTCTCTTTTTCTTCCTTTTTTTCTGGTGAACCAAAATAGTACCCCACCGTGCTTTCTTCTCTTTCTGATTACTGAGCTGTCTCCTCTGGTTGCTGCCACCGTGAGATAGCTTTGTTTAGTGTTGACCAACAGCTGCGAAGGAGGGAAGTTTTCTGGCGACGCAATTTTGCACCCCGCACCACCTCTCCACTCATCGAAACTGTGCGAGCTTCCATTCCCGGAACAGTTGCTGCCCTGCGTCACCCAGTCAGTTGCGATGGGCATTGGAGATGAAGCTGCTTGGATCGGCTAGAAACAACACATGAACGAAAGCACTGTAGGGGTGGCTGCGTGCTGGGTCTCATGTCATAACTTGGTTGACAACAAGCTCATGAACTATTTCAGTGAGTCATCGGCGAGCTTGCAAGGGCGTCGAGCATGCATTTTTTCTTCTCTGTTGCCGGAAGCTACTATCAGGAAGAGGAGCTATTGGCTGTAGTTATGAAGTGCTGCTATGTTACGTTGTCTTGCCGGTGTTCTGACTGGTTCCTGCTGCCAGTGAGCTCTAGCTAGACATCTTGAATGTAGGTAAGAATATCCATATCATAAAATTTTATAATTATGAGTATTTGATACCAAATCCAAGGAAAACTTATTTTTGTATGCTTAGAAAAATAACATATATATGATGATGTATATGGAGAGATAATTTTTATGTTGCAAGGTGTTAAAATTGATAAATTAGAATATAAATGGAACCTTTCATTCTACTTTAGAACAGATTTATGTAGAAATCAAAGAAGATCCATTTTTGCGCATATTTAAAATAAGAAATGATACCTTAGAAATTGTAAAATTTATGTTATTAAGTGTATAAATATCATAGGTAGAATCATTTTTTAAATATCTTATGATAATATTTTATATAATAGTAAAATATTTAAGAAAACCTTATTTTATCATATTATTTAAATAGTTGGTCCAATATTAATAGAATAATATTATGAGGCTTAAAAATAGTATATTAGAGTACATTCATATCTTTAGGTGGAATATTTTAGTATTTCAAGCTAGTGGTAGATAATTCTTAATTGAAGTGATTGGATAGAAAGTAAAGTATGTTTAAAAATTCTAGCATATTAAATTACTGCATCTAGAGTACATTCTCATCATAAAAGTAAATATTTTGGTAATTGAGGTTGAACTAAATATGGAATATGATATTTAGGTGATGCCTTGCATTTATAATTTATCATAATTTCTAATTAGGAAAAAAAAGAACCACTTCAAGTTTCTACAGGGGATGCACACTACCAGATGAGTATATATCTCACTATTATACTTTTACTTAAACAATATGATTTAAATATTATAAATTATACTCATCTCATTATTGTTACCAACTCTACGTCCTTGTTTATATCTATATGTGTATATATACTTGTATTTATAGGTAAATTCAATTTTGCATAATAATAGTAGTTGACTATTTGAATGGAGATTAATAGATCAAAGTGCGTAGCGAAAGCATAATTGTGGTGATTTTACCTAATGATGAATTGTATGTTGTGCTATACTTAATATTATTCAATGGTAGATTAATTAGCTTACATTGAAAGTCTTATGGATTACTTTGATATAAGAGTTAAGCTTTCTTGATGATACTATGTGAGGATTATGTTAGTAGTGGCAATGGAAACTATGAATGATGGTGGAAAAGTGTAAAAGCTGGATGGAGAATTCCTAGTAAATCATTATAAAGGATATAGAATTTATTTGAGAATCGAATGGGAACTTCTCGGTTAATAATTAAGAAGAATGTAAGATGAATCTGAGAACCAAATAGGAAAATTCCAGGCTAATAGTTGAAGATTATAGAATTGATCTAGATACCATAGAGCAGCTATATCTATGTTTACAGTATTTAAACCTGTGACATAATATGACTGTTTGTGATTGACTTCTATTGATGATACGATCATAGTGATTTGTTTGCATTTGAGCCTTAATGATTATTTGTGATTGTGTTATCTACTCGAAATGGATAATGCGTATTGTAATGACAATGTTATGTATCATCAGATGTACTTTTTATGGGTTTTGTGCAGGAGAATTCTTATTCTATGAGTTGGTTTCGTAGGTTCCAAAATGCTAGGAAATGAGTTGGTTAATAGTTTTCATTTATCACATGCTCAACCTACAATCACCACATATAAAATTTAATTCCTACAAGATGGTGATAGATATATGCTCATTAAGTTCTGATTACTCACTTTGTTATATCTTCAATGTTTTTAGGTTATGAAGAAGCTATTTAAACTTGTTGTATTTATGGAGATTCAAGACTGCTTTAGTAAAGGATTTGATAGTGGGGATTAGAATTAGCAATGAAGTAGAGTTTTGATGAATTATATAATATGATAAATTGATTGTATATGTATAAGCATAAAACTATATTGTTCTGTGTGTATATTAATTTTGTCATATTTGAAAATTAAACAGGTGTTAAATTACAGGGTGGATAACCCTTGAAAAGTGTCCAAAAAACAAAGGAGATTCTGTTTGTTTCTCTATTAAAATTCAAAGTGAAAATTTTAAAATCCCTTTGTAATTTGGAGATTCTTGTTAAATAGAAAGTGAAAAATTGATAAGGCTTGTGGAAATCGGTAACGGAATCCACACTGGTCACGATCAGAACAAGTCGTGACACACAAATTGTGACTATCCTAATATATAATAAGTAAGTATACATAAGAGATTTTTCCTTAACCTAAGGCCTATCTACTAGCTTACAAGTTGATGAAAACACATGATAACCTATAAGTTATCAAGTCAATGATCCTCTAATCACTAACCATGCCCACAATTACCTAAAATTTATTCATACATCAGCTTGACTACCTCTAATCCCTTTTAGTGAGTGCTCATCCTTGACTTACGAAGCATACCAAACACTAGGCATACTTATTCCTTTTAAGGTCACATTGTATTTAAAGTATATATCACAAAAAGTAATATTCTATCGATTTTTATTAAGTACAAATCACATAAATGTATCATAATAGATCTTTCCTTCTATATTGCTACCTAATAACTCAAAATCATATATTTACCCAATTAAGGTCCTTCAAGCTAAATTATTATATCCATCTTAATGACATGCCAAAGTAAACATTCTAATTTGAAGTTGTTAAATAATAGAAAATAGTCACTAAAGGTATCTGCTTGATCAAAGAGAAACTCATAAACTTGAAAAAAGGGATTACTTCAAGTTTTCTCCACCTAGTCACTTATACACATGTGCTATGGCATTGCCTCCCATATAAATGATTTTCACACAAATTAAGTTATCATCTCCCTCTTCCATTATTTAACATTATATTCATCTAAAACTCTTACTTGAAAAAATTAAAGGAAAACACAATCTTCCATTAGAAAAAAGGTTTTAGGAGTGTATGTCAGCAAATGCCATATAGGATAAGTTAATCACTTTCATGACTAACTTAAACTTATCACATAGAAGAATTCACACCCAATCTTATAAGTTAACATATATTCATGATTAGACATGCTTAGTAAATCTAACATTATCTTATTTGAAATAAAGCAACAATAATACCAATTCAAGGTGACTATAAGAAACTTAAGTTGTTAGAAGCTAGAATTATAACACTCAATGGAATAAGGCAAATTTCCTATAAGATGGCATGTCATCACAATAAGTAGACTATGCTTATTCACTTAAGTAGTTTAACCTTTATTCTTCCACAAAGAATCAAGTTGGATTGTTTATGTAAGAGAACCAATCCCTAACCTATATTTAACATACTTCAATTATTTATTGTAGAGCTAAAACCCAGAATATGCATAAAGATGATAGAAGAATTTTCATTATGGTAATACATAAAGCAATACATTCTTCAAACAAAGGTATATGTAAATGACAATGAAAGATATATAGATATAGAAACTACAATCTATATAGTCTCATTACCTTAACATGCTTGGCAAACTAAGTAGGTGGAACAAGATTAGTTAAAGGATTTGCCACCATTTGACCTATTGGAATATATTTCATATGCATGTTCTTCATTTTCCTTAATTATAACTTAAATATAATTATATTTAATCCTTATATGCTTAGTCTTTTCATGGTACTTTAGGTCATTAATGTAAGCTAAAGTTGCCACACTATCATGATAAATAGTTATTGGCTCTTTAGGTATCCTAATACCTAAGTTGCTAGGGAACTGAATAACATATAAGTCTTCTTATATATCCACTCTAGCTACATACTCATAAGTCATTTAAGCAAGTTTGGTACTCAATAGAAAAATATAATTCAGTGTAGCCTTGTACTCCTGATGACTTAATAATAATCTTTAGTACCCTTTAAGGTATAAAGACCTAATTCATACACTTTCATTACTATTGCGTCAGATAAGATAAATACTTACCTAAAAAACTTAATGCTTGGCTAATGTCAAGTCGTGTACACAACATGGCATATACTAAACTTTTCATTGCATTAATGTGTGGAATAGTTTTCATCTTTTTTTAGGAGTCCTTAAATACATTGATCCATCAAACTTACAATTATAGGCTAAAAAGTACTCATTAGCTTAGAATTATGTAAGTTAAAGCACTAAAAAAATCTTACCGATATAAAGTTTTAATGCCAACAAACCCTTATTCCTATCCCTCAAAATCTTAATTCCAAGGAAATAAGTAGTCTTACCTTAATCCTTCACATTGAAGGTAGATGATCATTTCTTGACAATATCATTAACTTTAATCATTATTAACATGATAAAATGTCATTTTAATATCCCAATAGAGCAAAAAAAATTAAAAAGAAATTTTGGATAGGAAATTTACCTTAACATAAACCTAGTAATAAAATCAAGTAAAATTCGGCTAGACTATAAAGCTAGATTTAGGGTTTTGTTGAAAATCGCGCATCATACATGCACAGCGGAATAAAATTTTTTCACAATTTCCACCAAGGATCCATGCGAATTCAGAACGCCATAGATTAGGGATTAGGGTTTATACCTTTTGGCCAAAAATCTTCTGTCCGCTACATAGCAAATCCGATCTGCTTCTATCTGTTTTCCAATCCAATATGCTCTCCAAATCACGAACTAGAATAGAAACTAGAAGATCAGATCACCAGTGCAACGTTTAATATGGCTACACCTCTATGGTATCCACACGAACCCGTGAATCACCGATGAATGTCTACACAAACACCGGTTGGAATTGATCTCCTTTCACCTCGTAGTGCTAGCTACACCTCTTCAGGGGTTTTAGTCAAGGAGAGGTGCTAGGTTTTTTCTATGCCTTTTTGGGGTGCGTGAATAATGATAATCATCCTATTATTACATAACAAGCCTATTTAAATAGGTACATAGAAAAATCTAACTTATTTGGGCTTTATTCCATGTACAATTATAGGCTTACTATTGGGCCTTATAATTATGACATGAATTCCTAAATATTAAGCCCAAACAATTTGGTCCATTAATTCCAAATTCACTAGGCTCTAAGTGTGCAACCCTACAAGCTCTCATTACATTGGCAATGACCATTGATCATATTAATGATCATAAATAATGATTAGTGTCTAACAACACATCATTGTTACCCAAGCAATGAGAAAGTCGGTGATTTGACTAAACCTTTACACGTGATCATCACCTATGTCCTTTTGTCCTATACATCTAGATTGAGCGCGAGACATGAAGCGTGTCATTCCCATATAGCCTAATCTTAAGGTTTCTTGATTCCTAAGTAAGCTGACTGAAACAAATGTAATCGACATCCCATGTCAATTCATCTGAGCATAGCCATGCATTTTCTCATCTTTACTTAATCAAGGGGCCCATAGATGTTACTCCTATTATATAGGAGGGACAAATGCCATCTTGATCACACAAACCCCTCCGCATGATATGTGACATATCCAATATCTACCCTTGCATTCACTTAACCATTAGTGACATAGAATAGTATCAAAATATGAAACTCACATGTAGGGAACCTTGGTGATCTCAAGTCAAAGGACCATATTAATAATGATCACTAAGAACCACTCATGACACTCATATAACGATCGATGTAGTGTTCTTAATATGGGTCGGTCCAGTATACAAGTTCTCTAACTTGTACTCATGTGTAAACTTAATATCTCATATAAGTCTTCACACATGCTAGTCTTAACATATCAAAGCAACCTAATCCACAATGATATATGATTAGGGACATTTAAGAATACAATTATTCTAAGGTTATTATCATAATTGAATATATTACGCAAATAATATATATAAATATAATAATTGGAATTGTCATTAAAATAACATGATTCAAAATTACAATCACCAATATGATTAGTTTTAGGGCATATACACTAACAATCTCCCACTTGCAATAAAGCCAATCATCCATGTATCTAATACCTATGGATCTCATATGACTATCATGCTTTTGCTGCATTAGGGCTTTTGTCAGTAGATCAGCGACATTATCGTTAGTCGGTATTTTGCATATCCTGACATCATTTCTGTCAACAATATCTCTTATGAGATGATAGCGTCGGAGTATATGTTTGGATTTCTGGTGAGATCTAGGTTCCTTGGCTTGCGCAATGGCTCCATTATTATCATAATAGAATTCTACTAGGTCAACAATGCTAGGAACAACTCCAAGTTCATTGATGAACTTCTTAATCCAAACAACCTCTTTTGCGGCATCTGATGCTGCAATGTATTCAGCTTCTATTGTAGAATCAACCACTGTCCCTTGCTTTGAACTCTTCCAAGTCACAGCGCCACCATTAAGGCAAAATACATAACCTGACTGCAACCTGAAGTCATCTTTATCGGTTTGAAAGCTAGCATCAGTGTAACCATTTACAATGAGCTCTTCCTCACCTCCATAAATCAAAAACATGTCTTTAGTTCTTCTTAAGTACTTAAGAATATTCTTGACAGCTGTCCAGTGACTTTCATCAGGATCTGATTGGTATCTGCTCGTCATGCTTAAAGCATACGAGACATCAGGACGAGTACATAACATGGTATACATGATAGACCCAATCGCAGATGCATAAGGGATCTCACTCATGCGCTGTCTCTCATACACTGTGGAAGGACATTGAGTTCTTGAGAGACTTATGCCATGTGACATCGGCAAGAATCCTCTTTTAGAATCTTGCATGCTAAACCTTTTTAGCACCTTGTCGATGTATGTACTCTGACTTAGGCTAAGCAATTTTCTTGATCTATCTCTATAGATCTTGATACCTAATACATAGGAGGACTCACCTAAGTCTTTCATAGAAAAATAATTTCCTAACCAAGTTTTTACAAACTGTAGTGTAGGAATGTCATTTCCAATGAGTAATATGTCATCTACATACAACACCAGAAAGACTATTGTGCTCCCACTAACCTTCTTGTACACACAGGGTTCATCTTCATTCTTGATGAAGACAAACTCTTTGATCGCATCATCGAAACGAAGATTCCAACTCCGAGAAGCTTGCTTCAACCCATAAATGGATCGTTGCAATTTGTAAACTTTTTCAACATTTTTAGAATTTACAAAACCTTCAGGTTGTGTCATGTACACATCCTCAAGAAGATTTCCATTAAGGAAAGCAGTTTTGACATCCATTTGCTAGATTTTATAATCATAATATGCTGCTATAGTTAGAAGAATCCTGATGGATTTAAGCATGACAACTGGAGAAAAAGTCTCATCATAGTCAATACCATGAATTTATTTGAAACCTTTTGCAACCATTCATCCCTTAAAGGTACACACATTACCATCCATGTCAGTTTTCTTTTTGAAAATCCATTTGTACCCAATGGGTTTTACCCCTTCAGGTGGATCAACCAAAGTTCAAACTTGGTTTGAATACATGGAGTCCATCTCTGATTTCATAGCTTCTAGCCAATTCTCAGAATCTGGCCCCATCATAGCCTCTTGGTAGGTTGTAGGCTCATCTTGGTCCATGAGCAACACATCACCGTGATGAGTCACGAGAAAACTATATCTCTCGGGCTCACGACGTATCCTACTAGATCTACGTGGGTTTTGTGTTACATGAGCAGGTTCTTCCACAATTGTTTATGGAACTGGCTTAGGTTCCATCTCAAGTTCAATGTTTTCTCATTGATCTTGAATTTCTTCAAGTTCTATTCTTCTCCCACTGATTCTTTTAGAGATAAATTCTCTCTCTAGAAAAACACCAGTTCGAGCAATAAACACTTTTTGCTCGGTTGGATTATAGAAATAATATCCTTTTGTTTCCTTAGGATATCCAACGAAAAAATATTTATTAGATTTGGGTCTAAATTTATCAGAAGCTTGACGTCTTACATAAGTTTCGCAAGCCCCAAATCTTCATAAAAGACAAACTAGGACGTTTCCTTGTCCATATCTCATATGGTGTCTTTTGAACTGATTTAATGGAACACGATTTAGTGTGAAAGTTGCAGTCTCTAAAGCATGTCCCCAGGAGGAATTTGGAAGATTAGCTTGACTCATCATTGACCGAACCATGTCTAACAAAGTTTAATTCCTTCTTTCAGAAACACCATTCCATTGAGGTATTCCTGGTGGAGTGAGTTGTGATACAATGCCACACTCCTTTAGATGATTAAGGAACTCTCGGTCTAAGTATTCACCACCTCGATCTGATCGAAGTGCTTTAATACTTTTACCAAGTTAGTTTTGTACTTCATTTTTGAATTCTTTGAACTTTTCAAAAGATTTAGACTTGTGTTTCATAAGAAACACATAACCATATCTACTGAAATCATCAGTAAAAGTAATGAAGTACTGATAACCTCTTCTAGCTTGTGTGTTTAAAGGTCCACATACATCACTGTGTATAAGGCCCAATAAATCACTAACCCTTTCACCTTTCCCAATAAAAGGGGCTTTAGTCATCTTACCTAATAAACATGACTCATATACCTCATATGATTCGAAATCAAATGAGTCCAAAAATCCATCCTTATGAAGTTTGGAGATGCATGTCTCATTTATATGGCCTAAATGACAATGCCAAAGATAGGTTGGATTTAAATCATTAGTTTTGACCTTCTTCGTGTTTATATTATAGATTGGATTTTCAAGGTTCAGAACATAAAGACCATTCATTAATTGTACACTGTCATAAAACATTTCATTTAAATAAATAAAGAAACATTTGTCCTTTATTATAAATGAAAAACCTTTCTTGTCTAAACAAGAAACAGAAATCAAATTTCTACTAACAGTAGGCATAAAATAACAATTGTCCAATTCTAAAACTAATCCACTAGGTAAAGATAAATAATAAGTCCCTACAGCTAATGCAGCAACTCTTGCTCCATTTCCAACGCGCAGGTCCACTTCACCTTTGGCTAATGATCTACTTTCTTTAAGATCCTGCACATTTACACAAATGTGAGTACCACATCCAGTATCTAATACCTAAGATGTAGAAGTAGATAAATTAACCTCTATAACATAAATACCTGAGTTGGAAGTCCCACTTTCCTTTTACTTCTTAAGCTCTTCCAAGTAAATCTTGTAATTTCGCTTCCAATGTCCTGGTTCTTTATAATGGAAGCATTGCCCTTCCTTGGCCACACCACCTTTGGGCTTCAATGCAGAGCAACTTGACTTGAACTTTCCATTAGTCTTGTCCTTTTTCTTTTTATTCTTAGCCTTAGACTTGCCCTTTCCTTTGCCCTTTTGAACCATCATAATGGTATTGGGCTTGGACTTTTTCAAGTTCTGCTCAGCAGTTCTCAACACGTTAAGCAGTTCAGGCAAAGTCTTATCAATTTTGTTCATGTTGTAATTCATGATGAATTGGCTATAGCTCTCAGGCAACGATTGCAGAACTATATTAGTGGCCAATTCTTGCTGCAAAGGAAAACCCAATCTTTCAAGACTATTGATGTACCCAATCATTTTAAGCACATGTGTAGCAACGGGTGTTCCTTCAGCCATCTTGCACTGAAACAATGCTTTAGATACATCATATCTCTCATGTCTTGCTTACTCTTGGTAGAGCTATTTAAGGTGATCAATCATATTGAACGCCTCCATGTTCTCTTGTTGCTTCTAAAGCTCAGAGTTCATGGTAGCAAGCATGAGACAACTGACATCCAGAGCATCTTCTAGATGCTTCTTATAAGCATCTTTTTCTGCTCGAGGAGCATTAGCAGCAGGCTCATCTGGAGTAGGTTGCTCTAGGACATACTATTTTTTCTCATGCTTGAGGACAATCCTCAAGTTTCGATACCAATCGAGAAAATTCATCCCATTCAGTTTATCCTTCTCAAGGATAGATCGCAATGATAAATTTGATGCATTTAATGCCATGGTTATCTACATTAGAAAAATATGCAAAATGAGAATCATGTATTTTATTTATTTAATAAGGTCTTTTATTAAATAATACTCCCACTATTTTTCTCAAAATAATAGCCCTCACTATTATTTCAGAAAATCATAGCGTTTGAGATTTTCTAGTGAGCCAAGATCCATATTTTACCTAGACTTAAGTCAGCTTTGGCTGATCACTCAAGTTTTGGCTATTTAGGTAGGCAACTCCTTGCCAATTACATCTTATGTAACTCTTGGATAATTGGGTGAACAACACTTGTTCAAATCCATCTCATGGACTTAAGCCCAACTCCATGCCTCTAGGCCCCCAATCCTATTAAGATGACCTAGTTAAGTAAAAAACCCAATTATTGGCATTTGGACATCACTATTATCTTATCGTGTCTCACCAAGATAAACTAGGCACTTTGCTTTGGCAAACCTACCTTATGTTAATCAAGGCCTTGACAAGTGCCATTCATTGGAAGGCATCACTTTTATTACTGACTTAATATTTGCATTGAGGGATTTAAATGTCTATTTTAGATCTCACCATTATTTGCCATCCATACATGCCTATATCTAACATATCATATACATTAATATAAAGCATGCAATAAAGTATAAAATAAATGTGCATAGTTATGGCCCAACTACATTGGTTTTCCCAAGCCAATGAGAAAATTAAAAGGTCAACCTAGGGTAAATATATCTTCTTTAAGCATATTCCACAGTTGTCCTCATATTGATTTTGGCTCCTTGTCTCTATGGCAGCAAGCTCCAAGCTTAAACATGTTGTACATTTGAAAGCAAACTATTCTAACTTTACAATACATAATGAAGGAGAAAACTTGAGTTACATTCGAGGGGAGTAAGGTGAGAGAAAGAATGTATAACTATAATTTATAGAGAAAGGCACGACACGCAGGCCGTATTTAATTACAATAAAACCAAAATAATAAATGAAAGATAACCATACATTATGGTGTAAAGGCCATAACTATGCATCATGCAGCAAACATCACATGTAACCATACAAACAACCATAGGTATTCATTGAAATTGATCTTGTTTCCAATTTTAACTTGTTTAAAATTAGAAGGTTATGAAAAGATTGATTTTAAAACGCAGCTTAGATTCACGCTATCAATTATTGCGCTACGCAGAGTTAGTACGGCGGTCTCGCTAGCTAGTTAGCAGGCGGAGTCGAGGGGAGGCTGCCTCTCGTGGAGGTGAGGGGGCGGAGCCCCCTTACCAAAAATTTTCATGCAACTTATATTCAAAATTTTGAAGACTTTCGGGTAAAATCCAGAAAATTTTGAATGTTTCAGTTTCTATATTAACCATTAAAACAATCGGCCAAAATTAGAATTTATCAAGAACCCTAATTCCAGAACTGTTCTGAAATCCTACTTCTTGATGTTCCACCATATTAACTCAAACATTAGTCCATGTTTTTGTTTAATTTAATCTCATTAAATGAAACAAAATGCATACATCACATGTATACGATCAGACATGTTTCCATTCGAATTTTAATTTCATTAAAATGAAACCTTCATCAGCTAAGTTTCCAGTTTTTAATCTCATTAAAATTGAATCATTAATTATGTATGTTTCAATCTAATTTTAATCTAATCAAAACCGATTCATCAACATACTTCATGCATGATCTGATTAAACACCAATTATCCAGATTTAAATGCATAACACAAAAAACTAATCTATGGATTCGCAAGCGGCTCTTGTTGGTAATTTGGATTATCACATGTAGCGGAATTTTAAAATTTTGATCCGAATTCTACCTAGGATCCATGCAAAAAGCATAAGTCAATGATTAGGGTTTTACCTATTGGGCACTCGTGTTTCTACTGATCAAAACTTGAGAGCGGATGAATCAAACGCCGGCCGGAAGGTACAGCGTCTCTACGATATCCACACGGAGTGAACAACGACCTCTCACCCTCCACGCGTCTGCTAGGATGCGTTTTTCTCTCTAAGAATTAGGATTTGATGTTTTCTGAGTGATTTAGGGTTTATATGGAAGTTTAAAACGTGATTATTAAGTGCTGCCCTCAAGTCCCTTTTTATAGAACTTAGGCAAGCCATAATCCTAGTCCTACTAGGATAATGCTTCCAAAATCCTAATTACACTTAACAACTCATCTTATCCTTATCCTAGAGATAATGGGAAGAGATAAGACTTATCTATTAATTATCTAATATTAGATAATGATATTATCTCATAATATAAATATCTTAATATTAGATAATTGCATATAGTTATCAAATATCAAAATAATATTATCTCATAATATATTTATCTAATATCTGATAAGATAATTACTTGATATTACTTTAATATCAAATAATATCACATAATATATATATATATATATATATAAAACGTGAATTTATTATTCTTAATAATATATATGCACGAAAATAAGTCCAATTAATTGGATATTAATATAATTAAAGTTCAATTAATTATTGTCTTATTCTTACTCCTTTTGTGTAACCCTGTAGGTTCTTACTACGTTGACAATGACTCATTTATTGAGTCATAGACAGTAAGCGGTATCTAGCAGTACATCACTGCCACTCAAGTAGTAAGAATGTCTGTGATTCGACATCCACCTAACATATGATCAACGTTTCGCATCATAACCCTTTTGTAATAATATCCAAATTGAACTGGAGGCATGGAATGTGTCAATCTCGTCAATGTTCAATTTATATTTCTTGATACTGAGTAGACTTAAAATAAATAATTAATATCACATATTAATTTAACTGAGCATGGCCATGCATTTCTAAGTCTCACTCAATCAAGGGGCCCAAGGATATTTCTCTTTTATACAAGAGTAATAAAATCTCATTTACATCACTCACTTCCCTCTGCATGATTTATGATACACCCAATCAATGCCCTACTTGTCATCCTGATTAAAGGTAACATAGGATAATATTAAAGTGAGAAATTCCTCATGTAGGGAACCGTAGTGACTTCAGGTCAAAGGTTTATGTGTAGTTGTGATCATATGAGAATAACTTATGACACGTTTATCCATATAATATTCTCATAGTGGGTCAGTCCAGTACATTGTTCACTAGCAATGTACTCATGTATTGACTTGATATCACATACCCATGATTCGTAATCATCAGTCACTATACATGCTAGTCTCGATGTATTATTACTATCCTTTTCGTAATAATACTTGACTAGGGGCATTTTAGGAATAGCGAAGCTATTCCAAGGATAATTATTATATTAAGTTATAAATTGCGCATAATAATAATAAAATTATAAAAACAAAATATAATAATTAAATTGCCTAAAATAAAATATAATACATTGTGTATAACTTCAATCATCTATATGATTAGTTCTAGGACACACACCAACAGCTCTGATGCCACTGTTGGAAATCACGCATCATACATGCACATCGAAATAAAATTTTTGCACGATTTCCACCAAGGATCCATGCGAATTCAGAACGCCATAGATTAGGGATTAGGGTTTATACCTTTCGGTCAAAAATCTTCTATCCGCTACACAGTAAATCCGATTTGCTTCTGTCCATTTTCCAATCCAATCTGCTCTCCAAATCACGAACCAGAATAGAAACTAGAAGATCAGCTCACCAGTGCAGCGTTTAATATGGCTGCACCTCTATGGTTTCCATATGAACCCGTAAATCACTGATGAATGTCCGCACAAACACTGATTGGAATTGATCTCCTTTCACCTCGTAGTGCTAGCTACGCCTCTTTAGGGGTTTTAGTCAAGGAGAGGTACTAGGTTTTTTCTATGCCTTTTTGGGGTGCGTGAATAATGATAATCATCCTATTATTACCTAACAAGCCTATTTAAATAGGTGTATAGAAAAACCTAACTTATTTGGGCTTTATTCCATGTACAATTATAGGCTTACTATTGGGCCTTATAATTATGACATAAATTCCTAAATATTAAGCCCAAACAATTTAGTCCATTAATTCTAAATTCACTAGGCTCTAAGTGTGCGACCCTACAGGCTTTCGTTACGTTGGCAATGACCATTGATCATATTAATGATCATAAACAATGATTGGTGTCTAACAACACATCATTGTTACCCAAGCAATGAGAAAGTCGGTGATTTGACTAAACCTTTACACGTGATCATCACCTATGTCCTTTTGTCCTATACATCTAGATTGAGCACGAGACATGAAGCGTGTCATTCCCGTATAGCCTAATCTTAAGGTTTCTTGATTCCTAAGTAAGTTGACTGAAACAAATGTAATCGACATCCCATGTCAATTCATCTGAGCATGGCCATGCATTTTCTCATCTTTACTTAATCAAGGGGCCCATAGATGTTACTCCTATTATATAGGAGGGACAAATCCCATCTTGATCACACAAACCCTTCCGCATGATATGTGACATATCCAATATCTACCCTTGCATTCACTTAACCATTAGTGACATAGAATAGTATCAAAATATGAAACTCACATGTAGGGAACCTTGGTGATCTCAAGTCAAAGGACCATATTAATAATGATCACTAAGAACCACTCATGACACTCATATAACGATCGATGTAGTGTTCTTAATATGGGTCGGTCCAATATACAAGTTCTCTAACTTGTACTCATGTGTAAACTTAATATCTCATATAAGTCTTCACACATGCTAGTCTTAACATATCAAAGCAACCTAATCCACAATGATATATGACTAGGGACATTTAAGAATACAATTATCCTAAGGTTATTATCATAATTGAATATATTACGCAGATAATATATATAAATGTAATAATTGGAATTGCTATTAAAGTAACATGATTCAAAATTACAATCACCAATATGATTAGTTTTAGGGCATATACACTAATAGGTTTATCTATCTAGAATTTTTATTAAACATATATTAGACTATAGTACAGGTTAAAATATCATAAAAGCCTAGCATCAAGCTTGGTAAAAATTTATAGAAATTTGATAGAAAATTAGGATTCTAGGTAATTAAAAATTGGTCCTGACAAGTTGAAAACCTAGAGATTGAGCTTGAATTCAAAATAAATCATTTTGATTCAATACAATATTTTAGTGCCTAAGTATGATGAGATCAAAATAATAAGGCCCAAGAAGTCATAAATTTTGATTTGGTAAATTAGTAATTAAGTGTAAAGCTAATAGCATTTGTTGATGATTTTTTAAGGAAATTTATTTAGCTCATTTGAATTAGATTTTGGGAAATAATCTTTTGATTATTAGTAGCAAAAATATGCTCCCATGTGTTGCCCATCATGAAGAGAAATTCTACAAATTTTTAACAAGGAAACTTTAGTATTTTAGAATTATATATATATCTATATATATAGGATTTTAAGGTAAAATTTTGCATATTTTTTCTACCTATAAACTAGAAAAACCATGCACTCTCTAGCCTTTTCTACTAGAGTTTACAATTTTCTAACACTACTTAAGGACTTTTTCAACTTGGCTTTTCTAATTCTAGCAAGGTAACTTGAGGTTTTCTTCATCCTTCTTCAAGATATCATGTTTACTTCTTCTTTTAAATTCCTAGAGTATTACTTATATCATTAAATTTGTTTTTGTGCTATTCCAAAGTTTTTTTTATAATGTTAGGATTCAAGAGGTTGAGTTAAGTGACAATTACCCCTTATTTTATTGAGTTTTCACAAACTAGATGAAGAAAAATGATGAAATTATCATTATAAATGTAATATGTATGGTGATGTTGAATGGTGAGATTTTAGAGCTATATACGTTATTATGATCATATTATGTTGGTATTATAGTATAAGAATGTGTTTAAGATGATTTATGAAGTTTTTCTTTAAGAAATGATCAAAAGAGAATTTTAAGATTAAAGTAATGTGAGAATGGTTCCATGACATGTTCTATTTCTCTTTATAAGTATAGATTAGAAACTATTGAAATTTAAATTCTTAGCATTTTAAGGTCATATATAGTGTTAGGATGATTGTAGAAGAAATTAGAAATTTTTTAAATTTTTTTAATATAAGAAAAATTAAATTATAAGTGAAATACTTAAAACTACTTATTCCAAAACCTTATTCTAGTTGATCTCAAATTTGGAATTTTTTTAGGCACCAAATGTAATGTCCCGAATTTTCAATTCTATTATTTGAATCTTTAATTTCTGAGGTTGTAGAAACGAAGAGCATGTTTGAATTAGCCTGGTGGGTGAATCTCAAGTTGAAAGGAATTAAGTGTAAGGGTAAATGAAATTTTGAAGGAAAAGGATAGTAGGGAAAGAATTAATTTCCCTAAATAGTATGAATGATCAGAGGAGGTTGGAAAACCCTAAAAAGGGAGGTTGTCTAAGTCTGATAGTGTAAGGAATTTTAAATAGACAGAAACCCTATGGACTAATTTGCAAAAGTGTAGAATCGGGTGTGGTTAAAGTGAAAATAATTAAGGATTTGGGATCTAATATGAATAACTAAGAGTTTGGGGTGCAATATGTGATTTTAAGTAGTGTGACCAATGGATTTATGACAAGTTTCATTATTAGAAAAATAATGGCAAGAATAGCCTTACTTTTGGTGAAAAAAGGACTAAAATACCCTTGGGAACCTCAAAAAAGACCAAAATGCCCCTAGAGCTTCATGAAGACTCTCCTCTCTTCTCCACTTTTCAAAAAGCTGCAGAAAATCTCCATGAAAGCTCCAAAACGTGCAGGAGAGAGAGAGAAAGAGAGAGAAAGTTTCTTTTGAGTTTTTCACCCAAAAATACTAAGATTTAAGCTAAGGTGTAGAAGGAAAAATTGCTCCTCTCATCAAGCTGTATCTATTGGTGTCTCTAGATTGAAGAAAAGCCCAAGTTTGATTAAGTTTGGGGAGCTCCAAGTGAGGATTTTCAAGTTGCACTAAGAGGTAAAAATGTTCTCCTCTAAGAGCTCTTTAATGTACTCTTCTTAATTTCTTGAAATCTTGAGGTTGGTGTGGTTAAGGGTGATTGAACATGGAGTTTAGGATGATTTGAATATGTTTAATGGTGTTTTAGATGTTGTTATGTTAAGCTATGGCTTTGGTTTGGTGTGAAAAGAGCAAGAAACATGATGAACACATTTGGGTTTTAGGGGTATAATGATGCATGTGTAGAGTTGGCATGGTATGTTGGGAACTTGGCTAAAATGATGAAGTTAGAATAATTTCTATGAAGCCTAAAGCCTATGAAAGATGAAACTTTGAATTGTGAAAGTGTTTATGTGCATTTTTTCCTTTTGAGAAGCCAAATCTATAGATATGAAAAAGAAGGAAGGAAGGAGTTTTAGCTGTTTATTGTGTTTTCGGAGGATCAGCAAGGTACACGGGGTAGAACACGGCCCGTGTTGTACCCCGTGTTCTTCGTCGAAGCTGATCAGTGTGTTACACGGGGTGCAACACTCCCCGTGTTTACCTCAGGACTGAAGGGCAGTAAGGTACACGGGGTAGAATACGTCCCGTGTTCATCCCCGTGTTCTTTGTCGAGTAGCCCAGAAGTGGTCCAGTAAGAAACATGGCCATGAACACGGGGTATGGGACCCCCGTGTTCTTTGTTAAGTGAACTTTTTAGCTTTAATTCTTCATGTTTTGCATGGCTTTATCCCTGGGTCCTTTTCTAATGTTCTTATGTGTCATCACAAGGCTTGAAAACAAAGTATAGAGCATCTAAGTATGCATTTAATTAAGTGGAGGGAGTAAAGAATACATGAGGATTAGGGAAAGTGATAATGTTCTAATATAAGCTATGATGTGTATTTGTATAGACTAAAGAGTGACAACTTGCCAACTTGCAAAGGCAAGAGGAAGTATAAAGGAGTTTTTAAGTGAGAGCAAAGGGAACATTACATTAGAAGCTTGTGAAAGGTAGCTAGCTTCATCCTTAAGCTGTTTTCTATTTACATGATTTTCTGTATTTTATGCCATTGTATGGAATGTGTATGGAATGTGTATGGAATTGTTATGGCACAACCCGAGAAGACAGTAGAATACTGTGTTTGGCCTATGGCTCGGGATCCTCGGGGATAATAGTGCATTTGTTGTGTGTGGTACCTTTGGCTCGGGAACCTCGGGAAGACAGTGTGATACTGTGTTAGGCCTTTTGGCTCGGGAACCCCGAGAAGACAGCGTGATGCTGTGTGAGGCCTAGGTATGATTATTTGTGATGGCCATCTAGATATTGAGATAAATCCTTGAATGGACTTGATGATTCCTGTGTGAAATGCATATTTCCTGCAATGGTATGGCATTGAATATGATGATAATCAATTAATTGATTTCGAAACGTATGTTTTATTTGCTTAAGGATCTGGAATGGCTTGAAATGTTTTTATGGCAATGCTAGCTACTGGGAAACTTTGTTTCTTATGTTTTCTGTATTGTTATTAACCATTCCAGGTGATGCTTCCAAAGACTCTCATGATAGAGGACAATGATATTTTTTGAAGTTGTAAACGTTTATATAGTTGGTGATATTGTATGTAACGGATGTATATTTTGTAAATTGAACTTTTGTATAATTATATGACTTTTGCTCATGTGTATAAAGTACAGAAATTTGAGATTTTTTTCCGTATTAGCTTGAGGTAGATGGCGAATGAGTGCGTAATAATCATCTAGTAATTGAGGAATAAGGTGTTAATAAGTAAGGGAGTTACACCAAATGATTGGGAAAATTTGTGAAACTTCATAGGTATGTTATCTAGGATGCTATGAGCTTGTGTCAAAATTTGGTAGCATTTGGAGTTAATTTAGTTGCCCAAATAATGGTTTTGATTTTACAACTCTAGTGCTACCTAAATTTGGCAGCTTTAAGTTAATGCATTTCGTGTGTAGGTAAAACCATGAAACTAATTGTACAAAAATTGATTTATTCTTTACTTAAAACTTAATAATTTCATAACAAAGTTTAGAAGCAATTAGTTTCCATTTAGGTGGTGAAAATTAGCTTAAAGTATAGGTGTGTACATGATACCCTATTTTTGAAACTCCCACTTAGGTTCTAGATGAATAGTATCCATGGTAATGAATGCTATAAGATAATTGATGTTTACATGTATAATATAATAAGATTATTAGGACAAATTTTGATAAAATTTTAAATTAATTTGAAGGCTCTTAAGGGCACTAAACCATGATATATATATAAGCAAGTAGAGTTACAATAGTGAAGATATTCAAATGAATTTTAATTATATAGGATGGATGATGAAATTAGAATCATGTTGTTAGTCATTTTAGTTATTTATGTGAATTATATATTGTTATTAATATGAATAAAAAATTTATATGAATTACCCTTGAATATCATAATATATGGTTAAAGAAGTTGAATACATGAGAATAGGAAACTTTGTCAGAAGGTTAACAATAACTTATTAAGAAATATATTGTCAAAAATTGAAAGAATATAAATGTGTATAAATGTATCTAGGTTTTATGGCAAAGTTGGTATTTTGACCATACCCAATGAATTTAAAATAAGTAATTGATGCTATAACTAACATCTCATTATTACTCACTCTATACAATAATTTTTAGAGGAAGAGATTTACATCCTTTGTAAAGAAGGAGATAAGTGGTAAAGGCTAGAAGGTTAAGGTTGCAGGCTTAATGCTTAGGTTAACAGAGGATAATGCTAGATTGAAGATATAAGGAGAAACCAACATACCAACTATTGCCACTTGTTAAAAAGAACTTTGTGATTATTATATAGAAAGGTTATACTAGATATAATAAGGTTAAAAATAAATCAACACTTATTTCATATTTACATTTTACACTATTTATTATTATGTTTTTTATTTATTAATTTGAGAACTCCTTAGAAAAGGAAAGGTATCATTACTCATTGAGTATATTGATACTCATACATTTTCTTTTTAACTTTTAATTTATAGATTTTGAAGATGGTCCACCCTAGCATAATTGATATCTATATTAGGGCATTCCAAATACCTTGGGATTTTTTCTAATTACATTTTAGTATAGGCTCCACACATCAATATAAAGGCCTCAAATTATGTACTTATGGACCTTAGAAGGATAAATTTTGAGCCAAATCTATTTGTGATAAATCTTATTCTACCAAACCATCCTCATGAGGATACTATAAGTAATTCTAATTTAATAAATACGCCTTTGCATTCCCCTTCCATAGAATTGGATCCGAAGAAGGACTTTGATTAGTAACAAAATGGTTCGAGCTAGGAGTTTATCTATTTTTATTTTAGTATTTGTATACATTAACTTTTGTATCTTTGTAAATTTTACAACTTTAACATAACACTTTTTGCATGTGTAAATTACATTTTGAACTTTAAACGTTTGTATAGTAAATTTTAGTTTCCATAAATATCTATTATTACTAGTGTTTAAGCTAAGTACTAGTGAGTCAGAAGTCTTATAAAGGCTTGTAAAGACATTTTACTAGTATATAAATACTAAACAAATTTATACTAGTCAAAACACTTAAAGATTGGGTCATGACAATCATCCATAAACAGTGAAATAATTGCAAACTTGTTCTTCTGAATGCACTAAATATGCATAATGGTATTCATTAAGTATCTTTGAAACCAAAGTTTAAGGCCAATTCTTAGAACTTCAAGTACCATTGTCTTAAAACCTATTTGAGACCATAAATAGAATTTTCAGTCTACAAAATGTAATCTTATGACCCTCATTGACAAATCATTTTGGTTATGCTATATAAAATTCCTTTCAAATCACTATGGAGAAAGGTGGTGTTAACATTCATCTACTGCAATTCCAAATCAAGTTTAACAATAATGGTCAAAATTAACCTAATGAAATTGAATCATATTTTAGGAAGAAAAGGTATCTTTATAATCAATTCCCTTTTTTGAAGTGTACCCCTTAGCAACCAAACATGCCTTATACTTGTTTATGGGACTGTCCATATTCTTTTTAATTTTGAGAACCAATTTGCTCTTATATAGCCTTTTAGCTATGAGAAAAATCCACTAATTCCTATACTTGATTAGCATACATCAAATCCAGCTCATTAACTAATTCTCACTATCTAAACTTTCAAGAGTTTCATTATAATCAATTAACTCATCATCCAAAAATATAGTCAAGTGAGCCTTACTATTATTCAAGATCCACCACATAGTAGTTTAAATTGCCTTGGTGAGTAACAAAAAGGATAAGGCTTATTTAGAATTTGGTTAAAAGTAATTTCCTTATTTACTAAAATAACTCTTGTTGAGGTTTTTGTTTCATAATAAGTTAGATCATTTCATGATTAACTATATGATTATGCTAAATAACCATTAGGATCTAGTTCACCACCTTGATAGGCTACAAGTTGGTTGCACTAAGCTCCTACTTAAAATAACATCACTCTTACTTAATGTAAGAGGTCCAAAATTAGTAAGTTTGAATAGAGTCCTACTCATAAACATTCCTTGCATTGAGAACTTATTCTTCAAGAATATTACATCCTTTAATTCAAATTTAACCAATTTACCTTTTGATTATTCCAAAATTATGAGCATTGTGCCAATGGTAGTATACAAAGCAATCAAGGAAAAATAATATTTCCTCCCTAATTGCTTTAAGTTTGCCTAAACTCATGATTACGAGTATGGATATAAGCCATAGCTCTTAGGTTTTTAGGTTACTTAAATATAGTGTCCTACTAGTCTAATATGAAAAATCATAAGGAGTATTAGGTACAAATTTGGAAGGCACTCACTTGTGAATATGAGCATCTCCTCTAAAGGAGAGATCTAAGTTAACCCTAGCCATCATGGACTATACCCAATTTGTCTCTTTGCCATTCTAATCTATTAAAGTGTGCTAAGCATAATTAGTTGTCTATCTATACACCTTTTGTCACATAACACCTTGAATTCATTAGATTGATACATATTATCCCTTTTAATTAATCTTTAAAGACTTAATTGTTTAGTCTAATTCATTCTCCACTAAAGATACATAAGTTCAAAAGCTTTGTAATGCTTCACCTTTGTATTAAGAAGATAGATATGCACAGATTGATAATAATCATCAGAAGGCATCTACACCTTAGTCTATATATAACATTTAAGGGATAATGCATATTAGAATATAGAATTTGCAATTGATACTCACATCAAGAACTATTTCCAAATGGTTTTTATGTTACCTCATGGTAAAATAATACTCATATATTAAGAATGAAACCTCTGATAAAGATCCAAGTAAGCTACCTTTGGCTAACTTATTCATCTTATCTTCAGTTTGTATCACTCAACCTCAAAATACGTTCATTTGACTTATAGTGAGATAACCACTTGAATAAATACCATTACTTGCAATAGTAGTATCAAAACCATTTCTAAGAAAGAAGAATAAATCTTAACGTAATCACAATAAATGTATAAAACATTATCATGAAAATTGAATATGAATCCAAAACGTAAAAAGTAAATAAAAAAGTTAAATTTTTTTTAAATATCTGATATATACAAAGCATTCACCAATACAATATGGTTTTCAATGTTTAGATAAACCTTACTAGTTCTAATGTCTTCTACCTTATGCTGAGAGTTGTCCTTTACATAAACCTATATGGTTTTAATTGTATGCTTCCTATAGTGGATAAATAAACCTCAATACCACAAGATATGATCAATAGCACTTGAACCAATAACCCCACAGAGCCTAATTCAATCATATAACTACATTCCAAAACATGTATTAATGAAGTAGAAAATGTATAAACTTAAAAAGCTTTCGACTCTTTGCAAAATACTTTATTTGAACATAACTAAAACAATTAATTTCCTAATTATTGTTTAGGCTACATTTACAATCAAACTTAACAATCTTGGATATATCCAATAGGCTCTGCTTAGTGACTATCAATTGAACTTTTTGCTGCCACATGGTGAACTTATCATTAATAAACCATAGATCTTGATTTAACTTGGCAATCAAACTTATTATGGCACTTGCCATACTATATCTCATAATTGTGTACCTAAAATAGTACATTCAATTCACAAATGGAAAGCATAACTTAAATAAAATAACATTTATGCTTAAACAAACAAAGTGAGCATCTTTAGTTCGTAATCAAATCTACTTTAGCATGGATGTAATCATTCCATTCAGAGTTATCCAAACATGCCTTCAAAAAATACAATTACAAGGAATTTTGAAGAGAACTTTAAAAGCCAAATATACAAGGTTTTAAAGTTATAAATCAATCTAAAACCACACAACATTCAACTACGAAAAGAACTCAATCTTATTGAATTAATATATATACTTAAAAATAATAAATCTTTTAAATTTTTAAAACATGATTAAATAGCCCTAACTTATTCAATCATCTAAAGAATTAAAACACTATAATTTTTAAATCACACATTAACTTAAAATTCACTATACAATTTAAGATATCATGCTACACAAAGTAATAATATCATGCTGAAAAGCTTAAATCTAAACATCAAACATATCAAGACATATAAATCTAGCAAATTTTGGCATAAAATATGGTATCACAAGACTGATATCCTGGTAATATATATATACATAACTATAATTAACAACTAGCATAAAACATGCACTAAAGATAATTAAACACAAAAGGGTTAAATATATATCCATACAAAAATCATGCTAAAGCACAAAAAACCATAAAGGGTAAAGAATACACCTATAAGCCACATGCAAGCATGCTTCTAACAACTAATGCTCTAATACAACTAAAAGAATTTCATGGAATCCTTGATCATAGATCAAGTCATGAGAACTCAAATGTTCTCTAAGCTTGTGAACTTATAGAAGTGTAAAGATATTGTAGAAGAATGAATAGGATGAAGAGATAGTCCTAATTTATCCCTAAAGGTAGATTTTGGATAAACTCCAAGATAAAGTAAAATAAAAGATAGGTTCACCCCCTTCTTGCTAGAGAAACTTAAGATATTGCCTTGGATTAAGAACCAATAATTTTCTATTAAATTAAGTGGTAGAGAAACTTTTTCCTCTTTTGTACACTTTAATTTTTATGCTTCCCCTTTTCTGTTATTATAATATTAGTTATAACACCTAAAAGCCATGTCCTTTGGTTGCCTAAAGTTTACAAACCTAAAGGTCATAACTACAACCCTTAATTCTAGTAATATCACATAATAATAAAGTGTAATTAAGCTTAAAACCGCACATGTGAAAAATAAAGAGTTTTCTCTTACTCTTCCTTAAATTTTTTATTATAAGTGATAAACACATGTTTAATTTAATTTCTAATAATAGGCCCATTAATTTCTCACTAATAGTGTATTAATTTCTATCTTATTATTAGTAAATAAAACATAACTATATGTGTAGGAAATTAAAAAGACATATTTTTCTACTACATATATTCAGTCCATCTAAATAAAAAATAGGCTAGAATTATTTTAAGGAATAAAGCAAAAGACACATTGTAATATGAATTTCAAGACTGAAGAAGAGCTTTCACATTTATCGAAGGTCTAACGACAAGAGCTCAGACTAAGAAGATCAAAGAATGATTCCAAGGACTTATAGAAGGAGTTTGTATACATAAAGAAGCAAGGTTGGATAAGCTTGGAGGAGCTTCGGTATTATGTATTTTAGCTTTAGCTAGTTATGTTTTAAGTACTTAATTACTAAGGTATATTTCTATTCTCTATTCAAATACATGATTATAGTACACATATTCTTATAGATTTCTACTTAGTACTTAGTATCTTAAGTCTAATACAAATTTAAGTGTTTGTTTTGCCTTATTTCATGTTACCTAAGATATTGTTAGGCCTTATATCAGTTTGGTTCATTATTTGGCATTTTATTTTGAATAATTAATATTATTTTAATTAACTTTCTAAATTATGCCTAATTAGTCTAATTAGAGTCCAATTGGTTTGTTTGACTTTTTAACTTTGATGACTTATTTGAAGAGAGTTATTCTTTATTGTTACAACTTTTAGCATTTTTTAATCTATTGACTCTTTAAGAGCTTTTCTTCTAATGGTTCTAGCAAGAACTTTAAACTTATCAAGATAGATTCAACTCTTATAGCATCAAATTTCACTTATCAAATGATCAACATCCTTTGTGATGTGATTTTTTTCTCACTAATCACTTTTATTCTTCCTCTTTTTTAAAAGCAAAGTATGATTATCTTTTATTTCCAATTTAATTATGAGATTTAGGATGATCCAACCCTAGGAATTCACATTATTTGGTATCAAAGCTTTAATTCCCATATTCAAGTTATGTTTTTCATTTCTTATATTGTTATTTGATGTTTTTAATTCTAAAATTTTTTTGATCTATTTTGTAGTGTTGTTTCTACTATTATTTTGTTTGATTTTATTGTTTTCATATTCATTTTTTGTGTACCTTGTTGAATTTATGCTCAAATTCAAGTTTAAGTTCTTGTTGTTCATCAAATTACGTTCCTTTGTTGCTATTTCAACATAATTTTGTCAAAATTCTTAATTTGAGTCCATTTGTGAATTAATTTTGTGTTTTGGCTTGTTCTTGTATTTAATCTTTGAATCCATTTTTGTTTACTATTTTTAATGTCTCTAATTTGTGCAAACTTATGTTTGAATCTAAAAAATTTCATTGGAAATTAATTGGTGAAAAAACTTGCATTAAAACTATTTGCAAAAAAGTTCAAAATTTGAAATTTAATAGCAAGCACCCAAGTGTTGTAATGGAGTACTACACAAAATAGCATAGTACTTAAGTACAATAGTCAATTACCTGAAGGCAAAGAGCAACTAAACTCATAGTACTTGAATCTAGTACTCAAATACTCTAAATAAATTATTTAGTACTCAAGTCTAGTACCTAAGTCTTTCAAGGTAGAGGCAATATCAATCCTTTGTACCAACCTATAGTACCTAAGCACTCTTCTATAATTATGATATTCACTTATAAATTAACCCTTACCTTATCTTACTTAACACTAAAAGTGGTTATACAATCATTAAGGTATTAATCAAAGAAAAATCAAAAGAAAAGTGAATTAAAAAATAAGAAAAGAAACGAAAGAAAAAGCAAGATCAAAAGATCAAAAATAAAGTTCAAAGAAAGTAAAGAAAAAAATTAAAAGCAAAAGAAAGTAATAAAAGAAAAGAAAGCAAGAGTCTCAAGAAGGGAAATTTATTTATTAAAGAAGTTAATTACTTAATTGTATGCCTTCTTTCATCCTTGTATGCTCTATTTCATCTTTGAATTTCTCATTTTAAATTAAACTTTTCATTGTTTCCTTTATACATTTTAGTCTTTCATTGTCTAATAATCTCTCAGTTCTTAGTCTTGTTTTTTCATTGTCTATTGTGTTTCTTGGTTTCTTAATGTTTTCCTTCCTTGAATTTTAAGTGTGTCTATTAATCCTTTAATTTTTTAGTTCTTTATTAAGTGAAATTATTTATTACATTTGTTGAATTTTGTTGATAGTGTTGTCTAGTTCTTAAATAACCATTAAAAGGGAAAAATAAGAGTAATAAAAGGAAAGAGTGTGTAAGATTATTTGAGGGAAAAAGCCTTACTTAGTGTGCAAACATGAGTAAAAGTCTCAAAAACTCAAGTGAGGAGTGTGTTCTTGTAAAATCCTATTGTTTATCTAACTTTTTCTTGTAGGAAAATTTTTTATAAAGATGTCAGGAAGTAGTGTGAATAATAGTAACATAAGGATAATGATTCAAGAATAATTAGAGAGAGCAATGCAAGAATAATTTCAGAAATGTGGGAGAAATAAGAGATAGTATGATGAAAAAGGAATAGATGAAGAAGGAGTAGATAGTAATAGTAGGGATTGCAAAAGTTCAAACTCATTATATAAAAGTGTGAGAAGAGGAAAGTGAAAGGAAGGAAGAAAGAAGAAAAGATGATAAAAGAGATAAGAAAAGAAGAAATAATAGGAGAGATGAAAAAAGAAGAAGAGATAGGTGAATAAGAGAAAAAATGGATGATAAACTGGATAATATCAAGATGAAGATTTTTTCATTATAAGGGAAAAATGATCTGAATGCATACTTAAAGTGAGAAAAAAAAAGATATAGTTAGTCTTTAATTACCATAACTATTTGAAAGAAAAAAAAGATAAATTAGCGATTATTCAATTCTCTAAATATACTATTGTTTGGTAGGATCAATTCATGATAAATATCTAGAAAAATAAAGAAAGAATTATTCACACTTGGGAAGATTTAAAATTTATTATGAGGAAGAAGTTAATTCCTTATCATTATCATAGAGAAATGTGCTAAAAATTGCAAAGTCTTACATAAGGTTCCAAGAGTGTTGAAGAATTTCACGAGATGGATTTTGTCATGTCAAAAACCAATGTTAAAGAAATAAAAAAGATAACTATGGCTAGATTACTTTATGGCTTGAATAAGGAAATTGACAATGTGATTAAACTATAATACAATGAAAACATAGAGGATATGGTGCATATGGTTATGAAAGTGGGAAGGCAATTTAAGAGAAAAGTTCTTCCAAACATAGTTCTTATTCAAGTTCCATATGGAAGTTATAGGATAAAAGAAGTGATAAGAAAAAAGATAAAAGAAGCAAGTACAATAAAGACACTTCTTCGAAATCAAAAGGTAAAGATCTTACGGGAAAAGAGAAAGTCCAAAACCCTCAAAGACATTCTAATATCAAATGCTTCAAATGCCTTAGGAAAAATCACACTACTAGTGAATGTCCTAACAAGAGGATTATAATCTTAAAAGAAGGAGACTATAAATCCACTAGTGACAAAGAAAATAAAGAATCCATAATATCTTCTTATAAAGAAAGTGAAGAAAATGCAAATCCATTTGATGGAAATGCCTTTATGACTAGAAGAGTATTAAATCTGCAAGCAAAAGAAGAAGGAGAGAAGCAAAGAGAAAACATCTTCCATATTAGGTGCAACATCAAAGGTAAAATGTGCAATATTATTATTGATAGTGGTAGTTGTGCAAACATGCTTGCCATATTTTACTAGGCAAACTTTAGCAATATGTTAGGAAAGTTACTTTTGATAGTGTCCTCAATAAATATCAATTTGTAAAAGATGGGAGAAAAATTAATCTTAAGCCTTTAACCCACAATAAGTATATAAAGATTAAATGAGGTTACAAAAGAAAAAAGAAAGAAAAAGTATATGAAAAAAAAACTAAAAGTGGTAAAAAGAAGAAAAGTATGAATGAAATAGGAGAAAGTTCGAAATAGGAGAAAAATGAGTGAGGTAAGGAGTGCACACTTTGCATCTAAGCCTGTGTTTGTACTTTTGTACAAAGAAGCTTACATTGGCACTAACTATCCAAGAGCTATAAAATCTATTTTATAGGAATTTAAAGATGCATTCCTAAAGAAGGTTCTAAGAGAGTTACCACCCAAGAGAGGTATTAAGCATTAAATTAACTTCATTATAAGAGTTTCTATCCCAAACTATTTTGCCTATAAGACTAACATAGAAAAAGGAAAAGAAATTCAAAAACAAGTGGAAAACCTCATGTTAAAAAGATATATAAAGGAAAGCATGAGCCCATGTGTGATGCTAGTCTTATTAGTGCCTAAGAAGGATTGTACTTGAAGAATGTATGTGGATTGCTAGCTAATCAATAAAGTTACTATAAAGTATAGGCATCCTATTCCTAAACTTGATGATATGCTTAGTGAATTGCATGGGTCTTATGTCTTTTCAAAAATTGATTTAAAATAAAAGTATTATCAAATAACGATGAAAGAAGATATAAAAAAAACCACTTTTAAAACAAAACATGGTTATATGAATGGCTTTTAATGCTTTTTGGTTTATGCCTTTTAATCTATCAATGCATCAATTACCTTTATAAGATTAATAAATCATGTTTTGCACTTTTTAATTTGAAAAATTATGGTTGTTTATTTTGATGACATCTTTATATATAGCAAGAATGTGGATGAGAATGTTTTATATTTGAAATATATTTAACATGTTTTGAAAGATGAGAAGTTGAATGCCAACATGGAAAAATGGTTATTTTGCTTGGATAAAATTGTATTATTAGGCTATATTGCTAGTAAGAAAGGAAATGAAATAGATTAAGAGAAACTAAAAACAATTAGGGAGTGGCCTACCCCAAAGAGTGCAAGTGAGATAAGAAGTTTTTATGGGCTTTCACAGTAAGTTTGTGAAAGACTTTAGCATTATAGTTGTCCCTTTAAATGAATTAGTTAAAAAACAATGTTAAATTTCATTAGAAAAAAGAGCATGAGAGTGTATTTCATTTGTTAAAAGATAGATTAAGTTTAGCCCTTTTACCAGCTCTTCTGAATTTCTCTAAAGCATTTAAAATTGAATATGATGTTTTAGTTATGGATATTAGAGCTATTTTAATGTAGGAGAAAAATTCTATTACTTTCTTTAGTAAGTAGTTAAGTGGAATGACTCTTAACTATCCTAATTATGACAAAGAGCTTTACACTTTGGTTTATGCTTTGGAGACTTAGTAGCATTATTTATGGCTAAACAAATTTATGATTTACATGGATCATAAATCCTTGAAACATTTGAAGAGTGAAGGAAAGCCAAATAGAAGTCATGCAAAGTGGATTAAATTCATTGAAACATTCCTATATCTCATACAATATAAGCAAGGTAAGGGTAATGTAGTTGCCTATGCATTATTAAGAAGATGTTTTCTTATCTCTACTTTGCAATCCAAGTTATTAGGTTTTGAACATATTAAAATTTGCATGGGAATGATATTGATTTGGCCACTATTTTTGAAGTATGTTAAAAAAAATCCTTTAAGAAACTCTATAGGCATGAAGGGTTTTTGTTTAGAGAGAATAAATTATGTGTGCTTAAAGGATCTCTTACATAATTGCTTGTAAGAGAGACCCATTGTGAAAGTCTTATAGAGCATTTTAAGATTAAGAAAACTTTAGACATATTGAATAAGCATTTCTTTTGGCCTAGCATGAATCATGTAGAAAAATGTTATGCTGATTTTATTAGTTGCCAAGAGGCTAAATCTAGAGTTTTACCTCATGATCTTTATACTTTACTTCCTATTTGTAATGAACCTTAGACTGATATTTTTATAGATCTTGCGCTAGGTTTAACAAGGACAAAAAATGCAAAGATTTCTATATTTATTGTTATTGATAGGTTTTCAAAAATGGGTCATCTTATATAGATGATGTAATGAATATAGCAAATATTTTCTTCCAGAAAGTTATAAGATTGTATGGAATGCCAAGGAGTATTATATCAGATAGAGATAGCAAATTCTTAAGCTACTTTTGGAAGGTCCTGTGAGTTAAGTTAGGGATAAAGTTACTTTTCTCAATAACTTGTTATCTTCAAATCAACGGACAAACCAAGGTAGTGAATAAAACTTTAGGTACTCTCTTACCTTTCTTAATTGAAATAAATTTAGAGAGTTAGGAAGAATGCTTATCTTATATTAAATTTACATATAATAGAATTGTTCATTCTACCATTAACTTTTCCCCTTTTAAAATTGTTTATGGCTTTAGTCCATTAACTATTTTGGATTTGACACATTTGCCTATTAATGAGAGGTTAAGTTTAGATAGGAAGAGGAAAGTGGTTATGATCTGTAAGTTACATGGCAAGTTAAGTTGAATATTGAGAAAAAGTTAAAACAATATATCAAACAAGCTAACAAAGGGCAAAAGAAAATAGTCTTTGAATTAGGATATTAGGTATGCATTTATATGAAGAAAGAAAGATTTTTAACTAAAAAGAAAAGCAAATTGCATCCAAGAGGAGATAATTCCTTTCAAATGATGGAGAAGATCAATAAAAATATTTATAAATTAGATTTGCCAAGTGAGTACAATGTTAGTCCCTCTTTTAATGTTATTAACCTTTCTCCTTTTGATGTAAAATTGGAAAATTTAAAGATGAATCCTTTTGAAGAAGAGGAGATAATGTGAATTCCAAGAGTGAAGATGAGCTTCCATATTCACCAGAAGAACTAATGATAAGAACTATAGCTAAAAAGATCAAAGAAGGATTCTCAAGGCTTATGAAAAGAGTTTGGACACATAAAGAAGCAAGGTTGGATGAGCTTAAAGGGACTTAGGTGTTGTGTATTTTAGCTTTAGCTAATTTTATGGGAGTACTAAAGTACTAAGTTGTGGTTTCAATTTTGTATTCAAATACTTGAATACAATACTCAAGCACCTACAGATTTTTTCTTGGTACTCAAGTAGTGTAATTACATATCTTAAGTTTAACGCATGCCTAAGTGTTTATTTTGCCTTATTTCTTGTTACCTAAGATATTATTGGGCCTTATATTAGTTTGGCTTATTATTTAACATTTTATTTTGAATAATTAATATTATTTTAATTAACTTTCTAAATTAGGCCGAATTAATCCAATTAGAGCTCAGTTAGTTTGGTTGACTTTTTAACTTTAAAGACCTATTTGAGGAAGGTTGTTACTTATTGTTACAACTCTGGGAATTTATGAATCTAAAGATTCTTTGAGACCTTTTCTTTTAATTTTTCTAATAAGAACTTTAGACTTATTAAGATTGATTTAACTTTTATGGTATCGAATTTAACTTATCAAAGGATCAACATCCTTTATGGCACGATCTCTTTTCACTGACCACTTCCATTCTTCCTCTTTTCTGAAATAAGGTGTGATTATCCTTCTTTTTTTTATTTAATTATGAGATTTAGGATAATCTAACCCTATGAATTTACATATTGTGCCATAAGTGAGATAGAACATATTAATTCCATCAAGTTTAATATTGTGTGAATACTTAGATATTTATGCTCACTAATTTAAATATTCCAGCAGTTTAGGCATGTGTTGATAATTGCCTTGACTCGACATGACTTCACACTTCCACACCTCTATAAATCACGTTGCAACCTAGCATGGTACTAATTAGGTAAACCACTTGCATGTCCTTGGACATAATTTCCTAAGCAACTTGCTAGTAACACATTTATCAAATCTTCAATAAGTAATTGAAAGTCAACCTCTTAGGCAAAGGTAAAGACCCTCCTTCTTGTAAAATTTCGACTCTGTTACTTGCTTTCCTTCAAAATTGAACAAAGCTAAGAAATCCCCTCAATTGAATGGCACTAGTTGAAACTTTGAAAGACTGATTTGTAAAAACCTAACTATGGAATGGTTATTTTATTTCATTCCATTGTACTAAACACAACATAAAGTGTTATGTTAGGACATGCTCCTTTGAAAAGATTTTGGTCATTACATTAATTAATTTTTATTTAAATAACCTTATTCCATCTTCTATACATAGATTTAAACTAGTTTTCTTAAAAAAATCCTTAATTTTTTTAAAAGTCCCAAAAAATCTCATAAAACCAAATCTTCACATCAAGCATATAATTAAAAATAATGATTTTAGATTGATTAGAAGTTAGAATAAGCTAACATACTTAAATTTTATTGAGATTGGAAGCATAAAAGTCAAGTATAAATAAGTGAAGATGAAAATCTTACATGGTTGAACAACGGTAGAGCATTAGGAGATTGCAAGGAAGATGACAAAAAAAAAATTAAAGGGTTATGCCCTTTTATGCATTGATCTTGGCCAAATTAATAATGACATGTTTATTCTTTTTCTTATTTATCTCTTTTGTTTTAATGAGATACATTAAAAGTAGGAGCATTTTGGTAACTTTTTATTTTAATTTTTTTATAGATTTATTTCATGTAAATCCTAAATTAAGTCATCAACCTTCAATGTAAATAAAACTTACACCTAATAATAGCTCTTTTTAAGAGCTCTTAAATGGCTATAAATTCATTGAAATCACATAACAATGACTATATTTTTTAATCAGTCAAAGTTTAATCAAAATAGGTAAAAATAATTAATTTGACTTTTTCTTAACATTCAAAAACCACCAACAAGCATCATATCAAGATCATAAGGCCCTTTAAAACTCTAAAAAATTACACAAATTATTTCTATTTAGCTTTTTCATATCATATTAGGATTTTTGTTCCCCATCATTTCTTATTCCTTGCTTTTCCACTTTTGGAAAATTAGTCAATTATCCAAAAATCATTCAATTTATTCCAATAAAATTTTTAAGGTATCACAACTTATCATGACCTAACCCTAGTTATGATCGTCATAAAATCTACTATTTGATTTCTACTAGCCTAATCCATACCTTTACTATTATTGACAGATATATGTATAAAATTATAATTAAATGAGAACATGATATATAAATGAAGGCAAGACATTTCATTCATAAAAAATGAGTTTATAATAAAAAGGAAGTTAAGCTTTCTTATAATTCTCTTAGGTTAAGGATAAGCTTGCCTAACTAACCAAAAAGAGTATAGTTTATATTCCTCTATTATTGAACTATATAGAATAAGGCCTAAAATCACTAATTTTATCAAAATACCTATGTTGCTACTAGCCAAATTAGAAAGCTTTTAGAAAGTTCAACTCTGAGGTGATAATGGAGGCTAAACATATATATATATATATATATATATATATATATATATATATATATATATATATATATAGAGAGAGAGAGAGAGAGAGAGAGAGAGAGAGAGAAATAAAAGACATAAGGGAGTAAATTTGATGCTTAGTGAGAAAACATTCTAATATATTTAAAGTTTAAAAAAGTAAGGATTAGTATAATCCTTATTGATCAAAATTATTTCCGTTATTCATAATAAACCATTTTAAACATATCAAATTCAAGTGTTAGTAATCATTACTTGATGTTAATGAGCAATAAAACTGATAGGCCTAAACAACTTTACTTATAACAAAACATTCAATGCATTGTTAAACTATCAATTACCAATAGCACTTTCAATCAATTAGTACATAAAAGCAAATAAACGCCCTTTTGAGTACTGGTTATCTTTATCCCTTCACAAATCTAACTTTGTTCCTCTAGGATTAACATTATCCCTTAATAAATTGTTACTAGATTCAATTTGATTCAAATTCCTTATCAATGTGCCTCCATATATATTTCCTTATTCATTAACACACATCCACTTTGATTGTTGCAATTACATTCAATTCATTTCATAATCCATATATCCATAATGCTATGCCTTATTGCATGGCCATATTACTTAACTATGGCTATATAAATGCTTACATAAGTATAATATAATGTCTAAGTACTCATCTCAAATTGTATCAAATGTATAAGAACATATTAAAGATATGAAGGTTATAGTCAATTATATACTTGATTACTGGCCACCTGAGAACATTTTTTTGAGATATACCTAACCATATACTCGATTATTAGCCTCTTGGAAGCCATTTATGACTATGTAGTCAACTATGGACTTGTAGGAAATAAGCCATAGTCTACTATGTAGCCAGCTATAGACATTCAAAAGTGAAGTCCAATTCAAGTAGTCAATTATTACTCGACTATGGTCATCTAAAGAGTATACTCTTTGGCCATAATATACTACATAGTGGACTATATCCTTCTAGAGGTTAAATTTTCTATGGGTAGTTAACTATGGTCAAGTTCAACTGCTACATATGTTAGCCTTAAGATTATATATGATGAGTTTTGATGATAACAAATAGGTATTACAATAGCATTGTATGTCTTTTGCTAAAGTGATATATTGTATAATTTTTAATAGACATATTATGTTATGGTTGATGCATATATGATATAATGAATATACTTGTTCTTGTATATGCATGATGAGAACTAAGTATTTGCAATAGTATTTCATGTCTTTATACCAAAATATTATAAAATCTTTAATAGACATGCTATAGTATGATTGAAATAGCAATGCTTGATTATATGCTAAAAGGGCTATATTGTAGATAAGCATTACTAAGTATATGATTAATCAAGATATATAAAAGGATGATCATGCATGAACTTGTTCTAATTGGTTTTATATGAATCATGCATCAATATCTTGATATATTAGATTGGACTAAGTATATTATTTGCAAAGTTTATGAACTTGTATATAGGAAAGTCCAAGATGAAGAAGAATGAGCATTAAAGTAAGGAAATGGAAGATCATATTGTGCTCAACTCTATAATAAGGAAGAAAAACAAGAAAGGAGATGTGATCCAAGTAGTATAGATTGAGAAGATTAAAAGCTTGGAAGCATCAAGAAGAGCCAAAGAACTTCATTGGTGTAGCTTTTCATCTTAAGGCTTAGTCTTTCTTGTAAAATAGAGTATTTCATGATATAGAGCTCAAATATATTTTTCATATTCTTAACTTGATCAAAATGTTTTAAAATATAGCTCACAATTACATTTTAACAAGATAGCCTATAAGGACATTTCAAAAACCAATGAGATATGAGGTTTTAATGTTTTTCATTTTTAACCTCTAGTAATTCTTTTAATCATATCTCATAAAATACTTGTGATTTTACTGTCAAACTTTTTCCATATTAAAATAGACTCAAAGAGCTTTCTATAGACATATCATTTACTTAAAATGATCAATATATGAAAGAGTTATGATCTCTTCAATTTGAGTCTAAAAACTAGCTTTCTACATGCTAGCCATTTCTGATGTGTGCTCATTATTTTGATCATATCTTGAAAAATAAAAATGAAATGAGCATGAAACTATCTTTATATGAAAATATACTTAAAAAGCTTTCCATGGAGTGGTCATTTGATTAAAATTACCAAGATATGAAAGAGTTATGAATTTTACAAATTGAGTCTTAAAATTAAATTTTCACTGATTCACTATTATTGACCTTTGCTCATTGTTTTGAACATATCTTAAAAATTATATCATATATGAGCATGAAAATAGTCCCATTTGAAATTAGATGCAATTATCTTTCCAATGATAGGTTATTTGCTTAAAATGGACTTAAAATGAAAAAGTTATGACCTTTTAAAGTTGAGTCTTCATTTTTGTCTGGGTAAACTAATTCGCCAATTGATTCTAGACATTTAAAAAGCACTCTGGACGTCCTGAATCGATTCGCCACTCGATTCCAGTTGTTCTGGTGCACGAATAACAGCTAGTTTTCATTCCTAATAACCCCAAACAACTATAATACTTCATGCGCTTTATATATAAGCTAAGAAACATAAAATACAAAGTAGAGAGAGCCTGAATATCAATTATAAACATCATTTTACATCCTTCTTCATCCAAATCATGATTTGAGCTTGTCTTTATGAAATTTCTTTATTCCTAGTGTTTCATTTGTATTATCCATTCTTTAAGAGAGGTTATTTGAGTTGATATCCATCTTGTATCACTTTAGAACTATAAAAGGTGAGAGATCCCTTAGAGAATCATTGAAAGGGTGAGGAATCCCTTGTAAGAGATATTTTTGCTCAAGGAAGAGCAATGATTGTAAGGCTTCTTCAAATGCCAATTGAAACTTGAAGAGATAGTGGATTAACACAAGCTTGGAGAGCTTGAAGAGTAGATGTACACCTTGGTGAGGATATCCAAGGGAGGAACTACTATAAATCCTTGTGTTTAATCTCTTTTCCTTATCTCTTTATTGGTTTTGCATCATTGCTCTGTTTTTGCTAGTTTGTGCTCTATTTTGCTGTTGTTGTTAATTGATATATTGTTCTTCAATATTAATCTTGTTGCTTGGATGATTATATACTTAAAAGAGTTATATATATCCATGCACATGCTTCTTGATTATTTTATCTATAAATGGTTGATGAAATTGTTGAATACATTATGCTTCAATGTTAATCTTCTTGGTTCAATAATTGAAAAAGAAATCAACATATGCATTAGCTTCTTAATCCTTATCTATGCATAATTGATTGAGTTGTTTTGAACAAGTACATTGAATTATTATATCTTGAGTGCAAATATATTCATAAAACCTTCTTGGAAGTGTTTAAATCAAAATCATTCTTATGACTTCCCAAAATCAAAAGGTTTCTAAAAAGAATTTGAAAAATAAGAAAAGTTTTAGAAACACCCAATTCACCCCTCTCTTGGGTATAGGCTGCCAAGGCCAACAATATATTTTTTATAGATCTAAGCTCGATGAACACTATTTATATGGTAATATTTCCTACTAAACTCATTTGTTTCATCACTAGCTTCACCCTATCATCAATAGGCATTTATGGTACATCATATAAGCTAATTTCAACATCAAAATTGAACCAAACATCATTCATCAACTCATTTCAAATATATTCAAGAAGAAAGCCTAAACTTGGTTCAACCATTCAATTTCCAACCAAATCATTAGAGTTAGGATGTTCACTTTCCTAGTATAGAGGAGGTATTTGGAGGTTAAATTGAAGGATAATGGCTTCTAATCATTTGAAACCATGAAATTTATGATTAGGGCTTTCATTACCCATTTGAGCTCAATGCTTAAATTATATTGATTCCAAGAGAGAAATTTGAAGAAAAGCTTAACATAAAGGGAGATTTAGATATCCTTACATTGATTGTGTAAAGAAATTGACAAGGTTTAATTCCCTTCACTTGATGAAGAGGAAAATTGGAGGAGAAGAAATAAGGATGGAAGTTAGGGATTTTGGAGGAAAAAGAGGAATGACGAAAGGGTAGTTGAAGTATAAGGAAATAGAGGCAGGGGTATTTTGAAAATTATACATTAAATCTTTTTCATATTTATATACTCACTTTTAAACACTCATAACTATTAAACATCTTCTTTTGTTTATCTTTTCTTAGCTCAATTGCACTAGTTCCTCATTCCAAACCTAGTTAAACAATTCATTATTATTTATCCAAATTTTATTTCATACTTCCTTATATAAACTTTACAGTTTTCATTCAAAAGTAATCTATAAAATAATTTAAATTTGGGAAGGGTTATAAGACAACTGCTTGATCGCCAATGACCAACTTGTTCTCAAGATTGTACAAAGTGAAAGAGGGCAATAGTAGCTGTTAGGATTCGTAACTGTTGGATATGTTGTTGTGAGATTGAACTTCTTCTTAAAGAAAATCATGTATTCAAGATAAAATTAGCTTAGATAATTGAGAAAGAAAGAATATGAAGTCCGAGTAAGTAAAATAGGTTAGTGAAGCAGATCCAATGCCAACTTCGTGTTGGTCACTATTGCTAAATTGGGTTGTAACACTGTTATTCCGTGTCACTGAAATACTGACTTATGCATTAAAATATATTTTGGCATATCACTTTCACTATGCGCTTCTGATTGTTCACTCCCTGTGCAGGTCATCTTGCCTTTCAACTATTTCATCGGGCCACAATAGTAATCTTTTGAACGACCTTCACAAACCCATTTGTGTGTTAGAAATTCAACCAATTGTATTGGGATGGTTGCGTCTTTCCATGTTAGAAATTCAATAGGCTGTATTTGGGATGGATGCATTGAAGGCTTCAGGTCTAGATGGCCTCCGTGCGTTGTTCCATGAGAGCCAAAGGACCAATAAGATATGATGGATATGATTGCATTTGAATTGATCCAGAAAATTTTCATCCAACCATTTATTAATTAGATCAATGACATTTTACTGGTCTCGATTTCAAGAGTGGATGACCCAGAAGGTATAGAAAAACATCTTGAACATATGAAAAAGACACCAAAACGTTCATATATGTGCGTGATAAAAGACAAATTTTATGAAGAATGTCATTTCAGGACAGATTACCCCCTACGTTAATCCTAAACTATCATATGATAAATAATGTTTCTATTTCACTCCAACGCACAAACTGCCTCACATCACTTTCTTTTTCTGAAATCTTTATTATATGATCCAATTCCATTGTTAAGCTAAACATGTCCGCAGATAATATTAGTGGAGCCGAATATTACGTCTTATTCTTCTTCTGCCTTATGGTTTTGACCGTTCTGATTTCCTTTTTTGCTTCCATTCGTTGCAGCCGTCAACCGACCCCAGCGCTAACTGCATCCACCGATACCGGTGATCCCACCACAAACTCCGGCGAGACTAGAATCACCGTCGCGGGAGAAAACCGAGGTTTAGATCAGAGTGTTCTCCGCAGCTACCCAAAATTTTTCTATTCTAAAGCCAGAGTAAGCATGGGAAGTTCAAGTGACTCTTGCTGCTCCATATGTTTGATGGATTACAAAGAATCAGATTTATTAAGAGTGTTACCAGATTGTGGTCATCTTTTCCATGTAAGGTGTGTTGATCCATGGTTAAGAATGAATATCACTTGCCCAATTTGTAGGATGTCGCCGGTGTCAAGTCGCTTTGTGGTGAATAATGACTCAGCTCAGCAAAGTTAACTTGTAAATATGTTTTTGATTCGTACTTTTAAATCGCGGTTGCCATTACGATTTTGTTGCAGTTAGTAAAATTGCAGGCAAATATTTGGGCCACACTTAAGATTTTGGTTTTGAATTTTTAGCTTAAATTTGTTACAAAGTTAAGTTTGCTGCATCTTGATTTGCTAAATTCAAATATTTTGAGATCTTTTTGTGATTTGGTAATTTCTTCGTTGGTCCCCGGCCATGCCAACAGTGGACTGAATTTGTCTTGTTGGAATTATTGATCAATAATCGCAACTCTATAGTAATTTAAATAATTATAGATTAGCATCGATAATTATTTATATAAAAAAATTACCTGATAGATCCGCTTTTTCATAAAGAGTTTGCATGAAGAGAACTTGCTGCCCCTTCCCCTGCAGTGAAAACCTTGTGACTGGAAAAATGAAAAAAAATACTGGATTCAAACTCACGTTGGCCATGATGGGAGAAAAATTCCTAAAAAACGACCGAGGATGTTGGCAAAATTTGCTTGATTTGTATGCTGTTATATCTCACATTTTCAGCTCAAATATATGCAGGGAACTTATTAAAGCCAGGTTTTAAGAAAGGTCAACAACTTATTCTGGAACATAAAAAGCCAAATTTTCTCTTAATAACTAGCAAAGGAAATTGATGAAGATGGAAACTGGATCATGAGTGTGTAGAATCATTTTACCATCCTTTTAGGAGTAGCATACTACAGGGCTCAGTCCTGAGAAATCTTGTGGCTGTTTCAAATGCTGGATCTGTTAGTCAAACAAAACGACAAACCAGAACATGTTCCAAACATTTAATCTTCTTATTCCCTGCATTTTTTTTTTTTTTTTTTGAGAAATGAATATGAATAGAAAGTATGGGACTAACCCATTGTTTGGAAACATGAAAAAATTATAACCCAATTTATTTGAATTTGTATTAATGAACAATTTTAGACATAAAATCCTTTGCAAACAATTGATTTTTTTTCCCTTTATTTATGGTTCCAAATCAGGGGTGGGTTCAATGCAATTCACTCAAAAGAGAAATAAAAAACAGATCCCGTGCAAGCTCCTAAATTAACTTTTAGAATATTCCCACTTTTCGATATGAAGCAATCATCCATAACCCATTTATGAGATTCGAAGATAGAGGCACTGAATAAAGCTCCCAAAAGCACACAATTTATTCTTTCTGAATTATACAGAAAAGAATCTCATGTTTAGTACCAAGGATTAGTAAATTTAAGCCAACACAAGCAATGCCTATCTATTCTATTTCAAGCATCACTCAGAAAAATTGAAAGAATATAGATTACAAGAGCATTCAACAACCACAAATTGATCTATTTTTGCATAGAAACGCTATTAAACCAGGATTAAAATATATTCAGCTAGCAACAATATGGACATAAAATCAACCCATTCTCGTTACAATGGGCGCACTGATCCTTCCTTTCATCTTCTGCAATGACTTTGTGGCTGCCATTGCAATTGAAGCACAGCACAAACCGAAATCCACCACATGCTTCACATGGACCATTTGATCTGTCTTCTGGGATTCCTTCAAAGAGTGGCCTAAGCTTTCCTTGTTCATGCAAACATAGTACTTCTTCGGCTCCACCGATGTATCTTCCCTTAACGAAAAGCCTCGGAGGCAACGTTTTCTCTCCTAAGATTTCCCACAACTCCTCCTTGAATTCCAAGTGAACCGAAATATCTCGCTCGGTGTACAAAACCCGGAAATTGTCAAGAAGAAAGCGAATTTTATTGCATTCTTCGAACGTTTTCCGGATTCCTCTCAGTGTTGTTGTGTAGAAAATCGCTGAATCACTGCCTCCTGGTGGGCATTTCTCTTCAAAGAGTAAAAAAGGATTGTCGTCCTCTGTTCGGCGCGATTTTGAAGGGGGCTCTTCTTCATCTTGTTCAACGTCCTTCTCCTCAAAGCTGGATATTCTTTCAGCTTCTGTCAATCTAGCATGTTGCTCCACAGCTTCCTCAAACGCGGCCAGTAGATTCGGGTCAAAGAGGCTGCAGGAATTCAAGTCAGGCTTCCGGAAAGCCAAGATATCAATCTCAGATAAAGGGGTTACTCTGTGAATAGCATCCGCTGATTCCGACAATCTTAATGGCTGCAGACTTCGACATTCTTTAGAATGAGCTGTGAAATCATTGGAAGTAAGCCGGTCTTCTTTTGAATTCAACGAGCAAGGCCCAATGTTCTCTTTATTGTCATCTTCTTCATTGAAATCAATGTCTTCTTCATCTTCAAGGTCTTTCATGAGCTCTGTTACATCAATTACCTCTGGCTCCTGAAGTTGTGCCCTGCTGTGATCATTTTTGTTGAGCTCATTTTCTCCAGAAACAATCTGGGACTGAAGATTGAAAGTTGGAGTCGTGGAGAGAGATTCGACATACCCATCTGATGCGTTCAGCTGAAGAATACGGTCTTGCTTCAGATAACCAATGGGTTTAATTGATTTGAGCTTCTTCAATAATATTCCTTTCATCCCTTTCATTTTCCGAAAATTTTCCTGCTCTTTGAAACGACCTGAGAAAGAGAATTTCCAATGGATTTTCTGGCTGAACTGGGAAAGGGCAGAGCGAGGCTTTCCTTCCTCAGATACCGAAGTTGTGGGACACACGAGGACAGGGTTCCAACGGCTAGAAAGATTTTTAAGCATTTTAAAATTCAAAGGCGTTAGTATGAACAAGGAAAGCACATCCACCCTACGTTAGCCAGCATGGAGATCAATAATTTCAACCAAGAAGCACTGGCCACGTGTTAATCTCGAAATGATTTGGCCACGTGTATAAATTAGAGTAGGTCTGGGTACAGGCAAAACAACCGGAGCAGTGGTGTCGCTGAATTGCTACTAAGAAACTAGAAAGTATGCCATTAACGTTCATATCAAGGGGCACGCTTTTGTTACTGGAGTGAGTATTACAAAGTGCAAATTATTCTCTTCCAATTTTAAATGGTTGGACTTTATTCTATTTAATTTCAGAAAATTTTTAAATTATATAAAATTTGAAAATAATATTCATATTTTATTTAATTAATTATTTTATTAAATTATATATTTTTTATAAATTTTTAAATAAAAGTTAAAATATTAATTTATTTTACTTCATTTAATTTTGGAATAATTAGATTTTACCTATTTAATTTTAAAAACTCCTTAAATTTTATAAAATTTAGAAATAATACACATATTTTATTTAATTAAGTATTTTATTAAATTATATAATTTTTTACGAAGTTTTTAAATAAAAGTTAAATTTTATAATATATTGATTTATTTTATTATTTTTTATATAATATTTTCACACTCTATATATAAGTATTTAATCAAAAAAATTTATATATAATTTAAATTTTATTAATTACATAACATAAAAATTATATATAGAAAATAATTAAATAATTAACATGCTATAATATTTTTATTATTGCTTAAAAAATTTATAAAAAAGTATATAATTTTATAAAATGATTAATCCAGTAGATGATGAGTATTATTTTTAATTTTTTAAAGTTTAAAAAGGCGATTTTTAAAAATAAAGAAAATAATATCTAATTATCTCAAAATTAAGAGGAGGAATAATTTATATTTTTTTCCTTAATTTCTTTTTCAGCTTTATTGCCTTTTCATCCTCTTCTTACCCTCTTTCTTTCTTACCTAATACGGATTTTACGAGGGGAAGATTTTAATTTGCATGAATAGATATGGTTAAAAATTTCCTTTTATATTTATTATCTACAGTTTTAAAAGGGAAAATTAGTATTATAGTATTATCTAAGATATTAAAACAGAAAGTTAAAAATTTTCTTTCTAAAATTACAAAAAATTAACAAAATAATTCCTAAATTATAAAAAATTATAATTTTATTCTTTAACACCAGGGGCAGAGGGTAGAAGTTTATTCAGAGGGGGTTGAAGAGGTTTTTTAAAAACTTTGTTAGCAAGGTAGGAAATCAGAATCCTAAATAAAGCAAGTAAAAACAAGTATGTATTTGTCTTTATTGAATTTATAAAATTTAAGTTTGAAGTTCACTATTACACAAACTTTATTGAGCTTAAAGAAATTTTAATATATTTAATGGTTATTTTCAAATAATAATAATAAATGATAATAAATTTTATTTCTACACTTTCTCTCCTTTTTTTATATTTTTCTAGCTGATATCTTTTTATTTTTTTTATTTTTTCAAACACAACGTTACTTAGGAAATGTTTGATAATATTAAAGCATTTAATATTAGCTTTTAAGTGTTGAATCTAATAAATACTAAATGGTCTTTGAATAATTTCTAATTTTAAATTTTGAATTTAAGTAATAGTTTAAAATTTTATTACAAAATATTAAAATCCTATAAAATTTCAAAAATTATCCTTGATTATGATCTTATAAATTCTATACACCAATCCTTATATGTCATGGTGTATATTATTATTTAATTATTTTTTAAAATAGAGATAACATTGAATACATTTGTTTAATAAAATCTCTCTAGAATAAAATGAACTGCTAAATGTATTTAGTAAAGTAAATTTTCACTTAATTTAATATTTAATCTTAATAAATTATATAAATAAAATTTATTCTTAAGTTTGAATTCAGCCAATCAAGTACATCCTTACTCTTTATACTATTTCACATATTTATTTTAGTTTTTACAAAAGGCCAAATTTATAACAAAAATTACAAAATATTATCATATATATCTTAATTTTTTTTTCAAAATTTAAAGGGTCTGAATCCTCCTATATATATGAAGGCGCCACCCCTGCTTAACCTTTTATTTGTTCTAATAACATATTAGTAAAAAGAAAACTCAAAGAAAAGAAAAGAAGTAAAAAATTAATATTTTTCCTTACTTGTAAGGTAGAAAAAGGATAAAAAAAATTAGCTAAAAAAAAATATACCCCACTATCAAGAACCATCCTAAGACATGTGATTCATATAGGACCTTATTTTGAATGACAACCTACTAACCTTTCTTAAATACATCTAATTCCATGTTTCACATGCAACCAAGCTTCTCATGAAAAAGTGTACGTGATTTTCAAAAACTCATTATGGAAAGTATAAATAAATTATCATGCATGATTATTTCTAACTATCTCAAGACTTAACTTAATATTAGAATTTTCAAGCAAGCTCACTTTTGATCCACCAATTAACAATTGAGCACTTAAAGACAAAGGTTCTCAAAAGAAAAGATAAAAGAAATGGTGAGTTTCCATAAAATTTAGTGAATGAATGACAATCAAACAAGAATTATTAAAATATGCCTATACTATGATAAAAAAGTTACAAGTATATCATTTAAGAGAAGCCTTTAATTTTATTCATGGGACAATAACTACATTTTCATATCTTCATTGAGAGAGGAAAAAATCTTAAAAGACTAACTTGTCTATCAAGAGCTATCTATAAACATACATAGTAATAAATCTTAAATAAGATTACACTACACATTTGTAAATTGAATCTTTCATTTAATATCATTAATGAAAAATCATAACAAGTATAATTCAAGAAAGCATGTAAATTTCTTCATGACTCTTATCCAACTTTATTCCTTACAAGTTCATCCTTGTCTCTTAGGTCTCTTTATCCTTTAAAAAAGGAGCATGCAAGTTTAACGTGAATAACCAAAAGATAAGTATCATCACCCTAATATCAATAATCTTATAGATATCATAATAATCTAAATTATAACAAGTGCATTACTAACACTTCCATTTTATGGCCGACATGTTAATATTCACATATGAACAAGACCATAATTAGCAAATATCAACAACACAAATTAGATATGGCTTTTCTAGCTACTGTCACGACCTGTTTTGACTGTGATTGACATAAATCTTGTTATCAATTTCCACAAACTTTAACAATTCTTTTATTTTTTTTTATCTAGTAAAAGTTTTCAAATTTTAGATGAACTTCAAAAAATTTATTCAAAAATTTTTGCAAAAAAATAAAGAAAATCTCCCTTATTTTTGAACACTTTCCAAGAGTTACACGCCCTAAAATACAATACCTATATTGTTTTTTAGATAGAACAATAATTACACATACATATAGCACAGTACAATTGCATTATACATGCGAATAAACAATTTAACACATCATTAGCTAAATTAATAAAAACTCTATCTTTACTTCTGAATCCATTCCAACTGTCAAAACTTTTTAGTAACGTAGTCTTAGATCTCCATGAATACAACAAACTCAGATATGCTCACCACAACCCTAAAAATATTGAAAATACAATAGAGTGAGTTATAGAAACTCATTGACCACACATTACCAATATCTTATGAGTGATCAATTTTATATATAACAATCACAAGATAATCATATATTAAATTAAAAAATATTAGTAAACTTATTTCCTAAATTTTTAAAATATGTGCAATCATACTCTAAAATGAGAGTTCACCTATATATGACTTAGCTCTGTTTCTTATAGCATAATCATAAAAGTCTCAACTTTCTGTTAGAACTCAAAATAATATACTACCCATTCTAGGTAGACATTACACTCATAGACAACCATTAAGGCTCAAATGCAAATAGATTGTCACAATCAGATCATTATTAGAAGTTAATTACAAATAGTCATATTATATCACATATTCAAATACAGTAAACATACATATAACTACTTTGTAATATCAAAGTTAATTTTATACTGCTCTCAAATGTTAATTAGGAATTTTCCATTCGACTCTCATATCATTTCTATATTTCTCATAATGATTTATTGGGAATTCTCTATTCAACCTTCACACTATCCATCACCATTCACAATTTCCAATATCACTATTAGCATGATCTTTAAATAGTAAACACAAGAGAGCTTAACTCCCACATCGCCATTATGTATAATATTGCAATACAAAGTCCCAATTTCTTTATTGGATAGTATTAAGCAATATATGCATTACTATATAATATTAGAGTTCAATCACAATCTATCAATAGTTATATTATGTTTTCGCTACATAATTTGATCAATTATCACTTATCAACAGTTAATTTCTCTTATATCACAAACCTAAGTTCATATATTGAATATAAAATCTATATTACCAATAAGAAGAATACAATTAAATTATTTTATATAAAAATAAAATCAATAATAAAATATATATTCACTTGATGATGTTAATATACCCTCTAGCAAGGTTAAGAAGCATCCACATTCATCCACTTTAAGAGTCCTTGATTATTTCATTTTTATCGTCTATTTCCTCCTATTTCACAGTTTATGATATATAATCGTAAACATTGATATCATCTATTTCTTTCCATTCTTCTCTATTTATAAAAATCTCATTTATTTTATTTCCAAATACTACAATTCCATATCCAATTTATGATATACAAACATTATGTATTAATCTATTCCTAGGATTCACTTTTAATTCAAGTACATCATTCTCTAGAAATTTTCAAACCAAAACCATGTAAATATAAATGTCATAATTTAAAGCTCAGTAGGACTCCCTTTGCAACATTTACTCATCTTAGATTATCATTTCTTTTATTTTCATAGTTTTCATCCAAACACCAAAGATTCTTATATATGCCATTTTTCGCAAACCAAAGTAATAAACAACCAAAATATGAGATTTTAATAATACAAATATACTTTAAATATGCTTTAACTAAATAATCTTGAGAATAAAATCCTTATTTTATCATTATTATATTAGTCACCCAAAATAAGATGATACAACGAGAGGTCTCTAAATCATATTCAAACTTGTAAAATATTGAAATGTAATGCTTCAAGAATACTTTAAACATTTTATTTTAGCATTCTATATCACAAAATTATATTTTTCAAAATCATCAATGCATATTTAAATCTACTTACACATAATTCTTCTATTTTCTTTTTTTTAAAGATACAACTCTTACTAAAAATGTTGTTGTGTAATATTTTCCAGCAGTCTTATTTATACTATTTACATACTCAATAGTAATAAATAAACACATATAAGTATATATTTTTACAAGTACCTTCAAAACCCAGAATACTCATAATCAATCTTTTTAAATCATACTTGAATTTGATGCTTCATGTATATATATATTTACTTGTCTTATTTTAATAGTTCCCATCAAAAAGGTTGAATATTTCACATGATTCATTACATATGTATATGATACAGAAAAGGGTTTTCTTTAAATTACTCAAAACAACAGAGGTCAAGAAAGGTTTAGAGTATATAAAGTATTACCGCCTTCTAGGGAGCCCGCCGGCAGCTCGCTGGCGTTGAGAGTTGTTAAGTTTACCGAAAAAGTACCAAGGCTAGCCCAGCTCCGATCTCAGCTCCACCTTGCACCGTCAAGCTGTCAAGCTGGAGGAGGGAATATTGCGAGCTTAAAATAGCACTCGGTGCCCGGAGATTGTGAGGTGGCCGGCAACGCTTCCACCACCCAGCTTCGGTTCAGTTTGGTTCTCCAGCCATAACAGCCGCCAAGTTGATTCCCTCGTGCCACCAGAATGAAAGCTATCGTTGGTGAGGCAGCGTGTGAAGAGAAACGCCTTGCGGCCGAATAAAGGGAAGCAGCAGCAACGGGAAAGGACAAAGAAGAGAGAGTGGCGGTGAGGGGAGAGAGAAACCGAGTATGAGGGTGTGCATGTGTAAAGAAGCTGTTGAAAATGCGTTTAAAAAAATAAAAGAGAGTGTGCGGCGGTGGGAAGCCCGAAATTAGAAGAAAAAATCTGGACAAGTATGAGAGAGCAGGGCAGCACAACAGCCACACGGAAACCGATAGAGACAGAGGCTTGTCCGAGGCATCCACCAATCTATTTTAACACTTACTGCCATAAAACTAATTTTTATTTAAAAACCTTGTTGGCATATTTTTTTTTAATCTTCCCTTATAATTGTGATAATGAATTCAGAGGCCCGAAATAAATATTTTAATCTCCTTCATTTCAAAAATATTTTATATTTTTGAGAAAATTCTCATAAAAATATTTAAGCTAATCTCAATTAGTAATGGACATTTAAAATAACTCTATTTCCAACGTTAATGATTCTAAAAAATAATTCATCCAATATAATAAATTATTTTCATGAATCTTTACACTCATAATTACTAAAACTAATTTCTCAATCTATGAGAAATTTCTTGTAAAAATTATTTTAATTTAATTTTACATTGATAATGACCATATATAAATAATTTTTGAATATTATCAAAAAATATTATTTTCAATATTTCAAAACTATTAATATGAAAAATAAAATTAAAGTTACATATTAATCGAATAAATAAATAATTTCTCCCAAGCATCAAAATTTATAAATATTTAAACTTGGGATATTTTAGCTACTCATTCTATTCTTATATAAGCATCACAATATCACCATATAAACCTCTTTGCATGGCCTCACATCATTTTATTTATCATTGTCTTATATAAAATAACCTTATTTTAACATTAAAGAACTCATCACATACTCTAACACCCTTAAAGGAATTAATTGTTAAAGATACATTGGTAATAGTCGACTATATACTTGATATGGGCTATCTAAGAATAATTTCTCAGTGTATAATTGATTATATACTTGATTACAAACCTTTAAGGAACAAGTCATAGTTGACTATGAAATTGACGATGGATCTCCAAAGAGCAAAGGTCCAGTTAGATAGTTAACTACATACTTAACTATGGCCTTCCAGAGAACAATTTTTCTAGCTATAGTCAATTATGATCCTCCTAAGATTAATTTTTCATCTAATTGTCAATTATATACTCAATTATGATCCTCTAGAGAGTAACTCTCAAGCTATAGTCTACTAAGTAATTGATTATTACATCATTTTCTATAGATTTTTATGCAATTTTTATTATTCATTTCAAAATTTATCCATCCAAACTCCATTCTTTAGACTATTTTATATAATCATATCATCATACTATGTTGTTTTTAAGCCATCAAGCTCACTACATCTAACTTAATCTCAAGATATAACACTTAAATCCATCATTTACTTCAATATTTAAAGAAACAAGCAAAACCTAACTCTTAACATCTATTATCAAATTAAAATATTCACTTACCTTTTATGGAGAAGGCACAAAGTGAAGGAAATTGTCATTTAATAGCTCTCAATCATCCAAAAACTAAAAGTTTGATGTTAGGGTTTCAAAATCCCCTTTACTTAAACTAATCATCCAATTCCAAGAGACAATAGAGGAAGCATTGCAATGATAGAAGCTTAAAATGTCTTACCTTGTTTAATTGGAAAAGTTGGAAAAATTGATAGAAATAAATGCCTCTTTTAATGGTGGAAGAGAAAGGAAGAGGAAGAAAATGATGATGATAATGAAGGTGGGAAAGGTATGGGGCAATTTGGAAGAAATAAAGGAATGGGATTAATATGGGCAATAAGTAAGGCTGAGGGTAGGATTGGAATGGAAAATATGCCTTAAATCTCCTCCACACTTAAATATTCAATTTTAAACACAATTAACCTTTAAACATTATTAGTTCATTCTTTTCTCTTTTATTTCTGACAAAATCTTCATTCTTCTATCCCATCATTATAATTTATCTTCTTTTTTGAAATTTTATTTTAAATCTAATCATCATAATTATTAATTATATGCCATACAACAAAATTCTATATTTTTAGGAGGTATGCCATTAAATAATTATTTTTGGATAAAAAATAACAATTTAAATTATTAAGGAACATAATAATCCCCTAACAAGTTTTCTTGGAAGATATAAATGGAAAATGAGTAAAAAAACTAGCTTGTTACAATTTTGCCCTTGACATTATTTAACTTGTTAACTTTTGGATTAAATTTTTCATTTTCTAAGATTAATTATGTAGATATTTTTACCATGTATTAGAGCATTTATCCAAATAAGCATCATATTACAATTTTATATAAATTAATATTGCATCTTCAACAATAAAATTAAAATTTTGCACAAAATTACAAAAGATATAGAATAAATTTACACTCTAGATGGAAATAAATTAATACCTGAAAAAATGCCTAATAAAAATTCAACTACAATTAGTACAATTAAGCTTTTCAATTTTTTTAAAATGATATTTACAATTGTTAAAATTTTCTATTAACGTTTCTTATGATTACTTAATTAATAATATTTTCACATTTTTATTTATTAAATATATATTTACAAAAAAATTATACATAGATATGATGAATTATGGTAATATTTATTGTTCTCTAGAAATAAGATTTTAGACAAAATACTATGTTGAAGGGTCAAATCATCATTCAATTTAATTTAGTTTTTTTTTCTTATTTTTCTATTTTAACAAGTAAAGAAAAAACATTTTCTTTTCCTTTCCTACACATACAAACACTTTTCTTCTTTCTTATTTTCTTTCTTTTCACTTTCTTTCCTTCCTTCCTTTCTTTTTTCTTTGCATTCAAGTAAAAGGTAAGTAATAATAGAGAAAATTTAGGTAAAATTTTATAGATATTTGTTGTAAAGTTTCCTATCATAATTTTTCATGTGTATTTAGATCACAACTAATTGAGTAACTAGTTAATAATTTTATTTATTAAGTTGTAACTATTAATAGTAAGTTTGAAAGCAATACACATATAAAATTACTATCAGAAACTTTATAATAAATAGCTATAGAATTTAACATATGTTTTCTCTAATAATAATTTGTATATATAACTTCATCTATCCATACAGCCAATCCTAGCACTAAATAATATAAATAAAGAATGAAATTATAATTTTATAAAATTTAAGGATAAAATTACAATTTTATCTATTTTTCTAGAAATTTAAAATTTAAAGATAAAATTATTAATTTTATCATGTTAAAATTAACCCATTTATAATTTGTTTCAAAACCATTTAAAAAATACATAATTTTGTCTCATAATCCTTTTCTTCTCCATTTAAAACCAAAAAATTAAGTAAACTAAGTGAAATCATGCTAACCAAGTTTTATAAATATACTATTCGATATGATATGTGAGGTTTTGAGTCATAGTCTTATATATATTATAGTGAAAAGAACTAATAATAATTATCAAATTTAAGTTGATGATTAAGATTAAAATATTAATAAAATTCACATAATTATTTAAAATTATATAATTTTATGTTTTAATCTTAATCGTTTAATATTAGACTTGAAGTTCATGATTTACTCTTTTTACTGTAATATAAAAATACTCATTTCACTTAATGTGTTCCCTAAGGTAGGTAAAGTGGTAAATAAAAGGTTTTTTATTTTTTTATATATAAAATTATGAAGCTATATGTGTTGTATTTGTTAAGAAAATAGTATTGAACACTTTTCTGTTTACAATTTATTTTTATTCATTTTAGGACTGGCTTTGACCATAAAATAAGTTAATTTAAATGCAAATTTAAAAGGTCAACATATGTCATTAATATTAGTATAATGGCCATAACAAATACGATAGGTGAAAAAATGATTTTGAAACAATGTATTACACCTAGATAATAAAAAAATTGAATGTGATCCATTTTTTTTTATATAAAAAAGAGAATATAGGAGCTATTAACATTGATTGCACTTCTAGAAATTATTATAAAAGTAAATCAAGACATTAGTGATTCAAAAGTTCTCAATTACTTCATTAATCACAAATTAATACTCTCACTAAACTTATGATCTTTAGAACAAAATAATCACTTGCTATCATTAGGTGAATTACCTTGATAGTGAATGTCACCTAAATTTCTAAAACTCGCTAGTTAAAAGGGAAAAAAATATAAGTATAGAAAAAGTATAATGATAGTAGAAATGCAAAAAAAAAAAAGAAAAATGGACATTCTTAAAAAATTTTAGTGCACATCCATTTAATGAGTGGATAATTTCACCTTAATTGTTATGCCAATTTGTTTAAGAATAATCAAGCAAATAAAAACTAGATGTTTTTCCATGCGAGAAGTATGACTTTGTGTTATTTTTTTTAATGACATTATCTATGAACATCATGAAATATTATTATTAATAAAATAATACAATTTTTTATATTTTAGTTTGGGATAAATGAGAACTTTGCATATATATATACAGTGTTTAATATTATACTTTAATATTATATTTGGAATTAATTATTGATTTATATATGTATTTATTTCATATGTCAATATATTCATATGCAGTTATAATTTTTAATTTACATTTTCATATGTAATTAATTCAATGCAAAATTAATTGAAATATTGCTCCAAATATAATATTAAACTACCATGTTCAGTTGCTAAATGTTTATTTACCAATAGCACAATCATAAAATTTATAAGTGTATATCTTTATATTTGTTATTGTTAAAATATTTTCTTTATTCTAATTTGATCGATTGTATAATTGTATGTGGTTTAATTTAAACTTCTTTTATCAATTTTTTTATCTTAAAAAATTATTTTTAATTTTATATATAAATATATTTTAAAATTATTTTTAATACCGAGCATCTCATATTATAAATTTCCAAAAAGTAATCATATTTTGTAATATTAATTTTTAATATTAATAAAACATATTGATGATGGAGATTCAGAGTTAAAGCTAATGTTATATATGTCATGACCCACTTTCTGATCATAATCAACGTGGATCCCGTTGTCAATTTTTATAAGTTTTAATAATTTTTACTCTTTTTATTTAATAGGAGTTTTCAAATCTTAAAGGGACTTGAAAATTTCTTCTAAAATTTTGTGAAAAATAGACAAAGTCTTTCTTGTTTTTAAACACTTCTTAAGGGTCACACGCCTTATAATACAACACATATATATTTTTAGTTATGACTAATACGACAACATTAAGCATTCATACAATATCATTTAAATTCAAGCTTATACGTAACTCAACATATCATAAAAATCCACAAATCTCTTTCTATGACGTTGATTCTACTTCTAACTATCAAATTTGTTAACAAGGTAGTTTCATATCTCCATAGATGTAATAGGCTCAAATGTGCTCACCACAACCTAAAAACATTAAAGATACAACAAAATAAGTTGCAAGAACTTAATAAAAATGCATCTACTACTATCTTGTGGGAGTTCAAATTTACATATAGTAATCATAGGTTAAGTATGTAAAAAATTAAAACTATTAAACTCATATCTAGACATTTTGAAACCTACGAAACCAAATTTTGGAATGAGATTTTTCCTGTACAAGACACATGAAAAGTACAACTATTTGATAATAAATAATATTATCATCACAACATGCATTACTCATTCTGGGTAGATAATACAATTACAAACAAATCATCATAATCACATTATACCTTTACTTTCATATCAAATAATGACATCTAATAATAAGTAAAGTTCTAATGTCATATCTAATCACACGTTCAGTTATAGTAATCATATATGTAGCCTTTTTTTATTTTAGGATCAAGTTTATACTTTTCTCAATTACCCGTCAAGAATATCCCATCCCACTCTTGGATTAATTTTATATCCTTCCCATCTATTAGTCAAGAATTTTCTATTCGGCTTTTGGTATCATCTTTTTATTACAATTCATAATATCCCCATCTGGCTTTTAGTATAGTTCATAATTCTCCAATATCTCATAAGACTCAATTCATAATATAATAGATCTACTAGATCTTTACTCTAATCGTATCACTAGATTCAATACAAGCTAATATGGACATCTACTCCACGATTACGGATAATCAAATATAATCACAATATAATCTATTTTAAATCTATCACAATCAATCAGTTAGTAACTAATAATGACATTACGTTTTCATTGCGCACTCTAATTCATTAGCATTTACTCAAACAATTAATTGCACTTATACTATGGAATTAATTTTACATATAAATATGGAATTTACACTATCAATAGGAAGAATACAATTTAGTGGAGAGATATATACTCACTTGATGATGTCAATCCACCTTTGGAGATTCTGAAGCAACTATAATCATCTTTTCACATTTTCCTTCTAATATCATCATTTATAAAGAAATTATAATTATATGAACATTACTTATTTCCCTTTTGGTTCAATTTTATAACATATTATATTACGATTGAGACAAATCACTTCTTTATTTTTCTATTATTATTTTATAAAACCAAAATATATTATTATGTGGTAATTTGAAATCAAACTTGTATAGATGGAAAAATTAGAATTTAAAGCTCTTGGAAAAATTCCTTAGATGCTATTTATTCATCTTAACTATCTTCTCCTTAATTTTTCAATATCATTAAAAACATAAGTAATTCTCGTATATGGCAATTTTTTCATTTTAAGATACAATCAATCAAAATATTAAATTATGATGACAAGAACATACTTTAAATATACTACTATGATAATTTTGAACATAAAATCTTCGTCATATTATATCGAATATCCAAACAATATAATAAGTCATGGATTTTTTTAATCAAATTCAAATCTTTTAAGATATTAGCATAAAATACTTCAAAAATACTTTACGCATTATTTCAATATTCTATATCATAAAGAGTAACGCCTCAAAAATATCAAAAGTATGGTTCTTTAATTTTTTATAGTATAAAGATTATATTTTTCATATGTAACATCATATATTACAAAAGTATATAAATGGGTATCTTATATTAATCAGCAAAATAGCATAAAAAGTAGAGCTTTACGACGCAGATTTGCTCACCGTCACCCAAGGAAGTTGCTGGCAGTTCACCATTACTAGAAAGTGAAAGAGCTCGCCGAAAAAAGGCAAAGGAGCAACTTCTCTGCTTCAGCTCCGATCAGCAACTCCCTCACATTCCACGGAGCTCCCAAGCTCACGAAAAATCAACTCCGAGCGTGCGGTGAAAGGACGTTGCCGGAAGAAGCTGCTTTGCAGTTAGGTTGAGGAAGAAACCCGCCGAAAGGAACACTGGCACCATGCTGGGTACCTTTGTGGTTAACGCTTCCCTATGTATCAATACCCAACTCCAGGCCAGGTGAGATGCCATCTACAGCCGTAGCTAGCAGCGCTGGTGACCAATCCTCCAGAAATGGTGGCAATAAGAAGAACCCGAGAGATATGAGAGAAAGAGTGAGAGTGCAAAAGTAAGAGGGAGAAAGAAAGCATAACCCCGAAGAGAGAAAAGAAGGTTCTGTCCGAAACTTGAAAAAAATCATGCAGGAAATTTGGTTAAAGAGGAGGAAGCCTCGTATTATTGTTTATTTTTTATTTTTATTTTATATGGAGAGAGTTTCGGAAATTTAGAGAAAGAAACAACAACCTGCTAGGAAAGGAACAGAGAGGAAACCAATAGGGGACCGCAGATGCCATTATAAAGAGATGCGCAAAATCCAAGAAAGGAAGGGATGTCCGAAAATCATAAAAGAAACAAGGAGGGAGATGTAGAAGATTCAACTTTGAGTTTTCATTGGGTGTTGCTGAAGTACACTTACCCATTTTACACCTAAAATCTCAATTATTATCTTAATTACTCAACTCTCTTTTACTAAATTCTAGTTGTTCCCATTATAAATTTATTTTATTTAAAATATTATTTCATATAATTCTCCTTTCATATATACATATACATGTATATATTTGTAGGAGCTAAATAAATTTGAAAGTCCTACAAGAAATATTTCAAACATTCATTTCATATTTTTATAATAATTTATTCAATACAATTTATTCCATAAGCCTTGCACCCATAATCACTAACCCCTTATTTGGTAACATTAAAAATAAGATTTCATTTCATTTTTAAATAACTTTTTTAAAAAATGGTGTTTGACTTTATATATAAAAAAATTTTATTTCATTTCATTTCATTTGCAATTCCTATTTTAATTATATTTGTGTCATTATAAAATCCATTCAATTTAACAAAAATTTCACTAGAATTCATTTCATTTGGTCAAAAAAACATTTTTTATGAAAGTTTTACCCTCTTTCTAACATTATATTTATCATAATACCATCAAAATTTATTTTTCATTAAAATTTTATATATTTTTTAATGCATTCCATATAAAATAATTAATTTACAAATGAATTGAAATCATTATTTTTAATAAAATATTTGAACAATGGAATTCATTTACAAAGAAATTGAAATCATTTCAATTGAAATGAAATGAAATCAATTCTAAAAAATTACATATAAAAAAAGCATAAAATTATTTTTTAAATCATAAAAATTTTCATAATTCCTAAAAATATTTTTTTGGATATAAATATTTCATAAATCATTGCATACACAAATAATATAATTATTCTCAACTTATGAAAAATTTCTCATAGAATTATTTTAATTTGATCTCAAATCAATAATCACCATAAAATAAATATATTTCAAACATTATCATTAATATTATTTCAGTATCTTAAATCTTTTAATTCGAAAATAATTTAAAACTAATATTACCTAAATAAATAACTTTTCAAAAAAATTTAGAATTATACAATTTTATATTTTATTTGGGGATATTACATATATTAGTTGTATTTTTTGATATCATGCATGTATAAAAAAATTTAAAAACTTAATTAAATTAATAATTATATATTAGTTAGAGTTTTAAGAATTTTCATTTATAATTAAAACTTTAGGACAAAAATAGAAGGTTATAGGTAAGCCTTTTGGTGCATACAAGTTGTATGATAATCACAATGCTTGATTTAGAACTCATAGTTGTAGCAGAGGACTTTTGGCTCAAGTAGTATTTAATGTCACTTGAAGATTTTCTACCTTCTTTCTCATTCAAGGTTTGATCCCTCATTTTTGCATATATGTGTTTAATGATGTAATCATTTTTTTATTTACAAAATAAAAAAAAGGAATTCATAATTGTATACTTTGTCAATTCCTTAACAAATTTATCCCAATGAGTGTAGTTAACTTTTCAACAACTAGTAATAAATTTTGGCATCACAATATAAATTTTTAAATAATGTTGATAAAATAATTTGCATCAAGCCAAAATAATCATAAATATAAGTAATATGTTATCATAACTTAATATCTCAAAGGATAATGTTTATTCTTTTGCCATCAAGTCTAAATTGCCATTTGGTTGGTAATGGTACAATTCTTTAGTAACATGAGAATTGGGTATCGTGATGCAAAACAATGTATTAATTATTAAATTTAAGATAAGAATTTAAAGGTATGCTATAAACATTACCAATTAGATTTTGCTCTAGAATCTTCATTTGCAAAATGGTAAGAATTTAAAGTTGAATGGTGGAATGTTTACTTCACACAGCCTTACAATCTTACATAAATGTTCCAATTGAAATTAATGCTGCAACTATGATTTGTTAGATGGGATTTTTCTTCATTTTTCCCAATATGGAAATTATAGATTATATAGTATCTACATTCAACAAGAGACACAGGCTCATGTTTATCAATTACTTACCTTTAAGTTACTGTTGTTTTTATTTTATCTTCTAGAGTAACATTAGTATTTAATATTTGTAACAATGATAGATGTAAAGGATAGTTGGATAAATAAAAGATATGCATTGATATACATTTTACATCTTAGCAAAATTAAGAATAAGTATTAAGATGTACTGAAATATACCTTTTCATTAAGGAGCACAAGATCAACGTTGTTAATGTCAGTTGAATATTTCAACACCTTGGTATACTATATTCTTATCACTCCCACTTAGATTTTCATGGTTTCACAGGATTGACATTATGAATTAAGGTAAACTTTGGAGTCATTGGAGACACCATATTCTCTTCATTTCTAGAAGTGCTGTTCATAAGAATATGAGAGCAATAAAAATTCAATAATAAAAAATTATTTGAAATCAACAATAAGTAATTAATTTGAAATAAATTCATGCGAAAATATGATTCTTAATTGTTAATTAATAAAAATGTACGTTAATTGTTACTAGTTAGTATGAAGTAATCAATAGTATACAAGTATTTAGAATTTAAAATTTGACTTCTTTATTTTTAGAATCAATGTCAAGAATGTTTGCGAAAATGTATAAAATTTATATGCATGTAAATCGGTATCTTTGTCTTTAGAATTCATTTAAATTAAATGATTTCAAGAATATTTTAATTGCTACAAATTTTAAAAATAAGTATACCAAATTAATCGATCGCCAATTATAACATTATATTAACAAAAATGCTATAAGTAAGCAAAAATTAATTAATTTGAAATAAAATATATAGAAATTAATATATAATTATAAATGATGATGCATTAAAGTAAAAATATTTGAATTACACGCTTTAAATGGTATATTTTCTTAAAATCATTAAAAGTTATGAATATCATTTTACTAATTAGTAAAAACATGAATTAAAATTATCATTATCACAAATTAGTAAACAGAAATCAATAATCAATACTTAACATATTTTTAGAATTTAAAGTCTAAAGTCTTTAAAATGTTATCTTTATTTTTGGAATTAATATTAATATCAAGAATGCTTATAAAAATATAAGAAATTTGTATGCATGTAAATTAGTATCTTTATCTTTACAATTAATTTAAATTTAAATTAGATTATTACGAAAAATATGTTAATTATAACCAATTTTAAAAATAAAGATGTCAAATTATTCCTAATTAGTTATTGATCACCACCGATAATTTTACAATAAATTGAGAATGATAGTAATCAATAATAATCAATTATTAATTAATTTGAAATAAAGCATTAAAAAATCAACACATAATTTTAAAACAATGAAGCATTTAAATAAAACATGTGAATTACACTCGCTAAATGGTATACTTTCTAATAATTATTTAAAATCATATATATGCTTTAACTAATTATCAATTATTAATTAGTAGAAATACATATTAAAATTGTTGTTTGACTAATTAGTAATTAATAGTTATTAAAAATATGGATTGAAATTGTTATTAATTAGTAAGAAGTAATTAATGCTGCACATATTTTTGGAATTTAAATTCTGAAATCTTCAGATTAGTATATTTATTTTTAGTATTATTGTCATGAATGCTGACGAAAATATGAAAATTTTATATGCATATTAATCGGTATCTTTACCTTTAGAATTAATTTGAATTAAATGATTTAAAATGAATTAATTATTACCAATTTTAAAAATAAAGATGTTGGAGGAAATTTATTAATATTTTAATTTTTTTAAATCGTTATCCATCTTAGTGATTAAAAAATTATTTAAAAAAATCAAATTATCTCTATTAGTATGAATTGCACATAGTATTTTTTTTTCATTAAAGTATCTTTTTATTTATTTTAAACAACATTATTATTTTAAAATAAAATTCCCTAATTTTGCGGAATATGATTTTCTGTGTTTGGCACATGGTATAGAGTTGCAGAACAATGACACGTGTGAAAAAGATCCTCCATTATATATAAAATATTGACTGATTGACATTGGTATAACACCAATTATTAGTATTGCAACTTTCTTAACAACTACAATTTATATAATTATATACAAAAAATGCATGCTTAAAAAAGGACTACACTATAAATTTAAAAAAATTAATCATGAAATTAAACATCAAAGTTCCTACAACAAATAAATTAGCTAATCTCTTCAATATTTTCTCATATTTATCCTTATTCTTCTTGAATAATTATAATTATGTCATAAATAATATTAAAATAAAATTTATGTAAGCAAATAAATATGTAGGTTCATAAATATAATTAATTAAATTAAATATTAGATATAATACTTTTATTTTGAACATTTTAATTGATTTAATTTAATTTAATTTTTAGATAAATATGAATTATTCTAATTATATATTTATTTCTATTAATATATTATTTTATGTTATTTTGTAATTTTATCTTATTTAACAACTAATTTTATGAAACATTTCTTACACAATTATTTAACTTATCAAATATTAGCTATTAATGCAAAATAGAGTTCAACTTGTTTAAAATTTAAAATAGATGTAATAGGTAACTAGCTAATACAAAATGTGAGGAAGGCTATTATATTAATAAAAAAATTGGAATCATCACTATCTTTTAAAGAAAAATTACAAATAAAAATATAAATAAAGTAGGTCTTTTTACTAGAGAAGAAAATGGTTCAAGAGTCTAATTATATGTGGAAAAGGAATTAAGCAACCCATAGTGCTGTTTAATGAACAACTATCATGAAATTAATTTATAATATATACTATGACTAAAATTACTTTATTAGTCCCTCAATAATAATAATACAAATTGCAAAAAGTTATAAAATAAATTAGATAAATTATTTTAAAATTCAAATAATGTTCACTTATTATTCTATCAAAAATAAAGAGAAAAGTGGAATCTCATTAGATGGTGAGAGTTATTATTGTTGATCATAAAAGAAAATACTAAAAAATTTAATAAAAAATGTCCATTTTGCCCCTACATGCATTGTTTCATTTTCCTTGTGATTAATACAAGAAATTGAAAAATGAATAGACTTAAATAAAAATTTTTGAATGTCCTCTATTATATTAATAAGTTATTAATAAGGTTTTTCAAGGGACTACTAATCTCTAAACCTTAAATTCTAAACTCTAATCTCTAAAATAACATTAACTGCATATTTACGATCATTCTCAATAATAACCTTGGAGTAATTCAAGCCTTTAGTGGCTTGACAATCTTTGAATATTGCGAAAGCCTTTGCCTCTTCTGCCAAAACAACATTGCACTTCTTGAACTAGAAGCCTTAAACATGCCCCAGATCATCCCTAGCCAACATAGAGAGCACTATGGTTCCATCTTCCAACGCAGCATCAATGTTCACTTTTAAGCATTCCAATGGAGGCAGGATCCAATGAGGAGGGAAACTGGATGGTGACACAGCATCCAGACCTTATCTCTGGCTCCAAATTGGTTTCCACCTGCACCACGAGAGCCTCCACGTTAAGTGGTTTCTTTTGGAAATCCCCGTCATTCCTTGCTTCCCATAACCACAGCAAGATGACAGCTAAGAGCGGTCTGTGATGAAGCCGAGGGAGGGAGAAGATAATTATTCATTTGCAACATAACAGCTAAAAACTAATGGGCAGATGTAAAAATAGTAATAGTTGAAATGAATGCTGAGTATGCAAAACCATAGGAGCTTGAAAATTTCAGAACGTGCCATGATGTGTAACTGATCCTCATTCTCATGGCAACAGAGCAGACAAGAAAGGTCTGAAAAAGAGGTGAAATGGCTAATGCCTGTGGGAGTGGGCAGCACACCCCGAGCATACCACCACAGCGTAACACGCAGGTGATGGTGAATTTTGGATGCCCACAACTAGGACTTATGCTCATTGTTGCAGACTTTACTATGGGCATAATAAGCTGTAGCCACTGAGAACTCATCGGAGGATTCCAAAGCCCAGATAAGCTCATCTTCACTTGCAGATGACACATGGATCTGGATTATCCTGTTTGCATCCTCTTCTATGAAGAATGGACGAAGCATGATCTCATTTCACAACTTTGTGTTTGGCAACCAAAAGTCGACAATTTGAATAAATTCTGGAAGTTCCACCCCTAGTTTTAAGCGAGGTCAAAATTGGCCAGATCTTAGCACTTACGGTGTATGAGGAGAACATTGGGTGTGTCCATCCGAATGTGCATGCACGCTCCCATTTTAAGTGTCAAGATACCAGCACGCATTAAAATCTAAGCCCATAAACCAAGCTTTGTAATCGCCTCATCCATATATAAGTGAATTACCTTGCATATATTTTCTTTTAAAAAGTTCCACCCAAAGTATGTTCTTATCTCTTTCCAGCTGCCATGATAACTTAGCCAGCAAAAATAAGCTTATGTCATGATATTTTTGGAACCCCAGACCACCAAACTTCGTAAGAGTGCAAAGAGTATCCTAAGCTATCAGCCATAGTACCCATTTTGCCCTTCGTTCACATGCTACTAGAATTTGTGACAAAGGGCATCCGTCTGTGAACAAGCCTTTTTGAGAATAAGCATCGACGACATCGTATAATTAGGTACCTGCTGCAAAATCTAGTTGAACATGGTGACCTTCCCTCTCCATGATAGCGTACGGTGATGCCAACCATGAATCCTATTTTGAACTTTTGTAATTAAATAATGGAAGTCAACAGTACGACTCCTAATGAGTGACATAGGTAGACCAAGCTATTTTGCCCTGTGTACGATCGGTTTAAGCTGCAAAAAATTCTATATTTCCCTTATTACACTTCTATAAACATCAGAAGAAAAGAAAATTCCAGACTTGTGAGTTAGCCTTCTGTCTCGACCATTATTCCTAAGTATTTAGGCACTGTCGCATCTTCGTGGCATCATGTAAATTAGCTTTACAAAATATGATAACTATTTTGTTTGGCTAATAAGTTAATTGATAACTAATAAGTTAATTAGTAATTGATAGATTAATTTATTGTTTAAAAAGTATTTTGTAAAATTAATTAGTTAAAATTGTAAAATGATATAAGAGGATATATTAATAAAAATAAATATATAATTAAAAAAATTCATATTTATATAAATATTAAATTATATTAATACAATTAATATGTTCAAAAATAAAAATAAAATATCTTATATTTAATTAATTATATTTTATAAATTTATATATTTATTTATTTACATAGCTTTTATTTTATTATTTATAACAAAGTTATAATTACTTATAATTATAATTACATAATTATATTTATGACATTACATATTTATTTATATGCATATTTTTCTATATTTATAGTTTAAAATTAGGATATAATTATATTAATATTAAACTAATTATATTTTATAAAAAAATGATATTCAAATTTATACTATGAAAAGTATGAGTTGTAAATTAATAAAAAGAATAAAGATAGATTTAGAAAAAAAATTTGAAGAGATAGTAACTTATAAGCTATAAGTTACTCAAGGTGGAACATTCCTAGAAATTGCTTTATAATTTATTGACCAAATTAATAAATTATAACTTAACTTATTTATTGTGTAAAATGAAATCAACATCATTTGTGAACATTAAATATTAAATTGGACTACATCCTCTTGTTATTTATATACCATGAATATCACTCATTTTTTCTACCTTTAACAAAAATCCTGAAAAGACCTTTGCCACAAAAATAAAAAGATATAAAGATAAAAGATCCCCCAATTAGAGACCTCTTTGAGGTTTCAATCATCTATAAAGACTTTATTAAGCAACACAGTGAACTTCAAAGTGGTAATACACTATTAAATCCATTAAATAAATTTAGGATTAAAGCCAAATAAAGAAAGAACCTTTAACAGATAAATTCCATTCGATATGATCATATGCTTTTTGCATATTTAACTTGATACCTATGAGGCTACTATTCCCTTACTTCTTTTTAATTTTGTGTATTATTTCCTGAGCTAATAAGATATTTTCTGATATTCACTTGCCCTAGACAAATGCTGGCTGTGTTGGAGCAATAAGTTTCCTTATATGATTGATAAGAATTTTGTAAATCACTTTGTAAATGACATTGCACAATTTTATTAGCCTATATTCTAAAAAGGGTCTTTGAATGTCTTATTTTTAGGATACAAATTATATGGTTGAAGTTCATCTCTTTTAAAATATGGCTCGTGGAAAAGAAAGATTTAATGTCTTTAATAATGTCATTTCCTACAATGTTCCAACACTCTTTGTAGAAAATAGCTAACATAACATTCAGATTGAGAGTGATGTGAATCTAAGGAGAGTCAATCATAAGGAAGTGAGATAGGAGGAGAACTTAATTAAGTGCATTAGAATTGTGCCATATCATTATCAAGTCGGAGCCACATCATCAAGGAGATAGTGCCATATTAACCATAATTCACATCACTGTCACATCAGTCATTATTCTAATTGGTGCAACTTCAGCTTATTTTCACTATTATTTGATATTTTGGGCTTTAATTTAGCATTTGGACTTTTAGTTTGCATTTATGTTGTGTCATATCATTTTAAACCATTTTGAGCTTCAGTTTAGGCTAAATGTGTTTAGGCCCATTTTACTTTAAAACATTACCATGTTACTAAGAGTTATTTAGAAGCCTTTTATTGGGTTTAGATTAGTAAAATAGTTTTGGGCTAATATGGTGTCATTTGAGCCCATTTTTAATTAGGATTTTAGAGATATATATAAGTAGGCTTGTTCCTTATATAAATCATATTTGATACTTTTGATATGAATGTAAGTTGATTGTTTATAAGGGTTTCTTCTCTAAGTTCTTGTATGAACTTGAAGACACAAAGGGCATTCAACTTTTGAAACATCAAATATATCTCTTATTACTTCTAATTTCTTCCTCTTTTCTGAAACATGGCAAGAATATCATTTCTTTTTTTTTCTTTTGATTGCATTTGATTTGGAATAGATTCAATGCAATTTCACATTAGAGAGCTTTTAGTGGGTGCATAGCTTTCAAAACTTCCTAAATTTTTTATCTGAGTCAGGATTGTAGAGAAGGCTTCATTCTCTTCAAGGATTATAACAAGACGAACAAGGTCCTCAAGTTCTTCAACTAATGGAAGGTTTGAAAATGCAAACAGATTTTGGAAGTTATGCAGAAAATAATGTCCAGTTTCCTCCCTAGTATCAAGTCGACAGTCAAATGAGAGCTTGGTGAGTTCCATGTTTTTATGCCTCCTTCGGACAACAGTGGATGTGTGAAAAAATCGAGAGTTAGTGTCACTAAATTGTAGCCATAATTCTCTTAACTTCTGAAGAAAAAAATATTCCTACCGAATGAGTTGTTCATCGAGAGAAGCTTGAATGTGTTTGACCAATATCAAATTTTCTTGTGATGGCGCAGCTTCTCTTGCGGCATCCAGAGCCTTTTTAAGTTCTTTTACTTTTTCATGGTACCAGTCGAAGATCTCCTAGTTCCACTCCATTAAACTGCTTTTAACTTGTTTAAGCTTGTGGACTAGTTGAAAAGGAGGAGATACCATGATGTTTTGCTTCCAAGCATCTCTAATCACCTCCTTGCAAAAAGAGTCATCTAACCATGCTTCAAAAAATTGGAGTGGCCTTATCGAGCAATATATCCACCAGAATTGGATTATGATCTTGAGCATTTGACAAGACCCGAACACTAACCCGTGGGTAAAGTACACACCAATCCAAACAATTGGTTACTGGATCAAGAATCTCATGAATATGCTCTGGCGCCTTCCAACCATTCGTCCATATAAAAGTTTTGCCTTGGGCATTAATTTCAATACTGCCGATCTAGTCTATGAATTCAGTGAAGGCCAAATCAAAGGAAGTACCAACTGGTCTTCTGCCATCTTTGTCAGTAGCGGATAATAACGTGTTGAAGTCCCCCATCTATAACCAAGGTTTATCAGTAGTCTCCGCCAGCCCATATAATGTGTTACAGAACTCATATTTAGCATTTTGGCATAGTGGTCGATATATACAAGTTAGATACCATTCCCCATCTATTGAATCATCCATTAATCTTACGTGAATGTGAGAAGTAGTAGCATCCAAAACGTGAAACGTGAATTTGCCAACCTTCCACCCAAAACAAAGCTAAGCCACTTTTTGCGACCATCTTCTATTAAGAACTCGGAGAGACATTTTTGTCTGGGGGTTGTTTAGGCCTCAACGATTCCACGATAGGAGCTTCGTGGTGCCGGTGGGGACCCGCCTCCTTGGCTGTTCATTTAGAAAGGTTAAAAGCCTCCTTATTAGAAGGAAAAGTTAATTTTGTCAAGTTTTTAGATCTATTCTTTAATTTGGATACACTCACTTTCTGCCAGGTTCTTGCACCAACCATTTTAGACACATCCTCTGCCCCAACATCAAATTTAATCTCTGGGAGACGTAAATTGTGCACACTTACTAATTTTTTGTTAGGTGAATAGTCTGTGCCATTCAAACTGGATTGCAGACGCCTTTTGGCCCCTTGTCTCAACCCCATGAAGGGACATGCCTGTCGGTTGCTCTTATTGTACAGAGACAACTTTTTGTATGCGTGGTTCTAATCTACTTCTATGTGATGTTTGATGGCAAGGTGTAGGCATATTACTTGCTAAAGAAGATGTCACCAAAGATGCATTAGGTTGTTTGATGGACCCACCTGCATTCCTGGCTCAGTATCGGTTTCGGACGAAAAAGAATCCTTGAGTGAAGAGAAGCTGATGATTTCACACTGGGTGGGTAACATCTGGCCACATTGGAAAGTATGGTGTTCTATTTCCTTAGGTCGAGCATGATGCACAGGAGAGTGAAAAGGAGGCTGACGATCTCCTCTCCCCGATTTAGGAAGTTCAGACTATTGTTTAACTGCTAGCCAAGGTCCCTATCGTTTGTGGTGATCTTTCTCACCAAACTACATCCGATTGCTTATGATCAATGAAACCACATCCATAGCAAAAATGATGAAGCTTTTCACAGTAGAAGACCACTCAAACTCACTTCAAAGTCCTTCCACAGCAACCATATACTATGCACATGAAACTATGCAGCAACTGCCCTCCCTGGAATGGGTCTTTGATCTTGAGCACTTCCCCAAGGCTCCGACCGATCTTCCCCGCATTGTCCAGAAAAAAGAATTCCATGGGAACCTTATGTATCTGGACCTAGACATCTAATGTAGAGAAATCTACTTGATCCTGGCTTAACCGGGGATCCCATTGCCTAAGAAACATAACTTTTCCTAGAACCTGTAAAAATCGTACAACTTGGTCAACCTGTCCAAATGACACCCTAAATCTATTTGCTTCCATATCCATAAAGTTGAACTCTGGATAAGAGGGCCAAGCCTTGCTTAGCATTGATCTGTTGATGGTTCTATCATTAAGTACTTTACCCACTAGTGCAAGATGTTACGTTGCACTAGGACTAGAATTTGTTTCCAGCCTCATCTCATCTTCCTCACGGCCAGTCGCCTTCTTCCCACGGTCCATGGCCACCGTAGAGAGCGACAACGCCATGAACTCTACTGTAAACCTCTAGTAACCACCTAAAACTAACAAACTTACTCCCACTTTCAAGAGAAAACCGCTCTCACCATACAGAGGAAAAACTCTAGTTTTCTAATCTTAAATACAAATAAACTTAAAAACTTATTTGTTAAAAAGCAGGATAAAATATTTATAAAAATTGACTTCACCGACATAAGCAGGGGCTACATATCTTCTAAAAATGATCAAAATCCACATAATTCGCAAATTTATTTTTATTCAGAAAAATTGCTTTAATATAAAATTATAAATTAATTTTAAGAGCATTATAAAAGGTAGTGATTTGAATGAAAAGGATAACGGACAAATAATTTTAGTGTAAAAATATAAAAAAATTATTGAGATTATAGCATTTTATTTTTAAATTTATTTTTTCTTGTTATATAAAAAAATTAAAAGGCTAAAACAATTAAAAGAGATAAAGAAGTTTTGCAAAAAAATTATTTTTTATTTTTTAAAATATTGATAGAAAATATTCAAGATTCTCTCAAAGTAAAAAATAATCATAAATTTACAAGCACATAAACAACTGTAATAAAAATAATGAGTTAAATGTGTATGCAACATTAATATATCCTATAATTCTTTTTGAAAGTGTTAGAATACTAATCTCTTGGGATGCTATTTTTGAATTTAGAAAGAATAGGCATGATTGTCATATAAGGGCTCCTTTTTGCATAACAAATAAACTAATTTATATCTTATTGACTTTATAGTTTATTAACTATAAAGTCAATAAGTTATAAGTTAATCTCTAAATATATTTAGTGTACTAACTTATTGAAAAAATAAGATTTAATTTAATAAATTACATTAAGTAACTCATAAGCTATTACCCATTTAATTTATTTCTAAAACTATCTTTATTCTTTTTATTAATTTACAATTCATGTCCTTTATTAATATGAATTATTTTAATTCATATATCTATTTCTATTAATATATCTTTTTATGTTATTTTGCAATCTCAGTTAGTTCAAAAATTGATCTTGTAAAACACTTTTTATACAATTAACTAGTTTATTAACTATTAGCTAACTTATTAATTATTAATTATTAGCATGAAATAGAGTCAAAATGACTAGATACCCTACCATCTTATTATTAATCAACTAATTTAGAACCTTCCAATGATACAGTTCATATCTAAATGTATAATAATGATAATAAATAAATAAATAAATTAAATAATACATTAATACAAATGCAATCTTCAAAGTTTTTCAATCTGCTCATAACTTGTATTCCTCAATAAAAATTATTACCAATTCTAGGAATATAAACAATAATTAAATAAAAATAAGAAATAAAAAAATTAATACACATCTAAATAAAAATGTATTTGAAGCATCAATTTTAAGTGCAAGGCTAAAACCATCACATAATTATAGACATGTAAATTAGGCTTTAGGCTCACAGGCATTATTGGTAACCCTTAGGTTTGGGATGGGTTAGGTTCAATAATATAATGTCCCATTTTGAGTGCAACCTTAAATAGGTCACCTGTACAAGTAGAAGCCTATGCGGTCATGGGTTCACTATGGCTAACTATCCTTTCTATCATATTAGCCTAACCTATTACTTGATTTGTCCTCCAACCCATTACTCAAGAAAAAAAAAGTACAAAATATGCATAATCCCTTAAAGTAGGGCTTCTATTAAATAACCCCATTGAATTTTCAAACCTTATAAATAGCCCTTTTGAACTTTTCCAAAATATGAAAAGTCTAGGAAAATAAATCAAATAATTTAACTGCAATTCTATGGTAATTTAGGCTAATGGCATCTAGATTTCTACCTTGACTTATTCCTGGTATCCTCCTTTTGCAGAACCACTAGCTTCTCATATTTGGTCTCCATTTTTTTTTTTTGATTGAGAAAGGTTAATCCATTTTTTAAGTTAATATCAATATTTTCTTTTAATTTCTAATTCTAATTTTTGGTTGAATATCACTTGATAATGTTAAAGCTGAGAATTTTCATTTACTATTTTATCCATTTTCATGCCATACTTTGACATTAATTGTCTAGATTATAAAGTTAGAAGTTTATATTTTAGTTTATAGTTTTTATCAATAATTATGTGTTTACTAGTGCTTGTATCCAAGTTTGCTTGATTGCTTTCTAATAATTTTAGGCATTAGTAAATTTTGTTCCTTTTACTTTTGTTTTTCTCTAAAAGCCATTTTGGATTTATTAACAACTTGGATTAATATCCAAAATGTTAGTGTATATGCCCCAAAACCAATTATATTAATGATTGTAGATTTAAATCGTGTTAGTTTAATGATTATTCCAATTATCATATTTATATATATTATTTGCATAATATATTTAATTATGATAATAACCTTAGAATAATTGTATTCTTAAATGTCCCTAGTCATATATCCTTATGGATTTGGTTGCTTTGATATGTTAAGATTAACATATGCAGTAACTTATATGATATATTAAGTCTGCACATGAGTACAAGTTAGAGAATTTGTATACTAGACCAATCCACCCTAAGAACACTACATAGATCGTTATATGAGTGTCATGAGTGATTTTTACTAATCATTATTAATATAGTCCTTTAACTTGAGATCGCCAAGATTCCTTACATTTAAGTTTCATATTTTGATACTACTTTATGTCACTCATGGTTAATTGAATACAATGGTAGTTATTGAATATGTCACATATTATGTGGAAGGGTTTGTGTGATCAAGATAGAATTTGTCCCTCCTATATAATAAGAGTAACATTTGTGGGCCCCTTGATTAAATAAAGTTAAAAAAATGCATGGCCATGCTTAAGTGACTTGGCATGGGATGTCAATTATATTTACTTCAGTCAGCTTACTTAGAAATCAAGAAACCTTTGGATTAGGTTATACGAGAATGATACAGTCCATGTCTCGTGCTCAATCTAGATGTCTAAGATAAAAGGATATAGGTGATGATCACATATAAAGGTTCAGTCGATTCACCGACTTTCTCATTACTTAAGTAAAAATAATGTATTACTAAACACCACTCATTATTTATGATTATTAATGTGATTTATAATTATTACCAATGTAATGAGAGCCTGTAGGATCATACACTTAGAGCCTAGTGGATTTGAAATTGATGAACTAAATTATTTGAACCTAATATTAAGAAATTCCATATTATAATTATAAGGCCCAATAATAAGCCTATAATTATACATAGAACAAAGCCTAATTATTTAAGATTTTCTATGCACCTATTTAAATAGACTTGATGGGTAATAATACATGATTATTCACACATCCTAAAGCATAGAAAAATTCTAGCACCCCTCATTGACCATAACCCTTGAAGAAGCATAGCTAGCACTATGAGGCTAAGGAGAAGAATTCCAACCAGTGTTCGTGTGAACATTCATTGGTGATCTACTAGTTCATGTGGATACCTCGAAGTTTTTGATCGAAAAGAAGTCGAAAAGGTGAACAACGAACGAGTTCTTGAATCATCAAATAGGTATTCCTTGAATCTTTATTCTAATATAACGTTTTGCATGGATCCTTTGGCTCGAATCGGTTAATTCTATTGCGCTTGTTTGGCTCTGGATCCTAACACAAAATTATATATCATTTAATTTATTTTTTATCAGTAAGTGCTTGCTTGGCCATTTTTTATTATTTTTCTCAAAACATATCTAGTAAAACTTGTTACTAATTCTTCATTATACACTATCCAAGCATGACTTCAATTATTCTTCCTAATATCAAATGAATTTACACACTCACTTTAATAATTAGTTAAGTTATGCTCATTATCAATTATCTATCACAATATCAATCAAGCTTTAAAGGTTATAAAATGTTGCTTTTGTTTCTTGATTGTCTTTTATTTAAAGTTATGCTTTTATAATTATTTTTGTTATAAATGTTTTTATCTATTGACTCTTGTCTGACGTGTGTTGCTAGATATGTAATTGGATCATCCTAGCAATGTTATGGTTAAATGTTAAATATATTATTATTTTTAATGTCTTTTATGTGCAATAAGTTAATTTTTTTTATTTATAGTCAATAGTTATACATTAAATAAGCCATATTTTATGTGCATTTATAAATTGGTGCACATGATGTTCTTCCTCACCTTTTCAAAAAGGAATTACTTAGTACTTAGTGCTTTATTGTTAATAATTGGCTTATGTTTTGCCAATATAGTAGGTTGCTAATGAGTGTTGCATGTTTGAATAATGCAAAACTATGTTCTATTTTGGAATATGGTAAATGTTGGCAAGATGGTGCATTTTTTATTCAACAAGTTTCTTGCTATTATTTTCATACTAGGTCATAGAATAGAGATTTTATTAGCTAATTTATCTTTATTTGAAATAGGATCATCGATGTATTCTTCTTTTTCAATATGTTTGTTATTATATTAGATTAGTGTGTTACTTAGAAGGCTTTGACATTATATAGTTTAGCTCTTTTATATGGCCAATAGAAGTAGTTATTTTTAGGTTGAAGTTAAATTTTGTGATGCTTAATATTTTTTTGGTTCTAGCTTAAAGTTAAATTTGTTTAGAATGTGAACTACTTTCAAGCTTTCTTAGCTTGCATGTGAGGTGCGGTAGGCTTCTAATTTATTACCTATTTTATGTGTAGGCCTATACAAGTAATCTTGTGCGAGTTTAAGCCATCCCACCCCATCTGTTTTACTTGTCTATATAATTGCATAAAAAAATGAATAAACAAAAATAGAAAGGAAAGTCAAATTCAAAATCTCATATGAAAGGCCATTACTTTGTAATATTGACTTAATGATTAATGTAAAAGAAAACATTATGATTTCATAAAAATCACTTATAAAATAAGTCTTCAAACCTAAATTTCTTTTAAATGATTAAAGTAGACTTATATAATGAAACTTCAGTGTCCAAATAAATATTATGTTAATATTAGATAAAAAAATATAATTCAACACACATCAACCGTGCCTTTTTAAGTACCTTTATAAAAATGAAATGATTTATTATTGTAGCAGATAACAATAATAATTTTTGAATGGATAATGCTAAATCTTTCGATTCTTTAACACCAAAAGGTGTTCTTATATATATTTATTTGATAATTTATTTATCCTTTTTCTTATAAGTTTGCAATAAGAAATTATAAAAATGAAATGATTTATTATTGTAGCAGATAACAATAATAATTTTTGAATGGATAATGCCAAATCTTTCGATTCTTTAACACCAAAAGGTGTCCTCATATATATTTATTCGATAATTTATCTATCCTTTTTCTTATAAGTTTGCAATAAGAAATTGCTAACAAGATAATAATTTCATTCTTTTCTAAGACATGGGTTATGCACTATTTATTGGCAAAATTTTAAAGCCTTTTGTACATAGTTTATGAAACTTTACTAGAAGTAGTAAGGTAAGTAAATGAGTATAGAGATTTAAGTATAAATGTATACAAATGCAAAAGAATGCATAAGATGAAATAGTTCAGTATAATCTTTACTATAATCTGTAGAGTTGTCACTTAAAAGTATGTCAACAAGCATAAGATGGTGCAATTGAAACTTGAAGTCTTCTTTCATACTTAAAGAACAATGTCTAAAATTATAGGTAAATGCAAAGAAATAAAACAAATAGCAGCAAAATGCTATAAGGATTTGGCTAATAGAGTGCTAAAATTATGAACACAGAGTGTGTGTGATTACTTTAGTAGCAAATGTGGCAAAATGAGTCTTTTATTGTTTAAATAAGGGTATTTATAAGCCCTTACCTTAGTAGTTAATGATTTTCTAGTACTAAGGGTGGTTACCATTTATGGACATGGTTAGGCAAGTGGTTGAATAGTTATTGATAATTGCTTATGACACTATTCCTAAAATCTCACCATTATCCATAAGATGACTAATGAGAAAAATATTTATTATTTTATTTTTTCTATTTTATGTCTCTTAGGTGTTATATTTACTTAATTTCACTAATTAGGCCTTGTTTTATAATTCTGGATTGATTTTACAAGTTTGTGAATTTATTCGATAAATGCTAAATTTTGACACTATTTCTATTTTCCAATCATAACTTGGGCTTGGAATAGTGGATTGAGGCAAACTTTATATTTATGGAAAGCTAAAAGAGAGATCTACAACTTTTATTTTTTTGGTAAAATTTCGGTTCGAACTCCTTCAAACTTTTACCTGGTCAACAAGCTAAAGTCATATTTCTATCCTAACTAAATCTATTTTTGTATTTGAGCCATATCTGGAGTTATAGTAGTCCGATTAACTTGAAACTAGCACCCAAATTCTCAGAAGACATAGGCCTACAACTTTCATGTTTATAGATCTTCCAAATTTCATCAATTTCATGGACTTATTCTGCTTGGAAGACAAGCTTATGGAAATTCACTAATTTGTCTAATAGAATTAATTGACTTGTAAAACAAGTATGGACTTCTAGAAATTAGGAAGTCCTTATTTTTGTAATCCTAAGAGTCATATAATCCTAGTCCAATTAAGATTTAGGCAAATTAGGTTATATAAATAGGTAAGAGAGCTGAAAAGAGGAACATAATTTAGATACACATAGCATTCAGCAAACAATCTTCTTCTTCTTCTAGCTCTCTTTATTCTTTATCAATGGAAGCCTAAATTCGTGGTTAATTCAAGGAGTTGAGGCTCTTCTCTTAAGGATTATGAGATCATGATTTGTAATGTTAACCTTTCTTAATTAATTCTCCTCTTTCTCTATTTACTTGTGCTGAAAGTCTTGAGATTCCTTATGTTGAATGTTGATTTGATATAATTAATATTCACTCTTGTGATTTCTAATTTCTTTGCTATTTTGTTATGAAAGTATGGTTGATAAATCATAGTTTTATGCATAGGGATAGAGGGTTGAGGGATTAATTTAGAGATTTTTAATTTAACTTTTCAAGTCAACTGAATTCTATTTTGCATATATAATTTAGATTTTTAATTCTCCTCTTTCATTGCATACATAATACAATAATTGTGCATATATTGTTATAAAATCATTTAGGAAAAATGAAATAAAAGGATGACTAAGGGTATGATCTGGTTGTGCCATTATTCTACATTAATTATAAGCAATTAGTTTTAAATCTAATTTTGATGCATTTCGGCATGTACATCAATGACTAACCTCCAGGCATATCCTTAAGCACCTAGTCCTAAGAATCTCATAGTCACAACCACACAACCCTTTTTTTGACCTTCCTTAGTAAGTTAACAAAAATAAAAATGGAAGCCTTAACTTTCCCTTAACTTTTGATTTTCTTCTCTCTAATAGGTAGTTAGCTAGGCTAAATTGTCAATTGTTGAAATGTTTCAAAATAGGTAAACAAAGGCCTCCTAGTTTCAATATCCTGAAATATAAGTCGAAGGGAAGTGAAACTAGTATCTTTCAAATTTTTTTGACTTAGGATAAACTAAAAAGGTAATTATTAACTTTAGGATGTATATAAAATCTACAATAAAGACCTATCTACTAGCTCTATGTTGTGTTTGATAAAGCAAATAGGCTAAGAGGGAGTGAATTGACTTTTTTAATTCTTTTTTATTGGAATAAGAAAATTATTTTTCTTTGAAACTTTTCTTAAAAATATGGTGAATATGTTGTTTCAAAAGTATGTAAAATGCTTCTACAACATTAAAATAATAGTCCTATAAATTACTGTAAAAACTAAGCAATTATCTATGTGATCCATGTCAAGACATGACTTTTAGATAACATGACTGGCATAAAAATACTTGACTAGTATAAATTTACTAGCTAGCTTTCCTTATAGGTCTTTTAAACATTTCTGACTCTTTACTATTTAACCTTACTAAAGATAAAAATAAACATTTATAGAAAATAAAATTAACTGCACGTGTAATTGAAAATCCAAAATATAATTTATATACATGAAAATATTTATACAATAGTATTAAAGTTGTTACAAAAATATTAAAGTTTACATGCAAAAACTATAAGCAAAGAAATTCCTAATTTGATCTATCATGTTTCTATTTTAGGTATTCCTTAGGATTAGATTCAATTGATGAGATGGAGGATCTTGCACATTAATAAAGTTAGAACTACTAAATATATCCTCATGAGAATGGTGAAGTAAAATAGGATTAATAATAAAAAGATTGATTTAGAATTTAGTTTTTTAAGTCTTATAAAATAATTAATTCAAGGCCCCAACATTGTCATATAAAATCTATATTGGAATATAATTAGGAAGGTTCCCCAGGTTGTTAAGAGGGTTCTTATATAGATATTAGTTATTCCTCAATGATCTATACTCAGAATTTGTAAATAAAAAATTAACAACAAAGAATATGAGTATTAAAATACTTAATAATTGGCTACTTTTTCCTTTTCTAGGATGTTTTCATCATAATAGATGAAAAACATATATATATAGCAATGTTAAATAAACAATAACTTAATTTAACTCTATTGTAATGTTTACAAAAATTATTTTAAAGATTGGTAAAAGTTAGTATATAGGTTTCTCCTTACATCTTCGGTCCAACCTTATCCCTCGCCACCATAGGCAAAATGCCATCATCTTTATCCTTTTAATCTTTACTACTCCTCTCCTTCTTTGTGAAGGATCAATAGCTAATAACTTTCTTCATGAATCACATACAAGATGAGCATTCATACTTTTAATGAGCAATGATAGGATACCATAAGCAAACATAGGCATTAATCATGCATTTCATTAATGTTAAGTTTTGGATCAACGTACATAGCAAAATTTTTAAAATTTTAATCCAAATCCTACTTAGGATCCATGCAAAAAGGGCATAAATCAGTATTAGGGTTTTGCCTTATTTGTACTCGTGATCTTTTTGAATAAATCCTTAAGAGAATGAATGAATCAAACGCTAACTAAAGGTACAACATCTCTACAGTATCCACACGGAGTGAACAATAACTTCTCCCTCCACAAAGCTACTAGGATTCATCTTTCTCTTTAGGATTAGGCTTAATACGTTTTTCTTGGGCGAGTTAGGGTTTAATGATAGCTCATGTGTATTAGGTGCTGCCTTCAAGTTCCTTTTTATAGACCTAAGGCATTCCACATTCCTAGTTTTACTAGAATAATGCTTCCAGAAACCTAATCTCACTTAACAACTATCACCTGATCCTTATCATAGAGAGAGTGCGAAAAGATAGGACTTACCTATTAATTATCTAATATTAAATAATAATATTATCTCATAATATAATTATCTAATATCTAATAATATAATTATCTGATATTACTTTAATATCAAATAATATCACATAATATATAACATATATATTACGTGAATAAATATATTATTATCTTAATATTATATATATGCATGAAAATAAGTCTAATTAATTGAATTTTAGTCCAACTAAAATCCAATTAATTATTGTCTCATTCCTACTCCTTTTGTGACTCTGTAGATTCTTACTACGTTAATAATGACTCATTTTGGGCCATAGACAGTGAGTGGTATCTAGTAATACATCACTACCACTCAAGTAATAAGAATGTCTATGATTCGACATTTACCTAATATATGATCAATATTTTGTATCATAATTTCTTTTGTAATAATATCCACATCAAACTGGAGGCATGGAATGTGTCATCCTCATCAATTTTCAATTTATATTTCTTGATATTGAGTAGACTTAAAATAAATGATTAATATCACATATTGATCTAATTGAGTATGGCCATGCATTTCTAAGTCTCACTCAATCAAGGGGCCCAAGGATATCTCTCTTTTACACAAGAGTAACAAAATCCTATCTACATCACTCATTTTCCTCTACATGATTCGTGACACACCTAATTAAAGCCCTACTTGTCATCCCGATTAAAGGTGATATAGGACGATATCAAAGTAAGTAACTTCTCATGGAAGGAACCATAGTAACTTTAGGTCAAAAAATTATATAGATTTATAGTCATATGAGAATAACTAATGACACATCTATCCATGTAGTATTCTCACAATGGGTCAGTCCAGTACATTATTCACTAATAATGTACTCATGTATTGACTTGATATCATATATCCATGATTCATAATCATCATTCACTATACATGCTAGTCTTGATATATTATTACTATCCATTTCGTAATAATGCTTGACTAGAAGTATTTTAGGAATAGCAAAGCTATTTCAAGGATAATTATTATATTTAAGTTATAATTTATACAAAATAAAATAAAATAAAATATAATAATTGTATTGCCAAAATGAAGCTTAATACATTGTGTAATATTGCAATCATCTCTATGATTGACTCCTAGGACACATACTAACAATTAACACATATCAAAGGGTATGATCAAAATATCAATTATGTCATAAACTTTATCCAAATTGTCAATTTTCATATATTTAATTTTATCATATAATATAATATTTAAGGTTAACACATACAATCATTCCATCCATAATAATAGAAACAGATAACTTATATGAATAGCTATCAACATGATTTCAATATCATTAACTATTTTATACATTTAAATTCTTTTCAACATTTCTTAAAGGGTTCAAAACAATCACATTGCTAATTACTTTGCATATGTCATAGTTTGGTGTCGTTTAAGGCTTTCAAATCAATTCAAAATTTATCCTAACATTCCTAACATAATATTACACATTAAACTAAATTAACTTGCATTATTCATACCTATGGATACTTTTCATACAAAACTTAAATGGAAAATTCAAAATAGAACAACATAAGGCGAAGTTGAAATAAAGACCTTTTTTTAACATTCAACCCAATTCCAATCATCACCAAATTTTTATACAATATCCTTCACAGGTTAAACATTGGAAGACCTCAATTATTTCATGAAATATTTGTAGTGGTGTTGTTCATATACAACCAAAAACATAGAATTGCCAAATTTGGATAGATTTGAAGCTATTGTGATAAAGAACATTTTATGGCATCCAAATCAACTCCGATTATTATCAAATTTCTATACAAGCTTGCCAACATGATAATAACCAAATAAAATCAATTACCTTAAAATTTTCCAATCAAATTGGTGCATAAATAGCATCAAACAACAACATATAGAATCCAATATTCTATTTCAAACTATTGTAACTAAAGTCCATTCAAATGCACTTTTTGTAACTCTAAAAATTTTCAAAAATTCCTAAATTTTTTTGCACCTATTCTAAAATTATTGATGACTTTAGAACATCAAAATTTAAAATTTTAACAATTTCTAATTCTTATTTTCATAGAATAACTAAAACATTCCATAATCCTTCTTTGAAAAATTTTGCTTCTAAATCCATCATAAGTCTATTGCTATTTCTTAAAGAAAACTAGATGAATCTTCTTCTATCAATCCTAATACTAAATTACTAACATTAAATCATCATATCAACATTTATTCAATATTAGAATCAATTCATACTACACCATAACTTAATTTCATGTCCATTATGACCAAAATCATTAAATTCTTCATCTTTTATAAGAAAACTTAATGAAATAAAGAATAGTTTCCACTCAAGTCAACTTCATGAATCTTTAATCTTTCAAATACCTTTTAGAATAGCAATAATAATCTCACTACAATAAATCAAATTTTTAGAGATTTTGGAGAAATGATAATCATGAAAACATGAAGAAAATGAAAAAAAAACTTAAGTTACCTTACAAGAATTTGATGAAATTAGTTAGAGAACTTGTTTAAATTTTTTAATGAATTGAAAACATAAGTTGAGAATCTTATAGAACTCATAGTTTCAAGGTGAGGAAGAGCAAAAAAATTGAGCAAAAGTTTATCCTAATTGTCTTTTATATAGCTCCTAAAACTTCCTTTGTAAGCATTCCTTTTCTATTTAATTTTTTTATAAGAAAATTTAATGATTAATGGCATATGGAGGCATAGTTTTTAGGCTAGGAAATTAGAAGATTTTTCACTCAAAACCACTAAAATTTATCTAAATAAAATGCCTAAAATAATCATTAATAAATTGCCCCTAATTTTTCATTCTTTTTACCAAAGTGCTATAAGCTTCCTTTACAAAATTGGGCCTTAATTTGGGCTTGAATTTTCTAGTTCCAAGAACCATATTTGGGCTAAAAAAAGATAAGCTAAGCCATCCTAAGAAAACCAAAATTTTTTATTTAAATTATGGGCCTAATCTCTAAATTTTTTAGGTTACCTAGGTTGATTTTAAGTTATTCGGGCCCTTAATTTCCTATTGGATATTCATAAAAAATTTTCAAACTCAATGTTAGCCTTTTTATGATATCTTGATACATACTAATGCTTAATATAATTCTTACAAAAATTTTGATTAGATAAATCTTCATACTACCTTTATGGTTTATTGAAACTTTACCTGATTATACTATCAAGTTTCTATTAGGGTGATTTCTATTCTAACTTCCATTTTAAATTTTCTTACTATATTAGGATATTACAATAAAAAGCTTGTTTTGAGCAATACTATTAAGTTTCAAAGGATTACAACTTCAAATACTAAAGAAATTGTAAGATTACAATATTAGGCAATAATTTTAAGTATGAGAAGTATACAACATTCAAGTATAAAGGTAGCTTAAGCTTCAAAATCAATTTAAGAAATTCCTTTGAAATTAATTAATGCAAACATGAGATTGAAAGCAATTAAATTAAGTTTAAAGAACTTGCAAGGCTAAAACATAAAGCACAATAAAATAATAAAGTAATATCGAGAAATGAAATGTTAAATGCTTGGAAATATAAAAAAGTAAAGAAGAAGAGTTATCACCAAGTATTTTTATAATGGTTCTATGGTTTTAAAGAAACATCTTTTAGATCTACTCTTCTTTTCTTAAATTATCATGTTTCAGTTAAAGCATTTGCTAATTTTCAATAAGTTACAACATATAATTTTACAAGATTCACCCCAACCTCTACTAGGATTTTAACTTTCTTCTAGATTTATAGGATCAACCTAATCCACCCTACAATTTTAAGCACTATCTAACTTTATAAGATCCACTAATCTTCATTAGGATTTTGGTTCATCTAAATCTACAAGATCCTACTAATCTTTATTAGGATTTTAATAGTTCAAAGAAGATTTTCTCACAATCTTTTTAAGAGATTTTACATCAATCACTTAATACATTCCTTATATGGATATGAAAATTTTAACTCAATGATTTCTAGACAAAAGTTAGTAGAAGATGATGTTCAAGAGGTTTTATAGTAAGATATGTAAGTGTAAGATCATTAGCCTTTATCTTATTGGAATAAGGAGCTATTTATAGAAGATTTGAACTTCTTGTCCAAGTATACATGTATGCCCAAGACATTTTAACCTACCTAAGAAACTTATCTTGCTAACTAGATGTGGTAGTGGATAGATCAGCTTCGAACTCCTTCTCTTCAATAACTTTTCTAAAAGAGTAAGCTACTTGCTCTTTCATATTGCAGCCATATTTTTTAAATTTACTAAAGAACAAACATGTGAATAGTAATAAGGCAATTTAAATTCAAATATTGAGCAAAAAATGTTGTCCAAATTGCCTTTTCTCCATGTAAATAGATTATAATAATATATAACAACATAGCATATGTTACTTTTCAATACAGTAATTAATTGTTCTTAGTTTTTTTATTACCCTTTTAAATCACCATTGGAATAACATCATTAAATAAGATAATAGCCAATTTTATCAATAATATACGACAAGGCTTATATAATTTAAAAGCTAGATAAGCTTTTTAGGCTTTTCTTTGTCTCCAAGTTTGTTGTTTTTAAAATAAACCAAATGGAGGAAAAATTAATTAGTTTATGGGAAATACAATTCTAGATACATACTTAGGCTTAGATAAATGAGTCAAAACCTAATGCTATCTTATTGTCATGACTCATTTTTTAGACATCATGACTAGCATAAAGATATATAACTAGTACTACTATAGTAGTTAAATATCCTTACAAGCCTTACTAATGCTACAGACTCCCTTATTTTTCTTTGATTTTTAAAAATATTTTACACATATATATAGTTAATATATTTTATACAAAATAAATATCTGAAAGATTCAGAACATATTTACATGTCATTTTTAGTATTTGAAAATCTTACATATAGACAAAAATCATATTATAGATAGAATTAGAATATAAACAGCAAAATCCCCACTTTTGTATTGGGTAAGATGAAAGGTATAGATATATGTGTCAAATAGTAACACTAGGTCCATATTCTATACCTATAAAGAGGACACCACAAGTAAAGAAAATGAGTACATGATACTCAGTAAATGGAGATATCCACTTTCTTTTCTAATAAGTATTTCCAATAAGTAATACTATTAACTTAACATGTGGCAACTCATATTGCGTATTATCTACAATTTTTTACTAGAAAATGGTTATAGTAACTATTAGTAAAAATTCACTGAATGGTCATAGTTTGTATTTAGGTTTCTACTTATATCTTCTATCCAACCTTATCTCCTACCATCTTAGGCATGAGGCTACGAAGCTCGTCCCTCTAACCCTTACCACTCCTCTTCTTTTCTATGAAGGATGTAAATAACCTCCCCCCATAAATTAGATATAGGATGAGTAGTAATTCTCATAGTGAGCACCGATTGGATGCCATTAATAGACATGGTTATCAACCATGATCGGATATCATATGCATCAATTGTTATTTCAGTGTTACATAACATAGGGTGTGGTCAAAATACCAACTATGCCATATGGGTTTTGTTACTAAAATTTTCCATTCTCACATATTCAACCTTCAATAGCATATATCAATATGTTTAAGATTGATATATAATCTTTTCATTTATGATAAATTGGTTAAGCATCATTAATTGTATCACAATTCTCATACATAATCTCATTTCTCCATTTCTCATACATAATTATATTTTAAGGTTGATATTTAACCATTCCATTCATATAGTGATAGCACTCAATTCTTTGAATAGTTAGCAAATTGTAATTTAAGCATTATTCATGATCCATGATCACGTAATGTTATATCCAAGGTTGTCATATATAACATTTCTATCTTTAATTGTAGAAACATATAATTTTAAGGAATATATTTTCATATAATTCCAATATAATCAATCTTTTTATAAATTTAAATTATTTCTCAAATAAATTATAACTATCCTATTGTCAATTACCTTGTATGTATTGTGGTTTTGGTGTCTTTTAAGGCTATTAAACTTTACTAAAATTTGTCCTAACATTCTCAACACAATGCTACACATCAAACATCAATTAGTTTTCCTCATTTCTTCCTACAAGCATTGCTCATGTAAAACCAAAAATGGGAAATGCAAAATAAGTAGCATAGGGGTACTTGCAATCTAAGCCTCTTTTGAGTAATCAAATTATCTCCAAACATTATCAAATTTTGATATAACATCCCTAACATGTAAATAATAAATAAAGGAAGTGTTGTACAATAAATTTCGTGACTTTGCCCATGCACTAAAGGCACAAACTCATAATTGCCAAATTCAGACAATACAAGAGCTTTCAAAACCAAACTATAATTTGGGTAACTAAATCAACTTCATTTGCTATCAAATTTCAAGACAATATTATTAACAATATCATGTGTGAAAAATTTTGTAATTTTTCTCATTCATTTGGTGCCTAGAAAATGTTCAAACTTGAGAGCAACTAGAGTAGGGCTTTGAAATGGATAATTTTAAGTATCTTACCTATAATTTAGCTTTTCATGCATCTAAAATTTTTCAAAAATTTCCAATTTCATCTAAAATTATCCTACCACTAAATATAACCTTAAAATCCCAAGGATTGAAATTTTAAAAATTTCTAATCATGATTCCAAAGGCAAACAAAAACACATCTTTAACATCTTTGATAAAATTTCTCCTTACACTTCCTTATAACAATTTTCTAAGGAAAGATCCTATAAATCATTTCATATTAATTTCAACATCACAATACAAATATTATATCTTCATATTAGCATTTATACATGATCAAAATCAAATCTAATCATTTCACAAATCAGCTTCTCTTTTAAAATAACCAAATCATCAAATTTCCTCAATTTTTCATAAAAAATTCAATAGAAAAAGAAGAAGAAATTACTACTCACATCAACTTATATCATATCAAACTATAACATTCCTTCTCTATAAAGGATAAATTCATATCCAAATATAATATTTTTACAAACTATCCATAAGAGTTTAATTCATAGTAAGCATCAAACATAGGTGAGGCCAAATAATTACAACTAACCATAAGAGTTTTACAAAAATACTATCCTACTAAGCTACCAATCTTTACAATGAATTCCTTTTAGGTTTTCAAATCTTTTACATAAATCTCCAAAATGGGCAACAATGTAGCTAACACATATATCTTTCAAAATCTTTTAACATCTCTAATAGAATTTCTCCTTACACTTCCTTATAGCAATTTTCTAAGGAAAGATCATATAAATCATTTCATACTAACTTCAACATCACGATACCAATATTATATCTTCATATTAGCATTTTTACATGATCAAAATCAAACCCATTCATTTCATAAATCAGCTTCTCTTCCAACATAACCAAATCATCAAATTTCCTCAATTTTTCATGAAAAATTCAATAGAAAAAGAAGAAGAAATTGCCACTTACATCAAGTTATATCATATCAAATTATAACATTACTTTTCTATAAAGGATAAAGTCATATCCAAATATAAGAGTTTTACAAACTATCCATAAGAGTTTAATTCATAGTAAGCATCAAACATGGGTGTGGCCAAATAATTACTAACTAACCATAAGAGTTTTACAAAAATACTATCCTACTAAGCTACCAATCTTTACAATGAATTCCTTTTAGGTATTCAATCTTTTACATAAATCTCCAAAATAGGCAACAATATAACTAACACATATATCTTTCAAAATATTAATTGTTTAACACAATTTCAAGCTTCCTAAGGATTGTTCACATGGCCTTATTCCATAGTAGTAAGAAAAAGGTATCACTAGCAATGATTACAAAAATAATTTTTTTAAGATATGGAAATGATCTTCAAAAATTATTGAATAAATATACAAGGTTATTAACTTGTTGCTTAATCAAGGAAAAATTTTACTCTATCAAGATCTCATAATTTTCTTAGTCATAAAAGTTCATCCATCCAATCCTACCATTTTCGAATAGCATTGGAGTTGCTTTTAGAATTGGGCCTTTTTGGTACTCAAGACAACTCTGATTTGACAAAACTTGCACCATTAGTTTTCTACCATCTTAAGGTTGGTCAAAAATCCCATAAATAGATAGGATGGAACCCAATCCCCTCTTTTTAGCTCAATTCACCTATATTCATAAAAATTCATCTTAAAAATATCTAAAAATTTTAAAAAAATTTCATAAACTCCAGATCATAACCGAACATCATTAATGACCTAAAATGCTTAAAATCAAATTTTTATGGAATGAAGGAGAACTTTACTCACCTTCTCTTCTTGCTTTCCTATCTTCATGCTCACACTTCCAAGGATAGTAATCATTTGTAAATCTTCTTTTAAAACTTCTTGGCACTTATTTAAAGTGTGAAAAATCATCTCTTTAACCCTCTAAAACCCACGGCTACTTTAAGGGAAATTAGTTGATGATTTGTTTAAATTTTGGCTAAAATCATTTTTATATATAACTTTTTAACCAATTATAATTTGCCAAATTTCTCCATTTTAATTTTAATTAAAAATAAAATGATAAACATAGATGGGGACAAATATCATGCATTGTTGTTCCCTTTTCCATTTTATCACTTTTAAGCTAATTAAATTTAAGAAAACAGCAATTTTATCTATCTTTCTAACAATGTCCTTGACTTTTCACTTAATGATATTTATGTCTTAGCTTCTTTTGAAAGCTTATTGCACATGTGGACCCTTCTAAAACTTAATTTTTGCTTTCAAAATGAAGTCTAATGAGCCTAAAATAAAATAAAATTGCCCAATTTAAATATATCTTAGTTTTGAGCTCAAAAGGGTGAATTTTTGACTTATTATTACCAAAATATAATAAATTCTCTTCTAGTGGTTCATTTTGTTATTTCTAATTCTTTTTTACTTATGTTAATCCTTAATAAATTTCTCATAAAAATTCTAGTTAGTTATATATACTAGTTTTCTCTATAATTTACTTGAAACTTGTTCAATAATGTTATCTGATTAACTAATTTGGGGGTTTTCTAATTAATATTTCCTTTTGAATTTTTTGAGTAATTCTTTTTCTCACTTTCATCTAGACCTTCATGTAATTCATTTTTAATATCCATAAAACCTCTCAAATAGACTTGAACTAATTGATTTCAAATTTGAGCCCATTTGTGTATTTAAGCTCACTTTCCATTCTTAAAAAGTTTTTAGGCTTTAGACTCCTTTTACCATTTTGCCTTTTATTTCCATTATTAAGCCTTTGCTAGGTTTATTATTAGGCCTAATTGGGCTTTTTAGGCCTAATTTTGAAAAAAATATCCTATTGGGCTTTCTTTTCTTTTCTTTTATTTGAGCCTCAATACATAAAAATTATCAGGTTTTCAAAAATTGGACAAAATCAATTCCAGAATGAAATCAAATAAGTTAGATCAAAATATTGAAAATTTGAATTTAGAATGTCAATTTTTTTAACCTATCAGTGCTAAAATTTTCCTATGAGGCCTTTATATAATTTTATTTCTAAATTTATTGATCTATAATTAAGACCTAATAAATTTTATTCAAAATTTTAATTGGAATTTCCTTGTTTCTTTTAAGGATATTACACTTATGGACTAATAATTTTTTGAAATATACTAAGGAAGCACAATTAAATTGATGTAATATCTTAAATAGAGCAAGAAAGACTAAGAACGAATTTTACTAGAAACTTCCTCAATAGAAACTTGGTATGGTAATCAGGTGAAGTTCAAGTAAACTGTAAAAATAGTTTAGAGGTATGTCTAACTAAATTTTTTGTATGAACTATATTGGACACTAATATGGGTTATAATATAAATAAAACCACAATATTAAGTTTGAAAAAATTATATAAAGTTCTAATAAGAAATTAAGGAGCTGGGTAGCCCAAAAACCTAAAGATTTGACCTAAATTTGAAATAAATCATCTTAGTTTATTTGGATTGATTGGGCTCAACATTTTTAGGCCCAAATATAATTTTAAAAGTTATAAAAAAAATAAGGCCTAAACAAAATCTAAGCTTGCAGAGGAAGCCACTAATAATTAGGTGAATAAGTGAAAAACTAAAGGCAATTGTTAATATGTTTTTTCTAGACATTGTATTTAGCTAAATTAAGTGGTTTTAAGGAAATTATCTTTTGAATTTAGCCCTAAATAATTGTCACCCATGTACCAAATTATCATCAAATTTTTACAAAAAATAAAAAGAAAAGCTTTTAAAGGAAGCTTAGACTAGGGTTTTATCGAAAGCTTTTGAAATCATTTTAAGACTAAATTTCTACTCATATTCAACCCAAAATTGTGCATTCCAAGGGTTTCTTTAGGGTTTTCAATTTTCTAGCAATTCCTAAAAGATCCTTCAAGTGGTTCCATCTAATTTTTGTAAGGTAACCTAGGTTTTCTTTTGTCTTCTTCAAGTTTTTATGGGAACTTTCTATTGAAGATTTATAAATATTGATTTATTTTAGAAAAATTACTGCTTTAAGAGGTTTTTCAAAAGTTAGAAAATTAAGAATTTAAGATGAGTGACTGCTATTACTTATTCCTTTGAGTTTTCTAATAAAAAATGAAGAATATGGAGATATATGCTATTATATGTATTTTTAAGTTGAGTTGTGGTGCTATATGATTTAGTTTAATATTATATAAATATTAATATGATAAAATGATGTTGGTATTTTAGTGGAATATTGCTAGGAGAATACTCATTAAGTTTTCCCTTAAAAGATGACACTAGAATTATATTAAGCTTAGAAATAAATTTCAAAGGAGAACCATAGTACATTTTCTATTACTCTTTGGAATTAAGGGTTAGAAATTGTTAAAATTTCAATTTTTGGTATATTAATGTTACAAATAATGTTAGGATAGGTGTGGAAAGAATTAGGAATTTTTAAAAAATTTTAAAGTCATGAAAAGTGAATTTGTATGGACTTTAGTTACAAGAGCTCAAAATAGGATTCTAGATTCTTTGTTTTTGTAGTTTGATACTACTTGTGCAAGAATTTGATTGAGAAAAATTAGAGTAATTAGTGTTCTTTGATTATTAACATTTAGTGAGACTACATAAAATTTGGTGGCAATTAGAATTAATTTAGATGCCAAGAAGGCTTCATTTCTACAATAACTCTAAACTAACAATATTTGGTAACTATGTATTTTTGGTTCTTTATGATAGTACCAATAAGATATTTGTGTGAAATAATTGAAATTTTTCATCTTTTAACATGTTAGAGATATTATATAAAAATTTGGTGATAATTGCAAATGATTTGAATATTAAAAAAAGGCTTTTTATCGTAATTACTCATGTGCTATCTTGTTTTAAATTTCTTGATTTTGATACTATGTGAACAATACTTGAGAATAAGGAAATTGTAAGAAAATTGATGTTTGATTATTACTAATAAATTATAAACATTAGACAAAAATAATTGCAAAATTTTAAATTGATTTGGAAGCCCAAAAGGCATAAAATTGTGAGAGTATTTCATACTACCCAACAAGTTAAATATTTGATTATTCTCATTGAGAAATGTTGTAAGAAATTAAAGTTTATGATATACTTCATGATGGATGGAAAGGTTACACATCAACCTTGGGTATAATGATATGTGATGATGAAACTTGAGTATATGAAAATGGCAAATTTTGTTAACAAAACTCTTATAGTATAATTAGTATTTTAAGCATACCTAATAAAATGAGTAATTAATGTTATGGCTAGCATTTTATTATTGCTTATTTTAACCATGGTTTATGGGCGGAAAGATTTGCATCCTTCGTAGAGAAAGAGAGGTGTGGTATAGGTTAAAAGGATAGGGATAATGGTTATATGCCTAAGATGGTGGGGGATAAAGTTAGATTGAAGATAGAAGAAGAAACTTATATACTAACTATTGCTATTTTCTTTTAGGGGGGAGGTTTTTACATCCTTCGTAGAGAAAGAAAAGCATGGTAAAGGTTAGAGGGATAGGGTTAGTGGTTATATGCCTAAGGTGGTGGCGGATAAAGTTAGACTACAGATAGAAGAAGAAATTTGTATACCAATTATTGTTATTCTCTTTTGTAAACATTCTAAACATGGTACATTAGAACTTTAATCAATAATTATTTTACACTATTATATATCTAATCTATTATGGCCAAAACTCTTTAGAAAAAAGAGAATAGTATCTATTTACTGAGCATTTCAATACTCATAGCCTTTCTGTTGAATTTTATTTATAAACATAGAGCATGAATCCCATAAAGATAACTAATACTTATGTGGCCACTTTCCTTTCACCTTTAAGAACCTTTTATAGAATGTTTTTGGGGTCCTAATTAAGATTTTTCTCTTCTAATAGTACTTATGTGCAAAGCTATGTTTTAAAAAATTTTACACTCTTATATATCTTTAGCATATATAAATTATTTTTTGAACTTCCTAATGCAAGTGCAAGTAGTATTGTTTTCTATACATGCTAATTTATATTCTTAGTAGAGTTAAAAAAGTAAGTAGTTAGAAATACATTAAAGTCTTGTAAAGACAGTCGGTTAGTGTATTAATACTAGTTAGGTATTTTTATATCAATCAAGGTATCCAAGAATCAAGTTATGACAATTGGATTGTATAAAGGATGATCACATAAATTCAATGATCCAATTTTTCATATTAAATAAAAGCATTTAAAAATAATTATGCTCATATGATATTTTAATTTCATATTTGGTTCCTTAGTGTTTAGCTAGTCAATCTTAATTACATATTTAAAAAGCACTTATGAATTTCCAAACTTATGAAAACTTCAAAATGACTTTATTTCAATAAGCAAGACTTTTCATATACTTCCAACAAGCATATCTTTTAGGATTTACTAGAGATACTTATGTAATACCCCCGTTTTATTATTTTCTATACTTTGGAATATTTAATGTAAATGAGGATAGCGAAATTGTATTTAAGTATTTCAATGTGAAATATAAGCATTTAAATTTTTAATGCATAAAATTAGCATGATTTTATGCAATGGAAATGTTCTCTAAATGTTATTGGAGCTTTTAGAAATTAGAAGTGAGAAATATGTGAATTATTTGATGAATGGTTTCCTAATAAATATTTGAAAATACTTTTAGAGATTGTAAGTGCAAGGATTTATAAAATAATTTATTTACATTTGGTAAATTATTTTTGAGAATTAAGGAAGTTTGAAATAATTATTTTTAGAACTTTTAAATTTATTAGGTTATTGTGAACATATGTATATATTGAAGGAAGATTAAAAATAATTGAGTTTTTATTATGAAAGGGTAGGAACCTTTATAATAAAAGTGGATGAAGAGATAAAAAAGGAGTGTAGGTTTATGATGCATCACAATGCATAGAATCAAGACCTATAGCTCATTTTTATATATTTTCTCTCATCCTCTCTAAAAAATCTAGTCTCTCTCTCTTTTTATCCTCACTCTCCATTGCCTCTCTCCTCCTTTTTTATTCATTTTTCTCCTTCTAGAAAGGGCCTTCTTTCTTTTTTTGGCTTTTGCTCTTTCCCTACTAGTTGGCCATCATTCTTAGCACTTCCAATGCTATATCATCATTACTGTCCTTGCCCCCACTAACTGCTGTGCTTCACCAATACCTCCATTTAGCATCGGATATCTAATGTAAAAGAGAAGCTGCGGACAGTAGCTATGTAGCAAATCAGAGCTACTAGTCCTACGTGATTCTAGTTACCAACTGTTGTCCTAGTTCTTGGCATACTTTTTCCCACCTACAATAAGTACAAGGATTATTGGAAAATGTTGACAATAGTTGTGAACTATTACTCCTTTTTGCCTTGTTGGCATTCTGATAACATTTTAGTTGTCAGTGAAGCTTCAGTGAGCCACCTTAGACATAAAAAAAGGGAAAAGGTAAAAATGAAACATTGTGATTTTTACAGGGATGCGCACCATGAAGTGAGTATATATCTCACCATAAATTAATATTATAATAAAAGATAACTTGAATGTGAATTGTATTTCCCTCATGGAAAGTATAGATTTTATATTCATGTACATATATTCATGTGTAAACTTAGTGTTAAGGTATAAGTGTAATTAACTATTTAAGTGAGTGTTAATAGATTAGAGTGAGCAGAGGAAGCATGACAATAATATTTTTACCGAATGATAAGTTATGAATGAGTTTCAATAAAATTTATATGTTATGGCTGTATAGGAGAATGTAACAACGTTACTTTATATTCATGCATATGTTGCTTTATGCTTGGTATTGTTTAGTGATGAATTTAATTACTTTGCATTGGAATTATCACAACCCAAATCTCAATCGTGATCAACATAGATGTCGTACCAATTTTCACAAGCCTTAACATTCTTTTTTACTCTAATATCTAATTGGAGTTTCCAAATTTCAATAGGAACTTGAAACTCACTTTAATTTTTAGACACTTCTTGGGGGTCATATGCCCTAAAGTACAACACTTGTATATTTTTAAGGTATGATAGCAATCAACATTTACATAATAATATATAATTTCAATCTATATACACATAAAATAATTTAACACATCACATGAATCAACAAATTTCTATTTTAATGCCAATTCTAATCCCAAGAGAATTCTAACTGTCAAATCCTCCAATCCAGACAATTTTTTATTCTCCATGCATGAGGCATAGCTCAAATAAACTATCTCAACATGAAAACATTAGATAAAATGGAGTGAGCTAAAAGAACTTAGTTAGTATATATATATCTATCATTAATAGTTCTTAATTCAAATATATTAAGTAATCACACCTTATTTAAGTATGATAAGAAAGATAAATGTAATTCAAACTTCCTGAGTTTCTAAATGTGCAAAACTAAGCCTTAGATGAAATATTCACCTGCACATAACTTCAATTCTATACTTCTCAACATAAATCATAATAATTTCAATTATCTAATAGCACACAACATTGTGATCATATCACATAATGTCCATTCCGAATAGACATCATGATCATAATTAGCCATTAAAGCTTAAACACAATAAATCATCTCCATCACACCTACTGTAACATCCAATCATAGATAATTTCCAATATCATACTATATCACACATCCAATTATAGTAAATATGCATGTAGCCACTTCTAGACTTCCTGGTTAATACTATATTTTTCTCAATTGCTCATCGAGATTTTTCCATCTAGCTCTTAGATTGATCTTATATCCTTCCAACTATTTACTGAGAATTTTCCATCCACTTTTCACATCATAGCTTTATCATCATTCATAGTTTCCAATGTCATTATAGGCATGATTTACAAGTAATATACATAAGAGAGCTTAGCTCTCATATCACTATTATTTGTAAAACCATTAGAGCAAAGTCACTAATTCATCACTAGATGATACCAAGCATATAATAGGATATGCATGAATATACAATAATGTCGTCATGTTCCTTATATACAGCCATAACATACAAATATCATTGAAACTCACTCATAATTCATTATTAGGTAGAAACAGCTTCTGCTTTGCATTCTGATTAATTAATATTCCCTTAAATAGTTGATTGTACTTATATCACAAAACTAAGTTTACATATGAATATATATTCATGCATATGAATATAAAATCTATATTATCAATAAGAAGAATACAATTCACTACATTTTTAGGTCATCTTTTATTAAAATAAAATTTATGGTGAGTTATATACTTACCTAGTAGAATGTGTCCATTGTAAGAGCTTAAAGTGGTTCATTCTTGTCTTCCTCTTATCCTCCTAGTTCATCATTTATAATAATAATATGAATACAAGAATACTATTTATTTTTCTTTTCATGCATTATATATATAATTTTCAAATCAAATATAATAGTATTTCATATTATCAGCTTCTTGTATTTCCTAACATAGGTTTATGCAGTCAAACACCACATTTTTATACTTAGATTAACTTTAATTGGCAAGATATTAACTCTTATGATAGAAATGTACTCTAGATATAGTAATCCAATATTCTAAAGTCTATAATCATGCTTTACTTATTTTCTAAGATTGGCACATAAGTCAGGGATTTATTATAATATATGATTAATTATAGCTATATTATAACTCCCTTGAGGTTGATCATATAAATTCAAATATATACCGTAATATGCAAATTCCTAAATCAAAGCTCTATAGATAAAAATATTAGGATTTAATATTATACAAAATATCTATTTATTTTACACTATTATTTTCATATCATTACTTCTTATATACAATAAATTATCAAATCAAGTATAAAACTGTTAAAATTTTAAAATTTTACACTTTATTATTGCTCTAATCATGTTATTATATGAAGTTATATTCTTATTTCTAATATTCTTAATGCAATTTTGGAGATATTCCAAAAGATTATTTTTTTGTATTTTGGGTTTTTTTCTATTTAAGTTCGAACCATTAAAAATATTGATCCTTCATATCATTTCCCTTAAGATGGTCATACACTTGCTTTTAATTAATTTAAAGCTACCATCAAGTGTCTAAATAGGCATCAAATGTCTAAATCATGCTCAAATCTATAAGATATTGGAATATAACACATTAAGGATACTTTAAATATGTTATTTTGACATTTTATATCATAAAATGCCTATTTTTCAAAATCCTTATCACGTATTTCAAATACATATAAAATAAGTTTTTTCTTTAAATCATTTAAACTAATAAAAATTAAAGAAAGTTTGTTGTAAAGAAGCCCTTACCACTACTTAAGAAACTCACTGCCAGCTTGTTAGTGATGGACTCATTAGAATATTGGTAAAAGAAAAAAGGGTTGAAGATTCTGATGGAAATAAAGTGTGAATATGATTGTAGCTTGGATGAAGCTAAGTATGGGCTTATTTGTGTAATTGAATTCTAGGATAAGATCCTTGATTATGGATTGTGGACCATGATTTGTTTCCATAATAATTATTAAAACCACTTTTATATATATATATATATATATATATATATATATATATATATATATATATATATTGGGATTGTAATGAATGACCAATGTTGATGGAAATAACATTTCTTACTTGATTAGATAAGGGATGACATATGTGTTTAAATAATTGCACAATGAACCTTAAATTATGCTCAGAGTGCTTGTTGTATTTGACTTGCCTAAATGAGTTTAGCATATAAGCAAATATATTAGCTTGAGTCTAGTGAAAGTGATATGCCAAATTGTTTAAGTACTAAAAATTTGTGTGACTGTATTTAAGTTATGTATTATATGAAACTGCTCAAAATGGTTTAATTCATATAAGGACAAACTAAAATGATAAACAAGCTATTGACAATTTTGTACAATCATACTTGGTTTCCTGAAAATTCGAGGATGAATTTTCTTGAAGAAGGAGAACTTATAAGACCCCATTTTTATTATTTTACATACTTTAAAATATTTAATATCAATAAGGATAGTGAAATTGTATTTAAGTATTTCAATGTGAAATATAAGCATTCGAATTTTTAATGTGTAAAATTAGTATGATTTTATGAAATGGAAATGTTCTCTAAATGTTATCAGAGCTTTTAGAAATTAAAAGTGAGAAATATGTGAATTATTTGATGAATGGTTTCCTAATAAATATTTGAAAATACTTTTAGAGATCATAGGTGCAAGTATTTATGAAATAATTTGTTTGTATTTGATAAACTATTTTTTGGAATTAAAAAAGCTTGAAATAATAATTTTCAAGACTTTTAAGTTTATTAGGTTATCATAAACATATATATATTGAAGGAATATTAAAAATAATTGAGTGAGATTTTTAATATGAAAGGCTAGAAACCTTTATGATAAGAATGGATAGATGAGATAAATGGGGAGTATGGGTTTATGGTGCATCGTAATACATAGAATTAAGACCTATAGCTTATTTTTATATTTTCTCTCTCCTCCCTTCTTAAAAATCTAGTCTTTCTCTCTATCCTTGCTATCCATTACCTCTTTCCTCCTTTTTTATTCAATTTTTCTCTCTTTTCGGAGATGGTCTTCTTTCCCTTTTTGTCATCACTCTCTTTGTTGGTTGGCCATCATTCTCAGCACTTTTGATGTTGCACCATTATCACCGTCCTTGTCCCCTTGACTACTATGTATCGCTAACCACATACATTTGGCATTAGACCTCTTATGCAAAAAAGAAGCTGTGAAATAGTAACTATGCAGCAAATCAGAGCTACCAGTCTTGCATGATTCCTACCACCACTTATTGTCCTAGTTTTGGACATACTTGCTTCTAGCTATAGTAAGTATGACGAGTACTAGAAAATGTCAATCTACATCTCATGATAGTAACTATAAGTTGTTGCTCCTTTATGCCCTGCTAGCATTCTGATAACATTTTAGCCATCGGTGAAGCTCCAATAAACCACCTTAGAGATCAAAAAAAGGGGAAAAGGTGAAAATGAAACACTCCAAGTTTCTACAAGGATATGCACTACCAAATAAGTATATATCTTACCATAAATTAATATTATAATAAAAGATAATTTAAATGTGAATTGTATTTTCCCCTGTACATATATTCTTATGTGAACTCAATGTTGAGGTATAAGTATAATTAACTATTTGAGTGAGTGTTAACATACTAGAGTGTACAACAAAAGCAAGACAATAATGTTTCTACCTAATGATGAATTATAAATTATTTTTAATGATATTTATATGTTATGGCCATATAAGAGAACATAATGACTTTTTTTTCATATTCATGCATATATTGTTGTGTGCTTGGTATTGTCTAGTGATCAATTTAATTACTATGCATTAAAAATTTACAAATAATCATGATATGAGAGTTAAGCTCTCATATATATATATATATATATATATATATATATATATATATATATAATCTACGAATTTTGCTATGGATGGCATTCAAAAATATGAACTATGTTAGAATAATGAATTGGGAATTATGAAGTATAATAAAGTGATACTTTGAAAGCTAGAAAGCAAATTCAAAATAAATGACCATGAAGGATACAAGATTGATCTAAAAGCTAAATGAAAAATTCGCAATGAATAGTTAAGAAAAGTGAAGAATTGACCCTAATACCAAAAAGTGATTTACTATAATTAAATATGTGGTATGGTGTGATGTTAGAAATTATCTATGATTGAATATTACTATTTATGTAATTAAGATTATTTATTTATATTTAAACCTTAATGGCTATTTGTGAATTAATGTCTACTTGAAATAGGTAGCATTTGATGTGAGAAGAATGTTGTCTATTAACAGATAGTTGAGATTTTTATGAAATATGATATAGGATATAGAGTTCAAGTCATATGCAGGTAATGTCCTACTTTAGGCTATGGTTTTGTATATTTTAGAAATCTAAGAAATCGATTTGTTAATATTTTCTAATTTTGTATGTGTCTAACCTATGATTATTATTTTTAAAGTTAATGACCCATAAGATAATGGTAGATATATGCTCACTAATTTCACATAACTAACTTTGTTTTATTTCCAATGTTTTCAAGTTAAGATTTAGGATTGTTGCATTCATGGAGACTTAAGACTACCTTATTAAAGGATTTGACAATTGGGATTAATATCAACATTAAAGACAAAAATGTGTTGATTCATGCAGTGTTAAATTGTTATATGATTATATATAATTTCAAACTATATAGTACTATGTGTATGTGTTATATTGTTGTATTTAAAAAAATTTATAGGTTTCATGGTTTAGAATGTGTGGCTCTCGAGAAGTATTTAAAAACAAAGGAGATTCTATCTGTTTTCTCTACAAATTTTTAAAATAAATTTTGACCCCCTTGAAAATATAGACTTTTGTTGGATAAATTAGAGGGATTAATGTTAAAGCTTATGAAAACTAGTATTAAGATCTATGTTGGTCACATTCAAGTTAGGTCGTGCCAACTTAGCACGTATATGATTGTGTACTATCCTATAATACTTTGTGTCAACCTAGGATAGCCATTATGACTAGTTGCATAAAAAATACTCTATTTGCACCTTTTCAATACAATTCAAAGTATGAGCCACCAAATATTATGACTCCTCATAAATACACTTCTTTTTTCTCTTTTTAATAGTCCTTTCTTCTTCATTTATTCCTTTTTCTATCTTATTCCAACCTCTTAAAGGTCTTGCTTTTAACTTTTAACATGTTCTTTTCTTAAAAAAATATGGCTGTTAATATTTTGTTCTTGTCACGACCCATTCTGATCATGATTGACGTGAATCCCATTACTGGTTTCCATAAGCTTTAACTAGTTTTCACATTTCTAATTAACAAGAGTTTCCAAAGTCCAGAAAGGTATAAAATTTATTTTAAAATTTTTTTTATGGAAAATGAATAAAGTCTCCCCATCTTTAGGCACTTCCTAAGGGCTACACGCTTTAAAATACCAAACATGTATTATCCAAATATGATAGAATCATCAGACACACAATACAATATAAATTTAATTTCACACTTATACATTCAATTCATTTAATTCTAATTCTAATTCTAATTCAAATTAAACCCTAACTATCAAATCTTTCAAATTAGGCGGTCTTTGATTTTCCATGAATGCTAACTTGAAAATATTAAAATAAAATAGAGTGAGTATATAACTACCACTATCTTGCAGGTGATCAATTTTATATATAATATTACAAATTAATCATATAATAACAAACCCAATTCTAACTCAATTCTTGGATTCTCTAAGATGTATGAAACCATGATCTAAGATGAGAGTCCACTTGCACATGACTTTATTTCTCACATCACAAACATAAGAGCCTCAATCTTCTATTAAATCTCAATCTTACATATTACCCATTCCGGGTAGGCATACCTGTTAGGAATTCGGATGATTACATGCAACGGAATTTCAAAAAATTTGATCCGAATTCTACCTAGGATCTATGCAAAAAGCATAAATCAATGATTAGGATTTTACCTATTGGGCACTCGTGTTTCTACTGATCAAAACTTGAGAGCGGATGAATCAAACGCCGGCTGGAAGGTACAGCATCTCTACGATATCCACACGGAGTGAACAACAACCTCTCGCCCTCCACGAATTTGCTAGGATGTGTTTCTCTCTCTAGGAACTAGGATTTTGATATTTTCTGAGTGATTTAGGATTTTAGGAAGTCTATGAGCATGTTTCTAATATGTTGCCCTCAAGCCCCCTTTTATAGAACTTAGGCAAGCCACAATCCTAGTCCTACTAGGATAATACTTCTAAAATTCTAATCACACTTAACAACTCATTTTATCCTTATCCTAGAGATAATGAGGAGAGATATGACTTATCTATTAATTATCTAATATTAGATAATATTATCTCATAATATAAATATCTTAATATTAGATAATTGCATATAGTTATCAAATATCAAAATAATATTATCCCATAATATATTTATCTAATATCTGATAACGTAATTATTTGATATTACTTTAATATCAAATAATATCACATAATATATATATTACGTGAATTTATTATTCTTAATAATATATATATGCATGAAAATAAGTCCAATTAATTAGATATTAATATAATTAAAGTCTAATTAATTATTGTCTTATTCCTACTCCTTTTGTGGGATCCTGTAAGTTCTTACTACATTGACAATGACTCATTATTGAGCCATAAACAGTAAGCGGTATCTAGCAATACATCACTGCCAATCAAGTAGTAAGAATGTCTGTGATTCGACATCCACCTAATACATGATCAACATTTTACATCATATCCCTTTTGTAATAATATCCAAATTGAACTGGAGGCATGGAATGTGTCATCCTCGTCAATGTTCAATTTATATTTCTTGATACTGAGTAGACTTAAAATAAATGATTAATATCACATATTAATTCAATTGAGTATGGCCATACATTTCTAAGTCTCACTCAATCAAGGGGCCCAAGGATATTTCTCTTTTATACAAGAGTAACAAAATTCCATCTACATCACTCACTTCCCTCTGCACAATTTATGACACACCCAATCAATGCCCTACTTATCATCCTGATTAAAGGTGACATAAGAAAATATTAAAGTGAGTAATTCCTCATGTAGGGAACTGTAGTGACTTCAGGTCAAAGGTTTATGTGTATTTGTGATCATATGAGAATAACTTATGACACATCTATCCATACAATATTCTCATAATGGGTCAGTCCAGTACATTGTTCACTAGCAATGTACTCATGTATTGACTTGATATCACATATTCATAATTCGTAATCATCAGTCACTATACATGCTAATTTCGATGTATTATTACTATCCTTTTCGTAATAATACTTGACTAGGGGCATTTTAGGAATAGCGAAGCTATTCTAAGATAATTATTATATTAGATTATAAATTGCGCATAATAATAAGATTATAAAAATAAAATATAATAATTAAATTGCCTAAAATAAAACATAATACATTATGTATAACTTCAATCATCTATATGATTGGTCTAGGACACACACCAACAATACCTAAATAACTCTTAGGGTTCAAATAGAAATAATTCATCACAATCACATCAAACCTTTGTAATCATGTCAAATAATGATATTCAAGCATAAACAAAAACTCCAATATCATATAATATCACGTAATAGTTACAATAGTCATACATATAACCACTACTTAATTTTAAGGCCACATTGATGCTCTCTTAACTATTCACCAAGAATTTCTCATCCAACTCTTGAATCTATCTTATATCATTCTCAACTGTTAGCTAGGAATTTCCATCTGGCTTTCAAGTATATCTTATATTCTTTTTAACTGTTAGCTAAGAATTTCCCCATTTGACTTTTACAATATTCATCACCAATCATAGTTTCCAATACCATTACTAGTATGATCCTCAAATAGTAAACATATGAAAGCTCGACCTTCACAACACAATTATTTATAATATTGCAATAAAAGATTATCACTTCATCATTAAACAACATTAAGTGTATAAATATCACTACACTTAAACACAGTCTATTAATGATTAAAAACAAACCTCATTAAGCTTTCGCTGTGTACTCTAATATAACCATATCATTTCATTATGCCACAAGTAAATTTATACTAGCTTAATACTATATTTGCACAGAAATATAGAATGGATACTAATAAAGGGGAAACACAATTCTCAATATTTATATTTTTTTTAATTAGATATCAAGAAATGGTGAGATATATACTCACCTGTTAAAGTGTGTTCCCTATAGAAGCCTAAAATAATTTATTTTCATCTTTCCCCCTTTTTTCGGGGCTTCACTAGCACACAAACCTATCACTCATTATCTTTCTCTCTCATAGTTTAACCTTCTTCCTTTCCTCCTTCTTACTTAAGGAATAAGGAGGAACCATAGTTTCCCCTGCTACTGTCCATTTTTTAGTCATGGCTCTTCCTTGAATGATGGAGTTTGGAGAACCCATGAAAGCACTTGGATTTTGTCAGACCAGCTTAGGAAAGTAGCAGCCTAGCCATTATTTCTATTGTAAGGTGCAATCCTATCATGCCTATAAATTACAGCTAAATAGAGCGATAAGTGGAGGAGAAGCCAAGATGTGTAGTGGCGATAATAATGGTATTCGGAAACATCCTCTACGGTCGGGATGAAACTACCATGAGCACAAGAGAGAGAAAAGTTAGACTGAGGGTAAAAACACAAGAAGTAGAGCTCAACTGAGAGGGAATCTGCTATTATTGGAAAGAAAAAGAAGAAAATGGAAGAGAGATCTTTCATGCTGCTCTACTACCCCTTCCCATTCCACATTGAAAATGTTGCTATGATTTACAGTAATCTTGTAACCTGTACATGCACAAACTAAAAAGGGAAGAGCCAAACATAACTCTGTGGTCGGACAGAGAAAGTGGGAGTAGCAGCAGAAGCTCCATGCTAGTTTAACCACGTCCTCATATAGTTTCATTTGCGCTAAAATTAGCACCAACTTAGAGAAAATAGGCGATGCTAGTTTTAAAAGAAAGAAGGGACCTGGGCTTTTTAACCAAAATACTGCCGTTTGAAAAAGTATTACCTCAAACCCTGCGTCGAAAATAGTATTTCCTGGAATGCTTAAAGTGGTTTTTTTTTTTGTAAAATTTGACTGATCACATTATTGGGCCACCCGTGATCAGTCTGATCACGTTGGGCTAGAGGACATGATCAGCACTGATCATGGGCAGGCCAGCAACGTGACTCGTCAGTCCACCACAGCCATCCACACGTCCTAGCATACAAGCCCAAGTTGTCCCGTGTTGTCACGTGTCAGACACAACTGCTCCTAGGCGACACATGCTGCCACATATCTAGAGACAACTCCCCCATGACTCGACCTCTTGCACCTTGTGCCGCCATGTGTCACGATACTGTGTGCTGTAACACCCTCACTTATTAACACCTTATTCCTCAATTACTAGATGATTATTACGCACTCATTCGCCATCTACCTCAAGCTAATACGGAATATCTCAAAATTCTGTACTTTATACACATGAGCAAAATTCATATAATTATACAAAAGTTCAATTTACAAAATATACATCCGTTACATACAATATCACTAACTATATAAACGTTTACAACTTCAAAAATATCATTGTCCTCTATCATGAGAGCTTTTGGAAGCATCACCTGGAATGGTTAGTCACAATAGAGAAAAACATAAGAAACAAAGTTTCCCAGTAGCTAGCTATTACCATAAAAACATACCAAGCCATTCCAGATCCTTAAGCAAATAAAACGTACATTTCGAAATCAGTCAATCATATGTCACATCATTCATTACCATTGTAAGAAATGTACATCACACATAACAATCAACAATCCCCTTCAAGGACTCATATCAATATCTAGATGGCCATCACAAATAATTGTACCTAGGCCTCATATATAGCATCACGCTATCTTCCCGGGGTTCCCGAGCCAAAAAGGCCTAACACAGTATCACACTGTCTTCCCGAGGTCCCTGGCCATAGGTACCACACACAACAAATGCACTATTATCCCCGAGGATCCCGAGCCATAGGCCAAACACAGTATCACACTATCTTCCCGGGTTGTGCACAAACAATCTCATACACATTCCATAACAATCTCATACACATTCCATACAATGGCATAAAACACAGAAAATCATGTAATAGAAAACAGCTTAAGGATAAAGCTAGCTACCTTTACAAGCTTCCAATGTGATGTTCCCTTTACTCTCACCAAAAACTCCTTTACACTTCCTCTTGCCTTTCCAAGTTGTCACTCCTTAGTCTATACAAATACACATCATAGTTCTTATTAGAACATCATCACTTTCCTTAAACCTCATGTATTCTTTACTTCCTCCACTTAAATAAATGCATACTTAGATGCTCTACACTTTGCTTTCAAGTCTTGAAATGACACATATAAACCTTAGAAAAGGATCCAAGGGTAAAGCCATGCAAATCCTGAAGAAATCAAGCCAAAATGTTAACTCAGCAAAGAACACGGGGGTGAACATGGGTCGTGTTCTACCCCGTGTTCAGAACATGGGGTACAACATGGGCCATGTTCTGCCCCATGTACATTACTGATCAGCCTTCGTAGAAGAACACGGGGTTAAACATGGGCCGTGTTCTACCCCGTGTTCAGAACATGGGGTACAACATGGGCCGTGTTCTACCCCGTGTACATTACTAATCTTCCAAAAACACAATTTACATGGCTAAACCTCCTTCTCCCCTTGGCTTCTCAAAAGGGAAGTTCCATACACACTTTCATAACTCAAAATTCATCTTCCATAGGCTTCAAAACTTATAAGAATCATCCTAATTTTATCATTTTAACCAAATTCCAAACAAATCATGCCAATACTACACATGCACCATTATGCCTCTAAAACCCAAGTGTGTACATCATGGTTTCTTGCTATTTTTACACCAAACCAAAGCCATAAATCAACACAACAACATCTAAAATACCATTAGACATGTTCAAATCATCCTAAACTCCATGATCAACTACCTTTGACCACTCCAACATCAAAATCTCAAGAAACTAAGAAGAGTACATTAAAGAGCTCTTAGAGGAGAACAATTTTACCTCTTAGTGCAACTTGAAAATCCTCACTTGGAGCTCCCCAAACTTAATCAAACTTGGGCTTTTCTTCAATCTAGAGACACCACTAGATAGAGCTTGATGAGAGGAGCAACTTTCCCTTCTACCACTAAGCTTGAAACTCACTATTTTTGGGTGAAAAACTCAAAAGAAACTTTCTCTCTCTTTCTCTCTCTCTCCTGCACGTTTTGGAGCTTCTTTCATGGAGTTGCTGCAGCTTTTTTTGGAGAAGTGGAGAAGAGGGAAGACTTTTCATGAAGCTTCTAGGGGCATTCTTGCCATTTTGACAATTCTCAAGGGTATTTTAGTCCTTTTTTCACCAAAAGTAAGGCTATTCTTGCCAGTATTTTTCTAACAATGACACTTGTCATAAATCCATTGGTCACACTAATAAAAATCATATATTGCACCCCAAAACTCTTAGTTATTCATATTAGATCTCAAACCCTTAATTATTTCACTTTAACCACACCCGATCCTGCACTTTTGTAATTTAGTCCATAGGGTCTCTGTCTGTTTAAAATTTCTTACACTGTCAAACTTAGATAACTCCCCTTTTTAGGGTTTTCTAACCTCCTCTGATCATTTATACTGCTTATGGAAATAAATTCTTTTCCCTACTATCCTTTTTCCTTCAAAATTTCATTTACCCTTACACTTAATTCCTTTCAACTTAAGATTCACCCACCAAGCTAACTCAAACGTGCTCTTCGTTTCTACGACCTTAGAATTAGAGATTCAAATAATAGAATTGAAAATTCGGGATATTACATGTGCCCTATAAGAACTTCCTTCATTACAAATACCCCTCCCCGGCCATTCACACACCCACGCCCCAGAAAATTTTACTCAACAGCCATTTACTCACTTAAAAATTATCTTCGCAATAGCTCTTCTGTGAAGGATCTTCTGCCTAACAACAATTTCCTTCTCTAACAATCCAGAATCAAATCTTCAACAGTAGTCATATTATTCAAAAAATTCATTATACAAGTAAGATTATTTAGAAGAATAAAAATTTTTAGTTGTATTATTTTATATTTTCATGTCACATGAAAGTATTATATTTGTTTAGTAATATATTTTACAAGCATTTTCTCATTTTAATTGATATTATTAGTAAACATTATAGTTAGATTGTGATTATTTCATTTGAGTATGTAAATTATGATTATGTTTGAATTAATAAACGTGAATAAAATGTTATGATATTTATCTTGTTTAAATTTATTTTCATGTTTATGCTTGTGTGTATTATTTTAGTCTGCTTTATTTATTTATTTATTTTTATTATTTTAATTCTTGAGTGTATTTTTATATTGCTGTATGACTAGATTATATATATGTTGAAGAAATCATTATGATTTTAATTATTAAATATTATGGGTTAGGCATTATTAAAAAGAAACTAAAAAAATCTAGATAGTTAGAGATTTTTAAAAAAATGGTAAGATTCATTAACATAAAATTATTTTTTGAGAAATAGTAGTTGAAGATAGAATGTTATACTTTGAGAGTTTTAAAATATATTTGCAAATCATAAATTTTAATTTAATCAAGAATAGATATTGAAATATATGTGATTTTATTTTGAGTAAGAATAAATGATTATTTAATTAAGACAAATATTACATAGATAAGCTAAGATAATTTACAAGTAATTCATATAATATAAGGGTTGGCCTAAAAGTAACAAGGAAAAAATTAAAAATATACAATAATATCCCTAAGTTGTTGATGTTTAAAATAATATCACAAAAAATGTCGAAGGAGTTGTTGTTTTAATATCCCTATATTGTTTATATATTTTGTTATTTTTATGATCTCTAAGTATGTTATTAGTTTTTAGTTATAATAAAATAATTTTTTGTAAAATTGTCATGGTTAAGCGTGAATAATTATATAATTAAGACAAATATTCCACAGTTAGGATAAGGTAATGTAGAAATAATTGAAATAATGTAGAGTTTAGGCTAAAAGTAAGGGAGAAAATAATAAAAGTGTAATATATTAACTCCAACCTTTTGGACCTTAAAATAATGTTCCAAAACAAAAAAGGCTGAATGAATTATTGTTTTAATATGCTGATATTATTTAATTTTTTTATAATAATGGTATGAGTATATTGTAAATATTTATTTATATTAAAATTAACTTTTATATCTGATTAAATTAAAATAGAAAAAATAAAATTTATTTTATAATTATTATTGTAGTAGTTACTATATTGGGCTTTTTTATCCTAGTATGTGCGGCTAGGAAAACAATTTCTCACTGTATTACACATTGAAAACTATTTCACAATATTCTTAAAAAATTTTATTCCTTTTTGAAAAAGTGTTGATAATGTGGAAGGGGACCCAATGTTCCACAGATCACGTGAGCCATCCCCCGTGATTCATTTACTATATTAAAATTAAATATTATTTTTTACTTCAAATTTATATTATTTTTTTAAGTTTTACTCATTTGTAATTTACTTCACATGTTTGTGTTTTATTAGTAAATTTGACTTAACTTATATTTGATTTATTATTCACATTTTGAATGTTACTTTGATACTAATTAATCAAGATTTTAAATAATAATAATTAATAATTGTAAATTAAGTCTCATAATATTGTAATATACCTAATATAAAAAAATTAGAAAGTAGGAAAAGATTGTTAGAATGATTAAGATTTTAGTAAATACTAGATTTTCTCTTATTCTCTTATGAACTTATTAGATGGGAGATTTAGGCTACAAAATTAAAAAATTAAGCAATATTTTATCATAGTATAATGTATATACTCATAAAAATATTTAATGAAACATAAAATTATGATAAAATTTGCATCACTAAAGTAAACATTTTACTAGTAAATTATCTTCACAATATGATATAATTCAATTTATAAAAATTTATTTCAACACAAAATATATATTATTTAGTGATGCAGAAGATGAATCCTAAACTATGTATTCCGAGGGTTTATCTTTGTTAATCTATTGGCGTTGGGAAATATCACAATACACATGATATTATGGAAAACGATGTTTTAAACTATACATTTTAGGAGAAACTTATTCACAATCCTTCTTTGCATAATTGTGCTAGTATACTTAATAAGATAAGATTTAAATGTCATACTTGAACCTTAGTTAAGCTTTCAAGTAAATATTCACAAATAATTCCAGTAAATATGTAATATTACAATAATGATGAGCATGTGTGTAGTAACAGTTAGTTGTAGCTGTTTTCATTACTATAGAGCTCTTTTTTATTGTGTAATTCTGATTCTTGAAGTGTCATGTAAATGTGACTATGGTAGGGAATAAGATAAGTGCTAGGGAGTTAAATATTTGTATTTACTCGAATGGAGAAATTTATGAGTCGGTCGAAGGCGATACATTTAAATGTCATAAGGTAAAGGTCATCAGAATTAACTCAAATATCACCCTAGATGGACTAAAAAATGCAGTTGGGCGAAAACTACAACTTGATGAAAATCAAGTCGTAACTGAGCTGGTGTATAAGCATCTGCTTTCGTTAAATCCGACACGGTACAAGGCATGTATATTAGAAGATGATGATGACATTCAATGAATGTGGGAAGTGAATGCACGATTTCCCACTCAGTTGTCATGCCCAGAATTGTAGGCATACATCTCAACCAGGGAACTTGACTTAAACATCACAAGTCAACCAGTTGATTATTGTGGTCCATTGACAAAACTATACACACAATCGTCTAGCAGCTTGCCTCATAACTTCAATGAAGAGCCATCAAATTACAATCCCTACCTTACTAGAACGAACAGTCAAATTGAATATGGGCAGCCATTTGACACCCCTAATGTTAACTATATTCCCAAGCCATGTTTTTTGCAACCGTGTTATGGTCTAAACCAAGAACCCTCTTCCCCAAAGGAAACAGAGGATATAATAGATGATTTTGAATAAGACGATGCTTATAATGATGTTCCTAGGGTGTTTGGTGGTGATGATGACAGCTACGACAATGATGATGATGGAGAAAACATTACAGATACACTCCCGACAACCCGAGTAACTGCTATATGGAATTAGTGGCTACATTTTTTTTCCCGAGTAAGTATGAAGCTGTCGTAAGTGATGATTACCCTGTAGTGGGAGCTGACATGAATATAAATGACAATCAGGAGTTATATGTAGGTTTGCAATACGTAGACCAGAAGTCATTTCGGCATACAATTAAGATATACTCCATTCAGAACCACCACACATTTTGTGTACACTATTTTTCGACCAAATATGAAGAATATCGATGCCATAACTATGGTATAACGTGCAATTGGAGGGTTAGAGCAAGCTATAAGCCAAGAGAAAATAATTAGGAGATATCTAAATACAATGGGCCTCACTCGTGTGTATCTACTTCTCTTTCTCGAGACCATCCAAAATTGGACGTAGATGTAATTTCATCGTACATCGTGGCCATGGTGAATGAAAATCCAAGTGTGTCCATTCGAGAAGTTATTGAGTGAATCCATGGTATTTTTGGGTATTCTGTATCATACAAGAAGGCATGGAAGGATAAACAGCAAGCTATCACTCTTGCTTTTGGGAATTGGGAGAAGTCGTATTCCATATTGTCGAGGTGGCTAGCCGTAGTGCAAAACTTCAATCCTAGATCTTATTTTGAGGTTATTAGTAGAGAATGCCTACCAAGTAGTTCTGATGATGAGCCAGTCGCAATGTTTCATCAATTATTCTAGACTTTCAAGCCATGCATCGAGGCGTTTAACTATCTGAAGCCGATAGTCCAAGTAGATGGTACTTTTTTATATGGAAAGTATAAAGGGGTGCTGCTTATCATAACGTCTCAAGACGGGGATAGAAAAGTTGTGCCTCTTGCATTTGTCGTGGTTAAGGGTGAAACATACGAGACTTGGGCTTAGTTCTTATCAAACCTTCGATGTTATGTCACCCACGGTAAACAAGGTATTTATCTTATATCATATCGACATTCTGGAATACTAGCTGACATTGCAAATCCATGTGTAGGGTGGCAACCCCTTTATGCTCACCATGTGTTTTGCCTACGACATGTCACCAGTAACCTAAACTCTACATTCAAGACGTCGTGGCTGAAGAAATTATTCACTAACATTGGTCCATTTTACCTATACTAATATCATTGATTGCCGTTACTTATTATGATTATTGTTTATTCAATCACACCGGTGGATGGTACAGGTTACCAATATAAGCGGCATGCTGTGCAAAATAAGTTAGACGAACTATGTCAGTTGCACCCAAGAGCTACTTATTGGATTGCTAACATCCCAAAAAATCAATGGAGCCGTGCATATAACGATGAAGGCTGACGTTAGGGCCACATGACCACTAACTTGGCGAAATGTGTGAATAGTATCTTTAAAGGAGTTAGGTTTCTACTAATCACTAGGTTGGTAAAAGTAACACTGCATCACATAAATGCTTACTTTGTTACTCAAGTAGAGACCATTGTTGCCTAGATACATGTAGGTGAGGTGTTCAGTGAAGATATTTAGAAAAAAATTCAAGGATGCATCAAGAAAGTATTTGCACGTCATGTCTGTCGCTTTGACTGTCTTGGGCCACTCTTTGAGGTGGATGAACTGTTTGACCCGACATGGAAACAATTTAGTCGAACGTGCAAGGTAAGCCTGTCCAATTGAACATATGATTACAGCGAATTCTAGGTGGAGCATTAGCCATGTCAACATGTTTTTGTAGCCTGTGCCAAGGTCGCAGTGGATCCTGTACCATACGTCGATCCTGTATTCCGATTGGAGACTACGCTAATGCTTATAGAAGTGAGTTCTATCCAATCGGAGGCATAGACCATTAGCCAGCATTGGATGGACCAACATTGGTGCCGGATCCATCACAGATGCATCCCATCGGGCGACCACGTTCCATACGAATCAGGAACGAAATGGATTAGAAAGAAAGCTCGTTGAAACCTCTGAGATGTGGGTTATGTCGACAACCTAGTCACAACTGCGTGACTTACCCATCTAATCGATGAAACATGGCATGACACCGAGGACCCCCAAAAAGTTCAACAAATAAAGCATTCTTCGAGTTTCCTATCGCATAAGTGTCAGACGTATGCATTACTTATTGATACCTAAACCTAGAAGCTAGGTAACTTGTTGAAAATTAGTAAGTAGGTTATTCTTGTTCATAATGTGTTCAAATAACTATTTTTGTACTATTTAATTGTGTGGATTATTCTTATCTATCGTGTATTTCGTAATCTACGAAGCGTGTCATGACACTAAGACCTTTGAAAAAGGTCAGTCCACAATGCATTCTGCAAGTTTGTTTCCATGGGTATGCCCCTAGTGTGTATTACTTATTGGTGTATGCATGTAGAAGCTAGATAAATTGTTGCATAATAGATTATTCTATTTACTTGATGGATTCCACTTGTTGATAATGTACTTAATTACCTATTTTCTTACCCTATTATGGAATACTTGCATAATATGACATATATGAAATCAATTGAATTGATTAAATTTAGCTAACCCATCGTAGTCCACAGCTCCTCAGTATCATGGCCACTCAGTGTCGTGTTGTCAACCTTAGGCCCGACAGTGAGTCTCTCTTATATTTGCAGTCGAGACATATTTCGTAAGCTGTGTGGTTTGGCCGAGTAAGTTATTTCCTTTAGAAATAATTGATTAATCATGATCATGCTAACTTTTTTCTTGAATTGATGTCAAAAGGAGGATCGAATCTTAACGCTACGATGCATTGCAAATGTGAATTGGCTCTTCGATCCACCACTTGCAATTGTGCCTTATCTGCAGTAGGTAGGCTTTTACAGTGCTAGCCGACTCGGACATTTTGATTTCAATGCAGCTTTAGTCTCTGTACTGGTCAAATGATGACGTCTCGAGATGCACACTTTCCACACCCCTCCAGGGGAGTGCACTATAACCTTACAAGATGTTTCCATACAGTTGGGTTTGCTGTGCAAGGGCGTTCTTGTCTCAAGATACATTGGACATGACTGGCCAGGGCTGTGTGAAGAATTACTTGGGATCAGACCACTTGATGAATGTTTACAAGGCCAGCGACTGAGCATTACTTAGTTAGCGGCTAACTTTGGTCACTTGCCGAATGATGCAAATGATGAACTGACGAGGAACTTTGCACATGCCTACATATTGAGGCTAATAGGCGGTTACCTTATACCCGACACTTTAGGTCACCGAGTGCTGTTGATGTGCCTGCCATTGTTGGCTAATTTTGAAGATACTGGTCAATATAGCTGGGGATCGGCTATTCTAACCTACTTGTACAGAGAGTTGTGCACCACCACAAAGAGTGATGAGGTCAATATTAGTGGATGTTTGCACCTTTTGCATCTGTGGGCATGGGATCGACTTCCCACTCTAGCGCTGACAAGGCCACTATATCTCGATTCTCGACTGGATATCTATCCCTTACTTCCACCACTGGGCTTCAGGTATGCACAATTATGTGAGGTTTATATTGCAGCACTCCCAATTACTCAAACTATTGGAATAAATAATACATAATTTTTATTACTGTAGGTGGAAGAATACTGGCCTACCTCCTTAACCACCAGAGACAGCCCTACAACATTACAGAGTATTGCTTGACCAAATGAGTGCCCATAAGGTTTGAATCCCTACTTTTTTCTAGCTAATGTAGCCAACCTCAGCTGTAGTGATATGCTTATTTATATTATACTATTGCAATGCAAATTATTTGGCACCCTTATGACATTCCCGATGTGCAACAACTAATACTAGGGTATTACTTGACCTCGCTCGACATATGGCTGGCCTCAGTCCCTGTCATTTGCTTCCACATCGTGGAATGGCACCACGCAGATTGTGTGTTGTGCCAGTTTGGAAGGCACCAACCAATCCCATAGGAGCCATTCAATCTCGATTCTTGTCATACCTTGCAGCTTTAGGGTAAAACATCAAAGGACTGGTAACAAGAACATATCATTTTCATTGCTGCTTGGAATGCATGGCACAACACACTTTCATTAACGGAAATGGCCACAGATGTGCTGGGTCATGAATTGGGCTATATGAGGTGGTACTAGAGACACACCAGACGGTGAATTCACCCAATCAGTAGTGGTTCAGGATTTGTGGTAACCTTTCATACCTCATACACTTTTGTTCTGAGCATTTTCTCTGTATGGTGACAATAAATTGTAATGATATACTTCTTTACAGGCTGATGTAGCTGAGAGATTATGTAAGCTGAATGTTATGGAATCACCATCTCAAGGTTATAGCCAATTTAGAGAGATGGTGGATCGAGAATCTAGTCTCATGCTACGTGCATTGGGGGAGCATCGAGACATGACAACTTCCCAACCTGCTTATCCAGTAGTTGAACTCCCAAGACCACCCATTCTCAAGCTTATGTGAGGTAGGAGAAGCCACAAATTCATGTCTTTCAAGGACCCTATTTTACCCGAGGATAGGGATGATGATGAAAGTATCTCACAAGGTCACCCACCGATGACACAAGCAGGTATCCCTTCCTCATACACCCCTCCACTGACGTAGGCGGATGTAGGAGGTCCAGGTCCATCCAATTTTACCCCTCAGTGCAGTTCTTTATAAGCGATGATGCTAGCCCGTCATATAGTATCCCACCACCACCACAGCACCCTCATTATGCTCCCCAGTCCTCGTTCTTCACCCCATCGCCTTCACTTTCATCTGAATAAGTCCCTAGTTCATTGCTACAGTTTTTGGCTGACCCGTTTCCATTCAATACTAACTATGCTAGCGGATCCCAATACCAACAGCAACAGGGGTTTCCTTCCCTTGAAAACCTTGTTCCACCATTTTAGTCTTCCTCCTGGGACTTGAACTCTCCCCACTCCAGGGGTCAAACAAACCCAACTCATGCGGATGATGATGGAGATGAATAGGACCATACCTTAACTTGACGACCGCAGCGGGTGAGGCGACGCCCTCAGTGTAGGACTAGGAGCCATTATTTTGGCGATTGAGTTGTTCATTATTGTATTACAGTGTTGTATACAATTTTTTATTCAATCAATACATAATTAAATCATGTCCTGATTGTCTAAAAATTACTCTATAATTTTTAATGAGGTTACTTTATAATGGGAATTACCTTAATTAATTAAGTGAAGAATACATTATATAGTTAAGTAATAATGCAATGACATGAACCATAATTGAAAAAAAAATTCAAAACTTCCACCACATGTACTACTGAAGATTTATTATTTGAAATGATTGTAATGATTGGAACTACTTAGAAATCTAGGCTTTATGACCAGTATTTGTGAATTTCAATACAACATCATTTTCGTGATACAGATTATGTTCTAATTTCATGTTAACTTAAAGAATGTTACAAAAATCTACATCACGATGGAATAAAATATTTATTATTAATTTTATGTCTTCTAACTAATAAGTCTATAAAAGAATAACCTCAAATCTGTATTCATTGAAATTTTATTTATTCCAATGATTTTTTTAATAGCTACTAATTTTATTATATTATATGTATTATACAATATTATGATACTTAATAAAATTATTGGTTATTATTTAAAACCTTGAATAATTAGTCTCAAAGAAAAATTGAGTATGCCAAACATTAGCTTAAATATAGATTAAGACAAAATTAAATATAAAATAACAATAGGGCAACAAATTAAAAATAAGTAATGTTTTAAAATAAATGGATCTAAAGAAGAAAAATAAGTATAAATTACGTAAAATGCCAACATATGTTTAGATTAAATAAATTAAAATTTTAATATACATTACAATATGATAAAACAATGTTAACAAATTTTTTCATGACTTAATTCTTTCAAATAACAAGTTTACAAGATATTATATAAAAATTTATCTTTATTGTGACATTAATTGTTCCAGCAGTCTTACCATAACTACTAATTTCATTACATTATATTGATTTCCCACAATTTTACCACAGTTGATAATGTTATTGATTACTATTTAGAACATTTGATTAAAAGTAAGGGAGATTAAATTTTAAAAAAATCCTCTTTCGTGTCTTTTCAGTCTTTCTCATTTCCCAAAATTAATTTCTTGTTATTTTTTATCGTGCCTTTCCATTGTAATTTAATCTAATGATTTTAAACTAATTCGACCAAAATCTATATCAATATCCACTTTTTTATTAATAAAAGTTGTATTAATATCATTACATTATAATTAAGCTAGTGAGTATGTTTGGATATATATATATATATATATATATATATATATATATATATATATATATATATATTTTCACAAATTATTTTTTAATTTTCATCAAATGTAAAATGGATAATAATCATGGAGCGAAAAGGAAAAATTTATGTTTGATTATAAAATTAATATTAATATATTATAGGATATTTGAAAGTTTTATATTTTCTATTTTTAAATTTTAAATTTTATTTTAAATTGTAATTTTTATAAAAAATTATAAAAGTGATCAATAGACAATTACTTATACTTTTACAAATATAAAGAGAAAAAATAAAATTTAAAAAAATTAACCAACAGACCTATCATTTTTAAGAACCCACTTCATCACTTAATTAATAATATGCAGTACTTGATTAATTTTATCAGAATAATAACAATGAAAATGTCGAGATTTGATTATAAAAGATAAAATTACTTCTTTCATTTTTAAAAATATATTGCACCAGCTGAGTCATCTTTAGATTATTTTAAATAATTAATTAGTTATAAATAATAATTTATATAAATAATTTAATTGTTAAATATTTTTTAAAAAAATATTTACATAAATTATTATTTAAATATGCCATCGATTATTTAATATAATTTAAAAATCACAATTACTGATTTAATATATAGTCAAAATAGAGATTAATAATTTTATTAATATAAAATTAGGTGAAACTTATAACAGTTATAACTATGTAAAAATTATTTATATAAATTATTATTTTAATATACCATCAATTATTTGAAATAATTTAAAAATCATAATTACTGATTTTATATAAAGTCAAATAAGAGATTTATAATTTTATTAATATAAAATTAAGTCAAAAAAAGATTAATAATTTTATTAATATAAAATTACGTGATACATAATTATAATTGTGTAAAAATTATTTATATAAATTATTATTTTAATATGCCATCAATTATTTAAAATAATTTAAAAATCGTAATTACTGATTTTATATAAATTCAAAAAAAAAGATTAATAATTTTATTAATATAAAATTATGTGATACATATAATAGTTTTAATTATGTAAAAATTATTTATATTAATTATTATTTTAACATGCCATTAATTATGTGATATAATTTAAAAATTACAATTATTATTTTTTATAAAGTAAAAAAAAAAAAGATTAATGATTTTATTAATATAAAATTAGGTTATATATAGAATGGTTGCTACGAGTGACATATATATATATGTAAAAGTGCAAGGGGAAAATTTTTGGCTTCCTAGTCTGCTTAGGGCGTGACACGAAAATGAAGGCAGAAAAAGGGCGGAAAAAAAAATTATATGCATCACGGGAGGGGATGCCCTGTGATTGAGTAGACTGATCACAGGCCTCCCCCCACCGTGATCAGTCAAACTAAAAAAAAATCAATTTAAGCATTTCGAGAAATACTATTTTCGACGCAGGGTTTGAGGAAATGCTTTTTCAAACAGCAGTATTTTGGTCAAGAAGCCTTGGGGACCTGTGTGCTGCAAAGAGGAGAGAGGAGAAAGTGAGATAGAAACTCTTGGAGGAGGAGAGAGAGTTTGGAATAATAAAAATGAAAAGAGAGAAAATAGCCAAATAAAATGTATTTTGGAGAAAGGTGATGGGGAGATATGCTACTCCACTGTATCGTATAAGGGACAAAAAGAAGAAATGTAGAATTCCGGAAAAATGGAAAGAGGGGTGTTGTAGTCACACGTATATGTTGTACCCAAAAGCATACAAAAGAAAGGTGGTCAAAAAATTAAAATAAGAGAGAAGCCACGTGACAGCTGAGAAAGGGAAAAGGGATAACAAATAGCAATGCACGTAACTCGAAGGAGCTATTTGAATTTTTTTTATTTATAAGAAAATTCTGATATAAAATACTTAAACAATTCTCAAATCAATAATGATCATATATAAATAAGTGCACTTCAAATATTATAATCATTGATATTATTCTATTATTTCAAAATTCTTCAATCCAAAAGGTAAATTTAAACTCAATATTATCTAAATAAATGAATAATTATTCATAAATATTGAAATTGTAAAAATGAAATTTTGGGATATGACAGTTCTTGCCTTATCTTCCTAAACTTCTATGCAAATCAAGGTTATTATCCCTATTTTGGCTAACTCTCCTATTTTAAAACTCCAAGTACTCTCCCTATCTACTGCATTCAAAATTTTTAATAGTGATCCTCCTAGTTTCTGTCTTACTCCACTATTTGTTAATGTTTAAAGGAAGATAATGATTCTTTTTCATTCATAAACCTACTTTTACTTCTAATCCTAACCTTACCTTTCTTTAGATTTCAAAAGAAGCTAGAGATTTTAGAAATTTTATTTACCTAACTAACTAATGATCTCTTAGCTTGGTTGAATCATGTTCAATCTTAAAAAGAAACATTTTGGAAAGTTTTGCATACTTTTGTTGTCATTCAACTTTCTCATTTTTCACCCAAATGAGATTTGCCATTGTGGGGTTCTTCCCTAGCTTTCTAGTTCTCTTGAACCAATAACCTTCACTTATGTTTATAGGATAATAAGTTAATCTTTTTTTATATATATATTTCAGCTTTGATCAGCTTACATATTACAAGCAAGCAAGTTTCCCTTCTTTTAATGCTGAAAAACAAAAATTCTAAAACTTTAATCAAACTTGATTCTAAGTCTTTTACTTATTTAGTTTTTCTAAAAACATATATTGGCCATCCAAACACACTTGTTACTAATATTGAAATATAGCTTTTCTCCTTTATTGGCTATGTAAACACCTTTTTTGTGCCTCTTCTTTAAAAATTGCTTCCTTCTATCTTCCTTTGGCTATAATTTTGATTTAGGTTCAACTAAAGGCTTTAGGTTAATCTATTTTAGCTAGTCTCTTTAAAAACATAAACTTGGTTATGACTTATATGAAATCCTGGCAATATTTTTCAAAGTTAAGTGGTCCATTTTAAATTTTTTAAATGTGGCTTTTAGCTTATTTTTAAAAACATTTCTCTATTCCTTCCACTTAGAAAAAACCTAAAAAGTGATCTATTTTTTGTTTTAAATATGTCTAGTTAACACTCAATATAAACTACAAGAAATTTCCTTCTATTAATCTATTTGTAATCATGCCTAATCTTAGTAACTCATAAAGTGTCGAAACTAGGACATATTTACTATGATCTTAATACCTTTCACTAAACTGCTTCAAGAGAAGACCTGATCAATTAAAAGGCATTTACCTAATATTATAGTTAGGTAGTTTGACCTAATTCAAGGCAGGCCATTCATTAATCTCAATAAGTACTTTCAAGGATGGACTTTATTAACTTATGACTTACCTTTGGTCGAGCAATAAAACCAAGACCTTACATGGTTTTCTTTTTTCCATGCTTAAACTACTATATTCTAGGATTGGTCATTCACCAACACTTATAAATACATTAACATGACTATAGATAAGAAGTTAACTCATAGTCTTACTGTGTAGACTTTTTCTGCTTCACAAAAGACTATAAGTATGCATTATATTGAGATTCTTACTTTTGAAAAATACTATAAAGCAAAATATAAATGTTAACACCCAAAAATTACTCTTATGATTCCAAGGAAACCCTTAAGTAAAAGAAAATGAACCATAATGCATATTATAGGCAAAAGTGGTTCAAAACATACTAAAAGAACCTTAATATTGTCCTTATAAATATATCTCCTTTTAAACTGAAACCAATTCCCATGCCAATGCCCTTTTTAGAATTAAGATATCTAGCTTTAATATTGAAAAGATTATTAACATCACCTTTAGGGGTTACAAGCTTTAATATTAAAAAGATGATTAACATCAGCCCTAGGGTTACAATTACTTACCATGACTTATATAAGTTCATAAAGCCCATTTATTAGTCGAAACATTACATATTGTGTAGATAGCAAAGTATGAAAAACCTTATGGCTATATAGGTATTTTTTTTAGCTTTTACATTTATTATGATTGAATCATGTTTTGAATGTTACTATGATGTGTAGGAACCTCCATGCCATCTAGGTTCCTACACAATGCCCCAGACTCTATGTTACTAAGGAGGTTAACCTGAAAAGGTTCTATAAGGAGGCTAATTAAATGTTCACAGAAGATGAAAAAGAGATTCCTTTGGTGATGACAAAAAGAAAATATAACTAAATAGGCTAATCTAAAATAGCAAGTAGTCAACTTTCTAACAAGCCTCTAAGGAAAAATCAAAAGAAGATTATTGCTATTAATCATTTTAGAGCTCTAACTAAGCCTTTATCAGTTAATATTTTTTACTTCTTTGTAACTAGAGAATTCAACTACTTACTCGAATGTGGGTAGAAGCTTGATTGAAGAGACACACAGTCTTAAGTAATTTTTTCTTTCATAATCTTTTATGGTTTCTAACTTATCAACTTATGTATCAACTTCATTTTTCTTAAGAAAACCTTGCCTTAATGCTTACTCCTTTTACTACTTATCTAATCCAAACTACTAGCCTTCTATTAACTAGACCTAGCATTAAAGTTTCTCTAGTTAAGGTGGTGTCCAGTGGCTTTGTATCAAGTCATATTGGTTCTAATAAGTTAATTAATACTATTAAAAAGGTGAAGGCTAAGCTTAATGTTATACTTGACCCATAAAAAAATCTAGAATTAATGTAATTGAAATTGTGAATCTCATTGACCTAAACATATTTAAAAATGTTAAGAATGAAAAGAAATATGTTAAGGAAGAAACTGAAAACCTTGTTAAAGATAAATATAAAGAAGAACAAGTCAAGGATGAAGATGATGATAAGTACAAAGATGAGGATCCCTTTATCAGCTAGGACTTTTTAATTTCAATTAGTACCTTGAGTTTAGCCTTAACAATCCTTGTGGAGTAGCCTTCAAGAAACCAAATTGGTCAATGGGAGGAAATAAACCAAAAAGCTCAAATTAAACTAAGTGCTTTATAGATCAAAAACTGAAAACTTTATTTCTTAACCTTAAGGTCTAAAAGAAGATGAATTTGAATTTTTAGACTTTATAAAAAGCTATTTTATTTGATGAAACTGCAGTGGTAGGGATGAAAGCTTTTATTATGACTTTAGCTGAAACATTCTATTAGATATGTCAGTAAAGCTTCTACTATTGAAGATGCATACTAGGCCTTTTTCTATTGTAGGAAGAAGTTTACTAAGTTCTTTAAAATTAGTGAACAAAGGAAAAATGACCTTGTCACCCACCAAAAGGCCTATGCTAACAATATAGAGAAGAATGGTAAAGAAATTACAAGCTAATAGCAACAAAATTTTATCTTGAAAAAATAGCATAAGCTTGCCCAAAATACTTGATCCTAACTAGAATTTACGTTTAAATCTTCCAATAAGGAAGGATAGTCTTTGATGCAAAGCCATATCAGCCTTAAAAGACTTCAAGGCCACTAATAAGAAATTTATAAGCATGAAGGTGAATGTTAAACCATGCAAGAACAAAATGGAATAGTAGTGGCCAATCGGCATAGTTTTAATTCCTCTTTTTTATTCTTTTAAAGTATAATTAAAGGCTAAAGTGGTTTGAATATTTTTGAATATTTGAAACCATGTTTCAATTATTCTTTTATTTGAATGAATGAAATTTTTACCAAATGTTTTATGTGTTATTCCCATGTATGCTTGGCTTGTATCAATTTAAATATTTGCCATTTATAATTTTAACTTTGCCTTCTTTAACATTACATATCCTTAGCTACTTCCATCAAAGTGTTTAATTACCAAGAATGTTCTTTCCTAATGATGTGATGATTTTCCATAATTTGACTTAGTCCACATTGGTAGGATGACTTTCCATGCTAATAGGGCTATGGAAAACCCTTTTCTTTTTAACATTTTATCATATTGCTTGATAACTTTTCTTTATAACGTACTAGCAAGTCTAATGCACTACAACATAGTTCATCTAAGTTTTCTAACTCATAGACCATTAAATCAGGATAGTCATCTTACAACAATTCATTTAGTTTTTGCACTATTAGTGCTTAAACTATTACTTCAATTGACAACACTGCATCTTGATCGAAGACCACTTTGTAAGGCACGACTTTAGTTAACTTTTTTCGTAAGCTTTGAATTGCCAATAGTGTAATATCTAGCATTTAATACTAATTTTAGGATATTGGCTAATATCTTCTACTTATTTTCATTAATATATTATAATATTGCCTGTGTATGACTTATATATCACTATACTAATATCTTGATATTATATATATGTATAGAAACCATAAGTCTTGGAATTGTTTTTGTAACAATATATTTTAAATGCAACAAACTAATAATTTTTGGAACCCTACCATATGATTACATGTACTATGAAAATTAAAGGAAAAGTTATGTGCAAATTCTTTAGACTTTAATAATATTGATTTTATGAACTTCCTCAATTTGTAATGCAATCCTACCAAAAAGATTTCTATTTTCTTTAAAGGATCTTCTATAAAAGAAATCTTAGAGTATTCATTTTCTACAAATCATGACTCTATTCTTTAAATAGGCAATTACCTAATTTTTAAATAATCTTCATTTAAATATATGAGTTTTACTAACCTAGTCCTATTTTATTTATCTATTTTGTGGTTTAAGTTACCTTTATAAGATTACAAAAGTTAATCATTTTCTTTCCTTTGGTGTCATAGTTTCTTATTGAGAAAGAAAATAAATCATATTTTCATTTGTTTTAAAAATTTGTCCATTTTCATAGTCTTTTAAATCAAAAGCATATTCACTTGAAAAAGTCAAGTTCATAGTCTTTCCCTCACAAGCAAACACTTGACTGTACATCAAGAAGAAGTTTATCCTAAATTTTCTAAAAAGATCTTCTAGTCCTATTGTTTTTATAATCTTCAAAAATATATATCTTGCATTTATTTTCAAAAATTATTTTCAACTAATTCTTAAAAAGTCTCATTTTTTTCAAAAGAATAGGGAAACTCAAATTCCTATAAAATGGTACAATTATATTTATAGAAAATTCATACTCCATAATGTCTTATAGAAAAATTTTTAAAAATGGAGTTGCCTATATGACTTTTTAGATTAGGTTTAAATTTTCAGTGGTTTTTTCTTTATATGGTCTCTTGATCACTTATAAGTTATTGTTTTCAAAAGATATTCTTAAATATGAAGTCTGTTATTTCAAAAAAAATATTAGTGGAAAACCTCCCCAAGTCTTTTGTTTTTAACAAAACAATAAATGTTATAAAAGAAAGTTAAGCAAAACTTGTAAGAATGTCTATATAATGCTTTCTCACAATCAGGATTAACCAAAAAATGAGTTATGACATATTTCTCACCATATTCAATGCTAATTAGGAATGATATTTTTGTCATTCCATTACTACTTTGATTTCTTTTGCAAAACTCACTGCTAATTGGAGAAATACTACAATTTTTTAAATTTTGTTACAAAATGTCATGTACCTAACTAGGGGATTTCATGCTTTGCTTCCTACCAAGCAATAATAATATAAAATTTATTTTCCTACCATTTAGATAACAAGAAGAAAAGTATTGTAAAATTAATACTAATTTAAATGAATTATTTAAAAAAAAATGTAACATAAAAAACCATATACAATGTTCTAAAAATCATGTGAAATTTTTTATAAAGAATGTGAAAGAATATTGATGAAAGTCCCGTAAGCAAGTTTTATAAGCTAATGAAGCAAGGATCATGATGAGAAATTTACCTACTGACTACTTATCAACAACTTCCTCTTATACTTAGACATTGAAGCAAAGCTATTAATGTGTAAGGAACTACTGGTTGTAGATATCTTGGACTTCTTATATCTTTGACTTAGCTTTGAAATCATCCTTCTATCAGTTATTAGTAAAGCTTGCAAACACATTATTAGGCATCCACTTAGGTTTTTAAGGTAAAAATTTGTTTATCCAGTCCATGACCCTATAGCTAAATCCAAACTTGTGCTTATAATTTTTCTTAATTTGAAAGTTTGATGTTAGCTTCCACATGTAAATGGCTTCCATTTATTCAAAGAAAGTTAATCAAAAATCAATTTGCTTAAATATATTTTGTATAAATATGTACATGAAATCAAACCTTAAAAGTATAATATAATTGTGGACACTATATTTATAATAATTATCATTAATATTGGATAACTAAAGCAAAACACCATAAAGAATAAAATTCAAGTTTAAAATTAATAAAAATATCTTGACATAAAATGAGATGACCCAGTTGGCATCAAAACATCACTTGTCATCATAGCGCACATATTAAAATAATGCCTACCTCTAGCCTGTTACATTTTACCCAAGGAAATTTAAGGCTATCATAGCATCATTTTATAAGAAAGATTAAAAAAAATGGGAGTAAGTACACCCACACAATGAATAAAAATTCTTTACCTAAAAATACGGGTGGAGTATAGTTGGTTGGACAATCCAACAGACTATATAGTGTTATATGATGTATCTTTTCCATTTAGAATACATCATATACTTTATCAATTCAAATCCAATAAACATAACCTATTTTTACATTTTCTTTCCAACCTTACCAAGTAATTAATTGCATTACAACATAGTCTCTTACATTTATCTTTCCAATCCTACAAAGTAGTCATATTGCATAATATATAGCTTTTATATTTCTTTATCATTTATAATCACACTTTATTATAATTTTATCTATTCAAACTATATAAAAATAACATTTATATCATTTCTATGTGTCCTTCTTCTAATATATATTAGTGATGTATGCATGCATATTTATTTCATTCATTAGCAAGTATATTACACCTTTTTTAGAATATAATAATTTAAAATTTATTTGGTATAAGAATAATTTAAAGAGTAGTGTCATGAGTCGCTTAGTCATGATTAACATAGTTCCTGTTACTAATTATTATTAGCTTTACTAACCTTATTTTTAGTATCATCAAACAAGATAATTAATCTATTTGTGGCCTATAAGTAATTAATAAATTATTATTGCATTTATATTTATCAAAATAATGTTTATAGTGGAGTTTGGTTCACATATATTCTTTATTTATAAATCTCCCCAAAAGACCTCATTTATGGCTATTCTATTTTCATCTTCTAATTATGCTACACTTTATAAGTCTACTTTTTGGTAGTTAGTGATAACTGTGCAGCTTCACTTTGATCATCTAAAATCATTTAAAAGAAAATAGTGATACTCGTGATTATAGTAAGCAGATAATTTACTTATGGCTAATTATACACAAATGTGGTTATAAATCTTTTTTCTTATAATGCATGCATAGAACACTTAAAGTTCACATGCGTCAAGCATATCACAAATTAAAGTTACTAATAGTAATTTTACCTTATATCTCACAACATTAGTCACGCCATTGCCTTGTCCTTTTAGACATTATTTCCCTATATAGTAATCGTATGTAAGAGCCAAATTCAATTTTTGTGATAATGTCTCATTTTGCAATTTAAATTCACATCAATTATAGCACACACATACTAGCTTCCAAATTACTTAACATATTTTGATTAATATATTATGTGTTACTTGTGTTAATAACTAAATTCTACAATTTACTCATCATTTTTGGTATAAATAGGCTTATATCTTCTTAAAGTCCTTTTTTAACTCATTTTGTCTTATAAATTGAAAATTTAAGAAATAGTGTAGGAGTATTTAAGTATAATACTCAAATATTGGATAACTTTTACACTAGTATTCAAATATCATACTTGAGTATTTGAAGGCATTAAGTTTGGGCCATTTAGTACTCAATTTCTATATTCAACTACTAGCAAAAAATGGCTAGTAGTCGAATATTGTATTTAAGTATCTTTCTAGGTTCTCTAGAATTTTGACTAAAAATTCAGAAAATCCAATAGCTAACTTCATTCTGCTGGAAATCGCGCATCATGCATGCACAGTGGAATAAAAATTTTGCACGATTTCCACTAAGGATCCATACGAATTTAGAACGCCATAGATTAGGGATTAGAGTTTATACCTTTCGGCCAAAAATCTTCTATCCGCTGCACAGCAAATCCGATCTGCTCTCCAAATCACGAACCAGAATAGAAACTGGAAGATCAGATCACCAGTACAGCGTTTATGTGGCTACACCTCTGTGGTATCCACACGAACCCGTGAATCACCGATGAATGTCCACTACACACAGTGGTTGGAATTGATCTCCTTACACCTCATAGTGCTAGCTACGCCTCTTCAGGGTTTTTGGTCAAGGAGAGGTGCTAGGATTTTCTATGCCTTTTTTTAGGGTGCGTGAATAAAAATAGTAATCCTATTTTTACCCAATAAGCCTATTTAAATAGGTGCATAGAAAAACCTAACCTATTTGGGCTTTATTCCATGCACAATTATAGGCTTACTATTAGGCCTTATAATTATAACATGAATTCCCAAATATTAAGCCCAAACAATTTGGTCCATTAATTCTAAATTCACTAGGCTCTAAGTGTGTGACCCTACAGGCTCTCATTACGTTGGCAATGACCATTAATCATATTAATGATTATAAACAATTATTGGTGTCTAGCAACACATCACTGTTACCCAAGTAATGAGAAAGTCGGTGATTTGACTAAACCTTTACACGTGATCATCACTTATGTCCTTTTGTCCTATACATTTAGATTGAGCACGAGACATGGACCGTGTTATTCCCGTATAGCCCAATCTTAAGGTTTCTTGATTCCTAAGTAAGCTGACTGAAACAAATGTAATCGACATCTCATGTCAATTCATCTGAGCATGGCCATACATTTTCTCAGCTTTACTTAATTAAGGGCCCCATAGATGTTACTCTTGTTATATAGGAGGGACAAATCCCATCTTGATTACACAAACCCTTCCGCATGATATGTGACATATCCAATATCCACCCTTGCATTCACTTAACCATTAGTGACATAGAATAGTATCAAAATATGAAACTCACATGTAGGGAACCTTGGTGATCTCAGGTCAAAGGACCATATTAATAATGATCACTAAGAACCACTTATGACACTCATATAACGATCCATGTAGTGTTCTTAATATGGGTTGGTCCAGTATACAAGTTCTCTAACTTGTACTCATGTGTAAACTTAATATCCCATATAAGTCTTCACACATGCTAGTCTTAACATATCAAAGCAACCTAATCCATAATGATATATGACTAGAGACATCTAAGAATACAATTATTCTAAGGTTATTATTATAATTGAATATATTACGCAAACAATATATATAAATATAATAATTGAAATTGCCATTAAAATAACATGATTCAAAATTTACAATCACCAATACGATTGGTTTTAGGGCATATACACTAACACATTCAACTAACATGAAACTTAGTGATTCATACCTACAAACAATTCTTCACAAATATGTTAACAATTTCTAGCTAAACCTAATCTACCTAGCTGATGAGAATCCAAGGAAGGTTAATCATAAAGAAGTGAGATAGGGTGAGTGCTTAATCAAGTGCATTAGAATTATGTCACATTGTCATTAAGTTGGTGCCACATCATCAAGGAGATAGTGCCATATCAACCATTATCCACATCCTTGCCATATCATCAAAGAGATGGTGCCACATCATTGCCACATCAGCCATTATCCTAGTTAGCACTACTTCAGCTTCTTTTAATTGTTATTTGATGTTTTGGGCTTTGACTTAGTATTTAGACCTTTAGTTTGTGTTTATTTTGTGTTATGTCATTTTAGACCCTTTTAGGCTTCAATTTAGGCTGAATGTGTTAGGCCCATTTTACTTTAAAACATTCGTCATGTTACTATGGGTAACTATGTTACTTATAGTCATTTAGAGGCCTATTTATTGGGTTTAGGTTAATGGATTAGTTTAGGCCAATATGCTATCATTTAAACCCATTTTCAATTAGGGTTTTAGAAAGTTATATAAGGAGGCTTGTTCCTTATACAAATCAATTTTGGAGATTTGATATTTTGAGTTAAAGAATTTGGCTGAGTGCCTCCCTTAAGTTCTTGAATGAACTTGTGACTTATCAAAGGGATTTACCCTTTGTGGCGTTGATCATCACTAATTAAGGATTCTTCCTTGTGGTGTGTTTTTATTCTTCACTTATCAAAGGATTTACATCCTTTGTGGCATGTTCATTACCACTTATCACTCCCCTTCTTAATTTTCTAGAGTGTGGTGTGAATACCCTTCTATTTTTAATTTTGCATTTGTTGAATTTGGGATAGATCCAACATAATTTTTTCATTATTTGGTATTCAGAGCAAGGATCCCAAATTCAAGTTTAATTTCTCTTCAAATTTCGGTACTGTTCACGCATTTCATTTGCTGCTTCCTTATTTCCATCTTGTTTTGATTTGGTTTTTGTATCCATTTTATTTCTGATTTGATTTGTGTCAAATTTATGTATTTTGATTCATCATTGTGTCAAATCTGAGTTGTTCTTCAATTTTGCCCTCCAAATGTTTGATAAATTATTCAAGTGAATTGTAGGTCTGAATTTGCTTTGATACTTGATCACCTTCTTTGTTTTATGTTATTTCTTGTTGTTTAAGGCAAAATTTGGTCCATATATTTGTGTTGGTCTAGTGAATGAAAGGTGCATTGAACATGTTCATTAAAAGTTCAAAGTGAAGAAGTTTAGCTTGCAATAACCAATTATCATATTCTAATAACACAACAACAAAGTTTAGCAACTTATTAAAGCAAAGCAAAGCAAAGAGCACCAAGTTTGAGTTGTGAAATATCCTTTGCAATCAGCAAAACTAGTGCTGAATTGGTATTGTTTGTATTGAGTTACAAAGAAAAAAAAATGTGACAAGAAAAAAAAAGAACAAAAACAGCAAAAAACAAAGGAGAAAAGCTTAGTGAATCAAAAGGCAAATTACAAAGAAGAGATAAGAAAAATAAAGTGTTGAATTGTTAAAAACAAAGTGAAAGAAAATTAAAAGAGAAGTTATTTGCTTGTAGTTATTGTTAGTTTGCTCTAGTCACATTTAAACTTCTCATTTTGAAATTAATTGTTCATTGTCTTTTTCAATTTTTTGAGTACATAAATTAGCACATCTTGTTAGCTTATATTGTTCCATCCTATTATTTTGAGTCCTAGTTAATTTCTATTCTTAGAATTTTCATTTCTTGTGTCCCTAATTGTCTTGTTTGATTCCTTAAGTTCTGTGAACCTTGATTAGTGATATTGATTGTTATATTTGTTGAATTTTATTTGGTTATATCTCCTAGTTCTTAAAGAACCACAAGAGGGAAAAAGTGATAAAGTGGAAAAAGACAAGAGTGTGTGATCTTATTTGAGGGTAAAAGCCTATAAAAAATGCAAACACAAGTGTGAGTGTTCCAAAACAAGTGAGTTGTGAGCTTTTCTTATGAGGTCCTTTCATTATCCAACCTTTCTTGCAAGTTTATCATTTAAGGATGTTAGGATGTAGTGGGAAAAATATTGATAAGTGCACATCGGAGAATTTGCTAGAAGCCATAAAAAAATCTGATAAAATGCTTAAAAGGCTTGAAAGTAGACAATCTCAAAAAAGCCAATATGGTGAGAGGGGTGTAAAAGAAAGAGGAGATAGAAGACAAAATGAGAGATATATTGAAGAAGAAGTAATTGAAAATAAAAATGAAAGGAGTAAAAGAAAAAGAGTGTATCATGATGATGTAAAAAGAAATGAAAGAAGAGATGCTAGGAGTGGAGGAGATAGGTATAAAAGTGGTAAAATGTCTTCAAATCTTCAAAGTGGCAAAAAGAAATTTCCTTTGTTTCAAGGAAAGAATAATCCTTAAGCTTACTTAGATTGGGAAAAGAAGATGGAGTCAATTTATACTTGTCACCATTATTCAGAAGAGACAAAAGTGAGGCTTGTTACTTATCAATTCAATGATTATGCTAATATTTGGTGGGATCAACTTGATTCAGCTAGAAAAAGAAAGGGTGTAAAGCCTATTGCTACTTGGGAAGAGATGAAGGTTATTATGAGGGAAAAATTCACTCATGGCTATAGTTCTTCATGTAAATCTTGGGAGAGGATTGTTGAAAAGAATGAAGACAAAGTAATTCCATGCAAGTCTGAATTCTCTTTAAGAATTAAAGGAGAATCATCATCGAAACCTAAGAAAAAAGTGTCTAAGAAGAAAGTCAAAGTTGAAAAGCATCAAAAGCATTCCAAGGACAGTGTTTCAAATGCTTAAAGCATGGTCATCATGTCATTGATTGTTCACTCAAGAGAGCATTAAAGATTCAAAAGGCCTTGGGAGAACAAGCAAAGGAAAAAAGTGAAGATCAAAGGGAGAACATCTTCCACACTAGATTCAACATTAAAGGTAAGATGTGCAATGTGATCATTGATAGTGGAAGTGTTACTAATGTTGCTAGTACCTACATGGGAGATAAGTTGAATTTGCCTACTTTGCCACATCCTAATCCATATAAGTTGCAAGGGTTGAATGATAATAATGGAATAGAGATTGCTCAGCAAGTGTTGGTTTCTTTTATCCTTGGTAAATACCAAGATGAATTGCTATGTGATGTTGCTCCTATTAATGCTTGCCATTTATTGCTTGGAAGACTATGGCAATTTGATAGGAAGGTTACATATGATGGAATCCTCAACACATATAGCCTTGAAATGAATGGGAGGAAAATAAAACTCAATCCTTTAACCCCAAAACAAGTGTATAAAGATTAGTTGAGGATGCAAAAAAAAATACAGGAAGAAGAAGGAAAAAAAGAGAAGAAAATAATGGAGAGAAGAGAGTAGAAAAGAGTGAGAGCAATGAGAAGAAAAAGAGTGATTGTGAAAAAGAGAGTGAGAGAAAAATTATGTTGAGAGAAAAAGAGAGTGATTTTGTAGAAAAAGAAGGAAAACAAAATTTGAGAGTTATTAGAAAGGCAAGTGGGATAAAGAGTGTTTTGTATATTTCTAGGCTAATTATCTTATACAAGAAAGCTTATGAAAATACTAATAGTTTTGAAATTATTTTGTCAAATACTTGTGATGCTATTTTGAAAGAATTCCGAGAAGTGCTTCCAAAAGAATCTTTTAAAGAATTATCATGTGTGAGAAGGAAAATGCCCTAATTAGAGCAAGGTAACATTATTGTGATAGTTGATATGTTGTCTTGGAGGTACACTCTCATTTCTAATTTGCATAAAAATTTGTTGGGTGTTGAAAACATTGGAATTTTGTATGCAAATGATTATGGACTTCCTAGTTCTTCACTCAATGTTATTATTCCTTTAGTTGATTTTGCTACTCTTGTATTTATTAATGGTGTTTCAAATGTTGATGCTCGTGAGGAAATAGTTTTTGGAGACATTTTTATGTATGATAGATTTTTGTGTGGAAAGAACAATATGTGTGTGCCTAAGAGTTCTCAAAAAAATTTGTTTAGTAGGGAAGCCCATAGACATGATTTGATAAAATATTTTAACATTAAGGATCCCCTTGATATTATGTTTAATGTGTTGCATGACCCTTTTATGTTCTCTAAACATGGTTTAAAATGGAGGTATCATCAAATGTCCTTGAGAAAAGATGTTGAAAAGAAAAATAGTTTCAAAGTAAAACATGGTTTCTATGAATGGTTATCTTTGCTTAGTTTGTCTAATGCACTAAGTATTTTTGTAAGCTTAATGAATTATGTTTTGCATACTTCTTTAAATAAATTTGTTAGAGTTTATTTAGATAAAATTCTTGGGATGAGTTTATGTGTTTTTACTTGCAAGTTTTTTGTGAGTTTCTATTACTTTTATATTTTGAGTATTTTGAAGAACAAGTTTGTTAGTGCTGGTTTTCATTGTTATGATGAGCCTAAGGGATGGTTCTTCTTGTTTGAAAACTTAAAGAGTTGGAAAGAGCTGTCACATCTAGATGATCTTGTACATGATGAATTGTATGCTAATTGTGTAAAATGCTCATTTTACAAGGAAAGAATTGCTTCTTTGAATCATACTGTGAGTGGCATAGGAATAAAGATCAATGAAGTAAGAGTGAAAATAATCAGAAAATGGTCTCCACCTAAGTTTGTTGGTGAAATTAAGAACTTTTATGATTTAATTAATTTTTATGGGAAGCTTATAAGGAATCAAGTTCTATGTGCTTTCAATCACAAACTTGATATTGTTGATAATTTCATATGCTTGCATGAGATTGTTAACACTTATTTTGTATTTGATCCGGGTGGTTATATAAGTGGAAAAGGAAATGTTCCAAATCCAATGGAATCCTAGCTACATCCAAGTGGGATGGTTCACTCCAAGTTATGAAGAGACAATTGTTATTTTCCGAATTTGAATTCTCATAGTGAGTTTCATGTGAGTGCTTCTTTTGGTGATTCTAATCTTTCTCCTTTTGATGTAGATTTTGAAAATTCGAGGGCGAATCTTTTTGAAAAGAGGGAGAATGATGAGAATCCAAGGGAGGTCAATTATAAAGAAGTGAGATAGGGTGAGTGCTTAATCAAGTGCATTAGAATTGTACCACATTGTCATCAAGTTGGCGCCACATCATCAAGGAAATAGTGCCACATCAGCCATTATCCACATCCTTGCCACATCATCAAGAAGATGATGCCACACCAGCCATTATCCTAATTGGTGCCAGTTCAGCTTATTTTCACTGTTATTTGATGTTTTGGGCTTTGACTTAGTATTTAGACCTTTGGTTTGTATTTATTTTGTATTATGTCATTTTAAACCCTTTTGGGCTTCAATTTAGGCTAAATGTGTTAGGCCCATTTTACTTTAAAACATTCATCATGTTACTATGGGTAACTATGTTACTTATAGTCATTTAGAGGCCTATTTATTAGGTTTAGGCTAATAGATTAGTTTGGGCCAATATGCTATCATTTAAGCCCATTTTCAATTAGGGTTTTAGAAAGCTATATAAGGAGGCTTGTTCCTTATACAAATTAGTTTTAGAGATTTGATATTTTAAGTTAGAGAATTTGGCTGAGTGCCTCCCTTGAGTTCTTGAATGAACTTTTGACTTATCAAAAAGATTCACCCTTTGTAGCATTGATCATCACTAATCAAGGATTCTTCCTTGTAGCATGTTTTTATTCTTCACTTATCAAAGGATTTACATCCTTTGTGGTGTGTTTATCATCACCTATCGCTCCCCTTCTTCATTTTCTGGAGTGTGGCGTGAATACCCTTCTATTTTTGATTTCGCATTTGCTGAATTTGGGATAGATCCAACATAATTTTTTCATCATTACGCCAACTTGATGACAATGTGGCACAATTCTAATGCACTTGATTCAGCACTCACCCTATCTTACTTCTTTATGATTAACCTCCCTTGGATTCTCATCACTAGCCTTCCTCTCAACAATTTACCATCATCTTTAAACAAATTCAAAGAAAATATTCTAACAAGCTTGGATCCACTTGAAATCATGAAATTAGAGTAGATAAATCATCTACTTACCTTGAATTTGGGGGAAATTGAAAAGATGGGAAGGAGAACTCTAGTTGAAATCATCCTTATTTGCAAGTAATTAACCCTATTCAAAATCCTAATTTGCTATACCTTCACTAACCTTGTTAAAATTTTAGCTCAAAAACCTAAAATTATAGGATCATACCTTAGCTTTCTAGAGAATTAGTAGTTATCTTGAAGAAATTAACCAAGCTCCCTTGTGATTTTTTCTTAAGGAATGAAAATAATAGATGAGAGAAATAAAGGAGAGAAGTCAATGGTCTTGTGAAAGAAACTAGGTAAAGTAACTAGCTAAATAAGTTAGCTTCAGTTTTCTTTAAGGCTTTATGGCATTTTTATATTTCAAAGGGTATTAAAGACAATTCAGGTTTTTAAATCTCTAAATTTCGTTTGTATACTTTATTTCAATTCTAACATCACATGTTATTACAATTAATCAAGTTACACTTACTTTTATACTTAGACTTCATTTTCTATAATTTATTATTTACACTAAACCTTTCCATAACTTCCTTATTCATCACTATTTTTACCAAATTATCATTTCAAGAAAATAAAATAAGATTTTATAAATTTAAGATGTGTAATAGTTCTTCCCCCTTTAAAGAATTCATCCTTGAATTCTTAAGAATTAGTATTGAAAAGAATAGGATTGTTAACTAGTAAGCTTACTGAAGATATATAAATATTTTCTTCTTATTTTAGCTTCAAGTTCCTAAGTAACTCTTTTTATCCTATGTTTTTCCTAATGGATTTTCATAAAAAGGATTACATTGGATCTCAACTTGCAAATTTGATAATCCAAGATTTGAATAGGTTATTCTTCAAACAACAATTTCAGATCTAATTGGAGTGATTCATGTTGAATGACATGAGAAAGATTAAGAAGATATTTTCACAGCATTGAGAAATGAAATACTAGATGGATAGAACATAGTTCATTTGGCAAATTAAGATAGTAAGCAATAGGGCTGACATGTTGAATGATTAGAAATGGACTAATATAACATAGAACGAGTTTTTCTTTTCTACCACACTACATTACCCATTTAATTGGGGAGACTTTTAGGAACATAAAATTCCTTATTTGGAATTCTAATTCATTTCTTCTCTTATCCACATATGATTTTTGGCAATTTTATGTAATTTTTAGTTTGTCTCAAATGATCTTCACTTTCTCAAGTGCATTAAAAACAAGATCAAGGTTAAGTAGCTTAACTTCTCCTAATTCAAACCAATCTCTTGGAGATCTACACTACCTACCATACAAAGCTTCATAAGGAGCTATCTTGGAAGAAGATTAGTAACTATTATTATAGAAAAATTCAATCAAAGGCAAATACTTTTCCTAATTGCCCTTAAATTCTAAGGTTCATACATGCAGCATATAAGGATTTAAATTATTCTTTTAGATTAACCATTTATTTAAAGGTGAAAAGTGATACTAAAACATAATTGAGTTCCAAGAGCTTATAGGAAAAAAAATAACAAAAATGAGATATGAATTGAATACTAAAATAAAAAATGATAACAAGTGAAATTCCATGTAAAGGAACTATTTAGTCAAGATACAATTAAGTATATTGAGCTAAGAATAATTGGTTTTAATAGGAAGGAAGTGAACTATCTTTGTCAACCTATTAACTATAACCTAAATAGAATCAATTCTTTTTTGGGGTCTTTGAAAAGCTAACAAGGAAGTTCATGATTGCACTTTCCCACCTCTATTCAAGAATTGGAAGAGGTTAGTGTAAATTGGAAGACTTTTGGTATTCAACTTTAACTTGTAGATAAGTGAAGCATTTTAATAACAATTCAAGTGCATCAAGCTTCATTCCTTTCCACTAAAAGTTTTGTTGTAAGTCATAATACATTTTAGTCATACTAGATACATTGTATAGGAAGAATTGTGAACTTGATAAAGTAACTTATTCCATTCACATGTTAGAACCCATAATCATTACTAGAATTGAATCATGCTTGCTTATTAACTACTAATTCAAATTTTAATCTATTATTAACTCTTCTTTTATTAAAAGATATAAAGATCATACTCTTATGATTTCTTGATTTTTGGTATTAACACGAATTGAATTGTCAGATGAGTAATGACCACCGCATGGTTATCAACTTGGAGATTGGTTAAGTTTTCTAATGACTTCTTACTTAGAGAATTAACAACCATGTTCATATTTTCCGGATAATAATGGATTATGCAATTATAATCTTTTACTAATGCTATCTACTTACATTATCTCAAATTCAAATCTTTTTTATTGAAAATATATTTTAAGTTGTTATGATTAATGTATATTTCAAAAGATTTACCATATAGGTAATAACACCAAAATTTTCAAGAAAACAAAATTGCAGCCATTTCAAGTTCATGCATTGGATAATTCAACTCATTTCTTTTTTCAATTCTTGAGATCCATATATGATCAAATTCCTATTTTGCATTAAAATATAACCTAATTGTAATATCTTGAATTACATATTTAGTTATTCCAATATTTATGATTCCCCATTTCTATTTAATATTTATTGGTTAAAAAATTTTGATTTTTAAATCCATTAAGCCATTATATATTTTCAAGTATATGTATGAGAGGGAGAAAGAAAAGAATTAAGTTAGAATTTTAATAAAATGAATTTTTATAAAATGAACTTTAGTATGTGGTAAAGATTTTAAAAGTTTAGAATTAGTAAGCAAAATGGAGGGTTGAGATTTATGGGTGTAAAACAATTTATGTACATCAATGACATAGGATAAAAACCATGTGCTAATTTCATTTTCCTCTCTTTTCCTTTATTAAGTTTGGAAAGTAGCTTAATTTAAGTCCAGAACTTTCACTTTTGGCTCCATGCTTGCTGCTGCCCCCTTTCTCATCGACTTACTCTTTTTTCCCTTAAAAAGGAAGTCTCCAGTAGCTCCTTTTATCCTTATGCAGCTCACATTTTTCCCTTAAACTGCCTTGCCTCTCTTTTTCTATTTTTTAGCTACGACTTTTCTCCTATTCCATCACTCTATTTCTTTGGTCGTGTAGTGCTAGTGATATAGAAGAGCTATTATGGCACCATGGTTGTGATATTCTTGAGTTGTTAACCTAGGGTGGCAACTATTGGGATCAAGAGTCAAACAAGCGCAGTAGAATTAACTGATCTCAACCAACAAATCCATGCAAAACGTTATATTAGAATAAAGATTCAAGGAATACCTTTCCGATGATTTAGGAACTCGTTTGTTGATCACCTCTTTAACTTCCTTTTGGTCAAAGACTCTGAGGTATCCACACGAACTAGCGGATCACCAATGAACGTTTTCACAAACATTGGTTGGAATTCTTCTCCTTAGCCTCGTAATGCTAGCTACACCTTTTCAAGAGTTTTGGTCAAGTAGGAGTGTTAAAGTTTTTCTGTGCTTTAGGATGCATGAATAAATAAAATATTATTACCTAATAAGCCTATTTAAATAGATGCATAGAAAACCCTAACTAATTAGGTTTGTTCTATGTATAATTATAGGCTTATTATTAAGCTTTATAATTATAACATGGAATTCTCAAATATTAGGCTCAAACAATTTGGTCCATCAATTCCAAATTCACTAGGTTCTAAATGTGCGACTCTACAAGCTCTCATTACATTGGCAATAATTATTAATCATATTAATAATCATAAACAATGAGCGGTATCTAGCAACACATCATTGTTACTCAAGTAATGAGAAAGTTAGTGATTCGACTAAACCTTTATATATGATCATCATCTCTGTCCTTTTGTCCTAAATATCTAGATTGAGAATGAGACATAGACCGTGTCATTCTCGTATAGCCCAATCCAAAGGTTTCTTAATTCCTAAGTAAGCTGACTAAAGCAAATGTAATTAACATCCCATGTCAATTCATCTAAGCATGGCCATACATTTTCTCAGCTTTACTTAATCAGGGGGCTCACAGATGTTACTCTTATTATATAGGAGGGACAAATTCCATCTTGATCACACAAATCTCTTTACATGATATGTGACATATCTAATAACTACCCTTGCATTTACTTAACCACGAGTGACATAGAATAGCATCAAAATATGAAACTCACATGTAAGGAACCTTAGAGATCTTAATTCAAAGGACCATATTAATAATGATCACTAAGAATCATTCATGACACTCATATAATGATCCATGTAGTGTTCTTAGGGTAGGTCAGTCCAGTATATAAGTTCTCAAACTTATACTAATGTGCAGACTTAATATTTCATATAAGTCACCACACATGCTAGTCTTAACATATCAAAGCAACCCAATCCACAATGATATATGACTAGGAACATTTAAAAATATAATTATTCTAAAGTTATTATCATAATTAAATATATTACACAAACAATATATATAAATATGATAATTGGAATTGCCATTAAAATAACACGATTAAAATGTACAATCATCAATATGATTGGTAAAGTGCATTAGCAAACAGCAACAACCACAAGTAGTTGCAAGAATAGCTTCCCTCTGCTGTTCTCAATTCTCAATTCCGTATAAGAGATGGCAAAAATATTCTTAGGGAGCTGCTATAGCTACTATTTATGAGAGTAATCAAAGTTACAATTGGAAAAAATGGTAGAACAAGGTAACTTGGTAGCATCATTTCACTAACCATCCATTTTGGTTTTAATGTCGTCTGGTATATGGAAGCTTTCCTGGAAGGAGAGCTTTTACCATTAGAGCTTTCCCTTCTTTCCTTCTTCATTCCAACATATAGGGTGGTAAAACAAAGTAATATTTTTGTGTTTTCTATAAGCTATTCTGCTTTCAGCATTATAACAGAAGTGAATCACCTTAAAGCTTATTTTTCTATGCTATGGAAACTCGATTTAGCAAATCTCTATTTTCATGCCCATTTTTTGAAATCCTATCCAAAGTTTAGAAATAAATGAAGCTATAATATAGGATTTCTAATGAAGTATGGTTAAGACTTATGATGGCAATTATACAAAGGAAAATAATTGATAATAGTATACTTCTTTCCATGTACTAAGATTGATAGATAAAATGGAAGAAAATAAGAGTTTGAATATTGATAAAATAATGATTTTATATCTAAGGATATTAAATAAGTATACTTAAAATATATTCATATTATCAAAGTCTAATATTTGATGATTCTATGCTTGGAAGTGAAAACTTGTCATCTATGAGAATTTCTAAAGTTTCAATGATGAATTTGAAAGTAAAGGATATTATGATTAAGGATGAATAAGTAGCATCTAGTGTGTTTTCTAAAGCTAGGTCTATAATATTTTTATATGTGTGTTTATGAGAAAATCTTTAAAAGGATGATAAAATGCATTAAAGGAAATTAAAGTGTTTTGATTAGACCTTGGAATAATGATTTAAAAATAAGAGTGAGTAAATTCAATCTATTTGTAGGTTATCTTTATAATTTGTGAAATAGGAGGAAATTAGAGGTGAAAATGAAATATTTGTGAATTCTTGAAGTTATTGGCTGACCTTGCTAGGTGAATATATATCTCACCATTTCTTAATATCTTATTAAAAGATATTTTAAATATTGTGAATTGTGTTTCCTCATTGTTAGCTGATGTGAACAGTATTTTATTAATATTTTCCCTTATATTTAGGTCCCTTAGGAAGTGATGATACTTAATTGGATCAATTTTACATTAATTTAAAACTGATTGCATTAATTTTGGTTTAATTGAATTTCGGGCTTAATGCTGGATTTTTTATATTGTTTCAATATTTTAGTCATAACTTGAGATTCGGATGTCGGATTTAGACAATCTATACACCATTGGAAAGCTAAGAAAAAGAGATACAATTTTTATGTTGACAATAAACCCAGTTCTACAACCTTGGAGGTTAAAGATTAACTTAAAGTCGAAGTGGAGTTGCTGTCCAAGCCCAGACCCGACCCAGTTGCAATGATTAAATCATATCTTGAGCTCCAAGTGTATAATTGATGCAAGGCCAAGCCCAATTAGTCCCTGAAATCAATATCTAAACATTCCTAAAGCTCTTTTAAATAAATTGAGTCATTTTAATGGCCAAGGAAGACGGATTGATGGCTCATTATTTCATCTCAGATTGGATTGAACTACTTGTAGTATTTTAGCTATAACTTGAGCGAGGAGTGTTTGATTGGGATAAAATTTTGTAGGTAGTTTCCTAAGATATTAGGGCACAAGTTTGTAGTTCAGGTCCAATCCTAATTATACTTCTAGGGCTGTAAATAAATAGAGGGCAAAATCAAAATGTGCAAGAGGTGAGAGATAGCTTAATAATTTTCTAAATTTTCTTTGGTTTTTCTCTCTAATGGAAGGCTTATTAACTGAGTTAATTTAAGGAAATTTGAGCCTCTTCCCCTCTACAATTATGAGATCTTAATTTATATGGTGGTAACTACTGGAAATCACGCATCATACATGCACAACGGAATAAAAATTTTGCACGATTTCCACCAAGGATCCATGCGAATTTAGAACGCCATAGATTAGAGATTAGGGTTTATACCTTTCGGCTAAAAATCTTCTGTCCACTACACAGCAAATCTGATCTGCTTCTGTCCATTTTCCAATCCAATCTGCTTTCCAAATCACGAACTGGAATAGAAACTAGAAGATCAGATCACCAGTGTAGTGTTTATGTGGCTGCACCCCTGTGGTATCCACACGAACCCGTGAATCATCGATGAATGTCCACTACACACACCGGTTGGAATTGATCTCCTTACACCTCATAGTGCTAGCTACGCCTCTTCAGGGTTTTTGGTCAAGGAGAGGTGCTAGGGTTTTCTATGCCTTTTTTTAGGGTGCGTGAATAATAATAGTAATCCTATTTTTACCCAATAAGCCTATTTAAATAGGTGCATAGAAAAACCTAACCTATTTGGGCTTTATTCCATGCACAATTATAGGCTTACTATTAGGCCTTATAATTATAACATGAATTCCCAAATATTAAGCCCAAACAATTTGGTCCATTAATTCCAAATTCACTAGGCTCTAAGTGTGTAACCCTACAGGCTCTCATTACGTTGGCAATGACCATTAATCATATTAATGATTATAAACAATTATTGGTGTCTAGCAACACATCACTGTTACCCAAGTAATGAGAAAGTCGGTGATTTGACTAAACCTTTACACGTGATCATCACTTATGTCCTTTTGTCCTATACATCTAGATTGAGCACGAGACATGGACCGTGTTATTCCCGTATAGCCCAATCTTAAGGTTTCTTGATTCCTAAGTAAGCTGACTGAAACAAATGTAATCGACATCTCATGTCAATTCATCTGAGCATGGCCATACATTTTCTCAGCTTTACTTAATTAAGGGGCCCATAGATGTTACTCTTGTTATATAGGAGGGACAAATCCCATCTTGATTACACAAACCCCTCCACATGATATGTGACATATCCAATATCCACCCTTGCATTCACTTAACCATTAGTGACATAGAATAGTATCAAAATATGAAACTCACATGTAGGGAACCTTGGTGATCTCAGGTCAAAGGACCATATTAATAATGATCACTAAGAACCACTTATGACACTCATATAACAATCCATGTAGTGTTCTTACTATGGGTTGGTCCAGTATACAAGTTCTCTAACTTGTACTCATGTGTAAACTTAATATCCCATATAAGTCTTCACACATGCTAGTCTTAACATATCAAAGCAACCTAATCCATAATGATATATGACTAGAGACATCTAAGAATACAATTATTCTAAGGTTATTATTATAATTGAATATATTACGCAAACAATATATATAAATATAATAATTGAAATTACCATTAAAATAACATGATTCAAAATTTACAATCACCAATATGATTGGTTTTAGGGCATATACACTAACAATCTCCCACTTGCACTAAAGCCAATCATCCATGTATCTAATACCTATGGATCTCATATGACTATCATGCTTTTGCTGCGTTAGGGCTTTTGTCAGTGGATCGGCGACATTATCGTTAGTCGGTATTTTGCATATCCTAACATCATTTCTGTTAACAATATCTCTTATGAGATGATAATGCTAGAGTATATGTTTGGATTTCTGGTGAGATCTAGGTTCCTTGGCTTGCGCAATGGCTCCATTATTGTCACAATAGAGCTCTACTGGGTCAGTAATGCTAGGAATAACCCCAATTTGCATGATATGCTTGAATTGGATGTTGATTTGATATAATCCTTGTTCAATTCTGTATGTTGTGTTTTAAATCTGAATTGGTAGTAAATTTTAATTAATTAATCATAATTTTTTATGAGAGAAAAGGGGATGAATGGATGATTTAGGATTCTGAATTAATTCATTTAATTTAGTTGAATTCTATCTTTAAATTAATTTTGATCTGGCTTAGGGGTTATAGCGATTATCTAACTTTACTAATCTTAATCAATATCAGATTCTAGGTGATTATCTAGCACATGGTTCATGAATTGTTGCAGGGATTCCGGATAATTGAAGACTAAATAATTAATTACAAAATTCAATTTATAGTGATCTATGATTAATTCTTTGAAGAGACCTTAAATTTCTTGGATTAGTTATTTTAATTCATTAATATTCTTATTTTCGTTGCTATTGTTTTATAAATTCCATTATTGATCTTTTGCTATTGATATCTTCCTGCTTTAATTTCAAACCCCATCAATTTTAATTATATTTTGCATATCTACATTTAGTTTTGAAGTCTTAATTTTGCATATTTAGCATTTTGCATTAATTTTAGGTCTGCACGTTTTGTGTTTGATAAATTGCATAATTAGATAGAATTCATTATGTTTACATCATAAAATTAATTAGTAAATAATCACCAAAAATTATTGAAAAGGATCTTTAAAGATTCAACCTGATTCCCACTATTTTCTTATAAAAATTCTTTGGAATCAGTAATTTTAATTTGGCTGGTTCGACAGCCATAATCATTAGCATCAATTCTATATTTCAGTGTAAATATAGTTATGTGCAAATGTAAATTCAAAGTTCGTGGTATATTGAAATGACATTATTAAATTAGAGTGCACAGTGAAAGCCCAGTGTTGTATTAGTTATTAATTGATTAATTATGATAGAGTTATGAAAAATCATATTGTGAATGCGTTATAGACTTTGATTGCCTATGATCGTTGAATAGTTATCTATATGGGCTTGCATTGAATCTATTAAGGTGAAAAGAGTGAAGCTTTAGTGAAATTGTTACATTATGAATTGAGCCTTAGAAGGCATATGAAAAATGGTGAAACATATTAGAGCAATGATATTGAATATCATAATCTATGATGAAGGGACATTGTGATATCCGGATGAGAAATCCCCAGTAAATAGAAGTGGAATAGATATAAAATCGATTTGAGAGCCAGATAGGAAATTCCTAGCTAATAGTTAAGAAAAGTACAAAATTGTTCTTCATATCGTAGAATAGGCACATGTATACTTATTGTATTTGGATATGTGACATAATACGTTTATTTGTGATTGACTTTTATTAATCATGTGATTGTAATTATCTATATGCATTTGAGCATTAATAGTTGTCTATGAGTGTGATGTTCACCCAAAATGGGTAGTATACAATATAGAGTCCTAATAGAAAGTTAAAACTCCTATGATTGCATTATGAGAAATGGATTTTAAGTCTTGTGTAGGTGAATTTCCATATCAGAGCATGATTAGACACATTTCAAAAATTCAAAAAATAGGTTTGGTTATATGATTAATCTGTGATTATTATTATATATATATATATATATATAGTTGAATGCTTGCAAGATAGTGGTAGTTATATGCTTGTTAAGTTCTTGTCATATATATAACTCATTCTTTCAGGAATGAACCATGGATCAAGTGCTGCGTACTAATACCTATCTTGGAACTGTTTGTACTCCTCATGGCACCTTTAAAGTAGTAGTCAAATGGTGTACTCAAACCACCCTAGGTGGTACCAAGGTATATTTTGATACTATAGTTGAAAATTTTAATTCTAATCCTAGCTCAATTAGATTTTTCCCCCTAGAGCATGTTCTAGAAGCTGAGAGTAGTGAAAGTAACACCACCCCATTAGTATCTAAGGAGCTTATTACTAGTTGGTATCAAAGTACTAGTTAAATATCTTTACACCGATCACAGCCTCTGTTAAATGGGTCATGACAATGTATATATTTCTAAATACAACAACATCATTTTATACATACAGTACTATATAATTTTCAAACTTATACATACACATCCGACAATCTAATACCACACGATTCAAGATATTTCTATTTTTAATGTTGATTCTAATCCCAAATTAAACCTAACTATTGAATCCCTTAATTTGGCGATCTTTGATTCTCCATGCATGAAATGTAGCTTAAATTGGCTTCCTTATCTTGAAAATAATTGGAGTGAATTATTAGAACTTAGTACTTATATATTTACTATTGTTTTGTAAGTGATTAATTTTACAAATAATAAGTGCAAGTTAATTATGTCCTAGATTAAAAAATATTAGCAAACTCATTTTCTAAATTTTTGAAATATATGAAACTATACCCTTGAAATAGGAGTTCACTTGCACATGACTTAAACTTTATTTCTCATATCACAAATTATAGGAGTCTCATCTATCTGCTAATACTTAATTGTTATCATACCATATACTACACATTCTGGGTAGACATCATATTTATAAATAGTCATTAAGGCTCAAATACAAATAAATCATCATAGTCACAACAAGTCTTTGTAATCATCTCAAATAGTCATATTCAATTACAAGCAAAATTCTAATATTAGATCACATCATGTAATCATTTATAGTAACCTTGCATGTATCCATCTTTTTTATTTCTTGATCATTCTTATATCATTCTCATATAGTTTGTCGAGAATTTTCCATCTAGCTCTTAAATTGATCTTATATCCCTCATAACTATTTGCCAAGAATGTTTTGTCCGGCTTTCATGTTATAGCTCTATGAACATTCATAGTTTCTAATGTCACTATTGACATGATTCACAAGTAATATATACAAGAGAGCTCAACTGTCATATCATAACTATTTGTAAGACTATCAGTGTAAGATAACTAATTCATCCTGGAGCAATATCAAGCAAACAACAAAATATACAATAATACCATCATGTTCACCATATAGCCATGACATATAGATATCATAAAAACTCAATCACAATTCATCATTAGATAGAAACATCAATACCATGCTTTTGCTGCACACTCCGATCGATTAACACTCACTTAAATAACTAATTACTCTTGTTCCACAGTACAAAATTTATGCATGAATAGGAAATCAATACTATTAAGAAAATAATACAATTCACAAAATTTAAACTATATCTTATTAAAATATTAATATATGGTGAGATATATATTCACCTAGTAATATTAATCCATCCTTGGAAATTTCAGAGCATCCATATTCACCTTTTTCATATTTGCCTCCTATTATTCTATTTACAAAGATAAAGCATAATTATATAAACATTACTACTTATATTTCCTAGTTTAACTGGTAATCCAAGTATGCCACTTACTCATCTTAGATTTTAGCTATATTTACATTTCTAAGATTAACTCACAAAATCAACATGGGCTTATGCATTCTAACGTTACATTTTAAGGATTTACTTAGATCAATTTCAAACACCAAAATATTAACTTTCATGAAGTAAATACACTCTATGTACAATAACTTAACATTTTAGCACTTCAGATTATTATTTTTATCAATGTTATGTCAATTATCCATATAAAATGATAAAATAGGAGTTTTATAATTAGACATAGAACAAGCTATAAAAGTACCATATTCATATCAATTTGGCATTTCACAATATAAAAATCGTAGCTTTCTCATGTATAATTATATATCTCAAAAATACCTTTAAGAATAGGTTTTCTAGCATATACAACTACCATTGAAAATATTATTACATAATATTCTAAAGAGGCTTTACTCACACTATTTTAGCACTTCATATCATAAAAATTATATTTTTTTCAAAGTAGTACTCAAAAGCTGTAATATATATGAAATGAGTTTTACTTAGATCAAGTTAGAATTTGGCAAAATATTAAAACCTAATGCTCAATATTTACTCTAACTACTTTATTCTAGCAATCTGTATCATAGATTTCTATTTTTTTAAGCCATCATCGTATATTCAAAATACCTATAAATGAGTTTCCTATTTAGATCATGTATGATTGTTTTAGAATACTAGCATATAATGCTCTAAATATGTTTTTCATTTCCTATTTTAGTATTTTATAATATAAAATTTATATTTTTCATGTACACCATTCTATATAGAGAAAACATATATAAATGAGATTTTCTTGAAATCAACCCCTAAAAAATAAAAATCTAAAAGGCTAAAAATGTCCTACCACCTTTTTATGGGGCTCTAGTAACTCACTAGGGTCGAAATCAAGTCATGTTCCGATGACTCAAGGAGAATAGCAACTCTCTACTGCGAGTCCAACTCATGCTTCGTGATCTTCTTACACATTACTAGTAATAATAACAGCTAGCCATGGATGAAGAAGGTTAATGGCAACCAATGGCAGTGACTTGAGTAAGAAAGCTGATGAAATGAAGCTATTTTGGTCTTATTTAACCATTATTTGTAGCTTTTTCTTTGTGGCTAATGGTTGACATTGAATAAAAGGAGCTATATCATAAGGTGGAAGTGGTGGCATGATGACAACGACACATGCAAAAAAGCAACTTGAAATGAAAAAAGAAGAGAGAAAGACAAAGGCTATAATAAGAAAGTGAAAATGGGTCTCTAGAAATAAAAAATAAGAAAAGAGGTGAAAGAGAGAGGGACAATTGGTATTAAAATAAAAAGAAAGAGAGAAAAGTTGAAATGGAACTAGGGGTTATGATTCCACACTTCTCACCTTCAATGAACTTAACTCTCTTCTTAAATCTCACCCCTCCAAATTCATTTAATTTGATCCTAGCCATTAATTTATTTCAAAACTTATTTTCATAAAATTAATTCTATTTAATATCTTAACTTAATTATTTTCAATCTTCCATCTATATATTTATCTATATATATATATATATATATATTTGTACTAATTAAATAAATTTAAAAGTCAAACTTTCATAAACTCTAAAAATAATTTATATTATAAATCCTTACACCCATATCACTAAAAGTATTTTCAACTTGTAGAGAATTTCTTATAAAAATTATTTTAATTTAATCCTAAATCAATAATGGCTATATATAAAAAAATATTTTTTTTAATATTATTATCAATATCACTTTTAATATTCTAGAATATTTAAAAAGAAAAGAAATTTAAAATTAAATATTCGCTAAATAAATAAAATAAATTTTTACAAGTATTAAAATTTATAAAACTTTGAATATCAATATGGGATATTACACTTGCTAAGGTGTGATGCTAAGATAAAGCTTTTTAGCCTAAAAAGCCTTATTTTCCTTAATTTTTCGTTGCCTGGTTTTGTTCTTTATTTTTTTCCTTTAGTTGTTGCAATATTTTCTAACAGTTAAAATGTTAACTCCATCTTTAAGAAGAAAAGCTCTAAGCTTTGTTTCTCAAGAGAACACTACCTTTTTAAGGTAAGAGGGAGTTTTCACTATTTAACTACCTTCTTTTTTTCTTAAATAAAGTTATATAAAATATTTTTTTGAAAATAGAACTAAAAATTTCTAATATGATAAAAATTGTAATTGAGGCTAAAAAAAGAACTAAAATCCAATAATTGTTTCACATAATTGATGGACGTGAATTATATAATTGTTTGTTAGCAAAATTGTGTGACTTTTACATTGTTTAATTTTAGATTAAACATGGTAATTAGGAAAAGAAATAAAAAATAACTTTGATGATAAGACCTAGGATTAGTAAGGTTATAAAGGAAAGATAACGACATCCTAAGTAAAGTTAGTAATGATAAAGAATAAAAGTACCACTAATGATGAAGAATAAGACTAAAAATGGATAACAGTAAATATGACTTAAGAAGTTATTGAGATGAAAAGAAACAATAAACATGAACTAAGTTTCTATCAAAAGGCATTTTGATAAATTCAACTAAGTTATGATAAATAGACAATGGCAAAGAATATGACAACCTTAAAGGTCAGAACCTTTATTTATGTTTGGGAACTAGCCTAATTAACATAGGCAATAGTTAAGTGCACTCAATAGATATTACATTATGTGAATGACTTGCATTTTTTTTAGAACATGAAAAGCTATGTGATCCTATGTTATTTGGATACGATCTGTGCTAGGACCATACTAATATTACAGTACATACGACAGGTCATACAAAGGACGAAATTCAATATAAAGTAAGGTCCTTACAACTTTTTATTTATGTATGAATAATGATGCATGAAGAAATAATTTTACCTTAAAAGGAACCTAAATAATTTTGACAAGCATGAGTGGGATTATTTATTTGTAAGATATGAATGTCATTTATTGCTGCTTGAAATAGATAAGATAAAAGGAATGATTGTATCACCTACCTTACATATTATACAAATGTAATTACTTTGTCATGACCCAATTCCAATCGTGATTAGTGTATTTTCCACCATTTAGTTTCCACTAGCCTAATCCTATTCATTATTGATGATCTTGGTTACTTAACAATTAATTATATTAAGATAAAGAAGCATTCTTGGAAAGATAAGGCATTCCATTCATCATTAAAAATATCATTTACAAAACAAGAAAAAGTTAGGTTTGTTATATCCTTATTAAATTAAGGAAAAGCCAATCTAACTAATTTTAAAAGATTTAGTTCATGAATCCTCTATACAATCCCTATACAAAATGAGGCCCTAAAACAATTCTATCCATTAATGTCTATACTACTAAAACCATTCTAAAGAAGCTTCCAATGGAACTAGTTATGATGAGCTAATGGTGGATGCTTAATGTTTTGATCTATAAAATAAACGTAAAAGAGTGAATGCAAAGCTTATTGAGTAAATACTCTAGTATAAATAATCAAAATCATATATATATGTCAACTTACAAAATGAACTATCCGTTTGTAAAACACAAAACATAAATTAATCTATTCAATCTTAAAAGGCCATAGGAGGCCTAATCATAGTCAAATCATCAAAATCACATCACATTGGGATAACCAATGACATTTATGTTTTCAATATCATAGTATAGTACACAATAATTAATGATAATAAATATATATTCTCCTTGTGACTCCCAAGATAACCTTATATCCTTCACAATCCCAGTCTCGTCCTCCATAAAGTCAACCTTATTTCCTTCATAAGCATATTACTAGAAATTAGGCATTTGACATTTACATCATCTCCCTTATCACATTTTTCATGTCACAAGGCACAATGCATTTCTTTCTTATATCATATCTCAAGATATTTTCATCATATTCTCATAGTAATGTCATGTCTCAATACATGGCCATATATATAATTTCATCTCATAATTACATAATCATGATCAACTATATCACATACTATGTGTCATATCATGTCTTAGTCTCATTTCTTTTTAGAGGAAACACTATAATTTCGTTCTTATTTCATATCATATTGCATAATATGCAGAATGCTCATTTCTTTCAATTTTATGTAGACAACTCAAGTTTATTATAATCTATCTTATTTTTATGTTTAAGGACCACAATCCTATATTAGACCCATTTGAATTATGATATTGTCACAATGTATTTGACTTCTATTCATTTTATGACATAATAATTATAAATATGCATTAAGAGGAGTAAAATCCTTTCTAATTTGTTTGTAAATTAATTTTAATGTTAAACATGTAATAAATAATCAATTATACTTAGTACTTAAGTACTTATAGACCTAAGAGTTGATAAGCCATTGGTTAACCACTAAAGCCAGTGATTCCACACTGGCTATTGAATCGAAGGTGAAAAATTTTCCTAGTCAACCATTGGGCAACCATCAACTACTAGGTGTTAGTAGGAAATTGAACTCATGGGCTAGTGGTCAACCACTTAGGTTAATGATCAAGCATTAGCCTTAATTCCATAAAATGTTTTCTTAAAAAAATTATTGATCCACCAAAACCCTTTAATGCATCTATTACCCCACTAAACTCTATAAAATCATAAATGTAACTCATATCACTTCATCAAAGATACTCTCATCATTTAATTCAATAAATTTCACCAATTAGCACATTATCAAGCACACATAATCATCATCTAGGAAAACACCATTTTAATAATTTAAAACTAAAATCTCTTCAAATCAATTAATTGGAGCTAAATTATTTACTCACTTAGTATGAAGAAGTGTTGGTGTATGCCCTGAGAGCCAATCATAGGATGATTGTATAAGCATACATTGTATTATATTTTTATTATTTATATGAGGTACTTTCATATTATTATTTCTCTGCATTAAATAAATAGATATAGTAATTTGTCCTTAGAGTAATCATTTCTTAAATAATACTCTTAAATGTCTCTAGTCAAGTATCATTGTGAAAGGGATAACAATGATGCATAGAGACTAGTACGTTAGTTTATTGATATGAGATATTAAGTCAACACATAGGTACATGTTAGAGAACAATTATACTGGACTGACCCACCATGAGATTGCTACATGGATCATCTTATGAGTGTCATAAGCAACTTTCATAGTGACAGTGACGCATATGGTCTTTTAACTTGAAGTCACCATAGTTTCCAACATAATTAATTATATGTTTTAACATTGTCTAACGTTAACTTTAACGGGTTAACTTGAAGACAATGATTAGGTATACTACTAATTATGTAGAGGAATATGAGTGATGTAGATGAGCTTTTATCGCTCCTTCTAAAGGAGCGATATCTGTGGGCCCCTTGATTGAGTTCGACTATGAAATGCATGGCCATGCTCAAATGAGTCAACATGTGATGTTGATCTCATTTGCTTCTTTTTGGTTAACTCATGAATTAAGAAACATAGAGATCGAATTATAAAAGGGATGACACTTTCCATGCCTTGAATTTGATCTAGATATCTAGGATAAAAGGGGACTTAATTGCGTAGTCACTGAAAGGTTATGTCAGATCACTAACATTCTCATTACTTGAGTAGCAATGATGCATTGATAGATGTTGCTTATTGTTTATGATTCTAAAATATGATTTTAGGATCATTGCCAACGTGATGGGAACCTATTGGGTGACACACAAAAAATGAATCAAAATTGAAATTGGAGCAACAAAATTAGAAATTCTAGTTAGACTATAATTTCTAATTAATGAAAGGACCAATTAGATTGGGCCCTTTTGTTAATGTTATATTGCTTAGGGGCCAATTATTAATTAAGTCATAATATTGGTCCTAATTAATAATCATCCCATAACACTCACCTCTCATTAGGGTTTTAATGGGTGTCTATATATATATATATATATATATATATAAAAGATGCTATTCATGCTCAAATGAATCAACATATTATCTGGGAGGCATTTTGAGAGAAAAGAAAATAGGAGACCGTAAACACCCTAGTTTGCTAGCACAAACTTAAGAGGAGAGAAATTCCATCCAACCTATCATTTAGCTAGAGATTTTGAAATTGTTCTGTGTGGATACCATAGAGGTGCAGCCACATTAATTGCTGCACTAGTGATCTGATCTTCTAGTTTCTATTCCGATTCGTGATTTGGAGAGCAGATTGGATTGGAAAATGGACAGAAGCAAATCGAATTTGCTGTGTAGCGGATAGAAGATTTTTACCGAAAGGTATAAACCCTAATCCCTAATCTATGGCATCCTAAATTCACATGGATCCTTGGTGGAAATCGTGCAAAATTTTTATTCCATTGTGCATGTATGATGCGCGATTTCCAACAAGAAGGATACTAAGTGGTTGGATTTAATATTCGTCAATCCTAGTCACACCAAAATTTAAAAGTTTCTTTAGTTAAGGTTCTAATCTCCTTTAGATTCAAAATAATCTCCACTGCCATCTAAGTAAAAAAAGATGAAAAAAATAATCTTATGATGTTTTTACGTTGATTAAATGAAAATTTTGAAGAAGACTTGATATTTTCTTGCATTGAATTGATGATTAAGAGATGATGAAGGAGGAAAGGAGAAGTTAGAAGAATTAAGGTGAAAAATAGGAAGGGGAGAGCTAGTTAGCCATTAAAATGAGGAATAGTAATAAGGGTAATTTTGAAAATATTGTCTTAATATTTTCCATACTCATATACTCACTCATAATAAAACTTTAAACCTTACTATTCCATTTATATTTCTTCAACTTTTTCTTAAAATATTTCTTTTCTACAACTTTCTAATATTTTTCTCATTAATTATTCCGTAGTTATTCACCAAAAATTTTCTTTACACATATACAACTTTCATTTCAAAGAAGAGCATATTGGCTCTTTTAATTATTCTTATACCAAATAAGTTTTAATTTATTATATTTTAAAGAGAAATGTAAATGCATCCTAAAATTTATCCTCAAATTCTTAAGGCTTGATAAGCTTTTGTTCTAAGTGAAAAGTGTTAATATTGCATCTTGGAATTTGATTGAAATACCCCTAACTAATTTAGGAATTTAACAATTGCATAATGTTCACACATTATTTATCTCAATTATTGACTGTACACTAAATTTAACTTATCAGGAAGTTCTATTCTCTTAGGTATTATTAAAGTTTCCAAGGTTAGGGAGGATCCCTTCCAAATGGTATTGTTTCATATTTTATTAAGTACTACCATCAAGCATCTTTCAAACTCTATTTCATTATATGTATAAACTCCTAGCAACAATGGCCATGTACAATTTCTATACTACTTTGGCTATTGTTTACTTATAATTAGGTTATGGTCTAGGTACATGTCCTATTCACTAACCATGAATTAATTAATTAGGCCTTTAACAACCTAGATGTATGTATCAACATTCAATGCTAAGAGTATAGAACATCCTTTCACATTCTTAAGTCTCACTCCAAACTACTATTAACTTATTTTTCTAGCATAAACCTTCATAGCATATTATAGAAGGTAGGGGAGAGATCACACTCTAAAAAATTTTAAGTTGCTAATGCTTGTTAATATTAAAATATGCAATTTTCATTCCAAGTTAATCAACACTAATCTTCATCTATGAGCAATGTTACATATTCAATTCTCAGACGTTTGCTTTTATGGACTGCTAAACCTTGAAGTAACATTCATTTTATTATATGTCTCCTTAGGGTGTTTTATCCTAACATTATTTCTTATATCTCTTCAAAATTAGGGTTATTAACCTTCTCATATTAAGCCTATACTCTATCATCAAAGTCAAAGATTATCAAAATCTTAAACTTTGATTCCATTTAGACAATCAACACCTTTATTTGATTATAGGTCCCATTGTCTTACTCAACTTTTCTATGTACAAAGACTAGTTAATTTAGGTCATCACATTGGTATTTATTAATATGCATTGATATTTACTTTTATGTAATTTTTCATAAATCTAAGTGCAAACCCCTCAATACTTTACTTAACATTCATTTATCATGATTATTAATTTATTTTTTTAAGAAATTCAATACCTTTATCCACTTAATTACATACAAGTTTGCATTGCATGCTAAATACTTTGTACTTATTACTATTCCTTGTTATTTACTTACTCAATAGTTTAGATCCATTAGTACCACACTGCCTATTACTAGGCTTTATTATCAACCATTCAAGTTACATCAACCCACATATAGACAAAAGCCTCAAATGTGGAGAAGCACATGGTGTATCTAGAGCGAATAAGTTTATTTCCACACATAGTTAAAACATCATTCAGGCATACATCCCATTCATTTATACAGGTAATCCATTAAGATCCTATTCCATCCATTCAATATTATTTTCAATAGTTATTAACAACATTAATAACAATATTACTGATATTGGTCACACTAATATTAATGATAATAATAGTAGTAGTCAATGGTAGTAGTATTAATGATGATGATGACAACAAAAATAATGATGATGATAATAATAATGATTAATAATAATATTTACAATCAATGTATAGTCACAACACCAATCCATTTTGCACTATAACATATTACAAAATAGGGTAACAATTACATAGGTAAGCAATTAAGTCACCTTATCGATTAATTTAGGAAAAAAAACTTAAGGTAAAGTTATAATCCCAAATATAACTATACCTATTCTCTAAGTATGGTGACTCTAAACACAACCCTCATCTCATGCTATTTCTATTTGTTAATTGCCTTTTGAATTTTTAACTCTTTCTATAACACTAGTTATTAAAGTAATTCACTCAAGTAGTTATTCAAAAGATATTCCACATAATATCTAAAAAGGTTAAATTTTGCTAAGTGGTACCAAGGTTAATATACGTATATCATTTCCTTACTATTCTTGTTTTAGATTTAGTTACTATGTCAAATAGTTTTAATAAAATGCCTTTATTATTTTTACCTAAAGTCATTTCTACAAAAAAATTCTTTTATATTTTTTACTATTTTAACACTCTAGTAATGAAAGGTATCAATAAAAAAGAGATGTTTTTAGACTATTCGCGTCAACTCACTAATGTATAGAACTTTGAAGTATGAAGATATCTATGGGAATTCCTTTAAAATCTATACTTTTTATTCAAGAATCATGAATGTATGAGAATCCTAAACTATACCTAAACCATTAATCCTTTAGTGCTGTAATGACCCTAGATTAGTACAATAGTAATAATAATAATAAATAAGAAATTTTTTTTAATGAGATTGTAATAAGTGAAAATATACTTAGAAACCTAAGAATAGATTTTTGAAAATTTCACTTAGAAATTTATTGAATTTCTGTACCCGGTAAAGCGAAAAAGTGAGAAAATGAGTCAAAATTATAGTAAATTAATTCAAAAAAAAATTAATGGATGATCAAAAATAATTTTGAAAGCTCAAAAATGGTTATGGGAAGTAAAAATAAAATTTTTAAGATACTTAGAAGCCCAAGGGTGAAAATGTGAAGAAAATAAGTAATTCGAGGCCAAATTGTAATAAACTCTTTTATCTTTTTGGCCTTTTTATTTTTTTTTTTTGCATAGGTTGAGTTGGCCCATGTTCTTTTCAGACCCAAATGTGAAGAAATAAGGCCCAAATTCGTGATTCAACACCAGCCCAAACTTCCAAGGGAAGCCAAGGACCAAAATGAAAGAAAATGACAAAATTTGGGGCAAAAGTGTAATATTTGAAAATTTTTAATTTGTGTCTCATTTTTATTGGATAAATCATGATGTGCTGGTCTGAAACTCAGCCACTTGGACGTGCTATGCAGCTCACCAAGTGTCCCCAAAATCCTCCCGAAATCCAAGGCAAATTTAATGTTGAAAATGATAGAAATTGTGAGATTTTTTTTAGAAATCCTTTAAGCAATTTTATATAAAGTAAAAGAGGCTTAGCTGCAGCACATTTGCTGCTCCTCTCCAGCAAAAAATGTGACCTCATAAGAGAAGTAACAAGGGAAGCTAGACAAAGTAAATTCAAGGGAAATTGGCAAGTTAAATAGGTAGATTTTGATACCCCTAAACTCTTGTGAAATTCTTCTTCCTCTTGACTCTAAAATCTGATTTTTATTTTCTTGAATTCATCTCCTTCTCCCTTAGAATTCAGATTTGAAAGGAGGAAGAAACAAGTAAGGATTTAAGGTGAGTAATAGCTTGTTATACATTTTATGAATTCCTAATGCTGGATGGTCATGAGGAATATGATTTCTAGGACATGATTTGTGTTAGTTGTTGAGATAATTAGTTCAACATGATTTGAACATGTGATGATGTTGTTGGAAGTGAATATTTGGATCATGAATAATGAGAATGGAAGTGGTTTTGGCTGTTGCAAAGAAATTGTTAATATTATGTTGGAAATGGAATCAAGAAGGGTGAAAAATGCTGTTGAAATTCTGGTTGGTGAATAGTCACGTGGAACCTAGGTGATTTGTCATCAAAAACTTTGATTCTTGTTATCCTAAGGTCTCTTAAGATGTGAGGATGAATTCTGGAAATTTTGAGAATTTTTAGAAACTTTTAGGTATTTTAAAAGAATTTCCTAAGTCAGGTCATCAGTGCTGTCCAGAAGCAGGGCACTTTCACGTTGGCTTCTGTTTTCGAATTTCTTGGGGCCTAAAAAGATCATGAAAAATCGTGAAAAAATTTAGAGAAACCAATTGAGGTGTTTTTAATATTGTGTAAAAATTTCAGGGCAATCGGAGATGAATTGGTCACCCAATAAAATAGTGAAAAGGAGCTGTTCAGGATAAAATCCGAATATGCCCTGTCTTGTTCACGAAATTTTTAGGATTATCAAATGGTTGAGGAAAATTCTGGAAAAAATTGTATGAATCACTATGTTTGTGATATGGTATGAGTCAAAATTTTAGTAATAGTAAATTTTATTTAGTCATTCAAATAATTCCTGCCCTTATGCTGCCTGGATAGGGTCTACATACAAAATGTTTTGTGTGATATGAATTGTTTAATTTGTGTGTATGACATATGAATGATTTAATTTGTATACATGAATATCCTTTAGGGTTTAATATGAGAATGAGCATAGAAGGATAAATGAAGCATAAAACACTTATGGCATTGTTGGTATTTTGACACATTCCTCGAGGAAAAATTGTGGTTGATGCATGTGGCGTCCCACAATTGGTCATTCTACTTACAAAAATGTGGGAGGGAGAAAACATCCTTCGCAGAGAAGGAGAGGAGGGGTATGTAGTGGAGGGAAAAGGTTGGTGGCCTCGGGCCTAGGGTGGCAGGGGATAAGGTCGGACCGAAGATATAAGGTGACATTGCATACCAACTAATATCATTCCTCAAATAACGTAATATCTAAATTTGGGCTTTTAATTAGAAAAGCAACCTTAAATGGGAAAACCAAAAAGGGGCAATAATAGGTTATTACTCACTGAGTATATTTATACTCATTCTGTATTTTCTTTAATCTGTCTTTTCAAATAATAACCATGGATCCGTGGACGCGCGGTAACACTTATAGAGGACATGCCACAACACCCTTTAGAACGTATGGATTAGAGTTACAAATAGAGATTCGGGTCACTCCCAATGAGATAAATATTTTTGTGCTGTTATATGTATATTATTTCGGTATTTTAACTCTTTATTACCTACTTTCTTTCAGCGCGCCTAAATGTTATTTTTATAAGTATATACGATATTGTGTCGTCTTTGGAGGCTAGTAAGGATATCTTATCAGTGTGGAATACTGATTGGATATCTTTACGCCGGTCACGATTACAGTATGGCGGGTCGTGACAAGTGCCTATTAGCTTGTCAAGCCATACTTAAAATGGTGTCTCATTTCCTAATGTTCTCATATTCAAAATTTTATAACTTTATCCTGTCATATGTATTCTCAACCCTTTAATCTACCATAGTTCTCTAGGCTTTACATAATCATACAATTCTTATATAAACAAAGAAATGAATTTTCCTCATAATATGCTTCTCCTATATCCTAAGGTTATATATTTACAAGGAAATAACCTTAAGGAAATAGAAAAGTATAAAAAAACATCATAATAAAGGAAAAGTAAGACAAACCATAAGATTCAAGAGACAAAGCAACAATGTTGGAAGTAAAGCCAAAATAGCAAACCAATGACAATGAATTATGATTATCTCATACATGTTATGTTTCTAATTTTTGTTCCTTATCTATATGATAAGTTATGAAAAGTATCTACTTTCCTAAGCATTGCTTTAATATAACCATTTTAATTCACTTACACTTTAATTCATATTCATCCTTAATTTATATTCCTTATATTCACAAGACCTTAATGATGTATTTATACACATCCTCTTATCTTTCTTCATCATACACCTTTAATCACCTATATGCTAGTATATCTAAGATCACCTAGCTAATACTGACCGTGATCCCGCAAGTGCACGGGTTAAGTCGAGTTATAGTATAAAAGATATCATCTCCACAGGGATTGAACATTGAATACTAACTGAATTTCAAGGAAAATTATCTAGGTGTATCGATTGATATTGGGAATTAAGGATAAAAGGTAAAACATAATGTAGTTATCAAAAAGGGTTTAATTCAATGAAATGAAAGCGTACTCAGCTTAAGGTTCCCTTGTACATTTCATTATGGAATGAATATAATCCTCTAACTTGGTTTACTGTTAATTTAGATTGTTGGATTATCAAAAATAAGCTATACCTCATTGCAAGGCTACTAGCTACTAATCAAAAGATTAAGTGCCCAGAATTTCTCTAGTAATCACTCATCTAGGTTGCATTAACATTGCTTTAGAATCCATTTTCAGACTTTTCATCCTGTGCAAAAGAATCCAATTAGCTTAATTCTTAAGTCTAATTGATATTCCCAATGATCATGCAAGGTCCGATTAATTAATTGGTCATTTCAACCTGGAATCAATTAATCCATAACACAAATCCAATATTTCGGAAGTACTGGTTTGTTCAAGTACAAAATAGCATAATCAAATCATAAATCAACAGTAAATCAAGCTAGATTATATAAAATTCAATTCCATAAATCCATGAACAAGTTCACCCAAGCTGAGCACAAGGGTTTAGTGTGAAAACATTACAAAATTAGAAGAAAACCAGAAAACAAAGAGGGAATTCAAACAATTCATGAAGCTCTACAAATTCCTTGCTTGAATCTTCAATCCTTTGCTTGAATCCTCGTTAGAAGTTGCCTTTGGTGAGTTTTGGGTCTCTCCTAGGGTTTCTCCTAGCAGCTCCTCTTTTAATTTTTGGTTTTTCCTCCCTCTCTTTCAAAATTTTGCGCAAAACTTATATGGGAAATGTACACGGGGATCAACACGGCCCGTGTTTTCCCCCGTGTTCTTCTCTGAGCAGTTTAGTGAAGCCTCGAAGCATTCCAGAAGGATACACGGCCTTCCACACGGGGTTCCCATACCCCGTGTTCTTTGTCAGGTGGGCAAATTTGCTTCGATTCTCCACAATTTGCATGATTTTGCCTCCGGATCCTTTTCTAATGCTCAAATGTGTCATTTCAAAACCTGAAAATAAAATATCGAGCATCTAAGTATCCTTTTCAATCAATTTGCACAAGATACTAAGTAAATCAGTGATGAAACACATAAAATTTAAGTACAATTATGCATTTATCAAATACTATTCTAGTTATGCATATCACCAGGTAATTGAATATTACTCTCAAAATTACACAATTAGTTACATCATAGCATTTGAATTTCCTTACATATCTCATTGTAATTTCCTAAAGACTTACACATATTGTTACTAGGTTAGTAAGCTATTAAATTCAAAACTATAGTTTCCATTATTCGTAATTCTATAATCCTTTAAAGTGAAACTCTTACTTTTAATACTTTTGAATCATACATTCAAAGGGTATATAGAACACTTTATAATGCCCAATCCTAACCACATATATTTGTAAAGTTACAAGATTTGTAGCCTCTTACCCTAACATTTATTAATATTGTTCTAAAAAAGTTCAATTTACATTTCTTTATAAAGCAACTAAAAATTTCATTTTCTCCTTGACCTTCCTCTTTAATAGCCTAACTTTTTCTTACTATACCTTGTGCTAATTATAAGAAATTAATTTTATATCCTACATTATGTGTAACCTTAATAATATTAGTAGTTATTTGGACAAATAATTTCTTAATATTTACACTTTACTTACCTCTGTTAAGTTCCTTTCTTAACCTCGAAATGATTATAGGTGTATTTAATTCATATCTTTTGCTTACTACTTTAACAACATTTTAATTTACCTTATCAATATTAACTAATCAAGTTTATTCTCTTATCAAAATGGTAAAATATTTAGTTATAACAAATCCCTTTTAACCATAAAAATTCTAATAGTAGGGTTAAATCTAAATTAAAACATAGGATATCCCAATCTTAGAGGTTGTAGTTTAAATTTTCCAAAGCCTTTTTTATCAATTGTGTTATACATTTAACATACCTAGGGAATTCAATACAAATACCCTTAATTTGTTCCAATTAATCCACTTTTGTATCCTAGTAATAGTAATGGTAACATTACAATCCTACTAAGTTGTAACCCCAATGGCAATTGCTTTAACACTCCACCAATGTAAATGTATGGTCATACAATTACCACAAAACCATATTGATGTACCATTCATTGCATTAAAAGAACACAATGATTTCATAATAACTTATATCATTATATTGATCATCTTAATCTTAAGTTGGATTCTTATTTCCTTATAAGCTATAAAGCTCTTTTCTTTCCCTTTTCTTATCGACTATCTTGGATTTAAGAACCTGTGACTGATTACTCATGCTTGAGTTTTACTCATTTCCACTTAACTTCTAAAGTCAACTATTTTCTAATTCATGGTTTTTTGGATAGTCAAACAACAATTATAATAGTCATCAAACATTCTTCTACAATATATTTGAAGTCCATGAAGGAAGTGGCTAGTCACTTCCTTTTGTACCAACATTTCTACTACTTTATAATTATGAACCCATAGAAGAATCCTAATTTATATTCTTAATTCAAACAATTAAGTAATCATTCAATATATTTATCAAATAATTCATTTCATACACAAGCTTTATCACCTACATTTATGGCATTATAGGTTCATTGAAATGGTACTGGTAATATATGATCTTGGTTGTGCACTTATCACTTGTATAGTTTCGGTCAACACTTATCATAGTAATACACGAGCATAACTTAAGGGCCTCATCCTTTTTGAAACTTAAACTATGCTCTAATACCATCTTTATCATGACATAATTCTAATCATGACCACCATGGAACCCACTATCCAATTTCCACTAGCCTAATCCCATTCAATTTTAATGATCCTAGTTACTTAATTATTAATTATAGTAAGATAGAGAAGCAATCTTGGAAAAGAAGGACCATTCCATTCATCATTAAAAATAATTTTTTTTTAAAAAAAGAAAGTTAGATTTCTTTATATTCCTCTTAAATTAAGGATACATTAATCTGATAAACTCTGAAGAATTTAGCTTATGAATCTTTTACCTAATGCCTCCACAAAATAAAGCCCTAAAATAATTTTATCTACTAATATCTATGCTACCAAAACCATTTTGAAAGAGCTTCTAATAGAACTAACTCTAAGGAAGTGATGGTTAAGGCTCAACCTATATATATACAAAATAAATGTAGAGATATGAGCTCGAGCTCTTGATCAAATACTCTAAGTATGAGTAAGAAAAACTATATATATATATATATTCCAACTTGCCAATCGAACTATTCTTATGTAAAACTTATCACACAAAACATAAATTTATCAATTCAATCTTAAGAAGTCATAGGAGGCTTATGGTATGTTTGGAAATTAGAAGGGAAAGGGAAGGGAAAGGAAAGGAAAGTAATGAAGGAGAATGGAAAGGAGGGAAAGGGAAGAGAATGAATGATTAAGTCATAACTTCTCTTCCCATTGTTTGGATGTCCAAAATTATACAAAGAGGGATAACTAAGGATTAAATGAAAATATATAACTAATTAGCATGTAATTTTACAAATTTATCCATTTTAGAAAGTTAATTTCATAATGAGTTTTTCATGACTAAAAATATTTTTAAAAAAGATATGCTTGTCTAAATTTTTTCTATAAAATTGTTTCTCTCTCTAACAAAAATTCTTTATGTAAAATGATATGGTAAATCAATATAAAACAATGTTATAATTATTACTAAAATGATTTATGAAAATTTATTATAAATTGGCTTAATATGATTCTTATTTGATAATGTAAAAAATAATCCAACTTATATTCACCCTAAAGCCAATATATATAGGTCAAAATAAGGATAAATATATATAAATAAGTAAATAAATATAATTCATAATTTTTAGATTTAGTTATTATTAATAATAAAAAAGATAATTTTATATCATTATTGAAAAAATTTTCACAATTATAATATGTATTTTTATATGCTACAATCTTTCAAAAAATGTTAATAATATTTTTTATTTGAATGAAAATAAAATTAATGAAATACTAAGAATGTAAATATAAATATAAATTAAAGATTAAAATAGGGTCAAAATAATAGATTAAGTAGGCAACTTTTCAAATCCCTCCAATTTAGAGGAATACAAAGTATTAAAGAGTAGAAAGCTTTAAAGGGATAACCATAAACTCTCTTTTTCTTCCTTTTCTTAAGTAAAAATCCTAAATAAAAGAAAGGATAGCACAAATCCTTCCCTTTCCTCTCTTTCCCTTCCATTTCCCTCAATCCAATCAAACCATTAATCATAGTCAAATCATTGAACTCACATCACATTGGTGTAGCTAATGACTTTTAAATTTCAATATCATAGCACAATACATAACAATTATTAATAATAAACATACATCCTCCTTATGACTCCCAAGTTATCTTTATACCCCCTAAAATTCCAGGATTATTTTTCTAAGGTCAACCTTATACCCTCTACAAGCACATTATTGAGAATTAGGTGCCCAATATTAATATCATTTCTCCTATCACATTTCTCATGCCATAAGTCATAATGCATTTCTTTTTCTTATCACATCTCAAGACATTTTTGTCATATCTTATAACTATGTCATGCCTCAATGCATGGACACATATCTCATTTCATCTTATAATTACATAAACAAGATCAATTATATCACATACCATGTGTCATATCATGTCTATATCTCACTTTATTTCATAGACAACACCATAATTATATTCTCAGTGCATATCATATTGCATAAACACTTATAATTCCCATTTCTTGTCACAAATTTGTGTAAATAACTCTAATTTATTGTACTTTATCTTATATTGATGTTTAAGAACCATACATCCCATATCGGATCCTTTTTGGATTATAATATTGTCATAATGGATCCGACTTCTATTCATTTCAAGACATAATAATCATACATATGCATTGAGAGGAGTAAGTTCCTTTCTAATACATTTGTACATTAACTTTAATATTAAACATGCATTAAATAATCAATCATACTTAGTACTTAAGTACTTATGGACCTAGGTGCTAATAAGCTATTGGTTGACTATTACGGCTAATAGTCCCTCACTAGTTGTTAAATAGGAATTGAAAATTTTTTCTAGTTGATTATTGTCAACCACTAACTATTGATAGTGGGAAATTGAACTTATAGGTTACTAGTCAACCACTAGCCTAAGTCTTATTAAATGTTCTTTGAAAAATACTATTCATTTACCAAAATAAAGCTTTTAATGCATTTACTAACCTTCCAAACTCCATGAAATCATAAATGCAACCTCATATCACTTCATAAAAAATACTTTTATCATTTAATTTAATAAATTTCACTAATCAACACATTAATCAAGCATACATAATCATCATTAAAGAAAACACCATTTTCATGACTTAAAATAAAAAATATCTTGAAATTGATTATATGAAGCTAGAATATTTACCCATTTTGTATGGAAAAAGATACTAAAAAGTTGGATTTGATGTTCCTTAAACCTAATTACACTAAAATTTAGAAGTTCCTTTAGTTAAGGGTCTAATCTCCCTTGAATTCAAAATAATCTCCATGCTCTTCCAACCAAGATAAAGAGATAACCCCATGAGGATAGTGTTCTTACCTCGGTTAGATGGAGAATTTAAAGAAGACTTATATTTGTTGGTGTATGCCTTGAGAGCCAATCATAAGATGATTGTATAAGCATACATTGTATTATATTTTCATTATTTATATGAGGCACTTTCAGATTATTATTTCTCTGCGTTAAATAAATAGATATAGTAATTTGTCCTTAGAGTAATCATTTCTTAAATAATACTCTTAAATGTCTCTAGTCAAGTATCATTGTGAAAGGGATAACAATGATGCATAGAGACTAGTATGTTGGTTGATTGATATGAGATATTAAGTCAACACATAGGTACATGTTAGAGAACAATTGTACTGGACTGACCCGCCATGAGATTGCTACATGGATCATCTTATGAGTGTCATAAGCAACTTTCATAGTGACAGTGATGCATATGGTCTTTTAACTTGAAGTCACCATGGTTTCCAACATAGTTAATTATATGCTTTAACATTATCTAACGTTAACTTTAACGGGTTGACTTGAAGACAGTCATTGGGTATACTACTAATTATGTAGAGGAATATGAGTGATGTAGATGAGTTTTTATCCCTCCTTCTGAAGGAGTGATATCTATGGGCCCCTTGATTGAGTTTGACTATGAAATGCATGGCCATGCTCAAATGAGTCAACATGTGATGTTGATCTCATTTGCTTCTTTTTTTTAGTCAACTCATGAATCAAGAAACACAGAGATCGAATTATAAAGGGGATGAGACTTTCCATGCCTTGAGTTCGATCTAGATATCTAGGATAAAAGGGGACTTGATTGCGTAGTCATTGAAAATTTATGTCAGATCACTGACATTCTCATTACTTAGGTAGCAATGATGCATTGCTAGATGCTGCTTATTATTTATGATTCTAAAATATGATTTTAGGATCATTGCCAACATGATGGGAACCTATTGGGTCACACACAAAGAACGAATCAAAATTAGAATTGGAGCAACATAATTAGAAATTCTAGTTGGACTATAATTTCTAATTAATGAATGGACCAATTAGATTGGGCCCTTTTGTTAATGTTATATTGCTTAGGGGATAATTATTAATTAAGTCATAATATTGGACCTAATTAATAATCAGCCCATAATACTCACTTCTCATTAGGGTTTTAATGGGTGTATATATATATATATATATATATATAAGATGTTATTCATGCTCAAATGGATCAATAGATAATCTGGGAGGCGTTTTGAGAGAAAAGAAAATAGGAGACCCTAAACACCTTAGTTTGCTAGCACAAACTTGAGAAGAGAGAAATTCCATCCAACCTATCATTTGGCTAGAAATTTTAAGATTGTTCTGTGTGGATACCATAGAGGTGCAACCACATTAAACGCTACACTGGTGATCTGATCTTCTAGTTTCTATTCCAGTTCGTGATTTGGAGAGCAGATTGGATTGAAAAATGGACAGAAGCATATCAGATTTGCTGTGTAGCAGATAGAAGATTTTTTTGCCGAAAGGTATAAACCCTAATCCCTAATCTATGGCGTCCTAAATTCACATGGATCCTTGGTGGAAATCGTGCAAAATTTTTATTCCGCTATGCATGTATGATGCGCGATTTTCTAGCAATATTTTCTTGCCTTGGATTGATAATTAGGAGATAAAGGAAGAAGAGAGGAGAAGAAATTGAGAGAATTTAGGGGAAGGATTAAAGGATTTGTGAAAAATGGGAGGGGAAAGGTTGGTTGGCCATAAAACTGAGGAATAATAGTAAAGGTAATCTTAGAAATATTTTTTAAATCTCTTCCATACTCATATATTCATTTACAATAACTTAAAACCTTAAACTTCATTATTTTACTAATTTTTACTCTTCTAATTTCTCATAAGATTCTTATTCCATAACTTTTTAAAATATTAAATATTATTTTTTAAAATAATTCATTTATATTATTCACCAAAAACTTTCCTCATATACATACAAGTTCTATTTCAAAAAAGAACAAACTAGCTATTACACCTTTTAAGTTGATAAAATCTTATTTTGTTTTCCTAAAATCGTATTTTGGTAAAATTAATGATGAATAGGGAAGTTGTAGAAAAACTTAGAGTAAATAATTTATTATAGAAAATGTAGTTTAAATAAAAAAGTAAGTCTAACTTGATTAATTTAGAATTGAAATAGAGTATGTAAAGGAAATTTAGAGATATTAAATATCCAAATTACCCTTAGTACCATTTGAAATCACAAAAATGCCACTAAGCTTAAAGAAAACTCAAGCTAGCTTATTTGGCTAGTTACTCTACCTATTTTCTTTCATAAAACCACTGACTTATCTCCTTGGTTTCTTTCATCAATCATTTTCATTGCCTAAGAAAAAATTACAAGAGAGTTTGGTTAATTTTTTTAATATAGCTGCTAATTCTCCTCAAAGCTAAGGTATATTCCTATAATTTTAGGTTTTTAAGCTAAAGTTTTAACAAAGATGGTGAAGTTATAGAAAAATAAGGATTTTGAGTATGGTTGATTGTTTGTATAATTAGGGATCTTTTCAACTAGAGTTCTCCTTCCCATGTTTGTAGTTTTTCCCAAATTGAAAGTAAGTAGATGATTTACCTATTCCAATTACATAGTTTCAAGTGGATTTATGCTTGTTAGAATTTTTTCTTTGAATTTGTTTATGGATGATGTTGAATTGATAAGAGGAAGGCTAGATAAACCGAGTTTGGATGGGAATTGCTAACATATTTGTGAAGAATTGTTTATAGGTACAAATTGCTAATGTTAGTTTGTAATATTCCGAATTAATATTTATCCATTTTATTTATTTAGTTGATATTTGATTTTAAATCTCTTTTTCTTTTAAAAAGTCTTGGAATATTAAAGTGGTGCTGATGATAATATTTGAAATAAATTTATAATAAATTTATTTTTATATAAGACTATTATTGAATTAAGGTCAATTTAAAACACTTTTTATAAAGAATTTCTTATAAGTTGAAAATATTTTAGTGATTATGGGTATAAAGATTTATTTCTAAATAGCCATTCTTAATTTAAGATTAATTTAAATGTTTATATTTTTACAAGAAGTTTCTTATAAGTTAGAAATAGTATGGGTATAAAATTTTATAAAGTTGATTGTTGATATTTGATAAATTATTTATAAAGGTTATAGTATTTTTATATGAAGGGAAAATTAAAAAAAATACTTATATTGAATTTCAAAGTTATTTGAGAGAAGTATAGTAAAGTAGAAAGATTTGATGACCAAGATTGATTTGAAATAAAATAAATGGTTAAGATTTGGATATAAATTGACAAGGTGTACTTGAGTAACATAGGATAAAAACTTTCAGCAACTTTTTTTATTTTTGCCTTCTTTCTATTTCTAGAAACTTCTTCATTTTTCACATAATCAAGCCCTTCTCCCTTTATTTTATCAAAAAGCTACCTTTTTCTCCAATAATTTTCATTAGCACCCTTTGTATTTCACTCCACTGTCTTCTTTCCCTCTATTTTGACATTGTTTCTTTCCTCTTTTCCCACTAGTTCCCTGCAGTTGATATTGTTATTCTTAGTGGATTCTAATGCCAGTGTTTGATAAATACACAAATGCATCTAAATTCTATGTGTTTCATCACTTATTTATTAAGTATCTTGTGCAAATTGATTGAAAAAGGATACTTAGATTCTCTATATTTTGTTTTCAGGCTTTGAAAGGACACATATGAGCATTAGAAAAGGATTCGGAGGCAAAACCGTACAAATTGTGAAGAATCGAAGCCAAGTTGTTCATTTGACAAAGAACATGGGGTATGGGAACCCCGTGTTTATGGTCGTGTACCTTTCTGGAATGCTTCGAGGCTTCACTGAGCTGCTCAGAGAAGAACACGGGACCAAACACGGGCCGTGTTGGACCACGTGTATCATACTGCCCTGCAGTTCTGAGGTAAACACGGGGAGTGTCACACCCCGTGTAACATGCTGATCAACCTTCATTAAAGAACACAGGGTACAACATGGGCTGTGTCATACCCCATGTATATTACTGCTTGACACTTCGGAGAAGAACACGGGACGTGTCGCACAACGTGTAACGTGCTGCTCAACTTTCGCTGAGAAACACGAGGTACAACACGGGCTGTGTTGGACCCCATGTACATCACCAATATAAGTTTTATGCGAAATTTTGAACGAGGAGGGAGGAGAAATCGAGAATTAACAAGAAGAACTGCTGGGAGAAACCCTAGGAGAGACCCAAACTCACCAAGGGCACCTTCTAACGTCGATTCGAGCAAGGAATTGAAGAATCAAGCAAGGAATTTATAGATCTTCATGGATTGTTTGAACTCCCTCTCTGTTTTCTAGTTTTCTTCTGATTTTGTAATGTTTTCACACTAAACCCTTGTGCTCAGCTTGGGTGAACTTGTTCATGGATTTATGAATTTGAATTTTATATAATCTAGCTTGATTTACTATTGATTTATGATTTGATTATGCTGTTTGTGCTGGAACAAACCAATATATCCGGAATATTGGATTTGTGTTATGGATTAATTGATTCTAGGTTGAAATGATCAATTAATTAATCGGACCTTGCATGATCATTAGGAATATCAATTAGACTTAGGAATTAAGCTAATTGGATTCTTTTGCACAGGATGAAATGTCCAAGAATGGAATTTAAAGCAAGTTAATGCAACCGAGATGAGTGATTACTAGAGTAATTCTGGGCACTTAATCTTTTGGTTAATAGCTAGTAGCCTTGCAATGGGGTATAGCTTAATTTTGGTAATTCAACAATCTTAATTAACAGTAAACCAAGTTAGAGGATTACATTCATTCCATAATGAAATGTACAAGGGATCCTTAAGCTGAGTACGCCCTCATTCCACTGAATTAAACCTTATTTTTTATAGCTAAGCTCTGTTTTACATTTTACCCTCAATTCCTAAAATTAATCGATTCGCCTAGATAATCTTACTTGAAATTTAGTTAGTATTCAACATACAATCCCTGTGGAGACGATAATCTTTTATACTATAACTCGACTTAACCCGTGCACTTGTGGGATTGCTAAGGTCAAGTTTTTGGCGCTGTTGCCGGGGATTGTATCCAGTTGATATTAACAAGAAGTTTTGAGTGAATTAGACTAGGCAATTCATTTTCTTTTAGTTCTTAATTCATCTTGTTCTAATTTTCTTATTTTTATAGCATTTCTTTCTCATCTTGTTCTGTTTGAGTGTTACCTAATCATTTTGTAGAAAATCTTCTATATGTGAAGAAGAAGTCTTGAAGGAATTCTTAACTTAGACCCAGCAATTGAAAGAACTCTGCATAGGAGAAGAAGAGAGCAAACATCAGTTCATATCCAAGAAGCAATTGACCCTGAACCAGTAATTCAAAACATGGATAACAGATCACTTAGAGAGTTTGCAGCACCCGACGCCACTGGTCTTCAATCCAGTATTAGAAGGCCTGCTGTTGAGGCTAATAACTTCGAATTGAAGCTAGCTCTTTTGTCTATGGTGGAGCAAAACCAGTTTGGTGGACTGCTAATGGAGGATCCCAATCTCCATATTCATATTTTCTTGGAGTACTGTGACATAATCAAGATCAATGGTGTAGCAGCGGATGCTATCAAGCTTAGACTCTTCCTATTCTCCTTGAGGGATAGAGCAAGGGCTTGGTTGCATTCTTTACCCGCTAGATCAATCACAACATGGGAAGAGCTACTGAGGGCTTTTCTTTCAAGATACTTTCCTCCCACAAGACTGCCCAATTGAGGAATGAAATCACTACGTTTTCTCAGAGAAAAGGAGAATCTCTATTTGATGCTTGGGATAGATACAAGGAAATGTTGAGGCTGTGTCCACATCATGGATTAGAGAAATGGCTAGTTCTCCATACTTTCTACAATGGTTTGAACTATAATACTAAGCTTACTATGGATGCTGCTGCTGGAGGTGTTTTAATGAATAAAAGGTTGGATGAAGCATATGAGTTGATTGAAGATATGGCTTTGAACCATTACCAATGGTCAAATGAGAGGGGACCTTCAAGGAAAGCTCTAGGTAAGTATGAATTGGATGCTTTTAATCATTTGTCAGCTAAGGTAGATGCACTAGGAAGTTTAGGTAGCAAAGTAGATGCACTTATGGCTAAGTTTGATAAATTTCAAGTTAATAGTGTAAATGCAACAGGTGCTACTGACATTCCTTGTGAGATTTGTGGCATGACAGGTCATATGGCAACTGAGTGTACATTAGGGCAAGATTTCACTGAATAAGTGAACTATGTGCATAACAGTGGGTTTGGACAGAAAAATGTATATGAACCATTTGGAAATACCTACAATCCATCATGGAGGAACCACCCAAATTTTTCCTACAAGCCCACCTAGCCATACAACACTCAAAACACTCCCAATAGATCACCACCACCCAGTTTTCTAAGCCAAAGACCCTATAACCCACCAATTCAAACCCCTTCCACTACTAAATTAGAAGGCCTCTTGGAGAAATTTCTCATTTCCCAAGAGAAAACTAACGAAGAGTTTAGACAGCATGGCAGAGTCATGGAAGATTCCATTAGGCAACTATCCTCCAAAGTTGATTTATTGGCCACACATGGAAAAATGCTGGAGACTCAAATAGCTTAACAAGCCTCTGCTTCTTCCTTTAGAGCTTTTGGTCAATTCCCTACTCAACCTGAATCAAATCCTAGGGAGCATTGTAATGCAATCACTCTTAGAAGTGGGAGGCTATTGAAGGATCCAAATGCTACCCATGAAGGTGAAGAAGAGATAAGTGTGGGGGAAGTGCAAAAAGAAGGCACAAAAGCTTCAATTCCTGATAACGCTGAAATTAAGGAAAGGGAATTACTTGAAAAGTCAAAATATGTCCTTCTAGAACCTTACAAACCGCCTATCCCTTATCCTCAAAGATTAGCAAAGGCTAAACTTGATAAATAGTTTGGAAAGTTCTTGGAATTTTTGAAGAAGTTGTACATCAATATCCCCTTCACTGATGCTCTTTCACAAATGCCGTCATATGCAAAATTTTTGAAGGACATTCTCTTGAACAAAAGGAAGTTAGAAAAGCATGAGACTGTAGCTCTAACGGGGGAGTATAGTGCCATCATCCAAAACAAACTACCTCCTAAGCTAAAGGACCCAGAAGGCTTTTCCATTCCTTGTGTGATTGGAAATGTTCTTATTGACCGGGTATTGTGTGACCTGGGAGCTAGTGTGAGCCTCATGCCACTGTCGGTTGTAAGGAGACTGAATATAGAAGAAATGAAGCCCACCATAGTTTTACTTCAACTAGTTGATCGTTCAGTGAAATACCCAGTAGGTATTCTTGAGGATATACCTATCAAGGTTGGTAAGTTCTTTATTCCTGTTGATTTTGTTGTCCTTGAAATGGAAGAGGATTCACAAATCCCTACCATTTTGGGCAGACCCTTTTTAGCCACTGTGGGTGCTTTAATTGATGTCAAAAATGGAAAATTTTCATTATCTATTGGGGATGAAAAGGTTGAATTTAATTTGAATGAATCTATTAAATCACCTGTTTGTGAAGATTCAATATGCAGGATTGATGTGCTAAACAAAGTTGTGAAAGAAACCTTTCTTTTAAGGTGCCTTCAAGATCCACTTGAAGCATGTCTAATCACAGATGGAGTTGTTGAAAGCAAGGAGATTGCTGCATATGCAGAATTTTTAAGGGCAAGCCCACTACTTAATGGCCAGAGATTGAAATATTATGTTGCTGGGCCACCGATAACCGCAGCTCCAGATTGATTGAAACAGGGATCGAGCTTATGACCTTAAACAAGCGCTTCTTAGGAGGCAACCCAAGCTTATTTTTCTGTTTTCTTGCTTTTAAATCTTAGTTTTCTACTTTTCAATTTGAGTTTCTAAGTAGTTGAGGCATTTAAGTCATGAAGTTTTGATGTAGGATGTTCATTTTTGCACTTAGTCTCTGTCTCTGAGGTAGATTAGGCATGAATGCATGTTTCTTGTTTGTTTTCTTGCACAGAAGGCTCAAAACACAGTCCAGTGAGAAACACGGTGTATAACACGGGCCATGTAGTACCCCGTGTTCCTCACTGTCTGGCCAATAAAATAGAACTTGTGATTTTCATCGCTTTCCAGTGAGAAACACGGTGTTAAACACGGACCGTGTCATACACCATGTTCCTCACTGTCTGGTTCGCATAAAAACTTTGTGATTTTCATGGAAGTCTAGAGAGATACACGGTGTAGAACACGGATCGTGTCCTACCCTGTGTACCTCACTGGTTGAACCAATGATGGGAACTTTTGAACATGAGCCTTCTAGAGAGAAACACGGGGTACAACACGGGCCGTGTCGATCCCCGTGTTGGATCCTCTTGCTCAGTAGCTTGGATTGTTTATTTTTTCTTTTTACTTATATATTCTGCTTTTACTTATTTCTACTCTCTATTTCTATTTCTCTTGGTCTGTACTTATACTGACTATGTGTAATGTCCTGAATTTTTAATTCTATCATTTGAATCTCTAAATTCTGAGGCTGTAGAAATGAAGAGCACGTTTGAATTAGCTTGGTGGGTGAATCTTAAGTTGAAAGGAATTAAGTATAAGGGTAATCGAAATTTTGAAGGAAAAAGGATAGTAGGAAAAGAATTAATTTTCTTAAACAGTATAGATGATCAGAGGAGGTTAGAAAACCCTAAAAAGGGGAGTTGTCTAAGTTTAACAGTGTAAGGAATTTTAAACAGACAGAAATCCTATGGACTAAATTGTAAAAGTGCAAAATCGGGTGTGGTTAAAGTGTGAATAATCAAGAATTTGGGATCTAATATGAATAACCAAGAATTTGGGGTGTAATATGTGATTTTATTTAGTGTGACCAATAGACACATGACAAGTGTCATTATTAGAAAAAAATGGCAAGAATAGCCTTACTAATTAGTGAAAAAGGACTAAAATACCCTTGAAAATTTTAAAAATGACCAAAATACCCTTGAAGCTTCATGAAAACTCTTTCTTCTTCTTCATTTCACCTTATAGCCGTAGAACACCTCCATGAAAGCACCAAAAACGTGCAAGAGAGAGAAGGAAGAGAGAGAAAATTTCTTTTGGCTTTTTCACCCAAAAATAGTGAGAATTAGGCTTAGGTGTAGAAGGGAAAATTGCTCCTCTCATCAAGCTCTATCTGTTGGTGTGTTTAGATTGAAGAAATCTCAAGTTTGATCAAGTTTGGTGAGCTCTAAGTGAGGATTTTCAAGTTGCACTAAGAGGTAAAAATGTTCTCCTCTAAAAGTTCTTTAATGTACTCTTTTTAGTTTCTTGAAATTTTTATATTGGTGTGGTCAAAGGTGGTTGATCATGGAGTTTTGGATGATTTGAACATGTCTAATGGTGTTTTGGATGTTGTTATGTTGATCTATGGCTTTGGTGTGGTGTAAAAACAACAAGAAACCATGATGTACACACTAGGGTTTTAGAGGCATAATGGTGCATATATGGATTTGGCATGATTTGTTTGGAATTTGGCTAAATTGATGAAATTAGAATGATTCTTATGAATTATGAAGCCTATGGAAGATGAAATTTTGAATTATGAAAGTGTGTGTGAAACTTCCCTTTTGAGACGCCAAAACCGTGAATATGGAAAAGAAGGAGGAAAGGAGATTTAGCCATTTAAATTGTGTTTTTGGAAGATTGGAATAATGTATTACAATGAAATTTATGAAATATTGGAATGTACATTAAAATTTGGGTACTTCCTTCATGGTTTAGTGTATGTGGAGGAAGTGAAGAATACATGAAGTTTAAGAAAAATGATGATGTTCTAATAAGAATTATGATGTGTATTTATGTAGAGTAAGAAGTGACAAGTTAGGAAGGCAAGGGGAATTGTAAAGAAGTTTTTAAGTGAGGGCAAAGGAAACATCACTATTGGAAGCTTTTAAAAGGTAGCTAGCTTTATCCTTAAGCTTTGTTTTCTATTTACATATTTTTCTATATCTTGTGCCATTGTATGGAAAGTGTACAAAATTGCTGTGTGCGGTACCTATGGCCCGAGTACCTCAGGAAGACAGTGAAATGCTGTATGTGAGGCCTTTGGCCCGAGTACCTCGGGAAGACAGTGAAATTGCTGTATATGAGGCCTAGGTACGACTATTTGTGATGGCCATCTTGATATCTTTATGAGTCCTTGAATGGGCTTGATGATTGCTATGTGTAATGCACATTTTCTTACAATGGTATGGAATGAGATAATAAATGATTAATTGATTTTGAAATGTAAGTTTTATTTGCTTAAGGATCTGGAATGGCTTGATATATTTTTATTGTAGTAGCTAGCTACTGGGAAACTTTGTTTCTTATATTTCTATATTGTTACTAACCATTCTAGGTGATGCTTCTAATGGCCCTCTTGACAAAGGAGAATAATGTTTTGAAGTTGTATTAAAAATGTCTATATAGTTTGTGATGTTAGTATGTAATGGATATATGTTTTGTAAGTTGAAATTTTTGTATAACTATATGACCCTTGCCTATATTATATGAAATATATGAATTTGATGTATTGTGAGTTGGTTTGAAGTAGAAGGTAACTTAGTATACAATATGTGTGAAATTGGAAATGACCAAATGAATAGTAAATGACCAAATGAACAGTGAACTCGTAGGCAGCAGGCTGAGTATGTTTGCAGGGACTTTTGGTGAAGTTTTAATGCTCAAAAAATTATGAGAAAATTCAGGGATGAACCTTACATACTCAATGAACTCTGTGCCAAAATTCAGATAAAATAAGTTTATTTACTATGTGAATTTATTACACGTTTTGGTCTCCCTTGTTACCGTCACAGTGCTGAGCACTAATTGTATCTCAGAGATCCGAAGGAGTAAATGGATGAGTTTTGATCTGAAAATTTTATTACAAGTACATAACATGTTAATCAAGTCCCATGCCAAATTTTATTTTATTCGGAGTTTATTTACCCCCTGAAATAAGGGTTTACTTTTATAGTTGTGAATTCTGGACAGCACTGGGACAGAAACACTTTGCTGTGAGTTTTGAGAGGCCAAATGATGTCTAAATTATGTCAAATTTTTACAGGATGTAGTTAACACGTGAAAGGTTCATAGGATCCAATTTCATGATTTTTGGAGTTCTGTAAAGTAGTTTTTCATATTTCTAAAATTGGTTCAGTAATTCTGGAAATCAGCACAAAATGTCTGAAACTCAGAATTTGTAATATTTTATTTTACAGAATCATAATTTGGCCTCAAAAAGACCTAATTGTGCAATAATTACCTAGTTAATGATGATTAAAGAGTTAATAAGTAAGGGAGTTACACTATGCACTTTCATTTCATTTTTACTATTTCTCTTCTATTTTCTTGCACTTTTAATATTAATGTCTATAATAACTAACAACATTTTTTTTTCTAATATTGCATTTTCTTTCTTTTAGATTACAAGTCTCCTTCCTCTCTCTCCTAATCTGTCTCTACTTCTGGATCTCCCTGCAATCATGATCTATATTGGGCCACCATGCTCCACTTGTCAGGGAAGTTTCAGTCCCCCATCTATTCTGTCTCTTTTCCCATTTACCTTATTTGTACATTGAGGACAATGTCCAATTTTAAGTGTGGGGGAGCAGTGTTTAGAATGCTTTGCAATGTTTTGCACTTGAATCTGCTTGATTGACTTAGAGTATTGAAATTTACTCCAAATTCAATAAAAAAAATTTAAAAATGTAAAAATTTTAAAATTTTTTTTAGGGCAATCTTTTGAATAAAGTGATTGGTTCATGCCGTGCTCCTTTAATGAATATCTAGTAACTTAATAAGGAAAATTTAAAGCTTGAAACTAAGAGTAATGAGCATAATTGATCCTTGTGAGATTTAAGCCTTTTGAGCAATTTTCACATTAGAAATTAAAGCTCATTTTTCTTCTTGAGGGATTATGTCATCACTCTTGACTTTTTCCTCTAGAACTTGCATTTGCTCTTTTTGAGGCTATATTTTATGTATTTTGCATGTCAGATATGATGAGGTCATGTTTCTTCACCCTTCTTTTTATTTATTTGGCTTATTTGAATTCTTTTCTTTAATTTACCCTAAACTTTTTAGTTATTTTCCCTAGTTAGTCACCTTGGGCCTTGGACCCTCATTTCTAGCCTAGCCATATTATGTTCATCCAAAGCCACTACCCAAGTGAACTTGAACCTTAGAGTTTAAGAGAACTTAGACACATTATATGAGATTGGCTATTTTAGAGGTCCTTACTTAGTGCTACTAGTTGGATAAGTTGATTTATAGCTTTTATATATATATATATATATATATATATATATATATATATATATATATATATATATAAAGAGAGAAAGAGAGCAAGCAAAAATAAAAACAAAAAAAAATACCATAAATAAATAAATAAAATGGTGTCAAATAAGTAATTTGGGAAGAAGAAAAGGAAGAAAAGCTTGTTGGGAAATAAAAAAAAAAAGGAGAAGAATGGAGGGTGAAGCAAGGTAATATGTTAAGCTGAGTATTGGAACTCCACAATGGTCAAACTCATGACCAATGTGTCTTTTTCTTTCAAACTCACGGCTCAATCACTTTTCACCCCTTGATGTTCCTTTCCCCTATCCTCACCTTTTTTCCTAATAAAGTCCTCTGATTTGCATGCATTTTACAATATAGTAGTGGAGATTAGAGTTTTTGCAAGCACATGGTAGCATTAAGTCATGAGCTGATTGACTTAAGAGTAAACACAAGCCTTATCTTGAGAATGAGAGTAAACACTTTACCTGTGAAGCTATTCTCTTTTACTTTTATGCTGAGGATTGACTTGTTTAGTTGCTTTATTTTCATTTAGTTGCTTGGCATGACTTAATCCTATTCTTTGATTTGTTGAATGATTGCCTGAATATATAAAAAAAAGGAAGGAAAAGGAAAGAATAAAAATTGGAGTAGATTTTCTTGTTCTCTTACTTCCTTTCTCGAGGACGAGCAAGATTCAAGTGTAGGGGAATTGATAAATACACAAATGCACCTAAATTCTATGTGTTTCATCACTTATTTATTAAGTATCTTGTGCAAATTGATTGAAAAAGGATACTTAGATGCTCTATATTTTTTTTCAGGCTTTGAAAGGACACATATGAGCATTAGAAAAGGATCTGGAGGCAAAACCGTGCAAATTGTGAAGAATCGAAGCCAAGTTGTTCATCTGACAAAGAACATGGGGTATGGGAACCCCGTGTTTATGGCCGTGTACCTTTCTGGAATGCTTCGAGGCTTCACTGAGCTACTCAGAGAAGAACACAGGACCAAACACAGGCCGTGTTGGACCCCGTGTATCATACTGCCCTGCAGTTCTGAGGTAAACACGGGGAGTGTCACACCCCATGTAACATGCTAATCAACCTTCATTAAAGAACACGGGGTACAACATAGGCTGTGTCATACCCCGTGTACATTACTGCTTGACACTTCGGAGAAGAACACGGGACGTGTCGCACAACGTGTAACGTGCTGCTCAACTTTCGCTGAGAAACACAATGTACAACACGGGTCGTGTTGGACCCCATGTACATCACCAATATAAGTTTTATGCAAAATTTTGAATGAGGAGGGAGGAGAAACCGAGAATTAACAAGAAGAGCTGCTTGGAGAAACCCTAGGAGAGACCCAAACTCACCAAGGGCACCTTCTAACGTCGATTCGAGCAAGGAATTGAAGAATCAAGCAAGGAATTTGTAGATCTTCATGGATTGTTTGAACTCCCTCTCTGTTTTCTAGTTTTCTTCTGATTTTGTAATGTTTTCACACTAAACCCTTGTGCTCAGCTTGGGTGAACTTGTTTATGGATTTATGGATTTGAATTTTATATAATCTAGCTTGATTTACTATTGATTTATGATTTGATTATGCTGTTCGTGCTGGAACAAACCAATATATCCGGAATATTGGATTTGTGTTATGGATTAATTGATTCTAGGTTGAAATGATCAATTAATTAATCGGACCTTGCATGATCATTAGGAATATCAATTAGACTTAGGAATTAAGCTAATTGGATTCTTTTGCACAGGATGAAATGTCCAAGAATGGAATTTAAAGCAAGTTAATGCAACCGAGATGAGTGATTACTAGAGTAATTCTGGGCACTTAATCTTTTGGTTAATAGCTAGTAGCCTTGCAATGGGGTATAGCTTAATTTTGGTAATTCAACAATCTTAATTAACAGTAAACCAAGTTAGAGGATTACATTCATTCCATAATGAAATGTACAAGGGATCCTTAAGCTGAGTACGCCCTCATTCCACTGAATTAAACCTTATTTTTTATAGCTAAGCTCTGTTTTACATTTTACCCTCAATTCCTAAAATTAATCTATTCGCCTAGATAATCTTACTTGAAATTTAGTTAGTATTCAACATACAATCCCTGTGGAGACGATAATCTTTTATACTATAACTCGACTTAACCGGTGCACTTGCGGGATTGCTAAGGTCAATGTTAGTGCTTACAGTAGCAAGCAACTTCCATTTTGTGCAAGCAGGGTGATGTTATCTTGATGTGCATATGAGAGCTACTATAGTTGCTATTGCTCCACCCTTCCCTAACATAAGGAGATGTGAGCTACAGATTCGATACTTGCTACAAGCTAGGTTCCTATTGCATCGTGCTGCCATCCACCCTATTCCTACCTTCATTTAGCCACCGTTATTGGTAGTAAAAAGAAGTTATAGAATAATAGGGTGTTGGTTTCTTTTTTCTTTTCTTCATCCGCAGGCAAATCAGAGCTTAAACCATGGTGCTTTTCTGATGAGTTTCCTAGTGGTTCCACCTCGTTCCCTTTTTCTGTCTCTAATTGTAGCAAGCTGTTATTAGTGCTCTCTCCTTGTTTTTTGGTGAATCACCTCAAAAAAAAATAATGAATGGATTTCACCCTAAGCTTTAGTATTTTATTATTATTTTAATTTTAATCTAAAATTTATTATATTAGTATGTGAAATTATATATTTAATTTAGGAATGTTTTGGATACACAATAATAAGTCAAAAATATATATACAAGATTGGAGTTATAAATTGCTAGTGAAATATGATTGAAATGTTATTAGAATGTTACATTTGAAGATTTTATATGATTGGAAGTTAACTTAGAAAATTTCAATGTTTTCTTCATATTATTTGAGTAGTTGATGAAGCTTATAAAAATAAAATTTTATGTTGTAAAGTGATAAAGGAATTTGATTAAGGATTGTGTGGGGTGTTATATCCCAATATTTCAAATAAACTACTAATAGCTCAAGAAAACTTTCAATCATGAAAAAATGTTATTTAATGTTATTAAGTATTAACCTTTCTACTTATGTGAGTTTGATTCAAAAATACGAATAAAATTATATATTTTAATTTTTTGCTAACTAGTACTCTATAATATAAGAAGTGTTGATATATAATAATAGCATAGAGTGAAAAGATTCTTTTTACAGCATTAAGTTTTAATACTTCAACTATATGGTTAAATTTGAGAATATCCACATTTTGATATAATCTTGGTTTTTGATAAATGCACAATTACACTTAAATTCTGTGTGTTTCATCACTTATTTACTTAGTATCTTGTGCAAATTGATTGAAAAGGATACTTAGATGCTCGATATTTTGTTTTTAGGTTTTGAAATGACACATTTGAGCATTAGAAAAGGATCCGGAGGCAAAGCTATGCGAATTGTGGAGAATCGAAGCAAAGTTGCTCACCTGACAAAGAACACGGGGTATGGGAACCCCGTTTTGAAGGCCGTGTATCCTTTTGGAATGCTTCGAAGCTTCACTGAGCTGCTCAGAGAAGAACACGGGGGTAAACACGGGCCGTGTCATTCCCTGTGTACCATACTGCCCTTCACTTCTAAGGTAAACACAGGGAGTGTCACACCCCGTGTATCATGCTAACCAGCCTTCGCAGAAGAACACGAGATACAACATGGGTCGTGTCATACCCCATGTACAATACTGCTTGACACTTCGCAAGTAAACACAGGGAGTGTTGCACCCCGTGTATCATGCTGCTTAACTTTCGTAGAGAAACACGGGGTAGACACGGGCCGTGTCATACCCCGTGTACATTACTCATATAAGTTTTGTGCAAAAAATCAGAAGGGGAGGGGGAGAAACTGAAAAATTAAAAGAGGAGCTGCTGGGAGAAACCCTAGGAGAGACCTATACTCACCAAGGGCAACTTCTAACGTGGATTCAAGCAAAGGATTGAAGATTCAAGCAAGGAATTTGTAGAGCTTCATGATTTGTTTGAATTCCCTCTCTGTTTTTTGGTTTTCTTCTAGTTTTGTAATGTCTTCACACTAAACCCTTGTGCTCAACTGGGGTGAACTTGTTCATGGATTTATGGAATTGATTTTTATATAATCTAGCTTAATTTACTATTAATTTATGATTTGATTATGCTGTTTTGTACTTGAACAAACCAATACTTCCGGAATATTGGATTTGTGTTAAGGATTAGTTGATTCTAGGTTGAAATGACCAATTAATTAATCGGACTTTGCATGATCATTGGGAATATCAATTAGACTTAGGAATAAAGCTAATTGGATTCTTTTGCACAGGATGAAATGTCTGAAAATGGATTCTAAGGCAATGTTAATGCAACCTAGATGAGTGATTACTAGAGAAATTTTGAGCACTTAATCTTTTGGTTAGTAGCTAGTAGCCTTGCAATGAGGTATAGCTTATTTTTGGTAATCCAGTAATCTAAATTAACAATAAACCAAGTTAGAGGACTATCTTCATTCCATAATGAAATGTACAAGGGAACCTTAAGCTGAGTACGCTTTCATTTCATTGAATTAAACCCTTTTTTTTATAACTAAGCTCTGTTTTTACATTTTATCCTTAATTCACATTATCAATCGATACGCCTAGATAATTTTCCTTGAAATTCAGTTAGTATTCAACGTTCAATCCCTGTGGAGACAATATCTTTTATACTATAACTCGACTTAACCTATGCACTTGCGGGATCACGTTAGTTTCTTATGATTACCTTAATGAAACATAAGAAGATGCATTATAGGAAATTAAATGTTATGATTAGACCTTAGATAATAAATTGTGAAGAAACCAAGTAAAATCGATGTATTTATAAGTTATTCATATAATTTATGAAATAGGATGGAAAGGAAATAGGTACAGATACTCTGGACTTCCAAGAATGGTAAAGCATCATCAAGTGAGTATATATCTCTCTAATGAATTTATTTTAATAAAAAGATGACTTAGATATTATGAATTATATTCTTCTTGCTAATAGTACAGATTTTATATTCACATAGATATATATATCCATACTCATGGGTAAACTCAATTTCATAATATAAGTGTAATTAGATGTTTGAATGAATGATAATTGCTCAGAGTACGCAATGAAAGCATGGTCATATTATTAGTGATTACTGAATACTTAAGGTTAAGCTCTTTATCATCTGTATGCTAGAAATTTTCAAGTAAGTTATAGTTTGAGAGTTAAGCTCTCATATACATATTACTTATAAATTTGTCATGGATAACATTGCAAGCTAGGAATTATGTTAGAGTAATGACCTTGGAAAACTGTGAAAGTTAATGGAACTATAATGTGAAGGCCGGATGGAAATTTCTCGGCAAATGGTTATTAAGGATATAAAATTAATCTGAGAGCCAGAAGGGAAATTCTCGAGGAGTAGTTAAGAAAAGTGTAAACTTGATCCTAAAATAAAAATATGGTTATGTATATGTTTAATGTAATTGAGTTTGTGATTTGGTGTGATATTAGAACTTTGCTTATGGTTTGATGTCACCATTTGACAAGATTGCAATGACATAATGTGACTATGATGATATGTTTGTGTTTGAGCTTAAGTGGCTATTTGTGATCCTAATGTCTACTTGAAATGGGTAGTATATGAGATGATAGCAATTAAGTGTACTAGTGAGTGGTTGAGAATTTTATGATTTGTGAGATGAGATATAGAATTTAGTTGTGTGTAGGTACACATTCGATGTGAGGTTGGTGCTATGTAATTCAAAGATTCAAGGAGAAAGGTTTGTGATTAACATTAGTATAAAACATGATTAGTATGTAACCTTAGAAATATATAAAAATTTATCTTCTACACATTAGTAATAGATCTATGCTTATTGAGTTCTTCAACTCACTCTATTATATCTTCAATGTTTTCATATGGTTATGAGCGTATTTGAGTTTGTTGCATTTATGGAGAATCAAGACTACCTTACTAAAAGATTTAATAGTTGGGAATGCAATCAGCATTCAAATAGGAATTTGTGCTTTATATGATGTGTTGAATTGTTGTATGTGTAAAAAATTGAAATTGTGATGTATTGTGTGTATGTATATGATTATATCGTATTTGGATAAAAATAGGTTTTATATTATAAGGGTGTGTGGCCTTCGAAAAGTATCCAAAAATAGGAAAAAAAATTTCTATTTTTTTACAAAGATTTAAAATAAAATTCTGAGTCCCCCTAGAATTTGGAAACTCTCGTTAAATAGAAATAATGAAAATTTTTAGGACTTGTGAAAATTAGTAACGAGATCCATGCCGATCATGGTTAAGACAGGTCGTGACATGGTTATATGAAGTTGGTTATTGGATTTTTTGCATTTTCGAGCAAAATTTTGAAAAATCTAGAAAAATACTCAAATATAGTATACAAGTACTAGTAAAAATTTGCTAATAGTTAAATACTATACTTAAGTACTAAGAAGTATAAACTTACTACTTCTGAATCTCAAGTATAGTACTTAAATATTGGCATAATGTTAACTTGTATTTAGTACTATAATCAAATACTCCAACTCTATTTCTAAAATTTCCAATTTATAAGACAAAATGAGATTGAAAATAAGACTTTAAGCATATATAAGTGTATTTGTGCCAAAAATGATAAGTAGATTGTAGAATTTGGACATTATTACTATTAGAATTTAGATTATCATACGTAGCGAAAATTCAAAATTTGATCTGAATTCTACCTAGGATCCATGCAAAAGACATAAATCAATTATTAGGATTTTACCTATTGGGCACTCGTATTTCTACTGATTAAAACTTGAGAGAGCAGATAAATTAAATGCCAGCCGAAAAGTACAATGTCTCTATGATATCCACACGGAGTAAGCAACGACCTCTCACCCTCCACCAATCTGTTAGGATGAGTTTTTCTCTCTAAGATTTAGAATTGGATGTTTTCTGAGTGATTTAGGGTTTTATGAAAGCTTATGAGCGTTTTTAATGTACTACCTTTAAGTCCCCTTTTATAAAACTTAGGTAAGCCACAATCCTAGTCCTACTAGGATAATGCCTCTAAAAAATCCTAATCACACTTAATAACTCATCTTATCCTTATCGTAAAAGTAATGAGGAGAGATAGGACTTATCTATTAATGATATAATATTAGATAATAATATTATCTCATAATATAAATATTTTAATATTAGATAATTGCATATAATTATCAACTATCAAAATAATATTATCTCATAATATATTTATCTAAAATTTAATAACGTAATTATTTGATATTACTTTAATATCAAATAATATCACATAATAATAATTATATTTATTATGTGAAAAATATATTATTATTTAATAATATATATATGCACGAAAATAAGTCTAATTAATTAGATATTAATCTAATTAAAGTCTAATTAATTATTATCTTATTCCTACTCCTTTTGTGTGACCCTGTAGGTTCTTACTACGTTGACAATGACTCATTATTGAGCCATAGACAGTGAGCGGTATCTAGCAATACATTACTGTCACTCAAATAGTAAGAATGTCTATGATTCAACATCTACCTAATACATGATCAACGTTTTGCATCATAATCTCTTTTGTAATAATATCCAAATTGAATTGGAGGCATGGAATGTATCATTCTCATCAAAGTTCAATTTATATTTCTTGATACTGAGTAGACTTCAAAACAAATTATCAATATCACATATTGATCTATTTGAGCATGGCCATGCATTTTTAAGTCTTACTCAATCAAGGGGCCCAAAGATATATCTCCTTTTTATAAGAGTAATGAAATTCCATCTACATCACTCACTTCCCTCTACATGATTCGTGACACACCCAATCAACACCCTACTTATCATCCCGATTAAAGGTGACATAGGACGACATCAAAGTGAGTAACCCCTCATGTAGAGAACTGTAGTGACTTCAAGTCAAAAGACTATATGCAATTGTAACCATATGAGAACTATTAATGATACAAGTCTTATCCATACAGTATTCTCATATTGGATCAATCCAGTACATCTGTTCACTAACAATGTACTCATGTATTGACTTGATATCACATATCTATAATTCATAATCATCAATCACTATACATGCCAATCTCGATGTACTATTACTATCTCTTTCGTAATAATACTTGACTAGAGACATTTTAGGAATAGTAAAATTATTCTAGGGATAATTATTATATTAAGTTATAAATTGTGCAAAATTAATAAAATGAAAACAAAATAATATAATAATTGCATTGCCTAAAAAAAACATAATACATTGTGTATTATTTCAATCATCTATATGATTGGTTCCTAGGACACACACTAACAATCTCCCACTTGGACTAGAACCAATCACTCATGTATCTAATACCAAGTGACACAGTATGACCATCATGCTTTTTCTACACTAAAGGCTTTGTCAGTGGCTCAGCGATATTATCATCAATTGGTACTTTACATATCTTCACATCTCCTCTATCGATGATTTCTCGAATGAGATGGAAGCGCCTAAGTATATGTTTAGATCACTAGTGAGATCTAGGTTCCTTGACTTGTGCAATGGCTCCATTGTTGTCACAATAGAGATCCATTGGGTTTGCAATGCTAGGAACAACACCAAGTTCAGTAATGAACTTTTTGATCCAAACAACCTTTTTTGACGCATCAGAGGCAACAATATACTCAGCCTCTGTAGTAAAGTTAGCCTCTGTAGTAAAGTTAGCCACTGTTTCCTACTTTGAACTCTTCAGCACATAGCACCACCATTTACAACAAGTTCTTCCTCTCCTCCATATATTAAGAATGAATCCTTAGTCCTTCTCAAGTACTTAAGGATATTCTTAATGACAGTGTAGTGAGGTTCACCTAGATTTGACTGGTACCTGCTCGTCATGCTCAAAGCATACGAGACATCAGGACGAGTACATATCATGGCATATATGATAAATCCAATTGCTGATGTATATGGTATCTTATTTATGCAGTCTTTCTCATCTTGTGTCAAAGGACACTGAGCTTTGGACAAATTTATGCCATGCGACATAGGCAAAAATCCTCTTTTGGATTCTTGCATGTTAAACCGTTTTAACACTTTATCTATGTATGTACTCTGACTTAGGCTAAGCAATTTTTTTATCTATCTCTATAAATCTTAATACCTAGTATATAGGCAGTTTCACCTAAGTCTTTTGTCAAAAAATAATTCCCTAACTAAGTCTTTACTATTTGCAGTGCAAGGATATCATTTCCGATGAGTAGTATGCCATCCACATACAATATAAGGAAAACAATTATGCTCCCACTAACCTTTTTGTAAACACAAGATTCATCTTTATTTTTTATGAAACCAAATTCCTTGATTACCTCATCAAAACAAAGATTCCAACTCCGTGAAGCTTGCTTTAATCCATAAATAAATCATTGTAGCTTACATACCTTTCCAGCATTTTTAGGAGTGACAAAACCCTTGGGTTATGTCATGTACACATCCTTGAGGAGCTTTCCATTAAGAAAAGTAGTTTTGACATCCATCTGCCAGATTTCGTAATCATAAAAAGCTACAATAGCAACCAAAATCCAGATGGATTTAAGCATGGCAACTGGAGAATAGGTTTCATCATAGTCTATACCATGAACTTGCCTATAACCTTTTGCGGCTAATCATCTTTTAAAGGTTTGCACGTTACCATCCGTGTCAATTTTCTTCTTGAAAATCCATTTGCACCGAATGAGTTTTACCCCTTTGGTGGATCAACCAAAGTCCATACTTGATTAGTATACATGGAATGCATCTCAGATTTCATAGCCTCAAGCCACTTCTCAGAGTCTGGCCCTTTTATAGCTTCTTGGTAGGTTGTAGGCTCATCTTGATTCATGAGCAAAATATCGCCATTTTGAGTCACAAGAAATTCATATTTCTCGGGCTCATGGCGTATCCTACTAGATCTACGTGGGCCTTATGTTACTTGAGTTAGTTCCTGAGCCATAACATCTTGTGGTCTATGTTTAGGCTCTATTACAAGTTTAGTATTACTTTGTAAATCTTGTACTTCTTCAATTTATGCTTTCCTACCACTATTTTTCTTAAAGATAAATTCTCTTTTAAGAAAAATACCAGTTCGTGCGATAAACACTTTGCCTTCACTAGGATTATAGAAATAGTATCCTTTAGTTTCCTTTGGATATCCTACAAAGTACCACTTATCTGATTTGGGTCCAAGCTTATCAAAAACTTGACGTTTTACGTAGGCCTCACAACCCCAAATCTTCATAAAAGACAAGCTGGGACGTTTCCTAATCTATATCTCATATGGAGTCTTTTGAACCATTTTAGAAGGAACACGATTGAGCATAAAAGCAACTGTCTCTAGAGAATGTCCCCAAAAGGAAATTGGAAGATCTATATGACTATCATAGATCGTACTATGTCTAACAAGGTATGATTCCTCCTTTCTGAAACACCATTCCATTAGATAGTCATTAAATTCTTAGCTTAAGTATTCTCCACCTTGATCTGATCAAAGTGTTTTAATACTTTTACCAAGTTAGTTTTGCACTTCATTCTTGAATTCCTTGAACTTTTCAAAGGATTCTGATCTGTGTTTCATAAGATACACATATCCATATCTACTAAAATCATTAGTAAATGTAACGAAGTACTGGAAACCTCCTCTAGCAGGTGAATTAATAGGTCCACATACATCAGTATGTATAAGATTTAATATATCATTAGCCCTTTCATTGTGTCCAGTGAATGGTGCTTTAGTCATTTTACCTAGTAAACAAGATTCACATATTTCATATGATTCAAAATCAAATGAATCCAAGAATCCATCTTTATGGAGCTTGGATATGCACTTCTCATTTATATGGCCTAAATGACAATGCCAAAGATAGGTTAGATTTAAATCATTTGTTTTAAATCGCTTAGTTTTTATGTTATAGACAGGCATTTCAAGATCAAGAATATAAAGTCCATTAAACATTTGTGCATTGCAGTAAAACATTTCATTTAAATAAATTGAACAACTTTTGTCCTTTATTATAAATGAAAAACCTTTCTTGTCCAAACAAGAAACAAAAATAATATTCCTGCTGATAGCAGGCATAAAATAACAATCCTGTAATTCTATTACTAAACTATAATGTAAAGATAGATAATATGTCTTTAAGCTAGCACAGCAACTCTTGCTCCATTGCTAACTCATAAGTCCACTTCGCCTTTAGCCAAAGTCTTACTCCTTTGTAGTTCCTCCACATTTGTACAAATGTGAGAACCATATCCAGTATATAATACCCAAGATGTAGAAGTAGAAACATTAATTTCTATAACATAGATACCTGAAGCAGAAGTCTCACTTCCCTTCTTCTTTTTTAGATCTTCCAAATAGGCCTTGCAGTTTCTTTTCCAATGTCCAGTCTGACCGCAATGGAAACATGTCCCTTCCTTAGCCACACCCTCTTTTGGTTTTAGTGCAGAGGACTTAGACTTGGGCTTGCCTTTGAATTTGAAATCCTTCTTCTTTTTGCCCTTACTTTTTCCCTTACCTTTGCCCTTTTAAACCATCATTATGGTATTAGGCTTAGTCTTTTGCAAATTTTGTTCAGCAGTTCTTAACATGCTTAACAGTTGTGGCAGTGGTTTGTCAATTTCATTCATGTTGTAATTCATAATAAATTGATCATAACTCTATAGAAACGATTGCAGAATTAAGTCAGTCGCCAACTCTTGACCTAGTGGAGCACCCAATCTTTTAAAGTTCTCAACATACCCAATTATTTTGAGTACATGAGGCCCAATGGGGTTTCCTTCTACCAATTTGCACTGAAATAATGCTTTTGTCATGTCAAATCTTTCATGTCGAGCTTGGCCTTCATAAAGCTTCTTAAGATGCTCAAGCATGTCATAAGCTTTTATATTCTCATGTTGCTTCTGAAGCTCAAAGTCCATGGTAACCAACATAAGACAACTAACATCTAATGCATCATCATGATGCTTCTTATAAGCATCTTTTTAAGCTTGAGGGGCAGTAGCTTCAGGTTCTTAAGGAACAAGTTCTTCCAGGACATACATTTTTCACTCACATTTGAGAACTATCCTTAAATTCTTGTACTAGTCTAGGAAGTTTGTCCTATTCAGTTTGTCCTTCTCAAGGACCGATCGCAGTGATAAGTTATTTGATGTATTAGCCATTGATTATCTATGATAGAAATATGTAAAGTAAGTATTAAGTTTGAAACATTTAATAAGGTCTTTTATTAAATGTACCTCCCACTATTTTATTCAAATTAATAGCCCTCACTATTTATTCAGAAAGTCACATTGTCTAGACTTTCTAGTGAGTCAAGGTCCATATTTCACTAAACCTTAAGTTAGCTTTGGCTAATCACTTAAAACTTAGTTATTTAGGTAGGCAACACTTATCAATTGTATCATAGACAACTGATGTGGAATTGTTGGATCTTTTCCAAATCAGATGCAATCAAAGTAAAAAAAAGAATGATATTCCTGCCATGCTTCAGAAAAGAGGAAGAATTGGAAGCAATAAGAGATATATTTGATGCCATAAAGGTTGAATGCCCTTTGATAAGCCTTCAAGTTCATACAAGAACCTAGAGAGGAAACCCTCATAAGCAATCAACTTTTTCTCAAAATGTCTGAATCCCTAGGATAAGGAACAAGCCTCCTTATTGACTTTCTAAGCCTTAATTAATAAATGGGCTCAAATAACATCAAATAGACCTAAAATACTCTAAAGTGATGCATCACAAAATAAGTACAAATTAAAAGCCCAAATGCTATTTTAAAGCCCAAAACATTAAATAATAGAAAATAAAATGAGATGGTGCCAACTAGGACTATGGCTGATGTGGCAATGATGTGGCACCATCTTCTTGATGATGTGGTAGTGACATGGATTGTGGTTGATGTGGCAGTGATATGGGGCCACTCCTTGGAATTCATATCACTTAATGCTGATTAGCTATAATGCATATTATGATTTTGTTGTTCTCTTCTAATCTAGCTTCTTCAAGCATCCAAACTCTTTCCATAAGCTCTTGAAATCCTTCCTTGATCTTCTTAGCTTTAGCTCTTGTCATTGGACCCTCTAATGAATGTGGAAGTGCCTCTTCACTTTTGGAATTCTCATCATCCCCCCTTTCTTCAAAATGATTCGTCCTCGAATCTTCAATTCCTACATCAAAAGGAGAAAGATCAGCAACATTAAAAGAAGCACTAACATTGTATTCACCTAATAAATCTAATTTATACGCATTTTCATTGATCTTCTCCACCATTTGAAAGGGACCATCCCCTCTTGGTTGCAACTTGCTTTTTCTTTGTGCTGGAAATCTTTCCTTCCTCATATGGATCCATACCCAATCTCCTGGTTGAAATACTATCTTCTTTCGCTCTTTGTTAGCTTGTTTGGCATATTGTTGTGTCTTTTTCTTAATATTCAATCTAGCTTGCTCATGCAACTTCTGAATCACATCCGTTTTCCTTTTCCCATCTAAACTTAACCTCTCATCAATAGGTAAAGCTATCAAATCTAAAAGAGTTAAAGGATTAAAGCCATACACTATCTCAAAAGGAGAAAAATTAGTGGCAGTGTGAACACTTCTATTATATGCAAACTCAACATGAAGCAAGTATTCCTCCTAACTTTTTAAGTTCTTTTGAATTAAGGAGCATAATAAAGTACCTAATGTTCTATTCATTACCTCAGTTTGTCCATCAGTTTGAGGATGACAAGTCATTGAAAAGAGCAACTTTATCCCTAACTTAGCCCACAAGACTTTCCAAAAATAGCTCAAGAACTTGGTATCTCTATCTGAAACAATGCTCCTTGGCACTCCATGCAATCTCACAACTTCCTTGAAGAAAATATTTGCTATGTTCATGGCATTATCCATCTTGTGACAAGGTATAAAATGGGCCATTTTTGAAAACTTGTCAACAACAACAAACATAGAAACTTTGCCATTCTTTGTCCTTGGTAAACCTAGCACAAAATCTATAGAAATATCAGTCCAAGGTTCACTAGGAATAGGAAGTGGAATATAAAGACCATGAGGTAAAACTCTAGATTTAGCCTCTTTACATGTAATACAATTAGCGCAATATTTTTCTACATCATGTTTCATGCTAGGCCAAAAGAAATGCTCACTCAATATGTCTAGAGTTTTCCTAATCCCAAAATGCCTCATAAGACCTCCACCATGGGACTCTCTTACAAGCAATTCCCTAAGAGATCCTCTAGGCACACATAGTTTATTCTCTTTAAACAAGAAACCTTCATGCCTATAGAATTTCTCAAAGGATTTCTTTTCACAAGCTTCAAAAATAGTGCCAAAATCAAGATCATTCCCATACAAATATTTAATGTGTTCAAAACCTAACAACTTGGATTGCAAAGTAGAGATAAGAAGATACCTTCATGATAACGCATCAGCAACTACATTATCTTTACCTTGCTTGTATTGTATGACATTTGGGAATGTTTCAATAAATTCAATCCACCTTGCATGCCTCCTATTTAGCTTTCCTTGGCTCTTTAAGTATTTCAAGAATTCATGATCCGTGTGAATCACGAATTCCTTTGGCCACAAATAATGTTGCCAAGTTTCCAAAGCACAAACCAAAGCATAAAGCTCCTTGTCATAAGTGGGATAATTAATAGCCACTCCACTTAACTTCTCACTAAAGTAAGCAATGGGCTTCTTCTCCTGCATCAAAACAGCTCCAATACCCACACTAGAGGCATCACATTCAATTTCAAATGTTTTAGTAAAATTTGGAAGAGTAAGTAAAGGGGTTGAACTCAATCTATCTTTCAACATGTTAAATGCACTCTCTTGCTCTTCTCCCCAATGAAACTCAACATTCTTTTTCACTAACTCATTCAAGGGGGCAGCTATAGTACTAAAATCCTTGACAACTCTTCTATAAAAGCTAGCTAACCCATGAAAACTTCTCACCTCACTTGCACTCTTAGGGGTAGGCCATTCCCTAATTACTCTCACTTTTTCTTAATCCATCTCAATTCCCTCACCACTAATAACATAACCCAAGAATACAATTTTTTCCAAACAGAATGAACATTTTTCAATGTTTGCATGCAATTTTTCATCTTTCAAAACTTGTAAAACAAATTTTAAATGTAACACATGCTCATCCACACTCTTACTATATATGAGGATATCATCAAAATATACAACCACAAATTTCCTAATAAAAGGGCGTAAAACATGGTTCATCAATCTCATAAAAGTGCTCGGTGCATTAGACAAACCGAAAGGCATTACAAGCCACTCATATAAACCATGTTTTGTTTTAAAAGCAGTTTTCCATTCATCACCTTGTTTCATCCTTATTTGATAATACCCTTGTTTCAAATCAATTTTTGAAAATACACAAGACCCATGCAACTCATCAAGCATATCATCAAGTCTAGGGATAGGATATTTATACTTGATAGTGATTTTATTAATTGGCCGGCAATCAACACACATTCTCCAAGTTCCATCCTTCTTGGGCACCAACAAAACTGGTATCGCACATGGACTCATGCTTTCCCTTATGTATCCCTTTGACATGAGGTCATCCACTTGTCTTTGAATTTCTTTTTCTTCTTCTGGATTAGTCCTATATGTGGGACGGTTTGGAATTGAAGCTCTCGGAATGAAATCAATTTAGTGCTCAATATCCCTCTTGGGTGGTAACTCTTTTGGAGCCTCCTTTGGGAATACATCATCAAATTCCTGCAAAACAGATGAAATAGAACAAGGTAAAACAAGGTTATTTTGGTTAGTGTTTACATTGGCTTCCTTGTACATGAGAAGGAATATTAGCTTAGAAGAATAATAAGCACTCCTCACATCACTTGCCTTAGCAAACACACTTAACTTTTCTTTTCCTTGTTTTGATGACTCTCCTCTCTCATGTTTTCTCTCTTTCTTTTCACTCACACTCTTATTCTTTTTATCTCTCTTATTCTGGTCTACACTCTTTTTCCCTTTTTCTTTCTCTTCTCTCTTCTTTTGCATCATCATTTGATCTTCATAAATTTGTTTTGGAGTTAAAGGCCTAAAGGAGAACTTCTTTCCATCTTTGAGAAGCTTGTATTTGTTGAGAACACCATCATGAGTAACTTGTCTATCAAATTGCCATGGCCTCCCAAGCAAAAGATGGCAAGCATGCATGGGAACCACATCACAAAGAATCTCATCATGGTACCTCCCAATAGAAAAAGAGACTAACACTTGTTTATTCACTTTCAACTCCCCATTTTCATTCAACCATTGAAGCTTGTAAGGGGTAGGGTGCTATAAAGTGGGTAAACTTAACTTTTTAACCAAGGTAATGCTAGCCATATTAGTACAACTCCCACTATCAATGATAACTTGGCAAGCCTTTCCTTGGATGTTGCACCTTGTATGAAAAAGGTTTTCTCTTTGATTCTCACTCTCCTCCTTAATTTGCACATTTAAGGCTCTCCTACTCACCAATGCACCTCCATCAAAAAGATCCTCACTACTCATATTATCTTCATCGGATAAAGTACCTTGTTCTTTCTCACTTGTAGAATCTCATTCCCCATTGTCTTTGATCACCATAAGCCTTTTGTTTGGACAATTACTAGCAATATGTCCTCTTCCCAAGCATTTAAAAAACTTCATGTTGGAATGTTTCTAATTCTCCTCCACTTTGTTTTTGCCCTTAGAAGATTCATCTTTTGATTTTGAAGAGAATTCAGATTTGAACTTGCTTCCTCTTTCCTCCTTCTTGTCACTCTTCTTAACCCAAGACTTCCATGGAGAGTTTGATTGTGAATTATATTTAGATGAACTCCTTCTTTTGAGTTGCCTTTCCATTTTCATAGCCAAGTGTACTAACTCCTCCAAGGATGCATAGTGTTGTAACTCCACCACATTAGCAATGTCTCTATTCAATCCATGGAGAAATCTAGTCATAGTTGCTTCTTGACCTTCTTCCACATTAGCTCTTGTCATAGTGATTTCCATTTCCTTGTGATAATCCTTAACACTCTTAGCCCCTTAAATCAGACTTTGCAATTTTTAATGCAAATCCCTTTGGTAATAGTTAGGGACAAATCTTCTTTTCATGACTGATAAGTGCACAAATACACCTAAATTCTATGTGTTTCATCCACTTATTTACTTAGTATTTTGTGCAAATTGATTGAAAAGGACACTTAGATGCTCTATATTTTGTTTTCAGGTCATGAAATGACACATATGAGCATTAGAAAAGAATCCAGAGGCAAAATCATTCAAATCATGAAGCATTGAAGCAAGATTGTTCACTCAGCAAAGAACACGGGCCGTGTTTAACCCCGTGTTCATGGCCGTGTTTCATTCTAGACAGCTTCGAGACTTCACTGAGTCATCCAGAGAAGAACACGGGTGTGAACACAGGCCGTGTCACACCCCGTGTATCTTTCTGCCATTCGCTTCTGAAGAACACGGGGGGTGTCACATCCCGTGTAATATGCTGATCAGTCTTCGTTGAAGAACACGGGGTAGAACATGGGCCGTGTACTACCCCGTGTACAATACTGCTTGACAATTCATAGGAGAACACGGGGCGTGTCACACAACATGTTTCTTGCTGCTCAAACTTTCGTTGAGAAACACGGGGTACAACACGGGCCGTGTTGAACCCCGTGTACATCAAAAATATAAGTTTTGCGCGAGATCTTGCAGAGGAAGGAGGAGAAACTGAGAATTAACAAGGAGAGCTGCTGGGAGAAGCCCTAGGAGAGACCCAAACTCACTAAAGGCATCATCTAGCGTGGATTCAAGCAAGAAATTTGTAGATCTTCATGGACTGTTTGACTTCCTTCTCTGTTTTCTTATTTTCTTCTGATCTTGTAATGTTCTCACACTAAACCTTTGTGCTTAGCTTAGGTGAACTTGTTCATGGAGTTATGGAACTGAATTTTATATAATCTAGCTTGATTTACTGTTGAATTATGATTTGATTTTGCTGTTTTGTCTGGAACAAGCCAATATATCCGGAATATTGGATTTGTGTTATGGATTAATTGATTCTAGGTTGAAATGACCAATTAATTAATCGGATCTTGCATGATCATTGGGAATATCAATTAGACTTAGAAATTAAGCTGATTGTATTCTTTTGCACAGGATGAAATGTCCAAGAATGGATTCTAAGCAAGTTAATGCAACCTAGATGAGTGATTACTAGAGTAATTCTGGGCACTTAATCTTTGGTTAGTAGCTAGTAGCCTTGCAATGAGGTATAGCTTAATTTTGGTAATCCAGCAATCATAATTAACAGTAAACTAAGTTAGAGAAGTAAATTCATTCCATAATGAAGTGTACAAGGGATCCTTAAGCTAAGTACGCTTTTATTCCATTGAATCAGACCTTATTTTGATAGCTAAGCTCTGTTTTTACAACTTATTCTTGATTCACACTATCAATTGATCTGCCTACATAATTTTACTTAAGATTAGTTAGTACTCAACCTACAATCCCTGTGGAGAACGATAATCTTTTATACTATAACTCGACTTAAACCGTGCACTTGCGGAATTTAGAGGTCAAGTTTTTAACGCCGTTGCCGGGGATTGTATCCAGTTAATATTAACCACAAGTTTTAAGTGAATTAGACTAGGCAATTCTTTTTCCTTTACTTCATAATTCCTCTTGTTTTGATTTTTCTTACTTTTTTTTTTATACAACATTTCTTTCTCACCTTGTTCTATTTTAGTGCTACTTAATCATTTTGCAGAAAATCTATTATATGCGAAGAAGAAGTCTAGACGGAATTCTTGACTTAGATCTAGAAATTGAAAGAACTTTGCATAAGAGAAGAAGAGCGCAAACATCAGTTCACATCCAAGAAATCCATACTGAACCAGTAATTCAAGACATGGACAATAGATCACTTCGAGAGTTTGCAGCACCCGATGCCACTGGTCTTCAATCCAGCATACGAAGGCCCGCTGTTGAGGCAAACAACTTTGAATTGAAGCCAGCCTTGTTGTCTATAGTGCAGCAAAACCAATTCGGTGGATTGCCAATGGAGGATCCCAACCTCCACATCCAGATCTTCCTAGAATATTGTGATACAATAAAGATCAACGGTGTACAAGCGGATGCCATCAAACTTAGACTCTTCCCTTTCTCCTTGAGGGATAGAGCAAGAGCTTGGTTGCATTCTTTACCAGCCGGATCAATTACCACATGGGAGGAGCTACTGAGGGCTTTCCTATCAAGATACTTTCCTCCAAGCAAGACTGCATAATTGAGGAACGAGATTACTGCATTTTCTCAGAGGGAAGGAGAATCCCTGTTTGATGCTTGGGATAGATACAAAGAGCTATTAAGGCTGTGTCCACATCACGGATTAGAAAAATGGCTTGTCCTTCACACCTTCTACAATGGTCTGAATTACAACACTAGACTTACTGTGGATGCTGCTGTTGGAGGTGCTCTGATGAATAAAAGACTAGATGAAGCTTATGAGCTGATTGAAAACATGGCTTTGAACCATTATCAATGGTCAAATGAGAGGGGACCATCAAGAAAAGCAGCAGGGAAGTATGAATTAGATGCCTTTAGTCATTTATCTGCTAAAGTAGATGCATTAGGAAGTTTAGGCAGCAAGGTAGATGCTCTAATGGCTAAATTTGACAAATTTCATGTTAACAGTGTGAATACAACAGGTGCTACTGACATTGCTTGTGAGATTTGTGGAATTACAGGGCATGTTGCAGTTGAATGCACCTTGGGCCAAGACTTTACTGAGCAAATGAATTATGTGAACAACAGTGGTTTTGGACAGAAAAATCAAAGTGAACCATTTGGAAACTCTTATAATCCATCATGGAGGAATCATCCAAATTTCTCCTACAAGCCCACCCAACCATACAACACACAAACCACCACCAATAGACCATCACCACCCGGTTTCCAAGGTCAAAGATCATACAATCCACCAGCCCAACCATCCTCTACTGCAAAATTAGAAGGCCTCTTGGAGAAATTTCTTATTTCTCAAGAGAAGACCAATGAGGAATTTAGACAACATGGAAGACACATGGAAGATTCAATTAGGCAACTGTCTTCTAAGGTAGATTCCTTGGCCACTCATGGAAAGATGCTGGAAACTCAGATTGCTCAACAAGCTTCTGCATCTTCTTCAAGAGCTTATGGCCAACTCCCTGCTCAACCTGAATCAAATCCTAGGGAGCATTGCAACGCAATAACTCTTAGGAGTGGAAAATTATTGAATGATACAATTGCCACTCAAGAAAGTAAAAAAGAGATAAGTGTAGGGGGGAAGCCAAAAGAAAGCAACAAGGCCTCAATTCCTATTGTAGCTGAAGGGGAATTACTAGACAAGTCCAAATATGTCCCTCTGGAACCGTACAAACCGCCTATCCCTTATCCTCAAAGATTGGCCAAGGCTAAACTGGATAAGCAGTTTGGAAAGTTCTTGGAATTGCTGAAGAAATTGTACATCAATATTCCCTTCACTGACACACTTTCACAAATGCCTTCCTATGCTAAATTTCTGAAGGACATTCTCTCCAACAAGAGGAAGTTAGAGGAGCATGAAACTGTGGCTTTGACTGAGGAGTGTAGCGCCATCATTCAAAATAAACTACCTCCTAAGCTAAAGGATCCAGGAGGCTTCTCCATTCCTTGCGTGATAGGAAATATCCCTATTGATCGGGCATTATGTGACTTGGGAGCGAGTGTGAGTCTCATGCCACTGTCAGTTGCTAAAAGATTAAACATAGAGGAGATGAAGCCCACCACGGTTTCACTTCAACTAGCCGACCTCTCAGTCAAATATCCAGTAGGTATTCTTGAGGATATACCTATCAAAGTGGGTAAGTTTTTTATACCTATTGACTTTGTTGTCCTTGAGATGGAAGAGGATGCTCAAATCCCTATTATCTTAGGTAGACCATTTCTTGCCACTGCTGGAGCTTTAATTGATGTCAAACATGGAAAACTTTCATTATGTATTGGGGATGAAAAGGTTGAATTTAATTTGAATGACTCAATTAAGTTACCTATTTGTAAAGCTTCAATATGCAGGATAGATGTGCTAGACAAAATTGTAAAAGACAGCCCTCTAATGGGGAGCCTTCAAGATCCAATTGAAGCTTATCTAGTAAAAGATGAAATTGCTGAAAATGAGAAGGTTGCTGAATATGCGGAATTTTCAAAGGCAAGCCCACCACTTGATGGTAAGAGATTGAAGAATTATGTTGCTGGGCCACCAATAATGGAAGCACCAGACTAATAAAGAAACAGGGGTCGAGCTTATGATCTTAAACAAGCGCTTCTTGGGAGGCAACCCAAGCTTATTTTTCTATTTTGTTGCTTTTAATTCTTAGTTTTCCACTTTTCAATCTGAGTTTCTGAGTAATTGAGGCATTTAAGTCATTAAGTGTTTATGTAGGATGTTTATTTTTGCATGTGGACTCTGTCTTTGAGGTAGATTAGGCATGAATGTATGTTTGTTGTTTGATTTCTTGCACAGAGGGCTAAAAACACAGCCCAATGAGAAACACGGTGTACAACACGGGCCGTGTAGTATCCCGTGTTCCTCGTTGTCTGGCCAATTTAAAAGAACTTCTGATTTTCATTGCGTTCCATAGAGAAACACGGTGTTGAACACGGACCGTGTACAACCCCGTGTTCCTCACTGTCTGGTTCACATAAAAACTTTGTGATTTTCTTGCACTCTTGATATTAATATCTGTAATAACTAATAGTCTATTTTTCTAAGTATTGTCTATTCTTTCTTCTAGATTCCAGCCTCCTCTCTCTCTCTCTCTCTCCCACTCTATCTCTACTTCTGGATCTCCCTGCGGTATACTAGGCCACCATACTCCACATGTCAGGGAAGTTTCCGTTCCCCAACTGTTTTCTATCTCTTTTCCCATTTACTATTGTGTACATTGAGGACAATATCCAATTTTAAGTGTGGGGGAGCAGTGTTTTGCAATGCTTTGCACTTGAACTTGCTTGAATGATTTAGAGTACTGAAATTTGCTCCAATTTCAATGATATATAAAAAAAATGATGAAATGATGAAAATAAATAATAGTAATAATAATAATAATAAAATGTAAGACAATTCATTGAATAAAGTGATTGATTCATGCCTTACTTCTTTAATGAATATTTGGCAACTTGATAAGAAAAATTTAAAGCTTGAAGCTAAGAGCAATGAGCATAATTGACCCTTGTGAGATTTGAGCCTTTTGAGGTATTTTCTCATTACAAATTAAAGCTCATTTTTCTTCTTGAGGGATTATGTCATCACTCTTGTCTTTGTGCTCTAGAACTTGCATTTTCTCTTTTTGAGGCTACATTTTATGTATTTTGCATGTCAAATATGATGAGGCCATGTTTCTTTACCCTTCTTTTTATTTGTTTGGCCTATTTGAATCCTTTTCTTTAATTTTCCCTAAAACTTTTTCCCTAGCTAGCCACTTTGAGCCTTGGACCCTCATTTCTAGCCTAGCTATACCATGTTCATCCAAAGCCACTACCTAAGTGAACTTGAACCTTAGAGTTTGAGAGGACTTAGACACATTTTATAAGTTTGGCTATTTTTGAGGTCCTTACTTAGTGTTGCTAGTTGGATAAGTTGATGTATAACTTTGGTTGTTAAATAAAATAAAAAAAGAAACAATCAAACAAATAATAATAAAAAAAAGGAAGTAACAAATCACCATAAAAAAAATGGTGTCAATTAAATAATTTGGGAAGAAGAAAAGGAAGAAAAGCTTGTTATGAATGAATAAAAAAAAATGTTGTGTTTGCTGATTTATTTGTATAAAAAAAAATGATGATGAATGAAATAATGAAAACCAAAAGGAGAAGAATGGAGGTTGAAGCAAAGGTGGAAGCAAGCTATCAAGCTGAGTAATGGAACTTGACAATGGTCAAATTCATGACCAATGTGTCTTTTTCCTTCAAACTCATGGTTCTATCACTTTTGACCCTTTTGTTGTTCCTTCCCCCTATCCTCACCCTTTTTCCTAATAAAGCCCTCTGATTTGCATGCATTTTACATTATAGTAGTGGAGATTAGAGTTTGTGCAAGCATATGGTAGCATTAAGTCATGAGTTGATTGACTTGAGAGTATACACAAGCCTTGTTTTGAGAGTGAGAGTAAACACTTTACCTGTGAGGCTATTCTCTTTTGCTTCTATGCTAAGAATTGACTTATTTAGTTGCCTTATTTTCATTTAGTTACTTGGCATGACTTGATCCTAATCTTTGATTTGTTGAATGATTGCCTGATTTAAAAAAAAAAAGAAGAGGAAAAGAAGAAAAAGAAGTGAATAAAATTGGAGTAGATTTTCTTGTTCTTTTACTTCCTTGCTCGAGGATGAGCAAGATTCAAGTGTGGGGGAATTGATAAGTGCACAAATACACCTAAATTCTATGTGTTTCATCTGTTGGTAATTCGGATTATCACATGCAGCGGAATTTTAAATTTTGATCCGAATTCTACCTAGGATCCATGCAAAAAGCATGAGTCAATGATTAGGGTTTTACCTATTGGGCACTCGTGTTTCTACTGATCAAAACTTGAGAGCGGATGAATCAAACGCCGGCCGGAAGGTACAGCGTCTCTACGGTATCCACACGGAGTGAACAACGACCTCTCACCCTCCACGCGTCTGCTAGGATGCGTTTTTCTCTCTAAGAATTAGGATTGGATGTTTTTGAGTGATTTAGGGTTTATATGGAAGCTTAAAACGTGATTATTAAGTGCTGCCCTCAAGTCCCTTTTTATAGAACTTAGGCAAGCCATAATCCTAGTCCTACTAGGATAATGCTTCCAAAATCCTAATCACACTTAACAACTCATCTTATCCTTATCCTAGAGATAATGGGAAGAGATAAGACTTATCTATTAATTATCTAATATTAGATAATGATATTATCTCATAATATAAATATCTTAATATTAGATAATTGCATATAGTTATCAAATATCAAAATAATATTATCTCATAATATATTTATCTAATATCTGATAAGATAATTACTTGATATTACTTTAATATCAAATAATATCACATAATATATATATATATATATATATATATATATATATATATAAAACGTGAATTTATTATTCTTAATAATATATATGCACGAAAATAAGTCCAATTAATTGGATATTAATATAATTAAAGTCCAATTAATTATTGTCTTATTCCTACTCCTTTTGTGTGACCCTGTAGGTTCTTACTACGTTGACAATGACTTATTATTGAGCCATAGACAGCGAGCGGTATCTAGCAATACATCACTGCCACTCAAGTAGTAAGAATGTCTGTGATTCGACATCCACCTAATACATGATCAACGTTTTACATCATGACCCTTTTGTAATAATATCCAAATTGAACTGGAGGCATGGAATGTGTCATCCTCGTCAATGTTCAATTTATATTTCTTGATACTGAGTAGACTTAAAATAAATAATTAATATCACATATTAATTCAACTGAGCATGGCCATGCATTTCTAAGTCTCACTCAATCAAGGGGCCCAAGGATATTTCTCTTTTATACAAGAGTAACAAAATCCCATTTACATCACTCACTTCCCTCTGCATGATTTATGACACACCCAATCAATGCCCTACTTGTCACCTGATTAAAGGTGACATAGGACAATATTAAAGTGAGTAATTTCTCATGTAGGGAACCGTAGTGACTTCAGGTCAAAGGTTTATGTGTAGTTGTGATCATATGAGAATAACTTATGACACGTTTATCCATGCAATATTCTCATAGTGGGTCAGTCCAGTACATTGTTCACTAGCAATGTACTCATGTATTGACTTGATATCACATATCCATGATTCGTAATCATCAGTCACTATACATGCTAGTCTCGATGTATTATTACTATCCTTTTCATAATAATACTTGACTAGGGGCATTTTAGGAATAGCAAAGCTATTCCAAGAATAATTATTATATTAAGTTATAAATTGCGCATAATAATAATAAAAACAAAATATAATAATTAAATTGCCTAAAACATAATACATTGTATATAACTTCAATCATCAATATGATTGGCTCTAGGACATACACCAACATCATCCACTTATTTACTTAGTATTTTGTGCAAATTGATTGAAAAGGACACTTAGATGCTCTATATTTTGTTTTCAGGTCATGAAATGACACATATGAGCATTAGAAAAGAATCCAAAGGCAAAATCATTCAAATCATGAAGCATTGAAGCAAGATTGTTCACTCAGCAAAGAACACGGGCCGTGTTTAACCCCGTGTTCATGGCTGTGTTTCATTCTGGACAGCTTCGAGACTTCACTGAGTCATCCAGAGAAGAACACGGGTGTGAACACGGGCCGTGTCACACCCCGTGTATCTTTCTGCCATTCGCTTCTAAAGAACACGGGGGGTGTCACATCCCGTGTAATATGCTGATCAGTCTTCGTTAAAGAACACGGGGTAGAACATGGGCCGTGTACTACCCCGTGTACAATACTGCTTGACAATTCGTAGGAGAACATGGGGCGTGTCACACAACGTGTTTCTTGCTGCTCAAACTTTCGCTGAGAAACACGGGGTACAACACGGGCCGTGTTGAACCCCGTGTACATCAAAAATATAAGTTTTGCGCGAGATCTTGCAGAGGAAGGAGGAGAAACTGAGAATTAACAAGGAGAGCTGCTAGGAGAAGCCCTAGGAGAGACCCAAACTCACCAAAGGCATCATCTAGCGTGGATTCAAGCAAGAAATTTGTAGATCTTCATGGACTGTTTGACTTCCTTCTCTATTTTTTTGTTTTCTTCTGATCTTGTAATGTTCTCACACTAAACCTTTGTGCTTAGCTTAGGTGAACTTGTTCATGGAGTTATGGAACTGAATTTTATATAATCTAGCTTGATTTACTGTTGAATTATGATTTGATTTTGCTGTTTTGTCTGGAACAAGCCAATATATCCGGAATATTGGATTTGTGTTATGGATTAATTGATTCTAGGTTGAAATGACCAATTAATTAATCGGATCTTGCATGATCATTGGGAATATCAATTAGACTTAGAAATTAAGCTGATTGTATTCTTTTGCACAGGATGAAATGTCCAAGAATGGATTCTAAGTAAGTTAATGCAACCTAGATGAGTGATTACTAGAGTAATTCTAGGCACTTAATCTTTGGTTAGTAGCTAGTAGCCTTGCAATGAGGTATAGCTTAATTTTGGTAATCCAGCAATCATAATTAACAATAAACCAAGTTAGAGAAGTAAATTCATTCCATAATGAAGTGTACAAGGGATCCTTAAGCTAAGTACGCTTTTATTCCATTGAATCAGACCTTATTTTGATAGCTAAGCTCTGTTTTTACAACTTATTCTTGATTCACACTATCAATTGATCTGCCTACATAATTTTACTTAAGATTAGTTAGTACTCAACCTACAATCCCTGTGGAGAACGATAATCTTTTATACTATAACTCGACTTAAACCGTGCACTTGCGGAATTTAGAGGTCAATGACAAACTTCAAGTCTTCCTAAGTTGTTATGGGTCTTTCCCTCTCTCTCCTTACATCTATCATCAATTTATCCCACTAAACAATCGCATAATTAGAGAATTCTGTAACAGCAAGCTTTACCTTCTTTTCTTACGAATAATTGTGACAATCAAATATCAATTCCATCTTCTTTTCCCATTCAAAATAAGCTTCAGGATCATTTCTTCCTTAGAATGATAGGATTTTCATCTTAATGCTATCAAGATTGGTATCTACCCTTACTCTTCTAACATGTCTCCTTTCACCTCTTCTTCTCTCATCCTCATTTGAGCTATCTGATCTCTCACTTCTACCCTCAAAATTTTTAACTCCTTCATCTCTCACATGCCTATCATTTTGTCTTCTTTCTGCTTCAATCCCTCTAATCCTCTCATTCATTCTAGCAATTTGTTCATTCAATCTCTCAAATTGTTGAAACATAGCTCTCATAGTGAAATCTAGATTCTCAGGTTGGAAAGTATTGTTATCACTTCCTCCTTATATTGTTAATGATTAAACCTGCAAGAAAAGGTTAGATAAAAAAAAGGACCTTACAAAACCACACTTCTCACTTGATTTAAGGGCACTCACACTTGTGTTTACACTGTAATTTAGGCTTTTATCCTCAAATGATCTCATACACTCTTGCCTTTTCTCACTCCTTTCTTTTCCTCTCTTGTGGTGCTTTTGGAACTAAAATGACACAACTAGCAGAAATCCAACAATTGTAGCTATCACTATCTCAAATTGAATGCCAATAAAAGGTGACAGCACAATAACAACATGGCAGCATGGAATTAATACAATTGAACTCTAAGAAGAAAGGGAAAATAAAAACAAAGACTTAAGGACACAAAAAATGAGAAGTAATAACTTAGAATAATAAGAGGTGCTGATTTTAGAATTCAAGTAATTGAAAGAGACAATGAACAATTAATGTCAAAATGAGAAGTTCAAGTGTAATTAGAGCATGTCAAGAATTAACAATAACTACAAGCAAACAACTACTTTTCTTTTGAATGTGTTCCAATTTGTTTTCAACAATTCAGCACTTTATTTTTCTTACCTCTACTTTGCAGTTTGCCTTTTGATTCACTAACTTGGCTTTTCTCCTTTGTTTCTTGTTGTTTTTGTTCTTTTGATTCACATGTTTTTCCCTTTGTAACTCAATACAAACAGTACCAATTTAGCACTAGTTTTTGCTGATTGCAAGGATATCACACAATTCAAAGTTAGTGCTCTTTGCTTTGCTTTAATCAATTACTATATTCAATTATAGTACTTTGATATTGTGCTATTAGAATATGGCAATTAGCTATTGCAAGCTGAACTTCTTCACTTTAAACTTTTAACAAACATGTTCAATGCACCTTTCATTTACTATGCCAACAGAAATATTTAGACCAAATTTTGAGTTCAACAATAGCAAACAACACAAAAATGAAAAATGTGACTAACTATCAAAGCAAATTCAGACCTACAATTGACTTAGATAACTTATCAAACACATGGAAGGAAGAAAGGAAGAATAACATAAATTTGACAAAATGGTCAATCAAAACACAAAAATTGGACACAAACCTATCCAAAAATGAAATGAATACAAAAACCAAATCAAAACAAGAAAGAAATGAAGATTTAGGATATAAAATGTGGTGAACAGTGTTATGAACAATACGAAAACAGTACGATGAATAGTGATGGTGGCGTGAACAGTAACGAAAATTAAAAAGAGAAGTGAAACCTGAATTTGGAAACCTTGCTCTGAATACCAAATGATGTGGAATTGTTGGATCTTTCCTAAATCAGATGCAATCAAAGTAAAAAAAAGAATGATATTCCCGCCATGCTTCAGAAAAAAGGAAGAATTGGAAGCAATAAGAGATATATTTGATGCTACAAAGGTTGAATGCCCTTTGATAAGTTTTCAAGTTTATACAAGAACCTAGAGAGGAAACCCTCATAAGCAATCAGCTTTTTCTCAAAATGTCTGAATCCCTAGGATAAGGAACAAGCCTCCTTATTGACTTTCTAAGCCCTAATTGATAAATGGGCTCAAATAACATCAAATAGGCTTAAAATACTCTAAAGTGATGCAGCATAAAATAAGTACAAATTAAAAGCCCAAATGCTATTTTAAAGCCCAAAACATTAAATAATAGAAAATAAGATGAGATAGTGCCAACTAGGACTATGGCTGATGTGGCACCATCTTCTTGATAATGTGGCAGTGACATGGATTGTGGCTGATGTGGTGATGATGTGGCGGTGATGTGGGGCCACTCTTTGGAATTCATATCACTTAGTGCTAATTAGCTATAATGCATATTATGATTTTTTTGTTCTCTTCTAATCTAGCTTCTTCAAGCATCCAAACTCTTTCCATATGCCTTTGAAATCCTTCCTTGATCTTCTTAGCTTTAGCTCTTGTCATTGGACCCTCTAATGAATGTGGAAGTGCCTCTTCACTTTTGGAATTCTCATCATTAACTCTTGGATAGTTGGGTGAACAACACTTTTTCTAGTCCATCTTATGAATTAAAACCCAACTCTATGCCTCTAAGTCTTAATCCTATTGAGATATCCTAGTTAAGTCGGACCCAATGTTTAACATTCGGATATCACTATTATCCCGTCGTGTCTCACCAAGATAAACAAGATACTTTGCTTTGGTAAATTTACCTTATGTCGATCAAGGCCTTGACGAGTGTCAAGCATTGGAAGGCATCGTTTAACTATTACTGACTTAATATTTCATATGAGGGATTTTAATTTAATCATTATCAGATCTCACCATATCTAGCCTATTTATTCATGCAATATATCTAGCATATCTCATACATCATATAAAGTAAATGAATAAAATAGACTATTGTATATCACATATTAAGCAATGGATAAAACTATCATATAACAGGAACTTATGCTATCATATAGTAAATGCATGCTCATCAATATCATCACATAATATAGAAATCAAAATGTCACATACTATGGCCCAAAATTCTATTTTCTAATAATATTCCTAAACTAACTCCTTAGCTTCTTCTTGTCCCATAGCTCCTGAGCTTCTCCTCATTCCAAGCAAAGGTTGCTGCATTGTGATTACAATTTTGTAACAAAAACCCTGAGTTACATTCGAGGGGAGTGAGATAAGAAAAGAATATATATTAGAAAAATAAAGGAAGACACGACACGCAGATCATATTTAAAATTCATCCATAAAAACTCCAAGGGCCATACTATGCAACACATTCATGCATCATATGTAATAATTGCTAAGAAATATATGTAACCAAGATAATCAGGATGATTGACATATATATTTCATAACATAATCATAAAAAAAAATCATGTTCTGAAACAGTGCCTTAAGAACAAAAATGATTTTTGAATGCTACACAGAGTTAGCACGGATTGAATTCATTTGACATTTAGATTACAATTTTTCTGTCAACAATTGACACATCCTCAAGTCGAACAATTCAACCATATGATTAACATTCAAATCATAGTTTCAAAATAGGATTTACATCCAAACACTTTGAATAATTTTAATCATACCAAAATAGATCCAATCGTGTTCAAATAAACTAAAGCATACATATACCTTATAAACCAGATTTAACTTAATCAAATTAAACAAATTTAAACAAATCCTTACAAGTTCAGAATTAATCATATTAATTCTATGTTGACTAGGTTATATGCTTTAAATGCAGAGAACATCACATATTCGAATAGATTCAAGGGTTTATCATATGAAAACTCAAAATTAAATACTAATCCAGAACGCATATATATATATCACCCATATACAACTTGACTTAAGGATTAAGTTTCATTAATTCTGATTCATAACAGAACCTCCTTACATTAAAAAATAATTTTCATGTATTAAATCATGTACACATAATTAATCCTATTAGTTCTTATTAAAACAAAACCCAGAATCAATCACAGAAGCAAATCCAAATTCAAATCACAAACACAGAATTACGCATGAAACAAATTTGAATATGAAGCAGAAAAAATGCATAATCAGATTCATACAATTAATCTCATCAATTGATAATTAGATTTGAAATTCAGATCATATATATCATATATATATATATATATATCTACGAAATCAGAACCATACATGAGTTTGCAAATATCTCATATACATCTAGTTTAAACAGAAAATGATTTGATATTAATTTATCACATAAACATTCATCAAAACGTGTAACTTCTAATTTAAATTGAAACAGATTTGACATATATTTATCATATAAATATTCATCAAAAGTGGTAAAACACATAATCAGAGCTATGTTTTTGTAAGAAGCTTTGATGCCATTGTTAGAATTCGGATTATCATACGCAGCAGAAATTCAAAATTTAATTTGAATTCTACCTAGGATCCATGCAAAAAATATAAATCAATGATTAGGATTTTACCTATTGGGCACTCGTGTTTCTACTGATCAAAACTTAAAAGAGTGGATGAATTAAACGTCGATCGGAAGGTACAGCGTCTCTACAGTATCCACACGAAGTGAACAATGACCTCTTACCCTTCACGAATCTGCTAGGATGCATTTTTCTCTCTAGGATTTAGGATTGGATGTTTTCTGAGTGATTTAGAGTTTTATAGAAGCTTATAAGCATTTTTAAAGTGCAGCCCTCAAGTCTCCTTTTATAGAACTTAAGCAAGCCACAATCCTAGTCCTACTAGAATAATGCCTCCAAAAAATCCTAATCACACTTAACAACTCATCTTATCCTTATCTTAAAAATAATAAGGAGAGATAGGACTTATCTATTAATGATCTAATATTAGATAATAATATTATCTCATAACATAAATATCTTAATATTAGATAATTGCATATAGTTACTAAATATTAAAATAATATTATCTCATAATATATTTATCTAAAATATGATAACGTAATTATTTGATATTACTTTAATATTAAATAATATCACATAATAATAATTATATTTATTACGTGAAAAATATATTATTATTTAATAATATATATATGCACGAAAATAAGTCCAATTAATTATATATTAATCTAATTAATTATTATCTTATTCTTACTCCTTTTGTGTGACCCTATAGGTTCTTACTACGTTGATAATGACTCATTATTGAGCCATAGACAGTGAGCGGTATCTAGCAATACATCACTACCACTCAAGTTGTAAAAATGTCTGTGATTCGACATCCACCTAATACATGATTAACGTTTTGCATCATAATACCTTTTGTAATAATATCCAAATTGAACTGGAGGTATCGAATGTGTCATCCTCATCAAAGTTCAATTTATATTTCTTAATACTGAGTAGACTTCAAAATAAATGATCAATGTCACATATTGATCTATTTGAGCATGGTTATGCATTTATAAGTCTTACTCAATCAAGGGACCCACAGATATATCTCCTTTTTATAAGAGTAACAAAATTCTATCTACATCACTCACTTCCCTCTGCATGATTCATGACACACCCAATCAACGCCTTACTTGTCATCCCGATTAAAGGTGACATAGGACGATATCAAAGTGAGTAACCCCTCATGTAGAGAACCGTAGTGACTTCAGGTCAAAAGTCATATCAAATTGTGACCATATGAAAACCACTAATGACACAAGTCTTATTCATGCAGTATTCTCATATTAGGTCAATAGTACATTTATTCACTAATAATGTACTCATGTATTGACTTAATATTACATATCCATGATTCATAATCATCAGTCACTATACATGCTAATCTCGATGCACTATTACTATCCCTTTCGTAATAATACTTGACTAAGGGCATTTTAGGAATAGTAAAACTATTCCAGGGATATTTATTATATTAAGTTATAAATTGTGCAAAATTAATAAAACAAAAATAAAATAATATAATAATTACATTGCCTAAAATAAAACATAATACATTGTGTATTATTTCAATCATCCATATGATTGGTTCCTAGAACACACACCAACAATTACAAGTAACCCATAATAGATTAATCAAAACATATTAAGTGATTTAGTAGCTAGTATGTGTATGCTATGATTAATGTGAATTTAAATTGTAAAGTGAGACATTATCATGAAACACTAAATCCAACTCTTGTACATCATTACTATATAAGGGAAATGATGTCTAAATAGATAACATTAAGGTGTAATTGATGTTAGGAGACACAAGGAAAAATTACTATTATTGATTTTAATTTATGATGTGCTCAATGCCTATGAATTTTAAATGCTCTATGCATGCATTATAAGTAAAAGATTTATAATCATAATTATGTATAATTAGTAGTAAGTAAATTATATGCTTACTAGGACCATGAGTACTTTTCTTTTAAATGAAGCTCCACAGCTACCACTGGCTACTTAAAGGTAGACTTGTAAATTGCAACCATAATTAGAATATGAAAATAGAATAGCTGTACTCTTAGGGTGATTTGTAAATAAAGAATATATATATGAATCGAACTCCATTGTAAATATCATTTTCATAGATATGAATGCAATAATAATTTATTAATTACTTATAGGCCATAAACAAATCAATTGTCTCAAGTAATGACACTAAAAATTAGGTCAATAAGATTGATAGTAATCGATAAAGAGAAGTATGCCAATCATAACTAAGCAAATCATGACAAAAGTTAGTATTAAAGCATGATTCTAGTAATTAGGTAGGAAATTAGCTAGGATAGAATTAATAAGATTTAAGCTTAGCTACTTTATTAGGTGTTGGTTGAAACTGTATCAATAATATGTGTGCACTCAAAAACACATACCACTGATACCTGTTTAACAAACTCTAAGTTTGTAAATTAGTAGAGGCAAAGCTTTCTACATGAATAATTATTGAAATAATTATGTATAGGAATGTTTGGTTAATTAAACATTTGAACTTCTTCTTGGCATAGGTTATAGTATATTCAAAAAGTTATAGAGCTAGCAATTTAGGGCATGATAGATCATTCAGAGGGTTGCAAGCATGTAATGGTACTCATGAGGGTAATGATGAGCAAAATATCCCTTTGTGGGCTACCATTTATTCACAACAGCTCCTAATTAATGTGGTTCAGATTCTTCACTAGAGAAAAAATGGAAATGGTATCAAGATTAAAAAGATCAAGCCTTCATTCATTAAAAAGAAAAGAAACATCTCCAGCCAAAACCATCATTATTGATAAACTATCAGTTCTTCATGAGTTTAATAACTTGAAGCTTCCTTGTTTCTCTAGACATGACTCTAACATTAATTTCCATCAATTTCTCACTCAAATTGAGCATTATAGAAAAATGGTAACTTGTTTTAATTCTATAATGATAGAGTTTGTTGGGTATAGGCTAGAAAATTTTGCTCACTTCTAATTTGCTAGCACAATAAAAAATCAATATCCTTTCTTATTACCTTTGATATGGTTTGATTTTTAATAAATTTTTCTTGATTTGTTTTTGCCTCTTAGCATTAGAAAAGCTAGAATCCATAACTTTGAGAACTCAAAGCAGGGTTCAGTGTCCATAAATGAAAATGTGGCTCAATTTCTTTGTTTATGTTACTATGCATGACATATCATTCCTAATAAAAGAGTAAAAGTTCACAAGTTTTCCTATGATCTCTATGATTATTTCTATAATGCTACCCATGTTTCAAGGATGCTACCCTTTAAGATGTTACTAAACAAGATAATGGTGGGATGCCACATGCATTAACCATAAAATGCATTTCTCACCATAAAGTACAATAAAATACTAGCTATGTCATGAGAATCTTGTAGCCATTTTACCATTTCTTGATATTCTATTTTGACTAACATTTATGTTCATAACAAAGTTTAAGTACAAAACCAAGTCATTCATCTTGGTTAAAAATTATCTCTAGTTCATTGGTACACATTAATCTTCATTAAGTTGTTTGGAAAGAAGTGGTATTTGCACCCCTGAACACTAACATCTTTAATGTTTAAATCTTATCTAAAAATTTTCAAATAATGTATGATAACTATTCACAACTTAGATAATAATTAGAGTAAATAGTGTATGAAGGTTCTAGAATTTAGGCTACTCAATTGCAAAGATGTTATCCAGTTTTTCTATTTCAAGCATTATCTAGACATATTTGAACAATGAATTATTTGAGGAGGCCAATCAATCCTAAAAATTTCAAAAATTTTATCTTAGCTTCCTAAAATCTTGAAAAGTATCCAAAAAATTTTTCATAATTTTTATTCACATCTTACTAAACCCAAAACTTTCATGATCTAACTCGGCGAGTTTCAAGTCCTATTCTGGATAGTTTTAGTTTATGATATTATTGGATGACCAAATTAACTTCAACGGTCATGAAATTTTTCAAAAACCTTAACAACATCATGAATGACTATCTTAAAAATTTTTTCATGATTTTTCATGATCATTTGATGCCTCAAATAATTCAAAACCCGAGACTAAATAGTCTGGAATCCTATTCTGGACAGCTTTGACGGTTTAGCATAAAAAATTCAGTCAAAAAATTTCTAAAAATTACCAAACTTGTCAGGTTATATCTTCACATCATGAGACACTGTAGAATATCAGGAACTAAAAATTTTTTAAGAATTTAAGTCTAGGTTTTTTGTTGCTACATTTCAACAAAATTTCAACAATATCATTGAACTTCCTTTGCGCAAGTTTCTAGCATAAACTTTGGCAAATTCTTTTGTTACAATTTGTAACAACTTCACTCTCATCATCCTTGGTTCAAGTACTCATTTCAAAAACATAACAATATGTACAAGTCCATTTCAAACTAGCTCATATAGCAACCAACACAAAGTTACACCAAGGAGACATAATATTTGCCAATTTCAACAATCTACCAATAGGAACTTCATTAGTTCACAAGAAGTCATTACTCACCTTGAAATTCTCTTTCTTTTTTTTTTTGATCCAAGACTTATAATGATCCCTTAGCAGCAGCTCAATCACTAAACTATACTAGGGTTTTATAATTTTGATTCAAAGGAAATCACATAAACTTGGAAAGGTCAAGGTAAAAATTTACCTAATGGAAAATGTTAGTATTTTTCTTAGATTTCTTCTTCATCTTCACTTGATTTTGTTCTAACTTGTTTTCCTTATGTTTTTCTTGTAGGAGTGGCATGTAAAAATGGCTAAAAAAGTGGCTGATCAGTTGCTTTTTATTTTCCTAAATTTTTCCTTAATTAAAATTTTCAAAAACTAGATTTTTTCCTCCTTTCTTTTTCCATCTTCCATTTAGTTTTTCTTGAAATTTTCAAGGACACTTGGGAACCTCCTTTCAATGTCTAGATTCCCTAAGAAAAGGCTAAGAGATCAACTCTTTAGCCATTAAATTTAAGCCAATTTTAAGGCTAATTGAGATTTATTACCAAAAGACCCTAAATTTTCATCTTTTTTGCACTTAGGTCCTTAGCTTCTTTGATAAGCTTAGGCCAATTCATGGGCCCACATTTTGGGCCTCCCAAAACCAGATATGGGTCTATAAATTATGGGTCAAGCCATCCTAAAACAAATAAAGATTGATCCACTTAAAAAGGAAAAAAAGTTTATTATGATTTGACCCCAATTTTTCTCTTTCTTACAAATTCACCTCTAAACTTTTTAAGTATTGTTATAACTTCACTTTTAATCTTTCACAATTATTTTTAAGTCCCAAAAATTATTTTAGGCTAGCCATAAAATTTTAAAAATTTCTTGGCTAAATTTTCAACTCTTTTTCTCACTTTTCAGCTTACCAGATTTTCTAATTTCACTAAATTCCTAAAATAACTTTCATAAGCCTAATATCAAATTTTCAATTTAATTTTTATCTATTATAAGTCTATTAAAGCCCTCAAAAATTTTTATATTTAAGCTTACTTTCCAATTATTCTTATGATTCTCCCGAAATTTACTCGATTTTTCTTATCGAGATTTCTAAATCAAAGTTTTCTAGAGAAATTTTTTACTTGATATTTCTTATCCTATTTTTGGGTATTACAACTTCCCATTAATTTTCCTCTCCCTTCACACATTTTGCCTAGCCAAGGAGTAGCATTTTTCTACTCCAAATGGCTAGCCCATTTATTTATATGCAAATTTTAAAAAAACTCCATAATTTTCTACAATTTTCTTTTTAATTTTTATTAAATTGTGAAAAAAATATTGGAAAAATTTGAGAGACTGGGTTTCATGTCCAAAAGGCTAGGGATTCAAAAAATAATTACCCCTATAACCAATAAAATTAATTCACATAAATTGGGTAAATATGATTTATTACAAAATGACTCCAAATTTTGCCTTTTTCTCATTTATGTCCTTAGCGGTTCCTTTGGAAGCTTGGGCTAACTATGGGTCCACGTTTTTAAGCCTCAAAATTCAGATTTGAGCCTCCAAAAATTGGGTTAAACTAATCCAATACAAATAAAAATTAAATCACATAAAAAGATAAAAAGAATTTATTACAATTTAGCCCCAAATCTTTCATTTTTTTTACATTTTCATTCCTAAACTTTTAAATATTTTTGGAACTTCACTTTTAATCTTCCATAATCATTTTTAAGCCCTAAAAATTAATTTAGGCTAGCCATAAAATTTTAAAATTAATCTGTTATGTTTTCAACTTATTTTCTCACTTTTTCGGTTTACTAAATTTTAGAATTTCAATAAATTCCTAAGTGAATTTTTCATAAAACCATTATTAATTTTTTACTTTATTTTTTTATCTATTTTAATGCATATTCAAATTCTCAAAATTATTCCCATTGGGCTTATTCTCAAAAATCTTTTATGATTCCTTTGAATTTTGCCCAATTTTGCCTACTAATTTTTTTAAATCTGGGTTTTCTAGTGAAATTTCTTACTTGATATCTATTGTGCTACTTTAAGATATTACAAGTCATAGATTTCACTTAAGGCTCTTAATCAAATTTGAATAAGAGCTAATTTACAATTTTCTAGTAAATTAAAGTATAAAAGGAGGTTGTTGGCATTCTCAATTTTGGTTTGAGAGATGTTTATCATCGATGGTTACTATTTTAATTAGAATACAAGGTGAGGTTCATTTTTTGACCTTGAGATTTCTTTTCCCTATTTAATGAGTCTTTGCTCAATATGAAACATTTAAGGCTTGAATTTGTACACTTTGATTAGCCACTTTGAAATTTTGTGGGAATTTGACTACTCGTTTCTAAGTTATATAGCTTGTTTGAGTCTAGATCAATTGAAAGGCATTTTGTTTAATTTATTAGGTTTTTATGGTCTAGGTAAATGGTGATTTATTGTTATTTGAAGAATAAGTTGATGCTAATTTAGTTCAAGGAAGTTTCATTTAGATGTTCTATAGTTTTGTTATATCTTTATTTTGCATCTTAAAGGTGGTTAATCATGCTTATTTTGATTAGTATCCAACATTTTTTATTGCTACTTGATGTACGAATGTTTATTTTTCTGATTTTGAAAATGTTTATTAGAATAGGAAGCAAGAATACATACAAGTTTGTTACTTGGTAATGAGTTTGTTCTAACTTTGTCAATTTGGTGTTGTTAAGACAAATTTTGGTAAATTTCAACAATGATACAAATCTAAGCTTGTGATTTCTAAACTAATGTGAATTCCAAGAGTGAAAACATGTATCATAGTATCCAATCACAAGATCTAAAGCTAAGAAGATTAAGGAAGGACTCCAAGGCTTATGGCAAAAATTTGGATGCAAGAAGAAGCAAAGGAAACAAGGTTGGATAAGCTTAGAGGAGCTTAGGTGTTATGCATTTCAACCTTGACTAAATCTATATAAGTACTTAAGTCTAGTAGTTAAGTATAAGTCCTTAGATTCGATTCTATATTCAAGTGGTGTACTTGAATACTTATAATTTTTTTCTCAATACTCAAGGGGTGTACTTGAGTACTTCAATCTAATACATGCCCAAGTGTAATTTTGCCTTGTTTCTTGTTATCTAAGATATTGTTAGACCTTAGGTTGACTTCAACCATTGTTTAACATTCAATTTTGGATAACTAATTCTATTTAATTAGCTTTCTAAATTAGGCTTAATTATTCCAATTAGAGCCCAATTAGTTTAGTTAAGTTTTTAACTTTAAGGACTTATTTGAGGAAGGTTGTTCCTTATTATTACAATTTTTTTACATTTAAGAATCTAAAAACTCTTAGAAAGCTTTTCTTTTAATAGTTCTAGCAAGAACTTCAAACTATCACGATCAATTCAACTCTTATGGCATCAATCTTCACTTATTAAAGGATTAACTTCCATTATGCCATGATCTTTCCTCACTAATCACTTTCATTTTTCCTTTTTTTTTAAAATGTGGCATGATTATCCTTCTTTTTTAGTTTATTTTTGAGATTTGAAAGGATTCAACCCTAAGAGTTCATATCATTTAGTATTTGGAGCAATAGTTTCTCAAATTCTCATGTTATATTCTTCATTTCTCAGTATTTTTGTTAGATTTCTTCATTTCTAATTTTTTAATCTAGTTCTTAACACTATTTCTACTATTATTTTGTTTATATTTGTTACCTCTATGTTCATCTTGATGTTCCTTATGGAATTTGTGTTTAAATCCAAGTTTGAGTTATTATTTGTTGGGTTTCACATACACTTAAGCATAACGGATTTTTTAAAAAAAATTATGTGAAACCTTCTCAGAATCAATGCACAGAAACATAGATTAATATTACAAGGGTTACCTCTTAAAGTGCAGATCATGAGTCAAAAGCACAATTAATCGATGTGCCTCTACAGTATCCATACAAAGTGAAATGATAACTTCTCTACCTCCTAAATTTGCTAAGAGACATTCCTCTCATATAGGACTAGGGCTTTTGGTGCAGTTTTTTCTTCTAGTGGCAGTTCATATATGTGTATCAAAATGATGCCTTTATTCCTCTTTTTATAGAACTAAGGTATGCCACTTTCCTAGTCCTACTAGGGAATCACCTCTAACTTTTAATTTCACTTAATCACTAAAACCTTATCTCTATCATGGTAAGAGTGAAAAGAGATAAGCCTCATCCATTAGTTAACTAATATTACCCTAATATTAATAACTAAATATTATTAGATAATAAGATTATCCTATAACATAATTATCTAATATCAAATGACATAATTATCTAATATTACTTTAATATTAAATAATATATATATTATGTGAATAATATATATATTATCAATTTGATAATATATATGCACTAAATAGCATGGCCAATTAATAGGATTTTAGTTTGACTAAAGCTCAATTAATTATTGTCTCATTTCTACTCCTTTTATGTAACCTTATAGGTTTTTACTATTTGGCAACGACTCATCTGTGAACCATAGATAGTGAATGGCATCTAACCATACATCATTACCACCTAAGTAGTAAGAATGTATGTGATTCAACATTTACCTAATGTATGAACAACACTTTGCAACACAGTCCCTTTTGTAACAATATCGAAATTGAACTAGAAACATGAAGTGTGTCATACTCATCAATGTTCAATCCATATTTCTTGATATCGAGTAAACTAACTTAAACAAATGATCAATATCACATATTGATCTATTTGAGTACGATCATATATTTCTTAGTCTCACTTAATCAAGGGGCTCAAGGATATCACTCCTTTATATAGAAGGAATAAAATTCCATCTACATCATTCACATTCTTTTGCATAATTCGTGACACATCCAATCAACGTCCTACACATCATTCCAGTTAAAGGTGACATAGAATAGCCTTAGTCATCTTACCTAATAAACAAGATTCGCATATCTCATATGATTTAAATTCAAATGGATCCTAGAGCCCATCTTTATAGAGCTTAGAATTGCACTTTTCATTTATATTACCCAAATGGCAATGCCAAATATAGGTTGGATTTAAATCATTTGATTTAAATTACTTTGTGTTTATGTTATAAACAAACATTTCAAGATAAAAAAGATAGAGTTTATTGAACATTTATGCACTACAATAAAATATTTCATTTAAATAAATTCAATAACTTTTGTCTTTATTAAAAATGAAAAACCTTTCTTGTCCAAACAAGAAATAGAAATAATATTCATGCTAATAGCAGGCACAAAGTAACAATCCTCTAATTCAATCATTAAGCCAAAAAGTAAGGATAAATTATATGTACCTACAGCTAAGATAGCAATTTTTTCTCCATTACCAACTCGTAGGTCCACTGCACCTTTAGCTAGAGTTCTACTCCTCTAGACTTTTTGCACTTGGTATAAATGTGAAAACCACATCTAGTATACAATATCCAAGATGTACAAGTAGAAATATTAATTTCTATAACATAGATACCTAAAGCAGAAGCCTCACTTCCCTTCTTCTTTTTTTGATCTCCTAAATAAATCTTACAGTTTCTTTTCCAATATCCGATCTCACCATAATGGAAGCATTTCCCTTTCTTAGCAGACCCCTTTTAGGTTTTAATGCAAAAAACTTAAACTTAGGCTTGCCTTTGGATTTAGAATCCTTCTTGTTATTGCCTTTGCCTTTGTCTTTATCTTTATTTTTGCCCTTACACTTGCCCATGCCTTTTTAAACCATCATTATGGTATCGAGTTTAGCCTTTTGTAAATTTTATTCAACAGTTCTTAACATGATTAATAGTTTTGGCAATGGTTTGTCAATTTCATTCATATTATAATTCATGACAAATTGGCTATAACTCTATGGTAATGATTGCAAAATTAAGCTAGTAGCTAACTCTTAGCCCGGTGGAGTACCCAACCTCACAAGGTTTTTAACATACCTAATCATTTTGAGTACATGAGGCCTTATAGTGTTTCCATCTACCGGTTTGCACTGAAAAAATGCTTTGGTTACCTCAAACCTCTTATGTCGAGCTTAACTTTCATAAAGCTTCTTAATATGCTCAAGCACATCATAAGCTTCTATGTTCTCATGCTACTTCTGAAGTTCAGAGTTCATGATAGCTAACATGAGGTAACCAACATCTAAAACATCATTATGATGCTTCTTATAAGCATTCTTTTAAGCGTGGGGAGCATTAGCTTTGGGTTACTAAGGAACAAGTTCCTCTAGGATATACAATTTTTTCTTATGTTTAAGGACTATTCTTAAATTCTTATACCAATCCAAGAAGTTTTTCCAATTCAATTTGTCTTTCTCAAAGACCGATCATAATGATAATTTATCTGATGCATTAACCATTAGTTATCTACCATAGAAATATGCAAAGTAAGAATTAAGTTTTAAACATTTAATAAAGTCTTTTATTAAATGCACATCCCACTATTTTATTCAAATTAATAGCCCTCACTATTAATTTGGAAGGTCACATTATCAAGACTTTCTAGTAGGCCAAGATCCATATTTCACTAGTTCTTAAGTTAACTTTGGTTGATCACTTAAGATTTAGTCATTTAGGTAGGCAATATTTGCCAATTGCATCATATACAACTCTTAAATAGTTAGCTAAATAACATTAGTTCTAGTCCATCTTATGAACTAAGGCCCAACTTTATGCCCCTAGGTCCAAATCCTATGGAGATAACCTAGTTAAGTGAAACCTAATGCTTTATAATTAAATATCACTATTATCCAGTCGTATTTTACCAAGATAAACGAGGTACTTTCCTTTAGCAAACCTACCCTATGTCGATCTAAGCCTTGATAAGTGTTAAGTATTAGAAGGCATCATTAATTATTACTAACTTAATATTTCAGATGAGGGATTTAAATTGTTATTAGATCTCACCATAATTAGCATACTTTTCATATATTATATCTAGAATATCTCATACATCATATAAGGCAAATAAATAGAATATGTCAATGCATATATTATACAATAGATAAAACTATCATATAGTCAAAGCATGTAATGACCTAAATTAAGACAAAAAATAATAAATAAAATACATTTAGGAAAATTGGCTTAGGAATTTATTAAATTTCAAAAAACTTGGTAAACCAAAAAAGTGAGAAAATAAGCTAAAAATATAGCAAATTAATTTTAAAATTCTATGACTAGCCTAAATTAATTTTTAAGGCTTAAAAATGATTATGGCAGATCAAAATTGAAGTTCCAAAAAAATATTTAAAGGTTTAGGGGTGAAAATACAAGAAAGTGAAATACTTAGAGCCAAATTGTAATAAACACTTTTATATTTTTTAGTGGTTTAATTTTTATTTGTATTACGTTCATTTGGCCTAATTTTGGAAGTTTAAATCTAAATTTTAAGGGCAAAAAATATGGCCCATGGTTGGCCCAAGCTTCCAAGAGAAGTTAAGGACCTAAGTGAGAAAAAGGTGAAATTAGGGTTATTTAATAATAAATTATAATTACCCAATATATGTAGATTAATTTTATTGGCTATAGGGGTAATTACTTCCTGAATTTTTAGCCTTTTAAAAGTGGAAGCCAACTCCTCCAAGTGTCCCAAGATTCTTTATTTCAAAATTTAAGACAAACTAGCAAATAAACAAAAGATTTTCTCAATTAGGGCTTTCTTTAGAAGTATAAAAACTTGGCTAGTTAATTTTGAAGCAAATTTTTTCTTTTTTGGTAACAAAAAAAGCATGAAAGAAGGAAAAGAAGACCAGCATTTTTCAAGGAAAACAAAAAAGGGTTTTACAACTTGCTTTTTAAAATAGTAAGGTAATCAAAGAGTTTTTTAAAAATTTCCTTCATAAATTGTAGGTATTCTTCTCCTCAATATCTAAAATTTAATTTATGGTTATGAAGCTTCTTCTTTCTAGTTTAAAGAATTTCTTGGAAGTTTAAAAAGGAAATAGATTAAGGTGAGTGATTATTCCTATTATTTTTAGGATCGTCAAGATATGAGTTGCAATATGGTTAATTTATGATTCCTTTTACTTATTTTATTATAAGCTGTGACATGTTGCTGCTTTAAAGCCTTTATTTTGATCTTCAAATGATATATTGATGGTGAATTAATGATGGAAAGATTAGGAGAAGGAATCATTAAGTTTGTGTAGAAATGTTGAAGGTAGAAATTGCAATTATGAAATTAGTTTTTTTATGTCATGCTGATTAGGGATGTTGCTACTTCTCACAATTTAGAATTTAGAAAATTTTTAAAATCTTAAATTCTAGACATACCAAAGTTCTATTTAGTGTTGGAATGAATGAGGATAACTTAGGAAACTTTGAGGATTTTAGATGCATGAGAAAAATCAAATTGTAAGTGAATCACTCAAGAAGTTCATTTTAGAACCTTGTGCTGGCTGGTCACAGGTTTGATTTTTTTAAGATATCAAATGATTGATAAAACTATGAAAAAAAATTTTCTTACCCCTCCATATGTTAAGAGACTCACAGAAAAATTTAATGGTAATTGGAATTCATTTGGATATTCAATAAAATTTTCTATTTCAAGTGCTTCAATGCTATCCTAGTTCTAGCGCTATTTGATTGGTCTCGCATTTCCTTTTATCTAACCAAATAAATGAATGATAAAACTTATGAAATTTTAGGGATAATATATTTAGGATGTTAGCAAGTTTGTGTAAAAATTTTAGTAGGAAGGTGATTAGGTTGCCCAAATGGTAGTATTATTGGATTGCTCTGATATAGTCCAAAATTTTATAAGCTTGAGTTCTTGTTTTTAATTCACTAGTGAACTCATGAAATTAGTTGTAACATTTGATTTACTTCTTATTTAGAATGTTAAAAATGTTGTGACAAAGTTTGGTATCAAATAGCTCTCATTTGATTGATGGAAAGAGGGATTGGATTGCTATCATTATGCTATCCTATATTATATTCCTAATTGGATTTATTTAATAAGTCCCTATAAAGATATTTGTGCCATTTAATTATTATATATTTTTCAAATATTAAGTTAGCAACATGAAAAGGAAGTTTCGGACTATAGTACTTACCCAAACCATAGTACCTATGCAAACTTTCTTGAAATACTTGAGAACCTCTAAGGAAGTATTAAGATTGCCTATGACATATTGAGATGCAGTACATAAAACACTTATGGCACGGTAGGTATTTGATTATGCACTACGAAATGGATAAAATGGTTGATGTGCTAACATTCCATTATTGCTTATTATGAATTGAGAGAGGGTAGATATAACATCCTTTACAAAGAAAGAGAGAAATGGTTAGTAATGAAGGAAAAAGATTGGAGGCCTTAGGCCTAGGGAGATGAAGGATAAGGTTGAACCGAAAGTATAGGACAACTTATGTATACCTACCATTTGTTACTAAATAGGCATTTAATCATAATGAAAAATTAGTTTTTCCTAATTAAGGATTTCCTAAGTAGATAAAGGATTAGTCACTTATTGAATATACTTTATACTCATTCTTTGCTGTGTACACTTAATGACAACTACCAATCATGGAGCTGTGGCAGCAAATTGATACTTATGCTGCAACCTTCTGGCATCTCAATGATATCCATGGGATACCTTATGACATAGGTTTAGTTTGTATAATTTGAAATGTTTTGTAAACTATATGTCGATATAAGTGATTTTTTTTTTATGTATATATATTTCTATATGTATAAATGTCTACTTCTCCTATAATAATAATAATTTAATAAGAGTATTAGAGAATTAGAGGCTTGTAAGGATATCTAGTTAATATGCTAGCACTAATTAGGTATCTTTACATTGATCATGATAACTGTAAAATGAGTCATGATAGAGTTAGTATTAGAGCATGATTCTTGATATCAATAACCTTTTTGTAATGAAGTTAATGGGGGCTAGCTAAACTATGAGGATTTTGGAAGGTTCATATAGAAACAAGTATCGGTCACTATAGATCCATGAAAATTTTAGGTAACTTTTCATTTTTTAGAATTAGTGCTTTTTACTAATTAAAATAATCTTAAACAATCATAGCTAGGAAAAGGCAAACATAACCTCGGATGCCTTATCAACCTATCAAAGCACATCTGGAAAATGCCAAAAAATGAGCAATCTATAAATGTATCCTTAAAAAACCTTCAAAGGGTAGGGTAAGAATTGGCTAAAGCTTCAATATGGGCTATAAGACTGCAATAGACATTAGAGAGATTTCTAGATCAAAAATAGAATCCTCTTTCTCCATCCCTAATATCACTACCTAGATGGCAAGTCTTATCATTTCCTTCAAAGGAAAGATTACATATATTACATGAATTTTAAAAGTTAAATCCTCTAAAATATGGTGGCACAGACCCTCCTATAGGCTTTTATTAATTCATGGATCAAATTGAGTAGGCTTGCAAATTAATTGAATGCGATGAGAATATGATGGTGGAATTGGTAAGCTATTAGTTAGAAGATGTTGCTCATTTTTTGTATGTTCACAACATCAAATCTATCATTGTGGCACGAGTTCAAACCAAATTTCTAGACAAAATTAATTTCTCACACATACCAACCCTTAGCATTATAACATGACCCCATCATACTACTGGGTAATTCCCTTGCCATCAAAGAACATGGATTTGTGGCTTTCTTAGACATAGATAGTGAATCACTCTTATTCTTTCTTGTGTCATGGCAATGGCAAAGTGTTCCTTGGCATGGGCAGTAGTATATACAGAACATACACACTATATGTTTAATGAATATTGTAAAATACCAATATCATCAAGATCATGACTATAGGGCAAACAACATAGATGTTCTATGCCTTTAAGATGCCACAACCATTGAAAATTACCCAAAATTACAGAATGAAATCATATAAACAATCTATGACTATGTATAAATATAGTATATCCTTTTGTGTCAATCACACAATGATGGCATAAATATTTTATGCCTTTAGGATAATGTGTCCTTTTCGAAAAGATGCATAGGAAATTCAAATCAACATAAAAAAAACATAAAAACAAAAGATAAATTGAAAACATAGATTAATATCACAAGGATGACCTCTTGAAGTGCAAATCATGAATCACAAGCACAATCAATTAGTAGTGCCTCTACAATATCCACAAAGTGTGAATGACGACTTCTCTACCTCCCAAATTTACTAGAAGATGTTCCTCTCACACAATACTAAGGTCTTTGGTGCAGTTTTTTTTAGTGGTAATTCATATATGTGTATCAAACTAACGCTTTTATTCCTTTTCATAGAACTAAAGCATGCCACTTTCGTAGTCCTACTAGGAAACTGCCTCTAACTTTTAATTTCACTTAATCACTAAAGCCTTATCCCTATCATGGTAAGAATGGGAAGAGATAGGCCTTATCCGTTAGTTATCTAATGTTACTTTAATATTAATAACGAAATATTATTAGATAATAATATTATCCCATAATATAATTATTTAATATCAAATGACATAATTATCTAATATTATTTTAATGTCAAATAATATCGTATAATATACTATATATTACATGAATAATATATATATTATTTAATAATATATATATATATATGCACTAAATAACAAGCCCAATTAATAAGATTTTAATCTAACTAAAGCCTAATTAATTATTATCTCATTCCTACTCCTTTTATGCAACTCTGTAGATTCTTACTATTTAGCAATGACTCATCTATGGACCATAGATAGTAAACAATATCTAGTAATATATCATTGCCACCCACATAGTAAAAATATTTGTGATTTGATATTTACCTAATGTGTGAATAACACTTTGCAATACAATTAGTTTTGGAATGATATCCAAATTGAACTAGAGTCATGGAGTGTGTCATCCTTATCAATATTCAATCCATATTTCTTGATCCCGAGTAAACTAACTTAAACAAATGATCAATATCACATATTCATCCATTTGAGGACAACCATGCATTTCTTAGTCTCACTCAATCAAGGGGCCCAAGGATATTACTCCTTTATATAGGAGGAACAAAATCTCATCTACATTACTCACATCCCTCTACATGATTTATGACACACAAAATCAATGCTCTGCACATCGTCCCGATTAAAGGTGACATAGAATAACATCAAAGTGTGTGATTCCTCATGTAAGGAACCATAGTGACTTCAGGTCAAAGGACTATGTGCAATATGGTCATATAAGAATAGCTAATGACACATGACAAATCATGTAGTATTCTTACAACGGGTCAGTCTAGTAAATTTGTTCACTAATAATGTACTTATATATTGACTTGATATCACATATCCATAATTTATAATCATCAGTCACCATACATGATAGTCTCGATGTATTTTTGTTATCCCTTTCGTAATAATACTTAATAATAGACATTTTAGGAATAGTAAAATTATTCCAAGGATAATTATTATATTAAGTTATAAATTACACAAGTATTAAAATAAAATAAAATATAATAATTATGTTACCTGAAATAAAATATAATAAATCATGTATTATTATATTCATCTTATGATTAACTCTTAGAACACATACATTAACATTGTTATTCTTCAAATTATGTTCTAATGTTGTTATTTATACATAATTAAGTTGAATCCTTTATTTTAAATCTAATGTGTGAGTTAATTTTATTTTTTAGCTTGTTCTTATATTCAATCTTTGAATCCATTATTATTCCTTATTTTTTATGTTTTCAAATTTGTGTAAAATTGTGTTTAATTTTGTCAAATTTTATTGGAAAATAATTAATATGAAAGATTACACTAAAACTATCTGCAAAAATTTCAAAATCTAATGCTTCGAGTCAAGTACCTAAGTACTATAATCGAGTATTGCACAAAATTACCTAATACCCAAGTACAATAGTTAAGTACTTGAAAGTAGAGCGCACCAAAACTAGTGGTACTTGAATATCCTAAACAAAATTGTTTAATACTCAAGTATGTCAAGGTGGAAGCAACATTAACTTTTGTACCCAAGTATAATACCTAACTACTGATCTAAAGTTATGATATTCACTTAGAAATTATCCCTTTATCTTGTTTTAATTAACACTAAAAGGTGTTATACAATCATTTAAGGTATCAATCAAAGAAAAAAATCAAAGGAAAAGTGAATCAAAAATAAGAAAAAAATGAAAAAAAAGCAAGATTAAAATATTAAAAGTAAAAATCATAGAAAGCAAAAAAAAAAAAAAAGAAAAGCAAAAGTGAAAGAAAAGTAAGAAAAAAGAAAGAAAGAGTTCCCAAAAGGGAAGATTGCTTGTAAAAAAGTTTATTACTCAATTGTATACTTTATTCCATCCTTGTATGCTCTAATTCATCCTTGAACTTCTCATTTTTGAATTAAACTTTCCATTGCTTCTTTCATACATTCTAGTTTTCCATTATCCAACAATCTCCTAATTCTTAGTTTTATTATTTCATTGTCCATTGCAAGACTTTGTTTTCTTCTTTTGTGTTTCTATTCTTGAATTTCAAATGTGTCTAGTAGTCCTTCAATTGCTTAGTTTTTTATTAAATGAAATTATTTGATACAATTATTGAATTTTGTTGACATCAAAAAGGAAAGATAACAATGGTAAAAAGCAAAAGTGTGTGAGCTCATTTAAATGGAAAAAACTTACTTAGTGTGCAAAAACAAACGAAGTATCTTAAAACTCCAATAAGGAGTGTGCTCTCATGTGGTTTTATTCTTTATCTAGCCTTTTCTCATAGGGGAAATTGCTATAAAGATATCAAAAAATAGTGTAAACAATAGTGATATAATAAGGATGATTCAAGAACAATTGAGAAGGGCTATGTAAGAACAATTTGAGATGAGAAAATTAAAAGGATGAAGGGGAAAAGGAGAGAAAGAAGAAAGGAAAGGCAAAAAGAGAGAGAACTTGATGAAGAAGGAGTAGATAGTAATAATAGAAGTAGTAAAGGCTCCAACTCATCTAATATAATTGCAAAAGAGGAATTGAAAGAAGGGAAGAAATGGTAAGAGAGGTGAGAGAAAAAGAAATAAGAGAAGAAATGAAAAGAGAGTAGAAGATAAGTGAAAAATAGAAAAAGTTGATGATAAACTTAACATTATCAAAATGAAGATTCCTTTATATCAAAGAAAAATGATATAGATGCCTACCTAAAGTGAGAGAAAAAGATGGAGTTACTCTTTGATTGCCATTGCTATTCAGAAAAGAAAAAGATAAAACTTATGGTCATTGAATTTTCTAAAAATACTATCATTAATTCATGAAAAATGTCTAGAAAAATAAAGAAAGACCTTTTTATACTTAGGAAGAATTTAAATTTGCTATGAGAAAGAGGTTCATTCCTAGTCATTATTATAGAGATATGTGCCAAAAATTGCAAAGCCTTACACAAAGTTCCAAGAGTGTTGAAGAATTCCACAAAGAAATAGAGCTTGTCATGTCAAAAAGAAATGTTGAAGAAGACAAAGAGACAATTATGGTTAGATTTCTCTATAGCATGAATAAGGAAATTGCTAATGTGGTTAAACTATAGCATTATGAAAATATAGAGGAATGGTACATATAGCTATAGAGGTCGAAAGATAATTCAAGAGAGAAAGTTCTTCCAAACATAGTTCTTATTCAATTTCCACATGGAAATTACAGGATAAGAAGAATAACAAGAAAGAAGATAAAAGAAACAAGTGTAACAAAGATTTTTCTTCCAAATTCTAATTCAAAAGGTGAAGACCTCAAAGGGAAAAAGAAAGTTAATGAACCTCAAGGACATTCTAACATTAAACGCTTTAAATGCCCTGGAAGAGACCATATTGCTAGTGAGTATCCTAACAAGATGGTTATGATCTCGAAAGATAAAGACTATGAGTCCACTAGTGATAAAGAAAACAAATAACCCATAATATCTTCTTGTGATAAAAGTGAATAAAGTGGAAGTTTATTTGATAAAGATGCCTTGGTGATTAGAAGAACCTTGAATGTGCACGTAAAAAAAGAAAAAAAGAGCAAAGAGAAAATATTTTCCATACTAGGTGCAACTTTAAAAGTAAAATGTGCAAAGTCATCATTGATAATGGCAATTGTGCAAATATAGCTAGCACCATTTCGGTAGAGATGTGAGTTTACCTACTTTACAATATCTTACTCCATACAAACTACAATGGTTAAATGATAATTAAGAGATAAGGGTGACCAGGCAAGTAACGGTGTCTTTCTCTATTGGAAAATACCATAATGAAATCCTTTATGATGTTATCACTATGCATTCTTACTATCTTTTACGATGTAAACCTTGGTAATTTGATTAGAAAGTTACTTTTGATGTTGTCTTTAATAAGTATTAATTTGTGAAAAGATAAGAATAAAAACAAATCTTAAACCTTTGACCCTATAATAAGTATATGAGGATCAAGTGAGGATACAAAAGAAAAAAGAAAAAGAAGAAAAAGAGTGTGAAAAAATGGAGAATGATAAAAAGAAGAAAAGTTTAAGTAAAAAGAAAAATAATGTAAATGAAAAAGGAGAGCTCAAAATAAGTGAGTGACAAAATAAATGTATATATAAAAATGAGTGATATGAAGAGTGCACACTTTGCATCTTGGCTTATATTTGTACTACCATATAAATAAGCCTATGTTAACACTAACCATAAAAGTTTTATTTTACTAAGAGCTATAAAATCTATTTTTGCAAGAATTTGAATACATATTCCTAAAAGAGGCTCCAAAAAAGTTACCACCCAATAAAAGTATTAAGCATCAAATTGACGTTATTCTAAGAGCTTCTATGCCAAACTATCCCACCTATAGGATTAATCTAAAAGACACAAAATGAATTTATAGGCAAGTGGAAGACCTCATGTCAAAGGGATATATAAGAGAAAGCATGAGCCCATGTGTGGTACTATTCTTGTTAGTGCCAAAGAAAAATGGATCTTGGAGAATGTGTGTTGATTACTAGCCAATCAACAAAATCATTATAAAGTATAGACATCTTACTATTAAGCTTGATGATATACTTGATGAATTACATGGGTCTCGTCTCTGTCCAAAAATTGATTTAAAAAAAAAAAACATTATCAAATAAGGATGAAAAAAAGTGATGAATGGAAAAATGCTTTTAAAACAAAATATGATTTATATGAATAAGTTATGATACCTTTTATTTTGTCCAATGTATCGAGTGCCTTTATAAGATTGAAGAAACATGTTTTGTGCCCTTTCATTGGAAAATTAATGACTGTTTATTTTGATGACATCCTTATGCATAGCAAGAATGTGGATAAGTATGTTTTGCATTTGAAATGTGGTTTACAAGTTTTCAAAGATAAAAAGTTAAATGCAAAGATATAAAATTTTTCATTTTGTTTGGATAAAATTGTGCTCTTGGATTATGTTTTTGGTAATAAAAGAATTGAAACGCACTAAGAAAAAGTGAGACCAATTAAGGAATGGCCTACCCCCTAAATATTTTAGTGTGTTTAAAAAATTGCAAAAGGAGCTTGGCACCATGCCAAAAATAAACATACATTTATATTCTATTTATTTTGCTAAAAAATTTTTTTGCAAAATATAATTGTAAAATATAAAAATAGTAAGAAATATTTTATTTATTCAATATTAAATATAAAAAATTGAAAAAAAATTATTTTTATTTCAAAAATGAATTTAGTTTCCTTATTATTATATTTTTAGATATCATTTTTTTAAATTATATAAGAATAGCATATTACTCATTAATTAATATGCATAAATAATATTTTTTACAAAAAATATTCTTTTTAGTCATGAAATATTGAAATAAAAAATCTTTTATTTATTTAAGATTAAAAATAAAAATTTGAAGAAAATAAAATTTTCTTTTATAATAAAAAATTAATTTTTTATTATTATAATTTTAAATATATTTTAACCACAAATAGAAATAACATATTTCTTTTCCATTAATATATATGCCAAAGAAGCAAAATGATGCCTTAAAGAGTAAAATTTAAAAAAAAGGAAAAAAAGAAAAAAGAAAAACAACATGATGGTCTTACTTATCATAATTATCAAAACATCACAATAATTTATACAAAATCTCTATTCTCATTATTAATAACACCCATATTGTTTCCTTTCCCCTAAAAATACAAGTGAAAGTAATTAAGGAGTGGCCTACCCTTAAAAGTACAGTAAAAAGTTTTCATAAGTTTATTAGCTTCATTTTATAGAAAGTTTATGAAGGATTTTTGTACTCTTGTTACACCTTGAATGAATCATTAAAAATACTATTGAGTTTCATTAAAGAGAAAAGTAAAAGAGTGCATTTAATTTGTTAAAAGATAGATTGTGTTCGACCCTTTTACTTGCTTTTCCAAATTTCTCTAAAACATTTGAAAGTAAATTTGATGCTTCAAGCATGGATGTTAGAGCTATTTTAATATAAGAAAAGAAGCCCATTGCTTTCTTTAGTGAAAAACTAAGTGAAATGGCTCTTGACTATCCACTTATCACAAAGAGCTTTATGCTTTGGTTCATACTTTGGAGGCTTGGCAACATTATTTGTGGCTAAAGGAATTTATGATTCATATAAATCATGAATCCTTAAAACACTTGAAGAGCCCAAGAAAGTTAAATTAATGGCAAGCAAGGTGGATTGAATTCATTGAAACATTTCTAAATGTTATAAAATACAAGCAAGATAAATATAATGTAGTTGTTAGTGCATTATTAAGAAGATATCTTCTTATCTCTATTTTGTAATCTAAGTTGTTAAGTTTTAAGAACATTAAATATTTATAAGGAAATGATCTTGACTTTGCCACTATTTTTAAAGCATGCAAAAAGAAATCCCATGAGAAATTTCATAGGCATGATGAGTTCATATTTACATAGAATAAATTATGTGTGCCTAGAGAATTTCTTAGGGAAGAAACCCATGAGAGAAGAATTATGGGACATTTTGGAATTAGGAAAACACTAGACATATTGAATAAGCATTTCTTTTGGCTTAACATAAAGCATAATGTAGAAAAATATTATGCTAATTGTATCACATGCAAAGAGGCTAAATCTAAAGTTTTACCTCATGGTCTTTATACTATAGTTCCTATTCCTAGCGAACCTTAGACTTATGTTTCTATGAATTTTATGTTAGGTTTACTAAGGGCAAAGAATGGAAAGGATTCGATGTTTGGTGTTGTTGATAGGTTCTTAAAGATGGCTCATTTTATGTTTTCTCACAAGATAAATGATGCAAAAAGCATAGTAAATCTTTTTTTCAAGGAAGTTGTGAGATTACATAGAATGCCAAGGAGCATTGTATCAAATAAAGATGCCAAATTCTTAAACTACTTTTGAAAAGTCTTGTGGGATAAGTTGGGGATAAATTGCAATTGTTAAAAACTTATCATCCTCAAACATAGATAGTTAATAGAACTTTAGGTACCTCATTGCACTCTTTAATTCAAAAAAATTTAAAGAGTTAGGATGAATGCTTGCATTATGTTGAATTTGCATACAATAGAAGTGTTTATTTCACCACTAACTTTTTCTCTTTTTGAAATTGTTTATGGCTTTAATCCTTCAACTCTATTGAATTTAATGCCTTTACTTATTGATCAAAGGTCAAGTTTAAATAGAAAGAGAAAAATGGATATGATTCTTAAGTTGCATGAACAAGTCAAATTTAATATTGAGAAAAAGATAGAACAACATGTCAAACAAGCAAACAAAAGGTAGAAGAAGGTTAGCTTTGAATCGAGAGATTAGGTATGGATTCATATAAGGAAGGAAATATTTTTAACTCAAAGGAAGAATAAATCGCATAAAAAAGGAGATAATCCTTTTTAGGTAGTGGAAAGGATCAATTAAAATGTTTATAAATTGAATTTGCTAGGTAGGTATAATATGAGTGCATCTTTTAATGTTGTTAACCTTTCTTCTTTTGATGTAGGATTGGAAGATTCAGGGATGAATCCTTTTGAAAAAAAAAAAGGAATAATATGAATTCCAAGAGTGAAGAGGAGCTTCCATATGTACCAAAGGTTCAAATCACATTATCTAAGGCTAAGAAAAAAGGAAACAAGTTAGATGTGCGTGGAGGAGCTTGGGTGTTGGGCAATTTATCCTTGGTTGAATCTATGTAAGTACTCAAGATTAATACTCAAGTACTAGACCTTGGATTCATATTTTTATTGAAAGACTTGAATACAATACTTAAGTACTTGTAGTTTTTCAATTCAGTACTTAAGTAGTAAACTCAAGTACTTCAATCTAATGCATGCCTAAACATAATTTTCTCTTGTTTCTTGTTATCTAAGATATTATTGAGACCTATGTTAGCTTAGGCTATTATTTAGCATTCTATTATGGACAATTAATTTAATTTGATTAGTTTTCTAAATTGGGCCTAATTAGTCCAATTAAAGTTCAATTAATTTGGTTAACTTATTGATTTTGAGGACTTATTTAAGAAAGGTTGTTCCTTGTTATTACAACTTTTTGGCATTTGAGAATCTAAAAACTCTTTAAAAACATTTCTTTTAATAGTTCTAGTAAGAATTTTAGATTCATCATGGTTGATTCAACTTTTATGGCATCAATCCTTGCTTATCAAAGGATCAACCTTCTTTGTGGCATGATTTTTCCTTATTATTCACTGCCATTATTTCTTTTTTTTTCTAAAGCATGTCAAGATTATCCTTTTTTTTAGTTTGATTCTAAGATTTAAGATTATCTAACCTTAAGGGTTCATATCATAAACTAATTGTCAATTTTAATGTTATTTCATGGTGTTTGGTTATTTTTTGTTGAACTTATAGCTATTAAGCCTAATTCAATATGGTTCTTTTTAGGTAAGTTAAGGAGCTGTTGCAATTTGGTTAATTTTGAAATGCTTGGATCATATTTTGAAACATTTGATGCTAAAATTTGTGGAATGTTGCTCAATTTGATATGTTCCCACCTAATATGTAATCTTTTAGAGCTTGAGCTATTGTTATTCTATTTTGGTATGCATTTGAAAATTGGTTTAGATTTATACTATCGGCATCTAGCTTTTGGCATGTTTTCATGGTATTAGGCTTTTTTTATTTATGTATGCCATGGATATTTAGTATGGAAAGGCAATGTGGTTGTATTTTCAAGTATATCATCATTGAAGTTATTTGTAGTCCATTAAAGTTCTTTATTGGGAAGATTGAGATTTAATTTAGTGAGTTACTATAAAGAGTAGTATTTTCAACATTATTCTAATAGAAATTATTTTAATGATGAAAAGGTGTTAAGTTTAGCTTCAATTATTGCAATTTTGCCATGGCAAAATTGTGTTGTTTGATGTTAGGCACATTTAGCTTTAATGGTTTAAACAATTGGGTTTGGTGTTTTTATATGATTTTGGATGTTATTTAAAGACTTTTGTTTGCACAAGTCTGATTTACCATAAATCATGAATCAATTAAGCCCATTTAAGGACTTACTTAAGAGTAAGAAAAAGGAATCTTATGTAAATACCATGGAATAAGGTTTGGATCTCACCTGAATCACCTTATCTATCCTCTTGAGGAGAAGTTTAGTTTCAAACCCCAATTTGAAAAGAAGTATGCCATGCTATTGTGCCTTAGATGATCCACATCAAGACTTGAATGTAACTATTGGAAGTGAAGATATTCTACATAACATGACTATTCCACTAAGAAGTTTTCTAAAACAATTCTTAATTGTTAGTGCCAAAAATAAAGTAGTAGATTTAGTAACGTGTTGTAATGAGAGCTCAAGAAATTTCTAAATGAGCAATTTTAGCAAAATCTTTCAATTTCTTATTTCACTATGTTCAACTTTATGTATTCCTCTATCCATAGACAACATTAAATGTATGCCCCAATTTTAATAAGAGAAGTACGCCATGCTAAAGTGCCTTGCGTGGTATCTTAGGGTTAAACACTAATGAGCACATTGAACTATCCATATGATTTGGGACACCATTTAGTGACTTATGCCTGCATAGGTTAGATTTGATGAGGTTACCCTTAATTTAAGGTGGTTTAAACAACTAATTTTGCTAATGTAGCATTGCATTAGTTCATGCCTAATTCATGTAATGTGTTAGAGTTTTTTTTTTTAGCTTAGAAGTTGAGGAAACTTATAGAAGTTATGTCCAAACATACATATTAGGATCTTTAGCTTAGAAGTTAAGGGAGCAGCTTAAGGGAAATGAGTAAAAGACTTTTAGAAGTTGTTTATAATTCTACTAAAGATTTTGAGTTTGTGAATGTTTCCATTTAGGGAAAGTGTTCACAAGTTGTTCATGATGTTTATCAACTTTTTTTACATGATCATTTTTATTTTGTTTTTAGAAGTTCATGTTTATATAACAAACTTAAGTTTAGTAAGCTTCATCTTAAGGGAGAGTGTTAGAAAGTAATATTAATAATTAGAGTTATAACATTGTAGGCTTAATTTTTGTTATGGGCTTGCTTGTCTTGCACTCAAAGTTAGAGATATTAGAGTCTTCATATTTATTAGTAGCTTTATATAAATAGAACATTAAGTTTGAATCTTATGTAACAATTACCTATAATTCATTCTATAATATTTCAATATTCTCTTACTTTTGTTTATGATTTCTTCCTCTAAACTTTAGCCATGTTTCTCAACAAGGTTGATGAATATTTTGATAAATTGTTAAATTATTAGGTTTTTGAATATATGTTATTATCATGCTTAATTCTATTAAATTGTTGAATGGTATTTGTTAGATTTTTTAACTATTTTTTGTTTTATTTATTGAATGTTATGGTGAATTGTTAAATTTTTTAGGTTTTTTGTTATTTTTGTTTGAATTTTGTATGTTGTTGTCATGATAAATTTTTGTTAAATTGTTTAATATTATTTGTTGGATTTTTTTAACTATTTTGAGTCTTACATATTGAATGTTATTAATTACTATGTCTTTAACACATGGAAGTAGAGATACTCCTATTAGAGGTAACCATGAGCTAGTCATGATGGTAGGATGACAACTCCATCATCTCTTTCCACTTAAAGCACCACCCTATCTATGCCTTCTAAATTAGCACCACTAACTAGTTAGCATTCGCCACATCAACCACTAGGCAAGAGTCTTGTAATTTGTAGCTTGTTGTTTAGGAGCTTGCATAGAACCTTACCTATAAAGGTGCTTTAATTCTAGCTTCTCATCCAGGTTAGCCCCTTGCTTTACCCCAGAGTAAAGACAAGTAAGGTTTAGCTGCATCCAAAAAGTGATTTGTAAGCATTATTTAACATTAAATGATATGACTATTATTAATACTTTGATAAAATGCAACTATATTCTACACTAATTTATTTCATTGTAGGTTCACTGTTGGGTCTACATTAAAATGGTCATCCAAGCTCACTTCATAAGGCTAGCCCTCATACATAGTAGCTACTTATAAAGCCTTAAAAGCTATTTTTCTAGTGATGGCAAGTGAATATAGTTTCTAGATTAGTAACTTTGTAGTTAAAGTTTAATTAGCCAATCTACACTCATTTAACTTCATTGTTAAAGGTCATGTACAAGTAAAAGCTCAAGTTCTTGTAAATTATCAAAAAAAATTGCACCAATAAGGCCACAATGAATAAATGGGCATGATTAATCAAATAAGGAAAAGCTTACTAAAAAAGTCTAAGTGGATGCCTGATGACATTTTCAATGACCTCAATTATAAGTGAAAGAAAGATGATTTCAAGAAAAAAAATAAGAGGTCAACAAGAAGACTAGGGCATCCACTACTAGAGGGATCATGTACACTAGTGTTTCAATATTTATTCTTAGCACAAGAAAAAGATAGTTAGATATTAGTATTGTTACTTTTAATATACAATTATTATTTTATGTGAACCTAACTAACTTATTGTTCTTTTAATATGTGAACCATATTAACTTATGTTGTTTTATGCTATATGTAAATTCCTAGGTAGTTAGCATGCTTGTTGATCTAAAGGTATTCATGCACATTCATACTTATGTGAACAAGAAAGGCACCAAGGAATTTGTGAACCACCAATCTAATAGGACTTAGGTAAAATTTCATTAATTTATTCATGTCATGCTTAATTTCACTACTTTATATTATGCATTCTAACTATTGTTTAATTTTTATTTTTAATTTATAAAGCGATTATTATAGGATGGTAAATGAGCATTCTTTTCAATAAAACTTCCATATGATGAAAGTGACTAAAGGTCAAAACCAAAAAGATCACATTTATGGCATGAGCTTGAGAATGTGTAAGGTTGTTATGCCATCATCCACCTTAGTTAGTTCATCTTCACACATTTACTTGCAAAAGTTGAAAAATATTATCCAATATTAAATCTTAGGAGGAAGAGAGGGATGATGATGATAAGGTTGCACCTAATAAGGTTACTTAGGCCCATATGTATTAGGATTTTGATCATTTGATAGGAATGTTGGATTTCATTTTTCAGACATATTAACTTTAATCTTTTTTAATTTTACTTTTTACATTATGTAAATTGATGCATACAAAAATTTTATTGGAAATGTGAGTTCCAATTACAAAATATGTTCATCAAATCTATTTAAATTACTATTAAACTAAATAGGATGCTAGTTGGAAAAATTGCTACAAAAAAGCCAAAATTTTTGCAAAATTTTCTAGATTAGTGATGGATATATGAATAATGGTGTCCATAATTTCCTAAAATTTGCCTAGTTTAGCAATAGATCTTGTTCCCATTTAGCAATGGAATATCCTATCACTAAGTATGGGAGATTCATCTATAATTATCTAGATTAACAATAGAATATTTTCTTACTAAACATGAAAAATATAACTTTTAATGACAAAATGTTTGTCATTAATTTTCTAATTAATGACAAATTTGTGTGCTATTAATGTTTAGTTGTTGTTGTTATTAATAGGTCATTATGGGGTCTCTATTTTGTGATGGATTTAGTAATGGATTATTAACTCTGTCACTAATTGCATTACTAACACATATTTTAATAATGCCTTCTCATTTGTTGTTAATTTTGTGTTAAAATATTTAGTAATGGATTTCTTAAATTAGCAATAAAAAAATTTGTCACTAATTAATATTTTTTTTAGTGTACTGAACTCCTTGCTATTCAAAAAGCCTCAATGATATTTTATAACTTTGAAGGAAAAGAAATTTAGGTTGAAAGTAATTGTAAAATGGTTGTGTAAGCTTTGTTAGGAGTAGTTACTCATTTTTGGCATATGGGTGCAACATTTGAATCTATTATGAACATGTTTAAATTTCTTAATGATGTTAATTTGTTATAGTGTCCAAAGGTGTGTAATGAATTAGCTCATAAGCTACTAAGTAGTCACACATACTATTAGGAGTGATAGGGATGTTTGTCTAAGGTCCCTCTTATTGTTGAAACTTATCTACTTTGTGATATTACTTTAGTCAAGGATTAAAATATGAAATGGTTATTAGTAAAAAAAAAAGACAATAATATATATGGTTAATTTAATGTTTATTATAAGTAATTACAATTAAATATGGATGTCCATAACTTATAAGGATATTTTATTCATCTTTTATGTTCAATTATTATTTTCATATTATGATCAATTATTAGGTTTTATTTTCTTTATTAATCATTATTATAAAATTGTAACATTTAATCTATTTGGCCTATAAATATGTGATTGCAAAAATCATTCAATATAGAGTTGAATAAAATTATTTCCTCCTTTCATATTTCTTCTTTATCTCCTTTATATATTTCATTAATTATTTTCTTAGTGTTGATTGTTTTTATAATATGTTATTAGCATGATAACAAATTTCTAAATGTAAATTATTTCATTTGATTTCATTACTTTATATTTTCTTATTTATGAAATATTTTATATTTTGAAATTTATAAAATTTCTCACTAACCAAAGGTTTTGAAGTTAATGGTAATTTATGAATATATAAATTACATACATGATCGGTAAGAAATGTTCAATTTTCTTTTAGGAACAAAAATCTATTTGAAAGAGGCATTAGGAATTAGCTTCACAAAGAATTTTATTTGAAACCCTCTATTTCAATTGTATCATAGTTCTATGGTTTCAAACTCTTAAAGGTTAAAGTCCTTATTACCTTTGGATAATGAATTATTTATTATTGTTATTTTGTTTTAAAATTTTCAATGCTTTTGAATATCGAGGCTAATTAAATTCTTTATAAATTATAAATATCAATTTTTAATTATTATAAATAATATAAGATTATAAAGGGAATATTTGAAATTTTCTACATATATCTTTTGAGATTTAACATATAAAAGCTTCCTCACTCATGTCTAATAAAATGTTGAATGTTTTATCTAATTTTTTATTTAAATTGAAAATTAAAATTCTAATGCTTTGTGACTTAACATTACATACATGTGTTTATAAATTCATATATTACAAAAATTGCAAATTATTTAAGCAAATAAAGATTTTGTTTGAATCATGAATTGATTTGTGATGATTGGTATTTTAGGAATATTATCTCTTGAATGTCTTCCTTTATTTAGAAATTGTATTTATGATGATAATTAATATATTAAGGTAAAACTTTCTCCTTATATTAAGGTAAATTTTTTTCCTTATATTATATTTAAGGCCATAATTTATAACAATTTAGACATGAATGTTTTACTTTCATAAATAATATCTAAATTCATGATTATTTATATGCATTAATTATTTTCTACTTAATTTAGAAAATAAAATACTATGACTTATGATTCCATTATATTTTTTAAGTTAATCTTGGCTAGCTCTTTATCTATAATGGACCAATTAGTCTTATGATATACTAGTTTTATTTTGAGAATTATTATTTTGCCATTTTTTATACATATATTCATATTTCATTTTAAAATTTTTTCTCTCTATCTTTTAAATGACAATTATTGTTTCAACAAACACCATTATAAATTACACTAAATGATATGAATTAGATATACTATAACACCCTAATTGAGCAAAAAAATTTAAGATGGAAATTAGAACAAAAATCACCCAATAGAAATTCAGTAAAGTAATTAAGTGAAGATTGAGTAAATTGTAAAGGTGGTATAATGGTTTATTTAGCTAGAATATCTATAGGATTTGTATTAGACATTAATATGGGTCAAAATATTATAAAAAGTCTAAACATTGAGTCTGAAAAATTTTTACCCAATAGGAAATTAAGGGCTTGAGAAGCCCAAAAATGACTCGAGTAACCCAAAAATCTAGAGATTAAGCCCAAAATTAAGATAAATCATTTTAGTTTATTAGGTTTGATTTAGGCCGAGTATGATTTTTATAACTAGAAAATTCAAGCCCAAAACAAGGCTGAATCTTGTGAAAGAAGCTCGTGCTATTTTAGTGAAAAAGTAAAAAATTAAGGACATTTATTTGCAAGCTTTTCTAGGCAATTTACATGGATGATTTTTAGTGGCTTTGTGAGAAAAATATTTTGATTTTAAATTCAAAAAAACTATGCCCCATGTGCTGAATTATTAGCTAAAATTTTTGCAAAAATAAAAATTAGGAAGCTTATGTTAGAAGCTTTAGAAATTCAGATTTATATAAAGCCTTCTTGGTCAATTATTTTGTACATTTTCATGCACATTTATAAGCTTATTCCTAGCCAAAATTGTGAGCTTCCAAGGTAGTTTCATTAAACATTTCCATTTTCTATTTTGTCTAAGAGATTCATCAAATTTTAGCAAAGTAACCTAAGTTCTCTCTCATCTCTTTTGGGTTTTGATGATCATCTCTACTCCAAAATTTCTAAAATTTGATTTATTTTCTTAGAGCTACTCTTTTAATATTTAATAGGTATTTGAAAAGGTTTAAGAATTAAGGATTTATGGTGAGTGGCAATAGCTCTTTGTTCTATTGAGTTTTCCATGAAAAATAAAGAAATTTTATGACAAATGTCATTAGGATGTAAGTTGACTTGTGAAGTTGAAAGGATTGATTTTGATATTGTATGAATGTTAATATGATGATATGATGTTGGTATTATAGTATTAAGATAAGTAGAAAATGAATTATTAAGTTTTTCCTTAAGAAATGACCGTTAGGAAATTGTAGTAACAAGATTTGTTGAGAAGGTTTAATAGTATGTTTCTGCTTACCCTTTGGAATCATGGTTAGAAATTATTTATATTTTAAAATTTAGTATTTTAATATCATGAATAATGTTATAATTGATGTGAAAAATTTTATGAATTTTTAGACATTTTTAAGAGTTATGAAAAATGCATTTGAATGGACTTTGATTAGAACAGTTTGAAATAGAATATTGGATTTTGTATGCTGCTATTTGGTGTTATTTATGCACCAATTTGATTGAAAAAATTTAAGATAATTGATGTTATTTGGTTATTATCATGCTAGTTATCTTGTATAAAAATTTGGTAATAATTGGGGTTGATTTGGATGCCATAAATGTTCCTTTATCACAATAACTTCATATTTGTCTAGTTTTAACAACTATGTTTTTGCTTCTATATGAATAGTACCACCATGAAAATTTTGTGAAATAATTAAGGTTTTCCAATATTTAACATGTGAGAGATATTGTATAAAAATTTGAAGGTGGTTGGACTTGTTTGAATGTTGAAAAGGGTCTTTATTTCAACTTCCCATTATATTGTCCCGTTTTGAATTTTTCATTTAGGCTCTATATAAATAGCACCCTTGGGAATAAATAATGCAAATTAATTTATGTTTATTGTGTAATATTATATTGGGAATGTTAGGATAAATTTGGTAAAATTTTAAATTGATTTGGAAGCCCTAAAAGACACCAAATTGTGACATATATAAGGTAATTAGCAATGTAATTATTTGAAACTCTTTTGAGAAATGCTGAAAAGAATTTGAATATATAAAATAGTTGATGATATTGGAATTATGTTGATAATTATTTATATAAGTTATGTGTTTCTATTATAATATATGGAAAAGTTGTATGTGTCAACCTTGAATATAATATTATATGACCAAGAAAATTAAATATATCAGAATTGACAATTTTGTTAAATTTTTTTAGCATAATTGGTATTTTGACTATAGTCTATGATATGTGATAGTGAAATGTATAATTGATGGCTATGTTTGCTAATGGTATTATATCATTACTTATTATGAATATGAATGCTCATCTTGTACATGATTCATAAGGGAAATAATTATAGTAGAGTTAAATTAAATTATTATACATATATATATAGTAAAAACTCCCCAAAAAAAGAGAAAACAGCCAATTAGTGAGTATTTTAATAATCATATTTTTTGTTGTTAATATTTTATTTACAAATTTTGAGCATGGATTGTTAAGGAACAACTAATATCTACAAGAACACTCTTGGCACCTTAGGGAACCTTTCTAGTTATATTCGAGTATAAATTTCATATAATAGCGTTAGGGCCTTATATTGATTATTCTGTAGAACTCAAAAAACTAAATTCTAAGTCAAATCCTTTTGTTATTAATCTTGTTTTACCTAATTGTTCTCAAGAAGATATATTTAGTAATTCTAGCTCTTTTAATATATCAGATCCTCCATCTCCCTCATCAATTGAATCTAATCCTAAGGAAAGCCTAAAATGGAAATAGGATAGATCAACTTAGGAATTTCTCTGCTTATAACATTTATATGTAAACTTTGGCACTCTTGTATAAATCTTTTCATGTATGAAAATTACATTTTGGATTTTTGATTACATGTGTAGAAAATTTTACTTTCTATAAATGTGTATTTTTACTTGCAACCAAGTACTAAAGAGTCAAAAATGTTTTAAAGGCTTGTAATGACAACCAGCTAGTAAACTAATATTAGTCAAATTTCGGTCAGATACCAAAAGTTGGATTATGACATATTAAGCTATTTTTGCTACAATGACTTTGGAAGTGAATCATAATTTCCAATTCATATAATACAAAATAGTGTGCTTCTTACCAAATTTTGGTTTCTCTCTTGTATTTCCATTTTTATATTTATTTATCTTCTTTCTTTCTCCTTCATTTTTGGCTTTTTGCCAAAGCATATTGGGATTTAAGACATAAATCTTTATAATGTAATTAACTACATTGGTTGAGTGTGTATGAAAATTTTCAATTTGGATAACCAAATATGTGTAAGAAACTTTACTTTAGTATTGTTGACAAAAAGCTTATCTTCATATACAATTAATTTTGAGTTAATTTTTTTGATTGATGGAATTAAAATTTCCTTTTAAATTTAATCATTAATTTTATGAACTAATTTTATGTTAATTTTGTTGAGAAATTTTATTATTCAAACTACAACATAATTGTTTCATAGGATTGAATGTTTCATCCTTTTCTAATCATATACTATACTCTCTAATTATACATTATATTTCATATACATGTAAAATTATTTATTATTTTATGAGAGTCTTGTGCATCCCTAATTATACATTGTGTTATTTATTGTAAGGACTATTTGTGAAAGAACAATTTGTATATTTATATAATGAATTCTTACCTAAAATTACTATTGATTATTTTTGTGATTGGCATTATATTAGTTTTTAGCTCAATCACATAAAATATTGTGTCAATTAAATTGATAATTATATATATGCTTTAGGCAAGTGATAAAATATAATATTCAAACATTATATTTTATAATTTGATAAGGGAAAATTTAGCATGCAAATAATGAAATAATAAATTTCTAATGAAATATTAAGTTACATCCCTGAAGTAAATGCCATGAAAATTTAAAAAGGTTTAAATGTGGACAATGTCATGGCTATAACCATGGATATCAATTAAATGAATGCAATTCTAGTAGTTATAATAAAAGTACAAATAACCACTAGATTGCTTTTTTACCACCAAAGACTATAAAGAAAAAGGTGAACCTAAAAAATTTAGAAATTATATATTATGTATTGTATATCTAAATATCTTATGAAATTTTACCAAGCCCTACTTGAAAAAAATAAAGTCAATTTTGTTTATAAGAACGATGCTTTCAACTATGATTTTAATGATATACCAAATTTTAATGGGGTAGATTTCTTTGAATATTTCAAAGAAAGAATTGATAATCTGATTAGTAATAATAGTGGTCTATTTTTTCTATAAATTAATATTTGAATATTTTCATCCTATAGATAGTATAAAATTGATTGATGCTCCTAAAGGGTTAATGTAATTTTACGAGAAGAAGTGTAAATACTTACAAATAGTGCTCTATTGTCAATTAAGTTTTGAAGAAACTAAATGAGTTTTGGAAACATATGATAGAATAAATAATATATTGAGATGATAAATAAAATGATATTGGATATCTTTATATCATAATAGCTATCTTAAATAAGGAAAAAATATATTGGAAATGTTACAATTTTTTTCTAATTTATATTACACATGAATCCAATTGAAACGAATATTACAATAAACTAGAAGTTTGCTAGCAATGATAGTCTTACTACATGTCATAATTACTAGTGCCATCTTGGTGTTATAAAGTAGTGAAAAATCATTGAAAATTCAGTTGATCATCCAATAACAAACAAACAAAAATCCTTTAATTCAATGAGTTTTATGACCTACTTATTCTTAAGGAAATTTAATTATATTGTAATCACTAGTTAAAGTTGGAATTGGATTCCCAACATATTTTTAAATGAATTTAGGTTGACATATATGGACATATTTGCCCACCATGTAGACCATTTGGATATTTATTTTTTGTTTGAATTAAAATTTCAACAAGAAGATCAATATGTATTTGTTGTCAACTTGTGTAACCTAATGTTTGCGAGAATATTTGGTCAAACAAATTGACTTTGAGCACATATTAACTATAAAAACAATACAATATATTTTGACAATGTTTGTGAAATTATATTTAAAGCCTTTATTGATTATTATATGCAAAAATTATTGAATATCTTGAAGTATGTTTATATATAAAATAATTTATCTAAAATAATTTAAATATCCTAAATTATTAGCTATATTATTATTTAAAGAAAACAAGATTCCTTATATCTTCTTAAGGGAATGCAATTTTAAATGTTGTTATGTATCAAGCCAACAACCTATAGTTCCACTATATAATTAGCTTTGGTCAGAAGCTACAAGTTTACATATTTAAATGTGCATTATATTTTTATTAGTCTACCACAGTATATAAAAATTATCTTGAAAAGTGGCTTAGAATATATGTCCATATGTGAAATTATATTCCTAAAATTAGGGGAGAAAATATACAATTGTAGAAATAATATAATATATATTCATTTTGATCCTCATAGAAAGTAATATGAACTAGAAGTTCATAAAATAATTGATTTACAAAGTATAGCAAAATTGTCAAGTATATCATTGATTATAACAAAATAAATAAATATTATGATAGCTAAAATTGCTCTTACTCAAGTTTATGGCCAAGCAGGGCAATATGTTTATCAATAACAATTAAGATTAAAACATGTCTAAAGCATGATAAACCCATTAGTTCAAAATACCAATACCCTCAAAATTAAGAAGAAGTAAATAATTAAAATGGCCTTATTGAGAAACCAAATACTCTTGAAGGGAGTTAAGACATAATTAACAACAAACTTCTAGAAGAAGCATAGGCATCTAATATTTATGAAAAGTAAAGAAATCTCAATTGATTATGTCTTCAATGAGAAAGATGGAACCAAAATCAACCATATTTATTATTATATATAATGTGGCACTCAAATTTATGAATGATTATGATTAGTGAGAATCCTAAATTTGTAGAATGATAATTATTAGCATAAAAAAAAGGAAAAGATGAAACAATGTTTAAATTTACTTGAAAAGTAAAGAAACACACAAAAAAGTGTTAAGCCAATGAAACACTTAGAAAGTGTGAAGCTAATAAAGTATAAATGTATAGTTATGTCAATAAAGTGAGAAAATTGAGTTATAATATACACCTTGATTTGGAACACAACAACTTTTACAAAGATTATCATTGGTTATGATAAATATTTATTTACACATAGTGGATATAATTTTTCTAGCAATATATTAAAAACTTGATATTCATTTAATATATTTAATTACATCTTATTCCATGTGCAATAATTAACAATCTCTATGTTATATATTAGTTATGATATTTTCTGACTTCTATTATGACAAGTGTCATTTTCATAACTCACCACATGTCAAAGGGATTAAATCTCTTGTTTATATAATGTAATTTATATTAAATTAAGAAAAAAAAACTTCCTATGTCTTTCCCTCATTTGTTGCATTTTCATAATCTCTAATTTATTATTTTTTTTATTTTTGTGCTTTTTCTTCTTCTCAAGAGTAATTTCTCTAATTTTTTTTCCTTATTTATTATGTTTTTAAAATATCTTTGTTCTATTTTCCTAATTTATTGTATTTTCTAATACTGAATCTTTCAAATACATATAGTAATTTATATTAAATTGAGAAGAAAAAAATTGCATGATTCCTTTCCCTCATTTATTATATTTTCATAATCTCTCTTACTTATTTCCCTAATTTATTAAATTTTCTAATTTTAGTACATTTTCTTCCTATTTGGAATAATCTCTCTAACTTCTTCCCTCATTTATTATGTTTTCTAATCTTTGTACATTTTCTAAACAATTGGACTCCCATTTTTAACAATTAGTCAAGGTATATATAACCTCACAAGCTCAAAAAAAATTGAATTGTGTATGAACTCTTTGTTTCCTTGTTTTACCTAAACTATTTATTTGTTGAGAAATCTTCTATACATTTTCTTTAGTAATGAAGTAGTGGCAACAACTTGCCCCAAATAGCTTTAGTTGGAGCATGTTATTTGGTAGGTGAGATATATAATAGGATGTTTTATATTATTATTGTAAATGATTCTCGATAGCATTAAGTAGAGTTGAAAAAGATGTTAAGATATTAAAGCAAATTTTCCTATAAATACAATGCTTGCTTTGGAGGAGTTGCATTCACTACACATTGATGATCTTCAAATTGTAGTTATAAAGCATATTGTTTTGTGAATGAAAGGTCCAAATCAAGTGACATTATGCTATTGTCTTTTGTTCCTTTTTGATACCTTTATCTTTTTCAATGGTTATGTAACTTCTATATATATTCTCTTTCATTTACTATTACTAAAAATATCTTGTCTTTTTTAATGTCATAAAATTATACTTTTCCATTAAATAGGTTACATTTTATATCTATTAATTTTAGTCCACTTTATTTCAATTTGACTAAACCTATCCAATTATTTAAAATAGAAGTAGCATTTTACTTATAGATTAAGAAAAAGTGTGTTACTTACTTCGTGCCAAAACGTAATCATATATTTGGATCTCTTAAGCCATATCAATTTTATTTTTAAAAGAAATAATTAATCTTTCTTTGGTATATACAATAATATAATTTTTTATTTTTATATTCATCTAGAATTGGAATAATATTAGCATGTTCAAATTTAAAAGAAGAAGAAGAATCTAAACTTGTTAAGAATTAGGTTTTGTTTCAAATTTTCAATCATCTATTTAAGTTATTAAATTAAATCAAATCCAATTTTATTATAATTAAAAAAGAAATATATTTGTTATATTTATCTCATTTGAAAAAGAGTAATTGTGAAGTATGTTCAATTTGGAATGTGTTTATGAATAGATTAAATCAATTTTCATTCAATTTTAAAAAAGATGAAACAAATCAAACAATAATATTAAATTTTTGATATATTATTAAAAGCAAATTGGAACATGTGCATTACAATTAATATAGAGTTATAAAATATTGATGGAAAGAAGTTTCTAAATAGAATAATTCTAAATAACTCAATAAAGTGCACCTAATTCGTATTCCAATTTTTCTTATTATTATTAAATAACTAAATGACATAACTACCTTAACATTGATTTCTCCACTCCTTGAATATGTTACATCTAATTTGGAACAAAATTTTAAAATTAGGTCTCAATGCATAATATCTTTAATTCGCTAAATTATTTTTCTTAAAAAGCCTTTTTACTTGAAAATTACAAATAAAGTTGTTAAACTAATTAAATCTTTAATTTGGCATTATAAAATATTGCAACTCATGCATCATACAAGTTATATTATAGTGATATTATAATTTTTGAAGGATTTTAGATGCTTAAAGCAAGCACATTGAATTCTTAATTGAAAAATATATTTAAGAAATTACAAGGATCTTTATATGAATTAAATCATCTTACGTGAAAATAATATATAAAATCCCTTATACTTTTATCAAGAAATAAAAATTTGAATTTACTATTGTTATTACATATGTGATATTATCAAGACTCATGAAAAGCTTTCAAAGATAGTAGAGTGAAAAAGGGAATTTGAAATTAAAGATCATTGAAAAGAAAATTTTTGCTTGGTCTATAAATAAAACAGTTAGATAATAGAATTCTTATGCATCAGGCAACTTACATGATAAAGGCTTTAAAGTGCTTTTATGGACTAAATGCTACTATTGAGCACTTTAATAGTTTTAAGGTCATTTTATGAGAATAAAAAACATTTTTCACCTTGTGAGAATGATGAACAATTCCTTTTTCTTGAAGTACCATATTTAAGTATTATTAGAATGCTAATACATCTTGCTAATCATACATGATCTGATATATCATTATCATTACATGCATTAGCAAGATATAGTTCTTCCCCAATGCAAAGATATTAGAATAGATGTAATCATATACTTCAATATCTTCAAGGTAGAATGGATATAGATTTATCATTTGAAAAGAAGTACCTAATATTTTTGTATGAAGATAATGTAATATGGATAGTTTAATTGGAAAAAGGATATAATAAGGGTGAAAAAGGGGAACATAACTCATCAAAAATATTTTTCACACATGATAATCAAAAGAGTGGTGAAGTAGGTGTTTGACAAATTCATTTAAGTGATATTCTAATAGATTTATTCGCCAAGGCACTATCTAATGCAACATTTAAGAAGTTACTTCATAATATTAGATTATGTCAATTTAGAAATCTTAAGACCTTAATCAAGATTTTATCTCATTAGGTTTTCTTAATAAAGTTTTTAATAAAACAGTATTTCATTATTCATTACAATATAATATACTCCTTTATGTAATAGACATCCAAGTGTAAGTATTATAAATAATTATAATTAAACGTGGATATTTATAATTCATGTGGATATTTTATTCTTGCTTTATGGTAAATTATAATTATCCCATTATAGTCAATTATAAGGTTTCAATTTTCTTTATGAGTCATTATTATAAAATTGTAACATTTGACCCATCTAACTTATAATGTTGTGGTTGTAAGAATCATTCAATATAAAGTTGAATACAATACACTTCTCCTTTAATATTTCTTCTTCATTTCATTTCTATATATTTTTAGTTTAATATTTTTTATAGCAATGTATTCATTTTTGTAGTCTATTTCAATTTACAATTTTGACTTTACTTTTTTTCAATTATTATCCTTAAAGCATAATTTAATTTGTAGCTAACACCCTACCATGATAAATTTAGAGATTTCCCCTTATATATAATATAAAAAAATGTTTATTCATTATGACTTTACTTTTTTTTGTAATTATGCCCTTAAGGAGTAATTTAATTTGTAGCTAACTCCTTGCCATAATTAATCTATAGATTTCCCCTTATAAGTCTAATATAAAAATTATTTATTCATTTTGGCACTTTCATATTAACATTAAATGAAAAGAAAGGAAAGAAAAACCTAATCATGAAAATTATTAGGGAAAATTACACTTTACCCATTCACGATTTTACTTTTTTTCACATAATTCACTTGTGTTTTTAAGTGTTGCAATTCACTCACATGTAAAGGTGTAAGGCAAGGTGGGTGAGGCTGGCCAAGCTCACATAAGCTTGCAAAAGAAAAGAGGTGTTGGATCATGGGTTCGGGTCACCCAAAATGAGTCCATAACCTAACCCAAGAAATACCTATAAAAAAGAAGAAGAAAAGAAGTTTTGGGTTAATTACCAAATCATTTCATTAGAATTCCTAAGAACTCTCTCTCTCTCTTTTCTCTTTGTACATAAAAGAAGATTTAGTCTGTAAACAACAAGATTATCTTTCCGAAGTGAAAGCAAATATCAAATCCTGAATATTCCACTACAAACTTCTAGTATTCGGTATATATGAATCTAATTCATATTCTTATATATTATCCAACATTGGTATCAGAACGTATGATTGTTTATTTTTCTAGTCTCCCCCAAACCTATATATATGTATATATATGCATGTCCTTGACATTTATGAAAATGATGATTTTTTTAGATTATTTTTTTTATTGCCATTATTTATTTTTTTATAGTAATTCATTTGTCAATGGCAACGTTAAGTTTTATTTTTATGGCAATTCATTTGATGTGACATGCATGAATCCATAGGTTTTGTCAAATTCCAATGCGTACGAATATTAGGTCTCGTTTTGTATTATTCTAATATAATTATTTTTGCCTTTATGAAAAGATTATATATGTGTTATCTTTATCATAATTAGACACATCTTAAATGGGTATTATTTGTACCATAAAGAGATTTGGTTTTAGTCAATCTTAGGGGCATGCATGGCACAAAGTTACAGGATTTACTTTGTTTGACTACACAATAACTTGAACTTCCAAATTATGATTGTTGGAATTGAACCATTTGGATTTCCTCCTTTTTGTTAGAAGTCGTGTTGAGTTTTGTATTTATTGGCTTTGTGATTGTCAAACACAAATAGATTATAAAAAAAGAAAATCCTGCCCAAAATAGAACAAAAATTATACTACCTAAAAAACTAATTAATTTCGTTGGATGTACTAGACTTTTCTATATTATGTCAGTTTCTTTTAAAATAGGATATGTAAGACTTTGGGGATCAAGTTAAGAAACCATAAAAAAATAATAAAAAATAAAAAACTGATAAAGGTTTGACAAGGCAGTTTAATTTTTTTCTAAAACTATTTCAAAAAAAAATTGTCAAAAAAAATAGTTAAAAAAACTATAAAAACTATTAAAAAAACTGTCAAGGCAGTTAATAAATTTAAAAAAAACTATAGCAAAACTGCCATAAACTATAATGCAATTATTAAAAAAAAACTAGAGGAGGCACTTAAAAAAAAACTATAGAAACTATTTAAAAAAAAAACTATTAAGGCAGCTACATATAAAAAAATTGTAATTAAGCAATTTATATAAATAAAATAAAATGGAAACTATCAGGAACAAGACTTGAACCCTATCTCAAATGTACCATAGAACAAACCATTAGGCCATTCTGCTTTTTCCATCACATTTTAACTAACCTATAATTATTTTATGTTATATGCCCATAAAAAAATGAAAAACCTTTCCATCATATACGGGATTCAAACCCTGTCTCCAGAAGTTACATATCTCGCTTCATAACACTTAGCCAAACTCTATCTACAGTTATAGTTGCCCAGAAAAATTGATATACCATGCTGGAACATGGCATTTTTTTCCTTTTCTCACACCTTGAATTTTTTTTATATAATTGTTGTGAGAATTTTTTTTATACGCTAATTACATGATGTATAACATTTTTAAAAAATTGATGATGAATTTTTTTAAAGCATAACTTTTTTATGCAAATTATTATCTTGGAGATTTAATTGAGTTATTTATTTTTTTGTATATGTTACAGAAAAATGGCGAGACTTATACGTACACCAAGAGTCATACGAACTCCAGCACAAAGACAAGAAGTTAATAAGTTGACTATCGAACTCAAAAATCTCCAAGTTGATCCAGAAGTTTATAAAGATAATTTTATATATCTTGTAAATTATATTATCAAGTTTCATAAAAAAGTTCAAAAACTTGATATGGGCTGTTGCTTTAAAGATGAATCAGAATTCAAAGAAATTAAAGGCCTTATGAAACACCTTACCTACATATTACTAAAAGAATATATTAGATTTCCTATTACAAAGAACAAAAGGACCTAACAATATAACAATATTGTTCATAAATTTGTATTAGACTATTTAGAGTGTAAAAATCATAGACGTGACCTAAACTTTTACAAGGCCTATCAGATAGATAGGAAATCTGGTATCGAAATCAAGTTTGCCTAAAAGTTATATGATAGGTTTATTAGCTCTTTTCCATAAAGAATCAAACATTTGAAAATATTGTAAAATTTAGATAGATGTTTGATATTTGATATTTTATGTAATTTCTTTTGTGTATTGTATTGTTCAAATACGTTTTAATTTATGTAATTTTTTATTATTATTGAAATCACATATCTATAAGTTCTTTTATTTAATATACTTTGCTTAATTAATTATTTTAGCATTAGCCTCACATTAGGAATTTAGATGATGATTGGAAACATAGTGACCTTTTGACTCTAAATCCTACACGTGAACTAGTCCTAACATAATTAATTAGAGTTAAAGTAGATATATATGTATGGCTAGACATTAATTACGTGCAATTTTATCCATATATAGAACTTTGTGTTTCTATAAATACAATGGCTACTACTTCTAAAAACATTATCGCTGAACTCAATAAGGGTGAGAAACTAGACAATGACAATTAGAAATTTTGGAGTATGAAAATTTAATATGTGTTAGGAGAGCAAGAGGCTCTAGAAGCACTCAATATTATTCTAGATAAGCTTGAGGCAGGAAATACGGCCTAGCATAAGTTGGACTAAGAGGCTTATGAAGCTTAGAAAAAGAAGAATTCTCTTGCTCGTATTGCGTTATTGAGTAGCATGGAAAATGATATCATGCCAGAATTTAGGAATTATAACTTAGCAAAGGACATGTGATCTTCTTTGAAAAACAAGTTTCATGGAACATCTATGACCAAACTAAGATCCCTCATAATCAAATTTGACAATTACAAAAAGAAACCTGAACATTCAATGAAAAAACATTTATGTGATGTCAAATATGATTTGTGAATTAAAGGATGCGGGTCATGTGTTGATTGACGAGCAACAAGTCCAAACTGTAATTCGCTCCTTGCCTCATTCCTGAGAGCATATGAAGATGCATTTAACCCATAATGAAAATATCCAAATAATGGATAATGTTATGCGCCACCTTGAGTTAGAAAAAGAAAAGCTTAAGGTTACTAAGCTTAATGTGTATATGGCTTCATCAAGCTTAGGAAAAGTTCCTAGGCGAAAGCACAAATATGAAGGTAGGTCCCAAGAGAAAAGAAAAAAGATGGCTCATTTCAATAAGAAATTAACAAATAACCAATTTGGGAAAGGAAAATGTCCTTTTAAGAAGAACATGACTAAGGTCAAGTGCTTCAATTATAATAAGAAAGGGCATTTTGCTCGTGACTGCCCTAAACTTAAGAAGGTATTAAGCTATACTTAAGTTAGTGAACTTTGTGTAGAAAGTTTTATTTTTGAACAAATTCTCATCCTTTGTGGATTATAGACTTAGGACAGACCATGTAGTGAAGGATCGAGACACCTTCGGGGAATTTTGGCGAATACCACATGGAGCAAAATGGATCTATATGGGAAATAATGCACGAGTTGTAATTCAAAGAATTAGCACATGCAAGTTAGTCTTGTGAGGCAGTTGAACTCTACTCTTACATGATATTTTATATGCACCTTAAATTTACTAAAATTTAATCTTTATGTTAATTTTGTTAAAACTTGGCTTTAATTTATTTCTTGCTAATGATAATATTGAATTATCTTAGTCAACATCATATAGATAGGCTAGCTAAAGAAGGGTTATTGCCTAATTATGATGAAGTAGATCTATCTACTTACGAGCATTGCTCAATTGGCAAAAGTACCAAAAAATCATTTGGAAAAGGAACCAATATTGACTTTCCTTTACAATTAGTCCATTCTGACATATGTGGTCCAATAAATACAAGAGCTAGGCATAGAGCTTTCTATTTCATCACATTTATTAATGATTTTACACAATTTGGTACTATTTATTTGATAACACACAAATCTAAAGCATTGAGTTACTTTCAAAGCTATATGAGCTTAGTCGAAAATCAATTAGATAGAAAAATAAAAGCATTACAAATTGATCATGGTGGTGAGTATTTGTCTGATTAATTCAAATAATTATGTGATGAAAAAGGGATTCAACATCAATTGATGAATCCACGTACTCCTTAACAAAATGGTGTCGCAAAGAAATGAAATCGAACCCTCCTAGAAATGGTTAGATCTATGATGGCACAAGCAAATTTGCCTATCATCTATTAGGGTGATGCACTTTTAACTACCGCATTTATCCTTAACTATGTTCCTAGCAAATCAATTCCCATTGCGCCATATAAGTTATGGATGAAACGAAAACCTGACCTTAGTATTTTATGACCTTGGGGATGTGCGACCTATGTTTTGGACACCTCGAACCCATATGGCGAATTAGGTCCTTGAGAAAAGAAACGTATCTTTATTAAATACTTAGAACATTCAAAAGACTATGTGTTCATTGGTGAATATGATAGTGGGAGTCTCATAGTATTTGAATCATGAGATGTCACATTCTTAGAGAATAATTTTCCTATACAGGGTGATATAAATAAAAACTTATCCTTATATGAGACTATGGATACAAGCGCTCAAGACTCACTTCCTTCGAGTGAGAGAATTTTAGGAAATATGTTTCCAATTTCAAGTGCGAATGATAGTGATCTTGATCAGCATAGGACTAATCCGAATAGGAATACTCAAACGATTAATGATCCTAGTCCAAGTAAGAGCAATTTGAGGGTCCCTAAAAAATATTTTTCTCCAAAACCCCAATTGCGATGTAGTGGTAGAAAAGACATTCCTCATCGTCGTTTTAACATTGAAAGTGATGAAGCCTTTGTGGCCATTACACAAGATGAAGATGAGTTAAGAAATATCACAGAGGCTCTTTCAGGCCTTAATAAGGAAGATTAGACAAAAGCAATGGAAGAAAAGATGGAGTCTATAAGATTAAATCAAGTTTGGGAACTTGTTGATCTTCCAAAAACACACAAGGCTATTAAGAACAAATGGGTTCTCAAAATAAAGCGTAAGGCTAATGGTAATGTTGAAAAATATAAGGCTAGACTAGTAGCAAAAGGCTACACACAACAAGAAGGAATAGATTATGAAGAAACTTTTTCACCTATTGTTAAATTCACCTCAATCCATTTGTTACTAGCTATAATTATGAGTATAGACCTTAAATTACATCAAAATGGATATAAAGACTACATTTCTCAGTAGAGATTTAAAAAAAGAAATCTACATGCAACAACCTGTAGGTTTTATCAAAGAAGGCCAAGAAAACAAAGTTTGTAGACTTTTGAAATCTATATATAGCTTGAAACAGTCTTCGAGATAATGATATATTCACCTTCACAATGTAATTTTGTCAATTAATTTTATCATAATTGACGAAAACTATTGTGTATATATAAAAAGGTCCAAGGATAAGTTTACAATTTTATAGTTATATGTTAATGATATACTTATAGCTGGAAATAGCAAGGAATATATCAATGAAGTTAAAGCATGATTGTCATCTAATTTGAAATGAAAGATATGGGTGAAGCTGCATATATTCTTCGAGTTAAGATTTCAAAAAAATCATTCAAAGAAATTATTATCTCTGTCACAAAAGTATTATATTAATAAAAGTCTTGAACAATTCCAAATGTAGCATTATAAACCCATAGACACTCATATTGCTAAAGGTGAAAGTCGAAGCCAAATGATGTGTCTTAAGATTCCAAAAGAAGAAACGTATATGAGAAAAGTTCCTTATGCAAGTGTAATTAGATGTCTGATATATACAATAATATGCACAAGACCAGATATATATTTTGCCATTGGTATGGTAAGCCAATATCAATCTAACCTAAGCTTAGCATATTGAAAAGCAGTTAAAAGGATACTAAGGTATCTAAAAGGTAATGCTAATTATTTCTTATGTTATGCAGGAGATGATCTGCAATTAAAAGGCTATAATGATGCTAATTGGGGAGGAGACTTAGATGAAAAGAAGTCTACCTCTGGGTACATCTTCTGAATAAATAATGGCATCATATCTTAGAGTAGTAAGAAGCAATCATGCATAGCCTTATCCACAATGAAAGCTGGATTTGTAGCATTTTTAGCAGCAGTACAAGAAACGATGTAGCTTAAAAGATTCTTAGATCATTTGGGTGTAAATGCTAACATGGTTGATCCAATTTTAGTAAACTATGATAACTGAGCAGCAATAGCATACACAAAGGGCCCTAAATATTGCAAGACCAAGCATATAGATATAAAGTACAACTTTGTGAAAGATATAGTTGCACATAAAGAAGTGAACATGAAATACATTTTTATGCATGAGATGGTAGCAGATCCTATGACTAAGCCTATTCCTCAGGATGTATTTGTAAAATATATGAAATCCTAAGGATTGCATAGATGTTGATACAATTATTATAATTTTTTTTAACAATGTTCATAGAATATTAATGTTTGAATAATAATTGTATTTATTATAAGCCTACATATATAGATGTAAGAATGTTTCTTAGAACATTCTTAAGTTATTAAAAGGTATGTCAGACAGATAGAAGATTAGTCCTCTTACACAGATAATCACCTCTCATCAATTTTTTTTTTTTTAGTAATTGATAAGAGATGAGACAATTTTAAGCTTCTTATTTAAGTGATAATCGAGGCCAAGCTTAAAATATGAATGTCGCCTTATTAACAAACAAGATGAGGTTATATATATATATAACCATAAGTGAATTAATGAATTCACTTCATCTATCTAAATTGTTAGATATAAGTTCTGTAAACTCCCTCACTCATTAACACCTTAATCCTCATTAAATAGGTAATTAATGCATACTAATTTGCCTTCTACTCTAAGCTAGCTCACAATACCTCAAATTTCTGTATTTCATACCATATAGGCAAGGATCATGTAATTATGCCAAAAGTTCAACTTACAAAACATACATCCATCACTTACAATATCACCAACTATATAATCATTTTTAATACAACTTCAAAACTTTATTCTCCTTTGTCAAGAGGGCCTTTAGAAGCATCACCTGGAATGGTTAGTAACAATACAGAAACATAAGAAACAAAGTTTCCCAGTAGCTAGCTATTACTATATAAAAAAAATGTATCAAGCCATTCCAGATCCTTAAGCAAATAAAACATACATTTCAAAATCAATTAATTATTCATCATTTCCTTCCATACCATTATAAGAAATGTGCATCACATATAGCAATCATCAAGCCCATTCAAGGACTCATATAGATATCTAGATGGCCATCACAGATAATCGTACCTAGGCCTCATATACAGTAATTTCACTATCTTCCCGGGGTACTCGGGCCATAGGCCTCACATACAACATTTCACTGTCTTCCCGGGGAACTCGGGCCATAGGTACCGCACACGGCAATTTCATTATCATCCCGGGGAACTTGGGCCATAAGCCTCACACACAGCATTTTACTGTCTTCCCGGGATGCACATACAGCTATTTCATACACATTCCATACAATGGCATAATATACAGAAAATCATGTAAATAGAAAACAGAGCTTAAGGATAAAGCTAGCTACCTTTTATAAGCTTCCAATAGTGATGTTTCCTTTACCCTCACTTAAAAATTTCTTTACAACTCCTCTTGCCTTTCCAACTTGTCACTCCTTAGTCTACATAAATACACATCATAGTTCTTATTAGAACATCATCATTTTCCTTAAACCTCATGTATTCTTCACTTCCTCCACATTGATAAATGTACAAATGCACTTAAGTTCTATGTGTTTCATCATTCATTTACTTAGTATTTTGTACAAATTGATTGAAAAGGATACTTAGATGCTCTATATTTTATTTTCAAGCTTTGAAATGACACATATATGCATTAGAAAAGGATCCGGAGGCAAAATCGTGCAAATCGTGAAGAATCGAAACCAAATTGTTCACTTGACAAAGAACACGGGGTATGGGAACCCCATTTTTAGGGCTGTGTTTCTTTCTGGATTACTTCGAGGCTTCACTAGATTGCTCGGAGAAGAACACGGGAGTAAACACAGATCGTGTCATACCCCGTGTATCTTACTGCCCTTCAGTTCTGAGGTAAACACGAGGAGTGTCGCACCCCATGTAACACACTAATCAGCCTTCGATGAAGAACACGGGGTACAACACGGGCCGTGTTATACCCCGTGTACCTTATCAATCTTCCAAAAACACAATTTAAATGGCTAAATCTCCTTCCTTCCTTCTTTTCCACATTCATGGTTTTGGCTTCTCAAAAGAGAAGTTCCATACACACTTTCATAATTCAAAAGAATCATCTTAATTTCATCAATTTAGCCAAATTCCAAACAAATCATGCCAAATCCACACATGCACCATTATGCCTCTAAAACCCTAGTGTGTACATCATGATTTCTTGTTGTTTTTACACCAAACCAAAGCCATATATCAACATAACAACATCCAAATCACCATTAGACATGTTCAATTCATCCAAAACTCCATGGTCAACTACCTTTGACCACACTAACATTAAAATTTTAAGAAACTAAAAAGAGTACATTAAAGAGCTTTTAGAGGAGAACATTTCCACCTCTTGCTGCAACTTGAAAATCCTCACTTAGAGCTCACCAAACTTAATCAAACTTGAGCTTTCTTCAATCTAAACACACCAATGGATAGAGCTTGATGAGAAGAGCAACTTTCCCTTCTACAACTATGCCTAATTCTCACTATTTTTGGGTGAAAAAGTCAAAAGAAGTTTTCTCTCTCTTCCTTCTCTCTCTTGCACGTTTTTTGTGCTTTCATGGAGGTGTTCCACGGCTTGGAGAAGAAAGGAGAAGGAAGAAGAGCTTTCATGAAGCTTCAAGGGTAATTTGGTCCTTTTTGAAATTTTCAAGGGTATTTTAGTCCTTTTTCACTAATTAGTAAGGCTATTCTTGTCATTTTCTTCTAATAATGACACTTGTCATGTGTCTATTGGTCATACTAATTAAAATCACATATTACACCCTAAATTCTTGGTTGTTCATATTAGATCCCAAATTCTTGGTTATTTACACTTTAACCACACCCGATTTTGCACTTTTGCAATTTGGTCCATAGGGTTTCTGTCTGTTTAAAATTCCTTGCACTGTCAAACTTAGACAACTTCCCTTTTTAGGATTTTTTAACCTCATCTGATCATCTATACTATTTAGAAAAATTAATTCTTTTCTTACTATCCTTTTTCCTTCAAAATTTTGATTACCTTTACACTTAATTCCTTTCAACTTAAGATTCACCTACTAAGCTAATTCAAACGTGCTCTTCATTTCTACGACCTTAGAATTTAGAAATTCAAATAATAGAATTAAAAATTCAGTACATTACAAGTTCTGATAGAAGTGAGAAAGAGTAGATTGGTGAACTCAAGTTAGACATTAAGTATGTCTAAACCATTATCTGAATAGTATTATTATATTGTGATGAGAATCTAAGAAGGCCTATTGAAGACAAATGCTTGAAGGCATTGGAAGAGATTCAAGGACCAATGACAAAAGCAAAGGCAAAGAGGATAAAGGGAGACCTAGAGAAACTAATTGTTGTTTTATTTGAAAGTAGGCCCAATTTGAAGCTAGAAGAGTCCAAGATGGTCAATTGCATATATTTGGAAGACATGAGCTCCAATGAATCCATTAGCATTTAGTTAGTTTAGTATTTTTGTAATAAATAGGCCATATGCGCTGAGACTTATTTTTAGATTTATCTTGGTATGAAGACTTATTATTTTATTTGGGTCAATTAGAATTAGGCTTGTTAGTGTAAAAGGCCCATTAGGGTTTGCACATGATAGCTTATGGGGGCTGGTCATATATAAGTTCTTATAAACAAATTTTTATTTAGTTTTGAATACAATTTGAGATTGAGAGCTTGTGACTCTTAGGTTCTTGAGTGAGCTAATTATCTTTGATTTTATCAAGAGACCCCTTCTTGTGGCGATCGTTCCTTTGGCTTATCAATCTATGATTGTGGCACCTATCCTCCATCTTTTTTTTTTTTTGTTATTTGAAATCCAACTCAAGATCCGATTAGTTTCATCAATTGGTTTCATGAGCTTTGGTTGGAGTTAGATTTGAAGAATATTGTTCACGCATACTGTTCATCGTTATTGTTTCATTCGATACTATTCATGTGCACTGTTCATCGACATTGTTCATCGATACTGTTCCGTTGACACTGTTCATCTAGTTTTAGGGTTTTGCAATACCGTTCACGCAGTCTAGGGTTTCATCAATTCTTGGTACAATCTTTCCTAAATCTTGTTGTAACACTTATTTTATTGCTAGATTCTTATTTCTTGGTAATTAGAATGGCTAAATTCATAGCCAATTGTTAGTTTTTTGCACTTGTGTTCTTTGTGTTCTTCATGTTCATCACATGTTCTTGATTCTGAATCTGTTCAACCTTGTGAAATTCTATTAGTTTAGTGTTTGGTGTTAAATAATAGCTTGATTTGAAAGGAATTGTGAATACAATCAATTCTAATTCCTTGTTTACTATTTCTTTCCAAAATTATGGTTCAATTGGATTGAATTTATTTGTTATCTCAAATATGAACATTCTCATATTCTTGCTTGTTCTTGCAACTTCATCATTAGTGGCTAATTGAAAATTGTGTGATTCAATTTGAAAAAGGTATAACTTTTATGCAGCAAAAAAAAAGTTACAGTGAAAAAAAAAGTCTACAGTAAAAAAAAAAGAGGAAAAAAATGCAGCACACAAAAATATTTCTTGGATGCCAGTTTCTTACAATTTTTAGCTTATTTTTGCTTAGTTTATGATTGATTCCATACTAGAAAATTTTGGAAACAACTTAGTTATTATTTAACATTACATAATCTTCTCTAATTTTTCCATTCTTATCTTATTTGCATTCTATTTTTCTTAGTGTGCTTATTTCTTGTTTAGTTTTTCTTGATTGTCTTTATTGGCTTCCTTAGTTTTGTCTTAGAGTTTTCTTTTGTTGGCTTCACTTGTGTCTTGCTAATTAATTATCACTTAGTTGTGGTTGATTGTGTGGATTGGAGGTTGACTTCCTTAAGAACTTTTTAGAACACTTGAGGGGCAAAAGGTAAGAGAGAAATCCTTACACAAAAATCAATTTTGAGTGAAACACGAGTGAACATCTATTGAGTGAAACACTTAGCGAGTGGAGAGGACCTTTTATGACATTAATCTTTTTATTTTATAGACATGTCTCATGAAGGTGGATCAAGTAGTGAGAGCACTCCTCCCTCACCTAAGTCCTTGGCTGTTAGAAGGCAAATTGAAGGACTTGCACAAAGATTTGAAAGAATGTTTAAGAGGCAGAATGAAACCATAAGGAATATTCAAGAAACGGTGGCAAATAATGCAAGGCAAGCAGGTGACCGTTCTCCATATGCCCATGAAGATTCTAGTAGTTCTTCAAGAGAAAGAAGAAAAGATAGGAGAGATGATAGAGAGAGGAGGAATGATAGAAGGAGGACAGAAGGATATGGAAGAGTGAAAGAAAATGAGAGGATTGGTGGAGTTAAAATAAAGATTCCTAGTTTTCATGGAAAGAATGATGTTGAAGCATACTTAGAGTGGGAGTTAAAGATAGAGCAAGTATTCTCACGCCATTACTACAGTGAAGAAAAGAAAGTGAAGGTAGCTTGCCTAGAGTTCCATGATAATGCCTTGGTGTGATGGGATCAAATTCAAAGGGAGCGAAAGAGATATGATAAGGAACTCATAGTCACATGGATTGAAATGAAGAACCTAATGCACAAGAGATTTGTTCCTACATACTACAATAGAGAGCTTTATACAAAGCTTCAAAGTTTAAGGCAAGGCGGAAAAAGTGTTGATAATTATTACAAAAAAATAGAAGTTGCAATGATAAGAGCCAATGTAATTGAAGAAAGAGAAGCAACAATGGCCCGTTTCTTGAATGGGTTGAACCATGATATCTATAACATAATGAAACTTTATCCCTATATAGAACTTGAAGATTTGGTTCACTAAGCTATCAAAGTAGAAGCACAACTCAAAAGAAATGGGACTTTGAAGAAAGGCACCTCTTCCTACAACTCAAAAGGATGGAAAGAAGGAGTGAAGAAGGTTGGAACTTCAATTAAGGATATGGTTATCCAAAATGATAAACCCTCATCTAAAGCTTCTTTTAATTCTACTAATGCTTCTGCTTCCTCTACTTCTCGGCATAGGGAAATCAAATGCTTCAAATGTCTTGGAAAAGGCTATATTGCATCCCAATGTCCGAACAAGAAGACCATGATTTGGAGGGAGAATAGTGAGATCTCAAGTGCAAGTTCATCTCCATTATCACATGCTCCAAGTGAAGAAGATAGTGAGTATAAAGCTTTTTACCATGAGGGAGACTTACTTATGATGAGGCATCTCTTGGGTAATCTAGTCAAGGAGGATGACACTAAACAAAGAGAAAATATCTTTCATTCAAGATGCTTGGTACTTAGGAAGATTTGTTCTCTTATTGTTGATGGTAGTAGTTGTACTAATGTAGCTAGTGTTAGGCTTGTTAAGAAATTATGTCTCACTACTACTCCTCATCCCAAGCCCTATAAGCTACAATGGTTAAGTGATAAAGGGGAGTTAGTTGTTGATAGGTAGGTTTTGATTACTCTTTCTATTGGTAAGTATGAGGATGAAGTATTGTGTGATGTAGTGCCTATGGAAGCAAGCCATATCCTCTTGGGAAGACCTTGGCACTTTGACAAGAAAGCTATTCATGATGGTCATTCCAACAAGTTCACATTTGTACATAAAGGATGCAAAATCACTTTAGTACCCACGACTCCTAGTCAAGTGTGTAAGGATCAAACAACTATGAGGTTGAAAAGAGAGCAAGAAAGAAAAGATGAGAGAAAAATTGAAAAGAAAAAGATTAAGTTTGAAGGCAAACTTAAAAAGAAAAAGGAAAAAGTGAGGACACTTACAAGTGAGAAAGATAAGAGTGAAAAGAAAAATGAAGAGAACAATTAGTGTGAAAGGAGAGAAAATTTATTTGTAAGAGAAAAAGAAGTAAGGAAAGTTTTGTTGGCCTCTCAGCCTATGTATCTACTTTTATGTAAAGAAAGTCCTCATGATGAATTGATTGATCATTTTACTAACAATGCTTTGCCTAGTGATGTTTCTTCTCTTTTGCAGGAATTTGGAGATGTTTTTTCTAATGAAGTGCCTCACGATCTACCTCTAATTAGAGGGATAGAACATCAAAGTGACTTAATTCCGAGAGCAACATTACCCAACCGGCCTGCATATAGAAGCAATTCTCAAGAAACTCAAGAGATCCAGAAACAAGTAGAATGATTGCTAGAGAAAGGATGAGTGAAAGAAAGCTTAAGCCCTTGTGCTGTACCAGTCATCCTAGTACCCAAGAAAGATGAAAGCTGGAGGATGTGCACTAATTACCATGCCATCAACAATATCACTGTAAAGTATAGACACCCTATACCCCGTTTGGATGATTTACTTGATGAATTATTTGGTGCTTGTTACTTTTCTAAGATTGATCTTAAGAGTGGATGTTACCAAATAAGAATAAGGTAAGGGATGAATGGAAAACAGCTTTTAAGACTAAATATGGGTTGTCTGAATGGTTGGTTATGCCATTTGGATTGACTAATGCACCTAGTACCTTCATACGTTTAATGAATCATGTGCTTAGAAACTTCTTAAGCAAATTTGTTGTTGTTTACTTTGATGATATCTTAGTTTATAGCAAATCTTTTGATGAGCATGTGTTACATTTGAGGTGTGTGCTGGAAGTCTTGAGGCATGAACAGTTGTATGCAAATATTGAAAAATGTACATTTTGTAAAGATCATGTGATTTTTTTTAGCTTTATGATTAATTCCAAAGGTGTGCATGTGGATGAGGAAAAGGTTAAAGCCATAAAAGATTGGCCAACCCCTAGGACCGTGAGTGAAGTGAAGAGCTTCCATGGGTTAGCAAGCTTTTATAGTTGCTTTGTGATAGATTTTAGCAGCATTGCTGCACCTTTAAATGAAGTTGTCAAGAAAAATGTAGATTTTAAATGGAAAAATGAACAACAAGAAGCCTTTGATACATTAAAGGATAAGCTTATGCATGCATCCATACTTGCACTTTCTAATTTGCTAAATCATTTGAATTGGAGTGTGATGCATCTAATGTAGGGATAGGGGCTATTTTGATACAAGAAGGGCACCCTATTGCTTACTTTATGAAAAGCTTAATGGAGCATGTTTGAAGTATCTTACTTATGATAAAGAACTTTATACTTTAATTAGGGCACTTCAAACATGGCAACATTATCTTTTACCTAAAGAGTTTGTGATCCATAGTGACCATGAATCATTGAAATATCTCAAGGGTCAAGGGAAATTAAATAAAAGGCATGCTAAGTGGGTAGAGTTCCTAGAATAGTTTCCTTATGTTATTAAGCATAAGCAAGGTAAAATGAATGTAGTGGCTGATGTTTTATCTAGGCGTTATGCTTTGCTTTCTACGCTTGATACGAAATTGCTTGGATTTGAACATGTAAAGGAACTTTATGTGCATGATGCTGACTTTGCTAGATTATATATGTTGTATGAAAAAGGGGCTCATGATGGGTTTTATAAGCATGAGGGGTATCTGTTTAAGGGGAATAAATTATGTGTGCCTAAATGCTCAATTCGTGACTTGCTTGTAAAAGAAACCCATGAGGGTAGTTTGATGGGGCACTTTGGTGAACCTAAAACGTTAATAATCTTGCAAGAACACTTCTTTTAGCCTGGAATGAAACATAGTGTTTATCAATTCTGTAAAAAGTATATTATGTGTAAGAGGGCTAAATCCAAGGTACAACCCCATGGCCTTTATACTCCATTACCTATTCCGAATTACCCTTCGATTGATGTTTCTATGGATTTCATTGTAGGTTTGCCAAGGACAAAAAATGGTAAGGACTCTATATTTGTGGTGTGGATTGCTTCTCAAAGATGGCTCATTTTGTTCCATGTAGAAAAGTAAGTGATGCTACAAATGTTGTGGACTTGTACTTCAAGGAGATTGTGAGGTTGCATGGCTTGCCAAGAAGTATAGTTTTGGATAGAGATTCTAAGTTTTTAATCACTTCTGGAGGACCATATGGAAAAAGCTTGGAACTAAACTTCTATTCTCTACCACATGTCACCCACAAATATATGGACAAACAGAGATGGTAAACCATACCTTGACTACTCTTCTTAGGGCTATGGTAAAGAAAAATCTCAAATCATGAGAAGAATGTTTGTCTCACATTGAATTTGCATATAATAGGACATTTCATTCCACTACCATGCATTCACTATTTGAGATTGTTTATAGATTTAATCCCCTCACCCCTACTTGATTTGTTGCCCTTGCCTAATGTTTCATCTTTAATGCATAAGGATGGTAATGCCAAAACTGAATTTGTTAAGAAGTTGCATGAAAAGGTGAAGGCTCAAATTGAAAAGAAAGTAGAGCAACAAGCAAAATATGTCAACAAGGGAAGAAAGAAAGTGGCATTTGAACCCGGAGATTAGGTTTGGGTACATATATGCAAGGAAAGGTTTCCCATGCAAAGGAAGTCAAAGTTTCAACTAAGAGGGGATGGAGCATTTCAAGTTTTAGAGAGAATTGGGGATAATGCATACAAAGTGGACTTACCAGGTGAGTATGGTGTAAGTGCTACTTTTAATGTATCTGATTTATCTCTCTTTGATGTAGGTGATGAAAAGTCAAATTATGGGCAAATTCTCTTGAAGAAGGAGGGATTGATAAGAATCTAAGAAGGCCCATTGAAGACAAAGGCTTGAAGGCATTGAAAGAGCTTCAAGGATTAATGACAAGAATAAAAGCAAAGAGAATAAAAGGAGACCTAGAAAAGAATAATTGCTGTTTTATTTGAAAGTAGGCCCAATTTGGAGCTAAAAGAGTCCAAGATTGTCAATTGCGTATATTTGGAAGACATAGGCTCCAATGAATCCATTAGCATTTAATTAGTTTAGTATTTTTGTAATAAATGGGCCATATACGCTGAGACTTGTTTTTAGATTTATTTTGACATGAAGACTTGTTATTTTATTTAGGTCAATTAGAATTGGGCTTATTAGTGTAAAAGGCCCATTAGGGTTTGCACATGATGGCTTATGGGGGTTGGTCATATATAAGCTCTTGTAAATAGATTTTTATTCAGTTTTGAATACAATTTAAGATTAAAAGCTTGTGACTCTTAAGTTCTCGAGTGAGTTAATTATCTTTAATCTTATCAAAAGACCCCCTCTTATGGCAATCGTTCCTTTAGCTTATTAATCTATGATTGTGGCATTCATCCTCCATCTTTTCTATTTTTGTTGTTTGAAATCTAACTTAAGATCCGATTAATTTTCATCATTATGTAAAGACATACACTCTATGAAAAAAAGGAAACAATACTGTAACATATGTTTCATACCACGTGTACAAATTATGACTAATAAAGGTGATCAAAGTCTAGATCTCGACTTTGATGTGTGAGACCTTTGAGAGAACAAATCCTCATACTTGTACCTTTATGACTCTATTCTATTTCTTGATATTTAAATTTAATGGTTGTTATTTTAGAATATTACCAAAGGACTAGAAAAGATTCAGTCTAGCAGAACATTACTAAAAAAGCAAATTAAATTAAAATCAAGAGATCTGAGAAAAGATGAAGATCATTAAACATATCACATTATGTTTGTATTCACCAGTATACCAATTATAATATATCTATAATTATGAATATAATATTTAATACATATAATGCATATGAATGAGATCATTTGAGAAATTTAAATGTGATAAAATTGATCTAGGGTACTACATACTTAAATTCTATTTAAAATTCATTATTTATTAAGAAGCTATATATTCCTAACAGATGTATAGCAAAGAGCTCTCAAAGTATGCTGGTCACACGGCATATTTTCTTGCATGATTTCTTATAGAGAATAAGAGATATTATTCTCTTGTGAAATATTGAGAGAGTATGGATCTCATTATGTGCGAGTGAAAAATGTTAGATCATAAGTTCAAGTCGCCTAAAATAGTTCCATAACCCGATCCATACCTTAACCCAAGAAATACCTATAAATAGGCAGAAGAAAAGAAGTTTTGGGTTAGTTAACAAATCATTTCATTAAAATTCCTAAGAACTCTCTCTCTTTTCTCTCTGCACATAAAAGAAGATTTAGTTTGTGAACAAGATTATTTTTTCAAAGTGATTGTTAATACGATCAGAAAAAGTAAACATCAAATCCTAAATATTTTGCTACAAACTTCTAGTATTCGTTATGTATGAATCCAATTCATATTCTTATATATTATCCAACAATAGGAAATGGCTAAGAGGACAAATACCCAATAGACTAAGAGTGATTCAATCATTATATGCATACATGCAAAGATCAAGAATCAAACACTAAATATAGAAGAAGGCACTTCAAGGGATATAAGATTGGATTAGATTAAAAAATATTTATTTTTTTTGTAAACTATAATTGGCTAATTTTTTTTATAATGAGTTAGTCAAATAAGACTAAAAAAATATATTAAGTCATTGGACATTAGATTGGAAATTAGGTTGGATTAAAAAAAATCTCCAAATGCTTGAAAAGATTATCAAAAATATTAATATTAAAAAGAAATAGTTCAACTCGTAATCTTGCCCACATAAGCTTGCAACAAAGGGCTCCAAATAATGAGCTCAACCCACTTTGTGGCCATGGTTAGTTGGCAAAACCCGCAAGACCCATTTTATACCTCTATTAACATGTCTTTTCAAACTTAAATGCTTTGCTCACATAAACTATTTTCCATTTGAAATTTTATAGAAAACTTATGTGTATTATGTAATCTTTACTTTCCTAAAATATGACTCGATTTGATATTCACTCAAAACCAAATAACCTAAAAAAATCCTAATTTTACTAGATATTTTTCTTTTATAATTTAGTCCAAAGTTGTTAAATAAAGGGTGTTAAATAGAGTTTTTAAGGGTAAATTAATTCTGAATAAGCTTCAAATTGTATTAAGATTTAGGAAAATAAAGATTATATGCACATGAATTTTTTGTTAAATTTTGGGTAGAAAATAGTTTAGATGGTAAAATCTTAATGATTGAAAGTATAGGTAAATGAATTATAATATTTAAAATTACAAGTAAATTAAATAAAAAAACTAAAATCATGAATAGATAAAATACAATTTTTTTCAAATTACTAAGAAATAATTGTTCAAATAATGGAATTTTGAATATCAAGATTTGAAAAGATGAAAGAAGATAGATGAGGAGAAAGGGAGTATACAAAGAAACTAAAAAAAAAATAGAGAGAAAGATGTGAGAGAGGGAGTGAGGAAAAGATCAATGAAAATAAAATAGAGTCAAAAAGAGAGAGAGAAAGTTGAGAGATTAAAAAAAAGAGAAAAGAAAGATTAATGTGTTGGAAGAAGAAAAGAGAGAATACATTTTGAGAAAAATAATTTTTTTGAAAAAAATTACATTTCACTCTACTTTTACCCTTTTTTAACTTAACTTACATATATTTTCAAGTATAATTGCATGTAATCTCTGCTTTTTTAGATTTTAATTCAATTTGACCTTTATTTAGAATTAATTTATCCTTAAAAAAAACCTAATTGCCAACTTTTATTTAGCAATCATAGATGAAATTGTAGAAGGAAAACCACCAATAAAATTAGGGTCATTTTGGGATAATTTAACTTTAAATGAGCATTAAATTGATTCAAAATTTAGAAAATAAAAATTACTTGCAATGGATCTAATTTTTTTATTAAATTTTGAAGGAGAAATAATTTAGGTGAATAAAATACTTAAAAACACCAATGGGTAAATTACAAAATTTAAAACCACAGATGGTTCAAGTAGAAAATGATGAAATTACAAATGAATCAAATGTCAATTTTTCAATTAAAAGTGAAAGCCACTTCCTCTCAAATACATTCTCATTTTCTATTGATCAAATCTAATTTCTATTCATAACCTTATTTTAAACTCGAAACACAAGGAATTTAGAAATACAGTTTTCCAAAAAAAAAAAAAACAGAAAAGTTCTCCTCAAACTAACATTCTACATCTGCTATCTCAAGGAAACAACAGAACATTTGATTTAAATCATTCATATACCTTTAATAACCGAAAACATTTTGATTCAAATTCTTGACATGTAGTGTTCTGAGATCAAACCACAAACTCCTTCAGAAACTTGAATTATACTCAAATGATGTACAATTGTTAATTTTTGGTGGGGTGCTACATGCGTAAGGAAGAAAATAAGCAATAACTTAGAGACTGCAAGTGCAAAATGCGGTTGGCATGCCATATTTATTCATCTAGGATAACCAATAACCAATCCACAAAATTGGGAGTAAAACTACAAGCATTGTTGCCACATTCATTTTGGCTGCTTATACTCCATCCAGCGTATCAGGTGAAGAACCTTAGAAAATGCCAACAAAAAAGACAACATGAAGAATCTGCAGCTTCACTTCCCAGTTGAGCATATCTGAGAAACCAGCTCGACGACTCCCCACATAGGAGCATCATTCTGCAAGAAATAATTAAGTTGAAATAAATTACATCCATGCATCATGGTTAAAATCATTCTATTTATTAAACTTAACAGAGAATGAGCATAAAGGCTGATACCTAAGGCCAAATCACTAACATACATATGCATGGATATGTAAATATTATTTTAGTTATATATGAAACTATTTCCCACAACTTGCAAAGATAATCTGAAAACAAAGGGAAAGACAAAGGACTGATAATTCAAAGATGTTTTCCCATCTATCCAATTAACTTACCAGATAGACAACATCAAAAGCTTTCTGGTAGCAGTCAAGTGAGTTATCAATGTTGTGGTTCCTGCAACAATAATTACATATGGGTTGAGCATCTTACTTATTCATATTTTTCAAAGTTCTCATCACTAAATACTTGATGGTAGTAATGTCAGAATCCTGAGACAAGGAAAAGAAATGTACACATCCAAAGACAACAGAGAGCCAAAGGAAAGAAAAGCAGATGAAACATAATATTTGTTTAGTCAAAAGAAGGGTAAAGCACAAAGCTTTTAATCAATAATCCCACCAAATGAAATAGTCTCTTAAAAGGTAAAGCAGATCATTTTGTTTTTTATCAGCATTCTTTTGCTTGTCTTTTGCAGATACAGAACTGTTATGTCCACTATCTAGTAATCACAGGAAATGACATGAAGGGATCATTCAACTCAACATCTATTTTTCCATTTTCAAATAAAAGATTTGGGAAAGCTTCAATATTTTCTTGAAACAAAAGTAGCTCAATCACAGCGGGCATTTCTATCTCTATAGAAGTATGCCCGAGATGTTTTGAGCGAGACAAGCATGATGGGCTCTAACATATGGATACTCTAATGAAACCCAACACTATACTTCTACCAGACCAAGGGAGCTCTCCTCAGATCTTGGGATCAATAGACTTTTTTAGAAATTAAACTATCCCACAGTTGCTTGGCCAGACATTTTCTTTTTCATGAATTCTGGGTATGGTAAGTCAGTTCTTTAACTCGCCGCATGGGAGTTGCCGGGAGGTCGTGATCAGGATGCTTAGACACATTAAAAGAAGTCCAGTCAATGGGTTACTATACGAACTATGAAGACAGAGGACACGTTTAGAGTGTTGGCTATACTAACACTGACTGGGCAGGTACTCAAGGTGATCAATGCTCAATTTCAAAATATTTTGTCCTTATTGAGGGTGATCTTATTTCATGAAAAAGTAAGAAGAAAAAAATGTAGTGCTAAGGTCAATTGCTGAAGCTGAATACCAAGCCACAGCAAAAAGCACATGTGAGCACATATGGTTAAAACAACCAATTCGAGAGTTGAAATTCCATGACCCCATGGAACTTGTGTGACAATCAAGCACCTGTCTACAGGAAAGAACCAAACATATTCACTTTATCAGATAAAAGGTTCTTTAAAAGGAAATCAATACTATACTCGTAAAGTTTATTGCTTGTTATCAACCAACAGGATCCTTCATTATAGGCATGGGGCCAGTAGTTTAATAAGACCACAATAGATAAAGCAGAGGCACAATAGTTTACAGAAGTTCCTTTCACACATCATTTGAAAGAAATCTAAGTGTTATCCAAGCAATAAAGCACAAGCAATTTGACAATATGAAAATTTTAACTTACAAAAATCCCACAGATATCCGACACTCATAATTCAAACCATCAGACATTCCAAGGTCCCCAATGTGATCGCCAAGCAGAAGAACATTCGTTCTCTTCTTGACTGATGCATTGTCATCTGTTGGCTCATCCATATCACCCAACTGTTCATGAGCCACAGCAGCCGTATCCAGGACATGTTCATTTTTATTCAGGCTGTGAATCAATTTTCCTGTAATTTGAGTTGGAACATAAAAATTGAGGATTAACTTCATCTTGTGAAAACATTTTAATATTGAAACTCAACGTCATTTTAAATATTTTATCCCTACAGCCACCAAAAGCAATTATGTAAAATGTTGCTCAGGTCATTTTAACCATTGAACAGATATACTCAAAATATAGATCTGAAATAAAGACGCAAGTGAAATTGATGTCAATTTAAAATTATTCATCTATGTTATTTGCTAATAGGAAGGAAATAGATTGAAAAACAATAAAATGGAAAGTTGAAGTCACAAATTTTTTCAAAGTATCTCAGAAGAATCACAAAACAGTTACTGTTATTAATTTTTATAATAATAATAATATATTATTATTTGTTAAAATTATGTTATATTAGGAAAAATCTTGATTAATTATTATTCATTTTAGATGATGTTATGAATTTGTTTGTCTTGGGCCCAAAGTTTAAGGGCATTAGAATCATTATATTTCTTAAAATTGCTATATAAATAGAGCATTAGTATTAAATCTCATGTAACAATCCAGCCCTTTATTCAATCAATAATATTTTAGTATTTTCTCTTATTATCTCTAGCCTAAACTCTAACCATGGTTCTCAAACATGGTATCAGAGCAGAATCATCTGCCTTGAGTCTATTGGGTATCATGCCTCTGGCAACCTAACAAGAAGGTTGTGTTGCCACTATAAATTAGTTTTAGGTTTTCTATCTTTCTGTCCCAATTTTTATTGGCTACTTGGTATTTGAGAAAAAAATAACAAAAAAAGGGGGGAAAAACAAAGGGATAGGGAAAAAAATCAATATTGCAAGAGAAGAAAAGTAGGAGTTTGGTTCTGTTTAAAGGGTCACATAATCCTTGAAAGCCAGAGCAGCTTTTGATGTGAAGACAAAGGAAGCATTGGTTTCAAATAGCACGAGGGCTGTTTGGTGTGATTGGTGGCAATTCAAAGGTCCGATTGGAAATCTGAGTTGACAAAAGAGTACATCATAAGCCGGGGATCAGTTCTAGGCAGTGTTTGTATCAAACGCATGTGTTATGTGATGGCACATGAGGCCCATGTGCACAAGCTCTTTCCTGTGTGTGGGGACATCTTCAGTGACACATTTCCTTATGGCATACTCTCAGCACTGTTTGGATCATTCTATGAGGTTACTTTTGTGATCCGGTGCTCCTAGCAGAGTTTTGAAACTTTTTGGATAATTTTCTAGTTAGTGTTGTTAGTAGATAAGTAGCATTATGTCCCACATCACTTATGTTTTATGCTATGTATTCTGTATTATATTATATATAGTGACTGCCTAACTCAATTGAAGATACGGCATTACAAATTTTTCTGTAATCAACATGGTATCTAGAGCCTTCTAGATATTTTTTTTTTCTTCCACCCCAATTCAAGAAAAAAAGAGAAAACCCAGCTCTCTTTCTCTTCTCTCTTTTTTTTCATTTTTTTTTTATGCGTGACTAAAGTCACAGTGGGGCCAGCAGCAATTTGAGCCGCATATCAATGGGAGCCCAAATTTCAGAGGTACTGTTTGATGGCGGAGGAGAGCAAGCAGCGTACTATTTGGCGAAGTTGACGCAATTCCGGCCACCGAAAGAAGAATCTGGGCACACAAGACGACAAATCGCGGTAAGGTGATCCAGGATAGGTGGCGCGTGAGGCCCACGCGCAGAGGAGATAGGCGGCGCGTGGTGGCACGTGGGGGATCTACAGGCGGCGATCTTCACTGAGGCACTGTTTCAGAGATTTCTGAGTAGCTCTATGAGGTTATTTTTGCGATTAGGTGACTCCAAGCAATGTTTTCTATTTTTTCAGTAATTTTCTGGTTTTTTAATTTGCTAATTGGATAAGTTTATTCATCATGGATGTTGGTTCTAATTTGACAAGCAAGTTTGGGGTCCTAATAGCTCAAAAAAAATTAAGAAACAATGGTAAATTATTGTCTAATAGTGAATATGTTGAGTATTTACAATTAAAGGCCTCTTTACAGTCGCCACCTACTCAATCCACAGCCTCAATAGTTCAAACAGGTAATCCCATTACATGTCTCTCCAATTCCAATTTCAAATGGGTCATTGATTCTAGGGCCATTGATCATATGATTAGTCAAATAGGTATCGTGTCTTCCTTTAATACCTCATCCTTCTCATGTTACTTTAACTAATGGGTCTACTGCTTCTGTTATTGGAAGTGGTATGGTTAATGTTACTTCTGATATTTCTCTCTCCAATGTTTTGTGTATCCCAAATTTTTCATTTAATTTACTTTCAATCAGTCAAATTACACGTACTTATAATTATAGTATTTTCTTCTTTCCTGATTATTGTGTGTTTTAGGATCTGTTGACGAAGAAGATTTTTGATAGGAGATATGAATCTGGAAGATTATACATACTGGATGACAAAGTTACTCAATCAATTACTGTTGCTACTGCTACTGCTACTCCACATCAGTTACATTGTTGTTTTGGTCATCCCTCATTGGTATCTTTAAGAAAGTTATGCCCTAACTTAGAATCTGTTTCTCATTTAGATTGTGAGTCTTGTTAATTTGTTAAACAGCATCGTCAATCATATATTCCTAGAATTAATAAGCGAGTTTCATCTCCATTTGAATTAGTACATTCAAATATTTGGGGGCCTTGCACAGTCACTTCAAAATCTAATTTTCGTTATTTTGTGTCTTTTGTGGATGATTATTCAAGAATGACTTGACTCTATATAATGAAAAATCGTTCAGAGTTGTTTCATATCTTTCGTACTTTTCATGTTGAAATTACAAATCAATTTCACACAACTATTCGTAATTTTTGAAGTGATAATGCTAAAGAATATTTCTTTGTACAATTTTCAGCCTATTTATCATAGCATGTGTTAATTAAGAGAGAAATTTGTATTATCATATCCTCAACTGAGTTAGACAGTCATTATATATGTGTTAATTAAGAGAGAAATTTGTATTGTTATATTCTCAACTGAATTAGGCAGTCATTATATATATTATAATACAGGGTACATATAGCAGAATATAATAGATGTGGAACCTATCTACTAACACTCCCCCTCAAGTTAGGCTATAGATGTCAATCATGCCCAGCTTATTACAAATTTCATCAAACCGTTTTCCCAGAAGAGTTTTAGTAAATAAATCAGCTAATTGTTCCTCTATTCTAATACATCTAAGACTAATAATTCCTTCTTGTAACTTCTGTCGAATAAAATGACAATCAACCTCTACATGCTTAGTTCGTTCATGAAAAACTGGATTTGAGGCAATGTGAGTAGCAACTCGATTGTCACACCACAATTGCATAATCCCATGAGTCTTGATGCCAAGTTGCTGAAGAAGGTAATTAACCCATACAAGTTCAGATGTAGCATGAACCATAACTCAGTATTCAGATTCTGCACTAGAGCGAGATACAACTGCTTGCTTCTTACTTTTCCATGACACAAGATTTCCTCCAACAAATACACAATACCCAAAAATTGATCTCAAATCTATAGGACATCCAACCCAGTCTGCATCAGAAAAAGCCTCCACTCTGCAATGACCATAATTTTTATATAAGACTCCTCAATCAAGTACTTTCTTCAAGTACTTCAAAATATGTGTAAGAGCATCCCAATAGGAAGTCCTTGGGGAGTTCATAAACTGACTAACCACACTTATTGGAAAGGCAATATCAGGCCTAGTTATAGTAAGATAGTTTAATTTTCTCATCAATCTCCTGTATTGTTCAGGATTTTCAAGTAATTCCCTATCTTGTGGATTAAGCTTAATATTTGTAATCATAGGGTTCTCACGTGGTTTAACTCTAATCATTCCTGTTTCATTCAAGAGATCAAGCACATATTTCCTTTGAGATAAGAAAATCTCTTTTCGCCCTCGAGCAATTTCAATGCCTAAAAAATACCAAAGCGCTCCCAAGTCCTTAGTCTGGAAATTAGCATGAAGAAAAGCTTTCAATTATGAGATCCCCAACTTGTCACTCTCTGTGATCACAATATCATCAAAATATACAGTCAGAAGAATACATCCTGAACTAGACTGCCTATAAAATACAAAGTGGTCATGATCACATTTCTTCATTCCGAATAATCATTTTAAACATAATACCTTGCCACACTCCCCCTGAGCAATAAACCCAGGTGGTTGCTCCATGTACCCTTCCTCATTCAAATCTCCATGTAAAAAGACATTTTTAACTTTCAATTGGTGAAAAGACCAATCATGAATAGCAGCAAGAGAGATGAGTAAACGAACAGAGGTAATCTTGACCACAGGTAAAAAAGTCTTTGAATAATCAACACCATAAGTCTGAACATAACCTTTAGTGACTAGACGCACTTTTAAACAAGCAATAGAAATATCCGAATTCACTTTGACTGTAAATACCCATTTGCAACCAATGGATTGTTTACCATCAAGTAAAGGCACAAGATTGCATGTCTGATTAGCTTCAAGAGCTATCATTTCTTCCTCCATAGCAGCACGCCACCCATTATGAGAAAGATTTTCAAAATAGGACTTAGGAACAGTAATAGAATCTAAAGAAACAATGAAGGCTCGAAAAGAAGCAGGTAAAGAAGAATAAGAGACATAGGTGGAATGGAATAAGGGTGGTGAAGGTTACCTTTCTGAGTGCAAGTACGGATACCTTTTCGGTGAGCAATAGGAAGATCCAAATCAGAAGACATAGGAGGAGGATCTGATGAGGAAGAAGCTGGTAGAGGAGATAAAGTTGACAGATCGTAAGAAAGCAAGTCTGGATCAGATGGCTGTTACATGACTGGTGGAGGAGCTGTTGGTGGTACCTGCACTCTACGAGAATAAACAAACTGAATTGGAGGTCGAACCAAATTTTGTAATGGAGGAACTTATGAGTCTAGTAAAGGACAAGGTACAAGGAAGTATTCATCAACATGATCTGATTCTAGCAAGGGGACCAGTGGAGGAGCTGCTAGTGGTACCTGCACTTTACGAGAATAAACAAACTGAATTGGAAGTCGAACCAAATTTTGTGATGGAGGAACTTATGAGTCCAGTGAAGGAGAAGGTACAAGGAAGTATTCATCAATATGATCTGATTCTAGCAAGGGGAAGGAAGATGGAGACGGCACAAAGAATAGAGTAGACTCAAAAAATGAAACATCAGAAGAAATAATATAACGATTTAACTCAGGAGAAAAACATTGATACCCTTTTTTAGTACAAGAATAGCTAAGAAAAACACACTTCAAAACCGAAGATCCAATTTCGATACCTGGGAACGGTGATCATGAACAAAAATAGTACACCTAAAAATACGGGGGGGAAATAGGAAAAAAGGCTTAGAAAGAAACAAAATAGAAAAAGGTACCTGAACACCAAGAATAGAAAAAGGCATGCGATTAATGAGAAAACAGGCTGTAAAAACTGCATCTGCTCAAAAAACTTTAGAAACTTTCATTTCAAATAAAAGTGCCTAAGAAACTTCCAGTAAATGTCGATTTTTTCGTTCAACTACTCCATTTTGTTATGGAATGACAACACAGGAAGACTGATGAATTATACCATGCTGAGACAAATAAGCTGAAAATTGTGTAGAGAAATACTCTTTAGCATTATCACTTCGAAAATTATGAATAGTTGTTTGAAATTGATTTGTAACCTCAGCATGAAAAGTACAAAAAACATTAAACAACTCTGAACAATTTTTTATTAAATAGAACCAAGTCACTCTTGAATAATCATCCACAAAAGACACAAAATAACGAAAATCAAACTTTGAAATAACTGGGTAAGGCCCCCAAATATCTGAATGTACTAACTCAAAGGGGGATGAAACCCACTTATTAACTCTAGAAACATAAGATTGACGATGCTGTTTAGCAAATTGACAAGACTCACAATCTAAATGAGACACAAACGCTAAGTTAGGACATAATTTTCGTAAAGAAAGCAACGAGGGATGGCCAAGGCGACAGTGTAATTGATGTAGAGTGGGGATACCAGCAGCAGCAACAATTGGTTGAGAAACTTTGTCATCCAACACGTATAATCCCCCAGATTCATATCCCCTACCAAAAATCTTCGTCAACAAATCCTGAAATACACAATAATCAGAAAAGAAAAAAATACCACAATTATAAGTACGGGTAATTTGGCTAACTGAAAGTAAATTAAATGAAAAATTTGGAAGACACAAAACATTGGATAAAGAGATATCAGAAATGAGATTGACCATACCACTTCTAACAACAGAAACAGTAGACCCATTAGCTAAAGTGACATGTGAAGGATGGGAACTATTAAAGGAAGATAGTATACCTGTTTGACCCGTCATATGATCAGTAGCCTCAGAGTCAATGATCCATCTAGAATTGGAATGGGATAGACATGCAATAGGATTACCTATGTGAACTATGGTGGCAGTAAGTTGGATGGATGGCGGCTGTACAGAGGCCTTTAATTGGAAGTACTCAGCATATTCGCTATCAGATAATAATTTACCATTGAATTCTAACTCTTGTGCCATATGAGCAAACCTAGGACTGTTGGGTATTCCTTCCTACCAACTTCGGACAAAATTTCTTGATGTGTCCTTATTCTTGACAATGATAGCAAATCACAACTGAATCACCTCCTCTCCCTCCTTCACTAGAGTGATTCCGCCAATCACCTCCTCTTCCTCCTTCATTAAAGTGACCTCACCCTCGTCCTCTTCCCCTACCACCTCTAGAATTACCACGGTCTCCACGAGCACCTGATCCAACTAATGCTGCAAACTCATTCATATTTGAAGATGAAAAGGAAGAAATATCTTTGGATGCTCTTTGAACTCGATAATAAGCTGTTTTTCGGGTCAAGGGCTCAGAACTAGATAAGACCTGTTATCGTGCTGTGCTAAACTCAGGAGGTAAATGCATCAAATAACACAAAATAACTAGTTCTCGCTGAGAACGCATTGCATTAACATAACTAGTAATAGGCAGCAAAGAATTCCATTGTTCATAAATACGATTGAACTCAGTATAAATTTGAGCATTAGTCTTACCCCTCTCATCTGATTGAAACAAGGACATAATCAAATCATATACCTGATTCAAATCGTCCTTTTTCGAATATAGACCTTCAATAGACTCCCATAACTTCTTAACAGTACGACAATGAGCTATGTTATCTTCAACTTCAGTAATTAAAGTATTACAAACCAACCTGAACAACCGACGATCTTCTATGATCCATTATTGATTAGGATCTTCTATGAGTGGCTCTTGAATAAGGTGATGTGTCATATGAATTTCATCAAAATAGTATTCAATTACTCTTTTCCAAGTAACATATTGTCGTCTTTCAATATCTAACTTCCGCTTTGTTATTTTTCCACCTACTAGCACTAATTCTGAAAAATTAGATCTGAGTTCTCTCCTTGAATTTCCAGAACTATTGGGACCCCCAGAATTGTTCATGAAATCAGAACTAATATCCATATCCAGCCAGCACAATAGAAAACCAGAAGAAAATTATCCAGAAAATAGCAAATGCCACCTGAAAACACTAAACTACAAAACCAACCTTATAAAGTCCTTCAGAGTCCTCCTAAATAGTGCCAGACGGAAGATCGCCGCTTGAAGATGTCTTGCGCCGTTGCCTGCCTTTGTGAGTGGGCTTCACGCGCCTCCGTACACCCGCGCGTGTGATGCCACGAGCCGCCTAGTTGAGATCGTCTCGGCCCGATCTGTTGTCCGGTGTACCCAGACCTTCCGTACCAATTCCGGTTCTACTTCCACAGCGTTGAACAGTACAGTTCTGGTCTCCACCTCCGTACGCCGCCACCAAACAGCAATCCGAGGTCTGGGCTTCCACCAATAAGCGGCTTAGAGTGCCACTAGTCCCACCGTGACCTTAGTCACACATAAAAGAAAAAAAAAAGGAAAGGAGGAAGAAGAGAGAGAGTTGGGTTGTTGATTGAGATAGGAGAAGGATTACTAGAAGGTTCTAGATACCATGTTAATTAAGAGAGAAATTTGTATTGCCGTATCCTCAACTGAATTAGGCAGTCACTATATATATTATAATACAAGGTACATATAGCAGAATATAATAGATGTGGAACCTATCTACTAACAGCATGGTATAATTCATCAGTCATCTTGTGCTGTTACTCCACAACAAAATGGAGTAGCTGAACGAAAAAATCGACATTTAATGGAAGTTTCTCATGCTCTTTTATTTCAAATGAAGGTTCTTAAAGTTTTTTGGGCAGATGCAGTTTCTACAGCTTATTTTTTGATAAATCGCATGCCTTCTTCAATCCTTGATGGTCAAGTATCCTTTTCTACTTTGTTCCCTTCTAAGTCCTTATTTCCTATTCCTCCACATATTTTTGGGTGTACATATTTCGTTCATGATAATCGTCCACAAGTATCCAAATTGTATCCTCGATCTTTAAAATGTATTTTTCTTGGATATTCTTGTACTCAAAAAAAGTATCGGTGTTTTTCCCCTAACTTAAATCGTTACATTGTATCTTCTAATGTCACATTTTTTGAATTTACTTCATTCTTTGATTCTTCTCCATCTTCCTCCACTTTGTCAGATTCAGAACCTGTTAATGAATACTTCCTCGTATCTTCTCCCTCAAAATCTACAGGTTTCTCCACAACAGAATTGGATTTGACCACCATTAAATATGTTTACTCTCGTAGAGAACAGGTACCTTCAGCAACTCTTGCACTAGACAAGCTACAAACATCCAGTCCAAACGTCATTCCACACGATCCGTCAGCTTTATCTCTCTTACCGGATCCTTCTTCATTAGATCCTCCTCCTGTACCTTCTGATTTGGATCTACCTATTGCTCTTCGAAAAGGTATTCGTACTGATACTTAGAAAGGTAACTCTAACCACCCGTATTCCATTTCCAACTATGTCATATTCTTCTTTACCTACTTCTTCTCGATCTTTTATTGCCTCCTTAGACAGTACTACTGTTCCTAAGTCATATTTCAAAATTCTTTCTCATAGTGGGTGGCGTGTTATTATGGAGGAAGAAATGACAGCTCTTGAGGCAAATCAAACATGAGATCTTGTATCTTTACCTGATGGTAAACAATCCATTGGTTGTAAATGGATATTTACTATGAAAGTGCATCCAGATGGTTCTGTTACTCGTTTGAAATCTCATTTAGTAGCTAAAGGATGTGCTCAGACCTATGGTATTGATTATTCAGAGACCTTTTCCTCCGTGGCCAAAATTACTTCAATTCAATTGCTTATCTCTCTTGCTGCTACTAATAACTGGTCTCTTCACCAGTTGGATGTTAAAAATACCTTTTTACATGAAGATTTGCATGAAGAAGTGTATATGGAACAACCACCTGGGTTTGTTGCTCAGGGGGAGCGTGAAAAGGTACTACGTTTGAAGAAATCATTATATAGGTTGAAACAATCTCCTCGAACTTAATTTAGAAGATTCAGTGAAGTAGTAACAAAATTCGGAATGAAAAAAAATGATCATAATCACTCTGTATTTTACAAGCAATGTGATTCAGTATGTATTCTTTTAACTGTATATGTTGACGATATTGTGATTACTAGGAATGACAAACTGGGCATTTCACAATTGAAAGCTTTTCTTCAAGCTAAATTCCAGACTAAAGACCTAGGAGCACTTCAATATTTCTTAGGCACTAAGATTGCTCGAGGAAGGAAAGGAATTTTCTTGTCTCAAAGAAAATATGTACTTGACTTCTTGAATGAAACAGGGATGATTGCTGCTAAACCATGCGAAACTTCTATAATTACAAATGTTAAGCTTAGTCCAGAAGATGAGGAGTTACTTGAAAATCCTGATTAGTACAGGAGATTGGTAGAAAAATTGAACTACCTTACTATAACTAAGCCTGACATTGCCTTTCCGGTAAGTGTGGTTAGTCAATTTATGAACTCTCCAATAATTTCTCACTGGGATGCTCTTACACACATTTTGAAGTATTTGAAGAAGGCACCAGGTTGAGGAATTTTATATAAAAATCATGGTCATTGTAGAATGGAAGCTTTTTTTTATACAAATTGGGCAGGATGTCCCATAGATCGGAGATCTACTTTTAGGTATTGTGTATTTGTTGAAGGAAATCTTGTGTCGTGGAAAAGTAAAAAATAAGCAGTTGTATCTCGCTCCAATGCAGAGTCTTAATACCGAGATATGGCTCATGCTACATCTGAACTTATATGGGTTGCTTACCTTCTTCAACAACTTGGCATCAAGACTCATGGAATTATGCTAGTATCATTGATATCTATAACCCAACTTGAGGGGGAGTGTTAGTATATAAGTAGCATTATGTCCCACATCACTTATGCTTTATGCTATATATTCTGTATTATATTATATATAATGACTGCCTAACTCAATTGAGGATATGGTATTACAAATTTTCGTCTAATCAACAAGTGTTTTTTGTGAGATTTTTATCATGGTTGATCAGTTGTTGTTCCTGCTGCTATTGTGTTGTGTGGACTATTTTGGGTAAATTATGATGTTTTTGTAGCAAGATTTTATGCAATTTTGCTGCTTGGTAATATAGATTTGCTCAAATTTGGTTGATTTGGTGTTGTTGGGATTAGTTTGGTGGATTTCAACATCGATGGAGATATGGGATTGTGATTTTTGCACTGATTGTCAGTTTTAGCATTGTTTTGTTCTATGTTGGGTTTGAAGCTGTTTGGCACAATTCAGCGGGCTTCTTTCTGAGCAAATTGAGGAATTGTTGCAATTTGGTTGATTTTGAAGTGTCTAAAGCACAATTTGAAACGTGGTGCTGAAATTTATAGAGTGTTGCTCAATCTGATATGTTTCCACCTAATATATAATTTTTTGGACCTTGACCTATTCCTGTTCTGTATTGGTATACATTTGAAGACTGGTTCAGGTGCAACACTGCTGGTTGTTTTGGATTTTCTGCATTTTCATTTTCTAAGATGTCTTTGGAGCATAATTTTGTTTGATTTGTGGTATATTTGATCTCATTTGGTTGATTATTGTCTTGAATATTGATTTTGAGCTGTTTCGAAATGCTCACCATGTATATTCTCATTGTTCAAGGTAGTTTTGATGTTTTTCTGCACATTTTTGCCAGATTTGGCATTGTCAGCATTTGGTTTTTCATGCATTTTCGAGGTATTCGACTCTTTTAGTTTGGGTATGCCACAGATGTTTGGCATGAAGAGAGGAATTTGTTGGCTTTGATGTTGGTTCATAATTTTGTTGCTGCTTTGTGGAGTTTGAATTCAAATTTGGTAGATTTCAGCTTGACATTGGTGACGCTTCTGTGGTTGTGTGATATTTGGCTTCAAGAGTTGTGGCTTTGTGTATTCTAGTGACTTGATAAGCTACTACAAGGAGTCACTTTTTTGGCAATATTTTGGCAGAAATAGTTTCAAAGCTAGGAAGGTGTTGAGTTAGTTTTGGTTCTTGCAATTTTGTTGTGGGCAAAATTGTGTTGTTTAATAATACAAGTTTGGTATTGGTAGTTCACACCACTGGTTTTTTGTGTCTTTATGTGATTTGGGATACTGTTTAATAACTTCTGACTATATATGTCTGATTGGTGAGGTTATCCTCTATTTAAGGTGGTTTAGACCACTAGCCTAGCTTGTGCCCGTTAGATACAACTGAAGGGCTAATTGAGGGGCTAGTTGTGCAAGGTGTTCATGTTTTTGGCTAGAAAGTCAAGAAAATTTCTAGAGGCTTTGTCCAACCATAAGTGTTGATGTTTTTAGGTTGGAAGTTAAGGAGACTTCTGGTCTCCATTGCTGTTTTTTTTGTCTAGGAAGTTGAGAAAGCAACTTAAGGGAAGTTGAGAAAAGACTTCTAGAAGTTATTCGTATGTCTTCCAAGGTTTTGGGGTTCGTAAATGTTTCTATTCAAGGGGAGTGTTCACAAGTTGTTCATAAAATTTGATATTTATCAAGTTTTCTTTATTATCTTGTTTTATTGCATTTTGGTGTTCAAATTTATGTAACAAGCTTAAGATTTGTAAACCTCAACTTGAGGAAAGGTGTTAGAATTATATTATATTAGGAAATTATCTTTGACTAAGAATTATGTTATATTAGAAAATATATTAGATTGATCATTATTGATTTTAGATTATGTTATGGGCTTACTTGTCTTGCAACCAAAATCTAAGGATATTAGAGTCTTTATATTTCTAAGAAACTCTATATAAATAGAATATTAGTATTGAGTCTTATGTAACAATCGAGCCCCTTATTTAATCAATAATATTTTAGTATTTTCTCTTATCATCTCTAGCCTAAACCCTAACCATGTTTCTTAACATTATTATTTAGTGGAGTGTCAAGGCTACCACCAATAGACTTTATTTTCCCACATCTCTTTTAGGGGTTAGTAGTGTGAAATCAAAACATTACTGTTATAATAGCATATTCATTAGTAGGGATTTCCTTGCAAAAGCCACTGATGTTATTCTCCCTAATGTATCCAAACTTTCTGCATTATGATTCAAAATTTCAACTAAGTTTTGTACATTCCGTTGCATCCAACGTTTGATTCTTGATCTTTGCATATATGAATCTAATGGTTTAACCATTCCTCCATCTACCCCCCCCCCCCAAAAAAAAAATCTCAATCAGGTTTCTCTGTATTCTGTCATTTTACACGCTGAAAATGATATTCTCATTAAGGCATTGTTATGAGATAATTTTAGCTCCCTCCTCTCCCCTTGCACAGAACTAGGTAGAGAAGCCGCATGTGTAAAAACTTTCTACACAATTCTAAGCAACATACTGCCTCATATTTATTCTCTGTTAGAAGTCAAAGTGCTAGGCCCACTAGATCTGTATCAGTCAGTTGTTTTTTGCAAAATACCCCTCACTCAATGTCAAATAGAGAAAGAGAAGGCTGTATACAACTAATGAAACTCAATCCTAAAAGAATTTAGGTCATATGCATCCCTCACAAATCAAAATATATATGTTATTTGGAAACCAACAAGAATAACCAACTGAATATGTAACCAGTCAATGACTATCAACAACATAGAAGTACCTTTGAAAGACACCAGGCAACCATTATCATCAAATACCATCCTATTGGATATGATCTTTACATTTTTAAAAGATCTGTGAAGTTTCTGCCTTAGAACCTGTTATGACCAGAAGAAATGATGCATTGGACTTGAGAGACATTAGAAGCAATAAAGACAGAAATTCAGATGCACACTAGGCAACATGGATATCAAAAACAAAATGAATAATTGGACCTCTTCTATTATATCAGCAAGCCCTGCTGAAAATATTAGCACAGGAATGTCTCTCTCCTGGAAATAATAAATGGCAAAAAGGTAATCATTGTCACGAATTGACTTGTCAAAAATTTCATTATCAATTAACCTGACTTAAGATATATACAAGATATTAGAAAATGGAAAATATACCTCCAAAAACTCAAATAGCTCAAGGACACCCTCCCTTAAAGCAATGTTGGCATTAGCAACGGACTGTCTTATTGATTCATATGTAAGTCCTCCCTCAATAAGAAGAGCATGTGTTTTTCCCCACCTGAATCAGTCATACTAGCAATTTCAGAGTATCAAACCAACAAGAGGAAGAGAAATGAATTACTTGAGCTTCTAAAGTCTGATATTTTGCATTGTCCTAGTAATATATCTTATAGTAATAATTACTATGTAGAAAACGAATTGAAAGTGATTTAGAAAAGTAGGTAGCATTGAAGTCCACACTGAAATACATTAAATGAGAATTAATTGACTTACCACTCTTCCATGAGTTTAGTTTTCTCTTCGAGTGCAAGAGTTGGAGAGAATTCTAATGGGTGATAATATTCATATAATTGATGCCTTTTGGCATCATATTCTGGATTCCCTTGTTTCAAAAGGCCATGACTGCCTACAGATATTATCAGAGATAATAGGCAGCAAATTTGCTATTGAAAAATTACACGTTTCTTATGGCCGAAACGGCAGTAAGTAAAACACAAACAAAAAGGGGACAGAGCATACTTTGGCCCCGACTTCCATTGACCCAAACTTTTGTTAATGTTGCATCGAAATCAGCAATCACCTGGCGTCAAGGTCTATGAATACAAAAACTAATGCCACCAGAATGAATGATAACCATTTTCTAAGCACCCAGAGTGAATCAATATGATAAGATATAAAAATCTTAGTTTTGAATCATACTTAATTTATTGAGCCAACAAAAATAGTCGATTCAATGAAGTTTTTTTTTTTTTGAAATCTGTCTTAAATTAATCCCATTTTCTAAGCCGTCCGAATGAGTCAATTCAAAAGGCAAATAAATTAATTAAAAGTAAAAAATTGAATCAAACCCACTTCCTAAGCCACCATAATGTACCATTTCAATGAGCATATAAAACTGATGGAAACACCCATAAAATGTAACTCGTAAATCATTTAAAGGAAATGCACATGAAAAACCTGCAACTTCTGGGGACCGGCCAAACGTAAAGCAGATATTTTCTTTTCCAGAGAATCTACGTCATTCACTACCGAGTCTGACGCTATTGAATGAAAATTTTCCTCCATTTCTGAATCTTTATCAAACTTGCCACTACATAGTAAATTCCTAAAGAAATACAAACAAATAATATATTATATAAACGAATTTCGTGTGTGCGAAGAGGAAATGTATTATCAAAGAAGAAGAAACAATGAACGAACCTGGAATTGCAATGGGTAAAGCCAAAGTAACGTTGGTGAAAAGTGCTGAAGAAGGGGACAGTGGCAGCGAGGCTTTGGAGTCTATAACTCATTTGAGCGTTCGTTTAAATGAGGAAAAAATAATTTATTAGCCGCAAACCTTATGCTACGTTGCTTCTGGCTCTTAGCCATTTCCAATACTGTTTCAAATTTCAAAAAAAATTATATAATAATAATAATAATAATAATAATAATAACAATAATAATAATAAATCAATCTGAGCCCCGCTCGCGCGGAAAATTGCCAAGGCTCATTAATTTTAGTAGTTTTTGTTTTAATTTATATTCATAATTATCATATAATTTCATTTTTATTTTTTAACTGGATTCTCATGGTTTTTTTTTTTTTCATTGCGATTGTGGTTAGTTCCATACACCGTTAATTTGAAAATCTTCGAATGCAATTATCTGACATGACTTGCATATGTAAAATTATATTTATATAATGATATAATATAATAATAAAAAGTCATTTATTCAATGATAAATTATAATTTAAATGAAAGATTTAGAGATACAATGTAATCAAACTAATTGAAATTGAAATTTCGATTCTCTCCCCTTCTATCTTTTCGAATCTTGATATTCAAAATTCCATTATCCAATCAAGAGAGTTGGGAAAATACAAAATGTACTTTAATTTTTAGAATTCGGTAATTTGTTGACTTCTAATAAAAAATTATTTTAATAAAAAATAATTATTGAGTGCTTCGAGATATTTTGTTGGTAAATGAGAAGGGAACAAATACCAAAAAAAAAAGAAGAAACAAAATAAAAAGATTACTCAATAATAATTCTTTAGGTAGAAGTAATAGTAAATATCAACTAATAGCAATAGTTGAAGTTTCCATGGAAGACGATACAAAATATGAAAACTTAGATCATGTTAAAAACTCAAGGTGGCTACCTGGTCTACACACTTGTTCCTTTTCTAGTAGACATGATTAATCTAAACTCCCTAACTTTTATTGAGAAGTTGTTAATAATGATAAAATAAGTGGCTTGTTTGCAAGTTACCCCCCTAATTACTCGTCAATATTTATGCCAATGTCTCGAAATCAATCTTAAGAATAACCTTTCTAAGACCCAAGTCCCATGCTAAAGAAAGACCCTTTACCGCACTACAAACCTTGGCCACCAACAAATCTATAAAACTCCAAATAAAGTAAGAAAGTTCAAAAAGGAATTTTGACTAAAAACCTCCCAAACAAAAATCCAGTAAGATAATCAAATAAAGTTTGAATAAATCGTAAATATAGTTTGGAAGTACATTTAACTAGAATTTTAGTAAAAAGGCATATTAGCTACTAGTATGGATCAAAGTATAATTAAAAACTTAACATTAAATTTAGAAAAATTATATAAAGGCCAACTAGGAATTAAGGCCTAAGTAACCTAAAAATAACTCAAAAATCTAGATATGAAGCCCAATTTTGAAATAAATCATCTTACTTTATTTGGTTCAAGTTAATTTAATATTTTTTAGGCCCAAATTTTATTTTAAAAACTAGATGAACAAGGCCTAAAAACTTATAAAGGAAGCTAATGGCAATTAAGTGAATAAGTGAAAAATTAAAAGCAATTATTAATGAACTTTTTCAAAACTTTATATTTATATGATTTTTATTGGTTTTGAAGAAATAATCTTCTAATTTTAGCTTGAAAAACCATGCATTCATGTACCTTATCATCAAAATTTTTACAAAAACAAAAATAATAATAAAAAGGAAACGTACGAAGGAAGCTTGAGTTAGGATTTTATATAAAAGCCTTCTCACTCATTTTTACATAAAATTTTCTGCTCATCTTCAACCAAAACTAAGTGCTCTCCTAGGGTTTTCTACTAGGGTTCCAATCCTCCAATAATTCCTAAGAGATTTTCTAAATGGTTCCATCAAAATCTTGCAAGGTAACTAGATTTTTCTTCATCTCCTTCAAGTTTTCATAGAAATCTTCTCTTTAAAATTCCTAAAACTTGATTTATTTTAATGAAGTTGCTTCTTTGAAAGGTATTTGAAAGGTTAAAGAGATCTAAAATTTAATATGAGTGGCAACCATTCCTTGTTATCTTGAGTTTTTCTATGAAAAATAAGGAATATAGTAGTATATGCTATTATAAGTGCTTATTGAGTTATAATGCTATATGATTTGGTTTTAGTATTATGTAAATGGTAATATGGTGATATGATGTTAATATTTTAGTTCCAAGATTGATAAGAGAAGATTTATCAAAGTTTCCCTTAAGAGGTAATAATAAGAATTATGTTATGATTAAGAATAAAATTATCTAATAGGTTAATAATATGATTTGTTATTCATTAGAAACTAGGGATAAGGAATTGTTAAAATTTGTAGTGTTTTAATATTACAAATAGTGTTAGGATAGATGTGTAAAAAAATTGGGAATTTTTGAAAAAAAATTTAGTTATAAAAAGCGAATTTATATGAACTTTGGTTATAATAACTTAAAATAGAATTCTGGATTCTATATCCTAAAGTTTAGTATTGTTTGTGCCATAATTTGATTGAAAAAAATTAAAGTGATTAATATTCTTTAATTATTAACATATTAGTAATATTACATGAAAATTTAGTAACAATTGGATTTCATTTAGAAACCTAGAAGGCCCTTTTTTCACAATAACTCTAAAATTGCTCGGAATTGGCAATGTTAAGTTTTTGATTCTATATGAATAGTATCAATATGGAATTTTTGTGAAATAATTGAAGTTTTCATCATTTAATATGTTAAGGATGTTGTATCAAATTTTAGCAATGATTAGAAGTTATTTGAATATTGAAAAAAGGCTTTCATTTCAATTACTCATATGCTATCTTATTTTGAAATTCCTTATTTTAGTACTATGTGAATAGTACTTAAAGGTTAGAAATGTTAGTGTATATGCCCTAAAACTAATCATATAAATAATTGTAAATTTGAATCATATTATTTTAAAGGTAATTTTAATTATCATATTTATATATATTTTTTTACGTAATATATTTAATTATGATAATAACCCTAAAATAATTATATTCTTAAATATCCTTAGTCATGTATCATTGTGGATTAGGTTATATTGATATATTAAGATTAGCATGTGCAGGGACTCATATAAGATATTAAGTCTACACATTTAGAGAACTTGTGAATTGGACTGACCCACCTTAAATATGAACCATTATATGAGTGTTATGAGTAATTCTTAGTAATCATCATTAATATGGTCCTTTGACCTGAGATTGCCAGGTTCCTTACATCTGAGTTCTGCATTTTAGTACTACTCTATGTCACTCATGGTTGAGTGAATGTAAGGGTAATTATTGGATGTGTCACATATTATGTGAAGAGATTTGTGTAATCGAGATGGAATTTATCCCTCTTATATAACAAGAGTGACATCTGTGGGCCCCTTGATTAAGTAATGCCAAGAAAAAAACCATAACCATGCTTAAATGGATAATATAAGATGTCAATTATATTTACTTTAGTCAACTTACTTATAAATCAAGAAACTTTTGAATTAAACTATATGAGAATGACATAGTTCATGTCACGTGCTCAATCTAAATGTTTAGGACAAAAGGTCATACAGTTGAATCACTAATTTTCTCATTACTTGGGTAATAATAATGTGTTGCTAAATACCACTTATTATTTATGATCATTAATATGATTTATGATTATTACTAATTTAATGAAAGCCTGTAAGGTCGTATACTTAAAACCTAACGGATTTGGAATGAATGGACTAAATTATTTAGGCTTAATGTATGAAAATTTTATGTTATAATTACAAGGCTTAATTATAAGCCCACAATTATACATAGAACAAAGTTCGATTAGTTAGGATTTTCTATATTGAAATAGGTGTGTTAGGTGTTAATTAATATATTATTATTATTCACGTATCCCAATAACATAGAAAATCCTAGTAGCTCTTCTTGGCCATAACTCTAAAAGGGGCATAGCTAGCATTGTGAGGAAAAGGGAGGAGAATTCCAATTAGTAGCCATAGGATGTTCACTAGTGATTCATGAGTTCGTGTGAATATCTTAAAATTTTCAATCGAAAGTAACTCAAAAAGGTTATCAATGATCAAGCCTTTGAATCATCTACAAAAGATAATGACTAGATCTTTATCTTGATCTAATTGTTTTGCATGGATCCTTAGCTAAGATCAGTTAAATTCTACTACAATTATTTAGCCCCCGATCCTGATAAAATTGTAAGAAAATTGATATTTGATGTTTGTTAAAGTGTAAGAAGCATTATGTGAGATTTGGGTAAAAAAATTGAATTAATTTATGGACCTAAAAGTACCAAACCATATAAGTATTCATACTACCTAATATGTTTAATGTTGACATATCTTACTGAAAAATATTGCAAGTAATCAAAATTTGTGATTCATTTAATGATGCTAAAGTTATAAATTATTAGCCATCTAAAAGAATTAGGTATTGTGATTATCTTGAATGGAAAGGTTGTATGTTATCCTTGGATATAATGTTATGTAAGGATAAAATGTGAACATATATGATAATGGCAAAAATTTATGGCACAGTCCATATCCTATGAAATAAATGAGATGAGTAATTAATGTTATGATCAGCATCTTAATATTACTCACCTTAAATCTAATTTGTGGTAGGAGATATGCATTTTTCACAAAGAAAGAGAAAAGTAGTATAAGTTAGAGGGATAAGGTTGGTGGCTTTATGACTAAGATAGTAGGAAATAAGCCTAGACTGAAGATATAAGAAGAGACCTATATATCAGTTGTTACCATTCTCTTTAGCAAATATTGTAAATACTTATATAAAAACTAAAATAAGTATATAAGAGCTTTAATTAATTATTATATTCTTTTACACTACTATATATCTAATTCATTATGATAAAAACTCTCTAAAAAAAGGAGAAAAGTAGTCACTTATTAAGTATTTCAATATTCACACTCTTTGTTGTATTTTATTTATAGATATAGTGCATAGATTCCATAACAATGATTAACACTTATATAAAAACCTTCCTTTTACGTCAAGAAACCTTTTAATGCTATTATGTTACAAACTCCAAATGCTTGTAATAGGTCCTGAGTGTCCTAATTAAAGGATTCAACTTTTGATGGTAATTGTGTACAAACTCATGTTTCTAAAAATTTTATATTCTTGTAAAAATATCTTTAATATACGTAAATTATGTTTTGAACTCCTTTATGCACATGCAAGTAATACTATTTTCTATAAGTATTTATTTATATTCTTAATAGAACTAAAAATGTAAATGAATGAGGAATGTATTAAAGGCTTGTAACAACAGCTAGTTAGTATATTAATACTAGTCAAGTGTATTTATGCTGATCATGGCATTCGAGAATTAGGTCATGACAACATCAAAAGAGCCTAAACTTTTGCAAAAGCCATGAACCTATTCCTCCTACTTTTCCAAACAACTCCTTTACAACCCACCTTGCTATTTGTTTATTTATTACACCATCTAAATTGAGTTCGAATCATCCTTCACTTGGATACTCCCAGTTAATATCATAGTTATAACCTACCTTATCCTTCTACATGGTATCTAACATGTTGAAGCCCGTAGTTGCATCACCTACAAACTGTCACACTAGATGAATAAGATTGGAAGGAAAAATAAAGGAAGCATCGAACAGCTACTTATTACACAAATACTAGTATAGCAACTGCCTATAACATAGGCCAATCTAGGATACTATCATTTAAACCTTCTCTCTCCAAATTCCATTGCAGCTAAATCTTTAATGCACCATGAAAAATGATGAATGATGTTGACCCCCAACCATAGCAAGCCATATCCAGCATACAATAAGATAGTCTCAAAGTTCATGAGGCGTGTCCTCCAAAGGCTCTTAGAAATTTCACAATTATTTGTTAGGAATTTTCTGTTTAGCTTTTAGATCAATTTTATATACTTCACATTATTTGCTAGGAATTTCCTATCTTGCTTTTAGAGCATCACTCCACTATAGTTCATAATTTTCAAAGTCATTACTCTAACACAGTTCATAACTTTCAATATTATCCATGGCATAATTCATAAATAATATGTATACATGAAAGCTCAACTCTCATATCATGATTATTTATAAAATTTCAATGCAAGTACTTAAATTTATCATTGAATAATACCAAGCATATAGTATTATATGGCTATAACATATAGATATCATTGAACTTAGTCATAATTCATCAATAATTAAAAACATTATCACTATGCTTCCACTATTTGCTCTAATCAATTAACATTCACTCAAGAACCAATTATACTTATACCACAGAATTAAATTTAAGCATAAGTATAGGTATATATACATGAATATAAAATCTATACTATCAAATAAGAATATTACAATCCATAATAATTTAATTATCTTTTATTAAAATGTTAATCTATTGTGAGACATATATTCACCTAAAATTGTCCCACAGCTTCAAAGATTTCTAACTCGCTCGCTTTCACCTTTTGTTCTTATTATTTGTCAATATATGATAACAAATTATAATTATATGTACCTTACTTGTTTTCTTTCCATACATTACAAATCCAAATTTTAATCGTAATACAATAGCATTCCATATTACTTGCTTTTTATATTCATAATTCCTAGATTAACCTCTAACTCAAATATACTATTACTTAGGGTTTAGGAACTTATAAATTTAAATAAAAAAATTGAAGGTCTAAAAATATTTTTATTGAAAAATAAGAATTTTCATAAATAATAGGTTTTCCAAGTCAAAATGTAAAACCATCGAAATATTAAGATATCAAGCTTTAAAGGAGTTCTATCCATATTAATGTATAAGACTATACACTTATTTCTTTATATTTTTAATTCTTCTTTAAAAAATAAGAAAATCATATTTATTAAGGATGCCCAAATTAAAGTCCAAACATAAAAATATATTATATTTTATGATATAAATGCACTTCAAATATACTCATCTAAAACTCTTAAGCATAAAATCTTTATTTTATTATTGTTATGTAAAGTATTCAAATAATATGATAAGATAAGGGTTTTCTGAATCAAGTTCAAGGTTTACATAATTTTAAAATATTATATTTTAGAAAAGCTTTAATCATGATATTTTATCCTTCTATAGCATAAAAATGCTATTTTTCAAAAATATTAGTAAGAATCCACAATATTTAAAAATGAATTTTCTTAAGTCAAATTGGAATCATGCAAAATATAAGAGTATAGTACTCCATAAATAAGCTTCAATCACCTTATTCTAACATTCTGTATCATAAAAATATAATTTTTCAAAAGCTTCACCCATAAAGCACAATATGTATAAAATGGGTTTATATTAAATAATGCATCAAATCTTCATAAATATAAAATTTTATGTTATAAATAGGCTTGCCCACACCAAAGGCACTTGACCGGAGCTTACTAGTTTCGAAATCACACTTCATCACTAACAGGATAAGGATCTAGGAGCTTAGCCTCTGTATGTAACTTAATGGCTTCTCTTGTCTTCCATGAGCTGTGGTTAGCTAGAACTAAGCTAAAGCAAGGAGTGGTGGTAGGGGTGAGGGATGCATGATGAGATGTTGAACTTTGGTAACTAGTTGGATGCATAGCTTTCAGAGGCCTTTAGTTAGAGAAAAGAAAAAGAGGCATTGTGCAATAGAACAAAACCAGCAAAGAGCAATAACCTAATAGCTCAAACAATGAGGCAATAAAGAGAAGGAAAAAGAAAGAGGATGGTGGAATAAAGTGGAGTGGAGTAAAGAGTGTGGGCCAAAATAAAAATATAAAAAGGAAGTACTAGATTTTTATAAACAAAGAGAGAGGAAGCTGCTATACTAGCTTAATAGGAGCATATTAATGAGAGAAACTCAAAAAAAAAAAAAGAAGGAGTCAACAAAAATATAAAAAAGAAGGGAAAATATAAAAAAATAATAATAAACTATAGGAAATGATCCTATACTTCTCATACTGTTAAATTCATTTTTCCTTATATAAAATCTCAACTATTTATTTATTTAAAAACTCATTTCATAAAACTAATTTTATTTAGAACCTCAACTTAATTATTTCAAACTTTCACAATCCTAAAAATAATTTATCAATTACCAACAATTTGTTTCATAAAACTTTATACCCATAATTACTATTTCCAACTTATAAGAAAAATCCCCATAGAAATATTCACATAAATCTCAAATCAATATTGACCATTTAAAAAATAAGTCTATTTCAAACTTCAATAATACTCAGAAATAATTTATTTTATAAATTCTTACACTCATAATTACTAAAATATTACTAACTTATAGGAAATTCCTTTTGAAAAATTATTTTAAACTAATCTTAAATTAATAATTGCCATATAAAAATAAATAAATTTCAAATATTATCATAGGTATCATTTTTAATATTCCAAAATATTTAATATGAAAAATAAATTTAAAATTAAATATTATTTGAATAAATGAATAGTTATCAACAAGCATTAAAATTTATAAAAAAAATTATATTTTTAACTTGGGATATTATATAGAAATCTTATAAAACTATATAAACAAGTCATGATCCCTCCCAATGAGATCTACGGCACTTGAATTCACAACCCACAAAGAGTTAGAGTTAATTATAGAATACATGACAAAACAAATAGAAGGATTATGTAACTTAGATTCTTTAGAAAAATGTCCTTTTTGGCTCTAACTAAAGCACTTCACCTTGTTATTATTTTTAGCCTTGTGCTTTCCTTTCTTCTTAGACTTTCCACTAGATGATTCCTCTCCCTTGTTGAAATAATTCTTTTTGAACTTTTTCTTAGTCTATTTCTTCTTCTTTCTAATGGAAAAAAGAAGTTTTTGCAACATTAGCCTTAGATATATTCTTAATATCCATGACTTTTCTTTCTAAAAATAGATAACATGAAATATCAACAAAAGTTTTGGTTTTAACTTTATGGTGAAATTGACTTTCATCAATTGCCACTCCTCATTAAGAAGAAAGTGAATCATTGTGTGTATTTGCTACTCAATAATGAAAGTATGTGCAAATGCTTTTAAGCATGCAATCATTTGGGATATTTCCTTTAAATGAGTGCTCATGTTATTTTTGGGCTTCTTTACATAAATCTTAAATCATAGAATTAATGCTCTATGTTTCTCCAAAGAAACTAACCCATACTTTTCTTTATCCTTGTCCCATATGGCTTTAGCACCTTCAAGCTTGGAGAAGTCCCTCATGAAATCATCATACATAACATTAAGCAAAGTGATGCATGTCATGGTATCCTTCTTTTTATAGGCATCATACTTTATATAAGCGACATTGGTGTTGAGCTTCTTAACCACTATAGTTAAGACATCTATTACATCTAGTTTCATGAGAACAAACTAAATTTCTTGCTGCTATATGGTGTAATTATAACCATTCAACTTTAAGTTTTTGTTCAACTTAACAATAATGCTTTTTATAACAATTACCATCTGTTTTTGCAAGTGAGTACCATTTTAGCATATTTATCATAACTAGATATTTTATGAACTAAAAAAAGAATAAAATGGCCAATTATTGCTAAAATTACTAAAGGTATAATAATATTGTTCAATTAAATCCATTCCTACATGAATACATCTATATCATTCAATGGGAAGGAATGGGTGAATTTTAAGACATTCCAAATTGTTTTTGCAAGGACTTGTTCAACACTTGTCTTATTGTAACTTGTGTAAAATGCAATTAGATCATCAATAAGAGCATGTAGGTGAATTTTAAGAGTTATTTCTCATTCATAACCTTGTTTTTCTTCAAGTATCTTATTTTTCATTTTTTTCATACATGGTTATTTATAAACTAATAGATATCTTTCCATAAAAAGGTCATAACTTTTAAAAGTGACACCTTTCTTCATGAAAGGTTATAATCTTTAAAACAGATATTTGAAAAGAAGCTTCTTTTAATGGTTAATAACTACTTTCCTTTAGCAATATTCTAATTAGGACACTTAATGTGTCATACTTGTTACATCATTCTTGAGCATTTGTAAAATTTATTATGCATATATGTTTATATAAATCCAACACAAACTTTATCAACCTTAGATCTTAAATATTCTTAATTTTCTCAAATTTTCTTAAATAACTCCTAATAATTTTTTTTACTAAAATTAATAAATACTTTTACTAGTATTAATGAGTATTTCTACTTATTACTCATTAATAGACACTATGTGGTATAATTTTATCAATTTTTAACTACTGAGTTTTTACTAGATTTACAATTCTCCCTCTTAAAGAAAATTTATCTTCAAATTTTCAAGATAGTTTTTTCACATAAGTTAGCTTTTGATTTAATTTTACAAGTTTTTTCCTCTAGTACATTTGATCCGTTAGGAATGTACTTTCACAATATGGTGTACAGGGTGTATGGCTTTCATGTATTTTGGTAAATCTAATTAACATAAGGTCCAATATACTTAAGTGCTGGTTTCACTTTCTTACCAAATCACATTACTCTTTTCTAAGTAATTTCCTCAAAAACATATGTTCACCTTTATAGAATTATAATTCCCATCTATATCTATTAGCATAAATCTTCTACCTATCCTGTGCCACATGTAGTTGTTGTTGTCTGCATATGTTCAATTACCTTCATCTAAAAGCAATCTACACTTCCTATTGTATAATGCTTTGAATGGAGTCATCTAAATACTTGTTTGATAACAATTGTTATAAGTAAATTCAATCCAATGACCTATCAATTATAGGCCCACCACAATTCCATTATGCCACTCTAATTGTTACAAATGAACTTCCACAAGCTTTAAGCATGTCTTCAAGCATCAAAATCATTCTTTTTAGTTGTTTATCTATTTATAGGTGAAATGCGTTATTGAAACATAATTATGCCATTTACAAGAAATATGATGTAACCATTACTAGAACCTAATGTGTCAAGTTCTTCTCATAAAAATATAATTTTTCTGTGTAAAGCAATTAAGAATCGTGGGTTCTTCTTATTGCTTTCAAAGTGATTTTATTTAGAAGCTTTAATGTAGACATTCTAAAAACCATTATATTAGAGTGTAGTTTAATGTTTACTTGATTTAACATGAAAAGTAGAAAATTTTTCTTTTGAAAGTAAGAAAACCCTGGAGCTATCAAGTAACAAAACTAATCCATTTGTATCTTCAAAACTTGATATTCATGCATTTGATGACCTTTTATTTAGAGTAGAATGTAGTGTAACACCTTTTAAGTATTAAAAATAGAATTTTGCTTATCTTTAACCACAAAACCTAAGAGCTATTTCTTGCTCTGTTATCATTTTTTTCTTTCATTTCCATGGAATGTCATACTTTTAAATCTTTGTTATTTTAAAAAAAATCATTTTTAAAATTATCACTTTCAACTTTTCATTATAAAACTTTTCAAAGTAATCATAAACTTCAACACACTATCAACCACAAAAAATAGATATAACAAATAATCCGCCATGAATAATCATAGCTTGAGCACATCATTAACCACATAAACAAGTATACATCTCATATATAAACATGATTAAGAAAAAAAAACCAAGAAGAAAAAGAGTAAATCCCCACTTAAGAATGCTTGAAATGCTTGACTCCTTAGCCTAAAATCCAAAGTGTAAAATCCAAAATATCATATAATTAGTGAAGAATTCAAATAAAGAACTATGAAAAGAAAATGAATTTATAGAGGTTTATGGACTTCTACCTTCATTAAAAGACCAAGAAAGTTTCCAACTCCCACTAATACTTAAAGTACTAATGGATAATTACTAAAATTTGGCAAGAACACTCAAAATAACACTTCTTCTCTATATATTCTCTCTCTCTCTCTCTCTCTCTAACTGTGCATATATTTGGTATGAAAAGAGTTTGACTATACTTGGCTATTTATAGGAAAATCTTAAAGTAGCCTCCAAGTAATGACATCATTATGTTTACATCATCAAAATGATATCATTCTTTGCATCATCTTAAGGAATAGTCCTTTATGATTTCTACCCTTCCATGTTTTTCTACTAAATCCTTCATTAAGTATTTAATTTTTAATAAATCATAAACTAATTAAAAATTACTCTAGTGTCTCAAAATCAAGTTATATTACCCTTAGGCCCTTAAATTATACCAAATTCTTCCTTTTACCCCATCAAAACCATGCATTCTTTCTAATGCAAAACAAGAATTACAATTTAGCCACCTTAGGTTTATTTTATGTTACTATTAGGTATAAACATTAATTTACTCTTAAACCTTATCAACCTTGCATCTTGAATATTTTTAATTTTCTCAAATTTTCTTAAATAACTCCTAGTAAAATTTTCTTCTACTAAAACTAATAAATACTTCTGCTAGTATTAATGAATATTTATACTTATTATCTATTAATAGATATTATCTAGTTTAGTGTTGTTAGTCTTTAACTATTGGGTTTTTATCGGCTATTACAATTGACATACATAGAGGCAATTTATGACATTAATTTGGGAAAATGGTAATGAATAAAAAATCTGTAAGTTGCATAGATCTATTTATAGATAGAAACAAGCTTTTCAAAGTTAGATCATTTTTTAATGATGCAATCAAAGAGTTTAATTTCATTAAAAATCTAAATGATCATTGTGTTTACAAAAAGTTATAGGAGTGCAATCACTTTTTTTATGCTTTACAAAAAAGTTATAGGCATGTTGAAAGAAATAAAAGCATTGTTATCCCCTAATTTCTCCATAAAAGATTTAGATTGGGATAAAGATCTACAAAAATTAATCAAGTAGGTTATTTGGTATGACCTAAACAATGAACATGGAAAAGGTGTTGAAGCATAATATATGTTGTATTATGTATAAGGCCTAATATAACATGTATTTTTAGTGTCATGAGTAAATATCAATCTAATCCAAGTAAGGAACACTTAAATGCTATGAAAAGGATTCTTAAATAATTAAAAAGGACTAAAGATCTCTTCAAGGTATATATAGGAGGAAAATTAAAATTACAATCATATATTCTAGTTTTCAATTTGATGTGGATTACTTAAAGTTAACATCAAGTTTTATGTTTACCCTTAAGGGTGGAATAATTTATTAGAAAAGTTCTAAATAAGAAATGATTATTAACTTAATTATTGAGGTTAAGTTTATTGTTATATCAAATGCAACAAAGGAAGTAGTTTGGATAAGGAACTTATCTTAGAATTAGGTGTGCTTATAAGAATTGTTAATCTAATAAGCATAAATTACGATAACAATTGTGCCATTGTGCAAGCAAAGGCCAAGGTCTCATCAAAAATCCAAATATATAATATAAATTTATCATTTAATCTTAGAGAATATACTAGATCGATTTATTGAGCCATTATAACAAGTGTATAAATATCATCTTTAGAAGATAACCATAAAATACATGGGCAATTTAGCTTCAAGCAAATGGAAGATTACTAAAGTTATTCCCACATTCTAATTACATGTAATGTAGTAGGACATTTCTTGCAAACTTTTTCATTTGATCAATTATAATAAAAATAAATTTATTTTTTTCTATCAATTATTTAATTATTATTTATGTTTAATGAAGTCTAAAGATCTAGATGGATCATGAAATATGATCACGCATAAAGATGATGATTATGAAACATATTCCTTATAAGGTTAGATTTTAAAATACTCCTAATCATAGAGTTATTGGAAATGGACATTAATGACTTAGATAGATTAGTACACATAATGCATGCTCAAGTGGAAGGATATTTAGTTTCATGGATATTAATATGGTGACAATAATGCATATATGTAGGTGTTTATTAGATGAATGAGTTCATTGAATTCACCCATTTAAGAATTCCTATGTGGATAAGTTAAACTAGAATTCTTATGCTACAATGGTGCATGGTTGATCTTTTGACCTAAAACATCATGGTAATCTTATATATAGTACATTATAGTTTAATGTTGTTCTAATCGCAAAAAGTCATCCAAAGGATATTTATTGAATGTAAATTTATCATATATGAAGATTTTTAAATGTCAATAATCAATTTATCACTTTTCATTAAAAAAAAAAGAATGCTTTATGTTATCTTATGAATCATGACTTGAAATCCTTGACTGAGGTTCGGTGAATCCAAATAAAAGTTCTATAAATTTCACATAATATCTCATGAATTTTAGATTGGATACATGAATGGCTAGGTTTCAACTAATACACCATACTTTAAGTTTAACCAAGACATTGTATGATGACAAGATTGTATTGTATGATAATTGCGATTGAAAAGGTTTTAATTCATAGTAATTAGCTCATGACGTGTTGCTAGATGTTAATTATGAAGTTTGGGATTTAGAATTAATGAAATTAATTTTAAATATTAAATTAAAAATTTTAATTTAATTATGACTTATTACTAGTTTAATAGTAAACTTAAAGGATCATACGCATAACATTGGATGCATCCACATTTTTTTATTTAAAGAGAATTAATTCAATTTTGACATAATTGATAATCCAACTATAAAATAGTTGATGAGAGAAAATAAATAAATTTAAATATTTTAGAATTTATTTATTTATTATTAGCTTGAAATTATACGAATTTATTAAAATTATTTATTTACTTATTTTATGTACAAAATACTTTCTAGAAATAAGTAATAAATAAAATTTATTTATTTCATCAAGAAAAATTTTAGTAATAAATAAATTATTTATTTATTCATTGGGAAATTTTTAAGATTTTAATTATATTGACTAAGATTCTTTTTAAAAATATCTTATTAGTATTCTTATGGGAATCCACTTTTTAGGCAAGTCATGGATGACTATAAAAGGATATTTGCAAGAATTGTAGAGAAAATTGATGAACAACAACTATAAGAGTTATAGCTATTAGCTACCAATATTTACATATTAAGCTAATAATGAGAAATTGCCTTCTCTTCTCCCTTTCTCTCTATAATTACCACTCATTATTGCTTGCACAATGTGATGGAGTAAAAGTTGATTGTGTGGATTAACCTTAGAAGAGGCTTGCTTGGGTGTCTTAGTTAATGTTCAAGAACACATATAGCAAGGAAAAAAGTAAAATCATTTTCTTGATTGTGTATATAGAATTGAATTAATTGCTTGAATCATCCTTGGGAAAGAAATTTATATAATTTAAATTTTAAATTACCACTTTGCTTGTATTTAATGCAATCTTGAATTTTCTAACAAAAAGCACCCTTAACTTTTGGGTAATTTCTTAAACCTAGACCTATAAGGTACTAACCAAAAATTTTTTTCCATAGGTACTAACTAATTAGAGTGTGCACCATGTTCACAGGAATTCAAGGATAAACTCTTTTAAAGAGGGACCAGGGGAGTACTATTACACTTGGACATGGTAGGATTAATAATTTGATGATTAGATATGTGATAGAAAATAGACTAAATTAGAGTAATTAGGGAATTTGAATTTTGATGTTAGATATCTTGTATTTATTATTATGAATTTGAATTTTTATTGATTTATTAAGCGAAACAAAAAATTTAAGCAAGGAGGAAAAATATTTTAAAAACCCTAAGTTTGTAAACTTATAATTGAGAAATTTAAATAAAACTATTGTGATAAAATGAGTTTCTTGTATAATGGTAAAATGCGTTGAAAAATATTTAGTCAATTATTAATTGTAATAATGTGTAGATTTATAAGATGAAACAAAATAAATAGAAGATGATTTGGAAAAGCCATATAAAAAATTTCCATTTTACCCTTAGAAAAAAAAAGTCAAAACCCTCTCTTCATTTATAACATTTTCACCCTCTCTCATTTTTCTCATTTACTCCTAATAAAAAACTTCCACCTTTAACAAATAATTTCTCTTTCATCTTCTTCTCCTCTTCCATCTTCAAGTAAGGTAAGGGTTTCTTAACACCCTTAATCTTAAGAAATTTCATTATTGATATTATTTTATAAAGAATGAGCTAACTGATTGAAGAAAAGCTTAGAAAGAAATAAAAAATTTTCCTCTTTTTGATAATTAGTTGCTCAAATCCTCAAAAAGGCTACTTTAAATTTTCCTAATCTAACTAGTAAGTAGCATTCTACAACCTTTAATGGATTTGATATAATTTTTGATATTTTACAAAATATGGGCTTTTAGGGAAGTTAGGATTTAATCTTACGATTTTAGCTTAAAATTGTGATTTTTATGATGGATCTTCTTAATATAACTTATTTCTTAAGGAATATGATAATTTGGTGGAGAGATTTGAGTTTGTGAGTGAAATCTATGTTGAATTGTATTTAATGAACAATGTTTTTTTTCATTTGTTGAAATGAATCTGCAAAAAAAAATTTCCCTATAATCAATTAATTAATTACATAATCAATTATGGCTTAAAGAATCACTCTCTGTGGTTGTATAATTGATTATACCCCATGAACCTACTCTTTAGATCACTATAATTAATTATATAATCAATTATGTTCAAAGATTTATTCTCTAAACTTATATAATTAATCACAAAGCAATGATTTACCTTTTAGGCTCCCATAATCAACTATAATCAAGGATTCACTCTCTAGATTCATGTAATTGATTATATAATAGTCATGACTTGACTTTTAAACAATGTGACTAGTGTAAAAATATCTAACTAGTATTAATTTACTTGCTAGTTATCTTCACAAGCCTTTTAAATATTTTTGACTTTTTACTACTTACATTTACTAAGAATAAAATAGGCATTTATAGAAAATAAAATTAGTTACATGTGTAATTGAAAAACATATATGAAAATATTTAAACAAGAGTATCAAAGCTTTACAAAAATATTAAAGTTACTGCTTCCATTCTAGGTCTTCCTTAGGATTAGATTCAATTAATTAATAAGGAAAATGGAGGATCTAGCATATTAATAAAGTTAAATCTACTAAATATATCCTCTTGAGAATGGTTGGATAAAAAAGAATTAATAACAAAAGGATTTGACTCAAAATTTTAATTTTTTAGTCTTATGGAATATTCAATGTTAAGGCCTCAATGTTGTCATGTGAAATCTATACTGGAATACAACTAGGAAGGTTCCCTAGGGTGTTAAGAGGGTTCTTGTATAAATATCAATTATTCCTTGACAATCCATGCTCAAAATATATAAATAAAAGATTAACAACAAATAGTATAAGTATTAAAATACTCAATGATTGACTAGTTTCTCCTTTTCAAGGGAATTTTCACCATAATAGATTAAAGACATATGCATATAGCAATGTAAAATAAATAATAATTTAATTTAACTTTGTTGAAATGTTTAAAAAAATTATTCTAAAGTATGGCAATAGTTTTATATAAGTTTTTCCTTATATTTTTAGTTCAACTTTATCCCATACTATCCTAGGCATTAAGCCACTAACTTTATCTCTCTAACTATTACCACTCTTCTCCTTTTTTGTAAAGAATTAATGGCCAACAACTTTCCTTATAAATCATGCACAGGATAAGCATTCATACTCACAATGAGCAATGATAGGTTATTGTGAGCAAACATTGGCATCAATCATGCATTTCATTATCACATATCATAAGATATGGTCAAAATACTAACTATGCCAAAAACTTTAACGAAATTGCCGATTCTTATACATTTAATTTTTTTGATCATATAATATTATATTCAAGGTTGACACATACAACTTTTCTACCTACAATAATAAAAACATATAACTCATATGAATAGCTATCAACATGATCACAATATCATTAACTATTTTATATATTTAAATTCCTTTCAACATTTCTTAAAAGAGTTTTAAATAATCATATTATCAATTACCTTATACGTGTCATGGTTTAATGCCCTTTAGGACTTCCAAATTAATTCAAAATTTTACTGCAATTTATCCTAACATTCCCAACATAATATTACATATTAAACATCAATTAACTTGCATTATCATGGGTACTTTTCATATAGAACCTAAGTAGGAAATTCAAAATAGGATAGCATGAAGGGAAATTAAAATAAAAATCCCTTTTGAACATTTAAACCAATTCCAATCATCACTAAATTTTTATACAATGTCCCTCTCATGTTAAATATTGGAAAACCTCAATTATTTCACAAAATTTTCATGGTGATGCTATTCATATAGAACCAAAAAACACAAAGTTACCAAAACTAAATAGATTTGAAGCTATTGTAATAGAGGACCTTTTATGGCATCCAAATTAATTTCAATTATTACCAAATTTTTAGACAAGCTTACCAACATGCTAATAACCAAAAAAATCAATTACCTGAAATTTTCTCAATCAAATTAGTGTACAAATAGCACCAAAAAGAATCTAAAATTCTATTTAAAATTCAAATAACCAAACTCCATAAAATTTCACTTTTCATATATCTAAAATTTTTCAAAAATTCCTAAATTTTTGCACACTTATTCTAATACTATTTGTGACATTAAAGCACTAAAGTTTCAAATTTAAACCATTTCTAACCATGATTCCAAAGGGCAAACAAAATCATACTATTAACCTTCTTAACAAATTTTCCTATAATCATTTCTTAAGGGAGAACTTAATAATTCATCTTCTACTCATCTTAAAACTTTAATACCAACATTATATACTCATATTAACATTTATAAAATATTAAAATCAAATCCTTCAACGTCATAAGTTAGCTTATATTATAATGATAATTATCATTAAATTTCTTTCTTTTTTATGGAAAACTCAATAGAACAAAGAGTAATTGTCACTCACCTCAAATCCTTGATTCTTTAACTTTTCAAATACCTTTTAGAATAATAAAATAATAGATCTAATAAAATAAAATAAATTTTAGGAATTTTAGGGAAGATATGATCAAAAAAACTTGAAGGAGATGAAAAAAACCTAGGTTACCTTACTAAAATTTAATGAAATTAATTGGATAGCCTTTTGAAATTTTTTAATGAGTTGAACACCATAATGGAGTAGTTAGAGAATCTCACGATTCTAGCTAAAGAATAGACAAAAAAAAGTGTGCAAAAAAGCTCTCAAAAGACTTTATATAAACCTTCATCTCTAAAGCTTCTACTATAAGCTTCCTATTTTCAAATTTTTTATAAAATTTTTGGTTAATAATTCAGCACATGGGACATGATTTTTAGGCTGGGAAATTACAAGGATTTTTTTCCTCAAAATCACCCTAAAATAATCACTAACAAATTATCCGTAGTTTTTTTTTTTACCAAAATGCCATAAGCTTCTTTTAGAAGATTGGGCCCCGTTTTGATCTTGAATTTTTTTTTATTCCAAAGTAGGCCTAAAAAAATTGAACTAACTCAACTCAAATGAATTAAAATGATTTATTTCAAATTTTAGTTTAATCTCTAGGTTTTTTGATTACCCAAGCTATTTTTTAACTACCCAAACCCCTAATTTCCTATTAGATTTTCATAAAACTTTCTCAATCTTAGTATCAAGCTTTTTATGATATTTTGACCCATACTAATGTCTAATATAAGTTCTACAAAAATTTTGGATAGATATGCCCTCAAACTATCTTTACAATTTAGATGAATTTTACCTAATTATGTTTTTCGATTTCTATTAAGGTGGTTTTTATCTAAAATTTCTTCTTAAATTTTCTTGTTCTATTAGGATATTACAATAATTAATTATACTTTGTTTTCTTTCAAATTTTACATGTTCCAAAGTTGAGAGCTTTTGACTAAAGTGGCATTTGATATTCTTTAAAGGCTTTATGCCTTCCATTGTATCTAGAATTCAATCTCTAATCCTTGCATGTATGTATATCTAGTAGTTTAATAACTCCTATTATTATGAAGAAAAATTTACAGGATCCAAAGGTTTTAAACATATATTATAGCTTCTTTAATATATGGTACAAGGATGAATGACACTAATAGGAATAATGGAGAATAAAATGAGAATGTATGCCAATGATATGTGACAATGATATTCCAAATATGCTTTCACTCATACCCCTTAGCACTATATTCACACTAAATAACGAAGAACTCCTTATCATTCTAGTTAACTAATTCTCTCATATACACTTGGTGGTGTCTCCATCACTTTATGTGACTAATGCCTTCTCTTTGTTTTGTAGGTCTCTTGAACAATACCTAAACCTTTGAAGTTTTATCAATATGTAATGAATGGATATGGTAATGCCTTACAATAAGGCATTTTAGTGTTGTACCTTGTGCATTGATATTATAGTTTTAATAAATAAGCATTATGAATGGCTTTTGTGAAACTAAATGGAAGTTATATATGCATGAAGCATGATTGTAAGAAGATGATGGTAGGGAAAGCAAACTATGCTATGTTGATGCTTAAGCACTAAGCTTGTATAGGTAAACCGATATTGTTGTCGATGTTAGCACTTGCCTACACTACATTTTTCAAATCTATTCTTTTATTGATATAATACATGCATTTTGCACCTAGTAAACTAATTAGTTTGACCCCATTAATTTATTAAAATACAAATTCTACAATGCCACAATTAAAAATTTAAATCAACATAAAATTTTGAAAAGAATTCACAAAGTTAATCACAATAATTTGATTTACTTTATTCCACTCACTTTATATTGGACAAATTTTACTTGAATTAATATTACTTATTCAATGAATCCATATACTCAAATTTCACTAACTTACAATTTATGAAGTTGAGATAACCAAATAAAATTCTCTATTTAAAGTAAAATGCATTAAATATATTTAATGAATTGACATCTTAAGATAATTACAATTTTATATTTTACATAAATGATTTTTACCCTTTAAATTTATTTGTACACTTGTTAGTAATACTTTATCACATTAATTTGGAAAGAAAATATAAGAAACTTCTCTTTTATTCATATTAAATTTCAAAATTTTATTGATATGATAGAATTTATTCAAATTTGTTTATATTAAGATTATTGGTGATATTGTAATTAAATAATGACAAAATATAGATAAAAAGGTAATTAGATATGTTTAACCTAATGAAACTGAGTTTAAATTTGATTTATTATCAATCTAAAATTTTTTACATTATCAATGAATAAAAAATGACATTTCATCAAAAAAATCAATATTAATCAATAATTTTTATTATTAGTAAAAAAATTTTAATAATGTAATAATACATGGGTGGATGATATTATAAAACCAGTTTACATTGATAATGGATAAAATTTAAATCCATTGAAATTATATGCATATCGGTATAAATAAAATGGAAAGAATAACTTATAATTAATAATTTAAATAATATTAAAAAGAGAAATTCGAAAGAAAGCTCAACCTTTTAGGAAGTTAAGTATTTTTACTATTAGATTATCCTTTTACATTTATATTTTTTTCTATTTGACTTATTTGCTTTAAAATTTAAAAAAAGGACAACTTAACATTGAACTTTCATAGAATTTGTATTGAGGAAAATATAATATATAGTTACAAAAGATCTATGTAATTATAAATTTGCAATTAATAGTTAATTGATTAGAAGAACAATTGTTAATTTTACTTGGACTATTAATATATAGAGGAGAAATCCATTGACATTAGTGTAAGTTAAATTGACTTACCAAAATTTAGTCTATTAATTCTATTAAAATTTAAAGAATGAGATTAATTTACTTTAAATCATCTTTTACACATCATGTAATCTGCTTTCTCTCATACAACTGATGCATTAAATGAAAATTCTTGAATCATAAAGATATTACAATTTTAATTTAATATTTTCTTTACAAAAATAGATTAAAAAACTCATAAGAATCAAAAAGGGATTAGTCACCTTCTTTACAATAAACCCTAAATATGTATTGTAAAGAAGGTGACCAATCCCCTTTTGATTCCATAGGCATCTCTTTATAAGTTTTTTAATCTATTTTTATAAAGAAAATATTAAATTAAAATTACAATATCTTTATGATTCAAGAATTTTTATTTAATGTACTAATTGTATACGAAAGAGTAGTTGTCACAACATATCCTGATCATGACCAGTATGAATCTTATTACCAATTTTCATAAGCCTTAACAATTTTCTATTCTATCCTAACTTTAAGGGAACTTAAAATTTCATTTTAAAAATTTTACATAAAATAGATAAAATCTCCCTTATTTTTAGACACTTTTCGAGGGCCATACCCCCTATAATACAAAACCTATGTTAATTTTAGATGTGACAGCATCAACATACATACAATACAATATAGTTTCAAATTTTAAATACAAATAAACAATTCAACACATTAATAGCTAAATCATTGAAAAATCTATCTTGATATTTAATCTTAATTCAACTATCAAAATTCTTTAGCAAGGCAGTATTAGATCTCCACAAACACAACGAGCTCAAACATGCCTACTATAATTTGAAAATATTGAAGATACAATAGAGTGAGTTACAAAAACTTAGTGAGCATATATTTATCATTATTTTGCAAGTGATCGATTATCTATAATAATTATAAATTAATCATATTAGCAAACCCATTTTTCTTGGATCTCTGTAATGTGTACAATTAGTCTTATATTGGAATTTCACCTACAAATAACTAAAATCCCATCTCTTTATCACAAACTATCGTAAACTCAACCAATCATTCACCACCCATTCTAGGTGATCATCATATTCATAATTAGCCATTAAGGCTCAAACACAAACAAATCATCACAATCACATTTAGCCTTTGCAATTATGGTAAAAAGTGATATCTTATCACTCATAAAGTTATAATAAACATGCATGTAGTCACTTTTTACTCTCAAAGCCATTTCTATGCTCTAATTACTTGCCAAGAATTTCACGTGCAGTTCCACATCATTATTCCATCATCATTCACAATTTTCAATGTCGTTATTAGCATGATCCACAATTAGGAAACATAGAAGAGTTCAACTCCCACATAGCAATTGATTATATCATTGCAATGCATAGTCAACACTTCTTTGTTAAATAATAGTAATCACATAGATATCACTATACTCCAACATGGTCTATCAATGGTTAAAAATAAACATTATTGTGTTTTTGCTGCACACTTTGATCTAAAAACATTCTTTTAATATACCATAAAATTGAATTTACACTTGCATATGAATATATTTATACAAAAATATAGAATTGGTACTAGTAATGAGAAAACATAATTTATAATACTTAAATTATATTTTATTTACATAGAAGTTTGGTGGTGAGATATTACTTACTTGGAATTGCCTATTCATTTTAGGAAGCTTTAATGCACTTTTACTCATCTTATTATCTTTTCTTCCTATTTCACAAATTATGAGAATAAATTATAAATATGAGTATTATGTACTTCCTTTCTAAACATTATGATCTATATTTGAATTATAGTATCATACTAATTTCTACATCGATTATAATTAGTCATAACCCAATCACCACTTAAATCCCATATATATATAATATCATTCTATTCAATTGTCTCTTATATTTCTTAATATTAACTAGAAATTCCTCTATTCCACTTAGTAGCCCTACATCTTTAGTTTCTTTATTTCCAAACTTATCATCGAAATATCAAAAACTCATGTATGTAACAACTTCTCTAATTTCCTAATTCATCGTGTAAAACAATCAAAATATTAGATTTTAACAATATAAATATACAATAAGTGCACTAGTTCATTCCCTTGATTATAAAATCTTTGTTTGATTAATATAACATCAAAAATTCAAAGTAAGGCGATGAAGTGGGGAATTTTCTAAAATAACTTTTAGTCATCTTAAAGCATAATACTCCAGTTATATTCCCATTACATCATACTAACAATCCATAGTGTAAAAAAATCTTATGTTCGTAATTTTCATGATCACAGTTCACAACTTCCATAAATAGGAATCCTTACATTATACATAAATCCTCTTAAATACTAGATTATAGTGTTCTACTTTAATTATGCCTTTGTATTTAATAGCATAAAATCATAATTTTATAAACTTCTTCCAATACTTCAAAATATATATATTATATATATAAGATGAAATCTTTTGAATTAAACCCCAATTATCTCAAGATCATAAGATACAACATTCTAACAATACTTCAATTGTATTAATCATTTTATAATTCAAATCCTATGTATATATGTTCTTGAATTAGGATTGTGTGTTCATAACATTTTTAGAATATATGTATACTTTTATACCCTCGTTTAAATCACAAAACATTGAATCTTAAAGACAAAATCATCTTACTATTTTCCAAGTGACTCATCGGAGTTTTACCGATAACAGGAAACTCATTGGAACCCTGGCCAGGCAAAGCAATCGAAAGTTTCCTCTGCTTTCTAAGACCAGTCGTGCATCTCACCTTCTTACACACCGTTAAGTTATGGTTACTGCCCACTCGAGTTATTGCGTGGAAAGGCATAACATATGGTTACTTCTTATGTGATTTCAATCCAAGCTTCAATTGATAGCAACTTCAATCGCTAATAATGAGCTCGATTAGAGTTAGTTTCAGTGAGAGAAGAGAGCACTAATAGAAAGAGGAAGAAAAAAGAGATTCCCAATCACTTTGTCACCAATCTCTTATGCTAGTGAGAGGCCATTTAAAAAAAACAAAGATAGAGAGAGAATCGAGAATCCCTCTAGAAAGAATAGTTAACCAAAATAAAATAGAAAAAGAAAGGCGGTGAGCAGGGGAAAGAAGACCAAGAAACCACTAGAAAGAAGATAAAAAGAAGGGCTGTATTGTGTATAAACCTGTCAAAATGGGCCAACTTAACTTTACCAAGTTAACATAACAAGTAAAAACTGTATGTTAGGCCAGTCCCAAGTTGGACTACTTTTTTACCAGGCTAAGTTTAAATTGAGTTGCTACAATATCAATCCCAGTCCTAATCCCATATCGATATTTACCAGACAAGTTTTAATAACATGTTACATTATTATTATCAAAATTTCCACAACATCTAAAATAATTTATCAAATATAATTAAATTATTATGTAATTCTTTACATTCATAAATGTTAAAAAAATTCTTAATTTATGGAGAAGTTCTAGTAAAATTATTTTAATTCAATCTTGAATCAATGATCGCCATATATAAAAAATGAATAAATATATTTCAATTATCAATATCAAAGATACTATTTTAATATTCTAAAACTTCTAAATAAACCAAATATTAATCAAATAAATATAATTAATACTCATAAGCATTGAAATGTATAAAATTTTAATTATTAACTTAGGATATTACAGTAGTAAACACAAATTTGTAATTAATTAGTACAAAAAATATTATACGTAGATGTTAAATATATGTGTACTAAATATTTGGTTAAAATAATTATCAAAGAGTTATCCTACTAATATAGATATTCTCGATATCTTAAAGAAATGAAAGTATGAATAAAAAAGAAATATATTCAAAAATATTTTTTATTGAAATAATGGGTGTCAATAAAAGAAAAAAAATTCTAAAATGGTTGTACCTTATTTCTTTGAAATTGAAAGAAATTAACCATGTAATTAAAGGATCAAGATCCTACCTTCATTAACTTTAGGGTCTTAGGTTTGCCACTGCAAGAGATATAGTTGAATTTGTAAGGAGATAAAGATAATTGAAAGTCATGAAAATGGTTATTGCTTGGAAGTTTATTGAATGTTATGTTGCACCATTACTTGCTAGTATTTCCTAACAGGTTTCAATGTCATAATCAATAATTGAATTATATTTTATTTTGGGATATTTACACATATAATTGAATTTGATCATTTTATAGGCAGTCTATGTAATAGCTTGCTTACATTGTACTTAAACTATCAATACTTGATAAAAAATAGTTTTATGAATTTATTTGTTTAAGCAAAATGTTATCTCACTAAGCTTACAAACTTAATTTTCTATGGTTTTTATTTTCTAGATGTATAGGTTAAAGTGCTACCACCACCACCTTCAGTATAATTGATAGGTCATCTTTGTAAAGACCTCTACTTTATTTTGTGAACTAGGAACCATATTGAATGTAATTATTTTATAATCATTGGTACATTATAAACTTACTAATGAGCAGCCATGGTTATAATTGATGGGACAAAGAATTGTCTTAGCATAGACTATCATAGGAAACATTTGAATTGGAGTTTAGTTAGGCCAACTTATCCTTTATACTAGATGGTTATATACAAGTTGATCTCACTCCTTTTTGGAAGAGTCCTCATGTACTATAGGACACTTCAAAATCAATGGAAGTGAATTTATGATTTCCATTCTCATTTTAGACTTACTTGTGATTTATAATGCTTAAATTCTTTAACTTCTAGCTTATTATGTCCATTATTAGTAGTTGTATTACAAGATAGTGGAATAAGTTTAATAAGTCCACATTGGTCAAAACTATAGGTGAGTGTTGACATAAATACATGTCTTCCTTTTAGTGCTTAAAAATAATAAATATGTGTTTGTGTAAATTTAATCAATAGAGATAAACCATTAAGTAACTTTGGACAAATCCATTGATTAATTAATAGAAATTTATTTTTTAGATATGTATTTATTATTATAAGCATGATACCTAATTTCTTTTTAATATTCATAATTATTTATATATGGTTATTTATTGTAATTGAATTAAGGAATTGCTTGCTTTGGGAAAATTAGGAAAGGAAAAGAGAATTGAGGATTTTTATTTCCATTTCATGTGATTGGTTTAAAAAACTCATTCCCTCTACCCATTTTCTCTCAGTAAAATTTTTTGAAATGAAGCAATGATAATTCTCCAATTTTCTAAAAGAATTCAATTTCTTTGTTATAAGTTTGGATTTATCACCTTCAATAATAATAGTAAAAAATAATATTAATAACAAATAATTATTGTATATAATAATAAAATAAAAATAAATATAATAATAAAATAGTAATAATAATTAATAATAGTAATAATAATAAGAATAAAAATAAATTTTAATAATATTAGTAATTATTAAAATAATAAAAAGATAATAATTATAATAATTAACTTAATAATAATAATAATAATAATAATAATAATAATAATAATAATAATAATAATAGGAAGAATAATAATAAGAAGAAGATAGTATTCCCTTAATGTACTAATTGTTAACAAAGTGAATTAAGAAAACTTAATTTCCTTTCTTATTTAAACTAAATAAAGTAAATAATCTTGAGGTATTCATTTTCTTTCCTCTTATTTCTTTTTGTTGATTTTTTTTCTTTCTCTGGTTAAACCAAATAACCCCTAAATTTTATTATTTTCATTTTTTTATTATTTATTACATAATGAGTAAATAGAACATGGTCCTATAACCTTTTTCTTACATATCATCAATTACTATAAAAATATGTAAATTCATTATCATTTTAAGTCATAACAAATTGAAATGTTACAAATAAATACTTATGTATTGATGACTACAAGATTTAAATTTACATCACTATCAATGTCGAAATTTTCTTATTGATGTATTATCTTCTTATTTATTGATGGTATAAAGAGTAGTACATATTTAGTAGATTAAAACATAAACTATAGTATTCATAATTAACTAATATTTTAATTATATTTATTAATATTTACATCATATATTTTATTAAAAATCCAAGATAAAATTATCAACTATTATTTTATCATTAAAAAAATCTTCTTAAATAACTTAAAATCAAATATATTATTTTATTCTAAATTTATTTACTAAAATATAATCAATATTGATTTTTTATTGACTTAAATGTAATTGAAACTTAAAATATTGTTTATTAATATTAATTAAAAACTATAATATTTATCTATAAAAATAATTATTTATTTAAATTTAATAATAATTATTATATATTACTTATTATAGTGAGAAATTGTAGAAGTGCAATTTAAATAGTTAGACATGTTAACTACATTAAGTTAAATAAATTAATTATCAAAGTGATTAATTTAATGATATCAAATTATAGTTTTGTTCTAGATTTTAGAGTTTATGGGATCAATTCAAGATAATGTCAATTTTTTTTTAATCTTCCAAAGTTAGATAAATAGATAGATGACTCTCCTTTAGGGTGCAAATAAATTGAATTGAGTAGAATATTTATATGCTTAAGCTTGAAGTAATAAAAAATAAATGAGTTCAAATTTGAGTTGAATATCATTAAACTTGAATAATACTTAAATTTTTAAAATCTTATTTTTCATAAATAAAATAGATACCAATTTTTTTTTCATTTCATTTTACTTATCAATATAAATTTTTTATAATTGTTAAATTTATTAAAAATTATTTATACAATTACCACATAATATCAAAATTACCTTTAGCAAAAGTTAATTATTTCAATCAAAATGCAAGATTTTTTCATGCCACCTTAATAATTACTCACATGATTAAAATTTTCATGTATTAAGTTATTTATATAGTACTCCCTCCATTTCTTTTTATCTATCATTATTAACTAATTTCAAACATATTGAGAAAATAGTTTAATTTATTTATTTATAATAAATTTTACAAGATTACCCTTTATGCATAAAATTTAAGATAATTGAAAATAGAGAGTAAAATATAAAGGAATAAATGCAAGTTAATTAATAGTATAGAATAATAAAACATTTATTAATGAAAAGGAAGAGTAGATTTGAAAAAATAATATTTAATGCTTTATTGAAATTTTAAAGTGATAAATAAAAAAAATTTTTTTTTTCAAAATATGATGGATAAAAGGAACGAAGGGAGTATAAAAATAAAAATATAATTTTTATTATTAAACTTATTTAAGTTGACAAGTAGTTCAAGAGGAGTAATATGAAGAACAAGTTCAATTCGCATATTAATCGAATTTGACTTGTTTAGACTTGAATCGTTTAAAATCAAATTCAAATTAAATTTTTTATAAATCTATTTTGAGTTGTTCACAAGTAATTTGCCTTATTTGCATCTATACTCTTACCTCTAAAATCATTTGGGCAAAGTTAGAAAAATATATAAATGACTCTCACTTAAAGTTGCAAACAAATTGAATCAAACCAAATATTTATGTGTTCTAGATTGAATTGGTAAAAAAATAAATGAGTTTTAACTCAAATAAAAAATCATCAAGCTTGAATAACCCCAAAATATAATTATATGAAATTTTACCTTTAACAAATAAACTAAGCAACATATTTTTTTAATCTTATTTGATTTAACAAAATAAGTTTTTTTGTAATTATTAAATTTATTAAAAATATTTATATATCATCACATAAGATCAACAATTACAATTAGTAAAAACTAATTTTTTTAAACTAAATCATCAAATTTTTCCATACAACCTTAATAATTACTCATATTAGCAAAAAAAATTAACATTTATTTGTATGATTGAATTTTTCATGAACTATATTATTTATATAATATAAAAATAAAAATATATTTTAATTATTAAATTTGTTTAAATATGTGAAAATTTTAGGTAAAGTAATATAAAGTTTAAACTCGACTTATATATTAATCGAATTTGACTCTGAATTCGAATCAATTTTTTAAATTTAATCTTAAACCAATTAAAAGTAACTTAATTTATCTTCACCCCTTTTTTAGCCCTTGCTTGTTTCCGAGTAGAACAGAGGGGAAAGAAGTTGCACAGTAGAATGTACAAAGAAATTTCCATTTTCTCCTACTTGGATGACTATAGAAAATGAGAAAGAAGAGAAGTTAAGGCAAAAATTGTACGATGGGACCCAGTCCTATTTTTTTCCTTCAGATGTGTGAAGAAAATAGGGTAGAAGTCCGCACAATGCACATGTTTGATTCTCAAGTTTCTTTTTGGTTTCTTTTCGAGCACAACAACACACAATCACATGCTCAAATCTCCCTTTTTATGGTTTTGTTTGTTTCTTCCTCCTCTCAGCTTATCGAGCTTTCTTCTTCTTTTCTCCACGTTTCCTTCTCCTTCGTCCATGGTGTCCTTCTCCAACCATATGTGCTACAGCTACTGCCTCATCAAACTATGACTTCAGGAAAGTACCAGCAAAAGAGCAGAGGTGCGAGCCGACCGGAACAAAAAAAAAAGGGCTAGCTATACTTCTTTGTTGTAACTTACCCTAACTTCTTTCTTCCTTATTTTCTCCTCTAACCAAGCACACTAAGGAAAAATAAATTCTCTCCACTTTTCTTTCTTCTCTAACCCTCTGCTTGGTTATGGTGAAAAATAGTGGTGAAAAGTACAGGAATTTACCAAATTTCTCCTACTTGGATCAAAGGAGAAAATAGAGGGGAGGTGATACTTGTACAAAAAAATGTATGATGGGTCCCATTGAAATTTTTTTACCTCAATTAAGTGGTGAAAAATGGGTGAATTTCTACACAATAGAAACTTTACCTTCCTCCCACAAGTCCTGCCCTGTTCTCCCCTCCGCAAAGCTCTTTTCAGCTACGATTGCTGTTTCGTGTCCTCTCGGTGGCCAACTCTACTGCCATTCTGTTTGATGAGATCACCAATTACTGGGTCGTGTTCGCGGTACCTTGCCCTCCCTTTCGCTCTGGTCTGATTGCCGTTATAGGTCCTCTATCTTATCGACATTGCTAACATTTCATCTAACGAAGTCACTGGTTGGAGTTTTCGATTAGAGCAGGTAATATATCTTGTTATCTCCGGTTGGTGTTGTTGTTGCTATTGGATGAACTTGTTCTCCATTTTTGTGGGTTGATGGAGCTATTTGGTTAGTTTGAGCTTCCTCGTCGTAGATCCACCATTAGAGGCCACTATCACGGCTAGTCCTCCAACTCAAGTAGCAAGCCGGTATGTCTCCGGTTGGGAAGAGGGTCGATCTGCAAGCCAGCGTGTTAGGTCTTCCAATCTATTAGTGGGGTCAGGCGGATCCAAACCGACCTAGTTTGCGGTCAGATCCAATCGATCTTTTTTTTAGGGACAAATAATAGAAAAAAATAATCCTCTCTCAATTGTAAAAACTATGTATATAGAAAATGTGTAATAAATCAATATATATTAGGATAATTGATGGTTATAAATATTTTCTATTATAACCAATAAGTAATAAATAATAATTTGAATTTATTTATAGTCATAAAAAATAGATAATAAGAAATATAGGAAATTTTGGTGTGTTAAGCCTTTTATTTCTTCCTCTGTCCTAATTTTGTATTGTAATTTTGAATTATGTTTTGTATTGTTCAGTTAAATAATTAAACTATAAGTCTAATTTTTTACTCTTTACAGTATATGACTTATATTAATTTCCATATGAATTTATTATCTAAAGTTTAAATTTTAAAATATATTGTAATTCTAATAAGAATTCAAAATTTATGTCAATTAATTCTTTGTAGAGGATTAAAATATTATTTGCAAATGAAAGAGTATGCAAAGAAATTAATATTGGTCTTTTCCATGAGCAAAATTATTTGAATGAAAAAGGAATATCATTTTTTGCCTATCACAAATCTATTAACCAAGCAAAGGGACCATGAACTTTGACGAGATTTGAAAATGGAGTCATCGTATTTCCACTAACCACATGTAATGTTGAACAATTGCAAACATAATTTTCTAAATTAGTTATAAATAACGATATCGAGCATTAGATAATCAAGGTAATATGTAAAAGAAAATATTAAACATAATGTTAAATCTTCACACATAAGGAGGAATCATCAAGTTATATTAATTTCACATCTAATATGATGAATGGGAAAATATTAATTAATAGTAATATATAATTTTATAGATTTCCAATTCATTTACAATTATAAATCAGGATACCGAAAGTAAATTCATATAATAACATGTAAATACTTTGATGTGAGATATCTCCTATACACACATTACTTAACCTTGAGACCATGGGTTTTATACCCAATGCTTGAGTAATGCATGCTATGAATTATTGTAGTTTATTAAATGTTATCCGGCTTACCCTTAACCATGGTATTCTGTTATTGCAGCTTGACTTATTGGAAGTAAGAATAGCTTTCCATTCTCCCAGCTAGGTTATCAGTTGCGGACACTTGGCTAGTCTTTTGTAAGCTATTTCACTTTACCTTATTGACACACGGCATGAAATCTTCCTTGGATATTGTCTTATTTGTTGCATGATTGAAGCATAGGGAATGTACGATGTTATTTCTATTTCTGATAATTAGTTATAAATGGTAATTAGCTATTTTTCTTAATTTCCCCAATTACCTGATGGAATTTATGTGAAAAGTTAGCTCCGCTCTATTGCTTACAGGATTAGTAATGGAAGAGGAAAATGATGATATATTTGATGAGCAATGTGAATTACAACAGTTGCTTAATATAGATGCACTAGAGCAATGGTAAATGCAATGGCAAATGTGTATTGTCTAACTAATGTGCATCATTGTGCATGCTATGTATTTGCTAACCTTACAAGCTCCTCTTATTCATGCACCTAATGCTGAAATGGGAAGTGAAAGAGATGAAATGCGATAACAAATAATGCAAAATCTACTAACAACTGATCAATGCCGTGATGTTATTCGTATGAGTCTTCATGCATTCTTTCAATTATGCGAGAAATTAAGAGGAATCAGCCAGGTGAGGGATTCTGTACACACTACAGTAGAGGAGCAAGTTATTAAGTTTTTGCATATTTTAGGGTATAATCTCGAGCATAGAATTGTGTCTTTTTTTCCCATCATTCGAGGGAAACAACTAGTCGTCATTTTCATAATGTTCTACAAGCCATTGTATCATTGGAGGGTGAGTACCTTGTGCAACCTTCAGGAACAGAAATTCCTCACTAAATCCTTAATAGTAGAAGGTTCTATCCATATTTCAGGGTAAGATGGCATTGCAAGAAAGATAAAAATGTTGATGCATAGTAGAGCTTTTAGAGTGTCTTTGGATTTCACATCATGAATTGTATTGTATCCTAAAAAATACAGGATTGTGTTGGAGCCATAGATAAGACTCATGTACGGGTAAAAGTGCTAAATAAAGATGCCCCTCACTTTTGAGGAAGGAAAAACTTCCTAACTCAAAATGTCTTGGCATCTTGCACGTTTGATATGAGATTCAGTTATGTACTGGCTAATTGGGAAAGTACTGCATCTGACTCTAGAATTTTGAAGCATGCCTTAATTAAGACAGGAGATAAACTTAGGATTCTTTTAGGTAAGTGCATTTCATGATTTGATTAAGGTTATAAGTATAGGCCATAAATTGTATCTAACAAATATGTATAGTAATTTATGGTATATTACATTTGATCATTAAATTCAACTTTGACTAGGCAAATATTACCTAGGAGATGCAGGATATCTACTAAAAAGTAGTGTGCTCACATCGTATAGAGGTACATGTTACCACTTGAAAGAGTATTCCACGCGTGGTCCCTAAAATGTAAAAGAACTATTTAATCTCCAACATGCTTCATTGAGAAATGTCATTGAAAGAACATTTGGAGTTTTGAAGAAAAGGTTCCTGATTATAGCTAGCGGCACAAAACCGTATTACTCACTAGAGACCATGTTTGACATTATTATTACCTGTTGCATATTACACAACTTTCTCATAGATGTAGATCCCGATGAGCATCTACTTGACGAAGTCAACTGTGAGATACTCCATAGTGTTACAGATGACAATGAAGACCACGATGCACGAAGCTCGGAGGAAGATTATAAATAAGGACTCCTTTTAAGAGAAAGCATAACAAATTAAATGTGAAATGATTATGAAGATAATTTGTCATGAATATGATTTTGTAAACAACTGAATATTATGTAATCTATTGTATGTATGAGGATCTTGGAGTTGTGGCTGCATTTGTCTATCGTTGTGTTGTCATTTTATTCTTCTTTTGTGCATTTGGTATTATGGTCATGATTATACTTAAAGCTTGCATTGATTTTGTTTGTTGATTACTTGTTGTTTACTTTGTCATGGACTACATATGTGGATAACTTGCCATTTTACTTGCTTAACACTTTCCCATTACTTGACAATATACTGATATCTTGAGGTGTGGCAACTTGCAAACTAAATCATGTCCAAGAATAAAAGAATGGAGAAAGGAGGGAGTTCTTCCAAAGATAACCTACGATGGACACCATACATGGATACTATATTGTTAGATGCATTGATTGAAGAAGTTCACAAGGGAAACAGGCCAGATTGGATCTTCATCTCTTATGCTTATGTTACTATGTTGAACACATTGAAAGCCATAATAAGACCATTCTTGCAAAGATAACATATTAAAAGCAGAATGAAAATGTTGAAAGCAACTTTTAATGAATGTTATGACTTATTTCACATGTGAAGTGGAGTCGGGTGGAATCCCACTTCTCGATTGTTTGAAGCAAAACCCGAGGTGTGGGAAGAGATCATAAAGGTGATTAAGCGAGTAAAATAAAAGAAGATGATAATGAAATATTACGCTTATTATGTTTATTCGTAATAGGCAAATAATTTTATATTATTCTTTGTATATGATTAGATGCTTGACTAATTATGGTTGCAACATATAGGAGAAACTTGAAGCACAAAAATGGTAGAGAACCCCAATACACAACTAAACTAATGGATCTATTTAGTAGGGATAAAGCGACTGGTGCACAAGCTAACAGTGTAAGGAACAAAGTGCAGCGATGGGAGAAGGAAAATTTTGATTTAAATGATTCTTTTGATGGCATGTCAAAATCTGACCTCCGTTGGGGAACTGAAGGTCCAAGCTTTGCTCCTAACATGGATATTATAGTCCTACAGGTGGTGGTTCAACTCTATTGCAAGGAAATCATTCACAGGGAACAACATCTTCTAAAGGTACCAAAAGGAAAGCTGCAATGGTTGATGTGATTGAAAGCGGATACAAGAAAATACACTTGGCATAAACAACTTAACTGAGGTGATGTGGGAAGGAGTTGAATTGGCTAAAGAATAGGTTCAAATAGCCAAGGAAGGTCTTACCATTATGTGAAAGAGCAAACCTCAACATTATCCTCCTATGAATGTTTGGAGTGAGTTGGAGAACATAGGAGTGATGCTAAAACTCCAAACCTAGTGCTATCATTTCTTATGCTCAAATGAGGATACAAAGCAACAATTCTTTGGCGTGCCAGAGGAGATGCATTGGAATATCTTATGCAAAAATATGAAAGAGGTAGGTTTATTTTGAAGTACTTGCACATTTGATATCCAACTTTAGAGGTATGTATGTCTCTACTATTTCTTATTATATGTCGTGCTTGTTGTAGCCCATAAGGTGAATGCAAATAAAATAACTAATGTCTCCTCCTTGCTGTGATATTTGAAGTTAAGGAGTAGTTATTAGTCAGGTGTTTGTACAGTGAAAAGGTTAAAGAACGAGGAATCTTCAATATGGACACAACTATTACCATATTTGCAATTATAACCTTTGTTATGCTTGCATGATTATGTTGTTCTGTTGATTGATAGGTAAATGCTAACAACAAGTTACATAGAAATGTTATGGAGGGCAAGTTCACTGCAAAGGATGTGGATAACTATAACCTTGATCATCTATCTTTATTACCACTTGAGCACTATATTACTTTACCATATTGTATTATATGCTAAAAAATTGTGCATTATTGTTAACCCTTCTTGTATGTATCTAAATCGTGACAATAGTTCTGATCACGTTGACTAAATATGTTGTGTTATTACGGCATGGGGTGATAGGTTTTGGAGTGCAAGTTCTTTTCTTTCACCAAACCCCTATCTATGTTAACATTTTCACCAAGTAATGATTACTATTATTATCATTATTGCTCCTATTAGGAGTCGTCTCTTATTTGTATAAGAAGTAATTTTTCATTAGACATCATACTTGTTAAGCGAAATTTCTACACATCTTCACCTCATATTTTTATAATTAAGTTTTTGAAATTAAGTTACTGATATAGTTATAGTATTGAATTTAGTCTATTTTTATCCCAGTTAATTTTGGGCAACTTAGGTAACAATACCGAAATACATACATTCATGTTCCTTTAGTTATGTGATAAAAAATTAATATATGTGTAAACCTCAATTATATCTAATTATCTTCTTAATATGAATTTTCTAACATATTTTGTTGAATTTAATGTTAGTTTACTTCTATTATTTTGTTGTGTTTTTGTTAATTAAGATACCTACTAGATAAAAAAATGAAGGTTACGTAGTATAGAATTAATTTTATGTAAAATAAAAATTATATTATATTATTAACTTAATACATGAGTTGATATTAATTTTATGCAAGTTTGAAGTATTGATAATGTTAAAAAAAACTTACATTTTCTTAAAAAGTGGGGTTATAATAAATTTATATTATTTACTTAATTATGATATGAAGAAAATTAAACACATTAATTTATATTAAAAAATATTAATCTAAATTTTACTTGTAAAATAAAGTTGATATTATTTTACAATAATTTCCTAAATTTACATTTAAAGGAAGTAAAAAAAATTAATCCCCCTATATCTTACAAATTTCTTTTCTCTCATAATTAAACACAACATTTTCTTATTTATTTTTTCTTCTCTCTATTTTCTCCTACAATTAAGTATACCTAAAGAAAATAACTTCTTCTCACTTTTCTTTTTCTTCTATTTTCTTTCTCCCATATTTTTTACTATATCCAAGGCTAATTTCTTTCTACTCTGTTCTCTTTCTCATTTATTTCCAATTCTAACCAAGCAAAGGCTTAACCTCTAAAATCATTCGGGCAAGCAATATAATAAGAATTATTGAGGGAGCAAACCGAAGTTGAAGAAGAATGTTTGAAGGGATTCAGATTGAATTGATAGATCGACAAAAAATGAAGTAAAACCTCAATCGACGCTGAGAAACAGGTTGGGAACAATTGCGAATCTGGCTACAACTACCAGAGCTGAGGTAAATAACTTTTATTGATAACCTCATCGACAACCTATCCTCTGCCATATTCGTTTTGTGGTTTTGCCATGTGAACTGTTTTCTTCTAATTGATGGGGATTTGCTCTTGGATTCTGTCGATGAGTGCAGCATGGATGCTTGATGAAAGTCTGAAGAGTGTACGAACAGTTGGGAGACTTGGGACATAGAGTGGTGTGGTGTGGGATTTGAATGTGAGAAGAACATTAATCTTTTGTTTTTTACCTTGCTGGTAAGGGCGAGTTGTTTTTATTGTGGCATTGCATTTATTATTTTTTTATCCTTTCTGAATTTATGGTGGGTTTACATTTTTCGTTATGGGGGATTTTATGCATAAAATTCTGTTTCATCACTCCTCTAAATGCTAGTTTTATACGACAGCTTTGCTGATATTTTATATGAAGAACTTTCTCTTATAATTGAACATCTATACATTATTATTTTATATTTCTATGCTTATATCAGCACAGATAAACAGCAGATATATCCCCAAAGTTGTGTTGAGGACACTTGTGTTTGAAAGTGCAAGGTGTACTTCAATATGTTTCTTTCCTTCAGAAAAAGAAAAAGATTTTGTGGGACTTCTAAGTCCCAAATGGATTAGGATACTCGATCTGTGACATCTAGGAGCATCGCTTTGGTACATATTGTGGAAGCAGTTGAGAAATATACTATCAAAGGCAACAACTAATTCTGAAATTGTAATACAACAAGACGACAAACAACTCCTATCCCATTAGATGGGTACATCTACATGGATTATCAAGCATCGATGTAATAACAGTGAAAATAATTTACTTATTGGCTCCATTCCTTATCTATGCTTCACCGTTTACCTATTTTTTTGTTAGTATTGTGTTTGTTTGTATCAAGTATAGCTTTTGTAGAATGATAGTCAAATGGTGAATGATAAAGCCATTTTTCCGAATTGAATCCAGGTGAATTGTGGATCATAAATTTCCTAATCCTGGTTTTCAAGCATTTGAAATCTCTTTCACAACATATTAAATAAAGTGTAGATTATGGAAGCTACCCTGCTGCAATAACCATCTCTATATAGGCCTAAGTATTGTAATTGAAGGTAGATTTGAACTTTTTAACGTTTAAGTAGTTGATAATGTTAGGAGAACTAATTTACAGTATATTGCATGCTATCCTCAAGACCTTTGCCAATATCAAGAGAAACATGCCTGTTATGCTTGATGCCTTTAAAAGAGACTCTACAGGTGGGTTTGGTATTCATTCTGTCAAATAGTTTAAAAAAAAAAAAAAGGTGGGTATGGTATTCATTAAAGAGGAATCTGCCCATGCATGATGTGTTTAAAAATATATAAAAACATCAAGATAACTTGGTGTATGGAGTCAGGTCGTGCAGGATCCAACCAGGATTTCGTTGCGACCTGATTGGAAACCTAACTGGCACGATCAGCTGAATTACACTAATTCCTGTGATCCAATTGTGATACTGAACATGATTTGGGATCACAAACAAATTATATGAGCAATCTGAATTGCTAGGTGCCCAGCTAAGATCAATTTATATGATTGTAACAGCAATGTTTTATAGTTCTTAATCTTTAGTTTTGGGGTATGACAGCAATTTAATCTTGCATATATATGATGACTTCACCTGTGGTTGATGTAACAACTCTTGACATGCAGGAATTCTCAAAGTGCAAAGCCACAGTTTGATGCATCATCGGTGCCAGTTCCCTGGATCCTGGATGATCTCTTAGAAGCCTATGTTTTTCTTTGTGCTTAGTTGTTGATAATAGAAAATTTACCAGAAGGAAGAATCTTTGTGCCCATGAAATCAGGCTACCAACAAGATGGTGAACTCAATAATACTAGCACAAAGATCTTACTTATATCACTGTCAGCAGCGGTGGCTGAGAGCACAACTTTTCCCATAGACCTGAGCAAGACTAGGCTTCAACTCCATGGTGAGTCACTTTCCTCAAGTCCAGCCACCACTGCATTTCAAGTAGCATTGCAAATCATTCGTGAACAAGGTCCTTTTGGTCTTTACAAGGGATTGTCTCCCGCAATTATCAGACACCTGTTCTATACACCTATTCGAATTGTTGGCTAGGAGCACCTTAGGACAATGGCGTCTGCTGGTGATGAGTCACTGTCCCTTACCAGCAAGGCGTTTGTTGGTGGAATCTCTGGTATCATAGCTCAGGTAAGAACCACCTTACCCTGGGCATACATTTTTATAAAATTGTTGCCCCTTTTTCCCAATCTCACAGTGAACACTTGTTATTGGAAATCTATGCACTTTTTACTTCTAAACTGATAATTTTCAGCATCTAGGTTTTCTAATTATTTAATCATAAGTGCATAACAGTTCAGGGAAGTCTCAATGTAAAGAAAAAAACTGTGCTCTGTTCTATTTTGTTTCAAAGACAGCAAGTGTTGAAAACCATCATTGTTTTCCTTTATGGACTCCATCTGCTGGTATTTGATAGAGCACAATGTTGTTGTTTGGTCCATGTAGCCAACTCTGTCTTACTGAATAAGGTTTGGTTGTATTTATTGTTGTATGAACTTGATCTGCCGGAGCTTGCATACTATGAAGAATTTTTGGTCCTTGAACATTGGCAACTGGGTCTCGGTTATGATTGATTAATTTGGTATTCCAATTACTGAGTTGTACACCATCCTTCTGTTGTTTTGGTCAATATTTGTCGTAGTTGTTAACAGCATGCTTAGAGGACACACCTAGGCTCAGACATGCACAACATCTGGGTCTTATCTTGGTCCAAGGGAGTTAAGATTGCCAGGCTCAGTGACTCAAGTAATTTGCATCCGGATGAGCTGAAATTCACTCTCTTGAATCATAATTTTCCAATTTTCTTTGTTTCCTTTTGCGGAATAGGATTTTATTTGTGGCCTCTCTTTGGATAAAAAGCTAAATGATACTTCAGAGGTTTGAGTTTGTCATATTTGCATATGAATTGGGCAGCAGTATTGTCCAAAGTATGTTTTTCTTATTTCTTCTTTGAGGATTCCTTATCCTCTTATGTAATTTTTTCTTTATTTATCTAATTTTCTTTTTTGACAAAAATAAAAAGATAAAAATCCTCTCCCCCTGCCTTGTGATAGTAGAAAGAGTTGGATATCTTTTTTGCTTTGATAAGAATATCCACTTAAATGATGGTTTTATGAGTGGATGCAACTCCTTTTTTCCCACTAATCCCTTCCCTTTCGCATAAAAGGAAAGGTGAGAAAAACAATGGAAGCATTTGAAAGGAAAACTGCTCTTGAATGCAAAAGAAACTAGTTTCTGTCAGAACTTTGTCAAACTCAAGTTTACCAAGGTAAATTTAATGCTGAATATAGTTGTCTAGAGAAAAATTGTTGGAAAAATTCTTGTTTAGCCATAAGATTATTATTAACTGCTCTCACATTTTGTAATATTTTTCTGGGCAAAAAAATGTGAAGCATCATTTACTTTGCAGTACAGGTGATAGCAAGCCCAGCTGATCTCTTGAAGGTAAGGATGCAAGCAGAGGGCCACTTGGTGAGTCAAGGTCTTCAACCTCGGTATTCAGGGCCTTTTGATGCTTTGGTAAAGATTATTCGAGCTGAAGGGTTCCCAGGACTTTGGAAGGGTGTTATTCCTAATATGCAGAGGGCCTTCTTAGTGAACATGGGAGAATTAGCCTGTTATGATCATGCCAAACGGTTTGTAATAAAAAGCAAGGTAGCAGATGATAACGTATACGCCCACACATTAGCTTCTATCATGTCTGGTCTCTCGGCGACTGCTTTAAGTTGTCCAGCTGATGTAGTGAAAACCAGAATGATGAATCAGGCAGCTAGCAAGGAAGGGAAAGTCTTGTATAAAAGCTCTTGTAATTGTTTGGTTAAAACAGTTAAAGTTGAAGGAATAAGAGCATTATGGAAAGGATTTTTCCCCACATGGGCTAGGCTTGGTCCATGGCAATTTGTGTTTTGGGTTTCATATGAGAAGCTTAGGAAATTTGCAGGGCTTTCATCCTTCTAATGCAATATTTTTTCACTGTGCTAGCAGATGTTCAATAACAATCTCCGATCTCTTCATTTGATTATTCTGCTGTTAAAGGCAGTTATGTACTTCTCAAAGTTACTCTGCGGATTATTTAGCTGTCACTTGATATTAGTTGTTGAGAAAATAATTAGGGTTTAGATAAAAGAAGAGGAGAGACTAGAGAAAGTTGAGGGAAAACTAACATATTATAGAATGAAATCAGATGGTTGAATTATTACAAAAGATTAATACTTTTTTTATATGTAGCTTTTAAGGAACATAAAATCGTTAGTACCCTTTACTTAGCGTGAAAGGAAAGCAAGTTCATGATATAATCTAAGTTTATAATATAAATTAAATCTAATCTAGTTATTAATATTACTTTCAAACTTTCCTTTTAATAAAACCTTACAAAGCTTAAGTATTTTTATATAAGCTTGAACTTTCAAAATCAAGGTGCAATAAAACCTAAGTATAAAGAAGTCTTTTATTAGCTTTCATTGAGTTGTTTCCTCGACTTTCTAGTGAAAAACACAGGTACTTATGGTTAGTTATAACTTTTAGAAGCTTCATTAACTTTCTAGTAAAAAAATAGTAAAACACCAACACCTATAATTTACACACCTTCTAGAAGTTTTCTAATCTTCAAAGCCAAAAACAATAAAACACCAACTCGTGCACAACCTGCCCCTCAATTGATCCCTAAATTGTATTTGTAGGTACAAACCAATTTGATGCTAGGCAAAGGGAAAAATAAAAAACCAACGGTCTACACATTTAAATAGAGGATAATCTCATCAAATTAAATTTGTGTAAACACAAGTCATCAAATAGTACTCCAAATCACATAAAGACACCAAAATTAAAGTTGTCAAATCGCATAGCACCAAAACTGCACTCCAAACACATATTTATTAGGAAATTTGGGATTGAATCAAACGCAAATGCAGTAAAAATTTAAAAATTTAAGCTCCTTTTATTTTGACAAAAAATGAAAGTACTTTTTTAAGAAATTGCATTCTTAGAAAATAAATCAATTTTTATTTTTTTGGTCAACATAAGAGAAAATATTTTCTCTTGTTTGGTGTGTAGAGGAAAACTACTTTTTTTTTATTGAAAAATAGTCCTACATAACAAATTTTATCTTTATGTTTGTAATATTCAATAAAACAAAAAACCCAATAGGCAAAAATTGATAGAATGAAACTAGATAGTGTTTGTTAGTGAACAATTAGTAGAAAACATATTATTATTAGTAAAAGTATTTATTAGTTCAAGTAGAAGAAAAATCTATTAGGAAATTTTTAAGAAAAATCTTAGAAAATTAGAAATATTCAAGATTCAAGTTTGATAAGGTTTAGGAGTCATTTAATGTTTTTACTCAAAAGCATCTAACAATGTAATTTTGGACACATCTAATTGTGTATTAGGGGAAAAGAGGAAATTTTGGCATAGTTTAAGGGTTTTAGGATAATACTTAAGATGATGTGGAAGAAATAATATTATTTTAATAAATTTCTTGATCACCAAGCATAAGAAGCTTCTATGAAACTTAGTCATCAAAGTGGATAAGCTTAAATAAGAATATTCCAAGCATATATGCTAATGTGATAATCCAAAGTGGAATATTCTTTACATAATGCTCATAGGATAAGCTTCAAGCAACTAAGTTAGTTGAAATGAAATTGGCTCATCAAAGAAGAGCCAAAACCATGATTCTCTTGTTAGAAAGGAACTAGATGATGTCATCCCTTTAGTTAATGGGCACTTAAGTTTCTCCTATAAATAGTCAAGCTTAATTCATTTCTTCCCACACCAAGAGAGCCCACAACTAGAGTGGGAATTTAAAGAGAAGAAGTGCAAACTTAAGACTTCTTGCTATTTTCTACTAAGTTTTTGTTAGTTCTTTGGGTATTTTTAAGAATTGGTTGGAGTTGAAAGCCCTCTTGATCTTTTAATGAAGGAAAAAGCTTATAAACTTTTATGAATTCATTTTCTTTTCATAGTTTTTCCTTTAAATTCTTCATTAATTCTATGTTATTTTAAATGCTACCCTTTAAATTCTTGGTGAAGGAAAACTAGCATCACAAGCTTTCTTAAAAAATTCACTCTTTTTTTTATTAGTTTTCTTTCTTGATGATATTTGTGTATAAGATGTATATGTGATTATTGTTATTGTGCTAAGCCCATGAAACTCATGGTGGCTTTATTGCAATCATGTTAAAAGGTTTTGAAGAAGATCATTTCAAAATATTCTTTAAAATCATAAAGTTTTCCAAAATTGTTTTTCATAGAAATGGAAGAAAAATGGTTTTGAAAAACATATAAGAAACTTTTAGGTTTCTTTAGTATATACAGGGAAATTTTCTATTTTTCATGATAGAATTAAGAAAACATTGAACTATATTTTTATATCAATCTTTGAGAATGATTTTTTCAAGCAAAAATCACTTTGAAACAAGCTTTACAAACTCTTGGTTACTTACTTTTTTTTAAGAAAAATTCTATTTTGAAAAAAAAAAACTTGCTACACTATATTCTAAGCTATTTTACTAATTTTTGTAAACATCTATATTAAAAGTTTGTAGCAAGAATATGTCTAAAATCACATTTAAAAATTTATGGTTTTATGCTAAAAATATTATTTTCTAAATCAGTATTTTCAAGTAGTAAAAGTATTCCTATAAAATGGTTTTGACTAGTAAACTATTTTGGTGGCTTGTGTGGCTTGTTTTATGGCTAAAAGGGGTTGTTTAATGATGTTTAATTTTCAAAAATATTGGCTGAAAATTTTTATAATTTTTCATAAAGATTTGCATACAAAATAGATTTTTGAAAACTAAGGAAGCCCACTTTAATATGTTTTGATATTTAGATGTGTGGGTAACTCATGTAACTTGTTTTAAGCTCGAAAAAGGTTGAAACATGAGATCTAAAACTTCTATTTTAATTCTGAAAACTTTGGAGAAGATTATAAAGTTTTCTATTTTAAATGAAATTTCTAAATGCAGGGATGTTTATTAAAACTTAGTATAGGTTTGTGATAGTACAAATTTATGATCTTTTAGATGCTAGTGTATGGTGATAGTGTGCAATTTTGTACTAATAGGTAGTAATCATTTGTGCTTGATTAGTTAAGGAAAAATATTTTTCTTATTTGTTAGAATAATACCTAAAGTAAAGGACTAAATTTGTTTACAAATAGAAACTGTAGAACTTGGAAAACCCAAGTTAAGAATTTTATGGTTTTGTTATGGAAGCCATGAGTTAGTGACTATATTTTAATGATATCTTACTTGTTTAATAACATACTAAGAATGCTTGAATGTTAATCCTATGAAAAAAATAGACACTGCTCCATATGTTTCATGATGAAACTGTAAGTTTATTGTAAGATTAGTGCATGAATATTGACATGAATTGTTTTTGAATGTACATGCACTAATATGTTTAGACATAAAAGCATCCATAAGTGAAGCTTCATGTTAGTGAGCTCTTGAAAGTGACATGATAAACTAGCACACAAAATGGAAGCACTAATATTTCTTGTAGTCATTAGAAATGTAACATGCTAATTGTAACTTTTTCTTACTAGATTATTTTTATATATTGATTATGGCTTTGGATGACATTTTAACTTTACCTTATTATATATAATGGGCTAGTGAGAGCCCTATATGAAATTAACTTTTATGCTGTACATGAAATTGTGATTATATGCCAAATATGGGCTTAAATACAATATATGTTATTATTGGCTTGAATGCTAAATTTACATTATCATATGATTATATGATTATAAGACATTATGGAGGTGCAAAGTTTTGGGGATTGGCTCGACACTCTGACTTCCAAGTCACATAGATGGATAAGTAAAATAAGGTTGACCTTGAAAGGACAAAGCTAGGATATGTGTGAGATAAGGTTAACTCAGAGTAATAAAGAGGAAACTTTTATGATTTCTTACCATTATTTAGATAATTAAATATTTAATTCATTTTCATGATTGAAGTATATTCTATTTATGTGAATGGTCTAATAGTTCATGGTAAGGGAAGAAGATCTTAATATATGTCTTGTATATAAGTGTTATCTAAATTAACAGTAATTAAAAGATTTGTATGATAGCTATCTCACTAAGTAATTGTATTACTTGCTTTACTTGTGAATATCTTTTTTATAGAATGTTCATTAAACATAGGTTAGCACATATCAATAGAAGTTTCATTTCACATTACTTATCCACAAGGATGGTAGTATATTACAGCAGAATAGTTGTGGGAAGTAAGGCTTTAGCCTTAGAAGTTGGATCTAATTTAAATTTACTTAGAACAAGATTCGACTGAGGGAGGTTACTAGCAAACTATGAAGGTCCTACTTCCTGACATCTTAAATTATGAAAAGGGAGTTGTTGATGTTCCTCCACATGTTAATGATATACTGCTTGACCCCACTGTACTAATTTTTAACTTACTTGATACACCTCCAATGCTAATTGCTATGTCACTTCTTTGTTAGTACCAACACTTGTTCTTTTAGCATTGGCACTACCTATATCATCATCTCTAACCTCCACACTAGCTTAATTTTGTGGGGCACATTCCACTTTATGTCATAAAGTGTAAGATTCCTTTTGAGTATGTTCCATAAGACCATGATTCTGACATGAGTTCTTATTATAAGGATTCAATGAATAGCTAGGTCAGTAACTGTCACTTAAGCTATTATTTTGGACTTGTAGTTATTTGTATATATTTTCATTAATTTGCTACAAACATTGATATAGTTATTTTGATGAACAAGGGTATGGTAAGACCTTAATACCTTGTTTGTACTAATGATGCATATGTTATTACATATATGATGTATATTATTACATGTCTCATCTATTTTCTTTTAGATTTGTTTTACTTAAAGGTCATTGTGAAACAAAAATAAGGAATCCTATGGTATTTTCCAAGAAAGATGATTTTTATCAAAAGCCAAAGGTAAACACATATCTTTTCCATGTATTTTCTCAAATATGTAAATTATACTTATTTTTAAAAGAAATATGTTATTTCTAAAGAATTTTATAGATAAAGCCATCTAATTTTTTAAGTTTTTCTAACCTATTCTTATTCTATTGTATTTGTTTCATGTTTAAACTTTGAAGTAAATATATTACTTAGTTTTTAGAAAGTTATCTTTCTTATTTCTTAAGGAGTTTTCAAGGAAATATACTTTAGTTAAGTTTTACAAATATGTTTTTTAAGACTGCTTTTACAAAAAGGTCTTCTAAGATTTTATTTAACCAATCATCTTTTTCTAAAATTAATTTTTCTAAAAAACTATCTATTTCAGATTTTGCTAAAAATACATCAACTATTTTTCGGCAAAAAGGTATTTTTATTGAAATCACTTTACTAGTATTTCTATTTTTTTAAAGCCATTATGTTTAACTATTTTCTTATCAGAAAAGTAAACTTCTTCTATTTTATTTTGGGCTTCAACTTCAAAGAAAAATGAAAAAGGTTTTCAATATTTCTAATTTTCAAAAGAAAATTTTAATTGATGTTGTTTACGTGTAGATGAAATTCTATTTCTTGAAATTGCTATTTGTTTCTATAAAATATATTTAAAAGATTAAATCTCATCAATTGTGAAAACTAGTTTTCTAATGATGCATATATAGATTTTTTCTCTTTTAAAAAATTTGTAGAATTTTCCACCTTTATGTTTTTATGTCATGCATATATTTAAGGAAATAGTTAATTTTATAAACTAGAATAGTTTAGAGAGGCTTGTAAAAATATTTGGTTAATATTTTTATGCTAATTATAATGGTCTAAAATTAAGTCATGACAATGTTAAATACAGTGATCATTTTATTATTAAAATGTTATCAAGGTATCAATTAACAAATTTTTAACACTAAAAATTAAAAGTTAAGTGTATTTTGTATTAAAAATAACATCCAAAAAAAATATTCAAATCTTTCATTATCATTTTTGTTATTTCTTCATAAAATTAATTTATATTTTTCTAATTTTTTCCTAAATTAATAACCACATTTGTTAATCCTTTTAATTGTTAAAATATGTTGCTAACATAATTTTTAATACATATACAGAAATGGAAAAAGAGAAAGAACAAGATAGATAAGAGAAAGAGTGAAGGAGTGATGAATGAAGGGATGGATGGAAAGATAGCAAATAAAGAGAAGAGAAAGAGAGAGAGAGAGGAGAGAGAGAAAGAAAAAGATAAAGAGAGAAGGGAAGGATAAGAAGACAAGAAAAATAGAAGAATAAAAGGAAAGAAAGAAAGATAAGAGAAAGATAGAGAGAGAGAGAAGGTAGTAAGGTAGAAAAGGGTGAAGAGAAAGATAGGAGGGAGAAAGGATAGAGAGAAAATAAAGAAAAGTAGACTTAGAGAGTGAGATTATGTAATAGAAAGTGATTTGGGGAAACGTTTACATTTTTATCTAGTTGATCAAAATTTTCTTTTCATTGACCAACTTTTTTATCATTTCCAAACATAAGAAAGTTAGGTGGATAGTTTAAAAGAAAAAGCATATTCCCTAAAACAAATAGACCTTTAAATTAATTTGGATTTCCTTTGAGAGGGCTACTCAAACAATTAATTTAGTTCATAAACAAACAATTTAGAAAAATAAGTTTGTTGTTTTATAGTTTGTTTGTATTTTAAAACTTCAACAAAGAGACTTAAGCATGTCTCCTATAAGGGTAGTCCACATGATTGACCTTCACTCCATATCTCCCTTTGCTAACAATGATGGTTTATAGCTAATTTTTAGAGGAAAAGGGTTGGACAAATCTCTGAGGATTTTAGAGTCGTAACATATGAGTAAATTGTAATAGCAATGGTTTAACTACTATAGCTTTACCTATTTATATACAATGTCTCCCTATAATCTATATTAGGATTCATAAACCAATATTAATTTTTCCTTAAGCCTTGACTAATTTTATAAATCCTTAGTAGTTATGGCCTATTACTATGAATAAAGATTTATAACTAATAAATAATTACAATTATTCATAATAATAGGTCATAACTAAAAGGTGGTTTTTAATTACTTAGAATTTTTCTAAGCATATTTGTTCATATAACCCAATTAGTTTCTTTAAAATAATTATGGATATATGTAATTTAATATTTATGACTCTTTAGCTTCATTGTTAAACTAGTTATAAGCCACATGTAATGACCCTTTTACAATCATGTTTGACATAGAACTATTACTAATAATCTCGCAAGCTTTCCATGGACTTATTATCAATTTGGAGGTTGAATAAAGCTAAAGATTTTCTAAAACTTGTTAATTTCCATAAACAATGATTAAAAATTAAGAGTACTTACAATACATTCAAATTAGTTAAAAATATGTACAAGCTACTACAAAAAGAGAAGTTAGACCAACTTATAAACCAATAGCCCTATGAAGGAATAACTTAGACTAATTAAAGCCCTAATAATAAGCATCCTATGTTCTACCTATTTATGACTATAGCCCTATGATGGAAAGTTTGGACTGTATACCTTATAATTAATTACATGACAAAAAAACAATTGTTACTTAATCTACAAAGTAATAGAGAATTAACATTGTGATGATTTTGCTTATTGTGGTAGTGGTGATGGAAGAATATCAATTGAGGTTTTTGGAAATGTATATCACAGAAAAAGTAAGTCTAGGAACTTAATGATATGACATCCAACTTAAAATAAGTAAATTGTAAATCATGTTTCTATGTTTACTTGTTAGTTTGATTACAAAGGTAATGGTTCATGAAGTCATCTTATTTAAGGTAATACAATAATATTCCTCCCTTAAATACCATGTGTAGAACAATTGGACTATATATCATAAGTTTAATATTGTAAAGAAGTAATAACACAAAACTTCTATGAGGAAGTTTTATATTCTTGCTATTTATCTTGAAACTATACCTATTTAGGACATTATCATGAGTTACATGCCTATGATATTGCCATGACCTTCCTTGCAACAAATAACATGTATGCACAGGTACAACATCAAATAAAATTTTATTTTGATGCCTTCTAATGGAAAATAGAACTAACACTTATTTTGTCACTTCAACTTTTTCACTATCATTCAATATTGCAATTTATAAGAAGTAAGATGTTTCAAAGTAAGCAAGCTCAATTTTTCTACTAAAATAGTACTAGAAATATTAGTCCAACTACTATTATTAATTAATAGATTGCAAACCTTTCCTATAATGTGACATCTTGTATGAAAGATATTTTCCTTTTGTTCTTCATTCTCCTATTTTGCTTGTACTTTCAAAACTTTTCTAGTCATTAAGGCTTTTCCTTCAATGGCACCTTCAACTCCTTCATTGTTCACTTCCATCTTAAGCAATGAATTGCCCCTATTGGATTCACTTTGGGACTCTATTTTTCTGTTTGCGCTCATCACCATAATCTCTTGTTTGGACATTCATAAGTATAATGTCCATGCCCTGAAAATTTAAAGCATTTGATGTTTCCATGCTTTTATGGACTTTTAACCTTACCATTCCTTTTAAGGTCTTCTCTTTTAGCTTTTGATGTTGATCCGGCTTTATATTTGTTATCTTTTTTCTTAAACTTCTTCCAAATTGACTTTTATAAAGAACTTACACTTTGCTCATATTTTGAAGAACTATTCCTCTTTAGTTACTTTTCCTCTTTCATAGTCATATGTATGATGTGCAAAATATTGATTATTATTTCCTTCTATTTTGTGCTTTTTAATGTGTTACATTTGCTTAAGTTTATGGCATTGGCCTTATTATATAATTAGGTGATGGTTTTTCAATGTTTTGAAATTATTCAATTAATGTTAGATTTTTATATTATTTCATATTTTTGGTTATAACTTGAGTTTTAAATATTGAAATTGGGTGATCTTTTTATCATTGGAAAGCTTAAAAGAAGCTCTGAAACTTTCATACTTTGGTTGAAACCCAGTTCAGATGTTTAAAAGGTAAAAAATGGTCATAAAGTTGATGTTCTATTTTTATCTAAGTTGAATCAATCTCAATTTTTAGGCCATGACTACAGCTTTATAAGTCCAATTAAAATGAGACTAACGCTTAAAGCTACCTAAAATCTAGCTCAATAACTTTCATTTTGAGGTTTAGTAGAACTACATCATTTTGATAGTCAAACATGGATTGGAATTTGAATGATAAAAATTACTATAGTAAAATACTACTAGAAGATTAAATTTTAAATTAGGCTATAGGTTTTTAAATTAGCAAGGCTCTATTCTTTGTAACCCTAGGAAGTACATTAACTTTGCTTAATAAGTTTTTTAATATAGGAAATTATATTTAAGGGTTTGTGCCTCTAAAAGCAAAGAATATAACTCTAGATAACAACTTTTCTTCTTTTACCTTTCTTTGTATTCCACCATGGGTGGTTAATTTTCTATATTAGTTTAAAGGATTAGCACTTTTATTTGGTTTGATTTTGAAACTTTTCTCCTAATTTTATTTTTGATTTAATTATCTCTTATTTTTCCACTATTATTGTGAATGATTTCTTAGGTAGTTTGATAATTATGATTGATTAGTTAATTATCTATTATAGTCAATAACTAAACAATCAATTATAATTAATTCTTATATGTAGGTCTGTTGTGATTGATTGTAATCAGTAGTAACTAAGCTTTGGTGATTTGAAGCATAGGTGAATCATTAGTTGGCTAAAAAGGCTAAGAAAAATAAATGACGAATTGATAATTTTTACTTGTAAAGTTGTTAATTCAATCTTAGTCTTGTTCTTGATGTTTAATGCTATTATTAATTAAATTTATGTGTATGTCTTGAATTGAAATCAATAGTGGGAGGTTAATTTAAGCACTTGTTCTAGATTAATCATCATTAGGAACTCTTCATGACTACTGCTAGCGTAGGGGTAATTTTTTATTAAATACTTGAATCAATTATGAATTTTGTTAGGGATTGATGATAAATTTATATACTAGAGTAGGATATTCCTTGGACTGAATTTTATATTCTATTATACTCTACTTTGATTTTATTTTTATTATTTTATTTAAATTGCTTTTGAGAACCTCTTTATTTTTATATTTTATTTTCATCAATCGATTTCTATTCTCTTAAGTTTAACGTAAACTCACCTTATTTATATGTTAGAGTAGGTACGATATTAATTTTTTATGTGAAGTGATATATATCAAAATTTTGGCATCATTAGCAAGAAATAAATTATGTAGTTCGTGTTTTTTTTTTTAACTATTATCCTGTCAATTTTTGGTGTTTTTTAGGCTACTTAATGATCCTGATTATTGGAATACATTGCAAAATTTGGAGAAGAAATCCTCTAGTCCAAGGTTTTTCGATGTTCTAAGGGGTTATGCCCTTGATCCTAGCATTTTTGGGCTAGATTTCATATTTTTAATGGATTTTTAAATTTCTTAATATTTCTTATTTTTGTTGATTTTATTATTTTATTATTTTTGTGTTCACTTCATTTTTGTTATTTTTAGTTCATAATTCATTCCTTTTATGTTTCTATATTGAATATTAATCTTGAAGTTAAGAAAACATTCTATTATTTATGAAGATTACATTAGGTTGAATTTGTGAATATGGTTGTGAATTATAAAACTCTATGAGATCTTATTGCTCGAAATTTGAATTTGTAGTTTTATTGCATTGAATATCCTAAATTAAATGTTAATTTTTAGCTTAAGCCTAGTTTCAAACACTTGTTGCCCACTTTTCATGGTCTTGCAAAGGAAGATACATATAGATACCTTAAGGAATTCCATGTAATTTACTCCACCATGAAACTTAAAGGAGTTATAGAAGATTAAATTAAGATGAGAGCCGTTACTTTTTCCTTGTAAAATTTAGCAAAGGATTGACTATGCTACCTTCATTCTAGTTTGATTAATATATGGCATGATATACAAAGATTTTTGCTAGAAAAATACTTCCCTACTTCTTGAGTTGCAAGTATAAGAAAAGAAATTAATGGAATCCAACAGATCAATGATGAGTTTTTATATAAATATTATGTGAGATTTAAGAGGCTATGTGCAAGCTACCTTCACCATCAAATTAGTGATTTGCTTCTCCTCTAATTTTTTTATGAAAGTTTATTGTTAATGGATAGAAGTATAATTGATGTTACAAGTGGTGGAGCTTTGGTTAATAAAACTCCAGAAGAGGCAAGAAATCTTATTGCAAATATGGCAATAAATTCTTAACAATTTGGCATTGGAAAGGATTTCACACCTAAATTAGTAAATGATATTGTCATATCTAGTGTAGAGAAATAACTAGTAGATTTAACCTTTCTCATTTAGTAACTAATTATGAATTATATGTAAATTGCAAGAATGTGTGGCAAAATTTCTACTTATAGTCATCTTATTGATATGTGCCCCACCCTTCAAGAAGATGAATCTTTCAAATTTGTAAATGTCATGGCAAGTATAAGAAACCTAAAGACTTAAAAAATCCAACTTGTTATATTTATTAGGGAGTTAGAAAGCGAATTTGCAAGCATGCTACCTTCCACCTACGAATGGTGAACTTTAGAGCAAATATTAATACCGTTGTACTTAGAAGTGGTAAATAAATTGAGCCCACTCCACCTCCCTTATCAAAGGTAGCAAAAGGATAAGAGAACTAAGACACACTAAAAGAACTAAAGAAAAGAATGTTCCAGGTAAAAACTACACCTAAGTTTTCCATTCATATTTTCACTCTTCCTCTTCCTTTTCCTAGTAGACTTAGTCCTTCTAAGAAAGAAGTTGATGAAAAAGAGATTTTTGATACTTCTAGGAAAGTACAAGCAAACATTCCTTATATAGATTTGATTAAACAAATTTCTAAATATGCAAAACTTCCTTAAGGAAATTATGTATTAAAAAGAAGAAACTGAAAAGTAATGAAAGGAAAATAAGTGTGAGGGAAAATATGTCTATGATTATTTAAAGGAAATTACTAAGAAAATATAAAGATCCATGCATAGTCATCATCCCATGTGTTATAGGCACAAGCAAAATTGAGCATGCAATGCTAGATTTAGGTGCTTCAATTAAGTTAAAATTAGGCTTTCTAAAATAAACTTGTGCCTTTATGCAATTAGCCAATTATTTTGACACTTACCCTATGGGTATGGTTAAAGATATTTAGGTGTAGGAAAATAGCTTAATCTTTCTTACTAATTTTTTATATTTTAACCATGGAAAATAAGACCATAGAAAATCCAAATCAAATTATTCTAAAGAGACCTTTCTTGAAAATTGTAAGAGCTATGAGTAATGTTCGAGATGGAATCTTATCCATGGAATTTGATGACCAACTAACTCAATTTAATATTTTTGAGGAAAAGAAGTGTTTTTCTAATGATCATTTTATTTTTCTTATTAATATAGTCAATTTCTTTGTACATAATGATTTTCAATCACACAAGAATGCTTTAAGAATAACCCTTAGAGAAAGTTTGCTAGATGACTAAGATTTTGATGAGAATTTCTTGTAGGTTTACTTGAAACTTGGTGCTTTAAAAGTAAATGAGGCATCAATTAATGAATTAAAATCGGATTGAAGTAGCTACAACCTCTAGCCAAAGATGTTAAAGAAAGATACTTCTTAGGAGGTAACTTAAGTTTTTCAGATTTGCATTTTCTTTCCTTTCTCTTTTGCTTGACTTATCTTTTATCTTTCTTAATGTTGATATGCTTTACATTGAGGATAATATAAGTCTCAAGTGTAAGGGAGAGAATTTTAGGATTTCTTTTGTGTTTTCTTTTTACTTTTCATATCTCCTTTTGTGTTTTTGAATTTTTAAAAAAATGATGAAAAAAGTGTGCTTTTTACTTGTTTCGAGTCCTTGTAAGTTAGTTTAATTATTTTCCATTAATAGGGACTTTGCATTTTTCATAAGTAGGAATCAATATAAGTTTAATGGTTTTATAACATTATTGAATGGATTATTTTGCTTCTCGAAATTGATTAATGTAATAATAAATTTTGAATTATCAGATTGAATTTTGGTTGCATGTCTTACCTTGTGATATTATGCTATTCTCTTTCTTTTCATATATGTGATTTTCTTCCATGATTTTGCTTTTCTAGAACTTACTTTAATTTTTTTTGAGATTACATTTGCACTTACATGCATTAAACATTAAAAAGGCATTCTTTGTTTAAACTAGTTCTAAATAGCCAACCTTGAATTTTTATCTTTGTTAAGCTCTTTTAGAGCCTAATTATCTTTTCTTTATTGATTTGCCCATGAACATATTTTCTAATGAAAAACATGTGTCTTTACCTAACTTTGGGGATTAGCATAGCATTTAAATCTTTGTGAGATATGTTCTTAAATAAGTGTAGGGGTGTGTGTGTCATAAAAATTCATCAAATTCAAGTTTAAATGTTATATGGAAAAAAATAAAAATAAAAGAAAAAATAAAAATAATGATGAAAAGAAAAAATAGAAAAAAAGAAAAAGAAGTGTAAAAGTGTTAAAAAAAGAATAAGGTAAAAAGAAAGAAAGGAAAAAGAAAGGAATTGATGAGTATATGAATTAAAAAGTTAGATTGTTATGTTGAATTATAATTATTCATAATTTGCTTATATGTTTATAGTTTGAGTGCTTTATTGATTTCTTTAGTTTTTACCTTTTCATATCTTGAATTTTTACTTCTCTTTTCCTTAGCCCCATTACAACATTGAAAAAAATCCTTTTAATTAATATTATGCATATGGTTTGAATAATTAAGATTAGATGATAAGCAAGCTTGTGGTAGAGCAATTTTAAGAAATAAAGTTGAGTGAAACACTTATCTTAAATACTTGAGAGTTGGAAAGTGAGTTTTGAGAGAATTTAGCATTTTGATATACTTTTTTAAAATAAAGTTGCTATGTTGATTAATTTTGAGTCCGTCAAAATTATTGTTTATAATTTGTTATTTCTCTTAATGGCTTTGATTGTTTCTTGTTTGTGAAATCAGTGATTTTGAAGTCTTTAGAAAGTAAGCCTTTTGTTTTTAATTTTAAATAAAGTTGTGTTTGCTTAAGGTTGTGCAAAGGTTAAGTATAAGGGAATTTGATATACAATATATTGACTACAATGTTTCCTTCCATTTATCCCTCTTAATATGTTACATATATTTAATTTTATGAAATTCGCCTTATTATATGATTAGGTGATGGTTTTTTTATGTTTTGAAATTATTCAATTAATGTTAGATTTTTACACTATTTCAAGTTTTTACTTAGTTTCAAATGTTGAAATTGGGTGATCTTTTTATCATTAGGAAGCTTAAAAGAAGCTTTAAAATTTTCATGTTTTGACTAAAACTCGTTCCAGAAATTTTACAGGTAAAAAATGGTTATGAATTTAATGCTTAATTTCTATCCAAGTAGAATTAGTCTCAATTTTTAGGGCATAACTAGAGTTTTAGAGGTTTAATTATGGTGAAACTGGTTCCAAAGTTACCTAAGACCCAACACAATAACTTTAATATTTGGGGTTTAGTAAAACTATATCATTTTGATAGTCAAACAAGGACTAGAAACTAAATGACAAAAAATTACTATAGCAAAAAAAATAAAAAAAAAGGAAAAGAAGTGTAAAAGTGTTAAAAAAAAGAATAAGGTAAAAAGAAAGAAAGGAAAAACAAAGAAGTTGATAAGTATATGAATTAAAAAGTTCGGTTGTTATGTTGAATTATAATTATTCATAATTTACCCATTTGTTTATGGTTTAAGTGCTCTATTGACGTGTGCATGAATCATTAGTTGTTTAAGAAAAGTAGAAGATAAATTGGTAATTTTTGCTTGTAAAGTTATTAATTTGGCTTTAACATTGTTCTTGATGTTTAATGCTATTATTGATTAGATTTATGTGCATGTCTTAAATTAAAATTAGTAATGGGAGGTTAATGTAAGGCATAACCATCATTAGGAACTTTTCATGATTAATACCAGTATTAGGGTAATTTTTGATTAAGTACTTGTATTAATTGTGAATTTTGTTAGGGGTTGATGATAAATTTATATATTGGAGTGTATATCTTGGACTGGGCTTTTATATTCTATTATGCTTTACTTTAATTGAAAAAAATGTAAAATACCCTTTTCAACTTTGAGATGGTTGGATTTTACCTTCTCAACTTGGAAATCACCTCTTTATACTTTACAAAACTTGGATTAAACACCCACCATCAACTAATTTTATTATTATATCAAATTATATAATTTTTTAATGATATTTTCAAACAAAAATCATAATACTAGACTATTTTAGTTTATATAATTATTTTTTCACAAATAATTTCTATGTTATATAATTAATAAGAGTTAAATTAAATATATAAAGTTTTAATTAAATAATAAAAAATGGATTGCAAAATTATATGTGAAAAAATGGTAAAATAAACTAATACACTATAAAATTATGATTGTTGTTAAAAGTTCATGAAAAATTATCATATAATTTGATAAAATGGTTATTAAATTAATAATGAGTGTTAAATCTAAGTTTTGTAAAGTTTAAAGGGGTAATTTTCAAGTTTCCAAAGTAGAAAGGGGTAAAATTCAACTATTCTAAAGTTGAAAGGGGTATTTTGTATTTTTAGTTATTTTTATTGTTTTATTTAAATTACTTTTGAAAACACCCTATTTTTATATTTTGTTTTCATTGATTGAAATCTATCTTCTCGCGTTCAACGTAGACTTACCCTAACTACATGTTAGAGTAGGTTAAATATTAAATTTTGGTGTGAAGTGACACATATCAATGTACCATATCCTCTAACTCCACATAATGTTGTAGCTCCACCACATAATGATATCTCTATTCTACTTATGAAGAAATCTTGTCATTGTAACTTCTCGATCTTCCTCCATATTAGCTCTAATCATAACAACTTATATTTCTTTATAGTCTTCTTCAACAGTTTTAGATCCTTGAGTGAGTTTTTACAATTTTTGGTGCAACTCTTAATAATAGTGATTAGAGACAAATCTCTTTCTCATGATAGCTTTCATTTCTTTCTACATATTAATAGACCTTTCACCATTTCTTTTTCTAGAAAGAATAAGATGACCCTAACAAATAATGCCATAACTTGTGAATTCACTAACAACAAGCTTTACTTTCTTCTTTTTATAGTAATAATGATAATTAAAGATTAGCTTAATTTTCTTTTCCCATTCTAGATAGACTTCAAGATTATTCCTCCTTTGTAATGAAGGAATTTTCATCCTGATGTTATCAAAGCTTAAATCAACTTTATCTCTTCTTTGCCTAAAACCTCTTCTTCTCATATTCACATTTCTGTTATCACCTCTTCTTTCACTCTTTTTAGATGAAGAAGTTCTCACATTCCCCTTATACCCCTTATTTTACTCCTTCTAGATGAAGAAGTTTGTTCTCTTTCTTCTTTGCCATCTTTATCTCCTTTTTCTTCAAAAGAACTCTCTTAATAATCTTTTTTCTCATGTATCTCCTTTGTGTCTCCTTTCATGTTAGTCTTTTTATGGTTGTCTATTTTCACTTCTCTTAAGTCTTCACCTAATGCATTAAATCTCATATTGATTCTTTTAAATTGTTGGTGCATAGCTCTTGATGTAAATGTGTGTTATTATCTCTATCACCCATTGAAATTTTGAAAAGGGTTCATATAAGAAAGCATTAGATAAAAAAATCCTCATTAATAGCACTTTTCTCACTTGATTTAGGGGTTTTTTACACTCATGTTTACACTTTAATTTTATGGCTTTTACCTTCTAATAAGCTAATACACTTTTACCTTTTACCCCTTTTAATTTCCCTTTCACAATTCTTTAAGAGGAAACAATGTGACAATCTAACAACACCAATCAATCTAGCATGTAAGGAACAATAAAACAATGTTTAAAGACTCAATTATGGAAGTTCAAAGAAAGGAAACAAACAAAGACTTAAAGACTAGCATCAAAATTTATGAGGATAAAGGAATAATGGAAACAATGAACATGAAACACAAATTTTTAAACATAACCTACTAAGATGACGGAAATTGTCTTAAAGTGAGAAATTCAAGCTATAAAATTGAGCATTCAATGACTAATGCCAACTTTTCTTTTCAAACAACTTCTTTTCTTTTTCTTTTTCTTTTCTCTTTTCTCTTTTCTTTTATTTTGTTCTTCACTTTTTGAATCACTTGTTCTTTTTTCTTTTTCTTTTCAAAATACTATTTTTTTTTCATATAACCATTCAACACTACACTTTTATTTTTCTTTCTTTTTAACAATACTTCAGCATTATTTTTTTCTTCTTTTGCTCTTTCTTTTGATACAAAACCATTAACTTTTAAGTAACAAAAAAGAGCTCACAAATGTAATTTCAATATTGAAATTAAAAAAAATAGCACCATTAAATTAAAGATAATAGCTAAATGTGAATTTGGGCCAAAATGCTATGAATTTAGACAAAAAGGCATAGCAAAATAATATAAAAAAGAAAGATTAATTAATACAATAGTATAAAACTAGAATAGTAAGAAATGATGTTAATTAAGATTGTAGAACACTCTTGAAGTTATGAAACATGAATGCATAGAATTGTAAGAATTTTTGACAGAACAAAATGAAATTGAAAATAGTCAACAAATGATGAAAGCACAACTTAAAATAGAAAGAAGGCAAATTTGATTAAATGAAAAACAATAATAACATATGTAATTTCAACAATCAATTTGAACAACAAAACATAGTTTTGGTATTCAATTTGAATAGCAAAATGCAATTGCAATTTGTATAAACTAGTATAAGATAGCACAACAAAAAAGATGTAAAAAGTAGTAATAAAAGAACATGAATTACAAATTAAAAGATGGCAAAAAATTTCAATTTAATGCAAAATAGAACAACAACATGAAATGCAAACAAAAATTAAGCAAAAACTATAGAAAACATATGAAATGAATAATAATTGAAAATTAAGAAATTAAAAGATGAAAAATTAAGGACCCAAAGCTTTGAAGCAAATTGGTGCAAACTTGTAAGAATAGTTCAAAATTGGAAAGGATCATCCTAAACTTTCAGCACATCAAGGAAAGTTAAAATAGAAAAATATTCATGCCACACATTAGAATTGGTAGAAAAGAACTGATAAGGAAAGACACTACAAAGGTTAAATATTTTGATAAGTCAATGGTGGAAGATGCCATAGAAGTTGAATCTCTTTAGTAAATTTAATAGTTTATTCAAGAACCAAAAAGAGAAAGCTTTCTAACATGGTAGTCACGGTTAATGCTCAAATTTTTATTTCTTTCTAATGTCAAAATGAGAAACAAATCTCCTTATATAACTTTTTGAAAATTGTAATAGAAATAGGCTTTGCAAATAATCTTGATAAGTCCAAAATTAAAATTTATTAAAAACCTAATCCAATGTCTTAAATGGGCTAAAAGCATTCATCATAAACATCAAAATCCTAAAATGCTCTAAAATGTCTCAATTAACATAAAATGAAACAAAAAAATGACAATGTCATAAAATGCTAAATTGGACATGTTTGCACATGTTGACACATGAGCATGCATGTGGGCATATGAGGTGGCACATTAGTGATAATATGGCAAATGATGATGTGGTTCCAATACATATAACACACTTCTATGGTTTATTGATTCTTGTGTCAACTCCAAATATCTTAAATCAATCTTTAGAAAGCTTCCTTGATCTTCTCAGACTTATTCCTTGTAATTGGTCCTTCTAGTATATGCAAAGGCTCTTTGTGATCCTTAATTTTTTCCATCACCAAGGTGTTAATCATAACCCAATTTTTGAATTTCATGACCTAATTCCAATCCTAACTGGCATGGATCCCAAAATCAATTCTCACAAGCTTTAACAAGATTCACTCTAATTTATCCAATGAAAATTTTTATATTTCTAGGTGGACTAAAAAATTTGCTTTAAATTTTATGAAAAAAGGGATAGAGTCTCTCTTATTTTTGGACACTTCCTGAAGGTTACACACACTAAAATATAAAATTGTATTATTTTGAGATACAATAGCATCCATAATATACATAATACTACACAATTTCAACACATATACAAATGCCAATGATTTGCCATATCAAATTCTAAATCAATAAAATTCCATTCTCTAATTTTGATTCTTATCCAACTAACAAAATCCTTTAATAAGGTAGTCTTGGATCTCTACAAATGCAATAAGCTCAAATATAGTTATTTCAACCTGAAAAAATTGAAATAAAGTGAAGTGAGTTATAGAAACTTAGTAAGCATACATCTACTAATACTAAACCTCCATTCTATTATATTAAATGAGCACATGCTAATTAAGTATTTAGTTTAGGAAATAAATGTCATCTAAACTTTTTGGATTTTCAAAATACATAGGACCAAGCCTAGGTTCGAGTATTCATCTGCATGTAGCTTGGATTTTAATTTCACATCAAAAGTTGTTATAATCCTAACTATTTGCTAGTATACAACATCGCACATTACTCGTTTCAAGTGGTCATCACATAGACAAATAGCTATTAAGGCTCAATTACAATTAAATCATTGCAATTATATCAAATAGTGATATCCAATCACAACAAAGTTTTAATATCACATCACATTTGACCCAATTTGGATAGTCATTAAACATTCAAATGGCCAACAAGCCCATTCACAACCAAATCACTACAATCACATCGAATGGAGTTATTCAAGAATGGTTAGATTTTCATTTCATGACACAGAAATAAATAATAGATAATTGAAAATAAGTGTTTAGCTTAATATCCCTTTCTAGCAAGTTGCTGGGAAATTGCCATCTAGCTTTATATTATCACTCCAACACATTTCTCATTTTCAAATATCATTCAAGGCATAAGTCATAGTATAATATTTCTAACATCATGGGGTAATATTAGAACACATTATAGTGTATAATATGACAACACTGCAATGCCTTCCTACATGGTCACCACAATTAGTTGTCAAAGGATAATGATGCCACCATGCTTTCATTGTGCTACTCCACATTTACTTAATAAATAACTACTATTTTATCACTAACATTAATACTATATCATTCATACATAGCTACTAAGGTTATGTAATGTTGATCCATACTATATAATTATGTTTTTAAGGATTCTTGAGTGGATAATTAAGTAATTCATACTACTTATGAAAGAGATTATATGTACATCATATGAACCAAATATTATTGAAATATTAGTTTAAAGTAGATATATGCTCACCTACTCAAATCCACTTATTTTATTTACTCTGAAGCATCCAAGTTCCAAGTTCAACTTTAACTTTCTCTAATTTTCCTATTAATAATTTATAGGAATATTTTATAAATAAATAACATTCCTTATTTTCTTTCTAATCATCTCAATTTCAATTTCATATCTTAATGTACTAACAACCTAGACCATTAACTTTTTTCTTTTATTTTTCTAACATTATTTCATGAAACTAAAATATGATACTATTTGATAATTTGAAATCAAACTTATACATATGAAAATATTAAAAGTTTCAACCCTAGAGAGCTCATTTAATGTTATTTATTCTTTCTAAGCTATCACACCCTTTATTTTCAAACCTTACTTTTGAAATATTAGAAATTCTTATATATGACTACTTTTCCAATCCAGGGTATAAAACAATTAGACTATTAGATTTTTTATAATATAAATATGTTTTAGATATAATACTCCAATATTCTTGAGTATAAAATCTTGTATTATTAATACTATGTTGAATATCCAAAATAAGATAATAAAAGTGAGGTCTTCTAAAATATATAAGCAAAAACTATATAACTACTATTGAAATATTATAGTGGAACACTCCACAATAGATTTGCCCATGTTATTTAAACATTAGATAACATCAAATTTATACATATAGATATATTTTCATGAGTATCATCATATACTTAAAATACCCCTAAAGGATTTCTTTCTATATCATGCACGATTCTTTTGGGATAATAAATTTAATGCTTATTGCATATTTTAATTATCTTTTTTTTAATATCTTACAAAATGAAAATAATATTTTTCCAAATTATTATTATTTAACTCAAATATGCATAAAATGGGATTTTTTTTAATTGTGTATAAATTTACCATCCTAATAGAATGCAATATTCCATTTTTGTGTTAATCATTGTATTTTAGGATTTTCCATCATAAAAATTGTATTTTTGTTTCATATGAAATATCATCCATATTACACACAGACAGATTTATCTTTAGATTAACCTTTAAACAACAAAAAGTAGAAAAGCTACTTACATAAAACAATTTTATCACCTTTTAAGGTGCCACTGATAGCTCATTGGCATTGAAAAATGAAAAGGCTTATTGGAAAACACTACAACTGAGCTCTTGAGCTCATCACTGCAAATCACAAGCTTCTTTTGCAACCCAACACCATTACAATTTAGGGACGATAGGAGCTAACTCAAGATAGCAACTGGGGCTCGCTAGGGTATTGATTACTAACTAATTTGCATTATGCTATGGCTGGATCAAAGCTTACGACCTCTATAAAGCTATGTGAAATTGGAGCTGGCTAAAGAAGAAAGGTGTTATCATATGGTTGAACAAAGACACTTGGATCGCAGTGGAGTTATGACTGAAAAAGAAAGGAGGAGAAGAGAAAAATGGAAGAGAGAAAGTAGTGGCAAAAAAAGAGGAGAGAGACAAAAAATTAGTGGAGAAGGAGAGAAAATGAGCCAGTAATGAGAATGAGATAGGATTTCCCTAAAATAGAAATAAAAAGGAAAAGAGATAGAAAGAGGCAACTAGATTTTAAAGTAAAAAGAAGAGAAAAAAGTTGAAATGGAGTTACAGGTTATGATTCCACACTCCTCATCTTTAGTAAACTTAATTCCCATCTGAAATCTCACCCCTTCAAACTCATTCAATTTAATCTCAGCTATTAATTTTCTTTTAAAACTCATTTTTTGTAAAAACTAATTTTATTTGAAATTTTAACACTCTTATTTCCAATCTTTTCTCAATATATGTGTGTCTAATAACTTGATAAATTTAGAAGTTCAAAACTAAAATAAATATTTTAATCACCCTTAATTTTCAAATATAATTTATCTAATACAAGTAATTTATTTCATAATCATTGCACCCATGGTCATTAAAAGTATTCCAACTTATAAGAAATTCCTTGTAAAATTATTTTAAACTAGTCTTGAATCAATAATGGCCATATGAAAAAGATAAATATATTTCAAATATTATCATCAGTATCATTTTTTATATTCCAAAAATTTTTTTTAAAAATAAATAAAAAATTAAAATCAATATTAACCAAATAAATAAAATAAATATTCGCAAGCATTAAAATTTACAAAACTTTAATTAGTTATAAACTCAGGATATTATACTAAATCATCATGATTGACATAAAGATATCATTTGAATATCTTTGCAAGTATTTTTAAATTAACTAATCCTTAAAAAGGATTATTTTTGAAAAATATGCATGATGTGAAAATATAAGATTAAAGAATTGGTTAAAAGTTTTTTTAACTAAGTTAAAACTAGTCATGCATAATTAATGAGATATAATCTTTGAAATAGGAAAATACTAAAATTCCTTTCCTTCCTTTTTCTTCCATTCATCTGAAAATTCATTTATAGAAATCATTTTGAAATGTGAAAATTCTAAAATATATACTAATAGAAGTGTTTAAGTATTCTATGTCAAAAATAATAAGTCAAACCAATAGATAGAAACTTATTTTTAAATTAAAAAAATGTAAGAAAGTTCTTTTTCTTCCTTTTTGAAGATGGAATTTAAGCCAAATAGAATTGAATTCTTTTTCTATTAAAAAATAATTGAAATAAAATTATTTTTGAAAATAGTTGTAATGTAATACTCGATAAAATCCTAATAGACAAAAATTGATAGAGCTAAAGTTAGAGAGCATCTGTTAGTAGTAATTAGTAGAAATATTTATTAGTTTGGGAGGATAAAAATCCATTAGAAGTTATTTAGAGAAATTTAAGAAAAATAGAAGCATTCAAGATCCAAAGTTGATAAAGTTTTAAGTAATTTAATAGTTTTATTCAGGAACATCCTAAAATTATCCTAAGATGGCAAAAATGAAAATTTAGACCCATAAATGGTGGCATGAACATCACCTAGGCAAAAAGAAGGGAATTTGGTTTAGTTTTAGGGCTTAAGTGTAGTTCCTAGATGATTTTATAATTCTATAATTAAGTTACTTGGAGAGTAAGCAATTAGGAGCTTTAGAATATTCTTGAAGCATTATGCTAAAGTGATAAATTTGAATAAGAAAATTCCCAAGAATTATGCTAATCTTAAATAAGCTATTTAAAATGGAACCAAACTAAATAAATTAGACGATGCAATCTTGTTAAAATGGAGAGATGTCATCTTACTTACTCCAAAATTCCACTATAAATAATCAAGCAGAATTCACTTCTCCCACATTAAAAGGCTAAAGCTCTTTCTTCTTCTAAAATTAAATGAAAATCAAATTAGAAAATTATTTTTCACGATTGATGAGGTTGCATCTTTTAACTACATTTCTTAAACAATAGTAGAAAAACCATTGGACGAAAAATCAGATATGCTTAAAAGATAATTTTTATCCTTTTAAAATTTGAAATCAAATTAATAGTAACTTTTTTTAGTCAAAATGCAAGACAATAAAAGAAGATTTTTTTTATTAGAAAATATTAAAAATATATTCTTAAAGAAAATAATTAGTTTTATAAATTAATTAGTTTAGAAAGACTTGCAAAGATATCTAGTTTATATCTTTGCATCAGTCATGAAAGTCCAAAAGTTAGGTCATGAAATTTAGTGATTTGAGGAAAATTCTTTATCCTAAAAATAAATCATTGACTATTGTTTTAAACTATTAAACAAAAGAAAATAAATTTAAATAAAATTTCAAACTTATTCGAGCTTCATTTTCTTGAAGATTCCCTAAGAAACCACAAAGATATTTTAAAAGAAGCTTTTCTAAAAATTAAATTGTAAAACTTTTCACAAGTTCAAAATGTAATAAAAACAAATTAATAAGACTTAGAAATACTTAGAATTTAATAAATGTTTTTGATACAGCATACTTTCTTAAGAATTCAAGATAGATAGTTAAAATTCATTTATGGAAAATATGTGTTTACCTTTGCTAAGAAGAAATTTAATTTTGTTAATACCACAAAATATTTCAAATCCATGTTTCTATTTCATTTGGTTAAATTGAAATATGTATACATAACCAAAATAGGATAATAGGTCTAAAAAGTAGATACAAGTGAACAGTTATTAGACTAATATTCACCGATAGCTCAGAAGTGCTACCAACATCCTCAGCATCCTCAATCTCTCTAGTTAAAGGATTATATAAGGATGTGCCCATGGTAGAATAAGATTCATATGGGATTATTTGAAAGAACTATTAAAGGGATAATAGGTGGATTAATTGGAATAATAGGTGAATTTAGTGCTATCGCTAGTGGTGTAACAAGTAGAAAAATAGCTGGGTTTACAATAAATGGAGGAATATATAACTTTATCAATAAAGCTAGAATAGGATCTAGAATCTCTAAAGTGACTATAGGGTTTAGAGTTGTAATAAGCTCTATGGGTTAGTACTAGTTAATAAGCTTCATAAGGATGTCCATCTACCATCTTTCTAGAAATAATATGTCAAATACAGCCCTTTGTAGGGGAATCATCAAATGTTCCTTCCAGCACAAATATGGGTGGAAGCATAGGTGGTGTAAGTCTCATCATTCTTACATGTAAAGACTAACTTATAACATCCTTGTTAGTAGCAATACAAAAATAGGACACTATCATGAATTTACCAAATCTCAAGACATACTCTTACTACCCATACATCAACAACCTTGATTGACAATGTAAGAATGTACTTGAAAAAGATATCCATAAGTAAAGTCAGTAACAAATTACTTAGTGAGTTAGGCATCTCACCAATGTTCTAATTAGTTTTAATAGAGGAAATCTATCATATGAAAAACATATATTTAACATACTCTTATTGATAATTCTTAACATTTAAAAGTAGATAAGTTCATAAGTTGTAGTACTAAAACACAATACACATAAAGCACATTAACTAAGGCAATATCAATAACGTTAATAATATATATTCTAATTAGTTATGAAGGCATAAGGATTCCACCTTGTAACTTTGGGCCAACATTATCCTATGTGTATCCTAACCTTATCCCTCAAAAGTTAACCTTGTTCTATATGCCTTTCCATATAACTTGAAATTCAAGGTACTAGGCTAATCCTAAAATTTTGCCACAAGGTTTTGTGTCACAAAAACATGTCATATGTGACATATGGCATTCAAGCCATAAATCACATAGATATAACATAGAGCACTCACTAGCCTAGTTTTCTTATAAGGCATCTATCAACCTATTTTTTTCACATAGGGCACTCTTTGACCCATATAGCACAAAACAAGGTAATTATTGCTAACAATATCGAATAATAGCAATAATATAATTTATAATCTAGCAAGACCTATTTATTGTTATCTTATCACTTTCCTAGTGAACATAAAAGAATCACAATATCTTATTACTTTGCAAGTGATTACAACAAGCTTTCTTGCTTCCAATTGCTAGATTACCGCTTCTCTTACAAAATTCATCATAATGGAGCTTTAATCACAAATAGTCTTACATATAAACACATTAGTGCATATATAAATGAAAAAATAACTTATACATTAATCATACAGAAGGCTTATAGTACAACTATATAGCTTTTTGAGCAGTATTTATTTATTTTTCATAGAATGCCTTCAAGAGAATCACTAAATCTAGCCATGTGTCATCAATTAATTACAATATCATTTCTGAGATTGATATATAATTTAGTATAAAATGCTAAGAATTTACCATTTGGATATTCCAAGTTTTGCAATTTTTGAACCTAAGCATGTTTTGGTATATACTTTAGGTACAATATTAATGATCATGAAAACTATTATTTTTCATATAAAAACATGGTTTATTATTGCACCAAAGAGTAATGTAAAAAATATGGAGAAACAGTTACATACACATTCCAAAAACTTAAGTTTTTGAACTCATTTCCTAATTGAGCTCTATTAAGTATTATAACTTTAAAAATGCTAGTCTTTATTAAAATTTCATAAAAACTGTAGAACTGAGTTTTTACATTTAAACTTTATTTTTATGCTTTCACTTTGCTCAAAACAAGTTGAATAAGTTATTGTTTCACCTAGTTTTCAAACTAATGCAAAAAAAGCATTTTTTTTCTTGTTTAAATTCCACTTTAAATATAAAATTTCGGTAAAATTTTCTCAAAATTTCCAAGGGAGTTTTTTAGTTTTGAAAAATCATTGTTGAACCTTTTTCATGTCCAAAATAATTCTTACAATTCACTTCTATACCCAATTAACAAAATAGCTCAAAAGAAGTATACTTGATTCGAAAATTCCATTTAAATTACCAAACTTTGAAAATTTTATATGAAAAATTCCAAAATCTTCTAAGAGATATAAATGTTATTTTCAACCATTTTTATATCAAAATAAATTTCTAAATTTTTACACAACTTAAATGATCAAAATAGTTTAAAAAGGAGCAAATCTCAATTGAAAAAGTCAATTTAAACCTTTGAAAAATTTAAAATCATCTAGGGAAATGCAGAACCATTTCTTATGCTTGAAATATCATATTTAACTCTTTTTCATGTTAAAAATAAGTTGCAAAATTTTTTTAAATTATAATTGATCGAAATAGTCTTTTTAGGATGCAAAATAATGTTAAAAACCAAAATTTTTCTACACTTTTTCATAGAAAAACCATGGTTCCCATAACCCTTTTCAAATGGTTTTTACCCAAAAATTCTTGATAGAAACATGTATTAATATCTTAAAAATAGTTTAGAACATGAGGTAGTAAGTTATTATGAAAGAAAACAATATTTTTTCTTACTTCCCTTGAAATACCTAAAAGTTTTACAAAAATACTTTTAAATGGAATTTGGTCTAAAAACTTTAATGTAACAATTGTGGAATGCTTTAAAATTTTCAAATTTAATGTATACTAGGTTTGAACAACAAAACTAAAAACTTGTCTTGGCTTTTATAGAAGGAGCCTACTCAATTTTCTTTGAAAAACTAGTGTTGAGGGCCACATGAAAACCATTTCCAATTATTAATTATGCATCCTTCAAAATTATATTATAAAACCTTTACTCTTAAAAACCTACTTTTGTGTTTCTAATTTCAAGAAAAACCAATAAACATTTAGTTTCTAAAAATTAATCCAAAAACCATTTCTCAAAAACTAAATGTTTCTATAAGACCTTTTCTTGCTTTTTAAGAAGAACTTTTACACTCAATTCACCATGTATCTCATGGCTTCATTAATAATAACTTGTAAATAGTCAAATATATAGATAAATAATTAATTGACCATGATTAAGTCATGGTTTCAACATAACAACCCATAGACAACACAAAATAGATATTATATGTATATATAATATGATAACTTTCTTAAAGAAAAACTCAAAAGAAAAGTAATGAATCTCTACTCACTTAGAAAATTGAAAATTAGGAAATTGGCAAATTGGAAAAATGGGAATTTGGTAATGTCTCTTATCTCTAGTCAACATCCAAAATACAACATCAATATGACATAGAATTAGTAGAAAACTCAAGAAAAGAGTAGAAGAAGATAAATGAAATTTTCTCAAAGTTTAAGGAGATGTACCTTTTCCTAAATGAACTCTAGAACTAGAACTTTGCTAAATCTCTGATAAAAGTTTAAGGAGCCTTTCTTTGTCTCTCTAGAATGGTGAAAAACACCAAAGAAATTCAGGTCTCCTTACCTTACACACTTTCTAGTGTACAAAGAGGATTCATGATCCTAACTTTCATGTTTGTAGTATAGTATGACAAAATATGAATGTGAGCTCACTTTCTTTTGTCTCTTCTCTCTCTCTTTATAGGTAATGGTCTATTTCTTGCAAAATGCAAGAATTTCTCCAATATTTATACTAAAAAAATTTAAGGAATATTCCTTGAAATATTTCCATTTAAACTTATTTTCAACTTGAAGGCCAAGTTAATATTTTACTAATCTCCTAATTAAGCTTTGCTAATTATAATAATATCATTTAAGCACCAATTTTAGCTTTTCTAAGGCCTTATGGTTATGTAACATATTAGGCCAAATTAAGTCATTTTAAAATTTTCTTACTTTTCATCCTATTATCTCGAAAATACTCCACTTAATTATTTAATTACATGGACTTATTTTCTAATGGGTCGTTCAAGACTTCTTTCTTTCTTAGCCATTGGGTTATGGGCCTCACTTAAGTTAATTTTGTGCTTAACTTCCTTAATTTCCATTTTGCTTTTTTGCACAATTTTCAAATTAATTTAATTAATAACCTTAACTTAATCCTAAATTCTATTAACCTTAGATCTCGAATAATTTATAAATTTAATTCTCAATTCTTACAAGTTTCACTTGATTTTTGAAAATAGTTTCCTAAACAATTTCAATTAACTTTTCATATACTATTTTCAATAAATATTTTTAATTATAGAACTTCATAATTTTGCTATCTAACAACTTTAAAAAATTGTATGGCTTATTTTTTTTTTTTTACTATTTTTTAACTACTGAGTTTTTGACAAGTATTACAATGTTTTTTTCTTTGTAAAGCTTCATATTGAGCCTTTAATGCATTTGTTGCCTCTAGAGTCAACACCTAAAGTGTAATGGATATTATCCAAGTGTGTCTTGTTCAAAGTGCAAGAACTAAATCTTTTTTTGCCATAGAGAATAATTATCTCCATTAAGATTCAGATCCTTGTTCAATTTAGCTATGATGGCTTTTGTGTTAGTAATTATACTGTATCACACAATTATGTATCCATTAGTGTATATATCTTCACAACAAGACATAAATAGCATGAATTAAATAAAATAACTAGCTTATATAAAAAAATAAGCATTCTTAGCTTATAATTAAATCAATTTAAGCATAAATTTCATTATTCCAAATGGATTTTCTATTTATGCCTTAAACAATATGCTCATAACAAATTATTTTCAAGTTATAAAATAACATAACTAAAGTTTTCAAGCTATTTAAGTCACTTTTAGGCTCAAAAGAAAATGTATTTTAACACACAAGTCCACTAGCTTGCCAATTTCATGCTAAAAATATATATAGAGGAGAAAACTTTCATGATCCTAAGTCACATGCCAAAGAATATGTTCTATACTTAGGAAAATATTTCTAGCAATATAGCTCTAATGCCACTATAGGAATCTCATCAAATTTGATAAAGATTCACAAACTTACTTATTTTTCCAAGCAAAGTGAGCTACAATGCTTAAAAGGCTTTTGATCCCTTTGACCATGTAGAACAACCCTAGGATGATAGAAAAAGTCCTAAATCTAGTGCCTAGAATTAACAACCAAGTTAATGCTTTAATGAGTAAAATAGAAATCTTGTTCACCTTTTGTTGCACAGAAAAAACCCAAGTATGACTTTGAATCAAGAACTCGTGTTTTCTCATAAATTAGGTGGCATAGATACTTTTTCTATTTCCCTATCTATCCTTTTCATGTTCTTTTTTTTTATTTTATAACATTTGTTACAATACCTAAAAGTAATGTCTTTTGGTTTCCTAAAGGTTACAAACCTAAAGGTTATAACTATGACACTTAATTCGCTCATTCTTCTTTTTCTTATAGTGGTGGAATACTTATCCCTTTGCATTAGATATGCTTCAATGTGTTAATAGTTATCCCTACTTAGTATTAATGAGTGATTAATGATATGTTACTTTTCTCTTTTTTTAGATTTTTTTAATCATAGATCATAGCTAATGTTTCTTTGATGCATTCATATACATGTAGCAGTTGTTTGCTTTATTTTGATGCCATCTTGTTATTAATAGGCTATTATGTATATCATTATGTATATTAGTTTTAGATGAATATTTCATATGTATTGTGCTACTTTAGTTGTAAGGTTGTAATGGTATTGTTACTATAGATTAAACATATGGTATAGATGGGTTTGGCAAACAAATATGGACTCTCACCTTCTAAGAAAAATTTCACAAATAACTTTTAAAATAACATTTTCACTAACAATATGATCACATTGATCTAAGTTAACATTAATTCACTAGGAATTATAATATATGGCCTTTGAGATTATGATCTTTAGCTAGAGTAAAATAGATAATGTTCCTTCCTTTTAACATGATCTAAGTCTTCCATTAATGAATAAACACATTTATCTATGATGCCACGATCCATTTAGAAATGCTTCCATATTTTGCTTTTCCTTTTTTTAGCTTCCAATGATGATAAATTCATTAACGAGATCAATGGTTTTTATTGATCAATTCCATCTAAAATTCATTAATTTCAACCATCATCTAGATGTAGTGCTTAAACTAGATTTATAGGGGTATATAAAAGTAAAAATTTGCTTCTATATATGTTAAAAGCATATTAAATTTTGGTATTTATATTGTATGTTAAGTCTATGTTTTTTTTTAAAAAATAAAAAATAAAAAGACACAATATATAAATAAGGCAAGATATAGAATTAAGTCTTTCAAATAAAATTTGTAACATAATAAAGTTTCTTACTTAAATAAAAAAAATAAATTGCTATAAACATTACATCAATAGAGAAAGCATTTGACCTTAAATCATTAGATTGAAAAACTAATGAAAAGTTAACAATTATTAGTAGCATAATAAGTGAATGCGATATCTACACAAAATTTGTAATTAGTAAACATTGAAGCCTAGTTAGATTGTCATCACCATACTTGTAGAGGCACCAGTATGCCTAAACTTTGATTTTGAGCTTGCATTCTCTAGCTCTTTCACAAAACCATCAATCATCTTAAGAAAATCATTCAAGTGTACTTGCTTCCATTCCTTTCAAGAAAAAAACAAGATGCACTAGAATAAGGCCCTGCCTCTTTTCATGATTTCTCTAATTTCTAAGGTTAATCATTATTAGTTACATGACCTTAAATAAGCAGGTCCAAGCACATACAGAAAGAAAAAGCTACTTATAAGTATTTGTCTTTTTATAATATACTTTTAGCCAAACAATAAAATATTATAGCTTATAATATACACATAGTAGTCACAAGCTTACTATGGTTGGTTGATTGCAATACTGGTATACACTAAAATTAATTAAAAATTAGTTTGCTAAAAAATAATGTAATATAGTAAAACAACCAGGTCATATATGTAGTGATCCCTTGATATTATCTTTTATTATATATTAATAATAATATGAAAAAAAATGCATAGTAGAGTGAAAAAATATATATGAAACTAAAAGCAACAAATGTAAACATAATAGGTGCAATATGATGTATGAATGCAAAATGCTGCATGTAAAATGTAGAATTATGCAGTAACAGAATTGGAGGGGTTTGTGTGAAGTTGTATCAAACAAAGTAAAAACATAGAGTAAATAGATAAAAGGAAAACCAATGTAGCAAAACAACCAATTCAAGGAATTTAAAGCTCTAGTTTAAATTAATCATTGATTAATTAGGATTTAATTTTTCTAATTAATTTTTCAACTTTGGATTACTCAAAACCCCTATAATAATCCATGAATCCTAAGCCAAATTACCATCTAATATTTGATCAATTAAGATTAGCATATTAAGCAACTATTATAATCTCTACACTAGATTAAAATTGATTTAATAATAGAATTCAGTTAAATCAAGAAATTAATTTAGAAATCTCTAAGTCAATCCCTTAACCTTTTACCCCTATATGTAAAATTGTGATTTACCAATCACAATTCAACATCAAAATAACAAGAAATTAGAAATCACAAAGATGAACATTAATTATACCAAATCAACATCTAACACAAGTAATTTCAAGAATTTAGTACAAGTAAATAAGGGAAGGCAAAAATTAATTAAAGAAAGTCAACATTACAATTCATATCTTCATAATCTAATATATGAGAGCCTCAAACTCCTTAAATTAACTCTAAATTTAAGCTTCTATTGATGAAGAATAAAAGAGAAACAAGAAGAAGAAGAGAAAAGTTCTAAGTCTGTCTAAAAGTTTAAATATTCTAATAAGTTATCCCTATTTATTTAACCTAATTAAGGTAAAACCCTATTAGACTTGGATTGTATATCTCTTAAGATTATAATAATGGGGCCTTCTTAATTTTTAAAAGCCCAAGCCTATTTTTAACAAGATAGTTAACTCTAATAGTTATATCAGCGAATTCCTACAAGTCTGATTTCTAACTAGCTTAAGTTTATGAAAATAAAGTAATTTGGGTAATTCATAAACATCAAAATTATAGGCTTGCATCTTATGAAAGTTTCAGCATTGGTTTCAAGTTAATTGGACCTCTAAGTTCCAGATACAACCCAAATATAGAGGTAAGCTTAGCTAAGATAGAGACATGATTTCAACTTCTCAACCACATATGACCTCCAAAACGTTTAAATTAGACTTGGGCTAAAACATAAAAGTTATAGATCTCTCTTTAAGCTTTCTAGCAATATAAAGATTGCCTAGTCAAACATTTAGAGTTTAAGATATAACTAAAAATAAAAATAATGTCAAAATCTAGTATTAATTGAATAAATTTATAATATTATAAAATTAACCACAAATTATAAAATAAGATCAATTTTATGAAATTAAGTATGTGTAATCCATTAAGAGATATAAAATAGGTCCATTAAGAGATATAAAATAGGGGAAAGTAAAATATTAAATATTTTTACCATCATTGGTTCAAAAGTAATGCTTTAGCTTTTCAAAGATTTCTAAAGATGATAATGTCAAAACTAAAAAATAAGGTCACTCTAAGAAAGTTCTAATGAGAAGTGAATGCTATTTATCCAAGATTGTAGTTATTGTTGTAAAATCAACTCACCCTCTTAAAGCTGTAGCAAGAGCAACTTTGGGTAGCAATAACTTTCTTATTGTCACTTCTTTGACAATTGCTTGGGCTATGCATAATGTTTAGTTCTAGTTCATCCTCAAGCACTTCACAAAACTAACCATTTAGACAAAAATAAGAGATGTTGGATGAAAATAATAAGTTAAGCAGGACCAAACAAACATAATTTATTTCATTATTTTTTAGAAGGGGAAGAAGAAAGAAATACAACTAAGTTTTTTATTAAAATTAGATTAATTTCTAGGAGTAAATACTTTAAGATAGAGAAACTCTTACCAAACAAATATTATAGAAGTCTAAAACTCCTAAAAACAAGGAGAATAACTAAGAATTTTGTTAATAGTGTTAGCATTTGACATAACACTAAAAAAAACTAAATGAAAGGAAATTACTCGCAAGGAATTTTTCAAAAAGAATATATTTTAATCACTTAAAAAAGAAATTCATAATCTTCTTTAACTCTTTTATCCATATTTTCAAGATACACTTGATGTAAAATATTCAAACAAAGAAGAATAATGATGATCAATGATGCAAGAATTAAAATTAAACACCTTATATCATATTTTGTTAGGTATAAACTTCTTTCCAAATGAATTTCAATCTATGCAAAAGAGTAATTCAAACCTGATGACATGTCATTTATTAGAGGTACAAAATAATCACTAAATTAATAATTGAAATACGGAGTAAAGAAAATTCTAGTAAAAGCACCTTAGCCTTTTATATCACCCTACCTTTCGTCTCTTCCTTAGTGCTAATTGCTAATCTTAAATGTCATGATCTCTACCACACCCATGCCATTTACCTATTTGAAAAATGAAATAGCTACAAAATACATAAAAATGATAGTAGAAACTTACTTTTCTCAATTGCCAACATATTACATTTCAATTTCTCAAAGATCATGATAATGGTAGGAATGGTTAGATTCAAGTAAATTGTAGTTAGAGAACAACATATTGCATATATTTTCCTATACACTTCATATAAGGATTAGTTTATCAGTTTCTATATGATAGACGTTTATCATGGATCCAAACAAGAATTTACAATTGGAGCAATTCTTTCGAATCTAATCCATTTTTAATAGGACTATGATGGAAAAAAGCAAATTAGAACAACCAAAAGAAGAACTCTTTGAACATAAAATAAGTTAATACTAATATAAAAACATCTACTTGATATTCCAATTGATAAAATCTTTTTGAAAATCCAAAATTGTCATAATGAGTTCAGTTACTATGGTGAAATGCCTATTAGTGGACAAGCAATAAGAAAGGCTAGTAATCTATTACAAAGATCCATGTTATATATGGATGCAAATAGATTTGTCAGATCCACAAGACTAGGGGAAGTGTGAAACTACTAAAGTTAGACCTATTAACTAATACTAGATAGCAAGATAAATAGTATTAAAATAAGATCATGTAAAGAATTAAGGGCTTATTCTAAATTCCTCGTGTTCAATGTTTAATTATTCAATATTTTCTTGCTAATTAATAGAACATTACTTTAATTCCATATCATAAGACATGATTGTCAAGTTTAGAATTTTGCCAAAGCCTCAGCCCCCATATAGTCCAATTTCATATCAAATCAAATGCATGTGATATTTAAGAAATGAATAATGCTTGAGAAATATATTTTAATTATAAATCTGGATATTAGTGATGATCTTGTTCCTAATTACTAGAAAGGATTTCCATCTTATGATGAGTAGTTGATATGAACATGTTGTCCATGAGAGGAAAAATGAACGAAGGTGAAGTCCAAGGGAATAAACGACCACTGATTTATTTTCAGCTCCCTAACATGCAGTATGACTAAGGATGTTTAAACATGATAGAAAACAAGGGTGGGTAATCAAAGGCCATTCCTGTGGTTACACAACGACTAATGGATGGCCTCATAATGATGATGTTTTACAATAGAGAAGAATCAGCTCAGGACCTTAATGCATCAAGATTTTGTTTCTACAAGGAAGAGAAAGAATGGAGCAGGGTGGTTTTGTTTAGGACCAATTTGTAATCTAATAACTAGCAAGGGTGGTTTTCTAACAGGTTGTAGCTTGTGACAAATTTGACTATGTCCACATGTTGCAAATCCAATAACTAGATTTATGTTGTACTAGTTTTACCAGAAGGCCATTGTACCAAAGGAACCTCTGCATCATATATTCTTCATTGATTATCAAGGGAAGGGTCTAATCATCATGATATGGAGAAGGAGATCACGGGTGAAGGAAGCCTACAAATCAAGCTCTTTTACTGCCAATGGAAGATAACATATCACACGTGAGAAAATCTAATGGAAAAATAAAAATTAAAAGCATTGTAAAAAAAATATACAAGGCCTAAACACACATCAATAATTGTAAAAGTTTTGGCATTATTTAGGAAAAAAACAAAGTAATAAGTAGTATGAGACACAATTAAACACTATATACTAACTCTACATTAACAAACAAAACCAATGCCAAGTTATAGGGTTTTACTGAACTCATTCTTCGAAGTGAGAATTGCTACTTTTAGATCATCTTAACAACTTCAAAAGAAGCAATTTTTATTCTGGTATCAACATAAAATAATATTATTATATTAACATTTTACTCAAGTTTTCAAGAAATGCTGATATTCTTTAACCTCTACCGGTACTTACCATTTTAAGTTCTAACTAGAAACTAGAATTTGAAGGAGAAAAAAAACTTAAAGTTTAACAACAAAGAAACAAAAGATGGTATGTTAAACTAATATTAAGCATAGTAAACAAATAACAAATATTTACAACCAAAGTTTATACACTACACAATAACATTATAAATAGTAGCAGTTCCAGATACTGTATGGAGGTGATTATAACCACCTCCAAATTGTTTAGCAGCAGTTAAGTTCCTCTAATAAACTTGTTGCCATCTTCAATACAGCAGCAGTTTGATCCAACCACTAGAGATGTCATATTACATACATAGTAGGTTTGACAACTTTACAATAATGTAAGATAGATGTTAAACTTCATTTGCTACAATTGGAGAATAAAGTTACAATAACAAGATAAATATTGTTGTTATCATGATCTTTAAGGGGGAGAAGTTTGTCATAGGCTTTTGATATTACTGACTTATAAGGATGGCCAGCTTATCATCATTCCACCTAACTGCCTTCCAAAGGGAATTTGCTTGACAATAAGTGACAAAGGCCAACATAGTTGTACAATGACAACAAAATGATTGTAAAATAATTATTAAAACATAAGTTGATCTATATCTCAATTAAGGTTGTCATTTTCTTACATTACCTAGCACTTCAACTATTTTTTTTCTATTGCTACATACTACCTAAACCTTTACTACATCAGCACAATGCCAAAATAAAGCTAGTTCATTCAAAACACTATCAGGTTCAACTATAATATCTAAACGAACTCAATGCCTTCCCCACTTCTATATATTCATTACCTTCCAAGGAATGGCTAATAGAAGATAATTCTTCATCTATATTTGTGGCACCATAAAAACCTATGAAATAATATAATTTCCATCTAGAAGCACTAACTAGTATAAAAAAATATTTAGTATATGAAATCATAAATTTAGGGATGATTATGTTATTTCTAATACAATGAGTTTATGTTTAGCCATTAAAAGTGCACCCTTCAAATCCTTCAACCTAATTATGCCCATTGTGTGACATATCCTTCCCAAGCAAGAAAAAAAATTGCACAAGAAGTTAAAAAAATTCATGTTATGGAAAAAAAATTTATGGTACAATTAAATGTTTACCTCATTAAATGATAATCCTCTATCAAATTTTAGCTGGGAAAAGAACCCAAACCTAGTGGTCCTATCTATTTAAGTGCCCATGGTATTATTGACAATAGTAGGTATATGTCAAAGATCCTATTAGAATAAGCATTTACCATCATTCTAGTTTCTCTACACATAATTAATATGTGCTTTACAGTAAAAGCACTTAAATCACTTACGAAATCAAAGTCCTTATGCACTCCTTTTGCTTTTGGATGACTTTGAAGGGAAGAATGACTTTTTCATGTTACGACCCATTTTGATTGTGACCAGCGTAAATCCCGTTATCGATTTTCATAAACCTTAATATTTTTTATTCTTTCTCTCTAATAGAAGTTTTCAAATCCTAGGGAAACTTAAAATTTCTTTAAAATTTTTATGAAAAAATAAGTAAAATCTTCCCCTACTTTTGGATACTTCTCAAAAGTCACATGTCTTATAATACAAAATGTATTTTAATTTCAGATATGATAGCATCATCACACACACACAATATAATATAGTTTCAAACTTCTATACATATAATCAATTCAACAAATCATATAATTTAATAATTCTTTATTTAAATGCTGATTCTAATCCCAAATGTTAAATCTTCCATTCAGGTGGTCTTCAATTTTCCATACATGTGGTATAACTTAAGTAGCTACCTTATCTTGAAAACAATGAAAATAAAATAGAGTGAGTTATAAGAATTCAATAAGCATATATCTACCACTATCTTGCAAGCGATTGGTTTTATATGTAATAATCATAAGTTATTTAGAAACTAAACTAGAGAACATTAGCAAACCTATTATCTTGGAATTACTTAAATATATGCAACTATGCCCTAAAATGCAAGTTCACCTGCACATGGCTTAAACTCTGTATCTCATATCAAAATCTGTAAAGTCTCAACTATCTACTAATACACATCATCCATACTATATTTCACATTACCTATTCCGGGTAGCTAGCACATTCGCAAACAAGTAATATAAGCTCAAACACAAACAAATCACAGACATTCATATTATGTCACATATCTAAATATAGTAAAAACACACACAGCTACTCTTAGGTATCAAGGTCCATTCTATACATATCTCAATTGTTCGTTGGGAATTTCTCATCTGATTCTTAAATCAATCTTTTATTTTTCTCAAATTATTAGTCAAAAATTTTCCATCCAGCTTTTATATCCATTTTATATCCTTTATAATGATTTACTAAGAATCCTTTATCCAGCTTTCATACTATCCATCACCATTCACAATTTTCAATGTCACTATTAGCATGATCCTCAAATAGTAAATATAAGAGAGCTCAAATCCAACATTGTAATTATGTTTAGCATTGTAATACTAAGTCATAGTTTTATCATTGAATAGTATCAAGCACAAAGCAATATAAGCATTCTTATACAATATTATTGAGTTCAATCACAATCCACTAATAATTATTGCCATTATTAAACTTTTGCTATGCATTCTGATCACTTACTAATTGTACCTATTTTATAAGACTAAATTTATGCCTAAGTACAGACATATAAGCATGAATATAAAATTCAACTACTACTAAAGAGATATAATTCATGATATTTAATCATCTTTTATTGAAATAAAAATTAGTAGTAAGATATATAATCACTTGGTGAGATCCACTTATTTCGTTTACCTTGAAGGATCCAAATTCAACTTTACTCTCTTCTTCCTATTTGTAATTTACAAGAATGATTTATGAATAAGTATTCCTTCTAATCATTTCAATTCCAATTTCATATTTATGGCATGCTAGCTATTTAGATCATTAACTTTTTCACTACTCTAATATTATCACATAAGACCAAAATATACTATCACATGGTAATTTGAAATTAAACTTGTACACGTGAAAATACTAGATTCTAATAATAAAATATACTTTAAATATATTATTTCACCATAATAAATTATAAGACTCTTATTTTGCAAGATCATCATTATATATGAATTTACTCATAACACTTGACTTTTAAGACATACAATCATTGCTGAAAATATTATTATATAATATTCTAAAATAATTCCTTTCATGTTAATTAAACTCTATATAACATAAAATTCATATTTTTCTAAGTTATCATTGCTTATTTCAACTTTTCACACAATGGGTTTCTTTGATCCTTGCAGGAATTTGCCATATTCATATAACAAAATATTTTTTTTTTATATTTTAAGCATTCTCTTTTAACATTTTCTAACATAAAGAACATATTTTCCTCATGCTTCATCCAAAGCTTCAAAATATCTATATATAATATAAAAAATCATAATTTCAAAATTATTACCAATAAATCCATAATTTTCATAACTAACCTGATTTACTTCAAAATCTATAAAAATAAGCGTTTCTAGAATCAACTTTAATTATCACAAATATTGGAATATTTTATTTCATTTTATTTGTCTATTTATTTTATTTTATAGAAGGACTTACTGTTGTGAAAGATTGCATAGCTCCAACCGTGCTCCTATCTTTCTTCTCCGTTAGATTATTTTCCTGCAACCATGGTCCGTCATATAAGCTCACAGTGGCAATAGAGAGAGAGAAAGAGAGAGAAACAGATGCAGGCACAAGGATGTGGTGGCACACCAAAAAGAGAGGGAGGAGGAGAGTAGCTCAGCCATGGTCCAGTGTCCTGTTTCACGGCCTCCTCCCCCACCATTGACGACAGCAGCTACTAGCCACAAGAAAAAGAAATCCATGTTGGCTGGAAACCATGTAGAATACATAGTTTCGGTCAGTCACTCAACTACCGATTGCTACTGCTTCTTCGTTCTTTTTCCACGACGGAGGATTGACACCAAATAACGACAGCGAGGTCATGGAACAGTCACGATGGAGACATCTTAAAACAGCCATTTGTGACTAGACGGATTGAAATAAGCAGCAACGGCAGCAAAAGATAGAGAGAACAGAAGAAAGAGTGAGGCGGTGCTGAAAAAATAAGGGTGAGAGAAAGTCTAGAACGTGCAGAAGAAAGGAGCTAGAAAATGATAAAAAGAGAACTGAGAGGGAGTGTGACGACAATATCAAGAAAAGAACTGGTTTTCTTAAAGAAAAAAAAAAGAGTAGCACCGACTTGAATAAAAGAAAAAAGAGAAAAGCGTACTGTTGTACCGTGTACCGGAGGTTCGAAAAAGAGAGAGAATAATTTAAGAAATGAGGGACCACCAACAGAGTTTTTCTAAAAGAAAAAAATAAAGATATGATTACACTTGTTAAAATGGGCTAATACAATTTAAGTAGGTAAATTCAACAAATAAAAATTATATATTAGGCCAGTTTCAGATCGGGTTATTTTTTCACTAGATCGGGTTTAGATCGGTTTGCTATAATACTAATTCCAGTCCTAATTCCAGGTTGATATTTATTAGGCAGGTTTTTATAATCCATTATATTTTATTATTATTATCATATTAATTTTTTATTTATTATTAATTTTATATCATTAATTAATTAAAATCTATTATTATTTATTAAATATAATTATATATTATTATAACTTAAAATTTTATTATATATAACAATGAGTCATATATATTTAATAAAATAAATATATATTATTAAGATTCAATAAATGAGTGAATTTATATTTAATAATATATACATTTAATAAAATAATTTGAATTTTATATTAAACAAGAATTTTATATTATGTATTTATTTTATTTAATAAAATAAATATATATTATTAAATATATATTGATCAATGCTAAAGTATTATATAAAAATAAATATATTTAATAATTTATATATTATCAAATATATATAAATAAATAATTATTTATTTAATAATAAAAATAGATAATAATGTATTATATTATATATATGTATATAATATATTTAAAATTAATACCAAAATTATTTATTTAAAATTTTTAGATAATTTAAAACTTTAATATTAAAGTATTAATTTAAATTTTAATATAATTATTTATTTTGATAAATTTATATAATATATATTAAAAATATTAAATATATAAATTTATTAATTTTAATATTAAAAATTATTTAATATTACTCATATATATAATTTTAATATTATATATATTAAAGTTTAATTTTTAATATATCAAAATTATTATTTTAATATCTATATAAAAATTAAATATGTAATAATAAATTAATTATTTATTATTTGTTACTATTATCAGGCTAGCGGGCTAATCTAATAACCCCACGAGTTAACACTTATCAGTCTCAGTCCTTTACCAGATCCGGCTAACCAGTCCCAATCCTTTATCAAGTCAGGCCATTGTTATCGTTTTTCATACTAGTCCCAGTTCCAATCCCAGACTAGGTAAAATTATATCAGTCCCAGACCAACCCGTTAAACTCAACCTATTTTGACATTTCTAGATATGATAATCGACAAGAAAGAATGTTGCAGCAAGGAAAGAGAAAAAAAAGATTAAAGTGGAGCTATGAAAAATGATTCTATACTTCACTCACCACTTGAACTTGTCTCTAATAATTTATCTTTACCCTTCATTTGAAACTTAAGTACATCTTGACCCATAGTTCATTTCAACAACTCATTTTCTTTTTTTTAAATTAATTTTATAAAATTTTATACTCCTTATTATTTCCAAATTTACAAGAAAATCCTTATAAAAATGTTTAAACAAACCTCGAATCAAGAATGGCCACATATAAAAATAAATAACCATAAATTTTTTTCAAATCTTATTATTATTATTATTATTATCATTTTAAGATTTTTAGAAATTTTTGGAGGAGAAATTTAAAATTACTATTAACTAAAATAAAAAATTATTCACAAACATTGAAATTTATAATACTTGTAAATATTAAATTGAGGTATGACACTTTAATAGTGGCTGAAGAGGGTTATGTCATAATGAAAGGATAGGTCCTCCTATTATAACCCTTAATGTTACAATGACCATACTATCTTTTCCTTTTTTCTCTATCACTTGGTCTTATAGGTCTTCCCTTCGTGTGACCAACAATAGGATCACAAACAATAGTTCTATCACTTTGATTTGTCTTATACACCTTATTGTGTTGACAAGCCTCTAATGTCAAAATTTTTATAGAAACATCATCTCTAACTTTAGCATAGTTAACATTATCTTAAATAGCTAGATAGCACATCCAATTGCATGTAAAGCTCAATGCCCCATAGTGCAATATTCTTAAAGTATCACCATTTTCCTCCATTACTAGGAACTCAAGAACTTAACTTTTTGCATCCTTTATCCATCCCCTTAAAATTCAACCCATTGGAATCTCATTCAAATGTTCATGTTTCATGGTGAACATTATGTGGCAACAAGGGATGTCACAATGCTTATACTTACAATAAGTGCAAGTTAATATTTTGTCCAAAGTGTTAAATGTCACCTCCCACATACAGGTGCACTGTATAAACATCCCTATCTTACAAAATACAGTGTTTAGTAATTGATTTTATGTTCCAAAATGCAATTAACAAATTTCATAACTTCTTTATGGAAGATTGAGTATGCCTTTGAAGTATATATTAATGAAGCATATTTCACTATACAACCTAAAGGAGGATAAGTAACATGTTCTTCATATTGATTCTTGAAATCTACCATTGACTAATTATTCTTAAACTCCAAAAGCCTACGCTCATAATGATGTAAGAAATCAATCAATGTATCATGAGAGTTAACAAATGAACCAATAAAACCATTTATAGATTCACACTTTGAAATGGTCCTTATGCTTGTAAAAAAGTCTTCACCTCAAGTATAGCCCATAATTTTTTTCTTTTTATACATCCATTACTACCACTCATTTTCATGCAAGTTAAATTCCTTAACAAGTTAATCACATTTCTTCAAATTGATTTTCATCAGTGTTAGTATAAATACAATCAAACAATTTAGATTGAATGGTTGAATTTGGAAGGTTACTTATTGCATTCCTCTCTATATGCCATGAATACAAATAATAAGTATCATTAAAAAAATACTTTGATGGCTTTCCTCATTACTATATCCCCATTAGTTATAATAGCATGAGGCATATTAGAGCTCATTGCCTTATTAAATGCTTCCAATAACCGCTTATATGTTACCTTGGTCTCATCGACAAGTAATGCAGTTGCAAAAATTGTATTCACCCCATGGTGATTAAGCCTAGAAAAAACCACTAATGGATTATTATACTTATTTTTCCTATAAGTTGTATTAAAACACAACAAATCAAAAAAATAAAAGTAGTTTTGTTTACATTGACCATTAGTCGAAATAAATTTTCTAACTTATTATTATATAATAAATGACATTGGATGTTTATCAACCTTTCCTTGAAGATAGCACAATGCTGCAACTGCATCTCTATCTACAATTCTTGAATGTCGATCTTTATCAAAGTAACTATACAAATACCTTCATATAAAACCAACGTTTCCATACCCACAGCTTGTCTGACCATGTAGCCTATTATATGGGCAATTATTATCCTACAAGCATGCATGCTATTTATTTATGCAATGCCAGCCTTTGTCATAGACCAGTGTGATCTAATGGGATGGGTATACTTTGAAACCACTATCTTATGACCTTTTTGTTGTTTAACAAATTTTGTAACATGGAACTTCATTGTCTGATTATCTTGATGAACATAGAATTGAGCCACAAATCCAAATCTAGTAAAGGGTTTATGCATCCTTTTTCTATCAATTTTATTTAAGTGTATATCTAGTCGATATCCTACAAAACTATAAAGCCAACTACGACTAACAATTTCTTTTTTAGCATTATCACCTAGGTGCAATATCTTAAGTTAAAATTTTAAGTTTTATAAATTTTGAAACTTATGGATAATTATTTATTTATTGAATTAATATTTAGTTTTAAATTTATTTTCTTATTTAAGATTTTGAAATATTAAAAAATGATACATATAATAATATTTAGAATTTATTTATTTTTATACGATCATTATTGATATAAGATTTAGCTAAAATCAATTTTTACAAGGAATGGAGTAATTTGTTATATTTAATAAATTAATTTTTTAGAATTATTGAAGTTTAAAATAGCTTTATTTTTTTAAATAGTTGTTATTAATTTAATTTAAGGCTTGTCAAAATATTTTCTATAAGGGTTTCCTTGCAAATTGGAAATAGTTGTAGGATAGAGATTTATAAAAGAAATTACTTGTATTTAATAAATATTTTTTGAAAATTATAGGAGATTAAAATATTTATTTTAGAATTCTCAAATTAATATTTGTATATTAAGGGAAGACTAGAATAATCAAGTTAAGATTTGAAGTAAAATTAGTTTTATAAAAAAAGGGCTTTAGTATAATACATGAACAACTAGGTCGTACTTAGATATTAAGAAGGAAGGCTGAAATTTAGGGAGGAAAAAGCTTATCATGAGATAAAAAAACATGGTAACAAAACCCTTACCTACCCATCTTATTGTTAGGTTTTGGATTAACGTATGCAGAGGAATTTTAAAATTTTGATCCAAATCTTACTCAGGATCCATGCAAAAGGGGCATAAATCAGTATTAGGATTTTACTTTATTTGTGCTCGTATTCTTTTTGAACAAATTCTTGAGAGAACGGATGAATCAAACATCAGCCAAAGGTACAATGTCTCTATGATATCCACACAAAGTGAACAATGACTTCTCCCTCCACGAAACTGCTAGGATTCGCCTCTCTTTTTACGATTAGGCTTAATGCATTTTTCTTGGGTGAGTTAGGGTTAAATGGTAGCTCATGTGTATTAGGTGCTACCTTCAAATTCCTTTTTATAGACCTAATGCATTCTACATTCCTAATCCTACTAGGATAATGCTTCTACAAACCTAATCTCATTTAACAACTATCACCTTATCCTTATCATAGAGAGAGTGAGGAGATATAGAACTTATCTATTAATTATCTAATATTAAATAATAACATTATCTCATAATATGATTATCTAATATTAAATTGGCATATAATTATCTAATATCTAATAACATAATTATCTGATATTACTTTAATATCAAATAATATCACATAATATATTACATATATATTATGTGAATAAATATATTATTATCTTAATAATATATATGCACGAAAATAAGTCCAATTAATTAAATTTTAGTCTAACTAAAATTTAATTAATTATTATTTTATTCCTACTCCTTTTGCGTGATCCTGTAGGTTCTTACTATGTTGATAATGACTCATTTTGAGCCATAAATAATGAGCAGTATCTAGCAATACATCATTATCACTCAAGTAGTAAGAATATATGTGATTTGATATCTACCTAATATATAATCAACTCTTTACATCATAATTCCTTTTGTAACAATATCCAAATCGAATTGGAGGCATGGAGTGTGTTATCCTCGTCAATGTTTAATTTATATTTCTTGATACTAAGTGGACTTAAAATAAATGAACAATATCACATATTAATCCAATTGAGCATGGTCATGCATTTCTAAGTCTCACTCAATCAAAAGGCCCAAGGATATCTCTGTTTTATACAAGAGTAACAAAATCTCATCTACATCACTCACTTCCCTCTGCATGATTCGTGACACACCTAATCAATGCCTTACTTATCATCTCGATTAAAGGTGACATAGGACAACATCAAAGTGAGTAACTCCTCATATAGGGAACCGTATTAACTTCAAGTTAAAGAACTATATGCATTTGTAATCATATGAGAATAACTAATGACACATCTATCCATATAGTATTCTCATAGTGGGTTAGTCTAGTACATTATTCACTAACAATGTACTCATGTATTGACTTGATATCACATATCCATGATTCATAATTATCAGTCACTATACATGCTAGTTTCGATATATTATTACTATCCTTTTCGTAATAATACTTAACTTGGGGCATCTTAGGAATAGTAAAGCTATTTCAAAGACAATTATTATATTTAAGTTATAATTGCGCAGAGTAATAAAATATGAAACAAAAATATAATAATTTGAATTGCCTAAAATAAAACATAATACATTGTGCATTTATTACAATCATCTCTATGATTGACTCCTAGACATATACCGACACTTATTTTTTTCCTTTTCCCTTTTTAAAAACTTCACCTGGGCTTCCTCTTTTTCTACACACTCCACTCTATGCCTTCTTCTTCTCTTTTTCTCTTTCTTTCCTCTCAGGTTCTTATTCAACGTGTGTCTGCTCAAGTATGGCATTGCTCTTTGCTAGCCCTGTTCCATCGGACATCCCTTTCTTTTATTTGCTTTAATCAACTATGAAATTTGTGAGATTGGGGTCAGATTCTACTAGAAAATAGAAGCTGTGTGTCTAATTAGATATCGACATCTAACATCTTTCTCTAACCACCGTGCTCCACCACGTGTCAGGGTTTTGCTTCCTCATGAACTGGGGAGCTCCATGGCATAAGGAGCTACAAATTGGAGCTTGAATAGAGATGTCAAGCCTCTACATTTTTCTAGTAAGGGTAGCACTAATTTTACTAATTTTTTGTGTTAACGATCTTCTAAAGTGTTGGTAAGCCATTCTAAACATTAAAGTCTTTACACTTTATTAGATAGAGCTAGATCAAAAAGAAACCTATTTTCAATTTGTTTAAAACATCTTATAAGATTTATGAAAAATATAACTTTCATACTATAAGGTGTTAAAAAAGGATATATATAGGGTCTTTCAAAAGTAATAGCTCTAAATGTTATTGCGTGTTTGATACTATTTTAGAAAATCCATTTATGTGAATAATACACATGATGTATATATATATATATATATATATATATATATATATATATATATATATATATACATCATGTGTATTATTCACATAAATGGATTTTCTAAAATAGTATCAAACACGCAATATATATATGAAAAATAATATTTCATGTTGTGAAATGCTAAAATGGAAGATTTAAGTATAAATGGAATATTTTATACTATCATTACGGTAAATTCATTCATGGTTCAAAGAAATCCATTTTTATGCATATATGAGATAAGTGCTAACTGTTTAGAAGAATACTATTTTTTATTGTAAAATATCTAATTGACATAAGCAGAATTATTTTAGAGTATTATATAATAATGTTCTCAATAATAGTTATATATTTTAGAAAAATTCTTTCTTACAAGTATTTTGAGATAGATGATGATACAAAAGAAGAATATGATTTTTATATTGTAAAACACTAGAAAGACATGAATATGCCTTTCTCACAATATAAAGTTTTAATATATGCATATATTTTTAGGTCTGGCTCAAAAACTCTCATTTTCCAATTTATTTAAAGAATTGATATGATACTAATAAAATAGTAATATAAGAGTCTAAAATACTAAATTACTATACTTATAATATATTTGTCTCATAGAAGTTAATATCTTGGTGTTTGAAGTTGATCCAAGCAAATCTTAAAATTATGGTGTTTAAACATGTAAACCTATGTTAAGAAATACTAGAAGTTGATCATTAGAACATAATCATAATATGATTTAGAATTGAGTTTATAATACTTGGAAAGAGAAATAAATAGTATCCTTGGATTCATAATATTATTATTATACATGGTAAATCAAAAGGATAAAAGGAAGATAAGGATTAACTACTCTAAGCTTCTATAATGGATGCATCCCATTAGATGAGTATATATTTCACCATATTCTAATGTTTAATAAAAGATAGTTTAAATATTATGGACTGTATTCTTCTTTTTGATAGTACATCTCTCCTACTAATGCATATATTTTTGTATAAAGTCAATTTTATGGAATAATAATAATTAGCTATTTAAATGAAAGTTAATATATCACAATGCATAGTAAAAGCATGATAGTGATGTTTTTACCTAATGATGAATTGTAATTGAGTTTCTATACATGCAAGTGAATATAACAACATTAATATACATATTATGCTATGCTTGATATTGTTTTGTCATGAATTAGTGATCTTCTATTGAAAGCCTTACTAATAAACATGATATGAGAGCTAAGCTCTCCTGTGCTTACTATTTATGGATCACACCAATAATGGCATTGGAAATTATGAATGGTGATAGATAATGTGAAAATTGGATGGAGAATTCTTGACAAACAATTGTGAAGAATATAAGTATGATCCAAAAGCCAGATGGGAAATTCCTAATAAATAATTTGTGAAAGATATGAAATTAACTTAGCAGTCTAGATATGGACGCATGTTTGCTTTCTATGAATGATTATGAGATATTAGAACTCTGCTCATGTTTGGACATCATTAATTGACATGTTTGCAAAGGCTCGATGTAATTGTGATGATTCATCTGTATTTAAGCCCTAATGATTATTTGTTATTGTGATGTCTATCTAGAATGAGTTATATAAGATATGATAGTGATGGTATATATAATTAGATAGGTGATAGCTTTGTAAATTATGATATGAGGTACAGAGTTAAGTTATATACAAGAGAACTTTTATTTCGAGGCATGGTTTTATATGTTGCAGAAATCTAGGAAAAATGAGTTTGTTAATATTTTAATATTAGTACATAATTAATTTATGGACATTAATTACAAAATTGATTTCTTAGAAACAGTGGTAGATGTATGCTTACTAAGTTCTCATAACCCATTCCATTGTATCTTCAATATTTTTAGGTCGTAGTGAGCATATTTGAACTAAATGCATTTCGAGATTCAAGACCACCTTACTAAAGTAATTTGATAGTTGAGATTAGAATTAACATTCGAATTGTGATTGTTGAATCATATGTTGAATTGATTATATGTAAATAAGTTTGAAATTGTATTATAGAATAAGTATGTTTGATGCTGTCATATCTAAGAAATTAATAGGTGTTGTATTTTTAGGTATGTGGCCCTCAAGAAGCATTTAGAAATAGGGGAGACTCTATTTATTTTTTTATAAAATTTTAAAATAATTTTTGAGTTCCCCTAGAAATTTGGAAATATCCATTAGATAGTTAGAGTAAAAAGTGTTAAGGCTTATGGAAATCGATATCTAGATCCATGCCAATCAGTCTGAATTAGGTCATAATAGAGATGACATTAGAGCCTAGTTTAGGTTCTTTATGGTGAATGGGTTAGAGTGATTCAACTATCAAATGTGAGTAAGTAAGTTAGATACATTATAAAGCGTATCTTTGAATATCTCCATAGATTTCTGTTATATGCTTAGCCATTATTTGTTAACTAGTTGAATCTCTACATAATTTATCTTATAGGATGAACTATTCTTTGATGAATTGTCCTTGATTTGGAAGTTGAAAGTGTGTTATCGATTAAATTATAAAGAATGAATTATTTAAATTATGTGAAATAAGTAAGTTGAATCTAAAATGAATGGTTAAAAATGTATGAGATGAATGGTTCAAATTATGTGAAATGAAATTAAGTTGTGATTTGTGATTTATGTTATGTGAAATGGATGGTTTGAATAGCAAGGACTAAGTATGAGCTGTAATTTGTGATTAATGTTAACAAGTGTGACATTCCTTCTTTGCAGTTTAGAAAATAAATATGCTCAGTACTATGTGATGAATTATGTAATTCATAGATGCTGAATGGTTGATAAAACGAGAATGGCAGAATTTATTAATAAAACCCTTATGGTATAGTTGATGTTTTGACCATACCCTATAATATGTGATCATAAGATGAATAGTTGATGGCTATGGTGTCCCCTCATGGTGATGCGATGCATGTGGTGTCCTATCATTGATCACTAGTATATAAGATAATGAAAATAATTATTATTGCCTATAATGGCCATTACAAGAATGAACACTCATCTTGTATTTGATTTGTAATTAGGGGAGATATACATCTACTGCAAAGGAGGAGATAAGTGATTAGTAGTGGAAAAAAAAGGTTAGTGGCCTCAAGCCTAGGGTGGTAGGGGATAAGGTTAGACCAAAGATATAAGAAAATATCCTAGATATCAATTATGGCCATTTAATTAATTTTATTAAAAGTTGTTATATCCATTCTCTACATTGCGATGTATTATTTTTTAATATTGATATATGATTGACCTTGGATGATTCTATTTGATGTGATGTGATTATCATGTTCCAATGGGAATGATTATCAAATATTCTAAAATATGTTCATATGTAAAATGATTTGGTTAGATTAATTTTAATTTTCTAAGTTATTAGTTGTATCTTTATTCAAGAAAACAAGATTTCCTTTATCATCTTGAGGGATGTACAACTTTGTGTTGCAATAATTATACACATCAAGCCAAAAAGTTATTATTCCTTTTTATAATTAATATTGGTCAAGAGTTAAAAAGTTTTGCATATAGAGAATTTTTTAATGTATAATATATTTTTACTCCACCATAATATGCATATAGGTGATCTTGAAAAATGATAGAGAATAAAAGTTCATATGTGAAATTATATTCCTACAATTAGAGGGAAAAATATGTAGTTGTAGAAGAAATATGATATATAATTATCTTGATCCTCACATAAAATGATATGGACTAAAAGTTTATAAGATGATTGATTTATAAAGTATAGAAAATTGTCAAATATATTATTGACTAAAAAAGAATGAATAAAAAATGTTAGTTGTAAATGCTCCTTAATGCCTAAGTACGATAATCTATTTTTCAATAACAATTAATTTTTGAACATACATGAAGTATGATAAACTTATTCGTTAGAAATATAAATATCCTTAAAATGAAGAAGGAACAAATGAATAACGTTATTAAGGAATTAAATATTTTTCAAGAAAGTTGAAGCATAATTAAAGAAAAACCTTTGGAAGAAATTTAGGCTATTAAAATTTATGAAAATTTAGATATCTTAAATGATTATATTTTCAATGAGAAAGATGGAATTAAAAAGGAAATAGTTATCAGCCAAGTTTACTCTTATATAGTGTAGTGCTCAAAATTATTAAAAACAGTAATTAGTGAGGATCTTGGAACTATAGAATGATGATTATTGGCCAAAACAGAAATAAAGATGTAATTCAAATAGAAATGCAAAATTTAAATTTAGTACAAAATGAAGAAACACTCAGAAAGATGTGAAGCTATTTAGGTACAATTGTATAGTTGTACCAAGAAAATTAGCAAATTAAGTCACAAAGAGAAAGTACAATTTGTAATACAAGGATATTCGCAAAGATTGTTATTAGCTATGAGAAATATTTATTTTCATATAGTGGATACAATTTTTCTAGCAATATATCAAAAATTTGATATGTTTGATGAATTTAATTATATTATATTTCACGTATAACAATTAATAATGATATTATACTCTCTGAAGGATTTTAAATGCTTAAAGTATGTAATTTAAATGTTTAAGAAATATATTCAATTTATTTACAAAGATCTTTGTATGGATTTAGGAAGAATATGTTAAAATCATCTTAGTGAATATTTGTTAAACATATATAATTCCTTGTGTTGTTAACTAAATATGAATTATTACATATATTGATAATTTAAATATTATTGTAACTCATGAAAACCTTTCAAATGCGGCAAAATATTTGAAAAATGAAGTTTGAGATAAAAAAATTTTAAAATTGAATTTTATCTTGTTTGAAGACCAAGCATTTAAATAATGAAATATTTGTTCATTAATCAAAATAGAAAAAACCTTTTATATAGATAAATCACATCTATTGAGTATCCTAATTATTATTTAGTCACTAGGTTATAAAGATCCAATTCAAACTCCAAATAATAATGAAAAATTTCATAGTCTCAAAGTACCATATCTTAGTGCAATTAGTGCACTAATGTATCTTACTAATTACATATATCTCAATATAACTTTTTGGAAAGTTTATTAGTAAAATATAGTTCTTTTTTTTACTAAAATATAATAGAATAAAACTAAATATATTTTTAATATCTTTGTAGAATAATTGATATGATATTATATTATTTATATGAATTTTAAGTCATAACTATTTAGTTATGCAAATGTAAGATATTTGTTTCATATAAAGTTTAATTTCATTAAAACTATTTGTTCACATATGATGATGCATCTTTGTCATACCTTTTGATATATGTTATGAATTTTAAGAAAGAAATTTCAACAAAAATCTATATAAAGATGATGTTACGTGCAAAAACTCAATTGGAAGGAAAATTTATCAAATGGGATAGCTATTTCTTATGCTTACAAAAGCTTATTTAACTTGTCCCTAACTGAATTACTAGCAAAAGACATTGACTTAGATCTTCAATAATATTTTTTATAGAAGGAGTTAAATTCATGCTGCATTCTTTTTTCTTTGACCATGGTTTTTCCTATTGGATTTTCCTAGTAAGATTTTTAATAAGGTTGATTATTTATTAAAAGTATAATATGCTTTTCTTCTTTTGTTGAGATTTTTTTTTCATTAGGTTTTTTTAATAGAGGTTTTAATGAGGTATATTCTTTATTAAATGGACATCCAAGGTGGATTATTATAAATATTTATTTATATAGATGTTTATATCCTTAATTTATCAATTTATTAGTTAGTTATTGTAATTGGAATTTACTTAACTCTAATTATAATTAATTTATAATAAGTACCAATTAGTGATACTAATCAATAAGTTTCTTGGTCCATGTATATAGATATCATATGAATGATTCTATTTATTCATGAATGAGAGAATCTCCTTTTTTTATATTATTCTATTTTCTTCATCTATTTCTTTGTTATTCTACTTTTATTTTCATAATAGTTGTTTATTCCATAATATTTGTGAGTTAATTAATTTTTGTTAGCTTAAAAAAATTTTCATCTTCAATAAAAAAATTATTTTCATTTTTATAGAAAAAATTCAACTCATTATCATTGCATTAACTAGCCTTTTCACACATGCTCCTATATGTGTTTAAGGTGACGTTTGGTTCACGAAATGTTTTTAATATTCCTGAGAATATTTTAAGGGAATATCATATTTTCATGTTTGGTTCAAGGTTTAAAAAAATAATTGGGAATGTCACATTCCCTGGAATCTTTTTAGCTTAATATTCCTCCAAAATTTTTCCATAAGGAGAGGTGGGTATCTCAGATTCCTATGGAATGGAAATGTAATATTAAAATATTTTTAGAAAAAATTATAGTGAACTAAATATAAGAATATTACATCCATATTAATCAAATTCCCAAGAATCACATTTTCATGAATGTACACTTTTTTGATAATATAAGATTCCATGAACCAAATGTCACCTAAAGGCTTTTTTTATTTAATTTAAAAATATTTTTTAACTTTATCATTTATTATTATATCCAAATTACATTCAATATATTTATTTTATCTTTCTTTTCAAACCACAATTTTGTAAAAAAAAATCACTTTGTTTCTCTCTCTTTTTTTATTATGTGTGTTATTTATTAGCTTTATTTATATAAAACCACTTAATATCATAATTTATCCCTAATTTTAATTTTCATAAATTAGATTTATATTTATTATAAATGTATTTTCTCATTTCTTATTGCATGAAATTTTATCTATAAATTTTTTTGGTAAAAAAATTGTGACTATAATTTAAATGTATGTGACTATCATTTTAAATTATATTTAAATATATAATTAAATATATGATTAATTTATAATCTACACTAATATAAAAGGAATTGGTAGGTTTTAGACTTCACTTTTTTTCTCAAAAAAAATAGATATAAATTCATATATTTAATAGACAAAAGTGCTATAAAATAATTTTGACTTATTTTAAATAAAATAAGTACCCACTAAATTAGAAGTAATAGTAGTTACTCTAAATAAATATAAAAATTACTTTTACATGTATTTTACTATTAAAAATAATAATTTAAATGATAGTAGAAATCACTTAAATATCTATATTAATATAAAGGAGATTGGTGGGTATTAAACTTCACTTTTCTTTTCCCTAAAAAATCAAACATAAATTACATATATTTAGTAGATAAAAAGATTATACGGTAATTTTTAATTATTTTAGTAAAATAACTACCAACTAAATAAGAAGTAATGAGTAATTACACTATTTAAATATATAAATTAGTTTTATATATAATTTAGTATTAAAAATAATAATTGAATCGATAACAAAAATTCACTTAAATAGTAATAGAAAATAAATAAAATTAATACAATATTTAGAAAATTGAATTTAACTAGAAGTATAAGAAGTTTGCTTTGATCTTACTTCTTAATTCTAGAACTAATTAATGTTTTATAGAATTATTTTTTAAAATATTATAATTTTTAAATTTATTTTCTATTTATTCTAATATTTTTTTGATAAATATTAGAAAAAAATGGAAAGATGAAGGGTTTTTAAAATATTTAGAAATAGAAATTCAATTCATTTATCTAAATTATATACATTAATTGAGTTTTTTTTTATGATTTTACAAATCACATATTTCTTCTACTTCTCTTATCAATTTAGTTTCATGGCTTTCTTTTTTCTCCTATCCATTCTTGTTATTTATGATTTAGACAACACTAGTTAGTATTTATATAATATAATATATGTTTATTTTATTATAAAAATATTTTAAATAATAGGATAATTATATTCAATTGAATTTATTGATAATTTATTTTATTTTTAATGCTTATTACTTTACAATTAATGTAATATTTTTAATCATTTTATTTTTCTCAATTACATATTATTATTAACATTAAATTATTGTTAAAGAAATTAATAATTACTAGATTTAATTCTTAAATGGATTATTTTTTCCATAGAAGTGATTATCTAATATAAGATAATATTATATACCATATTTTAAGTTCAAATAGACACTATTATTTTATTAAAATTGAAAATATGATAAATAAAATAAATGTAATCAAATTTTTTATGATGTCAGTTAATTTTTTTAATGATAAAAAAAATCTCAATAATCAACAACAAATGTGAAATAATTATTTTATTATCAAATATTATTATTATCTTCATAATTATTAAATATATAAATAAAATTTAAATATTAAAACACAATATTAAATAAAATAGTAATAATTTTATTTAATTTATTATATTTAATGATTCAATCAAATAATCATTATCATTCTATTATAATTATTTGTTAATAAGTTTATAAAATTAGTTGACATCATCAAAAAAATTTATTACATTTTATTTTATTTATTATATTTTCATATTTATTAAAATAATAGTGTCTATTTGAATTTAAAGTGTGATATATAATATTATCTTATATCAGACAATCACTTCCAAGAAAAAAGATAATTTATTTAAGAATTAAATATGATAGTTATTATTTTCTTTAATAATAATTTAATGTTAATATTAATATGTAACTAAGCGAACAAAATGGACAGAAATATTGTTTTAACCGTAAAGTAATGAGAGTTAGAAATAGAATAAGTTGTCAATAAATTCAATTAAATATAATTATTATCTTATTTAAAATATTTTTATAATAAAAGAAACATGTATTATATTAAATACTACTCAAAGTTGTCCGAACCATAAATAACAGGAATGGACAGGAGAAAAAAAGAAAGGCTTGAAACTGAGTTGAAAAAAGAAATAGGAAGCAATGTGATTTGTAAAATCATAACCTCAATTAATAGATATAATTTGAAATGTATATTGTGGATATTGATATTAGGAAAATATGAACAAAATTTAAATATGTGAATTTAATTTTTATTTTTAAATGTTTTTATTACCAATAGAATATGTGATTTATTCATTAATTTATACTTTTTTATATTAAAGATTTAATTTATTTAAAATATTTTTATAATAAAAATAACATATATTATATCATATCTACATTATTTAGTGACTAACCTTTTCAAATGTGTTCTTGCATGTGTCTATGGGGTTTTTTTTTTTTTAATTTAAGCAATTAAAAATAAAAATGTACTTGCTAGCACTTGAATGGACTTAAGTTGGTGAAAAAATGGTATACTATATTTAGTAGTACTTAGGTGATTTTAAATTTTAACTTTTATTAATTAATATCTTTAAATATTAATTAATACAAAACTTGTATTTGCTTGAATAATTTTAAATATAAAGAATGATTTAACCGTTTTTTTAATTATAAATTAAAATGATTAAAATTTTATGTAAATAGTCTTCCTTAAGCTTATGATAGATGAATGAAAGTTTTTTGAAAAATAAAAATTGAGATAGGATAATACGTAAAAGAGTGATGAAGTGGGCTATACTAGAAAGAGAAAAAAGTGGTAATAAATGGTAGAGAAAGAAGTAATATTTGAAAATTGAAAATATAGGAGAATGAGAAGGAAATTAGTTAATGGGTGGTTTTTAAAAATTATATTAAAATTTGAAAAGTTAATAATTGAATTAAATTTACAAAATTATCATTCATTCGGAACTTATAAATATAGGTTATTTTAGAAATAGAAAAATGGAGTTCATCCCTTTCCAATTCTCTTTCTATTAGTACATATATTAGCATTCGAATTGTAAATAACAAAAATAATATTTCAGTTATAAACCTTTGATGAAATCTCATTTTATGTATATTTAATTTAATTTGAAACATTACACTTCAAAATTCATATAAAGAAAATAATGATAAAAATTAAACAAATTTGATTTTAATTTTAAATATTTTTATTAAAAATAAAACATATAATTAATTGATTTAATCAATATATACCCTCTATATTAAATCTTTAGCCTACTTGAAATATTTTTATAATAAAGAAATAATTTGTTGAAGCAACTTCATTTCAAAGAGTAATATGCTATAGGGAATTAGTAAATGAAAGGATAACGCCACTCTTTTTATATAAGAGAGTGATATTCACTCCAAATTATTGAAATAGATTTGAGTTTGCAAACAAGTTCACAAGTTTATAAAAAATATAAATTAGAATCCATAAAATACAAATCCATTTAAATGCAAATTCATTGTGGTCCAAATCATCGGGTTTGCATTTCTTGCAAATTAGAGCAAATTGTATGGTCTGCGAATAAGACCGTATTTTTTATTTATATTTTATTTTTAAATTAAGCTAACAAATTACTCAAATTTTCATTCAACTAATTTAATACCTAATTCCAAACTCAATTCAATATAAATAAATTATTTTTATGTTAATAATTTTATTTTTAAATTAACAATTTCAAAATTAATAAATTTTTATTATAGTTTATTTAATTTTGAATTATTGATGTAAATTAAAAATATATTTAATATGTAATTTTTAAATTTATAATTATTATTTTAAACTTAAAATTATTTTAAAATTCTTTAAATTATATTTAAAAAAAGAAAAAATCCACTAACTTGATCAGCGAGTCCATGATTCACAAATATTAGGATTTAAATTTTCATTTAGAAAATTTGCAATTTTCACAAATCAAACGTAATTTGATTCATGTATGACTATTTCATAAATGGACCGGATAGATTCATTTAACAGCTTTATATGCACTTAAATACCATAAGAATCACTTAATATAAAAATAATAATATTACAATTATTATAATATTATAAAAAATTTAAAATTAATATAACAACAATAATAAACATTCATGCAAATGCACGAGGATTTATGCTATTTTATATTATAATAAATTCATAATGAAATAATTTTTTTAAAAAAAATATATATTTTCAATACCGTTGTATATTCCTTAATTTGGACACCATCTACAGTCTTATCGTACGAATGTATCATTCATTAACCTACGCTTTGTATTGTCTGGATGGGTTATTTCATAATCAATTTGTCCCTTTCCATTTTAACTAACCTGTAAAAACGGGCTAACCAACTCTACCGGGCTAACTCAATGGGCAAAAATTATACATCAAGTCAGTTTCAGGTCGGGTTACTTTTTCACCAAGTCGAGCCTAGATTGGATTGCTACAGCCACAGTCTTAGTCCCAGTCCCAAATTGACATTTACCAGGCAGATTCAGGTGGGTTTTTATAACATGTTATATTTTATTATTATTATTATTATCATCATCATATTATTTATTTATTTATTATTAATTTAATATAATTAATTATTATATATTTTTATATATAAATAAATAATTATATAAATAATATATTAACAAAAATAATTATAATAATTTATATACAAAGATAAAAAGTAAATAATAATGTATTATATTTTATATAAGTATATAATATATTTAAAATTAATATAAAAAATAGTTATTTAAATAATTTAAAATTTTAATATTAAAGTATTAATTTAAATTTTAATATAATTATTTATTTTGAGAAAATTATATAATATATATTGACAATATTAAAAATATAAATTTATTAATTTTAATGTTAAATATTATTTAATATTACTAATATACATAATTTTAATATTATATATATTAAAGCATAATTTTAATATACAAAAATTATTATTTTAACATCTATATAAAAATTAAATATATAATAATAATTTAATTATTTTATTTATATTATAATATCAAAATTATTTATTTTATATTATATATTTATTCTATTTAATAAAATAAATATATTATTAAATATATATTGATCAAGTCCAAAGTATTATATGTAAAAATAAATATATTTAATAATTTATATATTATCAAATATATAAAAATAATATATTAATAAAAATAATTATAATAATTTATATATCATAATAAAAAATAAATAATGATGTATTATATTATATATAAGTATACAATATATTTGAAATTAATATCAAAATTATTTATTCAATTTTTTAAATAATTTAACATTTTAATATTAAAATATTAATTCAAATTTTAATATAATTATTTAGTTTGATAAAATTATACAATATATATTAACAATATTTAATATATAAATTTATTAATTTTAATATTAAAAATTATTTAATATTATTCATATATATAATTTTGATATTATATATTAAAGTATAATTTTAATAAATTAAAATTATTATTTTAATATCTAAATAAAAATTAAATATATAATAATAAATTAATTATTTATTACTTATTACTATTACTAAGCTAACGGATTAACCCAATAACCCGACGGGTTAACACTTATCAATTCCAGTCCCTTACCAGGTCGGGCTAACCAGTCCTAATCTCTCACTAAGTCAGGCCATTATTATCATTTTTCGTACCAGTCCCAGGCCAACCCAATAAGCCCAACCCATTTTAACACGTTTAATTTTAACTTCATGTCTATGTTAGTTTGCTTGATGCCTGTGTTTCAATACCCATCTCCAGCTTGTTGAAAATTTATTAATGAGTTATGTTGGATGTGCAATGAATGAAGAATTATTAGTTTCAAAAACTAAATTCTCTTTCCTGTGAGATTCATTTTTTATCAATTTTATCCTTATAAAATATTTTATATCATTTTTACTTTTGTAAAATATTAACTTTTCCAATTCATTTTTAAATCAAGTAAATTAATCTTTATATGAATACTAGTAAAATAATAAAATCAAATAAATTAATAATTCATAAAATTATAATTGATAAAAAAAATTTCATAAGAAGAAAAGTGAGAAAAAAGAACCCTTCATAGGAGGAAAAAAAGGAAATCAACTAAAAAAAAAAGGTTTTTCCTTGATATATATTAAAAAAAATTTATCAACATGTATTCTTGTAAATTTTAAGAAAAATTTTTTATTTTTATATTTTTTATTGAAAATTGTAACTTTTATATAAAAAATGAGTAATCTTTTAAAGAATTTTAATTTGACGCAATTTAAAGTGAGAAAACTATAATTTTTTATATAAAATTTGTATATATTTACAGCTTTATGAAAAATTACAACTTTTATATTAAACTTTAATTTTCCAAAACTTTCAATTAACTGTGGTGCACATCACAAAAAAATGCTAGTCGAATTTTCCATTTTAGAGATTCATATGCAGGACAAAATTTGAATTAAATTAATTTCATCTATAAAAAATAGTACAATATATTAGCTAATACAAATATGGCTCAAATTTTGTTACATATATAACTTAAAAGAATTGTCATAAATTATAACATAATATAATTATAAGGACAAATTAAATTGACCTCTATTGAGTTTTAGTTGATATTTTTTATTTTTTAGAATTATTATACACTTTTATCTCTAAAAATGCTTCTACCATTATAAAACACAATGATATTATTCTTTTGATCCTTTAAGTCTAGAAGATTATTTTTCTTCATTTTTATGTAAAAATATTGTGATATAGCTATAGATGGAAAAAGACAAGTTGTTTTTATTATTTATCAAAAAAACACATTTGAACAAAAGAAAAAAAAATAGAGAAATGGTCTTTTGGCTACAAAAGGTAGCATTAGAAAAAAGACTGCAATTTAAAGGATAATATTAAGGAAAATTCTATGGTACACCATTAATATAATGATGTATTGGTATATTATCAGATCTAACTGTTAATATTATTATATAATATGTGAGATTTAACTTTAAAAAATAAATTTAATATATGATTAAATCTAATAATATACTAGTATACCATTGGATCATTAATGTACTGAAGTCTCTTTCTAATATCAATCCATTTTATAATGGTAGAATTGTTTTAGAAGGTGGAAGTGTACAATTTTGAAAAATGAACAATATTATATGTAATTAAGTCAAATTTTATAAAAGATTAATGTAATTTATCTTAATTGTAAAATAACATAATGAATAAACATCCCTTTCACTAAGAAATTGTTTTTGTATCAATTTTTCTTAAGAAAATGTGAGTATCAATTTTGTTAGTGATTTATAATTTAATAATTTAATGTAACATTTTAGTTCTCCATCAAAATAAATGTTATAAAATTGATAGGATTAATAATTTGACATTATTATTCCTATTTTACCTTCCTTACTTTTCTTTTATTCTATTTTTATATTTCCAAATGATAGATTATAGATGAATTAATATTATTATTCCTTTTATCTCTTTATTGAAAAAAGAAATTTATAACTCTTGCCATGTTTTTAATGAAAATAAAGAAATCTTAAAAGTGAATGGTTGAAATTAAAATATAAGGAGTGCAAGAATATTAAATTTCATTTTTAAGTTGTCAAATCTTGACTTTGAATTAGAGCATGAGATTAAAGTGCAATTCATGTATAGTATACAATATTAAGAGAGAATTGCCATAAAATACATAGATTAATTGCTATCTATGACTACACTTCACTTGAAATTTATCTCCCTTTGATCAAGTAATTGCACGTGATACATACAAAAGAATAAAAGAAATTTTGTTACAAGGATCACTTTCCCTCTATTTTAATCTCCCATTTCCTTTCTTAGATGAAAGAAACTAACTCTTTACACTAATGGGATAAAGTGCAAATTAGAGTAGTTACTAGAGGTAGGGGACCCTATTAAATCAATCGAGTTAGGTTATAAACTATACCAATTACAAGATCCATGCTTAACTAACGTATATTTGGGTTTAAACATCATATAAAGCCCATTTCAATGTAGTTACTTTATTTTGAGCCTAGAAAAAATAACATTAATATTAATTGTTATTTATAAAATAATATGAGGCCTATATTAAAATTTTTAACAATTTTTCACTGGTGCTTACATTAATTTATGAATAATAACCATTTGAAAAGATAATGTTAATATCCAATCGCATTATTTTAGCTACAGGTCTAATTAAGATCATAATCCAACAACACTAAATATTATATTCAAAAAGATATTAATCCTAATATCAAATGCCTACACTTGTTGACAAAACAATTAATATCCGTCAAGAATATAAACATAATGTGTATAATAGGATTTAGATCACTTTAATGTGATTAAATGTAAATCTCTATATAATAATCCTAATATCTACCCAAAATATCTAATGAGAATTAATATTTTTAATATAGTAATAAGATAGGGTCTAAATGTTTCTACTTATAGTAACAGGCAAGATTTAAATGTCTTTTCTCATATGTTATAACAAAAAATGTGCATAAAATATGGGGATAATATGAATATCTTATTATATTTATTTCATTTAAATATATCTTAAGATATCAATGAGCTTGTATAATCAAAACTCTAATTAACCTAAAACAGAGAAAGGTTTAGATAAATTCACACTATTATATGATTATACTTTATATTAACCTTTAAACCATTGGTTAGTGGATCCATGAATATACAATTTATAGAAAACAAGTAATATGCCTATGTATCTTCTTTAACTTCAAATTAAAGTCCTTTACACAGATAAATATTTTATTACTTAGAAAAAAGGCCATGACAATGGCATTGTAATATCCTAAATTAATATTTAAAGTTTTATAAATTTCAAGACTTGTGAGAATTCATTATATTGATTTTAAATGTCTTTTCTTTTAAAAAATTTTGGAATACTAAAATGTTATTGATAATAATAATCGAGATAATTTCTATTTTATATGGCCATAATTGATTTGAGTTTGTTTAAATATTTTTATGAGAAATTTCTCATATGTGGGGAAATAATAATCATGCGTATAAAGTTTTATGAGATAAATAATTAGCATTTGATAAACCAGTTATTACAAATATATTTATATATTGAGAAGAGATTAAAAAATTAATTTGGTAAATTTTAAATAAAAATTAATTTCATGAAAATAAATTTTTAATTGGATAAATAAATAAAATAAATGGGTGAATGAAACTTATTTACTTAAGGTTGGTAAGTAAAACATGAGGTTAAGATTGCATGATAGGATTTGAGCTCACTTGGGTAAGAAGTATAGAAGCAAAACCCTATAACTTCCTTTATTTTTTCTATTTTCGGTCATTAAGAAAAAATGAAAAAGGGATAGCTGGCCTATTTTTTGTTTCATCTCATGCTTTCTTTGGTTTTTTTACCGAGATACTACATGTGGAATTTTAATGTACTGAGATGCTGTGCCATTTTTTTTAATTATTGGAATGCTTAAAATTTTTTTTTTAAAAAAATAGGCAATCACAGAAAGGGGGAGCCCGTGAACAGTGATTGATCAGGGTACTCCTTCACCGTGATCAATTACTTTATTCTTTTCCTTTTATTTTTTTTCTTCTGATTTTTTGTTTTGTTTCTTACAATTAAATTTTTTTTTTGGTTTTGTTTCTTCCAATTAAAATTTTTTTGCGTATTTTTAACCTTATATACATTAAATTTGTTTTATTTCAAATTGGATTTAATTTTTTAAAAATTTTGTAATAATTTTTAATTTGTGACACTTTTATTTTTTTATTTATAATTTTAAGTTAACTTTAATTTGATATAGTTTATTAAAATTTAAATAATTATTTTATATTAATTAATTAACATTCTAAATAATAATCAATAATATTTTTAATTCTCATAAAATTATACAATATATGCAATGTAATAAAATAGTAAGTATGGTAAGATTGGTGGTTTAATTATTATCTCAATAAATACAAATACTTACATTTTGTCTTATAAACTTATTATTTGAAAGATGTAACTCAAAAAATAAATTTTTTAAAAAAATTATTAGAATAAATAATAATGTCACTTTAAAAATTAATTTTATTTTTAATCACTTATTATTCATTAACTTCAAAATATATGATTTATTTTTTCATAATAATTCACCTTAACCCCTAAATTCTATTTTATACTTAGAGCAGTCAAATTATGCCACAAAATATTTGAAAACCGGCATGAATAAAGAAAAACCCAAGACATAGCTTCGCAATAAAATAATTTGAATTAAAATCAAATTTGGTGGAGGGCATGCAAATTTTAATGATATATATATATACATATTCTACACAAAAAGGAAACTTATTTTTTTTTAACTTTTCTTATTAATAATATATTTTTCTAATTATTATTTATTTGTAATTTTGACTTAAATTATATTTAATTTAATATTATACAATTTGAATGTTGCTTTGATAGTAATCATTCAAGATTTTAGATATTAATTAATAATTATATTAATTTTCATAATATTGTAATATATAATTAAAATTTTAGTAAATACCAAGCTTTTTTTTTCTATTGTAAACATACAAGATGAAAGATTGAAATTATAAATTTAAATTTTAAACCATATTTTATCATATTCGTGTTGTGTATATCTAAAATATTTAACTAAACACAAATATGATAAAATATGGTTTAAAATTTAAATTTATAATTTCAATCTTTCATCTTGTATGTTTATAATAGAAAAAAAAACCTTGGTATTTACTAAAATTTTAATTATATATTACAATATTATGAAAATTAATACAATTATTAATTAATATCTAAAATCTTGAATGATTATTATCAAAGCAACGTTCAAATTGTATAATATTAAATCAAATATAATTTAAGTCAAAATTACAAATAAACAATAATTAGGAAAATATATTATTAATAAGAAAAGTTAAAAAAATAAGTTTCCTTTTTATGTAGAATATGTATATATATATCATTAAAATTTGCATGCCCTCCACCAAATTTAATTTTAATTCAAATTATTTTATTGCGGAGCTATGCCTTAGGTTTTTCTTTATTCATGCCGATTTTCAAATGTTTTGTGGCATAATTTGATTGCTCTAAGTATAAAATAGAATTTAGGGGTTAAGGTGAATTATTGTGAGAAAATAAATCATATATTTTGAAGTTAATGAATAATAAGTGATTAAAAATGGAATTAATTTTTAAAGTTACATTATTATTTATTTTAATAATTTTTTTAAAAAAATTATTTTCTGAGTTATATCTTTCAAGTAATAAGTTTACAAGATAAAATATAAGTATTTGTATTTATTGAGATAATAATTATCCCATCAATCTTACCACATTTACTATTTAATTATATTGTATATATTGTATAACTTTATGAGAATTAAAAATATTATCGATTATTATTTAGAATATTAATTAATTAATATAAAATAATTATTTAAATTTTAATAAACTATATCAAATTAAAGTTAACTTAAAATTATAAATAAAAAATAAAAGGATCACAAATTAAAAATTATTACTAAATTTTAAAAAATTAAATCCAATTTGAAATAAAACAAATTTAATGCGTATAAGGTTAAAAATAGGCAAAAAATTTAATCGAAAGAAACAAAATCAAAAAAAAAATTTAATCAGAAGAAACAAAACAAAAAATTGGAAGAAAAAAATAAAGTAACTAATCACGATGGGGGAGTGCCCGTGATTAGTTACTGTTCATGACCTCCCATTCCCGTGATTGCCCGATTTTTTTTTTAAAAAATTCTTTAAGCATTCCAGTAATTAAAAAAAATGGTGCAGCATCTCGGTAAATTAAAATTTCACATGTGAAAAAGCCTGCTTTCTTTGCTCTCACTTTATCTTTCCGAACAATTGTCCTAGGTTTTTGTGCAACTTTTTTTTTATGTTTGCAGCTTCCCTCACATGGAATTCTCTCATTTTTTATTCTTTTGGCTTTCTTTCTTTTTTGTTTTGGTCAACTCTCTCCGCTCTCATGCACATCGTCGCCTCATCCTTTCTTTTCTCTTTAAACTACTACCAACTTCTTTTTTATTTTTTTTTATGATTTTGGTTGCTTGTATTTATGGGATTCCAGCAGCAACTTCTCTTTCTTTTTATATCATCAGCATCTTTCTCTCTTCTGGATCGACTTCACTCTCCCTCAATGCATCCTTCCAGTTCTCTTTTTTTTCCTTCCCATGTTTCATGTCTCTCCATTTTTTTCTCTTCTCCCTATCTGTGATTAGCCTTCCTTGGCCGACTCGGTGAAGTTGCTGTTTTCAACATCTCTAGTGGTCAGCGTTTATACCTTCAGTCTAGTCACTCCCCATGGCATTTCTTTGCCTAAGTTTGCACCTTAGGGAAATGTAGATCAGAAATAGAGATGTTGGAAATTACTTTCGTATACTATACAAATCTCGAAAACTTTTTTCCAAAATCTTGCACATGCAAAATAAATTATCCAAATGTTTAATTTTATTTTTTTATTTTAAATTTTGGCTGATCACGGGGAGAGTGACCCCATGATCCATTTATTATATTTAATTTATATTTTTTTATTTTAATTTGATATCATTTTTTGTAAAGTTTTATTTATTTATAATTTATTTTTTATTTATATTTAACTTATATTTAATTTAATTTTTTCCTTTTGAATGTTACTTTGATACTAATTATTTAAGGTTTTAAATAATAATAAATAATTATATTAACTCTCATAATATTATAATATATATAATATAATATAATAAAATTAATAACTATAAAAAGATCATTAGAATAATTAAAATTTTAATAAATGCTAGATTTTTGTTTATTCTCTTATAAACTTATTAGATGGAAGATTTAAATTATAAAATTAAAATTTTAAGCCATGTTTTATTATAATGTGATGTATATATTTATAAAAATATTTAACTAAACATGAAATTAGAATATAATCTGTATCATAAAAATAAATATTTTATTAGTAAATTATATTAGTCTAGAATGTGATACAATTTAATTTATAAAAAATTAAGTACATACAAATTATATATTTTTAAGAAATTGCTAAATATGAATCGTAATATTATAATATATTATTTATTTTTTATTTTATCAAATATAATATTTATATCACACAAATAATGAAAATAAATTATGTAAAAAAATTATTTAAATACTTGAAAATCATATGTTGAATTGCATGCCTAAAAATTATTAAAAAATTAATAAATTATAATGTTGTAATTTTTATGTAAAAATAAAAAATTACATCATTTGATAAAATACTTAATTAATTAGGGTAATGAAATATTAAGTATAAGTTTAACAAAATTCAATCTATAAAGTTCAAATTTCTTAAATTAAACGGTGCAAAATTTAATTATTTTAAGGTAATTTAAAGGTGATATTTAATTTTAACGTCCAAAAATTAATATTTAAATAATATATTATAATATTACAATTCATATTTAGCAATTTCTTAAAAATATATAATTTGCATGTACTTAATTTTTTATAAATTAAATTGTATTACATTATGGATTAATATAATTTACTAATAAAAAATTTATTTTCATAATTCAAATTATATTCTAATTTCATGTTTAGTTAAATATTTTTATAAATATAAACATCACATTATAATAAAACATGATTTAAAATTTTAACTTTATAATTTAAATCTTCCATCTAATAATTTATAAGAGAATAAATAAAAATTTAGCATTTATTAAAATTTTAATTTTTCTAATGATCTTTTTATAGTTATTAATTTCATTGTATTATATATATTATAATATTATGAGAATTAATATAATTATTGATTGTTATTTAAAACCTTAAATAATTAGTGTCAAAGTAACATTTAAAATATAAAAAATTAAATTAAATATAAGTTAAATATAAATTAAAAATAAAGCAAATAAAAGAATAAATTATAAATAAATAAAACTTTACAAAAAATGATATTAAATTAAAGTAAAAAAATATAAATTAAATATAATAAATGAGTCATGGGAGGGTGGTTAGCGTGATCAATGGATCACAGGGTCACCCTCCCCGTGATCAGCCAAAATTTAAAATAAAAAATAGAATTAAACATTTGGATAATTTGTTTTGCATGCACAAGATTTTAGAAAATTTTTTTCGGGATTTACATGTCTAAGTCAAAAAGCCGCACGGCTTGCTTCATTTTCAGCCACTAAATCAGTTGTTTTATTGCTCACGGTTCCTTCCAGTGATGGCAGCTAAGAGCATGGCGGTCTCTTTCTTTTCTAGCATCTTCTCCCTCTATCATCTTCCCTCCTGAATCGGATCGCTGCCATTGCATTCTTATTACTTGTAAATTACTGTTTGGAAATAGTAGCTCAACAGCATGGAATTGTGATCCGCAACTAGCTTCAAATGGTAACAGCAAAGGAACTTTGGGCCACTCTTATTGTTAACATACCTTGGTTGCCAATGGAGCTTTAGTGAGCTACCTCAGTGATTTATAAGTTGCTTTCTATTTTGAACTTGCTATAAAACTATTTGGAACTACACCCTCATTTTGAAAATGTTTCAAATATATTAATAATTTAGAAATATATATAACTAAAATTTAAACTGTAACATATTGGTGTGATGATTAAAGTGTTGTTAGAGCATTGCACTTTAAGATCTTGAATAATTAGGGGTTAAGTTAGAAGATCTCCACATTTTTTTTATATTTTTAAAGTACTTGATAAAACTTATGAAAGAATACCTATAATATAACTTTATATTATAAAATATTAAAGGCGGTTGATTAGGGCATATATAAGATGTGGTGTTGTAGTATTTTGAATAAAATATTCAAGGTTCAAGAAAATTCTAATTATGTGAAATGTAAATTGTTAATTTTCTTTGATTGGAGCTAAGGATAATATTACATAAGAGTATAGATAACTTGGAGTCTTCTAAAATCATTAAATCTCAATAATTCTTCTAGAGTGAATATAATTTAGAAATCTTAATAGAATAACATATTACCATGAGCTAACATTATAAATACAAGAAGTTGATGATTCAGAATATTAATATACCATGATATGAATTAAAATCAAGATAACTTGGGAAGAAAATATGGAATGCTTATTTGTCTATAATTTATTCTTATAAATATTTTAGGTGTTAGATTAATTAAAAAATATATGTATTTTATATAAATTTGACATAAGGATAATGTGTGAAGAGAGTTTGAATTACTAGTGGTAAATAAGTATAAAAAGAAGATCTTATGATTTGAATATAGAATTATGATATTTGGGGATATCATTAGTAATGCCTTGTATTTATAAATTATCATTGTAATTTGTAAATAGGGAAGAAAGAAAAGGTGAACAAAAATTATTTCAAGTTTTTGCTTAAAGGTCTTGGAAGTAGATAGATTCCATCAAGTGAATATATATATCTCACCATTGTTTTTATTTTAAAAAGATAATTTAAATATTGTGAATTATATTCTTCTTATTGATAATGTAGATTTCATGCTCACATTCATATTCATATATATATATATAAACTCAGTTTTTTAGTATAAGAATAATTAGCTATTAAATGATTGATAGTTGATTAGAGTGCATAGCAGAAGTATGATAATGTTATTAATGATTGTTGAATGCTTATGGTTAAATTGTTTGTCACTTATATGTTAGATTTTATAGTATCAAATATGATTTGAGAGTTAGACTCTCATGTAAATACTATATGTGCATTATTAAAGTAGTGATATTGGGAACTATGAACTGTATTGGAATGATGCTTTGAAAGTTAGATGGAAAATTTCTAGCAAACAGTTATAGAAGATACGAGATTGATTTGAGAATTGGATGGGAAATTCTAAGCAAATAGTTAAGAAAGTATAGAAATAACCTTGAAATGAGATAATGCCTACATGTATGGCTACTATAACTATTGCATGATGTTTTATGATATTACAGTTGTTGCTTGTGTTTGAATATCATTGCTTGACATAATTGCAAAGACTTATTATAATTGTGATGGTTTATGTGTATTTGAGCTTTAATGGCTATTTGTGTGTATAATGCTTACCTAGAGTAGGTAGTATATGATATTAAGATCAAACGGAAAGTTAAGGCTCTTATGATTGTGATATAGGAAATAAAGTCAAGTCTTATGCAAGTGAACTCCCATTTCAAAATATGGTTATGTATATATCGGAGAATTCAAGAAATGAATTTGTTAACATTTCCAATTTAGTGTATAATTAATCAACGATTGTTATATATAAAAGATCACATGTGAGGTAATAGTAGATATATACTCACTGAGTTTTTATAACTCACTCTATTTTATTTTCAATGTTTTTAGGATTGTGGTAAGCATATTTGAACTTATTGCATTCGTGGAGATCCAAGACCACTTTGCTAAAGAAATTTTACAGTTAAGAATCATTTTGAATTAGGATCATAAATGAATTAATGATTGTGATAATGATTTTGCCTATGATGTGTTCATCTATATATGTTGTAGTTGGGAGGTATCATGTATGTATATGATTTTATCGTATTGGATACTATAGGTTTTGTATTTTAGGGCATATGGCTCTCGGTAAGTATTCAAAAATAAGGAAAATTTTGTCCGTTTTTTCATAAAAATTTTACCATGAAAATTTTTAAGTTCTTTTGGAATTTGGAAACTTTGGTAAATAAGAAGCGTGAAATTTTGTGAAGGCTTGTGAAATTTGGTAACAGGATCCACGCTAATCATGATTAGGATGAGTCACAATAGGTATTGTCATGATATAAATTTGGTTCAGGCTAAAAACCCTTAACCTATTAGTTTGACAAGGATATTTATAATATGTGACATGCATTACCCATTAATGGAAGTTGCTATAATTGATTGCATCATATTTTCCACAATACAACTCTTCTTGACATATGCTTAGACAAAGATTTATGATCACTTCAATAATTGATAAAATAAGTCTGAGTAACTTATATATATAAGATCTCCTGATCTTCTATAAGTCAATGTGTAATCATTTGCACCATCTAGATATAACACCATTAGCAACTTAAAACCATTAACTCAAATAAACAATAGCTTATCTATGACTAATGCGTACAGGAGGTTCTTTATCATTTAAAAAACATTTAGGGCTAATGAACTTGATCCTTTTGGATCAACAAACAAATAGGAGACAATACTAACATGACATGTTAGGCCTTATCCAATATCCATATTGTCATTGAATAATAAAATGTCATTGTAGCGCAAAACTAGAATTACTATAATGCCTTTACTAATCATCACACACTAGCTTGCATAGCTTTCCTAGAATCCAAGAAAAGTTTTAATCTTATCAAAATGAGATATAATTGTATAGATGGATATTTATATTTCTTTTTCCTAAAAACTTTTTAGCTATTAGGTCACAAATTAGGAAAGCTATTTTGTTTTCTAAAAAGCATGGTTCCCATCAAAATGAGCTATATTGTACCATAATGATTTAAAGAGAGTTTTAGAAATGTTAAGAAAGAGTAAATCCTTGACAATTTGCCTTCCTTCTAAAAGTAGTTTTCAATTACCAATTAACATGATCTTGAACCTATAGATTCATTTAAGCATTCCCTTGGAACTCAAAGTCATATTTATTTCTAACTCCCATTTTTTACTATATTTGATAGCTCGTACTATTTTATAACATTATTTGATGAATCGATCCAAATAAGTACCAAAGATGGTTTATAGGTTAGGTTTTAAAAATGGATTTTGCAAAACCCAAATCCAATCATATCAAAACATGTACCTAATAAACACTTCAAAATAAATCTTGTTTGTTTAAATATGACAATTAGGAAAAATAAGTTTTCTTAGTGAAAAAAAAGTAAATTTCTATCTTTAACTCTAATGCATTTTCAAAATGATAATAAAATTCAATGGAAACCACTTAGTACATGCTAGATTAGAATAGTGCATGTTAGATTAGAAAACTATCTTAATTTTTTTAAAGTTTATAGTAACTAATAAATTCCAAAATGCGCTTCCATATTCCATCATCCTCATTATAGGTCATTTTCTCAAGTAATAAGAAATTATGCCCATTTCCTACTTTATTGAAATTCACATATTTTCCTTAATAAAAAGCAAAAAAGGTCAAACCATTTATTAGTTCAAGGATGTTACATTTAATGGTTTAGTTCATTATGACCATTAAATTGACTTAATTCAAGTGTGCCTATTTTTTGAAGTTCTTCTTTTGCCTTTATAATCAAACTCAAACTTAAACTAATAGTGGGCTCTACATCCATAATCGTCAAATATAATTTTCTAGAATTAGGCTCTATTAATCATAATTCTTTCCATCTAATGCCTTTACAAATTTTATTGCACAAGCATAAAATTAAGAAAAATATCTCAACCAATTAATGTGTGCTAAAGCCTTAAACATGTTAATGTATTTCCTCACAAAATTAACTATGTATTCATATTTAGAATTATATTATAAGGATTGACAGTGAAGAAGATTTAAGTTCCTATAATATAATATAAGATTTGAACATTATACTTTTAAAACATAACACTGAAGGGTGTTTAAAATTCTAAGATTACAATATTTAACTTTATGTTCATATTATCATTAATGTATTATATTAATAATACAACACTAAAGGATATTTTATATGACTAATACAGCCTCTCCTTTAAATAATTTTAAAGCAATTTTCCATTCAAAAATTTGAATGTAATTAGTCCCATGAAAGTGGGTACACAACTACACAAAATTTCATAGTATAATATGAGAAAAAATAAATTTCTATTTAACATTTTAATATTAAAGAAAATTATCATATCATCTAAATGATGTCAAGAAATTGCTACTAAATTTCAAAAGGTAGCTTAAATGATGAGAATTGTTTAGGAAAGCTTTTGGTTAAAAATAAATTTAAATAAATATTTAAATAAATTATACAAAAATTACTATAATTTTAATACTAGAAAATTCTAGAAAAATGCCTAAAAAATATATGCTCGGAGAGTGGAGCATAATAGTATAGTCACCGCCTAAGAATGCCCATGGAGAGTGGCACATAGGTTTAGTGCAATTTGCATTATAGACCTTCTTTTTAACCTAACAAGTCTATTTCTAGGTTATTTGACTAAGCTTTGCGATTCAGTTGACAACCTGGCCATTTCTCACATAAATTTTTCCTAGAATTACTTCCCTATCCAAACACTACCTAACTAAGAAAAAATTTAATTTTAAAACACAATTGTTTTAAATCTTAAAAAAAATTCAAAACCTTTAAGAAATGGTTATGGTGGTTTTGGTAATACGAAAGCATTATCTCCTTAGTTTTTTGGATTTAAACAATATACTTATCCCCTTAAAACATGTTTTCATGCTAACTTAGACATTATTTGATCCAAAACATTTAAAAAATTAATTTTGAGATTTCCTCAAAATTTTGCAGAATGAGCATAACAGCTCTTACATTTTTTGCTACACTTCTAAGGCTTTCTACATGACTTCATTACTCTACAAATTACATTTCTCAACTAACTAAACCTTATCTTATATGGTTTATAAAGAAAGTTGGTTTTGTAGTAATAGAACTTATGCTATCTTATCGTTAGAACATGGAAAATCCATGCAAGACTATTTTTCCAAAAATTCATATGCAAATGCCAAACCTTTTTTAGGAAGTAGAAATATATACTTATAACAACACATTAAAAGCAATTCTTACCAATAATGAAATCCATATTCAACAACATATATATATACACCGAAGTATAGGCAAACTAGTAATACACATTTCAAATTTTGCATGCAGCTATTTACATATAATACTAGCTTAGTCTATACTAGCAATGGCAAAAGGAATGGGTTCATATCAATGTATCAAAAGTAGAAATTTTATGAACAAAACTAAGAGTTTTATGCATGTAGGTGAACACATTCAAATTCATTTATCCTATTGATTAAATAAAAACACCATACACTCACATTCCAATTAGAACCTTTCACGCAACTAGTAAGATTTCTTATGTATATATAGATCATAAGATAAACATGCACTCTATTAAACATTGAGCATGCATAAATTTGCAATACAAAATATGCGTTCTAGAAGTACATTAACTAATATGTCCATTAAGTAACATGTATACATATTGCACAACACCTGATTAGAAACAATAAAATGTTTGTTTATGAATTTGTTAAAAAAAATATGTGAAGCAAAATATACACTAAAGCCATAATATGGTTCTAGATTAAGTGTGTGTAGAAAGCATAAATGAAATAAAAAATTTAGTTAGGAACCATGACAAAGGCAAGTTCATAGTAATAGAAATGAATATTTCATTAATGTTGAAGGAAAGCAAAACTCACTCATATAAAACATGACACCTAAAATATTGTAAAATTAACAAAAAGAGAAAGCTAATAAATTTTACAAAAAATTTCTCAAAACTCAGCCATAATTCAAAGTTAAACCTATCTTTGATACTAATTGTAAGAATTATAGGGTTTCATTCCTAAATTACTAAATTATGGCTTTAAATTAGAGCATGAGATTAAAGTGCAATTCATGAATATAGTATATTATTAAAATAGAACTGCCATAAAATACTTGAATTAATTGTCATCCATGATTGCTTTTCACTTGAAATTCATCTTTCTTTGATCAAGTAATTGTACTTGATTTATACAAAAGAACAAAAAGAAACTTTGTTATATGGATCATTCTCCTTTTATCCTAGCCTCCTATTTCCTCTCTTAGATGAGAAAAGCTAACTTTACACACCGATAGGATGAAGTGCAGACTAAGGCAATTACTAGAGGTAGGGGACCCCATTAAATCAATTGGTTAGGTCATGTATTTTACTTATCATAGGATCTATACCTAACTAATCCACATTTAGAGCTAAATATCACAAAGAGCCCATGATAATATAGGTACTTTAGGGGTCCAGAAAAATAATATTAATTGTTACTTATAAATTAACATAAGGCTCATATTAAGATTTTCAACAATATACCAAAATTAGAGAATAAAAAAAAAGAGTAAATTGTGAGAATGAAAGCTAATCTATTGGTTTCAAATTAGAAAAATGAAAAAGAAAATCTTCCAAAATTTAAAATTAACGAGTTAGTTTCCCCTTCTTAATTTAAAGTTTTTCTCCTAATTATTCTCTAATTTGAATATAGAAACGTATTCTTCTTATATTTTGATTGTAGCCTTTCACTTTTAAGATTCCTTTAGTATTATAAAGGTTTGTTAAAGGTTACAATTTTTTGTAATTAAGAGAAAAAGGGAATAATAATATTGAATCATCTATTTTCTATTATTTAAAAGTGGGGAGATAGAATAATAGATTTCATAAAAAGGGGTAAAACAAGATTAATAATGTTAAATTATTAATTTCATCAAATTTTAATATTTATTTTAATAGAAGGATTAAAATATTATACTAAATCATTAATTGGAACCAAAATGATACCTACATTCTCTAAGGAATGAAATTGATATAAAGACAATTTGTGAAAGATTAAAAGAAGTGTTTACTCATAGCATAATTCATTAATTAATATTAATGTGTTGCATATTTTGAATTCAACACCTAATGACCAGTTTTTAATAAATTTGTTTATAATAAGTGGAAAATGAGTGATAACAATATAGAAATAATTTTTCTTCTTACATGAAATATCTTACTAAATTTTGTTAAATTGAGCTAATAACAACGCTATAATTAGATGTCTCAAAATAAGTTGGATCTAACAGGTTGGCATGAGTCTAATATAATTTTATTTACCTTGAGATTGAGATTAGTACAAAAAAAAAGTGGCTCGACTTAGTAAGAGATTGGAATTAGTTAATCCGACTTAATAAAGAACTAAGATTGATAAATGTTATCTTATTCATTTATTAGATTAGTTTGTTAGTGTAATAATATTAGTAAATAATAAATAATTAATTTATTAATATATATACATATATTAAAGTATAATTCTAATATATTAAAATTATATATATGAGTAATATTAAATAATTTTAATGTTAAAATAAATAAAGTTATATATTTAATATTGTTGACATATATTACATAAGCTTATCAAAATAAATAAAATTTAATATTAAAATTAATGAGTTTATACATTTAATAATGTTAATATATAATACCAAAGTTATTGAAATAAATAATTAAAATAAAAATAATAAATATTATGTGATATTTAAATTATTATCATAAAACCTAAAAATTAATAAAAATAATTGTACAATGTAATTATTATTACAAAACATACACCAAATAATTATTAAAACTAAATAAATATATTAATTAGAGTAATAAATTATTACTATTACAAAAAAATAATGATATATTGATACATATGTTATGAATTTAGTTAACTATATATTTGTACCCATTTTAATTAATAGTAAATTTTTTTTTGACTAGATCTATGATTTTTACTTTTCTATTGGGAGGTTTTTTATATTAAAAATTATTGTATCTTAATTTTTTTATTATTTTAATTATATTCAATAATAATGATAATCTAAGTTTTTAAATGATAATAGTAATAATAAATTATATTTATAATAATAATCAATTAATTAATAATATGAAATTAGTAATGAACAAATAAATGATGTAAAAATAATAATAAAATATAATGAATTATAAAATTTGTTTGTGATCACTCAGTAAAAGCTAACTTAAAATTGAAATTGAAATTGATACTATAACAAATCGATTTAACTTGATCTAGTAAAAAAATAATTTGATTTAAAATTGGTACAGCACATAATTTTTAGTTATTGAATTAGCTTGGTAAGAATAAGTTAATTGATTTTCATAGATCTGTCAATAACACATTATTTGTTATATAATTGATGACAGTACAAAAGTTAAATTATTAAACAGAAGTCTTTCCCTTATGAATCTATTTCTATGTAGAGATTTGAACTTGAATTCAGTTTGAATTGATAATATGTAATTAATTTCTTTCTATTTGCAGCTGATACTAAAATTTTCTACAAAAGAGCTATGACTTCAAATGTATATATGTTTTTGGGTGTCCACTTTAATGTGTCCTTTACGCGACTACAAATGTGACCAACTTTCGTCCTGTATTAAGCCAAAATTGTTGCAATTTTGTCTACACTTAATGCAAGTTTTATTACTAAAATAGATAGATTGAATTGCTTTTCAAATAATATCGTTTATAAACATTAATGAATTAGAACTAGAACAAATTTTGTGCATATAAATATATATTTTTTATCATGTTATTTCATGATTATTGATATAATTAAATCTATTTTTAGATTTAAATTCAATGACAATCTATAGTCATGTAAAAAGATTTTGTCAAGAATACTGTGAATTAAATATTTCCCTTCAAATATACATAAAATTGTTCATATGAATTGTTCTATTATTGTTTTTATTTTTAACTTTGCTATATAAATTTCATATGCATATTTAGATTTCATTCAAAATTAATTTTAAATAAATTAGTAATTAGTAAATGAGTTTTATACGTGAAAGGTCAATTCTAAATTATTTTTACTTTAAAATTAATTTTAAAAGAAAGTAAAAATTTCTTCCTATCATGCTATTTTACTTGTCCCCAAAATTAATTGAAGAATGAAAAAAAAACTAATTTTGAAGTTAACTATTAAGTATTTTTGTTGTCAGAATTAATTTTCACGAAACAAGTTACCAAATTCCATTACCTTAAAATTAACTTTAAAAGAGAGCAAATGTTTCCTATTTTCACTTCATTTTGCATTTTTTCAAAATTAATTAGAGAGAAGAGGAGATATAATTAATTTTAACTACTTAAATATTATTATTCTCAAAATAAGTTCCGTCTCCTGCTACTTAAATTAATTGTATAACTACTTAACATATTATTGTTGTCAAAATTTTAATTAATCCTTCTGAAAACAAAGTTGCCACACCAAGTTCTCTTTCAGATTGAAGGGAGCTGCATTGCAGATTGGGATTGCTTTCCTTCCGCAGTGACTTTCCCGTCACTCTGTGGGCTCCACACGCTAACAAACACAAACCCAAAACGGTTCAATTCAATACATCTCATTCACCGTTGATAGACTCACCAATCTTCCCAGATGCCATCCCCATCCATCTATTCAACTTTCCCACTCTAACCTTTCAAGATTTTCCCTCACCTTCTCGGAAAAATGGAGATCCATGACACTGCCGGCAATGTTAATGGCAATGGCTTTGGTTTCCATTCCATCCGAGATCGTCTCCCCTTCAAGCGCACCCATCGCAGAGCCTCCTCCGATCGCCAATTGCCCGATACCAACAAGCGATCCCAGCATCCCAACCATCGCTGCAATCGCAAGGGCCTCGTGTTACTCTTTCCCTTCAAGGGGAAGTCGGGTTTCTACGTTATGATAATCTTCGTCGTTTTCATGTTTGCTTTGGCGTCCATGGTGATGCAGAGCTCAATCACTTTGGTTTTCAGACAGGGGCGTGACCGTGGGAGGTTGCTTCGGGAAGGATTGAAGTTCGGGAGCACGTTGAAGTTCGTGCCTGGAAGGGTGTCGCAGCGCTTTTTGATGGGTGATGGGCTTGATCGGGTGCGGTCACAGCCGAGGATTGGTGTTCGGGCGCCAAGGATAGCCCTTGTAAGTTTTTTATCTGCATTTGGGTTATTCCCTCTTTTATTTCAGTCGTTTCTTTAAATCTTATGTGCAGACTAGTCATGGCAATGTGCAGACTGTTTTAGAACTAGGTAGACTGTTACTATTGATAAGTGGAACAGAATTGGTATTTCCACGCTCTGGAAATGAATTCGGTAACGTGAGATATGGTAGGCATTGATATATATATTCCTTATGAAATTTATGCTTCAAAGGTCTTCTAGTATGAATTCATGGTTTTTCTGTATTGAGTGTTACCTCAAAAAGCAGTAGGACACGAAATGAAAGTTTTATCTTTGAGGATGTTATGCATTGAATGACTTTTTTTTCTTTAACTAAATAAACAAAACCTTGTTGTGTGTAAGTATCAGAAGAGTTGACTAATGAATACTTGAAAAAATAGCCATGCTGACATTTGCTTTCCTTGTGGAGGAACAAATGATTTTTTTGTTTAGAATTATTTCCTGCGTATTGTTAAAAATATAATAAAATCATTCTTGAATTTTCAAATTTTCTCCTTCTGGCTTAAGCTTTTGGAATGATTTGGCACTTAATATGTTTTAGATTTTCTTCAGTCAAAAGGTCAAGTGTTCAAAATTCAAAACCTAATGCTGTCCCATCATTATTTAAAAATAAATTCTTGTAGAAGGTAAAGTTGGAACCGTGTTATGTCATTGCTCCAAGGCCATTGGGTTTTCATGTGAGGAAGGTTTTAGTCAGTTAGATATAACAAAATGATTACCTTCTATCTAAAGCTTAAACTTTTAGGGTGTTCTAGCAGTTGATAATTATGTTAACCTTTCCTTTTCTGTTTCCCCTACTACAAATTAGACAGTTGAATAAACACCAAGTTTAGAATGGTACAATTTTGTAGCAACACTGTCAAGCGAGGACTATATGGTAAACAGATTAAAGTGCAGATGGCAAGAATTTTTCTAATACGTGAAGTGATAGGCTCTGTATAGTCTTAGGTAATGTGAAACCCTTTTTTATAAAGAATGAAGTAGGAACCTTTCAATCCTAACAATGTGGAATTTCTTGAAAATCTATTTCTTGGCCATAGATTTTAAATATCTTTTATTTGGAAGAAGGTTAGATAGGACAGGTATTATTACTAAAAGTAATGAGATATTGTCATACCCTGAATCAAATTAAATCATCTTTGTCTGTGTGAATATCAGATGGTTCAATGGAAATTGAGCCAATGGATTGGAACTGATTCTGGCATTAGGTAGGAAATGATATAAATGATAACGTGCTATGCTTACTGTCACCACATACAGCTTAAATAAACCAAAAATGATGCTGCATGAAATTCCTTTAGATTATATTAGTCAAATACTGTTCCAGTCATATTTGTAGTTGCATTGCAGTCTAACATGTGTTCCTATTGTTGTACCTTTGTGCTAATTTGGTGACTTATGCTATCAATTGGATCTAGTTCAATCTTTTAGTGTTCATTTGATCAAGTATGGTGACATAGATGTTTGAAGTTCTTGACATTAGAGTAAACTTTTCTATTCCTTGTCAGTTACATGATTAAGTTGTGGAAGGAACCAAGGACTATTGTATTCAAATAATATATTATTGTAGTCTGCATGGAAAACATCATGATGGAAATTTATTTTCTGCATTGAATGACCTATGGATATTATTTTTATCAGTGATTGCTTCATTTTTGCTAGATTTTAGGGAACATGAAGAAAGATCCCCATTCTTTGATGTTGATTACTGTGATCAAGAATCTACAGAAACTGGGTTACGCCTTTAAGGTTAGTCATTTGGATTCTCTTTATGATATGAAGTTCTCATTATATGCCAGTGCTGCTTGCACGTGAATTCCATCAAAATAAGTTGCTTCTGATTATTGATGGTAGAGCTTGTTCTTTCATACTTTATTCAATCAAGATTATGAGAAGCCTCGTCTTTTTCCATCTTTGTTAACAGATAATTGCATTAGGTAATGGAAAGGCACAGTCAATGTGGGAACATATTGATCCTGGGCTCTCCATTTTGAGTTCAGAGCAGCAAGACAAGGTTGACTGGTCAATGTACGTCTAACTTATTTGAATTCTTTCTTTCCCTTTTGAGGATGGGGGTTCAAAGGGAGGTTATCAGTTATCTGCTTCATTATATAGCCCACGAATTTTTCTTTCCATCTAGTGTCAATATTTTGGTGATGTTATTTCTAGATGCAACTTGATATAGGCTAATAATTTTTTTATTTTTTTATTTTTGGTTTCACCTACAGTTTTGAAGGTGTCATTGTTGGCTCTCTGGAAGCAAAAGAAGCCATTTCAAGGTGGGATAGTTTAATTCTGCTATTCACTCAGGATTGTTGGAAAAATGGTTGACCTCTAAGCTTGCTTTTAGCATTTAGGTTTTCATTTGGGTTTGCAGAAAGATCACTGAAAAAAAAGACAAATACTTGATCTAATAAAAAATGATGACACATTTGCTGTCTTCAGCTTCCTTGAGGTCATAATGATTTGATTTTAATTCTTCATTTTATTTTCTTATGTTTATTCTGAAATTTTGATAGCTTTTGAATGCAGTGATTTCATCCTCATATATGCTTGAGATACCATAGAAAAACCCCTAATCCTTTTAGATAGCTAAACCTGATTGTTGTAAATCTTCTAGCCTCAAAATTTACTTGTTCACTTGACTGTTGCTTGTTACAAATTTTTAATATCTGCATGCGGTGTTTGCTTTTGGCACACATTTCCTGGGAATCAGTCAGTGGAAATGAGTTAAAAAGCTGTTTTGTTTTTCTTTTTAATTTTATTTTTTAAGTGAGGTTTGTGGATTTATTAAGTTAGGCCATGATAACAATCTGGGTCATAGCATTCTACCAAAAAGGGGGAAAAAAAAGGGTAGGGTCTGAGTGAATTATGCACAAGTTCTTCACCTTGAAAATCTCTAACACACAGATTTAGGTGCTTTTCATGTCTCTATTGAACATCCCTATGTTTTTAATTGGAAATAGATAGAAATGTTCCTCTCTGCCTCTACTCTTTGGTCTCAATATATGTCATGATTAGTGAATTTTATATTTTTGCAGCCTAATGCAGGAGCCTTTTTGTTCAGTGCCGCTGATATGGATTATTCAGGAAGATAATCTTTCAAGTCGACTTCAGGTTTATGAGCAAGTGGGTTGGAAGCATCTTATATCTCATTGGAGAAGTGCTTTTAGCAGAGCTGATGTAGTTGTGTTTCCAGATTTTACTTTTCCAGTAAGTTTCCTGTTACATATGCAAGACAGACACAAACATAAACAATGCTAGAATTGTACTCAACTAGACTTGCCTAAGTTTTTGCCAAGCCATTTCTCAGTTTTTATTTCTCCCTGTATCAGATGTTATATAGTGTCCTTGACACCGGAAACTTCTTTGTGATTCCTGGATCACTAGTAGATGTGTGGACTGCAGAAAGCTATAGTAAGATCCATTCCAAGGATCAACTGAGAGAGCTTTGTGGATTTGGGAAAGATGATATGCTGGTTCTAGTTGTTGGGAGCTCTATCTTCTATGATGAGTTATCTTGGGACTATGCTGTGGCAATGCACACCATTGGGCCGCTGCTGATAAACTATGCTAGGAGGAAAGATGCTGGTGGTGCATTTAAATTTGTTTTCTTGTGTGGCAATGCAACTGATGGTTACGATGAAGCATTACAGGTAGTCTCTTTTCAAGGGTGTGCATCATATGCTTTTCTAATTCTAATTCTAATAAAGTATAAAATTATATCAATATATCAATACATGATTAGAACTTATATCCTCTGAAAGCAATTGAGAAATATAATTGCTCAACTTAATTGAACTTGCCAAAAGGGAAAAAATGATATAGAAATGGTGGATAGCACTGTGTTCAATCCGTTGATCACTCTTGATAGTTTCAAAAATACTTTTGGGTATGAAAAATTATATTTAGAGCTAAAAGGAAGTTTCTGAGCACATTTGTTTGGCTACAGAACTTGTTATTCTGTTGTGAAAGTGGTAAAGGCAGGAATAACAATCTGTTACTTTTGTCTTAAATTACATTTTCTTTTTCCTTGACAAGTTCATCATCATGTAAAATGTATTGACAAGTTTATACAAGTCACAAGTTTATCAAAATTTTAAGTAATTTCCATCCTAATAGCTTTTCTCTAGAGTAAATTGCTTTTCTCTAGAGTAAATTACACTGACCTCACATGTATTTTCCTAATTTTACTAAAACTTCTCATTTTGAAAACCTGCATGAATCTCCCCTCTATTTATAGAGTCATCTACAACTTAACCCATTTGACTGTAAACTTAACAGAATTAAAAGACTGAGCCATTAAACACTGCCTATATGCCAAGCATTCACTTATAATGCAATGAGCAACAGGGCAAAACACAGCAAGGAAAAGAGAAATGCTATTCTCACATAGATTTTCCTCACATAACCCTTAGATGATCATTTTTCAACATTGTATTTCATGTGGGCCTTTCTTATTCCTTTGTTCAAGAAAATTTAAAGCTAAAAATTGATCATGTGAGGATTATTTAAATGCAAATAGCACCTCTTTGAAGAAAAACCCATTCGTTTGAATTTCTCTGCCTGTCTACCCTCCTTGAAATTCCATCTCTATGTTCTTTCCATTTCTCTTTTATGCTACACTCATAATTGCATTCTACAAGATTTTCAGCTGCTGATGAAATTGTGCTGTGCTGTGCTCTTCTTGGCTTCTGTCAATGATTTCTCACAATTGACTTCCTTATTGAGAAACTACTAAAACCAATTTGATTGTTCCATTGATGTCCAACTTTTATTCCGGTTCACTCAGCATTTTTGGGTTTGGTACGATGGTGCTGTTGATAGAATTTATGTGAATGATTCTAGTGGAGATTTTCTGAGAATTGTACCCAACAACACTAACCCAGTTCTCAAATTCACAAGATGAAGATTATGAAAGAAAACATTAAAGGAGAGAATGGTGAAGGAGAAGAACAAGAAAATGGAATTGTTGGAAATGGATTGTAGTCAGATTAGACGTGAAGAGATTTTTTTGTTTTTAAATCAATATTTAAATGATAAAACTTGTGAAAGGTAGGAGGGAAAAAATAGGGAAGATGATGCACATGCCTTTCATATTGTGCCACTTAGGGCCATGGGGAACACCTGAATCTTGCATATTATCACTTTGCTGAGTGGCATTGTGCAGTGGACCAGATAATCGGTGATATGGAAAGAGTACTTGAAATGAAAATTGAATCATCCAGTTTTATGAAAAACAATCAAAGTGTTCATCTAAACTAAATGGCAAGCATACAAGAGAAATTAATGAAAGGGTTGGTAATGGAAGCAACAATGCTTATGGTGAAAATCAACAAAACTAGAAGGAAAAAATATGCTAAACAAAGGGAATTGGAGAGGCAGCTAGCAGGCATCATGACAATGGAAATTAGGGTTAATTTTTGTGATTATTATGAGGATATTTTTTGTAAATTAATTATTACCTGATTTCAGAAAATTAGAATAACTTAACAGACATAGATTACTGGGTTTGTTTAAGTTTCTGAAACAGTTGGGAGGTTTTATAGTTTTGGGGGGAAAAAAAGGGAAGTAAGTGCTATCCACCTTTTCTTTTCTCCTAGCTCCAAGCAATACATAACTGTAATTCTAGTGAAATGACTTTTGAGCAACCATTTTTGAACAGAGAACACATTCTGAAAGTGCTTTCTTTAATTGATTTTTAAACTTAAACTAGATTCAATTCTCTTTTTCCCAAAGAAGCTCTAAAGCACGTCACTGTATTTGATCTCCCTAAGTTTAATTAATTGTTTGATAAAATAGTAACAACCTTTTATCTAGAAAACAGAGGACCAGTATTCTTTATCCTGTAAATTTTATTGAAGTTTAATTTTCACAGAAAAGGATGTGTGAAACTGAAACCTGAAACATTGATGGATGAAGATGCATTAGCTTCTTGTGCTAGGTTGTTCTCTCATTGTCAATCTATAAATCATTCAACAGTACTCTGCTTATAAAATTTTTCTTACGATGGTTGTCCTGTTTGCATTTGATCTGGCTTCTTAGAATTTTGTGGTGAAAAGGATAAAGTGTTGGTGGAAGCTCACCTGTAAGGAAAAGTAGAGAGGGGGTTGGCATATACAAGATATCACTATCAGTAAAACAATTGACTGGATATGAAAGAAGAAGTGAAGAAATGAAATAAAAAATAAAACTGACAATTTCTTTGAGGATGGACAACCATAATTGCATCACTAACAAATATTTGTTATTTATTATGTTTATCTCACCTTTAATATCACCTTTATTGTGTACTCTTTTTCTTGCCATATTTCATTATGTTTAGAATTTAGCTCACCATTCTGTCTTTAAATTATGCACTGATCCCTAGCTTTTGGTGTAGGAAGTTGCTTCACGCTTGGGACTTCCTTATGGTTCTGTAAGGCATTATGGCTTGAATGGTGATGTGAACAGTGTGTTACTAATGGCTGATATTGTTCTATATGGTTCTGCTCAAGATGCACAGGGTTTGCCTCCTTTGTTAATCAGGGCAATGACTTTTGGAATTCCTGTCATTGTGCCTGATGTTCCTCTCTTAAAAAAATATGTTAGTTTGATCATGTTCTTTGTTTTTGTCATTCCTTGATTTCCTTAATTGCAGATGATTCTATCTCTGCTATGGTTTAATTTAATAGAGATTTATCTACTTACAGGTTGGTGATGGAGTTCACGGAGTATTTTTCCCTAAACATGATCCAGATGCTTTGATGAATGCTTTTTCACTTTTGCTGTCAAATGGAAAACTCTCTAAATTTGCTCAAGCAGTTGCTTTATCTGGAAGACAGCTTGCTAGAAATGTGCTCGCTTTAGAATGCATTGCTGGCTATGCAAGGCTTCTGGAGAACGTAGTCAGTTTTCCATCAGATGCCATACTGCCTGGACCTGTATCTCAGCTTCGGCAGGGGACATGGGAGTGGGATTTGTTTAACAATGAAATAGAGATAGGTGTGGACATGCTGAAGATTGATGATGATTCTTACAATGGGAAAGTTAGCATTGTCAATGTCCTTGAACAAGAGTTGGCAAGTGATAATTATTCTTCAAGCATCTTTGAAACTGAAACAGAGACCCAGTTGCAACATATTCCAACTGAATTAGATTGGGATATTCTAAACGAAATCGAAAGAACTGAAGAAAATGAAATGCTTGAAATGGAAGAGGTATGGTGTAATCTTGTAATTCTTACATTATTTTAGCCTTCCTCTCAATCTGCCATTCTCTGTAACCTCAATATTGTAATATGTTCTTTTGGAGTTCCATATCAGTTTTTTCAAGAGACGGCTGGCTCTAAAAATTTATTAATCTCTTGCAGATTGAGGAGAGGATGGACCAAGAAGCTGGTGTGTGGAATGAGATATATCGCAATGCTAGGAAAGCTGAGAAACTGAAATTCGAAGCAAATGAGAGGGATGAAGGAGAACTTGAGAGAACAGGACAATCAGTGTGCATTTATGAGATATACAATGGTGCCGGAGCATGCCCATTTCTGCACCATGGTTCTTTGTACCGTGGGTTAAGTCTTGTGAGTATTTCTGTCTTAAGATATTCTATCCCAATGGAGTCATTTATTCCTTTCTATTTGCTCCTTTCATGAATTTCAATATATCTAAATAAAATTCTTATATTTTAAGTTCGAACCATGTAATTTATTCTTTTGTCTGAACTACCATATTTAAAGAATTGAAAGTGCCCCCATTTCATTTTATGCCTTGATATATCAATTAAAGGAGATGAAGTAATGAATGTACACTGTTAAATTAAATGTACATCAACAAAGGTTTATCCCATTACATGGGTTGGATACATGGATCAAACAATTGTGCCCTATTGAAGACCATATCTCTGTAAAACCATTCAAGATGATATAGCTTTTGATTATCTGACCACATATTTTTTTAGGTCTTCCTCTATCCCTTTTAAATGGACTATCCTTGAATAAATCCACCTTTCTTTCTGGCACATCCTTAGGAATTGTTAAATCAAATGTCCAATCAAATTAAATGTTGGTCACAATGTAGAATATTAGTTTCTTTTAGATAAGACTGCACTAATTTTCACAAGATGACTGATTGTTTGGATAATTTTTTTTTTTGTCACTATATCAACAAGAAGTGAAAGCTGCTGGGAATTATTTGACATATTTTATTATTATAATGATAATAATAAAATATTTTTATGGCAGTCTAGTAGTGCTTATCGACAAAGATCAGATGATGTGAATGCGATTAGTCGACTGCCCCTACTGAATGAAACTTACTATCGGGACATTCTCTGTGAAATGGGAGGAATGTTTGCTATTGCTAATAAGGTGGATAGCATTCACAGAAGGCCTTGGATAGGGTTTCAATCATGGCGAGCTGCTGCTAGGAAGGTATTCCTTGTGCTGGGTGGACTTATTCAATACTTTTGCATGGGCGTGTGTGTGAATGCATCAAGTAAAATTTCATTTTGCCTTAGTTGAATTTCATAAGAACAATCAAGATTCACATTATTATTTAGTTTATGTGCCAATTATTTCAAAATGAATTTCATAAAAGCTGGCCTTTTCTTGGCATATTTGCCAAAGCAGGTATCATTGTCGAGGGAAGCTGGAAAAGCTTTGGAAGAAACAATTCAAGAGAATTTTAGAGGTGATGTAATATACTTTTGGGCACGTTTGGACATGGATGGAACTGTCATAGGAAGCAACAATGTGCTCACTTTTTGGTCCATGTGTGACATCTTAAATAGAGGCAACTGCAGGTATTATCCAGAGTGCAACTTTTTACATTTATCTTGTTAACTGTGTCTACTATTTGCTGAAAAAATTTCCTGTGTTCCCATCACCTGTGCAAAATGTGTTGTATTGTTTAAGTTGCATCAGTTTTATTTTCAATCTCATTGCCACTAAGTTTTGCTTAAGATCACATAGCTAAGTACTTGGTTTGACCATTGGTATTGCTTATTACAACAACAACTATGCCTTCTCCCATTTACAAGGCTCGGTTACATATATCATTTGACACTGCTGTGCTCTATCAAAAACAAATTGTATAACATGTGGAAAGATGATACTTTCTATAATTGTGTCTTTCTACTGGCATGTAAGTTCATCAAATTTCTAGTTTCATAATAATATCATAAAATGAGACTATTTTGAACAGAACTCTCAGTGGTTATGTATCTACTTCAAAGGCTTTTGAAGATGAATGCTGTGAGTTCTATGATGTATTTCAAACATATCTGATATTGTAATTTAAAAATTAATTCAGAACTGCTTTTGAAGATAGCTTCCGCCTGATGTATGCATTGCCAGCATATACAGAGGCACTTCCCCCCATGCCTGAAGATGGTGGTTATTGGTCAGCACTGCACAGCTGGGTGATGCCAACCCCTTCTTTCTTGGAGTTCATAATGTTTTCACGGTAGCTAAAAGATCAATTATTTTTTACAGCAGCAGGTTAAATAAGGAAAATTGATTCAAATGAAACTATAAACTGAAGTCAAATGAATTAAATGCAGGATGTTTGTTGATTCCCTTGATGCCCTCCACACAAACTCCAGTAAATATGATTTGTGCTTCCTAGGCTCTTCAAAGATTGAAGTAAGTTGTTTGCAGTAGCTTTTAATGTTTCAGAAATAATTTGTATTCCTCACTTCAGTTTATTCTGCACAGAGAAAGCACTGTTACTGTCGAGTGTTAGATCTTCTCATCAATGTCTGGGCTTATCATAGTGCACGGAAGATGGTATATATAGATCCGAACACTGGTTCTATGCATGAGCAGCACCCAGTTGAACAACGAAGGGGATATATGTGGGCAAAATACTTCAATTTTACTTTGTTGAAAAGTATGGATGAAGATTTAGCCGAGGCTGCAGATGACGGTGACCATCCAAGATACATGTGGTTGTGGCCACTGACAGGGGAGGTGCACTGGCAAGGGATATATGATAGGGAGAGGGAGGAAAGGTACAGGCTGAAAATGGATAAAAAAAGAAAAATGAGAGGGAAGCTATATGAAAGAATGAAATATGGTTACAAGCAGAAATCACTTGGAAGATAGAAGATTATATTTGAACCTTACTTGGCCAAACAGATATCTGACTTTTGACAGGGCCTTGAACCCAATTTTGCTCCACTCAATTGGAGTAAATGGTATGGCAATTTGGTGAGAAGCTTGGTACCGACAGCAATGGCACAGGAGATAAACAGAATTCTGTTTTTCTTTAACTGATTACATACTCTAATGAACCATCGGATTCTTGGAAAATGCCGAGACAACAAGAAGTTTCGCATTTGCTGCTGTTCACTAGCTTCGGGGCCTTTTTTGTCGTCAGTTATAGAGGCACGAACGTTGCAGGGAGTTCTAGAAGTATTCAAAGTCTATACAAATTCTTTCAACAGCAGTTTCAATTTAGTATAAATATGTATTCTTTTGTATATTTTGTTACATTAGTGGCAATTTTGAGTAGAATAATGTGGCTGGTTCCCGTCTGGATAACATCCGTCTTTTTTCTTCCAAGTATAGGTAGCATTTGCGTAGATTCACGTTTGTTGAAACAGAAGTGGTTATTAATGTCAGGTTCGACATTTCTGTACTTTTATACTTCTTTTATCTTTAGTGAATAACATGTTTAAAGATAGATTTTTGGGAGAATAGATATTTGGCTTTAAGCTTTTTATAACGCAGTTCTTGTTTACTGGACTGTCATAAAAATGTGAATTTTGTCGAATCAGCATGTTGTTTTTTGGGATCTTGTTAGAGACAAAATATTGTGTGAATCATACAAAAGAAAAGTTAATGTTATATTTGCAAATTTAATGAAATGTTACAATCTCATCATTATTTATTTGCGGAAAATGCAATTATCCTCTTGAAGTCAAGACAGTGACCGATAAAATTGATATATGAATTCCAAGTTTTCATAAATCACTCTCCCGGTTAGATCTCGCAGGAAGCCCACACGTGAGAAGCTGCTGACCAATAGTATTCTTTTCCTTCGCATTCTAAACTTCACTTTGACCAAATTAAAAAAATGCGGAACTTACGCTAGAAACCTTCGAGAGAAGTGAATGCACTGGACTTTGAAGAGGTGAAATTGCTTTTAAAGTTAGAGATAATGTTTCTGGTTTTTATTAAACTGAGTTTGGATAAGTTTTTGCATTACGTAAGCGTTATTTTGAAAAAATAATAGTTTTTGCAATGAATATAAAACCCTCCCAAATTGTTTTTTTTAATACATTTTTTGAATTTGAATTGTTTGCTAGATTTATGGGTTTTACCTAAAGTATGTTTAGGATTGTTGTTGTAATATCCTGAAAAGTCAACCTCAAGTTAAATAGAATGATTAGGATCAACACAATTCGCAGTAAATAGAGATAGTAAGACTTAAATCGCTTATTCCATTCTTAGTAAGGAGTGAGAATTTAAAATTTGAGTTAGTATGGTGATCTCACTTGTGAAGTGGGATTATTTTAAATAGGAATTCGTATGCTAACAAGGTGAATCATTTTTGCTGAGTGGCGCATACTTGGTATAAAATTTTATCATATGTCCTCCAAGGGACTACCTGGTATAAAACTTCATAAAATGGAATTTCTGGTCTACCCAGATTGATAGAACTGTTGAGCAAACGATGGTAATTTAAAAAATAGACATAGAGGACTTTAACCTATGTAATTTTCATAGTTTAATGGGCGAAACAACAACGAATGACTTGAGGTAATTAAGCTATACCTTTGTTTGGAAAAGGTCAATTACAAAACGATCGAAATCGGTAAAAATTAAAAAAAAAAAGAAAAATCCAGAACTTTCATGCGTGTGAATTTTATGTAGGGACCCAGGGTATTAAATGCACAAATTCTCTTAAAGAGAACGAGCACTGGCTTTAGGAGACCCAATGAGCCTTCTAGTCATAGGTTGACATTTATGATAATATGATAGGCAAACATACTTTAATTTGAATGATCTTGGGTGAAAATATTTTGTATGTTTTGCAAGTCATGTAGTTGAAATTTGAAATCAATTTGAATAGTGTACTATTTTTTTTTAATTTTTTCAAATTTGAAGATATTTTAATAATTTTAAAATTTGACATGTTGTGCAGGTCATATAATTAAAATTTGAAATCAATTTGAGTAGTGTAATATATTTTTTTAATTTTTTCAAATTTAAGAATATTTTAATAATTTTAATATAGTTCAAAAATTTAAGAGAGTTTGAAAAGTTTATATTTGTGATTATCACATTTCTATTTTTGTGCCAATATGTTTTCATGTGAATTAGATATTCAAAGTTTTGAAAAAAGGACTTATGATAGATTAAAAATATATATATATATTTACTCCTATCCAAAGAGCTTTTACTCAAAATACTCTTTAAGGAAATCAAATGTTAGGAGGGTTGGTAGGGCATTTAGACACTGAGTGAAGACTTAAATCTGTTGGCTTATGGCCAACTTACACACTCAAAATGTCACGATCCAATTTTGATTATGATCAGCATGGATCATATTATTAATTTCTACAAACTTTGATAATTTTCACTCTTTCCATTCAATGAGAATTTTCAAATTTCAAAGGAACTCAAAAATTTATTTTGAACTTTTTGTAGAAAAATGGGTAAAATTTTTCTCATTTTCAGAAACTTTCCAAGAGTCACATGCCTTATAATCCAAAATATGTATTATTTGCAGATACAATAGCATTCACATCATACACAATAGTACACAATTTCATCATATATGCACAGCTAGCAATTCAACATATCAAATTCTAAATCAATAAAATTTTATTCTCTAATTTTAATCCTTATCTAATTATTAAAATTATTTACTAAGGTAGTCTAGAATCTCCACATATGCAACAAAGCTCAAAGATGCTATTCTTTAACCTGAAAATATTGAAAATAAGATGAACTGACTTATAAAAACTCAGTGAGTATATAACTACCATTATCTAGCAGGTAATGAATTTTATATATATCATAGTCACATATTAATCATATAGTAAATTAGAAAATATTAGCAAACTCATTTTCTTGGCCTTTTGAAATATATGAAACCATACTACGAAATGAGAGTTCACTTGTACATAATTTAAACTTTGCATCTTATATCATAATCGATAGGAACTACAACTATCTGTTAATACACAATATCATCATATCACATACTACCCATTCAAAATATACACTATAATCTCAAACAACACTTTAGGCTTAAATATAAATAAATTATCTCAATCACATCAACTAAAACATCTAATTACAGATAATTTTAATATCACATAACCAATTACAGTATACGTATAGCCACATTTGATTGCAAAATCAATAGTATACTTTTTCTCAATAGTTTGCTAGGAATTTTTATTTGGCTTTCACTTCAATCACATATTCTTTACAACTGTTGATCGGAAATTTCTCATATCGCTTTCAGAATAAAGCTCCATCACCATTCACAGTTTTCTATCTTACCATTGGCTTAATTTACAAGTAATATACATAAGAAAGCTCTACTCTTATGTAACAAATAATTGTAAGATCATCAGAGCATGATAACTATTTCATCTTGGAGTAATATCAAGCATTCAACAATATATATATATATATATATAATGTCATCATGTCCACCCACACGATCACAACATATTAATATCATAGAAACTTAATCGCAATTCACATTTAGATAGAACTATCAATACCTAACTTCCACTGCACACTTTGATCAAATAATGCTCACTTAATAGCTAATTACTCTTATTTCACGAAATCGGGCTTATACATGAATATATAGGCATAGATGGGAATTTTTGTACTATCAAGGGAAAAAATATAATTTGCAACATTTAATCCACCTTTTATTAAAATATTAAAATGTGATGAAATATATACTTATATAGTAGAATGCGAATTTTTTTGTAGAAATTCAAAGTAGTCCATTTCCACCTTTTCTCTTTATCCTAATTAAAAATTACAATTATGAATTATAAACACAAGGCACCACTTATGATATTTCTACATGTTGTAGCTTCTAAACCAAATCATAATATGTTATAATTTATTAGCTTCTTATATATAACTACTTTTCCAATCTAAAATATAAAACAATTAAAATATTAGATTTCAATAATAATAGTATATTAGTCTAGTAATCCTAAGCATACTATCATTATTTCATCAATATTATACTAACTATCCAAATTATATGATGAAATAAGGTTTTCTAAATCAAGATCAAATCTTTTAAAATATGAAAATATAATATTTTGTAATTATTTTAAATATAATATTTCAGCAATCCATATCATAAAAATCATATTTTTCACAAGCCTTATTTAATATTTCAAATTATATAAGAATAAAATCTTTTAAATCACCTTAAAATATCAAAGATCATAAAAAATATTATTTTAGAAATGTTACCAGTAGGATAACTCATTATTCTATAGCATAAAAGATCAATTTTCCAAACTTGCATCATATTTCTAAAATCTTGTAAAATTGAATTTTTCAGAGTAAATAACTATTATAGAATATATTATTATATCATATTCTAAGAGAGTATTCTTATATTGTTTAAACATTTCATAGTGTATATATATATATTATTTTCTTAAATTATCATCACTCATCTTAAATATCTACAAAATGAATTTCTATGGTTCTTACATAAATCAACCATAAAAGTAGAACGAAATATCTTTTCATACTTGAGTCATCTTATTTTAACAGTTTATGAAGTCCCATTTTTCAGAAGCATAGTAACGTTTTCTAAAATATATAAAAATGATATTTCTTAAGTCAAACTTCAAATTATCCCAAAAATTAGAATTTTATGATATAAGATCATTCACTGCCATAAAAAATACCTTGCCTGGGCTCGCTGGAACACTGAAAAATGAAGGAGAACTATAGTTTCCCCTGCTGCTGTCCAATTGTACGACTTCTTCGTAATACCTACAATTTGCAACTTCCCAGTTGGAGCTACACACGATTGTGTAGGGAGCCAGCTTCGATCAGCTATGGAGCTGTCATTCGTGGCTTCTTTTCACGGCTGACGATTGACACCGGAAGAGAGAATTGTTACTGCCGTCATTCTCCATTTCTGCATAAATCGTGTAACTGAGCGCCTAAGGGGGGGGGTCGTCTACCACCGTGAACACCGGAGCTGGTGATGAATCTGCCAACAGCGGCGGCGTCAACCATAGCATTGGAAGAAGGAGAAAGGAGGGATAGAGTTTGAGGCGGTGGATAAAAGAGAAAAGCTGCCGAAAATAAAGAGAACGTAGGAGAGAGAAGGAGCCGTAAGAATATGCGAGGGGGATAGCTGTTAGAGGACAAAAATAAAGGAAAAAGCAGCAGCTGAAGTTGGCGAGAGAGAGAGCAAAAGGCCAGAAAAAATAATAAGACATATGAAAAAAGAGGAGAGAGGGAGGGAGATGTTCAAACATGAGTTACGGGCTTTTATTCCATACTTTGTGCACAAAATAAGCTCATTTTCAATAACCTTCCATTTCAATTGATAACAATCTAGTCGTTCACTTATGAAAGTTCTAATTTTCAATTATGTTAATCATTCCCAATGTACTTAAATTTTGAAAGTTCTAAAATAATTATGTCAACCTTTCAGAATTTCTAAAAATAATTTAACAATATGAACAATTTATTTCATAATTTTCACACTTTCAAATTTATATTTTCCAATAAAATATTCTAATATTATTTTTGACATATAAAATATCAATATTTATATTTTTATAAAAATTAATTTTATTTATTATCTCAACTCAACTATTTTTAGTCTCCCCTCAACATAAAAATACATATATTTATAATAGTAATAAATTAGTAAATTTGAAAGTCCCAACCAAAAATAATTAATTAAATACTAAGAATTAATTTTATAAATCTTTGTATTTTTAATTACTGAAAATATTCCAAAACCTTTTAAAAAAAGAAATCTAATATCAAATATTCACCAAATAAGTAAATAAATTTTCACAAGTATTAAAAGTTAAAAAATTTTAAATTTTAACTTGGGATATTAAACAAAACTATAGAATGAGGCATATATCAAGTGAATTAAGTGTCTCTTTCTCTATTCAATTATTCCTTTTAGCTCGTTGTGCTTGAAGGTTTAATGTGTGGGGCGATCTTATGGTTTGGTATGTGTGGGTACTTTAATGACATTCCATTATGGCTTGTGGACTTATAAGTTCCATCATTTATTTTGAGAGTGCCTTATGAGTTTTAATGGGAAGGTTGACATGTTTGCTAATAATAGTAAGAATGCACTGCATAATTTTAGTTAAAGAGCTACTAACTTATGATAAATGGTATAAGAGGTTAGTTTGTGCTAGAAGGCTAAGATTGAGAAGGCTATAATTAATTGGGATATAACTTATCCAATGTTATATAAAGGGATGTGCGAAGTGATCATTCTTAAATTTGGAAGAGTCATTGTTAAAGGCTTAACTAAAGGGTGCAAGAGATTGGATTGGCTAGAAAAGTTAGTGTATGGGAGGAAAATGCATTTGAGTGATTATGGATTGGTGCATTAGGTGAAAGTAGTTATGCTAGAGGACTAGCTAGCTTGGGCGCGTGGGATGTTAGTTATGCGTTTATTCATAGTAGATGCATCGAAGGATGCAAACCCACTATCCAGATAGACGAGTAAATTAATGGCCTATCCAGTGGGACAAGCCTCAATCTTACCAAAGGGCTTGACTATTTTTGGAGGGGTGTGATGGAGTTGGAGGGTGAATCCTTAGTTGTATAGAAATATATGACCACAATTGATGGACGCATCTTGAAGGATGGCACATTAGGGTTATGTGTTGAATGGATTACTCTAGAAAGAGCAGTCTAAAATCATGTCAAGGTAGTTTGAAGGGATTATTTGGTTGCTTGGTGGAGCATAGCTAGAAGGCTTAGTAAAGATATGGTGGAATTAATACTATGTGCATAATCTATGAGTTGATTAAAGAATGTGCAATCTTTTCACATAATTCTTTGATATAGTAGGCTAGGCTATATAGTTGCTTTACGAATTAGTAACAATGACTTAGAAGAGTGGTACTAGATTAATACTACATAGTTACATTGTTAAGAGACTTTGTGGCAATGACTATGAGTTCATATTTATTCGCGCACAGGAAAACTAAAGCTTGAGTTAGAGTGAAGGACACTTTATGCTCAACCTATTTCATGATGTTGAAGTAGGGGAGCCTTTAGAGGATGTGCTCAAAGAACTTACTAGAGGATGCACTTGAATTATGACTGTATGAGCCTAGGCATTAATGGATGTCACTTAAGTTGGAAGGGTTTAAGAGTCTCATAGGGATTGCGATACTAAAGAGCATAAACTCCAATAGTAGGTTATGGTGGTTGATGAGATACCAAAGGGTATCAATTCAGAGAGTATTAAAGGATCCAATTAAGTATGAAAGTGACATTGAAAAGTATTATAAATTGATTAAAAGCAACTAAGTGAACTTAGGAGCAAGGTTATAGGGCTTATATGTAGATTAATTGTAAGTCTTGGCTCTTTTATTGATGGGATAGGACATTAGGTGTAAGACATCTATTAATAAGTAGTTTAGAGTACTAAGCATTGTCCACAGCCATAGTGTTAGCACACACTTGCTGTGAAGGTGGCATTTGTGCAAGTTGTAGAAGCAATAAGCACATGATTGTGGAGATAATTGCCTATTGAACAAGTTATGAAGGTAACAAGTTCAAGAGAGCTAGTGGTAGAGCAGAACTAAAAGGTGTTAAGACACTTTAGAAGGAGTCTATAGACGTATCCCTTTGAGAAATTTGTAAAGGATGCATTTGGCCAAAAGGATACTGGTGTTGTAAAGGCAATAGCCCAAATTCAAGATAGGGGAACATTCATAGTGCTAAAAGAGAAAGTCTTAAATGGTTAAGATAGTAACTTAGAGGAGTAGGCTGAAGGTTAACATGAAGTTTCAAGAGAGTAAGTAGATTTTTCATGTAGTTATGTCAGATTGAGGTGCCAATGAAGGCATTGACATTTAAAGTGAGGAAAAATGTCATAAACTGGTAGTTGTGATAGTCCGATAGACAAACATGCTTTGATTTGGATGAAACTTGATGAAAAAATCCAGCATATTGTAAAGGTCTTGTGGTTGAAATTTAGGATTAATCCGACTAGTTTACTATTTTTCTTGATTTTTTCAAATTTAGAGGTATTTTGATAATTTTGATATGGTTTGAGAATTCGAAGGTTCAAAAAGGCTATATTTATGATCGTTACATTTTTATCTTCATGTTGATACATTTTCATGTGAATAAAGACACTTAAAGTGTCACAACCCACTTTTGATTTGATCGGCATGGATTCTATTATCGGTTTCCACAAGTCTTAACTATTTTTCATTCTTTTTATTTAACGAGAATCTCCAATTTACATGGGGGTTTAAAAAAATTTACTTTGAATTTTAGCAAATAAATAAATAAAACCTCCCCTATTTTTAGACACTCTCTCAAGGTCACACGTCCTATAATTCAAACTTGTATTATCTAGATATGACAAAATCATCATACACACAATACAATATAATTTTAGACTTATGCACATACAATCTATTTAACACATCAAATAGTTTAATAGTTCTATATTGGGGATGCTAATCTTAATTCCAACTATCAAATCTATTAATTCAAGCAGTCCTTGATCTTTCATGGATGCTAACTTGAAAATATTAAATTAAAATAGAGTGAGTTCCATGAACTTAGTGAGTATATAGCTACCACTAATCTGTAAGTGATAAACTTAAGTATATTAAAAGAGTGATAACAAACCAATTTCTGAGTTTCTGAAATATATGAGGATTCATGTACACATGACTAAAACTCTATTTCACGTAACACAATCCTAAAAGTCTCAATTTCCTATTAAAATTCAAGATTGTATACTACCCGTTCCGGGTAGGCATCACACACAAACAACCATTAAAGCTCAAATACAAACAAATCAACATAATCACATCATCGGTACAAGTTAATCACAAACAGTCACACAATGTCACATATTCAAATACAATAAACATACATATAATTACTCTATGGTATTAAGATTAATTTTATACTTCGCTCAACTGTTAGTCAGGAATTTCTCGTCTGGCTCTTAAATTAATATCATACCCATTTCATGTAATTTGTCGAGAATTTTCCATCCGACTTTCACATCATTTCTTTATCACCAATTGTAATATTCGATGTCATTATTCTAGCATCATTTATCACTTTCCAATGTCTCAAAAAACTTAATTCACAACACTCATATATAATTATATTTCTACAGAAATATAGAATTGATACTAATAATAAAAAAAAACACAACTCAATATTTAAAAATATCTTTTAATGAGGTAATAAGAAATGGTGGGATATATACTCACTCAATAATGTTGATCCATTCTTGAAATTTTTGAGGCATCCATATCCACCTTTTAATTTTCCTCCTAATATTACAATTCACAAGAATAATTTATAAATATTTCAAGTTTACTCATTTTCTTCTCAAATTATTATTATTATTTCACTATTGTTATATCAAGTGTCTAAATAATGTAAGATAAGGACTTTTGAAAGCAAGTTCAAAGTTTACATATTCTTAAAATATAATTTTCTAAAAAAAACTTTAATTATAATATTTTATTTTTCTATAACATAAAAATGTTATTTTCTAGAATCTAACAAGAACCTATAATATTTAAAAATAGGTTTCCTTTCATTCTTGCACTACTATGCTATAATGGTAAAACAAAATACTCTATTTTATATCTAAATCATCCCAACATTTTATAATATAAAAAGTATAACTCTCATGTGTATATATATATATATATATAAACCATGTAAGTGGGTTTCTTTAATCTATATGTAAATCTGTTAAAACAATACAACAACAAAATAGAATGATATTCTTGTTGGGATTGGGAGCTATACAAGCACAGCAGAATAAACTGATCCCAGCCAACAGATTCATGCAAAACGTTAAATTAGAATGTAGGATTCAGGCTATACCTTTCGATGATTTCGAATTTTGTTCTCTTCGACTTCCTTTCAGCCAAAGACTTCGAGGTACCCACACAAACCAGTAGATTATCAATGAATGTCCTCACGATCATTGGTTGAAATTCATCTCCTTAGCCTCATAGTGCCAACTACGCCTCTTCAAGGGTTATGGTCAAGGAGAGATACTAGGATTTTTCTATGTTGTATAGGGATGTGTGAATAATGAATCAACTATTATTATTACCTAACAAGCCTATTTAAATAGGAGTATAGATGTATAATTATAGGCTTATTATTGGGCCTTATAATTATAACATAAAATTTTCAAATATTAAGCCCAAACAATTTGATCTATTAATTCTAAAACCACTAAGCTCTAAGTGTGTGACCTTTCAGGCTCTCATTACATTGGCAATGATCATTAATCATATTAATGATCATAAATAATGAGTGGTGTCTAACAACACATTATTGTTACCAAAGTAATGAGAAAATCAGTGATTTGACTAAACCTTTACATGTGATCATCATTTATGTCCTTTTATCCTAGACATCTAGATTGAGCACCAGACATGGATCATGTCATTCCCGTATGGCCTAATCCAAAGGTTTCTTGATTCCTAAGTAAGTTGACTGAAGCAAATGCAATTGACATCTCATGTCAATTCATCTGAGAATGGCCATGCATTTTCTCAACTTTACTTAATTAAGGGGCCCATAGATATTTCTCCTATTATATAGGAAGGACAAATTTCATCTTGATCATATAAATTCCTTTGCATGATATGTGACATATTCAATAACTACCCTTGCATTCACTTAACTATGAGTGACATAGAGTAATATTAAAATATGAAACTTACATGTAGAGAACCTTGGTGATCTCAGGTCAAAGGACTATATTAATTATGATCACTAAGAATCACCTATGATACTCATATAACGATCCATATAGTATTCTTAGGATGGGTCAATCCAGTATACAAGCTCTCTAACTTGAACTCATATGCAGACTTAATATCTCATATAAGTCACCCACATGCTAGTCTTAACATATTAAAGCAACCCAATCCATAATTATATATGACTAGGGATATTTAAGAATGTAATTATTCTAAGATTATTATCATAATTAAATATATTACGCAGATAATATATATATAAATATAATAATTGGAATTACCATTAAAATAACACGATTCAAGTTTACAATCATCTATATGATTAGTTTAGGGCATATATAGTGATAATCTCCCACTTGCACTAAAGCCAATCATCCATGTATCTAATACCTATGGATCTTATATGACTATCATGCTTTTACTGTGTCAGGGCTTTTGTTAGTGGATTAGCGACATTATCGTTAATCAGTATTCTGCATATCCTGACATCGTTTCTGTCGATGATATCTCTTATGAGATGATAATGCTGGAGTATATGTTTGGATTTTTGGTGAGATCTAGGTTTCTTAGCTTGTGCAATGGCTCCATTATTGTCACAATAGAGTCTACTAGGTCAGCAATGCTAAGAACAACTCTAAGTTCAATGATGAACTTCTTAATCTAAACAGCTTCTTTGCGGCATATGATACTACAATGTATTCAGCTTTTGTTGTAGAATCAGCTACTGTCCCTTGCTTTGAACTCTTCCAGGTCACAACGCCACCATTAAGGCAAAATACATAACCAGATTGTGATCTAAAATCATCTTTGTCGGTTTGAAAGCTAGTATCAGTGTAACCACTTACAATGAGCTCTTCCTTACCTCCATAAATCAAGAACATGTCTTTAGTTCTTCTTAAGTACTTAAGAATATTTTTGACAGCTATTTAGTGACTTTCACTAGGATCTGATTGGTATTTACTCGTAATGCTTAAAGCACATGAGATATCAGGACGAGTACATAACATGGCATACATGATAGATCCAATTGTAGATGCATAAGGGATCTTACTCTTGCGTTGTCTCTCAGACTCTGTGGAAGGACATTGAGTTTTTAAGAAATTTATACCATGTGACATCAGCAAGAATCCTTTTTTAGAATCTTGCATGCTAAACCTGTTTAGCACCTTATTCATGTATGTACTCTGACTTAAGCTAAGCAACTTTCTTAATCTATCTCTATAGATCTTGATACTAACATATAAGAGGCTTTACCTAAGTCTTTCATAGAAAAATAATTTCCTAACAAAGTTTTTACAAACTGTAGTATAGGAATGTCATTTCCAAGGAGTAGTATGTAATCTACATATAACACCAGAAAGACTATTGCGCTCCCACTAACCTTCTTGTACACACAGGGTTCATCTTCATTTTTTATGAAATCAAGCTCTTTGATTGCATCATTGAAATAAAGATTCCAACTCTGAGAAGCTTGCTTCAATCTATAAATGGATCGTTGCAACTTGCAAACTTTTCCAGCATTTTCAAGATTTACAAAACCTTTAGGTTATGTCATGTACACATCCTCAAGAAGATTTCCATTAAGGAAAGTGATTTTAACATCCATTTATTAGATCTCATAATCATAATATGCAGCTATAGCTAGAAGAATCCTGATGGATTTAAGCATGACAACTGGAGAAAATGTCTCATCATAGTCAATATCATGAATTTGTTTGAAACCTTTTGCAACCAATTGTCCCTTAAAGGTACACACATTACCATCCATGTTGATTTTCTTTTTGAAAACCCACTTGCACCTAATAGGTTTTACCCCTTTAGGTGGATTAACCAAAGTCTAAACTTAATTTGAATACATGGAGTCCATCTCTAATTTCATAGCTTCTAGCCATTTCTCAAAATCTGGGCCCATCATAGCCTCTTGGTAGGTTATGAGCTCATCTTGGTCCATGAAGAACACATCACCGTGATGAGTCATGAGAAATCCATATCTTTCAGGCTCATGATGTATTCTACTAGATCTACGTGGGTTCTGTGTTACATGAGCAGGTTCTTCCATAACTAGTTATGGAACTGGCTCAGATTCGATCTCAAGTTCAATGTTTTCTCATTGTTCTTGAATTTCTTCAAGTTCTATCTTCTCCCACTGATTCTTCTAGAGATCAATTCTCTCTAGAAAAATACTAGTTCAAGCAATAAACATTTTTTGCTTAATTGGATTATAAAAATAATATCCTTTTGTTTTCTTAGGATATCTAACGAAAAAATATTTATCAGATTTGAGTTCAAGTTTATCAGAAGTTTGACTTTTTACGGAAGTTTCACAGCCCCAAATCTTCATAAAAGATAAACTAGGACGTTTCCTAGTCCATATCTCATATGGTGTCTTTTGAATTGATTTTGACGGAACACAATTTAGTGTGAAGGCTGTAGTCTCTAGAGCATGTCCCTAGAAGGAATTTGGAAGTTCAGCTTGACTCATCATTAATTGAACCATGTCTAACAAAGTTCGATTTCTCCTTTCAGAAACACCATTCCATTGAGGTGTTCCTGGTGGAGTGAGTTATGACATAATGCCACACTCCTTTAGATGATCAAAGAACTCTCGGTCTAGGTATTCACCACCTCGATCTGATGGAAGTGATTTAATACTTTTACCAAGTTAATTTTGTACTTCATTCTTGAATTCTTTGAACTTTTCAAAAGATTCAGACTTATGTCTCATAAGAAACACATAACCATATTTACTGAAATCATTAGTAAAAGTAATGAAGTACTGATAACATCTTCTAACTTATGGTTTAAAGGTCTACATACATTACTATGTATGAAGCCCAATAAATCACTAGCCTTTTCTCCTTTCCCATTAAAAGGGGCTTTAGTCATCTTACCTAATAAACATTACTCACATACCTCATATGATTCAAAATTAAATGAGTTCAAAAATCCATCCTCATGGAGTTTGGAGATGCGTGTCTCATTTATATGGGTTAAACAACAATGCTAAAGATAGGTTAGATTTGAATCATTAGTTTTAACCTTCTTCATGTTTATGTTATAGATTAGATTTTCAAAGGTCTAGAACATAAAGACCATTCATTAAATGTGTACTACCATAAAACATTTCATTTAAATAAATAGAGCAATATTTGTCCTTTATTATAAATGAAAAACTTTTCTTGTCTAAACAAGAAACAGAAATCAAATTTTTACTAACAGTAGGCATAAAATAACAATTGTCCAATTCTAAAACTAATCCACTAGGTAAAGATAAATAATAAGTCCCTATAGCTAATGCAGTAACTCTTTCTCCATTTCCAACGTGTAGGTCCACTTCACCTTTGGCCAACGATCTACTTTCTTTAAGATCCTGTATATTTACACAAATGTGAGTACTACATCCAATATTTAATACCCAAGATGTAGAAGTAGATAAATTAACCTCTATAACATAAATACTTGAGTTGGAAGTCCCACTTCCCTTTTGCTTCTTAAGCTCTTCCAAGTAAATCTTGCAATTTCACTTCCAATGCTTGGTTCTTTGCAATGGAAGCATTGCCCTTCCTTGGCCATGCCACCTTTAGGCTTCAATGCAGAGGAACTTGACTTGGACTTTCCATCAATCTTGTCTTTTTTCTTTTTATTCTTAGCCTTAGACTTACCCTTTCCTTTGCCCTTTTGAACCATCATAATGGAATTGGGCTTGGACTTTTTCAAGTTCTACTCAATAGTTTTCAACATATTAAGCAGTTCAGGTAAAGTCTTATCAATTTAGTTTATGTTGTAATTCATGATAAATTGACTATAGCTCTCGGGTAACAATTGCAAAACTATGTCAGTAGCTAATTCTTGCTGCAAAGGAAAACCCAATCTTTCAAGGCTATTGATGTACCCAATCATTTTCAACACATGTGTAGTAACGAGTGTTCCTTCAGCCATCTTGCATTGAAACAATGCTTTAGATACATCATATCTCTCATGTCTTGCTTGCTCTTGGTAGAGCTGTTTAAGATGATCAATCATATTGAATGCCTCCATATTCTCATGTTGCTTCTGAAGCTCTGAATTCATGGTAGCAAGCATGAGACAACTGACATCCAGAGTATCTTTTAGATGCTTTTTATAAGCATCCTTTTTTACTCGAGAAGCATTAGCAGCAGACTCATCTAGAGTAAGTTGATTTGGGACATATTATTTTTTCTCATGCTTGAGGATAATTCTCAAGTTTCGATACCAATTGATAAAATTCATCCCATTCAGTTTATCCTTCTCAAGGATAGATTGCAGTGATAAGTTTGATGTATTTGATGCCATGGTTATCTATAACAGAAAAATATGCATAATGAGAATCATGTATTTTATTTATTTAATAAGGTCTTTTATTAAATAATACTCCCACTATTTTTCTTAAAATAATAACCCTCATTATTATTTTGAAAACCTTATCGTCAAGGTTTTCTAGTGAGCCAAGATCCATATTTTACTAAATCTTATGTTAGCTTTGGCTAATCACCTAAGATGTGGCTATTTAGGTAGACAACTCCTTGTTAATTACATCTTATGCAACTCTTGGATAGTTAGGTGAATAACACTTATTCAAATTCATCTCATGAATTTATAACTAACTCTATGCTTCTAGGCCCCAATTCCATTGATATAACCCAATTAAGTCAAACCCAGTAATTAGTAATTTGGATATCACTATTATCCCATCGCGTCTTACCAAGATAGACTTTAGGTACTTTACTTTGGCAAACCTACCTATAGTCGATCAAGATCTTGATGAGTGCTATTATTAGAAGGCATTTTCCTTTTTGACTTAATATTTTGTTTAAGGGATTTTTAATGTATTTGATCTCACCATTATGTACTTGATTTTATTAAGCATGCATCATATACATCTACCATAAGTATCTCATACATTCATCATATGCATTTCATACATAAAACATAAAATAAACATGACATGATTATGACCCAACCTAAGTGATATTCTAGAGCTCAAGAATATCAAATAAAACTAAGAAAGAAAAAAAAACTCTTCTTAAGAATCTTCTTCTTTCTTCATGGTTTGATCTCCACTTCCATTGTTGCCTCTTCAAGTGCTTCAACAAAATTATTATATAATAATAAAGAAACTTCGAGTTACATTCGAATGGAGTAAGATGAGAAGAAAATGTACAATTAGAAGTAATAGAAAGGCACGACATGTAGGCCGTATTTTAAAATTGCAACAAAACTGAAGGCCATAATAATGCACCATACATCAAGCAACAAAATAACATGATAAGTGAAACATATATCCGAATATATTTTTAATATCAAAATTTGAATTAATTAATTAACTAATTACTTAATGTCGCGCTATGTAAAGAATTTATGGCAGTCCCGTTAGCTGGTTAGCAGGCAGGTAGGGGGCGAAGCCCCCTGTCCAAAAAATTAATTGCACCTGACATTCAAATTGCAATTCAATTTATCAACAATTGACATACCCTTTTAGTTGAACAATTCGATAATTATTGACATTCAATTCATGGTTTTGAAATCTAATTTATAGTAGAATCATAATGGAAAATTTTAATCATATTAAACAGATCCAATTGATTCACTGATTAAAGCATTTATGCATACACTTATATGAAATAGATTTAACAATTAATTCTATGCAAAATCAGATTTAGCAATTAAATGCAAGGTATATCACATATATGAAACAGATTCAAGGAGTTAATTTAATTAATTCTGATTCATGACAGAATCTGTGTTTTAATCAGAAAATGTCTTTCATATATTAAAATAGATTCACGCAATTAAGCCTTTTGATTTTGTTTAAAATAAAACCCAAAAATTAGTTTCAAATTCGAATCAAAGTCCAGAATTATTGCAATAGATTTAAATTTAAAAAGAACCCAAAAACATATTCGGGTTTCAATAAAAAATCCAGAAACAAATTCGAATTCAAACCAAAAATAAGAATTAATCACAAAATACATTTGAATTTAAATCAGAATTCAAAATAAGGTTCAAATTCAAAACAGAAGCAGAATTAATCATATTAAGTTTGATTGAACTAGAATGCACAAAATCAAATTTAACCTAATCCTAATTAGGAATCATTGAAGTGTGATATGTAGAATAATTCATTAACATCATAATCACACAATCAGCAAACACGAATCCTAATTTAACATTTTACAAGTAGCTCTGATACCACTATTGGGATTGGGAGTCATACAAGTACAACGAAATAAATCGATCCCAACCAACAGATCCATGCAAAACGTTAAATTAGAATGTAGGATTCAGGCTATACCTTTTGATGATTCTGGATTTTATTCGTTAATCACCTCTTCAACTTCCTTTCAGCCAAAGACTCTAAGGTATCCACACGAACCAACAGATCACCAATGAATATAAACAATGAACGGTGTTACCTAAGTAATGAGAAAATTAGTGATTCGACTAAACCTTTACATGTGATCATCATTTATGTTCTTTTGTCCTAGACATTTAGATTGAACACGAGACATGGACCGTGTCATTCCTGTATGGCCTAATCGGAAGGTTTCTTAATTCCTAAGTAAGCAGATTGAAGCAAATGTAATTAACATCTTATGTCAATTCATTTGAGGATGGCCATGCATTTTTTTAGCTTTACTTAATTAAGGGGCCCACATATATCTCTCTTATTATATAGGAGGGACAAAATTCATCTTGATCGTACAAATCCCTCTACATGATATGTGACATATCCAATAATTACCCTTGCATTCACTCAACCATGAGTGATATAGAAATATCAAAATATGAAACTCACATGTAGGGAACCTTGGTGATCTCAAGTCAAAGGACTATATTAATGATGATCACTAAGAATTACCCATGATACTCATATAACGATCTATGCGGTGTTCTTAGGATGGATCAGTCCAGTATACAAGTTCTCTAACTTGAACTCATGTATAAACTTAATATCTCATATAAGTCACCCACATGCTAGTCTTAACATATCAAAGCAACCCAATTCACAATGATATATGATTAGGGACATTTAAGAATGTAAGTATTCTAAGGTTATTATCATAATTAAATATATTACGCAAACAATATATATATATAAATATGATAATTGGAATTGCCATTAAAATAACATGATTCAAGGGTACAATCATCTATATGATTGATTTAGGACATATACACTGACAATTCTATTTTAGAATTCTCTATCCTAAGAATCATATTTTTATTCCACATGGGTTATTAATTACTATTGGTGTGTGTCCTAGGAATCAATCATATAGATAATTGAAATAATACATAATGTATTATATTTTATTTTAGGCAATGTAATTATTATATTTTATTTTTAATTTTTGTGTAATTTATAACTTAATATAATAATTGTCCTTGAAATAGTTTTACTATTTCTAAAATTCTCCTAGTTAAGTATTATTATGAAAGGGATAGTAATAGTATATCGAGACTAGCATGTATAGTGACTGATGATTATGAATCATGGATATGTGATATCAAGTTAATACATCAGTACATTGTTAGTAAATAGATATACTGGACTGATCCAATATGATAATACTGCATGGATAAGACTTGTGTCATTAGTAGTTTTCATATGATTACAATTGCATATAGTCTTTGACCTGAAGTCATTACGGTTCCCTACATAAGGGGTTATTCACTTTCATGTCGTCCTATGTCACCTTTAATCGAGATGACAAGTAGGACGTTGATTGGGCGTGTCACGAATCATGCAGAGGGAAGTGAGTGATGTAGATGAAATTTTATTACTCTTATAAAAGAGATATATCCTTGGGCCCTTTGATTGAGTAAGACTTAGAAATGCATGGCCATGCTCAAATGAATCAATATGTGATATTGATCATTTGTTTTGAAGTCTACTTAGTATCAAGAAATATAAATTGAACATTAACGAGGATGACACACTCCATGCCTCTAGTTCAATTTGAATATTATAACAAAAGAAATTATGATGCAAAATGTTGATCATGTATTAGGTGGATGTCGAATCACAAACATTCTTACTACTTGAGTGGTAGTGATGTATTATTAGATACCGCTCACTGTCTATGGCTTAATAATAAGTTATTTTTAACATAGTAAGAACCTACAGGGTCACACAAAAGGAGTAGGAATAAGACAATAATTAATTAGACTTTTATTAGATTAATATCTAATTAATTGGACTTATTTTCGTGTATATATATTATTAAATAATAATATATTTTTTACGTAATAAATGTAATTATTATTATGTGAAATTATTTGATATTAAAGTAATATCAAATATTTATATTATTAGATATTAGATAAATATATTATGAGATAATATTATTTTGATATTTGATAATTATATGCAATTATCTAATATTAAGATATTTATATTATGAGATAATATTATTATCTAATATTAGATAATTAATAGATAAGTTCTGTCTTTCCTCATTATCTCTAGCATAAGGATAAGATGAGTTGTTAAGTGTGATTAGGATTTTGGAAGCATTATCCTAGTAGGATTAAGATTGTGACTTGCCTAAGTTCTATAAAAGGGGGCTTGAGGGCAGCACTTTTAATACACGCTCATAAGCATTCATAAAACCCTAAATTACTCAGAAAACATCAAATCTTAAATCCTAGAGAGAAAAACGCATCCTAACAGATTCGTGGAGGGTGAGAGGTCGTTGTTCACTCCGTATGAATACTGTAGAGAAGTTGTACCTTCCAGCTTGTGTTTGATTAATTCACTTTCAAGTTTTGATCAGTAAAAACACGAGTGCCCAATAGGTAAAACCCTAATAATTGATTTATACTTTTTGCATGGATCTTAGGTAGAATTTGAATCAAAATGTTGAATTTCCATTACATGTGATAATTCGAATTTCTAACAATTGTGTCACACAAAAATGAAACTATTTTCAAATCATCCTTAAAATAATAAATAGAGAAATTTATTGCATAAAAGATCTTATTGGGCCCTAAGTAAGTCGTTGGCACTGGAAAATGGTGATTCTTGCCGGAAAAGTGAAACAATGGCGTTGGTGGTTGCAGATAATTGCAGCCGCTAGCTAATACAGAATTACGGTACTACAGATGACCAGAGGAACCACCACCAGTATCACACAGCAACAAGTGATGCCACCGACAAGAAGCCTTGTAATACACATGGAGAAACAGAGCTCGTGAAAGCCAATACCTAAAGGAGCAGCAAACGTCAACCGTTAGAGAAAAGGGAAAGCAACACAATAGTTGAAAGCAGCAAGACAGTGACTTCGGTCTGCTGTATAACTGCCATCCACAACTTTCTCTTTTACATCAGGGATCCGTCACCGCCTAGAAAAGCTCCCAGTAACAGCAAGAGGAGGATAGCAACAATGGTATGATGCCAAAAATGCTGGGAAGGACGGTCAGCTAGCAAGAAATAAAAAAAAGAACCGCAACAAAGAAAAAGTAAGGCCATTTCGGGAGAGAAAGAAGGCGGTGAAGATGCTGGAGACCAACAAAGGAAACAAAAGAGAGGAAAGGCGGTGCTGTGTGTGTGTGGAGGAGAGAAGGTCTAGAAAATTACAGAAGCTCCGTTGCCGTTGCTGTACTCGTGTTAGAAAAAGAAAAAGAAAAGAGGGAGAGAGCTACTTTTGTGCCATGTACAAAACGAAGAAGGGAAAGACATGCAACTAGTAAAAGATACGGTAAGAGAGAGAAGAGGTAGCAGCAACACACGAGGAGAAAAGAATAGGGGAGCCGGTGAAGCACTAGAAACTATTGGAAGGAGAGAGAAAATTCCATAAAAATAAAAGTGAAAGGGGCCGAATTTTTACTAAATTAGTTCACTGACTCTTTTTTCTTTTTTTCTTTTTTTATTTTTAATTAAAAAGAGAAAACATGTGTAAAAGAAAAGGAAAGCAGCACATAATTTAAAAAAAAGAAGGGGCCCTTTAAAGATGCTAATCAGTAAGTTGGAATTTTGATTCTATACATTACCGTATCATAAGTTCATATTTATCATTTAGAATCTTAATCCTTAGTCTAAATTAAAATTCATTTAAACTATTGGATTTTCAAAATTTTCAAATTTCTTATTTTTCAATAGAATACTTCAATAATCTTTTAATAAATAAAATATTAATATTCACATTTTACTAATTTTTATTTAGAATCTCAAAAATTGCAAACCTTAATCATTCTCAAAAATAATTTATCAAATAGAGATTTTAACCACAATTATTAAAATATCTTTAATTTATATAAAGAGTTTTTTAAAAAATCAATAACAATTCTTAAGTTAATAATGACTATATAAAAATAAATAAATAATTTTTAAATTTTATTATAAGAATCATTTTCAATAGTTCAAGTCCATTAATACAAATAAATAATTACAAATCTAATATTAATTGAATAGGTACTTAGTTATTCACAAGTAACAAAAATTATAAAACTTAAAATTTTACTTGGGATATTACATAAAGCTTTAAGAAAAGGACTTGGGATAGGTCGAAAAAAGTATGTTTGCTCTATTAGAAGAGCTTTTGCTCAAAATATTTTTTAAGAAAGTTGAGCATCAAAAGGGCTAGTAGAGTGCCTGAACATTGAGTTAGGAACTTAAGTATGTTGATTTGTGTCCATTTCCTATACAATCAATGTTGCTATGTATCCTAAGAGTTAATCATAAAGATGATTATAATAATGCATAATATATTATATTTTATTTCAGGCAATGCAATTATTATATTTTTTTTCTTATATATATCAGTACTATTTATAACTTAATATAATAATTATCCTTGGAATAGTTTTACTATTCTTAAAATACCCCTAGTCAAGTATTATTACGAAAGGAATAGTAATAATACATCAAAACTAGTATGTATAGTGACTGATGATTATGAATCATGGATATGTAATATCAAGTCAATACATGAGTACATTATTAGTGAAAAATGTACTGAACTAACTTGCAATAAAAAAACTATATGGATTGTCAAATGTCATTAATTATTCTCATGAGACTATAATGCACGTAGTCCTTTGACCTAAAGTCACTACAGTTCCCTACATGAGGAGTCACACACTTTGATGTCGTTTTGTATCACCTTTAACCGAGATGTATTGTAGGATATTGATTGGGTGTGTCATGAATTATGAGAGGGATGTGAGTGATGTAGATGAGAATTTTGTTCTTATTATATAGTAGGAGTGATATCTATGGATCTTTTGATTGAGTGAGATTAAAAAATGCATGGCCATGCTCAAATGGATCAATATGAGATATTGATCATTTGCTTAAGTTAGTTTACTCAATATTAAGAAACATAAATTGAACGTTAACGAGGATGACGTATTCCATGCCTTTAATTCGATTTGGATATCATTACAAAAGGAACTATATTACAAAGTGTTGTTCACACATTAAGTCAATATTGAGTAACAGGCATTTTTACTACTTGGGTAGTAGTGCTGTATTGCTAGATATCGCTCACTATTTATGATCCACAAATGAGCTATTACCACCATAGTAAGAACTTACAGGGTCACACAAAAAGAGTAGGAATGAGATAATAATTAATTAAGTTTTAGTTAGACTAAAATCTAATTAATTAAGCTTATTTTCGTGCATATATATATTATTAAAATAATAATATATTTTCATGTAATATATGATATATTATGTGATATTATTTAATATTAAAGTAATATCAGATAATTACGTTATTAGATATTAGATAATTATATTATGAGATAATATTATTTTTTAATATACGATAACTATAGCCATGTCAATATTAGATAATTATATTATAAGATAATCTTATTATCTAATATTATATAATTAATAGATAAGTCCTATCTCTCTTCACTCTCTCCATGATAAGGATAAGGTGATAATTATTAAGTAAAATTAGGATTTTAGAAGTATTATCCTAGTAGGATTAGGAATGTAGTATGCCTTAGTTCTATAAAAGAAAGCTGAAGACAACACTTTTAATACACACATTAGCTGCCATCAAACCCTATATCACTCAGAAAAATGCATTAATCCTAATCCTAGAGTGAGAGACGTATCCTAGCAAATTCGGGGAGGGTGAGAAGTCTTTATTCACTCTGTGTGGATACTATAGAGGCACTATACCTTTTGGCCGGCGTTTGATTCATGATTCATCTCAGTCTTTTAAAGTTTTGTTCAGAAAGAACACGAGCGCATAAAAGGTAAAACCCTAATATTATGCCCTTTTGCATGGATCCTTGGTGAGTTTCGGATAAAAAATTTTGATTTTCCATTGCATGTTGATCCGATTTCCAATAATTAAAACTATGAAATGAGGCATATATCAAGCGAATGAAATGTCCCTCTCCCTATTCAATTGTCCTCTTCAGCTTGTTGTGCCAAAAGGCTTTATGTATAGGTCGATCTTATGGTTTGATATGTGTGGATGCTTTGATGACATTCAATTATGGCTTATAGACTTATGAGTTCCATCATCTATTCTAAAAGTGCCTCATGAGTTTTAGTAGGAAAGCTGATATATTCGTTAAGAGTAGTAAACATGTACCACATGATTCTGGCTAGCGAGTTGTTAGCCTATGACACTTTTCCCTTATAAATATTGGTTGTGAGCCCTAATGATCTAAAGGGTCATATTTTCTTAGTTATAAAGGAAGACTTAATAAGTAATTAGGTTTATAAGATAGTAAGTGTTAGTGTATATGCCCTAATTAATTATATTGATGATTGTAAATTTGAATCGTATTATTTTAATGGCAATTTCAATTATCATATTTATATATATGGTCTGCGTAATATATTTAATTATGATAATAACCTTAGAATAATTATATTTTTAAATGTCCTTAGCCATATATCATTATAGATTGGATTACTTTGATATGTTAATACTAGCATGTGTGGTGACTTATATGAGATATTAAGTCTGTACATGAGTATAAGTTAGAGAACTTGTATACTAGATCGACCCACCCTAAGAACACTATATGAATTGTTATATGAGTGTTATGAGTGATTCTTAGTGATTATTATTAATATGGTCCTTTGACCTGAGATCACCAAGGTTCCTTACATGTGAGTTTCATATTTTGATGCTATTCTATGTCACTCATGGTTGAGTGAATGTAAGGGTAGTTATTGGATATGTCACATATAATATGGAGGGATTTGTGTGATCAAGATGGAATTTATCCTTCCTATATAACAGGAGTAACATATATGGACCCCTTGATTATGTAAAGTTGAAAAAATGTATGGCCATGCTCAGATGAATTGATATGGGATGTCAATTACATTTACTTTAGTCAGCTTACTTAGGAATTAAGAAACCTTTGAATTGGGCTATATGGGAATGACACGATCCATGTCTTGTGCTCAATCTAGATGTTTAGGACAAAAGATTAGAGATGATGATCATGTAAAAAGGTTTAGTCAAATCATCGACTTTCTCATTACTTGATTAACAATGATGTGTTGCTAGACACTGCTTATTATTTATGATTATTAATATGATTAATGATCATTATCAATGTGATGAGAGCTAGTAGGATTGCACACTTAGAGCTTAGTAAATTTTGAATTGATGGACTAAATTGTTTGGGCTTAATATTTGAGAATTCTATGTTATAATTATAAGGCTCAATAATAAGCTTATAATTATACGTAGAACAAGCTCAATTAGTTAGGATTTTCTATGCATATATTTAAATAGGCTTGTTAGGCAATAATAGATGATTATTCACGCATCCTAAAGCATAGAAAAACCTTAGCACTCCTCCTTAACCATAACTTTTGAAGAGGCGTTGCTAGCACTATGAGGCTAAGGAGAAGAATTCCAACTAGTGGTCGTGAGAATGTTCATTAATGATCTGTTGGTTTATGTGGATACCTCGAAGTCTTTAACTAAAAGGAAGTTGAAGAGGTGATCAACGAATGAGTTCCTGAATCATCAGAAAGGTATTTCTTGAATCTTTATTCTATCTAACATTTTGCATAGATCGTTGGCTAGGATCAATTAATTCCACTGTGTTTGTTTGGCTCCCGATTCCAATAGTAAGATGTCTATTAATAATTTGAAAGACTAAAATATAGGATAAGGTTTTACCATCCAACCAATAGGGAGGTTATTTGGCCACTACACTTTAATAATGTTATTTTAAGTGAAACATTATCATTAGCAATTTGCCAATTAGTTATAGAAGATATATATCCAACAAATGCATGTCAAGTCCTATCTATCCTTATCCATGATTAACCAAATTGATTAGAAATTAAAAGTAATAGTTGAACTAATGCATGTAACCTTTTTAATTCTATCAATAGGCTAGAGATAAAGTTTTGCCTTCCCTAGTGTTAGTGTATATGCCCTAAAACTAATCATATTAGTGATTGTAATTTTGAATCATGTTATTTTAATGGCAATTCTAATTATTATATTTATATATATTGTCTGCGTAATATATTTAATTATGATAATAACCTTAGAATAATTGTATTCTTAAATGTCTCTAGTCATATATCATTATGGATTAGGTTGCTTTGATATGTTAAGACTAGCATGTGTGAAGACTTATATAGGATATTAAGTTTACACATGAGTGCAAGTTAGAGAACTTGTATACTGAACCGATCCATCTTAAGAACACTACATGGATCGTTATATGAGTGTCATGAGTGGTTCTTAGTGATCATTATTAACATGGTCCTTTGACCTGAGATCACCAAGGTTCCCTACATGTGAGTTTCATATTTTGATACTATTCTATGTCACTCATGGTTGAGTGAATGCAAGGGTAGATATTGGATATGTCACATATCATACAAAAGGATTTGTGTGATTAAGATGGGATTTGTCCTTCCTATATAATAGAAGTAATATCTGTGGGCCCCTTAATTAAGTAAACCTGAGAAAATGCATGGCTATGCTAAGATGAAGTGACATGTGATGTCGATTACATTTGTTTCAATCAGCTTACTTAGAAATCAAGAAACCTCAAGATTGGGCTATATGGGAATGACACGATCCATGTTTCATGCTCAATCTAGATGTATAGGACAAAGGACATAGGTGATGATCATGTGTAAAGGTTTAGTCAAATTACTGACTTTCTCATTACTTGGGTAACAATGATGTGTTGCTAGACACCGATTATTATTTATGATCATTAATATGATTAATGATTATTGCCAACATAATGAGAGCCTGTAGGGTTGCATACTTAGAGCCTAATGAATTTGGAATTAATGGACTAAATTGTTTAGGCCTAATATTTAGAAATTCATGTTATAATTATAAGGCCCAATAGTAAACCTAAACTTGTACATGGAATAAAGCCCAAATAGGTTAAGGTTTTCTATGCACCTATTTAAATAGGCTTGTTAGGTAATAATAGTTAATTCATTATTATTCATGCATCCTAAGCATAGAAAAACCCTAACACCTCTTCTTAACTAAAACCCTTGAAGAGGCGTAGCTAACACTAAGAGGAAAAGGAGAACAATTCCAACTGGTGTTCATATGGACATTTATCAGTGATTTATGGGTTTGTGTGGATACCTCAGAGTCTTCGGCCAAAAAAGAAGCTGAAGAGGTGATCAACGATCGAGTTCTAGAATCATCACAAAGGTATTCAACAAATTCTTATTCTGATTTAACGTTTTTGTATAGATCCAGTGGATGGGATCGGTTCATTCTGCTGCCTTATATGACTCCCGATCCCAACACCTAGTCCCTCTCTTAGCTGTATAACGAAAAGGGTGCATAACCATTCTCATTTCTTATAATAGTTTTATAACCTTTGACTTTCTTTCTCTCTCTCTCACACACACACACATACTCTTATGATAACCTTCCTCCAAAAGCATTTCTCCTTATTACTTTTACTTAAAACCATCATTAATGGACCTCTACTTTGCTTCAAAAGCAATCTTCCTCCTATTTTGAAGCTCGGCCCTACCATTTATGAACTTTTACTTCATTTCAAAAGTTCACATAATTAGGGTAAAAGTGATTTTGAGTAAATCCACTTGGATTGAACAAAAAAAATCACTTTAAGACTTGCATGATCCTTGTCACATGAAAAGAATGACAAAATGAACCTTAAAATTGAAGGGATATTTCAAGTAGTATGGTGGAAAATGATAAATGAGAAATCTTTCAAACATTTGTTGAACATGAAAACTTAAAAAAATGATTAAGAGCTAAGGTGTGGCCTTAAGCCTTAAGGGTGGGAAGTTAAGGAGTTTTAATAGCTCTGCTTGAAATATGCTCTTTAAAATATATGCTCACACATAAATATGGTTAATTAAGTAGATTGATTACTTGATCATACTTTCATTTTATCTTAACATGTGTAAAGTAAAGTGTAATACCCTCGATTTAACTATAAGGTTATACAATTATGAGATTTATGGAATAAATTATTTATTTGGATAATATTAATTTTAAAATTATTTTTTGGATTACGGATTTTGGAATATTACAATAATATTGATAATAGTGTTTTAAATATATTTATGAAAATTATTGATTCAAAATCCATCTTAAAATGATTATCACAAGAAATTTCTCATGAGATAAGAAATTATGTTACTATCTTTGATGCAAGAATTTATGAAATTATTTATGTGCATTTGATATATTTTTTTGGGAATTGGAAAAGTTTAAAATAATCATTTTAGTTTTAAAAAACATATAAAATATATAAATTGAGAGGTGGAATTGGAAAATAATTGAGTTGGAATTTTTAATAAAATCAATTTTTATGAAAATGAGTTTTAAGATAAGTTGAATGTTAAGATTTAATCAAACAGAATAGAAGGGTTAAGATTATGTGAAGCAATAAGCTTATAGTAAGGTGAGGAGTATTATAACAAACTCTTTAGCTCAACTTTCAAACAAAAAAAAAATCTAGTCTCTCTTACCACCTGTCTCCTTTATCTTTTGCTAATAACCTTCCCTCACTTTTTATTTTGTCTTCTCTCAAGGATAACATAACACACAACTCAGCTTTATTTTTATTTTTAGCTGACTACCTCTCTTAGTTGATAGCTTTTCTCTTTTGTTGCTCCCTTTTCTTCTTTGGCTCTCTACGTTGTTGGACTAGGCATTTCTAGTGGTCTTGTCACCACCGATCTTCCCTCTATTTCATTTCTACTCGACTATTATTTGTAGATGTAGAAGCATCATGTCTTGCGATGGAAATGGTAGCATAATTGCTACTTTTCTCGAGCTTGTTTGTTATAATCTTCACTGTTCCTAGTAACAAATTCTTGCTTAAGTTCCTTCACATGCTCCCCCAACCCATAGCGGATGTTGATCTTTGAGTGGAAGACATTTACAACAAAGTCAAGGGAAGAGATAGGGCTATCCAACCCTTTTTACTTGTCGATCATTTGGCAAATTCTAGTTATTGCAAGCTTCGACCAAGTATTTTGGGGGAAGGTAAACACATTTATATCATAATATTTTGTATTTATAAGGATTTGATGCATTATTCAAGATAAACCCATTTTACATGTAATATGGTTTTTGGTTGAAACTTCAGAAAAATTTTATCTATATGATGAAAAGTGTAAAAATAAGATGGATAATATATATTTAAAGTGTCCTGGGAGTACTATATGATAATATTTTTAAAAGTGCGTGTATGTTTTGGAAAAACCATATTATAAGCAGATTTAAGTGTATAATGATGGCTTGGAAGCAAAGCTTTATGATATAGATTATCAAACTTCTAGGATAAGCATCATTGATAAATGTTATAATTTTATATTTTAAAAGATTTCAACTTGAGATAAGAAAGCATATTTTATGCATATTATGCATTCCAAAAAATCATATTTTTACACTGTAAGATGATAAAATAGTATAATATTATTTGAACCCTTTTCTAGGGTATTTTATTTTAATATTATAGAATATTTGAATTGGATTTAGAAAAGTTTTGCTTTATTACTTTTTCTTGCATATGATATTTTAGATATTTGGTATAGCTTTGTTAAAATTAGAAATATTTGCTTTTGGAAAAGTTATCACACACAAGAATTTATACCTTGTCAATGGTAAATGGGAAAGATAAAGGCCTTAATAATTTAGGAATGATGAGTGGCATCAAGTAAGTGTTTCTTAAAGATTTGAAAGGCTATATTTTCATATATATAGATTGATTTTAAATTACTATGAAATATTGTATTTCCAGTTTCTTGAGATTAATTCAATGAAGGGATAAAGATTTCAAAATAAAGAATAGAATAATGATTTGAGAAGAAAAAGAATGAATTTGAAATATTTATAAACCGTTCTTATGAATTGTAGTACTAGGAGAATGAGCGAGGAATGACATGAACCGCTTTGAGTTGCTATGGTAAATGCACCTCACCAAGTGGAATAATTGTCTTAATATATAACTTAATTGCATTCTTCTTATTAGTAATATAAATTTCATAGCCATTATATGAACTTAGTTTTGTGATATAAGAGTAATTAGCTATTGATGAATAATAATTAATTAAAGTGCATAGCAAAAGCATGATTATGTCATTATTAGCTATTGACTGATTGATTGTGATAGGATTGTAATAGATCATATTGTGATGATGTTATATACTAGATTACCTATATTGTTGAATAATTATGTATGCGGGCTTGTATTGGATTTGATAGTGAATGACTGCACTATGAATTGAGCTTAATAAGGATTAGAAAATTGAGAACTATGCTAGAGCAATGACATTGAATATTGTTATCTACGATGAAAAGATATACCAAAAGCTAGATGGAAAATTCTCAGCTAAGAGTTATGAAGGATATGAGATTGATCCTAGAGTCGGATAGGAAAATCTTAGTGAGTAGTTAAGAAAGCATAAACTTAATCTTGAAATCAAAAGGCAGTTACATATGTGGTTACTATAACTGAATGTGTGATTAGATATGATATTAGAACTTTGCTTGTTATTGGATGTCATTGTTTGAGATGAATGTAAAGACATAATGTGATTATGATAACTTGTTTATATTTTGGCTTTAAGGGCTGTTTGTGATTATGTTTGTCTACCCAGAATGGGTAATACATGTTGTGACGATAATGTTATGTATTATCGGATAGTTGTACCTTCCATAAGTCTTATGCAGGAGAGCTCTTATTCCAAGATTTGGTTCAGTAGGTTTCAAAAATCCAAGAAATGGGTTTATTGATAGTTTCTGATTTATTATATGATTAACCTATGATCATTATATGAAAAATCAATTTCCTATGAGTCTATAGTAGACATTTTGTCACTAGGTTCCTAGAACTCATTATATTTTATTTTCATAGGTTAAGATAACTACCTAAGTTACAACACATGCATGGAGAATTAAAGGTCGCATGAATTGAAAGATTTAACAATTGGGGATTGTTTTGGACTAGAATTAAAATTAGAAATAGAAATTATGTTGATTCAACATTTAATGTGTTAAATAGTTTAACTATGCATAAGTTTGAAATTGTACTGTATTATATGTAATTGTTGTCATATCCAAAAACTAATACATGTGTTGTATTTTTAGGGCATGTGAGCCTTAGGAAGTATCCAAAAGTAGGGAAGACCTTGTCCATTTTTCCATAAAAGCTTAAAAGAAAATTTTCAAGTCCCTTTTGAATTTGGAAAGTCTCATAAAAAAGAAAGAGTGAAAATCAGTAATGGGATCCACACTGCTCATAATCAAGTTAGGTTGTGACATAAAGGTTAATGATTTAAGTTAAAAAAATTGAAAGAAGGATCATATATGGTTTAGGTATCCTAAGAATTGAAGCGAAAACATAATGCTATGCTTGAAATAATTACTTGCATGATTTTGCATGATTTTCCCATCTTATATATATATATATATATATATATATATATATATATAAATGATTATGGTAGCATGATTTGAAATGAACATTGAAAATTTGCCCTTTAATGTTTTAGGCACTCTAAGAAAGATATGATGTTGTTTGAATCTAATCATTCATGATTAATATTATGCTTGATCTTGTTATATATGATCTTAAGATGCACTATTAAATATGAAAAATCTTAGGCACTAACCTAATGTGTGCTTCAAGTACCTTATAGAATTAGAGGAAAATGATATTTTTGTATCATATGACTTTGTGCATGGTAAATACTATGATTTATAGTGACATTGCATGGCTTGGTTGTGTGAAAATTTGAAACAAAAATGTAGTGATTGCTTTTTATAGTGTCTTGGTACATTATGGGAAATTAAGGAAGAATGATGTTTTGCTTTAAGTTCATGCATAGCTATGGTTCATTATTAATGGTTATTGTAATAAGTGTAAAAGAAATCATATGATAAGTTTAGCTAAGTGATGTGGACCTCTTCCTTGTATGGATAGGTTATGGTGGTTATAATGTTGCATGCTGTGTTCTTATGTATATGTTGATTTGTATATTAAAGAAATCTAGAAAAATGAGTGCAGAACTATATGTAAAAACCCTTATAGAGCCTGAGGTGCAATTTGGATGATACTTAGGTTCTGTTTAGCACAAGTAGTAAATAAGTTAGTTGGTAATTGATAAGATAGCTGATAGTTGATACTTAAACACTTATAGTTAATAGTTAATAAGTTAATTGAATATATTAGAAGCATTCAATAAAAATTAGCTAAAAAATGTCAAATAATATAGAAAGATAATTTAATATAAATAGATATATAAATTAAATTAATTCACATTTATTTTAAGATAAAATTATATTAATGTAACTAAAATATTTAAAATAAAAATATAATTACCCATAATTTAATTAATTATTATTTATAATGTTAAGTATTTATTTATTATTCAAAATAATAATATAATAACCTAAAATTTAATTAACTATATTGTATGATATCACATATTTATTTATTTGTATTAAATTAATGAAGATATATCAAATATTTATTTACATAATTATGATATAGGTTGTCATTTAATTAAAAAAGAAATGGATAAATTTGGATTTTTTTAATAAAATAGATTGACAATTTGGATATCATCAAACAAAATTTTAGGAGGCATATATAATAAAGACAACATTTAGGATGCGATATGGTCATAATGAATTCTTAGTCATGTCCTTTTGCTTAACTAATCTACTAGTGACATTTATAGATATTATGAATAGAGTGTTTAAACTATTTTTAGATAGATATGTGATTATGTTCATAGATGATAAATTTACATATTTGAGGAATAAAAAGAATGCTTAGTACCTCATAATTTTGTTGTGAACCTTATGTGAACATTGCTTATATGCCATGTTCTCCAAATGTGAATTTTGGAGGACTAGCAAAGGCATGTGGTGTCCTAAGAGGGTGTTACAAGTAGATCCTTAAAAGATAGAAGTTGTAGAAAATTGCCTAAGATTTAGTTTGATTACAAAGGTTCAAAATTTCTTAGAATTGTTTGGGTATTACTAAAGATTTATAAAAGATTTTTTTATAAATAACTATACCATAAAATAAGTTAACTTAAAAGGGAGTTAAGTATGTGTGGTTGAATGAGTGTGAGAAAAAATTTTAGAGGCTAAAGGCATATTTGATTTCAACCCTAAGTATTAGCTTTACCGTTAGGCACTAATCAATCTTTAATGTACCATAATGCTTCTAGAATTGGTTTTGGTTATGTGTTGATGTAAAATAGAAAGGTTATCGCTTACATTTCTTGTCAAATAAAAAAAATCACAACTTAATTATCCCACCTATCACCTGGAGATGACTGAGATAGTGTTTGTCTTAAAGATATAGAGACATTATTAGTATGGAGAAATATGTGGAATTTATACTAATCATATGAGCTTGAAATACATTTTTGAGTAGAAAGTCCTAAATTTGAGTTAGAAAAGATAGATGAAACTCATTAAAGATTATGATTGCTTGATCCCTTATTACTTTGGTGACAAAAATGTAATGGTAGATACATTAAGTAGGAAATCATTGAGTGTTTTGGCTAGCTTTGAATCAGATAATCAAGGTGCATTACTCACATATGTGACCATATTATCTATACTAGTGGAAAGAATCAAGGAATGTAACAAAAAGTGATCCCTAATACCTTACCTTGAAAGAAGAGACAACCACAAAATAGAAAGTTGATCATACCATTGACAAAAAAGGAGCGACTTGGTATCGAAGGTGACTTTGGGTCCCCTCTAATAAGTGAAAAGAATTATTGGATCAGGCACGTTGCTTTTCCTACATCATATATCTAGGGGTAACTAAAATATACCACAATTTCTAAAAGTTCTAATCTAAGGAATGTGCTAGATTTTGTAATTATATCTTACATGTCAACAATTGAAAGCGAAGCATTAATGACTTGTGGTATTGCATCAACCTTTTCAAATCCTAAATTGGAAATAGGAGTCTATGACTATGGATTTTCCAACAAGGCTACCTAAGTCTATAAAAGGGCATGATTCCATTTGGGTTATGGTGCATTAGTTAACCAAGACAACATACTTTTTTACCAATTAAGATTGTTTAATTTGAAGTTTATTATGCCAAAGTTTATTTGGACAGGATAGTTCCATTTCATGAGGTTCTTGTCACCATTATCTTAAATTGAGGCACTTAATTTGCTGCATATTTTTGTCAATCCTTCCAATAAGCTTTAGGAACATAGTTAAGTTTTAACATGAATTTTCACTTGCTAACAAACAAATAATCATAGTGAACTATTTAGGTGTTAGAAGATATGTTGAGAGCTTATACCTTTGAATTTGAGGGTAATTGAGAGAATTACTTGCTGTTGGTGGAATTTTCTTACCATAACAATTAGTAGGCAAGTACAAAAATGGCTTTATTTAAGGAATTATATTGATAGAGATATAAGTCCTTGGTAGGTTATTTGAATTAAGTGAGGAAAAGCTCTTATGGTCTGCTTTGGTGTCTAATGCCTTAGAGAAAGTGCAAATTATTTGAGATTAGCGAAAGGCAACCTAAGATTGAAAAAGTCATATGTAGACAAGAAGAAAAGAGATCTAAAGCCTTAAGTGGGAGACAATGTATTCCTCAAGGTGTCATTAATGAAAGGGTTATGCAATTTGGTAAGAAAGGTAAGCTTGCATTTTGCTACATAGGGCCTTTCATGATTATTAGATGTGTTAAAGCAGTAGCTTATTGATAAATACAATGTTTTATACTTATTTTCCTTTATATTTATGTCTCTTAGGGGGATTGTGCTCATTTTAATAGGTTTAGGGTTATTTTGTAATAAATGATGAGTTTTGGTTTAAAAAGGAAACCATGACTAATTGTAGAAATTTAACATTGTTTTAGATTTTTAGCCATAACTTGAGCTTTATATGGATGGAAAGATAATATAATTCTCTACAACTTCTTTTTTTTGTAGAAGAGTCGATTTGGATATTTAGTAGGCTGAATTTGACTTTGAATTTGATCTAATGGTGCTGCCCTAGTACAAAGAACTTGACCTTTTCTCGTTGTTTGGCATATAACTCGAGTTCTAGAAGCCCAAATTACAAAATTCCAGTGTCCTAAACTATTTAATACCCAAAGCAACAAGTTTCAAAGCTTTAAAGCTAAAATGATGTCATTTTGAAGGTGGAAAATTAGTTTTAAATAGAATGACGTGAACTCTATAGCTTTGGACCTATTTTGATGTTTCTTTCATAATATGGGATACAAGCTTCCAAGTTATGAAAAGTCTAGTCCATTAATTAGATACGAGTCATCCCTAAGTGTTTATAACCAAGTTGAGCAAAATTACGAGGTATATATAAGGAAAAAACATAGCTAACTAAAGGCAATTTAGTAATTAGCAAAATAGAGTTTTTCATCTCTTTATATTTTGAGCTTTCAAGCCATAAGTGGCTAAACTCTTTTTTTCAAGTTCAAGGGATTTGTCATACTTTTTTAAATTGATTTTTAGACTTTATTCTTTATTTTTTATATTTAATTAATTATCCCTATTCATTTATCTATTTTATTGATAATTATATAGATAATTTTTTTAAAGGATTTATTAGTTATTTATTCTTGAAGTGGATGATTGGGCTATTTTTGCAGTTGTGAATTAATTTAATTAGCTATTGCTTAGTAGATAAATTAGAATGGTAGATGAATCATAATTTTCTAACACTTAGAATTACTAAACAACTTACAAGCCATACATTTAATATTTCTTGCGTCTATGCTTTAAAAGTATGTGCAAGATGTCACACATATCACCAAGGAAGAGCCTTTTTAGTTAGAAATAAGATTAGCCTATAAAGAATATCTAGTAATAATGCTCAATTGTCAAGTTCAAAAGTGATGATCAAAGGAAGTACCATCGATGAAAGTTTTACAGTAGTGTTATTGAGAAGAAGATACCACTTGAGAGATGGGAGTTGATATAAGGTAGAAGTACCCCCATTAATTTGGTAAACCATAAGTTTTAGATCTCATTGTCAATAGTTAATTAAGACATTATATCTTTCACTTTAGAGAATTCAGTAATCAATTCTTTTGAAAGGATGTATTGTTTACACCTATTACAATTAAGAATTTGAATGTTAATAATTAATTTTGCATTAAAGAGACTTTGGGAAAGAATAATAATAATGATATATTTAGAGGGCTTAAAATTTATGTAGTTAGGAATTTTAAGAATTTGTTAAGGCCATGGAGCCATTTCTAAATAGCCTTGGAAAGCATAAAAAGTGCTTAAGTGACTTTTAATTATAAGAATTGTTAACAAGGTATGAATAAAAGATGAGGTGGATTATGTAATTGCTATTTTATCTCTAATGGCCCTATCTTTAACTTCTCCTCAATAAAAATATTTCCTAATTCTCTATAATGCAAGAAACACATTGAATTATATTCGAAATAATTAGAAGTATGATTAATTATGGGCAATTAAAAGAAAAATACACTAGAATACTGGAAGAAAAGCTTATAGATTTCAAATAGAAAACCTATTTAAGTTAATAAAAAAAACCTTTCTTTAAGAAAAAGCCCATAAAAAATCCAAACAAAAAATAAGATGAGTAACCTTTTTCTTAAAAAAATACCCAAGAAGATCCAGTAAATGCCAACTAAGACCATATGAAATTTTGGTGAAAAGCATGGAAAAATTTCATAGAGGCCACAATTGAGTCCCTTAAAGTCTAGTTATGTAATATTGTAAGCTTAGGGTACAAGTTGTAGTTATGCTTGGAAAATAGGGGAAAAAATGTCATAAAAAGTAGTAAGATTATTGAATTAAAAGCAAGGAACTGTGGACTTAAACACTAACACCTAATTTTAGGATGTCATAAGATTTGATTTTAGTAACTTAATTAGGAGGTAAAAAAGTCATAGCTCACAAATTAGGAAAATATTGAATTTGAGAATTTTTTATTTTTTTAAATAAAAAAATTAGTGAAAAAATCAAGAAAATATGTTTGAGGAGTAGAATTCAAGAGGAAAATTATGAGATTAAAATCATAATTTTTAACTTTGTTTCTTATATAGTATTTAACAATTTCGTAAAAAGAATATATGCGAAACATGTGAGTTTTACAAAACTAATTTTTTTTTCAAAATTATCAAATTTCACTTGTTTTTATCCAAGTAAAAGTTTTACAAGGAATTTTTTCTACAACTTAGTTAAAACCAATATTCCTTTCATTAAGCAAAGTGACTGTGTAGTTAGTGCTTGGTTTTGCAAGAAATGGTGAGCAAAAGCTACTATTCTTCCACCATTTAAGAACTACTCAAGCAAATGCATCAATTTTTTTCCTACAAAACTCTACGAGTAACTAACCATTCCTATCAAACTCACCTATATGCTTCATAATTCCTATATTCCTTAAGATTACAATGCATCAAAGACATATTCCTCCCTTTGGCTATAAACCATGAGCTTTGAAACCAACATTGCTTACTATTTTTCACTTCTTTCTTTGCACGGCCATACCTTACTTTCTTAGCCAAATTCTCACTTTCTTACATAAGAGTCTAGAAAAACTTTCTCCTTTTTCCAAAGAATACCCATAAGCAAGAAGCATAAAACACTAATTTTTCTTTAACTTTTTGTAAGCTTTGCTCCCCACTTAGCACAAAGCTAGACCTTTCTATTTTTAAGTAAGCTTTCCAAGCAAGGAGTGGACCATCCTCTCTTCTATTTTCTTCAGTAACATTTTCACCTTTTGAACTAATTTTATCTTCCTATTTTCTTTAGAAATTACTACTCTTGAAAATTAATTTATGTTTGGAAAAAATGGCTTTTGATTTTGGTTGCTTCTTTCAAGGGATTTTTCAAAAAAATTATCAGTTGTTACTTCTCCTTTTCTTTGAGGTTTTTGTTACAATAATGTATACTTGAGATATATATCATTAGATCTAGTTTTGTATGGTTGAATGTTAATATGCAAGATTTTATCTATATTATTTCCTCTTATTTCATACCTCTTAGTGTGTTATATATGCTTAATTTTATAAAATTGATTTTATTTTATAATTTGGAGTTAGTTTTACATTGAATTGAAATTAATTGATTAATGCCAAATTTTTACACTATTTCAAGTTTTTGGCTATATCTTGAGTTCTGGATGTTGGATTTGTGATCTTTATATTGTTAGAAAGCTTAAGGAAAGCTCTACAATTTTGATATTTTAGTTAAAGTCTAGTTCAAATGTTGGGAAGGTCTTATTTAGTTGAGAAATTGAAGCCTTGTTTTTATCCTAATTGAGCTAACTTCTATTTTTGGTCCATATTTGGGTTACAAAAGTCCAATTAATGTGAAACTAGCACCCAAAGCCTCTTACGACCCACCTCTACAACTTTTATGTCTATAGTTTATTGACACTATATAGTTTTGTTAGTTTTACATTTGGTAGAAATCAAACCTATGAAATTTAACTATTGTAACTCTTTTAATTCCTTGCTTTATAAAATAGGTTTTGAGCTTCTAAAAATTAGGAAGACCTTATTTTTCTAACCTTAAGAGACATAGGATATAGGTCTAATAGTGTCTTAGAGGTTATCAAGTTAGATGAGGAGGCAAGAAGACGCTAGACTTTAGACATTACATAATTCAGTAGATAACTTTTCTTCATCTTCTAATTTTCTTACTCTTTAGCCATGAAAGGCTAAACATTTAGTTGATTCAAGGATTTTGAGGTTAATTTCTATTTGATTATGAGATCCTAATTTGTAATGTTAATTTCTTCTAATTCATTTTCTTCTTTCCCTAATTTATTATGCTAATTGCTTTGAAATTACATATGTTGAATGTTGATTTAGTATAATTAATACTCAACCTTGTGGTTTTTTATTCTTAGTTATTTCTATGATAAATTATGGTTAGTTAATTATGATTTTACACATGGGGATAAAGGTTTAAAAGATTAAGTTAAAGGTTTTTGATTTAATTTCTCAATTTAGTTGAATTTTATTTTTAAATCAATTTTGATCTAGTTTCTTTATGAATTATAGCAGTTGCTTAATTCAGTTAATTTTAATTGATCAAATTCTAGATGGGTCATCTAGCGTAAGATTTATGAATTATTACAGGGGTTTTAGATAATTTAAGATTGATAAATTAATTAGAATAGTCAATCCTTTTGTGATCTATGATTAATCCATATTAAGAGCTCTCAAATACTTGGATTAGCTACTTTTATATATTGAATTTCTTTCTTACTTTTTTATTTTTGTGTTTTATTTTGTTTAATACATTTAGTTTAATTTTGAATTAAACTCCCTAATTTAATTTTGCATTCTATCTAAGTCTCATATTTTGCATTTTTTATTTTGTTTCATTCTATTTGTATTCTGTCCAAATTCCTATTTCACTTCCATTTGCATTTTTTTTTCTATTTTTAGTGCATAAAAAACTCAAACAATTGTGTAACCATTGTTAGTAAATAATTGAGAAAAGATAATTTAAGGGATTATTAAAGGTTCAATCTAGTTTGTCATCCTATATTGCATTATTTTTTGCAAACCAGTAATAATCTAATTTTGATATGTTGCAATGTACAACCAAATGTGCTAGAAAATTTTAGTAGAAATATTAGTCTATATTCCTTATGAAAATAAAAAAAAATTTCCACTGGAATACTAATATTTGAAAGAGTTATAGTAGAAAAATTTTGCAGCTTAAACTAGGATGATGTTTAGGTATGTTTTAGTGCAAAATCAAAAGTAGAAATCATGGGAAAAAGAAACTATAAGCTTCAGGTCCTATAAATAAAAGGAATAAATTTATTGGAAAACTAAGAAGGAAGCTTATAGTATTTCCCTTGTACTTATGAGCATCCTATAATTTTGTGGCAATTTTTTTTTAGCTTATATGTACCCATCACTTAGTAATATCCCTTAGTACTATTTAAAGCTTTATTATTTTATATGCTACAAGATATTTAATATCAATAAGGATAGCTAAATTTTCAAGGTGAAATACAAACATTTAAATTTTAATCATGAATATGAACATGACATTGTATAATAGAAATGCTATCCAAGTATTATTGGGACTTTTAGAAATTAAGGGTAAGAAGTTTATAACAATATTAGAATTAGTTTTAGTGAGTGAATCTCATCCATAAATTTGTAATTTATGAAAATATTTTAGAAATTTGGAAAGTGATGAATTATGATATGTATATATACTATAATTTGATAAATTGTTCATCTAATATTTATAGAATAATAAAGTAATAAATTAGAATCTTATTTAGGGAATTTTATAGAAAGAAAATGAAAGGCTAAGATGAAATCGGATTAAAAAAATGGACAAACGAGATCTAATGAGAGGCGAACTTATGGTGCATTGCAAAGCATTGGAAAATTTCTCACAGCTTTTCTTTTTTTCTTTCTCTCTCTTTCCTCCTATAATTTTTTTTATCCCTTACCTGTTCTTTCTTTTCTTTTTCTCTCCCCTTTTCCATGGGTTAGCTCTCTGGGTCGTGTCCACCATCGTTACTTCTAGTGGTTCCATCACCAGTGTTGATGCCCACACCTATTGCTACAAATGGTTTTTTGCCTAGCGTTTTGCTGGGTGGCATTGTGCAAAGAGTCGTAAATCATGGCAGCAAGAGTGGTAAGCTTATATTTTCCAATGACTCCCCCTCCTACTTAAATTTTCAATCTTGCACCGTTATGCACCACTTTAGTTAGACAAGGCTTTTTCTTCCTCCTTTAGACTAGAATGCATATGAGACCTTAAGTAATTACAGGTTAAAGCTGGATTTGGCAACAACAAGGCACTAGATTCTTCTTTAATTTCAGTAATCCTTTGTGCTCTTTATCACTAGCAAGTTGCCTATAGCCCTCCTAGGATGTGGTAAAGAATATTCTGCAATTAACTTCCTTGATTTCTTGCTATTTTGAGTTAATATGAAGAAAACCCATTTGTGTGTGTGAGATATGCAATGATACATGTGAAAAATATAATCTTTTATGTTATAAAATGTTAAAATAACATTATTAAAACATATATGGAACATTTTATTCTCTTTGAAGGATTCACATATGATACAAGAAACTTATTTCATTTATATTTGAGATAGGCAATGATAGTTTAGAAAAATGTAATTTTTATGGCATAAAGTGTTTAAATAAGATGAGTAAAATTATTTTAGTGTATCATATGATAATATTTTTAGTGGTGGTGGTATATTTTAGAAAATCCATGTTGTGAGAAAATTGAAATACATGGTGATGACTTTGAAAAATAAAAGTTTTATGATATAGGATGCTGAAATAATATGATTAGAGTATACTTGAAGTGTCATTTCCCAAAATTTTAAGGATTTGAACTTGATTAAGAAAACCCCCATTTTATCACCTTATTTTGGATACTTGATATAACATTAGCAAAAAAAAAAAAAAGGATTTTTATGTTTAAGAGTATTAGACTAGTATATTTTAAGAATATTCATATCATTAGAATCTAATATTTTGATTGTCTTATACTTTGAAGTGGAAAAGTTGTCATAAACAATAATTTCTAATTTTTCAATCATAAATTTGAAAATAAAGAAAGTGATAGCTTAGGATGTAAAAAGTAGCATCAAATGAACTTCTCTAGAGCTTAAATTTTAATATTTTCACATGTGTGGATTTGATTTCAAATTACCATATAATAGCACATTTTTTGTTTCCTATGATTAACTCAAGAAAGAGGGAATAGAATAATAATATAGAAAACTAAAATAATATGATTAGATTCTAGATTAATGATTTGGGAAAAAAGGAGTAAATTTGAAGTATTTATAGACTATTCTTGTGAATTGCATAGTAAGAAGAAAATGTGAAAAGATGAATATAGTTGCTTTGAAGCTTCTAGGGGTGAACAAGCATTACTAGGTGGGTATATATCTTCCTTAAATAAATATTTTAATATATTTTGGTTTATATGATGTGTAGATAATCCTTCATATAAATGGTATGAATTATATATACATCCACCCATGAAAACCTTAAAAGAATAATCCTATATTATGAATTAGTATTGACTCTTCCTTGACGTCATGTATGAATAATTCGAAAATGATGTCTATGATGAGATAATGGTTATCTGTTTGAGTAATTGTGGATCTACCATGTTTAGAAGGCATGGTGGTGTCATTATTAACTACCAATTGATTATGTTAGGATTACAATGGTAAATGATATAGTTTATATTGTGACTGAGTTATATCATCATGTGCATGCTAGAAAGTATAGTGTGATCTACATTAGAATGTGAAAGAATATTATGACCATGCAAGAGAACATGTAGAAGCTCATAGTTTTGCTAATTGGACCATAAGCAGACCAAGCTTTCTTCTCCAAGATTTTAATTCCTTATGAGTTAAAGGAATTCTATAAACATATGGTACATTTTGTAAAAATTATTAAAATGTTAAAATGGAAACTTTGAATGGAGGAAGCTCATTGGCAATACATATACTTGTGAGGTTCATCCCTTACTTTTCTAAATTTTATTAAGATTTTAGGCTTTCAAAGAGTTTATTGGGAAAACTTGAGAATTTTGCAAACTTCTTGAATAAGAGTTTGATAAAATGAACTTCTTGGTAATGTTTGAAAGAAAATTGAATTTTTGAATCTTGAAATGAAAGTTGAGTTTTCATTTAAAAAGAGTTGAAATTAAGCCAAATTTATGTTAAATGTGCCTCATATATTTGAATTTTGATTTATTGCAGCCTTGAGATTTGAAATTATATATGACATGGACCATAATACCATTAGGCCTTATTCCTGAACTAACTTGATTTGTATTTCATTTGTGGCCTTTCAAAGTGATGACAATGGAAGGGATGCTATGTTAACTATACCATGAAATGAAAATTTGAAAGCACTTCAAATATTACTTAAAGAACATGTTATAAGCTAATTTGAGATGTAGGGGAAGATTATGGCTCGATGCCTTGTTATTTGGCAAATGGTTAGTAGTTAGAAGGAAAAGGATGGTGATGAGTAAGATAAAGTTGGAAGGAGTAATAAGGTAATAACTTGCATACCATCTAGCATTTTTTTATTAAAAAAATTAAAAATAAAATTTTATGAAACCTTTTATAAAAAATTAATAAGAATTATTTTTATTTATAAATATGTATTTCTATATATAGATATATGTATGTATATATATATTCCTAGCTAAAATCCATTAAGTATAGGCCAAGTAACTATTCACTGAATTTTATACTCACTACTTATTCGTTATTACTCTTAGATACACTTTCCACTTCTGACCATGGACCCTTATATATTCATTATTGATTGTTGGTGGTACCTATTTTATATTTATTTTGGTATTTATCGCTTAGGGTTTTACTTTATCATTATGATTGATTAATTCAATCCCTTCTATAGACATCACATGAAGATGGTGCTTGTGGGATGGCTACCACCCATTTTTGAGTGTCTAGACCCAAACATGTATAATATAAATATTAAGGAATTGCTTGATGAGCCTTTGATAATTTTTAAGGCATTTAAGTACCTAGTTCTAACACCACTGCTAGAGCCCCAACCAATGCTAGTTCCTTTCCCTCAATATGAATAACCCTAGCCATCAGATTAATATTGCCATGACCTATTTTTTAGATATTATGACCGACATAAAGATACGTAACGAGTACTACTTTACTAGCTAAATATCCTAAAAAGCCTTACTAATACTATCAACTCCTTTACTTTCTCTAATTTTTAAAAATATTTTATATATATAGCTAAAATATTTTGTACAGCATGCACATTTATAAAAAAATTTAAAACATATTTATGTATAGCAGAACATGTTATTTTCAATATTTGAAAACTTTTTATGCGAACAAAAATCATAATATAGAGTGAATCAAAATATTGACAATAAAATTCCTATATCTGTACTAAGTCCAATGAAAGGTACAAGTACATCTGTCAGACAGTAGCATTAGATCCACATTTTATATTAGTAAATATGACACCACAAATAAAGAGAGAGAGAGTAGAGAATGCTTAGTGAGTGGAAATATCTACCTTCATTTCTAATAGGCATTTCTAATCAATATTATTATTGATTAACCTAACATATGACAACCCATATTATACTATCAAAAACAAATAATTATTATAATAATTTTTTATGTAATAAATTTTAATAAAACAATATTTATAAATGCATTTACTCTTATAGTACAGTTGACACACATGAGTTTCCTATCTTATATCTTCGGTCTAACTTTATCCCATGCCACCTCTTATACCTTCAATCCAACTTTATCCCCTATTATTTTTTATGTCTTCAAGCCAGTCTTATCTCTCTCGTTTTAGGGTATATCATATTAAATCATATCATTCCTTCTTTGTGAAGGATAAAATCACATCCACACTATATATCATATTATCATATATTACACATCACAATATATAGTATTAATTCACAATAAGCATCAAGCATGGGTATGGCCAAATTGTTACCAACTAACCATAAGAGTTTAACAAAAATACTATTCTATTGGGCTGCTAGTCTTTATAATGAATTCTTTCGAATATTCAAATAATTTTAATAAATCCCCAAAATGCTCAATAATATAGATAACACTTATATCTTGCAAGGTATCAATTGTTTGACACAATTTCAAGCTTCCTTGATACTGCACATGCAACTCCATTCCACAATAGCAGAAATAGGGTACCACTAGCAATGTTCACAATGACAAATTTTTTTAAAATATCCAAACAATCTTTAAAAATTTTCAAATAAATATACGAGGATGATAACATGTTATTTAATCAACAAAAACTTTTATTCCAAATAGGATCCCATGAATTTCTTGGTCATGAGAATTTGTCCATCTAATGCTGCCATTTTCGGACAACATTGGACCTACTTTCGAAATTGGGCCTTTCCAACACCTAAAACAACTCCTATTTTGATGAAAATTATTTTTTTAGTTTCCTAACATCTTAGATTTTTTTTAACAATTTTTAACCATCAATAGGTTAGTCAAAAATCCCAAAAACAAAAAAGATGGTACTCAGTCCCCTATTTTAAGGTCAGTTTATCTATATTCATGGAAATTCATATTAAAAATATCTAAAAATATCCAAAAATTTTCATAAACTCTAGATCATAATCTAACATCACAAATGACCTAAAAATGCTAAAAATTAAATTTTTAGGAGATGAAGAAGAATTTTCCACTCACCTTCTCCTCTTGCTTTCATATCTTCACTTCTAAGTATAACAATCACTTGCAAAGATTTTTTTTCATAAATTTTATTTTAAAGTTTCTTTACTTGATTAAAGTGTGAAAATCTCTCTTTTTAGTTTTCCATACCCATGGTTACTTTTGAGTAAAATGGCTGGTGATTGTGTTGGAGTTTAGCTAAAAAATCCCTTTTATATTTACCTTCTAACTAATCACAATTTGCTAAAAAAATTTCTATTTTAATTAATTAAAATAAAATATAAACATGGATGGGGAATTTGGCATGTCTTGTTGTTCCCTCTGCCATTTTATCACTTTTGAATTAATTAAATTTAAATAAATTACAATTTTTGCCCCTTTTTTCAAAAATTTCCTTAACTTTTTTTTAACTTAATGACATTTATATCCTAGCTTCCTTTGGCCCTTTCTAGAACTCCATTTGGGCCTTAAAAAATCAAGCTTTATCTGATTTGAATATATTTTTGTTTTAAGCTTAAAATGGCACAATTTTGACTTAGTGGGTGAAAAATATCATAAATTCTTTTCTAGTAGTTCCTTTTGTTATTTCTAACTCTTTCTTGACTCATATTAGTCCCCAATAAATCTCTTATAAAGATTTTAATTGGGTGCCTATCCCAATTTTTCTTTATAATCTACTTGAATTTTTCCTAATTACTCTATTCAATTAACTACTTAAGGGTTTTCTAATTGATATTTTCATTTATATTTTTAAGTAATTTTTTCTCACTTCTAATTGGACCTCCATGCAATTTATTTATAATATCCATAGAACCTTTCAAATAGACCCAAGCTAATTGATTTTAGATTTGGGTTAGATTTAGGCCTATTTGTGTTCTTAAGTCCACTTTCTATTCTCGAAAGCTTTTTTGAGGTTTTTAGACTCTTTTTTGCCATTTTCCCTTCCATTTCCATTATTAGGCCTTCTCTAGGTTTCTTATGAGGCCTTAACCTAATTGGGCTTTATAGGGCTTTTTGGCTTAATTCTAAAAAAAATTCCTATTAGGCTTTCTTTTATTTTCTTTAAGCCTAATTATATAAAAATTATGAATAGGCTTCCAAAAATTGACCAAAATCAATTCCAAACTAAAACCATATAGGTCAAATTAAAATATCAAAATTTTAAATTAAGAATGTCAATTTCTGACCTATCGGTGCTGAAATTTCCTATTAAGCCTTTATGTAGTTTTTCTTGAATATATTGATCTACGATAGCACTTAATAAATTTTATTCAAAATTATAATCAAAATTTTCTTTTTAAATTTCCTTGTTTCTTTTAGGGATATTACAAACATCCTCATGACCCTTTTTAGGATAAGCAAATATGACTTATGATTATGTATCTTATAATTTTATGTATTATTTTAGTACTTTCATTAGTATTTTATTATACATATTATTATGTGAATTAGTACTCATTATGTATGTATGTAAAGAAATGTATGATGCATATAGTAGGCAATATATATATTCTACTACTAACCGTAATTAATATGCCTTTTGGATGAAATAGCCTATTACTTTGAGAAAGGATTATCAACTTCTATGTGACTTCAAAAGTGTAAACAAAAAGGTTAATGTATGATCTCTTGTAGCTATAAAAAAGCAAATTTCTATTGAATCAATACTACTTGAATGTTTTTCATATTCTTATTTAGATATGTTTTTCTAAAGAAGCAAAAATATGGTTTTGATACACATACGCTACAATCTTTATAGAGAAATTGGAAAATTTTACTAGGCTTTTGCATAAAATTTCAAGAGTTCAAAGATAAGAGAAATGTTACATCTTCCAAAAATTTAAAATGTTTTTGTATAAGAATAACAAATTAATATAAAGAAATATGGAGTAAAATTCTATTTAGAAAATAATTAATTATTTGAATGAGATTAAAATGAGGAATTATGTGAAATAGTTAAGGAAAAAAGGGAAAAAGAGATGTGTTTAAAGGTTAAATTGTATTTCAAGCTGGATGATTAAGTGTGGAAGAATTTATGCTACTTTTACAAAATTACCCCTAGCCATAACCTCCTTTACTCCCTAAAATCTTTAGCTTTCACCATTCTTCTAATAATAAACACATTTAAACCTTCCTCCTTCTATTCCTTTTCTCATTTCCTTTTTAAACCTAAGCAAACATTCAATCAATTACTTACATTCCTTCGATCTATATGAGGAATTGGAAACCCACCATTCTTTTCATCTAGAATCTCCTTCATACAAGGTGAGTGAATAATCTAATTAAATTTAATTGATTTTGTATAGTTTGGTTATGTAAAGCTATATTTTCAATGCTTAAGACCAATCTTAAGGATTTTGCATGAAATATGTGCTTTGAATTGATTTTCTTAATGGATTTGACATGTATCATGTATGATAAGGATACTATATGTGATGGTTTGGTTTTAAATAGTAGCTTTTGGAGTGAGATCTAAGTGTTAAAAGTTTAGTTGAATAATGAGTTCAATGGAAATTTATAATCTTATTCTTATATGGATATTTACAATTTGGTTATGAAATGCAAGTGCCATTAATGCACATTTTATGATCTTGATTATTGTGAAATTTATGAGATTATTAATGTTAAGGTGGTGATATTTATCTTCTGGCTATTTGCATCATATTTGTATGCTCGTTTGTGAAGGGCTAAAGTTGATTTTAGAAGGATAAAGATGAGGTTGTAAAGGATAAGGGTAGATAGGAGTTACAAGAAGATTCATATGCCTTTCTTTATTTATATATGTTATAATGTTATAATTGTTTATGAATTAAGTTAAACATAAGATTGAGTTTTTCCTTTGTGCCCTATAATGAGGTAAATGTAGGAAAGGGCATTGCCTGATGTCTAATATTATATGAATGTAATAGTTAGCTTACTAAAGGTATGAGAGTGTAATCATTTTTTTAATAGAAAGGTAGGGGTTTCTTATAAAATAAAATTATAACTTTAGTATTATAGGATGAGTACATTTTTGTTATGATTCTTTATTAATTATCATTTACTCATTGAGTTTTTGTAGAAACTATCTCTCTTTCTCTTGTTGCTTTTTATGTGGGATCTTTCCCTTTAGGTTCTTAGCTTTTATCAGATAAATCAAAAGTGGGCCTATTCAAGAATTTTAATGGTAAGTCTTAGTACAATTAGAATAGTGGTACATAAAGAATTTATTTTATTTATTCTATATTGGATTTGCAAAAATCACATTCTTTTCTTTATGATAAGCATAATTGCATGTCATTACTATAGAATTGAGGTACTGTTGGTGTATATGCCCTAAAATTAATCATATGGATAATTGTAAATTTGAATCATGTTATTTTTATGGAAATTTCAATTATGATATTTATGCATATATTATCTGCATAATATATTTAATTATGATAATAACCTTAGAATAACTATATTTTTAAATGTCCTTAGTTATATATCATTGAGGATTAGGTTATTTTGATATATTAAGACTAGCATGTGTGGTAATTTATATGAGATATTAAGTCTACATATGAGTACAAGTTAAAGAACTTGTATACTGGATCGATCCATCCTAAGAATACTACATGGATCATTATATGAGTGTCATAAGTGATTCTTAGTGATCATCATTAATATGGTCCTTTGACTTAAGATGGCTAAGGTTCCTATATGTGAGTTTCATATTTTGATACTACTCTATGTCACTTATGGTTGAGTGAATGCAAGGTTAGTTATTAGGTGTGTCACATATTATGCGAAGGCATTTATGTGATCAAAATGGAATTTATCTCTCCTATATAATAGGAGTGACATCTGTTAGCCCCTTGATTAAGTAAATCTGAGAAAAAATGTATGGCCATGCTTAAATGAATTCACATGGGATGTCAATTCCATTTACTTTAGTTAGCTTACTTAGGAATTAAGAAACATTTGAATTGGGCTATACAGGAATGATACGGTCTATATCTCGTGCTCAATCTAGATGTCTAGGACAAAAGAACATAGATGATGATTACATGTAAAGGTTCAATCGAATTACCGACTTTCTCATTACTTGGATAAAAATGATGTGTTGCTAGACACCGCTTATTATTTATGATCAGTAATATGATTTATGATTATTACCAATATAATAAGAGTCTGTCGGGTTGCATATTTAGAACCTAGTGGATTTGAAATTGATGGACTAAATTATTTGGGCTTAATATATGAGAATTCCATATTATAATTATAAAGCCCAATAATAAGCTTATAATTATACATGGAACAAAGCCCAATTAGTTAAGATTTTTGTGCACTTATTTAAAAAGGCTTAATGGGTAATAATAAGGATTATTCACATATCTCAAAAATATAGAAAAACCTAGCAGCCCCTTTGAACCTTTGAAGGGCGTAGCTAGCACTACGAGAGAAGATAATGTGAATTCCAATCAATGCACGTAAGACATTCCCTAGTGATTCGCAAATTCATGTGGATACCTTGAAATCTTTGACTGGAAGTAAGTCGAAAAGGTTGATCAGGGATCAAATCTCTAAAGTGTTTACAAAAGTTAATCAAATCCCTATGTTAATCTAATTATTTCACATGGATCCTTAGCTGGGATCGGTTAATTTCGTAGCATTTGTTTGGCTCTTGATCTCAACAGGTACAATATCACCATATTAATCTTGGTTAAAGTGAAATTCAACATATATAGTGGTGCGGTGACATTTTTGAGAATATGAGCGACTTTTCATGTTAACTATAATCAATAATTGACATTATAAATCTAAAATATCTTTTCTACATTTGTTATTAGTAAATTAACATTTAAAAAGAGGTGAAGAGTTAACTTAGAAAATAAAGCCAAAAAATCATAACTTTTCATATTAGTCAATGTGAATTGACATAGAAAATGAATGCGACCTATTAGATTTGAAGAGGTGCTTAACATTAGACATTAGTTCTTATATACAACTAATATTGAAAGTTTGCCCCAAGTGACATTTTTGTAATTATGCATAAAACATGAGATATTAGTTTTAGTGATAATCAATGTGTAAATATATAGACATTAGTTGTTATTAATAACTGATGTCATAAATATTGCCACTAGTATATCCTCATCTTTGTTTCTTAGAATCACAAATAAACTTGTTTGGTATTACTATTGCTTTACATTTTTTCATGCTCTCCATTTCATTTTCTTTGGTGTTTGTTTGGTGCTTAGTGGCATCGACCTTCTACAATCTTTGAGCATCTACTCTGTATTATCTAAGGTATTTTCTTTGGTTTCTTATACTCTTAGATAAGTAGTATTATTGTAAATTATTAAAAATCTTTCATTTTTATGCTTTACAATTACTTTTCAATCATTGTTCACATGATTTAAAAGTATTATTTAACATTGAGAGTTAATATGTTTGAATACATGTCCTATTTTATGCTTATATTTTTGAAAATGTTGCTTCTGCTTAGATATTATGTTTTTGGAGTAACCTTCTAAATTAGTGCAGCTTTGTTGATTAGAGGTTGTTTTTGAAAATATCAATTTTTTATGGGTAAAGTCTTTTTTGATTTAGGATCAAACCAAATGTGATAAAATGATTTCTAATCTTTCATTGTTATTTAAGTTATCACATGTATGTGCTTGAAAACTTATCAGATATTGCTTGGCATTAAATATTTCTGTTGCTTTTGTTATAACTCTTTAAATAAAAGTGGCATGGATTTAGCTAGTTCTAGTAAAGGTGGTTACAAAGGAAAGGAGTAACGGATCTTAAAATTTTGAGGGATATGATCCTCAAGCATGAAAAAATAAAAAAGTTACATGTAGATTTCAATGATAGGGGTCGAGCATGTAGGCCTAATGTAATATAATTTAGTAGCTACATTTGTTACTTGGTACACATCAAGTTGCCTATTACTACTTGGAAATGAAACTAAGTGTAATAGGACATTAAGAATGCCATTAAAACCTTAATACTCATCTCTATTTCATTTTTTAAATGTGCATAACAATCTTTCTTAGTTACTAATCATGTTTGTAATTCATTTGTGCACTGCTTTGTAGATAACTTTTATATGCTTAATAGTACAAAGAACACATCCTGATGCTAGCAAGCAAGAGGTAGAAAGACTTTGAGTATAATTTGGCAAGGGACTATGTCTTCATTGAAAGAAAGGAGGGTAAAAGTTCCTTTAAAAAATATTACTAAATTGATCCTAAGATGTAGGAGGAGTTTATAGGGATATGCCTGTTAAAGAAGGTTTATGTAAATGTGGTTATGCTACATCCTTCAAAATTTAAAATATTTTGTAAAGGAAATGATTAATTATTATAATGGAATTCAAATAAAAATTTTAATATTATGGAATAGTTAAGAAAAGTTTAAAGTTAATGTATTTGAAGACTAAATAAGATTAGAGTTAAGTGTATGAGTATAGAAGAGATTTAAGGTACTTTTCCATTTTTACTCTAGCCATATTCCATTTTATTCCCCATTTTTAGCATACTTTCATTTTCACATCAAACACCTAAGCTCTTCCTCTCTTTTTTTTAATTAACTAAGGCATCCAATAACACAAATCACTTCCATTCTTCAATCTAAGTAAGATAAGGATTCATAAGCTTTCATTCTTACTAAGCTTTACTTACTTTTCCTTAGGTTAGGAATTAATTTAGGGATTTTGGTTTAAAAAGGAAAAACTTGAACCTTGACTTGAATTTTGAAATTTTGGATGATTAAGAACAAGTAATTTATAATTTCTTCTATCTAACAACTCCTCCATACAAGGTAAGTAACATTCCACTTAAACTTCAACTTAAATCCATAATTTTATTTTAGAATTGATATTTATAGGGTTATTGATACTAAGTTTGAAATGTTGATTTTAGCTTTAATATTGGTGTTAACTTAATGGGTTTTTCTTTTTAACAGTTATAGCTATGAAATTTAAAGTTTGGATGATGGTATTGTATGATAAATATGAGATTTAGGGGTTGAAAGTTGTGAATGAATAGTAACTTTGCAAAAAAAAATCTACAATTCATGAAGTGATAGTTAACTATGCTTAGCAAAGTTGCTTTCTGACCTAGTATAGTTGATTACATAGTTAACTATGCTTGCTAAGATTGCTGTTTAGATTGATGTCACTAACTATATAGTTAACTATATTTAGCTAGATTTGCTCTCCTGACTCTTGTAATTAACTATAGGCATTAGAGTTATTCTTTGGACACTATAGTAGATTATATAGTTGATTATGACCTTGTTTCCGTACATTATTATAAAATTGATGAAATCAAAGGGTATTTATGTTACAGCCACCTTAAAATTTAAAATTTATCATTATAAAAAGAAATTATTAAAATAATTTTACTGCAATAAATGTGGAAAACTAAGTGATAGTGGATAAAGAGTAATAGGCAAGCTTAGGAAGAGTTAGAGAAATGAGAAATTAAATTTAAATGAGTTAAGAAAATATTATAAAATAGAAAGTATAGAAGTTAAAAGTGTTTATAAATAAATTTATGAATATAGAGGAGTTTAAAGAGAAATTTTTGAAATGTCCATACCCTAATTTCTTAAAACATCAACTTCCTTTGCCTTTCTCATTTTCTTAAAAACCCTAATTTTTTTCCAACTCATTATCTTCTTTTCTTTCCTCTATTTCTTCACGAATCAAGTTAGGAAAGTTATTTCTCATCGATTTCTTAATATTAAATTAAAAACGTTAAAAACTTTTTCTATGCTAATTTCCTTTTAAATTTTCTTTCGGATTTGCACTTTTGAATTTTCTTTTGGATTTGGAGGAATCTAAGTGAGAAGCTTTGAAAGGGGAAAAATAAACCCTAACTTAAAATTTTATAATTTTGATTGATTAGGATCCATTCATCATTAACTTTAACTTCCTCATAACTTCTTCATACTATTTGAGTAATCATTCTAACCTAAGTTGCTTGTTGATTAAAATTTATGGTTTAAGACTATTTCTAGGTTTGTATGATTATTCTTATAAATTATGAGACATATGATGATTAAGTTATTTTAATTTTATAAATACCATAAATGAAGCAATAGATATATGAAATGATGATGGGTGAAGTTATTGTTAAGAAATAAATGAACAATAGTGCATTAATGGTAACATAAATAGTGCTTTCAAAGTTAAAGTTTCTAGAAAGTTGAGCAGTAATCAAATATGGCCCAAAAAGCTATTCTTAAAAGACCCATAGTCTACTACATAGTTAAGTACCAAAGGATAAATTTTCTTATGGAGGGATATACTTGACTATATAATCAATTATGGTTAGAAAGCTTACTTTTTGATAGGCCACCATTAAGTATATAGTTAACTATTGAATAAATATTTTTCCTTTAGACATTTGTAATTAATTATATAGTTAACTATGACCTGCTTTCTAGCAAGCCTACATCAACTATATAATCAACTATAGTTAGATGTTTGGTAGCTTATAGTTAAGCACATATTAACTATATAGTTGACTAAACTCAGAGAATTGGCTCTTATTTGCTAGTAATCAATTATATTACTAATTATATTCCTTGTTTCTACAAGAATGAATCTCTAAATGATTGATTCAAGTAAAGATTAGCCTATGTGCTGAAGTATTTATGTTTAAGCATATAAGTAAGAGGAATTGAGTACTACAAAAATATTAAGAATTCAAAAGGTTAATTTATACATTATAGAGGATATAATGATAATAGAAATTGATGTAGTTGCTCCATATATTATGAATGAGATAGAATTAAAGACAAAGAATGATGTAGTTGCTTTTGAAGACCTTAATAAATGGCTTAAGCCTATACCTATTGTCTTTTAATACATTATTAGTTTTTAAGCTTTTGATCCTAACTACACCATAAAGATAAACACTAGTAGCAATAAAAGGAGTATTCCAAAAGGAATGAAATTTGCTTAAGATTAATTTAAGTTTTGAATTATATAACAAAAATTTTTAATCAATCTCAATTTTTTTTGAGAAATGATTTTATCATAGAATTCCTTTGTTTTCTGCTTGTTAATCTTAAAATTCTTGTAAGTTTCAAGCTTAAGTTCCTTTAATTCTTGTAATTGCATTTTCCTTTCTTCTCTAGCAGCATTTAAGTCCATATTACACCTTTTAATAGCTCAAATGGCATATGCTCTAATTCTATAAGAAGATGACATGATTTTCCAAAGATAATTAGGTATAGAGACATCTTAATAAGAGTTTTGTATGTTATCTTGTAAGCTTAAAGTGCATCATCCAATTTAAGGCTCCAATTTTTTTTATTAGGCTTCATAGTTTTCTCTAAAATTGATTTGACTTCTTTATTAGAAACCTTTGCTTGCCCATTTGATTAGGGATTGTATAGTGGACAAACTCCATGACAAACCTTATATTTCTTTAGTAAAGCCTCTAATGCTTAATTGAAAAAATGAATTCATTGATTATTTATTAGAGCATATGGAATGCCAAATGTACTAAAAATGTGAGACTTGATAAAATCTATAATAACTTTTAGATCATCAGTCTTGATAATTTTTGCTTCTACCCACTTAGAAACATGATCAATAGCTAATAGAATCTAAATAAGGCTAAATAATGATAGAAAAGGACCTATAAAATCAATGCTTCATAAATAAAAAATCTTATAGAAAAGCATAGGAATTTGAGGCATTTCATATCTATAAGTTAAATTCCTTATTCTTTAACATTGTTAAGAAATTTTACAAAACATGTAAGCATCGTGGAACAAAGTAGACTAGTAAAAACTACAATCAAGCATTTTCCTTCTTACTCTCTTAGGTTTAAAGTGACTTTTACAAGTATAAGTGTGAGAGAATGCAAGTATAGAATGAAACTTAAAATCATATGCACATCTCCTAATGATTTGATCATAATAAAATCTCCATAAATAGGAGTTATCCTATACATAATATTTAACCTCACTCTTTAATTTATTAATTTTTGCTTTCTTAGCATATGCAGGCAACTTATTAGCAATTAGATAATTCACTAAATCAATAAACCAGGAATCTTTACTTATTAACTAGAAAAGCTGCTTATCTAAGAAGGTGGCTTGTATTGATAAAATGTTAGTAGCTTGTGGAAATTTGCTTAAATAGTCTACAATTAAGGTCTCAGAACCACCCTATCTAATCAAATGTAGCTTCTCCTCAAGTTTTTTAACAAGAACTTTAAAGTTACACAATTAGAAAACACAACCACTTTATAACCAAGCAATTATTATATAAATTTATTTAAAGTAAAAACAATGGCTAATTTTTTTGTAGTGGTGTAATTGGCTTGTGTATGTAATATTTTAGAAGTATAATAAATCACATAAGGTTGTTTGTCAGCTCTTTGTGTAAGAATAGCACCAATTCTATAAGTAGATGTGTCACATATTAACTCAAATATTAAATCCTAAGTAGGTGGCTAAATAATAGGAGTGGTGGTAAAAGCTTGCTTTAACTTCTCAAAGCCTCCTTGCAACATTGGTTAAAATTAAACTCCACTTCTTTTTTAATCAACTTAGATAAAGGAAGGGCAATCTTATTGAAATTTTTAATGAAACACTTATAGAAACTTGCATTTCCAAGAAAAGAATACACTTTTTGCACACAAGTGGGATAAAGTAAGGTAGTAATTACATCAATCTTAACTAGATCTATTTCAATGCCTTTGTTATTCACTACATGTCCAAAAACCATCCCATACTCTACAATGAAATAAAATTTCTTAAAATTTAATGCAAGATTAGTTTGAATATGCATATTTAACAGCCTAGCAAGACTATCTAAGCATGCATCAAAAGAAGTATAAATAGTAAAATCATTCATGAATATTTCTACGTAATCCTTTAAGAAATTAGCAAAAAAGCTTGGCATATACCTTTGGAATGTGCTAGGTACATTGTATAGGCTAAATGGCATCCTTCCATGAGTAAAAGTGCTAAAAAGATAGTTGAATGTGGTCTTTTCTTAGTCCTTTAAAGTAATATGAATTTGGAAATAACTTGTGTAACCCTTGAGATTGTAGTAATGGGATTTGCTTCCTAATCACTCTAACATTTGGTTAATAAATGGTAGTATGAAATGAGCCTTTCTAGTTACCTGGTTAAGTTTCTTGTAATTAATACAAACTCTCTAATTATTCTAAATTCTAGTGAAAATTAATTCATTATTCTAGTTCCTTACTACTATTAATCCAATCTTCTTAGGAACAACTTGCTCTAGGCTCACCTATTTACTATTAGTAATAGAATATATAATGTTAACTTCTAATAGCTTATAATTTCCTTTTTCATCATATTAACAATTAAAGGGTTGAGTCATATTTGAGGTTATCTCACTACTTTGGCTCCTTCTTCTAATACAATTTGATGTATACTTGTAGAAGGACTAATATCAGAAATATTTGCAAGTGTCCACCTAACTACCCACTTTTGGGACCTCAAAATTTATAATAACTTATCTTTATGGTTAGGCTATAGACTAATACTAGGAATATCTGCAAATATTCACCTAATTTCTTGCTTTTGGGATCCTAAAATTTGTAATAACTTATCTTTCTAGTTAGGCTATAGATTATTTACAATCATCGCTAATAGCTTCTTATTTTATCTAAGAATGCATATTTTAAGTGTTCTGGTAGAGGACTAAGTTCCAAGGTGGGTGGTTGTATCATTAAAGGTAATAATTTAGTGGTAGAAACCACTTTTGTAGGTTCAATTTTTACATGATCATTATTTTCTACACATTATGAACACTAGTGTTCTCATTACTTATAAATGTAGAAATCTTAGTGCATATGTTACACCTATTATCACTATCATAACAAGTGCACTTATGGCTATCAACACAATCCATAAACTAAAAAATCTCAAAAAATTCAACAAGAATGTCATCATAAGTATTTTCAACAAGTAATCAATTACATCTAATTAAAAAATAGAATGCTCTTCCATAAGGATATTTCATAGTTTCAAGGATGTTAAATGTCACAATCATGTTTCTAACCTTAATGGAAAGAGTGTCAGCATGTACATCTATTTTATTTTTTTGCTATTTTGAGGAATAGTCTCCTTATAACCAAAGGTGCATGATTGTTTGAAGACTTATCCTTTATGTTTAGAATGTAGAAGTCCATTAGAAATATTAATTCTTTATCTTGAACTAAGACATCTTTAATAACACTAGCAGGGTGTGTAATTAGTGCGACCTTAGGAAGGCAATTTTAAAGAGGAAAATTACGAGGATCAAGAATTCACTTCAAAAAGTCATCTTGGAGCTTAGGGATCCTACTTTAGGCTAATTAGTACATTTTATGACATTTTAGACCTTAGTTTATGTTATTCATTGGGCCATTTTTTGAGTATTTTGAGCTTTAGTTTAGGATAAATATGTTTAGACCTATTTTGCTTTAAAATATATACTGGTTTTCCTTAAGTTATTTACCATGTTACTTAAAGTCATTTAAATGCCCTTATTTTTAAGTTTAGTCTAGTGTATTAGTTTTAAGCCTATTTTATATCATTTGAGTCCATTTTCAATTTAAGTTTTAAAGAGTTATATGAGGATGTTTGTTCTTTATAAATAATTTAGTTTTGAAGATTTGGAGAATAGAATTGGCTAAGTGCTTTTATTTATAAGAGTGTGTTCTCTTTTGAGTTTTTGAAAGAACTTGTAACTTATTAAAGGGGTTCACCCTTCATGGCATTGATTTTCACTAATTAAGGATTCTTCCTTGTGACATGTTTTTCCTTCACTAATTAAAGGATTTATAGCTTTTTTTATATGTTTACCATCACTTATCACTCTTATTCTTCCTTTTTCAAAATGTGGCATAACTATTTTTCATTCTTTGTTTTCATTTTGTTAAATTTTAGGATGATCCATCATTAAGTTCATATCATTTGGTATCAACACTTCCAATTTTACATCATTTGGTATTCAGAGCAATGTATCCTAATTTTTAGATTTATTTCTTATCATTTCATTTCTATTTTTGCATAATTCATCATATTGTTTCAATTTTTGTTTTACTTAAAATTGTACATCTATGTTGCTTAAATTCATTGAAATTCATTTCATTTAAGTTCATTTTGTGATTCAATTTGTAATTATATTCAATTTGCTAGTTATTTTGCATTGTGTTTCCATTGTTCTTGCTAATGATATATTGTTAAATTCATTGCTATCTTGTTTTTTTTCCATTGTGTCAATTCACTGCTTAATTGCTTAGTGATTCCATGTCTTAATTTGATTGTTCTACTTGATTGCATTTATTTAATTTGTGTAGTGTGTTTCTACCTTGAGTTAATGTCTCCATTTATTGCATCTTTGAATTTATTTGCACCATTTGATAATTAAATTTGTCATTTAGTTCCTCTATTAGATTTGTTAGCCTGTCTTGGTTTGTTTAGTCAAGCATGTCTTAATTTCTCTTTGTGCAGGTAGCCATTTGTTTAAAGGCCACAATTAATTATTGCAATTGTATTTGTTAGGTTTTGGATCAATATACACAGTGAAATTTTAAAATTTTAATCCAAATCCTACTTGGGATCTATGCAAAAAAGTATAAATTAATGTTAGGGTTTTACCTTATTTGTGCTCATGTTCTTTCTGAACAAATCCTTGATAGACCAAGATGAATCAAATATCGGTTGGAAGATACAACATCTTTATGGTATCCATACGGAGTGAATAGCAATTTCTCCCTTCCACAAAGTTGCTAGGATTTGTCTCTCCCACTAGGATTAGGATTGGACGTTTTCTTGAGTGATTTAGGGTTTTATTGAAGCTAATGTGCGTTAATGTAAAGTGCTACCTTCAAGTTCTTTTATAGAACTAAGGCATATCACAATCCTAGTCCTACTAGGATAATGCTTTAAAAATCCTAATCACACTTAACAACTATCACCTTATCCTTATCACAGAGAGAGTGAGGAGAGATAGGTCTTATATACTAACTATCTCATAATATAATTATCTGATATTAAAATTGGCATATAGTTATCTTATATATTAGAAAATAATATTATCTCACAATATAATTATCTAATATCTAATAACATAATTATCTGATATTACTTTAATATCACATAATATATAATATATATTATGTGAAAATATATTATCATCTTTAATAATATATGCATGCATGAAAATAAGTCCAATTAATTAGATTTTAATCTAATTAAAGTCTAATTAATTATTGTCTCATTCCTACTCCTTTTATATGACCCTATTAGTTTTTACTACATTGACAATAACTCACCTTTAGGTCATAGACAGTGAGTGGTATCTAGTAATACATCACTGTTACTTAAATAATAAGAATGTCTGTGATTTGACATCATCTAATATGTGATCAACGCTTTGCATTATAATCCTTTTTGTAACAATATCTAAATTGAACTAGAGTCATGGAGTGTATTATCCTCGTCAATGTTCAATTTATATTTCTTGATATTAAGTAGACTTAAAATAAATAATCAATATCACATATTAATCTAATTAAGTATGGTCATGCACTTCTAAGTCTCACTCAATCAAGGGGCCTAAGGATATCTCTCTTTTATACAAGAGTAATAAAATCTCATCTACATCACTCACTTCCCTGTGCATGATTCGTGACACACACAATCAATGCCCTACTCGTTATCTTGATTAAAGGTAACATATGATAACATTAAAGTAAATAACTTCTCATGTAGGGAACCATAGTGACTTCAAGTTAAAGAACTATGTACATTTGTGGTCATATGAGAATAATTAATGATACGTCTATCCATGTAGTATTCTCACAGTGGGTTAGTCTAGTACATTGTTCACTAACAGTGTACTCATGTATTGACTTGATATCACATATCCATGATTCATAATCATCAGTCACTATACATGCTAGTTTCGATGTATTATTACTATTATTTTTGCAATAATACCTGACTAAGGGCATTTTAGGAATAATAAAGCTATTTCAAGGACAATTATTATATTTAAGTTATAATTGCATAGAGTAATAAATATGAAACAAAATATAATAATTTGAATTGCCTAAAATAAAATATAATACATTGTGCATTTATTACAATCATCTCTATGATTGACTCCTAGGACACACACCAATAGTATTTATGTTGTTAAATTCTCTTTTGAGTTTGTATTCACATCATTTGATGTGTGAATTAGCATCTTAATTATACATTCCATTTATGTCATTTCATTGTTTTACTTTAACCCATGTCTATCCAATAGCATCCAATTTAAGTTAATAATTTAAGTCTTGTTTAATTTCATTTGTTAAGTCCCATCACATCACCTCAATTGAGTTTTGTTTTCTTTATCCATCAAGTCAAAGTATTGGTCCATGTTCTCATATGGAATTTGTGGTTCTATTTGAATTTGTTTCATTTATATTTCGTTACTTTTGTTCTATTCTCATTACTCATGTCTAAATTCTTGTTGTCCCATCATTTACTTTCCTTTGTGGTGTCATATCTTTAATTCAATTCACTTGGTTTATTGTGTCATTTGTTAATTCCAAGTCAACTAGCATTTTTCATTTACTAGTGGTTTCCATCCAATTTGGTTTAGGCTTTTAATCGATTTTATTAATTGACTAGTAAAAGGAAGAGAGTGAAAAATTCTAGATAGTTGAATGTTATTTTCAATTATCTCACTTGAAGGTTAAGATTCTACTAAGTGTGTTACTATTATATTCTAATACCTATTATCTTGTTTGAAATATTTAATTATATTAATTTAATACTAATTTTTATCAACATAGAAGTGTTATACAATTATTTTAAGGGTATGATTCAAAAGTGAATTACAAAAAAAGAAGAGTACTATTATGGTAAAAAAAAGGGCAAAGAGCTAAAAAGAAAAACAAAAAGTGTTGTTTGGAATTAAATTAAAAAAGTAGAAAAGAACAAACGAAGTGGAAAAAAATAAAAATGAATGAAAAATGGTTTAATAATGAATCAAAGTGAAAAAAATTGTGAAATAAAAAAAATCAAAAGAAGAGTGTTTGAAGTTATGAAAAGCAAAAGAAAGCTATTAACACTCATTGAATGCTTTATACTGTTATTGGACTTCTCATTTTTTAACCAATTGTTCATTGTGTCTTTCATTTATCTAAGTTCCATCTTAGTTCTTGATTTGATTATTGTGTTTGTTCTTTCTTTCGTCAATTTGGTTTTCTTTTTTAAGCCTATTTTGTTCTAATATTTGAGTTGAGTCTATTTTGGTCACAAAGTCCTTGGATCCATCTTTGTTAAAATTCTTAAGTCTTTGTGTCTTGAGTCTTATTTATCTTCTTTCTTTAATTGCTTGATTTTAATTTTGATTCTTAATTAGTTCCTTTCTTTAAATTTCCATTTGTTATTTTGTTAAATGTCTTGTTTAATCCCTTAAGTTGTGTGAACCTTAATTAGTGAATTTGATTATCATAGTTGTAGAATCTTATTTAGCTATGTCTCCTAGTTCTTAAACAACCATAAGAGGAAAAGAATGAAAGAGTGGAAAAAAGCAAGATTTTCTAAGCTCATTTGAGGGTAAGGCCTAAATTAGAGTACAAACACAAGAGTGAGTACCCTGAATTAAGTAAGAGGTGTCACCCTTGTGAAGCCCTTTCATTTATCTAACATTTTCATGCATGTTTATCATTTAAGGATGTTAGGAGGTAGTGGAAAAAATAATGATAGGTGCACATGGAAGGATTTATTACAAGTAATAAAAAATTTGATGAAATACCTAGAAGGCTTAAAGGTAGACAATCTCAAAAGAGCCAACATGGTAAGAAAGCAAAAGACAAAATGAGAAATATATTAAAGAAGAAAGGGTTGAAAATAAAAATAAAAGAAGAGATGAAAGAAAAGATGAGGTAAAAAAGATGCAAAAAGAGATGATAGAAGAGGTAAAAGGAGTTATGAGAGAATAAAAACTAATAGATAAAGGAGAGTAAGGATGATTATAGTCTTGACAACATTAAAAAGAAAAGTCCATCATTTCAAGAGGAGAAGTTTGAAAAGAAGGAAAACAACTTATCCAAATCTAAAGGCATTATTAAGCATAATGAAACATTAAATGTTAAAAAGCATGAAAAGCATACTCATGACAAGTGCTTCAAGTGTTTGGAGTATGGTCACCATGATATTGATTGTCCAATCAAGAAAGCCTTAAAGATTCAGAAAGCCTTAGGAGAACAAGCTAAAAAAGAAAGTGAAAAGAATGGACAACTTCTTCCGCTTTTGATTCAATGCCAAGGGTAAGATGTTTAATGTTATCATTGATAGTGAAAATTGTGCTAATGTTGTTACCTATACGTAGACAATTTGAACTTACCTATTTTGCCACGCCTTATTCGATACCAATTACAATGGTTTAATGATAGTGGTGAAGTAGAGGTGACAAAGCAATTGTTGGTTTATTTTACACTTACTAAATACTAAGATGAGGTGCTATGTGATATTATTTCTATGAATGCTTTTCATTTATTGCTTAAGAGATAATGACAATTTAATAGAATAGTACTCATGATGGAGTCTTCAACATGTATAACTTTGAAATAAATGGGAAGAAAATAGAACTTAAACCTTTAACCTTAGAATAAGTGTATAAAGATCAATTAAGAATGCAAAAGAAAAGAGAAGAATAAGAAGAAAAAAAAAGAAAGAAAAAGATGGGAAAAGAAGGAAAAAAAGAATAAAGAAGAAAAAAAAAGTAGAAAAGAGTCAGGGCCATGAAAAGAAAAAGAATATTTGTGAAAAGAATGAGGGAAAAGTTAAGTTGAGGGAAAAAGAGAGTAGTTATGCATAAAAATAAGAAAAATTGAGGGTGAATAAAAAAATAAGTGGGAAAAAGATTGTTTTCTATATTTTATTTTCTTGTACAAGGAAGCCTATAAAAATGCTAGCAAATTTGAATTTATTTTGTTAAGTGCCATTAAGACATTAAAGCATTTAAGAGGGCAAGGAAAGATAAATAGTTAACATGCTAGGTTGATGAGTTTTATTGAGATATTTCCATATGTCTTACAACCTAAGAGAGGTAACAATAATGTAATGGATAATGCTTTGTTTTGAAGGTATACCTTCATCTCTAAGTTTCATGCTAAATTGTTGAATCTTAAAAATTGTAGGAATATTTTGCATGCAAATGTGTTTGTTAATGAGAATATTAAGAATTTGTATGTGAATGATTATGGCTTTGCTACTTCTTCAGTTAATCTTACTACTCCTCTACATGTTAATCATGCTTCAAATGTTAATATTTATAAAGAAATGGTTTTTAGAAATATCTTTAAGCAAGATAAATTTTTGTTTAAAAGAAATAATTTTTATGTGTCTAAAAGTTTTATAGGAAATTTACTTAGTAAGGAAGCTTATGATATTGGTGTTCTCATTTCAGTTAATGAACCTTGTATGTCTTCTATGATTGGTGTGAAAAATGAAAATCATTAAATGTGCTTCAGAAAAGATGATGAAAAGAAAAATAATTTCAAAACAACACATGGTTGGTATGAATGGTTATCTTTCTTACTTGGTTTGTCTAATACACTAAGTATTTTTATGAACTTAATGAATAAGATTTTGTGTGCTCTCAATAATAAACTTTTTATTGTTGTTATTGCCCCTTTTTGTTTAATTTTCATGAGCTTAAAGGATAGATTATGTTATTACTTGAGAATGTAAAGGATTGGAAAGTTTTCTTGCTAAATATTGTTAACATTCTTATGTATGGTAAAATTGTACATGAACATGTTCACTATATGAAATGCATTTTGCAAGTTTTAAGAAATAAAGTTGTGTGATAATTTTGAAGAATGCTCATTTTGTATGGAAAGAATTGATTTCCTAGTTTATATTATGAGTGGCATAAACTAAAAGACATGAAGAAATAGTAAAGGTAATTAAAGAATGACCTCTATCTAAGTTTGTTAGTAAGATTAAGAGATTTCATGGTTTGATTAGCTTTTTGTAAGAAGCTTGTAAGGAATCATGCCTTATGTTCTTTCATTAACAACTTGTTACTAATGCCAAGTTTGTACACTTACATGAAATTGTTGATTCTTATTTTTTATTTGATCCTAGTATTTGGTTTTGGTTGTACATATGAGAAAAAAGGTTCCAAAGGATGTCAAAGCTAAATCCAATAGGAGATGAGTTATTCCAAGTGCTTGCTTACAAATTAGATCTTCTTGATGAGTATAGTTTGAGTGCTACTCCTAATGTTTCTAATATTCCTCCTTTTTTATGTAGGTCCTACAAATTTGAAGATAAATCTCTTTGAAGAAAGGGGAATAATGTGACCCTAAGAGGGCAATCTTGAATAGCAATATTAAGAAGATCTAGAATGTACTTTAAAGAGCCATCTTAGAGTTTAGGGATGCTACATTGGGTTAATTAATGCATTTTATAATGTTTGTACCTTAGTTTGTATTATTTTATGTATTAGGTCATTTTAGGGTATATTAGATATTAGTTTAGAATGAATGTGTTAAGCCTATTTTACTTTAAAATATTTACTATTTTACCTTAAGTCGTTTACTATGTTACTTGGTGTCATTTAGAGGCCTTTTTATTGGGTTTAGGCTAGTGTGTTAGTTTTAGGCTTATTTTGATGTCATTTCATCCTATTTTCAATTAAGATTTTAAAGAGCTATATAATGAGGTTTGTTTCTTATTGACAATTCAATTTTGAAGATTTGGAAATTTTGGAGAAATAGAATTGGCTAAGTACCTTTCTTTGTAAGAGTGTGTTCTTTCTTAAGTTCTTGAAAGAACCTGTGACTTATAAAAGAAATTCTTCTTTTATGGCATTAGTCTTCACTAATCAAGGATTCTTTCTTACGGCACGTTTCTTTTTCACTAATTAAAGGACTTACCTCTTTTATGGCATATTTATCATCATTTACTACTCCCATTTGTTCTTTTTTCTAGTGTGGCATGACTATCCTTCATTTTTCATTTTGATTTTGCTAAATTTTAGGATAATCCATCATTAGATTCATATCATTTGATATTAACACTTCTAATTTCATATTAGTAGTGCTTCTATTAACTAGTTGAATGACTATTCTTATTTACTATAAAGGGCTAGGCTATAATGAAAAATATATTGATATTGACATAACATTGATTGGAGCCCCCAAGTCTATCAAGGCGTACATAAATTTGCAATTGTCTATGATGCAAGGTATGCTAAATGTCTCTAAATGTTTGCACTTTTAGGGGAAGTCGAGTTGAAAGATGGTTAATAAATTTTATCTTATGCTCACTTTCTCATTATTGTTTAGCCTTCTCTTATAAGTGTATTCTTTGAGGAACTTGGCATACTTAGGCATTTGTTTGGAAGCATCTAATAATGGAATATTCATTTCCACCTTCCTAAAAGTTTCCATAATATTTTTCTTTATCAAGTTCTTTTACTTTTCTAGGCCATTGTCACAATCCGTCCTAATTGTGACTGGCGTAGATCCTGTTACTAATTTTTACAAGCCTTAACACTTTTCACTGTTTCTATCCAAGGAGAGTTACCAAATTTCAGGAAGACTTGAAATTTCATTTTTAAAAATTTAAAAAAAAATTAAATAGAATCTCCCTTATTTTTTAACACTTCTCAAGGGCCACATGCCTTATAATTCAAAACTTGTGAATTTTTAGCTATGACATATTTGACATACACATGGTATAATGTAGTTTTACACTTACACATGTACAATCTATTCAACACTTCATGCACAGAATCATCATCACAATCATCCGTTTATTTCTAATTTTAATCCAAAACAATCCCTAACTATCAAATATCTTTAATAAGGTAGTCTTAGATCTCCATAAATGCAACAAGCTTAAAATATGCTTACCATAACCTAAAACATTAAAAATACAATGGAGTGAGTCACAAGAACTCAATAAACATATATCTACTACTATTTTTGCAAGTGATCATTTACATATAACAATCACAGATTAATTATATACTAAATTGGAAGTGTTACGAAACCCATTTCCTGGATTCCTACAATATACACTTCTCAGCTTGAGATTGGTAATCCACCTGCACACAACTTAAATTCCATGTCTTATATTATAAAATATAAGAATCTCAATCAATATCACTTACCACTCATTTCGAGTGGTCATCATATTAACAAATAGCTTTTAAGGCCCAGTCACAACTAGATTGTTACAATCATTTCAAGTTCTTGTAATCATATCAAGCAGTGATAATCAATCACAAGCAAATTACAATATCACATCTTATCACACATTCCATTATAGTAAACATAAGTGTGGCCTTTTTCTTGACTTTTTGGTTAATATTATATTTTTCTTAACTGCTCACCAAGAATTTAATCATTTGGGTCTTAAATCATTTGAATATCCTTCACAAATGTTTGCTTGGAATTTACCCTTTGGCTTCCACATCATTAGCCTTGTCATGTTTCTAATCTTAGTGCCACGCATAACATCATTCACAATGCAATAAATTTATTATAAGTCACATAGATAACTATTCATTGATACAAGGCATTTAAAATAAATACCACAATATATCCATATGATAGCATCTCTATCTTCTCTTAAATCACAAAATAAATTATTATAATTCTATCACAATCATAATCAGTAACTAACACTAAATCCACCATACTTTCATTGTGCACTCCAATCAATTAACATTCACTTAATAGTTAGTTGCATGTGTATCACAAAACTACATTTATACATGATTATGAGATATATGCTATCAATGAGGAAAAGTATAATTTATAATAAGTAAATTATCATTTATTAAACTACTAATTTGTGATGAGATATATACTCACTTGGTGGGATGCGCATTCTTTGTAGAATCCTTGATTATTTCATTTCCATCTTCCACTTCCTCCTACTTCATAATTTACGATAATATAATCATAAATATTGATATCATCCATTTTCTTTCCAAACTTTACTTCAAGTTCTATCCATAATATGATTATATCTTGATGTCTCAAATTATACCTTGTCTATTTTCTAAAACTATTACATTAATCAGAAGTTTACTATAATATAAAGATCGTGGGTTTACGATCTTATAGGTAAAATATTAAACCTTAAGACTTCAAAAGACTTCTATTCATAAAAACATCATTTATCTTATCTCTAGATATTATAATTCCACACCCAACTCATGATATACTGGCCTCCATATTACTAACTCATTCCTAAGATTCACTTTTAATTCAAATATATCATTATTTAGGGATTTTCAAATTGAAACCATATAAATACAAAAATTAAAGCTTAAAGTTCTAAAGAATTCATTTACACTATTTTATAATTTTATATTATCATTTCTTTTATTTTTGAAGTTATCAGCGAAAATCAAAAGTTTTCATTTATAATAACCTTTCCAAACCAAAATAATAAATAATCAAAATATTAGAATTTAACATTATAAACATACTTTAAATATATTAATCTAATAATCTTGAGCTTAACATTTCCATTTCATTCATACGATACCAAGTATTCAAATGATATGGTAAAACAAAATTTTCTTTAATTTTTATATGAAACCACTATAATACTAGAAACAAATATTCTTTTTATATGTTAATTGCTCTATCTTAGCAATTCATAGCATAAAACTTCATATTTTGCAGACACATCATCATTTTCTTAAAAATATATATGGATTTCTTAGGATTAAGTAGAAAATTATCATAAATATAAAATTTTATGATATAAACCAATTTACCTCCCCTTACAAAGCCTAATTGAAGCTCCGTTGATGGAAAAACCACGCCAAAACACCGGCAGAGTAAAAGAGGGCCAACAGCTATAGCTACAGTATCATCGAATCTGCTGCTCTACTCCTAAGGCCAACTGATGACCAATTGCTTAATAGAGGGAGAAAATCACGTCGGAGGTTAACTGCAAAAGATGCAAACAACATCGGAAGTTGGCGATAAGCTCGTGTGATCTCTGCTGACTTAACTGTAGCTGTCGAATGAGCTACTTTTGCATTGTTAAGAACCACCATTTTGTGAGCTAGCACAAAGTAAGAGGCCACCTTGCAATAGTGATGCTGGCATCTAAGGAAAGAAGAAGGCAGAAAAGGAAAGAAGGAGGGAGAAAGTGGCGAGCTGAGTGACAGAGTCGATGGTGGAAAATGAGAAAAGAAAGTTATGCCTTTGAAGAATAATAAGACAGAAGGGCTAGCTGAGTAAAAGAAAGGGCAATCGACACAAAAAAAGTTAGACGGGAAAGAGAAACAGGAACACATGAGAAAGAAGGATTCATATGAAGACGAAAAAAAAAATAATAGTAAATAAAGTTATAGTTGAGAAAAATGGAAAGGAAATTCTCGAAAAAAAAGTCAGGGAATATTATCCCATACTTCTTGCCCGATCGAAAAGTTATCTTCCCATTAAATCTCAATTATTAAACTCAATTAATTCAATCTCCAAAAATAATTTATCAAATATAAATAATTTGTTTCCTAAATTTTCGCATTTCCAATAACTAAAACTATCTTTAGTTTATACAAAATTCCTTGTAAAAATATTTAAACCAACCTTAATTAATTATAACCCTTTATGAATAAATGCATTCCAAGCTTCCTCAATTCTCAAAAATAATTTGTCGAATACAATGATATATTTTATAAATCCTTCCATCCATAAAAATTAAAATTATTCCTAATGTCAATAAAATTATTTCCAATGAATGAGAAATTCCTTGTAAAAATGATCATATAAAAACAAATGCCTTTCAAATAATTTCATCAACACTATTTCAATATTCCAAATTCCTCTAAAATCAAATTTTAATTAAGTAAATATTAAATAAAAATAAATAATTACAAACATTAAAATTTATAAAATTTAAATATTAATCAAATAAATAATCATCCACAAATCTTAAAATTTATACTTTATTTTTAACTCGAGGATATTACAGTTATGTTATTCTATTTAGGAAAGAAAGGGGTATGGCATAATATGCTATTTTTTACACAAATTCTAGTTTTTGGTTTGTTTGCTATGAATCTTCTATAGAATTTTCAAAATTTACTAGTTGTTTTTACTTATCTTGCTTACTTGTTGGTTAAGGATTGGTTGCCTCTTAAACTTCTTGGTTGCTCCTTAGCATAATGGCAAAAACATTGCCTTTTGGATTTGAAATTATTTGAGAAGGCAAACTGTTAAACCATTAGAATTTAAGCTCACTCAAAAAAGGAGCTAATTGGCCAATTTAAGTTTATAACTTATGAATTGTGATTTTTGTTCTTTGCTAAAATATTAAGTTATTAGTCATCATTTGCTTGACTAAATCCTTGAAGGATAGCTGAGAAGTTGAAGTTGCTTCCTAGTTTTGAAAGTTTTGTTACTAAATTAGATTAAAAGGTTGTTAGAATTGAGGTTTTTCTTGGTTGATATGTGTTTGTTTGGCTAGTTATTAGACTAGAGCATTGTTATATATGAAATTTAGGTAATTTCTTTAGCCAAGAGTGTAAAAATTGGGTTAAGGATCGTACTTAAGTTATTGTTGGTACTGAGATTTACTAAGGAAGATTACTATTGCATAAGCTTGAAGTTAACAATTATCTTCTTGTAATATAGGGCAAGAATTAGTGAGAAGAGTTGACATGAGCAAATACATAAAGTTTGGTAGGAGTAAGGGTTTAGATTTGCTATTGTTGTCTAGTAATCTACCTTACTAAAGAAATTAATTCATCTAGTCTATGCTTCATTCTTTGCTAATTTGCATAAGAGAAGTTTATTTCATTCACAGCTTTAGTAATAATGATCATTTTGGTGCCAAATTATTGAGAGTTTGTAACTATATGAGCTATTAAGTCTCTAGCTACATTGGGAGTTTTATCAACTAATGCTTCACCAATAGCAATATCAATCATACTTTTGCCGATTGGTAGAAGCACTTCATAAACGTATTGAATTAGGAGTTGCTTATTGATTTCATGGTATGGATAATTTTAGCATTGCTTCTTAAATCTCTTTCAATACTCATACAATATCTCACTAATCATTTGCTATATGCCACATGCATCCTTTCTAATTGTAGTAACTTTTAAGGTAAGGAAAAATTTCTTTAGGAATAGATTATTAATATTATTTTAGTTATTGATAAATCCTAGTTGAAGATAATACGTCCAATCTTTAGTTGCATTAGCAAGTGAGAATGAAAATGCCAGTAGTTTGATATAATTTTCTAATCTACCATGAGGTTTCATGGTTAAGCAAACTACATGGAACTCCTTTAAATGCTTGTAAGGGTCCATAAAATTTAGAAAGCAAGTCCATTAGGCCATATTTAAGTTCTAAACCAGCATCAAGATTAGGATACTATATGCTTAAAGGTTAGTGATGAGAAAAATATTTACTATATTATTTCCTCCTATTTCATGTCTTTAAGTTACACGTACTTAATTTCATAAGATTGGCCTTATTTTATGCTTTAAGGTTAGTTTTACAATATTCTGAATTTATTTAGTTAATGCAAAAATTTGACACTATTTCTATTTTTTAGATATATCTTAGGCTTTGGATGTCAAATTAGGATGATCTTTATACCATTGGTGATGTGAAATTGTGTCAAATTTGTCCCAAATCAGATGCAATTAAAGAAAAAAATGAATAATATTCTTACCATGCTTCAAAAAAGAGGAAGAAATTTGAAGCAATAAGAGATATATGATGCCATAAAGGTTGAATTTTCTTTGATAAGTCTTCAAGTTCATACAAGAACTTAGAAAGGAAATCCTCATAAACAATTAACTTCATTCATGTCAAAAGTCTAAATTTGCTAGTATAAGGAACAAGCCTCCTTATTGACTCTCTAAAATCCTAATTGAAAAATAGGCTCAAATAACACTAAATAGGTCTAAAATACTCTAAAGTGATGCAACACAAAATAAATTCAAATTCAAAGCCCAAATGCTATATTAAAACCCAAAACATCAAATAATAGAAAATGGGATGAGGTGGCGCTAACTAGAACTATGGCTGATGTGGCAATGATGTGACATCACCTTTTTGATGATGTGGTAGTGACATGGATTAGAGTTAATGTGGTAGTAATGTGGCTCCACCTCTTAATGATATGGTAGTGATGTGGGACTACTTCTTGGAATTCATATCACTTAAGGCTGATTAGCTATAATGCACCTTATAATTTTATTGTTCTCTTCTAATCTAACTTCTTCAAGCATCCAAACTCTTTCTATAAGCCCTTGAAATCCTTCCTTGATCTTCTTAGCCTTAACTCTTGTCATTGGACCCTCCAATAAATGTGGAAGTGCCTCTTCACTTTTAGAGTTCACATCATCCCACTTTCCTTCGAAATGATTCATCCTTGAATATTCAAATCCTGCATCAAAAGGAGAAAGATTAGCAACATTAAAAGAGGTACTAACATTATATTCACCTGGTAAATCCAATTTGTAAACATTTTCATTAATCTTCTCCACCACTTGAAAGGGACCATCTCCTCTAGGTTGCTATTTGCTTTTTCTTTAAGTTGGAAATCTTTCCTTCCCCACATGGATCCATACCTAATCTCCTGGTTGAAATACTACCTTCTTTCGCCCTTTGTTATCTTGTTTAACATATTGTTGTGTCTTATTCTCAATATTCAATTGGCTTGCTCATGCAACTTATGAATCACATCTGCTTTCCTTTTCCTATCTAAACTTGACCTCTCATCAATAGGTAAAGGCATTAAATGTAAAAGAGTTAAAGGATTAAAGCCATACACTATTTCAAAAGGAGAAAAGTTAGTGGCAATGTGAACACTTCTATTATATGCAAACTCAACATGAGGCAAGTATTCTTCCTAACTTTGTAAGTTCTTTTGAATTAAAAAGTGAATAAAGTACCTAATGTTCTATTCACTGCCTTAATTTGTCTTTTGGTTTGAGGATGACAAATTGTTGAAAGAGCAATTTTATCCCTAACTTAGCCCATAAGACTTTCCAAAAGTAGGTCAAGAACTTGGTATCTCTATTTGAAACAATACTCCTTGGCACTCCATGTAATCTCATAACTTCTTTGAAGAAAATATTTGCTATATTCATGGCATCATCTATTTTGTGACAAGGTATAAAATGGGCCATTTTTGAAAACCTGTCAACAACAATAAACACAAAATCTTTGTCATTCTTTGTCCCTGGTAAACCTAGCACAAAGTTCATAAAAATATCAGTCCAAGGTTCACTAGAAATAGGAAGTGGAGTATAAAGACCATGAGGTAAAACTCTAGATTTAGCCTCTTTACATGTAATACAATTAGCTCCACATTTTTCTACATCATGTTTCATGCTAGGCCAAAAGAAATGCTCACTCAATATGTCTAGAGTTTTCCTAATCCCAAAATGCCCCATAAGATCTCCACCATGGGCTTCTCTCATAAGCAATTCCCTAAGAGATCCCTTAGGCACACATAGTTTATTCTCTTTAAATAAGAAACCTTCATGTCTATAAAATTTCTCAAGGGATTTCTTTTCACAAGCTTTAAAAATAGTGGCAAAATCAGGATTATTCCCATACAAATCTTTAATGTGTTCAAAACTTAACAACTTGGACCACAAAGTAGAGATAAGAAGATACCTTCGTGATAATGCATCAGTAACTACATTTTCTTTACCTTGCTTGTGTTTTATGAGATATGGGAATATTTCAATAAATTCAATCCACCTTGCGTGCAGCCTATTTAGCTTTCCTTGGCTCTTTAAGTATTTCAAGGATTCATGATCCGTGTGAATCACGAACTCCTTTGGCCACAAATAGTATTGCCAAGTCTCCAAAGTACAAACTAAAGCATAAAGCTCCTTGTCATAAGTGGGATAATTAAGAGCTACTCCACTTAACTTCTCACTAAAGTAAGAATGGGCTTCTTTTCTTGCATCAAAATAGCTCCAATATCCACACCAGAGGCATCACATTCAATTTCAAATGTTTTAGCAAAATTTGGAAGAGCAAGTAAAGGGGCTAAACTTAATCTATCTTTTAACATGTTAAACGAACTCTCTTGCTCTTCAGCCCAATGAAACTTAACATTCTTTTTTGCTAACTCATTCAAAAGGGCAACTATAGTACTAAGGTGGCATTTGATTCACAGGATCTTACATTCCTAGGAAAATATGCATTCCTCGAAATGTGATTCCTAAGAATTTAATTAATAGGAATGTAACATTCATATGTTTAGTTCACTATAAATTTTCCTAAGAACATTTTAATATCATATTCTTATTCATGAGAATCTGAGATATCCATCTCCCCCTATGGGAATATTTTAGGAGAATGTTAGGTTAAAAAAATTTTTAGGAATGTGACATTCCTAGACTTTTTTTTCAAACTTTGAACCAAATATGGAAATATGATATTCTCTTAAAATATTCTCAGGAATGTTAAAAATATTATGCAAACCAAACGCCACCTAAAGTCTTTCACAAATCTTCTATAAAAGCTAGCCAACCCATGAAAACTTCTTACCTCACTTGCACTCTTAGGGGAGGCCATTCCCTAATTGCTCGCACCTTTTTTTGATCCATCTCAATTCCTTTACCACTAACAACATAACCCAAGAATACAATTTTTTCCAAACAGAATGAATGTTTTTCCATGTTTGCATGCAATTTTTCATCTTGCAAAACTTGTAAAATAGATTTTAAATGTAACACATGCTCATCCACACTCTTGCTATATATAAGGATATCATTAAAATATATAACCACAAATTTCCTAATAAAACGGTGTAAAACATGGTTCATCAATCTCATAAAAGTGCTTAGTGCATTAGACAAACTGAAGGGCATTATAAGCCATGCATATAAATCATGTTTTGTTTTAAAAGTAGTTTTCCATTCATCACCTCGATTCATCCTTTTTTGATAATACCCTTGTTTCAAATCAATTTTTGAAGACACACAAGACCCATGCAATTCATTAAGCATATCGTCAAGTCTAAGGATAGGATATCTATACTTGATAGTGATTCTATCAATTAGTCAGCAATCAATACACATTCTCTAAGTTTCATCCTTCTTGGGTAGCAACAAGACTAGTACAGCACATGGGCTCATGCTTTCCCTTATGTATCCCTTTGACATAAGGTCCTTCACTTGTCTTTGAATTTCTTTTTCTTCTTCTAGATTAGTCCTATATTCATGATAGTTTAGAATTGAAGCTCCCGAAATGAAATTAATTTGGTGCTCGATATCCTTCCTAGGTGGTAAGTCTTTTGGAGCCTTCTTTAGGAATATATTATCAAATTCCTGTAAAATAGATGAAATAAAACAAGGTAAAGCAAGATTATTTTAGTTAGTGTTTACATTGGCTTCCTTGTTCATGAGAAGGAAAATTGGCTTAGAAGCATAATAAGCACTCCTTACATCACTTACCTTAGCAAACACACTTAACTTTTCTTTTCCTTGTTTTGATGACTCTCCTGTCTCATGTTTTCTCTCTTTCTTTTCACTCACATTCTTGTTCTTTTTATTTTTCTTATTCTGGTCTGCACTTTTTTTCTCTTTTTCTTCCTCTTCTTTCTTCTTTTTCATCATCATTTGATCTTCATAAACTTGTTTTGGAGTTAAATGCCTAAGGGAGAACTTCTTTCCATCTTTGACAAGCTTGTATTTATTGAGAACACCATCATGAGTAACTTGTCTATTAAATTGCCATGGCCTTCTAAGCAAAAGATGGCAAGCATGCATAGGAACCACATCACAAAGAATCTTATCATGGTACCTTTTAATAGAAAATGCAACCAGCATTTGTTTATTCACTTTCAAATCCCTAGTTTCATTCAACCATTGTAACTTGTAAGGGGTAGGATGCTGTAGAGTGGGTAAATTCAACTTTTCAACCAAGGTAGTGTTAGCCACATTAGCACAACTCCCACTATCAATGATAACTTAGCAAGCCTTTTCTTAGATTTTACACCTTATATGAAAAAAAAATTCTCTTTGATTCTCACTCTCTTCTTTTATTTGCACTTTTAAGGCTCTCCTACTCACCAATCACCTCCATCAAAAGGATCCTCACTATTCATATTATCTTCATCAAATGAAGTAGCTTCTTTCTTACTTGTAGAATCCTATTCCCCATTATCTTTGATCACCATAAGCCTTTTGTTTAGACAATTACTAGCAATATGTCCTCTTTCTAAGCATTTGAAACACTTCATATTGGAATGTTTCTAATTCTCCTCTACTTTGTTTTTACCCTTAGAAGATTCATCTTTTAATTTTGAAGAGAAATCAGATTTGAACTTGCTTCCTTTTTCTTCCTTTTTATCATTTTTCTTGTCTCAAGGCTTTCATAGAGAGCTTGATTGTGAATTATATTTAGATGAGCTCCTTCTTTTGAGTTGTCTTTCCATTTTCATAGCCAAGTGTGCCAACTCTTCCAAGGATGCATAGTATTGTAACTTTACCACATTAGCAATGTCTCTATTCAATCCATGGAGAAATCTAGCCATAGTTGCTTCTTGACTTTCTTCCAAATTAGCTCTAGTCATAGTGATTTCCATTTTCTTGTGATAATCTTCAACACTCTTGACTCCTTGAATCATACTTTCCAATTTTTGGTGCAAATCCCTTTAGTAATAACTAGGGATAAATCTTCTTTTCATGAAAAATTTTAAGTCTTCCCAAGTTGTAATGGGTCTTTTCCTCTCTCTCCTTACATCTATCATCAATTTATCCCACCAAGCAATGACATAATAAGAGAATTTCATAACAGCAAGCTTCACCTTTTTTTCCTCCGAATAATTATGAAAATAAAAAATAAACTCCATCTTCTTTTCCCACTTAAAGTAAACTTCTAGATCATTTCTTCCTTAGATGATGGAATTTTCATCTTAATGCTGTCAAGATTGGTATCTACTCTTGCTCTTATCCTATCTCTTTCTCTTTTAACATGCCTCTTTTCACCTCTTCTTCTCTCCCCTTCATTTAAGCCATCTAATCATTTACCATCACCCTCAAAATTTTTAACTTCTTCACCTTCCATATGCTTATCATTTTATCTTCTTGCTCTTTCCATCCCTCTAATCCTTTCATTCATGTCAGCAAGTTGTGCATTCAATCTTTCAAAGTATTGAAACATAGCTCTCATAGTGAAATCTAAATTTTTAGGTTAGTATATAGAGCTATCACTTCCACCCGTCATTCTTAATATTTAAACCTATAAGAAATGTTAGATAAAAAAAGAAAGGACCACACTTCTCACTTAATTTAAAGGCACTCACACTCGTGTTTTCACTCTAATTTAGGCTTTTAACTTCAAATGAGCTTACTGTTGGTGTGTGTCCTATGAGCCAATCATAAGATGATTGCAATATTACACAATGTATTACGTTTTTATTTGGCAATACAAATATTATATTATGCTTTATTTTATTTTGCACAAATTATAATTTAAATATAATAATTATCCTTGGAATAGCTTCGCTATTCCTAAAATGCTCCTAGTCAAGTATTATTACAAAAGGATAGTAATAATACATCAACACTAGCATGTATAGTAACTAATGATTATAAATCATGGATAAGTCAATACATGAGTACATTATTAGTAAACAATGTATTGGACTGACCCATTGTGAGAATACTGCATAGATAGACATGTCATTAGTTATTCTCATATGATCACAAATGCATATAGTCCTTTGACCTAAAGTCATTACGGTTCCCTACAGGAGGAGTTACTCATTTTGATGTCATCCTATGTCACCTTTAATCGAGATGACTAGTACGGCGTTGATTAGTGTGTCACGAATCATACAGAGGGAAGTGAGTGATGTAGATGGGATTTTGTTACTCTTGTATTAAAGAGAAATATCCTTGGGCCTCCTGATTAAGTGAGACTTAGAAATGCATGGCCATGCTTAATTGGATCAATATGTGATATTGATTATTTGTTTAAGTCTATTCAGTATTAAGAAATATAAATCGAACATTGATGAGGATGACACACTCTATGCCTCCAGTTCGATTTGAAAATTGTTACAAAAGGGATTATGATACAAAGCGTTTATCACATATTAGGCGGATATCGAATCATAAATATTCTTACTACTTGAGTGGCAGTGATGTATTGTTAGATATTGCTCACTATCTATGGCCTAAAAATGAGTCATTGTCAACGTAGTAAGAACCTACAAGGTCACACAAAAGGAATAAGAATGAGATAATAATTAATTAAGGTTTTAGTTAGACTAAAATTCAATTAATTTGACTTATTTTGTTGCATATATATTATTATTAAGATAATAATATTTTTTTCACGTAATATATATATATATAATATTATGTGATATTATTTGATATTAAAGTAATATTAGATAATTATATTATGAGATAACTTATTATCTAATATAATTATATGCTAATTTAATATTAGATAATTATATTATGAGATAATGTAATTATCTAATATTAGATAATTAATAGATAAGTCCTATCTTTCTTCACTCTCTCTAAGATAAGGATAAGGATAAGGTGATATTTGTTAAGTGTGATTAAGATTTTTTTGAAGCATTATTCTAGTAGGACTAGGATTGTGACATGTCTTAGTTCTATAAAAGGGACTTGAAAGCAGCACTTTGATTAATGCATATAAGCTTCAAGAAAACCCTAAATTACTCAGAAAATGCCCAATCCTAATCCTAGTGAGAGAAACGAATCCTAGCAGCTTCATAGAGGGGAGAAGTCGTTATTCACTTCGTGTGGATAACGTAGAGACACTATACGTTCCGGCCGGCATTTGATTCATCTTCATCTCTCAAGGATTCGTTCAAAAAAAATACGAGCACAAATAAGGTAAAATCCTAATACTGATTTATACTGTTTTGCATGGATCCTAGGTAGGAATTGGATTAAAAATTTTAAAATTTTGCTATGTATGTTGATCCAAAACCTAACACTTACACATTATTGCCTTTTCCCACTCTTTTCTTTTCTTCTCTTATGGTTCTTTTGGAATTAAAATGACACAACTAGTAGAAATCCAACAATTATGGCTATCACTATCTCAAATTGAATGTCAATAAAAGGTGACAGCACAATAACATGGCAGCATGGAATTAATACAATTGGAGAAGGGAAACAACAAGGACTTAATCACATAAAATAATGAAAAGGAGGAATAGAAAAAAAAAAGATAACAAGAGATGTTGATTTGAGAACAAAAGAAATTGAAAGAGATAATGAACAATCAATTTCAAAATGAGAAGTTCAAATGTGACTAGAGCATATCAAGAACCAACAATAACTACAAGTAAATAACTTCTTCCCTTTTGATTTTGTTTCATTTTGTTTTCAACAATTTAGCATTTTGTTTTTCTTGCCACCTTTTTTTAAGTTGCCTTTTGATTCACTAACTTGCTTTTCTCCTTTGTTTCTTGCTATTTTTTTTTCTTGTCACTTATTTTTGCTTTCTAACTCACAATTACTCTATACCATTCTTCATTTTATTCTTGCATTTGTTTTTACTTTAGACACAAATTCACCATGCAGCATATGTTAATTGCAAGAGTTTTCACACAATTCAAACTTGGTACTTTTTGCTTTGCTTTAATCAATCACTATATTCAATTATAGCACTTTGAAGTTGTGCTATTATAATATGGCAATTGGTTATTGCAAGTTGAACTTCTTCACTTTGAACTTTTAACAAACATGTTCGATGCACCTTTCATTCACTAGATGAGTATAAATATTTGGACTAAAATTTGAGCTCAACAATAGCAAACAACATAAAAATGAAAAAGGTGACTAAGTATCAAAACAAATTCATACATACAATTGACTTGAATAATTTATCAAACACATAGAAGGAAGAAATGAAGAACAACTCAAATTTGACACAATGATGAATCAAAACACATAAATTTGACACAAATTAAATCAGAAATGAAATAGATACAAAAACCAAATCAAAACAAGATAGAAATGAAGAATTAGGATATAAAATGTGTGAATAGTACTGTAACATTGTGTGAAATAGTAGACGTGAATAGTACCAAAATTTGAAGAGAAATTAAACCTGAATTTGGGAACCTTACTCTGATACTAAATAATGTGAAATTGTGTTAGATCTACCCCAAATCAGATGCAATCAAAGAAAAAATGAATGATATTCTTGCCATGCTTTAGAAAAGAGGAAGAAATTGGAAGTAATAAGAGGTATATGACGCCACAAAGGTTGAATTCCCTTTAATAAGTCTTCAAGTTCATACAAGAATTTAGAGAGAAAATTCTCATAAGCAAGCAGCTTTATTCATGTCAAAAGTCTAAATCTGCTAGCACAAGGAACAAGCCTCCTTATTAACTCCCTAAAAACCTTAATTGAAAAATGAGCTTAAATAACACCAAATAGGCCTAAAATACTCTAAAGTGATACAGCACAAAATAAATTCAAATTAAAAGCCTAAACGTTGTATTAAAACCTAAAATATTAAATAATAAAAAATGGGATGAGATGGCGCCAACTAGGACTATGGCTAATGTGGCAATGATATGGATTGTGGCTGATATGGTAGTGATATGGCTCTACCTCTTGATGATATAGCGGTGATGTGGGACTACTCTTTGGAATTCATATTACTTAGGGCTAATTAGCTATAATGCACCTTATAATTTTGTTATTCTCTTCTAATCTAGCTTCTTCAAGCATTGAAACTCTTTCCATAAGCCCTTGAAATCCTTCCTTGATCTTCTTAACCTTAACTCTTATCATTGAACCCTCCAATAAATGTGGAAGTGCCTCTTCACTTTTGGAGTTCACATCAATTGGAAAGCTTAAAAAAAGATATACAACTTTAGTATTTTGATTAAAGCCTAATTTGGACTCTTTCAAGCCTTTATTTAGACAAGAATCTGAAGCCTTGTCTTTGTCCTAACTAAACTAGTTTCAATTTTTAGGCCATATCTAAAGCTACAAAGGTCCAATTAACTTGAAACTAATGCCTAAATCTCTATAAGACCTAGGCCTACAAATTTGATATATTTATGAATTACCAAAATTACTTTGTTTTAATGCTTTTAAACTGGTTAGAAGTCAGACTCGTAGGAATTCATTATTGTAACTACTAGAATTAATTGCTTTGTTAAAAATTAGTCTGGGCTTCCAAAAATTAGGACAGATGCATTCTTGTAATCCTAAGAGACATACAGTTCAAGTCTAGTAGGGTTTTAAGTTAATTAGGTCAAATAAAAGGATAAAACTCATTAGGCTTAGGACTTTAAACAAATTCAACATATAACTTTTCTTTCTTCTCTTCTAGCTTATGTTCTTTAGCCTAGAAAGTTAATTTCCAAAGTTAATTCAAGGAGTTTAGACAAATTCATTAGACTTAGGGACTTTAGACAAATTCAACGTATAACTTTTCTTTCTTCTTTTCAAGCTTATGTTCTTTAGCTTAGAAGGCTAATTTTCAAAGTTAATTCAAGGAGTTTGAGACTTTCCTTTATTGGATTATGAGATTACTATTTGTAATGTTAACTTTTTTATTTAATTTTGCTTTTTCCTTATTTACTTATGTTAATTTCTTGAAATTACTTATGTTGGATGTTGATCTGGTATAATTGGTATTCATCCTTGTGATTTTTTATACTTAAATGTTTTAATGTTGAATTATGGTTGGTAAATCACGATTTTACACATAAAGGCAAAAGGTTGAGGGATTAATTTGAAGGTTTCTAATTTAATTTCTCAATTCAACTGAATTCTATTATTAAATAAATTTCGATCTGGCTTAAGGATTATAGTAGTTGCCTAATTTGACTAATCTTAATTGATCAAATCCTAGATAATAATCTAGTATAGAATTCATGAATTATTGCAAAGGTTTTAAGTAATTTAAGGTTGAAGAATTAATTAAAAGAGTCAAATCCTAATTAATCTATGATTAATCTAACTAAAGCATCTCAATTCCTTGAATAAGCTATTTCATTACATTTATTTTCCTTCTTGCTGTTTACTTTACCTTTTCATTTTGTTTAATATATTCAATTTAATTTTGAATTATACAACCCCAATTTTATTTCTACATACTACATTATGCATAACTCGACATTGTACATTGTATTCTATCAGCATATTGCATCCATTCTATTACATTTTATTTTCATATCTAATTCCGCATTTTATGTCTACATTTTGGTAGTATTTCATAGTAAAAGATAATATCAAGGGATTATTAGAAGTATAACCTAGTTGTGCCACAATGATGCATTATTTTGTAGCAAATGAGTTTTTAATCTAATTTTGATGCATTGAGATGTGCATAATTCATTGGTAAGTGATATTAGGGGTGGCTAATTCCCTAAGTGGCTTCTCATTAGCCATGTTTTCAAAATTATCCACAAATTCATAATTGTGGGGATAAGGATGCTATAGCTAGGTATATTTCTAGTCTTACTAAGCAAATGAAATGTTTTTTCTATGTTAGGATCAAAATCAAATAACCTTCCAATAGTTTTCCTAGTCATGCATTGGACTACACTATATAGTACCATAGGCACATAGAAGCACCTAAAAAACAAATGCAATGGTAAAAATCACTCAAAACAAATCTAATTAACATATCTACACATTTTTAAAAATTATGAAAGCACTATAAAATGAAAGCTATAACTATGCATAACCTAAAATTGCAATATAAAATATTTAAAAAATAAAGTGTAGCCTAGATGATGGAATTTGGCTAAAAAGTGAGGTAAGGCTCATGAATATTGCACTATTAATGAGCTTTGATAAGGAAATTATGTTTAACTTTAGGAGCAATGTAGGAGATGGGAGCAGGTATATGTGCAACTTGGAAAGATCAAGAAAAAACTTCTATTAAGATGTAAAATCAAGTAATATATGACATAAAAAGATAAATTCAAGTGGATAAATAGGAAACAAATAAGCAATGCAAAAAAAAAATGATACATACAATAAAAAGATAGGAAGTACTAATAAATGCAAAGTTGAATAGAATGCTTGAACAGTTATTCAAATTATAACAGGTAAATGATTTCAAAGGATGAATTGAAATGGATTCTTAGCAATGGTGCCAAAATTTTAATTGTTATCAAAGCTAATCAAAATTAAAATTACTAATTTGATAAAAAACTTATACAATGCAATAAATTAGGTTGAACCCTTGAGTGATTCACTTAATAAATCCTATCACATTAATATAATAACTATGTTTATAGAATTATTTAAGTTTTTTTATGCAAGAAAAATAGAAGATGTGAATATGAGTAATTATGAAGTTTAATTTTGCATAGTAGAGCAATTATACAAACAATATGCAACCAAAATGTAGGAATTTAAACTGAATTGAATTAAGGGGTTTGATTTCAAAACTAAATTTAATATTACAAATAGGATTATTATAGAAAAAAATTAAGAAAAACAAAATTGATCTAAGAAAATTAAGGATTCTTTAGTATATTAATTATAGATTAATTCAAATTTAATAATTGTAATTAATTTCTCATTTTAGAATAATCTAAAACCCTTGTAATGATTTATAAATTCTATGCTAGATCACCATGTACGATTTGATCAATTTGGATTAGCAAAATTAAGTAACTACTATAATTCATAAAATTATAATTAAATTATTTTAGAAGTAGAATTCAGCTAAATTAAAGGATTAAACTAGAAACCTCTAATTTAAATATTCAATCCTTTATTCTCACATAAAAAAGGTGATTAACTAAAAAAATTTAACATAAATCCAAATTAAAATCATAAATTAGATAATTAAACATGGATTATACCAAATCTATATCCAATTCATACAATTTCAAAAAATCAAATAAGAGAATTAAAGCATGAGGAAGATTAAGTAACAATAATTAACATTATAGATTAGGATCTCATGATCCAAATCAAGTTGAGACTTAAATTCTTTGAATTAATTTGAAATTTTACCTTCCAAGGTGGTTTGCAAAGGAAACTTGGAGAAAAGGAGAAAGTTGTTCAGAATATGTGTTCTTGTCTTTGGAAGAACAAAATATTTAAATCTGATTTCTTAAGCTACAAAATCTAATAAGCTAAGTAACTATACCTCTTAAGGATACAAAAAAAGGCTTTGCTAATTTTAGAAGCCTATAGCCTAATTTACAAATTTAATCTACAAATAGTATTTTACGATAATAATTTTCGTCATTCAACTTCTAACATATATTTAACCATCTAAATGATGTAGTTTCACTAAACCTTAAATAAGAAAACTTAGGTTGGGTTGTGGGTAATTTTGGGTAGTGGTGTCACCTTAATTGGACCTCTAAAGTTTTAGATATGGCCTAAATATTAAGATTAGCTTAATTTAGACAAAAATATGAGTATTATCTTTATAGCCATTTTTTTTCACTTTCTAAACAAGACTTCAGCCAAAATATGAAAGTTTTATAATTCCTTCTCAGCTTTCCAATAATATAAATATCATCCAATTTTGACATCTACTACTCAATTTATTGCTAAAATCCTGACATGGTGTAACAATTCAATATTAATCAAACAATTTGAAAATTATTGTACAACCATCACACAATTATGTAAACAAGGCCAATTCCTTAAAACTTAAGTATATGTAACATACTAAAAGATATTAAATAGGAATAAATAATATAGATGAAATCTTGCACATCACCATCCTTAAAGTTTATAACCAAAATAAATGTGTTAAGTAATGATCTTTAGCTAATTACGCTACATATCTTAAGAATGTGTTCCTTGTGGAAATTTGGTAAAAAATTTAGGGGTTTACACCCACAAGCATATGTCTAACAATTTTATCATGATTTTTACCTTGGATAGAGTTTTTCTCACTAAACTCCTAGACTTACTCTTTTCTTATTTACTTTTTAGAGACCATGGCCGATGCACCACTACTTTCATTACCCTTTCACAAGGGACCCTTCCATTCTTTTGTTGATTTAGCAATAGTTTTGTATAGGTCTATTTTGACAAATTGTACTTAACTAGACTTATTTAGGGTCATGGTCCATCACAAGAGATATATAGGGACAAAACTTTGGTATATAAGGCTTTGTTAGGCTAACTTATTCTTAGTAGATCATTAGGGTTACAAGTTAACTTAACTACTCTTTTAAGAGGATGCCTAGACCTAATGGAAGCATATTGAGCAAATGAACTTTGTGATGATACAATTTATGATTGAAAAATGAATTTCTTGTTATTATTTTCCCTTTGTGTTCAAGTTTTATGGGTTAGACTTGTGGGATTATTGAAATATAGTTCCACCCTGTCACAACTATAGTGGTCATGACAATTATCAAGCATGTAGGTTTTTTTCCTAATGGTTATACTAGAATATTTAGAGTGTAAAAGTGCTAGTATTTGTTATAGATATATGTATAAAAGTTTTGACCTTCAAAATGTACACATCACTTTCATACTAATTTTTTCCCTTCACATTTATGACTTTTTTCTCATTTTATTTTATTTATCTAAAATGTTATTTATTTAAATTTACATATGATTGATTATTATTTCATAAATTTGAAAAGTAATTTTAGATTTATTTAGTTCAAACTCTTAAATAAATATATTTAGATTTCAGATTTAAATTTAGTTATATACTATTATTTATGATGATCGAATCTTATCTAATTACTTTTAGTTATTTGCATTTTCTTTTTTGATTTTTAACATGATTATTAAAAAGAATATAGTAGTATTATTATTTTACTATGCATTATCAATTATGATGTACACATACACATATATTCTTTTTTGCTTTTTACTTATAAAAAATAAAAAAATTATGATTAATATTACTATATTTATTAATGATCTTATTGACTATTTTTATTTTAGTTTTTCTCTAGTGTTCTCTCAAGTTAGAAGCATTTTACATTCTATGTCCAAAAAAAGTCACCTATATTCAACAAAAAAAAATGATTTACAATTTCCATTCATAGATTCAAGCATAAATGTGTAAGTATATAAAAATTTTTGTTAACATTTTATAAATAATTAAATAGAATAAACTATTTCATTATGTCATGAATGAAATGCAAATAATAAAACAAATTAGTAGATGATTGTTATATCTAAAGTTGTTGTCTAATCCATGTTTGGACGATGGAAACCTCCTTGTGGTGTCACTCCTCCTGAAATCATGCCCATTACAATAGTGAGAAACATTATCAGTTGGAAAAGAGTAATATGACTTTATGGTTAGGAGTATAGGTGTCAAAACAAGTTGGTTTAAAAACTAATAAAATTTTGTCTAACTTAGAACTAGGACAAAAACCAAAAATAATAATAGCAGCTTAATCTAGTAAAGGATTGAGACTAGTTAGTCCGATCGAATATAGGATTAAGACTAATAAGTGTTAGCTTATTAGCTTGGTTGCACGATGAGTAATAAGGGATTATTTGATTAATGTGTTTATATGTGTGTTTATGTGTATATCAATATTATATTTTAACATATTAATATATATAAATAATATTAAATAACTTTATTGTTAAAATTAATGAGTTCAATTGTTTAACATAGTCAAGATATATTATACAAATTTATTACAATAAATAAATACATTAACATTAATGCAAAGAAATTATTATTACAAAATTTTAAAACTAGTATAATAATAGTTACATAAAGTAATTTACACAACTAATATACTTAAAATAATTATATAAATATATAAATAATATATTAATTTAAGTGATAAATCACCAGCATTACAATATAAATAGATTAGAAACTAAAAAAAATAAAAATAATAAAGTTACCAACTAACGATTGAAGAATTGTTAGTTGTTAAGTTTACATTTTTCTTACTTATTAATCATATCTATTACTTGCATTGTGTATATAATCCATAAGCTACTTTGCTATCTTTAACAATTATAATGGGTTGTTACCCGATGGAAAAATTATATTAATATATATTTTTAAAGGTTTAAATACATTTTTAGTCCTTTTAAAATACACATTGATTATATTCTAGTCCTCTTAAAATGATTATTTAATTTTAGTCCCTCTAATATGCTATTTGAATAAAAACTAGTCCATTTGATATAATGTCATCCAAATATAAATAAAATTGCCAATATGGCAAGTCACCTTAGAAAAAAATGGTGAGCCTTATTATCTATTATGTGAGTTGGCATGTTCTAATTTTCCTTAAGTGGTCAATTATTAGTGAAAGAAAGGAATAACCATGTCAGTTGCTATTGACCTTTTGAGAACTTACTAGTATTTGTTTAGAGAGAAAATTTCTTTGAGTAGTTAAACAAATTGAGAGAGAGAGAGAGAATCCGAAAAAAGGTTTCAATTTGATGCTTTCTTTCTCAAGTAATTGCTATAAGTTGAAATTTGAAGAAGTTATATGTCAATGTTGTTCATTCTTATTTTGGTGGCGCCGCCTAATGTTCAGAATGTTGATTTTCCATATGATGAGCAAGCTAACTCGTCCTTTAAGTTTCAAAACTACCAAATCAACAACATTTCTTTCGATGATTATTATTATTTTCCTTCAAAAGAGTTTGGGATTTTAATGTCAATTTCTTAGGTGGGAAACAAGAATCACTTTTGGTTTTTTTTTCTTTTCATTTTAAAAGTATGTTTCCTAAGAGATAGAGTTTAGATGAAGATCATCATATTTGTGTATAAATTACAAATTTTGGAAGCACTACTGAACTAAATCTTAGAGAGAAAGTTTGAAAGGTTTTTTTTGGATGATCATTGTTTCTTACAAAGATTTTTTGGTTTTATTAGTTTTTTTTAAAAGAAAGAAAATGAGCAAGTTACTAGTAAATTTAGCCACCTAAATAGTAATTTATCATAGAAGCATGGTTTCAAATTTTAAGCAAATCCCAAACAAAATAGAGACCTAAATGCAAAAAATAAAACTTCAAGCAACCAAAATCCATCTTTCCCTTCTCCTTAGATTCTATGCTACCTAAATACACTCTTTGTTTTATTCTTTGTATAAAGAAAACTAAAAATCAAAATTTCATGCTTCAATGCATGAAATTTTTGCTTAAAGAAAAAAATGGCTTACTAAGTGCATATATAGGTCTCAAGTTTTGAAAGTTTGGAACTTAATAATAAAAATTTAGTTTTTATATAATGGGTAGTGGTAAAAGGAATTTTATTGCATGGTTAGGTTCCAAATCCTTTTCTTCAATGAAACACTTTCTATTTATAGTGCCTTTAATTTTGGTTGTTAGGCTTGTTTTTATTTTAGGCCCTAATATTGCTTTTGCTTCTTCTTTCATGATGTTGCTCATGTTGATGGAAGCTTGCCTATATGGATTGATCAAGTATTCATGGAATCTAGACAACTAGTGGTCCAAAATAGTATCGTTGGTGTTGGGGTGGTTGTTGTTAACTTGTTACAATAATAAAAGTGTAAGAAGGAATGAAAATGAGGGAAACTTGTTTTGGTTTGGTTCCATGTTAGCTAATTCATTTATACTTTAATGGAAGTTAGTTTATTGGGCCAGGATATATTCAATTTTAAATTTATAGAGACCAAGATTGAATAATAATTTGAAAGGGAACCAAATTCAATTAATTTGTATTTTAGAGGGATAAAGAATGTATTTAAACCTTTTTTAAATTTATATATCACTATGAATATTTACTCGAATTAAATTAAATTTATATAACAAATTGTCATTTTTTCTCTCTTTGATTTCATAATTTTTAAAAATTCTATTATATTTACATTACTTTAAAAGTATGGAAAATTAGAGGAAAAGGCAGTACATGAAGTTCAAAATGTTAAAATTTCCATTCCAAAGAAAAACATTAGTGATACTTTTTAACTCTTTCTAGTCTTCTCTTATATTTTTATATTTCTTATTAAGTTTTATATACTTTAGTTTTATTGTATATTAATAATTTCTCAATTATATTTGTTTCATGGTTTGAACTTTTATAATAAGTTTAGAACTTGAATTTTCTTGAGAGAATTAAATGTTTTTTTTATCTATTTTCATACCAAATATTCACTTGATTTCTTGAAGTATTTCAAAGAAAAAATTTATATATGTTCAAAATATTTATTTTGTATTTTCATACAAAAGTTAGAATATATCTTTTTTTTTAAAGAACTTAATTATTATGAACATTGTTATACAAAGAAAAGGTCCTATTTACTAAGATTTTATAGATGCCATTTTCCAATAAAATATGTATATTATGATATAGATATATAAAGAAAAAAATTTGGGTGAAAATTTCAAATATTTGCATTTTTCTCTATATTTCAATTATTTTGTAGAAAAGATATTTTCAAAAATTAGTAAGGTTAGTGAATGGTTTGGTTTAGAAGACTTGTAAATATATTTGATTGATATTTTTATGCTAATCACGATGATTCAAAAAATAGGTCATAATAATGAGTTTAAGATATTTTGGAAGAAATGAAATAGGGTGGTTGATTTTAGCCTAAAAATGAGGAATAATGGCATGGGCATTCTTGAAAATGTTCTCTAATCATCTTCCGTACTTACATAATCACTTTTAATGACTTAAACCCTTTTTTTCTATTAACTTTTCCCCATCTATTACTCATAAGTTTTTCATCCCATGATTCAACAAATCATTAAATTTTTATTTTACCATTATCTCATTCATATTTACTCATCAAAATTCACCCTTTCACTAAACAAATTTTTATCTAAACAAGGGTATATGAGTCATTCTAATTATTATCATTACAAAATAAAATTTTAAGTTTCTATATTTTAAAGAAGGTGTAATGATACTTCTTCCTTCAAAAGAACTTATCCTCAAATTCTTAGGTCTTGCTAATCTAACGATATTATTAGTCTTAGGCACTAATTTTTAGCATATTGTTAACTTGAGGATAACTATAGGAGTTCCTTCAACATGCATGATTCCACTTTAAATGAAGTATTCGAATACTTAGTTGCTTGCTTAGCTAAATTTAAACAATCTTTAAGTTTCTGGTAGTCCTATCCTCACTTTTTTATAGTCTAAAGCCATTATATACATCCATAATCTCCTTATTAGTTATACTTGATTAGTATTTAATGGGTTTTAACATCTATCTTGATCTTATAAGTTACTTTTTGTATCTTTTTCTTAATGCAATTGTAATATGACCTCAAGATTTCACATTTTTGCTAATTCACACCCTACTTTGGCATTCACAAGCCTTGTTGGTTACTATGTTAACTTGTTTCATTGACCATGTCACTAAATGAATAATCTTGAGGTTCACTCTTCATATTATCATGATATGGCTTATATAATTAATACCTTCTACAATAATATAGTTAACTTAGATTTAGTCGTATCAATATTCACACCTATAGTAATATCATTACTGATGTTATCTCCTATGACAGTATCAACAATATCAACAACAGTAGCATTACTAGTAGTAGTAATAATAATAATAATGAATATAATAACATTAATAACAGTATTTACAATATCAACATGCATATTTATGTATCACACAATCTATGTAAGAACCATGCTCACTACCTATACACTTCTAATTAACTTTCATTCATTAAACCTTATACTTGTGCACCTGACTCATATTCTTTTAACATACTTAATACCAAAAAAATCTAGGGCTCTTCCTAAAATCCACTTTGCAACTCAATGCACTATTCCTTTACACATGCTCACTTTTAGCCCTTTGTTTTCACTACTTGATCAACATCACTTATCTAACTTATTAAAATAATTAACAATGACTTGCTCGAGAGTCCCATAGCACCTTCGAAATCTACTTTCATTATTTTCTCTTTTAAGCTTAAATGATCTCTATGATAACATTGTCATTTTTACTAAGTAGGGTGAAATCAGTAAACAATATGTACTCAAGGATGGTTATAGAAGTGAATTTTATGTCATGAATATCAAGTAGAGACTCATCAATTAAGGTCATTTTAACCAAAGGTGCATTCCTAGACTTACACGGGTTCATTCTAAGCATAAAAAAATTTATTTAAAATAAGGTATAAGTATCACCTAGATAAATCAAAATGCAATAGAAAAGCCATCAATTTTTTAAGGCACCTATAATTATGATATTAGAGGTAAGAGCCTTCTACCTAGTTAACATATAAGCTTTCACTTGACTTTTTCTTGTAACTCTATCTTAGTAGATCACATTGATGTTTCTTAGAGGCATTAGTTATTCTTTTAAAACATTCATAAATGGACGATTAAAATCATTTTATTGGAACATGATATAACTATCAACTTAGCTGTGATGATTTTTAGAACATGTCCATACTTTATGCCTCTTATGATTGCACTTGAAACATGCTCCTCTAAAATGAATTGATCGATTGCTAAATAGTGAATTTGAATGATTCCTTTGACTCTTAATGTTTCTCCTTGCGGAGAATCCACTCTGTACACTATAGGATGACATTGATTCCATAGTGGAACCACCTTTACTTCCCTAGAAGGGACATTCCTTTTAAAGATTGCATTTAACTTAGTTCCTTAATCCTTCTTGCTTCCTTTTTGAACCTTTTTTCCCTCAATTTCTTTTATTCTAAGATTTAACTTTAATACTTAGTCTATAACTTGTTAATAAGTAATGCTAGCATCAATGTGAACATTTTCAAAATAAAAGTGACCAAGGCCTTACACAAACTACTCAATGTTCACTCCTTCAGTAGGAACTAAATAAGCTATGTATCTAAATAGTTTTATTAATTAAGCATCATACTTAGAAATGAGGAAAAAAACCTCTTTCTTTAAGTACTTAAACTCTTTCAACTTCACATGATAGACACTTAGGGGGGTTAGAAGTAATCAATAAAATTTTCTTGAAACGCCATGAACTAGTGATATGCTACACCATCAAGTTAGTATCCTACAAGCTTTATTAATAGTTTGTTAGGGCATCCTAACATTTTTTTATAACATTCTATTTAGTTAAGGAACTGGTATGGATTTATTGCTAGATTGACACCAATATACTATAGGGACTTTAGCTTTAGAAACTTATAGACTATGTGAAACTTATCTATGACATTTTTTTAAGGGGGTGACGTGATTCCACAAGTGCACAGGTTTAATCGAGTTATAGTATAAAAGATATCATCTCCACAGGGATTAAGTGTTAATTACTAACTGAATTTCGAGATAAATTATCCAGGTGTACTAATTGTGATTGTGAATTAAGAATAAAATGTGAAATAAAATTTAGTTATAAAAAAGAAAGCAAATGAAACTAGAATGAGTTAAGTAAAGATCTAATTCAAATGGGATGAAAATGTACTCAGCTTTGGGGTTTCCTTGTTCAATTCATTATGGAATGAAGACAACTTTCTGGCCTGATTTACTGTTAATTTAGATAGCTGGATTACCGAAAGTAAGCTATACCTCATTGTAAGGCTACTAGCTACTAACCAATAGATAAAGTGCCTAGAATTTCTCTAATAATCACTCACCTAGGTTGCATTAACAGTGCTTTGAGAATCCAATTTTAGACATTTCATCTTGTGCAAAAGAATCCAATTAGCTTAATTCCTAAGTCAAATAGAGACTCCCAATGATTATGCAAGGTTTGATTAATTAATTGGTCATTCCAACCTAGAATCAACTAATCCTTTACACAAATCCAATATTCTGGAAGTATTGGGTTGTTGAATTACAAAACAGCATAATCAAATTATAAATTAACAATAAATCAAGCTAGATTATATTAAAATTAAATCTATAAATCCATGAATAAGTCTACCCCAGCTGAGCATTGAGGTTTAGTGTGAGTTCATTACAAAACCAGCAGAAAACTAGAAAATAGAGAAGGGAATCAAATTAGTCATGAAGCTCTACAAATTCCTTGCTTGAATCTTCAATCCTTCATTTAAATCCAATCCTCCAAGGCTAGCAGTCACCCTCAGTGTCTCTAGGTCTCCCTAAGGTTTCTACAGACGGCCCCCTTTCTAATTTTTAGCTCCCCCCTTTCTACAAATTCTCCGCATAAAACTGATATCAGCAAAGTACGCGAGGTATGACATGGCCCGTGTCGTACCCCGTGTTCTTTTGCGAAGGGCTTAAAAACTACTCAACAAGGCTTCGAAACACACAAAAAGGTACACGACCCTCCACACAGGGTTCCCATACCCCGTGTTTTTTGCCAAATGAGCATATTTGCTTCGATTCTCCACAATTTGCATGGTTTTAGTTACGAATCCTTTTCTAATGCTTTAATGAGTCACTTTGAAACCTAAAAATGAAATATTAAGCATCTAAGTACCTTTTTCCAATGAATTTGCACAAAATACTTAATAAATAAGTAATGAAACACATAAAATATAAGTGCAAATATGCATTTATCAATTCCCCCACACTTAAATCTTGCTCATCCTCGAGTAAGGAAGCAAGAGAATAAAAGTTTACTCCACTTTTCTGCTAATATTATCAAGCAATCATTCAATGAATCAAGTCATGCAAGGCATCTAAATGAAAACAAAGCAGCAAAATAAGTCAATCCTTAGCATATAAGCAAAAGAGAAAAGCCTCACAAGTAAAGTATTCACTCAAACTCTCAAGATAAGGCTTGTGTATACTCTCAAATCAATCAGCTCAGGACTTAATGCTACCATATGCTTGCAAAAGCTCTAGTCTCCACTACTATATTATAAAATGCATGCAAATCAGAGGGCTTTATTAGGAAAAATGATGAGGGTAGAGGAAGGGAAGATTAAAGGATGAAAAGCAATAGAGCCAAAGAAGGGAAAAAATGCATTAGCTTTAAGTTTGACCACTGTCAAGTTCAATTACTCAGCTTAGCATATTGCTTTGCTTCTATTCTTTACCTCAATTTTTTCTATGACAATAAACAAAACTTTTCTTTCTTTCTTATTTCCTAACAAGCTTCTTTTCTTCTTCTCCCTAAATTATTTATTTATTTATTTTCTTTCTCCTTTATTATTATTATTATATATTTTTTATTTTATTTTATTTTTTTTAACAATAAATCATTAACTTACTCAGCTGAGCAGCCCTATGTAAGAGTCTCTAAGTGATAGTCAAACTCATTTAACGATGTCTAAGTTCCCTTAAACTCTGAAGTTCAAGTTCACTTGGGTAGTAGCTTTGACTACACATAGGATGGCTAAGCTTGAAATGAGGATCCAAAGCTCAAGGTGGCTAGCTAGAGGCAAAGCTGAAAATATTCTAGGGTAAATTAAAGAAGGGATTCAAATAAGCAAAACAAATAAAAAAGGTGAAGAAACATGGCCTCATCATTTTTGACATGCAAAATACATAAAATGTAGCCTTAAAAAGAACAAATGCAAGTTCTAAAGCAAAAAGTCAAGAGTGAGATATAATCCCTCAAGAAAATAAGAGTGAGCCTCAAATTCTAATGTGAAAAGTTGCTCAATAGGCTCAAATCTCACGAGGATCAATTATGCTCATTACTCCTAGCTTTAAGCTTTAGACTTTCTTTATTAAGTTACCAGTTAATCATTAAAAGAGCAAAGTATGAACAAATCCACTTTAGTCAAAAGACTGCCCCCAAAAAATTTAAAAATTTTCACACATCGTTGCATTTGGAGTAAATTCTATTACTCTAAATCAATCAAGCAAATTCAAGTGCAATACATTCTAAAAAATGCTCCCTTACACTTAAAATTGGACATTGTCCTCAATGTACAAAAAATAAATAGAAAAGAGACAAAGAAGAGATGGGGGACCAAAACTTCCCTAACAAGTGGAGCTTTGTTCTCAATTACAGAGTATGACATCAGGCAGATCCACAAGCAAAGAAAGATTAGGAGACAAAGGGGAGATTGCTAATGCAAAGGAAAAGAGATGCATTACTGGCATAAAGGATGCCGGCAGTTAGTTATTACAGACATAAATAGTAAAAGTGCAAGAAAATAAAAGACAAAGAGTTAAAGCAATACAAACTAAATGAAAGTGCATCACAAATATAAGTACAAACTAAGACAAATGAGAATAGAAAAGAGGAAAAAGGAAAAGGCAGAGTGGTGAGTATTTTGCTGGTGAAAGTGTAATCTAAGCTACTGAGCAGGAGGATCTGGATCAGTTGATCTCGATCAGCAGGAGAAGAGAGGTGGAAAAGCTGGAAAAGGGCATCAACCGTGCTCTCAGTGTGTCTGGACCTCCTGTATAAGTCATCATAAAGGCTCTTAATCCTCAACGAATGCTCAAATATGCATTGCTGCTCAGCCAGAATCTGCTGCTGACCGGACAAGATATCTCTAAAATAGGCATCATATGAAACTCTCCCGCCTACAGAAGGTAATGGACCCATGTCAGGAGCTGCATCAGCATCGTTATCATTTATAGAAAAATCAATCTCATCCTCAGGCGATGGTTGCTGCACAGGCTGGATCCCTATAGCTAAAAGGATGCCCCTACGAAGGGGGGGTCATCTGAGATGCCACAGAAAGGGATCCATAAGGCCAATCAAAAAGTCCCAATCGCCTGGCTAGTCTGGAGATGTATGGACTAGCAGCAATACTCCCAGCGTGTCTATTTGATGTCTAAGTTGAAAGGAAGTGTACAAGCGCAGCTTCAATATGGATGGGGACCCTCTGTATCATGTTATACAGGAAGAGAATGTCAGCTATCCCCACCACTCCGTGACTATGCCCTCGACCACTTAAAGTATTGTTATGAATTCGGATTATTACATGCAGCAAAATTTTAAAATTTTAATCTGAATTCTACCTATGATCCATGCAAAAAGCATAAACCAATGATTAGGGTTTTACCTATTGGGCACTCGTATTTCTACTGATCAAAATTTAAGAGTGGATGAATCAAATGCCGATCAGAAGGTATAGTATCTTTACGGTATCCACACGAAGTGAACAATGACCTCTCACCTTCCACGAATCTGCTAGGATGCATTTCTCTCTCTAGGAATTAGGATTCGATGTTTTCTGAGTGATTTAGGGTTTTAGGAGGCTTATGAGCGTGTGCATAATGTGCTGCCCTCAAGCCCCTTTTTATAGAATTTAAGCAAGTCACAATCCTAGTCCTACAAGGATAATACTTCCAAAATCCTAATCACACTTAATCAACTCATTTTGTCCTTATCCTAGAGATAATGAGGAGAAATAGGAGTTATCTATTAATTATTTAATATTAGATAATATTATCTCATAATATAAATATTTTAATATTAGATAATTGCATGTAGTTATCAAATATCAAAATAATATTATCTCATAATATATTTATCTAATATCTGATAATATAATTATTTGATATTATATTAATATCAAATAATATCACATAATATATATATATTATGTGAATAACACATTATTATTCTTAATAATAATATATACATGTACGAAAATAAGTCCAATTAATTGGATATTAATATAATTAAAGTCCAATTAATTATTGTCTTATTCCTACTCCTTTTGTGTGACCTTGTAGGTTCTTACTACGTTAACAGTGACTCATTATTGAGCCATAAACAGCGAGCGGTATCTAGCAATACATCACTACCACTCAAGTAGTAAAAATATCTGTAATTCGATATCAACCTAATATATGATCAACGTTTTACATCATAACCCTTTTGTAATAATATCTAAATTAAACTGGAGGCATGGAATGTGTCATCTTGTCAATGTTCAATTTATATTTCTTGATACTGAGTAAACTGAAAATAAATGATTAATATCACATATTAATCCAATTGAGTATGGCCATGCATTTTTAAGTATCACTCAATCAAAAGGCCCAAGGATATTTCTCTTTTATACAAGAGTAATAAAATCCCATCTACATCACTCACTTCCTTCTGCATAATTCATGACACACCTAATCAATGCCCTATTCGTCATCCTGATCAAAGGTGACATAGGACAATATTAAAGTGAGTAGTTACTCATGTAGGAAACCGTAGTGACTTTATGTCAAAGGTTTATGTGTATTTATGATCATATAAGAATAACTTATGAGACGTCTATCCATGCAATATTCTCAAAGTGAGTCAGTCCAATACATTGTTCACTAATAATGTACTCATGTATTGACTTGATATCACATATCCATGATTCGTAATCATCAGTCATTATACATGCTAGTTTCGATGTATTATTACTATCATTTTCGTAATAATACTTCACTAGGGGCATTTTAGGAATAGCGAAGCTATTCCAAGGATAATTATTATATTAAGTTATAAATCACGCAGAATAATAATAAAATTATAAAAAAGTATAATAATTAAATTGCCTAAAATAAAACATAATACATTTTGAATTACTTCAATCATCTATATGATTAGTTCTTAGGACACACACCAACAATCTCCCATTTGGACTAGAGCCAATCACTCATGTATCTAATACCAAGTGACATAGTATGACCATCATGCTTCTTCTGCGCTAAAGGCTCTATTAGTGGGTTAGCGATATTATATTAGTTGGTATTTTGCATATCTTCACATTTCCTCTATCGATGATTTCTCGAATAAGATGGAAGCACCTAAGTATATGTTTGGATCGCTAGTGAGATCTGGGTTCCTTGGCTTGTGCAATGGCTCCATTGTTGTCACAATAGAGATCCACTAGGTTTGCAATGGTAGGAATAACGCCAAGTTTAGTAATGAAATTTTTAATCCAAACAGCCTTTTTTAACGCATCAGAGGCAGCAATATACTTAGCCTTTATAGTAGAGTCGGCCACTGTTTCCTGCTTTAAACTCTTCCAACATATAGCACCACCATTTAGGCTAAATACATAACCTGACTGCGATTTAAAGTTATCCTTATTGGATTGGAAACTAGCATCAATGTAACCTTTTACAACAAGTTCTTCCTCTCCTCCATATATTAAGAATGAATCCTTAGTCCTTCTTAAGTACTTAAGGATATTATTAATGGCAGTCTAGTGAGGTTCACCTGGATTTGACTGGTACCTGCTCCTCATGCTTAAAGCATACGAGACATCAAGACAAGTACATATCATGGCATACATGATAGATCCAATTGCTAATGCATATAGTATCTTATTCATGCGGTCCTTCTTATCTTGTGTCGAAGGACACTAAGCTTTGGACAAATTTATGCCATGTGACATAGGCAAAAATCTTCTTTTAGATTCTTGTATGTTAAACCATTTTAACACTTTATCTATGTATGTACTCTGACTTAAGCTAAGCAATTTTCTTAATCTATCTTTATAGATCTTAATACCTAGTATATAGGCAGCTTCACCTAAGTCTTTCATCGAGAAACAATTCCCTAACTAAGTCTTTACTGTTTACAGTGTAGGGATATCATTTCCGATGAGTAGTATGTCATCCACATACGATACAAGGAAAATAATTGTGCTCCCACTAACCCTTGTGTAAACACAAAATTCATCTTCATTTTTTATGAAATCAAATTCTTTGATTGCCTCATCAAAATAAAGATTCCAACTCTGTGAAGCTTGCTTCAATCCATAAATGGATCGTTATAACTTACATACCTTTCTAGCAGTTTCAGGAATGACAAGACCCTCAGGCTGTGTCATGTACACATCCTCGAGGAGCTTTCCATTAAGAAAAGCAATTTTGACATCTATCTACCAGATTTTGTAATCATAAAAAGCTACAATAGCAAGCAAAATCCGGATGGATTTAAGCATGGCAACTGAGGAATAGGTCTCATCATAGTCTATACCATGAACTTGCCTATAACCTTTTTCAACTAATCATCCCTTGAAGGTTTGCACATTACCATTCATATCGATTTTCTTCTTGAAAACCCATTTGTACCCAATGGGTTTTACCCTTTCAAGTGGATCAACCAAAGTTAATACTTGGTTAGTATACATGGAATCCATCTCAAATTTCATGGCCTCAAGCCACTTCTCAGAGTTTGGCCTTTTTATAGCTTCTTTGTAAGTTGTAGGCTCATCTTGATCCATGAGAAAAATATTGCCATTTTGAGTCACAAGAAATCCATATCTCTCAGGCTCATGGCGTATCCTACTGGACTTAAGTGGACCTTGTGTTACTTGAGCTAGTTCCTAACCCATAATATTTTGTGATCTTTTTTCAGGCTCTATTATAGGTTCAGTGTTACTTTGTGAGTCTCGCACTTCTTTGATTTCTACTTTCCTTCCACAATTTTTCTTAGAGATAAATTCTCTTTCCAGAAAAATACCAGTTCATACGATAAACACTTTGCCTTCACTAGGATTATAGAAATAGTATCCCTTACTTTTCTTAGGATACTCTACAAAGTAGCACTTGTCCGATTTGGGTCCGAGCTTATCAGAAACTTAACGTTTTACATAGGCCTCGTAACCCCAAATCTTCATAAAAGACAAGCTGGGACGTTTCCCAGTCCATATCTGATATAGAGTCTTTTGAACCATTTTAGAGGGAATACGGTTGAAGGTAAAAGCAGCTGTCTCTAAAGAATGCCCCCAAAAGGAAATTAGAAAATCTGTATGACTCATCATAGATCGTACCATATCTAACAAGGTACGATTCCTCCTTTCTGAAACATCATTCCATTGTGGCATTCCAAGTGGAGTGAGTTATGATACTATACCACACTCCTTTAGATAGTCATCAAATTCTTGGCTTAAGTATTCTCCACCTCAATCTGATCGAAGTGTCTTAATACTTTTACCAAGTCGGTTTGCACTTCATTCTTGAATTCTTTGAACTTTTCAAAGGATTCTGATTTATGTTTTATAAGATACACATATCCATATCTACTGAAATTTGTTGGTGTGTGTCCTAAGAACCAATCATATAGATGATTGAAGTAATACACAATATATTATATTTTATTTTAGGTAATTTAATTATTATATTTTATTTTTATAATTTTATTATTATTCTGTGCAATTTATAACTTAATATAATAATTATCCTTGGAATAGCTTCGCTATTCCTAAAATGCCCCTAGTCAAGTATTATTATCAAAAGGATAGTAATAATACATCGAGATTACCATGTATAATGACTGATGATTACAAATCATGAACATGTGATATCAAGTCAATACATGAGTACATTATTAGTGAACAATGTATTGGACTGACCCACTATGAGAATATTGCATGGATAGACGTGTCATAAGTTATTCTCATATGATCACAAATACACATGAACTTTTGACCTAAAGTCACTATGATTTCCTACATAAGGAATTAATCACTTTAATATTGTCCTATGTCACCTTTGATCAAGATAACGAATAGGGCATTGATTAGGTGTGTCATGAATCATACAGAGGGAAGTGAGTGATGTAGATGAGATTTTGTTACTCTTGTATAAAAGAGAAATATCCTTAGGCTCCTTGATTGAGTGAGACATAGAAATGCATGGTCATGCTCAATTGAATTAATATGTGATATTAATTATTTATTTTAAGTCCACTTAGTATTAAGAAATATAAATTGAACATTGACGAGGATGACACATTCCATGCTTCCAATTCAATTTGGATATTATTACAAAAGGGTTATGATGCAAAACATTGATCATGTATTAGGTGGATGTTGAATCACAGATATTCTTACTACTTGAGTGACAATGATGTATTGCTAAATACTGCTCACTGTCTATGGCTCAATAATGAGTCATTGTCAACGTAATAAGTGATAAGTGCACAAATACACCTAAATTCTATGTGTTTCATCCACTTATTTACTTAATATTTTGTGCAAATTGATTGAAAAGGACACTTAGATGCTCTATATTTTGTTTTCAGGTCATGAAATGACACATATGAGCATTAGAAAAGAATCCAAAGGCAAAACCATTCAAATCATGAAGCATTGAAGTAAGATTGTTCACTCAGCAAAGAACACGGGCCGTGTTTAACCCCGTGTTCATGGCCGTGTTTCGTTCTGGACTGGTTCGAGACTTCACTGAGTCATCCAAAGAAGAACACGGGAGTGAACACGGACCGTGTCACACCCCGTGTAATATGCTGATCAGACTTCGTTGAAGAACACGGGGTAGAACATGGGCCGTGTACTACCCCGTGTACATTACTGCTTGACAATTCGTCGGAGAACACGGGGCGTGTCACACAACGTGTTTCTTGCTGCTCAAACTTTCGCCGAGAAACACGGGGTACAACACGGGCCGTGTTGAACCCCGTGTACATCAAAAATATAAGTTTTGCGTGAAATCTTGCGAGGGGAACGAGGAAAAATGGAGAATTAACAAGGAGAGCTGCTGGGAGAAGCCCTAGGAGAGACCTATACTCACCAAAGGCATCATCTAGCGTGGATTCGAGCAAGAAATTTGTAGATCTTCATGGACTGTTTGACTTCCTTCTCTGTTTTCTTGTTTTCCTCTGATCTTGTAATGTTTTCACACTAAACCTTTGTGCTTAGCTTAGGTGAACTTGTTCATGGAGTTATGGAACTGAATTTTATATAATCTAGCTTGATTTACTGTTGAATTATGATTTGATCTTGCTGTTTTGTCTGGAACAAGCCAATATATCCGGAATATTGGATTTGTGTTATGGATTAGTTGATTTTAGGTTGAAATGACCAATTAATTAATCGGATCTTGCATGGTCATTGGGAATATCAATTAGACTTAGGAATTAAGCTGATTGTATTCTTTTGCACAGGATGAAATGTCCAAGAATGGGTTCTTAGCCAGTTAATGCAACCTAGATGAGTGATTACTAGAGTAATTCAGGGCACTTAATCTCTGGTTAGTAGCTAGTAGCCTTGCAATGAGGTATAGCTTAATTTTGGGAATCCAGCAATCATAATTAATAGTAAACCAAGTTAGAGAAGTAAATTCATTCCATAATGAAGTGTACAAGGGATCCTTAAGCTAAGTACGCTTTTATTCCATTGAATCAGACCTTATTTTGATAGCTAAGCTCTGTTTTTACAACTTATTCTTGATTCGCACTATTAATTGATCTGCCTAGATAATTTTACTTGAGATTAGTTAGTACTCAACCTACAATCCCTGTGGAGAACGATAATATTTTATACTATAACTCAACTTAAACCGTGCACTTGCGGGATTTAGAGGTCAATAAGAACCTACAAGGTCACACAAAAGGTGTAGGAATAAGACAATAATTAATTGAACTTTAATTATATTAATATCCAATTAATTAGACTTATTTTCGTGCATATATATATTATTATTAAGAATAATAATGTGTTATTCACGTAATATATATATATTATGTGATATTATTTGATATTAAAATAATATCAAATAATTACGTTATCAGATATTAGATAAATATGTTATGAGATAATATTATTTAGATATTTAATAACTATATGGAATTATCTAATATTAAGATATTTATATTATGAGATAATATTATCTAATATTAGATAACTAATAGATAAGTCCTATCTCTCCTCATCATCTCTAGGATAAAGACAAAATGAGTTGATTAAGTATGATTAGGATTTTGGAAGCATTATCCTAGTAGGACTAGGATTGTGGCTTGTCTAAGTTCTATAAAAAGGGGCTTGAGGGCAACACATTATGCACATGCTTATAAGTCTCCTAAAATCCTAAATCACTTAGAAAACATCGAATCCTAATTCCTAGAGAGAGAAATGCATCCTAACAGATTCGTGGAGGGCAAGAGGTCGTTGTTCACTCCGTGTGGATATCATAGAGACGTTGTACTTTTCGATCGGCGTTTGATTCATCCACTCTCAAGTTTTGATCAGTAGAAACACAAGTGCCTAATAGGTAAAACCCTAATAATTGATTTATGCCTTTTGCATGGATCCTAAGTAAAATTCGGATCAAAATTTTGAAATTCCGCTGCATGTAATAATCCGAATTCATAATAGTGGTATCAGAGCTTCTTGCAAAAATATAGTTCTGATTATGTGTTTTACCATTTTTTTGAATGTTTATATGATAAATATTCTGTGTTGGTTTAAATTAGAATTGCGTTTTTGATGAACATTTATGTGATAAATAAATATCAAATTAGTTTTTGTTTAAACCGGAGATATATATAAGATATATGCAAACTCGTTATTTAGTTCTGATTCGGTAGATATATATATATATATATATATATATATATATATATATATATATATAATATAATCAGTATTTCGAATGTGATTAATAATTGATGAGATAAATTGTATGAATCTGATTATGCATTTTTCTAGTTCACGTTCAAATCTATTTCATGTGTAATTCTGGGTTTTTGATTTGAATTTGAATCTACTTCTATGATTAATTATAGGTTCTGTTTTAAATAAGAACAAATAGGATTAATTACGTGAAAATCATTTTCTGAAGTAAAGAGGTTCTATTATGAATTAGAATTAATCAAACTTAATCCTTAAGTTAGGTTTATGTGTGATATATATATATACGTTCTGGATTAGCATTTAATTCTGAGCTTTCATATGATGAAACCTTGAATCTGTATAGTATATGTGATATAATCTACATTTAAAGAATATAATCTATTCTGCACGGAATCAATGTGATTAATTTCGAATCTGACTTGACATATAAATTTGGTTAAATTTGTTTTAATGTGATTTGAAATAAATTTGGATTAATGTATGAAGTATATTTTTTAATATGTTTGAATTAAGTTAGATGTATTTGATGTGATTAAATCTATCCAATGTAAAACCTATTTTGAAACTATGATTTGAATGTCAATCATATAGTCGAATTGTTCAACTTGGGGTGTATCAATTGTTAGCAAAATGAATTGAAATTTGAATGTCAAATGAATTCAATTTTTGGCTTAGGGGGCTCTGCCCCTTGACCCCCGCCCGCTAATCGGCTAGTGGGACTGTCGTGCTAACTCTGCATAACGTTCAAAAATTGTTTTTGTTCTTAAGGCACTGTTTTAGAACATGATTTTTTATGATGATTATGTTATGAAATATATATGTCAATCATCCTCCTTATCTTGGTTACATATATTTCTTAGCAATTATTACATATGATGCATGAATGTGTTGCATAGTATAGCCCTTGGAGTTTTTATGGACGGATTTTAAATTTAACTTGCGTGTCATGTCTTCCTCTATTTTTCTAATGTATATTCTCTTCTCTTCTCATCTCACTCCTCCTGAATGAAGCTCGGGGTTTCTGTTGTAAATTTGTAATTGCAATGGAGCATTCTTGGCTTGGAATAAGGAGAAGTTAAGGAGCTATGAGATAAGAAAAAGCTAAGGAGTTAGTTAGGAATGTCATTAGAAAATAAAATTTTAGGGCCATACTATGTGACATTTTGATTTCTTTATTATGTGATGATATTGATGAGCATGCATTTATTATGTGATAGAATGTGTTCCTACTATGTGATAGTTCTATTCATTGCATGATATATGATATACAGTAGTCTATTTTATTCATTTACTTTATATGATATATGAGATTTGCTAGATATATTACATGAATAAATAGGTTAGTTATGGTGAGATCTAATAATAATAAGTTAAAATCTCTCATCTAAAATATTAAGTCAGTAATAATTTATGATGCCTTCCAATGTTCAGCACTCATCAAGGCCTCAATCGATAAAAGGTAGGTTTGCTAAAGCAAGGTACCTTATTTATCTTGGTGAGATGCGATTAGATAATAGTGATATCCGAATGTCAAACATTGGATCCGACTTAACTAGGATATCTCAATAGGATTGAGACCTAGAGGCATAGAGTTAGGCTTTAGTTCATAAGATGGACCAGAATAAGTGTTATTCACCTAACTATCCAAGAGTTGTATATGATACAATTGGTAAGTGTTGCTTACCTAAATAACTAAATTTTAAGTGATTAGCCAAAGCTAACTTAAGGCTTGGTGAAATATGGATCTTGGCCCACTAGAAAGCTTAGACAATATGACTTTTCGAATTAATAGTGAAGGCTATTAATTTGAATGAAATAATGGGAGGTACATTTAATAAAAAACCTTATTAAATATTTTAAATTTAATACTTACTTTGCATATTTCTGTCGTAGATAACCAATGGCTAATACATCAAATAACTTATCACTACGATTGGTCCTTGAGAAGGACAAACTGAATGGGACAAACTTCTTGGACTGGTACAGGAATTTGAGGATCTTTAAATATGAGCAAAAAATGTATGTCCTAGAGGAACCTGTTCTTCAAGAACCTGAAGCTACTGCCCTTCGAGCTCAAAAGGATGCTTAGAATAAGCATTATGATGATGCATTAGATATTGGTTGTCTCATGTTGGCTACCATGGACTCTGAGCTTCAGAAGCAACATGAGAATATGGAAGCTTATGACATGCTTGAGCATCTTAAAAAGCTTTATGAAGGCCAAGCTCGGCATGAGAGGTTTGAGGTGACAATAGCCTTGTTTCAATGCAAACTGGCAGAAGGAAACCCTGTTAGGCCTCATGTACTCAAAATGATTGGGTATGTTGAGAACCTTAAGAGATTGGGTGCTCCACTAGGTCAAGAGTTAGCAACCGACTTAATTCTGCAATCGTTGCCACAGAGTTATGGTCAATTTGTCATGAATTACAACATGAATGAAATTGACAAATCACTGCTAGAATTGTTAAGTATGTTAAGAACTGCTGAACAAAATTTACAAAAGACTAAACCTAATACTATAATAATGGTTCTAAAGGGCAAAGGCAAAGGAAAAGGCAAGGGCAAAAACAAGAAGGATTCCAAATCCAAAGGCAAGCCCAAGTCTAAATCCTGTACACTGAAACCAAAAGGGGGTGTGGCTAAGGAAGGGACATGCTTCCATTGCGGTGAGACCGGACATTGGAAAAGAAACTGTAAAATCTATCTGGAAGATCTGAAAAAGAAGAAGGGAAGTGAAACTTCCGCTTCAGGTATTTATGTTATAGAAATTAATGTTTCCACTTCTACACTTGAGTATTAGATACCGGATGCGGTTCTCACATTTATACAAATGTGCAGAAACTACAAAGGAGTAGGACTCTAGCTAAAGGCGAAGTGGACCTACGAGTTGGCAATGGAGCAAAAGTCGCTACACTAGTTGTAGGGACATATTATCTATCTTTACCTTCTGGTTTAGTAATAGAATTAGAGGATTATTATTTTGTGCCTACTATTAGCAGGAATATTATTTCTGTTTCTTGTTTGGACAAGAAAGGTTTTTCATTTATAATAAAGGACAAAAGTTGTTCAGCTTATTTAAATGAAATGTTTTACTGCAGTGCACAAATGTTCAATGGGCTCTATATTCTTGATCTTGAAATGCCTGTCTATAACATAAACACTAAGTGATTTAAATCAAATGATTTAAATCCAACTATCTCTGGCATTGTCGTTTAGGCTATATAAATGAGAAGCGCATATCCAAGCTCCATAAAGATGGATTCTTAGATTCATTTGATTTTGAATCATATAAAATATGTGAATCTTGTTTGCTAGGTAAAATGACTAAAACACCATTCACTGGACACAGTGAAAGGGTTAATGATCTATTAAGTCTCATACATACTGATGTATGTGGGCCTATTAGTTCACCTGCTAGAGGAGGTTTCCAGTACTTCATTACATTTACTGATGATTTCAGTAGATATGGATATGTGTATCTTATGAAACATAAATCAAAATCCTTTGAAAAGTTTAAGGAATTCAAGAATGAAGTGCAAAACCAACTTGGTAAAAGCATTAAAACACTTCGATCATATCGAGGTAGAGAATACTTAAGCCAAGAATTTGATGACTATGTAAAGGAGTGCAGTATAGTATCACAACTCACTCCACCTGGAACACCACAATGGAATGGTGTTTCAGAAAGGAGGGATCGTATCTTGTTAGACATGGTACGATCTATGATGAGTCATACAGATCTTCCAATTTTCTTTTGGGGGCATTCTCTAGAGGCAGCTGCTTTTACCCTCAACCGTATTCCCTATAAAATAGTTCAAAAGATTCCATATGAGATATGGACTGAGAAATGTCCCAGCTTATCTTTTATAAAGATTTGGGGTTGCGAGGCCTATGTAAAACGTCAAGTTTCTGATAAGCTCGAACCCAAATCGGACAAGTGCTACTTTGTAAGGTATCCTAAGGAAACTAAGGGATACTATTTCTATAGTCCTAGTGAAGGCAAAGTGTTTGTCGCACGAACTGGTATTTTTCTAGAAAGAGAATTTATCTCTAAGAAAAATTGTGGAAGGAAAGTAGAAATCGAAGAAGTGAGACTCACAAAGTAACACTGAACTTATAATAGAGCCTGAAAAAAGATCACAAGATATTGTGGGTTAGGAACTAGCTCAAGTAACACAAGGCCCACTTAAGTCCAGTAGGATACGCCATAAGCTCGAGAGATATGGATTTCTTATGACTCAAAATGACAATATTTTGCTCATGGATCAAGATGAGCCTATAACTTACAAAGAAGCTATAAAAAGGCCAAACTCTGAGAAGTGGCTTGAGGCCATGAAATTTGAGATGGATTCCATGTATACTAACCAAGTATTGACTTTGGTTGATCTACCTGAAAGGGTAAAACCCATTGGGTGCAAATTGGTTTTCAAGAAGAAAATTGATATGAATGGTAACGTACAAACCTTCAAGGGATGATTAGTCGTAAAAGGTTATAGGCAAGTTCATGGTGTAGACTATGATGAGACCTATTCCCCAGTTGCCATGCTTAAATCCATCCGGATTTTGCTTGCTATTGTAGCTTTTTATGATTACAAAATCTAGCAGATGGATGTCAAAACTGCTTTTCTTAATGGAAAGCTCCTCGAGGATGTGTACATGACACAGCCTGAGGGTCTTGTCATTCCTGAAACTGCTGGAAAGGTATGTAAGCTACAACGATCCATTTATGGATTAAAGCAAGCTTCGCGAAGTTGGAATCTTTGTTTTGATGAGGCAATCAAAGAATTTGGCTTCATAAAAAATGAAGATGAATCTTGTGTTTACAAAAAGGTTAGTGGGAGCACAATTATTTTCTTTATATTGTATGTGGATGACATACTACTCATTGGAAATGATATCCCTACACTGCAAACAGTAAAGACTTGGTTAGGAAATTGTTTCTCGATGAAAGACTTAGGTGAAGTTGCCTATATACTAGGTATTAAGATCTATAGAGATAGATCAAGAAAATTGCTTAGCCTTAATCAGAGTACATACATAGATAAAGTGTTAAAATGGTTTAACACGCAAGAATCTAAAAGAGGATTTTTGCCTATGTTGCATGGCATAAATTTATCCAAAGCTCAGTGTCCTTCGACACAAGATGAGAAGGACCACATGAATAAGATACCATATGCATCAGCAATTGGATCCATCATGTATGCCATGACATGTACTCATCTTGATGTCTCGTATGCTTTAAGATTGACGAGCAGGTACCAGTCAAATCCAGGTGAACCTCACTGGACTGCTATTAAAAATATCCTTAATTACTTAAGAAGGACTAAGGATTCATTCTTAATATATGGAGGAGAGGAAGAACTTGTTGTAGAAGGTTACACTGATGCCAGTTTCCAATCCAACAAAGATGACTTTAGATCGCAGTCAGGTTATGTATTTAGCCTAAATGGTGGTACTGTATGCTAGAAGAGTTCAAAGCAAGAAACAGTGGCCGACTCTACTATAGAGTCTGTGTATATTGCTACCTTTGATGCATCAAAAAAGGCTGTTTAGATCAAAAAGTTCATTATTGGACTTAGCGTTGTTCCTAGCATTGCAAACCCAGTGGATCTCTATTGTGACAATAATGGAGCCATTGCACAAGCCAAGGAACCCAAATCTCACCAGCGATCCAAACATATACTTAGGCGCTTCCATCTCATTCAAGAAATCATCGATAGAGGAAATGTGAAGATATGCAAAGTACCAACTGATGATAATATCGCTGACCCACTGACAAAGCCTTTAGCGCAGAAAAAGCATGATGGTCATACTATGTTACTTGATATTAAATATATGAGTGATTGGCTCTAGTCTAAATGGGAGATTGTTGGTGTGTGTCTTAGGATCTAATTATATAAATGATTGAAGTAATACACAATGTATTATGTTTTATTTTACGCAATTTAATTATTATATTTTTTATAATTTTATTATTATTCTGCATGATTTATGACTTAATATAATAATTATTCTTAGAATAACTTTGCTATTCCTAAAATGCCCCTAGTCAAGTATTATTACGAAAAGGATAGTAATAATACATCAAGACTAGCATGTATAATGATTAATGATTACGAATCATGGATATGTGATATCAAGTCAATACATGAGTATATTATTCATGAACAATGTACTAGACTGATCTACTATGAGAATATTGCATGGATAGACGTGTCATAAGTTATTCTCATATGATCACAAATACACATAAACCTTTGACATAAAGTCACTATGGTTTCCTACATGAGGAATTACTCATTTTAATATTGTCTTATGTCACTTTTGATCAGGATGACAAATAAGGCATTGATTAAATATGTCATGAATCATGCAGAGGGAAGTGAGTGATGTAGATGGGATTTTATTACTCTTATATAAAAGAGAAATATCCTTGAGCCCCTTGATTGAGTGAGACTTAGAAATGCATGGCCATGCTCAATTGGATTAATATGTGATATTAATCATTTATTTTAAGTCTACTCAGTATCAAGAAATATAAATTATGTATTAGGTGGATGTCGAATCACAGATATTCTTACTACTTGAGTGGCAGTGATGTATTGCTAGATACCGCTCTCTGTCTATGACTCAATAATGAGTCATTGTCAACGTAGTAAAAACCTACAAGATCACACAAAAAGAGTAAGAATAAGACAATAATTAATTAGACTTTAATTATATTAATATCCAATTAATTGGACTTATTTTCGTGCGTATATATATATTATTGTTAAGAATAATAATGTGTTATTCACGTAATATATATATATATTATGTGATATTAAAGTAATATCAAATAATTACGTTATCAGATATTGGATAAATATATTATAAGATAATATTATTTTGATATTTGATAACTATATGCAATTATCTAATATTAAGATATTTATATTATGAGATAATATTATCTAATATTAGATAATTAATAGATAAGTCATATCTCTCCTTATTATCAATAAGATACCACATGCATCAACAATTGGATCTATCATGTATGCCATGATATATACTCGTCTTGATGTTTCGTATGTTTTAAGCATGACGAGCAGGTACTAGTCAATCCAGGTGAACCTTACTAGACTGTCGTTAAGAATATCCTTAAGTACTTAAGAAGGACTAAGGATTCATTCTTAATATATGGAGGAGAGGAAGAACTTATTGTAAAAGGTTACACTAATGCCAGTTTCCAATCCGACAAGGATAACTTTAGATCGCAGTCAGGTTATGTATTTAGCCTAAATGATGGTGCTGTGTGTTGGAAGAGTTCAAAGCAGGAGACAGTGGCCGACTCTACTATAGAGGCTGAGTATATTGCTACCTTTGATGCGTCAAAAGAGGCTATTTGGATCAAAAAGTTCATTACTGAACTTGGCATTGTTCCTAACATTGCAAACCTAGTGGATCTCTATTGTGACAACAATGGAGCCACTGCACAAGCCAAGGAACCCAGATCTCACCAACAATCCAAACATATACTTAGGCGCTTCCATCTCATTCGAGAAATCATTAATAGAGGAGATGTAAAGATATGCAAAATACTAACGATGATAATATCGCCGACCCACTGACAAAGCCTTTAGCATAGAAAAAGCATGATGGTCATACTATGTCACTTGGTATTAGATACATAAGTGATTGGCTCTAATCCAAGTGGGAGATTGTTAGTGTGTGTCCTAGGAACTAATCATATAGATGATTGAAGTAATACACAATGTATTATGTTTTATTTTAGTCAATTTAATTATTATATTTTTTTATAATTTTATTATTATTCTGCATAATTTATAACTTAATATAATAATTATCCTTAGAATAACTTCGCTATTCCTAAAATGCCTCTAGTCAAGTATTATTATGAAAAGGATAGTAATAATACATCGAGACTAGCATGTATAATGACTAATGATTACAAATCATGGATATGTGATATCAAGTCAATACATGAGTACATTATTAGTGAACGATGTACTGGACTGATCCACTATGAGAATATTGCATGGATAGACGTGTCATAAGTTATTCTCATATGATCACAAATACACATAAACCTTTGATTTGAAGTCACTACGATTTTCTACATGAGGAATTACTCACTTTAATATTATCCTATGTCACCTTTAATTAGGATGACCAATAGGGCGTTGATTAGGTGTATCATGAATCGTGCAAAGGGAAGTGAGTGATGTAGATGAGATTTTGTTACTCTTGTATAAAAGAGAAATATCCTTGGGCCCCTTGATTAAGGGAGACTTAGAAATGCATAGCCATGCTCAATTAGATTAATATGTGATATTAATTATTTATTTTTAGTCTACTCAGTATCAAGAAATATAAATTGAACATTGATGAGGATGACACATTCCATGCCTCCAGTTCAATTTGGATATTATTACAAAAGGGTTATGATGCAAAACATTGATCATGTATTAGGTGGATATCGAATTACAGATATTCTTACTACTTGAGTGGCAATGATGTATTGCTAGATACTGCTCACTATCTATGGCTCAATAATTAGTCATTGTCAATGTAGTAAGAACCTACAGGATCACACAAAAGAAGTAGGAATAAGATAATAATTAATTAAAATTTAATTATATTAATATCCAATTAATTGGACTTATTTTCGTGCATATATATATATATTATTAAGAATAATAATGTGGTGTTCACATAATATATATATATATTGTGATATTATTTGATATTAAAGTAATATCAAATAATTATGTTATCAGATATTAGATAAATATATTATGAGATAATATTATTTTGATATTTGATAATTATATGCAATTATCTAATATTAGATAAGTCCTATCTCTCCTCATTATCTCTAGGATAAGGATAAAATAAGTTGTTAAGTGTGATTAGAATTTTTGAAGCATTATCTTAGTAGGACTAGGATTGTGGCTTGCCTAAGTTCTATAAAAAGGGGCTTAAGAGCAACACATTAAGCACACACTTCCTAGAGAGAGAAACGCATCCTAGTAGATTCGTGAAGGGCGAAAGGTCGTTGTTCACTTCGTGTGGATACCGTAGAGACGCTTACCTTCTAGCTGGCGTTTGATTCATCCACTCTCAAGTTTTGATCAGTAGAAACATGAGTGCCTAAGAGGTAAAACCCTAATCATTGATTTATGCTTTTTGCATGGATCCTAGGTAGAATTCGGATTAAAATTTTGAAATTCCGCTGCATGTAATAATCCGAATTCACAACAATAGATGTACAAATTATATTGATAATAAATGCTACATAGTGGTGTGGTAAAATACATAAATTTCATGATAAGTAACTAAACTAAAATTACATTAATCATCATATTTTACAAATTTCTCCACTATTTTATATAACCAAGAAACAAATATAATTTATTCCATTATATAATATTTTCAACACCTTACAAAAATACTATAGCATACAATGGCAAATGCAACAATTTAAAATGGCCAATGCATTACCAATAAATAGGACATAATCATAACCATATATCCTAAAGGTAATTAAACCTAAAAGGCATCATTAGACCCATTACATAATATAAGCCTAAAATTTATTATGAAAGAGGTTGTCATAATGTCATACACACATATATCTCTTAACTAAATAAAGTTAAATAATCTAACAATATTTAAAAAAATAATGAAAATGAGAAAGGACAACATACTTAAGAATAGGTATGATAATGAAAACAACATAAAGCTAACTATGAATACAATTGAAGGTATGATAGAGGTTTAGGAATTGTTGGAGAAATGATGAAAGCAACGATTATCACTAAAAAAATGATTTCAAAAATAAGAATGATGAAAAATAAATGATTAAATGAAAGTTATGTAGCTAAAAACTTTATCCATTGGTTTTCTAATAAATAATCAACTTCATATATAAATGACATTGGATAGATATGAAGAAAATGTATAAAATTAGGATAATATTTATAAAAATGCTATTGCTCTATCATTTTTAAGCTTGGTTAAGTGAAAAATCAACATGTTACATTTGTTGAATGCTTTTCAAAGTAACAATTTGTATTACTTTTGATGTCGATTAAGTATACAATTAACATCTTTAGTTATAACAATTTCAAACATGAAATAATGCCTAAATAAATGTCAATTATAAATTTTAATTGTCACCTTAAGTTTATCAATAATTTAAAATATACCATCACATTCAACTAAATGTTAGCTACATTTGTGGACTATCATCTTAATTTTTTTCAATAATTTTAAAAATGTCACTACGTCAATATAAATGTTGATTTTTTACTTTAATCAATGTCCATTTGCAATTTTATAGTTTTGAACGTTAAGCCTTACAAAAGCTATGCCAATGATGATGATCAATATCCATTGAATGAGGTAAAGGAGGAAGAACTTATTTCCTTTTTCATTTGTCATCCAAAGGATGATCTACACTAGGAAGTCCTTGATATGACTCTTAACTTGTTGGGACTCTTTGAAGACTTTGTCATGATTTCTCTTTCTAAGCTCTTCATGTTAAGGTCAAATGGGCATGGTTAGATCTTTTGCAACTTCAAATGCAACTATTAGCTTGAGAGATAGTCACTACTCAACATAACAAAGGATAACTAAAGTTTCCCCATTTGGGGCATTGGGACATAAACTTTCACATGGAAAATGGCCATTATAGGAAAGTGATGGAAAGAGTAAAGCTTACCTATATACAAGGCTTTTCTCTTTTAAAAAGAATTAATCATCCTAAGTTTAGGATAAGCATCTAAAATGTGTGGGGAGTCTTACAACAAGACTTTTATCATCTTATAATAAAGTTCATGGTTAGTGAAGAAGTAGCAATTCTTGTGTTTACCAAAACTTAATTAGATAAGCCACAAGCTCATATAATCATTTCTTCATTCCCCTTTTCCAATAAGGAGATTACTAGTACTTCCAACTTTGTTACAAGTATTTGGGTGTTATAGAATAGGAGGAAAGCGATTACGAAGCTTATTAAGAGATTTGAGAACAAAGTTAAAGTTAAAATTAAGCTATTCAAGTAATGGGATCTTCATGTCATTTGTTTTATGCCTACTTTCACTAGCATTTTTTATATAATCTTATTATAAGCAATTTAATGTAGTACTAAAACTCCTCTTTTTCATTAATAATTGCAATTACATAATCAATGCCTTTTTAAAGTTTAATATTTCTTAACATATTTAAAATCAATTTGGGTCATTTCAAGCCTAGTCTTAAGATTGATTAAAACACAATAACTGCTAATGCTAACTTTACTAATATAGGGTTTCCTACTTAGTAGTAAACTTTAAAGCATGTAATCCCTTCAAGACATGCTTGTTAATATAGAACACATGTTCTTCTTATAGAAGATTTTGTAGTTTGATTATTTATTAATACACCTTTATGATACATCTTATATAAATAGTATATGAGACTTACACCTCTTGTATCTCTTCCATAACCTTAATCTACAAAACCATATTGTCCTTGTTATCTTATCCTAAGGTAATTTATAAAGTTTCCACAAGTATTTAAGTTGGTATAATATTATCAAATACCAACAAGAGAGAGGTACCCTAGGATTGTTGTGCACCATTTAGGTAAGGATCTTCAACAATATCTTGTTCATAGCTTTGACTTGCCCATTCCCTTAAAGGTAATAAGGACTTAACTTGTTATGCCTGATCTTATACCACTTTGGGACATTTTAACTACTTTGTTCATAAAAAGATCATCTACTTTAGGAAGATAGATCCATATACTATGTTCTTATTTATGAAATTCATCACAAACTTGTCATAAGTTCTTCAAAGCTATAACTTCCACATACTTTGTAAAAAGCTTCATTGTGACTAGGATCCATGCCTTCCTTCTTAATCTTAGATTGAGATAACTTACTAAATCAAATGTGCACATGTGGAATGGCCAAAAGGTATTCAATACTTGCAGTGTTAGAAATAAGCCAAGCCACCTATTAAGGCCTATAACCTAGCCTATTTTTAGCTTAACCTAGCTTAGCCTCTTTATCTAAACTGGCCAAGCATATTTTTTTGAAGTTTAGTTTATAAGCCTATTAGGTTAATCTATTTAAATATTTAATATGTTTATATATAATATAATATAACATAACATCATTTGTGATATATAAATTTATAAGATTTATGTATATAATATTAATATGATTTTAATACATACAAATATAAATATATATAGACATAATTTGATTATTGGTTTATTTTTTACTTGAAGTATTTACCTATTAACTTTTTAATACTTATTTATGTAAGTAAGCTTTTAAGTAGGTCAACAGGCTATGCTAGGCTTTTAAAATAGGTTAAGCTAAGCTTAAATTTTGGCTTTATATTGGCTAATAGGTTAGGCTTAAGCTAATAATTTACAAAATAGGCCTAACCTATTTAAGATAAGGCTTAGCCTACCCTAACCTAGCCTAGCCTATTTACACCCTTAAATGCTTGTAAGTCTACCATAGAGGCATGATAACATTTCCATAAATTTGGCAAGGCTCGCACCACCTCATATACATTATGGCATTACATTCCATGGTTAACCAATAGTACTCTAAATGTAAGAGCTCTTGGAAAAGTTTCCTACCTCCTTGATGTCCTTTGTACTCTCTTTGATGGACCTTCTACATTATTATGTCTTACTCTTCTTTATGTAGGCACCTTCTTAAGGCATAATCTATCTCTTTTTTGTAAAGGATAGTCTTTCATAAAATATAGTTAACTTCTAACCTTCCTAGCTTCCTAAACATCATTTAGAAGTGTACACTTTGAAAAATATTGGATAATATTCTTTCTTTAGTATATTCAATGATTGTTCTAACTTCTTAATATACCCTTATACATGCTTTGCAAGTAAATTGAAATTGGTTATAGTTATCCTTTATTATTAGCTAGTAGAACCTTTGATGCTGAAACTTTTAGTGTAAAGGTGAATTTCCATCTAAATAGGTTTCTTTATACATTTTTTATGTCAAATCCTTTCATTCTTCTTTAGAAACACATCTTATCAATAGGCCTTCAATCTTTTTCTTGTAAAGCACTCCTTTATTCATATGACTCTTAGTGTCTTAAAATATTCTATTATTAGGTTTAAAAGTTCTTTTATCGATAAGCATCACTAGTAATATTTCTCTAGCTAGGGAAATTGACTAAAAAGCTTTATGGTTGTATTAATGAAATCTTATTCATCCATTATTACCTTGGCCTTTAAAGTGACCAAAGTGTTTACATTATGGTTACTTCCTTTCTAGGTATGGTAAAAGGCAATCATTTTTAACTTAGTGGCACATCCTTGTGTTACTTCTTTGTGTATAGCCAAAGCTAGTTCTTTCACCCTAAACCCCCTCATCATCTATTTAATCACTAATTTTGAATCTTCTCATACTATTAATTCTTTAACCCTTATTTCTTTTGCAAGCATTATACCTAAAATCATGGCCTTATATTCTTGTACATTGTTAATGCACATGAAATCAAGTTTGTAAGCTACAAAATATAGTTCTCCCTTAGGATTTATTAATATTACCTCAGCATCTTTATCTAGTATGGATGAAAACCAATCAACATATAAAAGTCCATGATTTCCTAGCCACATATACTACATAAATTTCTCACTTAAAAAGCTCTTTAGGGATCTTTTTTAATGTTAGTTCATATACAGCAAAGAGAAATTGTGCTAAGATGTCAATAAGGGCCTAACACTTCATTCCGCTAAGGGCTTCTATAATAATGTTGAACTCACTAATCATAAGTATCCATCTAATCATTCTTCCTATAAGTGCAGGCTATTTCAATAAAAGTTTGATTAAATTGGACTTAATAACCAAGTGAACAGGGTATGTTAAGAAATTATGTTTGAGTTTTTTAGTAGTATGTATAAGGGTGAGATAATGCTTTTCCATTAGGGAGTACCTCAACTTTAGGCCCTTTAATACATAAGATTTTCTACCTTATTTTCTTCTTATGCTAAAAAAGCTTTAACAAACCTTGTTATGGAAGTAAGGTAAGGTATAAGTGGTGAACTTTGTTAAGGTGCAATCATAATGTGCATTGAGCTAAGAGTTTACAATATTTTCTCAAAGGCCTCTTTATGCACCTCAATCCATTGGAATGAGTTCTTTTCTTTGAGTAAAGTCTTAAAGGGACATATCAACTTTGACAAAATAGGTATGAATCTTCAATTAAAAGATACCTTTTCTAAAAATCCTCTTAACTCCTTAAGGTTAGTGGGATGTAACATCTTTCAAATTACTTTCATGCTTGCATTATCAAACTTAATTATTCATTTATGCACCTTACATCTTGGGAACTTCTCAAATGAAACTCTAAAAGCACACTTTCACAAGTTAAGTTTTAATCAAAATTTCCTACATTGCTCAAATATCCTCCTTAAATGCCTTAAATGGTCTTTCTTCCTTTTAAATTTAACCATAATATCATCCATATAGTTTTCTAGTAAGTCATGTAACATATCATGGAAGATGTCAATTGTTAACCTTTGGCAAGTAGTTCTCACATTCTAATGACCAAAATGACATAACAATTTAGTAGAAATTACCTATAAGGTTTGAAACATTGTCTTCATGGCATGTAAGTGATACATTTGTATCTAGTTGTACCCATTAAACCTATCTAAAAATGAAAATCTCTCATATCTTATTTTAGAATCCATTAATACATCTATATGCAATAGAGGGAAATCATTTATTGGGCATCCCTTGTTCAAGTCTCTGAAATCTACATAGATATGGATTTACTCATTTTTCCTTTTTACTAAGATAATGTATACAAGCTAAATAAGGTTTTTTATAAGCTTGATGAAACTCATTTTGAGGATCTTTTTTACTTCCACTTTGATTATTATCTTAACATCAAGGTGAAATTTCCTAGAAGGCTATTTCGCTAACTTTTCAGTGGGATGAAATCTAGATGGTGGGAAACTAGACTAGGATTAAGGCTTAGCATCTATTCCTAAGCAAAAATATCCTTGAATTCTTTAAGTAACATAGTTAATTACTCCCATTCCTCTGTGATAAGTATTACACTAATGAAAGCTAGTTTATTTTCTCCTTACTATCCTAAATTAATTATCTTAAGTTCTTCATTGAGGGGTTTTGGGAAATCCTATGGAGTTATGGATACTTCTTCCAATTCTTCTAACAATGAGGTTTCCTTTTGGCTATCCTCTATATTTTAAGATCTAAGGGTATGAATGGTGGGTATGTCGTGGCTTATCTTTAGGTGCTTGAGATTATTTCCCTTTTAAAAGTCATAAATGACTATTCCATCTAGATTCTTAGTATGATTAACTACCAATGATTTAGTCTTTAATTTCTTAGTAAGTTATTTTGTTTCATTTATCTTGGTAGAAGTTGAAGCTTTAAGCATTTACAACAGGGTGCTTTTAAACTTATTAGACAAAAAGGCTTTCGTTTCTTATGATAAAACTTTTTTTTAATAACTTCTTTACCTTTTTCATTAATAAGAATGCCTCCAAAGCTTACTAATCACATTATTTTTCGATTTGAATAGTTTGTCAAAAAAGATAGCCTTGGTGAAATGAGCTTCATTTTCAGTAAATGACAATGTATTGGAAGCATAAAGTCAAATATCCTTCCCTATAAAGTTAGCTTTAGTGGGTGTAGTGTGGATAGAACACAATTATGTGCATGTAACCAAGGCTAACCGAGTAAGATATGGTAAATTCAAGGTCTTTTTAATAATATAGAATTCATTGGAAATCTTAATAGGGCTAACCCTTAAGTTAAGATGTGCATGACTAATGGTTTCTATTAGGGTTCCTTTAAAAGGATACAAAATGAAATATACCTATTTTAGATGACTTTTAAGAAAGCCAATTACCTATAAAAGTGACATATATGGATGATATTAACTATGAAACTATTATTGATCAAGGCCTATATGACCCTATTTCCTTCCACTGTGGCTTCTAAGTATAAAAGCTAATTATGGCTTATGTTGGTAACTTGTTTATCCATTTCATGAAATACAATGGCATTATGTTGGGTCAGAACCACCTTCCTTAAGTTACCAATAACCACGAATTAGCTTCCTCCCTTACTATGAGAAATTTTCACTATTAATCACAAAAAATGCTTAATATTTACCTTCTTTATCAAAATTAATTTGGTTAAAGAATTAAAAAAAATTAAAAAAAATTAATGGACTTGACCAGAGTTTTAACCATAATGACATTTGAGGCTTTAGCTAAACACTTTTTTTTTAAGAATCTTTTTTTAGTATTTCAATGAGAAGGTCAAAAGAATAAAAGATAGTACTCACCTTATGATTAGGCAAAGGTTGTTTATCTATTTCATCTTCATTAAGTTAGAGCTCCCTCATTCTAAGCTTATTTTGAAAAATCTACCTCAAAATAAACCATCCAATAGCTAATCATATGAGTTAGGGATTGATGATAGTGGTAAAAGTGTGGTATATTTTTCTAAGCCTCAACAAGAGTCTTTTTTAGTTATAGTAACTTTATCTTTCCATCCTCAATATATACCATTAGGATCACATGCACCTTCTCTATAGAATAAGGAAAAGGGGAGGAGGATTGCCTCATTAAATTAATGGCTTTGACTTGGAGCTTCTAAAATCATAATCTCTAGGTGGTGGAGTTTAATTGTAAACTTTTTTTTAGGATAAAGTTAAAGCCAAAATCTGGTTTCTTTTTACTAAGGGATTCCATCATAAGCATGTTCACACACTTTTCTCTATATGGCCTTGTCCACCAAGCTTGCTAATAAAGAAACCATGATACTTTTTCCACTCTTGTCATGAAGTCACTAAAGGTTTGAATATCCCCATGATAAAGATAAAGGGTTATAAGGTTCTCTATACTGGTTATACATCTATGAACCAATATTGATTCCAACACTTCATCTTAGTAATCTTGAGCTTGATCATTATAGCACTTGATAAAGGCTACCACATTTTTTGTTTTGCATTATCTTAGCCTTTTAAGGTCCATTAAATGGACATTCACTCTAGTTATAAAGAATTTATTACAAAAAGCCATAACCATACTATTCCATATAAGGGTGGACTTTGATTGTAGCTTAGTGTACCATAAGTAAGCTTTCCCACAAAGAGATTTAGAGAATTCCTTTAATAAGTTAGAGCTAAAGATGTTAAAGTTATATATAAATTAGTAAACATGCTCTTTTGCATTTCCTTTCCCATTTAACTTTCGAAAAAAGGGATATTAATACCTAAAAGGGTAAGGATGAACATATAGATTGTGGGGAAATGCTATATGAAATTAGTGTCTGTAATCACTTTCTTCTTTACTTCAATGAAAAAATATTGTAAATCTTCTTTTATAAAAAAGGCTATAGTATTTTAACCTTTATTTTGCTAGTTTGCATTCTTAGTATAAGGATATTCTCAATGCTTATCTATAAGCTAAGTAAGGTTTCATTAGGGCCTAAAGGTTTCTTTTCTAGGATACAAGTGTTATGTATGCTAGAGAAATAACTATGTCAAAGAAGTGAAAATAGAAGACACAACTTTTAGAGAAAAGCTTTCTAAGAAAATGGGTTATTTCAAAGAGAACATAATGCATCTATTATTAGTTTTTGATAAGGTCATCTATCATGGAAGTAGGTACTACTATCAAAGTGGGAGATACTAAGGCAACATTACTAAGCTATGTTAGTGAAGAAGAAGTGACAATATTACCCAAGTTTTAGAACTCCTAATCTTAGTAAGGATTTCAAAGAGCACTATAAAGACCATGGTTTCAACATTTGGCCTTAGAATATAGGTTATAAAAGATTAAGGATTAGATATCTAAATGTTAAAATTGATAGTCATACTATAAGGGTATTTGGTGAGGGTATGGCTAGGGTTAGTGCTTATATTGTGCTTTTAGGGTTGGTAGTTTCCTTTGAGTCCTTCTTAATGACCTCCTTGCTAAACACTATTAATGTGTACGCTTCTCTAGTGAAGTTACTAAAATGTTTTAGTAGGAATCAGTTTTAGGAAAATGTGAGGTGTAAATATAATAATAAAATCTTAAAGTGTGATTTAGGGAGGTATGAAGAATAAGCACTCCAAATTAAGGTTCTAGAATAAGGTAAGAAAAGACACTTTCTACATGTTCTTTTTAGGTATCAATAATCACTACTCTCGTGTATATGTTATGTCTTAGGATTTGTGACAAGATATTTATAGTGAGGGAATATTGATAAAAAGGTAAGGACATGAATACTAATGGTTTGGTATGGAAAATCATTTTGGTTAGTTTCGTGGGAGACAAATAGTATAATACATGATAGGGTAGTGAACATTTTAGGTATAGTAGTGGTGGTACCATTACTTTGCAGTTAAGGGTTCTAATAAGGTCTAGTTTTTATCTTTTTTTAATATAGGTGGTTTGAAAAGTATAAGGGTTCTTTTGTTTGCCTTAGCTTGGAGGACCCACAATGAGAAGGGTTAAGTATAACATGCACACCTTCCTATAAATTAGGGTGAGATCCTCATTCTAATCTTCCAAGCCACATACTCTAAGAATCACTAAGAAATATAATGGGAGATAGATTTTTCCATTCTTATGGTCAAAACAACCTTTACCTTTAAGTTAGATTGCCACTAATTAGCTTTTGGCTTTATAAGAACTTATTCATTCAAACCCATATGGTTGTATTGTTGCTAAGGATATCAAAGTTAATATTTTGTGGACCTGCCTTTAGCTAAAATATGGGTTAAGGACCTAGATAGATGATTTCAAGGTCAATGATTCAAACCTCTCTACCTAGTGTTTTGTTTAGCCCTTTTAAAGGTTAGAGCCCTTTTTTGGACAACCTAATAAACTTTGTTAAGATTTTCATTATTTTTTGCTAAAGAATGGTACCAAAGCTAAGCCTTGCAATTTTTGGTATCAACATTGTGTTTATCAAATTCATAAAATTAGGATCCAAATTAATTTTATATAATCCATCACATAATACGCTAAAACTAACGATATAAGAATAATAAATCAAATCAAACTTTTCATTACTAAATTAATAAGAATATCCAATACGATTTAGAGCAATAATAAAAATTAAATTTCTTTTCATCGAAGTTACATAAACTTTGTCTTTTAGCTTCAATATGTGACCGATAGATAAATGTTAAAAAAATAAATTCTATGTGTTGTGCTTGCACCTTGTTATTGTTTCTAAGCCTAATTACCATCTTTCAATTATTTAGCTTCCTTATATTTTTCAATGTATTTCTTCTTCTATTAACTCACTTCATATACTTGAAGAAGTATTCTTTTTTATGCCCATACTTCTTATAAAACATCCAATCTCCTTTGAACTGAGTCTTTCTAGGCTTATAGAGTTGTTTATTCATTTCACTTTTCTTATGATCATATATGGATTTCTCTTTATAATCCTTTTAATGTGCTCTATTTTGTTCTTCTAAAATAGAACTATGGGAAACATTATTGATAGCTTGGATTTTTCCTTTCTTCATGTCCTTTTTAACTTAACTAATAATTGACATTAATTAATCAATGATTCATTCACACTTTAGGCACTATAAAACATCTTCATAACATCGAATTAAGCAAGTAAAGACTCTAGTGCACACTAGATCAAAAGGATATTACTCAAATAAATATTCACTCATTTCAATTTGTCATGGTAGTGAACCAGCTTCATGATATGCTCGCTTACTTCACTAATACTATTGTAAATTGTCTTGTTAAGCAATGGAAGCTAATAACCTTCCACAGCCTTATTGAACTTCATATATTTGTCAATAATGGAATTGAGAAAGGCCTTAGCTTTATGAAATTCAAGGATACTTTGTCTTATAGTCCATTATGAACTTCATGACCATTAAACATACTTACTTAAGTGTGTCCACTTTTCATGTTTAGCCCTTTGTTCAATAGTTATGTTTGCATCAATAATATGCTCCTCCTTTTAAGATGCTAGGTCTAAATTAGTGATCACAAGATAGAGTTTCAGAGTTTTAGCTTAGTCCCCATAGTTCATCTTATTCAACATTTTCACATAAGTTAATTGCATAGGTAAACAAGTTGAGAAAAATTCATCAATCCATTAACACATATGTTACTTTAATCATGCTTTTATTTTTCTCATTTAACATTAAACATACAATTACCTATAGTACTATATTAGAAAACCCTAGATTCATAAAGCATTTAAGGTCTTATAATATAATATAAGAATTAAATGTTACCTTCATAAAACCTAGTTCTAGGAAGGTATTAAAGATTTTAAGAACATAATATTTAGTACTATCATATTTTCACTAACACACTACATTAATAATATTATACTAATAGGGTATAAAATATTTAACATAAGATTCTCCTTTATTGTAATTAAAAAAGAATTCTTTAACAATTTTTTATATAACTGGGTCTACGATAGATAAGCTTACAATTACATAAAATTTCATAATGTAACATGAGCTAGCATGATTCCCAGATAACTACTTTTTATGCATATAAACACACAAAAAATAATTATAACATCCATACATTACTAAAAAAAATCTAAAAATGTAACATATTATAGGAATTAATTATAGAAAAGTTTTAAACTTAAAAAATCAAATGAATACTTAAATAAATTAGGAAAAATAATTAAATTATTTTTATCCTAAAATATTTAAAAAAACCACTATAATTATAAACTCGAAAAACAGAGCTCAATGGTGCAACTAGCATCGCTAAAAAATATGCCACCCAGTATAAGTAGGATTGCATAAAACAAGCCTACTAATCATCCTTAACCTTTTGTCAAGTCTACAATTATGTTATCCAACCAGATTTCAAGCTAGAGCCAAAAAATTTTCCTCCAAGCTTTTTCATGAGTTTGTGATTTTTAAAGGAATCCTATAAAAAATTTTATCCAAAAAATTGAGAAAATAGCTTTATATGTGAACTCAAATTTTCTAAAAAAAAACTTATAGTTTTTCTTAAAATTTTCTTCAAAAATGTAATCTTCCTTAATTTTTCATTGATTAAAAAACATGGATTTTATCTCTAGTAAACTTGTACAAACTAAAACCATGCATTTAATTTCATAAAAATATGATAAAGTTGTTCAAATTTGGATAACAATGTTTTTGAAAATAGCCTAAATTATTTTTTTATGGCTTTGAACCGAAACACCCAATAACACACACAAAACCAATAATTATTTTGTGCAAAATGCTAAAAAAATTCATATGAATTTATCTAAACCAAAAACTTTATTAATTTATCACTATAAAGGTATGAAAAAAATGGAAAAAAATCTCATAATATTCTTTGTTTGGGAATAAATTAATGACAACAAATATTCATATTGGAAAACATATATCTTTGTAATCAAATTCGTGCATCACCCTACCGTATAACATGATGAAATAAATTAGTAGATGATTACTATACATGAATTTGTTATTTAGTTCATGTTTACATGGTGAAGAATTTTTGATAATGTCATTTCTCTTATAACCTTGGCTGTGATAATTAGAGATGTATATGGGTCAGGTCATTTGATTTTAAACTAGACTTTTTATGCATAATTGCATGAAATATATAGTCTAAGCCTGAGCTCGAGCCCAACTTGTTTAATTTTTAAAAAGTTTGGCTCTGCTCGACTTAATTAATTTTATACATGGCTTAAGGCCCAACCAAAAAGTTTAATTTTTTTTAATTATTTTTAGTAAAAATAATTTTTTAATAGAAAATATATATTTAAAGAGATAATAGAATATTTAAACATAAAAAATATTTAGTTATATCAAATTAAGCTTTGTTGTATTAAAAATAATTAGATGTAATTTTTTTAATATATAACTATATTATTAAAAATAAATTTATATAATTAGGTCAGGTTGGCCTTTATTATCATAACTCGAGCCTAACCTAAATATTAATTAGGTTATGAGAAAAGCAGTCCAATAAACATTTAGGCCATAGAAAATAAGCCTAAACTTTATATTTTTTTGGGCTAATTCTTTCAAGCCGAGAGACCATATAGTAATAACAAAGAGAAACCATTTACTATTGAAAGGGGGAGAAGGCAATATAGCCTTTGAGTTAGAAGGAGACCTATCTATTGAGAGTGTTTAGCTCAAGTAACATATAATGTTACTTAAAGGCTTTGATTTCATCTACATTTTGAGTTTGATCTCAAGAGCTTTGCATATATATATATATATATGTATAATGGTTTCATCATCTGTACTATTACCAAAAGAATTAAAAGAAGTAGATGTCTATCTCTTTTTAAATATCTACTTAGGTTAAATGGACCTATCACAATGATGATCTAGTAAAAATGAGTTTCACATCAACCAAATCATTCAAACCTAAGTGTTATATAAAACCCAACAATAATAATATCACAAATATGGACTAACAACAATATTACTTTAACATTATAAACTTGAACTATGCAAGTCTTAAAAAAATGGTTCTACCAAATTCATATGTAATGTACTACTTTTTAAATATATTTTCTAAAAATCATTTTAGAAAGGAACATATAAAATCAATAAATCATTCTTTCTTGAACATATAACTAGGTAATTAATTTCATTCTTTTTTCATAAAATTAAGCTTATATATTATTGTTATTTAATATTCAATATATAACTATGAAATAAAGATATTATTTCTTTGAAAATTAAATATAATTTATGAGTTTTTAATCAAAGTCAACAATACCTAGTAGTAGGAGGATAAGACTTTAGTAAATTATATAAAAACAACAATGATAATACTTTAAAGGAACCAAGAGTGTTCTATATTAAAATTTTAAAGGAAAAATATAAATTATACTATTTCAATTTTAGAGTAATTAGATTTTATCCCTTTCTGTCATGACCTAACTTGATCATGACTAATGTAGATCCTAATATTCGGTTTCCACAAGCTTTAACACTTTTTACTCTTTCTATCTAATAAGAGTTTCCAAATTCTAGGGGGAATTAAAAATTTCTTTTAAATTTTTATGAAAAAATGGACATAATCTCTTTTATTTTTAGACATCTCCCAAGAGTCACATGTCTTAAAATACAATACTTGTTTATTTCCAAATATAACACAAAGCAACATACACAATACAATATAGTTTCACACTTATACACATGCAATCAATTACTCACATCATATAATTCAACAAATCACTATTTGAATGCAATTCTAATTCCAATTGTCAAATTTCTTTAGTAAGGCGGTCTTAAATCTCCATAGATGCATAAAGCTCAAATATGCTTACCATAACTTAAAAATATTAAAAATACAATAGAGTGAGTTATGTGAACTTAGTAAGTATATATCTACTATTATCTTATAGGAGATCATTTTATATATATGTTAATTGTAGGTTTATCATGTAACAAATTAAAAACTATAAACAAACCTATTTCCTAACATTTTGAAACCTACAAAACCAAACCTCAGAATAAAAGATCTCCTGCATATGACTTAAGCTTTAATCTCATATTGCAATTCATGAAAATCACAACTATCTGATAATATACAAAATTATTATTATATCACATTCTACTCATCTTGGGTAGACAATATAATCACAAATAGCTATTAAGGTCTAAATACAAATAAATCATCTTAAGCATATTATGTCTTTGCAAACATGTCAAGCAGTGATATCCAATCACAAACAATTTCTAACATCACGATATACCATAAATCCAGCTATAAAAAGTACACATATAGTCACTTTTTAATTTTCAGGCCAATATTGTATTTTCTCAACTGATCGTTGAGAATTTCTCATTCGGCTCTCAAATCAATCTTTCACTATTCATTATTTCAAATGCCATTGTTGGCATGATCCATAGATAGTATCCATAGAAGAGCTCAACTCTCATTTTAAATTAATTTGTAATACTTTCTAATTTATCATAGGATAATGTCAAGCACAGCGTAAGACAAATACATAATACCATCATGTTCATTCATGGCCAGACCATATAGAAATCATGGAAACTCAATCACATTTCATCATTAAGTAGAAATACCATAACCATGCTTTCATTGCACCACTTTGATCAATTAATATTTATTTAAATAGTTAATCATTTTTATTTTACGATATTGAATTTTCATATGAATTTATATGCATGAATAAGAAATCTATTCTATGAAGTAAAATCATATAATTAAAAATATTTAAGCTATCATTTATTAAAATCTTAAAATATGGTGAGATATATAATCACCTGAAGCACTTCTCCTCTCTTGGAAGTCTAGATTCTTTGTATGCATCATTTCTCCTTCCTTTTCACAAATTACAAAAACATCTTATAAATTCATTAAGTTCATTTGTTTTCTTCTTAATTTATTATAACCTTCCATAATACATCTTATTGTCTTTGTTTAGGTTAACTTCAAGAAATCAAGAATATTGTATCATAGTGTGAAGATTCTTAGACTAACCCTTATAGATAAAATATTAAAGCTTAATGCTGTAAAAAGTATCTATTTACTTCGTTCTATTATCCTATATCATCGCTTTTTATAGTTTTATAATACTAGCTAATGAAATTACAATATGTCATTTTATTCAATTTACACATGTAGAATACTTAATAATCTTGGCAGATCCTATTTATATCATTATAGCCATAATACCCTTAACTTAAATTTAAGATAATTTATATCATATTTTACATAATTGGAGGCTTCCTTAAACCATTAACAATCTATTTGAAATATGACATTCTATACAAGCTGTAATCATTTTCCTTTAGCAATTCATAGCATAGAAAATTAGGTTTACAAACTACATCAAGAGCCTTGAATATATATATATATATATATCTTTAAATTAACCTCTAATCCTTTAAAAATCTTAGGATACAATATTTAAACATTACATTTATCATATCACACTAACATTTTATAGCTCAAGTTCCACATACACATTTATATACACTCCTACCTTAGCATTTTGACATCTTTTATCATAAAATTATAATTTTTCAAAACCATCCATGTGTATTGGAATTTGCTCACTGCATGGTTTTTTCTGAAATATATAATTGCTATTCTGCTTTTATTGTAAACACTTAATATTATAGAAATTACATAATTCTTTTAGAATAATAAAATTTGATGATCCATATATATCTTTTAATTATCTATTTTAATGTTTTACTATAATAAAGATCCCATTTTTATTATAAATCAACTTGTATCTCAAAATTTCACAAAAATGGTCTTCTTAGGCTAAGCCTTAAATCTTTATAAAAATTAAAATTTTATATCTAGGAATGCTCACCCATAAATTTACAATATTATAAAATATATTAACATTACTTTAAGAATGGAATTATCCCTAAAAAATATCAGATTATATGGTTCTTGTAACAACCTAAAATCAATACTTCAAATATTGCAAAATAAACTAAACTTTCATACATTTGTCCTTTTAAAGCCTAAGATGTTTATATAGTAACTTGGAACTAGTAAAATGTAACATTTCACCTTAAATAAATCTCTTACAAGTTGGACTAGGGTGAGAGAAAAGTTATCAGGAAAGTGTTTTATGGAGTTTGCTAATAACCCCAAGCGATGGTGAGAATCTAGTTTATAGTTATTCTTTACACAATTTACACTTTACTTCATGCCACCGTGAGAACTTGCCAACTAAAAAGGAGTTTCTACTAGCAGCTAGGTTACACAATGAAGAATAGTAGATAGAACCAAACTCATAGCAGCAAAAAAGGAAGAAGGAGAAGGTAGAAGCTGCTAAAAATTACAACCACTAGATTGTGGTGGCTCACCAAAACAAAGCTAGAAGTAGGGTGGCCAAAAGCCTTGCCTAAGTGTTGCTAGCTTAGTCCATTTTGGATCCTCTTTGTAGCGCTGCAGGTTATCCTTTTATAGGGATAGGCACAAGGCGATGGCTAACTCACCATGGCAGCATTGATAGCTACAACAAAGAAAATGATGGCCAAAGATGGGAAGGAAAGAGAGAAATCAGTTTAGAAGTGAGACGAAACAGGGAAAAGAGATGAGAAATAAAAATCAGAAAGAGAGAGGAGATAGAACTTAAAAGAGAGTTCGAGAATGATAGAGGAGAACCAATAATATAAATAAAGGTTGAGTTATGTGTTTTCTACATTGTACCAAAAAAAAACAAAAGAAATAAATAAAAGAAAGAAAGTAGGGTAATGGAGAGAAGAAAAAGCTAGTTAGTCTAAACAAGAGGTGTTGAGAACATTAAAATAAGAAGAGTTGCAGGTTTTGTTAAGCTACTTCTCACCCAAAGTACACTCATTTCATTATTTACATCTTAGCCCTCTAATCTCTTTAACCCAATCTCAACCATTCCTTTAATTCAAATTTCATTTTAATAAAAACCCATTTTATATAAACTTTCAATTTAATTATTTGATATTCCTCAATTTTCAAAAATAATTTATGAAATATAAACAAATAATTTTATAAATGCTTGCACCCCTTTCTTACAATTATTATTTTCCATTTATAAGAAATTCTTTGTAAAAACAAATATTTTAAACTAATTTTGAATCAATATTGATCATATAAAAATAAATATATATATTCCAGGTATTACCCTTGGTATCATCTCATCGTTTGGAAAATAAATTTAAAATTCAATATTAACTCAATAAATAAAATAAATATTTATAGGATTAAAATTTATAAAACTTTATTTAATAATCTAGGATATGACACTTTCAATTTTAAAAGTTTAAAAATCACTCTCTTAAATTTTATAAAACTTAGAATTAATACTCATAATTCACTTAATTAATCATTTTATTAAATTACATGATATTTTAATGAAATTTTTAAATAAGTATTATAATATATTTTTTTAATCATTTTTTCACATATAATTTTTATATTATATAATTAATAAATTATATATGAGGAATTTAAATTAAATACTTGTAAATCAGGTGCAAAATTATATGTGAAAAAATAACAAAATAAATCAACATTTTATAGTGTTGTTAATCTTGCTTAAAAACTTTATGAAAGAATCACATAATTTAATAAAATGATTACTTAAGCAGATAATGGGTAATTTCAAATTTTGTGAAATTTAAAGAGGTGATTTCCAAGTTTTCAAAGTTAAAGAAGTTAAAATTCAATTACTTCAAAATTTAAGGGAGTATTTTACTTTTTTTTTTTAAAAATTCTATAAGTAAAGTGAAACTACTCATATATGGTATATTCCCTAACTGCCCAATGAATTTAATTGAATGGTCATGCAAATCCTAAAAATAATCAAGTCTATATGTAATAAAAGAACCTTCTTCCCAGCTTAGAAATAACAAATAATTCAAAAATAAATTTAAATTTATAATTATATATTCCATTAACGGTACATCTTCTGTGAAGTTTGACACAATTTTGATATATGTTTTAAACTTATAATTTTAAATAATTGGATGTTTTCAATGTTATTTGATTTTACAACTTATTGATTATACTAATTGTTATATTATAAATGGTTTATGATTTTATTTTAGAATATATTTTTAAAATTTTCAGTTATTACACAAAATTTTAACAAAATAAATCAAAATATTTTTCATAATATGATTCATAAAAGCAAATAAATTAAAAAATAAAACAAGCTTGTAGAAAGTAGTTTATTAAACTTCACAACTAATAATATTTGTTATGGAAAATTCATCCATTTTTATTAAACTAGCTGTTTATTAGAAAAAATGCTACTCCTGGCTATTTTTCTGTAAAGCACCACTTACTATGTGCCGAGGGGCCCGTTTTTTGATATTCCCTTGAAATTAAAAGTATCATTTCGACCTATGCAACATTGTACATTAATCTTTCAATTTTTTCATAAAAATTTGTGACTTATTTCATAATTTTTGCAATTTTTTCAGAGAGCTCTTGAAACTTTTATGTCGCAAGTGTCATTGTTTATATTACAAGATTTATGAAAAAAAAATTGCAAGATTATATTAAAAAATTGTGAAATTTATGTGAAAATTAACCTTTCAGAACTCATGTTATATATGTAAAAATTGCACTTTATGTAAAAAGTAACAAATTTCATAAAAAAAAATCTTGTAAAATTCGAAAGATAGTGTATGCATATTACCTCAAATTGAGATAGTAGAAAGAATTACCCTATACTTATATACAAAACTAGAACATTGTTCCATACCTCAAGTTAAGGTAGTATGCATACAACATTGCAACTTCTATGAGATTTTTTTCATAGAACATAATATTTTACATAAAGTTTACCAATTTTTCATAAGATTTCCAATAGCTTCTAAAATTTTTGTTTAACAACTACCATTACTTCATGTTATAAGATTTATGAAAATAGTTGCAAGATCTTATAAAAAGATTATAAATTTTATATAAACAATTGCATTCTTATCACTTATGTTATTATGGAAAAATGACATACTATATATAAAATATTGTGAATTATATATAAAATATTGTGAATTTTATGAGAAAGTTTCAAAACTTGTAATTGATTGCATGTATACTACCTTAACTTAAGACATTATACAAGAATTCCCTTCCAAAATTTGATATGATTTTAACTAGTCTCATATTCTATTAACTATTATATATAAGGTTTGGTTTATTTCATTAAAAATATTTTTATAAGAAAATATCATTTGTATGTATATTAATAAAAGAAGGGAAATTTCTTTATGTAGCTTATAATTTAAAAAATGATATATGTATATATAATAATGAAAAAAATAATTTTTTTTATAATAAATATATTAATTTTTTGCCAATATTTTTAATAATATTGCAACAGAACCTAATGATATCTTAAAGGGCTTTATCCCTTTTATATTGCGAGTTTGAACTCTTGACCTTGTGTATATATATTAAATAAATTACTACTTATATAATTATAAAAAATGATATTAAATTTTTAAATTATTCATATTTACAATTAAATAAATAATTTTTTTCATTCTAACATTTTATAATTATTTTAACCCATAAATATTCAAATTGTATCAAATATATAAATAAAACTAATTAAATTCATATATTAATTGCATACATAATTTTGTTGTTAAAATTTTAGGAAAACTGTGTTTTTCTCTTTTCAACTCCGGGGTCATTGGATTTTACCTCACTGAATTATGAAAACTTAAATTTTACTCTCTTTCAACTTTATAAAATTTGAATTTTACCACCATCATTATCAAATTAATGGAATCTATTAGGAAAACCACCAGTATTATAATTCACTTAAAATCGTTGCTATATTTACTAATTTTTAAAATTTTTTTTGCTTATCGACAATTATGAATTGTCGCTATAGATGATAGCATGAGTTTTTAATCGTTGTTAAGTATTACAAAATTGCTACTAAATTTTACAACCATAAACTTAGTAATAGTGGGGTAAAATTTAAGTTTTCATAACTGAAGGAGGTCAAATTTAATGATCCTATAATTAAATGAGGTAAAATATAGTGTTCCCTAAAATTTTTGTATTTGTAATTTTGATCCCGCTCTACTACACCTTAACTTTTAACCACCAAAACTTGAAATAATTCCACGTCTCGCCTCTTGCACTGTTGGACCACTCTCTGACGGTGTGTGGGTTGAGGGTTTTAGCTCCCTCTACATTCTTCACTTCGAGCGGGTAAGGGTGGTACGGTTCTTCTTCATTCTATTCTTCCATTGCTGCGGTTCTTCCTAGTTGGTTCCGAGCAAGAATTCTCTTTTTTCATTGCCATTTTGTTCTTTTGCCTCAGTGCTTCTCTTCTTTTCTTAATTCTGATTTTCCCTAGCTTTGCCTTTTGAGATTCTATATCAGAGTTTATTGCCGTAGTTCTAAAGCTTAATTTCGAGTCTTGGGTTTAGTTTCATTTTTCTTTTTATTGCATGCTTTGTTAGATTTAAGAATGGGTGGGGTTTTCATGAATGTTTTATGGAATGGGATTTGAGCCTAGAAGTTATGTTCAGGATAGCTAACTGGGTCTGAACCATTTTGAGAATTTTTCTTTAAGTTGTAATCACACTGCTTTGATGAATTTTTGTTAGCTAAGCATAGATTATATCTTCTGTTGAACTTTACTAAATAAAAAATAGACCTTGAAATTTTACCTCTTGGTGTCTGGTTTACCTCAGCGTAGAGGTAGAGCCAATGCTGACAAACATTGGACGCTGCTGTAGTCTGTTTATATTCCCTTTTTCTGCTATTTTTTATTTTTATAATTCATATGTTCTGTAACTCTTCTGGTTTCACTATATTATGTGCAGGTTCATATTGTAGAAGGTAAGGCTAACATAATGCATACTATGAAGAGTGGCTGGGTAGGGCAAACATTTGCACTTGCCAAGCATAATGAGGCCAAAGGGAAGAAGACTCGAATTCGGCGTTCAAAGGAAGAAAGAAAGGATATGGTTGAATCTTTCATAAAGAAGTAAGTGCTCACACAGTAGTTTCTCCTCACACAATTTTTTCTGTGGTAAAATGTGATATAAAATATTATTTAGATACTAAATTTCATGATGAGCTTCTTAAATGCTCTCTTTCATGCCCTTTCTCCTTCAAATTAGGTTTGCTTATTTTTGTTTTGTACTATTCTTCATGTTTTCATTTTTCCTGAATCTTACACCATTCATGATATTTCCTTGCAGTTTGTTATCAACTCATTCTATTTTTTTTGTGGAAGTCTGTCGATGTCTATTTTCTTTTTCCTACTGCAACTAATATCACCACTTATAGCAGCCTAAACAATTACCTTTCTGTGCCTACAATTAGCCAAACGTATTCAGCATTTGTTGTAGCTAACTAGTTGCATACTTGCATGTATTTGGATATTATTCAACTTCTAATCCTCTCTATCTTTTTTGAGGATCTGATTGGAAGGTAGAATTCTTTAGATGCTAAAATTGTTATTTTTCAGTTTCTTCCTTTTAAATTAAAGTCTGTTTTGCTTGAGAATAATGAATTTATCATCTGTATTTACACCTTGGCTGGATACTTAACTTTAGGTATCAGAAGTTAAACAATGGAAATTTTCCATCACTTAATCTAACACACAAGGAAGTTGGTGGCTCTTTCTACACCGTACGGGAGATTGTACGGGACATAATTCAAGAAAACAGAGTGTTGGGTCCTGCTATGTTCCCTCCAGAGGAGCAGAGCTCTTATCAATCCTTGGAGCAAGATCCCTTGGGTTCAATTGCTATAGATCCTCAAACTTCAGATGAGAAACATCTTGAGCATAATACCATTCAAGATGCAATTCAAGAAACTCTTCTTGTTTCCAATGTGCATTGTACTAGAACTGAGCACCAGATGGTTGATAATGTCCTTTTCATCAATGGTAGCCAGGTAGATATACAAACCAATGGATCCACTGAAGTGTCTGCTCCAGAGTTGCAGATAAGTGAGCTACCAGCATTAGAACAGATTATAGAACAAGAGTTGACAAAAACTGTTGCTAAAGTAACTCCTGCAACAACAGCAGCCCAACAGATTATAGAACAAGAGTTGACAACACCTATTGCTGAAGTAACTCCTGCAATAGCAGATGTGATAGTAGAGACATTCCCATTAAGGCCTGTTACTAGGACTAGCAACAGAGTAGGAGATGACTCTGAAGAATACATGGAGTTGAATAACACTGCAGGGCAGGAAATGCAAATGTTGGAGTTGGAACAAGGAAAAGAAAGGTCTAAATTAAATGGCCTTGAGTCCATGGAGAATTCTAATTCAATTGAAGAGAAATTTGAGGATGTTAGTGGAACTGGAAACATAATGGTAAGTAGAAACTCTGGCTTTGGAGATGAGAAAGAAGAGAAAAATCTAGGAGATACATTCGTTGAAATTTCAAGACAAACTTCTCATGAAGAACATGTCGGCCATGCAACCAAAGGATGCACAGAGCCTCAAGACAGGACACCTTGTCAAACTGTTATAACTGCTACAACCATTGAACAAAGCCAGATTGTTGCTGGAAGTGAGGTAAATTTATCTCTTTTAAATCTGTTTTCCTAAAATGTGTCATTTATTTGTGCTTTACACACAGGTTTACTCAAAACTTTTTCTTGTTGCACTAAAGAGGGAGAAGGTGAGGGGTCGGGGAGTTTCTATGCTTGTTTTAGGTATGGTGTTTTGCATACAAAATGAAGGAATAAAAGCTGTTGGTTATCAAATGAAATACTGACAGTGTTGTTTGCGCACTTCGTTATCTGATCCGTTATTAGATTTGAGGATTAAGTTTTCTTGATTATTTTCTTGGTGCATCTATATTGAGTATGACATATGATAAGTTTTATGGTGAATTTTGCATGTTTAAACTTCCAGAAGACTATTATATGTAGAACTTTCACCATTTATTGGTTGTGGAGGTACTGGATTAGTCATAGATAATACAAATGCGAGATATGGGAGATAAAAGCAGGCATTTCCAATGAGGATATGTAAGTCCCTACCTGTGTGCCAATAACAGAAAACTGAAGCTTTCAGAATTTTTTGCTCCATTACTCTTATGCTCATCTTCTTCTGCATTACTTTATTATGCATCAGGTTATTGTTTAGAGTTTATGGTTATTGTTTAGAGTTCATGCTGTCTGGCATCTCTGCAATGTTAGTGGCTGCTGTCTAGAATTGCAGCATCTTCTTATTTTGATATCAACTTCTCTTCCTTTCTACTAAAATATAGTTAATGAAGCATGAATACCTTTTTATATTTTGTCAAATGGAAATGGCATGTTACATATATGTGTATGGGAATGAAACCATTTTAAATAATATAAGCTAGGATACTTTTAAAGAAATATCAACAGCTACTTCTGCAATACAATTATATTTCCTGTAATTTTTGTTTCATTTGAAACATATCATAACCAAATGAAATTAGGATCTCTGTTGCATACTCAAAGCATATCATAGACTGTGGAAGCAAGTATATATTTAATTCTATCCCAACAAAATAAATAATCTTTCTCTTCTATTGAGAAATACCTTAATGAAAAATTTGAAGCAGTTCTGTGTTCTTGAAGGTAAGAGGGGATTTAAGAAGGACTCTACATATCCCACTTGATCAACACTGCATAGCTGTAATTTGATTCATTTTTAGTGGTATAAATTTGAATATATCCCTGTTTTTGACTGAGTTTATCTATGATGTGCTCCAATTATGTGTCATAGATCATCCTATTCTACATATGGTGTATCATATGTGGGGTATAAGGGTAGAGAAAGTGAAGCCAGCACTATATAGGCATGATGGAAAGCATGTGTTTGAGTCATCAACTAAAGCAGAGAAAGTGAAGACAGTATTAATCTATCAATGATGTAGTTTATAATGTTTATTTTGAAGTATCCTAGTAGTATCATATGCTGTATTTTTCAAAATTTGTTCCATCCACGTAATTGTGGGTTTTTCGTACTTGTATCATAAAATACCATCCAGGCTTTAGAGGATAGGGTATGGTAATGTTAAATATTGAAGGCTGGTTTTATGGGACAGAATAGAGTTTTATACTGAGAAGGAAAGATAGTCAAAATGAATGGATAGACAGGAATTTTATCTGCCCTGGTGTTAATCCTATGAATTGATGTTCTAGGGTTTCTAATTCTTAATAATTCATTACATGCTGTTAAATAGTATTAAATGTAATTGAATAGTGTTAATTGTATATGCTATGATTAGCTAGTGGTTAGAATAATTAGCAGATGTTTAAGTATAAATATTGTAATTGTATTTGTTAACGTTAAAAGGTATTGATTGTATTTTTACTATATAAAAGACCAAGGTTGAGATGATTTTCTCATGCTATTCCCAACAATCTTAAGTTAGTATCAGAGCCCTTACATTGAGGGAGTCTGCTTTTGTTTCAATTTTCTACTATTGAGCTTCAAGTTCTTTTTTTATTTTTTTCCCCTGTTGCTTCTATACCCAAGCTCTACCTAGAAATAGAAACACTAACCCAAACCAAACTCAAAACACCTCTATTAAATTGTTTTAGGCTTTCAAATTGTTACTATATCCCTATCAAATTCAAACCCAAACATTCCCAGGCTTTTGAAGCAAAACTATCTTCCTATAAATACCATTTTTTGATCAGAACATTCAAACTTAACTACTACGCCCAAGTTGGTTGCTTTGATTCATAGAGCAAAATTGTGATTTCTCGAAATCATTGTCACCAATGAATTTTTGGCCACCCTTGCTGGCACATGTCATCAACGCTCCACTTCCCAAAGCACATGGTGTCCATGTGCCATGTCCTAGGCACGCTTGCACTACATGCGCCACCACAAGTTGACCATAGCTTCCCGTTGACTCCATTTGTGACCTCAGTTTATCAATCCAAGCACCATATCTCCTTCCTTTTTTTTTTGTCAATTTGCAACCTTTAAAAAAAAAACAATTACAGAATAGAACCATTTCTCTACCTTAGTGAAAGATAATCAACACTCTCTCTCTCTCTAACCTTCTTTGTCATGCTCAACTAGTGGCTTCCTTTTCTTCTTTTTTTTTTTTTACCATTCATCATGTCTATTTCTAAACTCAACAATTTTGGCAATATTTTTTCTTATGCAATTTCTAATACTCTTACAATTACTTATGCAAAATTCAATGGCTCTAGTTATTCCTCATGAAGTGCTTCCATTTTATTATGGTTCAAGAGTCAAGATCATTATGAATACTTGATTATAAAGATTGAAGATGTTGTTGTTGATAAATAGAGTAAGTGAAGCAAGATTGATATACAATTATGTGCAATATTGTGGCAGTCCATTGATCCTAGGTTGTTGGTTATTTTTCAACCTTGTGACACATGCTACACCTTCTAGGAGGAAGCCAATAATTTATATTCTAATGATATTCAACAATTGTATGAAGTTATGAATAGGTTGAAGAATTTGAAACAAGAATTAGATTTGTTTTCTTATGTCATCATTGCTAAAACAAGAATAACCCAATGTAAGAATCTTTTACCCATTATTGCTGACATTAAAGAGCAAGGAAAACAACAAGATAAGTTTGTTATGATCTTTATCCTTGTTGGTTTAAATGTTAATCTTAACACCTTCAACCACTCTTATTAATATTGAAACTTTACTTTGGTGACACGTAATAATGATTATGGAGGGGGGTGGTGGTGGTTCTAGCAATCAACCTCAATGTACTTATTATCATAAGTCAGGACATACTTGAAATAGATACTTTGCTTTACATGGCAACTTATTCAATCTACCAATGTTGTTCAATCTGGTTTTATTGATGTGGTTCAATCTGGTTCTAAATCAACTGATGAATCTTCTCTTTTTTTTTGTTCCAGAATATGAAGAATTCTTGAAAGGATAACTTCTTAAATACAAGCATCTAAATAGGAACAAACACATTTTGCATCTATTGGATACAGATAATTCTATTACTTGCTTATCTCATTCTGCAATTTGTGATCGTTGGATTTTTGACTGATGGTTATCGGATTTCAGGGATAGGTCAAACTTAAGGTGGTGAGTTTCCTAGGGTAGGCAGTGACAATCCCCAAGAGATGTAACCCACTTTTGATACCATATAATGTAATGGAAAAAGAAATAGAGACAACTTATTTGAATTCTGATATATTTTTATCAAAATATTTATACATATATATATATATACACATACACACACACACACACACAACTGATGTACCTGAAAATAGAAAATAAATATTCCTACATTGATGGCCTAATGTAATCAAGCTAATAATATCCCTATAATTATGTATAGAGATTATAAGGATTTTCACAAATTTTTCCTTAACAACCTAAGTGCTTTTGATCATATATTTGATAATCAATTTCTTTTTACTCATCATTATTGCACTCTTAAATCCCTTCCTTTAATTACAATAGTTGACCAAGCTAAACCTTTCTCTTTACTAAATTTATAATTTGTTCCTTACATGCTTAGTTCTTTTTTCAACTTAATTTCTATTAGTCAACTTATCCGAACTCTCAATTGTTTTGTAACATTTTTTTTTTATTCTTTTGTGATACAAGATCGAGATACAGGGAGGATGATTGGTACTGGACGTGAGTCAAGAGGACTTTATTACATTCAATTGACATCTTCAGTTACTTGTGTTATTGCAGAGTCTCTAGAATTAGTCCACTATCATTTGGGTGATCCAAGTCTTTTAAAATTATAAAAAATGATTTCAAGTTTTTCAAGATTGAAGTTCTTATATTGTGAGTCATGCCAACTTGGTAAACATATTCATAGTTTCTTCTCTAATAAAACAACTAGTCAAGCTAAATTTTTATTTTCTTTAATTCATTCTGATGTAGGGATCCTCATTGTGTTAATACCATTTTAGGTTTTCGGTATTTTGTAACTTCCATTGATGACTATTCTCGATGTACTTGGTTACATTTGATGAAGGATTATTTTGAATTATTTTAAATTTTAAATTCTTTATTTTTGAGATTCATACTCAATTTAGATTAACTATATGAGCACTTTGTAGTGATAATGCTCGTGAGTTTTTTTTTTTTTTCATTTTTTATTTCTTTCATGTCATCATAAGGCATTATCCATCAATGAACATGTCCTCATGTTTCATAAGAAAATGAAGTTGCTAAAAGAAAAAACCGTTATTTAGTTGAAATTATATGAACTTTGTTATTACATGCTGATGTTCCTTTTCATTGTTGGAGTGATTCTATCTTAACAACTTGTTATTTAATTAATCATATGCCTTCATGTATATTTCAAAATATAATTTTTTATTTTTTGGTGTACCAAATTGAATCTCTATATAAACTTTCTCCTCACATTTTTAGGTCTACTTGTTTTGTTTGTGATCTCATTCTAAGAAAAGATAAATTATTAGCTTGTTCAGTAAAATGTGTTTTTATTAGCTACTCAAGGCTACAATAAAAGTATAGGTGTTATTCTCTAAGTTTAAAAATGTACTTCATATCTGCTGATGTTATATTTTTTGAAACTTCCATTTCTTATTTTCTTCTAGAGAGTCTATTCCCATATTTGAGGTTTTACCACTATCAATCCTTGATTCAATTCCTTTAAGTCCATTACAAGATCGGCCTCTTATTGCTTATCAATAATGTGCTCATCTAGATGAGCCTAAAATAACTAATGATGATGATCCATCTGTTGATTCACTATCTGGTTCCGCAGAATCTCCTATCTCAGATGCACTAGACAATCTTTCTATTACCCTCTATAAAGGTATTCGTTCCATTCATAACCTTTATTTTATTTATAATTTTTTGAGTTATCATCATTTATTTGTACTCCATTCCGTTGTTGTTTCTGCCTTGTCCTCAATTTCTATTCTTAAAACTATATAGGAAGCTTTCTCTCACCTTGGTGGTGTGAAGCTATGCTTGATGATATGGTAGTATTGGAAACTAGTGGCATGCGGGATTTGATTCCTTTACCTTCTAACAAATTTACTATTGGATGTATCTAGGTATATACAATCAAAGTTGACCTTGATAGAAAAATAGACTAATTGAAAGGTAGACTAGTTGTCAAAGGCTACACTTAGATTTTTAGCCTAGATTATGGTGACACTTACTCTCCTGTTGCCAAAATTGCATCAATTTGTTTGTTTCTATCTTTTGTAGCTATTAAGCATTGATCTCTATATCAATTAGACATAAAAAATGTCGGAGCAACTTCCACGGTTTGCTGCTTAAGGTGAGATTGGTTTTGTTTGTTGATCGAAGAAATCTCTATATGGTCTTAAGCATTTCCCTCGAGCTTAGTTTGGGAAGTTTATTAAGGTTATTTAGGAAGCAAATTATTTTATCTTTTATCATCATTTATCTATTTCTCAGCGTATATATCTCATCATTTACGTTGACAATATAATTATTACGAGGAGTGATCAGGTTGGTATTGATTGACTCAAGCAGTGTATCTTTTGTCATTTCCAAACAAAAGACTTAGGAAAACTTCAGTATTTTCTTGGTATTAAAATAGTTCAATCGCTTTGGAACATTTTTATCTTTCAACACAGATATACTCTTGACATTTTAGATGAGATAGACTTGATAAATTCTAAACCTATAGATACTGCTATGGATCTAAATATTAAACTATTATCTGATCAAGATAAATCATTATCGGATCTAGGTAGATATCGCAAGTTTGTTGGAAAATTATCATAATCACTCGATCGGATATTTCATCTGTGATGAGTGTAGTGAGTTAGTTTTTTAATTCATCATGTGATATTCATTGAGATGCAATTGTTTGAATTCCTTGCTGTATAAAAGGAAATCCTGACAAAGGTTTTTTATATGAGAATAAAGGACACACTCACATTGTTGATTACTTAAATGCTGGTTAGATAGGTTTATATGAGAATAAAGGGCACACTCACATTGTTGATTACTTAAATGCTAGTTAGGTAGGTTCTCCAAATGATTGTTGCTCTACTTTAGGCTATTGTATTCTTTTGGCAGGAAATTTTATTTTTTGAAAAAGCAAGAAGCAAAGTGTAGTAGCAAGATCAGGTGCAAAAGTAGAGTATTAAATTATGACATTGGCTACTTGTGAACTCATAGTTAAAATAATTGTTATAGGAGCTAGAACTTTATATGCTTAGTCCTATGGAACTTATATGTGACAATTAGGTAGCCTTGTATATTACGTCTAATTCTGTCTTTTGTGAAAGAACCAAACATATTGAAATTGACTGTTACTTCATAAGAGAGGAAGACATTGTAACAGAATAAAGGGCACACTCACATTGTTGATTACTTAAATGCTAGTTAGGTAAGTTTTCTAGATGATTGTTGCTCTACTTTAGGCTATTATATTCTTTTTGGAGGAAATCTTATTTCTTGAAAAAGTAAAAAGCAAAATGTAGTAGCAAGATCAGGTGCAAAAGTAGAATATTAAGTTATGGCATTGGTTACTTGTGAATTTATGGTTAAAACAATTGTTATAGGAGCTAGAACTTTATGCGCTTGGTCATATGGGGCTTATATGTGACAATTAGGCAGCTTTGTATATTACGTCTAATTCTGTCTTTTATGAAAGAACCAAACATATTGAAATTAACTGTTGCTTCATAAGAGAGGAAGAAGTAAAAGAAATTACCACTGTGTTTGTGAATTCCATGACCAACTAGCTGATATGCTCACAAAGTCTTTACAAGGTCTAATAATAAGCTACATATGTGACATGTTTAGTGTATAAAACAGTATTAAATGTAATTGAATAATGTTAATTATATATATTATAATTAGTTTGTGATTAGAATAATTAGCAGATGTCTTGGCATAATTATTGGGATTGTATTTGTTAGAATTAAAAGGTATTGATTGTATTTCTACTATATAAAGGACTAAGGTTGGGATGATTTTCTCAAGCCATTCCTAACAAGCATAAGCAATGCAATGTGTACAAGAATGGATTGATAGACATGCAAAAGGATTGGAGACATTTACCAAATGGTTTTGTTTTGATGCTTGGTTTTATTTGGTAGGATATGATCCTCCCTCTTGCTCTTATCCTTGGTTTTTCTCTAGGATAAAATTTCTTCTTCCATGAAAAGTTAGTTATTCAACATACAAGTATATATTAGATATGTGGGGGTTCCTAATTTCTACATTAATATGTGGATATTAGTTATCTCCACTCTTTCATTTAGACAAAGAACACCAAGCCACTAGTTTAATGATAATAAAGTAATAAAGAATATTGTAGTCAATTTATTGCTATCATGACTACTTTAATTAATGAGTGTATTTATTATGGAAATAAGAGAAAATGAGTAAAATTGATTTAAATATTTCAAATTAATATTTTTCTTTTTAAATTACTTAAATACTTTCTATTATTTTGTTATCATTAAATTAATAACATAATTTTTTTTTTGGTCCAAATGAAAAAATAGGAGTTGCTAACCTCTACATTTGGATGTAGAAGTTAGCAATCCCTCTACATACATATATATATATATGTATGTATATATATATTGTTAACAAGTTATCCTATGTTTTTACTGAGTTCTAGCAATTTGATAAAAACCAATGTAAGAATGTCCAAAATGAAGGTTATCATCTGAAGTTTCCAAAAGTAAAGAATACGTTATAATTATATGAGCTAGTTACCGTCCTGTGGATGTGATGTCATTTGTAGAATACTTCACAGAGCTTTATGGCTCCTGAAATTATTCCAACAAGCTATTTATAAACTCAGCGGTTGACATAGCCTATGTTGTAAATGTCTGGAGTGTACCATTTAATTCATAACTCCAAGGATTAAAAGGAAATAGAATTGTTTGCCACCACCTTTGCTTTGATATAACAGTGAACTGACACAGCTTATGCAGCAATTCAAGTAGATCTTAAACCATATTTTAGGTTGTGCTTGTCAGGAAAGTTCATTGCATGACATCTCATTTTAACAATCTCTCATTTGTCCTGTACCCTGTCAACTGGTCCATATTGCACTGCCCCAACATTACAGGCACCAAGCAGGCCCTTAGTGTTCTTCTGCCATTCCCTTTTCACTATTGCATCAATGAGTTTGCATCTTCTCAAGAATGCCAAGTCTCATGGATCTAATATCTAGTGTGCAGTTTATAAAACAACATTATAGCAGTTAAATGTAATTTTACAGAGAGCAAGTGTCCAAAGTGGCTTCAATGCCAAGAATCTCATGAACAATCATGCTGAGGAGTCAGAAACTACAGAGAAAGGTCTGGAGAATGTCCAGAAATATAGCAGTAATGGTCAACTTGGGGGTGTTTCCCAGAGAAGAAACAACCCTACTTTGGAAAGAATCAACTTGTAAGTATATCTAATGATTTGATCTCATAGTGTCAGTCTGACTCATCGTGTAAGTTGTTGGTGTCTTTTCTTTTGCAACATCGGATTTATCTCTTGTATGGCTTACTTCGCAGAGAATCATGGGATGGGGCACCTAAAAACTCTGTAAAACAGGCAGGCAACCCATTTGTTGCCATTTTCAAAGCTTTTGTAGATGCCCTTGTGAAATTTTGGTCTGAGTGAGGAATTTTAGAAATTTTCTATCACTTCAGATCTGTTCGATTGTGGAGTTGAAGCTGATGCTTAGGGGCTAAATGATCTGTTTTATTAAATAATCTTGTTTGTTTGTTTGTTTTAGTTGCTATAGAAGGAAGAAAAAAAAGATACTGCTTCTGTTTTGACTTCACTTTGCATCGATGTTAAATAGTTATCTGGTCTTTTTGATGGATCAGAATGCCTTGAATGATCCATATAGCCAATTCCATACAATGGGATAAGGATTTTCTTTTTCCTTTTTTTTTTAAATCTTTTGCAATTTTTAAAGTTAAAGTTGCAATTTTTACATAACAAAGGAAATGTTTTTGAAAAAAATAATGCAACTTTATAATGGAGTTATAACTTTTTGTTTATGGAATTACAATATTTTATATAAAAACTATTATTTTTATGTTAGATTTTCATAAAAATTCATAAGATTTTTAAATATAAATCCAAGCATTCTTTCTAATTATTTTTCAATGAACTATATTTCAAATTGGCATAAGTTATGATGTAAAATTAACCACTGACATGGAAAGTTTAAGCTGAACTTGAATCAATGTCAGCAGAATATCAATTAAATTTGAAGTGCAGGCTGCAGCCATGTAATGTAAGAGTTGGCCCGTGTGCTGCTATATGTTTCATTATATACATATGTTGATGTTATTTTAAAATAAAAGGTTTTTTAATCCGATTATTTTAATTATATTGATGATCAACTCACCTGTAGTTGCTCATTTTGTGTAAATTGTACACTAATAATATCAATTTTCAATTAAAAAGTTAACCCTGTTATAGATTTTAAAGTAATTGAATTTATTGTAATAATGTGATAATTTTCAAAACTGGGTATTTTTCTCTTTATGTAAAATTTACCTCAAAATATCTATTGACACTCATCTGTCTCTGCAAATTCACATTTTGTGATAGTTTTCCACAATCGCTCTCGATTGACTTACTTCTTTACGTAAGATATAATATAAATTATTAAATTCATTCTTAAAAAATGCAAGTTATATTAGGATTTTTTAAAAGTGTATTTTATATCAATTAATTACAATTTTGAGAAAATTTGACATAATACCTATTTTTTAGGAACGTATTTAATATAAAAACTAGTAGCTTGTGTACTTATATGAAGTAAAATAGACTTTTAAGAGAAATTTGATATAATCTATATAATTGATGATTTATTCTAAAATATATTACCTTTGATTGTTTATTTACACTCGTAATAAATATTTGCTTTTATTATTTTTGCTATTTAGATTGTGTATTTGATCTCTTTAACTTTTTAAAATTATTTATTTAGAGATAGAAAATAAAATATTTTTCGGGGTAATGAGAAAATAAATTATATTTTAATATTGATAGAATTAAAAAAAAACTGCATTATTGGGATTTGACTATTTATATAAACAATTTCAATTTCAGTTATTAATTAATAAATGAATATTCTATGTTGATGATTTGAACTGAAATTCTATTAAAGTGTGTCCTATGCTTTAGTATTTGTTGGTGAAGCAACTAATAACGTCTTGTTTGAAATCAAAAAATTAAAATTTAATTTATTTCAAATTAACTTTACATATAAATTTATTTATAAATTCAATTTAAAATGAATTCCATTCTAAATTTTTTCTCATTTTAAACGGGAGATAAACCGATTTTTATATTTTATAGGGGAATTTATTCTCAGTTATCTTGGTTTTGTTTTTGTTTGTTGATTGTTCCTAAAATTAATTTTTATTTTTATATTTTTAAAATCAAAAGTTCTGCTTGTAATGTTTTTAAAAATTATAACTCTAAATATTTAACTTAAAAATAGAAAATAAAAATAAATTTTCAATTTAATCTTTTAATTTTTGTGCCAATTTTATAGTTAAATAAAGTATTTTTTACTTATGCCTCCAAGCACTCTTTATTCTTTATTTTTCTTAAATTTGAATTTTTTTGAAAATAAAACAAAATAGTTCTTTTAACAACTTATGAAAAAAATTTGAAAATAAGAAAAATAAAAGCATATCCAAATATACTTTATATTTTTCTTTAATTTTTTTAATTTCTCAAAAGGAAAAAATATCAGAAAATACTAGTAAATTATCCAAATATTATCATAAAAAATTTGTAAATAATACTCCTTGCATGCAATTCCAACTTCCAAATAGGGGCGGAGAAATGATTCGTGGATGGTGGACAATGTCGGTATGGAACGGGTACGGAGAAAGGAGGGCATAAAAATAAGGGCGCAGACCTGTTGTTATATATATTAATTTTAATTATAATTAAAATAATATAATATATTAAAAGTTCAATAATTTAGTCAAATATAATTTGTAGATTACAAGTTATAAGGATCAATGTACGGACAATTATTTTTATATAAAAAATACATATTTTTTTAATTATAATAAAATAACTCAATATCTTGAAAGATCTAATAACCTCAATACAATATATTAACTGTAAATTATGAAAACAAGTCCGCAGACTTATATGGCAGGAAACGAAACGGGACTTGCCTATTATTTTTAACCGATTAAAAATACGAATTTATGCAAGGAAGCTCGCATGGGCCTAACAGGTGAGGCCCACCTGTTTTGCTTCCCTACTTCCAAGAGCTCCAATTAAAGTCGGTCACCATTCTGGCATTCCTGAAATCCAAAGCATGTCCGATTACTTGCCCCAAGAAATTTTGGTTGAAATCCTTCACAGTCTGCCTCCCAAATCCATTGTAAAATGCACAGCCGTCTGCAAATCGTGGAGGTCGCTAATCACCAATCCTTATTTCATCACCGATCATCTTCACAGAGCCCAGAAGGACAACAATCAGTTTCTCCTTCTCCAACTCTGTGACGAAAGGGTTCATCCAAACGCATGGCGGGCACCATTGGCTTTCTCCTTGCGCTACGATAATGAGATGCTTGATGAGTTTTCAACATTGGATTTGCCCCGAAGCATCGAGCATGAGTTTTATGTGGTGGGTATGTGCAACGGGTTGGTATGCATTACTATCGGTATAGAATGTTATACTTTGGTTCTTTGCAACCCGTGTATTCGACGATATGTCAGCCTTCCGAAACCCAGTGATTATCGCGCTTTGTACAAAGCCTGTATTGGGTTTGGCTTTGATTCCAGGACCAATGACTATAAGGTTGTTAGAATTGTGAGTATGATGGATGACGACAGATATGGGCTTTGTCCACCTAATGTTGATCTTTATTCTCTTGCCAGTGGATTGTGGAAAAGCATTACTGCAGCGGTTCCTACATGTACTATATGCTTTACTGGTGGAGATGCTCCTCATGCTTTTATGCATGGCATTGTACATTGGGGTGCAAGACGTAAAGTGAACGATGATTGGTACAATTTCATTTTGTCATTTGACCTGGGAAATGAGACATTTGATGAGGTAATGCTACCTAAGTGTTTGGCTTTTGCCTCCTCAGATAATGTTACTATTATAGGTGGTGGGAAGTGTCTTACTGTATATCATGAAGTTAGGTCGCCATGTTCTAGTAACATCTGGGTGATGAAGGAATACGGTCTTGTGGAATCGTGGAATAAGGTGTGTACTTTTAGTTTAATGGGATTTGATCTGGAGGTACCAATATGGGGTAAGATATTGCCAAATATGACGGGCACACCAACAGCAATATACTGTAGGAAGAGTGGGGAGATATTGCTACTTATGGAAGAATTAGCAACTGGATGTCTATATTCAGTAGATATTGACGCAAAGAAAATTAGGGACCTTAGAATTGGAGGAGACGGATACACATGGTATCTTTATTCTGGTTATTATTCAGAAAGCTTAGTTTTACTCGACAAAGCCAGGGGTCTGGTGTCTTACTGAATATAGGTAAATGCGATCTTGTGACAGAGTGCAATTTTCTGGAAATTCTAGACTTGTTACCTCTTTCCATCTAATTCACTCCAACTGATTGCATTCTGAGTAGGTGGCATACTGCTTTCTGGTTTTCTTATGTGATATAATTAAATGATTGGTTTATACCGTTAGAAGTGTAGAGGAGTATGCCAGTTCTTTGTTTCACGGTTTGTTTTATGTTGGGTCTTATCATTTTTATCTGAAAATGAATTTAAATTGTTTTGCTGAAGGAGATTGTATTTCTCCTAACTGGAATTTCTATACAAAGATTATCATTGTGGTTTGGTATGCTCAATTTTTTCTACTGTAGGCTAACTTGAGGCATGAACTATGAATTGGTTGTTGCTGTGTGTAATTGTTTTATAGCATTCCTTTAATCTGCTAATTCTTTGTAACCATTAAAAATATCCAATTTTAGTAGTTTTGTTTTTCAAACTTAAAAAGAAAATATCTTCAATACAGCTCAATAACATGGCACATGTAGTCTTGACTGGTAGAAAATGCCATTAGATGCAAGTAATGAAAGACAAAATAAATATTTTGTCTTGCATGAATCTCTTCTAGGTTTCTTGTGAATGTGCCACTCAATTGCCTTCTTTTAGGTTTGTGTTTTTGTCTCTAATTTTTTATTTTGCACTTGATTAGTTTGTCATCCATGTTAAGTTCTAACAAGATTCTCTTGCTGATTTTGGCATTTCTTTAGGAGTATGGGATTGATGCCTGCTCATTTTTACTTTTCTAAGTACATATTTGTAACTACATTTTATAAAATTTTGCACTTGATAGCTGACTTATAACTGAGCGAATGTGCCTTTGGATATGAGAAATTGGTTTCCCGTTAGGCTATTAACTATTTTGTATCTCTCTTCTTTGTCTTTCCATCTTTCTTACTGGTGACTATTGTTTCATGTATCATTTACTTCCTTTAAAGTGATATATTCTTTAATATGTAATGTAAATATTGGCATCCAATGGGTTTATTGATCTAGAGCTATGAAACATGGGTACTTAAAAATTCTTGAGAAAATAATTTAGGATTAGGAAGGGGGAAAAAAGGTAGAAGTTAAGAGAGAGTTGGATAGAACTTTGATATATTATTAAAAATAAATAAGATGGCTGAAATTACAAATAAGATGTAACTCTAATACACTTTATATAACCTATTAAGAAACAGAAATGCACAAGGACTCTAAGCTCATGACCAAGGTTGTTAAAATCGTAGATCTTACCTAGGATTGGACGAGGGAGGTGAGATCGTAATTCGTGAGATCGTAAATAGGATCGTAAGATTTTACCTATAATGCAAAAATATATACATTTGCCTCTAAAAATATTAAATATGAAAAAAATAATTCCAAACATTCATAATACAAATAAAATTAAGGTCTTATGCAAGTCTTAACATTAAAACTAGTAAGCAAAAGTTCTCTAACATGTTTAAAATCACAAATATGTCAATATTCAAGCATAACAACCATAAACAAAAATTAATACAATTAGATATATTATATAAAGTAAAAAAAAATTCATCAATCAATCAAGAAAAATTAAATTTTTTAATCAACATCAAAAATTAAAATTAATAAAATAGATATTAATCATTTAATTAACATAAAAAATATGAAAAATTCATTTAATCAACATAATTAGATAACATATATAATATAATTAAATACAATTAGATAATAAAATTAATATTATATAATTATATAAATATAAAAAATTAAAGAGTAAAGATAATAATAAAGTAACAAACAGATATAAATACATATATAATATAAAATCTAAAAAGTTATAAATATCTATATAAAATCTGAAATAGATATAAATTATTAAATATATATATATAAAATTTAAAAGCCTAAAACAGAACAAATAATAGAATGTTCTTCTGCTTCGTGTTTTACCCCCCTCTATTCTGCATCTCCTCTGCTCTGTCTCTACGTGTATGCTCTGGCTCTACTTCTGTGTCTGGGTCATCATCGTCTTCTCCAGCAACCTTCAACAATGCGTTCTGTAGCAGCCTCTTGCGCGATGTGTTTATATTTTCTTTCAGCCTTAAAAAACCCTTACAACGCGTCGTTGTTCTGGTGAATTTTAGAAGTAGTTTCAGCTTCATTTGGGATCGTTACGCACGAATGATTTCAGCGATTTTACGCTGAAAATCGCGATCCCAGTACGATCCTAGCAGCTACGAGTTTTCCTTGTAATCGAACTCGTATTGCAGTGGATGAATCGTATAATCGTACGATTCTGCGATTGAACTCGCGATTTTGACAACCATGCTCATGACATAACCTAAGCTTGCGCCAAAACCTAGTTGCTAAATATTACTTTCGAATAGTCACCCTCAAGCTGAAGCTTAAACTTATTGCGTAAATTTGGACCTTCATAAAATGAAAACATAACTATAAATAAAACTTGACAAACTTCAAATTCTACAAATTGCTTGTAACAGGCAACAATTGGTGAACAACTCCCCTTGACTGCAAATATTGACAAACTCTAAAAATAACACCAAAACCTTGGCAGGTACAACTCTTAAATACTTCAACCAACTACTTCTAGTTGCTCCTTCAATCTTCTACCAATTGTTCTCAGCACAAATGACACAGCTTTTCTATTGCGTCAACTTTTCTTAGCTGGTCTTCAACACTACCCATGGTTGGAATTACACTAAACAGTCACCAACCCCCTGGTTGGGATCACACCAAAAACAGAATACAAACCACGAACACAATTACATATCAAATTGATTTCAACTTGTTCTCTTTGCAAGCAAACACTAGCACACTGCCTTGGTACTCAAAATGCACCAAAACAGAATTTAGCCAAAATAGAAATAGCACACAAAATGGAAACAGCCAGCGATATCATTGTTTTAATAGAACAATCAAAGCAGCCAACTTAACTACCATGCTCAAAATTACTTCATCCAACCTTCACCTGACTTTACAAACTATAAACAGCAGCAAACAGTAACTATATCAAAAGCCAGTCAAACCTAGGGCACTCATTGGTTTTCTTATTCCAAGCAGCAATAAATCCTGGCCAAAGCAGTCAAAATTAGAACAGGGCAGACCATGAAAATTGTCCACATCGACAAACAACTATAACCCAACCTTTATGAAGACTAAAAAAGCTTAGGAATCAGTCGAAACAATCCCAGTTTAGATTTCATAAAATTAAACCAAACAGAAGAAAATAGATCTGTTTTGAACCTACGCCGTAGTTCTGCTCACTACTAACACCCTGAACATTGCCCAAAAGGTCAATAGGGTTCTGTCACCTTCAAATTGCAGATTGGAGCAGATGAAAACACCCAAAAAACCCTCTACTTGCAAAGAAAATGGATCACTGAAAACTAAACTGGTAGATCCAATTCTGATTCATGCCATTGCCAGAGAGAAACCTTGCTGGGTTGTGGATAACCCACTGTTTCCATTTTTCCATTTTTTCCCCCCCCCTTTAAAGGAGGCTAGGGTTTTCACTCAATTAAAACTGATAGAAATTGATGAAAAAGAACAAGATATTGTAACTATTCTATTGGCAACCAAACTGAGGTTGCCGGAAGTGTGATACGCTAACAGGCCTCAAGGTAAATGATATCATTCTAATTCTATGTTGAAAAATATTTAGGGTTTTAGGAAGGGGGAAAGTAAGGAAAAGTTAGAGAGTTGGAGAGAACTTTATATTATTGAAAAAAATAAGATAGTTAAAATTACCCATAAGACATAACCTTAATGCTATACTTATACAGAGTTACTAAGAATCACAAGTACGCAAGGATTGTAATCCCATAACATAACCTTAATCTATACCATAACCTAATTACTAAATATTCCTTTCTAACGAAAATCTTGGGTTTATCTGTACTGGGATACATATTGGGTCCTGTTACCACTGGATTCATGGGTATGTACCAGTATTTATTTATTTAAAGTTGGAGAGAACTTTATATTATTGAAAAAAATAAGATAGTTAAAATTACCCATAAGACATAACCTTAATGCTATACTTATACAGAGTTACTAAGAATCACAAGTACGCAAGGATTGTAATCCCATAACATAACCTTAATCTATACCATAACCTAATTACTAAATATTCCTTTCTAACGAAAATCTTGGGTTTATCTGTACTGGGATACATATTGGGTCCTGTTACCACTGGATTCATGGGTATGTACCTGTATTTATTTATTTAAAAATGTAAAAATTGAAGTCTGGGTATTGAATGGGACGTACTGTGTTCATATTTCTTTAATGAATGGAAGTTGGACCGGGGGGGGGGGGGACTCCTTTTTTAATAATGATCATGAGGTAAATCATCAAACTAATACTCTTAGGATTTAAAGATATTATTTGCTTAGCTTTTAACTTTTTTATTTTGTAGTATTTTTAAGAATTTAACAACTTCTATGTTAGTTTGATGATGGTTCATAACATGTTCTATAAAGTTATTGTTTCTTCATAATGTTAATTTTAATTACACATATAAGCAACATATTTTTAATTTTTATATTTTACATTTTGCTATGCCATTAACCTAAATTTTCTGTACCAATGTATGAATATCATATTGGGTATGATAATTGTACTGTGACCTGTACCACATAGATCTAGATCTACTAGAAAGATTTCCCATTTTTGTCAATCTACACGACACATGAAAGGAGTTTTGATGGTAGCTTCTGTGTAATGAGTTTGGTTCATTAGCTATAAAAATAAGAGGAGCTTATGTGGTATTAAAAGCCCTTATCTTTTGTTGTTACCCATAATTTATCATTCTGTTCATTGTAACTGGTTCAGCAATATTCTGGTGACTTTGACTTTTGACTTTGACTTTTATTGTTCTAAGTAACCGATTGTCAAACTTCATGCTTCTGAGCTAGATATGATTGTCCATAAAACTCGTATTTTTAGGTTAGATAATTTGCTATCTTATTATGTTTATCATGTAATTTCGATTAATGAAGAGTAATAAGTTCGGAAGTTGGTATCTTGAAATGATGACACCTTATTTGGAGTTATATTCTCAGGACAATGTACAATGTGGACCACTATTAAAAATGTATGTTAATATTTAAGGAGAGGATGTAAGTGCAGAGACATGTAGAAAAGCACTGGACAGTCTTAATGGGGATATGGTAAGCCACTTTGAGCAAGCTCATAGGCTAGAAAGGAAGGATGCAATTGCCAAGGGTCAAAGAGGGCCTGTAGATGGGTATGAGGTTAATCTTGAGCCTAAGAGCTGATGCCTATAGGAAGGGGTCTGCAAATTGAATTAGAGGTTGAAATGTTAAGTACTAAAGTTAAGTGTTTGCCAAGAAAGTCGAGATCGACATTGTGGATTTATATAAGCGCTTGGTTATTGAAGTGTTGAGGTTCTGATGGTAAATTTTACAGGATGCATTAACATAGAATCTGTGGATGCTGGATGATGTCTATTGTTGCATTAATAGTGCCAAGTCATCGGACTTGTACCTGGCTGTTTTCTTTTGGTAGCATAAAAATTGCTTAGCCTACATCCAATTTGGATGTAAGTTTCCCACACTCTCTTGCAGAGGAGGTGAGACCCAGAGTGGGGCCCAACTTGTTCTGTGAGAAGGCGTAGGTGAGGGAGAATTGTGGTAGAATATATGACAGCGTATGTTTAACAAAGTCATTTAATAAAAGGGAAAATATTTTGGGTTATTTCCTCCAGTTTAAAACGTAAGTAAGATTGTGATGTATGTTGCTGTAACTGGAGGGTTATGAGTTTAAGTCTATTGTATTTGTTATTACACTGGAATTACATACAGATTCTGCTTTCCGTGAGAATCTAAATCTTTCAAAAATTCTCTTCTCTTCATGAATCTAAGTGTCTGGACTTCTAATTTTGCAAATTTTTCCCTTACCTTTGTTATTATTACTTGCTTGCAGATCAAGTACAGAGATTAGAATTGGCAAAAACTGTGTAGAATTACTTCACTATTTAGCCTGTTTTCTGAACCATGAAAGCTTCTCCAATATCAAGATAAAGAAAAGGAATTCGTGCAATTGTGGTGTTGTAAGTCTGTAAATGCGTCCGTACTCCTGTATTTTTATAGTTCTAGGGTGACTTATAAAGTCAATGGCAGCCTTGTGATTATGTATTTGCTGAGAATTGTTTGTAAAAGAATGTATATTGCGATAATTATCAAATTGGCTTGCTCACGTTTCTGGAAAACTACAATATATATTTTGTTGGGCATGTTCAGAACTAGAAGCTGCATTGAGCTGTGGTAACCTCATTTATTACTAAGTGGGGGAGCTGATGGATGGTTTGGATTTGCCTCCTCTAAAGTTTGTTTAGAGGATAAAGTGGATGATCACATTAGTTAATTAGAAATCAAGGGTTCGTTTGGTGACAAAAATTTTGAGTTGATTTCATTTTATTTTAATAGAAATAATTTTAATTTATTTACAAATAAATATTAATTTTAATTCATTTGTAAATAAATTCTTTTACTTGGAACATATAAAAAATATATGAAATTCAATTAAAAATAGATTTTGATAGTATTTTAGTAAATAAAATATTAAAGAGAGTGAAATTTTTATATAATATGTGCTTTTGGCTAAATAAAATAAATGTTAGTAATTTTTTTATTAAATTTGATAATTTTTATAATGATATAAATATAATTAAAATGAGAATTGTAAATAAAATAAAATAAAATTATTTTTTATTTAAAGTTAAATTTCATTTTAAAAATAAATTTATTTGAATATGAAATAAAACTGTTTAATTATTTCAAATATGGGGTAAATTTTGTGTTTAACCTAATCTTGCTGGATTGGGTTCGAAGAATTGTGATATAGAGTATAATAACACTAAGGTTGGCATGGAAATCTTCCTACAAATTTTTGAATGTGCTAAAATTGCATTATATCTAATTAACCAACAAAAGAAGTTAGCTCAAAGAGCTATTGTGCAATTCTATATGTAGGCATGTCAACAAAAGCCACTATAAAAAGTCATTTTTTTATGATTTTTAACAACTTAATTTATGAATGCTTTCATACTTTAGGATCAAAATTCAAATCAAAGGAGGAAACATTCATATATCAGGAGGAACAAGAATTAAATGAAACTAAATATTAAAGAGCATAAAAAATAGAAAAAAAAATAAAAAAATTAGAAAAAACTATTGAACGACTTTTTTTGGTTGACAAACGTTAGATCAAGGGTTAAAAGTCCCTATTCTTGCTTAGGATGCCAAAACACCTTAGATTGGAAATTTTTGTTCCAAATTCTATAGCGAATTTCATTACCCAGCACTCCTAATAAACTTAAAAAAAAATTGAAAGCTAAAGGAAAAAGATAGTGAAAACAACCAACTCAAAGATTATTTAAATAGCCTAAGCCCCGACAATGATGCCAAAATTTTGAGACACATTGTAATACATCAAAATTAAATTGAAATCGCAAAATTATAGTAAGGTTGAAACAAGTCAATTTCACAAAAATTAGGCTTTAATTTACTTTCAACTTGGTTATGAAACAAAGAGGATTTTTTAATATAAGAAAGTAGAATACAAAATCATAACAAGAGAGAGAGAGAGAGAGAGAGAGAGAGAGAGAGAGAGAGAGAGAGAAACACAATTGATCCAAGCAAACTGAGAACTCTTTGATAGATTTATCATAAATCACAATATATTTGACAATTACAATTAAGTTTTTAACCTAGAATCATTTGGAACACCTATAATGATTCATGAATTCTATGCTAAATAACAATTTAAGATACCATCCATTTAAATTAGTAGAATTAAGCAACCATTATAATCTATAAAGCTAGATTTAAATTAATTTGAATATAAAATTTAACTAAATTGAAGGATTAAACTAAAAATGTTTGATTTAATCATTCAATCCTCTATTCTCACAAGAAAAATGATTATTAACAAGTCAAAATTCAATATAAAATTAGATCGATATCATAAATCATATAAATTAACACAAATTATACCAAATAAATATCAAATTCATGCAATTCTAGAAAATTATATAATAGAATTGAAGAAAGGAAAAAATCAATTAACAAAAGTAAATATTACAGTTCAAGATTTCATAATTCAAATTGAGATAAGTTTCAAATTCCTTAAATCAATCTAAAAATTAGCCTTCCATAAATGAAAAAGAAGAAATTTAGAGAAGAGAACAAAGTTGTCTAGAATTATATATTCTTACCTTTGAAGGTACAAACACTTAAATCTGATTTCGTGTAATATCCTAAGTTAAGAATTAAAATTCTATAAATTTTGGTAATTGTGGATAAGTATTTATTTATTTAATTAATATTTGGTTTCAAGTTTTATTTTTCATATTAAAGGTTTTGGAATATTGAAAAGAATATTTATGAAAATATTTGAGATTTATTAATTATTTATGTATTTATTTATTTATTTTTGCATATGGCTAGTATAAATTTAAGATTAGTAAATGATTTTTATAAGGAATTTTCTATAAGTTGAAAATATTTTAATAATTATGGTTAAAAATAATTATGAAATAAATATTTATATTTAATAAATTATTTTTTAGAATTGTTGAAATTAGAAATAAAATTATTTTTAAATGACCATTATTAATTTGTGATTTGTTTAAATATTTTATAAGGATTTCCTCATGAATTGAAAATAATTATAATTATAGGTATGAAGTCTTATAAAGTCAATTATTGGTATTTGATAAACTATTTTTGGAAGTTATAGTATTTTCTATATTGAGGGGAGATTAAAAATACTAATTGAATTGAGATTCTAAACGAAATTAGTTTTAGAAAAATGTAAGTATTAAGATTCTATTTGTCAAAGTAATATTAAAATACTTATGTTGAATTTTTAAAGTTACTTGGAGAAAAGTATAATAAAATATAATGATTTGATAGCCAAGAGTAATTTGAACCATTTAGAGGGATGGGATCAAATGAAGGTTAGGATTATATTGCTTCGAAAGTACCAAATCGCATCCCTTGGCATCTTTTATTTTATTTTCTCCCTCACTTTTATATTTTTTTATTTCCCAATTATTGCCTCTTTCTCCCTTCTAATTTTTCTTTTGATTTTCAAACAACCCCCACTTTAAATTTCATGTTGCTAGCCTAGAGCACCCTTTTCCTTTTTATTTTGTTAACTTCTCTCCTCTCTCTTCATTTTTTCTCATTTTCTCTCACTAACCTTACCTCTCTCTCTCTCTGTTGTTTCTCTTATTTTTCTCCCTCTTTTTGTTCTCTTCTTTTCTAACCATTTACCGTTGCTGAGCTTAGTGTTTCTAGCTACCAACTTTGTGGCCAACTTGTCATGCTCTGTCTCTACTTATTGCCCAACTTAGTTGCTATTTGCAAGCATGAAGAGGTTCAATTCAACAAAGGCATAGTAGCAAAAATGCTGCTTTCTCTGAACTCATTGGCTACAATTTATAAAGTGTTCCAATGAGTCTCAATCGTAGACATTGAAGGGTACAATTTCCTAGGATTTGGAGTTATGGTAGTGGCCAAAACTGTGGTTGGAGAAGCAAAACACAAGGCCATTAGTTTTCTTATTTTTTCGGCAATTTGGTGAACTTTCGCTACTAGCAAGCTTAGGCTAGGTACTTCTAATGTTGGTGAGCAAAAGTATATCATAAAGTCTTAATTTTTATAATGATTTGATGGTTAATCCAAGATATCAAATTTTATATATATTTGAGTCATGTGATAAAGCAATATATATATATATAATTTTTATGCTATAAAATGTCAAAATAGGATGATTAGAGTGTGATATTCAAGTTTAATCCAAGAATTTCCATTTATATATAAAGTCTAAATAAACAATGATAGTTTAGGAAAAATAGAATTCTATGTTGTAGAATGTTGAAATAATATAATTGGAGTTTTATATAATTAGTTTCTATATTTTTATATAATTTGGAGTTTAGCTAAGAAGTGAATGTATTATGCCTTATCTATATATGTACACATCAAGAAACTTGGAAGCATAAGAGCATTATGCTACAAAATGTTAACATGAAATTATTAGAATAAGGTTGGAGTTTTATAAACTCCCCATTTTTAGGATGGTTCAAGTTGTTGTAGGAAATCTAGTTAGATAATTTTGAGATGTATAATGATGTATAGGAGAAATATGACTTCATATTGTGGAACATTGAAATAATATGGTTGAAACAAAATATATATGCATGAAATGTTATATTTTGGTGCCTTAAAGGACTCAAGCTTAGTTCAAGAAAAATGTGATTTGGTAAATTAGGTAGAATAAAGTTGAAAATAACGGAAACATAATAATTAGTTTCATAAAGTGGTGATAATGAATTATCCTAATGATATGAAGTTTTAGTATTTATAAAATTGATAATATTTGAGGTTTGATTTGGAAAAGTTATCGTTTATGAAAGTTTTTAATTTCTATGATAATTTCAAGGATATAAAAGAAATAATAGTATAGATTAAGGGAATGGATTAAATGGGCACTAGTTATGACACCGAGTTTTGCTATTTCATTTATATGGTATTGATTTTAAAATCTTCATAATACATTATACTCTCGATTTCTCATGATTGACTCAAGAAAGAAATAATAGAATTTCAATAGAGAAAGTTAAAATATTTTGATTAGATTCTAGATACAAGAATGGTAAATTAAGGAGAAATAAGTAAATTTGATATATTTACAAATTATTCTTTATAAATGGTGATAACAGGAGGAAAATGCCAAAAAAGGAAAATGGTTGCTTTGAAACTTCTAGGATGGACCAGCAAGTGAGTATATATCTCACCACAGATCAATATCTTAATCAAAGTTAACTTAAATGTTATGAATGGTGCTTTTCCTTACTAATAGTACAAAATTTATATTCATGTATATATTTATGTTCGTATTTAAATTCAATTCCATACTATAAGTACAAATAGCTGTTTGAGGAAATGTTAGTTGAACAAAATGTGTAGTAGAAGTATGGTAGTGGCACTTTCAACTAGTGATGAATTGTAATTGAATTTAATAATGGTTGTGTATTATACCATATATGGGAAAATAATGGCATTGCTATATATTTGTGCATAAACTACTTAATTGCTTGCTCTTATTTCATGATGGATTTTATTACTTTGAATCAATGAACTCTAAATAATTGTGATATGTGAGTTGAGCTCTCAAATGTATGTTCCTTGTGAACCCTACCATAGAGGGCATTGGAAATTGTAAACTATGCTAGAGTAATGGCAACAACTATGGTGAGCTGTGAATGATGATGAAATTATGATATGAAAATTAGATGAAAAATTCCTGACGGATAATTGTAAAGAACAAAAGATTGATCTAAGAGTTGAATAGAGAATTCTTGGCAAATGGCTTGTGATTAAACTTGACAACCATATAAATGTCTAATAGTTATTTAAATAGCATTTTGAATGTGATATTGAAAACTATATTGTGTTTGAATATTATTGCTTAGTATGATTATGATGGTTTGTTGGTGCTTGAGCTTTATTGGCTGGTTGTGATTGTGATATCTAGTTGGAATATGTAATGTGTGATATGGCCATAATGTTGTGTGCTACTAGATAATTGAAATTATTATAATTTATAACAAATAATGTAGAATTTGAGTTACGTGCAGGTGGATATTTCATTTAAAGCTCAGACTTCACACTTAGAATCTCAAGATGATTGAATTACATTTTTCTAGCTTATGAACACTTAATAATTTTGAACTAAGAATTAATAATGGTAGATATATACTCATTGAGTTCATGTAACTCACTCCATTTATTTTCACTATTTCCAGGTTAGCGTCGATGGAGATCCAAGATTGCCTTACAAAACAAGCTTGATAGTTGGATTAGGATTAGAACATGAAATAAAAATATTATTAATTTAGCATTGAATGTGAATTGTTTATCTATATTTGAGTTTAAGGTTGTATGATACTATGTGTACATTGATCTATCGTATTTGGAAATATTCACAGGCTTTATATTATAAAGCGTGTAACTTTCAATAAATGTCCAAAAATAAGGAAGAATCTATCTATTTTTTTGAAAAAAATTTAAATTAAAATTTTAAGTCCCCTTAAAACTTTGAAACTCTTGTTAGACAAAAAGAGCAAAAATTGTTAAGGCTTGTGAAAATTAAATATTAGCATCCACGCTGGTCATAATTAGAAGTGGGTCATGACATTTCATCTCCTACAAAACCTAATAGGCTAAGTTACTATGCCTTTTAAGGTTAAAAAGAATAAAACCTTGCTAATTTAAGAAGTCCATAATGGCTTAGGAACCAAATTGGAAAAGAATAGAGAAAACTCTTAATTAGATAAAGGAATTCTTATTCAACTGATGATGAAAACTACAACTTTGAGCGGGTATTTATATCTACTAATAGGGGAAAATTCATCTAGAAAATTTTTTAAAAATCTCTCCCTATTAATGAAGATATTTTCAATTAAGAATTCTCTAGAATTATCTACTTCCACCCTAAGTTAGAGAGTTCTAGAATATTCTTTTACTTCTAAATTGTACCATGTTTTGGACTAGGCTCTTCATTAGGCTTTTGTTCCATTCTGTATTGGGTCTTTTATTCTATTCTCCCTGAGTTAGATGAGACTCACCCTTGAGTCTAGTTATCATCTTTATAATATGGGGAAAGATTAATAATGTTGAAATTAGCAAAGATGCCATAGGAGCCTGGTAGTTCTATCTTGTAAGCATTATCATGGATCTTTTGCACAACTTGAAATGGTCCATCTGCCTTTAGAAATAACTTAACATTAGGTTGATTCAGAAACTCTCCTTTAGCAAGTGTATCTATACTAAGTCTTCTTCTTTGAAGACATGTTGTCATCAATGTTTGTCTCGCTGGGCTTTATATTTAGAGTTCTGTTTTTGAATTCTTACATGGACTTGTTCATGGGGCTTCTTGATTTCCTTTGCTTTTTGCTTTGTATTCGTGCTATATTGATGGCTAGTAGAAGATGGGGCTAAGTCAAGTGGACTAAAAGGGTGAGTACCATACACTACCTCAAACTGGCATCTTTTAGTAGCTTGGTTAGTGGAGTTATTGTAGGCAAATTCGATTTGGGCAAGTATAAGGTCCTATTGCTTCAGATTTTTCCTAACAAAGCTATGAAGTAAGTTACCTAGAAGTCTATTGATTGCTTCTGTTTATCCATTTATTTGAGGGTGATCAACATTGCTAAACTGAAGCTTGGTACCCATTTTCTTCCATAAAGTTCTCCAGAAATGACTCAAGAACTTGACATCTTAGTTAAAAGTGATATATTTTGGAATGTCATGAAGTCAAACAATTTCTTTGAAGTACAAGTCAGCAATTTGGATGGCGTCACTGGTCTTTTGACATAGGATGAAATGAGCCATCTTTGAGAATCTGTCTATGACTACCATTATGGAATCTTTCTGTCTTTGAGTTCGAGGCGATCTGAGGACAAAATCATGCTAACATCTTCCCATGGTGCTTTTGGAATTGGTAAAGGCATGTATAACCCTATATTTTGAGTCTTGATTTTAGCCATGTGACAAATCTTGCATCTCTAGATGTGCCTGTTGATGTCTTTCTCAAGCTTAAGTCAATAGAAATTTTCTTTGACCAAAGCTACAATTTTCTGGTGCCCAAAATGACTAGCTATTCCTCCATTATAGGTTTCCCAAATAATGGCTTCTCATAGCAAACACTAAGGAATGCACAAGGTTTTATTTTTAAATAAGAATCCCTGATGCCTATAGTATTGCTGGAATGGTCGTGCTTCAGTGGCATGAACGATGGCATAGAACTCCTTGTTATAAGTGAAGTATTTGAGTTTCGCATTGTTGAGTTTTTCACTAAAAAAAGTGATTAGACGTCCTTCCTAGCTTAGAACAGCGCTAATTTCAGTGCTAGAAGCATCATAATAGACTTCGAAGACTTATTCAAAATTTGGAAGGGCTAATACTGAGACTTTGGTTAATCGTTTCTTTAGTTCTTCAAAGCTTTTCTAGGCTTGTTCTAACCATTGAAATTTATCTCCTTTGGTACAATCTGTGAGTGGGGTAGCAATGGAGCTAAAATTCTTGATGAATCTTCGGTAAAAAGAAGCTAGCCTATGGAAGCTTCTAACATCATGGATAGACTTAGGAATGGGCTAGTTATTGATAACTTCTATCTTACTTAGGTTAACTCGGATGCCTTTTATAGTGATGATATACCCAAGAAAGATAACCTCATTTGATAAGAAGGAACATTTCTTAAGGTTAACATATAGCCTTTGCTCCCTAAGAATCTCTAGCACTTGTCGAATGTGTTGTAGATGCCTTTCTTTGCTTTTACAATAGATCAAAATATCATCAAAGCATATGACTACAAATTTTCCAATAAAGGGTCGAAATATTTAATTCATCAGGTGCATAAAAGTACTAAGAGCATTTGATAATCTAAAGAGAATTATTGTCCATTCATATAGGCCATCTCTAGTTTTGAATGTGATCTTCCATTCATCTTTAGGTCATACTCTAATTTGATGATACCCACTGCGAAGGTTAATTTTAGAAAAAATAGTAGCACTATACAATTAGTCAAGCATGTTGTCGAGTTAAGGTATTAGGAATCAGTACTTGATGGTGATCTTATTTATAGCCTGACTATCAATGTACATCCTCTAGCTTAGATCTTGTTTCAACACTGATAATGTTGATATAGCATAAAGATTGACACTTTCCCAGATCAATCATTTCTTTAATAACTCCTCAACTTAGCATTAGATCTCAGCATGTTCTTGGGGACTTATTCTATAGGTTGATTTGTTTGGAATGACTGCTCTAGTGATGAAGTCAATGGCATGCTGAATGTCTCGTATTAGTGGCAAGCCAGGGGGAATCTCTTTGGTACAACATCCGAAAATTTAATGAGTAGGTGCTCAACTTTTGGTGGAAGGGTAGCTTCATTATTCTATTCAAGAAATAATACAAGGCACATTGTTTGGGCTTCTGCTAAGGTCACCTTGAGCTGAGCTTTGGACACTAAAGATACCAATGGTTTAGCTTCACCTTTGGCCTCATTGAATTTTTCAGGTAGTAGTGGGGTCAACTTGATCTTTACTTAATCTTTTATTAAAGAATAAACATTTGTATAACCATCGTATGTAGCACGAGGATCATATTGCTAAGGTTTTCTTGGGAGGAGGTGACAAGCTTCCATAGGGATGACATCACACCATACTTCATCTTAATACTTTTTGCCTATGGAAAAGGCAACAAGGCAGCATTCCGTAACCTTGACCTTAATGTCTTTGTTAAGCCATTGCAACTTGTAAGAGTGCGGATGCTTTTGGGTAGGCAATTTAAGTTTTTCCACCATATACTTTGATACGACATTTTCGTAGCTTCCACTGTCTATGATAACATCACAGAGTTTGCCTTAAGCAGTGCATTGAGTGTGAGAAATATTATACCTCAGCCAGGGTTCTTCTTTCTTGATTGCAATGTGTAAGCTTTGCCTAATCATTAATGACTCTCCATGATCAGCAAGGATAAGTTCTTTATCAAACACAGGTGATTCATTGAATTTATCTTGTGTCTGCTCGACCTCTTCTTCTTCTGATACTTCTTGAACTTTTCCCTCAATGATAGTGAAGACTTTTTGGTTTGGGCAATCTGAGGCAATGTGGTCATATTCTTGACATTTGAAACATTTAGATGGTATGGGTTGAGTGGGTGACTTTGGGTTGGCTTCTCTAATAGGCTTAGGTGAGGTTTTGTTACAGGTATTGGCTTATATCGTTTGTGTTTTATGGGTGTTGGTACGGTTTCTTAAGGATAAAGGTTGAAATATGGATCTTTTTAGTAGTTGTTTCTCAATCCAAATGGCATTATCTAGGGTTAAATATTGTTGAAGTTGGACTAGTTAGGCTATCTCAAAGTTCAAGCCTCCAAGGTAGCAAGCAATTATCTGTTCTTCCTTTTCTTGGATATCACACTTTATCGTCAACTTCTCGAATTCTTTGGTGTATTCCTCCACAGATAGGGATTTTTGGCAAAGGTTCTACAATTGAATAAAGTTACCTTGATAATAATGATCAGGTACTCATCACATCTTCTCCCATGTCCTGATCTTGTTTCGTCCTTTGCATTCTCGTTCCTTCTTCAAATTTTCCCAACAAATGGAGGCATGTTTCTTCAACTTGATAACAACAATTTTAACCTTCTACTCATCTGGTATATCTTTCAATTTGAATATCCTTTTAACTATTTGAAGTTAATTTATGAACTCATCTGGTTGGAGCCTTCCCTCAAAATCTAGAATGTTTACTGTAATTTCATTCCCTCGGGTTGGCTACCTTTGGGGTTAATAGCTTCTTGATGGGGAAAAGGAACTATTGTCGAAGTCATTTTCAGAATCTCTTCTATGATTCAACAAGGCTTGTTGGGCATTGACAATTTCCTACAGTTGTTGAATTTGCTTATGCATTTCTTCCATCTCAACTTCTTAGACGTTTCTTTCATTTTGTCTTTTGGGTGGCATTGTGGTAATTTGTGATAGGTTAAGGGGTTAAAGTAAAGTTTTTAGAAATTTTTTGGATTATTAGTAATAATCAAGCAAATTTTAGGGGTGCTTTGACAAATTAAGGGAAAAATATAGGCCTAAGAGGAATTTTGAAAAAATATAGGTTGAAAAAATTTTAAGGAAATTTAGGAACTTTATGTGATTTTAGGAAAAATGAGGGGTCAAAGTTGAAATATGGAAAATTATAGGGGTAATTATGAAATTTCAAAAAATAATGCTGATGAAGGCATTGACATGGCTCACCTGACATTTGGCATAATCGAATAGGCTAATGTAGTGCTAAGTGTGCACAAAAGCATTGACTGTGCAGCTGATGTTAGAATGGCTGACTAGGTATGATGATGTGGCGTAATATGACACATGACGCTTATTGATTGGATGATGTGGCATTGACGTGGTAGTCTTCGACCTCAGGCAGGTGCGTGTGGTATGTGAGGAGAGTGGCCGACGCATGGAACTCCAGTGATGGCGCACGAGGGTGGGTAGTTGCTTTAATTGTCGTGAAAATTTGTAGTCAGGCATTTTTTACCACTCCTAACCTATTTGCGATGTTGTTTTGCCGAAAGACTAATTGAAAAATGGAGTTTCTATGCTGGCAGTTGTAAAGCTACAAAACAAGCAAAAATTTCGACCACCTTCAACTCAAACACTTGCGTAGGAAACTGAAAAAACTAACTCTAATGCTAAAATGGCTCAAGAGCCAAATTGGAAAAGAAAAAGAGAGAAAACTCTCAATCAGATAAAGGAATTCTTATTCAACTAATGATGAAAAGTACAACTTTGATGGGGTATTTATATATGCTAATGGGGGCAAATTTATCTAGAAAAAATTCCAAAAATCTCTTCCTATTAATGAAGATATTTTCAATCAAGAATTCTCTAGAATTATCTACTTCCTTCCCCAAGTTAGAGAGTTCTAGAATATTCTTTTTCTTTTAGATTGGATCATGTCTTGGACCGAACTCTTCATTGGGCTTTTTTTCCATTCTATATTGGTTCTTCTATTCCACATAGCCTAATTTACGATTTAATGTACTAATAGTGTTTAACTATAATAGTTTTCGTCACTCAAATTGTAACCCATGTTTAAGCATCAAAATGATAGTTTCATTAAATCTCGATCATGAAAATTGTTGGGTTAGGTTTTAGGCAACTTTGGGAACTAGTTTTACCTTGCTTGGACTTCTAGAGCTCTATATATAACCCAAAAATCAAGACTAGTTCAACTTAAATAAAAATAGAGTATCAATTTCACGACTATTTTCAACCTTCCAAATGTCCAAATTAAGCTTTAACCAAAACATGAAAGTTTTAGATATTCATCTAAACTTTCTGATAATATAAAGATAACTCAATTTCAACTTCCAAAATTTTAGTTATAACTAAAAAAATAAAATAATGTGAAAGTTTAGTATTAACCTAAAAATTTTAAAATATTGAAAAATTAACACCCAATTGCATAATAAGGTCAATTTTATAAAATTAAGCATATATAACACACTAATAAACATAAAATAGGAGAAAATAAAATAGATAAAATTTTTCGTATCACATACATAGTTTATACATAAATATATTACCATTTATAGCACCTATTAGTTAATTGATAGTTATGACTTCAAACGTTCTTAATTGCTTTATTAACCACTGAACACTTTAAAACACTAATCTATAATTACAATACTCATTGTTTGGTTCTTTTTTCTTATCCAGAGCGATAACATTCTACCTTTTATTCCTTACTACTTCTTAGAACTTTCACCTTCTCTCTTTGTATTAGATTTGAGTTGCATTAACCTTTTTTATATATTCTGAATGAGTTTGAAATTGAGCTTGATTTTGTAGCTCTAAACCATCCATTCTTTTCATTTGATTCCTCAAATTCTCCTTGATAGTTTATTATTGAGTTCAGATTAGCTCAACATTTTACTCCAAGTCATGATTAGAAAATTTTCTACGTTTTAGCAAATTAGGGGATATAATCTAGCTGTTGATACCACTGATTAAAGTGAAAATGTAAAATTGAAGAATAGTGTTCGGATTGAATGGAGCTTTCCAAAAATATAGTAATCCAACTCTTTAATATATGCATAATTTTTATTAATTTTTCAAAATGATAATACAATGTAATATTACCAGATTTCATAATAATCTAGTGCACCACTAAAATATAACCCACCGAAGTGCAACCATGTGGCACTCAAACAACTAAAAAAATTAAGAAATTAAAATAAAAGATAATAATGAAATAGGACTCTCCTAATAAAATAGTGCATTACCAACCTTTTTTCTACAAATAATAGAAAAGAAGATAAAGTTAATCATTAAATTAGTTTTTGAAAGCTACAAGTTAATCAGATTTTACATGAAAGTTTATTTTACATTAATTAACTAAAATATAAGGAGAAATATTATGTGATATCTATCTTTTAAGGATGAATTTGATGTAGAAATTAGATAATTATATAATTATATAATATAAAACAAACTATCAAAAGTAATTTAATGTAATTTATATCTTTTAGGGAGTGATTTGATGGTTTGTTCAAAAAATAATTTCAAAAATAATTTCTAATAATTTAATTTACTCATACCATTTTTCTTCACAAATATAGAAATACTTCTTAAAACAATTTAATTTATTTCAAATGTATATCACACAAATTTAATAGTGTAGTAAAGGTAAACATGAGATAAAATAAAGCATATACAAGAAACCTTGTGAATGTTGAGGGAATAAAAAGGAAACCTATACTACAAAGATAACATCCATAACACTATAAGATACTTTTTCTTTTTTAAAAACCCAATTCAAATGTGTTTCAGGAAGCACAAAGTCAAATACTTAATATCTCAAAAAGGAAAACTTTGGCACAAAGAAACCTCACACCTAATCAACACTAGCAAAATAAAATACCAATTATTAAATTAATTTTATAATTAAAAAATTTATTTTCTTACCCTTTTTTGCTCATATGACCTTGTAAAAGATGTTGTGAGATTTTTTCTATAATTGAACAAGTGTAAAGACAATATGAAACACAATCACAATCTCTTAAACTCGAATTTAGAATTTATTAGTTTGGCATAAAAAATTTCTAAATTTTATTCCATTTCATTTTGATAAATACACCATTGCACTTAAATTTCATGTGTTTCATCACTTATTTACTTAGTATCTTGTGCAAATTAATTGAAAATAGGTACTTAAATGCTTGATATTTTGTTCTCAAGTTTTGTAGTGACTCATTTGAGCATTAGAGAAGGATCCGAAGCCAAAACCATGCAAATTGTGGAGAATCGAATTAAACTCGCTCATCTGACAAAGAACACGGAGTATGGGAACCCCGTGTGGAAGGCCATGTATCTTTCTGGAATGTTTCGAAGCTTCACAAAGCTGCTCGCAAAAGAACACGGGGTAAAACACGGGCCGTGTCGTACCCCGTGAACCATACTGCCTGATCTTTCAAGTAAACACAGGGTACAACATGGGCCGTGTCGCACCCTGTGTACATTTCCCATATAAGTTTTATGCAAAGAATCACAAAAAGGGGGAAGGGAGCTGAAAATTAAAAAGAGGAGACGTTAATAGAAACCCTAGGAGAGACCCAAAGACACTAAGGGCGACTGTTAGCCTTGGATTCAAGCAAAGGATTGAAGATTCAAGCAAGGAATTTGTAGAGCTTCATGACTAGTTTGATTTCCATCTCTATTTTCTAGTTTTCTGTTGGTTGTGTAATGAACTCACACTAAACCCTAGTGCTCAGCTGGGGTAAACTTGTTCATGGATTTATGGATTTGATTTTTACATAATCTAGCTAGATTTACTGTTGATTTATGATTTGATTATGCTGTTTTGTATTTCAACAATCCAATATTTCCAGAATATTGGATTTATGTAAAGGATTAGTTGATTCTAGGTTGGAATGACTAATTAATTAATCAAACCTTGTATAATCATTGGGAATCTCCATTAGACTTAGGAATTAAGCTAATTAGATTCTTTTGCACAGGATGAAATGTCTAAAATTAGATTCTCAAGCAATGTTAATGCAACCTAGATGAGTGATTACTAGAGAAATTCTGGGCACTTTATCTATTAGTTAGTAGCTAATAGCCTTGCAATGAGGTATAGCTTATTTTTTATAATCCAGCAATCTAAATTAATAGTAAACGGGGTTAGAGGATTATCTTCATTTCATAATGAAATGCACAAGGAAACCCTAAAGCTGAGGACACTTCCATCTCATTTGAATTAAATCTTCACCTAATCCATACCAGTTCCATTTGTTTCCTTTTTTATAACTAAGCTTTGTTTTGCATTTTACCCTTAATTCTAAATATCAATCGGTCTACCTAGATAATTTACCTTGAAATTCAGTTAGTATTCAACACTCAATCCCTGTGGAGACGATATCTTTTATACTATAACTCGACTAAACCCGTGCATTTGTGGGATCACGTCAAGTTTTTGGTGCCGTTGCTGGGAATTGTAACTAGTTGATATTAACAAAAATTTTTAAGTGAATTAGACTAGGCAATTCATTTTATTTTTAGTTCTTGATTCATCTTGTTTTGATTTTCTTATTTTTTTATATAAATAGTATTTCTTTCTTATTTTGTTCTGTTCGAGTATTACCTACTCTTTTTGCAGAAAATTTTTGTATATGCGAATGAGAAGTCTTGAAGGAATTCTTGACTTAAATCCGGAGATTGAAAGAACTCTGCTTAGGAGAAGAAGAGAGCAAAAATCAATACATATCCAAGAGCCAATTAACCTTGAAACAGTGATTGAAGGCATAGATAACAGATCTCTTAGAGAGTTTGCAGCACTTAACGTCACTGAGCTTCAATCCAGTATAAGGAGGCCTACTGTTGAGGCTAACAACTTCGAATTGAAGCCAGCTCTTTTGTCTATGGTGCAGCAAAACCAGTTTGGTGGAGGACCAATGGAGGATCCCAACCTCCATATTTAGATTTTCTTAGAGTATTGTGATATAATCAAGATAAATGGTGAAGCAGCGGATGCCATCAAGCTTAGACTTTTCCCATTTTCCTTATGGGATAGGGCAAGGGGTTGGTTACACTCTTTACCAGCAGGATCTATCACTACATGGGAAGAGCTACTGAGGGCTTTTCTATCACGATATTTCCCTCCAAGCAAGACTGCTCAATTAAGGAATGAAATCACCACATTCTTTCAGAGAGAAGGGGAATCTCTATTTGATGCTTGGGATAGATATAAAGAACTTCTGAAGTTGTGCCCACATCATGGGCTAAAGAAATGGCTAGTTCTTCATACTTTCTACAATGGTTTGAGCTACAATACTAAGCTTACTGTGGATGTTGCTGCTGGAGGTGCTTTGATGAACAAAAGGTTAGATGAAGCATATGAATTGATTGAGAATATGGCTCTGAACCACTACCAATGGTCAAATGAAAGGGGATCTTCAAGGAAAGCTCCAGATAAGTATGAATTGGATGCTTTTAATCATTTGTCGACTAAGGTAGATGCACTAGGAAGTCTAGGTAGCAAAGTAGATGCACTTATGGCTAAGTTTGATAAATTTTAAGTTAATAGTGTAAATGCAATAGGTGCTACTGACCTTCCTTGTGAGATTTGTGGTATGACAGGTCACATGGCAACTGAGTGTAAATTGGGGCAGGATTTCACTGAGCAAGTGAACTATGTGCACAACAGTGGGTATGGACAAAAGAATCCGAATGAACCCTTTGGAAACACCTACAATCCATCATGGAAGAACCACCCAAATCTATCCTACAAGCCCAACCAGTCATACAACACTCAAAACACTCATAATAGGCCACCATCACCCGATTTTCAAAACCAAAGACCGTACAACCCACCAGCTCAACCCTCTTCTACTTCTAAATTAGAAAGCCTCCTAGAGAAATTTCTCATTTCGCAAGAGAAAACTAATGAAGAGTTTAGGCAGCATGGTAGGGCCATGGAGGACTCCATTAGACAACTATCCTCCCAAGTTGACTCATTGGCTACACATGGAAAAATGTTGGAGACCCAAATAGCTCAACAAGCTTTTGCTTCTTCTTCTAGAGCTTTTGGTCAACTCCCTGCTCAACCTGAATCAAATCCTAGGGAGCATTGTAAAGTAATCACTCTTAGGAGTGGGAGGCTATTGAAGGTTCCAAATGCTCCTCAAGAAGGTGAAAAAGAGATGGTTGAGGGGGAAGTGCAGAAAGAAGGCAAAAAGGCTTCAATTCCTGATGATGTTAAAGTGAAATAAGGGGAATTACTTGAAAAGCCAAAGTATGTCCTTCCAGAACCATACAAACTGCCAATCCCTTATCCTCAAAGACTAGTAAAGGCTAAACTTGATAAGCAGTTTGGAAAGTTCTTGGAAGTATTGAAGAAGTTGTATATCAATATCCCCTTCACTGATGCTCTTTCACAAATGCTGTCATATGCAAAGTTCTTGAAGGACATCCTCTGAAACAAAAGGAAGCTAAAGGAGCATGAGACTGTAGCCCTAATGGAGGAGTGTAGTGCCATCATCCAGAATAAACTACCTCCTACGCTTAAGGACCAAGGCGGCTTCTCCATTCCTTGTGTGATTAGAAATGTTCCTATTGACCGGGCATTGTGTGACTTGGGAGCAAGTGTGAGCCTCATGCCACTGTCAGTTGCAAAGAGACTGAACATAGAAGAAATGAAGCCCACCACAGTTTCACTTCAATTAGCAGACCGTTCTGTGAAATACCCAGTAAGTATACTTGAGGATATACCTATCAAGGTTGGTAAGTTTTTGATTTCTGTTGATTTTGTTGCACTTAAAATGGAAGAGGATACACAAATCCCTATCATTTTAGGTAAACCCTTTTTGGCCACTGCTGGTGCTTTGATTGATGTCAAAAATGGAAGGCTGTCATTATCTATTAGGGATGAAAAAGTTGAGTTTAATTTGAATGAATCAATTAAATTACCTGTTTATGAAGATTCAATATGCAGGATAGATATGCTAGACAAAGTTGTGAAAGAAACCCTTCTCATGGGATGCCTTCAAAATCCACTTGAAACATGTCTAGTAACAGATGGAGTTGTTGAAAGTGAGGAGATTACTGCATATACAGAATTTTTGGAAGCAAGCCCACCACTTTCCCTCCCGGAAGCAATTGAATCATTGGAAGTGAAGACTAACAATCCCACCATTGAGGAAGAAACACCACCAAAGGTAGAATTGAAACCTCTCCCATCTACCCTCAGGTATGAGTTTCTAAGACCCCACTCCACTTATCCTGTGATAGTAAATACAAATCTAAATGCTCTTGAAACAGAAAAATTACTTAGGTAGCTTAGATCTCATAGAAAAGCTTTAGGGTACACAATTTCTGACTTGAAAGGGATTAGTCCTTCAATATGCATGCATAGGATATTGATGGAGGAAGATAGTAAGCCCTCCATTGAACATCAGCGAAGGCTGAATCCAAATATGAAAGAAGTTGTAAAAAAGGAAATGGCAAAGTTGTTAGATGTTAGGGTAATTTACCCAATTTCAGATAGCCAATGGGTTAGTTTGGTACATGTTCCTAAGAAAGGGGGTTAACTGTAGTAAAAAATGAAAATAATGAGCTAATTCCCACTAAAACTATCACAGGTTAGAGGATGTGTATAGATTATAGAAAATTAAATAAAGCAGCCTGAAAAGACCATTTCCCTCTCCCCTTTATAGATCAAACTTTGGAAAGGTTAGCTAAGCATTCACATTTATGTTATTTGGATGGTTATTCTGGTTTCTTCTAAATTATTATACATCCAAATGATCAAGAAAAGACCACATTTACATTTCCTTATAGCACTTTTGCATATAGAAGAATGCCTTTTGGTTTGTGTAATGCTCCTGCTACATTTTAATGTTGTATGATGGCCATTTTCTCTTATTTTATTGAAAACATCATGGAGGTTTTTATGGATGATTTTTTTGTATATGGTATTTCCTTTGATAACTATTTGACTAATTTATCTCAAGTGTTGCAGAGATGTGAGGAGGTAAATTTAGTACTCAACTGGAAGAAATGCCATTTTATGGTAAGAGAAGGGATTGTCCTTAGCCATCAAGTATCAGAGCGTGGTATTAAGGTAGACAAGGCTAAAGTAGAAATCATAGAAAAATTACCTCCCCCAACTTTTGTAAAAGGAGTGAGGAGTTTTCTGGGACACGCCAATTTCTACCGATGCTTCATCAAAGATTTCTCTAAAATTGCCAAACCTTTAACTAACCTGCTTGCTAAAAATGTTGCCTTTGATTTTAATCAAGATTGTTTGGATGCATTTTGCAGGTTAAAGAAAGCCTTGATTTCTACCCCAATCATGCAAGCATCGAATTGGAATCTACCATTTGAGGTGATGTACGATGCTAACGACTATGCAATAGGAGCGGTACTTGGACAAAGGAAGGATAGGAAAGTTCATGCCATATACTATGCTAGCAAGACTTTGGATGAGGCTCAGCTGAATTATGCTATAATTGAAAAGGAACTTCTTGCGATAGTTTATGCAGTTGATAAGTTTCGATCCTATTTGGTGGATTCTAAGGTGATAGTCTTTATAGTTCATGTAGCAATCTGATACTTTTTGAGTAAGAAAGAAGTTAAACCTCGCCTAATCAGATGGATTCTTTTGTTACAAGAATTTGATCTGAAAATTTGAGATAAGAAAGGTATCGAGAATGTTGTGGCTGATCACCTTTCAAGGTTGAAGCAGGAGTTAGAAGATGACGTAGATAAAGAGATGCCAATAAATGATTCTTTTCTAGATGATTATCTATTAGCTGTCTCTTCTTCAGCTATCCCATGGTTTGCTGATTATATGAATTACATCGTGAGTAGTGTTTTGCCTCCGGATGCAGGATATCAGCAGAAAAAGAAGTTCTTAGCAGAGGTGAAACATTACTTTTGGGATGAACCTCTTCTCTATAGAAGATGTGCCGATGGCTTGTTTAGAAGGTGTGTGCCTGAGGAAGAAATTGCTAGCATTTTGTTCCATTGTCATTCCTTCCCATATGGAGGACACTTCGGCATTTCAAGAACAGCTGCAAAGATTGCCCAGACGGGTTTCTATTGGCCGACTCTATTCAAAGATGTTCATCACTATGTCACTTCATGTGATCAGTGCCAAAGAGTTGGTAGTATATCAAAAAGGCATGAGATGCCTTTGAACAACATTTTAGAAGTTGAAATATTTGATGTCTGGGGAATTAATTTCATGGGACCATTCCCACCTTCTTGCAGTAACAAATATATACTTGTGGCGGTTAATTATGTTTCCAAATGGGTGGAAGCAATTGCCACTCGGACTTGTGATGCAAAAGTTGTAGTTCACTTTTTCAAGAAGGTGTTGTTTCCTAGATTTGGGATACCTAGGGCCGTCATCAGTGATGGAGGGTCTCACTTCATTGCCCATCAATTTCAATCCCTCTTGAAAAGGTATGGTGTAACCCATAAGATCTCTACTCTGTATCACCCATAAATCAGTGGGCAAGTGGAGCTTTCAAATAGAGAAATTAAGAGCATATTGGAGAAGACTGTGTCTAGATCAAGCAGAAATTAGGCCCTCAAGTTGGATGACGCCTTATGGGCCTACAGGATTGCTTTCAAGACTCCTATTAGAATGGCACCATTTAGGCTTATTTATTGGAAGCATTGTCATTTGCCGGTAGAAATTGAACACAAGGCATATTGGGCAATAAAGTTGCTAAACTTTGATTTGCAATCTGCTAGGGAGAAAAGAAAGTTTCAACTTCTTGAACTTGAAGAACTGAGAAATGATGCTTATGACAATGCCAAGATATATAAAGAAAGAACAAAGGCTTGGCACGACAAGTGCATCCTCAGAAGGGAATTCTATGAAGGAGACTTGGTGTTATTGTTCAGTTCCAGATTTAAGCTCTTTCCAGGGAAGCTCAAAACAAGGTGGATTGGACCATTTCTTGTGAGAAAAGTGTATCCATTTGGAGCTGTAGAAATTTGGAGCGAAAGCATTAACAATTTCAAGGTTAATGGCCAGAGATTAAAACATTATGCTACCGGGCCACCGATAATGGCAGCTCCAGATTGATTGAAACAGAGGTCGAGCTTATGACCTTAAACAAGCGCTTCTTGGGAGGCAATCCAAGCTTATTTTTCTATTTTTATTGCTTTTAAATCTTCATTTTTTCCCATTTTCATTCTGAGTTTCTGAGTAGTTTAAGGTATATAAGTCATTAGTTGTTGATTTAAGATGTTCATTTTTGCACTTGGTCTCTATTTCTGGGGTAAATTAGGCATATATGCATTTTTGTTGTTCATTTCTTACATAGAAGGTTCAAAATGCATTCCAGTAAAATACATGGTGTGGAACACGGGCCGTATTATATCTCGTGTACCTCACTGTCTGGTTAGTATAAAAGATTTATGCTTTTTATGGCTTTCCAGTGAGATACACGGTGTTGAACACGGGACGTGTCTTACCCCATGTACCTCACTGACTGAACCAATGAATAGACTTTTTGAACATGAACCTTCCAGAGAAAAACACGGGATACAACACGGGACATGTTAAACCTCGTGTACTATTGCGAAGTTGTAAGCATCTTTCAGAGAGAAACACGGGAAAGAACACGGGGTATGTAAGACCCTGTGTATTTTTATGAAATCCAGAATACCCATTCGCGGAGAAACACGAGGTACAACAAGAGCCGTGTCGTACCCCGTGTTCTTAGGCGGACGAGCTTTTAATGGGCGAAACTCCTCCATTTTCGTTCATCTTCTTCAAAACCCTCCGTGCCCTAGTTTCTCTATACTAATTTTTGACTATTCTCTTCCAAAGTACACCGATTAAAGTGCTTTATTTGGCTATTTGAAGCGATTTTACTACTTAATCTTCGATTTAATTAGTCTAATTGCAAGATTTGGATTCCTCTTGAGCTTTAACCAAGAACTTAAGGTTTTTCTCTAAAATTCACGAGGTAAGAGCATTTCCCTTGAATTCTTTGAAGTTATTTGCAATGACTTGTGTTTATTGAACTTCAATGAATGGTAGAACTTACAAGAATGTTCATATCCTCCAAATTTTTCCTTGGCTAGATTTGATTGATTGAATTTAAATCCTTTAAGGTTTAATGTTTATTTGGGGAACCTGATTGCAAGATTTACCTCATTGATTTGCTCACTTACTTGCATTAATGGAATCAAGATTTGAATTGCACTTCATTTGACATTGGATGGATATTGGAATTGCTTGCTGAACTTTTGCCCTTAAAATTTGCTGACTGACACTATCTGAACATGGAACTGTCCAATTCATAGTGAAACTCTTAAAACTCTCTCTCACATTGTAATTTTCCCTTGCAGATCATGTCAAAAAGATAAAAGACGACTGCTAGGAAGACCTCTAAGGGCAGTACTTCTAGAGGGACCTCCTCTAGAGGACCAGCTACATCCCAATTCCTAGAGTTCACAGATGAGGCCCCATATTCAGGCGTTTAATAGACACAAAGACCGGTCATTTGTGGAAGGCCGATACATAGATTGGGCAGTTTTGAGAGAGTTTGGCCTTGAGGATGAGATCCAAGAGCTCATAAGTGTAGGTGCTTGGGAGACATTCTTTCAGATTATAAAGCCTACCTACAAAGAACTTACTTTGGAGTTTCTCAGCACCTTCTATCTGGAAGATACTTTGGTACTGTTGATTTGGCTGACACAGTACAGTTCCATCTTGGGGGAGTCCAATATTCTATGAATGTGACCCAACTATTAGTACATATGGGAATTTACTCTGAAGAATTTGTAGCCACCCCTGAGTATCATGATATTCTGATAGGACTGCCACATGGGACCCAAGAGTGGCAAGTATGGTCTGATATTGCTATCGGGAGCACCTATGATCCTATAAAGAGCAAGGCATCTAGCCTCAAAAGAGTTGTATGGTGAGTCATCCACTCTATCTTGAGTCATACTTTGAGTGGTCGGGGGCACAGTCATGGAGTAGTGAGCAAAGCTGATATCCTTTTCCTGTATAACATGATACAGAGAGTCCCCACCCACATTGGAGGTGCATTTGCACATTTCTTCTTAACTCAGGCATCAGATAGACGAGCTGGGAGTATTACTGCCAGTCCATACATTACCAGACTAGCCAAGCGGTTGGGAGTATTTGATCGACCTTATGGATCCCTCTTTATAGCATTCCACATGACCCCCATTCGTAAGGGCATTCTTCTAGCTATAAGGATCCAGCCTGTGCAGCAGCCACCCCATGAGGAAGAGCATGATTTTCTAGGAGATAATGGCGATGGTGATGCCGCTCCTGATATTAGTCCATCATCTTCTGCAGGCGGAAAAGTTTCATCTGAGGCTTACTTTCGAGACATATTGTCTGGTCAGCAGTAGATTCTGGCTGAGCTTCAGCACATTTCTGAGCATCAGTCGAGGATTGAGGGCCTTTATGACAACTTGGACAGGAGATCCAGACACATTGAAAGCATGGTCAAGCCCCTGTTCAAGCTTTTTCACCCCTCTTCCCCAGCTGATCCAGATCCTCCTACTTAGTAGCTCAGATTGCTTTTTCCCTTTACTTATATATTTTCCTTTTTACTTATTTCTCCTTTCTATTTCCATTTATCTTGGTCTGTACTTATATTGGCTATGCACTTTCATTTAATTTTTATTATTTTAACTATTTCTCTTTTATTTTCTTGCACTCTTATTATTTATGTTTGTAATAACTAACAGCATATTTTATCCTAGTAATGCATCTCCTTTCTTTTAGATTAGCAGTTTCCTCTTTCTCTCCTAATCTGTCTCTGCTTGTGGATCCCCCTGAAGTCATATTCTGTAATGGACAACAACGCTCCACTTTTCAGGGAAGTTCCAGTCCCCCATCTTTTCTCTGAATTTGCTTTTCCATTTACTTTTTTTTTGTACATTGAGGATAATGTCCAATTTTAAGTGTGGGGGAGCAGCTTTTAAAATGTATTGCACCTGAATTTGCTTGCTTGATTTAGAGTACTGGAATTTACTCAAAATTCAATGATATGTAAAAAAAAATTTTAATTTTTAGGGTAATCTTTTGATTAAAGTGATTTGTTCATGCTTTACTCTTTTAATGATTAACTAGTAACTTAATAAGGAAAATCTAAAGCTTAAAGTTAAGAGTAATGAGCATAATTGATCCTCGTGAGACTTGAGCCTATTGAGCAACTTTCACAATAGAATTTGAAGCTCATTTTTATCTTCTTGAGGGATTATGTCTCACTTTTAACTTTTTACTCTAGAACTTGCATTTGCTCTTTTTGAGGCTATATTTTATGTATTTTGCATGTCAAAAATGATGAGGCCATGTTTCTTCACCCTTTTTATTTGTTTTGCTTATTTGAACCCTTTCTTTGATATACCCTAGACTATTTTCAGCTTTACCCTTAATCAGCAACTTTGAGCCTTAGACCCTCATTTCTAGCCTAGCCCAACCCAGCCCATCCTATGTGCATTTAAAGCTACTACCCAAGTGAACTTGAACTTCAGAGTTTAAGGGAATTTAGACACATTAACTGAGTTTAGCTATTACTTAGAGGTTCTTACATAGAGCTGCACAGTTGGATAAGTTGATTTATAGCTTTGCTTATAAATATATATATATATATAATAAAAAGAAACAAAACAAACAAAAAATAAATAAAAAAAATGGTGTTAAATAAATAATTTGGGAAAAAGAAGAGGAAGAAAAGCTTGTTGGGAAATAAAAAGGAAAGAAAGAAAGAACAGTTTTGTCTGCTGAATAGAAGTAAGGTAATATGCTAAGCTGAGCAATGGAACTCAATAGTGGTCGAACTTAAGGCCAATGTGTCTTTTCCCTTCTCTGACTCTATCACTTTTCATCCCTTGATTTTCCTTTCCTCTATCCTCACCATTCTCCCTAATAAAGTCCTCTGATTTGCATGCATTTTACAATATAGTAGTGAAGACTAGAGTTTTTGCAAGCATATAGTAACATTAGGTCCTGAGCTGATTGATTTGAGAGTATACACAAGCCTTATCTTGAGAGTTTGAGTAAACACTTTACCTGTGAGACTATTCTCTTTTGCTTTTATGCTGAGGATTGACTTATTTAGTTGCTTTGTTTTCATTTAATTGCTTGGCATGACTTGATCCTAATTTTTGATTCATTGAATGATTGACCAATGATATTAATAAAAAAAATTAGAGTAAATTTCTATTTTCTTACTTCCTTACTTGAGGATGAGCTAGATTTAAGTGTGGGGGAATTGATAAATGCACAATTGCACTTAAATTTTATGTGTTTCATCACTTATTTACTTAGTATCTTGTGCAAATTAATTGAAAATAGGTACTTAAATGCTTTATATTTTGTTCTCAGGTTTTGTAGTGACTTATTTGAGCATTAGAGAAGGATCCGGAGCCAAAACTATGCAAATTATGGAGAATCGAAGCAAACTCGCTCATCTGACAAAGAACATGGAGTATGGGAACCCCGTGTGGAAGGCCGGGTATCTTTTTGGAATGTTTCGAAGCTTCACAGAGCTGCTCGTAGAAGAACACGGGTCGTGTCGTACCCTATGTACCATACTGCCTGAACCTTCGTAAGTAAACACGGGGTACAACACGGGCCGTGTCGCACCCTGTGTACATTTTTCATATAAGTTTTATGCGAAGAATCACAAAGGGGGGAAGGGAGCTGAAAATTAAAAAGAGGAGACGTCAGTAGAAACCCTAGGACAGACCCAAAGACACTAAGGGCGACTGTTAGCCTTATATTCAAGCAAAGGATTGAAGATTCAAGCAAGAAATTTGTAGAGCTTCATGACTAGTTTGATTTCCATCTCTGTTTTCTGGTTTTCTGCTAGTTGTGTAATGAACTCACACTAAACCCTAGTGCTCAGTTGGAGTAAACTTGTTCATGGATTTATGGATTTGATTTTTATATAATCTAGCTAGATTTACTATTGATTTATGATTTGATTATGTTGTTTTGTATTTCAACAATCCAATACTTCCGGAATATTGGATTTGTGTAAAGGATTAGTTGATTTTAGGTTGGAATGACTAATTAATTAATCAGACCTTGCATAATCATTGGGAATCTCCATTAGACTTAGAAATTAAGCTAATTGAATTCTTTTGCACAGGATGAAATGTCTAAAATTAGATTCTCAAGCAATGTTAATGCAACCTAGATGAGTGATTACTAGAGAAATTCTGGGCACTTTATTTATTGGTTAGTAGCTAGTAGCCTTGCAATGAGGTATAGCTTATTTTTGGTAATCCAGCAATCTAAATTAACAATAAACCGGGTTAGAGGATTATCTTCATTTCATAATGAAATGCACAAGGAAACCCTAAAGCTGAGTACACTTCTATCTCATTTGAATTAAATCTTCACCTAATCCATACCAGTTCCATTTGTTTCCTTTTTGATAACTAAGCTTTGTTTTGCATTTTACCCTTAATTCTAAATATCAATCGGTCTACCTAGATAATTTACCATGAAATTTAGTTAGTATTCAACACTCAATCCCTGTGGAGACGATATCTTTTATACTATAACTCGACTAAACCCGTGCACTTGCGGGATCACGTCACATTTTAATAAAAATTATTTGCAAATGAATCATATTGTTTAGAAACTTTATAAAAAATAACGATTTAAATTCATTTGCAAATGAATTTATTTGTTTGAAATATGTTAAAAAATGCATGGATATCAATTAAAAAGCAAAGGTTAATGGTATTGTAGTAAATATAATGTTATAAAAAAGGAATTTTTTTTATATAATATGTATTTTAGGCCAAATGAGGTGAATTCTAATGAAACACTTACTAAATTTGATGGATTTCATAATAATACAATTGTAATCAAAATAGAAATTGTAAATAAAAAAATCCCCTTTTACTTAAGGTCAAACACAATTTCAAAAAGAAATTTATTTGAAAATAAAATAAAACTATGTTTTTTAATTATGCCAAATAAGGGGTAAACTTAAATAAAGACAATAAAAGATAAGTTCAGAATTTAATTTATTCAATGAGATATTACACCACTAAAATAAGTTAATGAAGTGTTTGTTTAATTGATAAAATACTGGCTCCAGATGGATTTAATCTTTGTTAAAAGAAAATAAATTTATTAATTCTTTAATCTCTAATGTGATTGTATTGTTCAACCTCATTTTCTTAAAACAATTTACCTATAGTTGAAAATAGGCATAATTTTATAAGGAGCTCAATGAAGGTTATGCATTTTCACTGTTGAACTAACATTTTTACATTGAGATTTGTATCTTTTATTTGATTCATTTATTTTTAGATTTTAAAAAAATCTAATGATAAAAAAATACAATCTCCTAAGAGATCAAACTTTCTAAGGGATCACTATAGATAGTAACTTTACTAATGTAATGTTTCATATGAAAACATACCTTCCTTTAAAAAAGTATATAATTTTCAAAATCAATTATGAAATGCATTGATAGAAGCCATTGTGCAAGACTATTCTAACTATCCCAACATGTATCTTAGCATTGAAGTTCTTGAATGGGTCCATTTCCTACCCATCAAATAGCAATTAAGGGCATCTAAAAGTAAAAGATCCCTAAAAAAAGAAGAGTGTAGATTTCTTTAAAAGTCAAAGAGTAAATATTAAGAATTGAAAAAAGTTAAAAAATGAAATGTACTATGATATCTAATTCACACATATATATATATATATATATATATATGTATATTTTATAAGAAATAATCAAGTTCCAATTTAACAAATATTCACACTCGTGTACCTTTACTAAGGAGAGAGGGATGGTGTCCCTGAAAAATAACCTGCTTGTCAAAAGAGTAGAAATAAGCCCACACTACATCAAGACATAATCAAGCATACATCAATTATTTATATATTACTTTTCATTCATTCAACATCAGCCCCATTTGTAAAGGGGAGTCCCATTATAAGACAATTACTTCCAAGTCTATAGTTTCACATTTCATTCATAGCAGAGTAATAATATCAATTGAAGAAAATCAATAAAAAAGCACATAAATCTTATTATAACTCCTAATCACCCTCATCCCTTCACAAATAAGCATCTAAATTTAATGCATATAACCATAATAAGAATATTATCTCCCCTAACATCATTAGATCTCCTTCACAAAACAATAGCTCATATAACAAGTGCTTTGCTAGCACTATAAGAAAGCCAAAAAATAAATATTAATGATAAAAATTAAGTACAAGCCTTGCCAAATTAAATTCACAAAGTATACACACATATCATAACATCACCATGCTTTTATGCATGCTTATACATCATCCATTCAACGTTAGTTGATGTATTACAATAACTCTCAATGCTACAAAACCTTTAATGTACTTTATCTTGCATAACATAGTATGCAACTTAATTCATGGTATAATCGACTATAAAATCTCAGAAGGTAATCTTTAAGGTTATACTTGACTATATTATTAATTATAAAAGTCTAAAAAGCAAATATTAAGCCTATAGTCAATTAATAGATCTTTGAAAGCAACTCTATAAAGGCATAGTCAATTATATAGGCAATTATAGTAGTCCAAAAAGAAATTTTTGATAACATAGTCAACTATAGCCTAGTTTCCTGCAAAATTTCAAAAAAAATACTATTCATTCACAATTTTTAACACCAAGATCTAATTTTACTAGATACTTTTCATGATTAAATCAATATATATTGTATTATCATCACAATCTACACTAGATCTTGTAAGAAAATTAAATCAAAACACACATATCATACAATTTCTCAAAATTTGTTTAAAACTTAGGAAAAATAAACTTTAAGCACTCATAATATGTAAAATTACTTAAATCCAATCAAAATGCTTACTCATACTACAACAAAGAAAAGTTTTTGTATTAATATTTTAAAATTGTTACAAATGTTGTATTTTTTGAAACAAAATTATTTTTTGTTACAAAATATGAAACTTTTGCAACAAGAGCAAGCTCTTGTCACATAATTATTAAGCTTTTGCATCAATATCATTTCATTATTGTAAAAGAAATATGTTTTCACAAAAAAATAAAAAATCGATGCAAAATTTAACTTTGTAAATATTTTTAGAAAAAATTAATTCTTTTTTATATCTTATTACGACCTATAATACCTCTTTAAAGCAAAAACATTGAAACCTAATATCTTTCATTCTTTTTCTCCTTTTTCTCTCTATTTATTTTCTTGCCTCTACAATCAAAGTTTGATTTTAATGCATCATGAAGAGTAACTTCAAGGTGCTAGCCTAAGCCATTGAAGAATTTCTTTTGTAACAAAAAATTCTAAGGTAAGCATCAATAGCACTTGGATTTAGAGATAATCTCAATCTCAATCTCAATGATAAGAGGAACACTGATCTATTCAATAAGGTTAGGATTTCATTATTCAAAATCTATGTAAGTTTTTCATATACTTTCTAATTTTAGCTTTTTCTTCCTATAGATTTTCTTTTTGTTTGTATAAGTCATATTTCTTAGATTTGTATAGCTTTGGCTTTTTTGGGCATTTTCTTGTTATTAACTAATTGAAATTTTATTAAGATTTAGCTAATTGGAAGATTAAAATTCACGTTTAGGTATCTATTTTATTCTAAAAGAAAATGTCTATTATGATTTTAAAAATTTGGGGTAAAAATTAGGTCAAAATGTAGAAGGTCAATTTTTAGCCTAATGAGTTCACTTTTCCTATGATACTAATTACTGTGGGCTTGTGCAAATGTGAGTATCTTTACTCTCTATAAAATTGCTCATTGGCTTGTTCTTCTCTATAGAATTTTAGAACCATCTTTTGTTGATATACATGATTTTCTTAATGATGTTTTAATCTTGTCATTCATGTGAGATTTAATAACAATCCAAAATTGTATCCTGAATATTGAAGATGCATATATTATGGTGGTTCTTGATTTTATCATTTTCTTTAATCATGACAATGATAGACAAATTGATAAATGTTATTAGTTGTATACAAAAGGTGTTGAAGAACAAATTAAAAGAATCTAGCTCATAAAACAAAAGTTAGTTTTCTTATTTATTTGGTTTAGTTGTAACTGCTTTTCTCACTAGCTTGTTCTACTTTATAGATTTTAATCTTCTATGAGCTACTAGTATTTCTAAGAAGTTTGAAATAATGAAAGACTCCTGCTAATTGTTTTTTTGTAATAACTATGAGAATGAACAATAATTCTATTGACTATGTTTTCAACTTCTTATGTTACCATTGGACCTCTTTGCTATGTATTTAGATTCTAGAGAGTTTTAGGAGAATATAGGCATTGAACAATAAACCATAGAAATGTTAGGAAGTTTCTTCATCTTTGTTATTGAAATAATTGATAAAAAATTATGTCATAATTTGAATTAACATTAATCTAGCTATAAAGTAGAGATATGATCTTATTTCTCAATGATGCCTTTTTTGGTTATATAATACTATTTCAATAGAACTTTCAATTTCAATTGTTTTTAGTTCAAGACAAGGTAAGCATTAATTCTTCTGCATCTCATTTATACCATATGTTATCAAAAGCATTGTAATAATTAGTGGTAATATTCATTGGTAGCTTCATGATCTTGTTGGATTAGTGAACGATTTCAAATTAGAAGCAAGGTATCATCTTTAACTATGGCTTTCCTTTTTGAATTCACTTTATGTTTCAGTTAAGGAATGTCTTAACTAAGTAATAACTAATTGAGACCTATCAAAAGAAAGGTTTTTTAGCTAGAAAGTACGTCAAAGGTATTGTAGAGTTAATTGCATAATCAAATAGATGCTTATTGCATAATTCATTACAACTTGAAAATTTTGGAAGTTGAAAACAGAATCATATGAAAAAACTATAGTCTTAACTCAATAGTTATTTAGTGGAATTTCTTAATGGAGTTGAAAGAAAAAGCTTCAATCTTACATGAACTTAGAATAAATATAAAGTTTCATTAAAAAATATAATAAAAAAATTTATCTTAAGTAAACTTAAATTAAATATAAACACATAGAATAGACATTACTTTTTATTATGATCATTTTGGGATCATATTTTTTCTTCTAGTTGAGCCTAACACTGCAACATTACTATATATTAGGCATATTGTGATCACAAAAGTCATGATGGTAAGATTTCTTTCATTTTTATTTGTGACCAATTTTTAAAAATTTTGATTTAGAATTGATTCAATATTTATGATATGTTATCAAGTGCATTAGATTATGATTTTATTATATGATCTTGTTAATTCTATAAGAAGAACAACAAGAGTTCTTGTGTTTTTTCTTTTTTTTTCCCTTGTATTAACTAACACATTGAATGTGGTTGTGCTTATCCTTTAGAACTGCTAATTTTTCTTTTGTTGAACACAAATTAGATTTTTTTGCCTATTATTCCTTATTGATACACAAATACAAAGTGAGAAATTTCCTTATGCTCTATATAGGATAAGCCTTTGTTAATCTAGTATGAATTGAGCCATGCCTTTATAAATAATGTATGAAGGGTTTTAACTTGTTTAATTTCTTTGTAATATATACAGGTGCTATTTTAATTTAAGCTTTTACAATTATACTCTTTTGATTAGTTCCATATTGAGGGAATCATATTTCTAATACTAAACATCAGATAAATTTGAGATATAGTTTTAATAAATTTAAAGCTATAAATAATGGCAATTTTCATTAATTGAGAGGAAAAATATTATAATTGTTGAATTGGATACAAGGATACCACATTATGCTTTTTGGTTTTGGTTAGATTTTCTTTAACCTTCAAGCACCTTTTGTTTAATTACATCTTTCATTCCTTTAATTATTCAAACATAAGATGAACTTATCTTATATTTAGTGACTTTCCCATCTTTTAACTTGCAAAACAATTTACAATTGACTATATGCTGGATTTTATGTTAGAAGATAGAGTATTTTGTTTTTGAAATTATTTATGATTAAAGTATATAGAGATATCAAATTAAGGATTTATTAGTGCACAACTTCACCATTTTAGTGTAGACTTTGTGGAAACTCTTTAGCTAATATGACAGAATAAGTTTTGGAAATTGTATGTACAACTTCGTAATGAATTATATTTTATTATGAAATTTTGAAAATTTCATTTTTAGTGACAAAATATTTGCTAATTTTAAAAAAATATTGAAAAAAAATAAAAGATATACAAAAATTAATCAATGCAAAAGAAAAGTGTTTTGCAACTACTTTTTTAATGGCAACAACTAATATTGTTGCAAAATTTGTAGTATGTAACATCTATCTTTGTTGCAAAACATGAGGATTTTATATCAATGCCAAAAGTTGTTGCAAAAAGCTTCTTCATCAATACATTATGCAACAACTTTTGTTTTGTTGCAAATTCATTTTGCAATAAGATTTCACTTTTTTGCATCAACTTTTTTGAATGCAAATTCCACTTTTTCTTGTAGTGTCACCTTGCATGGAGGAAATGCTAAGTGATGAGATTTGTGATTTGCTTGATCCTATTCATTCAAAATTCTGAAAGACCAAGTTATGGCTCAATTTCTCCTTTTGAGTTCAAGTCAATCTAAGAGAAAATAAAATAGAAGCTTAACAAATATTGTAGCTTATATATTGTTTACCTTATTTGGATTGAAGAATGCAAGCTATTAATGATGATTTAAGCCTTGGTTTGATGAGGAGAGGAAAAGGAGTAGAAGAACTGGTGGAGGAGGGTTTGGGGGGTTGTTTTTTATAAGAGAAAAAGGGGAGCGAATTAAGGGATTCGAAATTTAAAAGAGGAGGCAACTAAAGGTAAAATAGAAAAGATGTCCTAAATCTTTTCCATATTCACATATTCTTTTCTAAACATAATTAAATCTTAAATATTTCAACTTATCACTTTACTAACTATTTCACACAAAGATTTTTATTTCAAACTTCCTCATATCAATTAATTAATTGATTTCTATACAAAACATTTTAAATTATAAGGTTGTGACATTGTAGGATTAAAAAAGGTTAATTCTATCATGCATTGAGTGAAATTTAATGCATGCATAATTTAATTTTATTAGTAAGTTGTGAGCTATTAAATTAAATATTTTTTATTTAAAAAAAAAGGTAAAACTCAATGTGATTTATTAGATTTTATGCATTGAGTAAAATTCAATGCATAAAAAAACTCACCTTTTATTTTTTTTTAAAAAGTATTTATTTGCACTTTACTCCTACTTCTTCTATTAGTAGATGCTCCAAAACCAAATCAGAAACAGAGAGATTCTACATTTTTTTAGGTATTGGCTTCAATAAACTTAGAACCCCTTTGATCAAATTATACGCAGTCCGTCCCATTATAAACTGAAAAGAATTAATTGTTCAAATATTCTATGAACAATGTATTTCAACGTGAAGCATGAGACTGGAGGATTTCTATGATTTAAAAGTCATCTTGTCAGCTTTCTTTGAGGACTAACATAAAATATTTTGTTGAGATTTTTGTGTTCATGTTGTTTTTTTTTTTGGTAGGTATTAATTCTTTTTTTTCTTTTTGGTTAAGAGATATTTTTCAAGGGCTAAAATAAAATATTGTGCACTATAATTCTCACTCTTCATTAGACCAAACCTACTTTCAAAATGTTTGTAACATTTCTATATATTCATAAACATTGCTGCAGAAATAACAGGCTGCATCAAGTGTTTGAATTTTGAGTGCTAAAGTATTATGAGATTGATAGTTGTATCAGCTAGGGGCTAGCGATGTCATGACTTCTAATATTAGCTAAAGGAAACACAATCATTTTTTCTTTTTTCTTTTTGGCAAATTTTATCAAATTTTGTAATTTTTATTAAAAAAATGTATTTTTTCCATCTATTTCACAAAATGTTGTAACTTTGTATAGATTTTGCAAAAATTACAAGTTGCATCACTTATAGAAGAAAATTAAAGCTTTTTATAAAAAAAGATTTGCAAAAAATTATGATTCCTTTTAATACAAAATTTGCATTCTTCCTATGCGTATTCATTTTTCATTCCCCTGTGGAAGTAAAATCCTATAATGAATGATATAAAAGTTACTTCGCTCCAAAAAAATTAATAAAATATATAAGGTGCATAATTTTCGCATCAGTTTTTAAAATCTTGTTATGCATAATTTTATATGTGGTTAATTCTTAACCATAGATGTTATGTTATTTAAAATATATAAAACCTTTAAAATTGACACTAATTAATCGACCTTTTCTTCATTTATTATTGCATTATATATTACTAAGTGGATATACATGTTTTAGATTTGAATCCTGCTAATTTAGTGGATTAAATGATTTATAAACACTAATGAAAACCCTCAAAATAAGTCAGCAAATACAGTAGTAGATTAGAAATTTTAGTTTGTGACGATAATATATACATATCAACATAAAAATTTAAATTATTATAAAATCATTAAATATTTAAACAAAAATAAAATTTTATTTTAATTTTAATTATCTTATTTTTATATATTAGTGTATGAAATAAGTCAAATTTCTTATATTTTTACCTGTATTAAATATAAGATCTCTCTCTCTTTTAATCAATAAAACAAACTTATGGAGGCAAGATTATTTAACTTACGAGGATAATAATTATAATTAATATATGTGCCTGTATTTTTTTTATTTTTTGTGGGGATAATTACCTTTACAATATACAGCACAGATCCGTTTCTCAATTGGCATTTACCTCATTTTGACGTGAAACAACCTATTTTATTCTTAAACTTTATAATTAATCATAAATAATCTTTTAAGCCCAATTCTTTTTTATTTTAAACTCTCATAGAAAGACAAAAAGAGAGAGAGAGAGAGAGAGAGAGAAACGGCCCTAATTGATGTAGTTAGATTTTCGTACAAATATCCCAGGAGCAATCAGGGTCAACATGGTGATTTCTAATACGGACATTCATTGATATAAATGGATACTCTTTACATGCCGTGCCAAAAGATGACATTGGATGGCTAGAATGGTATCCTCGTGGATGCGTGCCATGCATGACATGCTTTAACATCCCATACATAACATAAGACAATATAATATATATAATTTATAATATAATATAATATAACGTGGGAAAGTACAAAATCTCATGCAAGTGAATAGAAAGCCAGAAGTACAGCTGGAGAACAGCCCATGTTGAGAGGAGAAGCAAACAACAATGGGTATTGATTCATTCATTAATGTCAATTGTCTGCTGCTTGGTTTTAATACTTATAAACATTATCATTTTTTATTCTACCCATTCTATGTAACCACTGCCTTTACCGGAATCCTCACTGAATAAAATAATTAATTTATTATATATGCATGAAACAAATCAGAAGAATTTTGATTCTAACACAAAATTAACAATGAGCTTTCCTGATCTCTCCTCTCCCAGTAATTGCACTTCTGAATTGGTTGCAATTACATTTTCCCTTTTTTTTTTTTTTTTGGGGGGGGGGGGGAGGGGTTCTAAATTGACAGATGAAATACTTTGAGAAGTTAATAAGTACATAAGAACATAAAAGTTTTAAGTAACATAAAGGAAAAATTAATGATTTTCAAGATAAATTACATCAGTCCCTTGTAGAATTAACTTAATTATATTCACATTTTTCATTTTTGGAAATATATACTCAAATGTAAGCGTATGTTTAAAATATAAGAAAGTGAACATGCATATAAAAAAAGAAATGAGTATATATTTTTAAACAATAAAATGAACATAAATATAAAATTTAATTTTTTAAAGCTTGGGATGGCATATTCATAGGCTTCATCTTTGTAAATACAGTTGTAATTGCAGTTGTGAATATATTGTAATTAGTGAAATATTTTAGATGAAAGTAAAATAACATGGTCACTTGTAGATTAAAGAAGGTGTTTGATAAAGAGGTTTTTACTAAATTTTTAACTGTTTTGATAGTGTTTAACTGTTTGACTAAGTTAATTAGTTAACTTAACTATTAGGCAAATAACTTATTCAATTAGTTAATTTAAAAAAGTTGGTGAATCTAACTTTTTCAATTAGCTTATTGATAATATATTTATAAAAATATAAAATTATCCTTAAATAATATACGTAATTTCATTTATATATTTACTAAAAAAAATTAAATAAATTTATTATATAATAATTATTAATTTCTATAAAATATTTATAAAATATAATAATTTATTTTTAAGAAATATAATAAATTTTAATTACATTTTAAATTTATCATATTTTTAAATAAGTATGAATAAAAAAATTACTTAATAATAAATTATCATATTTCTTAAATATAAATTATATGATAAATTTAAAATATTATTAAAGTAAAAAAATACTTAAATAAATTATAAAATATATACGCATCCTTATATGTCATTTTGTATATAAATAATTAATAAAAATTAGCTAATTTTATTAAATATTTTTACTTAAATAATTAATATTATCAACTGGTCAAATCAACTAGTATAATTAACTATAAGTTAACAATTAGTTGAATTAATTAATTATCAAATAAGGCTAAAATTATGAAAAAATACAGTTGTAAAAACTTAGTATTGAAATAAAATTATGCGCAATTATAATTTTAAATTGTGATTCTATTATAATTAGTAAAATTCTGAATAAATATAAAACAAATATAATTATTATGATATAAATTTGTCACTACAATATGATTTAAATTAGTAATATGATGCATTTTATGATACTTCAATAGGTTTGAAATCTATAAGAATGTAATAAAATACAAGTCATTAGATAAATTTACTCATTCAATGACTTTAATAATTTAATAGCTTGTATTTTATCATATTCTTATAAGTTTACAAGAGCACCTTAGAATTTCTTTAGTAATATTGAATGCAATATTGAGATTGAAATTTAGAACCCGGTTTAGAATTTTACGCACAATATAATGATTAAAGCAAATTGCACTTTAAAAGCCATGAGCGGTTAAGGGGAAAAAAAATGGGAGTATAATATGGGAGGCGGACGGAGAAACTTCATTCAGAAACTTCAGACAAAGAAAGAAAGGAATCAAAAGTGGAAAAAGAAAGCCTCTTAATTACTCAAGGTTGGCTGGCTTGCCATAGAATCTTTGTATGTTCTTTTTTTGGATCTGGGTTTTCTCTGATCCAAGTTATAAAGAACATTATATTAAAATAAGAAAAGTGAAAGAACAAAGAGAGAAGATTTTAATTATTTATTAATTAACTTTTAAGAACAAGATTAAAGTGGCAATTAAGAAGGCAAAGACTAAGAATGTTTCAGAATTTTCTTTTTAAGAAAAAAGAAATACAAAACAACTACTGGAAATATTTAGCGATACTGTTACCGGGGGCTGTATAGAGATCAGTCACAATCATTGTCACAGTTCAGCACGTGTGACCTCGAAACCATGGGGATTGAGATTTAAACTCACCTGCTACAAACCAGCGGCAGGCAAAAGTAAAAAATAACCTCCTCTAAAATCATGGGTTATTGTTGGGTAGGCAGTAAAACAAGAAGCGATTTGACTAGGGATAATTAGAAAAGAGGATAGAGAATGGCAGGGTTTTTTTTATTTGATTTAAAAAATTATTTTTCTTTATTTTTTTAATAGAGTTACTTCAAACGAAGATATGATAATTCTCTTAATTGCTCAGAAAAGTTGATTCTCTTATTATGAATTTTGAATTTATAATCTTTAATATAAGAATAATAATTTATTATTATAAAATAATAATATAAGAAAAAATAAATATAATTATTAATAATATAAATAATAAAAATAATTAAATAAAAATAAATAATTATATAATAATTATTATAATAAATAAAATATTAGTAATTAATCAAAATAAAAAATAATAATAAATATTTATAATAAAATACTAATTACAAAAAATAATAAATAAATGATAACAGTAATAATTGAAATAATATTAAAAAGATATTAGTAATTAATATTAAATAATTATAAAAATTATAATATTAGTAAATAAAATAAAAATAATAAGATAATAATTGATAATAACTATAAATAAATTATTTTTCATTGTAATAATTATTAGTAAAGTAAATTAGAAGTATTTGATTTCCTTTATTATTTAAACTAAACATAATAGGTAATCATAAAATTTTTATTCTCTTTTTCCCTATGTCCCTTTATTGACTCCTTTCCCTTTCTTTAATTAAATCAAATGGCCTAAGTTTACTATTTTATTACCTAATCTTTGTAAGATAGAATGAAAGGCAATAAAAATGAGAACAAAAATAAAAATAAAATAATTATTTTATAATTATATTTGGTACGATGAAAAATGAAATGAACATTTCATTTTATTTTTATATTTGATATAACAAGATTTTGATGGAATAGAATTGAAAAAAATTATAAGTAACAATAATATTCATAAATTGAAAATAAAATAAAATATAAAAATTGGTAGATTTTTATATGAAAAATAATAATGTTATTTTTGTTTATTTATAATTTTTTATATTTAAATGCATAGATAATTTATGTTAAATTGATTAAATTAAATATATTAGATTACTAAAATGAAATTAATTGAAGATTATATTATATTCAATTAAAAAATATTAATGGGTATGTTATATTTATTTATATTGTAATTGTAACAAGGTTAAAAATATTATAAATTGCCAAGAAAATTAGATGATTTAATGTTTATTTTATATTGATTAATATTATACATTGTTAAAAAATTAAATATAGTATATTTGAAAAAAAATTTAAAATATTTTTACACTTATAATAAAGGTAATAAAAATTTTTAAAAAAATTGTAAGACTTCAACTACATTATCATATTTAAAAAAATAACTTTGAAATTTAAGAATTCAATAGGGACAATATTATCAAAAGTTCAATTTGAGAATGAAAAAATAAGTTCTTTTATCACTTTTGCTATGAAATGAATATTCCATCATTTGATAAAATGATTATTCCTTAAGAAATAAGGATTCCCATTCTAAATTACCCACCAAACACACTTTTAAGTCATTTCATTTTCCATTTTTATTCCCTAATATTTTATTCTATCCAACCAAATGCACTTTGAATTTTTTTATATAAATTTTATATTTTTTTCATTAAAAGTTGTGGTTTAAATAGGAAAAAACTAAAAAAAAATGCAACCTGAATTGACGAAGATTAAGTTTTTGTATACTGGTTATGCAAAAAAATTCTACTACATCACAACTTTTATGATGACGACTTTTATAAAAAAAAATTATAAAATTTTAGATTGAAATTACAATTTTTCTATGAAGCCCTATAAACATCTTGAAAAATTTTGAATATATATAGAAATATTACCTCTATTTTATGAAAACATTTTTGGTTTGTACCGAAAATTTTAGTATTATTATTTCCTATATTTTGATAATTATAAAAATTATTTTCTAAGGTTTACACTATTACTCCAATATATATATATATATATATATATATATATATATATATATATATATATATATATATTATTTACTATACTGTATATTTTTTTATATTCATTCCTCTTAAATACACTTTTGATATGCCAATATCATTAAATAATATACATATAATAAAATACATTTTATTTTATTATAAGATATTTTTAATAAATTAAAGATTTAATTTAATTGAATTTCTTTGTATACTTTTATTACTTTCAAATTATCAAATAATTTCTATTTTTTATTTGCTCTATTACCGATTAAATTATATACATATTATTTTTTTCTTATTCATTGTTTTCTTTTTCATGTTTATTCATGATGAAATGATTTTTTTTTTCATTTTCTCTATGGAATTTTTTTATTTTCTTTTTTTATGTGAATTCTTGTTATTTGCAACACATTAATATGAGTAAGAAGTATATATTTTATTTTTGTTATAATAATAATTTAAATAAATTAAATGATTTAATTTAATTGAATTACCTAACTACATAATATATTTTAAACTCTTATACTACTTTACATCTCTCATTATTTCACTTATTTTTATTTTCTCTGTTGTGTTTTTCTTTTTTTAAAATTCTCTTTTTGTGTCCACTATATTTACAATTTAAATGTTAATGTCAAAAAAATTGTGTAGATATAACACAATATATTTAATTTTATTATAATATATTTTAAATTTTTAATATTAAAAATATTAATAAAAGTAATAAATTATATATATTCTATTATTTAATGACATTGTCAATATTTTTATATCAATTTTTAAGTATGATGTTTAATATATATATATATATATATATATATATATATATATATATATATATATATATATATATCAATTGGGATTTTGGCAAAATTTTATGCCTCAAACTATTTTACTATCTACTTTATTGCACATTCTTTTTATATTCACTCTTAATATTTACAACTCAAATGTTAATATTATTGAATAAGATAAATATAATATGATACATTTTATTTTTATTTTAAAATATGTTAAATAAATTAAAGGTTTAATTTAATTAAATTACTTAATTGTACATTCTATTTAACTCTTATATTATCTTAGAGTTCATACATTATTCTTCTTCTTTTTATTTACTTTATTGGATATTTTTTTTGTTCTTTTTTTCATTTTCAATCATGTTACTTATAACTCATATACTAATATCATTAAGAAACATATACATACATACATACATACATACATACATACATACATACATATATATATATATATATATATATATATATATATATATATATATATATATATATATCATTATCCCATTTTAACAATTAAAAATGAGTTTGTTTTCATCCTACATACCACTTCCTCCACTTCCTTTTATTTTAAATTTCTTGACTAAACTTCTACATTTTTTTCTTTATTTTTCTTATTTTTACATTTTTTGCAAATTAAAATTTAATTTAATATTACTTAATTATATCTCCTATTTCTAACTCTTATATTACTAGATAGCTCACCAATTATCTTTCCTCTTTTTATTTATATTCTATCACATAATTTTATTTTTAATGATTGATGCTAATGTTTATCACTTAATCTTAGACACTAATACTATAAAGTCGTGTAGATATAGAATGATATATTTAACATTTTTTATAAAAATATTTTAAATAAATTTAAATTTTAATATAAAAATTTTAATTGAAACAATTAACTATATATTATATTATTTAATATAATATTTAAAAATTAAAATTAAATTTATTAATTTAATTTTTATAAATTTTATTTTGATATTATTTTTTAAGTGTTATATTTTAAATCATATAGAAATTAATTGAGATTTTATCAAGGTTTTACAACTCATACATTATTTCTTTTTCTATCATCATTTTTTTTATGTTCACTACTTCATTCATATTTCCTATACCTCATATGCTAGGTTTTAGATCTAATCTATTATTAGTGTAAGTCAGTTTTATATTATTACTCATCAATGTGTAGTCATATTAAAAAAATTAAAACTTCTTTATTATTGTTAATTAAAAATTTTTAATTACTATTAACTTTTTAATGAAATATCTTCTTTTTATTTATTAATTATATAAAATATTTTATGCTTTCAATGAATAAATTTTAAACTCCATACACTAATATCATTAAGTAATATAAATAAAACTTGATATATTTTATTTTTATTATAAAAATATTTTAAATAATTTAAAGATTTAATATAACTAATTTACTTAACTACATATTATATTTTCAACTCTTATATTACTTAATATTTGAGCCACATTATCATATTTTTATGTGGTTGATTGCATATTTTTCTTCTTTTCTTTTATTAGTATCAATCATGCTATTTGTAGCATATATATTAATATTATTAAGAAATATAGATACAATATGATAAATTTACTCTTTAATCATTTTTATTTATATAATCTAAAGATTTAATTAAATTAAATTACTAAATTATTTATTTTATCTTTTAACTCTTATATTACTTACAATTCATTCATTATTTCACTTTTTTTATTTGTTACATTATATGTTTTCTTTTTTATATCCATTTCTATTATCTACACATTAAATGCTATTATTATGAACCGGTATATGTGTATGTAAACACACATACATAATATATATTTAATTTTATTATAAAAATATTTCAAACAACTTAAAATTTTAACTTAAAAATATTAATCAAATTATATAATTAAATATTTCATATTTTAAAAATATTAATAATTTAAATTTATTTATTTAAATTTTATTAATATTTTCTTTATACCAATCTTCGGGTACCATATTTTAAATTAAATCTTATTTTTTACGGTTCACATACTATTTCTATTGTTTTTTTTATCTACTTCATTATCTGTATTTTCTATGTTTTCATGTTCATTATTGCTCATTGCAATTTAGACGTCAATATCAAATAAATAATATAAATGTTACAAATTTTTTTCTAAAAATATTTTAAATAATTTAAATTTTTAATTTAATTAAATTACTTAACTGTGTATCATTTTTTATTTTTATATTATATTTCAAAATTTTATTATTTATAAATTCAAATATATAATTATAAAATAAATATAATAAATTAAAATTTAAAAATTTTATAATTTTTTATATTTATTATTTTTATTCTTATGTTAATAAAAAATAGTAGACATCTATACATCACACCTATTGAAAAACTAGCATTTCTTATTTTAGAGTTATACTTCAGTAAGTGTTCGAAAAGTTTCAAACCAATAAACGGAGATACCAACCTTTGGTATTCTCTTTGAGATTATTAGAAATATATTCTTTCAGTATAAAATGTTCAATTTAATTATAATTAAGTCTAACCATAATTAAGATAAGCTTGGCACTGTAGCCGTAAAAATATCCCATTCCTTTCTTAATTATAGAATTAACAATTTCTTGTAATCCATCCATGAGTAGGCTTCCCTCTTACAATGACATACATATATGGATACAATTTTTTTTTAATTGTTCACAAAAGTAGATTTGTTCTGCTCTGATACGGTAGTTTTGCTTGTGATGATGGTGAAACTACTAACCATGACACCGATGAGACACTTCACGTGGAAAGATTCATTTTAAAGACGATGGCTCTTGGCATTTGGTAAACCCAATCCAAACAAACCAACACTATTTTATACATTTCTAGTGAGAGAAAGAAATAGATAAGATATATAAATGAGCAAATTCAAGGCCCTAACAAAGCATCCTATGCTCTAATCATACATCATAGAGAAAGAAACAAAAGTAAGAAAGAGAAGGCACAGAAAGATAGAAAGATTGGCCATTCTTGGTCTTCCAAGCCAATTCCCATGTGCACGCGCATCTAATTGTTGGGTTTACTTAAAGCCAGGTCACTATTTTTGACATCAACTATAATTTATAGAGACCCCTCAAACACATGCAACGTGCAATTTAATATGGGGACAACAAATGAACAATGGCCTAAAATCTTTTATTTTGATTTTGACGAATTTTCATTATTATTTTCTACATTTGTGTCATGTGATGCATGTAGTTTGATTTTTCCCCCCCTAAAATATGGTCTCAAGGTAAAATAAAAGTGGTATGGTAATCAATTTTGAAATTGTCACGAACATCATTGACGAAAATAATAGAGATATTTGAATAATATGTTAATAACTTAAAAAAGGTTACTTAAGATGCAATCTTCAAGAGAAAAAAAAAACTGATTTAAAAATATATGATAGTTATTGTTAACACAAATTACATTCACATTCCTTTGATGGATCTATTCATAACATTATGGGAGTGATTATTCAAGAATAAAAAATGAAAAATGCTTAACACACATTTAATTGGATGTGAATTTTCTACACTTTTTAATTGGGGTGTAAGACGTAGAGTATAATTTAGAAAGGGGATTAATGAGAAAGAGGGAATAAGAAAGTGATAGTAACATTGTTAAAAAATAGGTACATTGTAATTATACATATGGTCTTGCAACTTACATAATATTATCTCCAAATTTTTTAAGAGAAAAATTATCTTGAACAAATATGAAAATATTTGAAATTTCACTTATCAACGTACATACATACACACATATATATATATATATATATATATATATATATATATATATATATATATATATATATATATATTATGTGTCATCCCATGCATTGCATAAATGATTATTTATTTTAATAATATAATATTATAATTATTTATTAGTCATCTATAGAGAGGATTAGATAAAAATTTGATTAATAAATAGCTAATAGCTCTAAGAAAAAAGTCATTTATCCACTAATTTTATTCAATATTCAAGTAAGTAATTAATTTTAAATTCAAATATCATGTTAATTAAATATGTTTTAATATGATTATTATCATTAATATTAATATTTAACAATATAATTTATGATAAGAATAGATTTTTTAATGGTAATATATTTTTTATGCACCACCATACGGCATAAAATAATTTTTATATTACAGATGAAAATTTATTTTAATGATATAATATAATAATTACTCATAAGAAGGATTAGATGAAAAAAAAGAAGAAATTAATAAATAACCCGACAGATGTACCGAAAATTCGTTCCGAAAACTTATATATTTCATCTTCAACCTTTAATTTTTTTAAGTGCTTTTCAAACATGATAAAATCCAATGGTTGCAATTAGTCGGCACATGTATTCGGCCATATTTTTTCGGGTGGAATGGCATCATTGAAAAAAAAAAAAAAACTCATCTCTCTAACTCTAAGATATTTGAAAGAAAAAGCATTTAATAAAATAAAATTTGAATAAAATTTAAATGAAGGAATAAAGTCATATCTCCATTTATTTTGCTCAACATTCAAGTTGGTAATTAATTTTGAATTAAAAAATTATATTAATTAGATACCATTTTTCAAGATAATTATTATCATTAATATTAATATTTAATAACATGATGATAAGAATAATTTTTTTATAATGGTAATATAATATATTTTTATTTACCATGTTAGAACATAAAACAAACTTTTGAAAATAATAATTTTATATTACAAACAACTCATTAAAATTCACAAATTATGACATACATATTGACTAAAATTTAATATTTTAATATCAAATAATTTTATATTTTTAATTCACATAGAACATAGGAATAGCTTTTAGCTAAAAAACAACAATGAATAACTCATATTTAATATCTTTTAAAAGGTATATTATAATAAAGTTTCTTTCTCAAAATATAATAAAAAATATAAAATAATAAACAAATAAAAAATGTGCAGTGAATATTAAATCTTTAGAAGAAGAATTGATCTACTCCTAAGTTAAAGTTTAAGAAAAATATATTAATGACATAGAGGAGAATAGAAAAGGTAAGAGAAATAATATAATTATTTGGAAACATAATACCAAAAAAAAATAATTAATTAAATTATAAAATAAAAGATAAATTTATAATTACAATAGGGAGAATTTATTAAATGAAGATGAATTATTAAGATATTTAATGATAAATATCATGTACAAGTTGAATTGTTTATTTATTTATAAAAGCAACGGATGATTATCAAATGAATATGAAAAAGAAGTGTATTATAGATGAAAGTTTATAAATTTTAAAATGAGGTGAAGATAAGGATAAAAATATTTATAATCAAATCAAATGAAGATAAAAAATAAAAAAAAATTTAAATAAAATCAAGTAAGAATAAAGATAAAATGATTCTCAAATTTTAAAATACAAAAAGTTGTGTTTGTTAATATTGATATTCTCATTCAAATCTAAGATAATAAAAAAATAATTTATTTATGTGTGTGTGTTTTGTATGTATATTGTCAACTGCAAGTTTATAATTTTCATAATTGATAGTTCATATGTCAACTGCAAGTTTTACTAAGTATCAAAATTAATAATCTTAACACTATTTGGTGAATCGATTAATCAAGAATTAAAATAATTAAATAAAAATTTATGCAAAGTAACTAAAATGAATATGAATGCAATTAGAATAAAGGTAAATATGAATAAAAATCCTAAGGATCATACTTCACTTAACAATTTTGGATTAAATCATCTATCTACTCTAATCCAATTTTAACTTCCTTAATTAACAGTTAAGTTTCCCTAAATTAATTACTAGCATTTTCTAAGGTTAAGTAATTCTATCATTAATTGCTAATTTTCTATATTTCTATATGAATTAAAACAACTAATCATGTATTAAGATTTATGGAACTTATTAAGCCTACACAAACCATATAAATATATTCCTATTTCATATGTAGTTTATGATTTTAATTATAGGATCCATATGCATGCATCTCCTTCCGATCTTAACATGCATATTGAGATCATTCAAAAGGTGGTCAATTAATTGAAAGCATTAAGAACAATAATTAAAACTTAATCAATGAGAAGAAAACTAAAATTAGTTTCAATAGACTAGAATTCAATCTATTATTATTAAGTTACATCATCACCCTAAAAAGATGAAGATTTAATTCATAATGAAACTAGAAACACACTCAAAATAAAATAAAAATATCATCACATTCATGATAAAAACATAAAGATACAAATACAAATGCATGAAAATAGAAATACTATCCATCCATGTAGGAAGTAAAACTATCCATATAGGAGGACTACCTAACCTTTCATGTAAGAAGCATACAAGAAGAACTAAAAATGCATGAACTAAACTCTAAAATGCTCTCTAAGATGTTGCCCTCTCTTAGCTGATCCCTTACTATTTATAGATGAATGGGTGTAAGAATTTCAACTTGCCAAGCCACCAATCTTAACCATTAACCACCATTCTTGATTTCGTAGCAGCCATGCTTCTAGATTGTTACCATATTTTGTTAATCAAAATGGTAGATTGACATTTTTTGTTAACATGAAAGTTGTAGATGTAGATCTTTGCTTCAAAATGTGCCTAAGAAGTATAAATTTTGACATTCGTGGCTCTAGTTATAGTCAAATTAATGGGCAAGGATCGGATTTGAATAGAACCACTACTTCAATTTCTAAGCAAAATTTGAAATCCTTAGAGATGGAACTAGGCTTCAACTACAAAATGAAAGTTGTAAGGCTTTCTTTTAGCTTTTGATCTATATAAAGAAAGACCAAATTCGATATCCAGAGTTCCAGATATGGCTAAAAACTTAAAACAAGGTTAAAATTCAATATTATTTGAAAAATCTAATTTCATTTCAAAATCATGTCCCATTCACAAAATGTAACTAAATTAAGCTCATATATCATCCAAAAAGACATAATATAAGGGAAAATAAATATGCAAATATTTTACTTATCAAAAACTCTTGTCTAAAAAAAATAATGGCTTTAAAATGACTGAAGGTGGAAAAAGAAAAGAGATAAAACTTCAGTACAATTTAGAGAGCTTTTTATAAAAATAAAATAATTTTTATGAGAATGAAATAATTAGATAGTTATAAACTTACAAATATCGAAGATGAAGATAAAAATTCTCATCTCAAATAAAATAATAACTTTAAAGTGACTAAAGATGAAGAGAGAAAAAAAAGTAAAATATAAATATAATTCAGGAAAATTTTTATGAGAACAAAAGAAATAGGTAGTTGTGTGATAAACAAGGATTCAAATTCAATTTTTTATCAGGAATTAATTCAATATTGGAAAGACAAATGAAAAGAGCAATTTGTAACTTTACATTTATTGCTTATTATTGATGACTAACAAATATGAGAAAATTATTTCTTATTTTATAGTTTATTTTTCAAATGGAAAAAATAATAAATAAAATTTTTATTAAAAATGATAAATTAACACATGACAAATTATGAGAATGACTCTTATCATAATAAAAGATAAGAAATATCATAATTAATATATAATATATAAATACTAGGTAATCAACCCTACGTTGCACAAATAAATAATTATTTAAATAATTATAATATTATATTACATATTAATTATTTATAAAGAAGATTAGATTATAATTTAATTAATATATAACTATTAGCTATAAAAAAAAAGTTACTTCTAAATTTAATTAATATATAATTAAAAACTCTAAAAAAATTATTTCTATATTAAATTTTCTTAACATTTAAGTAGGTAATTAATTTTAAATTTAAGAATTGTATTAATTAGATATCATTTTTAAATATAATTATTATCATTAATATTAATATTTAATAACATGTGATTTACAATAAAATTGATTTTTTTTATAATAGCAATATATTTTTTATTTACCTCATTACAATATAAAATAAAAATTTGAAAGTAGTAATTTTATATTATGGATGAATATTTATTTTAATAATATAATATTATAATTATATATCAAATATTATAAAGAGAATTAGATGAAAATTTAATTAATATATAACCAATAACCGTAAAAAAAGTCATCTCTCCAATTTTAAAATATTTGAAATAAAAGAAATATAATAAAGTAAAATTTGAAAAAAAAAATTAACAGAGAAAAATTTTATTTCTTTACTTATTTTAATCAATATTCAAGTTGGTAATTAATTTTAACTTTATTTTACTAAAAATTAATTTTTAATTGAAATATCATATTAATTAGATATTATTTTTTAAAATAATTATTATCATTAATATTAATATTTAATAACATGATTTATAATAATAATATTTTTTCTAATGGCAATATATATTTTATTTATCATATTACAATATAAAATAAACTTTTAAAAGTAATAATTTTATATTAGAAACAATTCATTAAAATCTAAAAATTATTACATATATGTTGACTAAAATTTAATATTTTAATATAAAATATTTTACATTTTTTTAATTTATATGGAAGAGAAGAATAGTTTTTTATTGTAAAATAATAATGACGAACTCATATTTAGTATATTGTAAAGGCTATATTATAATAAAGTTTCTTTCCTAGAATACAATCACAAATATAAAATAATAAGCAAATAGAAAGTTTACAATAGGTAAAAAATATTTAGAAGAAAAATTGATCTACCTCTTAGTTGAAGTTTAAGAAAAATATGTCAAGGATATAGAGAAGGGAAAAAAGTGAAAGAGAAAATGTAATTATTTATGAATATAATACAAAAAAAAAAGAAATGATTAAGTGGAATGAGAAATGGAAAAATGAGTTTGCAATTACTATAGTAAGAATCCACTAAATGAAAATGAACTATTGAGATATTTAATAATAGATATCATTCAATACCAAATTCAAACTTTCTTTGATAGGTATAAGTAGAATTGTTCATTTATTTATAGAAATAAAGGGTGATTTTATCAATGAAGAAAAAGTACATTATAGATAAAGTTTGCAAATTTTAAATCAAATGTCAAATGAGATGAATATAAGGATAAAAAAATTTCTAGTCAAATTAAATGAAAATAAAAAATAAAAATTTTTAAAATAAAATCAAATGAAGATAAAAATAAAATAAATTTTAAATTTCAAAATAGAAAATGTTACATTTAGTAATCTCAATATTTTCATATGAATTTAAAATAATAAAAAAGATGTCCTATTCATATATATTGTTAACTACAAATTTGTGAATTTCATAATTGATAGTCCATATGTTCACATGGTAGTTCCCTTTATTCTATAATTTCCTCCAAAAGTATGCTTTTCTTATTAAATAACGTGAAATAATAAAAAAATTTATCTAATAAAATAAACTATAAGCTATAAATTTTTTTTCTAAGAAGCAAAATTCTAATAAAATAAAACATTCATAACAAAAAAAAGGACAATCAAACTATAACAATAATAGTATAATATAATTCCCCAAGTTAGTATTTAAAGTTTTATAAATTATTTGTAGATATTTATTTATTTACTCGATTAATATTTAATTTTAAATTTCTTTTCCTTTTTAAAGGTTTTAGAATATTAAAAAAAAGATATCTATGATAATATTTAAAATTTATTTATTTTTATATGATCATTATCAATTCAAAATTAGATTAAAATAATGTTTATAAGGAATTTCTCACAAGTTAAAAATAATTTTAGTGATAATGGGTACAAGGATTTATAAAATAATTTATTTGTATTTGATAAATTATTTTTTAAAGTTGTGAAAATTTTAAATAATTATTTTAGGACTTTCAATTTTATCAAGATATATATAATGGGGAAGATCGGTAATAATTAATTTAATATTTTAAATAAAATTAGTTTCATGAAAATAAATTTTGAAATAAATGAATGGCTAAGATTGAATTGAAGAGATTTGGAGGGCTGAGATTTTATATGAGGAAAAATTAACTTAAAAGTGTGAGAAGCATGAGATCATTCCCATAACTCATGTTTTAACATTCCTCTTTCCCCTCTTTATTTTTTTCTTTAATTCGGTACCCCTCCATTTTTGTTTAAAAAAACTGACTTTCCTCTCTCTTTCTCTCCCTTCCCTCACTACCCAGTTTCCTATCTCTCTTTTCTCCTTTCTCTCTCTTTTTCCTCTTCTTTTCCTTTTTCGGTAGCTTTCCTTTCTCTACCAATCAAAGTTGTGCTCCTATGCTGTTCAACTGCATGTGAGCCATAAAAGTGATAATGGGAGCTCACCAACAAGGGGTTGAGCAGAGCTGCAATAGTAACCATAAGGAGCCGGAGTTCTTCATATGTTCCAACATGAATCACCACTATCCTTAGCCATCATCATTGATGTGAACTTCATCTAGCATTTACCAATTACCATTATAAGAAAGAGAGCCACACAGAGTAACTCACAATAGAGGCATTCGATCGAAGCATGAAGCTACAATCTCTAGCGATCTTGACATATTTCAATGGCAATGAGCTGCCAATGGTCCCTTAGGAAGTGAAAAGATTTTTTTATGAAAGTAGCTTCTCTAATCTCTACTATTTTGAGGTTGATTTAAAGATAAATCTATCCGTGTGTGATATATATGATGATCTATATGAAATAAAATTATAATCTTTATGATAGGAAATGTCAAGATAAGACAATTAAATGTATATGGAATATTATATTCTATTATTTCAAAAGAATCATGCATGATCTAGAAAGAAAAATCATTTATAGGTGTTTTGAGCATATGATGATACTTATGAAATGTAGCTATAATTATATATATTTTATGTTATAGAGTATTCAAAAACATAAGTAAAACCATTTCCAAGTATTATGTTATAATATTGTGAGCGATTGTCATATACTCTTATAAGCCTATGATGTGAATGATTTTAAATACATGGTGATAGGTCTTGAATATTAGATTTTATGCTATAGGATGACTGAATGATCTAATTAAAATCACTCTATGTCATTAGCTTCACATTTTTAGGTGATTTGGAGTTTAATAAAAAAAAGAATTGTATTTATACATATATATGTAATTTAAGAAACTTGGAAGCATAAAAGTGTTATGATATGAAATGATAAAATAACATTATTAGAATATGATTAGAACATAAAGGTCCAACATTTTTGTTTGATCTGTGTTTGATTTAGAAAGATCTTTATAATAGGAAATATTTTGAGTTTTAAGTTTAATATTAGAAAACATAAGAAGCTTGTAAATTTAGAAATTATTGTACTAGGATTTGAATATAGAATCATAATGCTTGGGAAGGAAGTACGTAATATGTAATTTATCTTTATAAATTGTGAAATAGAAATAAAGGGTGAAAAGATGATAATAGATGCTCAAGAATTCCCAAAAGTGCATGGACAATTTTAGGTGAGTATGTATCTAAACCTAAATTAATATCTTAATAAAGTGTTGTTTAAATGTTAAAAATCTATATTCTTGATATAGAATATATATATATATATACACATCTATGTGTGAATCTTTAAAGTAAAATGGATTACTACTAAATTATTCTTGTAATCATTCATGCACAACATAGAAATGATATCTATGGTTATCTATTTGAATGAATGTAGATTTATCATGTTGGAAAGACATGGTGGCATCATTATCATTTGTTAACTGATTGTGATAAGAATATGATGGTAAATGGAATAGTTTGTGATATGGTTGAGCTTATGTTGTTATATATATGTTAGGAAGGGTATGTGATCTAGATTGGAATGTGAGTGAGTATTGTGGTCATGCAAGAAGGCACAATGACAATGTTACATAGATGTCATCATGTGTTAATATCTGTCCTTGATAATGAAATAACTATTTATGATGAATTTGCTTTGAAATTATGTTTTGTAAAGCCAAGCTTTACTGTGCATGTTATGATATGAATTATGCCTTGAATGGCAATTAAAATGTGAAATGTAATGGAAGCGATAATGTAAAAGTCGAATAGGATAGTCCTAGTAGATAACTTAAGAAAGGTATAAGGTTAGATGTTTGTTGTTATTAAATATATTACTTCTTACAATATCATGAAATGGAAATCTACTCATCCTTGAATGCCTACGTTTGATGTGAGTATGGTAATTTGATTATGATTGGACTTGACAGCCATCTAAATGTCTAATTACTCTTTGAATTGAGTTGAGTGTGATGTAGTATTCAAAATTTGTTTGTGATTGAATGTTATTGTTGATATAATTGCAAAGGCTTAATATAAATGTGATAATTAGACTATGATTTGTGAATGTGACGACTACTTGAAATAAGTGGTGTGATATGATGTTAATATTCTATATCAATGAATAGTTAGGATTACTATGATTTATGATGTGAAATCTAGAATTTAAGTTATATGTAGGTAAATACTCAACTTAAGGTCTGGCTTCATACATTTTAGAAATTCAAGAAGTCTATATTGCATTTATTTCTCTAATTAGATACTTATCTATAAGTGATTATTTAATATAATTGAATTAAGGATTACTAATGGTAAATACATGCTCAATAAGTTTTTGTAACTCACTTTGTTTTATTTTCAATATTTTTAGATTATGATAAGTGCCTTTGAGCATCGTTACATCTATGGAGAATTAAGATTGTCTTCTTAAAGGATTTGATAATTGGAATTAGGATTAGCATTAGAGATATAGATTTATTGATTCATGTGATATGTTGAATTGTTTATATGTATATATATATTTTGAGAGTATACAGTATTGTGTATATGTTTATTGCTATCGAATTTGTAATAAATACAAGTTTTATATTTTAAGGCGTGTAGCCCTTGAGAAGGATAAAAAAATGAGAGAGACTCTTTTTATTTTTTAGTAAAATTTAAAGTATAATTTGAGTTTCCATGTAAATAGTAAGAATTCCATTGGATAGATAAAAGTAATTAGTAAGGCTTATGGAAACTAAGTAACAACATCCATTACCATGACCCAATCCCGATTATAATTGACATGGATCCCAATATCGATTTTCACAAGCCTTAATATTAATTTCTCTAATTCCATCCAACAAAAGTATCCCTATTTCAAGGAAACTCAAATTATACTTTAAATTTTTCCAAAAAAAAATTAAGTCTCTCTTATTTTTAGATACTTCTCGAGAGTTATATACCTAAATCATGAAACTTGTGAATTTTTCGCCAATATAGGAACGTCAAACATACACATAGTACTACACGATTTCAATATATATATACACATACAATAATTCAACTTATCACATGAATAAACAAATCTCTATCTTTAAGGTTGATTTCAATACCAACTATCAAATCCTTTAACATGACAATCTTTGATTCTCTATAAATGTAATAAGGCTTAAAGGCATTTATTTTAACTTGAAAATATTGAAAATAAAATACTGTAAGTTATAAGAATTTAGTGAACATATATCTACCATTACTATATACATAATGGTTATAGGCTAATCATGTCTTAAATTAGAAAATAATAACAAACCTATTTTTGGAATTCTTGAGTTATATGAAATCAAGCCCCGAGTCGAGTATGCACCTACCCATAACTCAAATTCTATATCTCACATTGCTAATTATAGTAAACTCAAGTACTCATTAATACAAAATATTCTTATTATATCTTATACCACTCATTCCGGGTAATAAGCACATTCACAAATAGCCAATAAGGCTCAAATACAAATGAATTATCTTAATCATATTAACAATAATATCAAATTAAAAATAATATTCCATTATCACATCACATCATATAAGCATTTATGAAAAACATATATGCATTCACATTTTGACTCTTGGATTAAACTTATATCCTTTACAAATAGTCTATTAGAAATTTTCCATCTAACTTTTACATAGTTGGCCCCATTGTATTTCTAATCTTAATGCCACTTATGGCATAATTCATAATGTAATAAATTCACTAGAGCTCAACTTTACAAATCACAGTTTAAATGCCAATTTCATTATGGATAGTTACTTATTAACATAAGGTGAACATTAACATATAACAATATCTATATAACAACATTACCATGCCCTCTTGCATGGCCACAATACTCGTTCATATCTTAATACAATTCGCACTATAATTTCTAGCATAAAAGTGATAAAAAGAGCTCAATCATAAGCATTTGACAATCATTAGTAACATCACCATGTTTTCTATGCATGGCTAATCCACATTCACCCATTACACTTACACATTCATAGATTAATGTTCTATTAGTCATAGATACCATATTGCACCACAACAATGCCCTTGTGAGCTTTCACATGAATATATATATATATATATATATATATATATATATATATATATATATATATATATGGATATGTACTTTTACCATTAGTAAAAAAATATAAATCATACAATTTAAATAACCTTTTATTAAAATATTAATCTATGATGAGATATATACTTACTTGAAATTATCTAACAGCTTCGAGGATTCCTAACTCTTGCTTTCAACTTCCATCTCTTCCTATATATCAATTTATAATAATACGTTATGATTATAAGTACATTACTTATTTTTTCCACCTATTACAGATCCATATTCTAATTATAATCTAATAGCATCCCATATTACTTATTTCTTATATTTTCTAATATTAACTTATGATCAAAATATGCCACTTAATCATCTTATATTCTTACTTCCTTTATTTTCAAATTTATCATCAAAAATTAGAAATTTTTGTATATAATAGCTTTTTTAAGTCAAAGTACAAAACTATCAAAATATTACCACTCACATTTTCATATAAAATTATACACTTATTTTCTTATATTTTTAATTTTTCTGTAAAGAATCAAAAGATTACATTTTTTAAGGACTCTCTGCATCGAACTCCAAACATTAAAATAGTAGCTCTTGATGATATGTTTATATTCTAAATATACTAATTTAATACTTTTGATCATAAAATTTTTATTTTATTAATAGTTTATTAATTATCCAAATAAGATAATAAAGTGAGAGTTTCCTAAATCATGTTCAAATACTTAAAATATTGCAGTATAATACTTTGAAAACACTTTATTCATATTATTTTAGCATTCTATATCATAAAACTCTTATTTTTCAAAACCATCAATGTGTATTTAAATTTACCTATAACATGGATTTTTCTAAAATATATAGCCACTACTAACAATATTATAGCATAATACTCTATAATGGTTCTATTCATGTTATTTAAACACTTTATAGCATAAACTATATACATACAAATATATTTTCATAAGTATCATCATATACTCAAAATATCCATAAATGGCTTTCTTCCCAGATCATGTAAGATTCTAATGTTCCATATATATTTGAATAATCTTATTTTAGCATTTTATAATATAAAAATCATGTTTTATTTTATTTTTTATATGTATCTAATGAGAAAAATATTTATTATTTTTTTCTCCTATTTTATGTCTCTTAGGTGTTACATGTGCTTAATTTTATAGAATAAGCCTTATTTTATAATTTTGGATTGATTTTACAAGTTTCTAAATTTATTTGATAAATGCTGGATTTTGATATTATTTCTATTTTTTAGTCATAACTTGGACTCTAGATATCGGATTGAGGCAAAATTTATATTAATGAAAACTTAAAAAAGAGAGCTACAATTTTTATGTTTTAGTCAAGGCCCAATTCGGACTCTTTCAAGTCTTCACTTGGCCAACAAGCTAAAGTTATGTTTCTATCCTAGTTGAACTCATTTCTGTATTTGGGTCATATCTAGAGTTATAGTGGTCTGATTAACCTAAAACTAGTGCTTAAATTCTTAGAAGAGATAGGCCTACAACTTTTATGTTTATAGATCTTCTAGATTTCATCGATTTCATGGACTTATTCTGCTTAGAAGACAAGCCTATGGTAATTCACTAATTTGTTTGATGGAATTAATTGACTTGTAAAACAAGTCTGGACTTCTAGAAATTAGGAAGGCCTTATTTTCATAATCCTAAGAGTCATCTAATCCTAGTATAATAAGGTTTTAGGCTAATTAGGTTATATAAATAGGTAAGAGGACTGAAGAGAATAATAACATTCAAAATTATAATAGATTCATTTAGTAGCTAGCTCCTCCTTCTTCTTCTAGCTCTTTTCATTCTTCATCAATGGAAGCCTAAATTCACGGTTAATTTAAGTAGTTGAGGCTCTCCTCTTAAGGATCATGAAATCATAATTTGAAATGTTGACCTTTTTTAATTAATTCTTCTCTTTCTGTATTTACTTGTGTTGAAAGTCTTAAAATTCCTTGTGTTAGATGTTGATTTGATATAATTGATATTCACCCTTATAATTTCTGATTTCTTTGCTATTTTGTTATGAAATTATGGTTGATAAATTATAGTTTTATGCATAAGGACAGAGGGTTGAAGTATTAATTTAGAGATTTCTAATTTAACTTCTTAAATCAATTGAATTCTATTCATAAATTAATTTTAATTTAGTTTAGGGATTATAACGATTGCTTAATTTAACTAATCTTAATTAATCAATTCCTAGGCAATTATCTAACATAGAATTCAGGAATTATTACAAGGATTCTGAGTAATTCAAGGTTAAAAAATTAATTAGAAAAAGTCAAATCTTAATTAATCTATGATTAATCTAATTTAAGGCTCTCAATTTCCTTGAATTGGCTGTTTGATTTCATTGAATTCTTTTTTATTTTATTTTTATTTTACTTTTATCTTTTGTTTTAATTTTGTTCTTATTACATTGTTTAATTCGTGCAATGAAACCCCCTTAATTCTAATTCTATTTTGCATACAACATATTTTGCATTTTGTTTCTGTTTCTATTTTTATTTCTTCATAATATTCTATTTCACCACATTACCATTCTGTTTGTATTAGTTCTTCATGTTTTCATTGTATAAATAATTCAATAATTATGCATATATTATTAGAAAATTATTTAGAAAAGATAAAATTAAAGGATCACTAGAGGTACGACCTAATTATATCATTGTCTACATTCTTATTATAGCAACTAGTATTTTTAATCTAATTTTAGTGCATTGCAACATGTACATCAGCATCACCATGTATATCAAAAACACACTAATGGGTTTTCTTTAGATCAAATTAGGATCTCTTAAAATATTCAAATATAACACTTTATATTTACTTTAGTTGTATTATTCTCGCAATCTATATCATAAAAATTCATAAAACTATTATTATTATATTTTTCTAAATGCTCATAAAAGGAAATTTATTAGAACTATTTCAAGTTTATTTTAGCTATGGTAGACTCACCTTTGCCTCATAAGGCTACTGCTAACTTACTGATGCTAAAGTCCATAGCAAGATACTAAAGATCAATGAAGAAAATAAACTCCTTTTTTATTGTTGTTTAGCTATGATTTACAGCTTCCTAGCGGTAAACAAATGCATGGCTAGCCACAGTAAGAGCTTCACATTTGGCAATAGCTCGATTGGATGGAAACAAATGTGGAATGGCCAAAGAAAGCCCTGCTTGGATGCTAGTGGCTTACTTCACTCTAGTTTCTCATTACAATGCCACAAGCTACTTATTAGTGGAAAGATGTGCAAAGAAGACTAATGGCAAGTAGCGACAATTTGACAGTCCAAAATGGTGGCATGTTAAGGGAAAAGGAGGAGGAATGGGAAGTCAGTGAGAAGAAAAAGAAAGAGAAAAAAGAAAAAAAAATGCTAGAGAGAGAGACCTGAAAATAGAAATAGGGAAGAAGAGAGAAGCAGCCAGAAAATATAAAAAAAAGAGAGAGAAATGTTAAAACATGAGTTACGAGAAATGATCTCATGCTTCTCACACTTTTAAGCTCATTTTCCCTTATATAAAATCTCAACTCTCCAAATATTTTCAATCCAATTTTAGTCGTTCATTTATTTCAAAACTCATCTTCATAAAACTAATTTTATTTAAAATCTTAACTTAATTATTTTCAATCTTCCCTATTATATATATTTTTTAAAAGTCCTAAAATAATTTACTAAATACAAATAAATTTCTTCATAAATCTTTATACCTATACTTATTAATTTTTTTTTCAACTTGTGAGAAATTCCTTAGAAAAATGACCATATAAAAATAAATATATTTCAAATATTATCAATATCATTATAATATTCTAAAACTTTTTTAAAAAGAAAGAAATTTAAAACCAAAGATTAACCAAATAAATAAAATAAATATTTACAAGCATTAAAATCTATAAAACTTGAACCTAAGGTATTACATCCATGCCGATCATGATTGGAATCGGGTTATGATAGAAATGGTATTAGAGCATGGCTTAGGTTCCTAGTAGTGAATGGGCTAGAATAATCCAATTATCAAACCTATATAACTAAGTTGAATATATTGTGAGGCGTGTCTTTAAAAATCTCCATGGATTTCCTATTATGTATGTGATAGCCATTATTTGTTAATTAATTGAATCTCTTTATAGTTTATCTTATAGGATAAATTATTTCCTTAGTGAATTGTTTCTAACTTGAATGTTGAAAGCAAGTGATAGTTTGAATTGTGTGAAATAAATTTAAGTTATGATTATGTGAAATGAATTTAAGTGGTGATTTATTATTGATGCTAAAAAAGGTAGTATATGTTCTTTGTTGACTGAGAAAATAAATGTGCTTAAGATTGTGTGTTATATTTTATAGTTCATCAATGTTAAAGATTGATCACATGAGAATAACAAGTTTTATTTAACAAAATCTTTATGGTATGGTTGATATTATGACCATACCCTATGATATGTGATAATGAAATATATAGTTAATACCTATGGTGTCCTAACATGGTTAATGCCCACAATGTCCAGTATGGTTGATACTTATGGTATCCTATCAAGTTTGATGCCATAGTGCCCTATTATTAGTCATTATGAGTATGAATACTTGTCTAGTATATGATCTATGATAGGGAAGCAATGAACATTCTTCGTAGAGGAGGAGAGGAGTGATAAGGGTTAGAAAGATGAGGTTAATGGCTTCATGCCTAAAGTGGTGAGAGATAAGGTTGAACCAAAGATATAAAGAGAAATCTTAGATATCAACTATGGCCATTTGGCAAATTTTTACTCCTAACTACTATAGTCATTCTTTATACTGCTATGTATTATGTTATGATATAGATATGTTTTAGATGTTTCTATCCGATGTGGATGTGATTAAGCTTTGTTGGCTATTTGAATGATCAATGATGATCCAAGATGGGTTATATGTGAAATCAGTGCTTGTGGTAATGTTTGGTGAGTATATAATTATGAGTTTATATGTGACTACTATTGACCTTTGAAATAGGAAGTTATGAGGGCATTATTGTAATAACAATTTGTGTAAATTGTTGCTGAGCATATACGAATATGATTTGTAGTTACTGATTTTAAGTTTTATTGACTGATCAAATGAAGTGTGAGTCTAATTGTAATTTTGGATGAAGCCAAGTTATGGGCTTGTTTACAAGATTGAATCTTTAGTTGAAATTCTTGATTGTGAATTATTGACTATAATTTGTTTGCATGATAATTGTTAGAATCACTTATTGATTGTGTATAGAATGCAATAAGATTGCAATTAATGACCAATGCTAATGTAAATAGCATTTCTTATTTGACTAGATAAGAGATGAAATATATGTGTAAAGATTGCAAATGAACCTTAAATTATGTTCAGAGCACATATGTTATGTTTGATTTGCCTAAATGTGTTTAGCACATAAGTAAACATGTTAGTTTAAGTTTAGCAAAAATGATTTGCTAAATTATTTAAGTATTAAAAGTTTGTATAGTTGCATTTAAATTTAGTATGTAAAAAAGAATAAGAAAGAAATATTGATTTAGCTCATATGATGACATATTGAATTGATAAAAAGGTTAACAATTCTATGCGATCATGCTTGATGTCTTGAAAATTCAAGCACAAATTTTCTTGAAAGGGGGAAAACTTGTAATAACTGGAGTTAATATTTAAAGTTTTATAAATTTGATGCTTATGGATATTTATTTATTCATTTGATTAATATTAATTTTAAATTTCTTTTCCTTTTTTAAAAATTTTGGAATATTAAAAAAATGATACCTATGATAATATTCAAAATTTATTTATTTTTATATAATCATTATCAATTCAAGTTAGAGTAAATTAATTTTTACAAGGAATTTCTCACAAGTTAAAAATAATTTTAGGGATCATGGAACTTAAGAGATAATTTGTTTGTATTTGATAAATTATTTTTAAAAGTTATGAAAATTTTAAATAATTATTTTAGGACTTTTAACTTTATTAAGATATATATATATATATATATATATATATATATATATATATATATATATATATATATATATATATAATTAAGAGTTATGAAAATATTAAGATTGAAAATAATTAACCTAAGATTTTAAATAAAATTAGTTTTATGGAAATGATTTTTGAAATAAATGAATGGTTGAGAATGGATTGAAGAAATTTGGAGGGCTGAGATTTTATATGAGGGAAAATGAGCTTAAAAGTGTGAGAAGCATGGGATCATTTCCTTTAGCTCATGTTTTAACATTTCTCTCTTCTATTTTTATTTTTTTCTCTAATATCGGTATTTTTTTACTTTGTAAGAAAGAAAAACTAACTTCCCTCTCTCTTTCTCCCCTCTCTTACCACTCAATTTCCTCTCTCCCCTCTCCCTTCTCTTTCTTTCTCCTTTTCTTTTCCTTTTTTTGGTAGCCTTTCTTTCTCCATTAATAAAAGTTGTGTTGCTATATTATTCAACCACACCTGAGTCACTAACCCTATGGAGAGTGAACAAAGCTATAACAATACCTACGGAGAGCTAGAGTTCTTCACATGTTCCAATATGAATTGCTAACATCCCTAGTGATCATCATCGATATGAACTCCATCTAGCATCTGCCATTTACCACTATAAGAAGGAGAGTTACACAAAGCAACTCATAACAAAGGTAATCAACTAGGAGCACAAAGCTACAATCTCTAATGAGCCTAACATATTCTAGCATTAACGAGCTGCCACTGGACCCTTAGGAGGTGAAAAGACTTTTTTAGGAAAGTAGTTTCTCTTATCTCTATTGTTTGGGGATTGATCTAAAGATAAATCTAGTTGTATGTGATATATATGATGATTGGTGAGAAAAATATTTACTATATTATTTCCTCTTATTTCATGTCTCTTAAGGTGTTATATTTGCTAAATTTCATAGAATTGGCCTTATTTTATAATTTTGAATTAGTTTTACAATATTATGAATTTATTCGATTAATGCTAAATTTTGATACTATTTCTATTTTTCAACTATATCTTAGGCTTTGGATATCAGATTGGAGTGATCTTTATACCGTTGAAAAGCTTAAAAGTATAGTGTTTTATTCAAAGCCCAATTTGAATTCCTTCAAGCCTTTATTTAGTTAAGAAATTGAAGCCCTATCTTTGCCCCAACTAAGTCCGTTTCAATTTTTAAGCCATATCTGGGGTTACAAAGGTCCAATTAACATGGAACCAATTATGAATTCTACCCAGCTTTAAAACTTTTATGTTTATGGATTAACCAAATTACATTATTTTAGTAATCTTATACTAAATGGAATTCAAACTTATAGGAATTCACTGCTGTAACTATTAGAGTTGATTACCTTATAAAAAATAGGTCTGGGCTTCTAAAACTTAGGAAAACCCCATTATTATAATCCTAAGAGACATATAATGCAGGTCCAATAGGGTTTTAGATTAATTAAGTCAAATAAAAGGAGAAAACTCATTAGACTTTGGAAAGTTTTACACATTCAGTAACATAGTTTTTCTTTTCTTCTTCTTATTTCTCTTTTGCTCTTCATAAATGGAAGCTTAAATTTGGAGTTAATCCTCTTCTATATTATAAGATCATGATTTGTAATGTTAACTATCTTTAATTAATTTTTCTTTTTCTCTAATTCTATATGCTAATTTCTTGAAATTGCATATGTTGGATTTTGATTTGATATAATTAGCATTCATCCTTGTGATTTATGATACCTTACTATCTTGATATTGAATTATGATTGGAAATCACAGCTTTACACATAGGGGCAGAGGGTTAAGGGATTAATTAGAGGTTTATAATTTAATTTCTCAATTCAACCAAATTTTATCATTGAATCAATTTCGATCTAGCTTAGAGATTATAACAATTACTTAATTTAGCTAATCTTAATTAGTCAAATCTTAGATGGTTATTTAGCATAGGATTCATGAATTATTGTAGGGGTTTTAGGTAATCCAAGGTTGAAGAATTAATTCAAAAAGTCAATTCCTAATGGATCCATAATTAATTCAAATTAAAGCTCTCAATTCCTTAAATTAGCTATTTCATTACATTAATTTTCCTTCTTATTGTTTACTTTGCATTTTCATTTTGTTTAAAAAATTCAATTTAATTTGAAATTACAAAACCCCTTAATTCTTTGCTCTATATACTGTATTTTGCATAACACAATATTCTACATTGCATTCTGTCAGCAAATTGCATCCATTTTATTGCATTCTATTTTAACTTATTTTTGCATTCTATTTTTATATCTAATTATATATTTTATGTCTACATTCTATTAGTAATTCATAGTAAAAGATACTGTTAAGGAATCGTTAGGGGTATGACTTGGTTATGCCATTATAGTGCATTATTTTGTAACAAACTAGTTTTTAATCTAATTTTGGTATATTATGATGTGCTAATTAATGATCCATATGAAATAAAAATATAATCATTATAATGGGAAATGTCAAGATAAGATGATTAAAATGTATATGGAATATTATATTCTATTATTTTGGAAGAATCATGCATAATCTAGAAAGAAAGAAAAGACTATTTGTGGGTGTTTTGAGCATATGATGATACTTATGAAATGTAACTATATGTATATATATTTTATGGTATAAAGTATTCAAAAACACAAGTAAAACCATTTTGGAATATCATGTTATAATATTATTAACAACAGTCATATACTCTAGAAAGCCCATGATGTGAGTGATTTTAAATGCATGGTGATAGGTCTCAAATATTAGATTTTATGCTATAGGATGATTGAATGATCTAATTAAAACCACCCTATGTCATCAGTTTCACATTTTTAGGTGATTTGGAGTTTAACAAAAAAAAGAAATTATTTTTATACATACATACATACATACATACATACATACATATATATATATATGTAATTTAAGAAATTTGGATGATAACTTGGAAGCATAAAAGCATTATGGTATGAAATGTTAAAATAACATTATTAGAATATGATTTGAACATAAAGTTCCAACATTTTTGTTTAACCTATGCTTGATATCTCTATTTAATATGAGTGTGGTAATTTGATTATGATTGAGCTTGATGGCTATTTAAATTTCTAGTTACATTTTGAATCAATTCAAATGTGATGTAGTATTAGAAATTTATTTGTGATTGAATATCACTATTAATATAATTGCAAGGGCTTGATGTGGATGTGATAATTCAATTGTGATTAAGCCTTAATGGCTATTTTTGAATGTGATGACTACCTAGAATGGGTGGTGTGATATGATAGTGATATCATGTTTCAACGATAGTTAAGATTACTATAATTTATTATGTGAAATCTAGAATTTAAGTTATGTACAAGTAAACACTCAAGTGAAGGTATGACTTCATACATTTGAAAAATTCAAGGAGTCTAGATTGCATTTATTTCTCTAATTAAATACTTATCTAGTAAGTGATTATTTAATATAATTGAATCAAGAATTAGTAGTGATAGATATATGCTCATTGAATTCTCGTAACTCACTCTATTTTATTTTCAATATTTTCAAGTTAAGATAAGTGTCCTTGAGGCTTGTTGTATCTATAGAGAATCAAGACTACCTTGTTAAAGGACTTAATAGTTGGAATTAGGATCAGCATTAAAGATATAGATTGATTCATATGATGTGTCAAATTGTCTCTCTATATATATATATATATATAGATAGATATATTGAGATTGTATAGTATTGTGTATATATTTGTTGCTATTAAATTCATGATAAATACAAGTTTTGTATTTTAGGGCATGTGAATTTTGGGAAATGTTAAAAAATAAAAGAGACTTTATCCATTTTTTTCATAAAATTTAAAGTATAATTTGAGTCTTCATAGAAATAGAAAGACTTTCATTGCATAGATAAAAGTGATTAGTATTAAGGTTTGTGGAAATAGATTATCAAAATCTATGTCGATCACGATCGGGATGGGGTCATGACATATAAAAAAAAGTAAAAGAGATTATCAAAAGAAATTTATATGATAGGAACTTTAAATTGAATAACTACAAATAATCAAAAGTAATAAAAGAAAATACTTATAAATATTGAAGATAAAAACTCTCATCTTAAAGAAGATCATGACTTTAAAGTGATTAAAAGTGAAGAGGGAAAAGAAATAAAATTTAAGTATAATTTGGAAAGTTTTTAATGAGAATAAAATAATTTTTATGAGAATGAAATAATTAGGTAGTTGTGAACTTATAAATATTGAAGATGGAGATAAAAAGTCCTATCTTAGGTTAAATAATGACTTTGAAGTGAATCAAAGTAGAGAGAGAGAAAAAGAAAAATATAAATATAATATAAAAATATTTTTTTGAGAACAAAATAAATAAGTAGTTGTAAATTCAAGTGATTGATAGAGATTCAAATTCAACCTTTTATTTAGAATTTATTTAATATTGGAAGGATAAATGAAAAAAGCAATTGGGGGCTTTACATTTATTATTTATTGTTGGTAACTAATAAATATGATAAATTTTTATTTTATTTTATAACTTATCTTTTAGGTAGAGAAGAAATGATAAATTGACTTTTTGTTAAAAAAAATGATAAATTAACTTTTGGCGAATTATGAAAATGCCACTTATCATTATAGAAGGTAAGAAATATCATGATAATATATAATATAGAGATATATAAAGAAAATGGTTGAGAAAAAAACTAATATTATAACTTTATTTAAATATTTATTTTTTTTATAAATATTTATTTATGTGGATGTCCATAAAATATTTTTAATTTATCTGTTAATTATTATGATTAAAATTTACTCAATATTTGATTGTAACTAATAATAAATATTTATCAATAAGTTATTATCAATTAGAGATAATTATAATTATCAATTGTAAAAGTTATCACTAGGTGCTTAGGAGATTTATGAATATTGAAGATTGTAAAAGAGTTTGATACACATTCAAAAATAAAAGGAACTTTTTCTTTTTTTTCTATTTTCTTTTCCTATTTTTCTATTATTCTATTTTTATTTTCATAATATGTTATCAATACAAAACTTTTTCAATTTAATTTTATGAGTTCTCTTATTTTTTAAATTGATATATCTTTTACTTTCAACTTTTTCTTAAATTGTGTAAAAATTTTAACTTGGTTATTGTCACCATTTAATTGATTTTCCAATTAGCAGAGTAAATTCTCTTATCACTATGTGGTTTCTTTTAGGTTTACTTTTATCTTATTTACATATAAGGATGCACCTTTAAATCCACTTTCTTCCTTAACTTTATGTGCTTTGATATATGAATATGATTACTTGAATCCACATGGTATTGGCAACTTTAACACTTGATTGGGATCTTAACTAAAGGATTCATACCTTTTTTCTAATGTCTATATCGATACTAAATCTTAAGTTGCTTTGTCATTTAGATTAAATATTTTAAGTTTATATCTCTCAATCCTTTAATTTGTTTTTTATATCTTGTTGAATTTTGTCACAATTTTGTTTGGAATATATTACCAATCTTTATAGTGTATAATTTTTATAGCCACAATGGACTAAGGTTTAAAGTTTTGTATAATAGGAAAAAAAGAGGCAACAGTTGGATCATGTCACCAAATAATGAGTGTGGGTTTTGAAGTAACACTCCGAACTTCCAAAAAACAAACAAATAAGTGTTCAGTAAGAAAGTTTATGAATACAAGAAAGAATTGATCAAAGTAACATCATGAATCATTACAAAGTGCAAAGTTTGAAGAAGAACACAATGAAAGTTGAAACCAAGGCTATATATAAGAAATTGGCTCGCTAATTCCACCCAAATAATCATTTGCAATTGTGCAATTTTACTTATTATTATTATCATTTTATCAATTATTTCATTTATTATTTCTCTTTCTTTCATCATTATGAAATTAATTTATGTCTTATTATGACTAAATACAATAACAATTTTTTTATGAAAATTATGAAATTCATCCAATCAGTCTTAATGTATTCCTTAAAATGAATGCATCGATAATTAAACTTTTTCCCCATAAAAAATATGAAATTTGTGCAATTGGTTTCATTACATTTTTTGAAGTGATAGATCTCATACCTTCTAGTGGTTAAACAAAATTTTTGAATTTTTAACAAAGTCTAACTAATTTTACTACATTCCCAAAAGTGGATGCCTTAATGATTAAAAGGTGTAAATGTGAACAAGGTTATGATTATAATCATGCATATGGAAAAGTTTAAATTAATTTATGCAATGATGGTAGTTATAAGAATAGTACAAATAATCATAACTACAAGAAATTGGAGAATATAACAATAAAGACTTATATATTAAGAACTCAAAAGGTTTTAAAAGTTTGTATCATCATTGTGATGTGAATGATTATTGAAAATTCTAAAATGTATACTACCAAAGTGATATGCGAGGCCAATTTTTTGTTGATAAGAATGATGCTTTCAATCATAATTCTTATGGTCTAGCACATTTCAATGTGATAACTTTCTTTGAGCATTCCAAAGAAAGGCTTGATAATTTGATTGATTATGATAGTGGCCAATTTTATTTTTTATTGAATCAATATTGAATATTTGTCTCTTATAAATATTGTAACAATGTAAACCATTCTTAAGAATAGAAAATAATTTTTCCAATTAATAATTAGTAAAAATTATATCAATATAATATCTGATAATATAAATTAATTAACACTTCTAAAGAGTTAATATAATTTTATTAGGAGATATATAATGCTTATAAATGCATTATTGTCAAATATGTCTTGAAGATATTGACTAAGTTTTAGAAACATACAATGAAATTGATACTAATAGATACTACATTGAGATAATAAGATATTGAATATCTTTATATTACAATGATTATCTTAAGTGAGAAAATGGTGTTAGAAAAGTTACTATCATTTTTTTTATATGTAGTATACATATACAAAACCAATTGAAAGAAATGGAAACTAGAAGTTCATCAACTAAAATATTTTTACTATATGGCATGATCAAATAGGCCATCTTAGATTAACAATAACACAAAAAGTCATTGAAAATTTATAAGATTATTCATTGAAGAACTAAAGAACCAAAAGATTCTTCAATATGATAAATTTGCATGTGCTACTTGTTCTCAAGACTATTTGTTTATAAGGCATTAAGGCCATTGCCAACTAATGTTGGGACTATATTCCTAATATTTTTTAAATGAATATAAGGTAATACATGTTGATTTGTCTACTACATAAACTATTTAAGTAATTTATTATTTTAGTCACATATAAATTTGTTATCAATTTGCACTTAATGTTTACGAAATTACTAGCTCAAATAATTTAACTTTGAGTATAATTTAGTAATTATGTAATTAAGATAATATATCTTAATAATGCTAGTAAATTTATATCCAAAGTTCTTAAGGATTATCATATTCCAATGGGAATGATTGTTGAATATCTTGAACTATGTTCATTTGTAAAATCGTTTGGTTACAATAATTTTAATGTCTCAAATTATCAATTATATCATTATTTAAGAGAAGAAGATTCCTTTTATCATCTTAAAGGATATATAACTTTACATATAGCAATATTTATAAGCATCAAGCTAAAAAGTTTCTCTTATAATTAGCTTTGTTTAGGAGATAAAAAGTTTCAAATATAGAATTTTTTTTTGAATGTGCAATATATTTTTTTTCACCACAATGCATATAGATGATCTTGAAAAATGACAAAAAATATAAATTCATATGTGAACTATATTTCTAGAATCAAGGGGAGAGAATATGTAGTTGTAAAAATAATATGACATATAGTCATCTTGAGGAGAATTTTAAGGCACCCTAGAGGTTGTGGAACCCAAGGTGATGTGGCTCTATTTGAATCATCTGATTGTCTTGCTTTAATCACTGCTGTCAGTTAAAAAATTTATTTTATGAAGTTATGAAAATTTGTAGAAAAGGATATGGAGTAGCGAAAATAATAGATAAAACCCAAGAATTGAAATAAGTGTTGTACTTTCAGTTTGTACGGCTATTCCATGGGTTCTCTTATCTCTTCACACTTTCTTTTATTTTAATATTATTTATATTTATATTATTATTTTTTCTCCAATTGCTTCAATATTGTTTATACCAGTTTCAACTTTCATGTATCATCCTATTTTGATCCTTTCTTTTATTTTAATTTTTAATATTATTTATATTTATATTATTATTTCTTCTTCCTCCAACCTTTTCAATATTAATTTATATTTTTTATTTCACCCGGGTTTATGGTCACTTATGAATTGATTTTTTTTTATTTCAAACACATTGTCGTCTTTAAATATTATTACTTTGTGACTTGCACATTATTGCCCCTTTTTTTTATTTGCACTTATGTGTATTTTTTTTCTAATGTTTATTCTTTTTATTCATAGTTCAAGCATTAATAATATCAAATAATATAAATATAATATAATATATTTTAATTTTATTATAAAATATTTTAAATGAGTTAAAATTTTAATTTAATTGAATTACTTAATTACATATTAAATTTTATTTTTTTACAACTCTTGTATTATATCATTTTTTATTCTCTCAAATACATGTTTTTTTTTCCCCGCTTGTGTATATCTGTATTGTTTATAATTCAAATACAACTTCTTTTTTAAATTCTTTTTGTATAAAATTCTTTTAGAAAATTTTATTCTATAACATGTTGTGCCTCTAATATTTTTATATTCAAATATAAATATAAGTTACATTTGATTATATTATATAGCTATTGAAGAAATTTATAAATAAATATTGTACTTAAAATTTTTAATTACTCAATTTCTTATATAAAAAATACTTGAAATTTTTAATGAGTTTGAATTTAATTTTTCAAATGTATATAAAATCTTATTTATATAAATAGATTTTCAAATTTATTAATAAATTAAAATTATTTTAAGGCTTAAAATTATCCAATAACTTAATTAAGCCAATATCTATATAAACAAATATATATTGAAGTATTTATGTTATATATATGTATAATATATATTATAATTTATTATTTGTCCAAATAATTTTAGGAAATTATAAAAATCAAGTTAAAAGTTATGGATGAAATAAAAAAAATTCACAAAATTAGTAGCCAATAATTATTATGTTTGAAATTTGAATACTTCTACTTTATATGATCAAGAATATAAAAATAAGATATTTTATATGATTAGGGAGAAAATTTTGAATAAAAATATTTAATATGATTAAAAACAAAAATATTTATAAAAAAAGTTACATAGAATGATACTTAATTAACTCTTTAAAACATAAAATGTACTATTTATTTGCTAAAAAATTGATGTAATAACCTTTTTTATGTCAGTTTATATAATCAATGTGGAATGATAAAACTTAATATGTCATTCATATATATGTTGAGTTATAACTAATGTCAAAACTCTTAAATAGTATTTTCTAATTTTGTAGTAGTGTAGATATGAATTTTTTTCTCTTATATTATACCTTAAAAGTATTTGATAGAAGTATATATTTAGTTGAAAGTAAAAACTTACATGAGCTACAAACAATTCTTCCTAAATTTTAATTTGATATATATATATATATATATATATATATATATATATATATATATATATATATATATATATATATTACTTGAAACAATTCTTTGAAAATTTTAAAATAAATAATTAAAAATTTACAACTCATATAATGCAACCTTAATTTAATAATTAAAAATTATTTAAAAAACAATCACTTGGGTCTGACAAAATAGGTTAAACTAGTTAAATATTCGATCCACATGATTGACTGCGTAAATGAGAAAAAGTTGACATAAAAATAATTAGATTTGTAATCCTTGTCATCACATGCATTGGGGTTATTCTACAATTTTCCCCACAAAATTGTGTGTAGAAAATATGAATTGTTATTCTTTGACAGAAGCACATGGTAATAACAGAAGCTACCAACTACGTTGGGTTCCAGCACCCACATTTCGGCAAAGACACCATAGTCTACACCACTATTTAAATGTCAACAACAACACATGTTAAAATATTGTTATTATATTAATTAAAGCATTAGTACTTAACATTTTACTTTGGATATCGAAAAACTTTCCTAAAGGCATTCTACGGTGTCTTTGGATGGCTAAGGATTTTGAAACTCAAGGCCCATAACAATCTATCAACTTCCTCTATATGATAGTAGATAGGCGTAATCTATGATACTCCGGAGTTTTGGAACTTCAGGTGGTGTGGCTTGTTACTACTTGTCAGATGAAGTTATTTTCATCTCAATCCTTTATTTAAAAAAAATGATATTTGATGTTTGTGGAAAATCATTAATGATGACAATAATTTTATGAAATTATAGATTGGCCTAAAAAAATTTGTAATGGATATCGCCCAGAAGGCCAAACTCTTTGAATTGGAATGATTGAATGAGATATTTGTTAATGGTATTAGGCATTTCATCCATAAATAAGAATTCATACAAAATAAATAAAAATAAGATAAATTATATGTGATTTGTTAAGTAATATAAATTAAAAATATAATATAAAATTAAATAATTAAATTAAATTAAATATTTATTATATTTTAAATATTTTTATATGAAAATATATTATATTTATTTTCATATATTACTTAAAGATATTAATATATATGTTGCAGATAATAAAAATGATAAGAATTAGAGTAGTTTGAAAATTATAAAAAAATTTAAAATATTATATTCTTAAAAACTCAAAAAGCAAGTTTAGAATTGAAAAAGCAACTCTTTTATTATTATTATTATTATTATATAAATAATGACAGAAATTATGAAAAGAATAATCCAATCAAATGATTAATATAATAATTTAATAACCCAGTAACAAAAAATTAATATATAAATACTATAAAATCAAATTAGAAAAAAACAAAAGCAATTAAGCAAGTATAAGAGCCGGAAACTTACATGGGAAGGTATCTCATAAAATAATGACGTGTGCACGGTAAAGTAAGTTGTTTAAAGAATTAAATAAGAGATTAAAAATATAACATTAATTAAATAATTTAATCAAGTTATATAAACGTAGTTAAATAATATGGATTATTCAAATAACTTAAAGAATGTGGTGTGGTATGTTATGAAATATTATGTAATTAAAAATAAAGTTTAAATTTATTTATTTATTATTAGAATAAAATATTTTATACTATAAATGAATGATAAGAAGATATTTATTAAAAAATAATAACAATTAAGAATTTTTAATGGTAGTAAACAAATTTCAGCATTTCTTTATGAATATGGTATTATATGATTAAATGATAGTATAAAATTGACTTACATTAATAGTAAAATAAATTTAAATCCTTAAAAATATAATGAAGAGTTTAATAATATTAAAATAATAAATATCATTATCAGTAAGTATTGCAATTAAATTATATTTTAATTTATTTAAAATATTTTATTTTTAAATGAAAATATATTCTATTATATTTATATTTATTAGTGATATTAACACTTTAACAATAAACATTAAGAATTCATATAAAAAGTAATAAAATAAATCAAAATAAAAAATTAATATATGAATTGTTAAGTAACATAAATTAAAAATATAATGTGTATTTAAAAAATTTAATACGTATACACTATTCAAAGATATTAATATATGTATTGTAAATAATAAAAGTGATAATAATTAAAATAATATAAAATTATAAAAAAATTAAATATTAGCTCCCTTCTATTTGGTTTTGACAGCTTCAGTTTCTGATCATCATTAGCAGAAAAAATTGGCTTAATAATACAAGGACTAATATGATTGACGATGAGATTTTGCTTTTCTTTTCGATAATTAAATTGGGGTTGTTTTATAATTTTATCTAAAATATTTTATGTAAAAAGTATTTAATTCTGTCCTGACACATACTTACATGGTGACATTATGAGATGCCAAGTGCCCCAGGTTTCGAAAGCCAGGATTAGACAAAGATATCATAGCCTTCCCCTCATCTTGATTCTCACACAAAATGATATGAACTAAAAGTTTATAAGATAATTGATTTTTAAAGTATAGAAAAATACTAGATATATTATCGATCAAAAGAGAATAAATAAAATATATCAACTACAAATGCTCTTATCGAGATCCATGTCTAAGTAAGATAATTTATTTTTCAAATTAGTTTTTGAACATGCTTGAAGCATAATAAACCTATTAGTTCTAAATACAAATATACTTAAAATAAGGAATGAACAAATGAATAAAATAAACTTATTGAGGAATCAAATATACTTAAAGAGATTTGAGACATAATGATAAACTTTTAGAGAAAAATTCAAGTATATAAAATTTATAAAAATAAAGAGATTTCAATTAATTATATTTCCAAAGAGAAAGATGGAACCAAAAAAGAAATAGTCATTGACAATATTTACTCTTATATATAATGTAACACTAAAAAATTATGAAATATAATGATTAGTAAGAATCTTGAATTTATATAATGATGACATTTATTGACCAAAGAGAAAAGATGTCATTTCATATAGAAATGCAAAATTTGAATTTACTTGTAAAGTAAAGAAACACTAGACGGTGTTAAGCCAATAAAGAAACCCACGTGTAAAACTATTAAGGTACAAATGTATAATTGTACTAAGATAATAAGAAAATTTTAGTTGCAAAGAAAAATTATGATTTGTAGCACAAAAGTTTTTGCAAAAATTGTCATTAGTTATGAGAAATATTTATTTTTATTTGGTGGATATAATTTTTCTAATAATATATCAAAACTTGATATACATTTGATAGATTTAATAATATTCTATTTCACATGTAACAATTAAGAATGATATTATAATCCTTGAAGAATTTAAGATACTTGAAGCATATAATTTCAATATTTAAAAAATATAGTCAATTCAATTATAAAGATTTCTATATGAATTTAGGACAAATGTGTTACCATTATTTTAGTAAATATTTGTTAAATATATATAATATTCCTTGTGTTATTATTTGAATGTCAATTACTGTATATATATTAATAATTTGAAAATTATTGGAACTCATGAAAAACTTCCAATGCAGCAAAGTACTTGAAAAAGAGAGTTTGAAATGAAAAATTTTAGAAATTTATATTTTATTTTGGTTTGTAGATCAAGTATTTAAATGATAGAATATTTATTTATTAATCAAAATGGAAAAATCCTTTTGTACAGATAAATCACATCCATTGAATGTCCTAATGATTGATTAAATCACTTGGTACTAATATAAATCCACTTCAAACTCTAAAAAATAATAAAATATTTCATGGTCTCGAAGTATCATATCTCAGTGCAATTACTACACTAATGTATTTTGCTAATTACACATGTCTTAACACAATTTTTTAAAAAATTTATTAGTAAAATATAGTTCCTTTCCAACAAAAAGATATTGAAATAAAACTAAATATATATATTTTTTTATCTTTGTAGAACAATTGATATGAATCATATTATTTATATGAATTTTGAGTTATAACTATTTAGTTATGTGGATGTAGGATATTTCATTTACACAAAATTTCATTTTATATTACTATTTGTTTACATATGATGATGTATTTGTGTCATGCTTCTTGATATATGCTATGAGTTTTAAGAAAAAAATTTCAACAAAATCCTTATGAAGATAAAAACTTAATTAGACAGATAATATATCAATGGAGATAATCTTTTCTTATGCTTATGAAAGGATTCTAATAGTTGATCATGACAACAAGTTTATTCAAGTGATCCTAGTTTGAATTGCTAGCAAATGTATTGATATCTTCAATAATATTTTCAATAGAGAAAGTTAAATTCATGCTATATTCTTTTTTTCCTTGATCATGGTTTTGTCCCATTAGTTTTTTTAAGCAAAGTTTTTAATGAGGCAATATATTTATTAAAAGAATAATATACTTTTTTTACTATAATTTTTTTCTCATTAGGTTTTTCGTAATGAAATTTTTAACAAGATATATTTTTTATAAAATGGACATCTAGAAGAGTGTTATAAATATTTATTTATATAGATGCCTATAAAATATATTTGATTTTATGAGTTATTATAATTAAGATTTATTCAATATTTTATTATAACTAATAATAGATATTTATTAAAAGGTGATTATCAATTAGAGATAATTACCATTATCAATTGTGGTAGTTATCACTTAATATTTAAGAGATTTATGTATAAATATTAAAGGTTGTAAAAGAATTTAATGCACATTCAAAAATAAGAGAAACTTCTTCTCTTATTTTTTTTCTATTTTTTGTTATTCTACTTTTATTTTTATAATATTTTTATAATAATTTAAATTTTTAATTTTCTATGGATATATTATCCTATTGATTAAAGTATTTTAAAATTGCCAATATTCACATCTCTAAAATTTATTCTAATCACAATGGTATCATTTTAAAAAAAATTATATTCTCCTTGCTCACATAGACCAATTCGACGGTGACACCAAATCCCAAGCATAAGGTAGAGCTCACTTTGACATTTCGAATTTCCCATAAAATCTCTGGGGCTTTACTAGCCACTAGCAAGTGGTTTGTGATATCAAATGCTTATAGCTCAAGTGAAATTTAATGTCCCTCGAAGGTTTTGTGCCTTTCACTTTATTGAGGGTTCGATCTCTAGTTTTTGCATATATGCGTCTAGTGGTTTAACCACTCCTATTATTACTAAAAAAAAAAAGCAAGTGGTTTGTGATGAAGTATTTAGTTTAAATACTTGTTTCTTTGGCTCTTGCCATTGAAAATAAAGAGTGAACTAGATCCATGCCACTTCTAACTCCAAGTTTTAATATATATCTATATATATATATATATATATATATATATATATTAAATTTTATATATTTTAAATAAAATGATATTAATGTAATTAGATTAAATTTTAGGTTTTGTAAATTTAACATATTATCAATTTAATATTTTCTACAAAATCAATAAATATGAACATCACATTATTAAAAAATTAATAATTTTTATTTTAAATGATTTGAAATAAAATTTTTCTTAAACTTAATATCCATTGAAAAATAAAATTTTTGTAAGATGAAAAAATTATTTTTTTATTGGCTTTAGGGGTGAATGCTGAATATAGGGGTGACAATTTTGTCATTTAAATAAATTTATTTATTAAATATGTCGAAATGGTTAATTTGTTCAATTTATTTAATAATTTTAAATAATAAAAATTATATTATAAAATTATTTATTAAATTTAATTATATATTATTTTTTATAAAAATATTTTTAATCATTGATAAAATATTATTTAAAACATTTATTATTTTTATTAAAATAAAAATTTTACATCTTTATTATATATACTTATTTATAGTTTAATTATTAATTATTTTTAAATAATATTTTTATTAATATAAATTTTTAAATAAATTAATATATTATATTATATTATTATATTAAAAATCATCACCCTACTTTGGTGCAAAGGACTAAAATGTGGGCATTCAACTTTTTAATTTTAGGCTCTCCTTTTGGTACAAATTATTCCATTATATAGCATTACTCTTTTTTTTTATAATGATAAGAGTGATTAAACCATTAAATATATACACACAAGTATAAAGGATCGAACCTTGAATGTAACAGAAGGTGCAAAGTTTTTAAAGGATATCGAATACTACTTGAGTTACAAACTCTCGGCAACATTATTCTTTATTTGTACTAATCTATGTAAACATTTCCATGGGACAAACAAATAAAAACTAAAATAGTATAGACACACATTTAGGGGCCATTTGTCAACTGCTAGCAGTTAAGAAACAAAAATTAGAAAAATGGATTATAATCTTTTTATTTTGATTTTGACGAATTATCAGCATTATTTCTAAATTCATGTCACGTGATGCATGTGTCTTTTTCTAAAATATTGTCTTAAGGAAAAATACAAGTGGTATGGTTATTAATTTTGAAAATTGTCATGTATGTGACAATTTCATGCTAGGACATTGACAAAAAAAATCAATATTTAAATAATATTTCAATAATATATAGGATGTTACTTAAGATACAATCTTAGAAAAAAAAAGGCTAGAATATATGATAATTACTATTAAATAATTAAATTCATGATGAATTGAACTTATATTTTTTGAAATTTAATTTAATTATATTAGTTTTTTACAAAATATTTAAATGCTAAATTTATTTCATTTATCCATTTGTTTTAAATCTATATTCATTTCTCTTGCACAGAATATACAAGAAATAAATGTATATTTTTAAAAATATAAAGATACAAATGTAAATAGTTAAATTTTAGAGAAAGTATCAAAGATGCAGTTATCAATTCTCCCAAGAGGCCACAATTACCGCAAGCAAACATATTAATGACGAGGAATGTAGCTATGCTACTAATACTTTACTTGCTCTGCTATTCTGCCCAAGCCTGGCTGAGGAAGAATTACGAGGTGTAAAAAAAAAAATATATGCGGATTAGTTCATTTCAAAAAAGGAACCATTTACGAAAAAAAAATGATTTCTTTATTACCTAATATATTACTTTATGAGCTTTTAATTTTAGTGATGTTTGATGATTTTCAAAAGGCTTTACCTTTTATTACATTTTAAATTTGATTTTAATTTCTCATGGATTTAGAGGATGTAATGCTACTATTACAAAAAAAAATTAATAAAAGAAGTGAGAGGCTAATTTAAATATAGTAAATTGTATTGTGATACCATGAGCTTTTAATTTTAGTGATGTTTGATGATTTTCAAAAGGCTTTACCTTTTATTACATTTTAAATTTGATTTTAATTTCTCATGGATTTAGAGGATGTAATGCTACTATTACAAAAAAAAATTAATAAAAGAAGTGAGAGGCTAATTTAAATATAGTAAATTGTATTGTGATACCATGAGCTTTTAATTTTAGTGATGTTTGATGATTTTCAAAAGGCTTTACCTTTTATTACATTTTAAATTTGATTTTAATTTCTCATGGATTTAGAGGATGTAATGCTACTATTACAAAAAAAAATTAATAAAAGAATTGAGAGGCTAATTTAAATATAGTAAATTGCATTGTGATACCATGAGCTTTTAATTTTAGTGATGTTTGATGATTTTCAAAAGGCTTTACCTTTTATTACATTTTAAATTTGATTTTAATTTCTCATGGATTTAGAGGATGTAGTGCTACTATTACGAAAAAAAATCAAAGAAGTAAGAGGCTAATTTAAATATAGTAAATTGTATTGTGATACAACTTTCTGGACTTCCTTTCAAAGAGGTACTAGTATTGATATTTATTTCAAAGATGTATTAATTTTATCAATTATTAGTATTATATTCTGAAAATACTTTTTTTTAATTATCCTTTATATGCGAGAGTTTCTATTGTTTTCTGTCCAATTTTAATGCTTTGTGTATCTATCTTGGCATTGTTACCGAGGATCTTCTTAAATTTATCTTTTCCTAAAAATTACTAGTAGTATATTATAAAATTATTCAAGTATTCTAGTTAGTAGATTGCATCTGATTATTTTGTATTTTATGATAGCTATAATTTTCTGTATATACCGACATCCTTTTGCATTTTTTAATTTTTGATTGTTTCTACCTTAATCTATCATATTTTATCATAACTAACATCATCTAACATTTAAACAAAGGTTTTGGTCCAAATAAACTAATTTTCAAGCATTTTTTAGCTTACCTTCTAAGAACCATATTAGGTTTTAGTAGCTCTGATTAAACTAAAATTTTTTATAGGAGCTAGTTTTAATTTTTCTCATCAAAATTCACAAGCTTTGCTTGTGAGATAGGGTGTTTTTTTTGCTAAATTCTATTGTTTTGATCACTTTTTTAATTTTTAAAAATTTTATTACATTTTTTGGTTCTACACGATTATAAAAAACTTTTTGTGGTGATCCTATAATTTTTAAAAATGTCTAGATGGGCTAATTAAATATGTTTAGGTTAATTTTTCATATTACATTTGTATTTAAGTATTTCTATATCCCTATAATGCTCTTATAGGGACATTTTTTTCATTAATGTTACTGTTTTGTATAAAATAGTAACGTGACATTAGTTGTTTTGTATTTAAGTATTTCTGTATCCCTATAATGCTCTTATAGGGACATTTTTTTCATTAATGTTACTGTTTTGTATAAAATAGTAACGTGACATTAGTTGTTTTGTTGCCTTTCTATTCAAGTATAAAGAAAAATGCCTTAGTCATAGTCAATATAAATTAAGCTAAAAACTGTACGATGTCACATTACTATTTCATGCAAGACAATAACATTAATGAAAAAATGATGTTATCATGCTAAAAACATAAAATGCTCCCATAGTTAAAGAATGCTTCTTAATCATCATTGAGAGTATAGTTTCAGGTGAAAAAATGACATGAACTGTTCCATGTGCATTGAAATAAGATGATAAAAATAATTATTGTATATGTTAATGTTTTACAGGTAGTAATTGTTAGGTTACGGATCAACATACGCAGAGGAATTTTTATATTTTGATCCAAATTTATCGAGGATCCATGCAAAAGGCATAAATCAATGTTAGGGTTTTACTTTACTTGTGTTTGTGTTCTTTCTTTGAGAAATTGATTCACGAATCAAATGCTGTCCGAATGTATAGTGTCTCTACGGTATCCACATGGAATGAACAATGACCTCTCCCCTCGGCGAAGCTGTTAGGGTTCGTTTTTCTCACTAGGATTGGATTGGACGTTTTTAGAGTGATTTTTAGGATTTGATGAAGCTTATGAGCGTATATATTATGTGCTGCCTTCAAATCCTTTTTATAGAACTAAGGCATATCACAATCCTAGTCCTATAAGGATAATGCTTCAAAAAATTCTAATCACACTAAACAACTATCACTTTATCCTTATCCTAAAAAAAGTGAAGAGAGATAAGACTTATTTATTATTATCTAATATTAGATAATTGTATTATCTCATAATATAATTATCTAATATTAAATTAGCATATAATTATCTTATATTAGATAATAATATTATCTCATAATATAATTATCTAATATCTAATAACGTAATTATCTGATATTACTTTAATATCAAATAATATCAAATAATATCACATATATATATTACATGAGAAATTATTATTATCTTAATAATAATATATATGCATGAAAATAAGCTCAATTAATTAGATTTTAGTCCAACTAAAGTCCAATTAAAAATTATTTTATTCCTACTCCTTTTGTGTGACCTTGTAGGTTCTTACTACGTTGATAATGACTCATTTTGGGTCATAGATAGTGAGCAGTATCTAGCAATACATTATTGCCACTCAAGTAGTAAGAATGTCTATGATTCAACATCTACCTAATATATGATCAATGCTTTGTATCATAATCCTTTTTGTAATAATATCCAAATCAAACTGGAGGCATAGAGTGTGTCATCCTCGTCAATGTTCAATTTATATTTCTTGATACTGAGTAAACTTAAAACAAATTATCAATATCACATATTAATTTAATTGAGCATGGCCATGCATTTCTAAGTCTCGCTCAATCAAGATGCCTAAGGATATCTCTCTTTTTACAAGAATAACAAAATCTCATCTACATCACTTATTTCTCTCTACATGATTCATGACACACCTAATCAATATCCTACTCGTCATCCTGATTAAAGGTGACATAGGACAACATTAAAGTGAGTAACTCCTCATGTAAGGAATCGTAGTAACTTCAGGACAAAGGACTATGTGCATTTGTGGTCATATGAGAATAACTAATGACACATTTATCCATGAAGTATTCTCATAGTGGGTCAATCTAATACATTATTCACTAACAATGTACTCATGTATTGACTTGATATCACATATCCATGATTCATAATCATAAGTCATTATACATGCTGGTCTCGATGTATTATTACTATCTTTTTTGTAGTAATACTTGACTGGGGTATTTTAGGAATAGTAAAGCTATTCCAAGGATAATTATTATATTTAAATTATAATTTGTACAAAATAAAATAAAATAAAACATAATAATTATATTACCAAAATGAAACATAATACATTGTGTAATATTACAATCATATCTTGATTGACTCTTAGGACACACACCAACAATAACATGGAAAGGTTTGAAGTATAACATGATATGGTATTATCTTTCCTTATTATGATGAAATGAGCTTAAAAATTATATAATTGCTTATGTGTTACTACTTGGTTACTGTCTGGTGCCAAAGAGTAACATCATTGGAATAGTTAAATTAAGGTGTGGAAAAATGATGATGTTTGCATTGGAAAAAATAAGATTAAATTATAGTAAAGCAAAATAAATACTTTCATGATGATGTTTGCACTAAAAAATGAATTAATCGAGTTAAAATTAAAATTCCATATAAGATGTAATGTAAAGATATCATGAGGGATTGCATGCTATTGTTTGGTATGTAAATAGTAACATGACCCCAAAGAATACAAAACATGCACATTTTTAACATGCGTGCTTCCATGTTTCTCTTTGTCATACAAATAGTAACATGGCTAAAATAATATATTATTATCACTCTCATTATGATGTTTGACTAAAAATGGAGTGATGAAGTTAAAACTGAAGTTCATTATAAGATATAATTCATAAACAATGTGTTGGATTGTATGTTTTTATTTGGTATCGAAAGAGTAATATTATGTTTCTATTTGGTATCGAAAAAGTAACATTATAGATAAATTAAATCTTTTTAACAACTAAACTACTAAAAAATAACATATTACTATTTAGTCTCCAAACAGTAACATTAATTAAAAACTCACAATAAATAGATAAATTAAATCTCATTAATAATGAAGCTGTCAAAAAATAATATGTTACTATTTTTGTCTCCAAATAATAACATCAGCTAAAAACTTAAATTAAATGGATAAATTAAGTTTTATTAATAACCAAGTTATCAAAAAATAGCATATTACTATTTGGTCTTAAGACAGTAATATGTTATTGTTTGAAAATTAAATAGTAATATTAATAAAAAAATTTAAAATAAATAAATAAATTAAATCTTATTAATAACTAAGTTACCAAAAAATATATTGCTATTTAGTTTCAAGATAGTAACACAGCCAAAAACTTAAAATAAATAGATAAATCAAATCTCATTAATAATTAAATTACCAAAGAACAATATGTTACTATTTAGTCTCAAAATAGTAATATCAAAATAGTAATATATTACTATTTGATCTTCAAACAGCAGTAATATCGATTAAAAATCTAAAATAAATAAATAAATTAAATTTTATTAACAATCAAACTATCAAAAAGTAATATGTTTTTGTTACTATTTAGTCTCTAAACAATAATATTAGCAAAAAATTTAAAATTAATTAATTAATTAAGTCTCATTAATAACTAAGCTACAAAAGAATATTATGTTACTGTTTAGTCTTAAGATAATAACATATTACTATTTGAAGGTCAAATAATAACATCGATCAAAAGTAAAAAATAAATGAATAAATTAAGTTTCATTAAAAATTAAACTGCCAAAAAATATTATATTACTATTTGATCTCAAGACAGTAACATGTTATTGTTTAGAGATCAATTAGTAATATTAATAAAAAAATTAAAATAATCAGACAAATGAATTCTTATTAACAATAAAATTGTTAAAGAAAATGTGATTAAATGAATAAAAATAAATGAAGACACTGTTTCAATACTTTTGTTCATTTTGTAACATGTTGTGTGTCATTTTTATCTTCTAGGCTTTGTGCAATAAATTGTAACAAATAGTACTGATCTAATTTTTTTTCCATTTAACAACAAAATTGTTAAAAAAAATGTGATTAAAGGAATAAAAATAAATGAAGACATTGTTTCAATACTTTTGTTCATTTTTTAACGTGCTGTGTGTCATTTTTATCTTCTAGGCTTTGTGCAATAAATTATAACAAATAGTACTGATCTAATTTTTTTTCCATTTAACAACAAAATTGTTAAAAAAAATGTGATTAAATGAATAAAAATAAATGAAGATACTGTTTCAATACTTTTGTTCATTTTGTAACGTGCTGTGTGTCGTTTTTATCTTTTAGGCTTTGTGCAATAAATTGTAACAAATAGTACTGATTTAATTTTTTTCCATTTAAATAAATAGTAATTTATCAAGAGTGTAAAATTTAAATAAACAGGCCTTAAAATTGTAAGGCCTTAATATATGATGGCAACCGACAAATCAAATAATCAAGAAACTGATTCATAAGACACTATCTGGAAGCTAAAACATGCTCCTCGTCAAACAAATTAATAAATACCTAAATTATTAGGAACATTTGTAGATTGAGTCCTTTTCAACATTTATTCTCTCTGAGCTTCTTCCCACCGTCCATATAAAATTAATGCAAATGAAAACCGACTATTTAGTCCTTTTTACGAGAGATGTTTCTTTTGGAGAAAATTATTATAGTATTTCTTTTATATGAGAAATAAGAGAAACAAAAAATAATATTAGCAAATTAGTAATCACTTTGGTTTTATTTGAGGAAACTATATGAACATTTAACATTAAAAATAGTGATCAATATTTTTAAAAGACAGCATGATATTTGCTTGGCATATATAAATAGATAGTAACCCATTCAGCAGGATATTTAACAAGTTCCAAGACTTCGTTTTTTTTTTTAAATAATTTTTATAAAACAATTTTATTTTCTTGTATAAAAATAAATGAACGTTATATAATAACTATATTGATGTTTTTCGCTAAAACAAGCCAATCCAAAAATGAATTCTTTTTATCAAGAAATTTTTAATTAATCAGGGACAAACAAATAAATCTTAGCTAGCTTTTTTTTTTTTTTTTGCGATGCTTAGCTAGCATTGACACACATATAAGGGCCATTTGTCAGCTACGTAGCAGTTAAAAATAAAAATAATCAAGGCGGATATTTTTATCACATTCAAAATCTAACAATCGGCACAATGAATTATATTATAACACAGTCAAGTTGCAAATTTAACCAATTTGCGTTATTATTCTGGCAAATATCAATTTAGTGATATATTTAATTTCAACATGTTAAGGGTATTTTAAAAATTGAATGTCAAATTGACTAATTTAACAATAAGTATCAGATATGATTCAAATGGTTCATCTTATTCAATTATTTTTTATTAATTAAAATCATTAAATCATAATCCTATAGATTTTTAATTTGTCTGTCTGATTTAGTTTATAAGATATAATGTTCCCTCTACTTTCTTAAATTCACACGTCATAAACTATAAGATCTAAAATTCTATAAGTACCACTATCCATAAGAAAAAAAAAAGTATATGATACATAATCAATAGAAGTGTGCACCGTTTTCTTTCTATTTCCTTTTACTGAATGAATTTGAATCATACTCAAGAGAAAAAAGTTTGACAATAAACATAATTTAATAAATACATAATAAGAAAAAGGTAATTACATTCATTTCTATGAGGTTTATTAGTGTAATAATACTCTTTACATTAATTTTTAGAAATATACATTAACCTTCATTTTTATATACACAAACATCCATTCACTTTTATTTTAAATATATACATATCTCCCCCACTTTTAGAAAAGAAGGAAGATAAATGTATATTTTTGAAGAGTAAATATAATATTTAATTAATTATTAATAAAAGTGATGATTTTTATATCTCCTAAATTTCATAATCAATACTATTAATTCCTTATTTTTTACATTTATTATAATTATTCATCCCTCTTTTCTCTAATAATACTAAAATAAATGGTGAAAAAAGGAACATAACTTAATAGAAAGCATGTATTTAATAGTGTTAAAGTGAAATTTATCAATCTACTTTAATATTTTTTATTTATTTTAATATTATAAGTAAAGGAAGGAATGAATAATTATAGCAAATGCAAAAATAAGAAAATAATAATGTTAGTTATAAAATTTGAGGAATATAATGATCATCAACTTTATAAATAAGAAGTTAAATGTTGTGTTTACTCATTTTTAAAAATAAAAAAATATAAATATAATTAGATGTGAGTATAAGGTAAAGCCATTTCATATAAAGGTGGCAATTTATATTCATATGTAAAGTTCGTATTATGTCAAAGATTAATAACAATTTAAATAAGCTCAACTTCAATCCCAACCCAACCTAAATGATAATCATGCTGAATTGGATTAATTTTTTTATTAAATGTATCATGATGAATCAACCTCTTTAACTCATTTAATAATTTTAATTAATAAAATGTATATAATAAAATTATTTATTAAATTGAATTATTTATTATTTTTATAAGAAATGTTTTTAAACATTGATAAAAGATTTTTAAATTTTTTATTATTATTTTTTAAAATAAAAATTTTATATGTTTATTATATATAATTATTTATAATCTAATTATTGATTATTTCTCAAATAATACTTTTAAAATTTTAATATAAATTTTTAAATAAATTAATATATAAATTTATTTATAACGTATTTATTATTTATATTAAATATATTAATTCATTTATAATCTGAATTTATACGAACTTACCAAACTCATGTAAAAGATTTTATCTTCGTGTTGAACTATTTCATTGCGTCAAAAATTATTACATCTAATTTCACATTTTCAGATTTGGAAGCTCCGCAGCACTCGCCATAGAGAGCGCGTGGGACTATGGCGAAGCGTTGCAGTTGCTCCGTTTGCATCAAACGTAAATATTACGTTCCAAAAGTCAGTTGCAAAAAGCGAAAAAGCCCGGAAATCCAGATTCCAAATATCTGCAAAGAGACTAATACCGGAGAAATACTGTTTGAGGGGAGTTCTCAAAGAACACTTGGGCGGTCTTATATAATTTAGAACACTTGGGTGTTCTTATATAATTTTATTTATTAGATAAGATTATTAAAAATTTGAATAATTTTTTTTACTGCATTTGCCAATAGCGTATCCGGACACGTAATAATTAAAAGGGTAAATTTGTCAAATTACAATATAGATGCTCATACGTGGAATATTTTCATTCGTCTTTCCTCCTCCTTCACTGATCTCTGAGTCACTATAAAGCTGCTCCAGGCTTCCGACGGGGCAAAAGAGAATAAAAGGACAAAATTAAGCTAGAGTTATTATTATTAATCTCTATATTAACTCAGTTTCACATAAAATGGAAAAACGTAATTGATCAAGGCAAGTAATGAAAGTCCCATATCTCACAGTTATGAGGTAATGTAAATCTTCCATGTTAACTTATGTGAATAAATACAATTAAATCCCACTTATAATACAATTTTTTCTATTTTATAAAAAAATATAATTCACAAGTTTTATAGATTTCTTACAATATTTGAAAAAGTTAATTTCAGTACCTATTAGAAATTTCACAAGTTTTTCCAACAGTATAACGTAAAAATTATAAAAGTTATAATTTTTTAAAAAAATATAAGTTTTAAAAATCTTATGTTAAAAATATAGTAAAATGTTGCCACTAGTGAATTAGGATCCAGGATTAGAGTAGATGTTTTCAAATATTTTAACAAAAGTAAAATTTAAAGATTAATAAATTATTTTAAATAATAAATATAATTATATATAAGATTTTAAGAAAATAAGTAAGACACAAGTTCACTTAAAGAATAAATGTAACGGAAGGTACAACTCAATCTTTCTTAATTAAATAAAAAATTAAGAAAATAAGTAAGACACACACTTACACTAGTGTGCATACACTGAAATCTATAACTCTATTCTTCTTAATTAAATAAAAATTATAAAAATATTCTACAAAACTTTCAAAATTATATATTATAATGATGTTCTAGTTTGAATTTTTTATAATTACTATCACTCATTTTCCTATGTGTATGAAATTTGTGTATGTAACAAATCTGCATTTTTGAGTAAAATGAAAGCAACAGTTTCTTTAAAAAAATTATTATTTTTTATCAGAGAACGAGTCTCTTCCCTTTTTTCAAATTTGAATAAGGTGAATGTTAAATATATATTTTTATTTAAAATTACAAACTATATTTAAAAATAATGAATTTAAAAAAATACATATTTTTATCTCCAAAGTGGAGAGATACGAATTTTCACCATCCTCTCACAATTCTCATCCACTTAAAAAAGGTAAGTCGTGTGAAAGAATAAAGGCCATCTGGTTTAGTGGGCAAGAGAAGTAATTTTTTGTTAAAAATTAATTTTTTTAAGGAATAATTTTTTGTATAAATTTTTTTATAGATTCAAAATTATTTACTTAACATCAAAAAAATGATATTGAATTGAGGAATAATATTCTATACTTTATTTAATTTAATTTTAAGTTTTTTAAAAAGTCTTTATGAAATAATTATTATATTTTTAATATTATTTTAATAAAATTTATTATGTTTAAATTATCATTAATTAAATTTGATTAAAATAATTTTATTTTTATCCAAAAATAATATATAAAGTAGAATTTATTTAGGAGGGATTAAATAAATAATATTTTATGTTTTTATAAAATGTAAAAAATTTTAAAAGATTTTATTTGTTTTGATTTATTAAATAATGATTATTTAAATAATTTTTTTCTGAAAAATAAAACTTTTATATTATTACTGCTAAGCAAGCGAAGGCTGACGTTGGGCTAATCCAAACCTCTTTCTCTCTCATATTCACTCTTCCCTTCTAAGTCACGCTTTCAAAAATTTCTATAAGCTCTCACTCACAACTGTATAAATAAGAGTATTTTACACGCCAGTCTCGCGTTAATTTTCTAGTTTTTTTTCCCCCTTTTCAACTAGGCACGAAACGTACATTCTTGGCGTTATTCTTCTGCAACCCAAGATGTCCACCGACCTTCAAATCCGCCTTGAATTGCCTAACGCGCGACTCTCTCCGATCAAAATTCCGATTCATTCTTCCGAGGACGGCGCCGCTTCGATCATCACGGAGAGTAAATCAGCTGAGCAAGAAGACGACGAGAGCTGCAGAACTCCGAGGTCGAAGGAAAGCAGAATTCCGGAGATCCTGTCTTGTCCGCCGGCACCGAGGAAACCGAAACGAGTCGTTTTGTGCAAGAGGAAGCTTCTGGATGAGTTTCAGTTCTTTGATGTGGCGAATAAAGAAGAGATCGATTCATTTTTCAGATCGAGTTTTCCGAAGAGAAGCTGCGGTCGTACATGATAAGCAAACGTTTATTTATTTTATTTTAATTATTTATTTTGTATTACACGTAAATTGTTATATATTTCCACGTCTTGCATAAGATTGAATCGCTATATGAGGATTAATTACTTCAACAAAAGGTTGAATTTGATCGATTTTATGTTTTTCTTATTCACAACTTCCAATCTTCCATTATTTTTTTTTAATTTTTTATTTTTGTTTATAAATAGACTGTAATTTATTTGGATATTTTGTACAATTACTGGAATTAAGGCCATAAAAAAATCAAACTTCTATAAGTTATACTCAACCATATCAACAAAGAGTTTAATTTTTTGAGTTTTATTTTCTTCATTTATCACCTCTTGTTCCTTGCTGGAAATCATAAAAAAATATAATTCACTTCATTTAGAATTGAATTTATATACAATTTTGCATATGAATTCTAAATTTTTGGTGCTTCCAAACTAAGATAAATTTCATGTGTCTGTTATTTTTTTAATAAACTTCTTACATGACTTAGATTGCTATTTTATTTTGGGTTTGTTTAATATTATAAGGCAGTGAAGCAATTTTAATCAAAGCATATTAAGATGCTGAAAATTCAAGCACAATTGGGGAGGTAATGAGTTTGGTAGCATTTTATTGAAAATTTGGAATAAATTGCTACTAATATAATTATTGGAAGAGAAGGAGTGTAATAAGCTGTCGCTAATAGAGTAATAGGTTAGGTTTATTTTCACCAGAACTACAGATTATTGCCGTCATAATAATAATAATAATAATAATAATAATAATAATAATAATAATAATAATAATAATAATAATAGTGATGATGATGGTTAATTAGTTAAAAATGGCAAAAAAAAATACAAAAGGTTATGTAAGTATTTTTCCAAGATATTCAATATACTATTCAAATATAGTAAGATTAAGTTAATATTTTCTTCAATTCTTATTATTTGCTATTTAATTTTTTATATTTTTAACCTAACAATAAGAATACATCTTTTTAAAGAAAAAAAAAATACGTACTACCCCTTTAATTTTGGGGTAATTGTGTTTTACATTCATAATCATTAATTTTTGCGATCACACGTCAAAATTATTCATGAATTATGAATTGTACCTATGTAAAATCTTTTTTCATAACTTGTGGAAGTACCTAAGCTTCATATTATATTGACGCTCGTACTGGTGTAGAATAAGCAAACCATACCAAACAAACCTATCCTCCAAGCATGGAAAAATTGGAAAAGTATTGTACAAATCGCCTCCACATTTTTTCTTGATATTTTTTTATAATTTTTTTATCCAATTATGTACATTTTGTACCAAGTCACCTTTTTTAAGTACAATTTTTAAGTTATGAATAAGTTGGTGCGTAATTATAAAAAATAATAATTGTTGATATTAAATACAATTATTTTAAAATTAAAGAAAATAATTTCCATTTTTATTATTTGAAATTTTATTACTATTATGCAAATAATACTCAATTACTAAATACTGAGATGAAAGATATATAAATTAGTGAAATATAATTATTTCTCTATAAATGGAACTATTTATTAGCTTTTTTATTCAGAACTCACATGAGTATTAACTTGATTAAAAATGAAGTTAATCTTCAGTGTGAGAGAGATTGAGGCATGGAATAAATAACACAAGACGGGATAGATGAAACGTATCGAGACATACAATGTGGCTTGCAGTATTCAAATGCTAGCTACGTTTTTGTCTCTTTTATGACGAACGCATTAAATAATAATTAAATACCAACAAAATGACTATTTTAATTATTGGACGAAATGTTTGAAAGATTAGCCCACGAATAGGATTCCGAAAATTAGACTCCCCACCTATATTTTTTTTGGTTAGTTATTATTCATCGCAATTAGTTAATTACATATATTAAGAAAATAATTTAAATTATTTATTTTTAATAAAATTTTCAAAATTACTTTTTATACATAAAATTTAACATAATTAAAAATATAGGAAGAAATATAATGTAATAAATATAAGTAGATTAAAAATATAGAATAATAAAATATTTATTAATAAAAAAGGTAAATTTGAAAAAATAATACTTAATATTTCATTAGAATTTTAAAGTAATAAATAAAAAAATAAAATTTTTTAAAATATGATAGATAAAAAAATAAAAAGAGTAATTTTTTTAGACTCTCCTATTACTGATTTAGATATATGTATATTTTAGATGGCTTATAATCATAGAATGGATCCAAAAAATTTTGGCATCTTTTCACACATCCTATGATATAATGTAGGCTAAAGTATAAAAGAAATGCCTTTATACTTAAGTTTATGTGTGAAAAACTGTCTAAATTTCAAAAACTTGTAATAAACCTCCTAAACTATATATATGGAACAATTAATGCTCCATTGTTAAATTTTCACCTAAATTTTAATTATCATATACATCTATCTTCAAATATTTAATTATTCATTATTTTAAATATTTATTTTTACAATTTCAATAAAATCCTTCCTCATGTGTACTATTGATCATAATTGTCTCCTATTCTTTTTAACTCAAAGTAGTGACTTTTTAACAAAATAAAATGATCACAATTTCAGAAAAATTTATTTTGTAAGGCTAATAATTTATATAATTAATTCTATATTTATTATTCAAAACCATTGGCTATTAATTGATTTTGTGGAAAGTTTTTATCTGTTAATAATTATTGCATGTTTGTGAAAAATGTGTTTTTATATGCCCACAAATGTTTTTCATTTTTTTACTTTTTAATTATTAATTTTTCATAAATTAATAATTTACAATAAATTTTGAGATAATTTATAATAGATATATGAATATTTTTCAATTTTATTTGCTATTAATTAAATTAATTATTTAGTAATTTTGAATTTGATATTTATATTTATTTTTCTTATTTTAATTGGACAAATTTTATCATTTTTCTATCAAGTCTTTTTTAATAATGAACGATACACAATATATGAATTTTTTAGTACTTTTTTTATTTGTAAAACTCAATTTTTATATGATATATGGATTTTCATACAATACACAATATACGAGTTTTTATATCACAAATTTTATATATCATAAAAATGAAAAAAAATACTCTCCTATTGATAGAAATGTAATATCCCAAGTTAATATTTAAAGTTTTATAAATTTTAATGTTTGCAAATAATTATTTTATTTATTTGGTTAATCCTTGATTTTAAATTTCTTCTTTTTAAAAAATTTTTGGAATATTAAAATGATATTAATAATATTTGAAGTATATTTATTTTTATATGGCCATTTTTTCAAAAAATTTCTCAAAAGTTGAAAATAATTTTAGTAAGTATGGGTGTAAGAATTTGTGAAATAATTTGTTATTATTTGATAAATTATTTTTGGGAATTGTAAAATTTTGAAATAATTATTTTAGGACTTTTAAATTAATTAAACTGGTATAAATATATACATTTATGTGGGTGTATTAAGGGAGGATTGAAAATATACAAGATGGGATTTTAAAAAAATAAGTTTTATGATATGAATGATTAAAATCCTTCATAATAATAATGGATGGATAAGATAAAAAAAGAGTATGGGTTTATGACTCACTGCAATGCATAAGACCATTACCCATGACTCAATTTTAAGTATTCCTCTCTGCTCTCTTTTTTTTTACTAGAAAATTCTAAGGTGCGCTCAGGATTTCTAAACCCTGGGTGGTGTGGCACAATCTCATCCATTGGATGAGATTATCAAAGACTTAGGTAATCTCATCTAATGGATGAGATTATACCACACTACCCAGGGTTTGAAACCCCTGGGAATACCGTATTTTTCCCCTTATTTACTATGTTGACATCTTCGCTCTCTCTCTCATCTTTAGTTTTTTTTCTTTCTCCCTTCACCTCCACTGCCTCTTTCCTTTCTTCTCCTTCTCTCTCTAGAATGTTATTGTCACTGCTCCTTCAGGTAGGGTTGCTACCAGCACCAATAACTACAATTATTGTACAACTTCTTTTTTGGCATCCTGCTCAAAGGCCTCGTGTGAAGTACCACAAATCACAATAGCAGCTAACCTGGTTTTCTCTTTTCCTTCAATATGTCTTCTTTTTGTCCTAATTGTTGTATAGATGACTAAACTCCACTAGACGCTTGGGGTTACTTTTTTCTCAGCTTGAGAGCTCTATGAAGCAAGTTAGAGCCACCAATTAGAGCTTGAGAAAAGGCAACACTCCTTTGTATTTTCCAGTAAAAGTCACTATTTTTCAATGTTAGCGAGTTGATAACAAACCCCCTAAACAGTGATGAGACTTCATATACTTGAAGCTTCCCTTGATTTCTACTATGTTAAGTGATCTAAAGAAAAATTCATTTATGTGTCTTTTTCATATACAAAATAATGCACATAAAAAATATAAATTTTATGTTATAAAATACTAAAATGGAATAATTAAAATATATATGGAGAATTAAATTCTATTATTTTGGAAGAATCATGCATGATTTAGAAAGAAAATCATTTGTGGGTATTTTAACTATATGACAATACTTATGAAAATGTATCTATATGTTTATATTTTATACTATAAAGTGTTTAAACAATAAGAGCAAAACCATTTTAGTGTATTATATTATAATATTGTCAACAATGATTATATATTCTAGAAAAATCATGTTGTAAGTAAATTCAAATACACATTGATTATTTTGAAAAATAAGAGTTTTGCGATATAGAATGCTGAAATAATATGATTAAAGTGTTCTTAAAGTATTTACTATAACAAATCAACACTTGTGCTACGATTAAAATCATGTCACAAGATCAAAATTTCTATGACTATGCTATTTAGCTATGGAAATACTAATTGAATGGTCTTGTGGCTTAAGTAAACATGGCAAGGAAATGGCCATGAGGAAAAAGGTCTTGCAATATAAATGATTTTTTTTTGTTACAGATTCACTTGTGGCTAATAGATTCTTTTATCCACGAGTACAAATATGACAAGAAAGGTACATCCGTAGCTAGTAACTCATATTACTACGAATAAAATTGTGATAAAAAATAAAATAAAATAATTATTAAAACTAATGTAATTAGTTAAAATAATTTTTATATATCTAAATTAAATCAATTATCTAGCCAATTCAATAAAATATTATCATATCATTTTATTTGTATATCTACTGAAATCTGTTAATGCTTTTGACACATATCAAGTTAGAATAAATAGTTGAAACTCTATCTATCTAGAAATTATAAATTATATTTATGGAGAATCATTCTTGAATCTCCAAGTTGAGGAATGTCATGCTTTACCATTACGCTAATTTACTTTTTTAGTATTATAATACAATATATTTTATATAAAATTTTAATCGAATGGTTGATTTTAAAAATAAAACTACACTTATGTGACACTAAATATATAATAATAATAAAATATTACATAAATATATATATAATAAAAATACACTAATACTAAAATATTTTATAATTTTATTTTATAAATTATTTTTTATAAAGTAAATTCCTATTTATTTCATTACTAATTTTACTTGTATCAAATTTATCCTTATATCAATTTTATCTTTCACAAATAATTAACTAGTTAATTTTACTCTTTTATTAATATTTTTATTAATTATCATTAGTTAATTTATTACAAAATAAAATTAAAATTTTTATATCTTTCAAGTAATTTTTTATTATTTTTTGAAATTCCTTCAATAGAGGTTGAATTATATGAAATAGATATTCATACAAAGCATAACTTTAAACTATTATGTATATTTAAATTTTAATTATAAATTAAATTTTAAATTATCATAAATTATTTACTTTTATTTTTTATTTATAATACATATTTTTATCATTCACAAATATAAGTTAAATCGTTTGAACCTTCATAAATTTTTTGTATTAATTTCATTATTCAAATGTTACCTATATTTAATTTTTATCCTTTCATTTATCAAGTTATTAATCTACCAATATGTTGGGTTTTACATACATCATATAATGTAGCAAAAAAGCAAAATTATGTCATATGAAACCTTCTAACAAATCAATGTGCAGCGACATAAATCAAGAATAAAAAATTATTTCTTAGAGTGTAGATTCAAATCACGAGCACAATCAAGAGATGGTGGCTTTACAATTTTCACATGGAGCAAATGGTGACTTCTCAACCTCCACGAATCTGCTAGGATTCATCTCTCACACAAAAAAAAAGGTTTAATGCGATTTTTTAGAGTGTTTTTGTGTGGTTTTACTAGTAGTGAATTTACTTATTTTTCACACAAAACAATAACGCCTTCATGCCTCTTTTATAAAGCTAAAGGCATGCACCTTTCCTAGTCCTACTAGAAAAACCATATCTAATCTTAATTCTACTCAACTATTAATACTTTATCTATAACATGGTAAAAGTGAGGAGAAATAGGGTTTATCCATTAGTTATCTAATATTACTTTAATATTAATAACTAAATATTATTAGATAGCAATATTATCTCATAATATAATTATCTAATATCAAATTGTATAATCATATGATATTACTTTAATATTAAATAATATCACATAATATAATATAAAATATATATTACATGAATAATAATATATATACATTATTACTTTGATAATATATGTATATAATAACAAGCTTAATTAATAAGTTTCTAGTCTAACTAAAAATTAATTAATTATTATCTCATTCTTATTCCTTTTATATAACCTTATAGGTTCCTACTGTGTTGACAATAACCCATCATTGGATTATAGATAATGAGTGATATCTAGTAATACATCACTACAACCTAAATAGTCATAATGTTTGTGATTCCACATCCACCTAATGTGTGATCAACGCTTTGCATCACAGTCCCTTTTGTAATGATATCTAAATTGAATTAGAGGTATGGAGTTGTCATCTTTATTAATATTTAATTTATATTTTTTGATACTGAGTAGACTAACTTAAACAAATGATTAATATTATATGTTAATTTAGTTGAGCATGACCATGCATTTCTAAGTCTCATTCAATCAATGGGCCTAAGGATATCTTTTTTTTATATAGGACTAACAAAATCTCATCTACATCACTCATATCCCTTTGCATGATTCATGAGATACCCAATCAATGCCCTATATATCATCCTAATTAAAAGTAGCATAGGACGACATTAAAGTGTATGACCCTTATGTAGGGAACTGTAGTAACTTCAAGTCAAAGAACTATATATATTATGATCACATAAGAATAGCTAATGATACATAACAATCCATGCAATATTCTCATAACGGATCAATCTAGTATATTTGTTCACTAACAATATACTCATGAATTGACTTGATATCATATATCCATAATTTATAATCATCAATCACCATACATGATAGTTTCAATGTATTATTACTATCCTTTTTGTAATAATATTCGATTATGGACATTTTAGGTATAGCAAAATAATTTTAGGGACAATTATTATATTTAAGTTATAAATTATGCAAATATTAAAATAAAATATAATATAATAATTGCATTATCTAAAATAAAATATAATACATTGTGCGTTATTATAATCATCTTATAATTGACTCCTAGGACACACACACTAATACAATAAAATTATAAATGAATAGAATAAATTAATTAAATTATTATTTAAAAAGAAAAAATTAATATAAAATATCTACAAGAAATGAATTAATACAATTGGAATTAATAAATGATGAAAATAAAAACTTAAACTATTTTATATATATAACTCCCTTAAATATAATTTACTTAAAAATATTTAATATAATAATTTAACTATTATTAAATTATACATAATTATTATTTTTAATTTATTAATGAAAGTTTTGTTAATATTACAGTGATGAATGTAAAATTAATTATTACATATTTCTATAATAAAATTTGTTATAACTTATCTCACAAATTATATTATTTATATATAATATAATGATTTTAGTATTTTCATAATATATATATTTATTCTTTATTAACACATTTTTTAAGAATAATGTAATATAATAAAAAATAATTTTTATAATATTTTATACCTTGAATGAATTTTTTATTTAACTAATATTTTAAAAATTAGACTAAATAACAAATCAAAAAAATATTTGTATATGTATATATGCATTATATATACGTATATATTAATTCTATTAATTTTTAATTTTATTATGTATAGAATTTAAATTCATTGAATAATTATATAATACAATCTTTAATATATTATAATTTTTATTATGTTAATATATATTAATTTTATTATATAAATTTAATTAATAAAAAATTTAATAATTATTTATTATTTATGAAAAACTGTTACAATCTAGTATATGTTAAATTTGGTACACATATAAATAAAAATGCTTAGAGTTTAATAATTAAACTCTTTCTTATATATCTTAAGGTTTAAAGTTCAACTCCTATATCAATTATTTTAAGAAAAATAATAAAAATATATAATTATATAATTTGTGGGTAGTTTTATCTTTTTATATATATTTTATAAATTACCTAATTAAAAATATTATATTCTATAACTTTTTTATTTTAATTGATTGGGGCTAATTAGTTATCAATTAATGAATTAGTTATTTGTTAAATACTCATAATATATAAATATTTATATTTTTTATTACCTATCATATTGTAGCATATTTTACTTATTATAAATAATTATTTTTATATGTATAGTTACTAAAAATAATATATTTGACTATAATTTTATTCATATAATTAATTTGTGGCATAATACTTTATTATAGATAAATTTTTTTGACTTATATGATAAAATAAGTGATATTTTATTATAAGAAATATGTACTTATAATTTAATTTATGGTACAAGTAATACTTGCTATAGAACATGTATTCTCATAACTTAATCTGTGACACAAATAATATTTTATCATGAGTAAAACTTTTTCATAGCACAAGTGATACTTTGCTATGAGGAATATGTTCTCATAGTTTAGTTTTATGGTACAAGTGATATTTTATCATAACTAAAGTTTTTTCACAGCATAAGTAATACTTTGCCATGAAAATCGTATTCCCATAACTTAATTTGTGGCATAAGTGATATTTTATCATAGGTAAAGTTTTCTTGTGGCATAAATTTTTTAGTTTTTTGGACATTTATTTAAATTTTTTTGTTCTCGTGGCAAGAGGTAAAGTTACTATGATTTTTAAATTTTTGTGATATAATTTATAGCACAAGTATTAATTTATTGTAATGATTATATCCTAATACTTTAAGGATTTGAACATGATTTGGGAAACTCTCACTTTATCATCTTATTTGGACAATTGATATAGCATTAATAAAATGAGGATTTTATGATCAAAAAGTGTTATATTAGTATATTTAGAATATAATTATATTATCAAGATGAGAGTTCCTAATAAAAGTGATTTTCTAATTCTTTACGAAAAGTTAAAATATAAAGAGATAGGTGTATAATTTTATACAGTAATGGAAGTGGGTTCTCTTAGGAGCTCTAAATTGTAATTTCTTACCTATATAAGTTAGATTTAGGATTGCTATATAATAGCATATTTTGATTTTATGAGTTAATTTTGGAAAAGTAAAGAAACAAGTGAATTTAGATTATTTGTATATCATAATATAAAATTAGAACTAAAATAATTGGGAAGAAAATATGAAATACTCACTTATCTATAAATTATCCTTATTTAAAATGTAAAATAGGAAAAAGTGAAAGATGAAAGCAAAATACTCTGATACTTTAAAGTAAATAAAGCGAGTGGATCCTAGTAAGTGAGTATATATTTATTATGAACGAATACTCTAATATTATTTAATTCACACTACAAGCATACAATCATTCTTATTAATGGTACGAATTACATATACATTTAACTATGAATTTATAAAGTATAATTATATAGTATGGATTATCATCAAATTATTCTTGTTGCTATGAATAATTAATATGGGAAAAATGTTTTTGCTTAGGTAATAGTTATTTGTTAGGTAATTGTTGAGTTACCAGGTTTAGAAAACATGGTGGTGTCATTATCAATTGCTAATAGATTGTGACAAGATCACAATGATAAATGACATAATAATGTGATTAAGTTATTATTGTTATATGCCTATTGGAAAGTGTTGTGTAATTCATATTGGAATGTGAATGAATATTATGGCTATGTAAAAGGACATGGTGATGATGCTATATAAATATCATTATGTGTTAATATTTACCCCGCAATGATGAAATAGTTATTCCTAATGAATTTGCTTTGAAATTGTGATATGTAAAGCCAAGCTTTACTATGCATATGATATGCCATAAGTGGCTTTCAAAATGAGAAATATGATAGGAGTGATGATATGAAAGTCAGATAGGAAATTTCCAATAAATAGTTTGTTAAGGATATAAGATTGACTCGAGAGCCAAGAATAAATACATATATGCTTTTTATAAGTGATTTGTGATGTGATGTGATATTGAAACTTTGTTATGATAGGATATTACTGTTGAAATGGTTATGATGATTCAATTGTGAATGAGCCTTACTAGCTATGTGTGAATGTGATGAATACCCGAAATGGGTGATATATGAAATAATAAGAATCTCGTGTACTAGCAAATAGTGAGATTATTATGATTTGTGATGAAATATAGAATCTAAGTTAGGTGCAGGTGAACACTTAATCCGAGCCTTAGTTTCACACCTTTTAGAAATTCAAAGAGTTTGGATTGCATTTATTTCTCTAATTAAATACTTAACTAGCGCGTGACCATTTATATAATTGAATTGAGGTTTAATAGTGGTAGATACATGTTCACTAAGTTCTTATAACTCACTCATTTTTTTTAATGTTTTCAAGTTAAGATAGTTTACTTGAGCTTCACCTCATGCATGGAAAATCAAAGATTACCTAGTTTAAAGATTTGATAGTTGAGGTTATCCTAGATTAGGATTAGAAATAAGTTAAAGATTATAATAATTCAGCATCTAATGTGTTAATTCATTTATCTGTATATATGTTGTAATTGTGTAGTGTTATGTATGTATATGATGCTATCATATCTATCCTATTTAAGAATATATATAAGTTTTATATTTTAAGACATGTGACCCTTAGAAAGTATTAAAAAATAAAAGAGATTCTGTTTATTTTTTTTTAAAAAAAATTATAGTAAATTTTAAGTCTCCTCAAAATAGGAATACCTTAGTTGGATAAATAAGATTGAATAATGTAAAGATTTTTGAAAACTGGTATCAAAATTTACACCAGTCACAATCAGGCTAAGGTTGTGACAAGAAATTATAATAATTTTTTTATTTTTTTAATTTAAAAAAATAAAAATCATAAAAAATTTTGAAGAAGAAGAAATTGTCCATTATTGAAAAAGACTTAATAGAAAATTGATGAAATAATATTCAATTAAATTAAGAAAAAAATATAAATATCAAATCCAAAATTATTAAACAATTACTTCAATTAGATAGTAAATAAATTTATGAAATATTCATATATATATATATATATATATATATATATATATATATATGTATGTATGTATGTATGTATGTATGTATGTATGTATGTATGTATGTATGTATGTATGTATGTTTGTATGTATCATAACTTATCAATATATTTATCATAATTTAAACAAATACTAAGTTAGTTATATAAATTATTAGCCTTACTAAATAAAGTTTCCTAAAATTACAGTCAATGATTGTTTTAAAAAGTCACTACTTTAAATTAAAGAGAATAAAAGAGAATTATAGTCAATATTTATAGTACACATTGGGAAAGAATTTATTGAAAATATAAAAATAGAGATATAAAATATTGAATAATTAAATATTTAAAAGTGGTTGTGCATAACCATTAAAATTTGGATGGAAATTTAATAGGGTGTAATTGCACCATATACTTTAGGAGATTTATTGTATGCTTTTACAGTCAAGGGATTTTTTCAACATGAGCCTGAATGTAAGGGAGATTCTTCTATTTTAACCTATAATATAAAATAATAACATAAGATAAGGTAATATATTATATTGCATTTGATCTGTTATTATATAACAAAAATATTTTTACAAAATTATTCTATATAAACTTAAATAATAATTAATTTAATAAAAATAACTTTACATATAAGAATTAATAAAATTATCCTAAATAAAATTGAAATACTTAATTATGTTAAAATGTTCTTTGGCAATAATATTTTTTTAACAAATATGATAATATATATAACTAAAATTTTTACATTATAGTAATAAATAATATAACATGTTTCATTCACAATCATACATAAATGCACATTTACATGCGTACATATGTACATAAATGAAATTGACGTAAATAATCATATTAAAATATTCTTTAACCATAATGTCTTTTAAAAAATATGATAATATATATAACTTAAAAATTTACACTATAATAGTAAATAATATAACATGCTTCATTCACAAACATATATAAATACACATATACCCTACATACATATATGTGTGTGTGGAAAAACCAATAAAAAATTACAACAAACTAATTTAAAAATATTAAATTCAATTAGTATTTTGTACAAAATCTTAAAAAATATTAAAAAAATAACATATACCATCTATCATAACTATCAAATAAAAAATTTTAAAATAATAAATCAAAACATAAGTATTAACATAAAAGGATTTTTTAATTTTAATTTTATAAAAAAGTATCTGTAGAGATATTTAAAAAAGATTTTAAATTTCAACAACTTAATATTTATTTTAACATTATTCCAATGAAGTATATAGCCTTGTATAGAATTTGATGTATAAAAAGAAATTTTCAAATAAATTATATAATTCATTTAAAAATCTCAAGTATAGCATAAGTTTTAGTTATATAATTTATTCTATACTATTAAATTTTATACAATGTGCCAAATAGGTTGTCAATCTAAAAACAAATAGACATGTAAAATAATATTTATATAAGTCTGTCTTGACATTTGATCGAAAGAGTAAGTTTATAAAATCAATATGTTTGTTGATATTTTTATCATCATTTTCCTTTGTTTATAAAGTTTTCACGATGAAAATTCATTATTTTGCATTAAAATTATAAATTATAGCAAGCTTTCCTAAATTATAAATTTTTGCACACTTTTTATCATACAAAATTATGATATTTTTGTGAAATAATATTAAAATAAGGGATAAATTATCCAAATCTCTTTGAAATTTAAACTAAATATACTTGTTTTCTTTCATTTTTTAAAAAAAATCATAAACCTTTCTTACTTATAACAGAAGTGAACATCGTTAATCTTAATTTTGTTATAACTACTTGCTGAATATGGGGACACCCATAATGGGTGATCCACATTTATCATTTAATAAATATTTATTTATTTAGATAAATATTTATTTTACTAGAATTTGAATTAAAAAAATTAAAAAAATCATGTAATCAGTTTCTTTTGAATAACTGATCACAAAATGGGAGAGAGAAATAAAAATACCCACTTTTCTATTAGAAAGATTTTTTGAAAAAAAGAGAGAGAGAATACATCATTCAGAATATGAGAGCTAGAGTTTTTTCATCTTCTTCTCTCTAGAACAGTGTAAGTGTGGTTTTGGTAAAATTGTTATAAAAGAAAGCAAGAGTTCTTGAACAGAGGTGATTCTTGGCAACTGCATGATGGAATACAACATCAAGATCCAAAAAAGGCAAATCAAGTATATATAATTTTATATTTATTTTTTATCTATTAAACTTTCCCAACATTGATATCAAAACTAAGTTAGATATGATGCTTGTGATTCCCTATATATAATTAATACAATTAAATATAAGGTACATGATGCATGAGATATGTTATATGAGATGCACTATGTTAAATGCACTTGTTGTGTACTGTGTATTTAAGTGGTAATTTTGCTTTGGCCAAAAAGTATGTTTTTCTATTTTTGTTTTTATGATATGAAAATTAGCCAATAAATGTAATTTTTTCTTATTTGTTATTTGATTCTGCTATTCTTGGATGAATATTGTTAGGGATGGTTTTAGTATTAAAAAGAATATATAAAATATTCATAAGAAATCCTTGAACATCAGAAAATAATAAAAACACCTAAAAACTTCATAAAACTTGTAACTTTGAAATACTAGGTCCCTTGTAAAATTATTTTTTTAGGCTATAAAATTAGCTTAGATTTATAGAGTATGAAATTCTAAGAAAAATGAAATTTTGAGAAAAATGGCTTTTGAATAACCTTAAACGGACTTCTGGATCAAAAGTTATAGCCAAAATACGATTTCAGATCGTATAGACCCGATTGGGTTACGAACCGGGTCGGGTCGACCCAGTTGACCTGATCAAAGGAAAAGGATGACCAAAATGACACATCATTTTGGTTGTCTGGAAAACAACACGTCATTTTAGATGTGAGGCTGCCTAAATGAACACCAAAATGACACGTCGTTTTGACCTGGTAAAAAATGACACATCGTTTCACACAACTAGAATTCAAAAAAAAAATTTAAAACTTCTCACTCTCGAGGGTGGCACGTGGAACTTACCCCAGTGCTCAAATGCCATGTGTCATATATTGTTGGAATGAGAAAATTTTTTCTCTCTTTTTGGTCGACTTCAATGGCTGGAAAATTCACACAAGGCGGCGCGTGGGCCTTACGCGCCATTATCGAGCATAGGAAATGCTGGTTTTTCTAATTTTTCTAGAATTTTTTGTACAGAAACAAGGCAAAAGTGCACGTGGGAGCGTGTAAGGCCCTTTGGAGGTAATTTTTTATTCTATTTTTTTCTAAAATCAAGATCTACACATTGGTGTATTATTTATGCATTTTTGAAGTTTTTATGACACTATGTTAACTTAAAAAGTGGGAATAATACCATATTTTTTACCATATTTTATATCTAATTTTTGTGAACAGATATGGAACAGTGGTTTAGAGAAGAATATAATCCATATGGGTTTGTGAAGAATGTAGGAAAAGAACCCAAAGAGTCAGACTAGATAAATACTCCAAAAAACCTAAAAGAAATTATGCACTCCCTATATAAAAGAAATGCATGCACAGACTACCTAATGAAAGATTTCCTATTTGAAGTCAAACATCTAAAAAGGGATCTCAGCTATAGAGGAAAGGTGTTTCCCAATCACTTTTGGTTTCATACTCTAATGGATGTAATTCCAAATGACAACTTCTGGAGACTAATTAAAAAGACTTTATGGCAATGCAAAGACTATACATTGAGAACTGTTAAATCCCTTAACCTTGAAAAATGCATGGAAAAGTTGAGACAACAAGAAGTCCGTTACTTTAAAAACAATTAGAGAAAAACAATCCTGATGTCATAATTCCCAAACATGAAGAGTGCAAAACATTTTGGACACAACACTCTAGAGAAGGGATTATACTTCAAAGGTCCACTCAAAACTATGAATATACATAACTTTGGACCAGCTCATTTCAAAAATTCACCAAAATTATTTAACACTTTTGAAGATATGAAAGCCTTGAATCTAGAATAGGGAGCTAGAATAGAAATACTAGCTATGAATGCCTTATTTTTTTATGTATTTATTTCTCTTGATTTGTTTAAGACTATTTTGTGAACATTGATGAATGTTTATTGAATCTATTTATTATTTGATGAATGTTTAAATATCTTTATTTAGTATAAATTTATCTTATTGAATCCTGCATTTAAGTGGGAGCTTTTATACTATGTTTTTACTTAAGAGCAACATAACATATGATATTTGCATGAGAACGATCTTGATAGGAAATAATGATAGTATTTAAACAAATATACGATAAGGGTATGGCAAATGTAAACTCTTGACCATGAACTAAGTAGTGTCATTATTGTTCTATGCGAGAACTATGCAAATGAATGACATTGTATACTCATAGGAAATGTTCACATATTCAACAGAATGACTAGCAAAACATAATTGCTGAATTAAACAAGGGTGACAAAATTGTTAAGACATTTGGCATCGAAAAATATCATATATTTTAGAAGAGCAAGATGTTCTAGAAGTCTTGAACAATGTCATATTAGAACCTAAAAATAGGAACACAACTCAGCATAGAAAAGATATTAAGGTGTATGCTGTTTGGAAGAAAAAGAACAGCATAGCACGCATTACACTTTTAAGTGCAATGGTAAATGACCTCATGTGTGAATATGAGAATTATCCAATTGCCCAGGGAATGTGGATTGCCCTGAAAGAGAAATTTAGTAGTACTTTTGCCACTAAACTGAGAAGACTCACAATCAAATTTAACATATACAAACTTTAGCCTAATACACCGATAAAACAACATTTACGTGAAATGTCAAACATGATTCATGAGCTAAAAGCTACAGGACTTGCACTTTCTGATAAGCAGTAAATGCAAGTAGTGATTAGGTCACTTCCTGCCAATTAGGAACATATGAAGGTCAACCTGACTTATAATGAAAGTATAGTAACTTTCAATGATGTGGTGAGTCATCTGGAATTTGAGGATAAACATTTGGGGGCTTGTAAGCCCTATAGGCAAGCATATATGGTGGAGGGAGTGGGTTCCTCCAATTCTAAGCCTAAATCCAAGAAAGATAAAAAGTTCCAAAGGAGAAAAATAGAGCCTAATTCTCAGGGTAAGAAAACCTTTAAGAAAAAGAAGGGAAACCATGGCATAAGGATTTTTTATCTTAAGAAGATCAAATGTTATGCTTGCCAAAGAATAGGCCATTTTACTTTAGATTGCACTAAGTAAAATGAACAAAATAAGGTATTATTGAACACTAATTTCAAACATTTTTCATATGTTTCCAATATCATTTTTCTAATAGAATCTCATCTTTTGTGGATTTTGAATTTAGGTATCACAGACCACGTGAGTAAGGATCAAGGATCCTATATAGAATACCGTTATTTGTCAAGTCAAAGCAAATGACTTTATGTTAGAAATAACACGAGGATTGAGGTCAGAGGTATTGGAACATGTAAATTGGATTTACATGGAGGAAGAACCTTAATCTTACATGATGTACTTTATGCACCTAACATTCAACAAAATTTAGTTTTTATTTGTTCCTTACTTAGTTTTGAATTTTCAGTTAATTTTCATGACAATATTGCTTGACATTTTTAAAGATAATGTATTTTATGGCTTTGGCTTCATTTCTAATGAATTTTTCATTTTAGATGTTATCAACAATGCTGCTTTTGATTACTTTACTGCTTCCATTTCCAATGTTGAAATTGACGTTTGGCACACTAGACTAGAACATATAAATTAAAATAAAATGATTAAACTAGCAAAAGAAGGATTGTTAGGCCTAATTTCAAAATTGGAAATGTCTTTGTGTGAACATTGTCTAGTTGGTAAAGCAACTAGAAAATTGTTTAGAAAAGGAACTAGGGCAGAAAGTCCAATGCAACTAATTCACTTCGATATATGTGGTTCTTTGAGTGTGAGGGCAGGGCACGGAGCTTGGTACTTCATCACTTTCATTGATGATTACTCATGATATGGTCATATCTATTTGATTTCATATAAGTCAAAAGTATTAGAATATTTTAGACATTATTTAAATGAAATCAAAAATCAAATAAACAAGAAAGTTAAAGTGCTTAGGAATAATTGTAGATGTGAATATTTATCTAAACAATTTAAAGAGCTTTATGAAGAAAAAGGGATAATAAGACAATTAATAATCCATGGCACTCCACTACAAAATGGAGTAGCTAAAAGAAGAAATAGGACTTTCCTAAATATGGTTAGGTCAATGATGGCATACGCAAATCTACCATTTTCATATTAGGGAAATGTCATTTTAATAGCCACTTTCATACTTAACCGTGTGCTCTCAAAATCTGTTACATCTACACTCTATGAACTATAAACAAAGTGTAAACCTGATTTGAGTATTCTCAAACCATGAGGGTCTGGTGCGTATGTCCATGATACTTCCCATAGATATAAAAAATTAGGTCCAAGAGGGAAGAAATGTATCTTTATAAGATATTCAGAATTGTTTAAGGGATACATTTTCATTAGTGAAAACGAGGATGGAATAGTAATGGAACTTAAATTAAAAGATGCCTCATTTTTGGAAAGTGAGTTTCCTAGCATAGGAGAAATTGATCTCACTATATCTTTTTATGAGTTATAAGATTAAATGGATAACACTATTGAATCTTATCCATCTTATCCGAGTGGGAGCTCTTAAAGAATACCTACCAATCTAAGTGGGAGCTTTAAGAGAATGAGTGAGAACACTATATTTAGAGATGATATAGTACAAGAAACCAACTACGAAAAAGTAAAAGAGGAAGTGTACCCAAAAGATACTTTTCAATTAAAGGATCAGCTTTTATGGGTACTCCTCAAGATGAAGAAAATCCAAAAATAGTTCAAGAGGCTCTAAGTTCTCCTGTTAAGGAATATTGGAAGAAAGCAATAGAAGAAGAAATAGACTCAATGAAAACTAACCAAGTTTGGCAACCAGTTGACTTACCATCTAGCCGAAAAGCAATTAGGAACAAGTGGGTTCTTAAAATTAAAAGAAGGGAAGATGGATCAATTGAAAGGTATAAGGCTCGACTAGTTACAAAAGGGTATACACAAGAGGAAGGAATAAATTATGAGGATATATTCTCACCTGTTATACATTTTAATTCAATAAGATTACTCCTAATCATAGTAGTAAATCTAGATTTAGAAGTACATCAAATAGATATAAAAATCACTTTTCTTAATGAAGAACTGGATGAAGAAATTTACATGGAACAACTAGTAAGTTTCATATAAAAAGGAGAAGGAACAAAAATTTGTAAACTCCAAAGGTCCATTTATGGACTCAAATAATCATCCAAACAATGGTACTTGAGGTTTCATCAAGTTATAACCTTATATGACTTCCAAATGATTGAGGAAAATCATTGTCTTCATATCAAGCGGCATGAAGGTAATCTTGTGATATTATCCCTTTATATGGATGATATACTATTGGCTGGGAATAACATGAATTCGATTATGGCTATTAAGGAATGGCTATTCTTGAATTTCGAGATAAAAGATATAAGTGAAGCAGATTACATTTTTGAGGTCAAAATCTTTAGAGATCGCTCCAAGAAACTTGTTTCTCTTTCTCAAAAAAGTTAAATATGGAGAGTTCTTAAGAAATTCAATATGAAAGATTACAAACCAATGGATACCCCTACAAATAAGAGCGAACTGTTGAGTCAAGAAATGTACCCTCAAAATGAATTTGAGAAGAAATTAATGGAAATAGTTCCTTATTCTAGTGTGGTTAGAAGTCTAATGTACGCAATGATGTGTATAAGACGGAATATTTGTCATGCGGTCGAACTCATGAGAAAATACTAATTAAATCCCAGATAAAAACATTGCAAAGCTATCAAGAGGATATTAAGATACTTGAAGGGCACCGTTGATTACGCGTTATGCTATCAAGGAGACAATCTATGCTTAGTTGGATATTCTGATGCAGATTGGGCAAGAGACCTAGATGAACAAAAATCCACATTAGGATACTCTTTCTTACTAAATAATGGTGCAATACCATGGTGTAGCAAGAAGTAAACATGCATTACAATGTTGATAATGGAAGCAGAGTTTGTGGCATGTTATGCAACAATACAATAGGCAATATGGATGAAGCAATTTATAGAACATTTGGGGATTTGTGATGAGAATTTAAATCCCATCCTAATATATTGTGACAGTTAGGCAGCCATTGCCTATATAAAGGATCCAAAGTACCATAGCAAAACTAAGCATATAGATACAAAGTATCATTTTGTGAAAGATACAATAGCATATAAAAAGGTCACCATCTAACACATTCCTACACAAAAGATGATAGCAGATCCTTTTACTAAGGCTATACTTAGAAATGTATATATTGAGCATGTAAAATCTCTTGGTATGTGTAAAATGTAATTAAACATTTTTTAAATTGAAATGAATAAAGCATATTTTCATTCAATTACAAGTGTTACAATATATGTATGAGTATATGAATGTCCAATATGTCGTACAGGTTGATAAAGTTAATTCTCTCACATGAATAACTGCCTCTAACACTCATAAGGAGTGGGTGAAGATGAAACATATATTTACCACCACAACTATAAAAAATATTGTGTTTTGGTAGAGAAGTAACACAAAATAAGATACATCGCCTCAATAAAGTAAAGTTTAGATGAGATCCGAAATACAAATATGGATCGAATTGTGGATTCTCCCACCTTCCATAGTATTTGTGGCTACATAATAAATTTTTCACATACTGAGATAAAAAAGAATCAAATGATGTGAAAGAATTCAAGTTAGATATTATGTATACTTGAACCAAAGTTTGTACGATGTTACCAATAAAATTGACATACGCCCTTATGCTATAGGAAACAAGTGAAAAATCCCTAGTTCATTATTGTATGAGTCCCAGAAAAGAAAAATTCTTTTCAAAGATACACTTTAATTTTGACGATATCATAAAGAAATGATACGGTATTCGCTACCTTAGTATGCATCCTATGATCATGATATATATGATTTAAAGTATAAAATACTAGGAAAGTAGCTGTTTCAAATTAAAGTAATATGCGGGTGAAAGGAATATTTCCCGACATATACATAATTATACTAGTGTCTGAGACATGTTTGTTATGAAGTTAATTTTGGTAACATCATAAGTGTGGATGCTATGCATATGTGGATAGCAATCTGAGCTTGTAATAAAGCTCGTGAGGGATTAGATTTACAAATGAAAAGTGTATATGGGAAAATCTAGAGCATCTGAGGCATAATACAAATAACTAGAAGTAAGGGTTGTAATGTGTTGATTCTATATAAGAATTTTTAGTACAAGAACACCTAAGATGACGTTGTGCTCACGCGGTCATGACAATGCACTGAGTATGAAAATCAAAAGAGAGAATAAGATTATATAATGTGGCTCATCCCATTATGTGTGAGTGGAAAATGATGAATATGGGGACACCCATAATAAGTGATCCACATTTATCATTTAATAAATGTTTATTTATTTAGACAAATATTTATTTTACTAGAATTTGAATTAAAAAAAATTAAAAAAATCATGTAATCAATTTCTTTTGGATAACTAATCACAAAATGGGGAAATGGGAGAGAGAAATAAAACTACCCACTTTCCCATCGGAATGATTTTTTGAAAAAAAAGAGAGAGAATACATCATTCAGAATATGAGAGCTAGAGTTTTTCCTTCGTCTTCTTCTCTCTAGAACAGTGTGAGTGTGGTTTTGGTGGAATTGTTGTGAAAGAAAGCAAGACTTCTTGACCAAAGGTGATTCTTGGCAACTGCATGGTGGAATACAACATTAAGATCCAAAAAAGGCAGATCAAGTATGTATAATTTTGTATTTATTTTTTATTTATTAAACTTTCCTAACACTACTTTACCCATTTTCTTCCTCGTTGTGCTGAGAACCCTTGTGAGTCATTCTCACTTCTTCTTAAACTCCCTCATAGCAGACTCTTCCTCACCATCTATTTTTGTTCTTTGTCATCGCTCTCAACTTATACCACCATCATATCTCCATCTCCTAGACACTAGTCACTCTTCTCTTCTCCTCTTGAATTGATGGGCTTAATTTTTGTTTCTCCTTTACTCAACATCATATTCCAGCAACAATCTCTCCTTAAAAATCATTTGGTGATATGATCTGTTACTTCCCTAAGCTTCAAGCTTCAGTGTTGGCTAACCTCGCTCCTAATTTTTCTTTCATTGATGGTCAATAGCTTACAGGATCCTATAGATCAATTGAGGGGAAGCCTATGTAAGCTAGACTTACTAATAGAGAATTAGAGCAATCATAGGGAATGGCTTTTTAGAAGGAAGGTTGTCCAGCTTCAGTTAGAGATGTCAAAAGGGATTGAATTTAACAAATTGATTTAAAATTGATATAATTTTATCAAGTTTGAGATTGAAAATGGTATGAAAAATGATAAGAGTGGCCTCATCTGATAAATGATTGAGATTGATAAGTATTAATCTGTCTAGACTTACCAATAAATAATTAGAGTAATCGCAGGGAATGGCTTTTTAGATGAAAGGTTGTTCAAATTCAACTAGAGATGTCAAAAGAGATTGGATTTAATGGGTTAATCTAAAATTGATATAATTTTACCATGTTTGAGATTAGAAATGATATGAAAAAATGATAATAATGGCATCATCTAATAAAAGATTGAGATTAGTAAGTGTTAATTTATCAAGTTATTAGATTAACTTATTAGTTTAGTAATAGTAGTAAATAATAAGTGATTAATTTATTATTTTATGTTTAATTTTTAATTATATATATTAAAATAATAATTTTGATATATTAAAATTTTAAAAATATTATTTAGAATCCACATGTGCATGCATGGACAATATTCTCAGCATCTTTAAATTTAGAATACATTTCACTAAATAAATGAGTTACTTCAAAATTTATAAATTTACCTACTTAATAAATTAAAAATGAATTTTTATATGTATTTGATGCATCACTTTGTTAAAAACTTCTACTTAATAAGTTTTGTATAACACTACAAGAAAAAATAGTAACAATGATAACATTTTTAGCGACAATAAAATCTCGGTTGTTGCTAAAACTATCATTGACGACAAAGTCATTGATGATGCCTAAAATGACATTTAGAGGGACTAAAAAAAATGGTGGGAAAAGAAATTTTTTAGCAATGACATTGTTGTGGCTAAAAAGTTAAAAAAAAATTAGGCAGGAACATATACTCTTTAGCAATAATATTTGTAGTCATTGAATGCCTACGAAGATTCGGCAAGAAATGGCCTAGACCTTCAGCAATGACAAAAGTCGTCATTGAAAGCTAAACCTTTTAGCGATAATAGATGTTGTCATTGAAGGTTTGGGCCAATTTCCTAGAAAGACTTTACCAACGACAAAAGTCATCGTTGAAGGTCAAACCTTTCAATGACAACAATGTCATTGCTAAAGGTCTGTTTGGGAAATTGGCCTAGACCTTCAGTAATGACATCTGTTGTCACTAAAAGATTTAGCTTTCAGCAACAACTTTTGTCATCGCTAAAGGTTTGGGTTAATTTCTCAGATAGACCTTTAGCGACGACAATGTCATCACTAAAGGTTCCAATGTTTTACCTACGACTCTTCACTAACGACTAAAAATTTTGTCGTTGCTGAAAAGTCTGTCTATATATATGCTACCAATGCCTTTCAACTTTCATTTTGCGCAGTTGCAAGGAAAAAGCAATGAATTAATGGAGTTGATAATATATTTACTTTGATATGAAACTCCATCTTATTTAGTTTTGTATGTTGTAAATATTAAATGTGTTTACGTAAATTTATTTTAGCATGAAATTTATAAATATAAGTTTTATTGTTATTATGTATCCCTTAAATCATAACTTGGTATTATATAATATATGTGTGGATTATTTAGTTAGATTAATATAAGATAGAGTTGTTATAATATTTTATTTACAATATCTAAAATTTATTGTGTAATTTAGGAGATTTCAAAATTATTAGTTTCCTTGAAGTAATGTAACATAGGAAATTAGAATAATTATTTAAACATAGTTTAGAAAATACATAATTCTAATAATATAATCTCTTTCTTAATTAAAATTGAAATTAAAACCTAACAATCTAAATTATATTATTTATACCACAAAATAAAAAAAAATTCAATTAAACTTGAGCCTACATGAAAATCATCCCCTTTTCGAATAAAATAATTTTATTATTTATTTTTAAAAATAATAAAAGTTTGTAATTATGTAAACATAGTTTAGAAAATACATAATTCTAATAATATAATCTCTTTCTTAATTAAAATTGAAATCGAAACCTAATAATATAAATTATATAATTTACACCATATAATAAAAAAAGTTAATTAAACATGAGCCCACATAAAAATCATCCCCTTTTTAAATAAAATAATTTTATTATTTATTCTTAAAAATAATAAAATTTGTAATTATGTAAACATTGTCTAGAAAATACATAATTCTAATAATATAATCTCTTTCTTAATTAAAATTGAAATCAAAATTTAACAATCCAAATTATATTATTTACACTACACAATAAAAAAAAGGCAATTAAACTTAAGCCCACATGAAAATTATCCCCTTTTTGAATAAAATAATTTTATTATTTATTCTTAAAAATAATAAAATTTGTACTTGACCTATTTTCAAAATCTATTTGTCAAAATTATTTTTCAAAGTTAGACCCTAAACATAATCAAAATAAATAATATTTAATTACTTTTTGAATTTTATTCTGTTATTTTTAATGTTAATTTTGTAATTAAATGAATTATTTTTTTATTTACAATTTCAACAACCCTTTGATCTAATTTTTTTCTTTGATTAAAAAATAATTTTTCAAAGTAAGGAAATAATTTCTAAAAATAATGAAAAGAAATAATTTTTAATTATTTTAGAAAATATATGTTATGTACATAATTCTAGTAGCTAAAATTACCATAACATTACATTAATGAATAACTTATGAAATTAACTTTAAATGTATGGTAAAATATTTTTTAAGACCAATCCACTAATGGTACAATCTTCCGAATATTAATTTGGTGTTATTTACTCTAAAGCATCTTAAAATTTGCTAATTTTTTTTGAAAAATAGAATTATAAAATATTAAAATGGCAAAAAAAAATTATTTATTTAGTTTTAAATATAAAAAATATTTAAAAATAATGATCACCTTTTTTATGAGTAGAAACTTACTTTCTTTCATTGTTATAATATTAAATGTTATTACTTAATTATAATAACATGTGACATATTATTCTTCTATAAAAAATTATATAATATTTCTTATAAAAAGACTTTCTGATAAAATAATCAAAATGACCATAAAATAATAGAAATTTAAAAATTTTGAATGTCTAAAAATTTATCAGTACTCATAAAATGTACGTCTTGCTAAAAGAGTTGAATTATGTATCTTATGAATATAATAGAGTACGTGACACATTTGAATTCTCAATTGCAAATTGTGAAATATAATAATTGTTGTGGATATTTAAAAAATTCAACAATCCAAATAATAAGATACTTAAATAACAATACTTATAAAATGTCGTATTATAAATTTAAAATTATTGTAAACATATTTTTACAATAATTTTAAATAAAATTACATTTGTATTTGTATTGTAAGCTTAGATCCATTCAAGGATTGGTTAATTTCTATAAATCAACCAACCCTTGAATTATCCTAAAAAGTTGGACAGTTTGAGATATATCATGTAGTTATTATTAACAATTTATCTGGCTTTTGTTTGATATTGTAGAAATACTTTAGCATTTTAACTATTCTTCGAGTATAAACTATATGGACGTATAATTTATACACTTGGAGAACTATAGGGAGATGCTACTGAAATTTTTGCATGAAAGAAATGATGAGCATGGATAAATTGGCAAAATCATAACTATAGAAATATCTCGAATAGGATAGCACCCTACCTTTTAGAATTGAAGTGATACGGTGTATTTAGGGTACATTTTAAATATTAATCACAACACTTAATTCCACCTAAAGCTATTTTCTTCTTGTTCAATGATACAATGTCCATAGATAAAAGCTAGATACATATACCAAATTGCTTGTCAGATGAGTATTGGAATGGTGTGGTAATATTTGTTCAAAAAGTTAAAAACTTTATTGATAAAAGGCATTTAGTGAGATGCCTATGCAAAAAATATGTGAATTTATTATTCCAAATGCTAGGAACGTTGGAGGCATATATTATAGATAATGGATTTCATCCATTATACATAAATTAGATACACTATGGTGAAGCGGATATTTCGACCTCTAGAGAGACAAAGGGGCATCTCCCAACAATAGAGATGAGATGATGGATATTATACACGATTTCATCGGCTCTCATGTACCTGAAGGAATAGTTCACAATAAAGTGGAAGGGAATGATGATGCATCTAATGGAGACATTAGATTAAATTATAGTAATTGCAATAACCTATTTGAGCAAGTAGAAACAGAATTTGTTAGGTTACGGATCAACATACGTAACGGAATTTTTTTATATTTTGATCCGAATCTACCTAGGATCCATGCAAAAGGCATAAATCAAGATTAGAGTTTTACCTTGTTCGTATTTGTGTTCTTTCTTTTGAGAGACTGATTCACGAATCAAACATCGTCTGAATGTATAGCGTCTCTACGATTCTCACACGGAGTGAACAACAACCTCTCCCTTCGGCGAAGCTGCTAAGGTTCATTTTTTCTCACTAGGATTGGATTGGATTGGACGTTTTAGAGTGATTTTTAGGATTTGATGAAGCTTATGAGCGTGTGTATTATGTGCTGCCTTCAAATCCTTTTTATAGAACTAAGACATGTCACAATCCTAGTCCTACTAGAATAATGTTTCAAAAATCCTAATCACACTAAACAACTATCACTTTATCCTTATCCTAAAAAGACTGAAGAGAAATAGGACTTATCTATTATTATCTAATATTAGATATTGCATTATCTCATAATGTAATTATCTAATATTAAATTAGCATATAATTATCTTATATTAGATAATAATATTATCTCATAATATAATTATCTAATATTACTTTAATATCAAATAATATTATATATATATATTACATGAGAAATTATTATTATCTTAATAATAATATATATGCATGAAAATAAGTACAATTAATTAGATTTTAGTCGAACTAAAGCCCAATTAAAATTTATCTTATTCCTACTCCTTTTGTGTGACCCTGTAGGTTCCTACTATATTGATAATAACTCATTTTGGGTTATAGACAATGAGCGGTATCTAGCAATACATCATTGCCACTCAAGTAGTAAGAATGTCTGTGATTCGAAATTTACCTAATATATGATCAACGCTTTGCATCATAATCCCTTTTGTAACAATATCCAAATCGAATTGGAGGTATGGAGTGTGCCATCCTCGTTAATGTTCAATTTATATTTCTTGATACTGAGTAGACTTAAAACAAATTATCAATATCGCATATTGATCCAATTGAGCATGGCCATGCATTTCTAAGTCTCACTCAATCAAAGGGCCCAAGGATATCTCTTTTTTTACAAGAGTAATAAAATCCTATCTACATCACTCATTTCCTTTTGCATGATTCATGACACACCCAATCAATGTCCTACTCGTCATCCTAATTAAAGGTGACATAGGACAACATCAAAGTGAGTAACTCCTTATGTAGGGAACTGTAGTGACTTCAGGTCAAAGGATTATATGCATTTGTGATCATATGAGAATAACTAATGACATATTTATCCATGAAATATTCTCACAGTGGGTCAGTCTAATACATTGTTCACTAATAATGTATTTATGTATTAACTTGATATCATATATTCATAATTTATAATCATCAGTCACTAGATATGCTAGTCTTAATGTATTATTACTATCCCTTTTGTAATAATACTTGACTAGGGGTATTTTAGAAATAGCAAAGCTATTCCAAGGACAATTATTATATTTAAGTTATAATTTATGCAAAATAAAATAAAATAAAATATAATAATCGTATTGCTAAAATGAAACATAATAGATTATGTAATATTGTAATCATCTCCATGATTAGCTCCTAGGACACACACTAACATAATTGTATCCGGGATGCACATCATTTTTAACCTTGAACTTCCTGGTGAAACTTATGCACTTGAAGGTTCTACATAAGTAGACAAATAAGTCATTTGATGCTTCTTTGAAGTTGTTAAAAGAGACACTTCTAAACGATAATAAATTGCCTAAATCATAATATGGTGTACGAAAATGACTCAACAAGTTGGGGTTAGGGTATGAATCAATTCATATGTGCAAACGTGATTGCACACTTTTTTGGAAAAAATATGCTTTGGAGGATAATTGTCCAATCTGTGGGGAGAGCTAATGGGTAGATAAAAATATGAAAGGAAAGAAGGTGCCTCAAAAAGTGATTTGATATTTTCCATTAACTCCTCAGCTAAAGTGATTGTATGGGTCGAGACATATTGCAAAGAATATGATATGACATCGTACTAGAAAGTCAACAAAGGAGGGGGTAATGCAACATCCTGTTGATGGAAATACTTGGCAGGAATTTAATAAGAGGTATCCTAATTTCTCTACTGACCCATGAAATGTTAGATTGGGTTTAAGTATAAATGGATTTAATCCTTTTGGTGATAGAAACTTGTCCTACAACATATGGCTACTGGTTATGATAAGGTAATTCAACTTTTTATTCATTATTTAAATGTACATTTTATTAGTCAGCTTCTTGTTCATTACCCTAATTATATTCATCCTTTTTTCTCTTATAAAATATGAACAGAGAAATAAAGAGATTGGTGAGTTACAATCGATCCGTGAGAATTTTAGAGACCGACACACGTATAGGTCAATGGAGTGGGTGCATCCGATCCCTAAGGAGTAATATGTAAGTTAGTTAAATTTTATATTTTAAATAGAATTTTACCAATATATCTTGTAATATTTATTATTGAATTTTATTTTAATAATTCAATGCAAGAATGACTGAGCTAGTGACTTACCACATACAGTCTAGTATATCATCCACTAGCTTGCGTGGGACTCCTATACAGATAGATGAGGCTGCCATCACCGATAAGATGCTTAGCACTTATCAAGGGTATAGGAAGGCTATTGGGTACGTGCTAGCTAATCAGTCCTATCATTCGGTGGGCATTTTTGGCATTAGGGGGAGCTCACAAGACGTGTCCCAGGTCAGTGAGTTACAAGAATAGTTACAGTGGAGCTAAAAGTAGCTGGAGCAGAGTCAAGAGTAGCTTCAGCAGAACCAGCGATTGATTTAGGAGTAACAACAGCAATTTGCTCAGCAGCAGCAGATGCATCAACAATTTGGGACTTATCTTACCAAGCTCACCTCTATACTTAGATAGTAGGGTCTCGTACTGCCTACGCCTCCATTTGCTACTACACCATCTGGGTCGAGTAGATTTGCCACTGCACTTGCTGCTCAACCATCCAATCCTTCTCAGCTATCACCATCGATTTATCATCCATGTTGTCAGGATGATGATGATGATGATGATACATTGACATATTTGTGCCTCCACTCCCTGTAGTGTATATATATATATATATTCATATGTACACATTTACATGGATTGTGTATATATAATTTATTTATATATATACTATTTATATAGTTGTTTATGAGTATTCATTTTTTTTATTGGATCAAGTTATTATACATTATTATTAGTATTGTTGATGTATTGCAATTGTAAAATTTACATTAAATTAAAAAAGATAAATATAGTTTAATTGAATTGAAATAAAGAATATTTTAGATTATGTTATTAAATATAATATATCAATTGAATTACATTTAATTATAACTTCAATTTTAATGTAAATTTTTAAAGAAATTTCAAAAACACTTTTTGGGATAACATTGTTATTGCTGAAAGTTAGACTTTTTGTGATGACACATTGTCATCACTCAAAGTTAGACCATCAATGACTTTTCAGCAACGACGTGATCATCGCTAAAAGTCTGACTTTCAGTGATGATTGTTTATCATAAAAAAAGTTTAACTTTTAACGATGATAATATCGTTGTAAAAAGTATTTTTAAATTTTTTTTATTTTTTTAATTGGACCTATAGTGAGAACAAGCGTCATCAGTAAAAATCAAAATTAAAAAAATTTTGAATTTTGAAAATATTTTTTATGACGTCTTTGTCGTTGCTAAAAGTTGAACTTTTTCCAACGACAAGTTATCGTCGGTGTTGATGCCTTTACCTACGAACCTATGCTAATGACTTTTTCATTGATGACTTTGGTATTTAGTGATGATCGAGCTTTCTACACTAATAACTTTTGTTGTCGCTAAAGATTTTTTTTGCTATAATATAAATTACATAATTTATAATTTATAATTTATTACTTTTTTAATTTTATATCACTTTTTAAATTAATTTATAGATAATTTTTTAATTATTTAAATAAATATTTATTTTATATTTATTAATCTAATATAAATAAAAATAATTAAATGAATATTTGATATCATAAAATATAATTAATTAAATTTTAAAATATATTTTTTTCATTTTAAAATTTTGATTACATTGATATAATTTATTTTTAAAATAAATATAAATTAATTTATTTTATATGGTCATTTATATTAATATATTTTTTATATTTTTAAGTAATCTAATAACTAATTTTATTTAATATATTTAAAATATTGAATTAATTTATCAATTACTTACACTAAAATCGAATTTCAAAGCATGTCATAGGTATTAAAAGATATAAACATGTAATGTTGTATACTCAAAGTGGATACTAAAATTTGATCCCAACAGATAACATGTATGTTTCAAGTCTCGTACTTATGAGACAATGCTTTTGTTTGATAGCATAATCGTGATGAAAATAAAGTAAAAAAGTGATATTTTCTCTGTTGACTGTTGGCAGCATGAAAATTTCCATATTATTTTTTATACATTTTGCTTTTTAGAAAAATTAATAAATTGAGAGATAATCCAAATTTCTTCATTTAATAATTTTTTAAAATTTATTTTAAAAATTAATTAATCACTATCACAAATTTACTTAGAATTTATTTTTATTTCTTTTTTTAATTATTTAAAAATTAAATAATTATATATATATACATATATATATTTAAGATTTAGGAGTAAAATATAACATATAATGTTCCTCTTCCGATCACATTCAAACATTAAGCCGCCATCGTGGGTCCTTAGCTCTTGTCAGTGGACATAATTACACAAGTGAAAGCATAGCCCACAAAAAGACAAGCAACCAATTAACATTGTTTTACTCATCAAACTAGATGCATCCTTAAAGCCCCTCATTTCCTAAATCCTTGTTTGAAACTATTTCTATTTGCTCTTGTGCACGACTCTTGACCCATTGTGTAATGGCTCTTTATCCATTGATGATATAAATATATAGATTTTTTATTAATATTTTATATATTTTACATCACTATATATACTCATCTTAAATTCTCATTTTTCAATCAAATTTAATTCACACAACAAATATTCATTCTTTCTCTCTTGAATTTCATTCTCATAATTTTTATTTTTCTACAAATATTGACAATTGAAGGTAGAGGTAGTGTATGAAGTTATTGAAATTTTCACTTCAAAAGAAAATATTAGTGACACTTTTAAATCCTTTTTAATCTTTACTTATATTTTTATATTTTTATTGAATTCTATATATTTTAATTTTTATAGTATTTTAGTTAATTATTATTCTTGTTAAATTTAATATTAGTAATTTTATTTTTATATTATTAATAACTTTTAATTATGGATTTGAATGATCTTAATAATATACAAAATTATTTTTATGATCAAAATTTTTTAGAAAATATAACTACTAATTTTTCAAATAATAATTTTACAAATATTCCTTTAAGTACAGATAAATTTACACTATCTCCTCTTCCTTCTTAACATTCATTTTCACAATGTGCTTGTAATTATAAGAATCTAAATACTCCTACATCTTTATTTGATTTAACAAAAAGATCAAAAAAATTTTGAAATATGGAATCATTTTAATCTAAAAAATATAGATGGTGTAATTAAAGTATTTTATAAATATTGTCAAAAAAAATTATAAGTATAATAGTTAAAATGATACTAGTACAATGAAATGCTATTACTCTTCTAAGCATATGGATATTGTAAATATCTCAAGTGAAAATTTTAACATGCCTAGTCAAGACAGTTGTAAATATGAATTATATAAATAGATTTATCATGCTGAAATATCTTTTAGTATAACTAGTTTTCTAAAATTAAATGTCTTTTTTCAATACTTTAATCCTCAATAGTATGATATGAGTAAAGATATTAATGTAAATAAATTGAATAAAATTTTTAAAGAGCAGAAAATGGGCTTAGCTAACTTTTTTTTTCAAAATTCAAAGGTAGAGTTGTACTTACATTCAATATTTGAACATCACCATCTCAAATGAGCTATATTTATGTAACTACTCATTATATTGATGATAATTTTATTTTACATAAAAGAATTATTTGTTTTAAACTAATTCCATCACCATATGATACATCTATTATTACTTTTATATAAAAAATGCTTGTAGTGATTACATGATATTAAATAAAATATTTTTAATTACCTTTGATAATACATCTCCTAATACTAGTACTATTAGAATTTTAATTCTAGCTTTAAATCCTATTCTTGAAGCTCAATCTTTTCATCTTAGAAGTGCATGCTATATTTTAAATTTAATTGTTCAATATGTATTAAAAGTTATTTCTATACTTATACAAAATCTTAGAAATATAGTTTTATATATTAAATCATCACCAATTAGAAAGCATGATTAGAAATAATTTTGTATTCAAATATCTAAGAAACCTAAGACGCCTCATAAGATATTTGTATTCGATGGAATTTTACTTTTACAATATTAAAATTTTGTTTAGAGTATAAAGATGCTATAAATACTTTTTATTCAATGAAAATTCAAGTTAATCATCACCTTGAAAATATTGAATGGGAAAGTGTACAAATTTGCTTACAATTTTTATCAATATTTTATAGAGTAACTAATCTTTTATCTAATTCTTATTATTCGACATCTCACTCTATACTTGGTATTTTGCTGAATTGTAGTTTTGTATTTTTAAAATTTAGAAGTATTAATAGGTTTGAAATTATTACTATTAATGAATGTTTATCAAAATGGAATAAATACTTTAGAAATATTCCCTATTTATATGTTATAGTTGCAATTATGGATCCTATAAAGGTATCATGAAAATATGCAATATGAATTTGACTTAGAATTTTACATGAATGATATAAATAATTTATAGTTAGAAATGTTTTAAGTATATAATAGTAAATTTAGTCCTTTGCATTTGTACATAGGTTCTTCATCTTTTTCAAAAATGAGTATCTCATTTTGTAGAGAATATAATGATTTTTTACATTTAACTAATGATACTTCCTCAATCAACAATGAGTTAAGTTCTTATTTATTTACACTTATTATAACTAATATGTAAAATTTTAGCATTTCAGAATGTTGGAAAACATAAATGACACAATATCCTATACTTTTTCTTATGGCACATAATATACTAACCTTTCTAATATCTTCAGTAACATCAAAAAGTATATTTTATCTTGCTGAGTGAATTTTAGACGACAAGCATTTATCTACAAATGATCAAGACATAGAAATGGTTATTTATTTAAAGGATTGGTTTGACAAAAAAATAATTTATAAGAAAATGAATCATTATCGGATGAAGGAGATAATTAAAAATAATGACATATTCATATGTTATAAATTTAATTAGTCAAATATTTGTACTCATTTTATTTAATAGTAAATTTTTTTTGAATTAGGTTCTATGGTTTTTACCCTTCTTAATGGGGTTTTCCATATTAAAAATTATTATGATCTTGTGGTTTTTACCTTTCTTAATGAGGTCTTTCATGTTAAAAATTGTTATGCCTTAATTTATTTTTTATTATTTTTAGTTCTATTAAATAACAACAACGACAATAATAATTTTTTAATAATAATAAAATATAATTACATTTTATAATAATAAGAATAATTATAAGAAGAAATTTTAATTTAAAATTTAAAGTTTCTCACTACTAATTAATCACCTAAAAATTTTAATATGTGATTTCTAGTACAAGTTTTATTAATTATTGTATCTCAAATTTAAACTTAATTTATTTAAATTAAATGCATTTTTATAAATAATTTTTTACAAGTGGTCAAATTATTTTTAGTCAATATTTTTTTTTATGTATTAAAGATGACAAGATTTTAATTTAAAATTTTAACATATTAAAAAGTTATCAATATATCCTAAGAAATCAGGAATGAAACTACATTAATATTGAAAAAAAATTTACTTTCTTTTTTAAAAGAATTTCTATTTAATCTCTTTAAAATTTTAAAAAGATATAATTTTTATTTTAATTATTTGAATAAATTTATCTTAATTTTATCTTTTTAATAAAATTTTAAGTGATAATAAAAAGATATAATTAAATTTATTATTAATAATAGATTCTAATTAATGATATAAGATTAATAATAAATAACTAATAATAATAAAATATAATGAGTTATTAAAACCTATCTAAACCCAGTTGATAGATTGGAACCAGAATTGGGATTAAGAATGAGATTGCAACAATCTAATGTGAACTTATTTTGGTAAAAAAGTAGTTTAGTTTTAAACTGGTCCAACAAGTAGTTTTTACTCGTTGGGTTAATCTAATAAAATTGGATTAGCGAATTTTAACAAACCTAGGTTTAGTATTCCTCGCAAATTGGACTTTTCCAAAATTGTCGTCTCTTTCTCTTAGAGTCTTACCCAACTCGTATTTCCCAAGTCGCATTCATTGTAAATATGTTAAAACAGATTAATCCAATTCTACTAAGTTAATTTGATGGGTAAAAACTACATATTGGACCAGTCATAAGTCGGGTTACTTTTTGACCAGATTGAGTTCAGATCAAATTGTTATAATACTAGCCTCAATTCCAAGTCAAAATTTACTAGGTAAGTTTTTATAATTTGTTATATTTTATTATTATCATCATATTAATTATTTGTTATATATTATTATTATGACTTAAAATTTTGTTATATATGTTAGTAAGTCATATATATTATATATGAAAATAAATATATATTATTAAGTATATATTTAATAAAATAAATATATATTATTAAAATTTAGTAAATGTGTGAATTTATATTTAATAATATATACATTTAATAAAATAATTTAAATTTTATATTGATAAAAAATTTTATATTTTATATTTTATATTTATTTTATTTAATAAAATAAATATATACTTTTAAATATATATTGATCAAGTCTAAAGTATTATATGTAAAAATAAATATATTTAATAATTTATATATGATCAAATATAGAAAAATAAATAAATATATAAATAATATATTAATAAAAATAATTATAATAATTTATATATAATAATAAAAAATAAATAATAATGTATTATATTATTATGTATATAATATATTTAAAATTAATATCAAAATTATTTATTTAAAATTTTTAAATAATTCAAAATTTTAATATTAAAGTACTAATTCAAATTTTAATATAATTATTTATTTTGATAAACTTATATAATATATATTAATAATATTAAATATATAAATATATTAATTTTAATATTAAAAATTATTTAATATTATTCATATATATAATTTTAATATTATATATATTGAAGTATAATTTTAATATACTAAAATTATTATTTTAATATCTATATAAAAATTATACATATAATAATAAATTAATTATTTATTACTTACTATTATTATTAGACTAACGAGTTAATCCAGTAACTCAACGATCTTTCACTTATCAGTCTCAATCTTTTATTAAATCGAGCTAATTATTTCCAATTCTTTATTAGATTAGATTAATCAATTTCAATTTTTTTTCAAGTCAGGCCACTTTTGTCAATTTTTTTATTAATTCCAATCTTATATAAGATAAAATTATATTAATAGAAAATTAATTCATTAAACTTGATCCATTTTGACACTTATAATTCCTTGTGTATGGTTCTCCGTCTCGCCTTCTTCTTCCCCAGGTTTATGATCACTAATTACAACTCTCTCTCTTTAAAAATCAAACGTAAGCTTCAGCGTAAAGCCGCAACACCCTTTTGTCCAAACAAATGGCCCTACTCAAAAAAACTCTCTTTCAGACACCCAAATGAAAATTTTGATTAAAAATGTTTGAATCAGAGGCCAAAACGAAGCAAAGAAAGCCAAAGTCTGTATCTTTCTGTGACTCTATGCCTGAGAATTTGGGTTCTGCAATGCCTGCTATGTTTGGAAAGAAATCTCCTTTGAACTCCAATCACCGATGATCAATAGGTTAAAGTTTTTCACTTACTAAAAAAATCCATGATTTCCGCTTTTTCGCTGGGCTTAATTTTGGGGATCCATATATACTATTTGCTGGTTTATTTACGTTTTTATGATAGAATTAATTAACACTATCAAAATCAATTATCAATTATATGGCTAAATGCTCAGTAGAAAGGAAATTATATTTATCTTTCTATAACATATTTTATTGTTAATTTATATTCTATTAAAAATATTTTTAAAATATGCAATTTTAAAAAACAAATAAATATATAATATGTGAAAATAAATAAAATATTATAAATTAATATTTAAAAATGTGAAATAAATATATAATATGTGAAAAACAATCAAATAAGAGTGAAAAAAATTTGAGGCAAAATGTCGAGTTTCAAATAGTATTTTTTTCTGGCCATCGTGTTTCAAATAATAAAAGAGGAATGAATTTTTTTGTTCCGTGTTAGAAGAAAGGAATTCTTATTTCTTTTTTACAACCTTGTGAACGAGAAAGTGCACTGTGACATTGGAGGAAAGTGCAAAAGAGATGCAAGGACAAAAAAGTCCAAAACTTATAGTGGATTAAGAAGCAGGGCCCACCATGTAGCACGTGGTTGAAGAAAAAAAGGAAAAGACAGTTAAATTTAACAGCTCGTTTAACGGAAGGGAATCCCGCGCAATTTTCAAATCTCAAACGAAGTTTGAATAATTTGCCCTAAAATAAATGATTCATGAAGATTATAAACTAAAAAATAGTCAGTGAAATATTAGTATTCACACTTCAAAAGAAAAATATTAAAAATGATTCATTAATATGTAAAATTTGTATTGAAATTAACGATGAAGCCAAGAACCCTCAGTTGGTGAATTTAAATTTATGTATATGATTTTTAAAATTAGAATTATATTTCGATAAATTGTCAAAAATTTATATTGATTTCTAGTAATTTCTGTAATTTTTTTTCATGTCTTCATAACATTTTTTATTGAAAATTGTAACTTTTATATTAACAAAATTTTGAATATATTTTTATACAACTTTGATTAATGCAATTGTAATTTTTTATGTAGTTAATATGCACAAAATTTATATAAAATGTAAGCTTTCTATCATAAATTAATGAAAATTTATGATTATAAATTCAAATCAAATAATATACAATAATTTAAGTATTTTATAATCAATAATATGTTTTGGTTAGACTCAAAGGGGCAAAAAGGCATTACATTTATATTAGAATTTGTCATTTTATTAATCATATTTTAGTTGCTTAAACTTAATTAAAGTATATTATTTAACACTAAATATTTAAAATATCTGATATTGATAGGTTTGAATTGTATACTTACTTTTTTTTCTTACCATTTCTTAATGAAAATTTTAAATTGAGTTTAGATGTAGTATTTTTAATATTTTAAGGAAAGTATGAGTAGATTTTTTAAATTATAAGAAATATTCAATTTTATTTGATTTATTTAATCTTATATATATATATATATATATATATATATATATATATATATATATATATATATATATATATATATATATATATTGGAGTTTAATTGAAAATAGTTCTACTAATTTGTTAGTCAATGTGTTCAAATTTTATTGTAAGTTGTTTTATCAATATTCAAATACATTTATATTATGTTGTAAAAATTTAATTACAATTTGTTACAATATAGTGGTTGAATAAAAAAGGGAATTGTTACTCAATTTTTTTTATAAATATTAATTGAGTAGTACTAAATAAAAACTTCAACTTTAATAATTAACTTATCATTAAAAAGGGGTATGATTTGTTACTTTATTTTATCATATTTTAGTGGATTTATATTCTAAAATTTAATAAGTTCATAAATAATATTATTTGTTGTATCTTATAGAAAATTTAAAAGTTTAGTTTCTTCGCTTGCACATATCCACTGCTACGTGGAGCCATTTAATGGAATAAACAATATGTTATAGAATACTATTAATTTAATATGATATATATCAACTTACTAGAAGTTTTTATGTGAAGTTTTGTTCGAAAGTCTAACATAATAATTTAAAGGGGCAAATTGGTCCCTTATCCCTCACCACACAAAAATATAAAAATATAGTGCAAAATTAGTGAATATATTTAAAAAGTGAAAAAATTTTAATTGCTATAGAACATAAAGTGAGATTTAATGGATGCATAGATAATTGTAAAATTACATTATAATAGAATTATTAATTAACATCTGTTGTTTGACATATTTGATGCCAATTATGAGCAAATATATATGTGAACATTATTGTATATATTAGATGATTCCACATCAATTTCTCAATGATGTGAAAAATATATAATAATGTTGATTTGCATATGTATAAAAACCATTTTTACTTTTTTGTTTAGAAGCATATGACAACATTAAACATCGGTTGTTTAATTGACAACTACTATTAAATATATATATATATATATATTAAATTATGTTTTTTCTTAAATAACTAACATTGTATGTCATACCTAACATCTAAACTTAACTCATTCATAGTTCCTCTCTACCTAGTCTTTTCTAACACTAAAACTTTTTTAGAATTCCACCCTACTTGATCCTTTCTAACTACTAACATCTTTAGTGACACTATAAACTCCTAATTTCAATAATTTTAAAAACTATAACAAAATAATGAAATTAATAAAAATTTATATCTAATATTTGTTAGTCAATATGCAAAGTTGACACTTTCTAAAAAAACATACTTGAATTTAATATCTATAAATGTGATGAACACTTATTAAATATAATGTAAACTATTACACATTTTATATAGATAAATAGTAGATAACTCCATTGAATGCCAAAGAAGATAAATGAAATTAAGTTTTTTACTTATACAAATCTGTAAAAGCTATATTAAAATGAAAGGCAATAAAACATTGTTAATATGTAGCTAGAAACTAACTTGAAAGAATAAACAAATACTTCCTTACTTTTATATTCTGTACTTTTCCAATGAGTGTGCAACCCCACAAATTTAGCAATGGACTAATAGATATTCATTACTTCAAAGTAATTAGTGAGTATAAATACAAAATTGAAAAAAGTCATCTTAGTTTTGGAAGGTGAGCATACTTTAGTAGAGAAAGAATCATTTCAAAGTTGAAAGTGCTCTGCAATAAATATAAATATAGATATTCATTACCATAAAATATTTATTAAATATAATGTATACTATTACACATTTCATATAAATAAAAAGTAGATAATACCATCGAATACTAAAGAAGATAAATGAAATTAAATTTCTTACTTGTATGAGTTTGTAAAAGCTATATTAAAATGAAAGATAACAAAACATGATCAATTATGTAACTAGAAACTAAGTTGAAAGAATAAACAAATACATAAAAAACTAAGAAATTCCTTACTTTTATATTCCGTACTTTTCCACTAAGTGTGCAACCCTATAGATTTAGCAATAGATTAACAAATATTCATTATTACAAAAAAAATTGTAAAGGTAAGTATGTTTCAGTAGAGAAAGAATCATTTTAAGATTGGAAGTGTTCCATAATGAAATTTGCAAATGGCATTATGATTTTACTATTTTTATTTTCAACTTACACCCTAATTTAAGTATCCATGATGGTTAATTAATAAAAACCCAACATTATTAAACAATAAAAATTTTACATAAAGTAAACAATGTTATTAAAAATTTTACATAATTAATAAGAACCCAATGTTATTAAACAATTTTGGTTATAAATTAATAACTAATGTCATAAACTAAATTTTTTGCTAACTTTTTTCATTATCATTGAATCAAGAATTTTGTAATTTCAACATAAATCTATAAGAATCGACACCATTTTATAAACTAATTTAACTCAATCTAAGTGAAGTCAGTAGCATTAAAATTAATCTTTTCTTTATGACATTTTTCACAGAACTTAAATAGATACAAACAAAATAGATTGAACAACAATAACAAATTAAAAATTATAATTTACAATGAACAATAAACTTTAAATAAAAGGAAAAGTGGAATACCCTTTCTTGTAATTTCTTTATATTGCTTGAGGGTTTTTGAGTTGAATGATGTAAATATTTGCAAACTAATGATAAATTATAATAAAAAACATCATAACCATTTTTCAATGAACTTAAGCCTTTTAATGCAAAAATGATTATACTACTTCTTCTCACTTTAATTTCTCATTATAAATCTTAAACCCCTATATATTTTTAAATTGCTAAATTAATGTGTTTTGATGATGATTCATCAAATAACTTAATTATTGATTGCAAAGATATGTTTTAAGTTGTTAGGTTACGATATGCATTAACATGTTATATTGATATTTGCTTAATTGCACTTTTGATTAATGTTAAAAATGTTAAACTCAATTCCAACTATGCCTTACTATTTTATTATGATAAATAGGAATTTTTTTATATTTGCAGCTTGCTGGACAGTAAAAGTGGTTTACTAGTTTACTACCTTGTTATGAAATGTCAAGTTGCTCCTTATGTTGACAAAAATTTGTTAAATTCAATTTCATACGTGCTTTACATGTTTTTATCTCTTAAAAATGAAATTGATTCAATAGTTGATATATTGCTTATTTCCAAGAATAAGAAACTTATGTTTTGGACTCTTATACATTAAAAAACAAGTTAAAAAGTTAAGATTATTTGATTTGCTCTTTTATTCTGCATATTGTCATTTCTATATTTCTATAAAATTTTTATTTCTACAAGTTTCTCTTTTGACTACCAACTTAATGTTGATTTAACAATTGTGCTTTCACATATGATCAAATTCTAAAAGAGCAAGTTATAGTACTACATAGAAAAGGACTTTTCACTACTAAAATTCAAATTATTTCTGAAAGAGCAAGCGAACTGTACTTTTATTGTACAAGTTGAAAATGACACATTAAGACAGTATGTGAAAAAGAAGCATTGCATAATAAACATTGCTAAAAATGATGTGATTAGACAATGATAAATTAGAAAGAGCAAGTAGTAAAGAAGAATAAAAGTAATGGAAGAAGCTCTTTTAGGTTGAAGTTGCTTGTTGGGATTTGTACCATTTCCAATAACTATTTTCACCCTTTGGTTATAAATAGAGAATCATACTTCATGGATTAACACATGAAGTATATTTTTTTCTCTTTAGAAAGCCCCTTCTCTATAATTCTTTCTATCTTTTAAAGTCTTTTTACTTAAGCTTAAACTTACAGATTTACATTATTAGAGTATATAACCTTTGTAGTCTCTTCAAGAGCTAAAGCTTTTCCCTATAAAAGTTTACTAGTTAGGGTGGAATGTGAGAGAAACACTTGTAGATATTTTATAGCTAGATTGTGAGAAGAAAAATCCTTAAATATTAAGTTGGGATAGCTTAAATTCTTGAAAGATTAAGTAGGAAAGTGTACTTAGGTTTTGTAAAAGAATAAGTGTTAGTGGATAACCACCAAGATTGGTTTTGATCTTGAAAAAGTCCAATGGACATAAAGAGATGGTTATTACTTAGACAATTGAACTACTATAATATCAATGCTATCCTTTTTTCCCTTACTTTTTTATTACTTGCATTTATTGTATATCTTATTTACTTTATCTTTCATATTTATTTTTTGGTTGCTTTTTGGGGTTATAAAAAAGCAAGCTTAAAAAGAAAGTATTTTTAAAGTCTTAATTGCTTAAATTTTTGAACATTAATTGACCCCCTCTTGATGTATTTTTATCTTATCAATTATTATCAAAACTTGGTTTTTGTTATTAAAGCCTAACTAATTTTGATAAAGATCTTATAGGGACTAGTTATGGACAAACTTGGATCCTCACATGCATAAGAAGGCCACTCTACATCTAGGCCACCATTATTTGAAGGAACTAATTATGACTATTAGAAATATTGAATGAAGATATTCCTTTAAGTTATTGATGATGAAATGAGGGAGTGATCAAGAGAAGATACACTCTTCCAACTAAAAGGAAAAGTGAAAAATATATTCCAAAGCTAAAAAATGAATGGAGTGAAGTCAAAAAGTAAAAAAGCAATCTCTATGCTAAAGCTAAAAATGCTATCATATATGCCATTGCTTTTAAAGAATACAAAAAAATATTAAGTGCACCATGGTAAAGAAGACATGGGATAAATTCTAACTCACCTTTGAAAGAACAAGGCAAGTGTACACTACTTATGTAAACATGCTTGCCCAAAAGTATGAACTCTCCTAAATGGAGGAGAATAAAGGTATAGAGTTTATATTTGAAAGAATCTCTACTATCTTGAATGATTTTCATGGTATAGGAAGAATCACTCTTGAATAAAATGTCATTTTGAAAATACTTAGATGTCTCCTAAGCTCATAGGAATCTAAATGCAATGTATTCAAGAAGATAATAATCTTAATACTCTTACTTATGATGAGCTAAGAGGCAAACTCATAATTTATGAGAAAATCGAGATAATGAGGGATGCAACTAATAAGAGAAAAAGAAACATTACTTTTAAAACTTTAACATCTTTTCAAAAAGATAAAGAAAAAGGTGATGATGAATTTGAAGATAATGATGAAATTGCTTATCCTATAAGAGGTTTACCACACATGCTTAAAAGAAGAAGGTAACACAAACATTAGAAGCCATTTCTAAGAAAAAAAAATCGAGAAAAGAGCAAGCAAAAAAGAAATGAGCAATCAAATGCCTATTTGCTTTAAATGCAAAGAACCCAACCATATAAAGTTGAATTGTCCAAATTTAAAAAAAAAGTTCCTAAAAAGGCCATTCAAAGATAAAGCAATGATACCTATATAGGATGATGAAGATCAAAAAGAAAAAATGGAGGAAATTGATAACCTTTCTTCATGGCTAAAGAAAACTACACCAAGGTAATGAATCTTGACTTACCTATTCCTTATGATAAGTTACATAAAGCTTTTGAAAGCTTATTAAAGGATTCCTAAAAGATTATGGAGAAATATCTTTCTATTTTTAAAGTAAAATCTTTTTATGGAAGAATTTTTTAAAAAATTAAATAATTTTGATTCTTTGTATAGTGAAAATCAAAATCTTAAAGAAAGTTTTAATATTTTGAAAAATCATTTTAATAATTTGATAAATGAGAATTAGGAATTAGAAGATAATCTATATTCTTTGAAAAATGAAAATATTCCTTTGAAAGAAGAAAATTAAGTTTTTGAGGAATTGAATTTTTTTTTTACAAAATGATTTGTGAAAAGAAAATTTTCTTCTATTAAATAAAGTAATTTTCTTATAAAAAGAAAAGGAAAGTTCGATAAAAGAAAATAAAGTTTTAAAAGACAAGATGATTACTTTCTGTAAAAACACTCTAAATAAGCAAATGGTTGCTTTTCTAGAAAGTAACCCAAGTGTCAAAAAGTAAGTGGTTAGTTATTTAGAAAAACAATTAGAATGTTGTAAGTAAATGACTACCTTTTCAAAAAAGTAACCATAGGTTTCAAAAGCAAGTAGCTATTCATTCTAAAAAGAATGATAAATGAATTTTAAAATTAAAAGAAAAAGTTATTTTTTCAAAAGAGAAACAAGTTTTAGAACAAAAAAATTTATTGTTCATTCTTTAAAAAAAGAGAAACAATTTTTAAAAAAGAGAATGAAGTCTTTAAAAAAAATATCTTTCTTGGTTTGTGATAGGAAAAAGAAAATTGATGTTATTTTGGAAAAATAAAAAAATTTCTTTGAAAAAGGAGGAGTTACCTTTATATAAGAAAAGAATAAGAAATATCATAATGATTTCTTTGTAAAAGTAACTTAAAGTTCTACCCCAAACTTTTCTTGCAAGTTTTATGGGAAAAAAAGGACATATATCCCAATCTTATGCTTATAAAAGGCAATTGTTTATTCGTGATGCACAAAAAGGGAAACCTAGAGGCTAATGTCCAAAAAACTAAAGAACTAACCTAAAGGATAAAAAATGATTTGAGTACCTAAAACAACATAGTTATTTTTTGCAAGTGAAATTAAAGGTAAGTGTTGGAAAAGACTATTGGTTCGTTAATAATGATTACTCAAAGTTCATGACAAAAGATTTAAGCAAGTTTGTCTCTCTCAAGCCAATTCAAAGAAGGAATGTAGTTCTTGGTAATGATACAAGATGTAAAATTTTTGAAATTTGAAAGATTGGTATAGATACTTTATCTTATCTAAATAATGTTAGACTAGTAGGAGGACTTAAACATAACTTAGTAAGCATAAGTCAACTTTGTTAAATCATCTCATTATTATGTGCAAAATATTTCTAATAATGAAATATCTTTTATGCGTCAAAGAATAGATAACATTTATGTCATCTCCTTAGAGGATATTCCTCTAGAGAAAGGTAAATATTTTATTTCAAAAAGTGATCAAAGTTAGCTTTGGCATAAAAGGCTAGGCTATGTTAACATTCACCTTATTTCAAACCTTTATAAAAAAGATTTAGTTCATGGCCTTTTTGAAATTAACTTTGAGAAAAAACTATATTTGCAATACTTGTCAACAAGGGAAATAAATAACATTTTCTCTTTAACCTAAAAATATTATTTCCACTTCAAGACTCTTGGAGCTATTGCATATAGATCTTTTCAGTCTTACCAAAACCTAAAGCTTTAGTGGCCAAAGATATGATTTAGTTATTGTTAATGATTTCTCAAGATATACTTCAGTGCTTTTCTAACTTATAAAGATGATACTTTTAATGAATTTCAAAGGTTTTGCAAAAAAATTTAAAATAATAAAGGTGTGTGCATATCAAGCATTAGAAGTGATTATGGTTGAGAATTAAAAAAAAAAATTTGAAATTTTTGTGAAGAAAATGGTATTAGCCATAACTTTTCATGCCTTAGAACTTCTCAACAAAATAGGATAGTTAAAAGGAAAAATAGAACTTTAATTGATATGGCTAGAATCATGCTTTGTGAAAATAATCTTCCAAAATATTTTTAGGTGGAAACCATAAATACCTCATGCTGCATCACAAATATATGCTTGATATATCCTATCTTGAAAAAAGCTCCATATAAGATATGGAATGGAAGAAAACCCAATATAGGCTACTTCATTACATTTAGTTGTAGATGTTATATCTTAAACAATGGGAAAGACTAATTAGTAAAATTTGATTTGAGATCCAATGAAGGTATTCTCTTAGGTTACTCTATCAAAAGCAAGGCTTGTAAAGTTTGCAATAAAAGAATTCTTATAATAGAAGAATTTATGCATATTGTGTTTGATAAGAACAATGATGTTCAAATAAATAAGCCTTCAAAAAAAAATAGTGATTTCATCTCAAAAGCTAACTCATTAAAAGAGCAAGCACAACATGAAAATTCGAATAACTTTTATAATGAATAAGATTGGAATGAGCAAGAGGTTTTAAATAAGTAAGATGGATCAAAAGAGTAAGTTAAGTTAAATGAGCAAGAGAATTTGAATGAGTAACCTAAGAAGCAAACTCCTAGGTCTCAACACCATAGTTTTCTAAGAAAATGGAGGCATATGCTAACCTATCTAAATAATATATCATTGGTGAACAAAGTCCTCATTTAGAAACAACAACAACTTAGCTCTTCTTTCTCACATTAAACTGAGAAACGTTAATGAAGCAATTTTCAATGAAAGGTAGACCGTGCCATGCAAGAGGAACTTAATTAATTTGAAAAGAATAAAGTATGGAGAATTGTGCCCAAGCTTGTTAACTGTCTAGTTATTAGCACCAACTAGGTATTTCATAACATGCTTGATGAATATGAAAAAATAGAAAAAAATAAAAAAAGATTTATAACATAAGGATACAATCAATAAGAATGTATTGATTATGATGAAACTTATGCTACTATTCTAGACTTGAATATATTAGATGTTAATTGCTTTTGCTTCTTATAGAAATTTCAAGCTTTATCAAATGGATGTCAAAACTTCTTTCTTGAATGGTTTCTTAAATGAGGAAATTTATGTCAAACAACCTCTCAGTATTTGAAATTCTTGAAAAATGATATTGTGTTTTCAATTTCATTAAGGCTTTATATGGTCTTAAGCAAGCTCTTAGAGCTTGGTATGAAAGGCTTAGTAAATTTCTCATTAAAAATGGTTCTAAAAGAGGAAAATAGATATAGCTCTTTTTATCAAACATATTGAGTATGATATTTTAAATGTACAAATATATGTTGATGATATTATATTTGGGTCTACTAATAAGCTTTTATGCAAGGAATTTTCTAATCTCATAAAAGGAAAGTTTGAAATGAGCATGATATAGAAGCATAAATTCTTTTATGGACTTCAAGTTTAATGAGCCAAAGATGGAGGTTTCATTAACCAAGCAAAGTATAGTAAAGATCTATTAAAAGGATTTAAGATAGATAATGCAAAGATCCTTGGTACACTTATGAACCCCTCCATTAAACTTGATAAAGATGAAAATGGTAAGTTGGTAGATAAGAAGTGGTATAAAGGTATAATTAGTTTATTATTCTATTTAAGTAAACTAGATATCATGTTTAGTGTATGGTTATATGCAAGGTATCAATCTAATCGCAAATAATAACACTTGATAGCTACGAAAAGAATTTTAGATATTTACTTAGTACTAAAATCTTGGTTTGTGATATCCCAAAAATAATTTCTTTGATCTTCTTGGATACTTTGATACTAACTTTGCTAGATTTAAGCTAGACAAGAAAAGTATTAGTAAAGCATGTCACTTCCTAGGTCAGTACCTTATTTAATACTAAAGCAAAAGGCAAGCTTTAGTTACTCTTTTAACTATTGAGGTAGAATATATGGCAACTAAAAGTTATTATTCTTAAGTATTGTGGATGAAGTAATAACTTAGAGATTATAATTTGAATCTTGATCACATCTTAACATTTTGTTATAATATTAATGCTATCAATTTAATAAAAAATCCTATTCAACATTTTAAAACTAAACATGTTAAGATTAAGTATCATTTTATAAGAAATTATGTTTATAAAAAGGATATTAAGACCTGTCCATGATGATAGATTTTGTTTTATAAGAAAAAAGATTAAAACGATTACTCTCAATTAATATAGCTTAAAATGTTTGAATTTAATTTTTAAAAAAGTTGAAAATTTATGCGATGCATTTTCATGACATTTTTCATAATTAGTGTGCATAAATCATTTAAAAAAATTTAAGTTGCATTACATAGCATTAGTTTTCTATACATGAAAGTTAGCAAAAGGCAAAGCATATTCCCTATATAAAGGAAGCATATTAGGTTCATAAAGAAGAAAAAAAATTAGATTGTTTATCATGAATCCCAAAGTGTAAATTACATTTTCTTCACAGGTCAACTTATCACACATTTTTGTTTAATTATCAAAGTTTTATTTCAAACTTTTTAGCTTTTCCCTTTCTTTATTTTCTAGCAAAATTTCTTTCTTTTATTGCAAAAATCACTAATCAATTTTAGTAAAAACTACACTATCCTATTACATCTTTTTATTTAAAATATTTTATTTCCAAAAACACTTTTTCCTACTTATTTCCAATTATTTTGATAGTTTTTATAAGGCATAAAAAATTGACTTTTTACCTTTTACACCTTTTTAACAAAAACTTTTCAAAAGGCCCAAAAAAACACTTGTTTAATTTTCCTAAAATTAAAACTTCTTTAATGCAACAATTCTTTTACCTTTCTTCTTCATTGATATGCTACTAAACTCTTTGCAACTCTACTTTTTCTCCAAATTTTTTGTTATTGTGTTTTTTGCAAAGATTACCTACTTTTTCTTTCATCATTTTGTGCTAAAAATTCTTTCTTCCCTATTTGCACCAAGCTTAGGTTGTTTTTTTAGTTTTTTTCTTGTTTTTATGTAAAATTTCTTTCCTTAAAAAGCAAGTTTTTCACTTATAAATTTCACTATTTCTTCTTTGAAAATTTTTTTGAACACTCATAATCTTAACAAAAAATTGTTCCTCCTATCCCATTGTTTTTCTGTTTTCTTATAAAAACTAATCCTCCTATTCTTTCTTCTCAAAATCAAATTAGAACCTTTATCATTTTTCTTTTACATTTTCCTCTAGATAGCCTCTCAATCTTCTCTAGTTAAATTTCCTAACCTTTATTTTAAATAACCTAAAAATAATATCAAATCTACCAATTTTATTTTGAAAAAAATGTGTAACCTCTAAAAGAGTGGATTTGGAATCCGTAGCCATTGAGAAAGTAAATTGTGTTAATCTTTTGAGGAATCTAAAATAGGAGAATCTGGTGGAAATGAATAAGCTAGTATATAAGAATTACATAAAACTCTTCTATGCTAACTTAGATGCCACCAAGCTCGACACTATTCTAAGAGTCTTCATTAGAGGGAATGTCCATTATGTCACTATTGAAAGAATGGATGAAATCATTGGAGCACCAAATAAGGGAGAAATTATCACTCTAAAAAGAAAAGAAATTGTCTTCAAAGGTTATGATGCAACCTATTATCATAAAGCCCTCTAGTAGATTAGATCAAGTCAAAGGGGAAATGGTAAGCAAGAATAGAAAGGTACTACTATTCAATATTACTTAAATTATTTTACCTAAATAAGGTGGTTTAAGTAACAATAGTAGCTTTGAAGCATTTTTCATGTGGGTTATTAAAACAGAAGTTAAGATAAACTTAGGCCATTTGCTTATCTAACATATAATCAAGAGCTTAACAAATAAAGAGCTTCTTTACCATATGGTATGATAATCTCTAGGATTTATTAAGAACTTAACATGGATATATCATTTGAAATAGGAAGAGCTATCATATAAAGAAATACTATGAATGGTTTTTAGTCTAGGTCTCTTTCTTATAGAGGTAGCAAGACCATTAAGAAAGTTAAAAATCTTTTGAAGTTGACTGGTATAAAGAAAAAGCTTAAGCTTGCTTTTATTAAAAAAGAGCAATCTAGTTCAGAGAAGGATCCTGAAGTTACCAAGTTAGATTTTGAAAAAGCAATCAAATCAAAATCATCTTCATCCTTTAACCATGATGATAAACCACTTCTAAAAAGTAAAGGAATAATGATTCTTGATAAACCTATCCTTATGAAGTCAAAGGAAGCAACACCTCCTATTCACTAGAAAGGCAAGAAAATAGCTAAGCCTACTTCTTAAAAGATTCAAGAAAATAAACAAGAAGTATGCTAAAAGGCTAAGTAAAGCTAGTTTTAATGGAACATTTGAAAAACCTCCATCTTCTCCTTGAAGATCCTAAAGAAGTGTTAGTGTTTCAACCACTACAAAAAATCAAAAAAAGGAAAGGATAAAATGCATATCATTGTTGAAGATTCTATTAATGAGGAAGAAAAAGTTTATTCTCATTTGACTAACTTTATCTAGAAAGAAAGGAGAGGAATATGAGGATGATGAAAACATTTTTTTAAGAAGGATATGTCCCATCTCCTTCTAGAGAAATTTCTACAAGTCTTGATGAAGCTGATGCTGACAAAAATTAGCAAATTAAGCAAAAAGATGACATTTTAAATTTGGTTGCTCAAACTAGAAATAAACAACTTGTTATGATAGAAACTAGTTAAGCTACTTTAGCTCTAGTTATGCATCAAGAAGAAAAGCTTAATTTGAATCAATTAGTAGGCATTACCCTTACATTTGCTATGCCTTAAAAATAAAAAGTTACTTCATCCTTCACCACATTATTGACAAATCACACACCTTTTCTAGCCTTACTCTTATTCCTCAAACCTTATCTCAATCAAACACAAGTGCAATCCTTGAAAATGTCTAATAGACACTCCCATTCATTCATGATGCTATCATTATCAACTTAAGTGAGTTATTCTTTAACTAAACTTTTAACCATTCTTTAGTTCCTATAGACCCAATAGATCTATTATTGCCATTGATAGAACTTTTATCAATGAGCAACCTTTGAATTAGTAATCATTAAACCAATCTACAAAGCAATAACCTCCAAACCAATAAGTCCTTAAACTTGATTAACCTTCAAGCTCAACTTCTAGACATATTGATATGGGCATTTAGATTTATTTTGAACTTATGGATAGAAGTGAATAAGTATCTTAACAAGCTTCTCAACAAGAAAACATTAATGCTATGATTGACAAGTTGATTGAGTATGATGCAAAACTCAAGGTTTTTGAAATTCAAAGTGAGTTACTTAAGCTAAAGTTCAAAAGTTAAGGAAGTTGGTTCAACAGATATCAAAGCAAAAATACTATAAAATACAAATTGCAATGAGCACCCTTAGAAATAACAAGAGGAATTTGCCATGATTTTTACCATATCATATTAATAAGGTGTCTTCAGGATGTGTTTATGTTGTTTTAGTTAATTATCATCTCAGATTGTTTCTAGGATGTTTTAAGTTTCGTAATAGTTATTTTCCAAGATTTTTTATTTCTAAGAACAATCATTGTCTCAAAAGACCCCTCTATACCTTGCATATTCATGATTAAAATGCATTTATTGGAAGGAATTTTTAATGTTTGGCAGTATGCACATTTTGGAGCTATTTGCTAAATTTGATGAATGATCATTAGGTATTAATTGCTCGTAATTAGTTCATTTATTGATAATGAAATATGCCTATTGTCTTTTGTGCTGGGTTTTGGATAAAAACATAATAGAAAATTAAAAAAATTCCTTCGAAACTTATTAAGCATCCAAGTGAAAGAAGTATAAACTAGTATTGCTATTTATACCTTTGTTATGTGAATCACACTTCTATTTCTTGATGAATAATCTGATCATATAATGTCCAAATGATCTAATCATGATCAAATCTTGTTACAAATGCATAAACAAAATTATCATGAATTATAAATGTCATTCAAAAAGGCAATGTCTCCATGGTATCTACATAAGCAATTAAATATTCCAATTTAATCTAATAGGATCACTTTTTCTCTTATCATAGTGCTAGTTATGTGATTTATTTGTTATAGATTAATCTCTCAAGAACCTTATGGCACTTTCTATCTTATAAATGATAATTGTAAGGTTTTCTAATATTAACCAAATATTTATTAAATCATATGATACATATCTCAACTAGATATTTTCCTTTTAAAAAAATTTGATTAATATTAGTCTAAAATTATTATTTACTTAATTTATTTTACCTCATAGATAAAATTCCTTTTTAATTCCTAACCAGAAATACCTTAAGAAAGGAGATAACTAGACTTTGATTATTGATCAAACCCAAATATAAGTTTAGTTAATAATTAGTCTATATTTAGTGTCCTCTTATTATAATCTAATTATATTGTGCTATTACTTAATGAAGCCTAATTGCATTAAGCTTATCCTAATTAGAAATCTTAATTTAACTATAAGTTCCTAATTGCACTATAATCTCAATATTTAGACACATTCTTTATGTGTGACTTTATGAGTACTTATTACATTGGTAATGTTTTTAAAATCTTATTTTAGTATCATAGATAGTGAATGGTATCTAGTAATATATCACTGTCACCCAAGTAATAATAATGTCAATAATTTGACATAACTTTTCCATGACCAATATTCCATGTAGTTTAGTCCTTTCCGTCTTAGACATCCAAATTAAACTTAAGGCATGAAATGTGTTACCCTCTTATAATTCAATTTATGTGTTTTTTTATTCTAGAGTAGACTAACATCAAATAAATTAATTAATATCTCATATTAATTCATCTAAACATAGCCATGCATTTTATAGTCTCACTCAATTAAGAGGCCGATAAATATCACTCTTCCTACATAGGAAAGATAAAAGCATCCCTCTATATGATTTATGGTATACCTAATCACCATTTTTTTAGCCAATTGTATTATAGGTGACATTTGATGGTATCAAAGTGCATAACTTCTAATGTAGGCAACTGTAATAACTTTAAGTTAAAGGACCACATATATTATTACTATGAGAATTGCTTAAGATAATTATATAGTGTCCCATTTAGCATTCTCATGGTAGGTTAATCCAATGCATTTGTTCTCTAACATATACCCATAAGTTAACTTAATATCTCATATCCATAACTATGGACATTAATCACTATATATACTAGTCTCGATGCATTACTATTATCCTAGTTTATAATAATACTTGACTAAGGAGATTTTGAAAATAATATAAATTATTTTAGGGATGATTATTATGTTTACTTACATTATGCAAATATAACATTAAACATAATAAATAGAATGCCTTTATAAAGAAAATGTAAACTAATGTATTCAAATATTATCATCCTATAATTAGCTACTAGAGCATACACTAACAATTTCCCACTTACACTAGAGCTAATTGCTCATATATCTAATATCAAGTGACTTAGTGTAATTATCATACTTCTACTACACTAGAGGCTTTGTCTTTAAGTTAATAATATTACGTCTATTGATACTTTGCATAATTTCACATCTTGTCCATCAATGATATCATAAATGGAATAGAAGCACCAAAGTATATGCTTTGGATTATTGGTGAGATTTGAGTTCCATAGCTTAGACAATGACCCTATTGTTATCATAATAAAGGTCTATTAGGTTTAACATGCCAAGAACTACACCAAGTTTAATAGTGAACTTTCTAATATAAATAACCTCTTTTGATATATCAAAGGTAGCAATATACTTAGCATCTATGGTAAAATTAGCTATTATTTCTCATTTTGAACTCTTCTAGCTTACAACACCACCATTCAAGCAAAACACATAACTTGAATGCAATCTGAAATTATTTTTATTGGACTAGAAACTAGCATCAATGTAACCTTTTACCTCTAGTTCCTCTTTACCTCTATATATCAAGAATAAATCCTTAGTCTTTCTTAAGTACTTAAAGATGTTCTTGACAATAATCTAGTGATGCCTACCAAGATTTGATTGGAATTTACTCATTATGCTTAAGGTATATGAGATATTAAGATGAATATATAACAAAACATGTATGAGAGATCCAATTATTGATACATATTGAATCTTATTCATGTGGTCTCTCTCATCGTATATTAAAAAATACTAAGCTTTAAACAAATTTATACCATGTGACATGCGTAAGAATCTTTTCATGGATTCTTGCACACTAAGCTATTTGAGCACTTTGTCAATATATATATTCTGACATAAGCTAAGAAATTTTCTTGATCTATCTCTATAAATCTTGATACCTAGCAATTAGGCATCTTTTCCTAAATTTTTTAATGAAAAATAATTCTTTAACCAAATTTCTACAACTTATAGTGTAAGGATATCATTTTGGAAGAATAATATGTCATCCATATACAATATAAGAAAATAGTTATGCTCCTACTAATCATTTTGTAAGCATAAGATTCATCTTCATTTTTATGAAGTTGAACTTTTTGATTGCTTCATCAAAACAAAGATTCCAAATCCAGAAACTTACCTCAACTTATAAATTGATCTTTGTAGCTTACATACCTTTCTATCATTTTTAAGAGTGACAAAACTTTTATATTATGTCATGTATATATTTTTAAGAAGCTTTTCATTAAGGAAAGCAATTTTGATATCCATTTGTCATATTTCATAATCATAAAAAGTTGTAATAGCAATTAAGATTTGTATGAATTTAAGCATGGCAATTGGGAATAGTTTTATCATAGTTTATGCCATGAATTTTCTTAAACTCTTTAGTGACTACTCACCCTTTAAAGGCTTGTATATTACCATCTATGTCAATTTTATTCTTGAAAACCCATCTATACCTAATAAGTTTTACCCTTTCAAGTGGATCAACTAGAGTTCTTACCTGGTTAGCATATATGGAATCCATCTTAGATCTCATGGCCTCAAGCCACTTCTTAAAGTCTAGAACTTCAATAGCTTCTTAGTAAGTTATGGGGTTATCTTGATCTATGAGTAATACAGTAGCATATTAAGTCATAAAAAATCCATATCTTTCAAGCTTATGGCATGTCTTGTTAGATCTATATTGGCCCTATGATACTTAAATAAGTTCTTATTACATAATAATTTATGGCCTCCTTTGGTGTTCATTTATTGGTTTAATGTTATTTAATGAATTCAAATTTCTTAAAGTTCTATTTTTCTCCTATTGATTTTTCTTAAAAATAAACTCTCTTTCTAGGAAAACACCAGTCCAAGTAGCAAATACTTCATCTTTAGGAGAATTATAGAAATAATACCCTTTAGTTTTCTTGGGATACCTTACAAAATAACATTTATTTGATTTAGCTCCAAGTTTGTCAAAGGTTTGATGTTTTATATAGGTCTTGCAACCTTAAATCTTCACAAAAGACATACTAGGATGTTTTCTAGTCCATATCTCATATAAAGTCTTTTGAATCATTTTATGAGGAGCATAGTTTGGTGTAAAAGTATTTGTCTTTAAAGAATGTCCTAAAAGGAATTTGGAAGATTTATATGACTTGTCATGGATTGCATCATGTCTAATAAGGCACGATTCCACCTCATTAAAAGACCATTCCATTATGGTATTCCACGTAGAATGAGTTGTGATACTATACTACACTCTTACAAATAGTCATCAAACTCTTGGCTTAAATATTCTCCACTTCAATTTTACTAAAAATGTTTTAATACTTTTGCTAAGTTGGTTTTTGTCATGACCTAAATCCAATCATGACTAGCATGGATGTTGATATCGATTTCTATAAGCCTTAACATTTTTCACTCTAATATATCCAAGGGAATTTTTCATATTTCTAAGGGGACTTAAAATTCACTTTAAATTTTATAGAAAAATGAATAAAGTCTCCCTTTTTTTTTAACACTTTCTAAAGGCCACACACTTTAAAATACAAAATCTGTATTTATTTTAGATAGATAGCATCAACAATTCACACAGTATTATACAAACTCAAACTTATTCACAAATAAATAATTTATTACATCTAATACTAAACCAAAAACATTTATATGTCAAATCTTGATCTTGATATAAATGAAACTAACTGTCAAATCTCTCAATCAAGTGGTCTTTAATTCTCCATGCATGAGATGTATCTCAAATAACTTTCTTAACCTAAAAATAGAGAAAATAAAACAAAGTGAGTTCTAAGAACTCAATGTGCATATATCTACCATTACTAAACCTTGATTTAATGTCATATGCTAACCAAGAGTTTGATTAGAGAAAAATAAATGCAATCCAAACTCGTTAAGTTTTTGAATGTGTGAAACCAAGTGTCAAATGAAATATTCACCTATATACCACTTAAATTCTATACTTTTTACCATAAATCATAATAATCTTAACTATCCAATAGCATACCATCGTTATCATATTACTCACTACCTATTTCGGGTAAACATCACAATCATAAATAGCTATTAAAGCTTAAACACAAATAAATTATCTCAATTATATCAACAATAATATCCAACAATAAATAATGTTCCATTATCATATCATGTCACACTGCCATTTATGATAAATATATGTGCATTCACTTGTCAACTTTTAGGTTAAACTATATTCTTCATAAATTGTCTATTAGGAATTTCCTATCTAACTCCTAAATCAATCTTATATTTTTCATAACTGTTTGCTAGGAATTTTCTATTAACTTTTCACATTATTGGCCCCGTCACATTTCTAATCTTAGTGCCACTCATGGCATAATTCATAATATTATAAATTTGATAGAATTCAACTCTATAAATCATAGTTTAAATGTCAATTTCATTATAGATAGTTGCTCATTAACAAAGGGCGAACATCAACATATAATTGTACATATATAATAACATTGCCATGCCCTCTTGCATGGCCATAATACTTGTTCACATCTTAACACAATTCATACTATAATTTCTAGTAGACAAGTGACAAAAAGAGCTTAATCATAAGCATTCGGCAATTGTTAATAACATCACCATACTTTCATTGTGCATTCTGATCAATTAACATTCACTAAACAACTAATTGTACTTATACCATGAATATAAATTTTGTACTATTAATAAGAAAATTATAATTCACAATAATTAAATTATCTTTTATTTAAATATTAATCTATAGTGAAATATACATTCACTTAGTAAGGTGCACATTTATTGTAGAAACCTAAGGTAGTTTATTTTCACCTTTTCCTTTTTTTCCTAATTAGAAGTTACAATAATAAATTATAAACACAAGGCATCGCTTATGATATTTCCAAATATCATAGCTTCTACTTTGAATCATAACATTCTGATATTATAATTTATTAGCTTCTTTCTATTCTCTATAGTTAATTTATAAAATCAAAGTAGTTTATTTCAGCATTTCATATTCTAAAATCATATATAATATCGTATATAATAGCTTTTTTAGTCTAAAATATAAAATAATAAAAATATTAGACTTGGATGATATAAATATACTTTAAATGTACCCGTCTAACACTTTTTGGTATAAAATCCTTATTTTATTAATATTATATCGAGTATCCATAATGAGGTGATAAATTGGGGATTTTTTTGAATCAAGTTCAAATTCTCAATATGTTAGGATCAAATACTTCAAAAGCACTTTAATCATATTCCTTTAGTATTCTATATCATAAAACTCTTATTTTTTTTTTATAAATAGCATCATATATTCAAAATGCTCTTAAAATAGGTTTTCTAATTCAAGCTTAGATTTTTCATAATATTAAAATATAACATTCTAGATTATCACTCTGTAGCATGAAAATATTATTTTTCAAAAGTAGTACTCAGAATGTATAATCTACATAAAATGGCTTTTACTAAGATTAAGTTTAATTCTTTTATAAGACTATAATACTCTAAATAAGCTTCAATCACCTTATCCCATCATTCCATCACATAAAAATATAATTTTTTAGAAGCACCAACTAGAATTCACAATATGTATAAAATGGTTTTATCTTAAATAAAGCATCAAATCACCATAAATATTAAAATTTTATGAAATAGGTATGCTCATCGGCATCTATGATGTTTAACTAAACCTTGCCAGTGGCTAAAGCTCATCAAAACATTGGTAGGGGAAACAGAATAGTAGCCCTAACTGATGGGTTAATGCCATGTTTCATGGCTCTCCTCTCGCTACCAGTAGCTATCGCTAGGCAAGCACAAGGAAAATAGCTAGAATTCACCTAGAACCATAGCTTTGAGCTACTGTTCAATTGCCAATCATAGCTTCTTTTCTCTAGTTAGAGGTTGGTGCCAAATGAAGGTGTGAGGTGCAACAACAAACAAGAGGAAGATAGTAATAGTGATAGGAAAAGGGAAGAGGGAAAAGCTTTGTTGAAAAAGGGAAAAAGAACAAAAAGAAAGGAAGAAGAGAAAGGAAAATGCATGGAAAGAAGGAAGAAGTTGCTGAATTTTTCTATATGGAGAGAAGTGTGACATACCAAATAAAAAGGAAGGAGAAAGAGAAAACAAAATAAAAAAAGCTATCATATTTTTTAAAGAGAGAGATGATCAAAAACATGAAAAAGAAAGCTATAGGTTTTATTTTAAAATTCCATCTTATGTATGTCCCATCCTTCCTTTATATATACATATCAATTTATATATTTTAATAACTTGATAAATTTAAATGTTAAAATAATTATTTTAAACTTCCATAATTCCTAAAAATAATTTATCTTATACAAACAATTAATTTCATAAAGCTTTATACCTATAATCACTAAAGTATTTTCAACTTGTAGAAAATTTCTTATATAAAAAAAATTTTAAATTAATCTTGAACCAATAATGTCCATATAAAAATTAACATATTCTGAATATTATCATAAGTATTATTTTCAATATTCTAGAACCTTTAATGTGAAAAATAAATTTAAAATCACATATTAACTAAATAAATAAATATCCACAAGCATAAAAAATTTATAAAACTTTAGATTTTAACTTGGGACATTACAATTTTTGTTAGATATGGTGTGATCTATGATGAGTCATGTAGATCTTCTAACTTCCTTGTGAGGGCAATCTTTAGAGATAGTTACTTTTACACTCAATCGTGTTCCCTCTAAAATAGTTCAAAAGACTCCAAATGTGATATGGACTAGGAAACGTTCCAGCTTATCTTTTATAAAGATTTAGAGTTGCAAGGCTTACATAAAACATCAAGCCTCTGATAAACTTGGACCTAAATCGAATAAGTGCTACTTTGTAAGGTATCTTAAGGAAACTAGGGGATATTATTTCTACAATCCCTCTGAGAGTAAAGTGTTGGTTACATGAACTGGTATTTTTCCTGAATGAGAGTTTATCTCAAAGAAAAATAGTAGGAGGAAAGTAAAAATTGAAGAAGTTCAAAACTTACAAAGTAACACTGAACTTGTAATAGAGCTCGAACATAGACCATAAGAAGTTATGGCTCGGGAACTAACACAAGTTACATAAGGCCCATGTAAGTCTGGTAAGACATGCCATGAGTCAAAGAGATATGGATTTCTTGTTACTTAACATAGTGATATATTGCTCATGGATTAAAATAAGCCCACAACCTACCAAGAATCTATTAAAGGGCCAGACTCCGAGAATTTGCTCAAAGCCACAAGATCCAAGATGGATTCCATGTATGCTAACCAAGTATGGACTTTGATTGACCCACTTAAAGGGGTAAAACCCATTAGGTGCAAATAGGCTTTTAAGAAGAAAATTGACATGGATGGTAATATACAAACCTTTAAAGGGCGATTAGTCGCAAAAGTTTATAGGTAAGTTCATGGTATAGATTATGATGAAACCTATTCTCTAGTTGTCATGCTTAAATTCATCCGGACATTACTAGCTATTGTGGCTTTTTATGATTATAAAATTTAGCAAATGAATGTTAAAATTGCTTTTCTTAATGAAAAACTTCTTAAGGATGTGTACATGACACAACCGAAGGGTTTTGTCCAGTTATGTCACTCTTGAAAATGCTAGAAAAGCATGTAAGTTGTAACAATCAATTTATGGATTAAAGCAAAGTTCACGGAGTTGGAATCTTTGTTTTGATGAGACAATCAAAGAATTTGGTTTCATAAAAAATGAAAATAAATCTTGTGTTTATAAAAGGTTAATAGGAGAACAATTATTTTTCTTGTATTGTATGTTGATAACATACTATTCATAAAAAATGATATCCCTACACTACAAACTATAAAGACTTGGCTACAAATCATTTCTTGATGAAAGACTTAGGTGAAACTACCTATATATTGGATATTAGGATCTATAGAGATAAATAAAAAAAATTGATTGGCCTAAGTCAAAGTACATATATAGATAAAGTGTTAAAAGGTTTTAACATGCAAGAATCCAAAAGGAAATTTTTGCCTATGTCACATGGCATAAATTTATCAAAAGCTCAGTGTCCTACGATATAAGATGAGAAGGACCATATGCATCAGCAATTGGAGTTGGAATCTTTGTTTTGATCAGACAATCAAAGAATTTAATTTCATAAAAAATGAAGATGAATTTTGTGTTTATAAAAGGGTTAGTGGGAGCATGATTATTTTTCTTGTATTGTATATGGATAATATACTACTCATTGAAAATGATATCCTTACATTATAGACTATAAAAATTTAGTTAGGGAATCATTTCTTGATGAAAAACTTAGGTGAAGCTTCCTATATATTGAGTATTAAGATCTATAGAGATAAATCAAGAAAATTACTTAGCCTAAGTCAAAGTACATCATAGATAAAGTGTTAAAACATTTTAATATGCAAGAATCCAAAAGGGGATATTTTTCCTTGTTGGGATCAGGAGCAAAACAAACGTAGCAAAAATTAACCAATCTCAGCTAAAGGATCCATGCAAAACGTTAGATTAGAATAAGGATTCGGTTAATACCTTTTCGATGATTTAGGAACTTATTCGTTAATTACCTTTTCGACTTCCTTTCAGTTGAAAACTTCGAGGTATCCACATGAACCATTAGATCACCAGTGAACATCCACGACCACTAATTGGAATTCTCCTCTTTTGCCTCGTAGCGCTAGCTATGCCTCTTCAAGGATTATAGTCAAAGATGGTTGCTAAGGTTTTTATGATGATGCATGAATAATGTCTATTATTACCTAATAAACCTATTTAAATAAGTGCATAGAAAGCCCTAACTAATTGGGCTTTGTTCCATGTATAATTATAAGCTTATTATTCGGCCTTATAATTATAACATAGAATTCCTAAATATTAGGCCTAAACAATTTAATCCATCAATTCCAAATCCACTAGGTTCTAAATGTACGACCTTACAGACTCTCATTACATTGATAATGATCATAAATCATTTTAATGATCATAAATAATGAGCGATGTCTAGCAATACATCATTGTTACTTAAGTAATGAGAAAATTGGTGATTTGAATGAACCTTTACATGTGATCATCATTAATGTCCTTTTATCCTAGACATCTAGATTGAGCATAAGACATATACTATATCATTCCCATATAACCCAATCTAAAGGTTTCTTGATTCCTAAGTAAGCTGATTGAAACAAATGTAATTAACATCCTATATCAATTCATCTGAGTATAGCCATGCATTTTCTCAACTTTACTTAATCAAGGGGCCCACAGATGTCACTTCTATTATATAGGAGGGATAAATTCCATTTTGATCACACAAATTTTTTCGCATGATATATGACATATTAAATAACTACCCTTGCATTCACTTAACCATGAGCAATATAGAGTAGTATCAAAATATAAAACTCACATGTTGTAACTCCCTTACTCATCAACGCCTTATTCCTCATTTAATAGATAATTATTACATACTAATTTGCCATCTGCTCTAAACCAATTCAGAATATCTCAAATTTTTGTATTTCATACAACATGAACAAGAGTCATATAATTATACAAAAAGAGTTCAACTTACAATTCGTACATCCATCATATACAATATCACCAACTATGTAACCATTTTTTTTTCTTTTACATTTACAACTTCAAAACATCATTGAACTTTATCATGAGAGCCTTTGGAAGCATCACCTGGAATGGTTAGTAACAATACAGAAAAACATAAGAAACAAAGTTTCTCAGTAGCTAGCTATTGCCATAAAAATACATCAAGCCATTCCAGATCCTTAAGCAAATAAAACATACGTTTCGAAATCAATTAATCATTTATCATCATATTCAATACCATACCATTGTAAGAAATATGCACTGTACACAGCAATCATCAAGCCCATTCAAGAACTTATATCAATATCTAGATGGCCATCACAGATAATCGTACCTAGGCCTCACACAGCAAGTCACTGTCTTCCCGGGGTACTCGAGCCAAAGGCCTAACACAGTATCACACTGTCTTCTCGAGGTTTCTGGCCATAGGTACCGCACACAACAATTGCACTATTATCCTCGAGGATCTCGAGCCATAGGCCAAACACAGTATTCTACTGTCTTCCCGGAATGCGTGCACAATAATTTCATACACATTCCATACAATGGCATAAAATACAGAAAATCATGTAAATAGGAAACAGCTTAAGGATAAAGCTAGCTACCTTTTACAAGCTCCCAAGGTGATGTTTCCTTTGCCCTCACTAAAACTCCTTTATAACTCCCCTTGCCTTTCCAATTGTCACTCCTTAGTCTACATAAATACATATCATAGTTCTTATTAGAACATCATCATTTTCCTTAAATCTCATATATGCTTTACTTCCTCCACATTGATAGATGCACACATGCATACTTAGATGCTCTGTACTTTGTTTTCAAGCTTTGAAATGACATATATGAGCATTAGAAAAGGATCCAAAGGCAAAACCATGTAAATCCTGAAGAAACCAAGCCAAAAAGTTCACTTGAAAAAGTACACGGGGTTCCCATACCCCGTGTTCAAGGCCGTGTTCCTTACTGGATCACTTCAAGGTTTCACTGGGTTACTCGACAAAGAACACGGGGGTGAACACGGGCCGTGTTCTACCCCGTGTACCTTACTGCCCTTCAGTTCTGAAGTAAACACGGGGAGTGTTGCACCCCGTGTAGCACACTGATCAGCCTTCGACGAAGTACACGGGGTACAACACGGGCCGTGTTCTACCCCGTGTACATTACTGATCCTCCAAAAACACATTAAACAGTTAAAACTCCTTCCTTACTTCTTTTCCATATTCATGGTTTTGGCTTCTCAAAAGAGAAAATGCACACAAACACTTTCACAATTCAAAGTTTCATCTTCCATAAGCTTTATAATTCATAAAAATTATTCTAACTTCATCAATTTAGCCAAGTTCCAAACATATCATACCAATTCTACACATGCACCATTATGCCTCTAAAATCCAAGTGTGTACATCATGGTTTCTTATTGTTTTTACACCAAACCAAAGCTATAGCTTAACATAACAACATCCAAAACACCATTAAACATATTCAAATCATCCTAAACTCCATGTTCAATCACCCTTGACCACACCAACCTCAAGTTTTCAAGAAACTACAAAGAGTACATTAAAGAGCTCTTAGAGGAGAACATTTTTACCTCTTAGTGCAACTTGAAAATCCTCACTTAGAGCTCCCCAAACTTAATCAAACTTGAGCTTTTCTTCAATCTAAGCACACCAATGGATAGAGCTTGATGAGAAGAGCAACTTTTCCTTCTACACCTTAGCTTGAATCTTAGTATTTTTAGGTGAAAAAGCTAAGAGAAACTTTCTCTCTCTTCCTTCTCTCTCTCACACATCCAAGCTTGCTCTCATGGGGATTTCTGCAGCTTTTGGAGAAATGGAGAAGAAGGTAGAGTTTTCATGAAGCTTTTAGGGGCATTTTGGTCCTTTTTAAAATTTTCAAGGGTATTTTAGCCCTTTTTCACCAATTAGTAAGGCTATTCTTGCCATTATTTTTCTAACAATGACACTTGTCATGAGTCTATTGGTCACACTAATTAAAAACACATATTGCACCCCAAATTCTTGGTTATTCATATTAGATCCTAAATTCTTGATTATTTTCACTTTAACCACACCCGATTCTGCAATTTTGCAATTTAGTCCATAGAGTTTATGTCTGTTTAAAATTCCTTACACTATCAGACTTAGACAACTTCCCCTTTTAGGGTTTTCCAACCTCCTCTGATCATTTATACTGCTTATGAAAATAAATTCTTTTCCCTACTATCCTTTTCCTTCAAAATTTCGTTTACCTTACACTTAATTCCCTTCAACTTAAAATTCACCCACCAAGCTAATTCAAACGTGCTCTTTGCTTCTACGACCTTAGAATTTAGAGATTCAAATAATAGAATTGAAAATTCGGGACATTACACATGTAAGGAATCTTGGTTATCTCAAGTTAAAGGACCATATTAATAATAATCACTAAGAATCACTCATAATACTCATACCACTATTCATGTAGTGTTCTTAAGGTGGGTCAGTCCAGTATACAAGTTTTCTAACTTGTACTCATATGTAGATATAATATTTCATATAAGTCACCACACATGTTAGTCTTAACATATCAAAGCAATCCAATCCACAATAATATATGACTAGGGACATTTAAGAATATAATTATTCTAAAGTTATTATCATAATTAAATATATTATGCAAATAATATATGTATAAATATGATAATTAGTTTTAGGGCATATACACTAACATGCTTATGTCACATGGCATAAATTTGTCGAAAGCTCAATATCCTACGATATAAGATGAGAGGGATCGTATGAATAAGATACCATATGCATCAATAATTAGAGTTGGAATCTTTATTTTAATGAGGCAATAAAAGAATTTGATTTTATAAAAAATGAAGATGAATCTTGTGTTTACAAAAAAGTTAGTGGAAGCACAATTATTTTCCTTGTATTATATGTGGATGACATGCTACTTATCGAAAATAGTATCCTTACATTACAAACTATAAAGACTTAGTTAAAGAATCGTTTCTCAATTAAAGACTTAAGTAAAGCTGCCTATATATTGGGTATTAGGATCTATGGAGATAAATTAAAAAAATTGCTTGACCTAAGTCAGGGTATATAAATAGATAAAGTGTTAAAATGTTTTAACATGCAAGAATCTAAAAGGGCATTTTTGCCTATGTCATATGGCATAAATTTATCGAAAGCTCAGTGTCCTACAATATAAGATGAGAGGGACCACATGAATAAGATACCATATGCATCAACAATTAATGTTGGAATCTTTATTTTGATGAAGCAATCAAAGAATTTGATTTTATAAAAAATGAAGATGAATCTTGTGTTTACAAAAGGATTAGTGGAAGCACAATTATTTTTCTTGTATTGTATGCGGATGACATACTACTCATCGAAAATGATATCCTTATAGTACAAACTAAAAAGACTTAGTTAGGGAATCATTTCTCGATGAAAGACTTAGGTGAAGTTGCCTATATATTAGGTATTAGGATCTATATAGAGATAAATTAAGAAAATTCCTTGGCCTAAGTTAGGGTACATAGATAGATAAAGTGTTAAAACATTTTAACATGTAAGAATCCAAAAGGGCATTTTTGCCTATGTCACATGGCATAAATTTGTCGAAAGCTCAATGTCCTATGATATAAGATGAGAGGGATCACATGAATAAGATACCATATGCATCAGCAATTAGAGTTGGAATCTTTATTTTGATGAGGCAATCAAAGAATGTGATTTCATAAAAAATGAAGATGAATCTTGTGTTTATAAAAGGGTTAGTGGGAGTACAATTATTTTCTTTGTATTGTATGTGGATGACATACTACTCATCGGAAATGATATCCTTACACTACAAACTATAAAGACTTGGTTATGGAATCATTTCTTGATGAAAGACTTGGTAAAGCTACCTATATATTGGGTATTAGGATCTATAGAGATAAATCAAAAAAATTACTAGAAGAGTTCAAAGTAGGAAATAGTGGCTGATTCTACTATAGAGGTTAAGTATATTGCTGCCTCTGATGCGTAAAAAGAGGTTATTTAGATTAAAAAGTTCATTACTGAACTTGGTGTTATTACTAGCATTATAAACTCAGTGGAACTCTATTGTGATAACAATGGGGCCATTGCACAAGTTAAGGAACCCAGATCTCACTTGCGATCTAAGCATATACTTCGATGCTTCTATCTTACTTGTGAAATAATTGATAAAGAAGATATGATGATATGTAAAGTATCAATAGACGATAATATTGTTGATCCACTGACTAAGCCTTTGGCACAAAAAAACATGATACTTATACTAGGTCACTTAGTATTAGATACATAAGTGATTAGCTCTAGTTCAAGTGGGAGATTATTAGTATGTGTATGTCTTAAGAGCTAATCATAAGATGATTGTAATAATGCACAATGCATTTGATTTTATTTTAGGTAATACAATTATTTTATTTTATTTTATTTTAATATTTGTATAATTTATAACTTATATATAATAATTATCCCTGAAATAATTTTACTATTTCTAAAATATCCATAGTCGAATATTACTACAAAAAAGATAGCAATAATACACTGAGACTATCATGTATGGTGATTGATGATTATGAATCATGAATATATGATATCAAGTCAAAACATAGGTACATTGTTAGTGAACAAATATACTGGACTAACTCACTGTGAGAATATTGCATGGATTGTCATGTGTCATTAGCTGTTCTCATATGACCATAATACATATAGTCCTTTAACTTAAAGTCACTACGGTTCCCTACATGAGGAGTTATACACTTTAATGTCATCCTATATCACCTTTAATCGAGATGACGTATAGGGCGTTGATTGGATGTGTCACAAATTATGTAAAGGGATATGAGTAATGTAGATGAAATTTTGTTACTCCTGTATAAAAGAGAGATATCTTGAGGCCCCTTGATTGAGTAAAATTTAAAAATATATGGCCATGCTCAATTGGATCAACATGTGATATTGATCATTTGGTTAAGTTAGTCTACTTAGTATCAAGAAATATAAATTGAACATTAATAAGAATAATACACTTTATGCTTCCAGTTCGATTTGGATTTTATTACAAAAGGGACTGTGATGCAAAGCGTTAATCATACATTAGGTGGATGTCGAATCATAGATATTCTTACTACTTAGGTGGTAGTGATATATTACTAAATACGGCTCACTATCTATGGTCCAATGATAGGTCATTACCAAAGTAATAGTAACCTACAGGGTTATACAAAAGAAGTAAGAATAAAACAGTAATTAATTATTTTTTAGTTAGACTAAAAATTTATTAATTGGACTTATCATTATATATATTATTAAAGTAATAATATATCTATATCATTATTCATATAATATATATTTTATATTATATTATGTGATATTATTTGATATTAAAGTAATATCAAATAATTATAAAATTTGATATTAGATAATTATATTATGAGATAATATTATTATCTAATAATATTTAATTAATATTAAAGTAATATTATATAACTAATGAATAAACTATATCTCTCCTCACTCTCCCCATGTTAGAGATAAGGTATTTAAGATTAGATGTAATTTTTCTAGTAGGACTAGGGAAGATGCATGCCTTAACTTTATAAAATGGGCATGAAGGCATCATTATTTTGAGTGAAAAACAAGTAAATTTCCCAACAACAAAATCACACAAAACACCTTAGAAAACTGCACTAAACCTTTCTTCTTTGTGTGAAAGATGAATCCTAGCAGATTCATGGACGTTAAGAAGTCACCATTCGCTCTGTATGGATATTATAGAGGCATCATCACTTGATTGTACTTGTGATTTGGATCTACACTCTAAGAGGTAATCTTTGATTCTCGATTTATGTCCCTGCACATTGATCCATGGGAAGGTTTCACATGACATAATTTTGAAATTTTGCTTTTCTATTGCATTACATGATGTATGTGAAACCTAACAGCTTTGTACTTCATTCTTGAATTCCTTGAATTTTTTTAAGGATTTTAATTTGTGTTTCATAACATACATATATCCATATCTATTGAAGTCATCAATAGACGTGATAAAAGTACTAAAAACCACTTCTATCAGGTGAACTAATAAACTCACACACATTACTATGTATGAAGCTTAATAGATTATTAGCCTTTTCACTGTGTCTAGTGAATGAGGTTTTAATCATCTTTCCTAATAAAAAAACTCACACACCTCATATAGTTCAAAATCAAATAAGTCCAAGAGTTTATTTTTACGGAGCTTGGATATGTACTTCTTGTTTATATGGCTTAAGTGATAGTGTTAGAGATAAGTTGGGTTCATAGTTAGATTTGAAATGTTTAGTATTTATGTTATAGACTAGCATTTATTAACTTTTATTACAAAAATACTAGAAGTGGAAGTCTCGCTTCTTTTTTCCTTTTCAAATCCTCTAAGCAGAACTTATAGTTCCTTTTCCAACGTTTGGTCTCACTGCAATGGAAGCATTTCTTTTTCTTTACCACACCACTATTAGGTTTTAGTGTAAAGGGTTTAGGCTTAGATTTACCCTTGGATTTAGAATTCTTCTTGTTCTTATCTTTGCCTTTACCTTTTTAAACCATCATTGTGGAATTAGGCTTTGCTTTTTGTAAATTTTGTTCAACAGTTCTTAACATTCTTAATAGTTCTAACAATATTTTATTAATTTCATTCATGATGTAATTCATAATAAAATGACTGTAGCTTTGTGGCAATGATTGCAAAACTACATTAGTAGTCAACTCTTAGCCTTATGGAAAACCTAATCACTCAAGGTTCTCAATATGCACAATCAGTTTGTATATATAAGGCTCAACGGGATTTCCTTCTATCAGTTTGCATTGAAACAATGCTCCAGATATGTTATACCTCTCATGTTGAGCTTGCCCTTGATAAAGTTTCTTTAAGTGCTTAATTGTGTTATAAGCTTTCATGCTCTTATGTTGCTTTTGAAGCTTAGAGTCCATGGTAACTAACATGAGACAATTGACATCTAATATATCATCATGATGCTTTCAATAAGCATCTCTCTAGCACAAGGTGCATTAACTTCAAGTGGCTGAGGAACAAGTCCTTTTAGGAGATATAGCTTTCGCTCTTGCATGAGGACTATCCTTAAATTCCTGTACCAATTCGAGAAGTTTATCCTAGTCAATTTGTTTGAATTAAGAAGCAATTATAGTGATAGGTTGTTTAATGTGTTTAGCATTTATATCTATAATAGAAATATGCAAAATATGTATCATATTTTAATCATTTAACAAAGTCTTTTATTGAATGTTCTCCCACTATTTTATTCAAACCAATAGCCTTCACTATTAATTTGGAAAATCACATTGTCAAGATTTTATAGTGGGCAAGATTTTTATTTCACCTAGTCTTCAATTAGCTTTGGCTAATTACTCAAGATTTGGCTATTTAGGTAGGTGACACTTGCCAATTGTATCACATACAATTCTTGGATAGTTAGGTAAACAACACTTGTTCTAGTCAATATTATGAACTATAAATTAATTCCATGCCTTTACTTCAATTCTATTGAGATGGTCTAATTAAGTCATACCCCAAAATTATCTCATCCCGTCTCATCAAGATAGATGGGTACTTTGTTTTGACAAATCTATCCATGTCAATTGATGACTTGATGAATACCAATTATTGGAAGGCATCGTGATTTGTTATTGATTTAATATTTACATTGAGAGATTTAATTAATTTAATTATTTTAGATCTCATCATAATTAGCCTTTTTATTTATGCATATTATCTAACATATTTCATACATTAAATAAATCATAAAATAAAAACATCATACAAGATGACTCCTTAATTATCTAGATCTTCTTAAGCCAATAAGAGAGTCAACTAATTAACCTAAGGTACAACAACTTCTCTAAGCATCTTTTTTAGTTATCTTCATGTGGCCTCCTTATGATTCCAACGCTTCCAAGGATGTTGTGTATGATTTACATTATATTCAATAGAAGAAAGTTTGAGTTACATTTGAGGGGAGTTAAGTAGAAGAAAATGTACAAATCAGAAAATAATAGAGACATGATACACGTTATATTTTAAAATTACAGCTAATAATAAAATTTTAATCACATTATTCCAATGGAATTATATTATGCAACATTATGTAGCACATAAAACTATGCAAACATTATAAAAGATAATATAAATTATTTTAAAATTTTAATTTTAATTTAAAATATTTATTAATTTCTTGAATTTTAAAATAAATTTAATTCTGATTTCAAACAATAACTCATAAAAATTTGTTCTAAAAATTATAATTTAATTTTTCAAAATCACATCAACTCTTGATGTCCCGTTGCCATTTTGTTTTACATGTTAATTGATACCCGTAATCTTACCTGAAAAACGAAAATCATTTCCTTATATGATTTCAGTGTAAAACTACTTTTAAAGTAAAACCACTTTTACAAAACCAGATGACATGATTTCATTTAATCACATGAGACGCAATCCAAACGTGGATTCCCTTTAAAAAAAAATCGATATTATGTCACAAAAACTTCACTTACAGTGGATCTATAATGACGTCGGCGAAACTCTCTCCCATAAGACGGAATTTCACGTAAAACGAAAAACAAATAATATGTAAAACCAAATATGAAAACGTCAAGTCTGATTTAATTTTACGGGATCGTTTGACGTGAAATAAAGTGATTTTCACGAAAAATACGTGATTTCATGATTTTTTATATATTTTTTCACGACAGAAAAATTGATTCATTTGCATATCATATATATATCAATTCAGAACATTTAATCCATTCTGACTTGTTCCCAAGTGATTCTGAATCCATTATTGCATTTCAAATAAAAAAATATAACGAAAAAAAATTAAAAACTTATTTTGAAACCCATCAAGAATTTAAACGAAGGAGGTATAAATTACTATTGATCTTTATAACTTTATTGAATAAAACATACTTTTGCATCTTAATAAACAATTTGATCTGACCATAGTATCTAAATGATTCGATCACAATCAAATCTTGGAACTAACACATAAATAGGATTATCATAAATCATGAACAGTATTTAAAAAGGCAATTGCTCTATGGCAACCACATAAGCAATTGAATATACTAATATGATCGGATGGGACCACTCCCTTTCTCATCACAAAGCTAGCAACGAGAATTTTATAGTTATAGACCAATCTCTTAAAATCTCACAACACTCTCTACCTTATAGATGATAATTGTAGAATTTTGTAATCTTAATTAGATATTTATCAAATAATATAATACATATCCAAGCTAGATATTTTCCTTTTTAAAAGGATTTGATTAATATTAGTTAGATATTATAATTTGCTTAATTTAATTTATCTCATAGGTAAAAATTTCTTTTTAATCCCTAACTAGAAATATCTTAAGAAATGAAATGACCATGCTTTAATTATTGATCATGCCCAAATATAATTCTAGTTAATAATTAGCCTATATTTAGTGTTCCTTAAGTATAGTCCAATTATATTGTACTATTATTTTGTGAAGTCTAGTCATATTGGGATTATCCCAATTAGAAATCTTAGTTTGATTAAAAGTTTCTAATTACACCATGACAATAATATTTGATGTATTTTTTATGTGTGACCCTATAAGTTCTTATTATATTGATAATATTCTTAAAATTTTATTTTAGTATAATAGAGGGTGAGGGACATCTAGTAATATATCATTATCACTTAAGTAATAAAAATGTCAATAATTCAACATAATCTTTTTGTGACTATTATTCCATATAATTTAGTCCTTTTTGTCCTAAATATTTAGATTAAACTTAAGGCATGGAATGGTGCCACCCTTTTCATAATTCAATCTATATGTTTCTTTATTTTTGAGTAAACTAACATAACAACAAATGAATCAATATCTCATATTGATTTATCTAAATATGGCCATGCATTTTATGATCTCACTCAATTAAAAGGCCTATAAATATCATTCTTCCTACGTAGGAGGGATTAAAACCCTTGTAGATCACTCATATGTCTCCACATATGACTCTATGTACGAAACCGTAGTGACTTTAGATTAAATGACCATATATATCATTATCACTATAACAACTGCTTATGACATTTATACAATGATCCATGTAGCATTCTCATGATAGGTCAACCTAGTACATTTATTTTCTAACATGTATCCATAAATTGATTTGATATCTAATATCCATGATTACGGTCATTAGCTAATATACATACTAGTTTCGATGATTATTGTTATTCTAGTTTACAATAATACTTGATTAGGGATATTTTAGGAATAATATAAATTATTTTAAGAAAAATTATTATATTTAGTTATGTTATGCAAACCTAACATTAAACATAAATAAACGGCATGCCTTTATAAAGAAATGTAATACAATGTATGTAGATATAGTCATCCTATGATTAGCTACTAGAGCATACACCAACATTTAGTACTTGATTGACATATTTATGCAAGATCAAGGACATTCATTCTAGGGAGCATATTATGGTGATTGATATTTAAACCTCTTTGTTTTTCATTGATTTTCTTTTTATCCTTTGTTTACTTGCTATTTCACATTGTATTTGTTGTTTCACATTGCAACATAGTACCTTTTCCCTAATATTGCCTTGATATATGCTAATCTAATCATTTATGGGATTAGTTAGTTTGCACACACCATTGGGTGAATCTATTATATATATTTATGTTGATAGGGAAGATAAATTAAGGAATTCAATAGTAAAGAGCAAATCAAGTGGATTAGGGAAAAAAAGCAAGATGCACTCATTAAGCACAAGTCACATCTTAGGCTTTTAGTTTGCATTTCAGCTTTGATACTAAGTAGCTCTTTAAAAGATAAATGTTTGACTTAATATAGACTTTGATACTGAAATACATGTTAACTGGTTTCCTTTATTTTAAAAAATTATCTTTACATGTGTATCATCATTAAAAAGAGAGAGATTGCGGGACCCTTATATATGCTTAAGTTGCTAAATTAATATATTTTGATGATGATTGATTAAACAACTTAATTATTGATTGTAAAGATATGTTTTAAACTGTTGGGTTTTAATATACATTAACATGCTATATTGTTATGTGTCCAATTGCTTATTGAACTAATGTTAAAAATGTTAAACTCAATTCTAACTATGCTTTACATGTTTTTATTATAATAAATAGGAATTGTTTTGATATCTATAGCTTGTTGGATAGTAAAAGTAATTTACTAGTTTATTACTTTGTTAAGAAATGTCCAATTGCTCTTATTGTTGAAAAAAATTGTTAAATTCAATTTCATTCATGGTTTACGTGTTTTTTCTCTTAAAAATGAATTTGATTTGATAAGTAACATATTGATCTTTTCCTGGGATAAGAAACTTGGTTTATGACTGTTATACATTAAGAAACATGCTAGAATGTCATGATTGTCTAAGTTACTCTGCTATTTTGCATACTATCATTTTTATATTTTTACAAAAAATTTTATTTATGCATGTTGCTCTTTTGACTTCTAACTCAAAGCTAGGTTAGCAATTGTACTTTCACATATGATCAAATTCTAAAAGAGCAAGCTATAGTATTGCAAAGAAAAAGATCTTTCAGTAACAAAATTTAAATTATTTTTGAAAAAGGAAGTTAATTTTACTTTCATTATACAAGTTAAAAATGATATATCAAGATAACATGTGAAGATGATGTGACTAGACAATAACAATTTAGGAAGAGTAACTAAGAGCAAGAGAAGGAGCCTTTTAGGTTGAAATTGCTATTTTCAATGGCTACTTTCACTATTTGGCTCTAAATAAAGGGTACACTTCATGGATCAACACACCAAGCATCTCCTTTTCTTTTTAGAAGGTTTTCCTTTGATGGAATTCTTCTTCTCTTTCAAAGTTTTCTTACTTAAGCTTACACTTGTAAATCTACACTATTAGATTATATAAACCTTTGTCTTGTCTTTAAAAAATAAAACCTTACCTTATAAAGGTTCACTAAGTACGGTGGGGAGTGTGAGAGAAATACTTGTAGACACCTTATAGTTAGTTGTGAGAAGAAAATTCCCAAATGTTAAAGGGAGATAACTTAAGTCCTTAAAAGATCAAGTGAGAAAGTGTACTTGATCTTTGTAAAAGAAAATTTGCTAGTGGATAACCACTAAGATTAGTTTTAATCTTGGAAGAGTGAAGCAAACTCAAAAGGATGGTTATTCCTTTAAACAATTGAATCACTATAATACCAGTGCTATCCTTTCTTTTGCTTCCTCTTTTATTACTTGCACTTTATTATATATCCTTATCTATTATTTACTTAATCTTTGATAGTTACTTTCTAATTGCTCTACAAAGGTTATGAAAAAGCAAGCTTCAAGAGCAAGTATTTTTAAAGTCTTAATTGCTTAAAATTATAAAACATCAATTCACTCTATCTTAGTATATTTTTGTCCTATCAATCATCAATTTGCACATTTATTCATTTTCTCAATATCTTTCTTGAGATGGTACCCAAATATTATAATTTATAATGAGCAATATAGAAAGCTTTAGAGGATTTGTAAATGGTTCCAAACTAATGATAAATTATAATGAGAAGAATTGGCATATTCATTTTTATAATGAACTCAAGCCTTCCAATGCAAAACTAAATACATTACTTCTTGTCATTTCAATTTTTAAGTAATTTTCCTATCATAAGGCATGTTTTAAATTGAGAGTGCAAATGAAATTTATAAGTAACATTAAGACCTTAGACATTGATTGTTAACCAAAATTGACTTATTATGCATGTTTTATCTCATATAGCTTAACTATTGATATATCTTGAAACCTATATTTTGGTGATTTCCAATGAGAAAAATATTTATTATTTTATTTCCCCCTATTTTATGTATCTTAGGTGTTACATTTTCTTAATTTTACTGATTAGGCCTTGTTTTGTGAATTGTGGTTAATTTTATAATATTGTGAATTTATTTGGTAAATACTGGATTTTGACATTGTTTCTATTTTTCAATCATATCTTGGGTTCTAGATGTCAGATTAAGAAAAATTTTATATTGTTGGAAAGCTAAAAAAGAGAACTATAACTTTTATGTTTTGTTCAAAGCCTAATTCGGACTTCTCCAAGCCTTTATTTGGCCAAGAAGCTGAGGTGCTGTCTTTGTTCTAACTAATCCCATTTCTATATTTGGGCCATATTTGGAGTTGTATTGGTCCGATTAACCTGAATCTAGTGCTCAAATTCTCATAAGAAATAGGCCTACAAGTTTGATATTTATGGGTTTCATAAATTACATTGATTTTGTGGTCAAAATTAGGCTGGAAGACATACCTACAAGAATTCATTAATGCATTTGTTAGATTTAATTGATTTGTAAAAAAATAAGTATGGACTTCTAGAAATTAGGAAAGTCTTATTATTGTAATCCTAAGAGTCATCTAATCCTAATCCAATAGAGTTTTAGGCTAACTAGGTTATATAAATAGGCAAGAAAGCCGAAAAGAAGAACATATTCATACTACACACAAAAAACTCAGCAGATAGTCTTCTTCTTCTCTTTGCTCTCTTTGTTCTTCATCAATGGAAGCCTAAATTCATAGTTGATTTAAGGAGTTTGAGGCTCTCCTCTTAAAGATTATGAGATCATAATTTATAATGTTAATCTTTCTTGATTAATTTTTCTCTTTCTCTATTTACTTGTGCTGAATTCTTGAGAATGCATGTGTTGAATGTTGATTTGATATAATTGATATTCACCCTTGTGATTTCTAATTTCTTTGCTATTTTGATATAAAATTATGGTTAATAAATCATGATTTTATACACAAAGGCAAAGGGTTGAGGGATTAATTTAGAGATTTCTATTTTATTTTTCAAATCAACTAAATTCTATTCATAAATCAATTTTGATCTAGTTTAGGGATTATAGCGATTACTTAATTCGACTAATCTTAATTGATCAAATTCTAGACAATTGTGTAGTGTAGAATTCACAAATTATTATAAGGATTTTGAGTAATTCAAGGTTAAAGAATTAATTAGAAAAGTCAAATCCTAATTGATCTATAATTAATCCAATTTAGAGCTTTCAATTCCTTGAATCAACGGTTTAGTTCTATTGAATTTCTTTCTATTTTAATTTTGCTTTACTTCTATTTTAAGATTGTTTAGTTTATTACTTCTATTTTAATTTCATGCAACCAACCCCCTTAATTCTACATTCTGTTATTGCACAATCATATATACATCATACAATATATATTACATTTTGTTTCTGTGATAGTATTCTATTTTGTTACATTGCATTCTATTTGCATTAGTTCCTTACAATTATACAAGTATTGTTAAGAATTCATTTAGAAAAGGTAAAATTAAGAGATCACTAGGAGTACGACTTGATTGTACCAATATACAACATTATACTTTTACCACATTAGTTTTGATTAATTTTAGTGCATTGTGTCATGCACATCAATTTCTCAATATACTATATTAGTAAATGCTTAGTATTTGTCACATATTAAATGTATGCTAGTTTTATGATCTAATTCTTCATCTTTAATTCCTTACAATACATTTAGATGTCAAATCACCAAAAATCAACCTAGTATCTTTATCATACAAACCATGTCAATTTTTAAAAAATATTTGATGTGGTTTTCTCTTAAATTTTTTTGAATAATTTTGATATTTTTTAAGAATGGCTACCATTTTCTCAAATCACATTATTAAGTTTTTTACATCCTAGAATTTAATAAAAATTATAAACTAAAATCATTACAGTATACAACATAATCACTATGTAACCCTAAATTAAAATTATTATTATAACTTCTCATATATTGAAGTGCTCTACCAAATTCTACAAACATTAGCCATCTATTCCTTTAATTACTAGGTGGAATATAAGAAAAATACAAAGCTTATACATTGCAAAATAGAAATACTTTAAGTCTTATTATCATGGTAATCATATGAAATTATAAATATCTTCTATTTATGATTATCTATTTAAGGGTAGAAGATAACTGTGATTTGATGGGATGTTTATGATCGGAAGATTTGAAGCTTTTCTGAATATGTAGCAAGAATGAGTATGTTGTCAATTTATGCCACCTAAACAAAAAATGGAGTGAAAGAGATATATAGATAGAGAGTTTCAAATAAACATCAATTGTTAAAAGAAAATCGACATTTAAAGGCTTTATATCACTTTTTCGAGTCGAGCCATTAATTTAACTGGTTTCAAAAGGTTGACCTTCTAAGTTTTAGTTATTTCCAAACTTACAAATGCTACCCTTCATAAATACTTATCATTTCTTATAAGTTAGATGACTAGTGCTATACTTTACAAATTGGTTAGGTGAAATATCTGAAGTAATTTAATACTTTTTTATTTTTAATCCAACTTTTGATTGTTTCTTCCAATTTTCTATACCTACATCAATTCTTAGTAAATAATCAATGTGGTTTATTACTTTTTTACTTTTTTTTAATTAAACTTCTACATCCTGCTAATTTTGTAACAACATAAACAATTTTCTCAAATAGTTATCAACTTTTTGCATCTTGACATTTTTCTAGCAACATATACCAATTATAAATCATTAATCTAACAACATCATCAACATTAACTAGAAAATATTATAAAAAAACATTACTATTAATTATTTGATAAGATTTACAAGTCATTATATACTAGATTTTTTCATAAAATAATGACCTATACAAAAATTACAATACATTATCGATATAGTTTATAGCATAGTCATCCATTAATTGAAAAGATTAAAATCCTTGTTCAAAATTCTCATTTGTTAATGAAATTTACCCTTTTTCCCTTATGTTGAAGTGTTCCATGAAATTATGCAAACATTATTTATTCTTTCCTTTTAGTAAAGAGGTGGAATATGAGGATAATTAACTTATATTTAGAAATTCTTTGAATTTATTGGAAACACCTCATTTAAAACTCTCTTTATTTGAAAATAGGATACATTAGAGTTGTAGGTAAAGCCTTTCCAAAGAATAAGTTAGTTATGCTCAAATTTAACCTAAACATAAAAAAAGAGTGCCAAATAATTATAGATAAAGTAACATCAATTTTAATGTTGATTTCTATAAACATTGACATTGTGAGTGATAGTGCATTTTAAATAAGCAAACTATTGAAGTATAAATAATCTTTATAGTTTTCAATAATGCCTTAAATATGAATATTAATTAGTTATAGAATACTTAACAGAAACCTAATGTGAATAAATTGTTAGAATCTAATTAGAAAGTATTTATTAATAAGTAATTAGTGAAAGAACCTATTAATTTCAATAGATAGAAAATTCATGAGAATTTATTTTAGATAGTTTTATTGTTTTGATAGCAATTCAAATCGAAGGTTAATAGTATCTTAGAGTAATCTAGGGTTTTTATCTAAAAAGCATTCTATGAAAATTTAGGTAGTCAAAATTGAAATATTTAATTTGTGGAAATAAATAGTTTTTGTGATTGATAGTTTGATAGAAGACTAAATTCCCAATTTTCTTGAAATGTTTTCAATAAGTTTTTTATTAAAAAAATGGATTTAATTTAATTAAGTGAAAAATTAAGTATAGCATTCACTAATATTGCTTGATTAAGTTTTTTCAAGAGAACATTCTAGTATTTAAATTATGAAGTTTGATATCATTCTTCAAAGGAAATTATTAAAGAATAAAGGTCAATTAGTGTTATTTCCAGAAGTAATTGGGTTGATTTAGCATTTTCCTAAGCAATGTTTCTAGAAAAGATGATATGGATTAAAGAGTATTATTTTAATAAACTTGGAAAAGCCTGTTCAATTAAAAAGCCTATAAGAACTTGCCATGTGAAAGAAAGATTGGAATTTTAGTGTGAAAGAATGACTAGACTTTTAAAGTGACCATAGGAAAATTAAAAGAAGATTTCATTCTGACATGAAGAACAAATTGTGGCCTTCATTAGGAAATGGGTGATGTATATTCTTTTAATAAGAAATTAACATGTGCCTTAGTAGGAAGGAAGCAAGAAGCTTTCTCATGGATAAGAAGCCATATGAACAAGGATTTGTCATCATTATACTTAAGACATTATGGATTTTACTTAGAGATTTTATGAAGATATTTGGAAGATATTATGCATTATTTTATTATAGAATTAGGCTTGTGAGGAAACATTAGTAATGATGAGGGAATATTGTAAAAATTTTATCTCTAAAACCCTAACTTGTTGGAAGTGAGGGGAAATGGTGCTATAACATTTAAGTCTTTGAGTTTGGCTATAAATAGTTTGAAATTTTCACTTTCCTTCAAGCCAATTTGAAGAGCATACATGGATAGAGAGAGAAAAGTGAGTAGTGAAAGAAGTTTTTGAGTTTTAGTGAGAGAAATTTCTTTATTTTTCTAAGTTTTAAGAGAGATTTGAGTGCTAAGGGAATTTTAGCAAAGCTTTACCTCCTTTTATTCTTCAAGAAGGTAGAAATCATTATGCTTTTGTGGTTTCATCTTTTTCTTTATAATTTTTTCTTATATCTTATAGTAACTTTATAGTATTTTATGGATGGTTATCTTGAAACCATAAATTATAGAAAAATCAAGCAATAACATCAAATTTGAGTGGAGATTTACCCTTTTTCTTCATGTTTTTCTCTTAAAAAGATTTTTATATATGAGATGTATATGTTTATGGTTGTTGTTGTCATTGTTTTAAAATTGTTAAAAGAGTTTTGAAAGAAACATTGGTTTTCAAAAAATGATTATTTGGTTCTCATTTTAAAAGAAAAGTATTTGATAAGTTTCCTTAAAGGATGAAGTCTTAACCAATCCTATGCTTGAAAATCTTGAAAATTCTTTTAGTTTTAAAAATATAATTTTCATATTATATACAAAAGCATAAGCTTGAATAGATGCAAGCAAGAACAATTAGAACTTGGTTAACCTAGGTTGTATATTGTAGTTTTCTTGATGGAAAACTAGAAGATGGTTAGTTGTTTTTCATGAAAAACATTGATTGATTAGAGCACATAAATAAATGAAGAGTGTGAATGAAAAATTCTTAGAAAGAAGCATTGATGCTCCATAAGTTTTCTTATGCATATTGTGAGCTTTATGATCTATATAGTGCATGGTTATGTTATGAAAAATTATTTATAAATGCACTAATGAATGTGATTTGATTATAAAAGTATAATAAACCTCATTTATGAGATGTTATCTAGCATGTGTAATAATGCTTGAGTTAGTTACTTGAAACATGACAAGGTAAAATGTGAATTCTATCATGCTAGAATTAGAAATATGATTATATTGTAGGTGTGTGTTTGTTCTAGCAATATATGGCTGACCTTAGAATCCCGCAAGTGCACGGGTTAAGTTGAGTTATAGTATAAAAGATTATCGTTCTCCACAGGGATTGTAGGTTGAGTACTAACTAAATCTCAAGTAAAATTATCTAGGCTGATCAATTGATTTCAAGAATCAAGAGTGAAATGTAAAATAGAGCTTAGCTATCAAAAATAAGGTTTGATTCAATGTATGAAAGTGTACTCAGCTTAAGGATCCCTTGTACACTTCATTATGGAATGAATTTACTTCTCTAACTTGGTTTACTGTTAATTAAGATTGCTAGATTACCAAAATTAAGCTATACCTCATTGCAAGGCTACTAGCTACTAACCAAGAGATTAAGTGCCCAGAATTACTCTAGTAATCACTCATCTAGGTTGCATTAACTTTGCTTAGAATCCATTCTTGGACATTTCATCCTGTGCAAAAGAATCCAATTAGCTTAATTCCTAAGTCTAATTGATATTCCCAATGATCATGCAAGATCCGATTAATCAATTGGTCATTTCAACCTAGAATCAATTAATCCAAAACACAAATCCAATATTCCGGATATATTGGCTTGCTCCAATCAAATCAACATAATCAAATCATAAATCAACAGTAAATTAAGCTAGATTATATAAAATTCAAATCCATAAATCCATGAACAAGTTCACCCAAGCTAAGCACAAAGGTTCAGTGTGAAAACATTACAAGATCAGAAGAAAACAAGAAAACAGAGAGGGAAGTCAAACAGTCCATGAAGATTCTTTAATTTCTTGCTTGAATCCGCGCTAGATGATGCCCTTGGTTGATTTGAATCTCCCCTCGGGTTTCTCCCAGCAGCTCTCCTTGTTAATTCTCAGTTTTTCCTCCTCTCCTCCGTCTCCCCTTTTCAAAATTTCACGCAAAACTTATATTGGTGATGTACACGGGGGTCAACACGGCACGTGTTGTACCCCGTGTTTCTCAGCGAAAGTTGAGCAGCACAAAACACGTTGTGTGACATGCCCCGTGTTCTTCAGCGAAGTGCCAAGCAATAATGTACACGGGGTAGTACACGGCCCATGTTGTACCCCGTGTTCTTCAACGAAGACTGATTAGCAAGTTACACGGGGTGTGACACTCCCCGTGTTTACCTTAGAAGCGAATGGCAGTAAGATACATGGGGTAGTACACATCCCGTGTTCATCCCCGTGTTCTTCTCTGAGTAGCTCAGTGAAGACTCGAAGCAGTCCAAAAAGAAACACGGCCCTGAACACGGGGTTACCATACCCCGTGTTCTTTTCTGAGTGAACAAATTTGCTTCAATTCTTCACAATTTGAATGGTTTTGCTTCCGGATCCTTTTCTAATGCTCATATGTGTCATTTCAAGACCTGAAAAGAAAATATAGAGCATCTAAGTATCTTTTTCAATCAATTTGCACAAAATACTAAGTAAATGAGTGATGGAACACATAGAATTTAGGTGCATTTGTGCATTTATCAATTCCCCCACACTTGAATCTTGCTCGTCCTCGAGCAAGGAAGTAAGAGAACAAGAAAATCCACTCCAATTTTTATTCTCTTCTTTCTTTCTTTTTTTTTTATAATCAGGCAATCATTCAATAAATCAATGATTAGGATCAAGTCATGCTAAGCAACTAAATGAAAATAGTGCAACTAAACAAGTCAATCCTTAGCATAGAAGCAAAAGAGAATAGCCTCGCAGGTAAAGTGTTTACTCTCACTCTCAAAACAAGGCTTGTGTTTACTCTCAAGTCAATCAACTCATGACTTAATGCTACCATATGCTTGTACAAACTCTAATCTCCACTACTATAATGTAAAATGCATGCAAATAAGAGGACTTTATTAAGGAAAAAGGTGAGGATAGGGGATAGGAACAACAAAGGGTGAAAAGTGATAGAACCCCTGAGTTTGAAGGAAAAAGACACATTGGTCATGAATTTGACCATTGTCGAGTTCCAATACTCAGCTTAACATAATTCCTTGCATCAACCCTTGCTTCAACCTCCATTCTTAATCAGCAAACTCAACACATTTTTTTTATTTATTTATTCATTCTCAACAAGCTTTTCTTCCTTTTCTTCTTCCCCAAATCATTTATTTTACACCATTTATTTTATGGTGTTTTGTTTTCTTCTCTTTTTTTTTTAATTGTTTGATTGTTTATTTTTTTCTTTTTTTTTTAATAACCAAAGTTATAAATCAACTCATCCAACTAGTAGTACTAAGTAAGGACCTCTAAGATAGCCAAACTCATATAATGTGTCTAAGTTCCCTTAAACTCTAAGGTTCAAGTTCACTTGGGCAGTGGCTTTGGATGTACATGGTATGGCTAGACTAGAAATGAGGGTCCAAGGCTCAAGGTGGTTAACTAGGGAAAAAAAATTGAAAAGTTTAGGGTAAATTAAAGAAAAGGATTTAAACAAGCCAAGCAAATAAAAAAGGTAAAGAAACATGGCCTCATCATTTTTGACATGCAAAATACATAAAATGTAGCCTCAAAAAGAGTAAATGCAAGTTCTAGAGCAAAAAGTCAAGAGTGATGACATAATCCCTCAAGAAGAAAAATGAGCTTTGATTTCTAATGTGAAAATTGCTCAAAAGGCTCAAATCTCACAAGGGTCAATTATGCTCATTACTCTTAGCTTCAAGCTTTAGATTTTCCTTATTAAGTTGCCAAATATTCATTAAAGAAACAAGGCATGAATCAATCACTTTATTCAATAGATTTGCCTAAAATTATTTTTTTTTTAATCATTGAAATTGGAGCAAATTTCAGTACTCTAAATCAGTCAAGCAAGTTCAAGTGCAGAACATTGCAAAACACTGCTCCCCCACACTTAAAATTGGACATTGTCCTCAATGTACAAAATAGTAAATGGAAAAAGAGACAGAGAATAGTTGGGGGACTGAAACTTCCCTAACATGTGGAGTATGATGGCCCAGTATACCGCAGGGAGATCCAGAAGTAGAGACAAAGTAGGAGAGAGAGAGAGAGAGAGAAGACTGGTAATCTAAAAGAAAGAAAGTAAAATACTGAAAAAATAGGTTGTTAGTTATTACAGAGTAAATGAAAGTGCAAGAAAATAAAAGAAAAATAGCTAAAATAATAACAAGTAAATGGAAGGCTCATGTTCAAAAATCCTTATCATTGGTTCAGCCAGTGAGGTACATGGGGTCCAACACTCCCCGTGTTCAACACCGTGTATCTCTCTAGACTTCCATGAAAATCACAGAGCTTTTATGCGAACCAGGCAGTGAGGAACACGGGGTTGTACACGGTCCGTGTTCCACATCGTGTTTCTCACTGGATTGTGTTTTGAGCCCTCTGTGCAAGAAAACAGACAACTAACATGCATTAATGCCTAATTGACCTCAAAGACAGATACCACATGCAAAAATGAACATCCAAGATCAACACAACATGACTTAAATGCCTCCACTACTCAGAAACTCAGATTGAAAAGTAGAAAACTAAGAATTAAAAGGCAAGAAAACAGAAAAACAAGCTTGGGTTGCCTCCCAAGAAGCGCTTGTTTAAGGTCATAAGCTCGACCCCTGTTTCTTTATTAATCTGGAGCCTCCATTATGGGTGGTCCAGCAACATAATGCTTCAATCTCTTGCCATCAAGTGGTGGGCTTGCCTCCAAAATTTTTGCATATGCAGCAATCTCATCATTTTCAGCAATCTCATCTTTTACTAGACATGCTTCAAGTGGATCTTGAAGGCTCCCCATTAGAGGGTTGTCTTTTACAACTTTGTCTAGCACATCTATCCTGCATATTGAAGCTTTACAAACAGGTAACTTAATTGAGTCATTCAAATTAAATTCAACCTTTTCATCCCCAATACATAATGAAAGTTTTCCATGTTTGACATCAATTAAAGCACCTGCAGTTGCTAAAAATGGTCTACCTAAAATGATAGGGATTTGAGAATCCTCTTCCATTTCAAGCACAACAAAATCAACTGGTATAAAAAACTTATCAACTTTAATAGGTATATCCTCAAGAATACCTATTGGATATTTCACTGAACGGTCGGCTAGTTGAAAAGAAACCATGGTGGGCTTCATCTCCTCTATGTTTAATCTCCTTGCAACCGTCAGCGGCATAAGGCTCACACTTGCTCCTAAATCACACAATGCTCGATCAATTGGAACATTTCCTATCACACAAGGAATGGAGAAGCCACCTGGGTCCTTTAGCTTGAGAGGTAGTTTGTTTTGGATAATAGCACTACACTCCTCAATTAAAGCTACAGTTTCATACTCCTCTAATTTCCTCTTGTTGGAGAGAATGTCCTTAAAAAATTTAGCATATGAAGGCATTTGTGAAAGTGCATCAGTGAAGGGGATATTGATGTACAGCTTTTTCAGCACTTCCAAGAACTTTCCAAACTGCTTATCAAGTTTAGCCTTGGCTAATCTTTGAGGATAAGGGATAGGCGATTTGTACAGTTTTGAAGGGACATATTTGGACTTGTCTAGTAACTCCCCTTCTTTCTCTTCAGCATCAATGGGATTTGAGGCCTTGGTGCCTTCCTTTTGCTTCTCCCCCACACTTATCTCTTTTTCACTTTCTTGAGTGGCAATCGGATCATTCAATGATTTTCCACTCCTAAGAGTTATTGCCTTACAATGCTCCCTAGGATTTGATTCCGGTTGAGCAGGGAGTTGGCCATAAGCTCTTGAAGAAGATGCTGAAGCTTGTTGAGCAATTTGAGTTTCTAGCATCTTTCCATGAGTGGCCAAGGAATCTACCTTAGAAGACAGTTGCCTAATTGAGTCTTCCATGGCTCTACCATGCTGTCTAAATTCTTCATTAGTCTTCTCTTGAGAAATAAGAAATTTCTCCAAGAGGCCTTCTAATTTGGTAGTGGAAGATGGTTGGGCTGGTCGGTTGAATGATCTTTGACCTTGGAAACCGGGTGGTGGTGGTCTATTGGTGGTGTTTGGAGTGTTGTATGGCTGGGTGGGCTTGTAGGAGAAATTTGGATGATTCCTCCATGATGGATTGTAAGTGTTTCCAAATGGTTCACTTTAATTTTTCTGTCCAAACCCACTGTTATTTACATAGTTCATTTGCTCAGTAAAATCTTGCCCCAATGTGCATTCAGCTGCCATATGCCCTGTAATACCACAAATCTCACAAGGAATGTCAGTAGCACCTGTTGTATTTACACTGTTAACATGAAATTTATCGAACTTAGCCATTAGAGCATCTACCTTGCTACCTAGGCTTCCTAATGCATCTACTTTAGCAGATAAATGACTAAAGGCATCTAATTCATACTTCCCTGCTGCTTTCCTTGTAGGTCCCCTCTCATTTGACCATTGACAATGGTTCAAAGCCATATCTTCAATTAACTCATAAGCTTCATCCAATCTTTTATTCATTAAGGCACCTCCAGCAGCAGCATCCACAGTAAGCTTAGTGTTGTAATTCAAACCATTGTAGAAGGTATGAAGAACAAGCCATTTTTCTAATCCATGATGTGGACACAGCCTTAATAGCTCTTTGTATCTATCCCAAGCATCAAACAGGGATTCTCCTTCTCTTTGAGAAAATGTAGTGATCTCATTCCTCAATTGGGCAGTCTTGCTTGGAGGAAAGTATCTTGATAGGAAAGCCCTCAGTAGCTCATCCCATGTTGTTATTGATCCACCAGGTAATGAATGTAACCAAGCTCTTGCTCTATCCCTTAAGGAGAATGGGAAGAGTCTAAGCTTGATGGCATCCGCTTGTACACCATTGATCTTTATTGTATCACAGTATTCTAGGAAAATCTGGATGTGGAGGTTGGGATCCTCCATTGGCAATCCACCGAACTGGTTTTGCTGCACCATAGACAACAAAGCTGGCTTCAATTCAAAGTTGTTTGCCTCAACAGCGGGCCTCCGTATACTGGATTGAAGACCAGTGGCATCGGGTGCTGCAAACTCTCTAAGTGATCTATTGTCCATGTCTTGAATTACTGGTTCAGTATAGATTTCTTCTTGGATGTGAACTGACTGCTACTCTCTTCTTCTCCTATGCAGAGTTCTTTCAATTTCTGGATCGAAGTCAAGAATTCCTTCGAGACTTCTTCTTCGCATATAATAGATTTTCTGCAAAATGATTAAGTAGCACTCAAACAAAATAAGGTGAGAAAGAAATGCTGTATAAAAAAAATAAGAAAAATCAGAACAGGATGAATTAAGAAGTAAAAGAAAAAGAATTTCCTAGTCTAATTCACTCAAAATTTGCTGTTAATATCAACTGGATACAATCCCAGGCAACGGCGCCAAAAACTTGACTTAGAATCCCGCAAGTGCACGGGTTAAGTCGAGTTATAGTATAAAAGATTATCGTTCTCCACAGGGATTGTAGGTTGAGTACTAACTAAATCTCAAGTAAAATTATCTAGGCTAATCAATTGATTTCAAGAATCAAGAGTGAAATGTAAAATAGAGCTTAGCTATAAAAAATAAGGTTTGATTCAATGTATGAAAGCGTACTCAGCTTAAGGATCCCTTGTACACTTCATTATGGAATGAATTTACTTCTCTAACTTGGTTTACGGTTAATTAAGATTGTTGGATTACCAAAATTAAGCTATACCTCATTGCAAGGCTACTAGCTACTAACCAAGAGATTAAGTGCCCAGAATTACTCTAGTAATCACTCATCTAGGTTGCATTAACTTTGCTTAGAATCCATTCTTGGATATTTCATCCTGTGCAAAAGAATCCAATTAGCTTAATTCCTAAGTCTAATTGATATTCCCAATGATCATGCAAGATCCGATTAATCAATTGGTCATTTCAACCTAGAATCAATTAATCCAAAACACAAATCCAATATTCCGGATATATTGGCTTGCTCCAATCAAATCAACATAATCAAATCATAAATCAACAGTAAATTAAGCTAGATTATATAAAATTCAAATCCATAAATCCATGAACAAGTTCACCCAAGCTAAGCACAAAGGTTCAGTGTGAAAACATTACAAGATCAGAAGAAAACAAGAAAACAGAGAGGGAAGTCAAACAGTCCATGAAGATCTACAAATTTCTTGCTTGAATCCGCACTAGATGATGCCCTTGGTTGATTTGAATCTCCCCTAGGGTTTCTCCCAGTAGCTCTCCTTGTTAATTCTCAGTTTTTCCTTCTCTCCTCCGTCTCCCCTTTTCAAAATTTCGCACAAAACTTATATTGGTGATGTACATGGGGGTCAACACGGCACGTGTTGTACCCCGTGTTTCTCAGCGAAAGTTGAGCAGCACAAAACACGTTATGTGACACGCCCCGTGTTCTTCAGTGAAGTGCCAAGCAATAATGTACACGGGATAGTACACGGCCCATGTTGTACCCCGTGTTCTTCAACGAAGACTGATCAGCAAGTTACACGGGGTGTGACACTCCCCGTGTTTACCTTAGAAGCGAATGGCATAAGATACACGGGGTAGTACACGTCCCGTGTTCTTCTCTGAGTAGCTCAGTAAAGACTCGAAGCAGTCCAGAAAGAAACACGGCCCTGAACACGGGGTTACCATATCCCGTGTTCTTTTCTGAGTGAACAAATTTGCTTCAATTCTTCACAATTTGAATGGTTTTGCTTCCGGATCCTTTTCTAATGCTCATATGTGTCATTTCAAGACCTGAAAAGAAAATATAGAGCATCTAAGTATCTTTTTCAATCAATTTGCACAAAATACTAAGTAAATGAGTGATGAAACACATAGAATTTAGGTGCATTTGTGCATTTATTAATGGCATTTTACTCTACCTGATTTTATGAAACAAGAAATGAGGCTGGAATTCTTATTTTGGCTTTAATGCCATATTTGATTTAATTGTTAGAATATGTATATGATTCTAAGGCTTGGAAGCCTATGTAATGATGCAACATGATTATTTGTGATTATATGTTATGAGACCTTATGGAAAGTGTGGAGATTATGGCCTGGCACCTATGACTTCCAAGTTGGATAGAAGAATAAGTGGAAGGTGGAATGGTCAAAATAAGATTAGGATACAAATAGTGAGGTTAATCCGAAGTAATAAGGAGTAATCTTGCATGCCTCCTTACTATTTATTATGCTACATAGTTATATTACTTTATAATGTGTCTGACTTATTGTTCAATTTAATTGAAAATATTTAGAAGTGCAGCAAAATGGAGGTGATATTATGTATGAAAAAGTATTTTTGATAAGAAAAAATGTTTTTAATATATGTCTTGTGTATAATTAATTTTCTTGGATAAAACCTTTTAAAAAATAGGATATAGCCATCTCATTAAATAATTTATTACTTTCTTTATTTGTGGATATACTTTTTAGATACTTTTCTTGTTGATGGCTCTTATAATCATCATTGATATTTTGTGGTATGTTTTCGATATTGTTTATGGATGGTACTAATTTATGGTTGTTTTAGCACTAGCCACCGTAGTAGTAACAATAGTCATATCATTGGTAGTAGTCTTAGAGCCACTACCTACTCCAGCACCTAAAGATAATAAGCTTGACCTCTTTGATAGTTAGTCATCATAGCTATCATGTTTTATACCTTTATGCATTACCTGTATAATTATTTTGACTTTCAACTTATGGGTTCTGATATAACCAAGCTATCATTATCATATATATATATGTGTGTGTGTGTGTGTGTGTGTGTGATGCATATTTTGGTATATAGTGATTGCATACTTATTATTCTCATTCTAAATATGTTTTACTTAAAGTAATGTTTTTGTGAAATAAGAAATGGGTCCACAATTTTACAAAAGAAAAGGAAGGAAAAATAATTTTCCATATTCAATATATTTTAAGAAAAAGGAAATTGTCTTACAAAGTATTAAAAAAAATTAAAAATACTTAATACTTAACTACATTTTTTCTTAAAATACTTATATGATTTTCAAAGAGTTTTCCTATGCATTAGAAACATTGTTTATTTAAAAATGAGGATTCTACTTTTCAAAGATTAATCTTTGTTTTCAAATTTAAAAAAGATTAAACCTTATTAATTTAATAGAAGTTATTTTCTAATTTGATAATTCATTTAAAAAAATTAGTGAATTTTTAAATTGAAATTTTTGCATGCTATATGTTTTCAAAAAACCAAAAAAAAATTATTTGGAAAGACTTGTGAAAATGTTTAATTGATATCTTTATATTAGTCACGATGGTTTAGAAATAGATTATGATAGTAACTAAACTTTATATATTAGTTTTCACATATAACTGACATTTAAAATATAAATGTTCCTTATAATTTCTAATAACATTGCAATGAATACATTAATTGGCCAACTTTAGTGAAAAATGGATATTTCCACTTTATTCCATACAATTAAAAAAAAATAAAAGGGGCCTACCTGGATTATTTATTAGTGCAATGAACAAAAAAATGGATTAGAATCCCATGGTCCATGATCTATTAACATGCCTTTAGACATTAGTTTAATATACAATCGATGTCTAATGTTCCACATATTCAACATTTAGTATTATTTTTTGGCTATGAGTATTTGAAAATCAACATGTAAGTAACAGTAAATGTCGATTGTAAATAAATACCATCCTCTTAAGTTTCCAATTTTAGACCCTTAATATACCATTACAAAATAAGGATTTATAACATAGGTTTATTATGGTAACCGATGTGAAAAGTTGTACTTATTTTCTAAAATGCCATTGCACTATTATGTACATCAATTTTTTTACTTTAATTAGTATAAATGTGACAACGCTAAAAAGGAAATCTATATTAGTGTTAATTACTACAGTGAAAAATTTTAATAATAAGATGAATTGTTCAAACTTAATGGCATGAACACAATTAAAAAATTATGACTAATAAAGAAATGCAAATAAACATCAAGTATTTGACAAAAACCACATCAATTTTTAACTAATGTCTAAATGAGCATTATTATATATAAGTTTTGATGTTGTTTATATAAATGTAGATAGAAGGTTAAATAACATTGGTTCTTTTATTGAAATCACTATCATCATTTTTTGGGAGAATTATAATATAGTAAGATAAAACATCTATTGTTAAAAAAAGATGTCAATTTTTACTAGACAATAACTGTTAAAAGTAAATAGTAGAGATTGTGGTTTTAAATATCCAACATGGAATGTCTCATATATCACACTAATGTTGTTAAATAATTAGGTCCCCCAAATCCCTTGTTCTTATTTGTACATTCACTTTATTCTATACAACTTCTTCAAATTTTTCTATTACATTACTCCCAATTTTAAAGGCATACAAAACCCCTAAATGAAACAAAAACTAACTCTAAAATACTTTAATATCAATTACATACTAAACACTTGAAATGAAACAAAAACCAACATTTTATATTATACTAAACAATCCTAATTTCATTAATGGCATACAAAATAGCTCAATTGAAATAGAAGCCACATTTCTTATTATACTATTCCCATACAGTGAAGACATTAGACCCAATAATTTATATAATACCTTGCAAGGCCAAGGAAAAAAATTGCACTGTTGAATGTTGGCATACAAGTAGATCTAATTTCAAATTCCAAGGGAAAAATAAGTACATGACAATTTGGTAGTTGTAGCAATTATAAAGAAAAATTTTATTAGTAAAAGCACAATCATCTTTAAATTGTATTAAATATTTTTTTCATTATAAGATATTCAAACCTTTATCATGCTTATCTCTTGCAAAACTTGCATTAATGAAATATAAATAATTAATGAGATATAAAGTAATAAGCAAGTAATTATATATGTAAGCATAATTATAAAAATGAAAACATAAGTACTTGGCAATTGTGTTTGAAAATTTCTTTGGAAGTAATTATGTATGGAAGAATTGATCAAATTTTTTTCCTTATTGGATACATAACTTCCAATCTTCCATCAATTTTTTTTAATTTTTGGTTTTTGTTTGTAAATATATTGTAATTTATTTGAATATTTTTGTCATGACCCACTTTTGATTGTGATTGACATAGATCCCAATATTAATTTCCACAAGCCTTGATATTTTCCACTTTAACTATCCAATAAGAATTTCTAAATTTTCAAAAGGAACTTAAATTTTCATTATAAATTTTTATAGAAAAACAGACAATATTTTCTCTATTTTTGGACACTTCTTGAGGGCCATATGCCCTAAAAATACAAAACTTGTATTGTTTCTAGATATGACAGCATCAAACATGTCATATATGCAGATAAATGACTTAACACATCAATAGTTGAATTAATGAAAATTCTATCTCTATTTTTTATCCTAATCCAACTGTCAAAACTCTTTAGCAACATAGTCTTGTATTTCCATGAATGCAACAAGCTCAAATATGCTCACCATAACTTGAAAATATTGAAGATAGAACAGAAGGAGTTACAAGAACTCAATAAGCATATATCTAGTACTGTTTTGCAAGTGATCAATTTTTATATATAATAATCACAAGTTAATCATATGCTAAATTAGAAATTATTAGCAAACCCATTTTCTGAATTTTTGAAATATGTGTAACCATGCCCTGATATGGAAAGCCACTTGCACATGACTTAAACTCTATTTCTCACGACACAAACATAGGAGTTTCATTTTTTTATTAGAATTCAATATTGTATACTACCCATTCTAGGTAGGCATCACACTCGCAAACAACCATTAAGGTTTACATACAAATAATTCATCACAATTAGATTAAGCCTTTACAATCATGTCAAATAATGACATCTAACAATAGACAATTTTCAATATTACATCATATCACACATCTAGTTACTATAAGCAATTATATAATCACTTTTTGATTTTTCAAGCCAATAATATATTTTTCTCAATTACTCACTAGGAATTTCTCAACTGACTCTTAGATCAATCTTATATCCCTTACAACAGTTTACTGGGAATTTACTGTCTACCTTTCACATCATTGGCCCCGTCACATTTCTAATCTCAATGCCACTCATGGCATAATTCACACTATAATCCTTAGCACATAAGTAACTAGAGAATTCAATTATATGCATTCGGCCTTTAAAGTATTACTTTATAAGTAATTGTTTATAGTGTCAAATGTCATTCATGGCAAGATACATAAACAATATACAAACATCATTGAAACTCAATTATAACCTATTAATAGTTAGATATTCTACTATTACACTTCCATTGCACACTCTGATCAATTAATACTTACTTAAACAACTAATTATTCTTATTCCATGATATTGAATTTATATATAAATATATATGCATGAATAGGAAATTTGTACTATTAAGTAAAAAAATATAATTCATAATATTTAAACATTCTTTATTAAGATACTAAGATGTGGTGAAATATATACTTACCTGAGATTATCTATCCATTTCTAGAAACTCTAAGCACTTATACTAATCTTTATCATCTCTTCTTCCTATTTTACAAATTATAAGGATAACTTATAAATAAATCATATTTACTCATCTTCTTTCCAAAACATTATTCTAGGGTCTAATTATAACATTTTAACATCCAATAATGCATCTTATAGCCTTTGCCCTAAGAAACCAATAATATATATCCTAATGTGAAAATATTAGAACTTAATGCTATAAAAAAGTATTTATTTACTTTGTTCCATTATTCTATATCTTCATTTCTTATATTTTATAACGCTCGCTAATGGAATTAAAATATATCATTTTATAAAGATTTTGAATGAAACTCACACAAGTAGAATTATTAGTACTTAATAATCTTATAAGACCCCGGTTACATCGCTTTGGCCATAATATCCTTAGCTTTGTTTCAAGATTATCAAATTACACTTCACATCATTAGGGTTTTCTTGAATCCTTCAAAAGTATTAAGACATAATACACCATATTCACTTGGATTATATTATCTTAGCATTTTTTTAACATAAAAGCATATTTTTCTCATGTATTGCAACTTATATATCATATACACACAAATGATTTTTTCTTAATTCATTCGAGATTCATTCGAAATATGAGAGTATAGTAACGCACAAATACTTTAATATTAGTATTTTAAGATTTTACTACATAAAAATTGTACTTTTCTTATATATTATTATATATCTCAATTATGCAATAAAATGATTTTTCTAGATTAATTTCCAAATTATCCAAAATTATAAAACATAACATCTCAAATATATCACAATTGTGATACCTTAGCTTTTTATAAAAGTATTATTCTTTAAAGACATTGCTAGAAATTTATAATACGTATAAAATGGGTTCTCCATGAATCTTACATAAATTTCTCAGAATAATAAAATAAAATATTCCATTTATGTTTCCAACATTCTATTTTAGTATTTTATATCATAAAAATTCCATTGTTCATATGCTTTATCCTGTATGCCAAAATACCTATAAATGGGTTTTTTGGATCTTGTAAGAATCTCTTAGAATAATAACATATAATGTTCTATATATATATTGTAATCATATTATTTTATCATTATATAACATAAAAATTATATTTTTCATGTGTATTATTGTATATGTTAAAAATAACCAAATGGATTTTTGTTAAATCAACTAGTAAAACATTATAAATATTAAGATTTTATACTATAAATTTGCTCATTGCCATCCATGGAGGTTAATGGTAGCTCGTTGTCACCAGAATGTGTCAAATTCAATGGCAAATAAAAAATTCGAGTTGCTTTGTTGGTAGAGAAATCCCAGCACCATTCGTGGTTCTACCTGTCACTGATGATGGCACTGCATGGCATTGAACTCACCATAACAGCCGCTAGCCATGGTTTCTATTCCAACCAGTTCATCTTCGTCTTATTGCTCCTCTTGCTAGTGTTTTGCATATCGTTGGGTGACAACTTCTGCACACAAGTATGGCACAATGTCATGTGTAAGTTGAAGCTCGAGAGAATAAATGTACATCATGCCATGAAGAGAAAGGAAGAGAACTAGGAAAAGGAAGGAGCAGAACCACAACTTAGAGAGAGAAAAAACTATTGTTAGTTGTTATTAGTAAGTGAAAAAGCCAAAAAATAAAGAGGGAGAAGCTATGCTTAGCTAAGGAAAAGGTGATTGAAAAGAATAATACAAAAAAAAGAGTGGTAGGTCGGTTTACCAAAAGCAGGGTACTAACTTTATGTTAAAAAAAGAAAATTATTTCACCTATTTTACAACTCACTTTTATGAAACTTATTTCATTTAAAATCTCAATTATTATTTCAAACTTTCACAATCTCAATAATAATTTATCAATTACTAGCAATTTATTTCACAAACTTTATATCCATATTTACTATTTCCAACCTATAAGAAATATTCCCATAAAAATATTCAAACAAATCTCAAATTAATATTGACTGCTTAAAAATAAATCTATTTCAAACTTTAACAATTCTTAAAAATGGTATATTAAATACAATAATTTATTTTATAAATTCTTGCACCCGTAATTACTAAAATATTCTTAACTTGTAGGGAATTCTTTGCAAAAACATTTTAAACTAATCATAAATTAATAATGGTCATATATATAAAATAAATAAACAAATTCCAAATATTTTGATAAGTATCATTTTCAATATTCTAAGATCTCTTAATATGGAAAATAAAATTAAAACTAATATTAGCTAAATAAATAAATAATTATACACGAGTTTCAAAATTTATATAATTTTAATTTGAACTTGGGATATTATAATTTTGTATAATTACTAGAATTATAGCTAAGATGAAAAATAAAACTTTTATGGGCTATACTTAACCATATCAACAAAAATTTTAATTTTCCTCATTTATCATCTATTGCTACTTGTTTGAAATCATAAAAAAATATAATTCACTTTATTTTGAAATGAATTTATATATTGATAAAATTACAATGTATTTGGTCCTTTGTAAGGGGCCTTAATATACAATGAGTAGTGTCATAACTTTAGATAGAAGATTAAATGCCTATTTATAGAGGTTATGTTAAGAAGCAGAAGTGTGGGAGCTAGATATCTATACAAATGTAGGTTCATGTGTCCAATCGGCTAAGAGGAGAGGTTTTTGTGCAACTTAGGTGTGATCTAATTGGCCTAGGTAAGTTTAACTAGCCAAGGCTTATGTGTTCGGAGTAAGGATGTGCCATATAACATAGTAAGTATTGTATCTAATCCAGTTTATGTTTGTTCAAGTGAAAGGTTTATATCATATACAATTTTGTATATGAATTAAATTCTAAATTTCTGGTACTTCCAAAATAAAATAAATTTCATGTGTTTGTCTTTTTTTTTATATTCTCACTAATCAACAAAACACATCCAAAACTCTCAAATGAACATACCATTCAATAAGGTTTCAAAAATTAAACTTGAGTTAATTCTTATTTAACAATATATGAAAATGTACCTATTAATTGTATTGTTTGTTGGATGATGTGGAAGGAACACTCCTGTGGCCTTGATATAGTTCATAATGCATTGCATATATTCCTTATTCTATAACAATTAACCCTTTATTTATGTCAATCGATCCTCAACTTCTATCAATCAACCCTCTAATTGATGGAGTTTTTTCTTCATTTGTTCAAGTTTTGTTTTTAGCATTTTTTTCCCTCTTCTTATGTTATGATGTTGGCAGCAAATGAACTACATCCACTAACTCATTATGCATTTATCCCAAAAAATGCTAGTTGCCAAACACCAGTCCTAAGCTCTTTAACACGGCTTGGATGCTCCTTTCCCAAAACTTAACCCAAAGCATCATTAGGAGTAAGTATCACATATTTAGACGAGTCTTGCTTGCTAATGATTACATTCATTTTATACTAAGTAAATGCAAAAAATTACATTATTAGTCATACATTGGATATAAGCATTGATAATTTCAATAAATATAACCTTCACTGCTAAAGCCTTTACTTCATCATTTATATAAGTACCATTTGTATATTGATGAGTTTTGTCCTAAAATTTTGCTCTGCTGAATGGTCACCTAAGTTCCTTTTCCTATCATTACAATTGAGATGCATAATTAATCTATGCCATTCAAGCGAATATAAATTAATCAATGCCTAATTTAAATTTTACAAGATAATGTTTCTTTCTAGTAAATGACTTCAACCCTATAATGTGTAAAATTATCTACTTACTTCTATTAATTGCATTCTTCCTACTCATTTCCTATATACATCAACTTGAAATGCTCATTTAAGCACACAAACACATATCCATGAATAATTATTTTAAAAATAACATATTACTCGAAATTTGTGCTTATCATGAATTTCAACTAGTCCTTTCCATTGCTCATTGGATACCCTATGTGGGTAATTTTGTTCTATGTTTTGTTCCTTACTCTTGGAGTGATTATAGTATTTATTGTACAAGTTCCGTTTATGATCCCTCCATGTTCTCCTAATGATAGCTTTAGAATACTTTCTTCCTAATTCTTCATGTGCAAAAAGAAAATATAGCTATAAAGAGGAAAACATTAAATAGTAAATAAAATAATAACTATAGCAAAAAAATAGAACTATACACTTTTATAACTTTTATAAAATATGTATAAATATGTACATGCTACTAATAATGTTTGTAAAAATATTCCCTCTATTGATTTTGTTTTTAGTAAGTTTTATTACTTATTAGCATGCTTATATGTCGTTTCCCCCTTCCAAAATGATAAAATAATTATTTTGCTTATAGTCCCAATTGATCATATAGGTCATCTTTGATGGAGTTTGGAATATGAGGCCATCTTTCATAGTCTATAAGAAGTTTGGTACATACCAACTAGCCTATAAAACTTGAAAATAAGCCTCTTGAATTGTCAACAAGAACATGATTACTATTTAAATCTACTAACACCTTTTCATCCTTTAAAACCCACATATAAGTGACTTTTAACTTCTTCTTCTTCATGTCATTAACTACACCTATGAAGAAAAAGAGAAAACTAAGTCAATACATTGCACATAATATGTGATAACAAAATAAAAGAGATGGTCACAAAAAAAGTTTACCTATTAAAATACATAGCCATTCATATCAATTTTTGAAGTTACTACCATTTAAAGGTGATGATTGAGGACCTTATGTGTCTAGTCTAACTTTGGATCCTCACTTTCTACATCATTAAAATAAGGATAGCCATCCTCAAGAATCAGCCCAATAGGGCTAGTAAATGGAGGAGACAAGCTAGGTGGGGTAAGCATAATAGATTTAGTAGGGGGGATGGGGATGTCTAATGTGTTCTATAAATAATGGAGGTAGGTGAGGCATGATAGTCTAGTGCACAATTAAATCAAAGGAAACATACTGGGTCTAGTGTGTTATGGAGAAGGGAAAACATGATAGGTTTAGAAGGTGGTAGAGACAAGGAAAGCTTAACAAGACTAGTATATGGGGGAGAATAGGTCAACAATGAATATGTATCTATGCAATCATGCATAGGGAGTAGGAAGTGTATATATAGTATTGGTAGAGTGTGTAAAGTGATGGGAATTAGAGTTAGGTTAGGAAGTTAGGGCTCCCTGCAATTTAGGATGTTTTTCCTTAGGCATTTTTGCAAATTATAGACTACAATTATATAAAAATAAACCATACAGGAATATCATCAAAAAATCATATTCTTAAAGCATTAGATATAATAAAAGCACCATTAATCATATATTGAAAACAACATAAATCATATTTTACAAACATCATGAAATTTATAACTAGATAAATTAATTATATTAAAAAAGTAACCATTAAAAAATTTATCATTGTAAATGATAACAAAATCGCTCCTTCCTTTCTCTCTAATCTCATATATTTGCATGTTCCTCAACATTCATATAAACATTATTTGGGGCTGGATGATCATCTTCCTTATCTTCTCTTGACAACTGAATATTTCACTATCACTTTCAAAAAATTGACTTAGCTCTTATGAGATGAACGACTCATGCTTACATATTTCTCCATCCACATCATCGCCCATGTCATAGAAGTCCCTTAGCTTTAGGTGAATAATAACACTCCATTTCGGATATACTAGGTCATTTATATAATATACTAATTAAGCTTGAGATGTAAAAATGAAAGGCTCATGCTCTTCCCGATCACTTATGTGAATCAATCTATTAAAATTGAGAGCTTGAAAACCTCACACATCTTTTGTGAACCTTCTATTAGTTATGTTAGCCTACATACATTTAAAGAGGGTTATAAACTTTCATAGTAATTAAGCTCAATAATATCAATCAACCTCCCATAATAAGAAATCTCAACATCTTCCTCATTTACATCTTAGCAACTTGAAACACATTGGGCTCTAGATGTCATAAAAACTCTTGAATTCTAGGTTTTCATTCCATGCTCTTTATTTATTATGCAAAATTTATTTCCATTAATGTTAAAGTCTAAAAACCTCTTAGTGCAATCGAGAAGTCATTGGACTAATCATTTCAACTCATCCAAGACTACCTTTATCACATTATTCTAGAAAACTGACAATACAAAAATTAAATTATTCATATGCCTATTATGAAAACAAGTTCCGACTATTTTAATATACTTTACCCATCTAGAAAATTAATCAACAAATTCTTTATTAAAATTCTTTGCAAGCCAACGAAGAATCATGTTTAACTCCTATTTTTCCTTTTAACATAATGTCTAAATTCATTATAAGAAACATAAAAAAAAATTAAATAGATTGTTAATGTTTATGTACAATAACATAACATCATTTTTACTTACTCCATATACCTCCCTATAATTGAATAGAATATATTAGTGCGCTTGTAACTTTTCCATAGGTGTTAGCTTGAATTCTAAACCACTACTTACTAATCCTTATATCTTAAGAAATATAGTTGAAACCTCTTCACTATCAATGTCACTTAGTCAATCCTCTTTGTGTGACAAATGATTAAATCTTATTTCTATCCTATCCAAATATCTCAAACAGAATATACGACAATCTTCTAACAAATATCCTTTAGCAATTGAAGCTAAGCCTTATTGCATATGTATGACTTCATATGACTTAAGTATCTGAGCAAAAGAATACATTGTTGGAAAAAAAGAATACAAAATTAAATATGGTTTCAAGATTTCAAAAAAAAATTATTACATACCTCTCAATAGGGTATGTCCATTGGTATTGTATTAAGCATCCTAAATAAAGTTCATTAACTAGATGAACACACAAGTGAATCATGACGATGAAAAATGACAAAGGGAATAACATCTCCAAGTGACAAAGTGTAAGAGTAATTCGACTTTTTAACTTGTGAAGTTCTAATGGGTTCAGACTTTGCCACACATTTTGTTAAAATAAAAAAAGAGCTCAACTCAACCACTACTGCAATTACTTTATTTGGTACCACATGACATACTATAATAGGCATTAAATTCTCTAAAAGTATATACCAATCATGAATTTTTAACCAGAATAACTTATATTATTTTAAGTCAATACACTTTGGAATGTTGCTATAGTAACTATCAGGCATCCTAATATTCTTCAAGCATTTGAAGAATGTATCTTTCATTTAATTTGTCATTGTGTATAAACATAATAGGATTTTTCCATTAGCATTAAGCCAAAAAAAGGTCTTTCATTGCACTAAGATGGCCTTTCATCCTCACACTATCATTCAAAATAGTGTAAATGAGATTGTTACATATATATTTTTTATATGTACGATATCAAGATTGTGATGTATCATATTACTCTCCCAATATGGAAGCTAGAAGAAAATGGACTTCTTCTTTCACTATTAGGTTTCATCTTCAGCATTATTCCCATGAACTCACTTCCCTTTAACATCTTTTTCTAATGGCTTTCCAAACACAACATTAATGTTTTCTACCTACGCCTTAATTTCTATGCTTAACAATGCTATTAAGGGATTTCTAAACACCTAGTACCAATCAAAATGAAGTCATATCAATTGAAATCTATGGTGTGGTTCAAGAAACTAATGATGCCCTCAAAAACACTATTTTTTGCTATGAAGCAAACATAAGGAAGTTGCAATGTAAACAAGCCAACCTTATATATGTATTCCACCTATATAGGGTATAAAGCTCAAGAAAATTGCTAATTATTCACAGTAAAGCTACTCACAATCTAAATGTTTCATACATCTTAACATTATATGTGTCTAGCCATTCTCCAATAACTCTTATAACTCTTTGATAAGAGGTTGCAAGAACACATCTACATTATTTCTAGACTATTTCTTACATAGAATGACCATTAAAAGAATAAATGAAGTAGGCTTCATGAATGCCTAGGGAAGCAAGTTGTACAATATTAGAATTACAAGCCAAGTACTATAATTAGTACTCATGTTTCTAAAAAGGTTAAAACCATCACTTGCAAGACTAACGTAAACATTGCATGTATTTGAAGAAAATTCTAAGTGTGGCATCAAATTTCTTCCACACTTTAGAATCCCTTAGATGCCTTATTAAGCCATTTGCACTATTCTCACTTACATGCCACCTTATTATATTTGCTATCTTTGTAGACATAAATAACTTTGCAAACTTGGCTTTAGGGGAAAGTAGTACAAAACTTTTACTAGCTGTTACTTTCTCCTACCAATGACTTTTTTCTTCTATCTAGATTCTTGACATCTCTTACATGTCTCCCTATTTTCATCATCCCCCTAATATAGCATGCATTTGTTTAGATAAGCATGTATTTTGGTGTAATCAAGCCTGAGTTTGCGAATTGTTTTCTTAGTATCATCAAAAAAATTAGGTAGGCTAGCTCGCAAGAAGGCAACTTTTAGTAATTCTAAAAGCATTGTCATGCCTTTATTTATCATATGGTATAAACATGTGATATGATACAAATTGATCAAGAAAGATAACTTAGAAAACTTCATGCACCCATAATAAAGTTCTTCCTTTCAATCATTAAGAAATTCTAAAAACTCAATAGTATATGCATCCATCCTTTAACTAGCCACCTTAGCATCATTGGTGACATTTTCATGAGATATGTTAGCTTGCCCATCATCTTGGACACTATCAAACATAAATGCATCATTTATCATGTCTATTATAGGATTTATGGGTGTTTCTATTGTGCTCTATGAAGTTTCAACTATATATGCCACATTAAAAGATGCAACTAGTATGTTATCTTTGCCATGCCAAATCCATTTGGTGTTTCAAATGGAAATTGCTTTTGTGTCAAACAGTCATATGCTTCATCTCAAGCCAACCACTTTTCATACTTACAATGACAATAAGGACAAATCATTATGCCTTTAACAGATTGTTGCTCAAATGCAAAATCAAGAAATTTGGTCAATCTTTGCTTGTACTTAGTTGCATTTTTTTCCTAACCAATCCAAGACTTGTCCATAACTAATTAGTTAGGGCAACAAAATAAACATTTAGACATAAAAAGTGATTCTAGCAATTGGTGGTCATCTAATTCAACTAAAGGAAAGGGAAAGGAATCTAGCAAGAGAAATGGATGGAAAGAAAATGAACACTCCACAATTACTCGTTATGTCTTATTTAAATAAGAAAAGGAATTAAATTTTTCTAATTTGCTTTAATAACAATTATTACATTAAAAAATAATTTACTTTTAATTTTTATTAAAATAATTGTTATAATTATTATTTTTCTATTATTATAATTATTATTCTTTTTATTTATTACTATTATTTATTATTTTTACTTTCACTAATATTATTATTACCATTATAAAATTTTCATTATTTATTATTATTTATATTATTTAATAATATCATTATCTTTGATAATTATTTAATAATATTTCCATTATTACTTTTATTATTATTTATTATTTATTTATTATTATTTTCATTTTCACCCTTATTATTATTTTTTATTATTATTGTATGATTATTATTATTTTTATTACATGTTTATATTTATAAATAACAAAATAATCTAAATAACAAATGAAGCATCCAAAATCATTTGAATAAGCACTAAATTCTTATTCAAAACCAATAGTAATTCATTTCCTAAAGCCACTCCAATTATTGGTACAAATGTTATCTAAAAAGTTTTCCTTCGCTAAGTGGCAACAAGTTGAGCAAGGACAAACAACTAAGAACTATGACCAACTAGCTATAGCTACAAGCAATCATTTTACTTATGATAATTTATACATTTTCTTCCTAGATAAAAATTACAATTAAAATCAATTATGATATATGGTAGACCCTAAAGTATATCTATAAATCAAGTTAGTTTAGAGATATTTGAAAAATATTATTCCTTACTGGAGAATGAAGTTGCAGAAGTAATCTAGATAGAGCAGCCAATCTAAACGTGGACATTAGTAATTCAACCAATCTATTTTACTATTCCATTAAGGGTGGACAAATATTACAAAACATAAGTGGATAATACAATATATGCATATATGCTATTCCTATCATAGGTTTAGTTTATAGTGATAATAGTTTTTAACAAAAATAAATACTTCAAGTTTCATCTACTTCAACTTGGTTTATAATCGTTGCAATAATTGAAATCAATTAACTTCTATAAGCAATAATAACTTTGAACTGCAACAAACAATTAACCTTATAGGTGACTTAAAAATAGGTGATATATAAAGTAAAAAAAAAAAAACTTACTTGAGTGGTACTAAGATGACTTCTTTGCTACTAATGAGATGGCTTTGTTGCTGCTACCTGTTGTTTCTTTATGCTCTACAAGGGAATATAGAAGTTTAAAAAGCTTTCTTGAATATAGAAGTTAAAAAAATCTTTCTTGGAAAGTAAGAATAAATATTGATAGATTACTTTAAAGATGTCAAGATTCTAAAAACTACATATCAAATTCCCAAATCCAAGTCTTTCTTGATGCAACCCACCCACAACTATTGAACAAATTTAAAATGCATCATTATAATTACATAAAAAAAGTTAACAATTAAAAATTAAGGGAAACAAATGTTTTAGCCTAATTAATTATCCAATTAACCTTCATATAACTCATGGAGCAACTAAATACACATGTATACAACACCAAGCTTTATCTAATTAAATCAATCAATTTACATAGATCAATGTTGGTCATCATAGATTATCAAAAACTATATCTTGCATCAAATCGTTTAAAACAAAGTTATTGTTATGGATTTTACTAACATTTTATGGGTCAGCCTCCTTTTTTTTAGAAACATCCATTGCTATGTAACAAAAAATTATGTAACCCTTGTAATATTATAAATGACACTAAAAAGAAACATCATTTTATTTTAAAAAATTCTAAGAAAAGTCCTTAATACTCACAATATAAGGAAAAAAATCCATAATAACCTTTATAATCCCAGTAGATCAAAATGCAAGTATAGTGAAAGTAAAACTCATAAACTCTATAAAAGTAAGTGAAACATAAAAATAATGAACTAAATTGTTAAAAGCAAAGCATAATGATGGAAAAAATTTGAACAATTGAAGCATTGATCAAATTTACTAAATAAAAATGAAATGAAAAACACATAAAATAATCTAATATAGAAAAGTAAGTTAAAACACGAAGTAAATGAGCAAACTATGAGGTAAGATTACTAACATTACTAACAAAACTCTTTAAAATCAAATCGAAAATGATATTAATCCCCAAGAATTCAATAAATAAGCTATAAAGCAGCAAAAATATTATTTAGAAGAAAAGCATTCAATGATTTTGATTAAAATGAAAAAAAAATTCCCATAAAGAGATAAGGCAAAAAAAAATACTTGAATAATCTACTTAGTGAAAAACATTATTAGCCATGTTATCAAATGATACTTTCTAGTGTGTTAGAGCGCATTGTTGAATGCTCATTAATTAAGGATGATATTGAGATGTTTGTGCCATGACCCACTCCCAATCATGACCAATGTGGATCCCAATACTCAATTTCCATAAACCTTAACAATTTCCACTCTTTTTAACCAATAGAAGTTTCCAAATTTTTAGGATGACTTGAAATTTTCTTCAATTTTTTTACGAAAAAAATGGATAAAGTCCCCTCTATTTTCTTACAGTTCCTAAGGGCCACACACATTTATTTACCAAACCTGCATACTTTCTCAAGAATGGCAACATCCAACATACACACATTATAATACAATTTCAACATTTACACATAAATAAATGATTTAACACGTAAATGATTGAATCATTAAAAACTCTATCTCTCTTTCTAATCCTAATCCAAATGAAACCCAACTGTCAAATTCTTTAGTAAGGCAGTCTTGATTCTCCATAGATGCGATGAGGCTCAAAGGCAAATCTTAACTTAAAAATGTGAAAATAAAATGGAGTAAGTTATAGAAACTCAGTGAGCATATATATGTACACTAATATTAACCTTTCATTTTGTTATACAAAATGGGCATATGCTAATTAAGTATTCGATTGGAGAAACAAATATCATCTAAACTTTCTGGATTTCTAGAATATACTGAACCATGTTGTAGATTGAGTTTCATCTGTACACAGCTTAGACTGTATGTTTTAATTCACGAGTCATAATAATTTCAACTACTCATTGGTACATAATATATTATTATATCACACATAACCCATCTAGGATGGTTATCATATCCAAAAGCAACCATTAAGGTTTACTTACAATTATACCAAGCAATAATTATTCAATTACAACACAGTTTTAATATCATATCACATAACAATCAACTTAAATCATATTATTGGCAAGCATTTAAATGGATATCAAGTCCATCGATAATCAAATCACTACAATCACATTAAATGGAGAAATTCGAGAATGATTAGATTCCCATTTCACAACACTGTAATAAATAATATATAATAGGATACAACTATCTAACTTAATACCCATCACAAATAGGTTGTTGGGAATTTTCCATCTAGTTTTATATTATCACCCCGTCACATTTCTCATTTCAATTGCCACTTAAGGCTTAATTCATAATATAATTTTTCTATCATCACAAGATAATGTTAAAACACATTATATGTAAAATAATACCAACACGCTTCCATTGCACAACACCATATTTATTCAATAGGTAACTACTGCTTTGTCACAAATGATGATACTATGTCATTCATACATAGATACAAGCGTAATATGATGATGATTCATCCCCTATAATTATGCCTTTAAGGATTTATGGAAAAATGAATAAGTACTACATGTTACTTATATAAGAAATTATATATTCATTATATGAACTAACTATTATCAAATTGTTCATTTAAAGTAGATATTGGTTTAAGGTAGATATATACTCACCTGCTCAAATCCACCTATTTTGTCTACTCTGAAGTATCCAAGTGCAACTTGCATATTGTCTTCTTATTCATAATTTACAAGAGTAATTTATAAATAAATAAGAATTCTTTATTTTCTTTCCAAACCACTATTTCAAAAGCCAATCATAACATCGAACCTCCTATTATACATTGAATCATCCTTTATTCCTACTTTACAGTTTACAAGCATTACTTATATAAGTATTACATATTTCTTTTCCAACCATCATGATTCCATACTTAAATTATAGTATGATAATTTCTAAGTTTATCGGCTCCTTTTGTTATCTAATATCAATTTTTAAAATTCAAAATATTTCTTATTATAGAAATCTTTCTGAACTAATATAGATCAAATCAAAATATGGAAACTTTATACTCTAGTCATATTCCAATAATGTTTTATCCACATTTTGTAACACAATACTCTGATACTTCTAAGTTATCATCTAATTTTCTTAAAGTGTATATATATATGGCATAATGTATTTTCTTCTTAGCTATGTTTCAAATTATCTAAAAATATGGAAATTAACTATATAAAACTCCAATCATGTTACTTCAATATTCTACAGCATGGAATCTTATTTTTCCTAAACTATCATCATAACTTCAAAATACCCATAAATGGGTTTTCTTTAAAACATGCATGATTCTTATCAATATAATAGCATATAATGCTCTGTTTATATCTTGATTATCTTATTTTATCATTTTATAACATAAAAATTATATTTTTCATGTGTATATGTTAAAATATCCAAATTAATTTTCTTGAATCTTCTAGCAAAATAGCATAAATATTAAACTTTAATGATCTAAACAAGCTTGCCATCACTTAAAAGAGTTGCCAACACCTTATGAGCACTAAAAAATATGATGGATAAAGAAGTGCTTTGGTCCCTACCATGATCATTATGTCCATGCAACACTACTAGCTTCCCTTACATCATAACAACTTATTGTAGTTGCAGGAAGACTAGCGCCTATTGTGGCAACTGGAGATAAGCAAAAATAATGCTAGAAAAAGAAGAAACTATAGCACTTGCATGTTACTTCTGTTGTTCCAATCAAATGCCTTTTGCAATATTGCAAGCCACTACTTAACAATGAAGGGAAAAGTTTAACAACACCTCACTAGCAGCACAAGAGTGACTAGGAATGTAGCTAGATGGGGAGAGAATGGGAAAAGCAAGCAAAGGGAGAAAGTCAATTGAGAGAATGAAAAAAAAAGGAAGAATAACCAAAAATAGAAGAAAAGGAGAAGGAAGTTTCCAGAAAAAGGAAGAAAGAGAAAAAAATAAAATGGGCAGCTATGGGCTTTAATTCAATTCATCTTACCCATTATAAGCCTACTACTTTATATAATCTCAACCTTTCCAATCTGTTTGACTAAATCTCAGCCATTAAATTATTTTAAAACTTATTTTTATAAAATTAATTTTATTTTAAGATCTTAACTCACTTATTTTCAATCTTCCTTTAAGATATATATATATATATATATATATATATATATATATATATATATATATATATATATAATTGTAATAACTTGATAAATTTGAAAATCCTAAAATGAATATTTTAATTTCTCATAATTTCAAAAATAGTTTATCAAATACAAACAATTCATAAATCTTCATACTCTCAATTACTAAAACTACATTCAAAAATAATTTATAAAATACAAGCACATTATTCCATAAATCCTTGCATTAATAATCACTAAATATTATTTCTTAAATTGTAAAACTTCCACAATTTCTAGAAATAATTTCTTAAATATAAATAAATTATTTCCTAAATTTTTGTATCTATAATTAGTAAAATTATTTTCAATTCGTAGGAAATTCCTTATAAAAATCATTTTAACTAATCTTAAATTAATAATAGCCATATATAAGAATAAATGAATTTCAAATATTATCATAGATATCATTTACAATGTTCTAGATCCTTTAGTACAGAAAATAAATTTAAAACCACATATTAATTGAATAATAAGTAATTCTTCACGAGCATTAAAACTTATAAAATTTTAGATTCTAACTTAGGATATTATAATTTGTTACTATGTAAAAATGCATTCCTCAACACTCACCAATTTAGAGCTATGAACCCTCGCACACCCATTTACTTAGACTCTATACCCTATCTCCTTGTTCTCAAAACTCTAGATGTCTAACTCTCCTCTGTCTCCTACTAATGATCACTAACTCCACCCCTCAACTTTCATTCAAGATCATTTCATATAAGTTAAAACTCTCTTTATTCTTTTATTTAAAATAAGATTCTTGCTAATAGTGTTAGATCTATTCTTTTAAAGAAAAATTCTACATAAAGCTTTTAAATTTCATTATCTCATTTTTTGTATTTTTCTTTGATCTTAAGTGATATATAAGTGATATTAGTCCATACCAAACTTACTGTTCCACTAAGACTTGAACAATATGCCAAATGGAGGATTCAACTTTGTAAGATCCAAAGACAAAACCATTTAGCTCCATAAGATTTGGTTTAGCTCTAGGTCAACTTGCCTAAACTTGCACGACCAAGATGTGCTTAACAGCATTAAATATCATCATTTTATATCAGACATAAAACTTAAGATCAGGTTCCTTTGCATAGAATATTTTAGTGGTTTTTGTCAAGTCACCAAGGAATTTAACAAAGTTTGCACAATGCATGCCAATTGCTATGTTGGTTTGGATAACAAAGTTAATAATCTAAAAATTTTGCATGACCACTAGAGAAAGTATATGGTATTGCCAACTAATGAGAAAGAATATGCACATCCTTTATCGATGTCCTACAAGTTTGCAGGTACTTTTAGGCTATGATTTTATGGTATCTAATTAAGATGAGTACTAGCTTACTTGGTTATCATAGTTTGATAAATTTAACTACTATTATCATACATTTAGTCCATTTGTCATATGCTTATCTACCAAATAATTATAAGTAAGCATAACATTTTCAAATTCAATAGCATATAACTCCAAGCCCATTAAAATCTACTAAATTAAATGTATGTCAAATCAACAGAATAATTAGTTTCTATTGCAATTATAATTTAGAAGTCCAATCGAGTAATTTCCATGCTAATAGCATATTGAATCCTAACATTGCTTAACTATATAATCCAATAGTTATTATGACACTAGCATTTTACTTATCCAACCATATTACTAGTAATACATATTAGCCACATTTATTGGATTCTCCCTGCATAATTTCCTTACATAGTAGCATAATAAACATCATTGCTACATACCACTTGAATCATATCATACAACATCACCACATTTTTATTTGCTAAGTGTTTACTTAATCTTACTTTATTATCCTTTATTTTATCATACATTTGGTCCATTTATCATTTACTCAGCTAACCATAATTTCACTAACACCTATAAACTAATATTCACTCTTGAAATGAATGTTCACCATTTGTGCTAAATTACTTGATCTAATCAACTACCCATGCTAAAACTCTCTACTTAAGCTTAATCAACATTAATGGATAAAATTATGAGAGAATGCAGCCATTCTCCTTCCCTCTTCATCTATATAAATTTAAGATATTATTTCTAAAAATTTCATTCTATAGATAGTACTACTAAAAATAAACACTAGTGGGTAACCATCTCCTATCCACCTTTTTATACAATCACAAGCTAAGACACTGCATAATGCTACAAAGTGTATAAAATGAAGAGACAAAAACCATGATGCAAGAAAGACATAAAAATTGTTGAAAAAATAAAAAAAAAGAATTGATAGATCATAACTATTATATATCAATTTTGGCTTTATTCTATAAGATAAATTGTAATACTTATTGATATGCTATACCTACCATTTAATAGCAACTGCCAAAAATCATGAGAAGTTTCAATAGTAAACTTAGCATATGTCTACTTATTCTTTACTTTCCGCTTAATGCCAAACCTTAGTTTCCAATTTCCACAAATAATAATAGTAGTTAAATGTATCAAATTATGCAAATCAATAATGTTTTTGTTTTAAGAACAAGAAATGGATTAGAACAGGTTGACTTGTTTTGTTCAATTACTTTTCATAACAAGCAAAAAACTCTACTACTTTTGCAATGAAAAATTTGATAACTTTTCACAATAAAAAAATTTTAAAGGTATAGAAACGTATAACTCTTTTTAAAATGTTATAAAAATTATTTTAAAAAAATTAGTAATATTATCCTTACATTCAAAATAACATGGATAGAGTTAAAAGTTTGAGTTTGAACCAGCTTTTTTAAAATTTGAAAATCTTGGTCTTTGGATCAAACTTCAAAGAATCCAATCTAATGAACAAAGATCATAAAGCTTAATGTTAATCCAAATGCACTACGTTTAGTTCAAAGAATCTATTAATTGATTCGAGAAAACCAATTAGGTCCTAATAAACTTGAAAGTGAAAATTCGACATTCTACAATAGAGAAATAAATATACAAATGGTGTGAAAAATAGAACTATTTCCATCACATGCATAACATAACAATTAACGATAAAATGAATAATGAACAATTGAAAAACATAGTTGTACTAGCAAATAGCCTAAAATTTGAAAAATAAAAAAAACCAAATGAGTAAAGAATAATTGTGAGCAAATATCACTAAAATGGCGCGATTGAATGAACATTGCCTATAATAGCATCAAAATTATAGAATTGAACTAAGCCCGTGAGTTATCAAGGGCTTCGTTTCTATTGTGAGATGTGATAGAAACAAATTAAGCAAAGCCCAAATCTAATCCCTAAATTGAACTACTATGAAGAAGCTAGACAAAAATTAGAGAATTAGAACAAAAAATATCATGAAAATTGGACAAGCAAAACAAAAATCAAAGAAGGAACCTTAACCTTAACACACTAATTTAGTTGATAGGAGTTTTAGAGCATCAATTAAGCGATATTTCCAATTCTAAGCTTACACTCTACTTCAAAAATTTGGTGCCATGACCTACTTCTGATCATGATTGATGTGGATTTCAATACCAATTTCCATAAGCCTTAACACTTTTCACTCTTACTTTATAGTGAAATTTTCCAAATTTCTAGAAGGACTTAAAATTTTGTAAAAAAATGGATAAAATATCCTCTGTTTTTGGATACTTTTTGGAGGCCACATGCCCTAAAATATTAAAACCTATATATTTTTTGTTAGCCTTAAGATTTCATGTGATGAGTTTTGATGATGACAAATGATTGTTGCAATAGTATTGTATGTCTTGTGCTAAAGTGATATATTATAAGCTTCAATAGATATACTATATTATGATTGATGCATATATGATATAATAAATATGCTTGTTTTCGTATATGCATGATAAGAACTAAGTGTTTGCAATAGCATTGCATGTCTTTATACCAAAATATTATAAAATCTTCAATAGACACGCTATAGTATGATTGAAATAGCAATGCTTAATTATATGCTAAAAAAGCTATATTGCAAACAAGCATTACTAAGTATATGATTAATCAAGATATATAAAAGGATGATTATGCATGAACTTGTGCTAATTGGTTTTATATTAATTATGCATCAATATCTTGATATATTACATTGGACTAACTATATTATTTGCAAGGTTGATGAACTTGTATATAGGAAAGTCCAAGATGAAGAAGAGTGAGCATTGGAGCAAATGAATATAAGATCACATTATGCTCAACTCAAGAACAAGGAAGAAAGACAAGAAAGGAGATGTGATCCAAGCATTGAAGGTTGAGAAGATTAAAGTATTTAAAAGCTTAGAAGCATTTAGGCTTAGACTTTCTTGTAAAATAGAGTATTTTAATGATATAGAGCTCAAACATATTTTTCATAATCTTAGCTTGATCAAAATATTTTAAAAGATAGCCCACAATCATGTTTTTACAAGATAGCCTATGGGGATATTTCATAAATCAATGAGGTATGAGGTTTTCATATTTTCAATATTGACCTTTGGTCACTCTCTTAATAATATTTCATAAAATACTCATGATTTTATTGCCAAACCTTTTTCATATGAAAATAGACTCAATGAGATTTCCATGTACATATCATTTGCTTAAAATTATCAATATATGAAAGAGTTATGATCTCTTCAAATTGAGTCTAAAAATCAGCTTTCTGCATTCTAGCCATTTCTGACGTGTGCTCATTATTTTGATCATATCTTGAAAAATACAAATGATATGAGCATGAAACTATTTCTATATGAAAATATACTCAAATATATTTCCATGGATAGGTCATTTGCTTAAAATGACTAAGATATGAAAGAGTTATGAATTTTACAAGTTGAGTTTCAAAATCAGATTTTTACAAATTCACTATTTCTGACCTTTGCTCATTTTTTTGAACATATCTCAAAAATTACATTAGATATGAGCATGAAAGTAGACTCAATTGTCTTTCCAATGGTTGTTCATTTTCTTAAAAAGGATTTAAATGAAGAAGTTATGACCTTTTAAAGTTGAGTCTACATTTCTGTCTGAGTGAATCGATTCACCAATCAATTCAGGCATCTAGTGAGCAAATCTGGAATTTCATGAATCGATTCACTAATTAATTCAGGCATCTAGTGAGCAAATTTGGAATGCATGAATTGATTCACCAATCGATTTAGGTATCAAGCAAGTTGAATATATGAATCGATTTACTAATCGACTCTGCACATCCAGAGTCTAAATGGGGTTAAGTGAATCAATTAGCCAATTGATTCATCATGCAATTTTTTCAAACATGAATCGATTCACCAATTGATTCATCAAGCCTTTTTCAAATATTTCGGAGGAGCCTAAATCGATTCACCAATCGATTCATAAGGTGCCAACTGCTCTATAATAACTAATAACGACTAGTTTTCATTCCTAATAACCCCAAATGGCTATAATACTCCATGGGCTTCATATATAAGCTAAGCAACATAAAATACAATAAAGAAAGAGCCTGAAATTCAATTAAAAATATCATTTATATCCTTCTTTATCCAAATTATGATTTGAGCTCATCTTTGTGAAATTTCTCTATTCTAGGACTTCATTTGTTCTATTTACTCTTTAAGAGAGTTTTTATGAATTGATATTCTTCTTCATCCAAATATTAATTTTGTTAATTCAATAGTTGAAAAAGAACTCAATTTATGCATTGGCTTCTTAATTCTTATTTATGCATAATTGAATAAGTTACTTTCCACAAGTGAATTGAATTGTTACATCTTAAGAGCAAACATATTCATAAAGTTTCTTGGAAGTGTTTAAAGCAAAATTAGTCTCATGGCTTCCCAAAATAAAAGGCCTTTTAAAAAGAATTGCAAAAATAAGAAAAGTTTTAAAAATACCTAATTCACCCCGCTCTTGGGTGTAGGTTGCCAAGGCCAACATTTTCAAATAAAATAGCAATCAAATATGCAACATTATACAAATTTATACACATATTAATGATTCAACCCATTTAATGCTGAATTAATGCATTACTATCTCAAAATTATAATCCTATTCAGTGGAAATCCTAACTATCAAATTTTTAACTAGGCAATCTTAAATCTCCATAGATGCAACAAGACTAAAGTTTTAACTTGAAAATGTTGGAAGTAACACAGTATGAGTTACAAGAACTCAATAAGCATACATCAATCACTATCTTGTAGGAGATCATTTTATATAAAATAATTATAAGTTTATCATATATTAAATTAGAAACTATTAACAAACCCACTTCTTGACATCCTAAAACCTACGAAACCAAACCTCAAAATAAGGGTTCTCCTATATTTAATTTAAACTCAAATCTTATATCATAATTCATAGAAATTGCAACTACCTAATGACATAATATTGTTATTATATCATATACTGCCCAATCTAGTGGATAACACAATCACAAATAGCCATTAAGGCCTAAATATAAACAAATCATTGCAATCACATGATGGCTTTGCAACCATGTCAATCAGGGATATTCAATCACAACCAAAGTTCTAAGATCACATCAAATCACACGTTCAATTATATTTTGATTCCAAGATCAAATTTATACTCTCATCAACTATTTATTAGGAATTTCTCATTTAACTCTCAAATAAATTTTATATCCTCCACAACTATTTACTAGATATTTCTAATCCTACTTTATGTCATTAGCCCCTATCATGTTTCCAATATTAATGCCACTCATAGCATAATTCACACGATAGCACTTAGCATATAAGTGATAAGAAAGCTCAATCATAAGCATTCAACTTTCAAAGCATTAATCCATAATGGTTCATAATTTTCTAATGTCACCTATGACAAGATTTGTAAATAATATACATATATTATTAAAACTCAATCATAATCCATCAATAGCTAGAAATATTATTATCATGTTTTCATTGCGCACTCTGATTATTTAATATATACTTAAAAAGTTAATTATTCTTATTCCATGATAGCAAATCTATACATGAATATATATGTGCATGAATAAGAAATCTGTATTATTAAGTAAAAGAATACAATTTACAACATTTAAACTATCTTTTATTAAGATATTAAAATATGGAAAGAGATATCTTTGGAGGTTGTGAAGCATCCACAATTATCTTTTCACATTTTCCTCCTAATATTACAATTCACAAGAGCAATTTATAAATACTTAAATTTATTTCTTTTCTTCTTAAATCATTATTTTGGGATCCATCCCTACTCTATCTCTCTTTTTTTTTTAAAAAAAAAGTCCTATTAACCCTTTCTTGAATCATTTGCAAGAAATTGAAAATATATTATTATAGAGTGATTTGAAAATAAACTCATATGTAAAAATTTTAAAGTTCTCACCCTAGAAAGCTCACTTGATGTTTCTAATACATCTTACACTATTGTATTCTTTATTTAAAATTTACTAACAAAAATAAATCAGAAATTCTCATTTATGATTATTTTTCCAATTCAAAATATAAATCAATCGACATATATTTCAAGCATTTGTGAGTTTTCTAAAATATATAACTACTGTTAAAAGTATTATCATATGATGCTTTTAAAATGATTCTATTTACAATATTTAAACATTTTATGTTATAAAATTCATATTTTTCTAAACCATCATCACTTACCTCAAATATGCACAAAAGTAAGTTCCTTGAATAAATTTCAAAATTATTTGAAATCATAAACAATAATGCCTTAGAAATATCACAAGTACAATATTTTAATTCTCTATAGTACAAAATCACTTTCTCCAAACTATCATTATTCATTCAAAATTTATATAAGTAGGATTCCTTAAGTTAAACTCCAATCTTCATAAATACTATAGTTTTATGATAAGAAGTAATCTACCTTTCAATATAGTGGCTAGTTAGAGCTTCAACAATGATGGAATGTTACCAAAACTCCAACAAAATAAGAAGAGCTAAAAGGCCTTGTACGATTACTGCTCAAAAAGAGCCTTGCAACTCTACTTGCAAAGTTGTGAGAGATAATTTACCAAGAAACATTCATGTTCGAAACAGCAATAGCTACAGTGGTTAGAACTAGAGAAAATTGCATCGAAAAACTAGGTAAAACCCACCATCTAAAATGTTGACACCCACCACCATACAGGCTTCTCCTATGGCACCAATGGGCAACCATCTAGCAGGGAGGCTTGTACGCAACTAAGGAAGCTTTCGACAGTCGCACCGCCATGGGCAAAGATGAAGATCAACAAGATCATGGGCTACTCTCTGTCACCTTTTTCAACTATGATCAAACTGGAGTGAAGGAAGGAAGAGCTATGGTACATGACGGCATAGCTTCATTTGATGGAGAAAAGAAGGTTGCGAAAAAGAGGAGGGAAAGAGAAGCAGAAGTGGTGGAGAGGAAAAGAGAGATAGAGCACTAAGTGGTTATTTTTCTATGTAAGAAGTAGTGATAAATGCACAAATACAGCTAAATTCTATGTGTTTCATCACTCATTTACTCAGTATTTTGTGCAAATTGATTAAAAATGATACTTAGATGCTCTATATTTTGTTTTCAAGTTTTGAAATGACACATATGAGCATTAGAAAAGGATCTGGAAGCAAAACCATTCAAATTGTGAAGAATTGAAGAAAATTTGTTCACTTGACAAAGAACACAGGGTATGGGAACCTCGTGTTTAGGGTCGTGTTTCCTTCTGGATTGCTTCGAGACTTCACTGGGCTGCTCAGAGAAGAACACGGGGTTAAACACGGGCCCTGTCATACCCCATGTATCTTACTGTCATTCGCTTCTGAGGTAAACATGGGGAATGTCACACCCCGTGTAACATGCTGATCAGTCTTCGTTGAAGAACATGGGGTACAACATGGGACGTGTTCTACCCCGTGTACATTACTGCTTGACACTTCGGAGAAGAACACGGGGCGTGTCGCACAACGTGTTTCGTGCTGCTCAACTTTCGCTGAGAAACACGGGGTAAAACACGGGCCATGTTAACCCCCGTGTACATCACCAATATAAGTTTTGTGCGAAATTTTGAAAAGGGAGGAGGAGAAACTGAGAATTAACAAGGAAAGTTGCTGGGAGAAACCCTAGGGGAGACCCAAACTCACCAAGGGCATCTTCTAACGTGGATTCAAGCAAGGAATTGAAGAATCAAGCAAAGAATTTGTAGATCTTCATGAATTGTTTGACTTCCCTCTCTGTTTTCTGGTTTTCTTCTGATTTTGTAATGTTTTCACACTAAACCCTTGTGCTCAGCTTGGGTGAACTTGTTCATGGAGTTATGGAATTGAATTTTATATAATCTAGCTTGATTTACTGTTGATTTATGATTTGATTATGCTGTTTTGACTAGAACAAGCCAATATATCCGGAATATTGGATTTGTGTTATGGATTAATTGATTCTAGGTTGAAATGACTAATTGATTAATCGGATCTTGCATGATCATTGGGAATATCAATTAGACTTAAGAATTAAGCTAATTGGATTCTTTTGCATAGGATGAAATGTCCAAGAATGGATTCTAAGCAAAGTTAATGCAACCTAGATAAGTGATTACTAGAGTAATTCTGGGCACTTAATCTCTTGGTTAGTAGCTAGTAGCCTTACAATGAGGTATAGCTTAATTTTGGTAATCCAGCAATCTTAATTAACAGTAAACCAAGTTAGAGAATTATATTCATTCCATAATGAAATGTACAAGGGATCCTTAAGCTGAGTACGCTTTTATTACATTGAATCAAACCTTATTTTTGATAGCTAAGCTCTGTTTTACATTTCACTCTTGATTCTCAAAATCAATTGATCCGCCTAGATAATTTTACTTGAGATTTAGTTAGTACTCAACCTACAATCCTTGTGGAAAACGATAATCTTTTATACTATAACTCGACTTAACCCGTGCACTTGCGGGATAGCAGTCAAGTAGTCAGTAACCACCAACGATAGTCAGTCCAAGTGGCTGGGAGCTTGGTCCCCTTAAGCAAGGTCTCGAGTTCGAGCTTTGTAAATGGAAAAAATTGCTGCTTAGAGAGCTTTGCCCCCACATTGGGTACAACCCAGCTCGACTCCGAATTAGTCGAAGCCCAATGAGGCTATCGGATACCGAGGGTCTACAAACGAAAAAGAAGTAGTCAGTAACTAAAACATGAAAATAAAAATTAAAATAAAGAAGAAAGTAAATGGAAGTTAGAAAGAGAGAGAAAGGTAGTAAACTAAAGAAAGAAAAAAATTTTGGAAAGTGTGATAGAAATAGCAGTTAAAACATAAAAGTAAAAGAGAGGGCTGACTTGTTTTGATAACTCATCATTTTCATTTCATTTTTTTCATAAAACTAGTTATATTTAAAATATCAACCCTATCTTTTCAAATTTTCCATCAATATACATAAATATATAATTGTAATGACCTAATAAATTTCAAAATCCTAAAATAAATATTTCAATCTCTCATAAATAAATTATCAATCATAAAAAATTTTACAAATCTTTATTCCCATCATTTCCATAATTATTTTTAATTTATGAGAAAATCCTTGTAGAAAATATTTATACCCATTGGCTAATTAAATAAAATTCAAATATTAAAGAATGGAAATTAAAAAAAATCAATCACTAACTAAATAAAATAAATTCTTACAAGCACTAAAATTTATAAAACTTAAATATTAATAATTAAATAAATAAATATTGATGAGCATTAAAATTTATAAAAATTTAAATATTATACCAAGATTTTACATTTAGAGCTTTGTTTTAATTTGGAGGCAAAAGGAGATTTAGAGATTCCAATGGATCAAAGTGTCTTTTTATTTTAAAAGCATGTAATGTTTTGTGCAAGTATTTTTTTTATTTTAGTTTTCCAAAAAATAATGATTGAGCATTCCAATGCATTGTGGAGCCACCATGAATCCTTAATTATATTAGTGATTATATGAATTGGGAAAAATAATTGCCACTAAATTGCAATTTTTTTACAGTGAGATATGTTAAATCTACTAGCTACTTCTCCGAACTCAGTGTGGCAACATCATTTTATGGTTTAGGTGCAAAATCCTTTCTAACATCAAATTACTAAGATTTCTTGCAACTTCTAGAGTTTTTTTAACTGAAGTTTTGCCAGTTGCTACATCAATCATATACTTATCCATTGACAATAAACCTTCATAGAAAAATTGGATAAGGAATGGATCACTGATTTGATGGTGAGGGGCAACTTGCACATAGCCTCTTGAATCTCTTCTAATATTTATATAAGGATTTACCATTGAATAGTTAAATTCCACAAATTTCTTTTCTTATGCTTACATCTTAGAAAGCAAGGAAGTATTTTTCTTAGAAGAGCCCTTGCATGTCATATAATGTGTTAATCAAACTAAAAGGAAGGTATTATAGCCAATCTTTTGCAAAATTCACCAAAAAAAAAAAAGAAAAGGCTCTTAGCTCGATTTGCTCTACTATAACTCCTTGAAATTTCATGATAGAGCAAACTACGTGGAATTCCATGAGGTGCCTATAAGGAGCTTCCCTTCCAAAACCATGAAAAGTAGGCAACAAGTGTATCAAACCAAATTTAAGATTAAAATTAACATCTAATTTAAGGTATTCAATGCAATAAGAATACAAATTCAAATTAAGACAAGCAAAGATTCTTAGAGTTTCATAATTCAATCCATATTCATAAATTAAAAGAAATAAAATGAGAAAATCAATACAAATTCAAAAAATATTTAAGAAATTCAAAAACCCATTAAAATGATGGAATTAGACCAAAAATATGTTAAGCTCAAAGGCTTTTACCCTTAATCTTATATAAAATGTTGAAAAACCTTGAAGTGAAAATTTTCATCTGTAAATTCCATAACGAATTTTGTTACTCAACATCACTAATAAGCTTGAATAACATAAAAAACTAAGTAGAAAAAATTTAAAACAAAGAAAAATAACCACCAATTAACTAATTTAATCCATAGTAATAATGCTAAAATTTTAATGTTTGTTATTTTATACCAAAATTAATTACTAAACTTAAAGTAATAGTAAAGGTAAGTTTAGGTTAAACCCAAACAGATAGTAGCCAATCAATGAAAATAAAGAAACAAAGAGGTTTTCTAATGCAAATTTAAATGAAACAATTAAAACACAATTAAATTGAAACTAGTAAAATATGAAAATCAAGTCCAAGGGAATTCACACTCTAATTTCCAGTTTTATCATTGACACTCAATAAATTTACTTATAATTCAATTACTTTACATATGAATAAGCCGAAGCTACTAGTAAACATGAATGTTCCTAATGTAGACTAACCCAAACAAGCTACCAATCAATCCTCTATTATTAATTCAATTTAGAACAAGAGTCTAAATTTAATTAATAATAGTTTCAAACATTTAGAATTAGGTTAAGGTTGAATCTAACAACCTTACAAGTGATAAGGTAACTAATGATTTACCTAAATGTTAAATCATTAAAACCTAATTGTTATTTGAAATCAATAAATTAAAACTAACTTATAAGCAATTAATTGAAATTAATTATTTAATTATGGATTACAATATATAATCAACTAACTTGTTATATTTAGCTAAATTTTTAAGTAGATACTCAAAAAAAAGAGTAAAAAAGCAAGCAATAATGAAATTATAAATAAATTGAAGAGCAAAGTCTCAAAATCAAATTGAAATTGGATAGTTAAATCCTTAAACTTTCAAAAGAAATAAGCCATTCATGGTGATTTACACAAGAAACTTAGAAAAGAGGATAGTTGTTGTCGATGGCTAATGTACTACCTTTGTAAGTACAAAACCCTAATATATCTAATCTACATGGAGGAAAACCTATTTGGCCAAGTTAAAATGTCTTTTAAGGTTACATGAATGAGGTATTGCTTAATTTAAAAGACCAGAACCTAAATTACAAATCAAATTACTTCAAAAGTTTATAATAATAAATTCTCATAGGTTAATTTTCAATTTATATTTGACTATCAAAATAGCATAATTTCATTAATTTCAAAACATAGAAGTTATTGGGCTAGATCTAAGATAACTTTGGAACTAGTTTAAACTTATTTTGTATCCTGAAACTTTAGATATAGCCTTAAAAATTGAGATTGGATATGGTTAAAAAACAATATTGTTCCATCTTCATGACCAAATTTGACCATTCAAACATTCGAATTAGATTCTAGTCAATACACAAAAGTTGCAACACTTTCTCTTAACTTTCCAATATCATAAAGATCATTCAAATCAAATTTTTAAAACTCAAGTTACAGCTAAAAAATTAAAATAATGTTAAAATCCAACATTAATTGAATAATTAAATAATATTACAAAATCATGACCTAATCACAAAATAAAATCAATTTAATTAAATTAAGTATAAGTAACATTCTAAGAGACAAAATAGAGAAGGAAAGAATATTAAAAATATTATGCACATTAAGCTTATATCCATAAATTAGTTTATTTTACATATTATTTATTGTAGTAGAGTTTATATAAAAAGTTCTTACATTACATAATTTTATTCCAAATTAATATAGTTTAGTTCCTTACCCTACAAGACAAGTGATTTTGGTCTCCCAGTTCATTTTACATAATTTTGATCCGACTAAATATTTAATTCATTTAATTTTTATTCAAAATTAACTTTCCATCATAATTAAAGGGATTTTGCTGAGATTACAATTACTTATCCTATGTGGCCTCATCTAATATGATGTGGTAGAATCATAACTTTTTTTTCCCATAGCCCTACATGAGACCCATTCTATTACTTTACTCTCTTTCTCAATGATTTTCATGAATGAAATCGAAGAAAATGAAATTGAGAACAGAGTAGTAGTAAATTTGCAAGCCGAAAGTAAAAAATGATATGAAGCCCCCTACCTCTGATGAAGGTAAAAGAAATGATGATGGAACAAATGGTAGCAGCGGGAGATGGCCTAATAAGCATTACCGCTACATCTAGATGTAGACTAAATAGAGCAACACAACAAAACTACTCATTTATTTCTTCTTCCCTCCCAATAATTATGTCGACGAAAGGGAGATGAGTGAAAGAGAAAAGAGGGGAAAAAAAAGAAAAAAAGGAAACTAAAACCTCACCGTAACAAATTTATTATTACTTTATTCAAGTTAGATTAGTTACAATCAAGTAAAATAAAAGGATTTCTGTGTTGAGGCTATCAACGGCAAAAGTATCAATTTACGATTTTCTGACAAGCTTATTTTTATTTTACCGTTCTTTCAAAATATATTATCAAAATACGCACAGAAAACGGAAGCGCCAGACTGAATGGCAACCTCGGGAAGGAGGCATCAGTCCGAATGGCGCCTTCAGATTGCTTTGAGGGCGCCATTCAATGTGGCCCTTAGCCTGTCATTTCAAAATTAAAATTTTAAAAAATAAATTAAATTTGATTGTGACTCAAAATAAATTTTTAAAAATAAATTAAATTTGATTATGACTATTGAATAAAATTAAATATAATTTAGGACATATACTATATGTAAAGTAATAAAATAATATTTAAATTTGTTAATAAAAATAAAATAATTGTAGAAAATGTAAATTTGTTGAAAATGGCTAAAGTTCCAATTTACCGCTGTTTGCTAAACAAATTTTAGTTTTACCATTTTTGTGAAATATTTTACCACAATACGCACGGAAGGGGAGAGGCGTCAGATCGAATGGTGCCTCTGGTACTACATAGTGTCGCCATTTTCAATGGCACCTTTGAAGTGAAGGCGCCATATGATTTGGCGCCTTCGGCCATGAGGAAAAATAGATTCCATAAACCTTAAATGCTTTATGGTATTTGGAATTAAACAAAGGAAGACTCGCTGTGATTCTTTGAAGCACAATTTTGCCAAAAAAAAAACTCTCTTTGCAAATATATAATTTATTATTGTTATGAGTTCAGATGAAAATTATGTATATGTCTTATGAATATAAAACGAAGATCAAAGTTTTTTTATCAAAATTAGTGGGACTTCACTTCGAAATGTGTTTGCTCAATTTCTATTTATTAATTTCAGGTATTTTAGATGGTCTGAAGTTGCTGGTAAAGCAATATGTACTTTCTTGATTGGTATGTAATTTAAAATATGAATTTTAGTGCAACCAGAATGACCTGGAAAGAATTTGATAAAAATTCAATGGTTTGTGTTGAACTCCCAAAAATAACATGAAAACTAACTGATCTCAAATTTTCATAACTATTTCTAAAGAGCATACAAACTGTCTTACATAAATTATAATGTGATTTCTATTTTTCAAATAATAGAAATGTTTCAATATAAATTAGTAATCGCTTTTATATACTCAGATCACCGCCAAGATAATTTGAGCTGATCACGATTCAAGAAACAAGAGTATTTTGTAAAAATGTTAAGTGTAATTTACCTAACTTTCATGTTAAACTTATGCAAAAGCTCAAATTTTTCCAAGAATATACCATAGAAGAGCCCTTTCATTTTTGGCACCACTACTGTGTGATTTTTCAAATAGACTGAAATTTTGTTGTAAGTTTTTTGTTACAGATACAAGCATTGACATGTTCTCCGCTAAAGGAAAAGCCATAAAATGTTGCGTCTGACTTACTGCTACTTAGCAAACATTTTTGTAGCCTTTATTTCATGCTATCAATATTTTAGACGATAATACATTTCCTACTGACCGCCAAAGGAGCCATTTTGAATAGAGCTATAAGGGTGCCAATATTTGATGCCAGAGGCGCTATCCGTTCTAGTGCCTCTCCGCTTCCATGCGTATTTTAATAAAATATTTCACAAAAATCGTAAAAAGAAAATTTGTTTAGCAAACAGCGGTAAATTAGTCCTCATCCTTGTCATGTTCCATTATTTTATTTTCATTTTAAGTTCTTAAACGTCAATTTTGTTGCTGTGACCATAAATATTAATAATTGAAAATTGGCCTCTTAACATAACCATCCACTATTCTAGAATAAATATTAAGCGATCAATGATTGTACTAATTATTTTAAATTCATTGGGCTCATGCTGCAATTTTTTTCTTTATTCTTATTCAAAAATTGATTGACCTGTTTAGATGTTGTTACCGTGCACAAGTCATTCTAAATTCAGATAGTCGTTCTTAATTACAAAATCCCATATGAGGCATTTAATAAATTTTAAAGAATTACTTGGAAAATATTATTATTTAGATTATAACCCATCTTCACAAGATAAAATCAAATGTATGATCAAATGAAGCTAATTAGATATTTGTGCTAACGCTAGAAGTAGTTATGTTTTTTTCACATAATTAATGTCACTACGATGAAACATGATTTAGGATCAGTATATTTCTCATCTCAACACATTAGTTGATAATAAGGAATTGCAGCATTGAATTGCACCTTTTTCAGGTATAAGTGAATGAGATGAATGATATGATGTAATAGATCAGAACTAGAATGTGAATATAAATAAAATAAATTACTCATTTTATAATTATATTTGATATCATAAAAAAATATTTTATTGCACTTTGATATTTAATACATTAATATATTATAGGAATCAAATAAAAAGTAGTTAATGATAATAATATATTAAATCAAAATAATGAATATTTAGTAAATAATTTAATATTATTAAAATAAAATATAGGATCAATAAAGAATAATTACATAATCTATATTAATGTCTCTCAAATTTTGATCCAATGACACTTAATATTTATCATTTTTTAAAATTATACACTTCTACCGTTCGGAATTATAAAAATATAAGTAATTATTTAATACTTTATTACACATAAACAAATTTAATGAATTATTCAATAATATTCTTTATTTATGAAGTTGAAGATGGTTGAAAATAAAAAAAATATAACAAAATAAATATATTTTCTTTTATTTTGTATTTATTTCAACAATATTCTTGTTACTTTGTATTTATTTCAATAATATTATTTTTATTTTGTAACAAAATAAATACAAAATAACGAAGTTGAAAATAGTTGAAAATAAAAAGAAATGTGGTTATTCCATTACAATAATCTTTTCTTTTTGTAATGAAATTAAAATTATAACATGAATTAATTCCTTTTTATTTCGTTACAATGATAAAATATTTTGTAACGAGCTGTGAAATATGAATTAATTCTTATCATTAGAAAAAAAATAAACACACATTATTGTAAAAAATTTGTAATTAATTTATATTAGTTAATAATTTATAATAATTAAAGTTATGAAAATAAAATACGAAAGGAGAGAATAAAATTCTAGGTAGAAAGGTGTTATTAGAAAAAAAATACATATATTTGATGCGTTATATAAAAATTCAATTGATTGTATATTTGTGAGAAGATTTGGTAATTAAAATTGATGTAAGTAGCTATGCAAAAAGATAAATATGTTGTAATAATCAAAACCATCCTAAATTTTGATGTTTGGCAATAAAGTAATAAGATAAATGTGCATAAATATACAATAAACATGAAAAAGAAAGCTAATGTCTACGTAAATGATGTCTAGTCCCATATCCAAGATCGGTAATGTGGCGGCCATATCTGCTAACCCTCTATGCAGGCTCAAGAGTCATATCTCTAGTGTCTGTGGCTCCTCTACCTCCAGCTCCTGCTCTGCCTCTGTCTCTGGCTCCCGCTCTACCTCTACCTCTATCTGCAAGTACTGAGTCATTTGTAATCATGCCACCAAGTGTTGTTCCCTGATCCTAAGTATGCAGATCAAATGCAGGACGATATGGCTGTGATGGACCAGCATCATTGGAAGGAAAGATATGGAATGAAGATGAAACTCCTGGTATATGTGAAAATGCCTAAAATGAGGATGGAACACCAGAAGTAAACTGGTACATCTGGGATGATAAGGGAGCATATAGTGCAGCCAGGAACATGGTGGAGGATGAAGGAACATCTAGTGCAGTAGGGTACATATGAGATGAGGCAGTCATATCTGGCATCATCATCATGGTGTCCTGAGTAGTCGATGATGGAGTTTGGTGCACTGCCAAAATGGATGGAACATCAGCCTGCGACGTAGGTCGTGGACCAGTGCGACGATGTCGACGAGTACGAAGCTGATCATGGTCACCCTCCGCAGGGTCAAGGATATGATGGGCATGAGAAGCTGGCTCCACATGTGTGTCAATAATCAAATGATCAACCTCGTGAATGGCATGAAGGATGGAGTCCGTCGCTGATCTAAGAGCATCAAAGGTGAACCTAGACTGCCCCTCAGGTGTAGTGAAGTCATGCAGTGTGGATACCTCATCAATCTGTGCAAATTTGATATTAAAGTTAGTTACAATACTAATGCACAAGAAGATAATCAGACACAGATAACTAGCATGCAGTACTACCACAAGGTCTAGTACTCCCCCAACTAGTGTAATAAATCGCCTAGTAACCCATCAGTACCATGCCATATACTCGTACCGTGGGCCTAGGACTAGTTGTGTGGTCGGCTCGCCGATAGCACACAAGTCTCACCGGATATCCTATCGTGCAATGTACGGCTGATGTCAGATGTGTCACCCCTCATCATGCCGACCGGATAAGTGAAAGAAATAGACCTCCGCCACCTGCTTTGGTGACTCAGGAATACGCTGGCGAAGGCCAAACTGTCGCAAAACCCTATCTGGTTAGTGCCACTTGACAATCTGAAAGTGTATGAGTGCCACCACTGCTATCCAAATGTCACTCATATCAAAACAGTACTAAGGAAGTGACGCGGTGACCACCTCAGTGTACAGGATCTAGGTGATATGAAATTACACATTTATGTTATGATTTAAATGCAACAATGAAATGGATAATGGAATGAAACAAAAATATACATTATCCCCTTCATATCTGATCAAGCCGAAGACGGTCCAGCACGTATCTATAATATGACAGGCTGTGTGCCGGACTATCCTGGAACGTCTTTTGATAGTGCCACCTACCAAGTACAATAATTAAGTTAAACAACTTAGAAGTCAACTAAATTACAAGTGTAAATTAAAAAATTTCCTAACCTACGAGCTAGAGGGCCAATCCCTGTATCCCCATCTGGTATATCTGAAATAGTAATCGTGGGGGCAATAGTGGGAAATCTATCCCATGCCCAAAGCTGTAGTAGTAGGCAACACCCTCCTATTTCCCTATAATCTGGAGCAGTGGCCTTACAGAGCTCTCTGTACAAATAGGCCAAGCAGGCAGATCCCCAACTATACATCCCAACCTCCTGGAAGTCTCCAAGAAAAGGTAAGTGCATGAGGTGGACATACGTACCGGAGTGGTCGGGAAATAACGTCCCACCAATGAGACGCAAAATGTAGGCACAGGTGAATCTCTGTACTGTCACCTCATCCGCATCATTTGGAAGATGAGTGAAATGCCTCTCCAACCAACTCATCCTCAATCACCCCCTCTAATGACATTCTCATCCACCGGTAATTGCAATCCCAGATATTCCTCTATCAGGCCTCCCCATCCCCACACAGTGGGCCCTATCATTGCTTGACCGTCAATAGGTAGGTCGAGCTGAAAAGCAACATCCTGCAATGTAATAATGGTCTCCCCCTGCGACATGTGAAAAGTATGTGTCTCCGACCTCCACCGCTCTATAAAAGCACTGATCAATTGATGGTCAATCGGAACAAACTTGCACATAGCTAGGCCGTAAAAACCTACCTGTCGTAACAAGGGGACAATCAATTCCGGTGGCTGTTGATGATGGTAGTGATGAGCCCGTCGAATCATCAGCACACAGTCAGGTTGCAAAAAAAAAAATTATTACGACTAATAATATGGAAAAGTATAACCAAATTTAAGATCTAACTATTTCCATACATGGCCTGCCCAAATCGATTGGAATATATGCAAGTCCTGAGCCATCAAAAGTGAAGGATCCCGTGGTCCAGGATCGACACGTTGGGATGTGGATGTCATCTGCCATTAACTTAATTGTATTAGGTTAGAATATAAACACACACTAATATAGCATACGTGTGCAATTTATCTACAAAGATCCACACAGGAACAAGATTGAAGTAAATTGTTAACATTACTAGTCATGGGGTCACATATATATCTATAATGGTATACAATTTTACAATAATGAAACAAATAACATCAGCCGAGCATTACACTTATGACATTAATTAACATACTTTCTAACACATTTGTAAAAGAAAAAGTGAAAATTAACGTGAAGAAGGGCCTTCATCTCCATGGAGAAGTGGGCAGCACCTATAATTATGACCTTCCATCTTACAAAGACTGCACTTTTTCTTAATACCACTCTCTTGAGGCCAATCCATCTCATTCCTGATCCGTGTTGACTTCGGTCTTCCCTTTTCACACAATCTTCTAGAATTTGGAACCAGGATAAGAAATGGTGGTAAGTTATTCCATTGCGATCACTCCCCGATCGGCTACCACTTATATTTGTAACAATTAAGTAGGGTGTCAAGTCTGTATACAGGATCAACATATGGTTCCCACGATATGTTGACTGAGGTACAAGCAGCAATAATATGAGGGCAAGGATACCTATATGCTTGGAATTGTCCATATTCACATTGGCCTTTGTCTAATAGCACTTGGACGACCTTTCCACATGATCTCCTGGTCAAATCAAGGCCCTCCACCACTTCAAACCAAGTTCCTTGTCTATTATACGCACGAACGTGGAATGAAGAAGCACATGTCTGGATAGTTACAAGCTCGTGTCTGAATCTGCTTTCGTATCTGTGACCTTGTTGTAGTTCAGCATGTGCTTCTTTTGCCCTTTCCACAAAGTACTTAACACATCTATAAAATGTTTATTGAACAAGGCCTGTGATTGGTAGCTTCCTTAATCCTTTGAAGAGGCCATTAATGCACTCTACTATATTAGTCGTCATATGACCGTATCTTCTTCCTTCATCATAAGCAAGTGTCCACTTCTCCATCGGAATAGCAGTCAACTTCTTATGGATCTCCTTATTGACTTTGCTTAAGTTGTCCAATCTCTCCATGACCTTTTCTCGATTTGACTCATAGGCTGAACACAAGGAAACAAATAGTTTAGCCGGGTTGAACTACCAGATAGAAAAATTTACAGATCAAAGGTTCAACAAAAAAGTTGTCATATAAGGCGTACCAATCTTAAGAATAGCTTTCTTGACATTGTCATCCTTGCATTTCTTACAAACATTGCTGGCAATATGCCTGATACAGTACCGATGAAAAGTATGAAGAGGCTGCCATCCTAAACCTTCATTGGCTACAGCATCTTTTATAGCTCAGTGTCAATCTAATATCAAGCATATTCCTTGCTGGTTTGTAACATTTACCCGTAATAATGCCAAAAACTAACTCCACTTTTCAAAGTTCTCCTTTTCAACAATGGCAAAGGCAAGAGGTACGGGATATTTGTTACCGTCCTGTGTCGCAGCAATTAATAGCACACCTCTGTACTTGCCATACAGAAACGTTCCATCAACTTGTATGAATTGCTTGTATTAGGGAAATGCGGCAATACATGGCTTGAAAGCCCAGAAAACTCAATTGAAAACATGGTTTTGTGGATCAACACGGTTGTAAACTATGACGAATTCTTCTAACTCCAACTTGAACAGAACTTGATCACAATAGCCTAAAATGTCCAACCATTTGGGGAGCACTTCATATGTTTTATCCCAATCTCCATACACCTTGACAATTGCCTTCTGTTTTGCCTTCCATACTTTTCTGTACGAAATCTTATACCCATACATGCCTTCCACCCTCTCTTGTATAAGCGAGATTGGGACATCTTGCTTCACTTTAATCATCTCCAATATCAAGGAACTGATATACTCGGAGTCAAGAGACTTGTGATCTTGTGTTAAACTAGCATTAACACATGTGTGAGACCCTGAAAATCTAGTTATTGTCCAAATGTTAGAATTCTTCAAATTGATCACTCTAAGGAGAAATTTGCATTCATCCCCATAATTATCACACTTCACACTCAATCTTCTAGTATCTGATTCCTCCATGTAATAACTATGATTCCTTCTGATGTGGTAACGCTTAGTTGCAGCAATCAATGCCTCTTTGCAATCAAACTCTTGTCCAATATGTAAGTCCTCCATGTCGTAGTCATAGCTCGGTTTTATTATTTTCAGAAATTCATTAGCATTCCTTACGGCATCCTAATCAATGTAAAAGAAGACAGCAGCTTGAGGGACACCACATGATGTCCATGGAGCATTGTCACTCCCCACACACCGAGCTGCAACACTATTATCATGTGTCGTTGCACATTGTTTATCATCAATGTCACGATCATCACCGTTACTGCAAGACACCTCATCGTCTTCAAAACCAAACTCAAGGTGGGCATCCATGATTATAGGATCAATGGATTCTTCCTCTACGACCGGTAAGGTACTTATTCAATCTATCATGGTATGTGATATATTTTTCGGGAAAACACCTGCCACAGATGAATCCAATACAGGAGTATAACTATCAGAAATGTGGAACTCAATTCCATCCGTGTAAGAAGGGCCTTCTCGCACCATCGAATAACTAGTGTTAACATGAGCTGTTGGACTTACGGGTGGTCTAATTATTGGTATTATTTCTTGTGAATCAAGGTTGGCAGCATGCAGTTCGGATATGATCACCTCCACGTACAATTCCATTGCTGTCATTGTCGAATGTTGTTCGTAACTTGCTATGGCACATGCCAAGTCTTCGTCGTCGCCCAATTCGTATGTCATATATTGAGCCTCTGTTTAATGTTGTGGAAACCTATAAATAATTCTCCCAACAGCTTGATTTTGGGCAAGTTTCAGTCAGGCATGAATTTTCTCTCGCAAAATGTCCATGGTGCTGCATCCTTTCAATTTCAATGCCTTTGGGGGAGGTCCATCGTACATTATCCCCATTGGTTCCTCAATCATTGTACCATTTGAATATATAAAAGCAATTAAACTTTTCTTCATCTTATTACTTTTAACTGCAAAACATTCACTGCATCCTCACAACTAATACATATATTATCATATACATTTTTTATATTTATAAACGAATGAACTAGTATTTAATATTACAAGTAAAAATGAACGATGTGTATTATTATTTTTGTAAGGTATATATTTAATAGTATATAATAATTTGCCCACACAGGCCAAATCCATTCCGACCTTTACAGGCCCACATTTTTTTCCAACATATATATTGCTATTTTTATACTCAATCGTAATTTTTTATACTTCATAAATTTTTAATGTTCATTTGCAAGTGTGATATAAATAATTAAATTCTAAATCTTCTTTTTTTGCATAATTTCTAATGTAATATAAATAAGTTATTACAAAAAAAATAAATTTATATTTGAAATAATAATTTCAATTTTGACTTACTTGAACACAATTGAAAAAAGTTTAATTTTTAAATATGATTGCTTGTGTATATTTTTTCCATTATGATTAAGTTATCAATTATGGCAATATAATTTATATCTGTTTGATAACTATATTATGTTCAAGTCCAAATTGCTTGTTTTAGAATTAATATTAAATTGATTAACTCTTTTTAATACAATACATTTGATATTGCATAACAATTTTTCATATATAACAAACATATCATATAATATAATAATTTCTTCCGACAAAACAAATGTTATTTTTTTTAAACGTATATAATGTCTGACTATATAACCTTTTTTACATACACTGAGTTCTTCTAATATTTATACTACAATACCTCTTTATATATTTTAATACTTGTAGAATAAACTCATGTATAATATAATTTTTTTGCTACATTTATTATTCTTGCATTTTTAATATCTACTATTTAAATAGAAAAATATTCACATTTTCAATAATATTGTCCTAATTTTTAAAGCTTTTGTTTACATCCATATATTTTAAAATTTTATTTTTATTATTTCTCTTATTATATATTAAAATTTCACATGTAAAAATTCTTTAAATACAATTTTTACCTAGGTCATAAATCCTATTTTAGGACACCTTTCTTTATCTCATTTGTTCTTCTTTTAACAGCACAACCTATCACAGTACATATAAATTTCTACAAATTTTTTATAATTTTTCATAAATCATAATTTCACATCTTAAATCATAATTTCATATCATAAATCCTAATAATCAATATAAAATAAAAATACTCATATTATTTATATCATAATATTCTAAACAAATTTCTCTACCACTATAAAAGATATTTTCATAATGGCTAATAAAAATTATAATATAAGTATAAAATTTATAAAAATACTAACCGGTAAGTATTAGAAAAAGCAAACAAATAAGAGCCTCTGCATGAAAGTAAAAATTATTAGATATCTTAATAACTTTCATCTCAAAGTAAAAATTGTTAGATATTATTATATCATTAAATAAATTATGCAAAAATCACACTAAATTAAATATATTTTACAATACAATATATAAAAAGAACAAAAATAATAACATAGATAAAATTTTATTGATGTGTATTTAATTTTAAATATAGTGATTAAAATTTTATATCAAGAAAATATTAATAAATTTTAAAATACACTTATTTTTTTTAAATTATTTTTATTAAAATTGAAATATATAAATAATTAATTCAATTAATACGTTCCATAACATTAATTTTTTTAAATTATTTTAAGATAAAAATAAAATATGTTACATTATGTCAATATTATGTAATTATCCTAATATTTAAATCGTAAATAATATGAGTAAATATAAAAAAATATAACAAAATAAATTAAAAAAGAAAAAATGATATGTGAAAGGTAAAGTAATAACTGTTAAAAATGAAATATATAATCAATTAATTTTATTAAATAATATATTTTATTATTAAAAATAATTTTATATTAAAAATATAATATATTGCATTATATTTATATTATTCAATATATTGCATTTGAACTTTTGATAGAATGATTGAAAAAAGAAAGAAGAAAAACATTAAACAAAGTAGAAGAAATGTAGAAAAAATAATGTATGAACTTTAAACCCTTGGAGAAATCTTAGTTGATGTATTTTAAATTTAAAACATAATATTTAAAAATTATTATTAACAAAATATTGAAAAAATTTATATAAATAAAATTTAATTTAATTACTAAGTATTTTTTTATAAAATAAAAAATGAAATTTATTAATTTTATTAATAAAATGTCTATTAAAGCTTTAATTTATTTAAAATATTTAAATAAGCTAAAAATAAAATATAACTTATTATATTTATATTAATTAATGATGTTGATGTTTAAACCATAAACAATACGAGTAGATATAAAAAGAATACAATAGAGTAAATAAGAAATAAACAATACGTAAGGTATAAAGTAATAAAAAATAGAATATATAATAAATTAATTAATTAAATGAAATATATAATTTATATAGAATATATTTATAATAAAAAAATTGATATATCTTACTATTAAAAAATATTGGTGTATGTGGTTTAAATACTATGACTTAACTAAAAAGAATAAGAAAAATATACAATAAAAAAGATAAAATAAAGAGAAATAATACATAAGATATAAAGTCTTAACAAAATTCCCTTAATTGATATTTATTTATTTTCACATATATTACTTCAAAATTAATATAAAAATATTAATCAATAAGACAATATATTCTCATAATAATCAACATAAAACAAAAATAATCTTATTTTTATCATAACCTATATCCTAGAAAAAATTTTCCACCACTGCAAAATATATTCTCATAATAACTAATAAAAATTATAATATAAATATAAAAATTATAAAAAATATTATTAAATTGATTAAGTCTTTTTAATACAATAGATTTAACATTTCATAATAATTTTTAATATATAACAAACATACCATATAATATAATAATTTTGCCCTATCAATTAAATGTTATTATTTTTTAATCCTATATAATGTTTCACTATATAATTTTATTTATATTTTAATTTATCTTCTCCAAGTGTTATTTTTTTTGTTTATTGCTTACAAATTATTCTTATTAAATTGATTAATTGTTTTAATACATTACTTTTAACATTTCATAATAATTTTTTCCTTCACACCTATTAATGACTAGCAAACAAAGATATTTACATATTACTGTTTGTTTATTTTTATGATTAAAATCATAAATTCTTTTCTATATACACTAAATATTACAGTACATAAACCCTAAACCCTAAATCCTGAATCCTAAATATTACAGTATCTCCTTATATATTTTAATATATTTATAATAAAAAATTATTCTTGCATTTTTAATATCTATTATTTAAATAAAAAATTATTCATTTTTTAATAATACTATCCTAATTTTTAAGACTTCTTTTTACTTCAATATTTTTTTAAAAATTTTTTTAACTTCTCCTATTATATATTAAAATTTTATATTTTAAAATTTTCTAAACATAATTTTTACCTAAATCCTAAGTTTTATTCTAAGACACTTTTCTTTATCTCTTTTGTTCTTCTTTTAACACCACAAACTATCACAGTATATATAAATTTTTATAAATTTTTCATATCATAAATCATAATAATCAATATAAAATAAAAATAATCTTATTTTCATCATATCTTATATTCTAAAAAAAATTTTCTACCACTGTAAAATATATTCTCATAATAACTAATAAAAATTATAATACAAATATAAAAATTATAAAAATACTAATTGATAAGAAGAAAGAAGAGCAGATTTACTGTGAATGAACTACAAAGAAGAAAATATTGTCGGATGAAATGTTGACGAAGAATAAACGATGAAGATTTATGGGTGCAAAAAGGAGAAACGATGTGAATACAAGGTGCGAAGAGGGGAGCTGCGGCGAAGGGGGCAAAAAGGAGAAACGGTGCGAATATGAGGTGCGAAGGGGTTTATAAAGAGAACCAGGAGGCGCCATTACTTTTGGCGCTCTCCAAAATTCTAAACTCCACAATGGCGCCAATTTGGATGGTGCCTCCAAATTTGGTAATGGCGCCAACTCGGATGGCGCCTCCAAGTTAATGGCGCCAAGTTGGATGACACCTTCAACATTACACTTCAACAATAGCGTCAAGTTGAATGGTGCCTTCCACGTGTGGTTTGTCTTCAAAGGTGCCACACTATATGGCGCCTCGCCATCCTGCAGGCGCCATTCAATCTGGCGTCCTACGTATTTTGCTAATATATTTTGAAAGAACGATAAAACAAAAATTAGTTTGTGAAAAAATCATATATTGATACTTTTGCCGCTATCAACTCAAGTCATCAATTACATAAACTCAGGACTGATGCAAGAATGCAATGCAAAATATATAGAATGCATTTGTGCATTTATGCATAACGTACGGTGACGTGCTGCAATTCTTGCTGGAGATTTCTTCCTATGGCTGAACTCCTTCAAATTGTTGGTGATTTTCTTAGGCGGCGTACCTTTAGAATCGATAGATTTAGGGTATTTTTTAGGAAATACTATGTGTAGATCTATTTAGGAGGAGGCTTAGCTCACATGACTTGCCCCAACTGCCACATGTGATACGTAAATATTGCTCCATCATATTACTTTAAGCCACATAGGTTGGATACATGTCACTTCAACAAAATATATTAAAATTTGAATGAAAAGTTAATTTTGAATAAAAATCACATAAATCAAATATTTAATGAGACCAAAATTAAATAAAATAAATTAGGATCATCAAAATCACTCATTTTGTATTTCGGGGAAGACGAAATTACATTGAAGCCCCTTATTTAGAATTGTTTGATGAAAGAAAACCACAAGCACCGATGGTTGAAACGTTCATAACCGTCGGCCAAAAAAAAAAAAAAAAGAGTTCATAACCTGCACCTATGCTGTGGTTTGGGCTCAGTGAAACTCCTTCTGGCTTCCTGCAATTCCTGTGACAACATGCATTGTGTTCATTGAAACCCACCGGATTTTGACCTTGTCAGCTGGTCAAAGTGAGGTGATAATCATATGGGTTAAATAGCACAGTCCGGCCTGCAAACGTTCCTCGGTAACCAACCGAGGTAGACATGCGGGGCTAGAAATGAAATAAATTTTAAGTTGACACTAAAAATTCAATGCTATTTTTTCACTTCGGCAATTTTGAATTAACAAAAAATCAGATTGATAAGTTAAAAACATAATACATTTGGCAAAAATTATGAGATTAAAGATTTTCCTGAAGAAACAATGTTTGAATCTCTCACATGAATTTGTTAATGTAATATATTTTAAGTTAAATTACTACTATATATATTTTATTTAATTTTTAATTGAAAGTTTATAGTTTAAAAGGTTTAAATTAAATAGTTATATTTTTTATTTTTCTAATTATATATTTTCCTTTACTCCCCTCTTAATTTTGTTGGTATTTGGTGATCATGAACTATGAATTATTGTTGGTGTAGCTTTACACTCGATGAAATGAGCGGCATGTGGCGCACCTTTTTCTAAACTACAAGAAACTCTATTAAATGCCATAATTTTTTCATCTATTTATCATTTAAATACAAATAAAAATGGGATCAAATCTCCGCTTCATCAAGTGTTAAAAGTAAATCAATATTATTGATGTACATCGGCTACTAATGAAACCTAGTAAGGAAATAATGAGCAGCATACATTTAGATACAACAGGACTCAAGTCCAAACTTTTCAATTAGAGAGATCTCTAATTAAAAATTGAGTAAAGTATTCAAGTTACTAAACATATGAAAATTATTAGAGAATATAAAGATGTCAAATCATTAAAAAAAAGAATAATAGAATCTTTTTCCCAAAATTAAAGTATTAACAATTTTTTAATACATTACAAATAAATCGGAGATAATATAAAACTTGCCATTAGATTAGATCAAATTTGAATCCATATAAAAACCTAGTAGGTAAATAATACTCAGCTGGATATTTGGGAGTATAAATACATATGAAGACAGGTTTATCATTCTTTATCATCTTTTCTCATAAATTTGATTAAATATCTTTTCAACAAATTTGTTTAAATTTATCATGGATTTAAAAACTTGCATTTTTTGGGTCATTCCTCTATCATTGCCTTCTATGCTCAGGACCGGTATTTTTTTGTCACATTCTGAGAAACAATTAATTACTTTACAACAAGGCCTAGAGCTTTAACGATGGTACTGCACAAACAGAACTGACACAAAAATGGAAAGCGAACAAAATCTCATTGCACAAACTCAGAACTTGAAAAATAGTAAGAGAGAATGTATTATTAAAAGAATGATGAACCCAACTATTTATTTACGCAAGAATAATGAATCAACGGAGACATTTGGAATCCAATTATACACAATTCGTGCGCTCAAAATATAATTAAAAAAAAAATCAACTACTGAATACTCTACAGATATGAACCTCAAGTCTTCAAAAACAAATATTTACTCCCTCAGATCTTTTACCAGACTTCTCTTTCCTTCGTCCGTGCCCTTTCAACTTCCTTTTTACAGTATGGAATATGCTCGGATCACCTCAACAATAGGTGCTCGGCATAAAGGACATTTTCCTCCACTGCGAACTAACTCATTGGCACATTTTGAACAAGTACACATGTGCCCACATCTGCCCAAAAAAAAAAGGAAAAAAAAATTAAATATGAAAAGGATAAAAGAAAACATAAGATCAAGTACACATGTGCCCACATCTGCCCAAAAAAAAAAAGGAAAAAAAATTTAAATATGAAAAGGATAAAAGAAAACATAAGATGGAACCATTGTTCTGAATGTGTGCGAGAACTTCATTTAATCGTGTCATTAACAGTCAAAACTATTAATACGTTGACACTGCATTATAATTAAATCCAGCTTCTATTCACTTTAACTATTGTGATGGTTTTACTTTCTCATTCACACATAATACACAAATTTGTGCTTTTGCTCCTTAGCGAGGTGCACATACATACTATGTATAACGGTACCTGTACAAGAGAGAATCAATATGACTATCACAACAAACACAGCAAGTTCCTTTCTTGGCATGCCCCCATTTAGAGCCATCCTCTGATGTCTCAGCACCAATTCCTACAATATAATCCAGAGTTTCATTTTCATTAGAGATCAACAATCTAAAATGAAACCATTGCAGTTGCATTGTCTACCAAGAAACCGTGAAAAATGGAATTACACTCACCATTACCACCAGCTGATCGATTGAGGGCTGCAGAGACTTCCTGTCTGACAGAGCGCTGCAACTCAAGTTGCATATCCATGCAAGCTTCCAACATCCTCTGCATGTGATTCATACCCTGCTGAAGTCTGGACATATCTGCTCTTAAATCATTGACTATCTCCCATTCCTGTTGCACCAAACCAATATATATTCACAAATCACAACAATTGATCAAAACCTTTAAATATGAAGACATATACATATACAAATGACAGCAACTATGAGTATAATATAATATATAATAGTATGATATTTAAATTTATAATATTAATTTATTAATATTTTATAATTTATTTAATATTAATTATTAATATTTATATATCATAATTATTTACATATTATATTTATTTATTATATTATTCAAGCAATGGATTCTAGTCAATTGAAAGGATCTTCTAATAAATCCAAAGATCATTTCAAAGTTCAATCCCCCTTTCGTTTTTTTCCACTCGAATCAATCCGCTTACTCAGCTTCTTATATTGAAAGTGATTGGTGTATCTAGCATAAACCATATATTGCGTATCAATAAAAAATGCAAATGTAGTCAAATGGTAAAATCTCTCTTTGCCAAGGAGAAGATGTGGGTTCAACTAAGAAGAACAATGAAGAAAAGGCATACAAGTTCTTAAATAAGCATAGGGATCACAAATGATAGAACAGCATGGCTAGTGCTTTGAAGCTACGTAGATCTTCCATTTCATTTGAAATTATTAGATGTTCCTCAGCTACTTAGATAACTTTTGAAGAAAACATGAAACCTTTGAGCACAATAGGAAAAAATTTAAAGAGAGAGAAGAAAGGACTACAATTAACATCCAGACCCAATCAAATCACTTGCTTTTTTTTCTTTTAAATTTATCACTTTATACAGGAGCTTAATTAATTGCATATCAGAAAATGATAGCAACCAACCACTTCTAGCCTAATCATGAAACTTCATTCAAGAAAATTTTGGTTAAAGCTAAGGTGACTCTAGAATACAGAATATTTCATGAAAACCATAAGATAAATGTAACACATGTAGAAGATACTCACAATTTCAGAACGATGCATGCCATGCCGAGACCACCCAGTCTGGTGCATGTCCTGGTGCCAGAGTGGCTGAGGTGGAGGTACCGGTGGAGATGGTAATACCAATGGCGGTCTGTTAACTGCATTGTGTTCACCCCTCTGTTGATCAAGGTCCCGATCAGGTGAGACAGGCACTGGCATCAACAAGTTTCTGTGCAAATCCCAGTCGATCTGGGCACGGCCTTGCCTTTCCACATAAGACTGTATTAATTGGTCCAGACTTTCCCGGAAACCACTGCGAAGAAGATTAGAAACACTTCTCCTGCAACATGAATATGAAAATCAATCACTCTCCTAAGCCTTGGGACCTAGACGAAATGAAATCATAAATGAAATATTATCCTAAGGTATATAAAATTTTCAACATATAAAGTCTTCCAGATGTAAAAGGATTGAAAAGAAAATACCTGCTCAGAAGTTCTCTAAGTTCCATACTGTACACATTATCATCATCAGGTGGATGGAATCTATTAAATCTTCTAAGTGGAGCATTGCGGCGACTCCTAGGGGGACCAGAAAGCCCTTCTGACCTATTGCCAACAGCATCCCTTGAGCTATCCTCATGCCAAGTTCCCTGAGCTTCTTGTGGATGAGCATCCTCACCTACATTTCTAGAATTCTCTTGCAGCCAATCACTGGCTGCAGTTCTATCTCTCAACTGATTAAATGGACCATAACTTTCCTGCTGCCAGTTTCCTTCTCCATCATCTGGGGTTCGTTCTTGCCAATTCCCTCCCCGATTACTTGTTTCTTGCCAACTTATACCCTCACTAGTGCTACTCTCCAGGGTTATTATTTGATCAGATGACGGACGCATGCTGGTTTCCAGGCTCCTGTTCAGCCCTTGTTCAAAACTAACGTCTTGGGCATCGATAGAATTGTTGGCTGGGATCTGGTCAGTTATTTCGCTAATGTTGCTATATGATGTTGCATCAGAATTGCTGTTTACTTGACCACGAACTATACTTTCTAATCTGGAACGGAAACCTTCCCTAGAACATGAATACATTTGTTAACACTAGACAACAAACTAGCAACATACACAGTTGACTATTGCAACATGAAAGGGCTCAATTAGCAATGGTGTGAATAAGCAAAAACCCATCATGTACGTGTGTCAATCATATTTATGATTGATACAGGTGGTAAGTAATAAAAAAATTATTGTAGATGTATACATACATACAGCTCTCCAAGAAACTTCAAATTCTAGTCCAATGTCAGAGGGGGCCAGCAGGGAGAGAAATGAGTATGACAGCACATTATTGAAAGGAGAAAAGGGATCAGGGCAGTAACATGATAATCATTATATATTACAGAAGCAGCTGACTAATTTACAAGAATGCGTAACCACTTGTTCAGCCATGTCCTCAAGAGTTTAAGGTTGAAAGGATATCACCCTACATATTATTTAAGTCATACAAGTGATCCAGAAGTATTTTCAGAAGCAATAGGGTGTCAAACTCCAAAAACAGGAAACTGACTTTTGTTCTGAATTTTGATGATTTGAAGTGTTATAATGTACCAGCAAAACAGAAATGCAGGAAACGATGCTCCAAATGTTGCTAAAGCATTTTCAGACTTGTACTTGTCTCTCATAGAATCACAGCTTCCATGAGTTAATGCAAATAAAAAGCAATACCAACTTGTTTGTCATTGTGAATGGGACCATCTATTTCTATTTGTATTCTCAAGAGTCAAAACAATGAACAAGAAATGCAATACAACCCTTCAGAAACAAATAGCTAAGCAAACCTAATTATTTCCTTTCCAAGATTTTTTAGCATACAGAACCAAAGAATCATTCTTGTAAAAAGAAATTTGACCCATAGGGGTAAACTTGCTGGTGCCTTATGTCCATGAAATCAGTTCTGATCCTCATATTATTGTTTATATCTACCAAAAAAAAAAAAAAAAAACTTTTGATGGTAAGGCTCAGTTGTTGTCATGTCTAAAAAATGTTTGATTCTTTTTATAAGAAATGGAAAAATTAAATAAAAAAAGAATAAGAAGCAGATCATTTCAACCACAAACAACTACCAATTAGTCAAGCTCCAGTACAAGATAATTTCCTGATATTTTATAAGAAATGGAAAAATTAAATAAAAAAAGAATAAGAAGCAGATCATTTCAACCACAAACAACTACCAATTAGTCAAGCTCCAGTACAAGATAATTTCCTGATATTTTAACCTTGATGTTTTTGAGTATGTTAGGCCAAAGATAAATAAAATCCAGTTCAGTCATGTAATTGTAATTTAGATTTTAAGTTTATGGGAAAGGTGGCAAATAAAACCTAACTAATTCAAACATGTGATGAAGAGAGTGAAAAAAACAACATGGAAGGTCATAGTTAAATACCTTAAACCAGAGACTCTGTGTCGCTGTCTTAACTGAATTAGTTCACTTGCAGCCATAGAAGGAGGTCTCTCTACCTCAGTGGTTCTTTCATTCCGCAAGAATCTGCCTCTGAGCAATACCTGAAAAATGATTGTTGTATCAGTAATCACGATACCATATATCCAGCCAAAACCCATAGGAAATACAATATAAGTAAAAAAATTAAGAAAATAAAGTTCCAGACACAGTTGCACAAAACAATTGGTAGTGAAACTAACACAGAAAGGTATCCACTTGAATCCTGAATCTAAGTACATTAATAATATCTTTAATCATTGGACAATGAAAAGAGACATTTTACACTATGTTTGTATATGGGAAGAAGAAAAGAAGCAAGGAAGCCCACTATCCATTTATTCCTAGAAAGCTACCCATATGTTTGCTTATTATCAGCAAAGTAAACAGGCATAATGTCATTTGTTTTTTACTTCATCAACAAGAACAAAAGGCAAAAAATTTGTGAAATGTTTTTAATTTGTTTTCCAGGCACAGTTGCACTACCTAACAATTTCTAGTGAAACTAACATAGAAATTTATCCACTTGTATCCTGAATCTAAGTATATTAATAATATCTTTAATCATTAGACAATGAAAGGAGACATTTTACAATATGTTGGCATATGAGAAGAAGAAAAGAGGAAAGGAAGCCCGTTATCCATTTATTCCTAGAGAGCTACCCATATGTTTGCATATTATCGGCAAAGAAAACAAGCATAATGTCATTTGTTCTTCACTTCATCAACAAGAACAAAAGGCAAAAAATTTGTAAAATGTTTTTCATTTGTTTTCCTTTCTACATAGATGTCTCAGTTAATTTAGGCATAGAAATATCTGCCTACACAAATCAAACGAAATTTCATACATTAGACTAGAAAATACCGCTACATTATATAAAATAAAATTTCAGCCAATTAAGCAGGTTATCCACAAAGACAGACACAATGATTCACAATGATTCATTTGTTTTCCTTTCTACATAGATGTCTCAGTTAATTTAAGCATAGAAATATCTGCCTACACAAATCAAACGAAATTTCATACATTAGACTAGAAAATACCGCTACATTATATAAAATAAAATTTCAGCCAATTAAGCAGGTTATCCACAAAGACAGACACAATGATTCACAAGTTTAAGATTCTCAAGTCCACGATCATGAATTTCAACACTACACAAAAAAAGGTTGTTTGCAATTTATCAAGGTCAGTTTGAGAAAAAATAAACACAGGTAGACCTTTGATGATTTTCAGTATACTCTAAATGGACTACAACAATGTTCAAGTAGTGCATTAAAGAAGTGCAACCATGCAAGACATACGAAACCAGATATGTCAGAAACAAGAAAAGTAAAAAGAACATAAACAGAACATTTAGTATCAAGACTGACAAAGTACAGCATATATTTAGCTAAGTTCCATAGATGTGAAAACAATAACAGATATACAAAAACAAAGTACAGCATATATTTAGCAAAGTTCCATAGAGATGTACAAAGAGCTAGAGCCTCAAATTCAATTTTCAACTGCACTTCGTATGTCTTACTTCCATTGTGAACTCAGTTTTTCAACCAACAGCAAAATATAGAGGGGGAAAAAAAAGAAAGCTACAAGAAAGTGCTAAATAAGCAGCCAACTAACCTGAATGCGGTTACGATGAGCAAAATCAGAAACAGCCCGGTGCTCTAGAAGACCCTGCAGCTCCCTTTGTCTTTCTCTCTCTATCCTCACAAGCAGGTCAACAACAGCTTGTCTTCCACGTAACCTTAAAATATCCCTGCAAACATGCTCTGGCTGGCCCTCATCAGGATCAGCTACCAACCCATCACGTACTTGACCAACTTGAACGCCATGTTCAGTGACTTGACCATCTCTCCAGCTCCCACGGGAACCTCTCTGCTGACTTGTCATTCGTACCCAATCCCTAACGATTCTTACCCTTTCACGCTCTGTTTCACCAAGCCATTCACCCCTGTGATTATTGTTTCTCTGACTCACATTAGATGAATGATCACTAATTCCACTTTCCATCCATCCCCGAACAATCTGTCTGACCCTCTCCCTCTCAACTTCACCAAGATCCGGTGATTGCTCCCTGCTAGACTCATTCTGATCCTCGTGATCATTTTGTGATCCAATCTGATCATGTGACCAAGTTGCATAATCATTTTCACTTTCACTGGCATCCCTCAAACTCCCCTGGTGTTCACTGCTTCGAGTATTTGACAAAGTACTTGAAATGTTGGTATTAGATTCAACACTCCTCCGTTGCCGCAACCTTTCCCTCATTCTTTCACGGGCTCGATTTAATAAATGCTCATCCTCCAGTTCACGCCACATCTGCAGAATAGAAGATGCCTGAGTGTTGGGCCTCTCAGCAGCACCTTCCTGACCAGAAGTTGGAGACAGTGATCCCCTCAGAAAAGAGGAGTCCAGCATTGAAACTGTGTGTAACCCTGCAAGTGCCATCAACTCAGACTCTCGATTTCGCCTCTCGATAGTAGTCATCATCTCCTGAGCCTGCCGTGCAGCCCACCTGCTCAAAATCTGTGAGTGGTGATTACGTGCAGCTGATGACTCCGCCAGATCATCCCCTTCAAGATCAGACCTTCGTCTCCTCCGAACAAGCTGATCACCCTCATCATCCTCATCATCTGGCGACTGGGTGGAGCTACATGAAGTAAATGACATACAATCGTCCAAGTGCCCACGCATAAACTCCTCCAGTCCAAGCTCAAACTCAGCCCGGGCATCCATGGGTTCAGGCTTCTGTTGTAGCGACTGAAAGTCTGTCATCCTCACCTAATTTCTACCCTCACAACTACGCTGGGAGACCCAACTCCTACCCCCACTATTAATTCATCAAATTAGCATACACCTGAAACCTCCATTTCTAGAACTAGAACTAAAAAAAAGAAGCTGACAAAAAAAGAAGCTGACAGCTAAATCACAATAACAATCTCTCGAAAACCAAAAAAAGGGGGAAAAAAAAGAATAAGAAGAAAAATGGGAACCATAATCTGACTATCAAACTCATAAGAAAGGGAGGAAAAAAGCCAAAAAGAAAATTCCCAATTAAATCAAAAAACAAAGCCCCACACATGCCACCTGATAAACAAGAGTCAAAATCAACAAATACAACCAAAATACATTCCTAAAAGACAAAGCCATCAAGACTATGTTCTAATTTCATATTATGCCCAATTTAACAACTAAAAAATTAGGGAGAAAAATAAAACAATTTTGGAATAAAACGTACCTGTGAAGCTCTTGAAATTTCCGCCAATTGCAATCATGAAAACCCTAGAAATTTGAAAAATGTGGAAGAATGCATGGAAAAATCGTTGAAGACGTAGTGAAATTGAAAAAGAAACAGAGATCAGAGAAGTGGATGATGTGAGAATTTATAAATTACGAGAGGGAGAGAGCTCCTGGTCAAATTTATTATATACATTGCTGTTCTTTCAGAATGAAGAGAGGAAGAGAGAAATGGGGGAAGAAGGACCGTATAGAATGTTAACACGTAAGGGGCTGATTATAGGACTAACGTTGATTTTGCTTTCCATTTTAGTTTTCTAAGCTAGTTACCTTTTATGCTTGACGGCTAAGCCAGTCTCATCATACGAACAAAAATTATATGTTAGATTAACCAAGTTACTTTTTCACATTAGTGTTAATTCAGTCTCAATTCAATATTTATCAAATAATTAATTTATTATATTTTTAGTATTATATTAATTATTTATTTAATATTAATTTAACATAATTAATTAATTAAAATTTATTGTTATTACTATTGTTATATTATATTATTATCACTTAAATTTTTATTAAAAGAATGAAATTAAAATAAATTTATTGAAATAATTGAAATAAAAATTATATGCATTTTAAATTTTTAAAAAGTAAATATGAATTTAAAAAAAGAAAGTAAAAAATTTTTTATATATTAATGTAGTTTTGTTCCTAATTTCTTATGATATATTAGTAACTTTTCAATATATTAAAATTGTAAATTAAAATGTCATCACTTTTAATATGTAAAATAAAATATTGATTAAAATATTTTGACCGCTTATAAAAAAATTATTTATAAAAAATGAATTTAATTTAAATAAATTAAGTTTAAATTTGAGGTATAATAAAATTTATAATCAAAATTACGTATTGAAAATTTTAAGTGATTAATTAATGAAGAAAAACTTTAATTTTTTATTAAAATTCCTTCCTATAATTATTATTATTATATATTATTTTTGTTTTTATGATTACTCTTATTATTATAAAATGTAATTTTATTTTATTATTATTAATTAAAAATTATTATTATTATTATTATTATTATTATTATTGTTGTTGTTATTACTATTATTGTTATTGTTATTATTTAAGACATAAAAATTTTTAACATGAAAAATTCCTATCAAGAAGGGTAAAAACCACAAGACCTAATGCAAAAAAACTTTACTGTCAAATAAAATGACTAAAAAAATTTTGCTAACTAAGTTTACAACATATGAATATATCACTATTTTTAATTATATCCTTCACCAAATTATGATCCATCTTGTTGCAAATTATTTTATTTTTTATCTTTTGCATCAAACCAATCTTTTAGATAAATAATCATTTTTAAGTTCATCATTCATAGATAAACTCTTATCATCCAAAATTCATCCACTAAGAAAAATTATACTTTTTTATGCTACTAGAAACATTGAAGGGGTTAATATATTATGTGTCAAAAAAGAAAATATAAGATATTATATCCTTTATACATTTCATCATTCTAAAATAGCAAAAATTGACATATTAGCTATAATAAGTGTAAATAAGTGAGAACTTAATTCACTATTAATTGAGAAAATATCATTTGTTAAATTTAAGAAATCATCATATTTTTCACGATATGAAATATTTGCTCTTAAAGAAGATTAAAAACCCATGCATGAATATGAAGAATTAAGTTTGCTATGATATACCTGAAATATTTCTAGTAATAAATTATTTATTTATTCATGTAAGACTTTAAGTCAAATTTATATTGCATATTTTTATGGTACCTTTTTAATAATTTTTTTACTCTTTCTTGCTTAACTATAAGATTTATAATTGTAGTTATAACATATAAATGAGAAATATTTCTAAAATATTTATTCCAATTTAGTAAATATTCATTAATAATAATTTCAAACCCATTAATACTTTCAAATTTTAAAAATGTAAAACTACAATTAGACAAAACACCAAGTATTGAATGAGATATTAAATAATAAGAATCAAATAGAAGATTAGTTACTCTATAAAATATTTATAAAAATTATAACCAAATTTGTGCTCTTTTTCATTTAATATTTTTAAGGTGATGATTAACTTAGATCATTGTTAAATAAAAAGTACCTATAATATTTTTATACACCAGGCAAAATTCTAATATTTTAAAAGTAGAATTCCATTATGTATAAATATCTTGTAGAGGTGTTTTAGGTTTCTTAAATATTTGGACACATAATTGTCTCCAGTCATATTTTCTAGCTAATGATTATTTGACATATAAAACTATACTTCTAAGATTTTCTATAAGTATAAAAATAACTTTTAATGCTTCTTGAATAACGAAATTTAAAATATATCATGCACATTTAAGATGAAAAAATTGAGTTTCAAGAATATGATTTAAAGATATAATTAAAATTCTAATAGTATTAGTATTAGTAAATGCATTATTAAAGGTAATTAAAAATATTTAATCCAATATCATGTATTCATTATAAGTATTTATTACATAAAAAGCAATAGTAGATGCATCATGTGATAGTGGAATTAATTTAAAGAAAAAAATTCTTTTATGTAGAATAAAATTATCATTAATATAATGAGCAATTAATCAAACATAGTCCATTTAAAATGGTGATGCCCAAATATTGGATGCATGTGCAATTCTACCTTTAAATTTAAAAAAAAGTTAGCTAAAATCATTTTTTCTCGTCAAAAATTTTATTTAATTTATTTACACTAGTATTCCTACTCATATGATGCCATTAAGGATCAAAGTGTTGAAGAAAAATATTTAATTTTGAAGAACTAGCTATATTAAAAGGTATTTTAATATAACAAATCTATTTATGTAATTCATACTTATAGCTATCTTGACTAGGCATGTTAGAATTTTCACTTAAAATATTTACAACATCCATATATTTAGAAGAATAATGATGTCTTATTGTACTGGTACCACTATAACTATCATAATTATAATTTTTTAGATAATATTTATAAAATTCTTTAATTACACCATCTATATTTTTTAAATCAAAATGATTCTATATTTCAAAAATTTTCAATCTTTTTGCTAAATTGGATAAGCATGTAGGAGTGTTTATATTCTTATGACTATGAGCACATTGTGAAGAAGATGGATGTTGAATAGGAAAAGGAGATGATGTAAATTTAAGTGTACTTGAAGGAGTATTTGTAAAATTATTATTTAAAAAATTAGTAACTACATTTTAAAAAAAAATTTGATTATGAAAATAATTTTGTATATTATTAAGATCATTTAAATCCATAATTAAAATTTGTTAATAATATGAAAATGAGATTACTAGTATTAAATTTAAGAAGAACTATTGAATTAACTAAAATACTATAAAAATTAAAATATCTAAAACTTAATAAAAATATAAAAATATAAGTAGAAATTACAAAAAGTTGAAGAGTGTCATCAATATTTTCCTTTAAAGTGAAACTTTCAATACTTTAAAACTTTATGCACCACCTCCACCTCTAATTTCAATACTTGTAAAGAAATGAAAATGTGTCACAAATTCACAATTACAAAAATTATGAGAATGAGATTGAAGAGAGAAATAATGAATATTTATGATATAAATTGAATCTAATTGAGATGAATATTTATAGTGGTATAAAATATTAATAAAAAATTTTAAATTAAACAATCAGCTATTGAGCAACAGCTCATTGGCAAAAAGTCGTTGCCCAATGGCGCTTTTTGCCACTTTTTAGTTTTCTTTAGTTCTGACGTTTTGCCTTTTTTAATGTTATATATTAGGGAATTTATATATTCACATTATCTATCTTCTTTTTCAAGAAAAAGAAATAACTGACCTTGTATGATGGAAAAAAATTTTATCACCTCAAATTAATGCATTGGTTGGAGAAAATATAATGCTAAAGTTTCAATTATGTTAGGTTTATCTATCTCAAGATTGGTTTCAAAAATTCATATTTTATTTATAATAAATTTGAAACTAAATTACTCAAAAGTATTTTTTCCTAATATCCATTTTAAGGTAAAAAGGGGTTTCAAGTTAGGTTCATTTAAAACCTGTTAACAAAGTAGCAAGATTAGCATGACACATGTAAGATGTGACATTAGAAAAATATTTTAGGAAGTAGGGTAAAATACTAAAATTGCACTATTTTCCTCCTTAAAATTTTAAAAATAATTTTTTATTTGTTAAAATGTAAAAAATAGTATTATTGAAATTTTAAATATTACATTAAGATTAGAAATTTTTTTCTAATATTAAAAGTTTAATTTTGTAACCAGTCAATTTTTCTAAAAAGATATTTTTAAGAATTAAGAAAATTTTAAAATTTAATAAAAATAATATTATGTATTTTGGAAAATTTTTAATAAAGTCAAATAAAATATTGCAATAGCTTGTAAAAATTACATTTTTATAATAATAATGCTATGTGCATCAAAAATAAGATTCAAAATTAAATTTCAAATATAAAATAATGTTTATCATTAAAAATAAAATAATTAAGCAAAAGGCTAGTTCTATGTTATATACTTATGTATTACGTGTATATGAATAATAAACTAATAAAATATTACAATAAATAAATTTAAAATTATGAAATTCAATTATTACCTTGTAAAAATAATAGAAATAATTAGTATTTGTTATTAGTATACTTAATTGATTTATAATTAATATTAAAATATTTTATCAAAATATTAATATTTGTAATTATTAATAAATTAATAATTACAATTCTTTAAGTATTGTAAATTCTTATGTCTATCTTTTATTAATTAATTTTACATTTTATTTTAACTCTCATTATTTTACAACTTGTATATTGCTACTCTTCTTATTTGTTTGATTACATATTTTATTTTTTTATATTCATTCTTATTATTTATAAGTAAAAAATCAATATCATTAAGCAATATAAATGTAACATGAAATATTTTATTTTTATTATAAAAAATTCTAAATAATTTAAATTTTTTAATAAAGAAGTACTAATTTAAATTTTAATGTAATTATTTATTTTGATAAACTTATATAATATATGTTAATAATATTACATATATAACTTTATTAATTTTAATATTAAAAATTATTTAATATTACTCATATATAATTTTAATATTATGTATTAAAGTATAATTTTAATATATATAAATATACAATAATAAATTAATCATTTATTATTTATTATTGTTACTAAGTTAATGGACTAATCCAAAAACTTAATAAGTTAATACTTATCAGTCTTAATCTTTTACTAGGTTAGCCACTGTTATCATTTTTTATATTAATTCCAATTCCAAGCTAGAAAAAATTATACCTGTCCTAGGCCAGTCTATTAAATCTAACCTACTTTGACACCTCTACAACTTTTTATCACCTTAAGTGTATACATCCATTATTATTTTCATTTTCCTCCAAATTTTTTTTATTAATTATTACATAAGATTTATTTCAAGCAAAATTACAAAAAGTGTAAATGGGGCTAGAAGCTCGATAGTTAAACTAGTTGGCCCATGAACTTTTTCACATCTAGTAATTTAATGGACCATTTAAAAATGGATTTAAATAAATCAATTCCATTCAAACCATAATTCAAGTAAACTGGACTCATGGAAATGTGTCATCTTGTAGACTAACTTTAATTTTTGTTCAAGATTAAAATTCTTCTGCTATACATTTTACAATTGTTAAAACAACAAAGTTAGTTCAAATCAAATTTATGCAAACTTTAATTCATATGAATTGGTTAATATAAGTTTATAATTAAAATGAATTATATTTTAGTTGACTCAACCTAATTTATAGATTGATCCACAAATTACATTTTTGCCCTTTAAACCTTATTTACCAAAATTAAATGGGAAGAAAATAAAAAAATACAAAGACTCAAACACAACACTTCTAGTGTAAGCTATTAATAAATATATTCATAATAGTTAGTACAATAATCCTTGAAGTCTTAATCTTAATATAAATAAAAATTGTAAAATCCACAATTTCATCATTTGATTTAACATCTAATCAAATTTTGTAACTTTCATTGCTAAGTTACTATTTTCAAGACCTTGATAAAATAATATTAAGACTACCATGTGCTTTAATTAAATTAAATATATTAATAAAATGATTAGATATATAATGTAATAATGAGAGAATTATCATGAATGATAAATGAATGCTGTAGGACTTATCATCATAAAGAATAAAACAAAATAATATCAAGACTCCATAAATCCAATATAAATGGCCCACCTTTGATATTCCAATGAAACTTTGAAAATTGAATACTTGACATAATCTAGTCTTCACATTCTACAAGATTGTGGAGTATTTTAAGCTTAGGTAAAAAAGTAGTTATCATACCTAATCGAACTCATTGCCTTTATGTAGCCTTATTGACTTCTTTTTCTTTGCCCACATCACTTATAGAGTTTGTTTTTTAATCCTATTTTAAGCCACTTTTACTTTTATCATCCTCCTCCATACCAATTGCTGAAATTCTTTAAATAATGAAAATGAGAAAGAATTGTAGATTTTTAAATTAAAAATGGAAGATATTACATTAAAGGTATTATTAATAAGGGTGAAACCATAGAGCTAACTATGGGTGTAAATGAAAACTTGAACTTTCTTTAGAAGGAGACAAAATCTATACTTGTTTAATACCCACCTTGTAATACTAAATGTTGATTCAGATGTCATTGTAGTAATTAACACACTTAACAAGTCACAAGCCATGACTACTAAATCTAGAAATCTATAATCATATATCTTTGTAATACTTATAAAAAATTCAGTAGTTAGAAACAAATAAAATTAAGTCAGATGGTGTCTAAAAGTGATTAGACTACAAAATTATAAAGTTATGATATTAAGAATATTTACTAAAAATAGTGGATGAAAAGTTAATTGAAATTATTTGGAAAAATATATTTGAAAATTAAGTAGAGATTGTGAGAATTAAGAATTAAAATTTGAAATTATGAAATATTATTTTTGGAATTATTGGAGTAATTTTATGAATTATACAAGATTCAAAGTTGATAGAATTTTGGATTAAATTAAAGTTATTAATATAAAAATTGTGCAAAAAGGCAAACTAGAAATTAAGCACGAAATTAGCCCAATAAGCCAAGTAAGGCTCATAGTCCGATGGCTAAGAAGACAAGAAATTAGTCTTGAATAGCCCATTAGTAATAAAGCTCAATTAATTAGGTAATTGGTGAAGCTTTTTTATGATTAAATTGTGATAAATGAAAAAAAATTTAAATAGCTCAATTTGGCCTATATTTGCCACAAAGCTAAGAGGCCTTAAAAAGGCAAAAATGATGCTCAAATGGCATAATTGTACTTAGTCAACTATTGTTAGAAAATTTGATAATTAGTTTATATAAGTTTAAATGGAAATATTCCAAGGAATATTCCTTAAATTTTTTAGTATAAATACAAGAGAAATTCTTCCATTTTGGAATAATATAGATGGTTGGCCATAAAGAGAGGCAACAGAAAAAGAAAGGGAAAAAATGAGCTTACACATGCATTCTCTTCTAGGATACTACACACATGAAAGTTAGAATCACAAATCCTCTTCCTGCACTAGCTAGTAATGCACACTAAAGAGTGTGTGAGAAGAGGAGAATCAAGTTTTTTTGGCATTCTTCACCATTCTAAAGAGAGAAAAAGAGAATTTCTCTAAGCTTCTATTAGAGTTTTAGCTCTAGAATTTACTAGGACAGGATACAACTTCTAAACTCTAAGAAATTCCATTTATCTTCTTTTATTTTATTTTTGAGTTTTCTACTAATTATATATCATTTTAACATTGTATTTTAGATATTGACTAAAGTGTAAAGATTCTACCTATTTGTTAATTTGTTGATCTATGCATTTCCTAATTTTTTACTTTTATAGGAAGTAGAAATCCACTAATTTTCTTTTAAATTTTTATTTAAGAAAGTTATCGTATATGATATTTATCCGTTTTGTGTTGTCTATGGTTTATTGTGCTAAAATCATGACTTAGTCATGGTGGATTAGTTATTTATCTGTGTATTTGTCCTATTTATTGGTTGTCAATTATGATGTGTTGAAGCTATGAGATTCATGATGAATTGAGTGTAAAAGTGCTTTCTTAGAAAGTAAGAAATGTCTTATAAAAATTATTTGGTTTTAAGAAATGGTTTTTGGATTAATTTTTGGAAGCTAAATGTTGATTGGTTTTCTTGAAATTAGAAGTACAACAATATGTTTTTAAGAGTAAGGGTTTTATGAGATTATTTTAAAGGAAGCATATTTAATAATCAAAAATGGTTTTTCATGTGAAGTTTGGAACCATATTTTCAAAGAAAATTGAGTAAAGACTTATGCTTCCTTTTATGAAAGTCAAGACAAGTTTTTATCTTTGATGTTAAAACCAAGTATGCATCAAATTTGAAATTTCTAAAGTATTTTACAATTATTACATCACAGTTTTTGAATCAAATTCCATTTAAAAACATCTTTGTAAGACTTATAATATTTTAAGGAAAGTAAAGGAAAATGTTGTTTTCTTCGATAAAAACTTGTTGCATCATGTTCTAAATTGTTGTTAAGACATTAAAACATGTTTTTATCAAGAATTTTGAAGTAAAAACCATTTGAAAAGGGCCATATGAGCCACAGTTTTTCAATGGAAAAGTACAAAAAAATTATTTTAATTAATTATGGTTTAAATTAATTTTGTAACTTAGTTTTAACATGAAAAGGAGTTGAAGATGATATTCCAAACTTAAGATGGTTTTGCAATTCCCTAAATAATTTTGAAATTTTTAAAGTTCAAAATTGATTTTTTGAAGTTAGATTTGCTCCTTTTCAAACTATTTTAATGATTTGAATTGAGTAAAATTTTAAAGATTTATTTTTAGTATAAAAATGGTTGAAAAACATTTTTTTATACCTCTTAATAGGTTCTGGAAATCTTTATGAAAAATTATCAAACTTTAGTATTTTAAATGGAATTTCTAAACTAAGTATGCTTCTTTTAAGTTATTTTGTCAATCAGGTATAAAAGTAATTTGTAAAACTTATTTTAAGCATAAAAAAAGTCCAAAAAATGGTGTTTGAATATTAAATAATGCAGGTGAAAGTTTTGAAAAAATTTTATTAAAGTTTGGCATTTAAAATGAAACTTTCAAATTAGAAGTATCTCTTTTAATTTATTTTAAAAATTAGGTAAAAAAATTAACTTATTTAACTTGTTTAAGTAAAAGTTTAGAAATTTAAATATAAGATATCATATATGGAGTTTTTTTAAAGAATTGTTAATAAAGTTTGATAATTTTAAGGAAATTTCCAAAATTAAAGTGCTTAATAAAGGTCAAATAAGAAGCATGTTTGAAAACTTAAGTTTCTAGTACATTTATGTAACTGTTCTTCCATAGTTTTTATATTGTTGTTTAGTGCTATGTTAAACCATGGTTTTATATGGGAAATAATAATTTTCACGATTGTTAAGATTATACCTAAAGTATAAGCTCGAACATGCTTAAGTTTAAAAAGTAGGAAACTTGAAATATCTAAATGGTGAATCCTTAGTATCTTTTTTTTTAATGAAAATCAAATGATATATCAATCTTAGAAATGATATTGCAACTGTTTGATAACATGTAGCTACATACAATGATTCTTTTTAAGACATTATATAAAAAAATAGATGCTACTCAAAATGTGGGTGAAGAGTGAGGAGTTATTTTAAAGGGGCTAAAATTTTTTTTTATGATGTGACTAGGACTATTAATAAGTTAATTTTTTTATGAAGGTAGAAGTAGTAATTTGCTTAACACATATGTGAAAGATTATGAATTTGAATTCAAAACATGAAGGAGGAATAAAACCCTAAAGATAATAATAGATACAATTACACCACTAAAAGTACTAAAAAATTGAACATCTATTTGCTTGAACTCGAGTTCAATCAAAATAAATGAGTTCAACTTCAAGTTCAAACTCATTAAACTTGCAAAAATCAAGTTTGATCTTAACTATTATGCAACTTTAATGGAGTTCAAACATGTTACAATATATATATATATATATATATATATATATATATATATATATATATATATATATATATATATATATGTATATATATTGATCTTTTTTTATAATATAATAAACTAATTTTCATGTTGTATCTATCTTTTCTTTCACCTAATTCTTTTCCTTTTTTTTTCTCTTTAAAAGGAAGAAACTATAGTGATACATAGAATGTGTTTAATAATACTAAAATATTTAGTGATGAATTTTAAGTGTTAAATCTATTAAATATAAAATTTGTAATATTTAAATATTTTGTTATTTTAAATATTAAATTTACTTAATAAATTGAAAGTTTATTACAAAGTGTAAATATCTTATTCAACTTTAAAATTATTCTTGATTATAATTTGAAAGAATCTATACACTTGACAAATAATGTAATATAAATTATATATTCAATTGTTATTCTTAAAGTAGAGATAAGTTATATATTTGTCCAAAGAAATCTTATTAAAATAAGAACAACTATTGAATGCATTCAACTATTAAATGGATTTAATGAATTTTCACATAATTTAATATTTAATGTTAATAAATTAGATAAATAAAATATATAGTTTTAATTATAGATCTATTCAATTAAGCAATTGGTGTTTTTAAACATATTCCTATCCATTATTTTATTGCTCATATTTAATTTATTTTTTAGAGATGGCCAAACTAATAAGTTTTTTATGTAAAAAAATTTATATAATTTAAAATTTTAAAAAAAATTGGGTGCTACGGTCCCCCTCAACATAGTGAAAAGCCACCCTTAGCTTAAAAAGCTACACAAATAAGTCGTGTGCTTATTCTATGATTAATATATGATTCATTCTTTGATTTACATGAACATTAATGTATTTATATATGAGGGTATTTGTGATTGAAGCTCCATGATGATGAGCTTTTACAATGAAGGCAAAAGTGCCTATTATGGTCACTTGAAAAGTAATGGGGTAATGTGAATTCCTTCTTTCACTATGGTAAATAGGAAGTGACATGGTAATCGTAAATATATTTTGCTAGATTATAAGTTATATTTGTACTATGTGTTTTAGCAATGGTTAACATTTTGACCTTACTTTGTTTATGAGCTATTGAGAACCTTTATGAAATTAACTTTATGTCATATGTGAAATTATGACTATATGCCAAATATGACAATATTGGCTTGAATGCTATTGGTTCAAATACTATATGTGACATGTGACATGTTTATGTGATATGAGATCTCATGGAAAGTTTCGAAGTTTAGCTAAATGCCTTAACTTCCAAGTCATATAAAAGAACTAATAAGATAAGGTTAGCTTGAAGTTACAAGGCGGAACCTTTATGCCATCCTTGCCAATTAGAGTATATGATATTTCTGTTCTAAATATTATCTTGGTTAATGTGCTCTATGTGTATTGTGTTTTAGGACTATAACTTCTGAACTTATTTACTTTTAAATATGGAAAATTACTAGTAAGAACATGTCAAATATATGTTTTATATATGACAAATTTTCTTGATTAAAACTTATTAGAAAATTAGTAAAATATCTACCTTATCAACTAATTCATTACTCATTTTACTTATAGATATCTTTTTAGGTATGTCCTTATGATGCTAGTCAAGGTTGTTGATGTATGATGGTAAGAGTATATCATGAGGTTTAATACATTTAAAATAGAGTTCCATTTCCATATTGTTATTGATAGGGATGTTGAATGTCAGTCTTCATAAGTGAGAATAGTGAGACTTACACCACTTATGCTTTCACCCATATTCAATTTGGAGGGAGTGTTTGGTGATATCCCTATTATAAGATGTAATTATCTAGGGAGTAGCACTAGACATACCGTTTCTAGATGTATAAAAGATAAACATCCTTATGGAGCTTATTGATCAATACTACTATATAGAACTAATTATAACTCTAAACCTAATAGTCGCCCCTAAGATTCTAGATCTTTTTCCAACTCTATTAATAGATGTGTATGTTCCTTTTCCTACTATAGACCTAGCTATTGCTTCGCTTATTGTACCACTAGTGATAGCACTTGATCCACCTATTATCCCTCAAGCAATTCCCATATACGATCCTATATAAGTTTGATTTTACCATAGATACATCCTCTTATACTTTTACTAAAGACCTTGAGATGTTTAATAGTGTTAAAGACTCCTTTAAGCAATCAATGAATTGTTAGTTTGCATGATAACTGTATACCTTTAGACCCCACTAACTTGTTTTGTTTATATATACATAGTTTCTACTTGATCAGGTATGTTTATATATATTGATATTTCCTATTACTCACCCTTTTAAAATAGTTTATGTATAAACATTTGGTTATGATAATGTATATGATATTTATTATTACATATCTAATTTTTTTGTTTCATCAATTTTACAAAGCTAAGGTGAAATGAAAACAAGGATTTTAAAATATTTTAAGCATGAACAAAACAAAGTTTTCCTTAACAAAGGTAAACACATAGTTTCCTGAATTCTTAGAAGAGTATACTACATCAAAAGTATTTTACTAAATCCTAAGAATTTTCTAAGTCTTATTTAGTTTATTCTATTACATTTTGAACTTTTGAAAGATTTACTATTTAATTTTAGAAAAACTTCTTTTAAAATATCTTTCTAGGTTCTTAAGGAATTTTTAAGAAAATAAAACTCAAATAAGTTTGAAACTTTGTTTAAGTTTGTTTTCTTGTGTCAAATAGTTCTAAACAATAGTAAAAGATTTGTTTATGGCATAAGGTATTTTGTATGAAATCACTTTAATTGTTTTTAGAAATCATTTTATTCCAATTATTTTCAACATGGAAAAAATTTACTTCTATTTGGCCTAAATTTCATCTTGAAATGGAATTACTATGACTTGATTCCTGAACTTCTTTTAGAGAGGAAGAAAAAGAATTTTCCTACATTTTTTAATTTAAAAAATGATTTTTAATCTGTTGGTCTAACTAACAATTTTTCTAACACAAAAAAGTTAAACACTTTTGTTATTGTATTTTTAGACTTAGACATTTTAAAATGATTTTTATAAATAAAGTTTTAAGGAAATAATATATGAAAATGGAAGAAAAAGAAAATAAAAGAATTTTAGTATTTTTCAATTTGAAAGATTATACTCCATTAATTGTGTATGATGGATTTTAACTTAATAGAAAAAAAATTTAGCCAATTCTTCAATTTTATGTTTTTGCATTGCGCATATTTTCCAAAAACAATAAACTTTAAAAGATTGGTTGATTAAAAAAGGTTTGTAATGATATTTGGATAATGTATTTATGCTAATCATGATGGTACAAAAATTAAGTCATGATAGATTTGGTATCAAACCATAGTATCATAATTTATTTTCTAATTTTTAATTCTAGAATTTAAATTTCTTTATGTTCTAAATAAAAAAATACTAATCAATAAAATGAAGAGAAATTGTGAAATAGATTATAGGAAATTAATCAAATTATATGATGGAAACGTGGAAGTAGTATAATAAGCTTGAAATAAGAATGAGAAAAAAGAACTATAGTTCAAATGGAAATACCAAAAGAGAGTCATTGAAGAGATTTGTTAGTATTAAAAAAGATCATTAGTACTAGAGTTTTAATAAAGTAAGATAGTGTCATTCATGTTTTTTTTGTTCTCACAATAAAATAAGGAGTAAAGACATGAAATAAGGTTCAATGCCCCAATTAAAGTGATCCAATAAGCCTAGAGTAATTTAGAATATGGATACTTGGAATGTAAGATTCATAAGGATTAGATTATCGTAAGTGGAATTATGAAATGTTGAACAAAATTCTAAAGGGTTTTCCATAGGTTATTGATAATTTTGAAAATTTTACTTGGTTTGTTAAAAATCTGAGATGAATTTTCTTGAAAAAAGGTAGAATTGTAATAGTCATAAAAAAATTAAGTTAGATAGTGTTTGAAAATTTTTAAACAACAAAATTATGAAGTTCTAATATTAAGAATATTTAATAGAAATATTGGATGAAAGGTTGGTTAAAATTATTCTAAAAAGTATTTTTGGAAATTAAAATAATTTATTAGAAATTTATGAAAATTAATTGAAAATTATGAGAATTAAGAATTAAATTTGGGAGATAGAAATTATGAAATATTATTTTGGAATTATTGGAGTAATTTTATGAATTATACAACATCCAAGATTGATAAAATTTAGGATTAAATTAAGGTTATTAATTAAATTAATTTGAAAATTATGCAAAAGGGCAAACTGGAAATTAAGCACAAAATTAGTCTAGTAAGTCAAGTGGGGTCCTAGCTCAATGGCTAAGAAGACAAGAAATTAGTCTTGAATGGTCCATTAATAGTAAGGCTCAATTAATTAAGTGATTGATGAAACATTTTTTTGTGATTAAATTATGATAAAAAAATTAAATGGCATAATTTGGCCAATATATGCCACATGACCAAAAAGCCTTAGAAGAATAAAAATGATGCTCAAAAAGCCTAATTGTAATTAGTTAAACATTGTTGGAAATTTTGATAATTAGTTTTCTTAATCTTCAGGTTATAGATAAGTTTAAATGTAAATATTCGAAGGAATATTCCTTAAATTTTTTTACTATAAATACAAGAGAAATTCTTGCATTTTGCAATAATAAGTTATTAAGCATAGAGAATGGGAAGAGAGAGAGAGAAAGAAAGCAAGCTCACACACTTATTCTTTTATAGTATACTACACACACAAGAGTTAGGGTCATAAATCCCCTTCCTACACTAGCTTGTAATGCACATTAAAGAGCCTATGAAGAAAGAAGAATTAAGTTTTCTTGGTATTCTTCACTATTCTAGAGAGAGAAAGAGAGGCTTTTTGAGCTTCTATAAAAAATTTAGCAAATTTTTAGCTCTAAAGTTGATCAGGATGAGGCACGACTCCTTAAACTTTAGGACATTCATTGATCTTCTTCTACTTTATTTTTTAGTTTTCTACTAATTTTATGTCATTTTAATGTTGTAATTTGGACATTGATTAGAGAACAAAAACTCTGCCAGCTTGTCAATTTGTTGGTCTATTTATTTCTAAATTTTCAACTTTTTAAGTGAGTATAGATCCTCTACTTTTTTTTAAGTTTTTATTTGAGAAAGTTATCATATATAACATATATATATATTCATTTGTGTTGCATGTGGTTTGTTGTGCTAAAACCATAACTTAGTCACGGTGGATTAGTTGTCTACTTGTATATTTATCTATCTATTGGTTATTGGTTATAATGTGTTAAAGCCATAAGATTCATGGCGAATTATGGAAAGCAAGAAAAAGTCTTACAAAAACCATTGGTTTTAAGAAATAATTTTTAAGTTAATTTTTGGACTAAATGTTGATTGGTTTTTCTTAAAATTAGAAGTACAAGAGTGTGTTTCTAAGAATAAATGTTTTATAAGATAATTTTGAAAGAGACATATTTAATAATTAGAAATGGTTTTCATGTGATGTTTGGAACTAAATTTTCAAAGAAAATTGAGTAAAGGCTTATGGTTCTTTCTATGAAAGCTAAGACAATTTTTTGGCTTTGATGTTAAAACCTAGTATACATCGAATTTGAAAATTTTAAAGTATTCAAGAATTGTTACATTAAAGTTTTTAAACTAAATTCCATTTGAGAACATTTTTCTAAAGCTTTCGAATATTTCAAGATAAGCAAAGAAATCTTTTTTCCATAAAAACTTGCTATATCATATTCTAAATTGTTTTTAAGACATTAATTTGAAGTAAAAACCATTTGAAAAGGGCCATGGGAGCTATGGTTTTTATAAGGAAAAATGCAAAAAAAATTATGTTTTAACACTATCTTGCATCTTACAAAACTATTTTGATTAATTATGCTTTAAATGAATTTTGTAACTTGTTTTTAATATAAAAAAGAGTTGATAATTGTAGTTCAAACATGAAAAATGGTTCTACAATACCTAAGATAATTTTGAAAATTTTAAAGGTTTAAATTAAGTTTTTTCAAGTGAGATTTTCTCTTTTTCAAACTATTTTGATGATTTGAGTTGTGTAAAATTTTTACGATTTATCTTGAATATAAAAATGGTTAAAAAATGATATTTTATTCCTCCTAAAGGTTTTGCAAATTTTTATAAAAAATTATTAAAGTTTGATATTTTAGATAGAATTTCCAAATTAAGTATGTTTCTATTAAGTTATTTTGTTAATTGGGTGTAAAAGTGATTTGTAAAACTTTTTTTAAGTAGGGAAATGGTTTGAAAATGGTGTTTAAACATGGAATAATGTAATTGTAAATTTTAGGAAAATTTTATTAAAGTTTGATATTTAAATTGAAAATTTTAAATTAGAAGAGTATTCTTCAAATTGTTTTGAAAATTGGGTGAAAACATAACTTGTTTAACTTATTTTGAGCAAGGTGAAGGTTTGGAAATGAATTCTAAATGGAAAAAGTAATATTTGAAGTTTTTTATGAAACTTAATAAAGTTTGATAATTATAAGGAAATTTCCAAAATTAGGGTGCTTAATAAAGCTTAAATGAGAAGCTTACTTTAAAACTTGAGTTTCTTGGATGTTTATGTATATGTAACTATTTTGCCATTGTTTTTATACAACTATTTGTTACCATGATAAACCATGTTTTTATATGGAAAATAATAGTTTTCATGATCGTATAGATTGTTCCTAAATTATATGCTCAAACATGCTTAAGTTCAAAAATTGTAAAGCTTGGAATATCTAAATGTTGAATCCTCGGTATTTTTTTAATGAAAACTAAATAACATATCAATTTTAGAAATGATATTGTGATTGATTGATCATACATAGATACATATAGTGATTCTCTTGAAGGAATTCTATGAAAAAATGGATATTACTCAAAAGGTCACATAATTGAGCCATATTGATTAATGTATAATGCATTCTTTGATTTGGATGAGCACTAATGTATTTATATATAGGGTTATTTATGATTGAAGCTTCATGAGGATGAGCTTTTGCAATGGACTAGAAAGTGACGAGGTAATATGAATTCCTTCTCTTATTATGGTCACTAGAAAGTGACAAGATAATTGTAAATGCATTTTGCTAGATTATGAGTTATGTTAATACTATATGTTTTTGGCAATGATTGACATTTTAACCTTACCCTATTTGTGCATTAGTGAAAGTCTTTATGAAATTGGCTTTATGCCATATGTGAAATTCTTAGCTTGATTGACATATTTGAACTTCTGAAAGGCTTATTGTTTAATTTTTGAAAAAGTTTCTTCTAAAATATCTTTTTGATTTTTTTTAGGAATTTTTAAGAAAATGAAACTTAGACAAGTTTAAAGCTTTGTTTAAGTCTATTTTCTTCTATTCAATAGTTCAAAACAATAGTAAATGATTTATGTTTAGCATAAGGTATTTTTTTGAAATCACTTCAACTATTTTCAGAAACCATTCTATATCTATTATTTTTAGTATAGAAAAATAATTTACTTTTATTTAGCTTGAATTTCATCTCTAAAAGGAATTATTAAGTTTTTCCTCTAGAACTTCCTTCAAAAAAGAACAAAAAGAATTTCTTATATTTCTAAATTTAAAAATAAGTTTCTATTTATTGGTCTAACTTACCATTTTTTATGCAAAAGTGTTAAACACTTTTGTTACTGTATTTTTAGACTTTGACATCTTAAAATGATTTTTGTAAATAAAGATTTGAGAAAATCATTTTAAATGGAAATAAAAAAAAGAAAGGAAAAAATTTCAATATTTTTTTATTTTGATGTGAATTAAATTGTTAGATTATCTCAAAATTCAATGAATCAAAAAAAGGTAGAAGAATAGTCATGTCACACTCCAAAAAGAAAACATGAGAGTGATAAATGATGAAAAATATGCCATAAAGGATGAATACTTTGATAAGTAAAGATTGACATAATAAAGGTTGAATCCTTTTGATAAGTCATAAAATTATTCAAGAACTCAAGAGAGAGCACCTCTCAAACAAAGGCATTAGCCAATTCTTAATTTACCAAATCTTCTATTCTATAAGGAACAACCCTCTTTATATAGGCTAAAAAATTAACAAGTTAACTTAGACTAATTAGGCTTATTTACACCCAAATGGCCTAACATTAACATACTAATTACCTCATTAATTGACCATCATCAAATGAATAATAATAACATGGTAAATAGCTCTAGGTAAATGATAAAAATAATAGGTCAAAGTTATTAACGCATAAAAGCCCAATAAGGCTCAAATTATTCTGAAAGTAGCATCCATGAGCTCCAAGTTGGCTCCTTAAATTAGATCCTTGATTCTTTTAGATAACTCTTTGTAATTACCTCCTTAAGATCACATCATTTCCCATTTATTCAAATAAATCTATCCTTAAATCTTCGAAACCTATATCAAAAGGAGTAAGACTAGAAATATAAAAAAAAACTGTCACATCAAACACATCATGAGAAATTAAACTAGAAGCATAATGATTATTTCTTCAAGAACTTAGGATAAATGGATCTGAAATCTTCTTTTCTACTTATGTTATGAAAACCAACAACTCGGGTCAAATACAAAATTAGTAACATTAAGGCAACCAATCAAAATCAGTGGTGTGGTTAGTGTATAATAGCCCCTCATAAACTTCTTACAAAATATAGCTAAGCCATAAAAGCTCCTAAAAGACTTACGTGGAGGCCATTCTTCAATTGCCTTAACTTTTACTTCATCCACCTTCATTGCTTTACCATACACAACATGTCTAAAAAATATAACTTATTATGCAAAATAAGCATTCTTCAAAATCAACATACAACTTTTCTTTTCTTTTTTAAATTGACAAAACATATTTTAAAAGCTCAACATGATCATCTAAATTTTTGCCATACACAAGAATGTTATCAAGATATGGCAAGTAATCTTTCTAATTCTTTATAATTTTAAACAATAATAAAATCTATCCTTTATACTCATAAAAACAATAAAAGTAAACAATAACAAATCTATTCTTGAAAACATATAAAACATTATTCATTAAGCTCACAAAAATACTTAGTGCATTAGGCAAACCAAGTAGCAAAATCAACCACTCATATAGATTATGCTTTGTCTTGAAAACAATTTTTCATGTATTACCTTTTCTTAAGCAAGTTGGATGATATTCCTTTTTCAAATCATACTTAGAAAATACATAAGAATCATGCAACTTATTAAATACATCCTTTAGATTTTTCTTAGCACTAAAATATCATCAAATCATCTTTTTCTATCAAGCCATGGTTATGAGCTTTAACAACTTATATAGAGGACCTTTAGGCACAAATAATTTGCTTTTTCCACATAAAAAGCCTATCATGCTTGAAAATTTCTCTAAAGACCATTTCCTTATAAATATTAACAGATAAAGCAAAATCAACATGTAAAGAAATAGGAAAGTTATATGAATGGGTAGCTAAATTATAGTTATTCACATGCAAATTCTCAATGGACATAAAACTTAACAATTTTGTATGAAAAGTATCCTTAATATGTTTAAAACCCAATAAATTAACTGTTGGTGTGTATCCTAGGAACTAATCATATAGATGATTAAATAATATACAATATATTATATTTTATTTTAGGCAATGCAATTATTATATTATTTTATTTTCATCTTATTAATTTTGTGTAATTTATAACTTAATATAATAATTATCCCTAGAATAGTTTTACTATTCCTAAAATGCCCTTAGTCAAGTATTATTACGAAAGAGATAGTAATAGTACATTGAAACTGGCATGTATAGTGACTGATAATTATGATTATTACGAAAGAGATAGTAATAGTACATTGAAACTGGCATGTATAGTGACTGATAATTATGAGTCATGGATATGTGATATCAAGTCAATACATGAGTATATTGTTAGTGAACAGATGTACTGGACTGACCCAATATGAAAATACTGCATGGATAAGACTTGTGTCATTAGTAGTTCTCATATGGTCATAATTGCATATAATCCTTTGACCTGAAGTCACTACGATTCCCTACATGAGGGGTTACTCACTTTGATGTCGTCCTATGTTACCTTTAATCGGGATGACAAGTAGGACGTTAATTGGGTGTGTCATGAATCATGCAGAGGGAAGTGAGTGATGTAGATGAGATTTTGTTACTCTTGTAAAAAATAGATATATCCGTGAGCCCCTTGATTGAGTAAGACTTAGAAATGCATGGCCATGCTCAAATGAATCAATATGTGATATTGATAATTTGTTTTGAAGTCTACTTAGTATCAAGAAATATAAATTGAATTTTGACGAGGATAACACTCTCCATGCCTCTAGTTCGATTTGGATATTATTACAAAAATGATTATGATGCAAAACGTTGATCATGTATTAGGTAGATGTCAAATCATAGACATTCTTACTACTTGAGTGGCAGTGATATATTGCTAGATACTGCTTACTGTCTATGGTTCAATAATGAGTCATTGTCAACGTAATAAGAACCTACAGGGTCACACAAAAGGAATAGAAATAAGACAATAATTAATTAAACTTTAATTAGATTAATATCCAATTAATTGGACTTATTTTCGTGCATATATATATTATTAAATAATTATATATTTTTCACGTAATAAATATAATTATTATTATGTAATATTATTTGATATTAAAGTAATATCAAATAATTACGTTATCAAATATTAGATAAATATATTATGAGATAATATTATTTTGATATTTGATAACTATATGCAATTATCTGATATTAAGAAATTTATATTATGAGATAATATTATTATCTAATATTAGATAATTAATAGATAAGTCCTATCTCTCTTCAATATCTATAGGATAAGGATAAGATGAGTTGTTAAGTGTGATTAGGATTTTTAGAAGCATTATCCTAGTAGAACTAGGATTGTGGTTTGCCTAAGTTCTATAAAAAGGGACTTAAGGGCAGCACTTTAGACATGCTCATAAGCTTCCATAAAACCCTAAATCACTCAGAAAACATCCAATCCTAAATCCTAGAGAGAAAAATGCATCCTAGCAGATTCGTGGTAGGTGAGAGGTCATTGTTCACTCCGTGTGGATATCGTAGAAACGCTGTACCTTCCGGTCAGCGTTTGATTCATCCGCTCTCTCAAGTTTTGATCAGTAGAGACACGAGTGCCCAATAGGTAAAATCCTAATCATTGATTTATGTCTTTTGCATGGATCCTAGGTAGAATTCGGATTAAAATTTGAATTTTTGTTGCGTATGATAATCCGAATTCCTAACATTAACATGTAAAGTAAAGATAAGAGTATACCTTTAAGATAAACCATTATCTATTATATTATCTTTATCTCTCTTGTGTTGTAAGGCATATGGAAATTTCTTAATGAAACTTATTAACTTAGCATTACTTCTCTTTAGCTTTCCTTGCCCTTTTAAATGATTTAATGCCTTAATGGCACTAGACAAAATAAATTCAATTTTGTTACTATTTTCATAAGCTTTCTTATATAAGACAATTAGTCTAAAAGTATAGAAAACACTTTTAATCCAATTTTTTTAAATCGCTTTCAATTTTTCTTTTTCTTAATTTTGTCTCAACATTATTTTTCTCTTTTTTTCTACACAATCACTCTAATTTTCTCTCAACTTGATTTTCCTTTTATTTTTTTATAATTACTCTTTTTCTTTTCATGGCTTTCACATTTCTTTACCTTTTTTCCTTTTTATTCTTTATTTCCTTTCTTTTCTTAACTCTCTATCTTTTTTTCTTTTCTTCATATTGTTCCTCCTTTTTCTTTGCATTTTTAATTAGTCTTCAAACACTTGATTATGGGTTAAAGGTTTAAGAGTCACCTTTCTCCCATTCATTTCAAAATTACATTTGTTGAGAGCACTATTATATATTACTTTTCTATTAAATTGCTGAGATCTTCCAAGTAATAAATGGCAAGCATGCATAGGAGTAATATCACATAGCATCTCATCTTGGTATCCATCAATTGAAAATGAAACCAACACTTACTTTGTCACTGTACTTCACCATCATCATTTAACCATTGCAACTTGTATGGGATTGGGTATTTCAAAATAGGCAAGTTCGATTTCTCTACCATATAGGTACTAGCAACATTAACATAACTATCTTTATTAATAATGACGATATAAGCCTTTTTCCTTTAATTTGAAAGTTATATGGAAGATGTTCCCTTTTTACTCTTCACTTTTTTCTTTAGCTTGATCTTTTAAAGTTTTTTGAATCTCCAAAGCTTTTTTGATTGGATAATCAATAGCATGATAGCCATGCTCTAGACACTTAAAGAACTTTGTCATGGGTATGCTTTTAATGTTTTTTAATTTTGCTTTTACTTTTAGACATTTCACTGTTATACTTTGATGAGGATTCCACTTTGTTCTTAACAATGCCTTTGTCTTCCTTCTTTTAAGCTTTTTATTCCATGGCTCTTATAAAGAACTATAATTGTAGCCATGCCTAAAAGAACTTTCTTTCTCCTTACTAAATTCTAATGAAGAACTTAAACTTTGCTTATATTTTGAAGAAATTTTCCTTTTAAGTTTTCTTTCCACTTTTATAGCCATGTGTATCATATCTTCCAACTTCATATCATGTTGTAACTCCACCACCTTAGTAATATTTCTATTCAACCAATAAAGAAACACTCCCATTGTAGCTTTTTGATCCTCCTTCATATAGGCTCTAATTATAGCATATTCCATTTCATTGTGGTAATCTTCAACATTTCTAGAACCTTAAGTAGGACTTTGTAATTTTTGGCACAAATTTCTATGATAGTGGCTAGGAATGAGTCCTTTCCTTAAGATAAACTTCAAATCATCTTAAGTTCTAAAAGGTCTTTCATTGTTGTAATATCCTAAAATTTAAGTTTCATAAATTTTAATGCTTATGATTACCCATTTTTATACTTATTTGGTCAATATTTAATTTTTAATTTCTTTTCTTTTTAAGGATTTTGAAATATTAGATAATATTGGTGATAATATTTAAAATATATTTATTTTATGGTGATTATTGATTTAAGATTAGATTAAAATAATTTTACAATAATTTTTTCATGAGTTGGGAATAATTTTAGTATTTATGGACACAAAGATTTATAAAATAAATTGTTTGTATCTCAATAAATTATTTTTAAGAATTAAAAAAGTTTGGAATAGATTTATTTTTAAATGACCATTATTAATTTGAAGTTGATTTAAATATTTTTATGAGCATTTTCTCATAAGTTAGAAATAATTGAGTTAAAATTATAAATAAAATTATTTTATTAAAAAATGAGTTTTGAAATGAATTGATAGTTGAGATTGAATTAATTGAGTTTAATAATTGAGCTTTAAGGGGAGAGGTGATAGGCAAGAAGTATGGGATTGTATCCCTTAGCTCCTTTTTTTTTATTTTTCTTGAAATGGGATTATATCCCTTGGCTCATTTTTATAGTTGAGACTTTTAATGCTATATGATACTAAAGTGCTATGATTAAAATGTTTTTGAAGGGATATACTTTATAACTTGTAAGATCCGAACTTGATCTAAGAAAAAACCCATTTGTGTGTTATGTTGATACATAAAAGAAATATATCTTCTTATATTGAAAAATGTTAAAATAAAATGATTAAAGTAAAATAGAATATTTTACGCTATTATTATGGTAAATTTATGTATGGTTCAAAGGAATCTACTTTTACACATATATGAGATAAATGCTGATAGTTTAGAATAATATGATTTTTATGCTATAACATATCTATTGGGTAAATTTGAATACACACCAATGGATGTGGAAAAAAATATAAAAATATACAATTCTCATGACATGGAATGTTGAAACACTATGATTAAAGTGTTCTTGAAGTATTATGCCTCAATATTTTAAGGATTTGAACTTGATTTACAAAATCCTCAATTTATCACTTTATTTTGGATTTTCAATATAGTATTAATAAAAGAAAGATTTTATACTTAAGAGTATTGGACTAGTGCATTTAGAGTATATTTGTATTGTTAGAATCTAGTATTTTGATTATTTTATACTTTGAATTAGACAAGTTATCATATACAAGAATTTTAGATATTTCGATAATAAGTTTGAAAATAAAGAAAGTGAGGATCTAGGATTATTAAGTGGCATAGTTGGATAACTAATTAATATTAGGAAATATAATAAATAAGTGATATGAAATGCTATTATATTATGATCGAGTTATAGAATTAACATATATGAAATGAAAATAATTAATGTGCATATAATTTATCTTTGTAAATGGTGATAATAGGAGGAAAATATGAAAAGATGAGTATCAATGTTTCAAAGCCATTGAAGGTGTAAAAGCACCATTAGCTGAGTATATATTTCACCTCTAAACTTTTATCTAAATAAAATATGATTTAAATGTTGTGAATTGTATTTTTCTCATTGATAATATTGATCCTATATTCATGTATATATATATATCTATACTCATGCATAAACTTTGTATTGTGGTATATTGAGGGAATATTATTAGATTAGAGTGCACAATGAAAGTATAGTGTTTCTAACTATTGATAAATTATGCTTGGGTTTAATGATATTTATATGTTATGATTGTATAGGTGAACATAATGGCATTGTTATATACACTTATACATATACTATTGTATGCTTAGTATTGTCTAGCAATAAATTAAACTTTGCATTAAAATGTTATAAACAATTATGATTTGAGAGTTGAGCTCTCATGTGTATATTATTTACAAATTTCTACTGTGTACGACATGAGAAATTGTGAATTATAATAAAGTGATAACATTGGAAACTGTAAGTGAAGATGGAGCTATGATATGAAAGCCAGATAGTAAATTCTGAGCAAATAGTTATGAAGGACATGAAATTAGTTTGAAAGTTGGATAGGAAATTTTCGACTAGCAATTAAGAAAAATATACTATTGACTTGGAAGTCAAAAAGTGGCTATATATATGTTTATTGATTAAATGTGTGATATGATGTGATATTGGAAATTGTCTATAATTGGATGTTATAATTAGAGTAATTAAAATGATCGATTTGTGTTTAAGCCTTAATGGTTGTTTGTGATTATAATGTTTATCGGAAATGGCTAATGTATTTCGGGTAGTGTGTGATATGAATGATGTATGCTATCGAATAATTGAAATTGTTGTAATTTATTATGAGAATTATAGAATTTAAGTTGTGTGCTAGTGAATATTTCAATTATTTTTTTAAACATTTGTTATAAGTTATCCCATCAAGTAATGGCATATTTAGAGAATTCAATGATGACAAGTTTCACCTTCTTCTTTTCTAAATAGTTATGATAGTTAAAGATCAACTCCATTTTTTTCCGATCCAAATAGGCATCTAGATCATTCTTTCCTAAAAGAGATTTCTATTTTGATATTGTCATGATTAGCATCAACTCCCTTCTTTCTTTGCCTATTTTCTCTTTTATCACTCCTTTTGGATTCATGATATTTGCTTTCTTTGTCTATTTCTTCTTTTATTTTTATTTTTAACTCTTTCCTTTTCAAAATATCTCTCATTTTGTCTTCTTTCCTTCTTTTCTCTCCTATCTTTCTTACCATTTATTTTGATTTTCGAGGTTAAACACCCTACACTCTACCAAGTCTTACATTCATGTTATTAGCTAGTTATCATAAATCCCTTGATATGGATGTAATTTTGTTATTTACACTTCCTCCTAACATCTTTAAAGATAAACCTGCAAGAAAAGTTTAGATAAAGAAAAAGACCTTAAAAGAAGCACACTTCTTACTTGATTTAGAGGCTCACCCTTTCATGTTTGCACTCTAATTAAAGCTTTTAAACTTAAATAATCTCACATTGTCTTGGCTTTTTCTACTCATATCTTTCCCTCTTATAGTTTTTTGAGAACTAAGAAGACACAACTAAATAAGATTCAATAATTATAATAATTAATATCATAATCAAAGTCCAAATAACTTTGAAGGATCAAACAAGACACTTAGATAAACAACAAATAGAAATTCAAAGAAAGATGGCTAATAAAGACTAAAAGATTAAAGCTAATAATTAAAAGAAAAAGATTGTCATGACCTGAGCCTAATCGTGATTGGCATAATCCCATTACTTGATTCTACTAGCCTTAATATTATTTACCATAATTCTATTTAACAAAAATCTTCTTATTTTTATATAAATTGCATATATTTCAAATTCTTACTAGAAAACGAATAGGGTTTTTCCCCTATTTTTATATGTTTTCTGAGGGCCACACATCCTAAATCACCAAACATATATTCTATACAAATACGATTGCATGATCAACATATAGAATACTACATAACTTTTATATATATATACGAATTAACAATTCAACACATCAAGTGTTGAATCAACTTAATCTTATCACGCATACCCTAATCCTATTCCAACTATTAAAATCCTTCAACTAGGTCATCTTTGATTCTCCATGAATGTAGCAAAGCTCAAACATTCTTATATTAACCTGAAAACATTGAGAATAGAATGGAATGAGTTACGAGAACTCAATGAGCATTTATCTATCCCTTTTAAATCTAAATTCAATTATATTAAATTATCACATACTGATTAGATATTTAATTAAAGAAGTAATTGTAATCTAAACTCCCTGGGTTTTTCAAATATACAAGACCAAGCCTTAGGTTAAGTATTCACCTGCATATAACTTTGCTTTCATATTATATATTATAGATTATAGTAATCTCAACTATTCACTAGCACATAACATTATTATCATATCACAGGCACTCACTTTGGGTTGTTATCACATTCACAAATAACCATTAAAGCTCAATCACATCTAATCATCACAATCAACTCAATTGGAGATACTAAATCACAAATAAGTTTTCATGCCACATCATAATGCACATCAATCAAAATAAAACACGTACATCCACCTTTTTGTTAGTGTATATGCCCTAAAACCAATCATATGGATGATTGTAAATTTAAATCATGTTATTTTAAAGGTAATTCTAATTATCGTATTTATATATATATATATATATATATATTTTGCATAGTATATTTAATTATGATAATAACCCTAGAATAATTGTATTCTTAAATGTTCCTAATCATATATCATTATGGATTGGGTTGCATTGATATGTTAAGACCAGCATGTGTAGTTACTTACATGAGATATTAAGTCTACATATGAGTACAAGTTAGAAAACTTGTGTACTGGACTAACCTACCCTAAGAACATTACATAAATCGTTATATGAATATCATGAGTGATTTTTAGTAATCATCATTAATATGATCTTTTGACCTGAGATCGCTAAGGTTTTCTACATGTGAGTTCCATAATTTTAATACTACTCTATATCACTCATGGTTAAGTGAATGCAAGAGTAGTTATTGGATGTGTCACGTATCATGCAAAAGGATTTGTGTGACTAAGATAGAATTTGTCTCTCCTATATAACATGAATGACATCTGTGAACCCTTTAATTAAGTAAGGCTAAGAAAAATGCATAGCCATGCTTAGATGGATTGACATGGGAAGCCAATTACATTTGTTTTACTCAGCTTACTTAGGAATTAATAAACTTTTGAATTAGGCTATATGGGAATGACACGGTTTATGTCTCGTGCTCAATCTAGATGTTTAGGACAAAAGGTCATAGATGATAATTACATGTAAAGGTTCAATTGAATCACCGATTTTCTTATTACTTAAGTAACAATGATGCATTATTAGATATCATTCATTGTTTATGATCATTAATATGATTTATGATTATTGCCAATGTAATGAGAGCCTATAAGGTCACATACTTAGAACTTAGTAAATTTGAAATTGATGGACTAAATTATTTGTACTTAGTATATGGGAACTATATGTTATAATTATAAGGCCTAATTATAAGCCCATAATTATACATGGAGTAAACCCTAATTATTTAAGGTTTTTTGGTACGCCTATTTAAATAGGCTTGTTAGGGTTAATACATTTTATTCATGTATCAAAAAATATAGAAAAACCCTAGCAACCTTCATTGACCATAACTCTTGAAGAGACGTAGTTAGCACTATGAGGCAAAGGAGGAAAATTCTAATCAATAGCCATAGGACAATCATTGGTGATTTGTTAGTTCGTAAGGATACCGCAGAGTTTCGATCGAGACCAAGTCTAAAAGGTGATCAATGAACAAAGTTTTTAAGTCATTTGAAAAAGTATCAATTGAATCCTTATCCTAATATAATGTTTTGCATGGATCCTTTGGATAGGATCGGTTAATATTCTATTGCAATTGTTTGGCTTTCGATCCTAACACTTTTAATTTCTGGGCTAACCTTATACCCTCCATAAGCTGTCCATCCTTATTCCTCTTGGGTCTATCTTATACCCTCTATAAGCTGTTGCCAGGAATTTCCCATTCGGCTTTCAAATCAACGCCCTATCACATTTCTTATTTCAAATGCCACTCATGGCATATTTCACATCATAATATGCATAATAGAGCTCAACTTTATGAATCACAATTTTAATATAATTTAGTTGTTCATCATCATAGGGCACGCAAGACACATGACACAATATACATATATAGCAACACCATCCCCTTTTACATGGCCACAATATTTATTCACATTTTTAATGTAAGTCGTATTACACTTTTTAGCATATCAGTAATAACATAAGTTCAATCACATTACAATTATCATTTTCCCCTTGCATTTCAATGACAATTAATTGACAACTAGTGGTAATCATCACTATGCGTCACAAGGCAAATAACATTCTCTCAAACTAGTAATCACTAACTCATCATAAGCATCATTTTCCAAATTCTCTCATACGTAACCACACGATTGATTTCATAGTACATATTATGATCCACAATTACATTATTAAAGTTTCATAAATGAACAGATACATGATCTATTTCACGTATAGAGGGATTTTGGTTTATAGTACTTAAACACTTTAATATTGAAACATTAAATTAGACTGGAATATATATACTCACTTAATGATGTCTAGTTACCTTTTAACATTTCAGCATATCTATGATTATTTTCATTCCTTTCCCCACTTTTTTTCACTACTTATAATGATAGACTATAAACGTAAGAGCGTTACTTATCTTATCTCTAAATATTCTAATTTCAAGATCAAATCATAACATAATAAATTATTCTAGGTCATCGACTTCTTATATTTCTCCAATGTTAACTTTAAATCCAAATTTTATCTTTACATAATAATTTATTTTGAATCGAGTTTATACGCATAAAATATTATAATGTGAGGCTCTTAATCAAACTTCATTTATATCATTCCACCATCTTGTAATATCACTCCTTTATATCTTCAAGAAAATTACCATAAAAAGATTGGAGATTTTCGTAAACGAGGAATTTTTGAATCAAGTGCAAAATAATCAAAATTTTAAAGCTTTATAGTCTTAGAAGACCTAAATTATATCATATTATAAAACTAGATACTTGGTTCTAAATAATCTAAACACTATTTTAAAGAAATTAAATAATACAATTTAAGTATTTATTCGAATCAAACTTTGAATACTGAAAATATTAGGTTTTTAAGATACTGATTTACTTTAAGTATACTAGTATGTCATACTAGAGCACCCATTTCTTATCTTATTAATTCTATATCAAGTAAAAAGAATATGATAATAACATAGAATTCTTTCTTTTTAAATCCATCATAAGACAATTGAATTATTAAAACTTTATGCTAATAAAATAATCTATTCATATTATTTTACAAAGTTATACGTTCAATTTATAATATTTTTATCTATACTTAGTAAGGTCACCTAATCACAATTCTCATATCCGGCTCCTAAACCATTTTTATCACATTAGTATTATTTGTATACTAGCAACAAGAACTGGAGCACATTACAATATATATTGATCAAGCAATAACCTACATGTTGCCTTTAATTGCATCATTTTCAAAAGGTCAATCAATAGTAATTAACAAGAAACAAAAGATACTTTGGAAGCATCATTACATATGATAATCCTCATCATAATGGGAAGCAACCAGATCACGAGTATTTCATGCTCATTCATATTGAAGTATACATCTGCACACATTCAGTCTCTTAATTTTTATGACATATTATCCTCATAAATAGAACAAATATGACATAGGGAGAATAAGTAGAGAGGTTCCTCAGATAGATATACACTCACCTAGGAGTGTCCATTTGCTCCAAAAATTTTCAAGTATTCCACTTTCATCTCTTTTTCCTTTTTCTTACTTCATAATTCATAAGGATAATTTACAAACATTAATATTACTTATTTTGTAATTATCTTGTTATGTACTTATCCTATAAATATCATAAACAACTTATCTTTGATGTTTAGAGATCAAACATTCCATGTTGGACCCTTATAAATCATGAAAACACAAAATAAGATGGGTATGATTTATTATAAAGTCATCATAATTGTAACCTTTGAATAGTATCCTATGGATGATTCAAAAATTATGAATAGATTATTTGTAAAACTTATTTCACATAAAAGTAGATTCAATTAGCTTTTCATAGACTACTTACTTACCTAAATCAGTTAAATTTTGAAAAGGTTACACCTTTTAGAAGATAGGCATGAAAAAATTCATTTTTTAAAATTTTAAGTTTTTGACCTCTGTCTGGTATTTTAATGATATCTCAAAATATATATATGATTTTGATTTGAAATTAATTCCATTTGAAAGTAGACTTAATCACCTTTAAAATGATATGTGGTTTATATAAAATGGACATCAAATGAAGGAGTTATGGCTTTTCAAAGCTGGCATAAAATTTTGCAATCGATGAATCGATTGGTGAATCAATTCATCAACCCCAGAATCCATTGGTTACTCGATTTTGAAGCCCAATTTTGCCTCTAAACCTTCAGAATCAATTGATGAATTGAGTCATGCATGAAAAACTTAATTTTCTATGAATTTTTCACTGTGTAACCGATCCAAAACACCTCATAAACATATATAATACACATCAAACTCAAGTATAATCATCAATATACTTATCTAACATATCATATCACTTTTTTCCCATCATTTATCACTTCCATAACATCAAAATAAACCAAATTCAAGCAAAATCATAAACTAATGCATATTTCATCTATATCTTCATATAACCTTAAAATCTATAGATTTAGCTACATTATTCACTCACTTTATATGGAAAAGGATGCTAGAAGACTAGTTTGAATATCTTCCAACCCTAACTACGTCAAAATCTATGGTTTCTAGAGTTAGGGTTTAAGATACTTAACAAAATCAAATAAACTTCAAATCCTTTATCAACCAAGAAGAAATAAGAAGGATTCTTGATGAAAACATTATTCTTACCTCAATTAAATGAATAAATCAAGAAGATTTGAAGTCCCCTTGCTTGATTGGGGAGATTGTGCAGAAAGAAAGTTAAGAGAGATAAGACAATTAGAGAGATGAAGAGAGATGAAGAGAAATGAGGAAAATCAGGTTTGAGGCTGAAATAAAGGAGAATAAAGCCTTAAAGGCATTTTTGAAAATTTGCTTTTAAACCTCTTCCATACTCACATACTTACTTATATTAGTATATAACTTTATACTTTACGATTCTAATAAATTTTCCTCATCAAAATTTTACCCAAATCATATTCTCATATCCTCATTTTTATTAACTCTATTTTATTCCATACTTTACATATAAAATTTCTAATCTACCTAAATTTACCAATCACCTCAAGTATTCTTTCTCATAAAATAAATTCAAAATTACTATAATTTAAGGAAGGTATAACAAAGATAAACAAGACTCAAAATAAGGACTCAAGATTAAAAAAAGACAAAAATAAGTTAAAGAATCAAGGATTTTGTAACTGATTTCAAAAGCTAAAAAATATTAATGATAAAAAACTTAAAGACAAAAATTGGAAAAGAATTAAGGATTAAGACAATACAGAGGAACTCAAACACTTTTAAAATAATGGAAAATGGCTTGAAATGAACATTCAAGCTTCGACATTGAGAAATACCAAGTTCTTTTTTATTTTTCACAACTTTAAACGCTTTTTTTAACTTCACAATTTCTTATATTTTTGCTTTTGAATGCACTTCTTTTCTTTTTGTACTTTTGTAACTTTTTCTTTCTCTTCTTACTTTTTTTTTTGCTTTTTTGAATCATCCTTTTTTTCTCTTTTTTTATTTTATAGCTTTTTTTATTCACTTGTTTTCACTTTGTAACTTATAATTATTTAGCATCACTTTTCCTTTTCTTCATGTTTTTTTCACTTTAAACATTACTCCTTTAACCAACTTTCTCAGTTCGGCTAACATGATCAACATTGCAACCAAACAGAATGGCGAATTAGGACAAAAGCTTAGTAGCACTTGAATTGGATAATTAAAAATGAACATAAAATGTCCACAAATTGGACAACATATCCAAACTGAATTAATGATTAATACAAATGGAATTAACTTAGTAAATAGTGTAAAAAATTTAAGCACAAAACCAAAATGCAAGGACCAGCACCATTAAACTCTAACAAACACAGACTAAATTAAAGACAATTGATGTAAATTACTAACGAAAATAGCACCAAATAATAGTAATATGACTTAAGTTTGTACACAATAATGACTTAAACTTAAGATGCCATTTAGCAAAATGGACAAGATATGAAATAAAATAGAGATACATAAAATTTAAGAATTTTAATATTCCAAGTTAAAATTTAAAATTTTATAAATTTTGGTGTTTTTGGATAATTATTTAATTATTCAGTTAATATTCAATTTAAATTTATTTTTTGAATTAAAGGTTAATTTATTTTTTGAATTAAAGGTTCTAGGATATTGAAAATGATACTTATAGAAATATTTGAAATTCATTTATAAGAAATTTCTTAAATTTTAAAAATATTTTAGTGATTATGATTGAAAGTGTATTTAATAAATTATTTTAAGAGAATAATAAATATTTGAAATAAGTTTATTATTAAATGGCCATTATAAATTTGGAGCTTGTTTAAATATATTCTATAAGGATTTATATAATAATTTATTTATATTTAATAAATTATTTTAAGAATCATAAAGTTTAAAGAATTATTTATTTATGAACTTTCAAATTTATCACGATTATTATAAATGCATATATATATATATATATATATATATTGGGGAGGAAGATCTAAAATAATTAAATTGGGATGTCAAACAAAGTCAATTTTGTGAAAATGGGTTCCAAAATAAATTGAAGGCTGAGATTTAATCAAACAGGACAGAAAGGTGATGATTATGTAAAGTAAACAGCTGGTGAGAAGTATTGTAGCAACCCCTTAGCTCAGCTTTTTATATTTTTCTCTCTCCCCACTTGCACTTCCCGGGTACAGCACTCTCTCTCCTCTCCTCCTCCTTTATTCTTGGGGTCGCTGGCTGCTGTTTTTCTGAAGCATATCATTTTTATTTTTATTTTCTCCCTCATTTTATGTCACCGCCTCTCTCCTTCTCATTCTATTCTCCGGCAGCTTCTTCTCTTTTCGAGAGTCTTTCTGTCTGTTTTTGTCAGCCTCTCTCTTTTCGTTACCGCCCCACACATACACTCTTCACCAACTTGTTTCTTCAGCCACAGCACCGCCTCTACCCTTTCTCTCTCTTCCCCTTCTTCTTGCTTTATGTTCGGAACCCAGCTGCTGCCGCCTCGTACGGACTCGTGTGCTGCTGTTTTTGTTGCCGTGCTGCCAACCGTGGTTGCCACTGGGGCGATGAAGCCGCAGCAAGAGCAGGATGTTACGGAATAAAAATCAAGGGGGAGACAGAGAAAAGGAACTCGGGTAGAGAGGGAGAAAAACGGGAACGAGGAGAGAGAAAAATGGCTGGTGTAAGAGTAAAAAAGAGACTAACCGTGTATATATGTGAGAGAGCGCTGAGCTTTTTATTTTGTTATATATATATATATATATATATATATATATATGAGAGGGGATCAATTTACACCAGCATAATAAACTTACACCAATTCTCAACTATTAATTTCATTTGCATTTAGTGGTTAATATTTCATTACAGCTGTATCCACTCAATAATAAAATCCCATCCACGTGACATAATATTAAAAAAAATTCTCTCTTTGTCTCTCATGTCAGCTTCACTAAATTTGATGGATGTCTTTTCTTTTTCCTCACAATACGCACCACAACACTATCTTGCTTCTCTATTTGAGCACAGTAGAAATAGAGCATAAGGAAACATTCATCTTTCATTTTTTTCCTTAAGGTATATCATTTTTTTCACTTTTACAAATTTTTTTCTTTTAACATTCATATGCTTACTAAATATTAACTTAAATTTTTTTCTTTTAACATTCAGAGAATGGATGTTGTTGAACCATATATTGAACTGGAATTTGATTCCCTTGAAATGGCTAAGGGATTCTACATGTCTTTTGCTAAAGAGAAAAGTTTTGGAATATGAATTCATTCTAGTAAACCAAAATCTTGTCTTCTAGTTTGTTGTTGTGAAGGCCAACACAAAAGGAAGAATAACGGTTATATAGAAAGTAGTAGTAACATGGAAAAAGTCAGAAAAAAATGCTCAACTTTACGATCTGATTGCTCAGCATTACTCATGGTGAAAGAGAATACGAAAATAAAGAAATGGGTTGTGAAGGATTTTAACAATGATCATAATCATATGATGATTAGTCCTAAAAGTGTCTCTTATCTAAGGTGTCATAAAAAGATGAGTGCTACTGCAAAAAAACCTCATGAAGAAGTTTCAAGATGAAGGCTTACCATTGGAAAGGTTTCCACCATGTTTAATAGTGGCAACTCAACTTTTTCTAGTAGAGATTGCTGGAATCACATTAGAAATTTAAGGAAAAAGAATTTGGATGTTGGAGATGCTCAAGCTGTTTTCAATTATTGTAAACAGAGACAAGCTAAAAATTCAAATTTTTTCTATGCAATCCAATGTGATGATGAGGATCAAATGGTAAACTTTTTTTGGATTGATGAGAGATTAAGAATAGCATATTAGAAGTTTGGGGATGTTGTTACTTTTGATACCACATATAAAACTAATAAGTATAGTATGCCTTTTGCTCCATTTACTAGATTGAATCATCATTATCAATCAATTTTATTTAGTTGTGCTTTGTTACAAGATGAGTCTGAAAGATCTTTTACTTGGTTATTTGAAACTTAGCTTGAAGCAATGAATGGAAAAAATCCTATATCCATCATAACTAATCAAGATTTAGCTATTAGAGCTGCCTTGGCCAAAGTATTTCTAGAAACTCATCATCGTTTATGTTTATGGCATATTAGGAAGAAATTCCCAAAAAAGCTTGCCCCCATATATCGTAAAAATTCTACTTTCAAGCATGAATTGAAAAGTTACATTTGAGAATCACCAACTACTAAGGATTTTGAAGAAAAATGGCAACATATAATGCTTGATTATAATTTAGAAGAAAATGAATGGCTTCAAGGGTTGTTTGAGATCAGGGAGTCATGGGTACCAATTTATAATAGAAGCATATTTTTTTCCAGGATGAATACCACTCAAAAGAGTGAAAGTATTAATGCTTTCTTTGATTCCTTTGTAAATTCTTCAACAACTTTACGAGAGTTTGTCTTGAAGTATGAGAAAACAATGGAGAATCATTATGAGGCAGAAAGAAAAGAGGATTTTGAATCTCGACATAGATCTTGCATTTTGAATGTTGGCTCAAAAATTAAAGAGCATGCTGCCTCAGTATATACCAAAGCTATCTTTGGTAAGTTTCAAGAAAAGCTTTTAAAGATTAATAAATTTACTAGGGAGAAGATTGAAAAAAATGGCTCTAACTATACATATCGAGTGATTAATTGTTTTAATCCTCGAGATACATTTATTGTGAATGCAAATTTAGACTCAAAGTTTTTTACTAGTGGTTGCCAATTATATGAATTTCTGGGAATATTATGTAAGCATATCTTGTTTATTTTTCAATCAAAAAATATAGTTCAAATTCCAAGCCACTATATTATGCACCGTTGGACCAAAGAAGCTAATAAAGATGTAAGAGTTAATGGTAGTGGTGTGAGTTTGGTCGCTCAAGACCATTCATCCATGATTTTGAGAAGTATGCATATACAAAGCCAGGTGAACAAATTATCTGATCTTGCTAGAAAATCAAATGAGATATATAATTTTATCATGATAGAATTGGATCAAATTTACAAGAAAGCAGTTGAAATGAAAATTGAAAAGAATGATCTCTTGGAATCAAGTGAACATTGTCTAACAAATGAGCAACTAAATGACCATTCAGAATTAGCCATTGGTGATCCACATATATCACAAACGAAAGGAAGAAAGAATGATACTGCTAGATTAAAGAATGGGCTTGAAGTATCAATGAGCAAATCAATTAAAAGGAAGGCATGCCATGTGTGTGGAGGATATGGCCACAATAAAAGAAGCTGTAAGCAAAATAGTTCACTAGTATGTAACCTTTAACAAATAAGTTTTTATTTTTTTTCCAGTAATTGTATCTTTAAACTGATAATATATTTGGTTTTGCTTCAGGCATATAATGATGGTATAACCAAGGAGTTACCATAACTCTGAGATCTTGAGAGTTATGAATTTTTGTCATATTTTGTACTGGGTTAAGTTTGTTTTTAGTCTAAATTTGTTTCTAGTCTGAGTTTGTACTAGTTTAAATCTATTACTGGTTTAAGTTTGTTTTTGATTTGGTTTGAGTTTGTAATGGTCTGAGTTTGTTTCTGGTTTAAATTTGTTTTTGGTATGAGTTTGTACTGGTTATGACTGTGCATCAGCCCCCCCGCCATCCATGCTCTTTACAAAACAAACAACCCTTCCCAAGAAAGAAAAAAAGTAATGCTTCACAGTTTTGGTCTAAATTTGTTTCTGTTATAAATCTTTTTTTGGATATGTTCTAGATTCTGGTTGCACCTTGTTTTGTACACTATTTGTTTGTTGTATTAATTGTGAGAGATACCCAGTTGATGCTTTTTTTGTGTTTCTTGCTAATTTCTGATATGAGTTTTGTCTCTTGTGATCCATAAAAGAAGGGGAGGGTTCAGGGAAGTATGATCAGTTTATTGTTATTTTAATTTCTTTCATCTTTGTTTTTGAGTTTTCGAAGACTGACCTGATTGATTTGTATCTGATATAAGTGGGATGGACAAAGATGCAAAGTTATTTTTTAAGGTATTGTTCCTTATTGTATATTCAGGCACTTAGTTATTTCCTTGCAAGTTGCCAAGTTGGCTTCTTTTTATTATATCCTATATTATAAAAACTTAAATAGTGCTTTGGACTTTCTTAAATTCCAAGGTTTCTCATACTGGTGTAGGTCTGATTTTGAATATGACCATGCCTGAGTTAAAATTAACTTTGTAGGCAAGTTCATTTTTGTTGTTATCATTGAAGTTATCTGAATTTATTGTTTCTTAAATGATTTTTTGTTGTTATCATTGAAGTTATCCCATATTAGAGTATGCTTAAAATGGTTTAAATTTTTTACACTAGTACCGGGCAATATGATATGCTAATTTTTTTTTACAATTCAAATATATTACAACAAGAGAGGGAGCTAATAGCAAATATGATAGGAAAGAATCATATTATTGGGCAATAGTGGAGAAAGAACCTTTCATTCGAGGGGGCTAAGTATTAAGATCTTTGCAGAACATACACAAATTTCAAATTTTTATGGGGCCAATCTAAAATTAGCATATAAAAATGAAGACATCAAAATTTTTGGAGATCCGACACCTTTACTTGTTCTCCCTTCCTTCTGCCCTGCTACCAGGATAACTTCCAAGCAATATATTAAGGTAAATACATGAGCTTATACATGATGAATTCGTTTTAAGCATGAAGTTTAAGAATATATTCTTAACCCTTTTCCAATTGTTAGAAGCACCAAAGGCAATCCCATACGTTTCCCAGCAATGTCACCTGTAACACTCTTAAATAATCTTCATCATTCTTCTTCCAATAGCCTTTTAAGTGCTATCTTCCAATGGACAACAAGCATGGAAATGGACATTGTAGAAGGAAATTTAATGAAATCTTTGATTACTAAATTGCACTACTAAAGTTTACATTTGTAAAGAAGTGGACAAAGTATAAATTATACACTAGAAAACTACACAAACTACGTCACTTTTCACTTAGGCATTTCATCAAACAAGATGAGTGGGAAAACAAATTCCACCTATATCCTATGACTATCAAATTACACAATTATCCTACAATTACAGTCAAATACACAAATATTAATTTTACTATCATATTCCAACAAGCTCAACTTAATTCTCCAACTGTCAAATTAAGCCTTCTTCGGCATTCCTACACTTTATCAAATTGCACGCTTTCTGCCATAGTATTCGTCAGTGTTCTGCTTTCAAAATTTTTCTATGCATTGGTGTTTTCTACCATAGCCTTCATCAATATTTTCCTTATGCTCTATTTCTACTATGCTCAAACAAAGAAGGAAGATAATGTTATGGTGCATACTGTGAGGAAGAAAAAAAAACACCCACGTGAGAGACAGAGAGAATCTTTTTTAATATTATACAGCGTGGATGGGATTTTGTTATTAAGTGGGTATAGCTGTAATGTAATATTAACCACTAGATGCAAATGGAATTAATGGTTGAGATTTGGTGTAAGTTTTTTATACTTACACTGGTGTAAATTGATCCCCTCCCTATATATATATATATATATACATTGTTTAGAAAAGTAAGAACGCCCTAAGAACAACAAGAAAAGAATTAGGAGAGAGAGGAACCAGGGCCAGAAGTTTGGTGCCATGATTTCCGGCAATTTGCTGTTTTCCAGCGAGCTGCTTGGTGAAATTGTGAGTTGATTTGTATTCTGGAACTTCCATGTCTTTCTATTTTGGACTTAATCAGAAACTATATGAAATTATACCCTTATTCTAGAAATATTTTGAATAAATATTAATAACTAAAAATGTATATATATATATATATATGGATTTAAGTTGTAACTGGCTGGTGTGAGATGATTAAAATAAAATTAGAGTGTTGCATTCTAAGTTCTTGAAGAATTGGGGGATTAGTCACTTTCTTTATATTTTTTTAGTATTTAAGGGACTATAATGATGAACCATTTTTACAATATAAAGTATCATTTTAGTGTTTAGAATTTGGTTTAAGAGAATCCTCATTTATGGAAGCTTTAATTTCTTAATGGCAAATCTTGAAATATGAGAAAGCAATGATCATAAGTGACAAAACAATGTTAATAAAGATTATTAGAAGATTTGTATAAATTTGGAGAATAAAAAAAGTTAGAATTTAAGAGGATTAAGAAGCATATTTTGACTGTCACTTTATTAGGAATTATAATAAGCAAATAATACGAATATATGATATGGGAAGGAAAGTAAGTAACGAGAATATAATAATAGTTTTTTATTTTAAATTGACAAGTGGAGGAGATGGAAAATGAAGACTAAAAAGTTAAGAATTTTGGAATTTGCAAATGATTCTAGGTGAGTATATATTTCATTATTATATTTTATCTAAATAAAATATAATTTAGTTATTGAGAATCGTATTCTTCTCATTGATAGTTCTTGTATGTATATTCTTATTTATGTATATACTTAGTTCCATGGCATATTGAGTAAATGTTAATGGATTAAAGTGTGAAACAGAAGCATGATATTATTAATGATCATCAGATTTTTATGATTGAACTCTTTATCATTAGTATGCTAAAAATCATAGTGTGAAATATGAATTGAGAGTTAAACTCTCATGTATATATTATCTACAAATTTGGTCATAAATGACATTAGAAATTGGGAACTGTGAATTGTATTGGAATGATACTTTGAAAGCTGGATGGAAAATTTCCTGATAAATAGTTACAAAAGATATGAAACTAATCTGAGAGTCAAATGAGAAATTCTCAATGAATAGTTAAGGAAGCATAAAAGTGGCCTAAAAATTAGATAGTGTTTACATGGATGGCCATTGTAATTATTACGTGATGTTATATGATATTAGAGTTTCTACTTGTGAAATATCATTGTTAGACATGATTGTAAGAACTTAATGTGATGGTGATGATTTACTTGTATCTAAACCTTAATAATTGTTTGTATGTGTGATGTCTACCTCGAATGAATAATATATGACATTGAGATTTAACGAAAAGTTGAGGCTCCTATGATTGTGTTATAAAAAATAAAGTTTAGTCTTGTGTAGGTGAACTCCCATTTCAGTTTGTATGTGTGATGTCTACCTAGAATGGGTAATATATGATATTGAGATTTAACAAAAAGTTGAGGCCCCTATGATTGTGTTATAAAAAATAAAGTTTAGTCTTGTGTAGGTGAACTCCCATTTTAGAACATAATTTTATATATTTCAAAAAATTTAAGAAATGGTTTTGTTATTACTTTTAATTTGAAACCTAATTAGTTTATGACTTTTATATATAAAACTAATTACCTACAAAATAGTGGTGGTTATATGCTTAATGAGTTTTTGTAACTTATTTTGTTGTATTTTAAATGTTCTTTAGGTTGAAATAAGCATACCTAAACTTTTTGCATCTATGGAGAAGTAAAGATGACGCAAACTAAAGATTTGATAGATAAGATTATATTAAGTTAGGATCAGCATTACAAATAGAGATGTGGCTGATCTAGTAGTTCTGTAAAATTTGTATTTGTATATTTATCATGAGAATGTATCGTACTGTATGAATGTTGATTACTATCGTATCTAAAAATTAAATAGGTTTTGTATTATAAAGTTTGTAGTCCTTAGAAAGTGTCAAAAAACAAAAAAGATTATGTTCTTTTTTCTACAAAAATTTCAAAGAAAATTTCAAGTTCCCCTGAAATTTGTAAACTCTCATTAAATAGAAAAAGTGAAAAATTGTTAAGACTTGTGGAAACCGATAATGAAATCCACGCTGGTCATGATCAGGAATGGGTCATGATAAGAATGCAATTCAATTAACAAAAATATCAAATCTAAAGACACAATCAAATATTTATACAATTGCAAATAAGGCAATTTGCAAATGAAATAAAATTTAACAGATAAAAAGGAATTAAAAACACAAACATAGTGCTTTAATACAGACAAAATCAAATGATGACAATAAGACAATAAGCACTAAAAGAAATAGAAGCACCATTAAGTAAATTTAACACAAAATAAATAGAATTAACTATGAAATTAACAAAACAAGACGTAATTCATTAAACAATAAATGAATACCAAAACAAAATAACAATTAAGATTAAAAATAAATACAAACTGAATTGAACACTAAATGATGAAAACCATCACAAATAAAATTGACTAAAACATAATTAAAAACTTAAATAATATGAAAAATGTAAATAATGAAATTGAACATAAGAATACAAATGAATTGTAATAGTGACACACAATTGCAAGAAGTGGAAAATGATATAAACAAAAATGCACCAATAGAAATGAAAATGAAATTAAATAGAATTTAAACTTGAAAATTAGGAACCTATGCTCTAAATGTTAAATGATATGAATCAAATTGATGGACCATCCTAAAATTTAGTGAGTAAAAAATAAAAAAAGAAAGATTGTCATACCACACTTTAGAAAAGTAGAAATAAAAGCAATAAATGATCAAAAACATGCTACAAAGGATGAAAATTCTTTGATTAGTGTAGAAGAATCACACCACAAATGATGAATCCTCTTATAAGAGAAAATTAACACCATAATAAGTTAAAAATTCATTCAAGAACTCAAAAGAGAGCACCTCTCAAAAGGCATTAACCAATTCTCAATTTACCAAATCTTTTATTCTATAAGGAACAATTCTCCTTATATAGACTAAAAAGTTAACAAGTCAACTTAGATTAATTAGGCTTACTTTGACTTAAATGGCATAACATTAACCTACTAATTAGCTTACCAATTAACCATAATCAAATGAATAATAGTAACATGGTAAATAGCTTTAAGTGCATGGTAAAGACAATAGGCCAAAGTTACTAACACATAAAAGCCCAACATAGCCCAAATTATATGTAAAGTAGCATTTATAAGCTCAAAGTCTGCTCCTTGAATCACATTTTTTATTCTCTTATATAGCTTTTTGTAATTGCCTTCCTTAGAATCAATCATATTTGAAAGATTGTACCTCATTAATCATGTATGATTGATTTTGACTTGGTAGGAAAAAAAAAACTTTCAACCAATTCCTTAATTTTATGTTCTTGCATTATGCATGTTTTCTAAAAATAATCAATATTAAAAAATTGGTTAATTTAAAAAGGCTTGTAAAGATATTCGGATGATGTTTTTACAATCGATCATAATGGTCTAGAATTTGAGTCATGACAACTTTCAACCAATCCAAAACATCTTCATAGTACTTAACTTTAAGCTTAGGCTTTTCTAGATAAGTCTTTAATAGGGACTTTCCATTTCATGTAACATTTTAACAATCAAAAGACTTGAAATTCTATTACAAAATTTCATAAATCAACAAAAAATAAATCAAGACATACCTCACTTGTGCAAAAGCTTTAGAATATAGGCAATAAATAACAATTATATTATAAAAAACTTATATTGAAAAATCTTTTTACTTTACTATTTACACTTGAACTTCCAAAGGATGAAATAAAAGAAGCATTGGAAGATTAGGTTGCTTGAATTCTTATCGAGTTAGGAGTTGAATGCTTTAGATACTTTTTACAAAGTTGAAAAAAGTTTTTTCTTCATAATATTCACCTTTTCTTTAAAAGTTATGAGATCAACAATGTTGTAACAAAACTTTAATAATAAAAGCTTAATACATGGATAAAAAATATAAATGCATTCTAAAGCATACATTCATCTTAAAAATAAATAATATTACAAATTAATAGCATAAAAATAAGAGAAAATTTATTAACTTTTTATATAGACCTACCTTCTATTTTTAAAAGCCTATTTAAACCTTTCTTAAAATATTAAAAACAAAAAAGAAATTATCATGACCTACCTTAGGCTATGATCAATGTGGATTCTAGTTTTCTAGTTTTAACGTACCTTTCTACACTAAAACATTACTCAAATGACCTAGATTAGGTTTAAAACAATACTAATATGTTGATAGTTATATCATAAAATATTCCATTTCACTTAATCAATTTTAACATAAAAAAGGAGTTAAGACCTACTTATTATTTCTATTGCTCATTTAAGAATTAGCTAGCCTAACTAGCTTTCTTACCAAAGAATACCTAACATTCATATTTACTACCTTGGTATAAAACCTTTAGAAACCAAGGCCCTTTAAAAATTAGTTAATAGTTTAATCTAATTTCAATCCCCCATGCTAATTAGTGATAACCTCAAAAAGTTTATCCTTGTTATGGTAATGATCATCATCCTATAAATCTACAAAACAAATGTGGAAGAGTAATTATAAGACTTCGTGATCAAACATTCTTAAAAAAAAAATTTACATTAAACTAAACCTTGCCGATTGGATTACTTACCTTGAACCTATTCTATATTTTACACAATTAACAAACTAGATATATTAGCAGCTCACATAATTTGTATAAGGAAAAACACTATAAATTTCATAGCTTAACAATTAAATTCAAGACATCTTGCAATCATTTGGTATATTACAATAAGAGAAAGCATGTAAATCTCCTTATAACTCCCATCCAACCTTGTCTTTTACAAGCCTATCCTTGTCCTATCAAGTCATGTTTATTCTTCACAAGCTATTAATGGATCTAATGTATGATTACAAGTATTGCCTATTCATCCCTAATATATTACTCAACTTATTCACAAGGTTCATAATCAAATTTCAACAAAATCATGTCAAAAATACCATCCATGCACTTAAAACGGGTTTGCAACTCTACCACATCATATTTAGTATATACAATGCATAATAATGTTATAAATAACTAAGGTGATTATACTACAAAAATCAAGTTTTAAGCCTTATGAATCAATTAGGAAATCATTTTAGAAAAACTCCTAGTAAGTTCCTGTTATGATCTATTTTCTAGCCAATCATGGCAGGTGTGAAGATGTCATCCAAATATCCTTATAAGCCTTACTTAACTTACTTTTGCCAATTCTTGCTATTTTCTAAAAGCATAAGACTTAAAAAAAGTTTTCTATTAGCGACTATCTTTAAAGAAACATAATCTGGGTTAGAAAATAATTTCTTGAAGATTTTATCTCTTAATAAATGACCAATATGGTCATGTACTATAAGAAGAATACTATTAAAAATTTGAACCAATTTTTGAAAACCATTATTGTAAATTATTTTTAAGTTATTAGTTGGAGAACTTTTTACAAAACATTATAAAGCATAAATTTTTACAAAATGCCATCATGCCACTTTCATGAAAAACTATTAACCTTCATGAGTTCTCTGGAAAAGGTATCTTTTTCATTCCCTTGATTGAAAATAACTTTGGAAATAAACATTAGATGGGATTATCATGAAAACAACAACACTAGAAACTCTTTCTAAAAAAAACTTAAGGTAGAACTTCTTCTTAATATTTAAATGAAAACTAGTACATAAAATTTTTACCTTTTGCTTAAGAAAAAATGTGAGCTTGATTTTACCTAGGAATTGGTTTGACTGACTTTGAAATTGATTGAAAATAGACAAATTTTATATGATGAAAGGTGGATTTATTTTTCCCTTGATCTTTCATGAGAAAATCATGAATTTAAGAAAAAAAATAATTTAAATCTTTAATTTTTAAAAAGGCAGTTCAAACCATAAAACAAACGATGAAAATATTTAAAAGTGGATGACTTATTTGTCTTTAAATAATGGAGTTGTAAATTATGGAAAATAACTTTGAAGGAGTTATTGCAAAATTAAGTGAGAAAATAGCAAGCTTAAAAATAGATTTTTGTAAAAATAAATTAAGGAAGTTCTTGAAAGCAATGCATACTAAAATTTGAAAATTTTACACAAAACTCTTCCTTTATAGTCCATGGTGATCATGACCATGAAAAAGGTTTTCTAAGACCATAATTATAATTTTGCTAGAGAAATGATTTGTATGAAGGCAACTATACTTATATCATATATCAAGCATGCATAAGCGATATTGAAACATACTAATGATAAAGTAAGTTGAACATACATATAATCTAGATTAAGCAAAGTAATATAGCATAGTCTAAGTGCATGCATGAATTGGGCCTTATAGCCTTATACAAAACAAGTTCATAAATTATAAGCCCTTTATATATAAACTAACTAAAGTTTTTAAGATAGTTAGGCTTACACACACTTTGAGGACCAAGTGAGGGTTATAGAGATACTATGGAAGGCTCACTGATATCCATGTTCATAAACTTCGAATTGTACATTAGAGGAAGACTTCATAATGGAATCAATCTAGCATGTGTAGAATATTATAGCTTAAAAAGGTTCACCATCAATGAAAAAAATGAACTTCTAGTTTGTAAAAACTAAATAAGGTATGGTATATCTACCAAATATGTCAAATAGCAAGACCAGAGGATTCATAATAAGGCCCTTAATATGGAGGAGAATATGTAAAATAGCTAATATAAAAATAGTAAGTTTAAAACTCAATAAGATGCCATTAAACCCCTATTCTAATGGGTTTTGGCTAGAAAAATACATGTCAAAACAAATATTTACAAAATCATGAAAGTAAATCTTTAGCATTAGAATTTAAGAAAAATAATAAAATTAAAATATCTTCCTTTTTGAAAACAAATGGCAGATGGTATATATGTCACCTTCTTTTGACTCCTTTCAACCTTATTACTCTTTCCTTCACTTTTTCCCCTCTAATTACTAGCCACGCTTCTTTTTCCTTAGGAAAAATGTAACGTCTCAAGCCATTTTTCCCTATAATCGCATAACAGGTATCCCTTATAAGGCAAATATGTTATAAGCCCTACCAAGCATTTAAAATTATCATAGATATCACAAGGCCTCATATACCACTTAAATAAGGTATGGTCTAGGTACCATTCATGCAATGCCATCTTATTTCATATTCAAAACAAACTTAAGTTGAAATGTTCAAAGTTCAAAAGTCCATGATCCAAATATAGTCCATAGTCTATAGTTTAAGGTTAGGGCCATGCCAAGTTCAAGATTAAGATAAGTCCAAGGCCTAATATGTTCACAAGTTCACAAAGATAGATCTATGGTTTTATTTTCAAATTTCATTTAGCTATTTTCATTTGAATTTTTTCTTAAATGCTTATTTACCATCCTTCCATTTACAAATTTTTCACAAAATTTTTCTTAGGTTTTTCTTGGAAAAACTATAAGCTTTCAAAGCTAAAAAATCATTAATTCGGTGAGAAGAGTTCATTAGTCCAATAGTAACTTATGGCCTTTTTAATAAGATGAAAATAAACTAAGAGGGAGTGAATTGATGTTTTAAAAAAATTTAAGCAATTATGACTTTTAAGAACACTTTCTTTTTAAGTTTACTTTTTCATAAGGAGTAACTTAAATATAAGAGTGAAAGATTAAGTAAATGATAAGTAAAGATATGTAAAAAAATGTAAAAAAAAAAGTAAAAGAAAAAGAGTATAACACCACGATATAGTGGTTTGATTATCCAAAAAAAGAAATTATTCCTTTAAGTCTAATCCACTTCCCTAATATCAAAGCCAATCTTGGTGATCTTATACAAGACCTATATATATCTTTCCTACTTAATCTTTCAAGGACTCAAGCAATCTCACCTTGACACTTGAGGATTTCTTCTCACAACCTAGTTACAAGATGACTACAAGTGTTTCTTTCACACTCGATTTATCTTTTAAGAAGATTACAAAGTTTATGCACTCTTGTAATATAGATTTGTAAGTTTGAGCATAAATAAAGAAGACTATAAAGAGATTGAAAGCTTCTAGGGAGAGAGAGCCTTTTAGAGAGAAGATAGTGCTCATGTTTTTATCACTTCAAATAAAGCGAGCTAAGGAACTAGTCATTAAGAATTTATAGAATCTAATGAATAACCATATTCCAAGAGGCTTCTTCTCTTTCTCTTTAGTCATATAAGCAATTTACTCTTTCTAGCAAAAAGTGGTCCTATCACAATCAAAGTTAACTTTATTGAATGTACAGAGCTTGTTCTTTTATTAGTTGGCTTAATGTATCACTTTCACTTTGGGCTATGGAAGTACATTTAACTTGTTCTTTAATATGTTATCATTGTTTCAAGCATAATATTTTTCTAATCCTATCAGATGTGATTGTACTTTTACTGGCTTAACATGAGTTCGTAGTTAAAGAGCAACTTGTAGAAACTTTTAAAATTTTGCAAAATAATATAGTGCAAATCTAACAACAAAAGAATAACCAAATGTAATTAGTGATTTCTAACATTTTAATAGTACAAGAACCTAGTATATCATCAATATGGGATATAGCTATAGTATTAATTCAATTTTATTCCATTTTAAGTAATAAAACATGTTAAATTATTGGAATATAGAATTAAGTAAGCATAGTGTGAAAGTAAAAAATCTAGATAGAAAGAACATTTACATAACAAAACCATTTTCTAGAAATTTCACCACTATGCAATTACATATTACACCTTATCTTTGCATTAGAAAATTTCCTAATTAATTCCACATCATCATCAAAATAAATTATTAGTTCTATAATTAAGGGTTTCTAATTTCACAATCTCCCTTTTTTAGTGATGATACTTATGCAAAGATAATTTTAAGAAAATTAAGTATAAAAGTACCTTGGTAAATAGAGTATATCAGATCAAAGTAGGAGGTTACCTAAGCTCGTATTAAAACAGAGCTAAAAATGTTAAATTATAATGGTATTTAGAGCATGTTTAATAATCTTAAAGATTATTAACAAAATAATCTAAAAATTTATCTAGGTTATAGTAATGCATCTTGCTCTTTTATTTTAGTCTTCCTTGCTAATTGTCTACATGCTTTTGGTTAAGCTCTCAAAAATTACTTACCCCTTTATTTTCTTATATCACACCCCTATTTCACTCTGGTTTATTATACTTTATTTTTCTCCCTCTTCATCATTAAAAAGCATGAAATACTAGAGTAGAAAAATGCATAAAAGTACTAAAGTAATAGGAATTATGCATTATAAACTCCTAAACTCAATTATTATACAAGCAAGTTCATAATGGAAAATTATAAATGTAAGATTGTAAGTCACTTAAGGTGCATTCCCCTTGAATTAATGCTTATTGTCATTTTGCAATAGTTAAGCATTTATGGATAAATAACAATAGGTATAAAGTGAGATAAGCATAGAAACATACCATAATAAATGACTATTTTAAATTCTAGGATCATTCTAAAAGCTTAATTACCAAAAATGGTAAGTTAGATGCAATAAATGCATGCTAAAATTACTGATGAGTGCAAATAATGATCATTAATGCATTCTAAGTTTGACAAGTCTTAATATCAAGATAAGTGGTCTTAAAGAATACTAACAATAGTTATGAAAACATGCAACATTGTGTCCTATAATAGAAATCTAAATGAATGTTTCCTATTTAGCAATTATGTGCACCTAGAACTTGCATAGTTGTATGAAATTATAGTAGAGCATTATCGATGGTCATCCTTCTTCTTTCCTAAGTTGCTAATAACATCATAAAAGGCATTTAATTTCTTTTGAAACTTTTTCATGTAAGCAACTTCATGCCAAGTTTGTTGTAATTGAAGTTTTAGCATTCCAATTCTCTTTTGAAGTTCCTAAACTCTATATTGTGTTATTGTTGAATGACTTACTCTTTGTCAATCTATTACTCATACTATACAAGATCAATAACATTTAGAAGGATTATTAGGAATGCTTCTTGCTTAATTTTAATGAGCTAGAAGGTTTTAATAAGGAAATTAGTCATGCCTATGGTAGCTTTAAAGATGGTGATGGTTAGGTTTGAAGTAAAAAGTGTAAAAGGAATTTAAAAGAATGGATGTTCTAATAAAAGTGGTGATGGGATTTGATTGGATAGTGTTGATGGCTAAGTGGATTTACTCATGAAAGGTAACAATGATAGATATTAGTGTAGATTTAGGTATAATATGAAGATTAAAGAAGGTTTTAGTGTTATCAAGAGTAGGTTGGGATTGCATTTTTTGAGGTGAGGCAATGCAAATGGCTACGTCAGCAAGCTGATTTAGATTAACTTCTGCTTCCTATTAAGCAACATTAGTAATGGATGTTTGTTATTACTATTTCAGAGAACTTTGAATAAAAGATATCTCAATTTCTCTTTCTCTTTATATTTCTCATTAAAGCTTATTGTGATGTCTTTTTTAAGGAATCCATGGCTTAAGATAAAAACTCAATAGTGTCCATGAATTATTCCCTTTTAAGACTTGTTTCCTTCTCTTTTGATGTATTAAATTTGATTAAAAGGCCAAATAAAAGCTTAAGTTCTTCTTTTTTTTCAATAATTAACTTTTTCAACTTATTTTTTTTTAAATTGAAAATTTGATTAGTTAAGTAAGAGTGGCTTTACCTTTTTACTATTGCTTTGCATTAGAGTCATCAACATTGATGACTTGCTCTTTCTTACCTTTCTTAGTTTTATTGCTTACTGGTTTGTAAGAAACACCAGCACTTGCTCTTAACTTAAAGGATTTTCTTAGTAAGGGAGGTCCTTCAAGTGTTATTTTAAATCTAGATTGGTTAAGCTTTTTAGCAAATTCTTTCAAATTCTTTTCTTTTTCTTCTTCTTTAAAAGGCTTGGCAATTTTCTTGCCTTTTAGATCTACTATTATTTGAGCTTGTCTTGATTTCTTTGGAATAATTATAGATTTATCAATGATGTGGATCCCTTTACCACTTAATAGTGGAAAATCTAGACAAGATGAAGAGGATAAACTAGTTACTTTTTAGGAAGATTCTTTTTAATGGGTTCTCCACTCATTTGTTTCGGACTTGGTTACTTCAAAATCTTCAAATATTGAATCCTTTATCTTTGCTTGCTTTAGTTTTTCCTTTTTACTTATTATGAGCATCCTCATGAGGCTTTTGCTCTTTTTAGGATGCTTGCTGCCTCTGTGTGATAAAGTTTTTAACCATATGGCATTCATGATATTAACTTTAGATACTTTCATTCCAATCTCATAACCAAGATCCATTTTAAGCATTTTGTATTTCCTAGCAATCAATATGTTATAAGAAGTGGTGCTTTATCCTTATTTAATTCTTAAACCATATTCTGCATAACAAGATGCCTATGATTCATTTTTTTTATTAGTTTTAATCATCCATATAAAAAATTGCATTCCATTTACGTTGTTAAAACTATCTTGCTTTAGGTAGATGAATTGAATAATAAGATATAGTAACACTTTTCTATTCTTATTAAGCATATCACTTTTAAGATGCTCTTTTTCACTAGAAAGTAGCAATGTCCACTACTAGCATTTATTCTAGGCATTTGATTTTTTTTTTTTTGAGGAGAGATGAAATTTATTCTAGCAATGTCCACTACTAGATTAAACTCTTACAAACACCTTTATTGCAATGTCTATTTTCTTAAATCCAAAGTTGGCATAGGATAATTTTATGTAGCTTTCATAAACATGTTCATCCAATTTTACAAATTGAGTTCAACATTAACTTGTAACTTGTTCAACACAATCATTCTTAGTGGTTAGTGATTCTAAGTTAGCTTTTATAGGAGTCACACATTTCTTGTAGATGAAATTTTTAGTAGGTAGTTTTGACTCAAAAGTTCTTATAGAGATTCACACAGAATTTAACAAGAGAAAATTAAGAAGCTATTAGAAGGGTTTGTGAAAGTTTCCTAATTTGAGAGTGAAAATAGGGGTATTTATAATGAAATTTGAAGGACTATGTATAAGAGCATATGTTTTCTTGAATAAAACAAGAGCAATTAAAATTAGAAGTTTTCAAAATCAAAATAAGAATACCATAAAAACTAAAATCAAACCTATGTCAATAAAAATGGGTTTCCAAAAAACTAGATTTTATGCATGAAAATGTGAAATGAAAAGAGAACAACTTATTCAAATAGAAAAAAAAACAGAGAATGGAATACAAAAATTACCAATCATAGATTTATGAAAATTTTGAAAGTATTTAATATAACATAATATTGATCCAAACAAGAAGTTTTGCAAGAATCAAAGAACATAAACAGTAGCTTCATATAAAGATATGTGTAAGTGGGAAAGAGAAAAACTAAACTTTATGTTAAATTCTCCTTATGATGAAACAAAATAATTAAAAATATGGTTGTAAAGTTAGAAACTTTTGAAAACAAAATTAAAAAAAGAGAGGGTAGTTTTAAGAACATGAAAATTGAAAAGTGATTTTAGGTTTTAAAAAGAAAAAACTCATATGATATTTGCTATTTTGGTGAAAAGGATAAAAAAGCTTGAAGATAGGATGATAAGTTTTGAATTATTTTGCCCTATTTTTCAACATGTTATTGAAAGTCCATTAAATCCAAATTTTTGCTTTTCCTTCAAGGCCCACTATCATAGGGAAAGCCATATACTCTTTTTGCCTTTTTTCCATAACAATGCATGCTAAAATGCAATTATTTTTTGTTCTATGCCTAAAAGATTTATGCATGAAAAATAATAAAAAATGCTATGAAAATGCATTACATAATTTTTTTTACAATTTTTCCATAAATCAAATTTAAGCATTTTAAAACTAAATTAATTGAGATCAATCATTACAAGCTCATTTCTAATAGAATAAAATATTTCTTCATGAAAAGGTTTTGTAAAAACATCAACAATTTGATTTTTAGTATTTATAAGATTAAGTTCAATATCCTTTTTTTTAACATTATCTTTTATAAAATGATGTTTAGTCTTAATATGTTTAGTTATTAAATGTTGAATAGGATTTAAGGTCAAATTAATAGCACTAATATTATCACAAAGTATTGGGATATAATTAAGGCTCAAACTATAATCTCCAAATTATTACTTCATTTATAATAGTTGAGCACAACAACTTCTATTGGTATATATTTTACTTCAACTGTTGAAAGAGCAAATAAAGCTTCCTTTTTGCTTTACCATGAAATAAGGTATTGACCTATGAAGTGACATGCTCTATTAGTTCTTTTCTTTAAAAGATCCTTAGTATACTTAGCTTAGTTGATAAAAATTTCATCTTTAGTTTATTTCACTTAAAGTCCAAATAAGAATATAAGCTTAACCACCATGCTTATTTTAAATTTTCCTTTCACAAGATTAGAATATTCTTTGCACTAAAACTTATTAGTAGACCTAAATATAATATCATCAATATATATTAGTACAATTAAAATAATATGCTCAATATGTTTGATGAAAAAAGTGATATCCACTTTTCCTCTTTTAAAATAATTTTCAATAAGAAATTTACTTAGTCTTTCATACCAAATTCTAGGAGTTTGTTTAAGACCATATAAAGCTTTGGTAAGTTTAAATTTAGTTTTGCATAATCTTTAAATTCGGGAGGTTATTTTAACATAAACTTCCTTATTTAAGAAACCATTTAAAAAAGCACTTTTGACATCCATTTGATAAAGTTTGAAATTTTTATAGGATGTAAAAGCACAAAGCATTTTAATGGATTCAAGTTTAGCAATGGAAGCATAAGTTTCATTATAATCAATACTTTTTTGTTAGTTGTACCCTTGTTTTACTAATTTTACTTCATTTCTTTCCATTTTTTTGGATTTATTAAGTTCATTGCAAAAATCCACTTGATGTCAATGGTTGAATGGTTAAAAGGCTTGGGTACAAGTTTTTATACTTTATTCTTTTCAAATTAATTAAGTTCCTTTTGCATGGCATAGATCCAACTCTTATCAAGAAAGGATTCAATAACATTTTTTTAGCTCAATGTAAGAGAGGAGAGTCGAATTGTTATTGTTTCTAAATAAAACCTTATTCAAATTCTCTAAGAAGGATCACTAATGATGTATTCATTTAGGTAGGTTAATTCTCTGAGAAAACCTCGATGTTGAGACCTAGAAGTTTATTCCTCAATTTGCTTAATATAACTCTCTTACTCATCTAGCTCAACTTGTTTTTCAATCTAGTTTGTTCACATGGACATCTTACTTATTTTGACTTTGCTTAACTCGATCATCTTGCTTATTAGGATTCTCATGTTATGCTTCCTCCTTTATGAGCTACTTTTAAATTGAAATCATCATCTTTATCCAAAAGCTTGCTTATTTGAGCATCTTCTTTTATTGTAAACTTTATAAGCTTTGTTCATGATAAAGTAACCTAAGAAGATACCTTCATTAAATCTCAAATTAAATTTTATTTGTTAATTTTTCTTATTGTTCAAAATATGATATTTATATTAAAATGCATAAAAGTAGCTAATTGTAGGTTTTCTTCCATTCCAAAGCTCATAAGGAGTCTTTTTCAAGATAGGATGTATCAAGCATCTATTTGTATGTTTATGGCTTCAACCTAAAAATATTTTGGAAGATCATTTTCACAAAACATGATTCTAGTCATATTGAAAAAAGTTCTATTTTTCCTTTCAACTATCCTATTTTATTAAGGACTTCTAAAACATGAAAAATTATGACTAATACCATTTTCTTCACAAAAAATTTTTAAAAAGATGATTTTCAAATTTCCACTATAGTCATTTCTGATGCTTGATATGCTCACACTTTTCTCATTTTAAATTCTTTTGCAAAACCTTTCTAATTCATTAGAAGTCTTATCTTCATGAATTAGAGATAGTACCTAAGTATATCTTAAGAAATTGTCAATATTAATTAGACTATATATTTTACCTTTAAACCTTTGGATTTTGGTAAGACCAAGAAGATCCATATGCAATAACTTTAAGGGTCTTAAAGTGGAAATAATAATTTTCTTTTGAAAAGAAGATTTTAATTGTTTCACTTGTTAATAAGTATTACAAACATGGTTTATCTCAAAGTTGATTTTGAGAAAACCTTAAATTAATTTTTTTTTGTTAAGATTTGAAATAAGATGCATGTCAACATGGCCTAGCCTTTTATGCCAAAGCTAATTTTGATCACTTTTTAAAACAAAACATCTAGCTTCCTTTTGTGGAATATCCTTTGAGAAGATAGCATAAATGTTATTTATTCTTTACCCCTTAAAAGATACTTTTTTATTGGAGATGTTTTGCACATAATAATGAAAAGATTTAAAAACAACTCTATAGCCTTTGTCATAAAGTTAACTTATGCTTAATAGTTTATGATAAAGTCCTTCCACCATTTTAATATTATTGAGATAAAATGAAACATCTATACTAATTTTACCAATTCTAGTAATTTTGGATTTTGTTTTATCACCAAGAATTAAATTTCCTCCTTGATTTAGCTTGAGAGAGGTGAATTTGCTTGAATAATCTATCATGTACTTTAAGCAACCACTATCGAAAAACTAATAGTCTTTTCTAACACTTTCTTTTTAATTCATCTTGTTGTAGTCTTCTTTACCCATGAAGTAAAATTGGCAACTTCCTCCACTTTCTTTTTTTTATCATCATTATTCGAGGATATGTATTCATCATCCCATATAGCCATCATTACTTTCCTTTTAAATGGCTTTTTAAGGAATTGCCTCTATAGATTCGAGCAATCTACCTTATAGTGGCTGTGTTTTTTTTCATTCAAAGAAAATAAGTGCTTGATTGCTCATTTCTTTTCTTAATAATAGCCTTTGAATTTTATCTTGCCTTATCTTCTAAACATTTTAGTAAACCTCTTAACTAGGTAAGCCATTTCTTCTTCATCTTTGGATTCATAGTCATCTTTCTCTTTATTTTCTTGAGAAGATGTTGAAGCTCTAAAAGTAATATTTATTTTTCTTTTGCTAGTTGCATCTTTCATTATCTTGGTTTTCCCATAAGTTATGAGTTGACCTTTTAGCTCATCATAGGTACGAGTATCAAGATTGTTGCCTTTTACTTAAGAGACATCTAAGTATTTTCAAGATGACATTTTCCTCAAGATGAAAATCATTCAAGATGATAGAAAGTTGTTCAAATATAGACTCAATGCTTTCATTTTCCTCCATTTAGAAGAGTTCATACTCTTAAGCAAGCACATTTACACAAATAATGCATACTTGCCTAGTTTCTTCAAAAGTGACTTAGAGTTTATCCTACATCACCTTTTCCAAAGTGCACCTTGTGATCTTTTTTTATACTTTATAGGTAATGACACATATGATAACATTTTGGCTTTTGCACAAAGATTGCTCCTTTTCTTTTTAGCTTCACTCAAATTGCTCTTTAGCTTAAGAATGTGATCTTTACCCTACTTTTTAGTTAAAAGAATGTATCCTTCCTTGATCAACTCCCACATTTCTTCATCAATGTCTTAAAAGGATATCATTATTTAATATTTCTAATAATTATAATTAGTTCCATCAAACAATGGTAGTCCAGATGTAGAATGGCCTTTTCATCTATATAATAATCCAAGGTTGTCCATATTTAGTCCTTACACGATCTTTACTTAAAAATGATTAAGCTTTAACAATAGAAACCAAGCTTTGATTCCAATGCCAATTAATAGGATAAAAATACAACAAGAAATAGGTGAATTAATATTTTAAAAAATTTAAATAATTATAACTTTTAAAAACACTTACTTTTTAAGCTTGCTTTCTTATAACCCCTAAAGAACAACTTAAATATAAGAGTGAAAGTTTAAGCAAATGATAAGTAAAGATACATAATAAAGTGCAAGAAATAAAAAGGTAAAGAAAAGAAAAGAAAGGATAGCCTTAGTGTATAATGGTTTGATTGTCTAGAGGAAGAAACCATTCCTTTAGGTTTACTTCATTCTTCTAAGATTAAAACTAATTTTAGTGGTTATCCATTAGTACTTTTTCTTTCACAAGGACCAATTACACTTTTCTTACTTGATCTTTCAAGAACTCGAGCAATCATATCTCAACACTTGAGGATTTCTTCTCATAATCTAGTTCTAAGGTGACTGTAAGTGTTTTTTCACACTCTACCCTAGATAGTGAACCTTATAGGGGTAAAGTTTTTCTCTTGAAGAGATTACAAGATTTATACATTTTAGCAGTGTAGATTTGCAAATTTAAGCAGAAATAAAAAAGATTATAAAGAAATTGAAAACTTTTAGAGAGAGTTTTCTAAAGAGAAGAGGATGATAAATCATGGAAGATAAAATCAAGCAAGCATAGTATAAAAGTGAAAAATCTAGATAGAAAGAACATTTACTTAACAGATCCCTTTTCTAAGCAATTACACATTATACCATATCTTTATATTAAATAAATTTTCTATTAATTCCATATCATTATCAAAATAAATATTCTATATTTCACATTCCTCTCTTAAATTTTTACATCTTTTACTCTTTAATGTCTCCTAATAACATATCTAACACCTTCAGTTTTCCTTAACTATATATCATGCATTTTTTCGCTATTCATACATCTAGTGGTATAATATCATATAAGTATGAAATTTCAATATATAAAAACTAACATTCTAGTAAATCTTAACATACCTTTTAAGATTCACTAGAAGCATCATAGATTGCTTTCATGAAAGTAAATCTATTGAAATTTGTTAGAGACACATCTACTATCAAACTTGAATTTTTAAAAAAATTTAGAAAGTAAATATGTTCCAATTTACTCATGTACATGATTCCCAATAAATATATTCTTATAATTTCCTATAGCTTAAAATAAGGAAATATGACTTTCTAATGATACTTTTCTTAACAAAAATAAAAAGAAGAAGGGTAAGTAGGAACTTAATTAGAAAGTGCTGACTTTATTGTAAGAAACTTAAAAATTTCATAAAATAGCACTTTCTCAGTAAAAAAATGAATTTGAAGTAAAATAGTTGAAACCTTTATTTTTTTTTTGAATTATTACAAAATGTGGAATGGAAATAAGATGAAAGCATGAAGAAAATACTTTGGATATGGTGCAAGATGAAGAAGCCATGAGCTTCTTAAAGGAAAATAGGTCATTTTGGTGCTTTTTTAAGGTAGTTTAATGGTCCTATGTGCTTCAATGTTAGAAAGATACTAAGTATGGAAACAAAATGAAGTTTCCTCTTTTAGAAATGAGAGGTAACATGAAAAGGAAGAAAGGTCCTAAAGTGAAGTGTAAAGGGCTTTAAAGGTGAAAATCTAATGGTTATTGGTAAGTCAAAACAACTATGCGTGTCTTTGCCAAGATCTTTTAAGAAATTGCTTTGGTAAAGACTTTCAAGTATTTGGAGCCAGATGGCTAGTCATTCACTTCTTAAAGTGGTTAATGCCTTGTTAGCATATTATCTATTTGCTTAAATAAGAATAAACAAGTAACTAGTTACTTTAAGCTAACTTACATAAGCAGTCCTTATAGTGGGAAAATTTATGTATCATTTCTTGCACCATAAGGAAGTTGCATGGCCTTGTATTTACTTAGGGCCTAAATATCTTTGCTTACATGTCATTTGTTGCTTAAAACATTACTAGTTTGTAAACTTTTTCATTTTGCATTAAATAATTTTTTTGAAGGCTAAATTGACAATATTTTAGAAATTCAGAGAAAAATTCATAAAAATTGAAAAATTGTCACAACCCCTCACCAGGGCACGTGATCGGTATAGGAAGTTACTATAGGTAACCTTTTACTAGCCTTACTAATCATTTAGTGCAATCTAAAACATGCATTGATGCATTATTTCTATAAATATGAATGATAAGTCATATGGAAATAAATGAAATTAAAGTCACCATGTATTATATATGTGCATATAATGTTCCACTTTAATTGTCTTATGACTAACTTTAGTACTAAAACATAAATGGGTTCACTTCCATTTCAACAAACGATAGTTAAGTACCTAAAAGGGAGAATTCTCCATAAAAGAAAGTGTGCATCAGTATATAAATATAATAATTTAAACTATATAATAAAATAAAAGAATATTTATGTTATTCTTGATAAAATGAAATGAATAAAAAAACAATGAGAATAGAATTATTTTTTTCTAATTATGTTTGATATGTAAAAATAATGTAGGAATGGAATGGAGAATAAGTATTTAATAACAATAATATTCTTAATAAAAATATAATTTTGATACCTAATAAATAATGTCACTTATTTTTTTAACTCAATATTAATTAAATTCTCTGAATATAATTCTAACATTTCTTAGCATAAAATAAACAATGAATTGTTAATATTTCAACTCAATAACATTGCTTTTTTTAATTATACATTGCATGATTTATAAATTTTGCTTAAAATGTATCATAATTATTGGTTCATTCTATATATTTAAAATGTATCATAAAATAAATTTTACTGTGTAACTTTATAACTTTATTTATAAAACTAATTGAACTTATATCTATAACAGATTTTTACAACCATCACTTATGTAATATTACATTTTAAGAAAATTTCTATTTTTTTAAATTTTATTCTCCCTACAAATTAAATAATATATTTTAATATAAAAATAAATTATTATATTCTTTTAAAATTATATTATTATTCCTTATTAAATGCTAGCACATTCTTCTTACTTTACTAGTTATACCTAATTATGGTGACAACTCACTATATACCGATGAGATTTAGAGTATGTTTGATACATTTTTATTTTTCATACTTTTAAAATTTATTTTCAAAAATTATTTTTAATAATTTTTTCTTATAATTAAAAATTATTTTTGAATTGAAGGAAAATAAAGAATAGAAAGCAATTAATGCCATAAATAAAAAATATTTTATTTAATTATAAAATTGACATCCAGAATAAGAAAATAAATTTAAAAAATAATTAAAATTATTTTTTAAGTTAATATTTAGAGAATAATTTTAAAAATAAATTCTTTTATTTTTAAAAATAAGGCCTTGCACTTCTGGTTCATTCATTAACATCCTAATGTGTGGAATCCTCATATAATAAAAAAAATACCTGAGTATTAACTCAAGAACAAGAGGAATTTGCATATATTTATAAAAGGGTCATGAGTTTTTATAATAAGTTTGTTGGGAAAATTTTAATAAATTAAATTAATATGAAAATTATATATACTTGTTTTATCTTTATATCTTGATACTGTATTCTATCACATAATTGCCAAGAATCATCATGTATTAAGAACTTTTATCTTTGTCCACAATAATTTCACCAGAAACCCACACCTCTGAGAAAGATGGTTTTGCTTTCTGCTTTTGTATGTATATCTTTAGATGTGCTTTTTCTCTTTAAAAGAGTTTTTGTTCACTTGTGGGAAAAGATCTCTTAGTGGGTGGTTATCTTTATTCACTCACTTTTTGTTATCCATTATATGAAATAACTAATTAGTGGGTAGTTATTTTTCTTTTCCCACTTTCAATTTTGAATTAAATTCAAAATTTAAACATGATGATGTAGGTCACCCATTATGGGTGTCCTTACATTCATCTCCTTTTAGGTTTTCATACTAGGTGTATTATCGTGATCATATGGCCATGACATCATTTTGGGTATTCTTGTACTGAAAATTCTTATATAGAATCAACATAAAATAACCCTATTTTGTATTTATTTATATTATGCCTCAGATGCCTTAGATTTTCCTATATATACTTTTCATTTGCAAATCTAATCCCTTGCGAGCTTTGTTGTAAGCTCAGATTGCTATCCATATATGCGTAGCATCCACACTTATGATGTTATCAAAATTAACTTCATAACGGACATATCTTAGATACTAGCATAATTGTGTATATGTTAAGAAATCTTTCTTTCGCCTGTACATCACTTTGATTTGAAAAAGTTACTTTATTAATATTTTATCCTCTTAGATCGTATATATCATGATCATAGGACGCATACTAAGGTAGCAAATGTTGTATCATTTCTCTATGATATTGTCAAAATTAAAAGGTATCCCTAAAGAAAAATTTCTTTTTGAGACTCATATAGCAATGAATCAGAGATCTTTCACTTGCTTCCTGTTTGTGGTTCTTTTGTACATGTGGTATGAATCACATGCTATAGTGTTTCCCTTATTGCACAAAGGTGTATATCGTTTTTATTTGTAACATTGTATAGACTTTAGTTCAGGTATATATAATACCTAACCTCAATTCTTCTACATCGTTCGACTCTTTTTAATGCCAGTATGTGAAGAATTCATTATTTGGCTACAGGTATTGTGGAAGGTGGGAGAATTCACAATTTAATCCATATTTATGTCTCAAATCTCATCTTAACTTTATTTGTTAAAGTGACATATTTTATTTTTTGTGTTACTTCTCTACCAAAAAAACATAACATTTCTTATTGTTATATTGGTGAACACATGTCTCATCTCTACCCACTCCTCATGAGTGTCAGGGGCGGTTGTTCGTGTGAGAGAACTAACCTTATCAACCTATATGACATACTAGACATTCGTAATAAAAGAATTCATTCATTTCAATAAAAAAATTGTTTGATTACATTCTATGCATACTAAGAGATTTTACATGTTCAATAGACACATTTCTAGGTATAGGCTTAGTAAAAGGATCTGCTATCATCTTTTGCATAGGAATATGTTGAATGGTGACCTTTTCTATGTTATAGCTTCTCTCACAAAATGATACTTTGTATCAATATGCTTAGTCTTGCTATAGTATTTTAGATTCTTTGTATAGGTAATGATTGCCTGACTATCACAATATATTAGGATGGAGTTTGAATTTTCACTATAAATTGCTAGGTGTTTTATAAATCTTTTCAATCATATAACCTCTTGTACCATTGTAAAACATATTACAAACTCTGCTTCCATTGTTGACAATACAATGCATGTTTGCTTCTTGCTACACCATGATATGGTACTATTGTTTAGTAAGAATGAGTAACCTGATGTGGATTTTCACTTATCTAGGTCTCTTGCCTAATCCGCATCAGAATATCTAACTAAGCACAAATCATTTCCTTAGTAGCATAGCGCATAATCAATTATTCTTTTTAGATATTTCAGTATTCTCTTGACAATTTTCCAATATTTTTGTCTAGGGTTTGACTGGTATTTACTTACAAGTCCGACCGCATGACAAATATCCATCTAGTGCACATCATTTTGTACATCAGACTTCCAACTGCATTGGAATAAAGAATTTTTTCCATTAATTTCTTCTCAAATTTATTTTAAGGGTACATTTCTTGACTTAGTGGTTTACTTTTATTTACAGGGATATCCATTGATTTACAATCTTTCATGTTGAATTTCTTAAGGATTTTCTATATATAATTTTCTTAAGAAAGAGAAATAAGTTTCTTAGAGAGATCTTTAAAGATTTTGACTCTGAGAATATAATTTGCTTCACCCATATCTTTTATCTTGAAATTCGAGGATAACCATTCCTTGATAGCCAAAATTGAATTCAAATTATTCCTAACTAATAGTATATCATTCACATAAAAGGATAATATCACAAGATAACCTTTATGCCGCTTGATATAAACACAATGGTCTTCCTTAATCATTTGAAAGTCATATAAGGTTATCGCTCAGTGAAACCTCAAGCAACATTGTCTGGATGATTGTTTAAGTCTATATTTATACCTTTGGAGTTTACAAACTTTCTTTTCTTCTCCCTTTTGTATGAAACCTACTAGTTGTTTTATATAGATTTCTTCATCCAGTTCTCCATTGAGAAAAGCGATTTTTACATCCATTTGATGTAATTCTAAATCCAGATTTGCTACTATGGTTAAGAGTAATCTTATTGAATTGAAACGTACAACAGGTGAAAATATGTCTTTATAATCTATTCCTTCCTATTGTGTGTACCCCTTTGTAACTAGTCTTGCTTTCTATCTTTCAATTGATCCATCTGCCTTTCTTTTAATTTTAAGAACCCATTTGCTCCCAATTGCCTTTCAGCCAGATGGTAGGTTAAGTAGTTCCTAAACATGGTTAATTTTCATTGAGTTTATTTCTTCCTCTATCACTTTCATTTAATGTTCCTTAGCAGGGTAAGAAAGAGCCTCTTGAACTATTCTTAGCTCTTCTTCATCTTGAGGAGCAACCATAAGAGCTGATCCTTCAATTGAAAAGTGCCTTTTAGGTATACTTCCTCTTCTACTCTTCCGTAGTGGGATTTCTTATATTATATCATTTCTAAATATAAGATTCTCGCTCATTCTCTCAAAGCTGCCACTCGGATCGGTAAGTACTTTTTGAGAGGTCCCACTTTGATAAGATGGATAAGATTCAAAATTATCCACTTAATCTTGTAACTCGTAAAAAGATACAATGCGACCAATCTCTCCTCTACTAGGAAACTCATTTTCTAAAAATGTGGCATCTTTAGATTCAAGTTTCGTTACTTTTATATCTTCATTTTCATCAATAAAAATGTATCCTTTTAATAGTTCTGAATATCTTATAAAGATATATTTCTTCCCTTTTGGACCTAATATTTCATATCTATAGGAAGCATCATGGACATATACAGCAAACCCTCATGGTCTTAGAATGCTTAAAATAGGTCTGTGTTTTATCCATAGTTCATAGGGTGTAGATGTAATAGACTTTGAGGGCACACGGTTAAGTATGAAAGTAGCTATCAATATGGCATCTCTCCAATAAGAAAAAAGTAAATTGACTTGTGCCATCATTGACCTAACCATGTCTAGAAGTGTTCTGTTTCTTTTTTCAATTACTTCATTTTGTTATGGAGTGCCAGAGATTGTTAATTGTCTTATTATCCTTTTTTCTTCATAGAGCTTTTTAAATTATTCAAATAAATATTCATGTCCACAATCAGTCCTAAGCACTTTAACTTTCTTATCTCTTTGATTTTTGACTTCATTTAAATAACATTTGAAATATTCTAATGCTTTTAACTTATATGAAATCAAATAGATATGATCATATCGTAAGTAATTATCAATGAAAGTGATGAAGTACCAAGCTCCGCGTCTTGCCATCACACTCAAAGGATCACATATATCGAAGTGAATTAATTATAATAGAATTTTTGCCCTACTCCCTTTTTTAGTTACTTTACTAGCTAGACAGTGTTCACACAAGGACATTTTCAATTTTGAAATTAGACCTAGCAATCCTTCTTTTACTAGTTTAATCATTCTATTTTGATTTATATGTCTTAGCCTAGTATGTCAAATGTCCATATCAACATTTAAATTGGAAATGAAAGTGGTAAAGCAATCGAAAGCAGCATTGTTAATAACATCCAAAATGACAAATCCTCGGAAATGAAGCTAAAACCATAAAATACATTATCTTTAAAAATGTTAGCAACATTATCATGAAAACTAACTAAAAATCTGAAACTAAGGAATAGACAAATACTTAATTTCATCGAATGTTAGGTGTATAAAGTACATCATGCAAGATTAAAGTTCTTCCTCCACACAAATCCAATTTGCTTTGACTTTAATCATCGCGTTGTTTCCAACGTAAAGCCATATGTTTTGACTTAACAAATAACAGTATTGTATATAGGATCCTCAATCCTTACTCACATGGTTTATGACACCTAAATCCAAAATTCACGAAGGATAATATTTTGTTAGAAAAATAATACTAAAAACATATGAAAAATATTTGAAATTAGTGTCTAGTAATACCTTATTTTGTTCATTTTATTAAGTGCAATTTCAAGCAAAATGGCCCATTCTTTCACAAGCATAACATTTGATATTCTTGAGATCAAAGTTCCTTACTCCATGCTTTCCCTTCTTTTCTTGAAGGTTTTCTTACCCTTAAAACTGGGCCCAATTTTTCTCTTTTGGAACTTTTTACCTTTCTTGGATTTAGGTTTAGGACTAGAAGGTCCTGCTCCTTCCACTATATATGTTTACTTGGAGGACTTATGAGCCCCTAGATGTTCATCCTCAAGTTCTAGATATCTCGCCACATCATCAAAAATAACAATATTTTCGTTTTGAGTTAGATCGACCTTCATATGTTCCTAACTTGTAGGAAGTGACCTAATCGCTGCTTGCACTTGCTGCTCATTAGAAAGTGCATGTCTTGTAGCTTTTAACTCATGAATCATGTTTAACATTTCACGCAAATGTTATTTCATCAACATATTAGGTCGACGTTTATTAGTATCAAATTTGATTGTGAGTCTTCTCAATTTGGTAGCTGAAGTACTCCTAAATTTCTTTTTTAGGGCAATCCATATTCCCTAGGCAGCTGCATAATTCTTATATTCACATATGAGGTCATCCATTATTGCACTTAAAAGTGTAATGTGAGTTATATTGTTCTTTTTCTTCCAAACAGCATATGCCTCAACATCTCTTCTATGCTAGCTATATTCCTACTTTCAGGTTCTAACATGACATTGTCCAGGACCTCTAGAGCATCTTGCTCTTCTAAGATATATGATATTTTCTAATGCCAAATGTCCCAATTGTTCACATTCAATTTGTTACCTTTGTTTAATTTAGCAATTATGTTCTTGTTAGCCATTCTGCTAAATATATGAACATTTCCTATGAGTATACAATGTTATTTAGTTGCATAGTTCTCGCATAGAATAATAATGACACTACTTAGTTCATGGTCGGGAGTTTACATTTGTCATACCTCTATTGCATATTTTCTTAAATACTATCATTATTTCCTATCGAGATTGTTCTCATGCAAATATCATATGTTGTGTCACTCTTAAGTAAAATACAATATAAAAGCTCCTACTCAAATGTAGGATTTCATAAGATAAATGTGAATTAAATAAAGATATTTAAACATTCATCAAGTAATAAATAGATTCAAAAAAAATATATATCAATGTTCACAAAGTAGTCTCAATAAACCAAAAGAAATAAATACATCAAAAAAATATGAAATTCATAGTTAGTGTTTCTATTCTAGCTTCTTATTCTAAATTTAGGGCTTTCATCTCTTTGAAGGTATTGAATTATTTTGGTGAATTTTTGAAATGAGCTGGTCTAAAGTTGTACATATTCATAGTTTTGAGTGGACCATTCAGGTGTAATCCTTTTTCTAGAGTACTGAGCCCAAAGCGTCTTGCACTCTTCATGTTAGGAAATTATGACATCAGGATAGTTTTTCTCCAATTGTTTTTGATATAATGGATTTCCTATAGCCTCAACTCTTCCATGCATTTTTCAAGGTCAATGTATTTGACAATTCCCAACTTATAGTCTTTGCATTGCTATAGAGTCTTTTTAATTAGTTTTCATCTAGAATTATATCCATCAGGGCATGAATCCAAAAGTGATTGGAAAACACCTTTCCTCTACAATTAAGATCTTTTTTTAAATCTTTGACTTCAAGTAGGAAAGCTTTCATAGGGTATATTGTATGCATGTTTCTTTTGTATAGTGAGTGCATCATTTCTTTTAGATTTTTTGGAGTATCTGTCCAGTCTAACTTTTTGGGTTCATCTCCTATACTTTCCACAAACCCATATGGATCATATTCCTCTATAAATCACTGTTTCATGTTTGTTTACAAAAAATAGACATAAAATATGGTATTATTGCCACTTTTTAAAATCAAACAGTATCAGAGAAGCTTAAAAAATACACAAATTATACACCAATGTGTAGATCTTGAATTTAGAAAATTTTAGAATCAAATTTTGCCTCCAAAGGGTATTGCATGTGCCCACACGTGCCTCTGCATTGCTTTTGTAAGAAAAAATTCCAGAAAAAAAATGCAAAAATAGCATTTCCCCACTCTTAGACTCTTAGTGATAGTGCGTGGGGCCCACGCGTCACCTTGTGAGGTTTTTCCGACCACCAAAATCGGCTAGATAGGGAGGAAATCCTTTTTTTTTCCAGTAAAGTATGACATGTGGCAATAGGGTGCTAGAGTGGGCCCTACATGCCACCCCTAAGAGTGAGGAGATTTTTTTTTTTGGTTAGATATGAAACGACGTGTCATTTTGGGATCTGTTTAAGTACCTTTTATGTCCAAAATGACGTGTCATTTATTGGACGATCAAAACAACCTATCGTTTAGATCATCTCTGAGCCCCAAACAGGGCCAACTCAACTCGGTTTGCGGATCCAATTGGGGCTATGTAACCCGAAACACTATTTTGGCTATAATTTTTTATTCAGAACTCCATTTTGGGTGATTGAAAAGCCATTTTTCTTAAAATTTCATACTCTACAATTCGAGACTAATTTTATAGCCTAAAAATTAATTATCCAAGGGTCCTATTATTTTAAGATTATAGGTATTATAGAGTTTTTAGGTGTTTTTGTTGTTTTTTATCAACTTGGGAGTGTTTTATAGATTTTTTATGCATTCTCTTCCATTTAGAATCTATCTCTAACAAGGTTTTCTCTAGAAACAGCAGTATATCATAGAAAACATATCCACACGTATTCCATACCATAAATAGAACAACTATAAAAATTGAAAAACATGCTTTTTCAAAAAAAATAATCAGTTAGAAATAATTAATTATAGACCTTTATTGTTCATCTCATACAATACATGCTTGCATTTAATTACATTAAATACATCTAGGGAATTACAGACATCAAGCCAAACTTGGCTCTGATACCAATATTGAAAAAAAATTAATAAATCAAATTAATGTAGAAATTATATATACTTGTTTTGCCTTTAGATCTTGATATTGTATTCCACCACACGATTGTCAAGAATCACCATATATCAGGAACTCTTTTCTTTGTCTATAATAATTTCACCAGAAATGCATACCTCTAAGAAAGAAGGTTTTGCTTTCTGCTTTTGATGTATATCTCTCTCTAAAAGAATTTTTGTTCACTTGTGGGAAAAGATCTCTTAGTGGGTAGTTATCTCTATTCACCCACTTTTTGTTATTCATTATCTGAAATAACTTATTAGTGGGTATTTATCTTTCTTTTTCCACTTTCAATTTTGAATTAAAATTCAAAATTTAAACATGATGATGTGGGTCACCTATTATGGGTGCCCCACATTCATCAAAGTTCAATGGTTATGAAACTTATAATATAATATTTTTATAAAAATTAAAGTGTGGGCAAATTTTATGTGTTTAAATACAAAAAATACTAATTTCATTATTTAAGTTTATAATTGAAAATTTTATAAAAGATTTATAAATCCTTTTAAGAAATTATAACTAATAATAAAAAAAATTACACAAATAGCTACAACAGCTTAACGGATTATAATTAGTTTCTAAAAATTTCGGAGTCAATCATCGTGATATTTCAGGCATGTCAAACTAAAGGTATAATTCAATCTAATATAATTTATTCTATTTTTCTAAATAGATAAGGTATAAATAAATTTATCTGAATAAATAGATCAAACTTATTTTTTATCAACTCAGTTTATACATTTATTAGGGCATCCTATTTAATAATTAACATATTTATATATAATATAATATATATTTATAATATATACTTAATTCTAATATATATAATTATAAATATAGAACTAATTTAATTACTAATTTATTTTTTACCTTGAAGTCATTTACGTATTAACTTATTCAAAAGTTTAGACTTTTAAATAAGTTAGTAGGTTAGATTAGATTTTTTAAATAAATCAAAATGAGCTTGAATTTTAATTTTATATAGACTAATAGGTTAGACTTAAATAAATAATTTACAAAGCAATTTTTTACATAGTCAAACTTAAATCACTAATTTATAAAGTAGGTTTCCCATATTTAAAGTAAATCTTAATTTTGGCTTAATATATTTTTGCCCCTTGTCTTCGCATGTGCTTCTGCACCTGTTTAGATGATTTTTTCTAAGGAATTGAAAATTTTAAATATTATTAGTAACTATAAATCATTCTTAATACAAATAATATATACAATTAATGCAAACAAATAATATTTAAAATTTTCAATTTCTTAAAAAAAAGCATATGAATCGTTGAATTTACAACTTCATCATTTTATATATAAACGTTAATATAGAAACTAACTATTATAAAATAAAAAAATTAGTGAAAATAAAATAGATGAACTCGTATCGGAAACTAAATCTTACAAAAGATTTATTTTTTTTAATTTACTGTATGAAAGAAAAAAATTGAATATAAAAATTTGTACAAAATTCTCAACTAGAGTAATATCAATGAAATAAATATTTATATTTTATTAAATTAATGTCAATATTATTATTTAATATTGAAGAAAATGCTAATTTTTTTTTGTATAAATATCATTACTATTTAAAATGTGAATACTGACTTCTATAAATAAACTATTCATGAAATTATTATTAAAGTTGATTGGCTTGGATTAGTATTTTATCGTAAGAGTTTTGAGTTTGATTCAAGATTTAAGATGATGTTATTGAGAAAAATATTTTTAATTATTGTGCATTTATTTTATATTTAAAGTGATAGAAAATTATTGTTTAATATGTTACATTCAAAATAAATTAATAAGATTTATACTGGATTTTTTGGAAAAATAAAAGTTTGACACCAACCACTTATTTAACATAATTAAAAATAAGATTTTATTTTATTTATAAATAAATTTATTTTTAAAATGGTATCCGACTTTGAATGAAATTAAAGGAATTTCATTTTATTAAGAATTTTTATTTTATTTGCATTTGTACTATTGTGAAATCTATCAAATTTAATAAAAATTTTATTAGAATTCATTTTATTTAACATAAAGCATATATTATATAAAAATGTACCCCTATTTCTAATATTGTATTTATCATAATAATATCAAAATATATTTTTTATTGAATTTCGTATATTTGTCAATATATTCCAAGCAAAATAATTCATTTACGAATGAATTAAAATTATTATTTATGATAAAATTTTTAAATAATAAAATTTATTTGTAAATGAATTGAAATCATTTTTATTAAAATAAAATGAATTTAATTCTAGAAATTTTGTTGTAAAAATGAACCATAGTATAGCTATTATTTCATATTAAGGTTATTTAATATATAAGATAAGATAGATAGAGAAGACTTTTGTCCTGTTTGATTTAAAACAAATTAATCAGAGTTATTTTTTATTTTTTAAGAATTGAAAAGTGGATAGTGATTAAAAATAAAATTTTATTTTATTTATAAATAATTTTTAAATGATATTTGACTTTAAATAAAATAAAATTTTATTTTATTTACAATTTCTATTTTAATTACATATATACTATTAAGAAACTCATCAAATTTCATAAGAATTTTACTACAATTTATTTCATTTATCCATTTATAATATTGCATATATCGTAATACTATCAAAATATACTTTTGAAATTGAATTCATGCAATTTTTAATATATTCCAATTTTAAATACAATATTTCATTCATAAACAAATTAAAATAATTATTTTTAATAAAAATTTTAAATGATAAAATTTATTTATAAATGAATTGAAATTATTTTTATTATTAAAATAAAATAAAATAAATTTTAAAATATTGTGCCATGAAACAAACCGTGGAGGGGACAATTCTTTATGCGCAGTAGTTTAGATATTATATCACGATAAGATTAACATTGTTTAAGATGTAAGATAGTCAAAGAAAACTTGACTCCATTGCATGCTACAATGAATAAACAACTGATACATCTCTTTTCTAATTAATGTTGCCCCAATATCTCACAATTCTTCTCTCGTATTGTTACTTTAGAGAATTTAAAATTCAAATATATACGAAATTTAATTCTAAATTTAGACTTTGCCGCCTCAAAATTTCCATTTTTTGTACATTTAAATTTTTAATAAAGAGATAAAAAGATTGTAGATAGAGCAAAAACTTTTACGATAAGTAAATGAGAAAAATATATTTGCCTTCTTTGAATTTTAATGAAATTATTATACAGAATTTCTCTTTAATTTTAAAGCCTTTTAAATTTAAATTTATTTTTAATAATATGATAAGAAAAAATGATTATAGATTCAAATAAAATAATATACAATTATTTAAATATTTTTGTCATAAAAAATTTTGTTTAGTTAAATTCAAGTAGCTAAAAATTTATCCCACTTATATTAAAGTTTAGCTTTCTTATTGGTTATATTTTAACTATCTAAGTTTAATCAAAGTACTTTATAGTCACAAAAGAGAGGGAATATCTTACATTGGTATATATTATTTGATTTAATTATTTTATTGGAAAAAAGTTCAAATTTTAATTTAAGTGTAGTATTATTTTATATTTTGAAGAACATTTATATAGGTTTTAAAATTAAAGAGAGGTATGTGTAATTTCATTAAAATTTAAGAAGGTCAATGTATTTTTCTCTATATATTATATATATTATAGTAGTGAGATAATTTAAAAATTGAATAATTTTTTTCATGAAATTTCTCAAACAAATTACTTATAAATGCATAATTATTGCAAAATTTCTACATTACTTATAAGGACAATTGTGCATAATTACAATACGAATTAAAAGTTAATAACAAATTTTAGAGTTCAATACATTAACCTCCGTTGTATTTAGCAGAATTACACGGACCTTTTCTTTTTTTTTTTTGGGTGAAAATTCACGGATCTTTTCTATATTTTTAAAATCTACATTGACATTTCTTAAAGGATAAAAACTGTTGCACGAAACTCAATTGTACTTTTTTTTTTAAAAAGAAAGAGCCATTCAAAGGGAGGCTTTGAAAAGGGAAAAAAAAAGGAACCAAAATATTGCTTTGTTATTGTTTAGATCACTTCAAAGTTCAAACACAGTATGTATTCTTTTATTTATCTGCTTCTTCCATTTGTTTTCTCCGTACAATTTCTTGATTTGTTCTACAGTTGGTTGTTCAAGTACATACATTTTACTTTGTTTGAAATAACTAAGAATAAGATTTTATTTTTAATAATTTTTAAATAATATTTTAATTTAAATAAAAAATTGTGTTTTTTTGTTTCAAATTTATTTATTTTGATAGATAATAAATTTTCATAGAAAGTTCCTTTTTAAGAAAATACATTTTGAAAAAATAATTGATTTTCTATTATTTGATGACAATCAAAAAATATTTTCTCTTGTTTGCAGCACAATAAAAAATTATTTTTTATTGAAAAATATTTTTATACATACCATATTTTAAGATTAAACTGTACAATAATCATTTTATTATAAAAGAAATCACTTTACTCATTGCAGCTTGTCTAATGTGATTCAAAGTCTTAAAAAGAGCTAATATGTGGTTTGTAATTTTAACAATTTGTCCATTTGTATCATGTTTTTGTTCAAATCAAAACAAAAATTATTATATGTAAGTCACATGCCCTTTTATTAACCCTAACTTGACATGATTTCACCTTGATTTCTACTTAATTTCACATGTCATTCACAATTTATGCTTGATGTGTTGGGGTTCCGCATTAGAAAAAAATGGATAAATTGATCAAATAAATTTGATCCTCAGAAGTTCATTTTATTTTAAGAGTTAATGAAGAAGATAACTAAAAAATTACATGTCAAATGCCGTTATAAATAGAGGGAAAACAGGAAAAACAAATGTAGGAAGGTAAAGCATTAATGATGTAAATCATTTTTAACACTTGGTTAAGTATGAGAAACTTGAAAATAGGGTCATATCATAGGTGAATAAAATATATTTTTTATTATTAAAATTCTATTAAGATTAGAGTTAACAAATCTTAAATAATAGGGAAAATTATACTTTACCTCCATGTGGTTACATTCTTATCTTTTTTATTTAATCTACTTGTAATTTTAAGTACTATAATTCATTCATATACATTTTTAATTGTTAACACTTAATTCATTTAAACTATGTTTCATCCAAAATTTAATAAAAAATTCATGTATATTGCATGTTTTTTACTTACTTAAATTTTGACTCAATTTAATTCTTACTCAAAATCAAATTATTCAAAAAAAATTCCGTATTCTTATTGGAAATTAGTGTGCTACAATTTGGTTTATATTTGTTAAATAAAGAGGGTCAAACAGGATTCTTTAGAAATAAATTAGTTTTGTAAGAGCATCAAATTAATTAAAAATTGAGGAAGTAAAAATCACATTATCCTTTAACAAATATATGAATTAAGTTAAAAAAGAATGAAATCATATGTGAATAAAATATAATTTTTTTAATAAAAATAAAAGTTATGTGTATTTTATATTAAAAATTAAAAATAACATTAAAAATTATTTAAATCCTTTTTTTATATTCATCATTTCTTTATAAAATTAATTCATATTATCCTTTAATGTTAGCCAAAATTTATAACCACATTTGTTAGCTTTCAAAATTATCCAAATATTTTTTACACATAATTTTTAATATATTCATACAAATAGAAATACAAATAGAAGAATAGGAAGATGGATGAAAGAGGGAGAGAAAGAGCCCAAGGAAAGAAAGAATAGATTATTAACAAATAAAAAATAATAAGGGGGAGAGGAGAAAAAATGCAAGATGGAAGGAGGAAGAAAAAGAGGAAAAGAAAAATATGAGAGTGAGGTGAGCGAATACTAGAGAAAGATAAGAGGAAGCAGTAGAGAAAAAATGAAGGGTAGAAAGGGAGATATTAGAGAGAGAGAGAGAAGGGAAGAGAAAAGAAAATAAAAGGGAATAGTGAAATGATTTTAGAAATTGAATTTTTTTAATAAAAAGAGAAAATTATTTTTTAATGATAATATTATTATTTATTTAAATATAATTTTTGTTAATCAATTTTTTTATTACTTTCAATTGTAGAAAAGTTAATTTTTTTTTCAAAAAAGCATCTTCTCTCCAAACAAATGTACCTTTTAGTCTCATTTATTATTTATCTTTTAATTACATTTATATCATTATACAATTTATTTAAATTAAATTAAAATTTCTTTAGAATTTATTTTATTTAGTTTAGCATAAATTATATAAAAGGAAATAACGATTATCCTAACATATATTTATTATGCTATCATCAAAATCTACTTATTAATCACATTACATTATTATTTAATATATTTTGAATAAAAAATTATTTACAAATAAATTAAAATAATTATTTTTGAGAAAAATACAAGCTACTTTCATGAAATTTGGCTGATTGTATTTTATTCTCATTGAAAACTTGTAAATTAAATTCTTTAATTATATAAGACTTGTAATTAATATTTATTATCTATTTAATTAACTGAATTATTAAATTACATGCTTCTTTAAGAAATTTTTAAATAAAAATCACAATATTATTGTATATTAATTTATTACATTATTTTTAATTAAATACTTACAAATAGTTTACAAAATTATATAAAAAATATCATAATAAAATAATATATAATGATATTATAATTTTTGTTTAAAAAATTAATCAAAACATTGCATAATTTAATAAAATAGTTAATTTAATTAATGACTGATATTAATTGAAAATTTTTTATAATTTAAAAGATTGGTTCGAAAATTTTCTAAATTAATGAGGTAAAATGCATTAAGTACAAAATTGAAGAAAATATTTTATATTTTATATTTTTATATGTTTTTTAAATAATAAAATTTATTTATAAATAAATCGAAGTAAATTGAAGGAAGGAAAAAAAAAGAAAAATCTGAGTAGATGACTTACAGGAAACTTTAATTAAAGTAAAGAAAAATCTGGATAATTTTAAAATTTTAATCAATTACCCAATTTTTTTGGGATATGAAAATTACCTTAATACTTTGAAAGTAGGGATTAATAAGTCCAAGTGGGGCGGTAATCACGCCCAGGCGAACACCAGCTCATTCACAAGCACAGTTGGACATGTAGCAGAGCAAGAGAGCCTCCTTCCTCGCTCCTCACATAGCCGCATCTCAACCTAACCCACTCTCTCTCATCTTCATAGCTCTCTCTCTTTCGTCTCTTTCTCTCTCTATACGCCGACGCCATTATCGTTCCTCTCTCTCCGTTTCAGCCATTATTGACCTTGAGATTCTGCAAGCAACTGGAAATTCTGTGTGCCAATGGTTCTCAAGATTGCTATTTCACTCTCTCTTTCTCTGTCTCTGTGAATCACTACTTATTTTCTCTCTTCAGAACCACGAGCCTCAACAATGGAGTCGACGGAGTCCTCCATCGTTTCTTCTCCAGATGATTTGAGAAAGCCAGCTTCGCCACATCCTAAATCTCCTACTGCAGGTACCTGATCCGATCTGGTTCTTTATTTTGGATTTTGTGTTATTTAGTTGCAAATGGCCTTGCAATTCTGTTGTCTTTTTGTATTAATTACCGAGAATCGTTGGTTTGTGGATAATGGAGGTGAAATATGAGTCATGCTATTAATATACGCTCAATATTGAGAGCCCGGATTTTTTTCAACTGCCTTATTTTAATTTTTCAACCCTAATTGCTGAAAGTGGAAGGAGGAGACAAAATGCATGAAAATTAGTGTTTTTCCCCTGTTTTTCTAATTACGAAGTATAAAACTAGTTTTGGATTCTCTGTAATTGCCTCATTGTCTGTGGGCAAAGGAGAAACAGTTAAAGTTTCAGGTGTGAAATATGCTCTAATTTACTAGATTTGTCTTTTTCTGCTTACTTTCTACATCATTCTTGCTTCTGCCAGATCCCATGGAGAAGCCCACATATGTTAGGTTTCTTGTATCAAATGCTGCTGCTGGTTCTGTTATTGGCAAGGGCGGTTCGACTATCACTGATTTTCAGTCACAATCTGGAGCACGAATCCAGTTATCGCGCAATCATGAATTCTTTCCTGGAACTACAGATAGGATCATTATGGTATCTGGGGCTGGAAATGAAATATTAAAAGCTGTAGAACTTGTTCTTTCGAAGTTGCTGACTGAGGTAACTCTTTAGATGTGGTTTTAGTTTCTCATTTGATGGAAGGTAACTTATTAGCTTCTGAAATTGGTCTTCTTACTGTGAGTAGCTTCATAACGAGGATGACAGTGATACTGAGCCAAGAACAAAGGTAAGGCTCATTGTTCCCAACAGCTCTTGTGGTGGAATAATTGGGAAGGGAGGTGCTACTATCAGGTATGAGTACTTTTGTTTGTCATGTTATAGAACTTGTTTGTTTGCCATGTTTATAAATATTTACTAATAAAAGAAAATTAATTTCATACTTTTTTATTCTTGATTTCTATTCTGTGAAGCGAATTTTCAAATTTATTTTAAAGGATTGTGCTGCAAGTTCTATTTGCCAGCTATATAGAATAGCTTCAGCTGGTTTAAAGTTACTAGTGATGTTTCTTGCACCAGGTTAAGTTAGTGTTGTCAAATTTTTGTTTCACCCCCACCCAAAAATGTCATTGGGAAAGTCAATTATTAATTTTAGTTGCAGTATCCTTTTTCCTTGTATTGCATCCCTGAAAGCTGGATTTAAAAAGCTTAGCTTTTATCTATTTTTGCCTTCAAACAGGTCATTCATTGAAGAATCTCAGGCTGGCATTAAGATATCTCCACAAGATAATAATTACTTTGGCCTGAATGATAGGCTTGTGACACTTACAGGAACTCTTGATGAACAAATGCGGGCAATTGATCTAATTGTTTCTAAGCTTGCTGAAGATCCTCATTATTCACAGTCCATGAATTCACCATTTTCATATCCAGGTTTGTGTTATCTAGTATCTGAGAATATTAGTTGTCGACTCTAGCAAATTGCTGCTATAGCATCATTGAATTGTATAATTGTACCTAATCAATGAATATGTTAAGATGGTAAACTGCCTGTAGTTAATCCTTTATTTATGCATCTTATCTTGATTAATTCTTTGATTTTGATAGTTAAATGTCACTGCATCTTTTTGTATTTCCTTGTATATTGTTAGTAATTAGGTTTGTAATATTATGAGCTTGCTTATCTTGGATCTAGAGTTAAAGGGTACCAGAGTCTTTATATTTATTAGTAGCTTTATATAAATAGAGAGCATTGGGGTTGAGTCTTACATAATAATTTAGCCTATCATTTATTCAGTAATATTATACTTCTACCCTTATTTATCTAGCTTCTCTCTACTTGCTTTCTCTCTAAATCTTAACGGTGTTTTTTAATATGATATTAGAGTGGTAGCATCCACTATGAGCTTATGGGTTATACTGCTGCTAGCAACCTCTAAGAGCTTAGAATGCTGATCATGTAGAATGGAAGTTTATTTATTTTTTTATTAAGTTCTTTGAGTTTCATTGAAAAAAGAAAGAAAAAAGAAGAAGTATTAAAAACATAAAGTTTAGAGATGTTGTGGTTAAGTTTATTTATTTTTGAGTGAGTTTTTAAGTTTTAGCTTTAAAAGAAAACTTTAAAGTTGTTGTCAACAACAACAACAATAAAGCTTTATCCCACTAAGTGAGGTCAGCTTCAAAGTTGCTGTCATTAGGATTATTTATTTATTTTTTTTGGTTTTTTTAAAAGTTTTGAGTGAAAGAAAAAAGAGTTTTGGTGAATTAAAAAAAAAAAAGAAAATAAATATATTGTAGGGGGAGAACATGTACTATAGAATATGTTGGTGCACTTTTTCCTTGTAAATATGATCAAATTTAGGTAATTAGCTTTGTGATTAAGATTTTGTTATGTGCACAATGTAGAAACTCTCCAATTGTATAAAAAGGCTGTATTGATACTCTTGTCCATAGCTAGAAAAGCTGTGTAGCAAAATTCAATATTTCACATGATGCTGATAAAGATACTGATATAAATGGCTTTAGAAAAACTAGCATATCCTGGTATAGTAACATTTTAAAATTGACAACTCTTTCTTACAGCAGTCTAAGATATCATTTATGCACGTATTTGTCTGTACATAAACTCCTTACAGATCTGATTAAGTATTTCTAAAAGTCTTTGTTACATCTCTAAAGGCCTCTTGTGGATGTTACAGGTTTTATAATTATGATTATCCTCAAATTTTGGTGACGTGATGTCAACTTATAGGGGAAATTTTTTTCTCTTATTTCTTTCTTTGCCTCGTTCCCCATCCATTTATGACCATCATTGAACAGGAGGTTGTGATATTAAGAATCTTATGTTCACTAATCAGATATAACCTTGCAATACAAAGTTCTCCATGAGGTTGCAGAAGCAGACCAGATTATAGTTGTCTATCTGTTGTTTCCTATGGTTGAGATGTAGTAAGAGTTCAAATTAGCATCGTGTCTTTCCTATGAAGCACTAGTGCTTATAAGAATGAACATGGTGCTTATCAGGCTGACAGTCTGTGACACTCGTGCAAGCTCCAATTGTATCTAGCACTTAGCAATTCCTTGTTTGACACACTGTATACCTGATAGTATAGGATAAATTATACAATTGGGGCTTATACTGTGTTTGGGATTTCAAGCTGATTGTATAACTTATTCAAAATTTTTCTCTTATATGTCTAATTCTGTGTAAACCTATCCACTGCATTGGGAAGAGGGTACGATCTGATAAGATAGTATTAAGAGAAATCCTAAATTGTTAAAATTAAAAAATTCTTTTTAAGTATTCTCTTTCCTATGTCTCTCACATATCTTTCTTTTAAAATTAAAATTAAAAAAAAAAAATCTTTTATGTTGGTACTTATATTTTGATTTAATATTTTTAAAATTTTTATTTCACAATATTAGAGTATGTTTATGATACTTATGGATAGTGTACATTGTTTTTTTCAATATTTTTTAAGATTTCATACAAAGTACTTATTGAATTTTATATTTTTATATTCATTTATTGCAATTTTTTATTTTTACTAGTTTGCTATGCATACATTCACACATACATATGAATGTGTAATCATGTATATGTTGATGTAATGTGTTATATTATTTTATTATCATATTGTAAATCTTTATTTATATTATTTTATTTTTTAAAAAACTATTGTTGTTAAAGGGCATTTTAGTCTAATTATGTATTTCAATTTCATTTATGGCGATTTTATTGGTTTTCGATAAGGAACGTTATTAAATAAATTTTTTTTTAACCTTATACATTCTTGTACAATATCCCAAGAAAAAATAAAATAATTTTGTATAAACTTTCATTTTATATAATAACAGACTAAATGCTTATAGTATACTATATTGTTCTATACAATATTATATTATACAATTGTTTTTATACTATACTATTCAGTGTGGCAAACAAGGTCAAAGTGTTTAATTTTCATAGTTGACACTTGTTGTTACCTACTAGACGTGTTAGGCCTATCTTAGGTACATTCTCATGTACTTCATGATGTTTCCATTACTTTTATATATCAACATAGATGTGTATATATAATGTATGTAATATATATATATATATATTCCTTGCTGTGCTCTGTTTTCTGACTTGTGTCACTCTGTCTGTGGCATGGTGTATCCCGTGTCTTGTGTCCTTCTCTGTACTTCTTAGCTTCCTGTGACACATATCAAACACTTGAAAGGAGCAAACATTGAGGCAACCTCTGACATTCATGGAAATCTTGCATTAGCATCAATCCTAGACATTCTATTTTTTGTTCATGATGACTAGGAAAATTCTAAGGAATTTATATCATTGCACATATTTAAGGTTATCCTCTTCTTTGTTCTCATCATGAACCCTGATCATGATTGTTGATTGTGGTTCATCTAATGTTGTCGTGTATACATGATATATTTTGTGAGGAACTATTCTTGATGAATTTGGTATTTAGTATATTTCACTTAACGTGAATTTTAGGTGTTTTCTTCCCGGGTTTTCATGGTATTCCTTATACATATGTGCTTCCTTCTGTCGCAACAGCAGCTTATAATGCAATGAACCACAGACCAAATGGCGCTGGAGGGAAGCTCCAGAATGCAAAGGTTCTTCTCATTTCATCAACTATATGATTTTAGTGGTTCCTAATGTTACAAGTTGCCCTTGTTTCAAGTGTTGGATAAAGGGAAAGGGAAAACGATGTTAAGTTTTCATATCTTGTTCTACAGGCTGAACAAAGTGTCTGTTTAGAAAGTAGTAACTTGCAATGTGGCTAATTTCCTGGCATCCGGAATTTATTTTTCTTTTTGCCACTCAATAATCCTTTGTACTTTTTCATCCTGGGTAGGTATGTTTAATTCCTTATTATCCAGCATTCTTGTAAGCTCTAGTGTCTAATTTCTGGTGGATATATTACCCTAAATTCCCATATTGCTACTGATGGATTCATTCACTACTCTGCATTGAGCTGTAGAAAGGGCCACTGTGTTTGTAATTTAGGATATATATTGTAGATTTAGTAATTTGAACTAGTCAGTCCAATTACGTACCTAAACCCAAAAGTTATTAGGACTTTAGTATCTGCTTGCTGCCTGATTTGCTTGAATATGTAGAGTGTTAAAAAAAAATTGGAAAAGATATAGGAGAAATCAGAAGCTCTATCTTCTTGACAGTCTTGAAGTAGGGTGTTAAAAAGATTCTGATATTAGTCCTAAAGAAGGATGGAATGTTGCTTTCCAAATAAGACAAATTGATTCAATTTTTTGTTCAAGTATTATTATTACCTACGGCTCTCATTCTTGTAAGTGTTGTTTTTATTTTATTTTCATCATGAGAATATATATATATATATAATTCAGCTGTGAAGGAAAACCATACCTTGATCCCCTATGTTGAAGTTTTTGCATCCTTAGAAAATGGTGGTTTTCTTTGCTAATGTTGAACTGACGGGTGCTCCTTGCTTTCTTCTAGGAGGAGCGGAGTAACTCACTGACCATTGGTGTTGCAGATGAGCATATAGGGTTGGTTGTTGGCCGTGGTGGAAGGAATGTCATGGAAATTAGTCAGGTTTACCAGTGGCCCATGATGTTAATTGGTTCGAAATGATACCTGTGCAAAAGTTTAACCTAGATTAATTTCAATTGATCAGGCTACTGGGGCAAGGATAAAGATATCAGATAGAGGGGATTTCATGTCCGGAACAACCGATAGGTATGACAATTTATTTACTCAAGTTAATTTCATGATCAGCATTTCCTGGGCACCTGATGTATTTAGTTGGCACCTTGCATCCTCTCCTCTACCGTAAATGTTAAACAAGTCTTCTTCCCTATCATGCAGGAAGGTTACCATAACAGGATCACAGCGTGCCATACGTGCAGCTGAGGCTATGATATTGCAGAAGGTTGCTTATGCTGCTGAGAGGACAATTGAGTAGTTTGCAAGTATGGACAATCTATTTGTCGAGATGCTTGGTGAACCTCCTTGCTAATTGCTTATACATTTGCTGATTCTTGAGATTCATTTGCATAAATTCTCATTACTTGATAAGTTGAGAGATCTTGATACTAGTGGGAGAGAGGAGGTAGGTTTTGTTGAATTGAGAGCCTCCCCCCCCCCCTCTCTCTCTGTTAAAAGAATTCTTCTGGATCTATTGGGAAGGCCATTATTGCTCGTCCAGTTATACTTAATTAGAAGTAGATTCTTTTTACCAAGTGTTCAAGCCAACGGAAGCTAATGTTACATCTGTACTTCATTTACTGGCTTGAGTTAGAATTTGAATTATTTTTTTGGGGTCTTTGCCATGTGATTACAATTGAGAATTGATTTACGAGAAACTCTGGCGACATGTATTATTTTCTTTCTTTCTTACCTTTTTTTTTTGGTTTGCTAATTGTATCTAGGTTAAAGCAAATTACATTGACCTTAATTGATATTTGATTTGAGGAAAAAAATGCAAATTACTCTATTCAATTTTGGAGTGATTGGATTCTGCTTCTTTCAAGTTTAAAAATTTGAAAATCAGTCTCTTAAATTTTATAAAATTTAAAATTAATACTTATTATCTATTTAATTAATTATTTTATTAAATTATATAATATTTTCATGAAATTTTTTAATGAAAATTATAATATTATAGTGTAATGAATCTTTTGGTCATTTGTTCATGTTTTATAATTAATAGAAATTAAATTATTTATATAGAAATTTTAATTAAATACTTGTAAATAAAGTATAAAATCATATCTGAAAAAATAATAAAATAAAATAACATTTTATGATATTGTAATTTGTTTAGAATTCTATGAAAAAATAATATAATTTGATAAAAATAATTAAGTAGAAGATGGATATTAATTTTAAGTTTTGAAAGTTTAATGGAGTGGGTTTTAAATTTTTTTAAAATTTTTTAAATCTAGAAGGGATAAAATTCAATCAGTTGAAAGAAAATATTTTGTATTGTTTTTTTATTTAATTACATTTGACAATTCTCATAGAACTATATACTCATTTTTGAAATATAATAATGTTGAGCTTTTTAATTGTAATTCATTCTTTAATGTTATAGTTGGAATCATATATTCTCTCTCTCTCACACACACACACATATATATATATATATATTGCAATACAGTAAAAGGAAGAAATTATTTTTATTCTTAAAACAAAAGGCCATTTGTATAAAAAATGTAGGGGGACGGTCTTTCGGTCATGAGAAAGAGAAGTTGCAGTTTAAAAGGTTAATATTATTACATTTCAAAGTGTAATTTTAAAAATTAGGGTAGAAGTGGGTTTTGGTGGAATGTGCATTAGGGGTAAAAATATATAATTATTAATAATAAGGGGTACCCGGGAGGCCAAAATTTTAAGGCAAATATGCCTTCAGGTTATTTTGTTCAGGCTTGCTACAATGCCCCGTGTTTGGACTCCTCATGGGCATGCGGATGGATATATATATATATATATATATATTGGCCTTGGCGGACAGTAATTCATCAACTGTTAAATTGGATTGTACACACAATTTTTCAATAAATAGTTTATAAGAAAAATTGTGGAACAAATAAATCTTTATTGATTTTGATAAATTTGGATTGCAATATCTAATTTGTTCATAAATTAAAAAAAAATATATAATAAAATTTCTAATTCTTCTCTTCAATGAATTTTAGATAATGGTTTCAGGGAATTTGATCTTAGATTAAATAGTTAAATTTTAAATTCTAATGAGAGTTTGAAGAAGTTTGATTTTGATTCAAAGATTGAATATATGGATGGCTTAATAAAACTTGATCTTGCAAATACTGTGTGTGAAAAAATTTGAAAATTTGAGTATTATTAAAGTCACTAACTTAAAAAGAATGTTTTTATGAAAGTTAAAGACTTTTAAATACTTTGATTCTCATTGGGAAAGTTTTGAAAGAGTTGCCTTTGTATTTTTGGGAATGACAAAAATGAAATCTCTATTTGTAGAGGTGTTAGAGGGTGTCTAAAGATGAGCATCTCAAATTTAATATTTATTACCTTTAAATTTATTAAAAAAATAATTTTTTCATTGGTTAAGATGATGTACTATAACACATGATGGCTTTATATTCATTAATTGACATTATTAATACGTAGATTTTATTTTAATTGATTCATCTATGTTATCTTGTGCATGAGACACAATTTGATTCATCATTCAAAATATTTTTGTGGACTCACCTATTCTTTATATGGGATTTTCAGCTTTAATAAAATAATCTTTATTTTATTAGTTATAATTTATAAGGTAAAAATTACAACAATAACAATAAAGTTTTATTCCATTAATTGAGATTGGCTACATGAGTCACACAATGCCATTGGACTCTATTTGAGATTAAATTATTATTCACTAAAAAATCTTTTTTTATACTTCTTTCTAGTATCCTTTTTGGTCTCCCTCTATACTTTTTCACAGGGTTAAAGGATAATCTAATTGACTATTCTCATTGTTACCTTTAGTGACCTTCTTTGTATATGTCCAAACTACTTTAATTGATTTCCTATTATTATCTTTTCTTTAATAGGTATCATACCAATATTCCCTCGTATGTATTCATTTCGTATTTTATCCTTTCTTGGTGACCATGTATCCATCTTAACATTCTCATTTTTATTATCCTCATTTTTTACTCTTGTTATCTTTTCAAAGCTTAACATTTACTACTATAAAGCATTACTGATTATATAACATTCTGATAAAACTTTCTTTTAAATTTGGTAGGTATTTTGTGATCACAAATAACCCTTAATATTTTTTTTTATTTTAACCATCTAACTTGTATCCTGTGTATAACATCTCTATCAATTTCCTTATTGCTTTATAATATTGATCCTAGATACTTAAATTTAGACACTTGTAATATGATATGTTTTTCGATTCTTACCTCTAAACTATTTTTATCTTACTTTTTGTTAAATTTGTAATGCATGTATTTTGTTTTGCTCTAAATCAAGGAAAAATTCTTTGATTCCAATCTCTGTATCCAAAGCTTAAGTTTATAATTAACCTCTTCCTTTGATTTTTCAATTAGAACTATATTATCTGTAAATAATATACATTTAAAAATAGTCTCTTACGTCCTTGGTAAGAATATCTTAGATTAGGTTAAATAAGTAAAGACTCAAGGCTAAACCCTGATGTAAACCTATCCTTATAGGAAAGTCCTTTGTGTTACCTCTTGGAGTTTTTATACTTGTAATTACCCTATCATACATATCCTGTATAGCCTGAATATATGCACACGAGCTCCTTTTTTTTCAAGAGCCTTCCATAACACTTCTCTTAGTACTCAATTATAAGCTTTTTCCAAGTTAATGAAAATTATATGTAAGTCTCTTTCTTTACTCTGATACTTTTCCATCAACTCCCGTTGAAGATAAATAGCCTTTATTGTAGACCTTCTTGAGATAAATCCAAATTGATTTTTTACGATTCTAATCTCATTTCTTAATCTGTGTTTAATTACTTTTTTTTCATAATTTTATACTGTGGCTCATAAGTTTAATCCTTCAATATTTTGCATAATTTTGGATATCTCATTTATTCTTATATATAAGTACCAAAATGTTTTTCCTTCACTCATTTGACATTTTTTTAGACCTTAAAATCTCATTAAATAACTTAATGAGTCAAAAGATATCTAAAATCTCATTAAATAGCTTAATAAGTCAAAAGATACCTAACACTTATAAATATTTTCAAAATTCAATAGGAATACCATTAAGACTAACAATTTTACCATTATTTATCCTTTTAAGAGTTTCTTTTACCTCTCCAACTTGAATCTTACATTAGTAAGTTAAATTTTGTTCATCTTCTTGAATTTTTAATCCTTCTATATCCCTAATCGATCCTTATTTGTTATTAAAAAGCTTATAAAAGTATTTCTCCCATTTTTCTTTGATATCTTCATTTATGAGCAGAACTTGTCCTTTTGCGTTCTAAATACACCTTACTTGGCCTGAATCTTTTGATTTCCTTTTAATATTTTAGTAAGCTTATAAATCTTTTATTCTCCATTCTTTGTCCCTAGATCTTAATAAAACCCCTTAAAAGTTTTAGATCATGCCTCATTCATTGCCTTCTTAGTCTCATTCCTAGCCTTCGATACCTTTCCTAATTTTTAGCATTGTTGTCCACATGTAAAGCCTTAAAATAATCCCTTTTGATTTTTACATTTTGTTGCACACTTTTGTTCTACCACTAAGATTTTTTATTTCTCAGTCCAAAATCTTTTGATTCACTTAAAATTGCTTTAGTAACTATTTTAATCCTTTTAGCCATCTCATCTCAAATATGATTAACACTTCCTATGCTTCCTAATTATCTTTTTCCAATAATATCCTCTTAAAAGTCATTTGTTTCTCATCTTTGAGCTGCCACCACTTGATCTTGGGATTTATAACTTATCATCTTTTCTGATTATAGGTACGAAAATGAACATCGAGGACCAAGACCCTATGTTGTGTAGTAAGATTGTCCCTTGGAATCACTTTACAATTCTTATAGACTCTTTTATTTAAGCTCCTTACTAAAAAGAAGTTAATTTGCAACCTTAAGGTTCTATTTTTGTACACGATTAGATGCTCCTCCCGCTTCTTAAAATAAATGTTCGCAATCTTGAAATAATATGTTATCGAAAAATCAAGAATAGATTCCCCCTCTTTACTTAGTTTTCCAAAACCAAATTCCCCATGAGCTCTTAAAAATTGCCTTACCTCATTACCAACATATCATTTAGATCCCTTCTTATTAGAATCTTTCTTTTTTTGGAATTCCTTGAACCAACCCCTCCAGGTCTTCTCAAAACTTCTCCTTCTAATGTGCCTTTGATCCTACTTATGATGCATAAGTACTAATGATATTGATAGTCTCCCGTGCAACCAGTAATCTTAATGATAAGATCCCATCCCTAATCTTTTTTACATCTATCACATTCTTTTTCGAATTTTTGTCTATAATAATACCAACTTCATTCTTTCCTCTAACTTTCCATGTACACCATAGTTTAAATCTTGTAGTGTCTAATTCTTTAACTTTTTCTCCAATCCATTTAGTTTTTTTAAGATACATAATGTTAATCTTTCTCCGAATCATGGTATCCATAACCTTTAGAAATTTACTTATTAACATACCAATACTCTAAGTATCAAACCTAATTATGTTATTCTAGACTAACTTTTTTACTTACATTTGCTTAGAAAAATATAAAGACCATTGCTCATTTAATACTATATTTGGGAACTAATATAGCGATTCTAACTCATTAATATTGTACTCAAGCCATACAGTATGTTACTTCTAGGTAACGATCTAGTATTAGCACAATTAAATCGTTATGTGTGGTCCATGATTGGAATTTTGACAAAGTTATATGTTGGTTATCGAACTCCTAACATAACTTAAAAGGAGAAAATGCTTCCACTTGACTTATAGGTTAGCGTTATCCAACTTAGCAATTATAAGGTAAAAATCAAATAATTTTAATTCTCCCCAAATTGGACAAATCTATTTGAGCTTGGATGGTCACAACAATATGTGTAAACATTTGCCAATGATTATAGAACCTTCTCTTTCACAATGATTTTTATTATGTCCTCTTCATTCATTTGCATCTAGTCCACTAAGGTAGAAAGGAAGCTTTCATGTTTATTTCTTAGAGTATAAAGAAACAAACTCTCGTACTCACAAGGTAACAATGAAATATGGAGACAAAAATAAGCAGAAAAAAAACTTTATTATTGGATTCATGTATGAATTGAATATGATAACTATTCTTTTTTAGCATTATTATAGAAGTATTTTTTTATTATAAAATATTTAATTTGAGTTATAATTACTATCTAAAGAGAAAGTCTGTCACTACAATCTCATCAGAGCCTTAATGGTTTTAAGAGTCCTCCATCGTTTCATTAATTATAAATTAACATGCTCTTGCATTTAATTTGTAATATATAAGTTGAAGTAATAATTTGGTACCATTAGGCCGATCATCTTGATAGTTACAAGGTATCTTCTTAACTACAAAAGATAAAGATGTGCTATTATGCACCACCAAAAAGAGGTAGATCTGCACCATTATTTGACATAATATGAACCACTTAGATTGTATACTAATTTAGTTGATCAAAATGAAAGGCCGGGATATGGCACTTGTAAACTGTTGGGTAGTAATTTTGTATTATCTAAATTTGTGGGTTGAAAGAAGTAGAGATTGCATATAGGCCCCGAAACCTAATTTTGGACATTTGGGTCAGAGAAACTTAATGCATATACATATTCATGGTTGACTAGGCCTTGTGCATGTATTTGATATATTCGATTTTATTAGGTAATTCTAAAATAAATATATATAAATTCATAAGTATTTCTTAAATAACAATAAACATATAAACAATATATATTATTGTAATTATATGATAATTAATTAAGATAATTAATTATAGTTGGGTCCATTTAATAATAGAAGTTAAATAATTAATACAAATTTAACTGAATTAGTAAATAAAAAATATGAGATACTTATTTAATTTAGATAGATATAATATATGAAAAAAATATTTTTCTTATCTTTTACTTGCCAATTTAATAAAAAAAAAGTTGTTTATTACTCATTAATTCAAAAATTACTATACTAGCACTTATTGATATGAATCAATGTTTTAATAAGTTTGCTCAATTCATATTGAGTTATCCTTGATTTACAAGATCAATCATGATTAATAGTCAATCTTGATGAAGTATCATAATTTTGTCAATATTATTAAATACTAAAAGTGAGATTTGAAATGTTGGTGTGTCTCCTAGAACCAATCATATAAGATGATTAGAGTTATACACAATGTATTATATTTTATTTTAAGCAATTTAATTATTATATTTGTTTTTATTATTATTATGCGTAATTTATAACTTAATATAATAATTATCCTTGGAATAGCTTTGTTATTCCTAAAATGCCCTTAGTCAAGTATTATTACGAAAAGGATAGTAATAATACATCGAGACTAGCATGTATAGTGACTGATGATTACGAATTATGGATATGTGATATCAAGTCAATACATGAGTACATTGCTAAGTGAACAATGTACTAGACTGACCCACTATGAGAATATTGCATGGATAAACGTGTCATAAATTATTCTCATATGATCACAACTACACATAAACCTTTGACCTGAAGTCACTACGGTTCCCTACATGAGGAATTACTCACTTTAATATTGTCCTATGTCACCTTTAATCAGGATGACAAGTAGGGTATTGATTGGGTGTGTCATAAATCATGCAGAGGGAAGTGAGTGATGTAAATGGGATTTTGTTACTCTTGTATAAAAGAGAAATATCCTTGGGCCCCTTGATTGAGTGAGACTTAGAAATGCATGGCCATGTTCAATTGAATTAATATGTGATATTAATTATTTATTTTAAGTCTACTTAGTATCAAGAAATATAAATTGAACATTGAAGAGGATGACACATTCCATGCCTCTAGTTCAATTTGGATATTATTACAAAAGGGTTATGATGCAAAACGTTGATCATGTATTAGGTGGATGTCGAATCACAGACATTCTTACTACTTGAGTGGCAGTGATGTATTGCTAAATATCGCTCGCTGTCTATGGCTCAATAATAAGTCATTGTCAATGTAGTAAGAACCTACAGAGTCATACAAAAGGAGTAGGAATAAGACAATAATTAATTGGACTTTAATTATATTAATATCTAATTAATTGGACTTATTTTCGTGCATATATATATTATTAAGAATAATAATTCACGTTATATATATATATATATATTATGTGATATTATTTGATATTAAAGAAATATCAAATAATTATCTTATCAGATATTAGATAAATATATTATGAGATAATATTATTCTGATATTTGATAACTATATGCAATTATCTAATAATTAAGATATTTATATTATGAGATAATATTATTATCTAATATTAGATAATTAATAGATAAGTCTTATCTCTTCCCATTATCTCTAGGATAAGGATAAGATGAGTTGTTAAGTGTGATTAGAATTTTGGAAGCATTATCCTAGTAGGACTAGGATTATGGCTTGCCTAAGTTCTATAAAAGGGAACTTGAGGGCAACACTTAACAATCACGTTTTTAAGCTTCCATATAAACCCTAAATCACTCAGAAAACATCCAATCCTAATTCTTAGAGAGAAAAATGCATCCTAGCAGACGCGTGGAGGGTGAGAGGTCATTGTTCACTCCGTGTGGATACCGTAGAGACGTTGTACCTTCCGGCCGGCGTTTGATTCATCCGCTCTCAAGTTTTGATTAGTAGAAACACGAGTGCCCAATAGGTAAAACCCTAATCATTGACTTATGCTTTTTGCATGGATCCTAGGTAGAATTCGGATAAAAAATTTAAAATTCCACTGTATGTGATAATCCGAATTCCCAACATGAAATTCAATTTCGAATGTAAGTTACGAGCTATCACTTAAACATAAATTGGTGGGTAAATTTATAATTTAATCCAATAGATATAAAAGATTTTAAACTTAATTTTAGATCTTACTTTTGTTACATATAATATCTTTATAATTTTATTACCAATCATATGATTTGGCTAAGTTAATGTTGGGTATTCGGATTATTACATGCAGCAGAATTTTAAATTTTGATCCGAATTCTACCTAGGATCCATGCAAAAAGCATAAGTCAATGATTAGGGTTTTACCTATTGGGCACTCGTGTTTCTACTGATCAAAACTTGAGAGCGGATGAATCAAACGCCGGCCGGAAGGTACAGCGTCTCTACGGTATCCACACGGAGTGAACAATGACCTCTCACCCTTCACGCATCTGCTAGGATGCATTTTTCTCTCTAAGAATTAGGATCAGATATTTTCTGAGTAATTTAGGGTTTATATGGAAGCTTTGGACGTGATTATTAAGTGCTGTCCTCAAATCCCCTTTTATAGAACTTAGGCAAGCCATAATCCTAGTCCTACTAGGATAATGCTTCTAAAATCCTAATCACACTTAACAACTCATCTTATCCTTATCCTAGAGATAATGGGAAGAGATAGGACTTATCTATTAATTATCTAATATTAGATAATAATATTATCTCATAATATAAATATCTTAATTATTAGATAATTGCATATAGTTATCAAATATCAGAATAATATTATCTCATAATATATTTATCTAATATCTGATAAGATAATTATTTGATATTTCTTTAATATCAAATAATATCACATAATATATATATATATATATATATATATATATATATATATATATATATATATATAAAATGTGAATTATTATTCTTAATAATATATATATGCACGAAAATAAGTCCAATTAATTGGATATTAATATAATTAAAGTCCAATTAATTATTGTCTTATTCCTACTCTTTTTGTGTGACCCTGTAGGTTCTTACTACGTTGACAATGACTCATTTATTGAGTCATAGACAGTAAGTGGTATCTAGCAATACATCACTACCACTCAAGTAGTAAGAATGTCTGTGATTCGACATCCACCTAACATATGATCAACGTTTCGCATCATAACCCTTTTGTAATAATATCCAAATTGAACTGGAGGCATGGAATGTGTCATCCTCGTCAATGTTCAATTTATATTTCTTGATACTGAGTAGACTTAAAATAAATAATTAATATCACATATTAATTCAATTGAACATGGCCATGCATTTCTAAGTCTCACTCAATCAAGGGGCCCAAGGATATTTCTCTTTTATACAAGAGTAACAAAATCCCATTTACATCACTCACTTCCCTCTGCATGATTTATGACACACCCAATCAATGTCCTACTTGTCATCCTGATTAAAGGTGACATAGGACAATATTAAAGTGAGTAATTCCTCATATAGGGAACCGTAGTGACTTCAGGTCAAAGGTTTATGTGTAGTTGTGATCATATGAGAATAACTTATGACATGTTTATCCATGCAATATTCTCATAGTGGGTCAGTCCAGTACATTGTTCACTAGCAATGTACTCATGTATTGACTTGATATCACATATCCATGATTCGTAATCATCAGTCACTATATATGCTAGTCTCGATGTATTATTACTATCCTTTTCATAATAATACTTGACTAGGGGCATTTTAGGAATAGCAAAGCTATTCCAAGGATAATTATTATATCAAGTTATAAATTGCGCATAATAATAATAAAAATAAAATATAATAATTAAATTGCCTAAAATAAAATACATTGTATATAACTTTAATCATCTATATGATTGGTTCTAGGACATACACCAACAATTACCATATAATTCAAAATTGCACACATATAAACAATTCAACACATCATATAAATTCATAAATCACCATTTATAACATGGGTTTTACTCCCCACTATCAAATCTTTTAATAAGCTAGCCTTGGATCTCCACAAATGCAATAAAACTCAAAAGTACTTATCCTAACCTGAAAATAATAAAAATAATCAAAGTGAGTTACAAAAATTCAGTGAGCATATATCTACCATTACTAAACTTTATATCATTTATATTAGATGAATTCATGCTAGTTAGGAGTTTAATTAAGGAAATAAATTCAATCCAAGCTCCTTGAGTTTCTAAATGTGTAAAATCAAGTCTCACATGAAATATTCGCCTGCCCAACTTAAATTTTATATTTCTTAACATAAATCATAATAAATTTTCATTATTTGATAGCATACAATATTCATATCATATACTACCCATTCTAGATAAATATCATAATTACAGACAACCATTAAGGCTTAAACATAAATAAATCATCTCAATCACACCAACTGTAACCCCCAATCATTAATCATTTTTAATATCACATCATATCATACATCTAGTTAGTGAACATATGTGTAGCCACTTCTTGACTTCTAGGCCAATACTATATTTTTTCAATTGCTTACCGGGAATTTGCCATCTAGCTTTTAGTCCAATCTTACATCCTTCATAATTTTTTACTGAAAATTTTTCATCTAACTTTCACATCATAGCTCCATCACCATTTATAATTTCCAATATCATTACTAGCATGATCTATAAGTAGTAAACACAAGAGAGATTAATCTCATATCACAACTATTTAAAACATTTCAATACAAAGTCATAATTTCATCACTAAACAATACTAAGCACATAGTAGCATATGCATGAGTATATAACAATGTCGTTATATTTTCTTATATGGCCATATCACACAAATATCATTATATTCAAATGCAGTCTATCAATGGTTATAAACAACATTATCATGCTTCTGTTGTGCACCTTGATTTAATAATATTCCCTCAATATACCATGGAATTGAATTTACACTTGAATATAAATATATTTATACAAGAGTATAGAGTCGATACTAATAATAAAAAAACACAATTCACAATATTTAAATTATATTTTATCCAAATAAAAATACGGTGGTAAGATATATACTCATATGAAATTGTCCTTCAGCTATGAAGATTTCTGACTCTTCACTTTCACCTTCTATTCCTTCTATTCATCAATATAAGATAATAAATTATAATTATATGCAGACTGTTAATTTTCTTTTCATATATTACAAATCCAAATTCGAATCATAATATATAACATTTCATATTTTTTGCTTCTTATATTCATAATTCCTAGATTAAAATTTAACTTAAATATACTATTACTTAGGAACTTTCAAATCTAAACCACATAGATTTAAATAGTAGAACTAAAAAATCTAAAAAAAATTCTTTTATTATTCCATCATCCTAAACTATCACTTTCTCTATTTCCAATTCTTTTATTGAAAAATAAAAAATTTTGATAAATAATAAATTTTCAAAATTAGAATGTTAAATCATTAAAATATCATGATCTCAAGCTCTAGAGGGGTTCTATCTACATAAGTGTATAAAACTATACACTTATTTTTTATATTTTTAACTCTTCTTTAAAGAATAAGAAAAATCATGCTTATTGGAAATGTCCGGACATCAAAAATATTATATTTTTATGATGTAGATATATTTCAAATATACTCATCTAAAATTCCTTAACATAAAATTCTTATTTTATCATTGTTATATCAAGTATTGAAATAGTATGATAAAACAAAGATTTTTCAAATCAAGTTCAAGGTTCACATAATTCTTAAAATATAATATTTTAGAAAAATTTTAATTATAATATTCTATACTTCTATAGAACCAAAATCCTATTTTTCAGACATAAGTAAGAATACACAATATTCAAAAAAAGTTTTCTTAAATCAACTTGGGGTCATGCAAAAATATAAGATTATAATACTCCATAAATAAACTTCAATCATCTTATTCTAACATTCTCTATCATAAAAATGTAATTTTTTAGAAGCTTTAGCCAGAAACCTCAATATGTATAAAATGAGTTCATCTTGAATAATACTTCAAATCTTTATAAATATTAAAATTTTATGATATGCATATGTTCACCCCTATTTATAGTACCTCGCCGAAGCTGGCCGGTGGTGAGACCATGCTGGAACACCGGCGGAAGCAAAGCAAAATAGTGACTCCAACCAACCAGTTAGTGCCATGCTTCACGCTCAATCCTCACGCCATCTGCCCTTTACAGCCGCTGGAACCAAGGATGACCAGTAGAGAAATTGCCGGAAGCTTGCTGGAAGGATCTACGGCAGAGACATTGCCATACGCCCCAAACATAGCACACGGCCGCTCCTTGCACGATTGTCGTTGACTACCAATAGCAACGTCAGGAAGTAGTCACAAGTTGGCTGACACAGGCACGCAATTGCCAAAAAGCATAAGGTCGAAGCTTTGAGAAGCAACAGTAGAAGAAGCAGAAAACAAAATCCGTGAGAGAGAGAGAGAGAGAGAGAATCCCGAAGTGAGTAGAAAGAGAAGGGATGATTTAAGAAAAAGAAGAGAGAGAAACAAAAGGAGTCAACCAACTCTAAGGGAGTGTTTGAAAAATAAAGCAACTAAAGCGTATAATCCTACACTTCTCAGGTTCGTGAGCTCAACTTCATTCAATTTTAACCTCACGTTTTACTTACCAACTTTAGGTAAATGAATCTTAGCTGCTCATTTATTTTGTCAATTTTATCTAATTAAATATTATTCATTCATTTATTTTAAAATCTCATTTTTATAAAACTAATTTTATTTAAATTCTTAATTTAGCTATTTTCACTCCTCCACTAATATATTTACATATATATATTTTTACATTATCTTGATAAATTTAACATTCCTAAAAATAAATATTCCAAGCTTGCAAACTTTCAAAAATGATTCATTCATAAAAAATTTTGTTTTGTAAATCTTTTCACTCAAAATCATCAAAATTATTTTCAATTAATGAGAAAATCATTCTAAAAAATATTTAAACCAACCTCAAATTAATAATGGTTATATAAAAATAAATATATTTCTAATATTATCATAGATATCATTCTCAATATTTCAAAATTATTAATTAAAAAATAATTTGAAATCAAATATTAATTGAATAAATAAGTAATTATCTATAAGCTTGAAAATTTATAAAATTTTAAATTTTGATTTGGGATATTACATATGTGCACTTCAAGAACCCATAATATTCCTTGATATTTGATCCTACCATCCCTCCTAGTGGTGAAATGATCATTTGTGCTCTCTTCATCCCTATCTTTGAATTCTTCATATTAAAGGTCTTTTTTGCATTGTTTTTATCTATTCAATGATTGTTGACTTTACCTTCATGATGGTCATTGCTTCGAATTCCATTTCATATCTATTCATAGTATCTTTCCCAAAGTGGTAATGGATGGAGTAATCATTATCCTTTGTTAATCTCATCCATCCTCACTACCTCAAGTTTAGCTCTTTTTAAATAAAAATATATTTTAAGCTTTTGTAATTTGTATAAATGTCATAAGTCACTTTATACAAGTAGTGGCACCATATTTTTAAAGCAAGTATCAATCCACCTATTTCAAGTTCATGAGTAAGGTAGTTTTGCTCATACTTCTTCAGCTAACGCGACATATGCTATCACCTTACTCCTTACATGAGCGCACACCTTAACCCCACCATAAAAGCATCATAAAACACCACGTACTAGTTTAATTCATTTAGGATTGCCATTACCAATGTACTGGTAAGACATTCTTTCAATTTTCACAAACTTCTTTCACATTCTTCCGCCTATGCATATGACATGCCATTCTTGGTTAATTGTGTCACTAGATTTGAAATTCCTTAGAATTGTTGAGCTATAAAATTTGTAAACATCATTCTAAAAATGGAGAATATAGGAAGCAAGAAGCATTTAGATAATGCTAGTGGCCATAGTTCACTAACAAGACTTAACTTATAATTGTTGTTTTTTAGGAAAAATATAAATAAGTCATTTAATATAATAGCTTGTTTCAAATAACCTCCTTAAACTTCCAAACCTTTTAAATAACCTTTGAAACATTATTAAAAAAAATAAAATGTCACTTCCTTAGTTAAAAATGAGAGAGCATGTGCCTTCAAAGGAATAAAAAAATCGAAAGTTTGTAACATCTAATTTCATTTTTCATTAAATCTTATTGGTATTTAGGTTCCATTTGTCAAAACATCTTTTTTGTAGGAAAATCTCATTTGCTTATTTATATCAATGAAAGAGTAACATGTTCTCTTTATGCCTTATAATTAAAATAAAATAATAACTAGAGTTATGATAGTGAAGGAAAATAATTTTTGCCTTAAAAAAGTGGAAGTTGTCTTCTACCAAACTCTTTACATTTAATATTAAATATATAGAACACTTTTTATCCTATGAGTATTTTATAACTATATTTCAATAAAAAATATTTTCTATCAAAACCTAAACTTATCTCATAAGATTTTTTTGTTTGTTGCCCTATTCTTAAAACAAATGAGTAGTCAAAAAGTTAACAAGTTATATGCAATGATTTCTATTATTAACATATCTATATTGTTGTATCAATTAGTCACTTTGGAAGATGTGTTTAAAGGGAGTGGTACCTATTTTTAGGTGATGGGTTTATTTGCTCCTTATTATCCTTGGATAAGTTCATATTTTATTGTATTGAAAAGATTATCTTCTAGGAAAAAATCATGGTGCACTAGTTAAAAATTAGTGCAAATCTACACCATTAAATTAAGAGTTAAGATTTATTAAAGCAACCAATCTCACTCTCAATAATAACTTCAAAAAACTATAAATATGCCCCTAAGACTTCTTTTAATTGCTTTGGCAGTTGAAATATCGATTTATACACAATAATTCTACACATAGTGGTTCTACATGAATCTTATACTCATAATTGTGCATGGTTTTAACCTTAGGATGGATGTGATGTATAGAAATACCAATGTTCATCATATCTATACAATAAATATAATCACTATAACTAAATGTAATTAATATCTTATTTTATAATTACATCTAAATTATTCATCTATTTACTAAATAAAATAGGTTAACTATGATAAATTTATCTTTCTCAAATCATGAAAATGTAGTTCTTTTTATGTTTATAATCAATATACATCTAAGTATTTACTTATAACATTATTGTATTAATATAGATATAGGTAACAACCTTATACAATTAAAGTTAATTATAGCTAATAATATTTTTAAGAAAAAATTATGTATAAATATATTGTTGATGCTACTTTTCAATATCTATATTTAATTAATAATTGATTTCATTATTATGACTTTATTTATTTTGTCTAGTGTTACCAAATATCCTAGTAACTTTTGTGAATAATGAATTAAAATATGACACATTTGTAAATCAATATGCTATAATAAAAGAATCTTTAAAAAAAAATCATAAAATTTATGAAAGAAATGCAATGAATGTAAATAATAATGATTTAGTTTTCCATTTGAATAAAAAACTCTTTAACGTTTAAATAATTAACTACAAATACAATTATATTAAACTTGAAAATTGATTAATTAAAAATATATTACAAAGTTATTTTAATCATAATCAATTAAATTTGGTACATAGAATCATAGGATTTTTAAAAGTCTCTTCTATCCAAATCAAACTCCCTTTCACCTATAAAAATTCTATATGCACCAAAAGTGAGATCTAAAATTAGGTTATGAATCTTTTGTATCAATTAGATTGATATTTACAAATTTATCTCAATACCTTGTATTCAATTGATAATTTTTGATATACATTCAAACTCAATTTTGAATTCTTTTTTTTTTTTTTTTGCATATGGCATTGTTATTTCACCTATTATCTCCACAATAATGATTTTTCTTTCTTGTTTGAATAAGAGAATTTTAACATTTAAATAATCAATAATAAAATGGATTATAATAAACTTCAAAACTAATCAATTTTTGAAATATATTATCATGATTATCTAGATTATTTGAATTTGTTAATTATTTTAATCCCTTATATTTTAATTATTTGTGGTGATAATAGAATATTATTTAAAATTATGACAATGATATAAATTTTAGAAAAAAATTATACTTTATTCACATATGGTTTCATCAATTTTTACTTAATTCATCTGTATTTTCAAGTATTAGAATTTATCCACTTATATTCTTTACTATTAACAATTTACCTTCCTAAACTTTTTTTTTCTAATTTTTAAGGAAAAAATTCTATAACAAGTGGATTAAATAAATTCAAACGAAATCATAGGTAAGTGAAATATATTTTTTTCATATTTACAAAAATTGATGTTAAGAATTTTCAATACAAACTAAAAAATATATAGGCTCAAATGCAACATTGATCTCCTATATTATAAATTGTGTAATTTTTGTCCCTATGATTTAAAATAATCTACATTGGTCCTTTTAAAAATAAAATTAATGCAATTTTAGTCCTTCTTCTCAATTTCATCAATTTCTTGATTTCACAAGACTATTTCTACTTAATGCTTCATCTTGATTAAAATGAAATGTTTATATATTAGTATGAAAGAAAATTTTTGTCTAGATCTTAAAAATTTTCTACAAATTAATTGATTGCCTATTAAAATTTGAATTATTTTAAAAGTTAATTATCTATAAAATTTTTTAAAAAACTTGATTTGTATAAAAAATAATACAATGAATGCTTAGAGATTAAGTAGGAGATGACAAAAATTTATGGAAATTAATAAAAATTACCAAAAATTAAATAAAAGATCAAAACTACACCAATTTAATATTTAAATAACCAAAATAGATTATTTTAAATCTAAGAGAGTAAAATCACACAAATTATATTTTAAAAAGAATAAAACTACATTTAAGTCAAATATATTATCTTATCTCCTTGTTTTAGGTTTACAAACTATATATTGTTGTTGCACTCTCTTCAAAATATAATAAATTAGAATTTTATTTCATAAGAGGAATAATTAGAATAACTAGTATGTTTGGCTTAAAATAAAATTTTCATGTGTAAAGGAAAATTTTGACAGATAACTATCAATGAATTATAGAGTAAAATAAAATTTGATATTTTAATAAATTTTGTAATAAGGATTTTTCACAAAATATAATAGAATAATAAGGCATGACATTCTAAATTATTATACGTGAGTATATGAGTATAGAAAAAGGTTTATGAAACATTTCCAAAAGTGTCTCTAGACATTGTTTCCCATTTTTATGACCTAAAATTAGCCTCCCCCTTTTATTTCTCTCAAAATTTCTCAACCTTTATCCCTAAACTCTCTCAACTTCTTCCTCACCTCTTTTCTCTTTCATCTAGCAAGGAAAAGGGTTAATCCTTTTCAAATTTTTCATCCAATCAAAGTAAGAATATAATTGTTTCTTGATTATTTCCTTATTTTCTTATGGCTTGTTGAAGATTTAGGGTTAATTTGGTTTCAAAGGGAAATTTGGAAACCTTGACCAAGAAAGTTTAATTTTGATGTGATTAAACTTAAAAAACATTAAATTTCACCCTCTATCTTCCTTCATACTAGATGAGTAGATACTTTACCTTTTCTTATTAAATTTTATGAATTAGAACTTAACTATCATATTTTAGGTTTTTATGGTAATATGAATATAAATGCCTGATTGATGTGTTGATTAATGGTTTTAATTTGATTTAATAATGTAAGTGGCATGAATAACATGAGGTTAATATGTATTTATGATTTTGTAATGTTTAGATAAGTGATAAATGTATTTGGATGATTAAACTTTTAGAGGAAAATATCCTATATTCAATTATAATAGTTGACTATGAGCCTTTGAGGGCATTCTAAGTACTAATAATCAACTATTATAGTTGATTATGAGTACTAGAATTGCTCTTTGAACATTTATAGTTAACCCTAGTGTTTGATTATACTAAGATATAATTGTTATGTAAACTTTGAAAGGTCATAACCCATTCGTCTTCCATCCTTTTTTTAAAAAAACTACTTATTGTTAAAAAGATAACTAAGTTCACTTTCAAATAGAACTATACCTCATGTATATTTTGAGATATAATTAAAATAGTAGAGAAAGGTTAGAAATTTAGGATCTTGAAAATTGGATTTTTATGTCTAACTTTTATAAGACATAACTCTTTTGAATATTAATTATTTTATGCAAAAAAAAATTAATCTATGGAAAGCCTATTGAGTCTATTATCATATGTAGTAAGTTTCATGAATAATAAATTTGTAATTTTGAATTACTCATAAAAATCATTTAAAGATCAAAACTAAAATGATTGTATGGTGTAGTATACCCAATCTACATTGTGTTATCATGAAATACAATGGTCCAATATAGGAGGTATGGTTCATACACATCGAGATAGGATGGTTAGGAAATGTATAAGATCAATACATAAATTGACGATCATAAAGTAAGAATTTAGATGTTGTGTCATATCACATGTGATGTAATGAACTTGTTACATTAATTATGGAATGGAATATGTTATATGACCATGCATTTAAGACATGATAATGTTATGAAATATGATGTAAACATACTTATGATGTTATTAATGTAATGGAATATATTGTATGGCCATGTATTAAGGCATGATGCTATTATAAAACTATGTTAACTACAGTTTAAGATATGATATGAGGAATAATTGAAGTATGAAATATATGAGAGTTCGTGTAAACTTGTCTTCACTAAATGGCCATAGTGTTTAAAGGTCACAAGGCATGAATTAATGTCAAAAGCCCACTTATGACTATCTTCACTAAACTGGCCATAATGTCGAAAGTCTACGGGGCTATCTTCACTATATATGAGAATGACAAAGGAGACTACTAGATGACTAATTCCCAATAATATGCTTGTGGACAGTATAAGGTTAACTGGAGTCACAAAAAGGATTCATGTTTTATTACTTTTAATTGACAATTGTTACACATTATGAATAAGATTTGGAACGTAATGTCATTAGTTACTTTTATATGATATAATGATAATAATATGATTATAATTGAGCCTCTGAAGGCTATTTAGGAATGAATGTGATGATATGGTTATGAATGAGCCCCTTTTGGCTCTTTGATGTGTGAATTGATAATTGTAAATGTTTTATTATGTTGGATTTACAAGATGATGGTCTAATCAGTAAGATTAATTTATGATTTTGCTTACTTAAGCATAATTATCTACTCATTGAGCTCCAAGCTTAGTTCCTTGTGTTCTGTTTTATAAATATGTAGGCTGAGCCTCCATCAACATCTTCTTAGAACTAGGCTTACAGGCATGCTCTTTGTTATGGTTTGGAAGCATTAGATATTTTGTTGTGATAATAGATTTTATGTCTTATTATGTATATAGACAATAGGTAGAGGAAATCTTCAATTAAATCCTCTTTGTGTTATTTAAGATAACTTATCCTTATCTTGTGAGGAATGTAAGCAAACATGATTTTCTCTTCTTTTACAAACTTGCTTAGCCAAAAAACAAAATTCTTCTTTTTCTCTAACAATGCCTTCCTTTTTGGTACACCCCTAGTTAATCAACTAGGATTTTAGTGACTAAACTAGATTAGATTGGCAGAAATTGAGTAGTTAGTTCCTTGCCAATCTCAATTGAGTTTGGATCATGACAATTATTCTTTATAAAATTATCAATAATAAAATATACAAATTTTTTTATTTACAAATATAAAGAGTTTTAATTATCTATTTTTTACTCATTCCATGATTGCAATAAACCTACTCCCCTTGAATCAAATTTCTATTTAACACATATCTCACATGCATCATCATGTATAATAGTGTAGCACAAATTAAGTAACAATTATTTTATTTGAAATATTTTTTTCATTAAAAAATTTAATGTGCTTGAATTTTATCACTTATTTTGAAATTTGAAATTATTTTTTAAATTATTTATTGATTATAGATTAAATAATCACTAACAAAATAATTATGAAATACTTAAAACTTCGTGGAAACTTAATTAACTTGTCATTTAAAGTTACTTATTATATTTAAAATATAGTTACATACAAGAAAATTATCAATTGTTCATTGTAATAGGTCATTCTTTATTAATTGGTCAAATTATACAAAGTGTGAGAATATATCACATTTAACAAAATAGTTACCATTCACTAATATATGTGTTAACTGTTGGTGTATGTCCTAGAACCAATCATATAAATGATTAAAATTATATACAATATATTTTATTTTAGGCAATTTAATTATTATATTTTATTTTTATTATTATTATGCGCAATTTATAACTTGATATAATAATTATCCTTGGAATAGCTTTGCTATTCCTAAAATGCCCCTAGTCAAGTATTATTACGAAAAGGATAGTAATAATACATCGAGACTAGCATGTATAGTGACTGATGATTACGAATCATGAATATGTGATATCAAGTCAATACATGAGTACATTGCTAGTGAACAATGTACTGGACTGACCCACTATGAGAATATTGCATAGATAAATGTGTCATAAGTTATTCTCATATGATCACAACTACACATAAACCTTTGACCTGAAGTCACTACGGTTCCCTACATGAGGAATTACTCACTTTAATATTGTCCTATGTCACCTTTAATCAGGATGACAAGTAGGACATTGATTGGGTGTGTCATAAATCATGCAGAGGGAAGTGAGTGATGTAAATGGGATTTTGTTACTCTTGTATAAAAGAGAAATATCCTTGGGCCCCTTGATTGAGTGAAACTTAGAAATGCATGGCCATGCTCAATTGAATTAATATGTGATATTAATTATTTATTTTAAGTCTACTCAGTATCAAGAAATATAAATTGAACATTGACGAGGATGACACATTCCATGCCTCCAGTTCAATTTGGATATTATTACAAAAGGGTTATGATGCGAAACGTTGATCATATGTTAGGTGGATGTCGAATCACAGACATTCTTACTACTTGAGTGGCAGTGATGTATTGCTAGATACCGCTTACTGTCTATGACTCAATAAATGAGTCATGGACAACATAGTAAGAACCTACAGGGTCACACAAAAGGAGTAGGAATAAGACAATAATTAATTGGACTTTAATTATATTAATATCCAATTAATTGGACTTATTTTCGTGCATATATATTATTAAGAATAATAATTCACATTTTATATATATATATATTATGTGATATTATTTGATATTAAAGAAATATCAAATAATTATCTTATCAAATATTAGATAAATATATTATGAGATAATATTATTCTGATATTTGATAACTATATGCAATTATCTAATAATTAAGATATTTATATTATGAGATAATATTATTATCTAATATTAGATAATTAATAGATAAATCCTATCTCTTCCCATTATCTCTAGGATAAGGATAAGATGAGTTGTTAAGTGTGATTAGGATTTTGAAAGCATTATCCTAGTAGGACTAGGATTATGGCTTGCCTAAGTTCTATAAAAGGGGATTTGAGGGCAGCACTTAATAATCACGTCTAAAGCTTCCATATAAACCCTAAATCACTCAGAAAATATCCGATCCTAATTCTTAGAGAGAAAAACGCATCCTAGCAGACGCGTAAAGGGTGAGAGGTCATTGTTCACTCCGTGTGGATATCGTAGAGACGCTGTACCTTCCGGTCGACGTTTGATTCATCCGCTCTCAAGTTTTGATCAGTAAAAACATGAGTGCCCAATAGGTAAATCCCTAATCATTGACTTATGCTTTTTGCATGGATCCTAGGTAGAATTCGGATCAAAATTTAAAATTCCGTTGCATGTGATAATCCGAATTCCCAATAGTAATATGTGTATAATTGATGCTGTCATATCTTTTTTAGGGTGTGTGGCCCTTGGAAAGTATCTAAAAATAAGAGAGATTTTGTTCATTTTTATATAAAATTTGAAAATTTGTTAAAATTTGTGAAAATTGAATATCGAGATCGATGCTAGTCATAATCAAGTTGGATCGTGATAATAAAGTAATTTTTTGACTAAAGCACATCGATCTAGTAATACCATGCATATGGGAGTTTAAAAACTATACCATGATCTAAAGAAATTTTATTGGTGGGTGGGGATAAAGAAACGAACAACTAAATAAGTGGCAAAATTTCTTGTATGTTCACAAGTGAAAGCTGTGTATACTAATAATGGCCTACCAATCCATTGAAATACAAAAATGGAAGTAGAGATCCATCTCGATGGACTTTGTGATAAGACTTCCTTAAACTAAAAAGAAGGAAGATGGTTGACTAGTGGCATTCTCATATACCAAGATATCTTGCTAGATGTTATCTTTTAAGATTAATGGTACAAGTCTCTAATCTTCATTATCGATTCACTATTGAATTGAACCCTATTTGCAATAATTGGTTGACCTTTGGTATTAAAGTTAACCTTGGTGTTTCCACCCTAGCATGTAACATGGTAATGTCTTTCATTAGTGTAACACTTCTCGTGTTTTTTTTTTAACTATGACTAGTTGCTTCACTAGAAGGATCCATATGTTTGTTTTAAAAAAATTAATGTTTAACAGATATAATTTTATAAATATAAACTTGAAAGATGATGTTGCTTAATGATAAAAAATAATGGTAGTTATAATAATTATGCTCACAACAACAATTGCAAAGGTGAGAATAGCAAAATATATAGTTTGCAAGATAAGCAAAAGAAACTAAAGTGGAATAATTTTCATTAATTTACAACAACAAGGCAAATGATAGCAAAAGTTGACACAAAATAGTGAGAAACAATCACTAACAAAATTATTCCATGATATAATATAATGGTAAACCTATATTCACTAACAAAGCATACAATAGTAAATCTAGCAATGTAACAAATAAATATAATATATATTTACAAAAATAATCACAAAATAAAGAATCAATGTAACTATCCTAAACTAATATAACACTAAACTTTGTATGTCATGACCCATCCTGATTGTGACTAGTGTGGTTATCGGTTTCCATAAGCCTTAATGATTTTCCTACTTCTATCTAACAGCAGTTTCCAAATTTCAAGAGAATTTAAAATTTCTCTTTTAAAAATTTACAGGAAAACAAATAAAATCTTCCTTATTTTTAGATACTTCCCGATAACTACACGCCTTATAATATGAAACTTGTTTTTATCTAGATATGACAGCATTACACATACACATAATATAGTACAATTACATCATACATGCGAATAAATGATTCAATATATCAATGGGTGAACAAATGAAAACTCTATTTGATTGCTGATTCTAATTCCAATTATCAAATCTCTTCCTAAGGCCGTTTTGATTTTCTATGTATGCAAAAAGCTCAAGTATGCTCATTATAACCTATAAACATTGAAGTGTTGGTGTGTGTCCTAGGAGTCAATTATGAAGATGATTGTAATAATGCACAATGTATTATATTTTATTTCCTAGCAATGCAATTATTATATGTGTGTCCTAGGAGTCAATTATGAAGATGATTGTAATAATGCATAATGTATTATATTTTATTTCCTAGCAATGCAATTATTATATTTTGTTTTCATTTCTTTATTATTATTCCGCGCAATTTATAACTTAATATAATAATTGTCCCTGGAATAATTTTACTTTTTCTAAAATGCCCATAATCAAGTATTATTACGAAAGGGATAGTAATAATACATCGATACTAGCATGTATAGTGACTGATAATTATGAATCATGAATATGTGATATCAAGTTAATATGTGAGTAAATTGTTAATGAACAAATGTACTGGACTGACCCGTAATGAGAAAACTGCATAGATTATCATATGTCATTAGTTATTCTTATGTGACCACAATACACATAGTCCTTTGACTTGAAGTTATTACAGTTTCCTAGATTATCATATTAATCAAGTATTATTACGAAAGGGATAGTAATAATACATCGATACCAGCATGTATAGTGACTAATAATTATGAATTATGAATATGCGATATCAAGTCAATATGTGAGTACATTGTTAATGAACAAATGTACTGGACTGACCCGTAATGAGAAAACTGCATAGATTATCATATGTCATTAGTTATTCTCATGTGACCACAATACACGTAGTCCTTTGACTTGAAGTCATTACAGTTTCCTACATGAGAAGTCACACACTTTGATGTAGTCCTGTATCACCTTTGACTGGGATGTGTTGTAGGACGTTGATTGAATATGTCATGAATTATGCAGAGGGATGTGAGTAATGTAGATGAGAATTTTATTCCTATTACATAGTAGGAGTGATATCTATGAACCCCTTGATTGAGTGAAATTAAGAAGTACATGACCATGCTTAAATGGATTAATATGAGATATTGATCATTTACTTAAGTTAGTCTACTCAATATCAAGAAACATAAATTAAATGTCAACGAGAATGACACATTTCATATTTCTAGTTTGATTTAGATATCATTACAAAAAGGATTATGTTGCAAAGTATTATTTACACATTAAGTGAATATTGAATTACAAATATTTTTACTACTTAGGTGGCAGTGATGTATTACTAGATACCACTCATTATCTATAGTCCACAAATAGGGTAGTACTAACGTAGTAAAAACCTACATGGTTATACAAAAGAAGTAGGAATGAGATAATAATTAATTAAATTTTAGTTGAACTAAAATTAAATTATTTTAGCTTATTTTTTTACATATATATTATTAAATAATAATATATTTTCACATAATATATATGATATATTATGCGATATTATTTGATATTAAAATAATATCAGATAATTACATGATTAGATATTAAATAATTATATTATGAGATAATATTATTTTTTAATATAAGATAACTATATGCCTTTTTAATATTAGATAATTATATTATGAGATAATATTATTATATAATATTGTATAATAGATAAATTTTATACTTCCTCACTCTCTCTATAATAAGGATAAGGTGATAGTTGTCAAGTATGATTAGAATTTTTGAAAGCATTATCCTAGTAGAACTAAGAATGTAGTTTGACTTAGTTCTATAAAAAAGAACTTGAAGGCAGCACATTGTATAACATATTAACTACTATTAAACCCTAAATTCACTTAAAAAACGCATTAGTCCTAATCGCTGAGGGAAAGACGTATTCTAACAGATTCATAGAGGGTAAGAGGTCTTTGTTCACTCTGTTGGGATCGGGAGCCATACAAGCGCAACGAAATAAATCGATTCCAGCCAATGGATCCACGCAAAACGTTAATTAGAATGTAGGATTCATTTAATACCTTTGATAATGACTCTAGAACTTAGTTGTTGATCACCTTTTCAATTTCCTTTTGGCCGAAGACTCTGAGGTATCCACACGAACCCGTAAATCACCGATGAACGTCCACACGATCACTGGTTAGAATTGTTCTCCTTTGCCTCATAGTGCTAGTTACGTCTCTTCAAGGGTTTTGGTCAAGGAGAGGTACTAGGGTTTTTCTATGCTTGGGATATGTGAATAATCATGAATGAATTATTATTATCTAACAAGCCTATTTAAATAGGTGCATAAAAAATCCTAACCTATTTGGGCTTTATTCCATGTACAATTATAGGTTTACTATTGGGCCTTATAATTATAATATGAATTTTCAAATATTAGGTCCAAATAATTTAGTCCATTAATTCCAAATTTACTAGGCTCTAAGTGTGCGACCCTACAGGCTCTCATTACATTAGCAATGATCATTAATCATATTAATGATCATAAACAATGAACAGTGTCTAGCAACATATCATTGTTAGCCAAGTAATGAGAAAGTCGATGATTTGACTAAACCTTTACACATGATCGTTATCTATGTTCTTTTGTCCTAAACATCTAGATTGAGCACAAGACATGGATCGTCACATTCCTGTATAACCCAATCTTGAAGTTTCTTGATCCTTAAGTAAGTTGACTGAAGCAAATATAATTGATATCCCATGTCAATTCATCTGAGCATGACCATACATTTCCTCAGCTTCACTTAATCAAGGGGCCCACAGATGTTACTCCTGTTATATAGGGGGACAAATTCCATCATGATCATACAAATCTCTCCGTATGATATGTGACATATCTAATAACTATCCTTGCATTCACTCAACCATGAGTGACATAGAATAGTATCAAAATATGAAACTCACATGTAGGGAACCTTAGTGATCTCAGGTTAAAGGACTATGTTAATAATGATTACTAAAAAACACTCACAACACTCATACAACAATTCACAATGATATATGATTAGGGACATTTAAGAATATAATTATTCTAAAGTTATTATCATAATTAAATATATTATGCAGATAATATATATAAATATAATAATTGAAATTATCATTAAAATAATATGATTCAAAATTACAATCACCAATATACACTAACACACTCTACGTGGATACCGTAAAAACGCTGTACCTTCCAACTGACGTTGGATTTGTGATTTATCTCGATCTCTAAAAGTTTAGTTCAGAAAGAACACAAGTGCATAAAAGATAAAACCCTAACATTGATTTATGTCTTTTTGCATAGATCCTTGGTGAGTTTTGGATAAATTTTTTTTTATTTTCTGCTGCATATGTTGATCCCAAGCCCAACATAAAGATACAAAAAAATGAGTTACGAGAACTCAATAAGTATATAACTACTACTATCTTGCGAGTGATTAATTTTATATATATAATAATCACAGATTAATTATATAACCAAACTCATTTTTTGAATTTCTGAAGTATGTGTGACCATGCCCTATTATGTAAGTTTACTTACACATGACTTAAACTATTTTTCTCATAGCGCAATCATAGGAGTCTTATCTTTCTGTTAGAACTCTATATTGTATACTACTCATTCTGGATAAACATCACATTCATAGATAACAATTAAGGGTCAAATGCACACAGATTATCACAATCACATCATCAATAGAAGTCAATCACAAACAGACGTATTAAGTCACATATTCAAATATAGTATACATACATATAGGTACTCTATGGAATCAAGGTTAATTCTATATTTATTTCAATTATTAGTCGAAAATTTCCCATCTGCCTTTTAAACCAATTTTATATCTATTTCACCTCTGTTTTTTAAGAATTTCTCATCCGGTTATTACAACGTCTCTTCATTATAAATCATGATATTCAATATCATTGCTCTAACACAGTTAATTATCTATTACCATCCTATCAAATAGTATAACACAATCAATTAAACAATAGCTACTAATTATAACACAATCACAATATGATCTATTACCATCAAATGCACACAGATTATCACAATCAAATAGTATAACATAATCACAATATGATCTATTACCATCCTATCACAATCAATTAAACAATAGCTACTAATGACATGACCATACTTTTATTGTGAACTTTGATCACTTATCATTCATTAGCAGTTAATTATTTTTATATTATGAAACTAAGTTTATATATTAAATATGGAATCTATATTACCAATGAGGGGAATGCAATTAAATCATATATTAAGATAAAATTAATGGTGAAATATATACTCACTTAGAATTATTTTTTAGCTATAATGACTCTTTACTTTCACCTTTTGCTCCTCCTAATTCACCATGTAAAATATTATTATGAATATAAGATTACTATTTATTTTTCTTTCCCAATATTACAAATCCAAATTCTATTCATGATAATATTCTATATTCCTTATTTCTTGTATTCATAATTCCTAGATTAACTCAAACGTACTATCACTTAAGAACTTTAAATCTGAAAAATATAAATTTAAATAGTAGAATTTGAAGATTAAAACATTTATCTTTTATTACTCCATCATTCTAGACTATTATGACATTTCTTAACATAATATTCTAAATATTCCTGTTATATCATACCTGAAATCCATAGCTATATCCACTATTACAACGGTATAATATAGTACTCTAGAATAATTTTTTCTTTGTTATCTGGTCACTTATAACATAGAATTAATATTTTCCATAAATATCACTATATACTATAAATAGCCAAAAATGAGTCTTTCTAGACCACAGCTTAAACAACCAACTCTAACGAGATCCATAGTATAAACTAACTTTAATCATACTATCTAGTTATTTTATAACATAAAACTTCATATTTTGCATATAAATCATTATGTGAGCTGAAATACCCAAATATGCTTTTCTTGAATCATCCAATTAAATAACATAAAAATTAGATTTTTATGATCTAAATGGTCTCACCATCGCCAGAGGAAGCTGCTGGTAGCTTGCCAGCATCAAAGGACATGGAAGCTTGTCAAAATCAAGAAGCCCTGTTGCGGTCTGAGCCAGCTTAACTCACGGCTGATTGAAGTCCTTTATGTGGTTCGGTAGATGGAAAAGGAAGAGGGAACCACACCCGAGCTGAGTTGTGTATGAGGGTTCCACGTCGGAGATCGGTAAAAGAAGAAAGTGGGTCACCGGAAAGAAGAGCTCGTTGTGATGCAACTCGAAGAAGCCAGCCAAAGCTTCTCGCAGCTGTGATGCATGACAAAGAACATCAACGGAGGCAGACTCGTGAGCTAAGAGAGAAGGAGAACGGTGGTAGGCTATGAAAAAGAGAGCTGAAATCGGGTATGTCACGGAAGAAAGGTGGTGAGGTCTGATTAGAAAAAGAACAAGGCAGTTTTTTGTTTTTTTTTTTTTTTGGGAGGGGCTGTCCAAAATAAAAAGAAACGAAGGAGAGAGAAGGAGCTGCTGGGTGTGTACCCAAAATTGCAAGAAATCAGTAGCTAAAAACAGAAGGGACAACATAGAAGCCGAGAAAGGCTGTTCGAAAAAAAAATCAACAAATAAAATTAAAGAAAGGATCAGATTTTATAACATAAAGGAGGTATGGATTTTATTCCAATGCTTCTCGCTCATATGAACTCATTTCTAGATTAAATTTCAATCCTCCAAACTGATCAATTTAATTCTATTCCTCAATTTAATTTAAAAACTCACTTCTATAAAATTAATTTTATTTAAAGTCTTAACTTAATTATTTTTACCTCCCTATCTATCTATATATATATATATATATATATATATATATATATATATATATATATATATATATATATTTGTATTTAATAAATTATTTTAAAAATCTATGGAAGATTAGAATATTTATTTCAGAACTTGTAAATCTATCAAATTAATATGAAAACATTTATTTGAAAATGAAGAAGATGAGACAGTTTTATATAAAAATAAATAAATTTAAATCAATATTATCTACAAATCTCGAAATTTATATAACTTCATGTTTAAACTAGAGATATTACACTATATTCATTGATGGAGCATATAAATGTAAACTTAATAACGAAACAAGTTAACACAATTTATTCAATATACACACTCATATATATCTAGTAATAAAAAATTAATATAATCCTAAACTCTAACTAATATAACCGTAAACCCTGCGTTCATTAATAAAGCATATAAAGGTAAATGTGGCAACAAAACAAGCTAACATAATTTATTTCAATACACACATATATACATATCTAGCAATTAAACAAGTTAAAATAATTTACCAACACTACCATAAAATCACAAATTTACGTTAATTATTTGAAGGATTAGACATTAGTGTTGAACCATCATAGTAAATGTTTTATAATGTTGGTTATAAAATTATTCTAAAAAAATATTAAGCCAGTTCCTTAATAAATAAACTATTCTTATTTCTTGTAAGTCATAACATTTAGTAATCAGTCACATTTAATGATGTTAGTTTTTATCTTTATAATTGTCATTTAAAATTATAATTTAATATTGATTTATTTTATTAACTAAAATAAAATGTTTAATTTACCACTTAGGTGACATAATTGATGTTATATTGTATTACTAAAAAAAACCATTCCCTATATTCTTTCCATTCTATACAATGTCTCATAATATTTTTAACTGCATTACTTCCAACTTGAAATATATCTAGAATGCCCAAAATTACTATACTACAACTTTATAATACATATGGATCCCATATTGAATAGAAAGCAATATACATTCATCTTAATCATAATATACAATCCCATATTTAACTTATGCAATTCATAATAGACAAAATAATCTTATTTTTCCTTTATATTAACTTTATACAATTTGGGTATGAGATTAAGGAATACCTAATGATTTGCATTGTTGAATGCCATAATTCTAGAGTATTTTTAAAGTACAAAGGAGCAAAGTAAACAAATGAAAATTTGAGTATTACGATAATTACAAATGAAAGGTTTATTATAGTAAAAGAAAAATTACCTTTTAATTTGTCATAGATATCATTTTAAGTATGCTTAATTTATTGTTTATGTGTATCTCTCAAATGAAACTTGTATTATCTAAATATTTCTTCATACAATGTAAAGTAAGAATGAAGCAATTGTGTGTAAAAGTTCTCACATTTATATTTTGTACTTTTCTAGTAAATGCACAACCCTATAGATTTGTCAATAGGATAATAGATTTACAATATTGTAAAATAATTGGTGAAGATAAAAGAAAAAATTGAAGGGAACCATCTTAGGTTGTAATGTAACCATACTGTGGTAGAGAGATACTTACTTTAGGGTTGGAAGAGTTGTGTGATAAAAATTATAAATGGTACCATAGCTTCATCTTTTTATTTTCATCTTGCATCTGGTGATTTGAATTGGTTTAATATTAAATGTTAGTTCCTGAAAAAAATCTAACGTGTATAATAAAATGACATTATTCAATTATAAAGGTTTAAGCATTGATTTTTAATTAAAAGTTAACATCATCAACCAAAATATTTTGCTTAAAAATATGTTTCAAGTAAAACTTTATAATTTTATAAGTCCATGTCATTAAAATTATTTTTCTTATACAATTATATAGATACAAATAGCAAAAATAATAGATATGAAAAAATTTTAATTGAACAATCTAACAAATAATAGTAGATGTAAAAACTTCATGAACCATAAAATTTTTCTTGTACAATTATATAGATATAAATAGTAATAGATTGAACAATCTAGTAAATAAAAAAATATAATTTATAATGAACAACTAACTTTAAATGAAAAGAAAAAGTAATATATTTCTTTTCATAATTTCCTTGTATTGCTTAAGGGCTTTTATGTTATGTTTTAGTAGCAAATTGATGATAAATTATAGTGAGAAAAATAATATATCCATTTTTGCAGTGAACTCAAGCATTCCAATACAAAAATGAGCATGTTACTTGTTTTCACTATAATTTCTTATCAATTTTTTTCTTCATATTTTTTCAAAGTGGGATATTACTTGAAGGCTTCTGAGTGATGTAGATTATTGCAAGTTAATGATAAATTATAATAAAAAAATAGCATTAAGAATCTTACATTATACTTAAGCCTACTAATGCAAGATTAGAGATGTTATTTTTTTTCACTATAATTTATCAATCACTTTGTAACCTATCAAAATTTTATATTGCAATTTTGTATTTATTAACCTTAAGGTACTTAATTGATCATTTGTTTTGAGCATTTAAGTATTCTTATTTTTTCATGTGAGAATGATGTTGCTTGCTTAATATGTATTAAAGTCTAACAGAGCACATAGAGTAATTAGCATGCCAATTCTTACATTAAAACACAAGAATAGTTACATACTGATAACAAAAGAAGCAATCAAGTAAGGAGAGCTATTTTGATAACGTTTTTAAATATGCAAGGAAAGTCCTATTTATAGGTCAAGAGGAAATCAATGATGAATTGTCACAATATGTAAATTGTTGATGAACTACATGTAAATTGTTGGTGAACTATCACAACATACAAATGAATCATCATGATGATTGAAATAGATTACTAAACTTTATACATTCAATTTTAATAAAAATATGAAGTCATATACATCCTTTATACGTTGATTATTAAAAAAATTGATGTCATATATTGATATCTCGTAAGATGTCGACCTTGATAAATACTTATTGCCCACTATTTATTAGAGTTAGATGCCCTTAGTACATGCTTATTGCCACCATTTATTAGAGTTAAGCAAAAAGTGCATTACCTTTTTAAGTTAGTTTGGTCAAATATATGATATGGTATCATCCAATTATAACCATATCGATTTTATGGTAAATAATTGACATGATTTATTTTTTTTTAATTTTTTAACAACTTTGCATCCTTACATTTTTCTAAAATTAGATATAATAACAATCATTATCGTGACAACATTACTAACATTAATTAGCAAACATTATATAGTAACTTAACAATTAATCATTTGATCTCACCACTCTGAAGAAAAGTAATGGTAAATGTCTGCATGCTATCCACAAAGTAGTCACTTCCCTTTATTTTTATATCCATGACAAATTTTAATAAAGTATGGCCTTATATGAATGTTGCATAACTTGCAAATAAAATTTTCTTATTAGTGAATACCTATATATTTTCTTTTTCTTAATACTAATATCCTCATGTGGTTGATAATAATTCCATTTAGAAGTAGCAACTTGCATTTCAGTAGTTGATAATCAAGCAATATTGATCTTATATTATTCTTTTATGTCATATAAATAAAATAAAGTGAAAGAGAAATTATAGAGTGAGACCCTAAATGAAAAAAGGAGTGGAAGAGAAAATAAAATGTGGATGCAATTTATAGATAATAGAAGACATTCTACATTGAATACTAATTAAAAAAAACTAATGTTATAAATAAATGGCACCATTCAACTAGAAAATTTTAAATTTTATTTATTATATTGGTAGATATTTATTATAGTTTGGCAAATATTTGTTACATGTTAACTGGTTGTTACATTACATGTAGATGTTGGTTATGATACAAAATACTATGGTATAGGAATGTAATTTTCACAAACAATGTTGGTTTTAATAAATAAATGATGTCTTTTCTCCTATATATTTTTAATGAACTTATATATCACATTGAGTTTAGAAAATCACTTCAACTATTGGAAAATAAAGTTACCAATCTATAAACTACTTAAGAGACAAATTAAGTGCAAGAAACCTGAAAGTTGCATAAAAAGAATGAAAGCTTTACTCCATTTTAGAAGATATTAATTTTCATAATTTGAAGAAAAAAGAAAGTTACTTTCAAAATTAATAAAGAATATTTAATCAATTTGATTAAATATTATGAATTTTAGATAAATTATATGTCTTTTTTTGCACATTTTTCTTACAATGATATAGACATTAACACATTGAATATAGATATACCAAAATATAAGAAAGAAGATATCAATATGAGAAAATTTATTTTACAATTTTATTTATTTTATATATTGTTATATTAACAAATACAAATTTACCATAATATTACACAAATAAAAAAAAGAGAACTTTGATTTTCCTTTATTGTTGCCAATTCTCATAACCATCTATCAAATTTTGATATTAGTATATCATAAAAATACATTTGCCTTCAATATCAGTACTGGCTTATGTTTGAGGAGGAGGAACATAGCATCCCTATCATTTTATTTGAAACATTTAGATAATATTGATTAGATTCTATAATGTCTTTAAAGGTATTAAATGAAATGGTGGAGGAATTGTATTCTTCCAACTCAAACACACACTAAAGTTTGATTATAGAGGCTAAGGCATCACCAAGATATTTTGAAATTGAGAGTAAATATAAAATATATAGTTAATAAATTAAACTATAGACATTAGTTATTAAATCAAAATTGAGGTCTTGGGATTGCTCATTTATAAATAAATGTTGTTTCATTGCCTAAGAAAACTTTTTAAATGCCTTTATATATTAGTTAATAACAAAACTGGTGTGAAATATTTTCTTCTTCCCATATGACATTTTAACTATCTTTTAGATAGTGATTTCTTAACTTAACTCTTGTTTTAGGTATTCATTTAAGTTCAAAAATGCCATCGATTAACTGTAAATGTCTATTTGTTTTAAATTGTCATTTTATTTGTCTCAATAATTTCAAAAAAAATGCCACATTTATATAAGCATCGATTTATTATATGATTGATATCGAATTATAATTTTGTAGCAATGCAATATTTAAAGATTGAATGAAATTTCAAATATACACCATACTTGAGAACATCTGAACAATGAAGCTCTAAGTTGACTGAAAGTGATATTGAAAATGAGGTAAAGATTTGGGAATTGCTAGAGAATTAATGAAAATGGAGGTTAAGGATGATGTGATCCTAAAGAGAGTAATCACAAAGAGCAAAATTAAGATGATCAAGAATGTGCTTCAAGGAGTTAACTTGGAGCATAAGGATGCTATTTTGAACTAATTAATACATTTTATAATGTTTTGGATCTTAGTTTATGTTATTTTATGTGTTAAGTCATTTTAGAGTATTTTAAACTTTTAGGTGGAGTGTGTTTAAACTCGTTTTGTTTTAAAATATTTACTATTTTACTTTGAGTAATTTACTATATTACTTAGAGCCATTTAGAGGCAATTTTATTAAGTTTAGGCTAGAATGTTAGTTTTAGGCATATTCATATTACTTGTGCTTGCTTTTAATTAGGATTTTAGGGAGATATATAAGGAACCTTGTTTCTTATACTAAATTAGATTTAAGTTTTTAGACATTTGAGAAATAGGCTTGATTGAATGCCTTTTTTTTTCTTTTGTCATAGTGTGTTATTCCTTGAGTTCTTCAATGAATTGTAGCTCATTAAAGAGATTCATCTTTTTTGGCGTTAATTTTTACTAATAAAAAATTCATCATTGTGGTATATTTCTTTTTTACAAATCAAAAAATTTTCATCCATTGTAATATGTTCATTATTATTTATTGTTCTCCTTCTTTCTCTTCTAAAATATGATATGAGCATCCTTTTTCTTTTCAATTTGATTCTTTTAAATTTTGAGATGGTTTGTTATAAATTTACATCATTTGAAATCAATGCTTTTAATTTCGTACCATTTGGTTATCAAGGCAAAGTACCCTATTCTTCAAATTTATTTTCTATTTTCTTCGATTTGTATTGTTTCTGTGTTGATCCTCTACTGCTCTGTTATTCCAACCTTTAATTTCTTTCTTGGGTTGGTGCCATTGTCGTTTAATACAATTGCTGCTGCCGTATTCGTCGTTGTTGCCGAAATTGCTCTTGCATCTTTGAATTCCATTTTTTTAGGTTCTGTATTGCATCAGTGCATTTCATTTTTTGTGCTTGTTTCGTTAAATTTCGTTACGATTTAAATTGTGCTGCTAGTTTGATAAAATTCCTTTGTTGCGTGGGTTGCTGTTCCGTAAGGTCTTCAATTCACAATTTGCATTTGTGTCTTGTCAAATTGAATCCACCCGGTTCAAGTTTGTGATGTTGTCAAGTCATTTGGTTTGTTGTCTCATTAATTTCGTCAATTCATGTTCTTCGTTTGCTTATGTCTTTACCTGTCATGCGTTTGTTAGAAGTCCAAGTGGTACTTTGCGTCTTGCAATGCATTGCTCGGCGTCATTTAATTTCCATTTGTCCTTACTTGCGGGCAGGGCTTTCATCCCCTATTTGCATTTTGAGATTTACTAACTCCAGTCAATTTATTTAACTTTTACCTTTGATAGTAGGTTGCACAAACTTCATTTCTTTAACAGTCATTTTCTTTCCCTCAATGTTGTAACTTAGTCCTTTAAATTTTTTTTAACTGACTGAATGAAAATTCTTCTTTCCCAAATAGCAACGCACTCCTTTTCAAGAATTGTTTTATTTTTTTGCAACTAATGCTAAGAAAAAATTTTAAATTATTTTATGTGTACTGGCTTGAAACGCTCAATCATGTTTCATTATGTTTTTTTTTAACTCCTTTATTTAATTACATTATAATGTTGAAGTTATGGGTTTTCAAATTATAAGATTTCTGCACTTCATTATAAAATAGATAGTTAAATTAGGTTTATTGTAATAAAATTTCTTTAATATAATATAAAGTTCCATTTTTTCAGGAAACTAAATTTATTCACATCAAATATTATAACATTTTTTAATAATGAAATATTATAACACTTTTACTTACATATACTCATTTCTCTTTAAATATATAATTGTTATTATCTTTAAATTTATTGACAATTTCTATCTCTACAAAATTTTTATATAAATAATGTGTAACTATATTAAATATTTAAGAGTTGAAGGATGTGTTCAAATGACAATAATAATGAAAAAAAATAAGAATCGTAACAACAATAATAAAGACCACTTTGAATTTTATTAATTGTTTGCCCATTGATTTTATAACAATAACAACAACAACAATAATAATAATAATAATTTTTAAAGAATTAAAATTAAGTTGTCTACCGTTAAGAAAAAATTATTCATCGTCCAAACAAAAGTAAAAAAAATTAAATTATATAATCCTCAATCATAAAATTTTATATTATTGCAATTTTTTGTTTTTAATAACAATAGAAGTGACTAATTGCAAACGATTCAAGATCGAGTTCAAGATACAAAAATAAAAAACGTAAAATTATTCAAGTGATCTGGAATACCACTTAAATAAAACATTTATGACATTGCAATTCTTGCTTGTGATAAAATAAGAGTATTTTTCCATGTCTTTTAATTAAAATTGATTAGTTACACATTACTTGTACATATTTAATAAATAATGATGTGCTCATTATAATAATAAATTATTGCTATGAGAGTTGTTAAAAATGTAATGAAATAAATTTATTTAAAAATAAATGATGTTAGTACTTGTCATTGTAAATTGTTAAATTCATTTTTGTGAAAATAAAAAAAATACTTATCTTTCAATGAGTGAATGAAGAGACCCTAGTAATTAAGGCTTATAAGAAGTTAAGTTAGGACTAACAAATTATATGAGGTTAATAAATTAAATTTATTAATTTAATTTAAAATAAATATGATTAAAAATTTGATCAAACTTGGACTAATTAGGTAAATTATGCATTTTGTATGATGAAATGAAATAAGTAAAAAGCTTATTTAGTAGGTACTTTGAAATATGGGGATTTTCATTTATTTGAAAATAGTTATTTTATTAAATGATGAAAATTTTATTTTATAATAAAAGTGATGGAATGACATTTTTACACTATTTTTTATATATTTTAATATTATTTTTAATTATAAATAATAAAATAATATAAATTTTTAATTTTTTTTACAAAAATAGTTTGGTAATTATAATAATAAAATTTAAAATATAATATTCTATATTTTTAATAAAAATTATTTAATATAAAAAATTGATAAATTAAAATTTTTATACCTTTATTTTAAAAATATTTGTTATTATGATTCTGATAATAACATTTAAAATATGAGAAAAAATTTATTATTGATTATCTCATATAAATTTAAAATATAGGGATCATCTTATAATTATTTATTAGTTATGTACTAATGTGTAAATAGAAGAATTTTTCAATACTTTAGGTAGCCTATTCAGTGGATTACAGTTGGTAGTTTTCTATTTTCCTATACACATACAATTGTTGGTTAAGAAGAAGCCACATAATCGAGGTTAATAAGCCCTAGACTGGAAGTCCCTACCTTTAGCCACCATTTGGAACGGCAGAAAATAGGGGGGGAAAGAAGTGGGGTGATAGAAGTGGAGGGAGAAATTTAAAAATTCACCCATTTGAAATTACAGAAAGAAGTTGGAAAAGAAACAAATTCGTACAATGGATTCCACCGAATTTAGCTTGGACACTTCTCTCCACTTTTGGAGAGAAGAGAGGAGAAGTTAGGCATTTTTTTCTAGTTGGACACCCACTACCCTCAATTTTTGATGCTCCAAGGTCATCTCCTATTCCCTCCACTGTTGATAGTGCTTCAATGCTTCGTATGTACGTGCTTCAATGCTTCATGCATTTATAGTGTTAAGTTGGGAAATTAATATTAGATGAGTAAATAATATTATAGAATTTAATATTAAAAGAATAAGTTTTAAATATAAAATTATATAATTTTTTAAAATAATTATATTTTTTTTATATAATTATATAATTTTTAATTATATTTTAATTTTAATTATTAATTCAACATATTTAATTAATGGATTTATTTTTAATTTACTCTTTATTTTAGAAATTAAAATTATATTTTTTAAGAATTCAATTTTTTAAAATACACACTTGCCTTCATATTTTATATATAAAGGTACAATAGTTATTCTACAAAAATATAACTTTTTTCTTTCCTAACTTCTCCATTTTGAAACAAAAAAAATCACTTTTCTTGTAATTTTTTTCTTTTCTAACTTTTTCCTTTTCAAACAATACAAATTTTTTTTTCTTTCCTCTCACTTTTCTCTTTCCTAACTTTTTTATCTCGTAATTTCTTTTTCCTCTCACTTCCCCCAAGGCTTACTTACTTTGTTTCTGTCCAATTAATTCAAGTCTTGGTTTTGATCTTTATGCCTTGTTTGGAATGAGTAAATGCAGGGGGGAAAGGAGTTGGGTGGGTGAAATCAGAGGTGAAAGGGTAAATTGACCCTGTTTGGCTTCCGGGTGAGAAGAGGGGAGGGCGTAATTTGAAGTGAAAAAAATAGGTGGGGTCTACAGTTCGAATTTCACCTCAGTTGTGGGGGGTAAATCAGGTGAAACTGCTCCCCAATTTTTTTTCCTCTTTGCTGCCCTCAGAAAACCTAGCTTCTTCTCTCTCTACGGCTGCATTTGAGTTCCTTCCTTCAAGCCGCATCAAGCCTCCAAATCTGAGGTCCTTCCTTCAAGCTGCAGTAGCTATTTCTATCAACTATCTCCTTCTCTCTCTCCGTTGTTGCGTTGGACTCATCAATCGATACCGTTATGAGCCGAGGAGGCTCTTTCACATTGCAGCATCAACCGCCCTTTCCATCGCCGTCGAAGTCCGATTAACCATGAATCTCCAAGCCCTGGCATTGATCGCAGCTCTAAAGGTATGAATCTTGGTCCTGTTGCTCCATTGTTGCATCTGGCATTGCTGTGTGCAGGTACATCGATTGAATCGCGAAGCAAACATGCAGAAACACTCGATTGGAAGGCTGGATCCTTGCCGTCACTGGACACCATCTGTGAACTGCAATGTCGATCTGTGCCACCTTGGTTCCAATGCTACTGTCGGCGGAGATCTTTTCGGTAGGGAAGGGTTAGGAATTGGTTAATCCAGGCGGGCTACAGTCTGGGTCGGACTCAGATGGCAATTCCGAGGCGGAGTCAGCCCAACCCGGGTTAAAATGGTGACCGACCCGATTTCCAGGACTGACTCTCTGCCATGGGCAGTGCAATTTATAGTTTTTTCTTCCTCATCTTCCCTTCTACATGCCATGGGCAATGCAATTTATATTTCTTCTTCCTCATCTTCCCTTCTATACCTTTATGTACAAAGGATTGTTGACATTTGAAATGCAAATAATTTCTGTTAGGAAATTCTATGCAGTATTAGATGAATAAAATCTGGGAAGTTGCCTTTGTGTTAGTTTACTTTTGCTATAAATAAAATTTGAGATGCCTTACTTATATATATATATATATATATATATGCGATTATGATTATAAACAAACTCGAATTGAACAGTAATGTAAAACAACGGCTTTTATCTTTTTGAAAAATTTTAACCATTCAATCGGATTAATAATTTATGTAATTTAAGAAGTTTTTTTATAATTTCATTTTCTCATTTAAAAGATCTTGTAGATGGTATGATTTTATTCTACTTAATTTAAAATGATTTATTTTCTGTAAATACTTCAAATTATGATAAAATTTCAATAAAAATGGGGAAGTTTGCTCATTTAAAAATAAAAAATATTATAAATAATTAATTTATATATTTACATATCAAGATTTTATTTAAATTTTTTATTTTTATTTTCCGTGACATATTTGTGATTTGATATTTTCTTTATTCTGTAAATTTACTTCTTATTTGTACGCTTAAATCTTATTTGCTAATACAATAACTTAAAAAAGATAGGTAGAATATTTGTGGAAAATTAATGACAAAACTTTAGCGTTGTCTAAATAAATTTAAATTGGGAAACCCTTGTTTTCGAAAATAAGATATTCCACTCTTCTAATTCTGTTTTGTTTCGGTGATGCATTATAATTATTTTTATAAAAATTATTTTATGTACATAATCATAGTTATTATTATATTAAAATAAATTTTCTTACGCTTAAGAATATTTGAAAACAGACAGAAATGAATTTTGTGCTTGTTAAACTTGTCGAAATTATCGACTTATATGTCCAGGTGGCCGAAAAAGGTCATAAAATATTTAGTTATAATTTCTAAAATTGTAGGGTACATCAGAATTGTCAACTTTAATATGGAAACCTATTCTTATAAGGTTACTAAAGCATAAAGTCATAACATTTAATAATTGATTTTATTTAATTATTAATTATTTAATTAGTTTATTAAATTGCAAAAATACGAGTATCCCGCATGAAATAAAAAATGATATCTCAACTCACACAAGCTATAATGTTTCAACACTGACGTAATACCAAATGGATTGCTTCTTGTTTCACAAATTTATGCACCGGACTTCTTGAATTATTAGGTTGAATATATTCAACCAAATCTTTGATTTCTTTTTGTTTCGTAAATATTATTATGCTGTTAATAATACCAATTTTTTCCTAGCTTATTACATACTAATAATTAACAAATAAAAAATACAAATTAATAATACACTAATAAAAAATATAATTATAATATTTTATTTATATATAATTAATTATTGACTAAAATCATTAGTAATAAAATAAATTAAAAATAATTTAAAATTATTAAATAAAATTATTATCATCTAACATATACAATTTTATGAAATAAAAATAATATAGTAATTTTTTATAATCTTATTTTCTTCTCTCTCAATTTTCATCCATAATAAAATTAATTTCACTTTTATTTACTTTCTCTTCCATTTTTATTTATTCTAAATAAAATAAATAAAAATTATTTTATCCAATTTATTTTTTTCTTTATTTTCTTTCACCTCCGATTCTTTCTCCCTCGATTTACACCTATCTCATCTTGTATCTTAATTTGATGTGTCGTCATTTCGCGTCACCAATTTGAGTCAACTACCATTTCGCCTTGTCACGTCCAGATTCATTTTGTTTACCGTGCCAAATCTCCACTTTATTTAATTCCTGTTTTAGTCAAATTACACTTTAACTCTTGTCAAGTCATGTTTTGTCTCCATTTGATGCGTTTTCTTTTATTCTGTTTGTCTTTTGTATTTGTCCAACTGGGGTTTGAAGTCAATGGCGCCTTATTAAGTCGATTGCTTTGTGTTAGTTTCGTCTTCAAAGCCGTGCCATATCGTAGCCAATTTCGTTGAGCTTACCTGTGTCTGTGCTGTCCGGTATTATTTTGGTCCAAGTTTGAGTTATTTGGCTCTTAATTCATCCAACCGTGTACTAAATTATAGTCAAATTAGTTGTCTTATTCAGTGTTTTTTGAAATTAAAAAAGTGCAAAAACAACATAAGTGTGATTATTTAAAAAAAAAAAAAGAAAAGTAGAATCGTGGAAAAGAAGGGTAAAGAGAAAAAAAAAAGTGTTGATTGAAATTTTTTTAAAAAGAAAAAAATTCTAAAAGAATAAAAGAAGTGAAAAAAATATTGTAAAAAAAAATTGAAAGAAGTTGCTGATAGGAAAAATCAATAAGGGTGGCTTGAACTTCATGGTATAGGTATTTCAAGAAAATCAAAATAAAATAAAAAGAAGGATATGAGTACTATACTTTAAACTTGAAGAAGGAATATAGAAATGATAAGTTTTGATTTTGGATGATTCAATTATCTGACGAATGCAAATAGCCAATAAATGTTATAAGGAACATGATCTACTACTTAAACCACTCATCCAATCATGAACATAAGTTAACTAATCCATAAAACAATGCACCTAAGTTGAAGCACAAATTGAAAGCTTTTATGAATTTGAATAACCAATCTTATAAGAAAGATTGACAAAGTAAGGTTTCATAAGAGTAAAAGAAGATAAAATTCTTATACTTGGCAGAAGAAACATTCAATTTTATAATATATTCATCAGCTACTGAATTCTAAGTTACATAACTTCCTATTTATACTAGTTTTAAGAAAATATAAATAGTAAATGTTATACTTAGGAAAATACAAAGTTTTGACTATCATTAAATTAAAAATAAAAATTATTTTCATATTTTCTTTATTTGTTGCACTCCTGATTAGGCAAATATCTCCAGATTTGTTGAACTACACATTAGGAAAATATGTCTAGATTTATTGTACTCTATACTTGGAAAATATCTCTATATTTGTTGCACTCCATATTAGGAAAATATGTCTAGATTTATTGCACTCTATATTAGGAAAATATTTCCTAATTTGTTGTGCTCCATATTGAAAAAATATGTCTAGATTCGTTTTACTCTATAGATTTCTTGGGCTTGTATTAGGAATAATTCGGCTATATTTGCCTCTTTTACTTGGGCTCTATTTTGTTATGTTAGAATTGCATTTATGTGGGCTTCAATTACCTCTTGTATTTTTTTTAGCCTTCTTTTTGTCATTTGGCCTTCACTTAAAGTTAAATCCTTGTTTACTTGAGCTTGATTATGAAAAGTGCTAGACAAGTTTATATCAGTTGTGAAGTTAAAAAAAGAAAAAAAATTATTTGAAGTTTTGAGAAAAATAAAAATAGTTGTGAAGTGAAAAATAAAAGAAAAGAAAGTTGGAAATTGAAATCTTACAATTTTAGATGCTTAATTGCAAAGTATGAATTTTGCATTTCAAGCCATTTTTGTTGTTTTATGAGTGTTTGAGTTCCTTTACTATCATGACCAAATCTGATTGTGACTAGTGTGAACCCTAATATTAGTCTTCATAATCTCAATACCAATTTTCACAAGCATTAAAAATTTTCACTGTATTCTATCTAACAGAAGTTTTCAAATTTTCAAGGGGACTTAAATTTTCATTGAAACTTTTTATGGAAAAATAAATAGAGCCTCCTCTATTTTTGGACATTTATCGAGGACCACACACCTTATAATTTAAAACCTGTGAATTTCTAGATATGATAGCAATCATATATGCATACAATTCCACACAATTACAACATACAGATAATAATTCACGCATCACAAGGATCAATAATTCTCTATCTTTAAAGCTGATCCTAATTTCCTTAATGAAACCTAATTGTCAAATCTTTCAATCCAGGTGGTCTTTGATTCTCCATGCATGTAGTGCAACTTAAATAGTTATCTTAGCCTAGAAATAGTGAAAATAAAATAGAGTGAGTTTTAGAAACTCAATGAGCATTTATCTATTACTATCTTATAGGTGATCAACTTTATAAATATTAATCATAGATTAATCATATATTAAATTAGGAAATATTAACAAACCCTCTTCTTGAATTCTTTGAAATATACAACACCATGTTCTAAAGTGGGAGTTCACCTGCACATGACTTAAACTTTGTTTCTTACGTCACAATTTGTAGAAATCTCAACTATTGATTGTTACACAACATCGGTATCACATCACATAATACCCATTTTCGGTAGATATTTATTAGGTTTCACATGTATCATATAACATAACGGAAAATGGATTTTCAAAATTGTATGTCATGTGAAACCTTCCAAAAATCAATGTACAGGGACATAGATTAATATCAAAAGTTACCTCTTGAAGTGTAGATTTGAATCACGAGCACAATCAAGTGTTAGTGTCTTTATAGTGTCCATATAGAGTGAATGATGACTTCTCAACCTTAATGAAACTACTAGGAATCATCTCTCTCACAAAAGACTAGGGTTTTATGTGATTTTGGTGGCAATTTTATTCATACTGCAAAGTGACGCCTTCATTCCTTTTTAGAAAACTAAGGCATGCCACTTTCCTAGTCTTACTAGGAAATTGCCTCCAATTTAAATTCTACTTAACAACTAATACTTTATCCACATTATGATGAGAGTGAGGAGAGATAGGCTTTATATGATAATTATCTAATATTATCTTAATATTAATAACTAAATATTATTAGATAATAACATTATCTCATAATATAATTATCTAATAATAAATAGCATAATTATTCAATATTACTTTAATATCAAATAATATAACATAATATACTATATATTACATGAATAATATATATTATTACTTTGATAATATATATATGCACAAAATAAGAGGCCTAATTAATAGGATTTTAGTCCAACTAAATCCCACTTAACTAATATTTTATTCCTACTTCTTTTGTGTGATTATGTAAGTTTTTATTATATTGGTAATAATCCATCAATAAACCATAGACAGTAAATGGTATCTAATAATACATTACTGTCACTTAAGTAATAAGGATGTTTGTGATTTGACATCCACCTAATGTGTGAATAACCTTTCGTAACACAGTCTCTTTTGTAATGATATCTAAATCGAACTAGATGCATGGAGTGTGTCAACCTCATTAATGTTCAATCCATATTTTTTTATCCAAGTAGACTAACTTAAATAAATGATCAATATTACATATTGATCCATTAAAGTACGGCCATGCATTTTTTAGTCTCACTCAATTAAGGGCCTTAAAGATATCACTCCTATATAAGAGGGATAAAATCCCATTCACATCACCCACATTACTCACATATCTCTGCATGATTCTTAACATACCCAATTAATGCTCTACATGTCATCTTGGTTAAAGGTGACGCAGGATGATATCAAAGTGTGTAATTCCTTATATAGGGAACTGTAGTGACTTTAGGTCCAAGGACTATATGTAATGTAATTATATGAGAATAGCTAATGACATACGATAAATCATGTAGTATTCTCATAGCAAATTAGTCTAGTACATATGTTCACTAACAATGTACCCATATATTGACTCAATATCATATATCCATAATTTATAATCATCAATCATAATACATACTAGTCTTTATGTATTATTGCTATCCTTTTTGCAATAATACTTAACTAGAAATATTTTAGAAATAATAAAATTATTTCAGGGATAATTATTATATTAAGTTATAAATTATTCAAAAATAAAATAAAATATAATCATTGCATTGTCTAAAATAAAATATAATATATTTATTACAATCATCTTATGATTGACTCCTAGGACACACATATACCAACAATATCACATTCACAAAAAACCATCTAGGCTTAAATACAAATTCTCACAGTCATAACTAGTCCTTACAATCATGTCAAATAATGACATCTAATAATAAGCAAAGTTCTAATAGCATATCTAATCACATATTTAGTTATAGTAACCATAAATGTAGCTGCCTTTTGATTTTAGGATCAAGTTTATACTTTCCTCAACTACTTGTTGGGAATTTCTCATTCGGCTCTTAGATCAATCTTATATCCTTCACAATTGTTAGTTGGAAATTTTCTATCCGATTTTCATCCCATACTTTCATCATAGTTTACAATATTTGATGTTATTGCTCTAGTATAGTTCATAATGTTTCAATGTTTCATAAGGCTTAATTTACAATGTAGTAAATTTGCTAGAACTTTACTCATATTAATAGATAGCTATTTAACAATTACAAGCAATCAAAGCATATAACATAATAACAATATGATTTGTTATAACATTATCACAATCAATCCTTAAATAACAATGACATTACTCTACTTCTGCTATGCACTTTAATTCATTAATATTTACTTAAATAACTAATTACAATTATATCATAGAACTAAATTTATGCATAAGTATATACATGAATATAAAATCTAAACTATCCATATGGAAAATATAATTTATAACAATTAAATTGCCTTTCATTGTAATATAAAATTGTGGTGAGATATATACTCACCTGGTGGGATGCGTGTGCTACAACAACTTTGGAGTGGTTCATATTATTCCCCTCTCATCCTTTCATCTATTTCTACTTCGAATTGCTCATGTTTTCTAGAAAATCCTAGAATACTTGTAATCATCTTTTCTTTTTTCCTTATTTAGCAATTTACACCATTAACTATTTAAATAAGATCGTCTACATATATTTCTCCCCAAGATTTATTTATCTTCTTTTGTAACTTTTCACACTTATTTTTAATTTAGGCTTAAGATCATTAAAAGCCATGTTTTTGAAGTTTCCTTAGTTCTAGTTCACCTTATCAAACTTATTACTAATACTTTGAAGGACTTTAACCATCTCTCTTAAGATAGCCATATACTTATTTCCAATAATTTTAGAAACTATACTTAATATTTAAAATATGCATGGAATAAGCTTTAGGATTCAAGTATAATACATTCCAAAAATATTAGAGCTTTCTCCTCTAGGAAAAAACTTTAATCATCTTATTATATGATATTATACACTTGATATCTAGTAATTTAATTTTGTCTCAGATAGTTTTCCAAACCACATTTTCACATCGTGAGGATTTTGATTTAATTCAAATCTAATCTACTCAAAGTATTAGAATACAATTTTCTAGAAAGACTTCATTCATATTATTAGATCAGTAGATAATGTAAAAATTATAGTTTTAAATATAACATTAATAAATCCATAATCTTATAATAGAAATTATGTTTTAATCCATATTTGTTCAACCACAATAAGAAAGGAAATTAAGCTTCTAAATGTTCACTTTTTTCTACAAAAATTTCTAGCAAGATGAATAGTGACCGGAGTGCCATGGTTTGATGGCATGGTAAAAAGTTAGCAGCTTAGCTTCAATTTATAGTGACACAGGGTTTCTCACATGGTTTGGTAACTAGAAAAAGAAAAAAAAAACTTCATCCCACCTAAAATAATGCATGGTGGTTCTGATCCATTGTGCTGCCTTTAGCTTCTCTTTCTTCTATCACCATTTGTAGCAATAAGGAGAGAAGAGAAAGCAACGAAGAAATTGAAGGTAGTAGAGGCTAAATGCTATTTTGGCATTACAACCATTGATAGAGGATGCTTTCCGATGATGGCTTGAGATGGCATCACAGTTGGAGTTGAGAAAGAAAGCTGGTTGCGCTTGATAAGAGAGGTGGTAGCAAAAAATGTAGAGAGAGAGAGGAAATTGCTAGAAAATATAAGTGGATAAAGAAACATGTGCTGATGAGAAAAACTAACAAAACTTAAAAAAATAAAAATCGATGCAGGAGAAAGAGGAAAGCTGGTGGAAGGAGAGAGAAAAGATAGCTTTGGGATTTTATACAATGTTATTAGGATACGCAACTTAGTTTACACCTAAAATCCCAGCCGCTCATCATGATTACCAATTTTTTCTTCACTAAATCTAAACTATTCATATCATAGACCTTGTTTTATTTAGAATACCATTTTGTGCATTTTCAATTCTCCCCTTAAATATGCATAAAAATACATATATTTGTGACGACTTGATAAAATTGGAAATCTAAAAATAGATATTTTTATCTCCTTTAATTTCTAACATAAATTTATAAATTATCAATAATTAATTCATAAAATTTAACTCATAAGAGAAAATTCATATAAAATATTTAAATCAACCTCGAATTAGTAACAACTATTTAAATAAAAATGAATCTTCATCAGTCCTAAAAAAAATTTATTAAATGCAATGATTTATTTCGTAAATTCCTGAACTCATAATGACTAAAATATTTCCAACTTATAAGAAATTCCTTTATAAAAATTATTTTAAACTGATTTTGAACTAATAATGGCCATAAATAAAAATAAATAAATTTTAAATATTATCATAAATATTATTTTCAATGCTTTTGAAATGTTAAAATGAAAAAAATTTAACATTAAATATTAACCAAATAAATAAATATCTACAATATCAAAATTTACAAGATTTTAGAATAAGTTAGGATATTACATTTACTTTATCCTAATCCTTAAAGTGAATCTTGTGTTTATTCTCTTATTTTATCAATTTGGTCTTCTTCTTTAATTCTATTTTGTCTAAAGGTATTCATGGGCTTAAAAACTCATAGGAGCTGATTAGGCTAAGTCCAATATACTTTGGTCTAGTTCATTATATGGGTTATGGGCTTAAGCTTGTTTAGTGAGTCAAGCCTTTATATATAGTAGGCTAAACCTAAAGTTAACTTAGGTTAAACCTAAGCCCAAATTCTAAAATAAACATTTATCTTATAATTAATTAATATATCATTAAAAAATCATGTAATAAAAAATTTAATTATATATGCATGAAATCTTATTTCAATTGAGAAAATTAGTTATAATTAACCTTATATTGATTTTAAAAATTTTGCACTTTTTATTATCTATCATAAAAGAAATGCTATTAGAAAAGTTTTGTTTAGCCTTCTTTTTTTTGGATTATTTATTAGTCTTTCTTTGTTAATGGCATGTGTCCAAGTGTAAGGGTATTATTGCTTTCCTTGTATACATTAATCATAATACTTTTTTTTATTCTTGTCCAATAAATAAAAGTTAATTATTAATTTTTTTACAATTTTCAATGCTTTAAAATTTATTAAAAATTAAAATTTTAGTATGTGCGAATCTCACTGAATTAATAAATAAATGATAAAATTAATAATTACGAATAAGATCAAAAAGCAGTGTTACATTCGAAATATTCAAGAATTTATTTTTAAAATCTCTTATAAGTGAATACTAAATAGTTAACCTAAAAAATGTATGTCATGGTTATTTCTCTTTTTGTGCTAGCTCATTGCATTCCTATAAACTTAAATTATTTTGATACTTAGATATGAGGAGATGGTATTGAGGCAAATTTATTTTGTAAAGCTATTTTAATCAATTAAAATTTTTTAAAGATCAAGAAAATTAGATGATTAGTTAAATTTATCATCTATCTCATAAAAATAACAATGATCTTAAAATTTTATTTATTTATTTATTGATCATAAATTAATATTTTTTATATTAAATTTATAATAATAGCATATATAATAAAATAAATATATTCATATTATATTATTATTTTATTATAGCAATTTAAAATTGTTATTGAGTTTAGCCTAGGCTTTACCTAAACTCATGGGCTTGAAATTATATAGGCCAAGACTTGGGTTTTAATTTAAGGCTTATTATATCTTATGGGCTTTGCCCAAAATGTAGCCTATAAGGTCCATACATAGGTCTAATTTTGTCCTAATTTTTGAGTATTTAAGTCTTATGTTTGTTTTCAATCTTTAAGTTTATTTTGGTCATAATCTTGAGTCTTTACTTTGAGTTTTGTTTATCTCTTTTCTTTAATTATTTCTCTTTAATCTTTAAGTCTTATCTAGTTTTATTTTTAATTTTTCAATTATCTTGTTTGATTCTTCAATTGTGTAAATCGTGGTTAGTGAAATTGATTATCATAATTATAGATTCTTATTTAGTTATGTTTTCCAATTTTCAAAGAACCATAAAAGGGAAAAAGCAAAGAATGAAAAAACGTAAAAGAATATGTAAGCTCATTTGAGGGTAAAAGTATAATTAAAGTGCAAACACAAGTGTGAGTGCTCTAAAACAAGTAAGTTATGTGCTCTTGTGAGGTCTTATCTTTTGTCTAACCTTTTCTTGTGAGTTTATCATTTAAATGAAGAGTAAATAGAGAACATTTTTCACACTAGATTCAATAGCAAGGGTAAAATGTGCAATATGATTATTGATGGTGAAAGTCGTGCTCATGTTGCTTGTATTTATATGGTAGAGAAGTTGAACTTGCCTACTTTGCTACACCCTATTCCATACAAGTTGCAATAGTTGAATAGTAATGATGAAGTAAAGGTGACAAAGCAATTGTTAATTTTTTTTACACTTGGTAAATACCAGGATAAGGTGTTATGTGATGTTACTCCTACCAATGCTTGCCATTTATTATTTAGGAGACCATGGTAATTTGATAAAAAGGTAATTCATAATGGAGTCCTCAACAAATATAACTTTGAAATGAATGGGAGAAAAATAAAAATTAAACTTTTAACCTAAAATAAATTTTTGAGGATCACTTAAGAATGAAAAAGAAAAGAGAGCAAAAGAAGAAAAATAAAAAAAGAAAGGAAGAAAAGAATATAGAGGAGAAGAGAATAAAAAAAAGTGAAAGCCATGAAAAGAAAAAAAATAATTATGAAAAGAATGAGAGAAAATTTAAGTTAACAGAAAAAAAAATGATTGTGTTGAGAAAGATGTAAAAGAAAATTTGAAAATGATTAGAAAAACAAGGGGGATAAAGAGTATTTTTTTATGTTTTCATGCCAATTTATTAAATAAGAAAACCTACAAAAATACTAACAACTCCAAATTTATTTTCTTAAGTATTCTTGAATCTTTGAAGCAAATGAGAAATAATGAAAAGTTGAATATGAAGCATTCTATTTTGGTGGAATTCCTTGAAATTTATTTATGTGCCATCCTATGTAAACAAAGTAAAGGAAATACAATAGATGATGATTCACTTTAAAGGTGTACTCACATCTCTACCTTGAATAAAAAATTGTTAAATTTTTAGCATAATAATGATACTTTACATGCAAAATTGTTAAGTTATAGGAACATTGAGAATTTGTATATGAATGATTATAGTTGTACTACCTCTTCACTTAATTTTGCTAATCCTTTACATGTTAATTGCATTTCACATGTTGTGATGCTTGTGAAAAAATGGTCTTTGGAGACATTTTTAGGCATGATATGTTTTTATGTGGAAAGAATGAATTTCTTATGCCTAAAAGTTCTTTAAATAAGTTGTTTACTTGAAAATATCACAACTATGGATATGATTTAATGAAATGTTTAAGTGCAAAAAATATTCTAAGAGATTTGTTTGATAAAAAAGCCTATAGTGTTAGTGATTTTACTTTGGTTGAGGGTATATTAGATAAGTTGCTTGACCTTTGTGTAATTTCTAACTTTGGATTGAAAAATGTATATTCATAAATGTTTTTAAGAATAAATGTGGAATGGATAAATATTTTCAAAGCAAAGCATGATTTATATGGTTGGTTATTTTTTATAATTGGTTTGTTTAATGCACTAAGGATTTTTGTGAGTTCAATGAATCATGTTTGGTGTGTTTTCAAAAATAATTTTGTTATCATCTACTTTTATTGTTTTTTTGAGCCTAAAGGATGGGTTTTATTTCTACTATTGGAAAACTTGAAGAGTTTAAAAAATTTGCCACATCTTGATGATATTTTTGTGCATAATAGAAGCATGGATGAACATGTTAATTCTTTAAAATGTGTTTTGCAAGCTTTTAAAGTTGAAAATTTAAGTGATAAATTTAAAACATGATCTCTTTGCATGAAAAAATTGTATTCTTGAATCATGTTATGAGTAGAAATAAAGGTGGATGAAGTAAAAGTTAAAACAATTGATAAGTGGCCTCTACCAAAATTTGTTAGTGAGATAAGGAATTTTTATGGTTTGGCTAGATTTTATAGGAAGCTTGTGAAAGATTTTTGTACTCTAGTCATACCATTGAATTTAATTGCTTTTTCTAATTTTGCAAATTTTGTATTTGATTTGAGTGGTTATGTGTTAATAGTGTGAATAGAAAAGAAGATGTTTGGATCAAAGGAAACCAAGTTGCATTCAAGTTGAAAGAGTTCATTCTAAGTTCTTAAAGAGATCATTTAATTTCTCATAATGAATTTTATATGAGTGCTTCTTTGGTATTTCTAGTTTTACTCCTTTTTCATGTAGGTCCTACAGATTCAAGGATGAATCTTTTTGAACAAAGGATTAAAAATGCACTTCAAAGAGTCAACTTAGAGCTTAGGGATGCTACTTTGGGCTAATTAATACATTTTATGATATTTTGAACTTTAGTTTACTTTATTTTATATATTGGGTTATTTTATAGTATTTTGATGTTTAGTTTAGGATGAATGTGTTTAGGTCCGCTTTGCTTTAAAACATTTTCCATTTCACCTTGAGTAATTTACTATGTTACTTAGAATCATTTAGAGGCCCTTTTATTAAGCTTAGGTTATTGCATTAGTTTTAGGTCTATTTATATCATTTAAACTTGTTTTCAATTAGGATTTTAAAGAGTTATATAAGAAGGCTTATTTCTTATTAAATTAGATTTGAGTTTTTAGACATTAGAGAAATAGACTTGGATGAGTTTTTTTCTTTGTAAGAGTGTGTTTTCTCTTGAGTTCTTGAATGAACTTGTGATTTATCAAAGGGATTCACCCTTTAATCTTCACTAATCAACATATTTTCATCCTTTGTAGCATGTTCATCATCACTTACCACTTGCATTCTTTCTCTTCTATAGTATGGTATGAATATCTTTCTCCTTTTCGATTTGATTCTACTAAAGTTTAGGACAATCTATCATAAATTCATGTTATTTGGTATTAACTTCCAATTTCAAATGATTAAGGGATCATCGAAGACTTTAGGTTTCAAATGGAGAGTGTGTATGAAATAAAGAAGGAAATGAAAAATTATTTTGTGAAAGGCTTTAGACATCATTTTTTAATAAATAATTGCCATTTAAATAAAAATACATTAGTTATTATGAAAACTAATGTCTAAAGTTATCCTTATATTTACAAAAACATTAACACATCTTATGACTTTTGATGTTGGTTTATGAACTAAAGTCTAAAGTTTGGCAGAAAATCACATTTCAATTTTTTTTCAAATAATTGACATTTTAATTTTTCTTAAATTTTAAAACCTTAATAGTTTCCATGTCTTTAGGTGTTTATTTCTTAAATAATTAACTTCTAAATGCATTATTCTTTTCTAAATCAACTTCTTAAAGTTTCTCATACTTTATAAAATGCTATTGCTTTAGTACATAGGTTATTGTTGCTTTTACCTCATATCTTTATGACCTTTGTTTCCATATTTTATAGTAGTATTATATGATATTGCTTAAAAGTTGTCTTCCTTTGCATTTTAGTTTTAATTCTAAAGCTTTGCAAGTTTATATATAGTGATTTAAATAGAAAACAATTATCTTATTGATTTGTTTGATTAAAACATCCCAAATGCTAGGTTTACAGCCATCCTTGTTGGCTATGTCTTCCACTTAAGAAGTTAATGCTATTGTTCTTAATATAGATCCATTTAGAAAAACCTCTTTACTAGGCTTACTTGTATCATAATGGTAAAGATTGAACTCATTAAGATCCTTTTTAATTATGGTACACTGGACAATGAGAATAAGAAATAGCCACAAAGGTAAAGCCTTCCTCAACTTTAAGCACCTTCTTAAGCTCAAAACTTAACTTCAAAGAATGATAATGCTTATTAAGCATAAGACATAGGAATGTTGTGTTTCAATTACAACATTCCTTTATTTTCTAAAAGGTGACATTTTTGTAAAATTACAACTTTGCCCTATCATAAATAAAGGCTAAAACAAAAAGCTAATCTCTTTATATGTTGTCATGACTAAATAAACCATAATGGAATTAGCGTTCATATGTTCTAATGAAAATGTTTTTAGCCATGGATCTCAAGTCTAATATTTTTCATCAATTAAATAAATAATTAAGTCTTTTAAATTATCTTGCCACTTATAAAAATGACATTTATTATATTGTATATTTAAATCATTTGGATATCCTAAGTGATGGAAACACAAGGCATTAAGAGGAACATTTGCACATTTTAAAAGGGTTAATCATAAGAGGCAAGGCTAAATATTTCAAGGAGGCATTCTAGGGCCTAATTCAAGAAGCTTGGGCCCATGAAAAGGGAAGCTTGGGGGGATTACACAAGTGGCATATGTGCATTTTGGTCTTAAAGTGAAATTGAGGCTAATTTGGCCATTTAGGGCCATTTTATCATCTTAGCTTATGTTTTTATATTTTGATACTTATTGGGCCTTTTATTTGTTAATAACTTTGGTCCATTATTTTTTACCTTTTACTTAAAGTTATTTATTATGTTTTATTAGTCATTTGATCATGCTTATAAAATTCTTGGCCAATAATTGGGCCTATTATGACCTATTTGAACCCATTTCTTCTAGGTTATTGTTTAAGTTATATTAAAGGGCTTGTTCCTTATAAAAATGTGTTTTTGATTAAATAAAAATCTTAGCCTCTTGTGATCATTCTCTCTTAAGTTCTTAAAGGAACTTTTCAAACTTATAAAAGGGTTCATGTTTTATGGCGCCTAAAACATCACTTATCACTCTCCTACTTCTTTGTTTTCTGGAGTGTAACATGAATACTTTTTAATTTTCCTTTTGATTTGTTTAAGGATAATCCATTAGTTAAATTTACATCATTTGGTATTTAAAGCAAGGTATCCCAATTTTCATATATTCTTTTCAATTCTCTACTATTTTATGATTTAGCTTGCCTTTTGTTTGTTCTTTAATTTCATAGATCTTCCTACTATTCTATTTATTTTAATTTGTGTATTCCATTTGCAATTGCTGTCTATGTTTAATGGTGGGACTAGTCAAATTGTTTTTATTCTCTATGTCACTTTGTCCTTAAGTCAAGTCTGCTTAAGTCATATTTGTTATTTTACATCTTAATTTATGTATCAAAATTAATATTCAATTTTGTTTGTTTAATTCATGTGAAATCAATTCAAGTTTATCACTATCTTTAGTTTAATTTAGTTTTACATTTATCTTAATGAAATTTTATGCTGTCCAAGCATTTGGTCTGTCTAAGTTATTGAATTGAGTCTTTTTTTCTTATATGTCAGTAAGTTTTATCAATTCAATATTTCAAGCATCTTATGCATTGCATTTTGGAATTGCATTCTATCCTTTGCATGTTAAGTCAATTATTATTCTATTTTGCAAATTCATGTTTGATTTAGTTTGAAATAGTGACTATTTTTCCATTTCAATTAATTAATGCGATACTTAATTTGGTCTCATTATCCTATATTAATTTGAATTGTATGTCCATTTCCTATTTGAGTTAGTGTTAAATTGTGTCCAAGTCTACTACCTTATTGCATTATTTTATTTAAACTCTGCATATATCAATGCTAATTGCTCATTTTGAATCCAAGTTATTTTTTTGTTTTTCTATTTGAATTCCTTTATCTCTATTCAATTTTTTTCATTTCTTGGTAGTGCATTTTTGCATCATTTCACTAATTGTTGTTTGATTCTATTATGTTATTTGAATTTGTTTGTTCAAACTTATTTTGAGTATTGTTCCATTGTGCGCTTTCTATTATATTGATGCTCAAGTGAATGCACTTGTTTATTATAATAGTGCTTAAGTGGTTGCTTATAGTTATGGGATTTTGAGTTTTACAAAAATAGAAAAAGAATAAAAAGTGTTAGGATGTTGTATTGAAAATAAAAAAAGGAAGTGTTTCAAAGTGAATTTTTTAAAAAGAAAAAAAAGAAATAAAAAGAAGCAAGTAAATTAAAAAAAATGAAAAGAAATAAATATTCAAAAGAATAAAAGAAGTAAAAATTGGCACTAGTCGTTGGATGCATAAAAGAAGAGCTAGTATGCCAATTTTTAAGTGATTGAATGCTTATTTCGAAGCTTAAATTTTTAATTTTGAAGTCATTTTCCATTGTTTTAAAAGTGTTTGAGATCCTTTACATTGTTTAATCCTTGATTCTTATCATCTTTGAATCACCTTTGGTCTTAAATCTTTTAGTTCATTTTAGTCATTTTTATCTTAGTCTTTGAGTCTCTTAGTTATATTTCTGAGTTTTTGAGTCCTTGTTTATCTTATGTATTTAAACTTCTAAGTTTTAGTCTATTGGTGATTAAGGTTTATTGATGATAAAGTGGCCACCTTTGTTGAATCCTATTGGTTATCTCTTTAGTTATAAAAAAACTACAAGTGAGAGTCAAGAGTGACAAAAGGCAAGAGAGTATGAGATCATTTAAAGGTAAAAGCCTTGATTTAGAGTGTAAATATGAGTAGAATTCCTTTAAAACAAGTGAAAAGTATGATATTGGTGAGGTTTCTTTTTATCTAACCTTTTCTTATTTGTATCTATTTTAAAATATCAGGGGCTGATAGAGATATTAGCACTCAAATTGGAAACATTAAGTTCTCAATGAGGGTTATGAATCAACAATTTGAAAGAATTAACTTACAATTTATGGAGATTATTGAAATACTTAGAAAGATGGAAGAGCATTTAAATTAAAGGAACCACCATGAAAGAAGAGATGGAAGACAAAATGATAGAAATTTTGAAGAAGGAGAAGATGAAGTTGGTGGGGACAAAAATGATTAATTTTTTTAAGTTAAAAAGGTTGAAGGAAAAGGTAATAAAAGGAATGAAAGAAGAAGTGGTGATAAGCAAAGGAGAAATGGAGTTAGTCTAACCTTGATAACATTAAAATGAAGATTCCTTCCTTTCAAGGAAAGAATGATCTAGAGGCATATCTAGAATAGAAGAAAAGGATAAAGTTAATCTTTAATTGCCATAACTATTTTGAAGAGAACAAAATGGAGCTTATTGCTATTGAATATGCCATTAGTTGGTGGGATCAACTTATGACAAATATTAGAAGAAATTATGAAAGGTTAATTAGAACTTAGGAAGATTTGAAAATGGTCATGAGAAAGAGGTTCATTCCACGCATTATCATAAGGAGTTTTACCAAAGATTGCAATGGCTCACTTAAGGGTCGAAGAAAATTGAAGACTATCACAAAGAGATGGAGAAACCTAATGATTAGAGCTAATATAGAGAAAGACAGTGAAGCTACAATGGCTAGGTTTCTCTATGGATTAAATTGAGATATTGTTAATATGGTGGAACTACAAACCTATACAGAGACTGAATAAATGGTACACATGGCCTTTAAGGTGGAAAGGTAACTTAGAAGAAAGAGTTCTTCTAGATATAACACCAATTCAAATTCTGTATGGAATTTATCAAAGATGAAGCTTGAAAAGAAACAAGACATAGGCTATAGGATATATAAGAATAAATTTTCATCCAAGCCTAAAGGAAAAGAATCCAAGAGCAAAGGAAAATTTGAAAGGCATTAAAAGCATTCAAATGTCAAGTGCTTTAGATGCTTGGGTTGTGGTTGCCTTGCCTATGAGTATCCAAACAAAAGAATGATAGTGATGAGGAGAATGAAGTGATATATTTCAAAAGTGATTATGAGGGAAAAAAAATCAATCCCTCATATAAATGATGATGATATAAGAAGTGATAAAGATGCCAAAGATGGTGGAATCTTAGTAGCTAAAATAGCCTTGAATACACAAGTTAAGGAAAAGAATAATGTGTAAAGAGAGAACATCTTCTACACAAGATGCAAGAAAAATAGAAAGGTTTGCATTGTTATAATTGATGGTGGTAGTTGTGCTAATATTACTAATATTTATATGATAGAAAAATTGAATTCGTCTACTACATCATATCTTTCCTTTTATAAATTACAGTGGCTGAATGATTATGAAGAAGTTAGGGTGATCAAGCAAGCGTTAGTACCTTTTTATATTGGTAGTACTAAGATGAGATGGTACCTATACATGCTTGTTGTTACGTGTGAAATGGTTATCAATTAGCGCAAGTGCACACTGTCGTAAGCAAGTAATAAAGTGATAAGAAAGTATCGTTCCCACGAGGATTGTTTCACTAAGTACCAAAATTAATAATCCTAACACTATTTGGCAAATCGATTAAGTTGGATTTGAAGCAATTAAATAAAGATGTATGCAGAAAATATTTAAAGTAAATATGAATGCAATGGAGTAAAGATAAATATGACTAAAAGACCTAGGGATCAGACTTCACTTAATAACTTCGGATTGAATCATCTATCTACACTAATCCAATTTTACTCCCTTGATTGATAGTCGAGTTTCCCTAAATTAATTACTAGCCTCTTCCAAGGTCAAGTAATTCTATAATTAATTGGAATTCACTATATTCCTATGTGAACTGCAACAACTAATCATGCATTAGGATTTATGGAACTCATTAAGACTACATAAACCATATGAATATATTCCTATTTCATATGCAATTTACGGTTTTAATTATAGGATCCACACACATGTATCTCCTTCCGGTCTCAACATGCATATTGAGTTCATTCCAAAGGTAGCTAATCAATCGAAAGCATTAAGAGCAATAATTAAAACTCAATCTAGGAAATAAAATCAAAATTAGTTTCAATAGACTAGAATTCAATCCGTTATTATCAAGTTACGCCATCACCCTAGGAAGATAAAAAATTAGAACATAATGAAATTAAAAACAAACATAAAATAAAAATAACATCACATTCATAAAATATAATTACAAATGCATGAGAATAGAAAAGCTATCCATCCATTAGGAGGTAGAACCGTCCTTGTAGGAGGAGAACATAAGGATACAATTACAAATGCATGAAAATGAAAATAATTATCCATCCATTAGGAGGTAGAACCATCCTTGTAGGAGGCATACAAGAACTAAAAATTGCATGAACTAAACTACTATCTAAGGTGCATGAATGAATGATTCAATGCTTCAAAAATGCTCTCTCCAAGATGCCTTTTCTCAGCTGATCCCCTTGCTATTTATAGATGAATGGGTGCAAGAATTTCAACTTGCCAAGCCACTAATCTTGACTACTAGCCATAATCTTTGACCTCGGAGCAACCATATTTCAGCGTTTTTGCTAACTTTTGACACTTAAATCGGTGGATTCACGCATTTTAGTATTCATCAAAGTTGTAGCCGTGGATCTAAGCTTTCAAATGGCGGCAGGAGCTCCTAACTTTGAAATTTCTAGCTCAAGTTATGATCAGATTGGTAGTCAAAGGTCAGATTCCGCCAGAACCACTGTTTTATCTTCCAAGCAGAATTTGAGATCCTTAGATCCCGAACTGGGCTTTTCTTTAAACATGAAAGTTTTAGGGCTTCTTCTTAGCTTTCCATCCATATAAAGAACAGCCCAATCGGACATCCAGAACTCCAGATATGGCCTAAAACCTGAAACAGTGTCAGATTACAGCATTATTTAAAATATTTGATTTCATTTCAAATTCAAGATCCATTCACCAAATGCAACTAAATTTATTTAATTTAACAAGATAACATCCAAAAATGCATCATACAAGGGAAAATAAATATGTAAATATTTTACGTATCAAATTCCCCCACACTTAGCTTTTGGACGTCCTCGGACAAACACAAAATAAAAGAAAACTAATACTAATGCTAATGTTAGTACTAATCTACCCATGAGATAGTTAGAAAAACATAAGAAAGATAATTAAAGTACAAAGATATCATAGCATTCATGAATCAACAAATCTTGACATATAAAATCAAAAGAAATTGCAACTTCATTTGAGAAGGATTGAATCAGATTGATATAATCACTGGAACTCTTCCTCTCTCAAATGTTTATTGGCAAGTGTTTCACTCAAATTCATCCTATTAAAGATTGCACTACCATAGGCTTGCATAAATTCTCAATCTCCACTACCTGATTTACATGCACACTTCAAATCAAAAGGTCTTATTAAGGGTTGTAATGAGGCCAAGGTAAAGGAAAGATAAAACAGGGTTATGAAAGGCTGAAGTAAGGAGAGAAATTAATAGAGCAATTACAACATGGGTAATCTCTAAATAATTTTATCTTAACATAGCAGCCCACGATTCTCATCAATTTCTCTCTTTTTCTTTTTTTTTTTTATTTTTATTTTTATTTTTATTTAGTTTTTCTTTTTTTTTTCTTTTTTTTCTTTTTTTTTTGAATAAAAACCCTCGCAACTTTGAAGTTAATAATACATATTCCCCCACACTTTGTCAAAAACCCATTTTTTAAAGATTCAAATGCTCTACTAATCCCTAGGGTTAAGTAAAGACAATTGATATTTCATTAAATGACATATTAATAGGTTAAAGCAAAGAAACGGTTAATCAGGCTCAAAGGGGTTTATCAATGGTAAAACTGCAGGGTTGGCTATTTAGTTCAAACTAAGGAAAAAAAAAATGCCTTTATCATATCTGAGTATGCATGTAAATTGTAATCTCAACCAGATTTCATGCAAGTTCTAGAGTGACAACTTAACAGGTGAATATCACACGCAAGAAATATAATATTAATTCAACAAATAGGCTCAAAATCTCACGGTTAGAGGTTTCCAACTCAATCCAACTCAAAATCCATTGCAAAATCTATCAATCCTAAGAAGTAAGAAAGTTGTTCAATCATGCTATGAAATCTTTTAAAATTATTGAAAAGAACCTAATAAGCAGGAAAATATATATATATTTTTTTTAATAATTTTTTTTTTTTTTAGGATGCGTATCAAGAGTAAAAAGCTCTTTACTCGGCCATCCCCCCCCTTTTTTTTTATAATGAATCTCATGGTTCTACTACCAAAATATCCTACAAAGTAAAAATTTTTTTTTTTTTTATTATCCCCACACTTAATGTAGACATTGTCCCCAATGTTTTCAGTAGGTTAGCAAAAAGGGTTTATTAAAAGGAAATGCATAAGCAACACACATATAACAGAAATTTTGGGAGTAAAACCATAAGAGTAAAGAAAGTTACAACCGGAGAGTGGTGTCTGGCTCATGCGTCTGACTGCTGGTTGGAGATTGCCAATCTATCTTTTTCACTAAAGGATCTGGTTGATGTGTATAGCTTTGTAGTTGGTCAATCAGCTGATCAGCAGTTGAGGCAGACATTATTGCACGGCGAGTCGCTTGGGGTATGAATCCTTGTTCCATAGCTTGATCTAAAAAAGACAGCAAACTATCATAAAAACCATTAACATTCAATAAACCTACTGGCTTCTGATGAAAGTTCAAGTTAATCCAATATGCAATGCTAGAAATTCCATCTAATGCTTCTAAACCACCAGGTAAAGCAATAAAGGCTTGAGCAGTGTAAAGCATGCATCCCATACGTTGAGGCAAGTTTGAAACCTTTACTGTTTTACCGATGGCATTTTTCTTATCATCTAAACCATTCACAAGGATACTCAGTATTTTGCTTCCTCCAGTGTTGGCAGAAATTGCTGCACTTCCTTTTAAGCTATGAAGCCCTCCTCCATACACACAGGCAATCTTTCTAGCAGCTAATGCATGACCAAGTTCAGTTGCTGCTACAAGAAATTCTACATTCTTTCCAGCAAAAGATTCACCAAAAACACAGATAGATTTAAATCTACATTTTGATGGTTTCTCAACCTTTTCCTCTTCTTTACTCTTACCTTTAGACATTTTGCAAAGTGTGACTGCTGAAATGCATCTTTATAATACAAAGCAGAAACAAAGAAATCACGCAAATCAGACAATATCAGAAAAATGCTGTGCAAAACTGACAAGTGTAATAATGGCGTGAATAAAGTAGAATACGGAATGTAAGGAAAGTCAAAAAGTTGCTGAAAAGGTAAACTTAAAAAGAAGAGAAATGTACATAAAGTCAAAAAGCAGCTGTAAAGATAAAAAGATAAAGGAAAAGTAAAGTAGACAAATATGTACAGTAGTTATGATTGTGGCTCACATCTTCCTCTGATTTTTCGTTCAGTAACAGCTTAAACGGCTTCTATGAGCCGAGGATTTGCTTCCCATCCAATTTTCTTATAAACTGGCAAACAGGGTCTTTTACAGTCAGATCCCCAAGACTGTAGCGCTCCTTTTCTGTATGGAATAAGTTCATTAAATCAAGAAGAACAACATGAACATCTCCGCTAGGATGCGTCTCAAGAGTCTGAATAATATTATCCAATGACTCTTTACTCAGTCCATCCTTTATGAATCGGATTTTGTCCTCTCGATTTACTGAAATCATTCCTTTACTCCTACAGAGCCTATTACAGTTCCACCTTGCACACTTATGACAGACTCTCATTCTTTTAGCTCTTCTCTTTTTAGAGTAAGAACTTCTTCCCATACCTGGCATACGTTTAACAAATGATTCATGAAACTCACCTGCTAAACGTACCTTAGCTTCAATAATCCAACGTATGTCCTCGGGAAGACCCAAACGCTTAAATGCCCTCATTCTTTCAAGTCGACAGTTGTAGATTTTCCTGAGCACATCTTTGGGAAGAGTAGGGAATCTGCTCTTAAGCTTTACAAGGCATTCCTCCATGATGAAAATGATGAAAGCTGAAATTGTGAGTGAAAAATGCTGTGCGGTGTGTGCTTAAATAAGAAAAGAAATGAGAAGAGAAAGAAATCTTGGGTTGCCTCCCAAGCAGCCGCCCTTCTTTAACGTCTTTAGCTAGACAAAGTCCTAACCTATTGCTTTATTCTCTTTTCTTTTTTTTTTTTCTTTTTCTTTTTCTTTTTCTTTTTCTTTTATACTTACCAGCTGGCTCCTCGAGCATGATGACAGTCTTGATGGTCTTGAATGCACTGTCATTGTATTCTTTCAATCTTTGCCTGTGGTTTACCTCAAGACAATTAATCTGCTTCAGGATTTTAGAATCAGTAGACTTTGATGCATTAACCATTCCTACCACTAATGGCTTTTCTGTGCAGGTTTCATGCATTACATCTTTCATGCAATTGGTCAATGTGTCTACTCTGTAACAGATATTATCATCATATGGAAAAGCTTTAAAAATATTGAAAGATACTTGATCATTTTGAACCTGTAAAGTTAGCTTTCCCTTCTGCACATCAATTAGAGCTCGTCCAGTTGCAAGAAATGGTCTCCCAAGAATAATAGGAATTTCTTGGTCTTCTTCCATGTCAAGCACTATGAAATCTGCTGGGAAGATGAATTTATCAACTTTTACTAGCACATCTTCAAGGACTCCACGTGAATACTTTATTGAACGATCTGCTAGCTGCAGTGACACGGTAGTTGGTTTTACTTCTCCCAATCCCAGCTTCTTGTAGATGGATAATGGCATCAAATTCACACTTGCACCAAGGTCACATAAGGCTTTTTCAAATTCACACTCTCCAATGGTACAGGGTATGCAGAAACTCCCAGGATCTTTAAGCTTTGGTGGTAGTTTCTTTTGGAGAATTGCACTACACTCTTCAGTTAAGGCTACAGTTTCAAAATCTTCCAGTTTGCGTTTCTTTGATAAAATCTCCTTTATAAACTTCGCATAACTGGGCATTTGGGCTAAAGTTTCAGCAAATGGGATGTTGATATGCAACTTTTTAAACACCTCCAGAAATTCTTCTAGCTTAGCTTTCACCAATCTTTGAGGAAATGGAATTGGTGGAACATATGGTGGAGGATTATCTGGAAAAGTCATTCTTCCTGGAATTACCTCATCTTCTTTCTGAGCTTCTTCATTTTTCTTCCTTGGTTCTAGCTCATTTAATAGCTTCCCACTCCTTAATGAAACAGCCATTACTTGCTCTCTAGGATTTCTTTCAGTGTCGCTGGGTAAAGTACCTGGTTGTCTGGAATTCAGCATACTTGCAATTTGGCCCATTTGCGCCTCCAGATTTTTTATTGAGGTTGCTTGAGTTTGCATGATTGTTTCATGATTCTTGAGTGTAGCTTCTGTTCTAGCCATGAATTGAGAAGTATTCATGGTTAGTTGAGTCAATGCTTCTTCTAAATTCGCATTTGGTTGTGGTGGTGATTGCTGAATTTGCTGTTGATAATTCCCTTGAGGTTTGAACACATTCTGATTACTCCTCCACCCTAGATTAGGGTGGTTTCTCCATCCTGGATTGTATGTGTTCGAGAAGGGATTATTTTGATTATTTTGATTCCCCACATAGTTGGCTTGTTCAAGTTGAGAAGGAATGAATGGATTTCCTTCTTGGCATTGTGTGCTCATGTGAGGGCCTCCACATAAATCACAAGCATCTGCAGGAGTTCTGATTGCATTTGCTTGAGCTGTTAATGAACTCACTTGCTTGGATAAAGAGGTGACTTGAGAAGACAAAGTGGTTAGAATGTCTAGCTCATGGACTCCAAGTGCTTTCTTTGAAGTGTTGCGTTCAGAAGGCCATTGGTAAGCATTTGCTGCCATTTCTTCCAACAGCTCCATAGCAGCTTCGATGCTTTTTCCCATTAATGATCCACCAGCTGCAGCATCTACAAGTGTTCTGGTAGCATTAGACAATCCATTATAGAAAGTCTGCAACTGTAGCCAATCTGGTAGCCCATGATGAGGACATCTTCTTAGCAGCTCCTTGTATCTTTCCCATGCTTCATAAAGGCTTTCCATGTCATGTTGGGTGAATGAAGCAATTTCATTCCTCATTTTTGCAGTTTTAGCTGGAGGAAAGAATTTTGCTAGGAATTTTTGTGCCAATATGTTCCATGTAGTGATGCTCCCAACTGGTAAAGAGTGTAACCAGCTTTTAGCCTTATCCCTAAGTGAGAAAGGGAAGAGTCGCAACCTTATGGCATCATCAGAAACGCCATTATGCTTGAATGTATCACAGATTTCCAAAAAACTGGCTATATGTGCATTCGGATCTTCTATTGGAGAACCTCCAAATTGATTTGCTTGCATCATTTGAATTATGGCTGGCTTGATCTCAAAGTTGTTGGCTGGTACAGGTGGTCTCCTGATTCCAGAAATGGTATCCATGATTGTTGGTGTGGCATAGTCACGGAGTGCTTTGGTGTCTTGTTCTTCTCTGAAATCTGCCATTGCTTCACCTTGATCTACAGTTGATTGCTTCTGTATCTTTCGATTCCTTCGACAAGTTCTCTCGATCTCAAAATCAAATAGCAGTGGCTCAGCAACTTTTGATCTGGTCATACACTGGAACAAACTTGAAAAGAGAAAAGAAACACCAAAAAAATGTAAAATACAAACCAAATTAGGATTAAGATTACTTGGTATTGATATTAATGATAACAATCCCCGGCAACGGCGCCAAAAACTTGTTACGTGTGAAATGGTTATCAATTAGCGCAAGTGCACACTGTCGTAAGCAAGTAATAAAGTGATAAGAAAGTATCGTTCCCACGAGGATTGTTTCACTAAGTACCAAAATTAATAATCCTAACACTATTTGGCAAATCGATTAAGTTGGATTTGAAGCAATTAAATAAAGATGTATGCAGAAAATATTTAAAGTAAATATGAATGCAATGGAGTAAAGATAAATATGACTAAAAGACCTAGGGATCAGACTTCACTTAATAACTTCGGATTGAATCATCTATCTACACTAATCCAATTTTACTCCCTTGATTGATAGTCGAGTTTCCCTAAATTAATTACTAGCCTCTTCCAAGGTCAAGTAATTCTATAATTAATTGGAATTCACTATATTCCTATGTGAACTGCAACAACTAATCATGCATTAGGATTTATGGAACTCATTAAGACTACATAAACCATATGAATATATTCCTATTTCATATGCAATTTACGGTTTTAATTATAGGATCCACACACATGTATCTCCTTCCGGTCTCAACATGCATATTGAGTTCATTCCAAAGGTAGCTAATCAATCGAAAGCATTAAGAGCAATAATTAAAACTCAATCTAGGAAATAAAATCAAAATTAGTTTCAATAGACTAGAATTCAATCCGTTATTATCAAGTTACGCCATCACCCTAGGAAGATAAAAAATTAGAACATAATGAAATTAAAAACAAACATAAAATAAAAATAACATCACATTCATAAAATATAATTACAAATGCATGAGAATAGAAAAGCTATCCATCCATTAGGAGGTAGAACCGTCCTTGTAGGAGGAGAACATAAGGATACAATTACAAATGCATGAAAATGAAAATAATTATCCATCCATTAGGAGGTAGAACCATCCTTGTAGGAGGCATACAAGAACTAAAAATTGCATGAACTAAACTACTATCTAAGGTGCATGAATGAATGATTCAATGCTTCAAAAATGCTCTCTCCAAGATGCCTTTTCTCAGCTGATCCCCTTGCTATTTATAGATGAATGGGTGCAAGAATTTCAACTTGCCAAGCCACTAATCTTGACTACTAGCCATAATCTTTGACCTCGGAGCAACCATATTTCAGCGTTTTTGCTAACTTTTGACACTTAAATCGGTGGATTCACGCATTTTAGTATTCATCAAAGTTGTAGCCGTGGATCTAAGCTTTCAAATGGCGGCAGGAGCTCCTAACTTTGAAATTTCTAGCTCAAGTTATGATCAGATTGGTAGTCAAAGGTCAGATTCCGCCAGAACCACTGTTTTATCTTCCAAGCAGAATTTGAGATCCTTAGATCCCGAACTGGGCTTTTCTTTAAACATGAAAGTTTTAGGGCTTCTTCTTAGCTTTCCATCCATATAAAGAACAGCCCAATCGGACATCCAGAACTCCAGATATGGCCTAAAACCTGAAACAGTGTCAGATTACAGCATTATTTAAAATATTTGATTTCATTTCAAATTCAAGATCCATTCACCAAATGCAACTAAATTTATTTAATTTAACAAGATAACATCCAAAAATGCATCATACAAGGGAAAATAAATATGTAAATATTTTACGTATCACTTGTCACTTATTGTTAGGGAGACTATGACAAATTGATAGGTGTATTACATATGATGGTGTCTTGAACAAATATAGATTTGTCATAAATAGGAGAAAAATGACTCTGAATCCTTTGAAACTTTTGAAGATTAATTAATGTTGCAAAATAGAAAAGAGGAAAAGGAAAACAAAAATAAAAGGAAAGAAAAAAATAAAAGAATGAGAGTGACACAAAGAAAAAAGTTTGTGTAAAGAAAATGAGATGAAAAATGAGAAGGGTGAAACATCAAAACGAGGAAAAGAAAGATTAAGTGTGTTTTCAAAGCTAGTGATGTGAAGATTAAGTGTGCTTTCAAAGCTAGTGATGTGAGAATTGTTTCTTATGCTACTAGGTTAATGTTTGTAATTTTGTACAAAGAATTCTACATGAACACTAACCAGGCTAACCTTATTTTACCAAGTGCCATTGAATTTTTTTTATAGGAATTTCAAAAGATGTTTCTAAAGGATTCTTCATAAGGATTGCTACCTTTAAGAGGAATTGAGCACCACATAGACTTCATTTTAGGAGCTTCTATTCTAAACTATCCTACTCATAAGACTTACCTAGAAGAAGCTAAAGAAATTCAAAAACAAATAAAGGATCTCATGTCTAAGGGATACATTAGAGAGAACATAAGTTTATATGTGGTGTTTGTCTTATTAGTGTCAAATAAGGATAGGTCTTAGAGAATGTGTGTTGATTACAACTAATTAACAAAATCATTGTAAGTATAAATATCGATTTCATAGATTAGATGACATGCTTGATGAATTGCATGGTGTTATGTGTTTTGAAAAATTGACTTGAAATAAAGATATTATCAAATTCAAATGAGAGAGGATGATGAATGGAAAACCATTTTCAAAATAAAATATGGTTTACATAAGTGTCTAGTTATGCCTTTTGGTTTATCTAATGCACCAAGTACTTTTATAAGATTGATGAATGATGTTTTATGCCTTTTCTTTAGAAAATTTGTAGCAGTTCATTTTGATAATATTCTTATCTATAGTAAAAATGTTGATGAACATGTTGCGCATTTGAAATGTATTTTACAAGTTTTGAAAGATGAAAAATTGATATGTTAACATTAGGAAATGTTCATTTTGCTTGGAAAGAATTGTATCTTTAGGCTATGTTGTAAATAACAAAGGAGTAAAGATGGATAAAGCTAAAGGTTTAGGCAATTTGGGATTGGCCTACACCTAAAACTATTAGTGTAGTTAGAAGTTTCATGGTTTGGTTAGTTTTTATAGGAGGTTTGTAAAGTATTGTCTCCTTTTTAATTGAATTGGAAAAATTTGAGGTTTAAATGGGGGAGATGAACAAGAAAGGGCTTTTAATTTGTGAAAAGAAAGGTAAGGTTCTACACTTTTGCTTGCCTTGCTTGGCTTTATGAAAAATTTTGAAGTTAAGTGTGATGCTTTAGGAATAGGTATTAGAGTTATTTTGATGTAAGAGAAATGGCTAATTACTTACTTTAGTGAGATACTAAATGGAGCAACTTTAAATTACTCTACTTATGATAAAAAGATTTATGCTTTGGTTTGGACTTTGGAAACATGACAATACTACCTATGGCTTAAGGAGTTTATCATACATATTAATCATGAATCTTTAAAGCATTTAAAAGGGTAAAGGAAGTTGAATAGGAGGCATGCTAGATGGATGGAATTTATTGAAACATTCTTATATATCATCCAATATAAGTAAGGTAAAGATAATATAGTAGCTAATGCTTTTTCTTGTATGTATACTTTTATCTCTACTTTGCATGTTAAGTTGTTAAGCTTTGAGCATATTAAAGAATTATTTATGGATGATTATGATTTTGCTAGAGTTTATGAAGCTTGTGAACAAATGGCCTTTAAGAAATTTTATATGTATGATGGATTTTTGTTCAAGAAAAATAGATTGTGTTTGCTTAGAAGCTCATTTAGGGATTTGTTTGTTAAAGAAGCCTATTATGGTGGTTTGATGGGACATTTTGGTATTAGAAAGATTTTTGATATATTGAGTGAGCATTTCTTTTAACCTAGAATGAAACATGATGTGGAGAAATTTTATAGAATTTGCATTACTTGTAAAGAGGCCAAATCTAGAGTTATACCATATGGTCCTTATATCTTGGTTCCCATTCCTAGTGAAAGTTGGACTAATATGTCTCTGAATTTTGTTTTAGGTTTTTAAGGACTAAGAAAAGAAAGGATTCTATGTTTGTTATTATTGATAGATTTTTAAAGATGGCTTATTTCATAACGTATCATAAAACTGAAAATGTAATAAACATAGTTAATTTAAAGAAGTATTAAGATTGTATGGAATGCCTAAGAGCTTTTTTTGGATAGAGATGTAAAGTTCTTAAGCTATTTTTGAAAGCTCTTTTGGAGCAAGTTAAGAACTAACTTTCTATTTTCAACCACTTGTGATCCAAAAACTAAGGGCCAAATAAGGTAGTAAATAGAACTTTAAATGCTTTGTTGCACTTTATTATTCAAAATAATCTAAAGGATTATGAAGATTATTTGCCTCATGTTGAATTTACATATAATAGGAGTGTCCATTCTACTACTCATTTTTCTCTATTTAACATTATTTATGGTTTCATTCCGCTAACCCCTTTGAATTTGTTACCAATACCTACTGATAAGTGTGTTAGTTTAGATAAAAAAAAAAGTTAGAATTGGTGCAAATGTTGCATTAGCAAGTGAGGGAAGAACATTAAGAAGGTTAAACAGTATGCCTAACAGGCAAACAAGGAGTGGAAGAAAATTATTTTGAACCAAATGATTAGGTTTGGGTGTGTATGAGGAAAGAAAGATTTTCAACTCAAAGGAAGACCAAGTTACATCTAAGAGGAGATAGGCCATTCCAAATGCTTAAAAGAATTAATGATAATGCTTAAAAATTGGATCTTTTTAATGAGATTAGTGTAAATGTTACATTTAATGTTTTTTTATCTTTCTCCTTTTAATATAGGTCATGAAGATTTAAGGGTGAATCTTTTTGAAGAAAAGGGGAATAATGGAAACATAAGGTATCAAGATAAGTATTTACACATTTTGAAAGGCTTATCACAAGAAGCAAAGCTTAAAGGCTTATAATAGGCATTCCAAGGGCTAATTCAAGATGATTGGGCCTATAAAGAGGGAGGTTTTAAGAGACTACCCAAGTGGCATATGTGCATTTTGATCTTGGATTGAAGTTAAGGCTAATTTAACCACTTGGGGCTATTTTATCATCTTAGCTTATGTTATTATATTTTAAAACTTATTGCGCCTTTTTATTTGTTAATAACTTTGGTCCATTACTTTTTACCTTTTGCTTATAGTTGTTTACTAAGTTTTATTAGTCATTTAATTATACTTATAGGGGGCTTAGCCAATAAAAGTAGTATTGGGCCTGTTGGGACCTCTTTGAGTCCATTTCTTTTAAGTTATTATTTAAGCTATATAAAAAGGCTTGTTCCTATAGAAATGAGTTTTTAGTTGATGAAAACCCTAACCTCTTATGAGTATCCTTTCTTGAGTTCTTGAAGGAACTTTTTAAACTTATCAAAAGGTTCACTCTTTATGGAACCTAAAACATCACTTATCACTCTCGTTTTCTTGTATTTTTTAGAGTGTGGCATGAATACTCTTTTGTTTTCTTTTTTATTTGCCAAACTTTGGAATGATCCATCAATGTGATTATCATAAAGTTAGATAGAGGAAAAGTATATGAATAAATATATTTATTTGATGGTTAAATAAGATTTACTCTTTTTAGATTTAAATGTATGCATTCAAACATATAAGCACAAATAATTATTAGGAGGGTATTTAATGAGTTAAAAGAACTAAAATTAAATGGATGATATAATTTGAAAAAGGGATTATTTTCACTACCATTTATCTGAATGTCATAACTTTTTTAATATAAGTGTTTCATGTAATATTAACTTTATATTCTTTTATTGATAATAAATAATATATTCTATTTACTGCTAACAAAGTGTTACTTCAATAGAAAGTATGTTAATTTTGGGTGGACTTTTTTTTTTAATAGGTAAGATTTTGAAGATGATCCTTATTAATAAGGAAAAATCCACCAATGCCTTAATCTTTGGTCTGGTTTCCCCACTTGGTGTTTCATCCAAAAAATAATGGATTATAATCTACATTTTTAAAGATAAACATATCTAGAATTACTTTATAATTTTCAAATATAACTATTTTTATTATCAAAATCTTATCAATTAAGAAAAAAAGTTAGTTTTTCTTATCAAATTGATTTTACTTTATTGATATGATTCTCATAATAAAATAGGATACATAAAAAATAATAGTGTAACTTTAGATAGGTTGGTTTCAAAAGAAATAAAATAAAATTTATTTATGATAAAAGGTATTTTAAAATATAAGAAATATTTTTGTTGGTGATTGAATTTAAGAAATATTTGTTTAAAATAATTATGACATTATCATAAATTTCTATAGAATTAACTAAGTCTTTATAAAGAATATTCTTGAAGTAGGATGGAGAGTGAAAGTAGGAAAATAAAATTTCAAGTGTACTAGAAATAAAAATAAGATAATAAGAATCAAATACATTATTGAGATCTTAATTCAATATTGGATGAATAGCAATTCTTGGTAGGGTACATACACACAAACATACTAACCTTTGGGAAATCATTAACAAGACTTAGGTGATATCAGACTCAAACTATTTATACTAAACTCTTGTTCTTAAACTTTTATTTTATCTAATGTCGGACATCATAAAAATAAAAGAAAATAAATACAAAGAACTAAAATTTAAATAACAAATTAAATCTAAAACTAAAAAAAATTGATAGTTATAATTTCTTTAATATATTTTTTAATATGTGATTTTTCATAAGATCTTTTTGCTTTTGCTCTTGCATTATTACCCTTTACTTGGAAAGAAATTGACCTTAAATTCATATGTTGAATTCAAATTCTTCCACACCACTAAAATAAATATTTAGAATACTTTTTTCAATTTAATTTCTTGAAATAGTGATAATCTATGAAATGAATCATCATTAAAAAAGTTTGAGTATTAAACTTCAATTTATTCATGAAATTTATCATTAAACTATTCTTGATAATATGGTAGTCCTTCAATAATTGTTCCACCTTATTGACTATTAAACTCTTTTTTTGTCTAGTTCTTTGAAGAATCTTCTATGTTATTTTCTTGTTTAACAATATCATTTTCTTTAGTGCACTCAAATTCTTCAAGATTTTTTTGGATTGCCATATGTAGAACATGTTTCATCAAGGTCATCACATATTTATCATGAAAAAAGTTTTTATGGCTACAGTTCTAATTTCTTGACAAGAAGCCTTCTCTTTTTTTATCAATAATACCTCTTGGTTCACTTAAACTTACATAATTGTCATTGAAGTTAGAAGAGTTAGACTCAATGGAAACTTCATATTTATAAGTTTGATTTATATGAATTTGATCACAAATATTGTTGATTGCTCTAATGCTTTGATGAGTTCAAAGGCTTATTTCAAATTTGTGATAAGTATTAGAATTTTGACATTTCTTATTGATCTTGAATTGTATAATTCTTCATTACATTATCTTTCAAAATTGGTTGATGAACATAACTTTTCATGGTTGGTTGAATTTGATGGCAATGTTCATCCATAGTTAATGATTCTATATAATGATGATCTTTCATAATCAATCAAATTAGATGATGATAATCTTGACTTGATTCAAATAAGATCACATTATAGTAATTTATGAATATTTTCTTGCTAACATTTTTCTTTCATTTGCAACCTGGAGTTAATCTTTTTTTGTTTTGCCTTAATAAGTTTTGTTAGCTTGTAAATGATTCCACCATGTAGATTCTTTTACTTTTAAATCATTAGTTACTATTTTCATCTAATTTTCTTTAGGAACATTTATCAAGTTGAAGAAGTCTTTTTTGTCATCTATCTAATTAATAAATGAATTAATATTGAGGTTATCATTAGATTTAGAAAGATTAAGCTTTATATAATAGTCTTTATTCCTTCAATTATGTTATTTGTATTGGTGTGTGTCCTAGGAGCCAATCATAAGATGATTGTAATAATGCACACTGTATTATATTTTATTTTTGGTAATACAATTATTATATTTTATTTTTGCACAAATTATAACTTAAATATAATAATTATCCCCGGAATAGCTTTGCTATTTCTAAAATGTCCATAGTCGAATATTATTGCAAAAAAAGGTAATAATAATACATTAAGACTATCATATATAGGTGACTGATGATTATGGGTCATAGATATATGATATCAAGTCAATACATGAGTACATTGTTAGTGAACAGATGTACTAGACTGACCTACTGTGAGAATACTGCATGGATAGACATGCGTCATTAGTTATTCTCATATGATCATAATGTACGTAGTCCTTTGACCTGAAGTCATTACGATTCCCTACATGAGCGGTCACTTACTTTGATGCTATCTTATGCCACCTTTAATTGGGATGACGTATAGGGTGTTAATTGAGTGTGTCATAAATCATACAGAGAGAAGTGAGTGATGTAGATGAGATTTTGTTACTCCTGTATTAAAGAGAGATATCCTTAGGCCCATTGATTGCTTTAGACTTAGAAATGCATAGCTATGCTTAAATGGATCAATATGTGATATTGATCATTTGTTTTAAGTCTACTCAATATTAAGAAATATAAATTCAACATTGAGGAGGGTAACACATTCCATGCCTCCAGTTCGATTTGGATATTATTACAAAAGGGATTATGATACAAAGTGTTGATCACACATTAGGTAGATGTTGAATCACAGACATCCTTACTACTTGAATGACAGTAATGTATTGCTAGATACCGCTCACTTTCTATGGTTTAATAATAGGTCATTGTTAACGTAGTAGGAACCTACAAAGTTACATAAAAGAAGTAAGAATGAGAAAGTAATTAATTAGTTTTTAGTTAAACTAAAACTTATTAATTGAACTTGTTATTTTATATATATATGTTATATATATATTATCAAAGTAATAATATATATATTATCCATGTAATATATATTTTATTATATTATGTGATATTATCTACTATTAAAGTAATATCAAATTCTTATACAATTTAATATTAGATAATTATATTATAAGATAATATTATTATATGATAATATTTAGTTATTAATATTAAAGTAATATTAAATAATTAATGGATAAGTCCTATCTTTCCTCACTCTTACCATATTAGAGATAAGGTATTAGTGGTTAAGAAGAATTAGGTTTGTTGCGATTTTCCTAGTGTGACTAGGAAAGATGCATGCCTTTAGTTATATATAAGAAGTATGAGGGTGTCATTAAATATAGCTACTAGAAAAACTGCATAGAATACCCTACAAAACTGCATAATATTCTTCCTTCTTCGTGAGAGAGACGAATCCTAGTAGATTTGTAGAGGTTGAGAAGTCACCATTCATTCTATGTAGATATTGTAGAAACACCATCACCTGATTGTACTCATGATTTGGATCTGTACTCCAAAAGGCAATCTTTTGATTCTTAATTTATATCCCTGCACTTGATCCGATGAAAGGTTTCACATTACATGAATTTTGAAAATCTACCTTCCGCTGTACTATATGAGGTGTATGAAATCTAACAATTTCATCACTTGGTATTGTTCGTATTTAGAGTCTGAATCTTTATTAGAAACTTTTGGCCTTTATTGATAATGGTTAGTTTGATGGTTTTTGTATGGCCTTTGTCTTTTGTCTCCATCATAAAATTTCTTGTCTCTTTGGTAGGCTACCATTACTTTGGCTTTGTCTTGAGAAACTTTATGGATGGATTCTTTTTGTTGAAATGTAGGATTGCAAGATAGATAGGTCTAATATAGGCACCATCCCCAATATGATTATCTCTATCATCTTCATTAAACTTGTTAGCACCATTTCTTAAGTTGATGAGCATGTTGTAGATTTTATAGAGTTCTTAATGTTAGGAATTTGGATTATTATATGCAGTGAAAATTCAAAATTTAATTTGAATTCTACTTAGGATCTATATAAAAAGCATAAATCAATTATTAGGGTTTTACCTATTGGGCACTCATGTTTCTACTGATTAAAACTTAAGAGCAGATGAATCAAACACTGGCCGGAATGTACAGTGTCTTTACGGTATTCACACAAAGTAACAACGACCTCTCACCCTCCATGAATTTGCTAGGATGCATTTTTCTCTTTAGGATCTAGGATTAGATGTTTTTTAAGTGATTTAGGATTTTATGAAAGTTATGAGCGTGTGTTAAAAGTGTTGCCCTCAAGTCCCTTTTTATAGAACTTAGGCAAGCAACAATCCTAGTTCTACTAGGATAATGCTTTCAAAATCCTAATCACACTTAACAACTCATCTTATCCTTATCCTTGAGATAATGAGGAGAGATAAGACTTATCTATTAATTATTTAATATTAGATAATAATATCATCTCATAATATAAATATCTTAATATTTAGATAATTGCATATAATTATCAAATATCAAAATAATATTATCTCATAATATATTTATCTAATATCTAATAACGTAATTATTTGATATTACTTTAATATTAAATAATATCACATAATATTATATATATATATATATATATATATATATTACGTGAACAATATATTATTATTCTTAATAATAATATATACGCATGAAAATAAGTCTAATTAATTATTGTCTTATTCCTACTCCTTTTGTATGACCCTGTAGGTTCTTACTACGTTGACAATAACTTATTATTAAGCCATAGATAGTGAGCGGTATCTAGCAATACATTACTGCCACTCAAGTAGTAAGAATGTCTGTGATTTGACATCCGCCTAATGTATGATCAATATTTTGCATCATAATCCCTTTTGTAATAATATCCAAATTGAACTGGAGGCATGGAGTGTGTCATCTTCGTCAAAGTTCAATTTATATTTCTTGATATTGAGTAGACTTCAAAATAAATGATCAATATCACATATTGATTCATTTGAGCGTGGCCATGAATTTCTAAGTTTTACTCAATCAAGGAGCCTAAGGATATATCTCTTTTATAAAAGCAACAAAATTCCATTTATATCACTCACTTCCTTCTGCATGATTCGTGACATACCCAATCAACGCCCTAATTGTCATCCCGATTAAAGGTGACATAGGACGACATTAAAGTGAGTAACCCCTCATGTAAAGAATCGTAGTGACTTCAAGTCAAAGGACTATATGCAATTGTGACCATATGAGAACTGCTAATGGCACAAGTCTTATCCATGCAGTATTCTTATATTGGGTTAGTTCAATACATCTGTTCATTAACAATGTACTCATGTATTAACTTGATATCACATATCCATGATTCATAATCATCAGTCACTATACATGCCAGTCTCGATGTACTATTACTATCCTTTTCATAATAATACTTGATTAGGGGCATTTTAGGAATAATAAAATTATTTCAGGGACAATTATTATATTAAGTTATAAATTGCACAAAAATTGAAAATAAAATATAATAGTTGCATTGCCTGAAATAAAACATAATACATTGTGTATTATTTCAATCATCTATATAATTGGTTCCTAGGACACACAACAACACGTAAGTCATCCTCTCCTTTTGAGCTTGCATAGCTACTCAAATAGCTTTAATCCTACGATCACTATAATGGGATGTCTACTACCATCTCTCCTATTACCATTAGTTGTTATCCTTATGTTAAATTTCTAACCGTTGATTAAGCTTTGATGCAAGTTGATGTAGGATAGAAAATGAAGGTGAGAAATAAAATTTCTAACATATTAGAAATAAATAAGATAACTAGAATTAATACTTTATTGATATTTGAATTAAATATAATATTAATAAAATTTCACAATGGGGGTACATATATATATATACACACTAATCTTAGGGAAATTGTTCACAAGACTTACGTGATGTAGGACTTAAACTATTTATGTTAAACTTTTATACTTACAACTCTTATTCTATCCAATGTAGGACATCGTAAAAATAAAATAGTTTAGATACAAATAACTTGAATTTAAATAATAAAATAAATCTAAAACTAAATAAAATGTGATAATCATTAATTCTTTAACACATTTTCTGAGATATGATTTTCCATATAATCCTTTTGCTTTTCCTATCACTCCAGTCCCTTTCACTTGGAATGAATTAAACTTGGAGTTCATATGCTAAACTTGAATTCCTTCATACCATTAAAACAAATATTTAGAATACTTTTTCCACTTTAACTTCTTGAAATAGTGATAATTCTTGAAATGAATCTCCATTAAAAGTTCTTGAGCATTAAACTTTAATTTGTTCATGAGATTCATCAAGCATTGCATTTCATTGAAGTCTAGTAGTTCCACTCCAGCAAAATTTGCCACCTCAACTTTGAATATTTAATAACATTTTTAATTATTGGACAATGGGCTTATCATTAAATTTTTCTTAATAATTTGGTAGGCCTTCAATTATTGTTCCACTTTCTTAATTGTTGAATTTTTCTTCCTTCTAATTCTTTGAAGATGCTTCCATGTCTTTATCTTGTTTAACAATATCATTTTATTCAATTCCTTTAAATTCTTCAAGACCTTTTAGATTGCCATATGTTGAATATATTTCATAAAGTTTGTCTTATTTTGATTGTGAAAACCTTTTTATTATTACACTTCCAATTTCTTGAAAAGAAGTTTTCTCTTCTTCATTGATGATACTTCTTAGTTGACTTAAACTTGCATGTTTATCATTGAAGTTAAAAGTATTAGACTTAATGGAAACTTGATATTTGTAAGTTTGATTTATATGAATTCAATCACAAATATTATTGATTGCTTTAATGCCTTGATGAGGTAGAAAGCCTTTTTCAACTTGTGATAGGAATCATGTTTTTGACATTTCTTCAAAATTTTTTAAGCTATACAATTCTTCATTATTCTATCTTTTAAAATTGGTTGATAAATATAACTTTTCATGCTTGGCTAAATTTGATGGTAATTTTTATCCATAGTTAATGATTTTGCATAATGATGAGATTTCATAATAAATCGAATTGAATGATGATCATCTTTACTTAACTCAAATAAGATTGCATCATAATAATTTAGGAAATATTTTTTTTGCTAACACCTTTTTCTTGTACAACCATGATTTGATTTTTTTTTTAACTTGATGAGTTTTATCAGCTTGTAAATGATTCCACCATGTAAATGCTCTACCTTTTAAGTTATTGGTTATTATTTTCACCTTTTTTTCTTGAAAATTCAATAAGTTGAAGAAGTGTTTTGCATTATCTATCTAATTTATAAATGAATCGATCTTGATGTTAGCACTAAATTTAGGAAGATTAACTTTTATTTGATAGTTTTCATCCTTCAATTTTGTTATCTCTTTGCTTGGTATTCTTTGTATTTAGAATCTAAATCTTCATTGGAAAATTTTAGCCTTTATTAATAATGGTTAGTTTGATGGTTGTAGTTTGGTTTCATAATTTATCTTTACCATTAAAATAGATGTCTTTTTGATAGTCTACCATTACTTTCGCTTCGTTTTAAGAAATTTTATAAATAAACTCTCTTTGTTAAAAAGTAGGATCATAATGATAGATAGGTTAGCTACAGGCACCATCTTTGGCACAGTTATTTGTATCATCTTCATGAAACTTGTTGTCAACACTTTTTAAGTTGACAAGTATACAACGGATCTTATAGAGTTCATGGGTCATCCTCTCCTTTTAAGCTTACAATGTTGCTTAAAGAGTTTTAATCTTATTACCATTGTTAATGGGAAATTTACTACCATTTCTGTTATTGATACCAATCATCATTTTTATCTCAAACTTCAAATCATAGTTTCAGCTTTGATGTAAGTTAACATTGGACAAAAAATGAAGTGAGAAAATAAAATTTTTAATGCACTAAAAATAAATAAGATAAATGGAATCAAACACTATACTAATATTTAAATTGAATACTGAATAAATAAAACTCCTTAATGGGATACATACACACACACACACACACTAATTATAAGGAAATCATTTATAAGACATAAGTGATGTAGGACTAATCTATTTATCCTAAACTCTTATACTCAGAACTCTTATTTTATTTGATGTGGGATATCATAAAAATAAAAGAAGAAAAATTTAAATAACTAGAATTTAAATAAGAAAATAAATCTAAAACTAAATAAAATGTGATAATTATAAATTCTTTAACTCATCTTTTGAGATGCAATTTTCCATAAGATCTTTTTGCTTTCCTCTTGTTTCAATCCATTTTTCTTGGAAAGAACTTGACCTCGAGTTCATATGTTGAACTTAAATTCCTTCATACCACTAAAACAAATATTTATAATACTTTTGCTACTTTTACTTTTTGAAAAAGTGGTAATTCTTGAAATGAATCTTCAATTAAAATGTTAGAGCATTAAACTAATTTGTTCATGAGATTTATCAAGCATTGCATTTCATTGAAGTCAAATAGTTTAACTCTAACAAAATCTATCCCTTTAATCTTTGAATAGTTAACAACATTTTCTGATTATTGGACTATAGGTTCATTATTAAGCTTTTCTTGATTATTTAGTAGGCTTTCAATAATTGTTCCACCTTCTTGATTGTGGAGTTTTTCTTCTTTCTAATTCTTTGAAGACGCTTCTATCTCTTTATCATTTTTAACAATATCATTTTCTTCAAAGCCCTTAAATTCTTTGAGATCTTTTGGATTGTCAGATGTTGAACATATTTTATGAAGTTTGTCCTATTTTAATTATGAAAAATTTTATGGTTACATTTCCAATTTCTTGAAAAGAAGTTTTCTCTTCTATATTAATGATACTTTTTTGTTTACTTACACTTTCATGATTATCATTGAAGTTGGAAGTGTTAAACTCAATGAAAACTTGATATTTATCAATTCGATCTATTTGAATTTGATCATAAATATTGTTGATTGCTTTAATGCCTTGATAAGCTAGAAGGGCTTTTTTAACTTTGTGTAAGTGTCATAATTTTCAAATTTCTTTGTAATTTTTTAAGCTATATAATTCTTCACTATTTTATCTTTCAAGTTGGTTAATAATTATAACTTTTCAAGGCTAGTTGAATTTGATAGTAACATTAATCCGTAGTTAATGATTTTGCATAATGATTATAATTTATAATCAATTACATCATATGATGATGATCTTTACTTAGTTCAAATCAGATAGTATCATAATAATTTTGGAAATATTTTCTTGCTAACATTTTTTTCATCTACAATCATGATTTTTTTTGTACCTTGATGAGTTTTATTAGCTTGTAAATGACTTTACCATGTAAATGCTCTACCTTTTAAGTTATTAGTTATTATTTTCACCTTTTTTTCTTCAGCAACATTGTACAAGTTGAATAAGTCTTTTTATTATCTGTCTAATTCATAAATGAATCGATCTTGTGTTACCACTAAATTTAAGAATTTAACTTTTATTTGATAGTTTTCATTCCTTCGATTAGTTATCTCATTACTAAGTATTATTCATATTTAAAGTTTGAATCTTTATTGGAGCCTTTTGGCCCTTATTGATAATGATTGGTTTGATGGTTTTGGTGTGGCCTTTGTCTTTTGTCTCCACCATAAAAATTATTACCTCTTTGGTAGTCCACCATTACTTTAGCTCCATCTTGAAATACTTTACAAATAAACTCTCTTTTTGGAAATGTTGGATTGCAAGATAGGTAAGTTGGCTATAGGTAGCATCTCTAGCATGGTTGTCTTATCATCTTCATGAAAGTTGTTGGCACCATTTTCTAAGTTGAAGAGTATGTTGTGGTTTTTTTAGAGTTCATAAGTCATCCTCTCTTTTTCGAGCTTGTATCATTGCCCAAAGAGCTTTAATGTCATGATCATCGTTAATGAGAAGTTTACTAGCATCTTTGCTATTGCTACCAATCATTATCTCCATCTCAAACTTCAAATTGATGACTGAGCTTTGATGCCACCTATCATAGGATAGAAAGCAGAAGTGAGAAAATAAAATTTCTAGCACACTAGAAATAAATAAGATAATTGGAATTAAGCATTATACTAATATTTGAATTAAATATTCAATAAATAAAACTCCTTAATAAGATGCATATAATCTTAGGGAAATTATCTACAAGAAGTTAGCAATATGGGACTCAAACTACTTTTATTCTAGTTGATGTTGGCATTATAAAAAAAAGAAGATAAATACAGATAACTAAAATTTAAATGATAAAATAAGTCTAAAACTAAATAAAATGTGATAATTATCAATTCTTTAGTGCATTTTTTGAGATGTGATTTTCTATAAGATCTTTTTGCTTTTCCTCTCACCTCATTCCCTTACACTTGGAAATCACTTAACTTTAAGTTCATATGCTAAATTAGAATTCCTTTATACCACCAAAATAAATATTATAATACTTTTGCTAATTTAACTTCATGAAATAGTGATAATTCTTAAAATGACTCTTCCTTAAAAATGCTTGAATATTTAAACTTTAAATTTGTTCATAAGATTTATTAAATGTTGCATTTCATTGAAGTCAAGTGGTTCAACTTTAACAAAATCTACCACTTCAATCTTTGAGTAGTTAATAACAATTTTTTATTATTGGACTATAGGCTTATCATTAAAATTTTCTTGATAATTTGGTAAGCCTTCAATAATTTTTCCATTTTCTTGATTGTTGAAATTTTCTTCTGTTTAGTTCTTTGAAGAATCTTTCATGTCTTTATCTTGTTGAAAAATATCATTTTCTTTAGTTCCCTTAAATTCTTCAAGATTTTCTAGATTGCCCTATGTTGAACATATTACATCAACTTTGTCTCATTTTAATTGTGAAAATTTTTTTAATGTTTCACTTCCAATTTCTTGAAATGAAGTTTTTTCTTCTATATTAACAACGCTTCTTTGTTCACTTGCCTTTGCATGATTGTCATTGAGGTTGAAAGTGTTAAACTCAATGGAAACTTCATATTTCCAAGTTTGATCTATAATAATTTGATAAAAAAATATTTTTAAAAGCTTTAATTTCTTGATGAGCTAGAAAGCCTTTTTCAACTTTGTGATAAGTATCTTGATTTTAATTTTTCTTCCTAATTTTTTGAGTTATAAAAGTCTTCATTATTCTATTTTTTAAAGTTAGTTAATGAACATAACTTTTCATGATTAGCTCAATTTAATGGTAATGTCTATCTATAATCAATGATTTTGCAAAATGGTGATGTTTCATAATCAATCAAATTGGATGATGATGATGTTAACTTGTTTCAAATAAGGTCGGATCATAATAATTTAGGAAATATTTTGTTTCTATCATCTTTTTCTTTTACAACCATGATTTAGTCCTTTTTTTTAACCTCAATGAGTTCTATCTACTTATAAATAATTCCATCGTTTAAATGCTCTACCTTTTAATTTATTAGCTATTATATTCACCTTTTTTTCTTTAGGAACATTCAACAAGTTAAGAAGTCTTCTATGTCATCTACTTCATTCATAAATGAATTGATGTTAAGGTTGCCTTTGAATTCAAGAAAATCAACCTTTATATAATCATATTCATTCTTTTCATTATGTTGTCTTATTACTTAGTATTCTTTGTATTTAAAGTTTCAATCTTTATGTGAAACTTTAGTTTTTATTCATAACAGCTGGTTTGATGGTAATTGCATGGCCTTTTTTGTTTAACTCAACTATAAAAATAATTATTTTTTTTGTAGTCCACTATTGCTTTGCTTCATCTTAAGAAACTTTATGGAGAAATTTACTTTGTTGAAATGTAGGATTATAATGATAGAAAGGTTGTCTATAGGCACTATCTTTATCATAATTATCTCTGTCATCTTCCTAAAACTTGTTGGCACCACTTCTTTAGGAATATTCAACAAGTTGAAAAAGTCTTCTACATCTTCTATCTAATTCATAAATGAATCCATGTTAAGGTTGCCCTTGAATTTAAGAAATAAGCTTTTATACGATTGTCATCATTCCTTTAATTGTGTTATCTTATTGCTTGGTATTCATTGTATTTAAAGTTTGAATCTTCATTGGAAAATTCTAGCCTTCATCGATAATGGTTGGTTTAATGGTTATTACATGGCCTTCATTGTTTGTTTCTACCATAAAAATAATTATCTATTTAGGAGTACACCATTACTTTGACTTCATCTTAATAAACTTTATGGAGAAAATCACTCTATTGAAATGTAAGATCATAATGATAAATAAATTGGCCATAGGCACTATCTCTATTATGGTTGTTTTTTTCATCTTCGCAAAACTTGTTAGCATTACTTTTTAAATTGATAAGCATGTTGTAGGTCTCATGGAGTTTGCTAGTTATCCTTTCCTTCCAAGCTTACAATATTGCTTGAACAACTTTAATCCCACGATCACTATCAATAGGAAGTTTATTACCGTCTCTACTATTGCCACTAGTTATCATCTCCATCTTAAACTTTAGACTATTAACTAAGCTTTGAAGCCACCTGATGCAAGATGGAAAGCAAAAGTGAGAATATTAAATTTCTAGCACACTTAGAAATAAATAAAATATCTAAAATTAAATACTATATTGATATCTAAATCAAATATTTGATGAATAAAACTCTTTAATGGGGTACATATGTATACTAATCTTATGGAAATCATCTACATGACATAAGTGATGTGGGTTTTAAACTACTTATACTAAACTCCTTTACTTAGGACTTTTATTCTATCCAATGTATGATATTATAAAAATAAAAGAACAAGATAAATACAAATAACTAGAATTTAAATAATAAAATTAATTTAAAATGAAATAAAATGTGATAATTGTCAATTATTTAACACATTTTTTCAGATGTGATTTTCCATAAGATCTTTTTACTTTTGCTTTTGCATCATTGTCCTTCACTTTTAAAGAACTTGACCTTGAGTTCATATATTGATCCTAAATTCTTTTGTACCACTAAAATAAATATTTAGAATACTTTTTCCACTTTAACTTCCTGAAATAATGATAATCCTTAAAATGAATCTTTATAAAAAATGCTTAAGTATTATACTTAAGTTTGTTCATGAGATTTGCCAAGTAGTTCAAATTTAATAAAATTTGCCTCTTCAATCTTTCAATAGTTAACAACATCTTTTGATTATTAGATTATGAGCTTATCATCAAACTTTTATTAATAATTTGTGTTAGTGTATATGCCTTAAAATTAATCATATTGATGATTGTAAATTTGAATCGTATTATTTTAATGACAATTTCAATTATCATATTCATACATATATTATCTGTGTAATATATTTAATTATGATAATAATTTCAGAATAATTATATTCTTAAATGTCTCTAGTTATATATCATTGAGGATTAGGTTGCTTTGATATGATAAGATTAGCATGTGTAATGACTTATATGAGATATTAAGTTTACACATGAGTACAAGTTAGAGAATTTGTATACTGGACCGATATACCCTAAGAACACCATATGGATCGTTATATGAGTGTCATAAGTGATTCTTAGCAATCATTATTAATATAGTCATTAGGCTTGAGATTACCAAGGTTCCCTACATGTGAGTTTCATATTTTGATACTACTCTATGTCACTCATGGTTAAGTGAATGCAAGGATAGTTATTGGATATGTCACATATCATACGGAGGGATTTGTGTGATCAAGATTGAATTTGTCCCTCCTATATAATAGGAGTGACATCTGTGGGCCCCTTGATTAAGTAAGGTTGAGAAAATGCATGGTTATGCTTAAGTAAATTAACATGGGATGTCAATTACATTTGTTTTAGTCAACTTACTTAAGAATCAAGAAATCTTTGGATTAGGCTATACGGGAATGACACGGTCCATATCTCGTGCTAAATTTAGATGTCTAAAACAAAAAGACATAGATGATGATCATATATAATGGTTCAGTCAAATTATCGATTTTCTCATTACTTGGGTAACAATGATGTGTTGCTAGATATCGCTCATTGTTTACAATCATTAATGTGATTTATGATCATTGCTAATGTAATGAGAACCTATAGGATTGCACACTTAGAGCCTAGTGGATTTGGAATTAATGGACTAAATTATTTAGGCCTAATATTTAGGAATTCCATGTTATAATTATAAGACATGTTATAATTATAAAACCCAATAATAAGCCTATAATTATACATGGAATAAAGCTGAATTAGTTAGGGTTTTCTATGCACTTATTTAAATAGCTTGTTAGGTAATAATAGATGATTATTCACGCATCCCAAAGTATAGAAAAATCCTAACATCCCTCCTTGACTATAACCCTTAAGGAGGTGTAGCTAGCATTACGAGGCTAAGGAGAATAATTTTAATCAATGTTCATGTGGATATTCACTGGTGATTTACTGGTTTATGTGGATACCTCAGAGTCTTCAGCCGAAAGGAAGTCAAAGAGGTAATTAACAAACGAGTTCTTAAATCATTGCAAAGGCATTCCTTGAATCTTTATTCTAATCTAACATTTTGCATGAATCTGTTAGTTGAGATCGGTTAATTCCGCTGCGCTTGTTTGGCTCTCGATCCCAACAATTTGGTAGGCCTTCGATAACTATCCTACATTCTTGACAAGTGAAATTTTCTTTATTAATCTTAAATTCTTCAAGATCTTATGGATAGCCATACGTTGAACATATTTCATCAAGTTTATCCTATTTTAATTGTGAAAATTTTTTTAATGGCTACATTTCTTATTTCTTGATAAGAAATTTTCTCTCTTTTAAGAATCATACTTCTTAGTTTACTTGAACTTACATGATTGTCATTGAAGTTTGAAGTGTAAGACTTAATGGAAACTTTATATTTGTATTTTATCTGCATGAATTTGATCATAAATATTATTGATTTCTCTAATGCCTTGATAATCTTGAAAGCTTTCTTTAACTTTATGATAAGTATCATGATCTTGGTAATTTTTCCCAATATTTTGAGATGTATAATTCTTCATAATATTATCTTTCAAAGCTAATTGATGAACATAATTCTTCATTGTTGACTGAATTTGATGATAATGTCTCTCTATGGTTGATGATTCATATAATGATGATTTTTTTATAATCGATCAGATTAGATGATGATGACCTTGACATGATTTAAATAAGATCACATTGTAATAATTTAGGAAATATTTTCTTGCAAACATCTTTTTTATCTATAACCATAATTTGACCTTGTTATTTTCTTAATGAATTCTATCTACTTGTAAATGATTCCACTATATAAATGCTTTTCCTTTTAAGTTATTAATTATTATTCCACTTTCTTTTATTTTTAAGAACATTTGATCAAGTTAAAAAAATCTTCCACATCTTCCATTTAGTTCATAAATGAATTATTGTTAAGGTTAGCATTGAACTTAGGAAGATCAACCTTTATACAATACTCTTTATTCCTTGAATTATGTTGTATCATTGCTTGGCATTCTTCATATTTATATTTTGAATATTTTTTGGAAACTTCGAGCATTCGTTGATGATAGTGTTAGAGTTGTGCCTTACAAGTCAGTTATATGTGATGTAATAGGATATTTCTTGTAAACTTTTTCATACAATCAATTATTAATAAAAAAGTATTTTATCTTTCTTTATCAATCCTTTAATTATCATTTATGTTTATAAAGTCTAAGATTAAGGTGGCTTATGGAATACGGTTGTGTATAAAGATGATGATTATGAAACATATTCTTGACAAACTTAGATATTAAAATGCTCCTAATCATAGAGTTATTGAGAATGGACACTTATGACTTGGATAGACTAGTGTATATGATGTATGCTTAAATAGGAGGATGTCTTATTTCATAAACATCGGTATAGTGACACTAGTGCATATATGCAAGTGTTTATTAGATGAATGAGTATATTAAGCTATCTTATTTAAGAATTCTTATTTGGATGAGTCAAATTGGAATTCTTATATTGCAATAGTGCAAACTTAATCCTTTGATATGAGATATCATAGTACTTTTATATATGGTATGTTATACTTTAATATTATCTGATTCCTATAAGACTTCAAAAGGACATTTATTAGGTATAATATTATCATATATCAGGGTTTGTGAATATTAATAAGGAATTCATCACTTCTTACAAAAAGAAAAGTATGTCCTATGTTATATTATAAATTCTAGCTTGGAAATCCTCGGTTAAGGGGGATGAAATTAAAAAAGAGTTTTTTGAGTTTCATATAATAAGTTATGAATTTTAAATTGGATAAATAGTAGTTAAATGACAAGGGTTTCAATTAATACACTATGCCTTAAGTTCAGTTAGGATATTATATGATGAAAGGATTGTATTGCATGGTAATTGTAACTAAATAGTTTTTTTAGAATTTATGTTAGCTAGTTTGTGACATGTTGGTAGATGTTAATCATGAATTTTGAGATTTAAAATTAATAAGGTTAATTCTAAATATTAAATTAAAAATATTTAATTTAATTATGATCCATTACTAGTTAAATAGTGAACTTAAGGGGTCACACATATAAGATCGGATGTATCCATATTTATTTATTTATTTAGAGAGAGAATAATTCAATATAAGATAATTGATAATTTAACTAAGGATAGTTATTAAAAGAAAAGAAAAAAATAATAAATAAAGATTCTATTTATTAATTTATTTCATTAAAAATATTCTATAAATAAATTATTTATTTATTAGGAAACTTTTGGGATGTTACTTATTTTAATTAGGATTCCTAAAAATCTTATTAGGATTCTAGTAGGAACTTACTTCATAAGCAAGTCATGAGATAATTATAAAAGGATGTCTGCAAGATTTCTAGATAATCCTAAGAATAATGCATTGAGATAATCATGAAAAATTTCCCTCTCCTTTTCCTTTCTCTTTTTGCCACTTACTAATGCTAGCATGAAGTTGTGTGGAGTAGAGGTCGACATCTAAACTCACCTTAGAAGAGTTACATTTGGGTCTCTTAATCGAAGTTTTAAAATGTATATAATTAAGAAAGAGGTAAAATTATTTTTCCTTAATTGTATATAGATTAATTAAATTAATTACATGAGTAGTCTTTAGGAAGGAAATTCATGTTAATTAAAATGTTTTAAAACATCCATGGTATTTGCATGTGATGTAATCTTGAATTTCCAATAAATGTTTAGTTTGATGGTAATAGTATGACCGTCATCTTTTATCTCCATCATAAAAATAGTTATCTCTTCAATAGTCCATTGTTGCTTTGACTTCATCTTAAGGAACTTTATGGATGGATTCTCTTTGTGAAATGTAGGATTGCAATGACAGAATGCTCGATCATAGGCATCATTTTTTGCATGGTTGCTTTATCATCTTCATGAAACTTGTTAGCACCATTTCTTAAGTTGGCAATTTTGTTGCAGATCTAATGGAGTTTGCGGGTCATCCTCTCCTCTCGAGCTTGTATTATGAATATTGACTATATTATTTCCTCCTATTTTATGTTTTTTTTGTATGTTACATATGCTTAATTTTATAAAATTAATCTTATTATGTGATTGGGTGTTAGTTTTCTAATATTTTGCAATTATTTGTTTAGTGTTGGATTTTTACATTATTTTAACTTTTTGGATATAACTTGAGTTTTTAATGTCAAAATTTGATGATCTTTATGTCATTGGAAAGCTTATAGAATGTTCTAAAACTTTTCTATTTTTGCCAAAGCTTAATTTAAATGTAGGAAAGGATGAAATTGACCATAAAGTTAATACTCTATTTTTATCAAAGCTGAACCACTCATGTTTTTTAGGCCATATTTGGAACTCTAAAGGTTTAATCAAGGTGAAAGTAGTGCTTAAAGTTCCTAGGACCCAACCTAATAATTTTCATGTCTGGGATTTAGTGAAATTACATCATTTTGATGCTTAAACAGGGGTTAAAAATTAAATGATGCAAATTGTTAAAGTTAAACACTATTAGAAGATTAAATTTTAAATTAGGTTATTAGTTTCTATAATTAGCAATGCCCTACTCTTTTTAGCCATAAAAGGCATATTAACGTAGTCTATTAGGTTTTGAAAGATAGGAAATTAGATTATATGGTTTACGACTCCAAAGGCAAGAACACATAATTTTAGATGGCTTTCTTCCTTTCTCCAAGTTTCTTCTTTTTCATTCAAGGATGGCTCATTTTTGGCTTGATGGGATTTCAAATAAAATTTGTCTCATGAAAATAAGTTTGTAAAATAAACAAATGGCTAGGATAGGCTTGACTTAGATGGAAGGAGATGATTTAAAAAAGAGGACGAGCTTAAGTTATGCGAGAAGCATGGAAACAAGACCTTTAGCTCATTTTTATTTAATTTTCTCTCTTCCCTCTTTTTTTTATTTGGCTTCCTTCTCCCCACTTTCATTAGCTAATATTTCCTCCTTTCCTTCTCTCTCTGTGCACTCTTTCTCTTTCTACCAAATAGACATCATGTCGTGCTTATGCCTCTTGTTATTGGCACTGATGTTGCTGGCTTAGAAGTTAATTGTTGTTTTTGCATCTTTTCCAAGACTTCATTATGCACAAAGTAGCTCAAGAATGGTAATGAAGCTATAGTTGTTAGAGTGATTGTTTAAGCTATCCTATTATGGCTATCGAGCAATCATCATTCATTATGCTTCCTCTATGGCATCGTATACAACTAGTAATAGAGAGAATACAACAATAGCAGCTACTAGTCATGATGAAACTACGACTAAAATAGGGCTTTAGCTCTCATTTTTTTCTCATTAGAGTTTCTTCAATTTTTTGGCCATCGAGCTCCATTATGTGTTCAAAATGCTACTTTCTCTAGCTCAAAACCTTTATAGTGTGGGAAAGAGCATAGTTTGAAGATGACATTGATCTTTGCAATCTTCAATAAAACCCATGATTTTCTAGCATTGATGAGCTATCAACAGCACCTTAGAAATTAATAAAACTTTTTTATATAAATAGTTTCTTTGATTTGTGGTATCTAGGGGTTACTATGAAGATTAATTTATTTTTGTGTGATATATATATAATAAATTGGGTGAAACAAAAATATAACCTATATGATGGAAAATGTTAAAATAAGATGACTAAAAATATAAATGGAGTATTATATTTTATTATTATGAAAGAATCTTGTATGATCCAAAAAGAAAACTATTCACGAGAATTTTGAGTATATGATGATAGCTTAGAAAAAATAACAATTTTTATGCCATAAAATGTCTAATAAACATGAAAAGAATCATTTTAGAGTGTTGATTTATGTGATATGTTGAATTGTTTGTATGTGAATTTATAATTTGAGTTTGTATAGTACTATGTGAATGATTGATGCTTTCATATATGAAAATATATATAGGTTATGTGTTATAAGATGTGTGGCCCTCAAGAAGCATCCAAACACTAGGAAGACTTTGTCCATTTTTCTATAAAATTTAAAGTGAATTGTGAGTCTCCCTAGAAATATATAAAATTTCATTGGATAGACTATAGTGAAAAATGTTAAGGCTTGTAGAAACTAATATTGGAATCCATGCCAGTCACAATTGGATTTGGATTGTGACAATCACAGAGGCCAATTAAAAGGATCACAGATGTGATTCAAAGAGCAAACTTAAAGCTTATGGATGCCACTATAGGAATAATTTTAGCTAGTTGATGCTATTTTGGCCATTTAGTCCTTCATTTGCATTTTATTATATTATGTTACTTTGTTTATGATTTTTGGGCTTGTTATTTCCTTTGTGTTTTGGCTTCTTGTTTTATCATTTTATTTTAAACAATATAAGTGACTAAAGTAGCTTCTAGTTAGGTCTAATTAAGCTCACTTGAGCCCAATTAGTCAATGTTGACTTGTTAACTTCTTAACCTATATAAAAAAGGATGTTTCTTGTAAAAAAACAAATTAGAGATTAAAGTTTTAGACAATTGAGAATTGGTTGTGGCTTTTTTGTGAGAGTGTGCTCTTTGTTAAGTTTTTAAATGAACTTGTGACTTATCAATGGGATTCAACCTTTGTGGCATTGATCTTCATTCACTAAGATTTATCCTTGTCGTGTGATTCTCTATACTTATTAAAGGATTTTCATAATTTATGGCATGTTTTTCATCACTTATCATACCTGTTCTTTTTCTTCCAGAGCATGAAATGAATACCTTCAATCTTCATTTTGATTTTGCTAAATTTTAGGATGATCCATCATAGATTCACATCACCTAAGCTTTATTTTTAGTTGCACTAGACAAATCCATATGTAAGAGTTCTAAAGATCTAGAAGTTAATACCATATTTATGGATTGGAAAGTTAATTTTACTTGTTTTCCTTGTTGACATATGTAATCTTTTCTAGAATTAATTTTATGAATATCAATCACAAAATATTTCTAAGAAAGATTTGAAATAGGATGCATATAGACATGGCTAAGTCTTCTATGGCATAACCAACTTTTATCATTTATGGATGCAAAGAATTTTAAGGAATTGGAAAAGATGTCTTGCATAGTTGAAACATGCATAATGTCAACCTTTTTTGTAATAAAATAAATCTTATTTTCCTTTTTTTCTTGAATAAAGAAAAAAAAGGATTCAAAAATAACTTTATAACCTTTGTTGCAAAGTTAACTAATGCTTAGAAGATTATGCTTGAAACTATCAACCAGACTATCATTATTAATGGAAGTATAACTTATACCTATTTTACCAAAGTTAATGATATTTCATTATGTGTGTCTTTATGCATCACATTCCTACCATTATAAGCTTAAAGTAATGTGTCTTGAACAATTACTATCTAGAAACAAATTATCTTTGTTGATTCTAATTCTAAGATATACTTACAACATAAGATTGAATTTTCTAAGGTGCCTAAATCTTTTTGGGTTCATTAGGTCTTATTTTCTTTTCAACACATTACTCAGTTAGTAACCATGAGTGATCTATCTTTATATTTGATCCTTTTCTTTTAAGACAAAAGGATGCTAAATGTCCTTAAATTCCATAATAACATATAATATTCAATCTTGATGAAAGGATAACTTTCAAAAAAGGGATTTTTGTCTTTCTTTTCATAATAGAAGTGAAGATATTCCAAACCTTCTTTTTCCAAAGAATACATTTGAATACTTAAAAGAGTATCTAGATTATTTTTCCCTTTAATAAATCTAGCAAGATTATTTATTAGAGAATTAATCTTCCTTTTTAAGGTTAGAAGATTGATGCTCTAATTTAGATTTCATCTTTCTATTTTCAATTTTTCAAAGTTATTTGTCAAAGCTTTGTTTTCTTTCTTTGAAAGCTCTATTTGGTTTCTCAAAAATGATTCGCTTTTTCCAAAGATTCAAAAACTTGTTTTTCTTCATTCAAAGATTTTAAAACTTTCATTAAGAAAAGGTTTTAATTGTCCAAAATTCATGTTTCCTTTTTCAAGGATTTAAAAACATGATCTTCTTCTTCTAAAGAGATGATAATTTGTTTTTTATTTTTAAGATAATCAAGTTCTTTTAGTAAAGCTTGCTTTTCCTTCTTGATTTTAAAATACATTTCCAAAACTTCATGAAAGTCTTCCATCAAGTTCTCAAAGGATTCATTTAGTTCATTATAGGATAGAGGATTTTTGGTTTCATCATTATCTTCACTTCAGACCATGAAGTAAAAGTTAGAAACTCCATTTAGCTCTTCCTTTTTCTCTTGTTCACTTTTAGATGTATTCTCATCATCATCCCAAGTAACCATAATTAATTTCTTATTTGTAGGCCTCTTTTGATGTTTCCTTTTTAGCTTTGGATAGTCACTCTTCTTGTAATCCAATTTCTTACACTAAAAAATAACTTAATGGTTAGTTGCTAGTTTCTCTCTTTTTTTGCTTTCTTCTTTAAAGTGCTTTTATCTTAAAACCTCCTTTTCTTTTGTACATTTAAATAACTACCTAAGCATTAAGGTCATTTTTTCTTCTTCCTCATCCTTAAGATCATCCTTTTCTTATTTTTCTTTTTATTCTAAGGGTGTTTTAAATACCATTATTTTCTTTTTCTTTTATCAATCATCATCTATACCTGTTCTTTCTTAAGCTAAGAGTTTTCCTTTTAGTACATTTTAAGTAAGAGTAGAGAGATTATTTCTTTCTTTTATGGTATTTACTTTGGATTGCCATAATTTAGGAAGAGGTCCCAATGTTTTCATTACTAACTCACCCTTAATAATGATTTTTCCTCATTACTTTAGAATAGCTTATTAACGCTAGATTATTAGGAGATTAGACATTGAAAAATGACTCATACATAATCAAGTGTGGTAGTATATGTCATTTTAACCTCGTTAGTAAACTATCGTAAAATATAAAAATAACATCAATTTTTATTCAAAAAGAATTGACATCATTTATATTTCGATCATCTTAGGAAAAAACATTAAATGTCATTTAACTTTTAAAAACTAATGTCAAATACTCACAATGCAATGTTAGATCATTTAAATAATTGACATTGTATGTCTTAACCCTAGCCACCTAAATGTCGACCCTTAGTTCCCCATTCTCTCATCCTAAATCCAAACCCTAACCCCTTCCTCATTCCTTCATCCTTTCTATTTCCTTTATATTCCTAACTAGATATAGAAAGCCAACATCTATTATTTTAGAGAATCTCAATTTAAGCACTTTAAAGAATAAAAATAATAATAATAGATTCAAAATGGTTAAAGATTGTATACAATACCACAATAAGAGACATGTGTTTTACTAAATCTATCTTGATGCCTACTTTTCAATATATGAGGTTTACACTCCTTAGCAAAGCCTTTTGAATATAATATTTGTAAATACAATGAGCATTGATGAAAAATTAGTTTTTTTACATATTTTGATATGAATTAATAGCATATAATATGAAAAAGTGTAAAAAAAATGAATGAAATCAAATTTTTTACTTGGGCAAACTTGTAAAAACTACATCAAAATGATAGGTAACAAAAATATGATCAATTAGGAAACTAGAAACTAAATTGTAAAAATAAAAACAAGAAATTAAAAAAATCCTCACATTTATATATTATGCATTTCTAAGGGGTACTAAACCTCATATATTTAGTCACAGGTTCACTAAGCTTTCAATCTTATAAAATAACTAGTGAGTAAAAACATAATAAAAAAGAATCATTTTAAGGTTGAAATAAGAGCACAGTTCATTAGATAAAGAATCATTTTAGGGTTGGAATAACTTTAAGATGAATTTACAAATATTATCATGCTTCACTCTCTTTATTTTCAACTCATGCCATGCTTTATCCTTTTTATTTTCAATTCACACTCATGGCCTAATATTCCATGTCGTTATACATAACAATTAACATGTAAAATTTATATTACATGTTAGTTATAAAAAACCACCATCATCTTTAATATAATAATGTCATCCTATTGAGTAATGTTTAACATTGGTTGTAATAAAAACTTGGCCTTATAATTGACAATGTCTTTTTTTAAAAAAACCAAGTTTCTTTTCTTTTTATTATAAAATTAAACAAAACAACAACAAATTAAATATAAATGAAAAAAAATGAGAAGAGAGATAATATATTATAAACATATTTCTTTTATTTTATATATTTCCATGACAAGACATGAACATATACAATGACAAATTGTTATTTATAATAAATATCAAACTTTACACTTTCAATAGCCATACATAGCATTCCTACAAAAATTAAAAGGAAAAATGATTATCATCTGCTTGTAATTTCTCCATGTTACTTAATGGATTTTGAGTTTTTAATTCAATCAATTTTATTACTATTGACCTTGAAATGCTTGATTACTTTATTTGCTATAAACCACTTAATGTTCTTATGTTTTAGTGTGAAAAATAAGCATGCTTCTTACTTTATGTATATCAAAGTTCGACACAGCACATAAAGTAAGCAACATATCAATTTTCACATTAAAACATAAGAAGTGTAAGAGGCTTATAGAAAATGAAGAAATCTATCACCTTAATATCAATAAGAGGACAACACACTCCATCAATGTTGTATAATTAGAAATTCTTTAAATCTTATGATCATGATAATAACATCAACCCATCGATATGCTTTTGACCATCTATGTGAGTGTAAAAGATAACTATGATTTGATGTGATGTCTATAACTATAAAAGATATCTTTTGAGATTGAGATGAAGTGCATAAGATTATAGTATTCAATATTCAAAAGGAATTGAAATCATCAAATGTTCTTCAATTAAAAAAATTGTGGCCACATTTTAGCAATTAATAATAAATATTCTATAAAGAATTTGGAAGGATTCTTGTTTGAAATTCATGTGTTTATGGTTGAGATGTGGATGCAAGTTTTTAAAATAAACTTAAATCAATTCCAAAACCTTTTAAAGGCTCCTAAGATAAAAGGTGTATACTATAGTATTAACATTACCTAGGTTATGTAGAAAATTCAAGAATCCCTTACGATTTCATATAAAATGTAGATACAAGTCCTTGTAAGAAAATCTGAGGGTTCACTAGACTTTTCAAATAGTCATGGTATTACCAAATATTAAAATCTATATCCTTTATCTTAAAAGCTATATTTTTTATGGGAGGAGATTTATCTAAAAGATCATAGATTTAATAACAAGAACCCTTATTTATAAGATGAGATTGAACTAAATGGATTTTAGTTATTAATAAAAATCCAACATGTTTGGCTATATATATGGTTGCAATGGCTTAATATGTTGGTTAGGTACTAAAATGATGTATAAACTATTGACGAACTATAATGATGATTAAACTAGATTTACACAATGATCTCCATAAAAAGTCAACATTGTAATTTCCTATCATTGAACTATCATAATGGTTGAAATGGCCCTAGATGATCACTACAAAAACTTGATTTTGCAAGTTATTCATTAAATGTCACTATTGAGGTTATTTTCAATTTCATTTTTTTTAAAAATTCTTCAATTTTATTTATTTAAACTTCTTAATTAATTCATTTAATTATACATGTTCATCTTCATTATTCTAAACTTTTTCATAAATGACATTTATTTAAATGTCCTCATATATTTTGAAAAATGTAATCATAGATGTAAAAAATTAACATTTTTATGCTTGCCATTTTCTCAACACTATTATAGATTTCTATTTTATAAACAACTGAATATGAAAAGATAGCTATTTTTAAACTAATTTAACATAAAATATTATATTTATTTTGATATTTCTTTTGTTTGTTAATTCATATAATCAAATGCCTATATAAAATTTTAACTAAAACAACATATAGATGAGAAAAGAAAAATAATTCTATAAATTTAAAAAAAATTAATTATCATTACTATGTTCATAATAAAAGTACAAACTAATGAGTAAAAAGAAATAATATCTTTGCAAATTTATATAAAATAACTATGTGAAATTATCAATAAAGCAAAACTACATGTCTGTATATAAATACGCAAAAATAATAAAAAAATCATTATGTATTGAAATCCTATGCTTAATTCAAACTTCATTATTATTGCTCTAATTTCCTCTGATTTGTATACTTTGTTAGGAAATGAGAGTATATACAGTAGGGAGAACCAAAAGTTAAGATTCTTCCATTATAAACTCTCTCAATAAAAAAGGAGTAAAAGTTTAATAATTTTTACATTCCACTTTTGCTTCATAAGAAATAAAGGAGTATGTAATGAGAGAGAAATAAATGCTAAGGTTCTTCCATTGTACACTCCTTCATAAAAGTGGAGTGAGAGATCAATAATAACACTATACACCGGACTTAATGTACTCAAGAACTATCATGACTGAACTCAATTGTGACTAGCATGGATCCCAATACTAGGTTTCCATAAGCCTTAACATTTTCCACTCTAACTATCCAATGGGAATTTTCAAATTTTTAAGGGGACTTGATATTTACTTAAATTTTTTGTAGAAAAATGGTAAAGTCTCCTTTATTTTTGGACACTTTCTAAGGATTACACGTCATAATATACAAAACTTATTTTAATTTTAGATATGACAACATCAACATTCACATAATATTATATAAACTTAAATTTATTCACAAATGATTAATTCAACTATTAAATCTTTAAATCCAATACCAACTATCAAATCCTTAAATCCAAGCAATTTTTGTTTCTCCATAGATATTATAAGGCTCAAAACTTAACCTAAAAACATTAGAAATAAATGAAATGAATCACATGAAATTCATAAGCATATATTTACCATTAGTTTACAAGAAATCAATTTTATAAATAATATTCATAGGTTAAATATGTATTAATATTAAAATATTAACAAACCAAATCTTTTTGAATTTTTGAAACATATAAAATCATGCCTTGTAATGGGAGTTCTTCTACGTATAACTTAACTCTGTATCTTATATCACAATTCATAGAAGTATCAATTATCTATTAATATACATCATTTTCAATAACAGACTACCCATTTTGGGTAGATTTCATAACCATAAACAATCATTAAGGCTTTAACATAGATAAATAATCTCAATAACACCAATAGTAATATCCAGTTGCTAACAATTGTCAATCCACATCATATCACACATCCAGTTATAATCCATATAAATGTAGTCGCTTTTAGTTTTAGGGTCAATTTTATGCTTTTCTTAATTGTTCACTGGGAAAATTTTCATTTGGCTCTCAGATCAATTTTATATACTTCTCAATTGTTTGTTAGAAAATTTTCATCTGGCTTTTACACCATTAGCCTTCCTTCACATGATTTTGCTACTAATGTACATGTTGATTATGCTTCACATGTTGATATTTGTGGAGAAATTATTTTTTAAGACATTCTTAGGTATGATAGATTTTTATGTGAGAAGAATGAATTATTTATGCCTAAAAGTTCTCTAAATAAATTGTTTGTTAGAAAAGATCATAATTATGGATATGATTTGATAAAAAAATTTGGTGCCAAGAATTTTCTAAAAGATGTGCTTGGTAAAGAAGCCCATGATGTTAGTGATTTTGTTTTAGTTAATGATATGCTTAATATGTTACATGATCCTTATGTGTTTCTAAGCATGGTTTGAAAAAGGGGATATCATCCAACTTACTTAAGGTGATACATTGAAAATTAGTTATCAAAACAAAACATGTTTTATATTAGTGGTTGATTTTACTACTTGTTTTGTCTAACACACTAAGTATTTCTATAAGCTTAATGAATCTTTTTTCGTGTGCTTTTAAGTATAAACTTGTTATTTTCTCTTATTGTTTTCATGAGCTTGAAGGATGGAATTTTATGATTGTTTAAAAATTTGAAAAGTTGGAATGATTTGCCACATCTTGATAATATTCTTATGTATAGTAGAAGCATAAATGAACATGCTAATTCTTTGAAATATATTTTGCAAGCTTTTAATATTGAAAAGTTGAATGACAATTTCAACATATGTTCTCTTTGCATGGAAAGAACTATAATCTTAAGAAACATTATATGTAGCAAAGAAATAAAGGTGAATGAAGTAAAAGTTCAGATAATTAAAGAATGGCCTTCATCCATGTCTTTTAGTGAGATTAGGAGCTTTTATGTTTTGGTTAGCTCTTGTAGGTAGTTTTTAAATGACTATTTTACTCTAGCCATACCAATGATTATAATTATCTTTTCTAATTTTGCTAATTTTGTATTTGATCTAAGTGGTTATTTGTTAATTGTGTGAGTGGAAAAGAAGATTCCTAGATTAAAGGAAACTAAATTGCATCCCATAGGAAAAGGTATATTCCAAGCTCTCGAAAAGATAATGATTATACTTCAAACTTGATTTCTCATGATAAGTTTAATGTGAATGTTTAATAAATATATTTTGAATATTATTGTTGATATCCTTTTATATTCTAGAAATTTTAAAAAGAAAAAAATTAAAAATAAATGCTAACTAAATAAATAAAATAAATATTTACAAGGTTTAAAATTTATGAAACTTTGATTAGTAACTTGAGGTAGTACATAATCATTTAACCTTTAAACCGGGATCAAGCTTCTTTAAGCCTTTTTTCAAAGTCAAATTCAACCATCTAATCCAAGATCAAGTTTCTTGAAACCCTTGATAAAATGCTAACTTAAAGAGAAGAATCAAAGGATTTATCCCTTTTTACAAGAAATAAAATTAGAGATTGTACTCACTTCATCAAATCAATAGAATTATTTGTTTAACTTAATTTCTTTATCGAGAAAGTTTATGTGTACGAGCTCATTATTAAATCTATAGAGTTAAGTAGTCACTAGAAAAATGTAAGGTTTAAAAGTAAGTTTTTGTTTAGTTTTTATAATTTAGTTTATGATTTCATAATCTATCATATTTTATTGTAACTTTTGTAGGTTTGTATAAAAGAGAAATTTCATTTCTTTTATCTTCTTTAGTAATCAATCGTATTATTAACTATCTATTTATATGAATATATGCTATCATTTTCTTAAAAATTAATGAATGCTTATCATATTTATAGGAATTAGATTCAACCATATTTTTCTAAGGAGTCCTAACTTCACATATTGAGTGATGGGTATTAAGATAGTATCTAGCATATTACCCATCTATGATTAGGGTATTCAGTATAATGTCTCATAATTTTCAAATTTTTGTAACAAGATATATTATTTAAAATTACTGGTATATGGATTTTGTGGTTTTATATATGATATTATTTTCTATTTTTAGGTATGGTGTTTTAGAAAGATGAATATGTTAGTGTATGTTCTAGTAACCAATCATAAATAATTATGTTTGCATATAATATATTAAGTTTTCTTTATGTATAAATAAAAGTCATTTAATTAGTTATTATGTTTGATAATATAAATAAATATAATAACTATCTTTAGAATAATTTACATTATTTCTAAAATGTCCTTAGTCAATTATTATCATTGTTAGTATATATGCCCAAAAATCAATCATATTATTGATTGTAATTTTGAATCATGTTATTTTAATGGCAATTCTAATTATTATATTTATATATATTATCTGTGTAATATATTTAATTATGATAATAACTTTAGAATAATTGTATTCTTAAATGTCTCTAGTCATATGTCATTGTGGATTAGGTTGCTTTAATATGTTAAGACTTGCATGTATGATGACTTATATGGGATATTAAGTTTACACATGAGTACAAGTTAAAGAACTTGTATACTGGACCTACCTATTCTAAGAACACTACATGGATCGTTATATGAGTATCACGAGTGATTCTTTGTGATCATTATTAATATGGTCCTTTGACCTAAGATCACCAAGATTCCCTATATGTGATTTTCATATTTTGATACTATTCTATGTCACTCATGATTGAGTGAATGCAAAGGTAGTTATTGGATATGTCACATATCATGCGGAGGGATTTGTATGATCAAGATAGAATTTGTTCCTCCTATATAATAGGAGCAATATCTATGGGCCCCTTGATTAAGTAAAGCTGAGGAAATGCATGGCCATACTCAGATGAATTGACAAGGGATGTTAATTATATTTGCTTTAGCGAACTTACTTAGGGATCAAGAAACTTCAAGATTGGGTTATACAGGAATGGCACAGTCCATGTCTCGTGCTCAATCTAGATGTTTAGGACAAAAGAACATAGGTAACGATCACGTGTAAAAGTTTAGTCAAATCACCAATTTTCTCATTACTTGGGTAACAATGATGTGTTGCTAGACACTGCTCATTATTTATGATCATTAATATAATTAATGATCATTGCCAATGTAATGAGAGCCTGTAGGGTTGCACACTTAGAGCTTAGTGGATTTGGAATTAATGGACTAAATTATTTGGGCTTAATATTTGAGAATTCCATGTTATAATTATAAGGCTTAATAGTAAGCCTATAATTATACATGGAATAAAGCCCAAATAGGTTAGGAATTTTCTATGCACCTATTTAAATAGGCTTGTTAAGTAATAATATTATAATTATTCACGCACCCCAAAAGGCATAGAAAAATCCTAGCACCTCTCCTTGACCAAAAATCCTTGAAAAGGCGTAGCTAGCAGTACGAGGAGAAAGGAGAACAATTTCAACTGGTATTCGTGTGGACGTTGATCGATGATTCACAGGTTCGTATGGATACTTCGGAGTCTTCAACCAAAAGAAGCTAAAATTCTTGAGTCATCAACAAAGGTATTGAACGAATCCTTGTTCTAATTTAATATTTTGCATGGATCCGTTAACTGGGATTGGTTTATTTCGCTACGCTTGTATGGCTCCCGATCCTAACAATCATTAATTAAGATAACAATAATTCATCAACACTAGTATGTATGTTAACTGATGATTATGATCATTGTTACGTGTGAAATGGTTTAACAATTAGTGCAAGTGTACACTGTCGTAAACAAGTAATAAAGTGATGAGTAAGTATCGTTCCCACGAGGATTGTTTCACTAAGTACCAAAATTCATAATCTCAACACTATTTGGTAAATTGTTAAGTTGGATTTGAAGCAATTAAATAAAGATGTATGCAGAAAATACTTAAAATAAATATGGATGCAATTGGAGTAAAGATGAAGATGAATAAAAGACCTAGGGATCAGACTTCACTTAATAATTTCGGATTGAATCACCTATCTACACTAATCCAATTTTAACTTCCTTAATTGATAGTCGAGTTTCCCTAAATTAATTACTAGCCTCTTCCAAGGTCAAGTAATTCTATAATTAATTGCCAATTCACTATATTCCTATGTGAATTGCAACAACTAATCATGCATTAGGATTTATGGAACTCATTAAGACTACATAAACCATATGAATATATTCCTATTTCATATGCAATTTACAGTTTCAATTATAGGTTCTACACACATGTATCTCCTTCCGGTCTCAACATGCATATTGAATTCATTCAAAAGGTGGCCAATCAATCGAAAGCATTAAGAGCAATAATTAAAACTCAATCTAGGAAATAAAAATGAAATTAGTTTCAATAGACTAGAATTCAATCCGTTATTATCAAGTTACGCCATCACCCTAGGAAGATAAAATTAGAACATAATGAAATTAAACACAAACATAGAATAAAAACATCATCACATTCATGAACACAAAATTATAATTACAAATGCATGAAAATAGAAATACTATCCATCCATTAGGAGGTAGAACCGTCCATGTAGGAGGAAAACATAAGGATATAATTACAAATGCATAAAAACGAAAATACTATCCATCCATTAGGAAGGTAGAACCATCCATGTAGGAGGAGAACCTAGCCTTCCATGTAGGAGGCAAACAAGAACTAAAAATTGCATAAACTAAACTACTATCTAAGATGCATGAATGAATGATTCAATGCTTGGAATGGCTGAATGCTCTCTACTTCTACCTATTTATAGGTGAATGAACCAGCTACAAGCCATCCAATTTGACAAGTTGCTACCAATCACACGCAGCCAACATTTTTTATTTTCGCAGCACAATTTGTTTCACTTTGTTGGCAACTTTTGACCACCGAAATGGCTGATTTACATCTTTATGTCAACATAGGAGTTGTAGGGCTGGATCTTTTCTTCAATTTGCATATAAAGAACTCCTAATTTGGACGTTTCTAGCTCAAGTTGTGATTAGATTAGTAGCCATATGTCAGATTCCGTCAGAATCACTGTTTCATCTTCCAAGCAGAATTTGAGATCCTTAGGTCCCGAACTGGGCTTTTCTTAAAACATGAAAGTTTTAGGGCTTCTTCTTAGCTTTCCATACATATAAAGAACAACCCAATCGGACATCCAGAACTCCAGATATGGCCTAAAACCTGAAACAGTATCGGATTACAGCATTATCTAAAATATTTGTTTTCATCTCAAATTCAAGATCCATTCACCAAATGCAACTAAATTTATTTAATTTAACAAGATAACATCCAAAAATGCATCATACAAGGGAAAATAAGTATGTAAATATTTTACGTATCAATCATAGATGTGAGATATTGAGTTAACTCATGAGTACATGTTAGAGAATAAATGTATTAGACTGCCGTATCATAAGAATGCTATATGGATCATTGTATCATAAGTAATTCTTATAATGATAATGATGCATGTATGTGGTCCTTTAACATTAAGTCATTACAATTCCATACATGAGGAGTTATATACTTTGAGGCTATCTAATATCACATACAATAGGGTTGACTTAAAAGATGGTAATTATGTATACCATGAATCATACAAAAGGATATAAGTGATCTAGATGGGATTTTATCCTTTCTATATAGATTTTGTTCTTTGCCATTAATGAATGTAGTTAGCACTTTATTATCCTTTTGAGCTTCTAGATTCGCATAAAAAAGCTTTATATGCTCTTCATAGATCAATTTTTCCATGGTGAAAACTTAGGTTTTATGCCATTTTTGTATAGTGAAAATAGAAAAAAGGTTTGGGTTTTGAAACAAAATGAGAAGGTGTGAAATAGAACAAAGGATACATAGTGGTTATTTATAATGAAAGGAAAAAAAGCAAGAAATTAAGAAATAAGGGTTGAAAAAGAAGTTAAGAGAGTAAATTTCAAAGAAAAGAGAAACAATGTATGAATGCTAAGAGAGGAATATGATGGTTTGAGATGAAAGAATAGATAAGTTATGTGAAGAAGAGTGAACATTAGGAAGCTTGGTTATGGTTCTATTAGAATGTTTTCATGAAATAAGAAGATTTTCTGTTTAAGTGAGAGGATGAATAGTATTTTAAAAAATTATGAGATTTGAATGGGAGATAGTTTTTCTTGAAAATTAGACCTAAAAGGTGAATAGTTTAGGCTTATGAAATTGCAAAGAATTAAGCATTAGCTTTAATTTTGAATTGAGCTTCCAAACTTAAAATTAAAAAAGATTAAAAAGGACTTTTTCTTGAAACCACATGGAAGCATTGATTGGAAAAATGAAGTTCAAAGTGGTTAAAAGTGTTAGTGTATATGCCTTAAAACCAATCATATTGGTGATTATAATTTTGAATCATGTTATTTTAATGGCAATTCAAATCATTATATTTATATATATTGTCTGCGTAATATATTCAATTATAATAATAACCTTAGAATAATTGTATTCTTAAATGTCCCTAGTCATATATCATTGTGGATTAGGTTGCTTTGATATGTTAAGACTAGCATGTGTGAAGACTTATATGGGATATTAAGTTTACACATGAGTACAAGTTAGAGAACTTGTATACTGGACCGACCCATATTAAGAACACTACATGGATCGTTATATGAGTGTCATAAGTGATTCTTAGTGATCATTATTAATATGGTCCTTTGACCTGAGATCACCAAGGTTCCCTACATGTGAGTTTCATATTTTGATACTATTTTATATCACTAATGGTTAAGTGAATGCAAGGGTAGATATTGGATATGTCACATATCATGCAGAGGGGTTTGTGTGATCAAGATGGGATTCCCTCCTATATAACAGGAGTAACATCTATGGGCCCCTTGATTAAGTAAAGCTGAGAAAATGCATGGTCATGCTCAGATGAATTGACATGAGATGTCAATTACATTTGTTTTAGTCAGCTTACTTAAGAATCAAGAAACCTTAAGGTTGGGCTATACGGGAATGACACGGTCCATGTCTCGTGCTCAATCTAGATGTATAGGACAAAAGGACATAAGTGATGATCACGTGTAAAGCTTTAGTCAAATCACCGACTTTCTCATTACTTGGGTAACAATGATGTGTTGCTAGACACCAATCATTGTTTATGATCATTAATATGATTAATGGTCATTGCCAATGTAATGAGAGCCTGTAAGGTCGCACATTTAGAGCCAAATGAATTTAGAATTAATGGACCAAATTGTTTGGGCTTAATATTTAGGAATTCATGTTATAATTATAAGGCCCAATAATAAGCCTATAATTGTACATGGAATAAAGCCCAGATAGGTTAGGTTTTTCTATGCACCTATTTAAATAGGCTTGTTGGATAATAATAGAATGACTATCATTATTCACGCACCCCAAAAAGGCATAGAAGACCCTAGCACCTTGTAACTCCCTTACTTATTAACACCTTAATCCTCGATAAATAGGTAATTAACGCATACTAATTTTCCTTCTACTCTAAGCTAGCTCACAATACCTCAAATATTTGGATCTCATACGATATAGGCATGGGTCATGTAATTATACAAAAAGTTCAAATTACAAAAAAAAATATACATCCATCATTTACAATATCACCAACCATATAAACATTTTAATACAATTTCAGAACATCATTCTCCTCTATCATGAGAGCCTTTGGAAGCATCACCTGGAATGGTTAGTAACAAAACAAAAACATAAGAAACAAAGTTTCCCAGTAGCTAGCTATTACCATAAATATATCAAGCCATTCCAGATCCTTAAGCAAATAAAACATACATTTCAAATTCAAAATCAATTAATCATTTATCATCTCATTCGATACCATTGTAAGAAATATGCACTGCACGCAGCAATCATCAAGCCCATTCAAGGACTTATATAAATATCTAGATGGCCATCACAGATAATCGTACCTAGGCCTATATACAGCAATTCACTGTCTTCTCGGGGTACTCGAGCCAAAGGCCTAACATACAGCATTTCATTGTCTTCCCGAGGTATCGGGCCATAGGTACCGCACACAGCAATTGCATTATCATCCCGGGGAACTCAAGCCATAGGCCTAACACAGTATTTTACTGTCTTCCCGGAATGTGCACATAGCAACTTCATACACATTCCATACAATGGCATAAAATACATAAAATCATGTAAATAGAAAACAAAGCTTAAGGATAAAGCTAGCTACCTTTTATAAGCTTTCAATAGTGATGTTTCCTTTGCCCTCACTTAAAACTTCTTTATAATGCCTCTTGCCTTTTCAAGTTGTCACTCTTTAGTCTACATGAATACACATCATAGTTCTTATTAGAACATCATCATTTTCCTTATACTTCATGTATTCTTTACTTCCTCCATATTGATAAATGCACAAATGCATTCTTATATTTTGTTTTTAGGCTTTGAAATGACATATATGAGCATTAGAAAAGGATCCAAAGGCAAAACCATGCAAATCTTGAAGAATCAAAGCCAAAATGTTCACTTGACAAAGTATACAGGGTTCCCATACCCCGTGTTAAGGGCCGTGTTTCTTTCTGGATCACTTCGAGGCTTCACTGGCTTGCTCAAAGAAGAACACGGGGGTAAACATGGGTCATGTTCTACCTCGTGTACATTACTGATCAACCTTCGATGAAGAACACGGGGTAGAACATGGGCCGTGTTCTACCCCGTGTACATTACTGATCTTCCAAAAATACATTTTAAATGACTAAATCTCCTTCCTTCCTTCTTTTCCACATTCATGGCTTTGGCTCCTCAAAAGGGAAGTTTCATACACACTTTCATAAGCTTCATAATTCATAAGAATCATCTTAATTTTATCAATTTAGCCAAATTCCAAACAAATCATGCCAAAACCCTCACATACACCATTATGCCTCTAAAACCCTAGTGTGTACATCATGGTTTCTTGTTGTTTTTACACCAAACCAAAGCCATAGATTAACATAACAACATCCAAAACATCATTAGACATGTTCAAATCATCCAAAAACTCCATGGTCAACCACCTTTGACCACATCAACATCAAAATTCCAAGAAACTAAAAAGAGTACATTAAAGAGCTTTTAGAGGAGAATATTTTTACCTCTTGCTGCAACTTGAGAATCCTCACTTAGAGCTCCCCAAACTTGATCAAACTTGAGCTCTCTTCAATCTAAACACATCAATAGATAGAGCTTGATGAGAAGAGCAACTTTCCCTTCTACAACTAAGCCTAATTCTCACTATTTTTAGGTGAAAAACTCAAAAGAAGTTTTCTCTCTCTTCCTTCTCTCTCTTGCACGTTTTTGGAGCTTTCATGGAGGTGTTTCGCAGCTTGGAGAAGAAAGGAGAAGGAAGAAGAGCTTTCATGAAGCTTCAAGGGTGTTTTGGTCCTTTTTGAAATTTTCAAGGGTATTTTAGTCCTTTTTCACCACTTAATAAGGCTATTCTTGCCATTCTTTTCTAACAATGACACTTGTCATGTGTCTATTGGTCTCACTAAGAGAAAATCACATATCACACCCCAAAATCTTGGTTATTCATATTAGATCCCAAATTCTTGGTTATTTCACTTTAACCACATCCGATTTTGCACTTTTGCAATTTAGTCGATAGGGTTTCTGTCTGTTTAAAAATCCTTACACTGTTAGACTTAGACAACTTCCCTTTTTAGGATTTTCTAACCTCCTCTGATCGTTTATACTGTTTAGGAAAATTAATTCTTTTCCTACTATCCTTTTTCCTTTCAAAATTTCGATTACCCTTACATTTAATTTCTTTCAACTTAAGATTCACCCACCAAGTTAATTCAAACGTGCTCTTCATTTCTACGATCTTAGAATTTAGAAATTCAAATAATAGAAATAAAAATTCAGGACATTACACACCTCTCCTTGACCAAAAACCCCTGAAGAGGCGTAGCTAGCACTACGAGGTGTAAGGAGATCAATTCCAACTGGTGTGTGTAGTGGACATTCATTGGTGATTCACGGGTTCGTATGGATACCATAGAGGTGCAGCCACATGAACGCTGTATTGGTGATCTGATCTTCTAGTTTCTATTCTGGTTCTTGATTTGGAGAGCAGATGAATTTGCTATGCAGTGGACAGAAGATTTTTGGCCGAAAGGTATAAACCCTAATCCTTAATCTATGGCGTTCTAAATTCACATGGATCCTTGGTGGAAATCGTGCAAAATTTTTATTTCGCTGTGCATGTATGATGCGCGATTTCCAACAAAAAGTTAGCATAAAAGGGCATTTTTAGCATAATATGATAGTACCTAAATTTGAATTTAGACAACCTTAACATTATACCTTAAAATTCTAATCCTAAGTCTATTCATGATGCATGTAATGTCACATAAGCACATAAAAGCATATTTAAGGCAAATAAATATGATGAAATCAATCAAAATATATCATACCAAGTTGCTTCCAAATAAAGCAAAAACTTGTCCTCATGAAGAGGTTTTATGAAGATATTTACTAATTGATTTTCAGTATTTATAAACTCAAGTGTAATATCTCCATTGTGCACATAATCTCTAATAAAGTGATGTTTAATCTTAATGTGCTTTGTTCTAGAGTGTTGGATAGGATTTTTTTGTCAAATTTGTAACACTCATATTATTGTAAAAATATAGGAACAAGATTGAATTCCAAATTATAATCTTCAAGTTGCCTTTTCATCTATAGCATTTAAGTGCAACAACTTCTAACTATTATGTATTCAGCTTCAACTATTGAAAAGGGAATTAAATCTTGCTTTTTGCTATGCCATAAAACAAATATTTTTCCTAACATGCTCCACTTATGCCTTTTTAGTTTAGCTTGCATTTTACAAACTTAGCTTTTGAATATTCCACTAGGTCAACAAAAGTATCTTTAGGATACCAAAGGCTACAATTTTTTGTTTCTTTTCATTGCAAATAAGTGAGATTCTTTAGGACCTAATTGATATTTACCACATAGGTATACACTAAACATGATATCTACTCCACTTGTAATTAAATAAAGTAATGAGTCAATCATACTTGGATACTTCTTTTCATCATCTAGCTCACCATTTTCATCTTTATCCTAATTGTTTTAGCATTTTACATTCTAAACCTCTTTAGTAGCAAATTTGTGCATTTTGCTTAATTTATAAATGTTCCTTCTTTTCATTGTTTGACTTGAAGCCCAAGAAAGAATGTGAGTTCTCCTATCATGCTCATTTCAAATTCTTCTTTCATAAATTAAAGAATTCCTTAAATCAAAATTCATTCGCAGATCCAAAATTGATATATTCCATATAAATTTGAACAATAAGAATATCATGTTCATTGGTTTTAATAAAAAGAGTTATATTAACTTTCCTCTAATAAAACCATTGTTAACAAGAAATTTGCTAAGCTTTTCATGGTAAGCTATTAGAGCATGCTTTAAATCATACAAGGCTTTTATGAGTTTAAAAACATGAATAGAATTTTCTTTATATTTAAAATTAAAAGGTTGTTTAACATAAAATTCCTTATTTAGAAAGCCATTTAGAAAAAAACTTCTCACATCCATTTGGTAAAGTTTAAAATTGGTGTGGATATGAAAAAAATAGCATTCTATTAGATTCCAATCTAGTAATAGAAGCTTAAGTTTTATCATAGTCAATACCTTCTTGTTGATTCACCTTTGTGCTACTAACCTAGCTTTATTTCTTAACACTTTACTAGATTTATCCAATTTGTTGCAAAATACCTATTCAATTCTAATTATTGGATAGTTAGATGGTTAAGCAACAAGCTTCCATACCACATCCTTTTCAACTTGCATCAATTCCTCTCTTATTGATTTAACTTTTAGTACTAAGAGCATCTTGCACATTTTTTGTTCTATATGGAACAACAAAGCTATATTAGTTTTATCATTAAAAGAGGATTTAGTTTTGTTAACTTGAGAGGTATCACCAATAATAAGATCATTTAGTTAGTTAAGGTGATTTTTCCATTCTCTAAATGATTTCTTGTTTCTCCTATGACATGATAACATTTCTCTCCTTATCTCAAGAGAGTTGGCTCATTTTCTTCATTTTATTTATGAGAGCAGCCTCCTTGCTTTTCTAAAATTTAAGCATTTGTTCAAGCAATTTTGTTTAGTTCTACTTGTTCTTTCATTTCATTTGAGACTATTTAATTATCATCATCTAGTTACTTTCTCATAATAGAATCATTAAATTTGTCAAATTCAAGATATATGGATTATTCTATAGCAAAGGTTTTTTTATTAGATACTTTATAAGCTTTGCTTATGGTAGATTATCCAACGAAAATTCTTTCATCATTCCTTAAGCATTTGGATCAAAAAGCTTGAAAGTAACTTATGTTAGGTTTTCTTCCAATTCATAACTCATAGAGTTTTCTTTAAAATAGGTTTTATGAAGTATTTATTTAAAATATAATAAGAAGTGCTTATAATTTCAGGTTAAAAATATTTTTGCAAATCATTTTCACAAATCATGGTTCTAGTGATGTCTTGTAAAATTCTATTCTTTCTTTCCACAACCTTATTTTGTTAAGGAGTTTTTGGATAAAAGAAAGTATAGCCAATACCATTATTTTCATAAAAGTTTTCAAATATTTGATTTTCAAATTCTCCACCATGGACACTTCTAATGTTTGCTATGCAAATACTTTTTTCATTTTGAACTCCCTTTCAAAATTTCTTTAATATTTCAAATGTATCATCTTTAAGTGTAAGAAAGTATACCCATCTATATCTAAAGAAATTATCAATAATAACCAAGCCATACCTTTTTTCTCTTAATAATGTGATCCTAAAGGAGGCAATCACAAAAAGCAATCTAAAAAGATTAAGGATGTAATTCAATGAGCAAACTTAGAGCTTATAGATGCTACTTTAAGAATAATTTAAGCTAGTTGATGCTATTATGACCATTTTGGGCTTTAGTTTGCATTTTATTATATTTTGTTTAGGAGTTTTAGGCCTTTTATTTCCTACATAATTTGGCCCATTGTTCTATCACTTTATTTTGAATAATATGAGTGGTTTAATTAGTTTTCTAATTAGGCCTAGTTAAGCTCACTTAAGCTTAATTAGTCTAATTTGACTTGTTAACTTCTTAGCTTATATAGAAAAGGATGTTCCTTTTAGAAAATAGATTAAAGATTAAAGTTTTAGACAATTAAGAATTAGCTATGGCTTTTCTTTGATAGTGTGTTCTCTTTTGAATTTTTAAATGAACTTGCAACTTATTAAAGTGATTCAACATTTATAATATTGATCTTCACTAATTAAGGATTCATCTTTATAGCATAGTTCTTCTACAGTTATTAAAAGATTTTCATCATTTATATCATTTAGTGCATCACTTATTGCTCCTACATTGTCTATTTTAGAGCATGGCATGAATATCCTTTAATCTTTGTTTTGATTCCACTAAATTTTAGGATGATTCATCATAGATTCACATCATTTAATGTTAAAATTTCTTGAATTCACATCATTTGGTATTTAGAACTTTAGGTTCCTATTATTTAGGTTTTGTTTCTCAAATTTTTTGTTATAATTTCATTGGATTTATGATTTTATGTCACAATCCATCCTAATTGTGACTGGCGTGGATCCTATTATTGGTTTCCATAAGCCTTAACTATTTTTAACTCTTTCTATTTAACAGGAGTTTCCAAATTGTAAAAGGACTTAAAATTTTACTTTAAATTTTTACAAATAAAAAATAAAAAACAGACAGAGTCTCCTTTATTTTTAGACACTTTCCTAAGGCCACATACCTTATAATACAAAGCCTATATTATTTTTTAGATATAACAGCAATCACACATACACATTGTACAATACAGTTTTAAATTTATCCATAGATAAATGATTCAACGCATCAAATTAATGGATCAACAACATTTCTATTTCAATGTTGACCCTAATCCTAACTATTAAACCCTTAATCTAGGCGGTCTTTATTTCTCCAAGGATGCAACAAACTCAAACATGCTCACCATAATTTGAAAACATTTAAAATAAAGTAGAGTAAGTTGCAAGAACTCAATGAGCATATACATACCATACTCTAGAGGTGATTAATTTTATGTATAATATTACAAATTAATCATATACTAACAAATCCAATTCCTGAATCTCTGAAATATGTGGAACCATGATCTAAAGTGAGAGTGCACCTGTATATGATTTAAACTTTATTTCTCACATCACCGACATAACAGTCTCGACTATCTGTTAGCATTCAATATTATATACTACCCATTTCAGATAGATATCATATTCACAAACAGCTATTAAGGCTTAAATACAAATAAATCATCACAATCACATCATCAATAGAAGTCAAATACAAATAGTCATTTTATGTCGTATATTCAAATATAGTAAACATACGTATAGCCACTTTGTGATATTAAGGTTAATTCTATACACTTCTCCATTATTAGCCAAGAATTTCTCATCTAACTCTTATGTTCATCTTATATTCTTTTCAATTATCAGCCAGGAATTTCTCATCTAGCTCTCATATTAGTTCTATATCCTTTATAATGGTTTATCAAAAAATTTTCATCTAGCTTTCACACTATTCATCACCATTCACAAATTTCAATGCCACTGTTAGCATGATCCGCAAATAGTAAACATAAGAAAGCTCAACTCGCTCATCATAATTATATATAGTGGTGTAACACAAGGTCATAGTTTTATTACTGGGCAATATCAAGCATATAGCAGTATAGGCATTCCTATACAATATCATTGAGTTAAATCACAATCCACCAATAGTTATTGCTAATATTACAGTTTCGTTGTGCACTTTAATCAATTAATATTCATTTAACTATCACTTATTCTTATTTCATGATATTGAATTTACACGAGTATATATGCATGGATAAGAAATCTACATTATTAAGTGAGAAAACACAATGCACAATAGTTAAACTAGCTTTTATTTAAAATATTAAGATGTAATGAGAAATATACTTACCTGAGGTTGGCTATCCATTTCAAGAACATCAAAGCATCTATATTCATCTTTATCACTTCTTTTTCCTATTTCACAAATTACAAGAATAATTTATAAATAAATCATATTTACTCATCTTCTTTCCAAAGTACTATTCTAAGGTCTAATTATAACAATTCAACATCCAATAATGCATCTTGTAGTCTTTGCCTAGGTTAGCTCTAAGAAACCAAGAATATATTATCCTAGTGTGAAAATATTAAAATTTAATGCTATGAAAAATATCTATTTACTTTGTTCCATTATTTTGTATCTTTATCTCTCATATTTTTTTAATGTTAGCTAATGAAATTAAAATATGTCATTTAAAAATAATTCTATTTCAAACTTCCAAAAATACAAACAAATTATTTCATTTCTTGTAAAAAAAAATTTAATCAAACCTCAAATTATTTTTTTCCATATAAAAATAAATATTTGTTAACTATTATCATGGATAGCATTTTTAATATTCTAGAATCTCTTAATACAGAAAATAAAATTAAAATTAATACTAATCAAATACATAAATAATTATTTACAAACTTCAAAATTTATAAAACTTTAAATATGGATTTGGGATATTACATTTTATTCTTCTACTATGTCATTTAATTTGTTCAATTCATTATGTGTTGAAAATTTTCTATCAATGTTTGCAATTGCTTTGGTGTCATGTTCAATTCATGTTCATAATTTTTGAACTTCATTATGTTTATTACTTGCTTATTCAATTCTATTTATCACATTTAGTCTAATTTGTATATCATTTTCATTTTTTTAACCAAGTTTGTCTTCATTTCATTAGTGTCAAGTCTAAATTGCATCATTTGTTTATCAATTCTATTTGGTGCATCTTGTTTTTAATTAGTATTTTAATTTCATTTGATTTCTAGTCTTGCTAGTCTTGTTAGTATGTCTTTAATATATTATTTTGTGTTGTGTCATCCATTACTACTATCTAAGTGTTTGTTTCATTGTGTCTTAAAGTTTAAGTCAATTTGAGTAAATGTGTGCATCTTTAATTCTTGCTATCAAAGTTGTTTCTGATTAGCTAAGTTCAATTGTTCATGTTCTTTTTCATGCCTAAGTTAATGTCTTTAGTTCATTAAATTAAGTTTGCTCTTTGTGTCCAAGTCAAAGTTTGCCTTCAATTGAGTCCATCTTGTCTCATTTTCCATCTTAACTTCATTATATCTTGATTAGTGAATCATGTTATGTCAATTAATATCTTCATTTGTGTCATTGAGTCAGACACCGAATCATATCTTATGGCTTGAAATTTCACTTGCTTTAAATGTTGTACTTGAGTCTACTAATTGAGTAATGAAGGGCAAAAAGCAATCAAGTGTTAAGTATTCAATTCTTGTAGTCAAATAATGTAAGGCAATAGCTAAATCAAGTTGACATAAGTGATTATTGTATTCAAGTACTTTATTTCCATTTAAGATATTCAGTTATAGTAATTATACCCTTATTTTATCAACATAAAAATGTTATATAATCATTTTGCAGGTGTGATTTAAAGGTAAATAAAAAAATAAATGTGTTGAACAAATTTAAAAAAAAAGGAAAATAATAAATGAATAAAAAAGTTAAAAAAGAACAAAAGAAGTGAAAAAATACAAGTGAATAAAGAAAAGGAATTATTGAAAAAATGTTTTAATTGAAAAATATTGAATAAATAAGAAAGAGTTTAAAAAGCAAAAGAGTTGTTACTAATATGGAAAAACAAAAGAGAAGTTGTTCAAGTTTTGAAAAACAGAAGATGATTATCTTACATATTGAATGTTTTGGTGCTATCATTGGACTACTCATTTTTTAACCAATTGTTTATTGTTTTTTTCCTTTATTATGATCTTAATATTAGTTCTTAATTTAAGTCTTGTATTTGTTTCCTTCTGTTGTCAATTAAATCTTTTTCTTAGGTTTATTTTGTTCTAATCTTTGAATTTTGAGTTCTTATTTTGTTGTGTTAATTCCTTTTGTCTTTCATGGTTGTAGTCTCGAGTCTTTGTGGTTTAAGTCTTATTTATCTCCTTTCTTTAATTTTTTGGTTTTTAATCTTTGAATTTTAATTAGTTCCTTTTCTTTAAAGCATTGTTTATTGAGTTTTGGTTAATTTCCTTCTTGAAATTTTCATTTGTTGTTTATCTAAGTGTCTTTTTTTATCTTTCAATTGTGTGAACCTTGATTATTAAAGTAGATTGTCACAATTATTGAATCTTATTAGTTATCTCTCCTAAGTTCTAAAAGAACCATAAGAAACAAAGATTAAAAGTGAAAAAAGGCAAAATGTGTGAGCTCATTTGAGAATAAAAGCCTTAAGTAGAGTATAAATACGAGAATGGATACCTTTAAATCAAGTAAGAAGTATGCTCTTATGAGGTCTTTTCTTTTATCTACCCTTTCTTGCAAGCATATCTTTTAAATATGTTAAGTAGTAGTAGGAAGAAGGATATTGGGTTCATGTTGAAGGATTTGCTACAATCAATTAAAAAAGCAAATGAAAAACTTAGGAGGATTGAAGGAGGGCAATCTTAAAAGAACTAACATGGTGAGAAAGATAGAAAAGAAAGAGGAAATAGAAAACAAAATGAGAGATATATTGAAAAAGAATGAGTTAAAAATAAAAATAAAAAGAGTGAAAGAGAAATAGTGATAAAATAAAAGATAAAAAAAGATGAAAAAAGAGAAAATGATAGACAAAGGAGAGATAAGCATTTTAGTTTTGACTATATATATATATATATATATATATATATATATATATATATATATATATATATATATATATATATATATATATAAGAGTCTTATATCTCAAGAAAAGAGTTAACATGAGTAAAAGTCAAGTCCTTCATTGGATTCTTGAAGAAAGAAGGAGAGTTTTTCTAGTTATGAACACCATTCTAGCTTTTCATGGAAGCCTTTGGAAGAGAAGCTTAAAAAGAAGAAAGACAAAGGCTATGAGAAGTACAAGACCGAATCCTCATCTAAACCTAAGAAAGAAGAATTCAAAGGTATTGTTAAGCATAAAAGATAATCTTCATCTAAGTCTAAAAGTGAAGTATCAAAGAGTAAAGGCAAAGTTAAAAGGTAATACCAAGCACATAGCAGCTTACAACCACATCATACAGATATCATTGAACACAATCATAGTCTATTAATAATTAGGAAATATGTACTATTAAGTAAATTTGTACCTTATTCTATGGTACTAAATTCGTACATGAATATATATATGTATATGTATAAATAGGAAATATATACTATTAATTAAAAGAATACAATTCATAACATTAAAAATATCTTTTGTTAAGATATAAAGATATGATGAGATATATAATCACCTGATAGTGTGCATCCCCTATAGAAACTCAAAATAGTTCATGTCCACCTTTTTCTCTTTTTCCTAGTTAAAAATTACAATAATAAATTTTAACTTCAAGGAATTACTTACAATATTCCCAAATATTATAACTTCATATTCGAATTATAATAAGTTGTAATTTATCAACTTCTTTCTATTTTCTATGGTTAACTTGTAAAATCAAAGTATGTCATTTAGTCATCCTAGTTCACCAACTTTCCTTGTTTTCAAATATCTATTGCAAAAAGGAAAATATGTCATTAGGTGATAATTCTTTAGATCCATACAATTTAAATATGAATATCAATGTCTGCTAATTTAAGGAAATTTTGATTATTATTGTAAATAACTATATGCTTACTTCTTTTTATGACTAAGTTTTCTTAGAAGAACCAAGAAAATCATGTGTTCTAAAGATTTTTCAAATCAATATCTAACATCACAAATATTGAATCATTTTGATATAAATATGCTTAAAATGTATTAATCAAGCATTCTAGATTCTCAAATCAACATTTTGCCAATACTAAATTAGTACCTAAATAAGATAATGAAGCAAGATTTCTTTCTAAATAAATCTCATAATTTTCATAGTATCAACATATAACACTCTAAGATAGCTTCAATTATATAATTCTATAATCCTATAACATGAAAATATTATTTTTGAAAGCTTTACTAAAAATCTATGGTATAGATAGAATGAGTTTTGCTTGGCTCAAGGTGGAATCTTATAAAATATAGAAGCATATCATTTCAAAAGTATTCTAATCATAATACTTTAACATTATATAGCATAAAACTATATATATATATATATATATATATATATATATATATTTGAGGGGGTTGGATCATCTTCAAAATAAAAGCTTTGCATAAAAATTCCTCACCTTTGCAAAGAAACATTCCTGCTGAGGTTACTATTGTTGAAGAAATGCTAGGATCTGTTGAAAAACTTGAAAACTGCAAGCTTTGTTGCTGCCTTCTATAGCTTTAATAGCTCCTCCATGCAATAACAACTCACAACGGCTGCAGGTGGAGGAAAGACATTGAGAAGAATAAGTGAGAGATTGCCAGTGGTGAGAAGGGGTTAAACATTGACAAATTGAAAAGAATCATAGCTCCCCTATTCCTTCCTAAATGCCAACTTAAGCAACTTTTCTGCGCCATGAATGGTAATGGTTAGTTACTATTCATCTACTGTTCTAGCCGCATATTGAAGAGGCACTCTTAGTGCTATTGGTTGCTAGACAATCGAGCAATGGTAAAGGAAAGTGATGAGAGGAAGCAAGTTAGAAGGAAGAAAGAGAAAAATTGATTTTCGAAGGGGAAAGAAAATTGCCAGCAAGTTAAAAAAAAATAAGAAAAGGGGGATCTAAAAATCATCACAAGAGGAGTTAAATCCAAAAAAATAAAAAAAGAGGAAATAAGCAGTGAAATAAGTGAGAGAAGAAAGAGAAAAAGAACGAAGAGGAGGCTACTGTCCCATGTGAGATAAATAAAAAATTTTATGTTAGCAAGAGAGAGAAACTAAGAAAAGGAGGGAAATTTTTGGGAAAAATAAAAAAGAGGAAGCCAAAGGATATAATCCCATACTTTTCACACACTATGAGCCCACTCTTCTTATTAGATCTCAATCTTACATTTTAAATCAAAGTCAATCTAACAATTTATTTATTTAAAACCTTATTTTCATGAAACTAATTTTCTTTAAAGTCTAAATTATTTTCAATTTTCCCTAATATACATTTTTAATAACTTAATCAATTTAAAATTCCCACAAATACTTATTATTATTTTTTAAAAATAATCTATCAAATATAACCAAATTATTTTCATAAATCCTTGCATTCATAAATACTAAAATATATATTTGTAATAACTTAATCAATTTAAAATTCCCACAAATACTTATTATTATTTTTTTAAAATAATCTATCAAATATAACCAAATTATTTTCATAAATCCTTGCATTCATAAATATTAAAATTATTCTCAACTTATGAGAAATTTCTTATAAGATTATTTTAATCTAATGTTGATCAATATTTACCATAAAAATAAATAAATTTTAAATATTATCATCATTATTATTTTAATATTCTAAAATTCTTTAAAAGAAAAGAAATTTAAAATCCAATATTAACTAAATAAATAAATAAAAATAATTACTCATAAACATTAAAATTTATAACACTTATAAATATTAAATTAGGGTATGATAGCTGCTATTGTTGAATGTGCACTCTTTTGCTAGATTGCAGCTCACCAATGTAGAGGAAGGAGCTCGATCAAAGCTCAACCATAGCATTTCAAGCATTAAGCCTTTCTAGCACGATCTGTCCATTATAATTGTTGTTACTACTCATGTGAAAGCTAAACCACTATTTGCAGGTCCATACAAGTGGAGTTGTAATGTTTCTATTAAATAGTAACTATGTAGGGCCTTTCGGCCTTTTTTTCTCTGCCAGAGTTACAACACTATTTTGTTATCAATTAAAGCTCTAACTAGGCACAATAAGGAGATGTAGGGTCTGCCATACCATAAAATTAGAATATTTGTGAAACTTTGAACTTAGATTCGAAAACCCATTTTTATGTATGTAGAAAATATATGATGATAGCTTTGAAAACATAATTTTTATGATATAAATCATTAAAAGGGTATGATTAGAGTATTTTCAAAGTGTTACCTCTCAATATCTTAAGGACTCGAGTAGAAGTTAGAAAACTTATTCTTAAAAGCATTTTGTGATATATGGTAATACATGTGAAAAATGTGATTTTTATGCTATAAAAAATTTAATGTATCATGCTTGTGATATTTCTAAGACATTAGACCTTATGATTTCACTTTTATAGCTATTTAAGATAAGTGGTGATAGCTTTAAAGAATATAAATTTTATGTCATAAATGTTTTAATAACATAAGTGAATCATTTAAAAGTACCATATGATAATATTTTTATAGCGATTGTATATCTTAGAAAACCATGTTAGTAAATTTAAATGCAAGATGATAATGTTAATAAATTATGCTCAAGCAAAGAAAGCCCTTAATATGAGAAACATAATCTAGAGGCTTTATTTGGAAATAGAGCATCCTTATTACATAAAATTTCAATATCTTAACTATTTCATACTTAGTTCAGAAAGCTTCTAATTTGCTATCTTATTATGATTATTTGACTTAAACCTAATAAAAGAATAATCTTGTGTTCTAGAATGTTGACATGTCATGAATTGGTTATGGCATTGTAATGTTTGGGGAATTAATCAAGTGGTGCCTTTATGCTTATAATCTATCATTATAAATGGTGAATATAGGAAGAGAGTATGAGAAATTATAGGTCTTCAAGAGCTTCTTAAAATGGATGGGCAACCCCACCAAGTGAGTATATATCTCATTCTTAAACAATATTTTAATAAAGTGTTCATTAAATATTATAAATTATATGCTTATTGATGATATAGAATACATATATACTTCCATATGTAGGTTCTTTAAGGTACGATTGTATAACATAAAATATTATTATATTAGTTTTGTAGACATACATAAGTGAAATAGGGACGATATCTGTAATGAGGTAATGGTTATCTATTTGAATGCATATGAATTACTGTGTCAGAAAGACATGGTGGCATCATTATCATCTATTGATTGATTGTGATGAAATTACAATGGTAAATGAAATAGTTTGTGATGTGATTGAGCTTTTGTTGTTATATACATGGTTGAAAGTGTATGTGACCTGGATTGGGATATAAATGGATATTATGGCCATGCGAAAAGGGCATGGTGATGATGTTACATAGATATCAACATGTGTTGATATTTCCCCTATGATAATGAAATAACTATTCATGATGAATTTGCTTTAAAATTGTGATTTGTAAAGCCAATCTTTACTATGCATATTATGATATGAATTATGCCATGAATGGCAATTGAAATGAGAAATGTAATAAAGATGATAATATAAAAGCTAGATAGGAATTTCCCAACAAATAACTTAAGAAGGGTATAAGGTTAGATGTTTGTTGTTATCAAATATATTATTTCATACTATATTGTGGAATGGAAATATACTTATCCTTGAATACTTCTATTTGATATGATTATGGTGATTTGATTATGATTAGGCATTATAGCTATCTAAATGTTTGATTATTTTTTAAATTAAGTCAAATGTGATTTAATACTGGAAATTTGTTTATTTTTTGAACATGAGTATTGATATGATTGCAAGGGCTTAATGTGAATGTGAGGGTTAGATTATGATTGAGCCTTAATTGCTATTTATGAATGTGATAACTATCCATAAATAGTGGTGTAATATAATAATAATATTATGTATTAGTGAATAGTTAAGATTACTATGAATTGTGATGTGAAATCTAGAACCTACGTTATTTACAGGTAAATATTTAGCTCAAGGCCTGACTTCATACATTTCAAAAATCCAGTGAGTTTGTAATGCATTTATTTCTCTGATTAACTACTTATCTAGCATGTACTTATTTAATATAATTGAATCGAGGGTTAGTAGTAATAAATATATACTCACTAAGTTCTCACAACTTTATTTTATTATAAATGTTTTCAATTAGAAATAAGTATATTTAAGTTTGTTGCATCCATAGAGAATCAAGATTGCCTTGTTAAAGGGTTTTGACAGTTGGATTAGGATCAAATTTAAGAAAAAGATGTTGTTAATTCAACATTAGGTGCATTTATTGTTTATCTTTGTGTAAGTTTGAATTTATACAGTATTATGTGTATGTTTGATGCTACTGTATTTGTGTTAAATACAATTTTTATATTTTAAAGTGTGTGGCCCTGAAAAAGTATCCAAAAAATTGAGGAGACTATGTCCTTTTTTGTAAAATTCAAAGTATAATTTAAGTCTCCAAGGAAATAGGAAGACTTTCATTGGATAGATAAAAGTGATTAGTGTTAAGGCTAGTAAAAACTAAGTATCAGGATCCACACTAATTACGATCAGAATTGGGTCATGACATAAAACTAATTAAAGAAGGTTATTTGTCAACTCTAAAAATTCTACATGGAAAATAAAGAAGTCCACAAATAAGTATTTAATAACAAATTAAATTATGCACTATGTAAATTATGAAATAAGCTTACTAATCAAATTAAATTCATGCACTAATGATGTCACTTGACCATGTGTTAAAGTGCTCCATTTCAACCAATAATTTTTTTCATAATTATTTGTTAATAAACTAAGAGTTGATGAATATTGAAAATAAAAATGCTTATATTTAAATGCTTATCTTTAAGCATTCCCTTAGTAATTATATAATTAGAGAGCTATTTTATGCATTTTATACAGGGAGTTAACGAAGAAAGAGACATGAAGCTTTAAAACACTCTAAAAAATTTGCTAGTAAAAACTTAAGCATTCATTTCAATTAAAAAAGAGTTAGTTCTAAATTGAAGATTTTACCTAATTTTAAGTTCGAGTCCTCGAATCATTTTAAGCTAAACCACTATGAAGATTCATTCTTTAATTTGAGATCAAGCTTTCTCGAAAACCTACCATTAAAATTAACATGAAGAGAAGAATAAAAGGGTATTATTCATTTTTTTAAAATTTCAAAATTTGACATTGTACTTGCACCATCAAATCAATAAAATATTTATCCAATATTTTTCTATTCTTTTAATTTCCCACTGAGAAATTTATGTATATAATTATGTCTCTTCTATAAGTTGTGTAAAAAATTGATAGAAAAATAAATTAAAAAAATAATACTGACTGGTGTATTGACTTTTCAATATATATAATAACTATAGAATGGATTTTTAAAATAAAGAAAATTGCAAAGGCAAGACTTAAAAAAAATGGATGAAAGTTTTATAATGATAGTTTGATTAGATGTACACAAAGAAAGATATTACTATAGTACTTTTATTGAAGATTTTGATTACTTGTATAGTACTTTTATTATAGATTCTATCTCATGATCTGTCTAATCATGACTGGTATAGATCCTATTATCAGTTCCCACAATCCTATCTAAATATAATTTGGTATTATTACATAATAATTAATAGATCAATTAAGTCCAATTACTTCATTTCATTATAAAAGAACATTTACATAAGGTTTATATTATCAAATATTCAAAATATTTACATATCATCTACAAATTCCTATAATTCCTTTATTCTAACATCCTATTCACAATCATGACTACTCAAAAACTCTATGTAAAACATTCCTAATCTTGGACTGTACATGATGGCTTCAAAGCTTTGACTTGAGCATTTGTAAAACAATTTAAAGTAAATTAATGAGACAAATATCTCAATAAGCAAATAATTTACTTGCCTAAACATCTTTTTAATAAACATTTTAAATATTAATCCCATATTTCATATCAAGTAATGCAATACGATGTTCTAGTGGCTAAGGAGTTACCTTATCATACACAACTTAAATTCATACATATAATTAATAAATCATGATAATAAATAACAAATAAATAAATAACATGCCTTGTACCTTCCAATCTACCTTATTTATTTATAAATATAATCTTATTCTTCTAGATATTTTTTAATCATAATCATGTAATTTAGATCTGGCATAAAAATTTCAATTCAACATTTTTCATCTTTGCAATTTCTAAATCATATTTTTCATCAACATCAGATCTTCTATTTCATTTCATTTTGTCATCCCATTACATTTTATCATCACATTTCATCATTTCACAATTCATCGCATTTTCAACATTTCATCACAAATCATCAATTTAATCCTCAAATTGGCATTTCCAATTATACCATTGGATCATATTATTTAACTTCATAAAAGATCAAGCTAGCATCTAGTAAATTTGTATTTACATTTTACCTTGACTTTTTTTTCCTTTTACAATGCAATAATGGTGGCATATATACCAAAGGTACTTAAGTACGAGACTTGAGTATGGTTTCCCAAAAATAAGGGCCATACTTGAGTATATAGAGTAAAAGTTACAAGGCAACCAATGTACTATACCTAGCTTCAAATCAACAATATTGATATTTAAGTATTATACTCAATTATTCGAAGACAAATAGCAAAGGCTCTCTTAGTATTTGAATGAGGCATTTAAATATTAACATTTCCTACTTAATACTTGAACACTATATTCAAGTACCATTTTGGAATTTCTAAAAAATAATCCAAAAATGTAGATTTCACTAGCCAACTCACATCTTAAATTAACATGCTATGGCATTCCACTATCTCATCACATTCTACATGCTTTCTATTAATATTTTTTAGCTAAAATAGATCAATACATAATAACAACATCATTCTAGCTCAAATCCATCAATTTCCATGGAACCAACTCATAAACACATCAAATTAATAATTTGATTCACTTAATGAGTAAGTACATTATCTATTTACCTTGTATTGTATTAGAAAAGATGAAGGAAAAACTAATTAAAGAAGAATCCAACCCTATTGCATACAAACAACTAATTATCATTCTAAATTCCTAATGTCATTCTTTTAAAATAAAACTCTTGCCAATTTGTACTAATCCCCAATTTAGAAGAAAACTACCTTGTTGAGTAAGGAGCAACAATAATTTTCCTATCTTCATTGTACTTGATCTTGCAAGAATTGTTGAAGTGAAGATGGCAAATGAATAGTATTAAGAGGATAAGTGGTGTTAGTGGGTTTGAGTAAAGATGCTGAAAATAAGTGAATTTTGATAGCTTAAAAGGAATAAATAGCATTTTCTTTGTGGTTTTGTAGGTTACTTAACAACAATTTAAGAAGTATGCACCTTAAACCTCCACCATGCACACCCCATTTGAAATTTAATTTCACATATTATAATTAATTTAATTACATTTATTTTCACATTTAAATTCCATTCTCTAATTATAAATATCTCTCCTAAGCTTACTCATAACATTCTACTAATTACTAATACATATATAAAATTATCAAATAAATAATCTAACAATTTTTTTTATAATTTTAGGGGTGTAATATTTTTTTCCACTTTAAAGAATTTGTCTTTGAATTCTTAGAAAATAACTATAAAAAAATTTAAAATATCTAAGCTTTAAGCTTGTGGAAGAGATATAAACAATTCTTCTTCATTTTAGCTTCAGATTCTCCAATAACTTCTTCAATCCCATGTCTTTCCCAATGGACTTTTATAGAAGGAATTACTTTAGATCTCAACTTGCAAATTTAACAATCTAGAATCTTTACTAACCATTCCTCAAATGAGTGCTTCATACATAATTGAAGTTATTCATATTAAATAACATGTGAAACATCAAGCAAATATTTTTTAGGCATGGAGATATGAAATATTGGATAAATATATTGGAATTCATCTAGTAACTCAAGATGATAAGTAATGGATCTAACATGCTAGATGATGGGGAATGGACCAATGTAATGTAGTGCAACTTTCATTATCTTGTCAAATTGTATCACTCCTTTCATAGGAGACATTTCCAGGAAAACCTTATCTCTTTCATAAAAATCTAATCCTTTTCTTCTTTTATCAACATATAATTTTTTTATCATCTTGGGTAGTATTCATTCTTTTTTAAAGGATTTTCATTTTTTCAAGTGCATAAAAAATAAGATCATGGCTAGGAAGTTTAGCTCCTCCTAATTCAAACCATTCCATTAAGGATCTGTATCTTCTATCATACAAAGCTTCATACAAAGCTATCTTTATGGGAGATTGGCAATTATTATTACATGCAAATTCAATGAGTGGCCAATATTTCTCTTAACTACCCTCAAGCTTTAGAGTACACATACAACATAACTTCTAGAATCTGAATAATATATTTGGATTAGTTGTCCATTTGAGAATGGAAAGCAATGCTAAAGTGTAACTATGTCCTGAAAGCTTGCTAAAAGGCTACTAAAAATGAGGTATAAACTAAGTATCATAATAAAAAATGATAATAGGAAGAATTCTATACAGAGGAACTATTCTATCAAAATACAACTAGGCAGATAAAATTGCAGAGTAAGTGATTTTAATTGAAAGAAATTAAGTTATCTTGGTTAATCTATCTATCATTACTCAAATTGAGTTAAATCCCTTTTGAGATTTAGGAAGACCAGTAATGAAGTCCATGGTTACACTTTCCTACTTCTATTCAAGAATAAAAAGGGTTAATGTAGAGTGTTTTTTATGCTTAGCTTTAAATTACTGACAACTAAGGTATTTTAACATAAAATTAAATATATCTCACTTTATTCCTTTCCACTAAAAGTTCTATTGCAAGTCATGATACATTTTTGCTATATTAGGATGCATGGTATATGAAAATTTATGAGCTTGATGTAATACTTAATTTGTTCATGCATAGGGTCTTAGAGTTGATTTTAGAATTGGATTAATCCTCATTCATCTGTTATTAAATCTATATTATAATCCACCATTATTTTTTCTTTCAATATTGATACTAAGGATCTTGCCTTTATGAATATGGACTAAACTACTATCTAAGTAACGATCACCATTAGATCTTTAATTTGAATATTAGCTAAAATTTCCAATGACTTTCTACTTTAAGCATCAATTACAACATTTACCTTATCTGGTTGATAGTGGATAATGCAATTATAATCTTTTATTAACTCCATTAACTTGCATAGCCTTATATTCAAATATTTCCAATTGAGGATATTTTTTAGGCTTTTTATGATTAGTGTATATTTTAGAAGTTTCACTATATAGATAATGGCACTAGATTTTCAATGTAAACACAATCATAGCCATCTGAAGATCGTGTGTTAGATAGTTCAATTTGTCTTTTTCAACTACTAAGATAAATACATAATCACTGTCCTATTCTACATTAATACATAATGATGTGATCTCGAGGACCATGAAAGAACTTTTACACTAATCGAAAAGGCTAATCACAAAGAGCAAGGCTAAAAGGATTATAACAATTGCTTAATTTAGCTAATCTTAATTAATCAAATCCTAGATGATCATCTAATATAGGATTCATGAATTATTATAGGGATTTTAGATAATTCAAGGTTAAATAATTAATTAGAAATTTTAAATCTTTTTTATCTATGATTAATCTAATTTAGAGCTCTCAATTCCTTGAATCAGCTATCTTCTTACATTGATTTCTTTTCTGTATTTGCATTTGCCTCTATTTATATTTGCTTAGCTATTGCTATTGTTTAATTTTGTGTAAACAACCCCTTAATCCTACATTCTATATTCTACATAAGTTTTCGTACAGCATATAACATATTGTATCTATTTTGTTATAGCATTCTATTTTTTACATTTGCATTCTATTTGCATTAGTTTCTTTCATTCTCACTACATAAATAATTCAAAAATTATGTGAATATTGTTAGAAATTCATTTAAAAAAAATAATATCAAGGGACCGGACCACTAGGGGTACAACTTAGTTGTGCCATTTTTCTATATTATTTCTTTAGCAAACTAATTTTAACTAATTTTGGTGCATTGTAACATGCATATCAAAGTTTTGGTACTGCTGCCTGAGGATTCTCTTGAATTCATCTTTTCCTAGATATTACTAGCAATATATTATATAATTGTTCAAGCATTTCAGTAGGTAATTACATCCATTAATTATGTTTCTTGCATTTTATAGTAACTCTCATTTTTTTGTATTTTCTTGTATTCTTTTGTATTCTTTATTTCTTGCCCATTCTTTCACTTTAGTTTATCATATTTTATCATAATTAACATCACCTAACATTGAAATAGAGATTTTTAGGCTAAGAAAGCTAGTTTTACACAATTTTGCACCTTACTCCCCCTAAGAATTGAATTGGTCTCACTAGCTCTGACTGAGCTAAAATTTTTATAGGAACTAAATTTAATTTTTCTCATTGAAAGTCATTAGCCTTTGTTTCATAAGGTACCCTTTTTTTTAGCTAAATTCCACTATTTTGACCACTTTTTAAAATTTTTAAGATCTTTTATTATATTTTTAGGTTCTACATGGTTATAGAAAACTTTTATGGTAGTCCCATACTTTTTAAAAATGTCTAGATAGATTAATTAGATGTGTTTAGGCTAATTTTTTTATAATGTATTACCATTTTTTTTTTTGTATTCTTATAGCTTTCCTAATGTAGTGTTGTGTAATGGCAATGTATGATAAGAAGAACTGCTAACTAATTGTTTGATTTTGATTATGAAATTGATAGAACTTTTCATTCCCTTCATAGGAGCAAAAATATAGGTACTTCAAGCTCCCCTATTCCCTATTCTAACTATTTAGATAGCTCAGAAAATATGGCAAATAATAAGACTTTGAAAAAATTAGCCACCCTTGATGTTACATATCAACCATTAGGCATCCAATATCTTGAGTTAGATGCTGACTTTGAGCTTAAATTTGGTTTAATACATTTGTTTCCAAAGTTTCATGGTCTTGCAAGTAAGGATCTTCATAAGCATCTTAAGGAATCTCATGTGGTTTGCTCTACTATGAAACCTTAAGGCATCTCAAAAGATTATATCAAGTTCAGGGCATTCCCTTTCTCCCTAGCTTATGCAACCAAGGATTAGTTGTATTACTTGTAATCAAGTTCTGTTGTATGATGGAATGACGTGAAGAGGTTATTTTTAAAGAAGTTTTTCCCTACATCTAGAGTTACTACAATAAGAAAAGAGATATATAGCATCAGGCAAATGAGTAGTAAAACATTCTATGAGTATTGGGAAAGATTCAAGAAGTAGTGTGCTAGTTAACCTAACCACCAAATTAATGAATAACTCTTTATCCAATATTTCTATGAAGGACTTCTTCTTATAGATAAAAGTATGATTGATGCAACAAATGGTGCAGTATTGATGGATAAAACACCTATAGGTAACAAGAGACCTTATTGCAAATATGGTAGTAAATTTACAACAGTTTGGAACTAGAATTTTAGCTATAACAAAAGGCATGAATGAGCTCAATTTCTCCCATTCTAACTAACAAAAATTGGAGAATAGAATAGACAAGCTAACTTCACTAGTTAAGTAATTAGCAATGGGATAGCAGCAATAATTTCAAGCTTCTTTTCTAGCAAAAAAGTGTGCAATTTGCTCTTGCCCAAATAATCTAATAGATTGTTATCCTACATTGCAAGATGATAAGTGTTCTTCTCCTCCAACATATGCAGCAGTCATTTATCCTGCCAAACCATGATACCAGTAGCAACCTACTTAGTATCCATACTAGCAGCAATAACCTTGTATTACCAATAGTAAGCTCAATATTCTGGTTGGAGAGATAACCAAAATTTAAGATATGGCAATAATCCTGTCGAGAATTAGTATCCTTCCCTACATTCACCAAAATTTAATCAAATCTTATTGTTAAACCAGAAGCAAATGTATCTTGCTCTTAACTATCTTTTAAAGAATTAGTCAAGCAAATGATAGCTAACAACTTGTAGTTCCAACAAACAATAAAGGCCACCATTATGAATTTGCAAACTTAAATAGGCCAATTAATTTTTGCATTAAGTGAGCTCCAAGCACAAAGTTCCAACTAACCATCTTCTAGTAATGCAAGAAATAAAGAAGTGGTAAATATAATAATATTGATAAGTGGCGAGCAAGTGGATAAACCAACAAGCCATTAACTAAAAAGCAGCCAACTAAAAATAAGAGATCAACTAGAATAGAAACAAGTAGAAGAGACAAGCCAAAATAAACTAGTAGGCAATCAACTAGAACCAAGACCTCAACTAGCAGCCAATAAACCAATAAAAGAAATCAACTAAAGTGATAGTATGGTAAATTCTTTCCCTACATCCTTACTTCCCACTAATTTTCCTACTGCCTCCTCTTTCCAAAAAGAAGACTTTTTCAGTAAAAGAAAAATGGAAATAAGAACTAGATTTTATAGTCCCTCAAAAAAATAGAAGTTAACATACCTCTACTAGATTTGATAAAAAAATTTCAAGGTATGCTAACTTCCTAAAAAATTTATGCATTAACAAAAGAAAATTAAGATGGATGAAAAAGTAAGTATAAGGATAAATGTGTTCTGCAATCATTCAAAGAAAACATTTAAGAAAATGCAAATATTTAGGCACATTTACCATTCCATACATTATAGGAAAAACCAGAATAGAGAATGCCATGTTAAACTTTAGAGCATTCATAAATGCCTTGCCTCTTTCTATTTTTAATGCTTTTAATTTACGAATTTTGAAAGAAACAAAGGTTGTTGTTCAATTAGTTAATAGATATAACATTTATCCATTAGGAATTATTGAAGATATTCTAGTGTAGGTTGATGGATTAATTTTTCCAGTAGATTTTTATATTCTAAAGATGGAAAATGAGGATTCAAACATTCTTCCACTAATCATTCTAAGCTGGCCTTTTCTCAAGATAACAAAGGCCATAATTAATGTTCGAGGTGAAACATTAATTATAGAGTTTGATAGTGTTATAACTAAATTTAATATTTCTAAAGATATGCATGACAACTCCATATCCTTTCTTAGCATTTTAGAGCCATTAGTGCTTGATTTTCCTCATTCCATTTCTGTTATTTCTACTATTTCCAATTCTGACATTTCTATTTGTGATTCTACTATTTTCAATTCTCTTATTTATGATTTTGTTATTTCCCTTTCAAATTTTGCTAGTTTAGAGCTTTTTAATTATGATTTACATGCTAATAATATCCATGATGAATTACTTGTTGAATTTCCTAAATTTTTTAATTTTATGGATTGTGTAGATGACCATGAATGCACTTATTCTAAGAATAATACTAAGTGTGATATATTGCTGAAGTTTCTACATTTTTAGGTGATGAAAACAATATTGATTTAAAAATTATGAAAAAAATGATAAAGAAAAGATTCCATGTTTAGAAGAAAATGAGTGCTTTCATTTTAATCATCCTAATTCTTTTATTGATCATGTTGAATTTGTTACACTAGATGACTTTAACCATTCAAGGAGCAAGAGTGACTTAAGAGTGGCACTTGAAGCATTTGTGGTAAATGATTCTAATTTCCAAGTTACCTTTTTGATGAATGACCTAAAGGTTGAAAATGTGGAAGTAAAGGAGGTAGCAAATCTTTATATAGATTCTGGTTAAACTAATTGAAGCCATGGTGTCTATCAAAAAATGTTGAAGAATTGCACTTGTTAGGAAGTAATCTAAGCTATTTTATAAATTTTCTTTCTCTTATCCTTCTCTTTTAATTACATGTCCTTTATATTTCTTGATGTTATTCTTAATGATATTGATATTGACATACTTTACATTGAAGACAATGTAAATTTTAAGTGTGAGGAGAGACTTCTGGGATTTACTTTATGTTTTATGTCTTCTTTCAATGCTTTTTGGGCTTTTCAATTTTATACTTTAAAAAAAAGAAAAAATATAAAATTTCAAAAAAAAAAGTGTGTTTTTAACTTGTTTTTAAGTCATTTTGAGTCCTTTTTAATTGCTTTCCATTAATGAAGATTTTGCACTTTCATAAGTAGGATTCAATTGAAGTTAGATAAGAGTCATAACATGATTGAATGAATGATTTTTCTTTTTGAATTAATTGATATAGTGATGGATTTTGAACTAATAGATTGAACTTGGTAGCATTATTTACCTTATGAGATTTTGAGCCTTACGTTGAAAATATATTCCTTCTTGTGTAATGTTCTTTCTTAATTTATTTCTCTAGAACTTGCTTTGATTAAGGCATGCACAAACATGATTAAGACATTCTTTCTTTATTTAAGCTAGAGCCATGAAGCCAAATTGAAGTTTTTTTTTGCCTTTATTGAGCCCTCTTGAGCTTTTATCATGTTTTCTTTATTAACTAACCCATAAGCATAACTTTCTAATGAAAAACAAATGACTTTACCTAACCTTAGGGATTAATAGAGCATTTAAATTTTATGAGATAAACTCTTGAATAAGTGTGGGGGTGTGTAAGTTTATGTGTTGTAAAAAGCCATCACCAAAGGTTAGTTAAAAAAAAGAAAAAAAATCAAAGTTAAAAAAAAAGAAAGAAAGAAAAGTTAAAAAAATAGAGAATAAGGCAAGAGAAAAATAAATCAAGCAAAAAAGAATTAAATTGAAATGAAAAAAAATAGAGAAGTTAATGAGAATTTGAATTTGAATTTGAATTTGACTTGATGTGTTGAGTTGTAATTATTTATGAATTGCCCAAATGTTTTTAATTCAAGTGCTTTATTAATTTCTTTAGTTTCTAACCCATCACATCCTTATTTTTCCTCCCCTTTCCCTAGCCACATTACAATCATGAATAAAGTTCTTTTAATTTGTGTTATGAATATGATTTAAGTAGTGGAGATTAGATAATTAGCAAGTTTATGGTAGAGAAATTTCATGGAATGAACTTGAGTGAAACACTTTACCTTAAACACTTGACAGTTGAAGAGTGAAGTTTATAAAGAATCTACCAATTTGATTTACTCTTTTTGAATGAAGTTACTATGTTAGTTAGTTTCAAGTTTATCAATATTTTTCTTCATGATGTGTTATGTCTCTTTCTTGCATTTATTAGTTTCTTGCTTGTGGATTTGTAATTTTGAAGTCTTTGGAAAGTAAAATCTTTTTCTTCTTAGTTTAAATAAAATTGTATCCTGCCCAAAGATGTGCAAAAGCTAAATGCACGGGAATTTGATAAGAAAAATATTTATTATTTTATTTTCCTTTATTTTATATCTTTTAAGTGTTACATTTGCTTAATTTCACTAATTAGGCCTTGTTTTATAATTTGTGATTAATTTTATAATATTTTTAATTTATTCAGTTAATGTTGGATTTTGATATTCTTTCTATTTTTCAATCGTATCTTGAGCTCTGGACATCAAATTGAGGTGAACTTTATATTGTTAAAAATCTTAAAAAGAGATCTACAACTTTTATGTTTCAGTCCAAGATCAATTCAGACGTTTTGAAGGTCATATGTGGCTAAGAAATTAAAGTCATATTTTTATCCCAACTGAGCTCACCTCTAGTTTTAGGTCATATCTAAAGCTATAGAAGTATGATTAACTTGAAACTAAGACCTAAATACTTAAAATACATAGAACTACAAGTTTGATATTTATAATTTATCCAAATTACATTAATTTCATGATAAAAAATTAGTTGGAAGTTAGACTCATGGGAATTCACTAATGTAACTATTAAATTTAATTATCTTATTAAAAATAGGTTTGAGTTTCTAAAAATTAAGAAGACCTTATTATTGTAATCTTAAAAGTCAAATAATCCAAGTCCAATAAGGTTTATCTCAATTAGGTCAAATATATAAGGATAACTTATTAGAAATTCATACTTTTATATAGCATTCAGTAGCAAACAATTTTCTTCTTCTTCTTTTTGTTCTATCTTTTGTTTTTCAATGGAAGCTTAAACCCATGGTTGATTTAAAGAGTTTGACGTTTTTTCCATTAGATGATGAGATTATGAATTGTAATGTTAATTTTTTTAATTAATTTTTCTATTTTCCTACTTATTTGTGCTGATTTCTTAATATTATTTGTATTAGATGTTGATATAATTGATGTTCATCCTTATGATTTCTAATTCTTTGTTGTTTTGATATGAAATTATTATGAAAAATATTTAATATTTTATTTTTCTCTATTTTATGTCTCTTAGGTATTATATGTACTTAATTTTATAGAATAGGCCTTGTTTTATAATTTTAGGTTAATTTTACGAATTTGTGAATTTATTCAGTAAATATTAGATTTTGATACTATTTCTATTTTTCAGTCATTCTTAGGCTCTAGATGTTGGATTGAGGTAAATTTTATATTGATCGAAAGCTAAAAAAGAGATCAACAACTTTTATATCTTGGTTAAAGCCTAGTTCAGACTCCTTGAAGCCTTTACTTGGGCGAGAAGCTAAAGTCATGTTTCTATCCCAACTAAACCCATTTTTGTATTTTGGCCATATCTTGAGTTATAGTGGTTTGATTCCTAAATTCTTATAGGACACAGGCTTACAACTTTCATGTTTATGGATTTTCTAAATTATGTTGATTTTATGGTCAAAATTGGGCTAGATGTCAGACCTATGGGAATTCCTTGATACAGCTTCTAGAAATTTGATAGGTTCTAGAAATTTGATTTAAATAGGCCTGAACTTCTAGAAATTTTAAAAAGCTTTATTATTGTAATTATAATTCTAAGAGATGTCTAATTCTAGTCCAATAAGGTTTTAGGCTAATTAGGTTATATAAATAGGCAAGAGGGCTGAAGAGAATAACATATTCGGATTACACACAACATTCAGCAAACAGCCTTCTTCTTCCAGCTCTCTTTGTTCTTCATCAATGGAAGCCTAAATTCGTGATTGATTTAAGGATTTAAGGCTCTCCTCTTGAGGATTATGAGATCATGATTTGTAATTTTGACCTTTCTTAATTAATTTTTCTCTTTTTCTATTTACTTGTGCTGAAAGTTTTAAGATTCCTTGTGTTGGATGTTGATTTAATAAAATTGATATTCACCATTGTGATTTCTGATTTTTTTGCTGCTTTGATATGAAATTGTTGTTGATAAATCATAAGTTTTATAAATAGGGACAGAGGGTTGAGGGATTAATTTGGAGATTTCTAATTTAGTTTATCAAATTAACTGAATTCTATTCGTAAATCAATTTTGATCTAGTTAGGGATTATAGCAATTGCTTAATTCAACTAATCTTAATTAATTAAATCCTATGCGATTGTCTAGCATAGAATTCATGAATTATTGCAAGGATTTTGGATAATTTAAGGTTGAAGAATTAATTAGAAAAATTCAAATCTTAATCGATCTATGATTAATCCAATTTAGGGTTCTCAATTTTCTTGAATCAGTTATTTGATTTCATTGAGTTTCTTTTAATTTTACTTCTACTTTGCTTTTATTTTGTGCTTATTTAATACATTGATTTTACATTAATTTTATGCAACTAACCTCCCCCCTAATTCTATGTTTTGTATTGCACAATTGCATAAATAGCATATATCACATATTATATATATTGCATTCTATTTCTGTATAGCATTCTATTACATTTTATTGCATTTTGTTTATAATAATTCTTCCTATTTTCACACATAAAAATTTCAATAATTGTGTAGGTATTGTTAGGAAATCATTAAAAAAAAGATAAAATCAAAGGATCACTAGGGGTACGACCTAGTTGTACTACTATACAACATTATTTTTTAGCAATCAATTTTAATACAATTTTGGTACATTATGGCGTGTACATAAAAAATTATGGTTGATAAATCATGATTTTACACATAAGGACAAAGGGTTTAGGGATTAATTTAGAGATTTCTAAATTAATTTCTCAAATCAACTAAATTCTAACTATAAATGAATTTCAATCCAATTTAGAAACTATAACGATTGCTTAATTTAGCTAATCTTAATTGATCAAATCTTAAAAGATCATTTAGCATAGGATTCATGAATTATTGTAAGGATTCTAGGTAATTAAGGGTTAAATAATTAATTAGGAAAGTCAAATCATAATTGATCCATGATTAATCTAATTTAGAGCTCTTAATTCCTTGAATCAATTGTCTTCTTACATTAATTTCTTTCTGTATTTGTGTTAGCCTTTGTTTATATTTTTTTGGTTATTGCTATTGTTTAATTTTGTGCAAACAACCTCCCATCCTGCATTCTACATTCTACATAATTTTTCATATAGTATACAACACATTGCATCTATTTTGTTATAACATTATGTTTTATTGCATTTGCATTCTATTTGCATTAGTTTCTTTCATTCTCATTGCATAAATAACTCAACAATTGTGTGACTATTTTTAGGAATTCATTTAAAAAAACATAATATTAAGGGATCACTAGGGATATGATCTAGTTGTGCCACTTTTCTATATTATTTCTTCAGTAAACCAATTTTAACTAATTTTGGTACATTGCAACGTGCATATCAAATACCTAGGCTTCAGAAAGGAAGAAACTTTATGTTTGTTATTGTTAATATGTTTTCAAAGATAGCTTACTTCATACCATGCCATAAAATGGATGATGTAACAAATATAGCAGATCTTTCCTTTAAAGAAGTATTGAGACTACATGGAGCACTAATTAGCCATGTTGCAATGCACTAAAATTAGATAAAAAAAAACTAGTTTATTGAAACAATGCAATGCAGTGGCATAAACTGAGTCATACTCTTTGTGATCTCTTGATATTATCTTTTACTATGAACTATAACCAGAATGTAAACATAAAATGTAGAATTAGAAATGAAAACAGAATGCAAAAACAAACTAAAATAGAATGCAAAAGAATGGATGCAATATGCTAATAGAATGTAGAATGTTGTATTATATAGAATGCAGAATTATGTAGAAAGCAATAGTAAAAGAATGTAGAATCATGCAAAACATAAAATTGGGGGGTTTATGAATTGAAATTGAAATAAATGTATTAAAAAAAGTAAAGTAAAAAGTAAACAACAATAAAAAAATCAATGTAATGAAATAGTCAACTTAATGAATTGAGAGCTCTAGTTTGGATAAATTATAGATCAATTAGATATTTGACTTTCCTATTTAATTCTTCTTCAATTACCTAGAATGTCTACAATAATTCATGAATCCTACATTAAATTATCATTTATGATTTGATCAATTAAGATTAGGCAAATTAAGCAACCACTATAGTTCTTAAACTAGTTCAAAATTAATTTAATGATAGAATTCAGTTAAATTAAGAAATTAAATTGGAAATCTCTAAATCAATCCATTGACCCTCTTCCTCTATGTGTAAAAATTGTGATTTACCAATTATAGTTCAACATCAAAATAGCAAAATACCATAAATCACAAAAAAGAATACCAATTAAATTAAATCAACATCTAACACAAGTAATTTCAAGAAATTAGCACAAGTAAATAAAAAAAGAAAAGTTAATTAAAAAAGCTAACATTACAAATCATAACCTTAAAATCCAATAGAGGAGAGTCCTAGACTCTTTGAATTAGCTTGAAAATTAGCCTTTCATGGCTAGAGAACATAAGTTAGAAGAAAAAAAAGAAAAGTTATTTGCTAAATGTGTTTAAAAATCTCTCAAGTCTAATGAGTTCTCTATTTTTATTTTGGCCTTAAGTTGTATGTCTTTTAAGATTAGAAGAATAAGGCTTTCTTAATTTTTAGAAGCACAAACCTATTTTTTATAAGACAATTAACTCTAATAATTACAATAATAAATCCCCATAGGTTTGATTTTCAACCAGTAGAAGACCATTAAAATGATGTAATTTAGTTAATTCATAAAAACAAAAGTCATACAGTTGAGTCATATGGAGATTTAGGGATGGTTTTAGGTTAAATGGACTTCTATAGCTTCAAGTATGACCCAAAAACCAATGGTGCTTTAGTTAGGACAAAGATAGGATTTTAGCTTTTTGGCAAAATAAGGGTATAAAAAAGTTTAAACTGAGCTTTGACCAAAATACCAAAGTTGTAAGTCTTTCTTTAAGCTTTCAAATGATATAAAGATCACTTTAATATGACATCCAAAGCCCAAGATACAACTAACAAAAAAAATAATGTCAAAATCTAACATTAACCAAATAAATTTAAAATATTATAAACCAACCCCAAATTATAAAGTAAGGCTATTTTTTTAAAATTAAGTATATGTAATCCATTAAAAGACATGAAATAAGAGAAAATAATATAATAAATATTTTTCTCATCAAGTGCTAACAAGCATTGTTTCAAATCAAAATGTAAAGTTCTTAAGCTACTTTTGAAAAATCCTATAAAGCAAGTTAGGAACCAAGTTATTGTTTTCAACAACTTGTCATCTATAAATATATGGATAAATTGAGGTAGTAAATAAAACTTTGACTACTTCATTGCGCTTTAATATTCAAGGAATTTTAAAAAATTAAAAGGATTATTTACCTTATGTTGAGTTTACATATAATAGAAATGTTCACTCTATACCTAAGTTTTCCCATTTGAAATTGCGTATAGGTTTAATTTCTAACTTCATTAAATTTATTACCATTACCAAGATGGAAAAAGGAAAGCAAAGTTGATCAAAAAGTTGCATAAGCAAGTGAAGGAAAACATTAAAAAGAAGACTGCCTAATATGCCCAATAAGTAAATGAAGGGCAAAAAAAATTATACTCAAACTAGTTGACTTGGTTTATGTGCATATGAGGAAAGAAAAGTTTTCGGATCAAAGGAAGTCTAAATTGCATTCAAGAGAAGATAGTTCTCCCAAGTGTTTGAAAGGATTAATGACAATGCTTACAAGTTAAATTTTCCTAGTAAGTATGGTGTTAATGCTAAATTTAAGGTGTAATCTCTCAGGTTAATGTTTAAGTTTTTATAAATTTCAATGCTTATGAATAATTACCTTATTTATGTGGTTAATATTTAGTTTTAAATTTCTTTTCTTTCTTAAAAGTTTTGGAAATATTAAAATGATATCAACAATAATATTTCAAATATATTCATATTTATTTTTATATGGCCAAAACTAATCCCAAGCTTGTTTAAATAATTTTTATAAGTAATTTTCTCATAAGTTGCAAATAGTTTTAGTAATTATGAGTATGAAGATCTATGAAATTAATTATTAATAATGAATAATCTATTTTTGGAAGTTGTGAAAGGTTAAAATATTTATTTTAGGACTTTCATAATGTATATGTATTTATATATAATGGGGGAGGATTTAAAATTATTGAATTGAGATTTTAAATAAAATTAGATTTATGAAAAATAAGTTTCTATAATAAATGAATGGCTAGATTAACTTCAATCCAAAATGTAAAATCAAAATTTAAAGGAAAGGTGGGTTTATAATGGTGCAAGAAGCATAAGATAATAACCCATGGTTGTTATTTAAAAAAAGAATTCCTCTCTTCTTTATTTACCATCTCTCTCTCTCTCTCTCTATCCAACAACTCTCTTCTTTCCCTTTTTATCCATCTATCAGTGCTCATTTCACTAGCCCACCATGAGCACATGGTTGCATGCTGCTTCATGCTAGACAGCCTCTCACCAACATCACAAAGGCACCTCAGATTGGTGATAGAGTGGTGTGGAATCTCCCCCTTCTACCTCATATCTTTCCCTTTTGTTTAGTCATCATTTTCTCATTGGAGCATCATTGTTGCTATCACTCCTTTCTCAAACTCCATCCATGGCTAGTTCCCTACTACCGCTATCATTGGTGATGTGGGAAAAAGCCATAAAGTGTAGCGTTGGTATATGGTAAAAAGCTGCCATCTTCTTCAATCCACTAGCATCCAATGCCATTCCATTGTCGGTGAGCATTTTAGGTGGAGGTGAGCATGAGTATATCATAAAATTTTAATATTTATGATGTTTTGCTAGTTAATTCAAGGAAAACATGTCTTTCTATATTTTGAGAAAAATAATGTTATCTTTGAAAAAAAGGAATTTTTATGCTTTGGAGTGTTAAAATAGCATAATTAGAATCTTTCTATATCATCCACTGTATTGACATTAGGTGTTTGAAGCTTACTTAGAAAAGCCCATTTTTATGTGTAATAGAAATGTGAGATAATAACTTAAAAAAAGTAAGAGTTTTATGATATAGATTGCTAAAATACTACAATCAATGTAATTAAGAAGTGTTAAATTTTTATATTTTGAAGGATTTTAACTTGCGTTAAGTAAGCCTATCTTATGCATATTATGGATTCTTAGTAATACTTTTGAAAAATCATATTTTTATGCTATAGAATAATTAATGAAGTAAGTAAATACTTTTTACAGCATTAAATTCTAATATTCTGTGCATATGGGTTGATTTGAGAATCTTCACATTAGGATCTAGTCTTAGTTTATTAAGGTTAATCTAAAAAAAGACAATACGATGCATAATGGGTAGTTAAAATGTAATGATTAAACCTTGGAATAGTAATTTAGGAGAAAAATGAGCAAATCGAATGTATTTATAAGTTATCCTTGTAATATGTGAAATAAGAAGAAAATGTGATAAACATGAGTATAGGTGCTTTGGAGCTTTCTGAAATGGATAGGCAACCTTAAGTGAGTATATATCCCAACCTATAATTTTTCTTCTAAGTAGTATAGATCTTTCGATTTACATGTAAATTTTTAGCAATATATCTAAGAATGATAATATATTATGAAATCGATCGGGTCACCATGTATGAATGCTGCAAAAATATTACTATAATGGATTAGTAATTATCTATGTGAGAAAATATCATTTGAATAGACTTGTGAGGCACAGGGATGAAACTACTAACTATTGGTTGAATCACAATTGAAATATGATTATAAATGATATTTGTATTGAGTTTGGAATTATATTGTTACTTGTATACTAGACTCCATAGTATGATTTGTATCAGCATGTAAATGAGTGTTATGACTATACAAGAGGACATGGTAATGTTATATATATATATATATATATATATATATATATATATATATATATATATATATATATATATGTTATGTCACAAGACATTGATTTGTCCTATGGTGTTTTATTTTAATGTTATTAGGTTGAAATTAGCATATTTGTGTTAGTGTGTGTCCTAGGAACTAATCATACGGAACCAATCATACAGATGATTGAAGTAATACATAATGTATTATATTTTATTTTACCCAATTTAATTATTATATTTTATTTTTATAATTTTATTATTATTCTGCATAATTTATAACTTAATATAATAATTATCCTTGGAATAGTTTCGCTATTCTTAAAATGCCCCTAGTCAAGTATTATTACAAAAAGGATAGTAATAATATATCGAGACTAACATGTATAATGACTGATGATTACGAATCATGGATATGTGATATCAAGTCAATACATGAGTACATTATTAGTAAACAATGTACTGGACTGACCCACTATGAGAATATTGTATGGATAGACGTATCATAAGTTATTCTCATATGATCACAAATACACATAAACCATTGACCTAAAGTCATTACGGTTTCCTACATGAGAAATTACTCACTTTAACATTGTCCTATGTCAACTTTGATCAGGATGACGAATAGGGCATTGATTAGGTGTGTCATGAATCGTGCAGAAGGAAATGAGTGATGTAGATGAGATTTTGTTACTCTTGTATAAAAGGGAAATATCCTTAAGTCCCTTGATTGAATGAGACTTAGAAATGCATGGTCATGCTCAATTGGATTAATATGTGATATTAATCATTTATTTTAAGTCTACTCAGTATCAAGAAATATAAATTGAACATTAATGAGGATGACACATTCCATGCCTCTAGTTCAATTTGGATATTATTACAAAAGGGTTATGATGCAAAATGTTGATCATGTATTAGGTGGATGTCGAATCACAAATATTTTTACTAATTTAGTGGCAATGATGTATTGCTAGATATCGCTTACTGTCTATGACTCAATAATGAGTCATTGTCAATGTAGTAAGAACCTACAGGATCACACAAAAGGAGTAGGAATAAGACAATAATTAATTAAAATTTAATTATATTAATATCCAATTAATTGGACTTATTTTCATGCATATATATATTATTATTAAGAATAATAATGTGTTATTCGCATAATATATATATGTATATATTATGTGATATTATTATTTGATATTAAAGTAATATCAAATAATTACGTTATCAGATATTAGATAAATATATTATGAGATAATATTATTTTGATATTTGATAACTATATGCAATTATCTAATATTAAGATATTTATATTATGAGATAATATTATCTAATATTAGATAATTAATAGATAAGTCCTATCTCTCCTCATTATCTCTAGGATAAGAATAAAATGAGTTGTTAAGTGTAATTAGGATTTCAGAAGTGTTATCCTAGTTGGATTAGGATTGTGGCTTGCCTAAGTTCTATGAAAAGGGGTTGAGGGCAGCACATTATGTACACGCTCATAAGCCTCCTAAAATCCTAAATCACTCAGAAAACATCGAATCCTAATTCCTAGAGAGAGAAACGCATCCTAGCAGATTCGTGGAGGGCAAGAGGTTATTGTTCACTTTGTGTGGATACCGTAGAGATGCTGTACCTTCCGGCTGGTGTTTGATTCATCCACTCTTAAGTTTTAATCAGTAGAAACACGAGTGCCCAATAGGTAAAACCCTAATCATTGATTTATATTTTTTGCATGGATCCTAGGTAGAATTCGGATTAAAATTTTGAAATTCCACTGCATGTAATAATTCGAATTCTTAACAATTTAAGTCTATTGCATCCATGGAGAATTAAGATCACCTTGTTAAAGAATTTACTTTTAAGATTAAAATCAACATTAAAGATGGAGATTTGTTAATTCATATGACGTGTTGAATTGTTTGTATATATATATATATATATATATATATATATATATATATATGCATATTTTTAGATTGTATACTATTGTGCATATGTTTGATGCTACTACATTTAAGAAAAATTCCTAAGTTTCATAGTTTAGGGTCTTAACTCTTAGGAACTGTCCAAAAACAAGGAAACTTTATCCATTTTTCCACAAAAATTTAAGATGATTTTTGAGTCCTTCTAGAAATATGAAAATTTTCATTGGATAGATTAGAGTGAATAATGTTAAGGCTTGTGAAAATTGAGTATTAGGATCTACACCTATCATGATTAGGAATAAGTTGTGATAGAGGTGGTATCAAAGCATGGTTTAGGTTCTTAGTAGTGAATGGGTTAGAGTAATCCAACTGTCAAATTTGAGCAAGCAATCTGGGCGAATATAGCATGAGACATGTCTTTAAGATCTCCATTATGTGTTAGTTATTGTTTGTTAATATGTTGAATCTATTTATAATTTTCCTTATGGAATGAACTATTTCCCTAGTGAATTATTTCTAATCTGAATGATGAAAGTATATGACGATTTGAATTATGTGACATAAATTTGAGTTGTGATTTGTGATTGATGCTGTGTAAAATGAATGGTTTGAATTGTGTGAATTAAATATGAGCTATGATTTGTGATTGATGTTGACAAGAGTAACTTTCTTTCTTTATTGGTTAAGAAAATAAATGTGCTTGAGATTGTATGGTGAATTATGTAACTTATTGATGCCTATGATATGTGGCAATGAAATATAGAGTTAATACTTATAATGTCCTATTGTGATGATATGATGCCTATGGTGTCCTATCATTGTTCACAAGTATATGATTCATAATGAATACTCATCATGTATATAATTTGTGAAGGGAGAAATATACATATCATGATTGAATTGTTAGTTGAGATCCTTGATTATGGATTGTTAGCTATGATTTGTTTCCATTATAATTGCTAGAATCACTTATTAATTATGTGTGGAATGTATTAGGATTGCAATGAATGACCAATGTTGATGTAAATAACATTTCTTACTTGATTAGATAAGAGATGAAATACATGTTTAAATGATTGCACAATGAACCTTAAATCATGTTAAGGGTACTTGTTCGTGTTTGATTTGCCTAAAAATGTTTGACACGTAATTAAACATGTTAGCTTGAACCTAGTGAAAGTGATTTGCTAAATTGTTTAAATACTGAAAGTTTGTGTGATTGATAAATAAATAAGCCATTAAGAATTTAGTGCAATCATGTTTGATTTCTTGAAAATTTAAGGATGAATTTTGTTGAAGAAGGAGAACTTCTAATACTGCGAGTTAATTTTTAAGTTTTTTTAGTAAATTTCAGGATTTGTAAATAATTATTTTATTTACGTGGTTAATATTTAATTTTAAATTTCTTTTCCTTCTTAAAAGTTTTGAAAATATCAAAATGATATCAACAATAATATTTGGAATATACTTATATTTATTTTGATATGGCCAAAACTAATTCTTCTTGACTTGTTTAAATAATTTTTATAAAGAATTTTCTCACAAGTTAGAAATACATTTAGTAATTGTGAATACAAAGATTTATGACATTAATTATTTATATTCGATAAACTATTTTGGAAGTTCTAGAAGGTTAAAATATTTATTTTAGGACTTTCAAAATATATATTTATATATAATAAGGGAGGATTGAAATTTATTGAAATAAAACTTTAAATAAAATTAGCTTTATGAAAAATAAGTTTCTAAAATAAATGAATGGCTAGATTAACTTCAATCTAAAATGTAGAATTGAGATTTAAAGGAAAGGTGGGCTTATAATGGTGCAAGAAGCATCGAATAATAACTCATGGCTCTAATTTAAAAAAGGAATTCCTTTCTTCTCTTTTCACCCTCCTAATCTCTCTCCACCTAATAGCTTTCTTCTTTCCCTTTTTTATCCCTTTGTTGATGCACCTTTCACTAGCTCACTATGAGCTGCCCATGGTTGCATGCTAGATGACCTCTCATTGATGTCATAAATATGCCTCAAATTAGCAACAAAGTGGCATAGAATCTCCTCCCTCTACTTTATGTCATCCTTTTTCCATTTGGCCACAATTTTCTTGTTAGAGTGTCACCATTGCCATTGCTCTTTTCTCTTGCTCCATTCATGGCCAATTCCTTACTACCACTACCATCAATGATGTGGGAATAAGCCATGAAGTGCAACGTTGATTTTATGGCAAGAAGCTATTATCTTCTTCAATTCATCGACTAGCTCTAGCCAAGCATCTTAGATTGAGGTGAGCATAAGTACATCATAAAATTTTAATATTTATGATGTTTTGCTAGTTGATTCAAAAGAACCTATTTTTGTATATTTAAAAAAAATGTTGTCTCTAAAAAAATGAAAATTTTATGCTCCCGAGTGTCAAAATAGCATGATTGAGATCTTTTTATATTATCCACTGTACTAATGTTGGGTGTTTCAAGCTTACTCAGAAAAACCCATTTTTATATGTAATAGAAATGTATGATAGTAACTAAAAAAAAATAAGAATTTTATGATATAGATTACTAAAATACTATGACCAGTGTAATTGCAAAGTGTTATAATTTTATATTTTGAAAGATTTTACTTGCGTCAAGAAAGCCTATCTTATGCATATTATGGATTCTTAGTGATGCTTCTGAAAAATCATATTTTTATGCTATAAAATAACTTAATGAAGTAAATAAATACTTTTTACAGCATTAAGTTTTAATATTCTATGCATATGGGTTGATTTGAGAATCTCTATGTTATGATATATTCTTGGTTTCTTGATGTTAATCTAAGAAAAGACAATACGATGCATAATGGGAGGTTAAAATGTTATGATCAAACCTTAAAATAGTAATTTGGAAGAAAAATGAGTAAATCTGATGTATTTATAAGTTATACTTGTCATATATGAAATAGGAAGAAGTAAGAAAGACAAGTATAGGTGCTTTAGAGTTACCTAAAATGAATAAGTGACCTTAAATGAGTATATATACCAACCTATAATTCTTTTTATAAGCAATATGGATCATTTGTTAGTTTACATTAAATTTTTAGCGGTATATCTGAGAATGATAATATACTATGAAATCGACTTGGTGACCATGTATAAATGATATAGAAATACTACTATAATGGATTAGTAATTATCTATTTGAGAAAATATCATTTGAATAGACTTGTGAGGAACGGGGATGAAACTACCAACTGTTGGTTGAATCACAATTAAAATGCAATAATAAATGATATTTATATTAAGCTTGGAATTATATTGTTACTTGTATACTGGATTCTGTAGTGTGATTTGTATCGGCATGTAAACGAGTGTTATGACTATATAAGAGGACATGATAATGCTGTTTTATATATACTATGTCACAAGACATTGATTTGCCTCATGATGATAAATAGTTGATTGTGTTAAAATTGTGACTGATAAAGCTAAACTCTAATGAATTTACTACATTGTGAATTATGTTAGAAATGGCACTTGAAATGAGAGATGTGATGATATGGAAGCAAAATGGAAAAATTCCCAACAGATAATATGAGAAGGTTATATGTGTGTGAAATGTCATATAACAATATTTGAGAATACTATGATTTATGATGTGAAATATAGAATTTAAGTTGTGTGCAAGTGAACATTTAATTCGACACTTGGTTTCACATGTATTAGAAACTCAAGGAGTCTAGATTGCATTTATTTACTTAACCAAACACTTCACTAACATATGACCATTTAATATAATTGAATCAATGTTTAATAATAGTAGATATATGCTTGCCGAGTTTTTGTAATTCACTTTACTTTATTTTAAATACTTTTTACGTTGAAATTAGCGTATTTGAATTTGTTGCATCCATGGAAGATCAAGATCACCTTGTTAAAGGATTTGACAATTAGGATTAAAATCAACATTAAAGATAGAGATTTATTGATTCATGTGACATGTTGAATTGTTTGTATGTGTATGTGTATATTTTTAGATTGTATAGTACTGTGTGTATGTTTGATGCTATTGTATTTGAGAAAAATTCATAGGTCTCATGGTTTAGAGTATGTGATCCTTTGGAGTTATCCAAAAATAAAGGAGACTTTATTCATTTTTTCGTAAAAATTTAAAGTAAATTTAAAGTCCTTTTGGAAATATGAAAATTTTCATTGAATTGATTAGAGTGAATAATGGTAAGACTTGTAGAAATTGAGTATCGAGATTCATGCTGGTTATAATTGGGAATGGGTCATAACATAAAGTTATTGATCTTTCTCCTTTTCATGTAAATCCAAATTTGAGGATAAATCCTTTTCAAGAGAAGAAGGATGATGTGATCTCAAGGATGATGGAAGAACATTTACACTTATCAGAAAGATCAATCATAAGGAGTAAGGCTAAAAAGATGAAAGAAGCCCTTTAAAACTCATTTAAGGAGTTTGGGAGCATAGAGAGGAAGACTTGGAAGGACTTCATAAGTGGTTTATATGTATTCAACCAAAAGGGGATCAATAGTCAAATATGATAGTTGACTATCAAGTTTAGAGTTTACTTCTGCTTGCCTATAGTTAAATGCCATATTTGATTGTTAGGTTTAAAATTCATCTCTATTTACTTATAATCGAATATTATAATAAACTATCTACAAGTTAGAGCATATTTTGACCATGTTGAACCTTGCTTACTTATTTCTTATGCCTTTATACTTTTGGGCCTATTATTAATTATGGGTGTTTGGCTTATCATTTTCTTAGCAATTTATTTTAGACAAAGTAATAGCTTAATTAGTGTACTAATTTTAGGCCTATCTGTGTTTAATTGGGCTCAATCAACCCATTTTTATTTCTAGTTATATAAAGAAACTTGAAACATAACTTTTACATTATTAATCTGAGATCAAATTTGAAGATGAATTTTCTCTTTAAGGTTTTAGCAAGAACTCTAAGACTTATCAAAAGATTCATCTTTTGTGGTGTTTAAATTTATTACTTATCACTCCCTTTCTTCTTTTTTCTAGACTATGGTAAGAATATTCTTCTATTTTTCTAATGTTTAAAATGATCTTCAGCATTTTCAAATTATTCACAGGTTCTTTATGACAAGTTCATATTGGGTTCCCATCATTCCTAAACCGATTCAAGAAGCATACAATTAATAGAAAAACCACCTGATCCTAAAGCAAGTATTAGAATTAGGGTGAAAGTTAAACAAGTTTTCAACTGTTGGAAGCTATTCTTGCATTTATTAAACCATTCAAATTTCACTCCTTTCTAAGTAAGCTTTGTCAATAGGAAGACTATCTTAGAAAAATATTTCACAAACTAGCAATAATAACAAGTCATAATAAGGAAGCTTCAAATTTCAAATATGGCAAAAGGTTTAGGCCAAGTTTGAATTGCTTAAATTTTTTGTGGGTTAATTTAGATATCATCTTGGGATATCATACACCCCAAGAACTTTACACTGGTGAGTTAGAATTCTCATTTGGAAAATTTTGCAAAGAATTGATGTTCTTGAAAAGTTTGCAAAACAATTTGGATATGTTGGGCATGTTCTTGCTCAATTTTGGAATAGGTAAGAATATCATCAATGAAAATAATCATAAATTTGTCAAGGAATGGTTTGAAAATTCTCTTCATGAGATCCATGAATGTGTTGGATTATTGGTAAAGTAAAAAAAAAAAAAAGAGTTCACAATGATTATTTCATGTTTTGAAAATTGTTTTAGGAATATTTTCTTTTCAAATTTTCAATTAATGTTAGCCATGATGCATATTAATATTAGAGAAGCACTTTGCGCCTTACAGTTGATCAAACAAACAATCAATTCAAGGCAAAGGGTATTTGTTTTTAATTATAACTTTGTTCAATTGACGATAATCAATACAAAGACATAGGGTTCCATCTTTCTTCTTTATAAATAGAATTGGAAGAGCTTACAAACATGAACTAGGATGGATAAAACCTTTATTAATTAAATGTTACAATTGTCTCTTTAATTCTTTCAATTAGCCAAAGCCATTTAGTAAGGAGGAATGGAAATTGGATTAGTATTAGGACCAAATTCAATGTTGAATTCAATTTTTCGGTCTAGAAGCAAACTGAGTAGATCTTCTAGAAACACACTCAAAAATTCCCAAACAACAAGAACATTTTTCATTCCAAAAGAAGGCTAATTGAGATCTTGAATAATAGTGAGATATACAAAACATCTATTACAAATAAGCTTCTAAACTTTAATGATAGAGATGATTCCAATAATTCCAATATTCTTTTTCTCCTTGAAAAATAATAAGAAGGACTTTTTCTACAACAAATATGACTATTATCTTAAAACAATTCATCTAAGCTCTATATTTTGAATACCAATCCTTACCTAAAATGTTGTCATAATCCACCATGCAAACATAATTCTTTAACATAAATTGAGTAAAAATAAAACAATAATTAAATATTAAGCATTTAACACTATGAAACATATAGTTGCAACTCTAAATACCATAACACCAACAATAGAATAAGTAAAATTCATTGTATTGTCAGTTACCTTGGTAACTAGAACCTAAAAATTAATCTCATTCTTTTCCCAAGCTATAATAATAATAATAATAATAATAATAATAATAATAATAATAATAATAATAATAATAATACATTTCCATTACCTTTGACAAAATAGCTAGCATAGGTGCCATACATGCTCGAAACATAGCTTCAAAGTGAGGTTCCATTCTATTATTGAATTCCTCTTCCATTTCTTTCCTAACTTTTGCTTTAATACTCTCTTTCATTGAAATTCTAACTTCTACTAATGCTTGCTACACTATTCCATTGATGTGCTTTCTTTTCATATCTGTTTCCATCAAAATATCTAGATGTTTCAACAAGCATTTGCAATAGCATTTCATCACCAATCATTAGAGGTTGATCCCTTTATGTTTGTTGCATGACAACTTCATTAAGTTGATCCTTCAATGAAAAATAAACAACTAACAAATAGTAAATATGAAAATAAAATAATACAAAAAATGCATTAGATATGAAGATTGCATGGACATTTTGGGACTTTGGAATAGAGCACAAGAGTTCTACTTTTTAGTTCTCTTAGTATGTTGCAACAACTATAGTTGATCAAGTGTTGCTTTCTCTCTAGTAATAAGGTTTTTTAATGATAAAATTAAAATACATCAAATAAATCATAAACATACTCACAATGTATAAATTTAAATGCATCAGAGGATCTTATCATTGATTCCTCAACTTCTACAAAGGACTTGGTTCCACATGTATGTTTAGTAGTTAGTTTTGATCTATTTTCAGCATTTCTCTTACTCACAATCCATAAATTTTACTAAACAAGTTATTTCACTTCTTTAAACATGAAAATATTTTCTATAAATAGTCATAGGATTGAAAATGTATACATGAAATTTCTCATCACCAAAGTAATTAATTAAATGCTTCCAATCATCAATATTATCTTCTTATGACAAATTTTCTAACCTCTCCTCACTAAATTCAAATTTTTTGTAGATGCTATGAAGCCAACTTCTCCAAACTCTATAAAGCCTTTGCATTGTGGCCATTGCAAATTATTTTAATTGCCATTCATTTGTAACATTCATCTCGAACTTTTCCTAAAACAAATAAGTCCTTAGATTATTAATTAAGTGTTAGATAAGTAATCCGATCAAAATTTATCAAATTTGTTCTCACCTTGACTTTTAACCACATTTGTCAAAATAGTGTCCACTTTCATTAGATACGGCACTCTAAAGACCTCAAAATTGATCGCTACGAACTAATGAAGGGACAATCACGTAGGAAGCAATTAGTTTGAAAATCATGAATTTTGTAGGCCCATCATGAAAAGCGCCTTCTATAGCAGTTTTCATAAGACACATGTTTTCACACTTTGTGATCAAAACAAACTTTTGACATATCAACAATGTAATACAATGGATTCAATAATTTTTCTTCATAGGAGACATGTTTTCACACGCTGCATTCAGGAAGCAAAAATATAAACCATAAGATCCAATGCCTATTATTTCACATCTAGTTCAGGTGTATCTTATTCAAGCAAACTGGACACATAAGCAAATTGACCTATTCAGTAGTTTCATAGTAATTTCTTCTTTAGGCTTGGCAGCAATGCAGGATTCCATATCTCATAACAAGGTGCTCTCCCGGATTCAAAAATAGAGTAGCCAAAAGTAGGTTCCCAAACTATTATTACAAAATCATATTGAATGGAGATCCATTTGCTATGGGAAGTTACAAAATGAAAGGAAAAATGAATAAGATGTAGTGCTTACTTATAGCTTCATGGGCATTGCTATAATATGGAATTACCCAGCCTTTTTATATTCCATTAAAGATCTTTCTACCTTCAAAAAGTTGATAATTTAGAAGTGATAAGTGGGTATGGACATAACTGAAGTATGGGCAAATAAAAAAGTTTAATTATGTTGAAAGTTCAATTTTGGACTTGGTTTAGGGTTGTATGTTAAGCTAGCATTTTACCAAGTATATTGCCAATGAATTCCTAGCAACTTGCAATTTCTAGTCTTGTCAAGCCATCCAACATAGACTGAATTATCCCTTTTTAGTTTGGAAAATTCATTTTCAACTCACTCTATTAATATCTATGAATTATGATATAACAACCTAAGTGATTTTACATCTAAACAAAACTGATTGGCGGAGGACAAACAATTTCATAAGACCATTTAACAGTTATATCATTAAAAGTACATATTCTAACGTGAAAGACATCCTTAACTTTAATTTAAAATAAATTTTTTTGGGTTACAAATATATTAAATAAATAGTACTATGTGTCGAAGGATGAAAATTAAGATGTGTGAAGATGAAAAATTAGGATGTGTTAAGTGTGTCAAATTATGGGTTGTGAAAAGAACATCGAATTGAAGCCCACTTATGATGAAGAAGCTGCCTAGGATTTATTTTTAAAGAACATGGGATTACAAGCTACACTTCCCTCTGACATAACGAAGATAACAAGGACTATAGCAGAGGAATATATATGATTACCACTTACAATTTGTACAGTTGCAACAAGTATGAAGGGAAAGGATGAAACCAGTAAGTGGAGGTATTTGTTTAAAAAGATAAAAAGCTCAATGATGGGGTAATAAATTTGTTAAGTTGTATTGTGCCTTGTATTCAAAAAGAGAATAGATTAAAAGGGATAAGTTAATAAGAAATTTCATTGATGAGGGATATAACAATGACATGAAGAGCTTGGAGTCACAGTTTGATGAAGGTCACATCATGCTAGAAAAGCTAAAGAACAACAATTTACTAAACAAAATGCAAAATTCATTTAATTTGCAACATTTGGTTTCTCCCATAATATAAGGCCTATCACACTTATGTTTTGAAAAATAACTAGAGACTCAAGTATCTAAAGAGTGATAGGTGAAAAATTGAAAGGTGCTAACTAGCATTCCATGGCCATGATGACATCACAATATACCACTTTACCAACAAATCACAAAGAGAAAGAGAGAGAGATCTCAAATTGAAAATTTAAAATAGATAACATAAACAGAATTAAATAGGTTAAGGTAGAAAACTTGGACTTGTGGATAAGATGTTTGCATCAATTATTAGTAACATCCATGTGATCGATTCTTCTCATTGGTGCTTCTAATGACCTTCTTTGCTCATGAACAAACCACCTTAAGTATTTTCTATCATCTTTTCCTCAATAGGTGCCATGCTAATATGCCTTCGTATACATTTATTTTGTATCTTATCTTTTCTTATATGACCACAGATCCATCTTAATATTCTCATTTCTATTACCTCTATTTTTTACTCTTGTTATCCCTTCAAAGCTTAACATTCACTATTATAAAGTATAACTAGTTGTATAGCAGTCTATTTAAATTTAGTAGGTATTTTGCGATTGCAAACAACTCCTTATGCCTTTTTTCATTTTAACCATCCAGCTTGTATTCTATTTATGACATCTCCATCAATTTTCCTATCATTTTGTAATATAGATTCCACATACTTAAATTTAGATACTTGTAGTATGACATACTTTCCAATTCTTACCTCCAAATCATTTCTATCTTGTTTCTTATCAAATTTGCAATACATATACTTTGTTTTATTCCTACTTAAGCAAAAGCACTTTGATTCTAATGCTTACCTCTAAATTCCAGTTTATAGTTAACCTCTTCCTGCGATACCTCAATCAAAATTATATCATCTACAAATAGCATACATTTAGGGATAGCCTCTTATATATCCCTAGTAAGAACATCCAAAATTAGATTAAACAAGTAATGACTCAAGGCTAAACCTTGATGTAGACCTATCCTTATAATAAAATCCTTTATCTCTCCTTTAGGAGTTTTTATACTTGTAGTTACTCTATCATATATATCCTGTATAGTCTAGATATATGTAAGAAGAACTCCTTTCTTTTATAGATCCTTCCACAACACTTCTCTTAATACTCGATTACATAGTTATCAATGGCGCGCCATTGCGCGCGCCATGGCGCGTTGCGCAGCGCCAGGGAGATCTGCGCCTCGCCATGTCCATTGCGTGGCGAGGATGGGTTGGCGCGCGCCATCTGCGCCATTTCGCAACCTGCGCCATGTGCGCCATTTCATTTTTTGCCAACCTTTAAATAGATTAGGGCAACTTGCATACACACCCAAGCAGAACAAACGAGTTTCCGATAGACTCTTGACTTCTATTGTGCGGACGACTGGCGATTGGCTTTCCAGCCGCTTTCCGGCAGATTCCGGCGACTTTCCGGCGATTAGCCTTTGGTGATGCTGCTCTGTTTCTTCTCCTTTTTTTTTCTGCATTCTGTGGCACTATTTCCTCTAATTTTTTTTCTGCCCTTTCTATTGTAATGAATAGATATTCTCTGCCTTGTTTTTATTCTTTCTTCTTTTCTTTGATTTTTTCCTGCTTTTGTTTTGATTTAGCAGCTTTGTTTTTTCCATTTTTTTTTCTATTCTTTGCTGCTCCTCTGTTTTTATGTCGTTGGGTTGGGAAGGTCCGAAGGTGAAATGCTCTTTGCTTTTTGTTGTGTATTTGGTGTTTGCTGTGGTTTATGCTGTTTCCTAGATGGTGTCTTTGTTTGCTTTGTATTTGGTGTTTGCTGTTTGCACTTAATATTCAGCTCTGTTTTATGATTTTATCTTGTTGCTGTTTGCTTGTTTATCTTATTTGCTATTTGATGTTTGCTGTTTCTCATTTCTTTGCTGTTTGCTGTTTGCTATTTCTCATTTCTTTGCTGTTTGCTGTTTGCTATTTCTCATTTCTTTGCTTGCTGTTTGTTGTTTGCTGTTTGCTGTTTGCTGTTTGCTGCTTCTCATTTCTTTGCTGCTTGCTGTTTGATGTTTGTTGTTTCTTATTTCTTTGCTGGTTGCTGACATGCTGTTACTTTCTTTACTGGTTTCTTATGCAGAATTTTTACTTGTTAGGTTCTTTGACTTCTTAGTTCTTTCTAAATGGCTAGTAAGATAGGTAAGGATCCAGCTTGGGCATATTGTTCATTAGCTGATCCTAAAAACAAAAATTCTGTGACGTGCAACTTTTGTGGTAAAGTGACAAGTGGAGGAATTACACGAGCAAAACAGCATTTGGCCGGAGGTTTTAGAAATACAACAGCATGCCAAAGCTGCCCAGAACATGTGAGGGTGGAGATTAAGAAGCTTGTTGGTGAAAAAAAATCATTAAAAGATCGAAGAAACTTGACCGGCCATTTTCCTAGTTATGAAGATCTTGATCTAATGGAAGATGAGGGAGAGGAAGACCCTCAACCATGTCCAATTGGAGGTGGCAGCAGTGGCACTAAAAGAAAAGTGTCTTCAAGTTCAAGTAGTGCACAAGCAACAACATGTTCTCAAAGAGGAAGTAGTAAAGCACCTATTCAAAGGTCAAGAGGGGTAATAGATGCTTACTTCACTCCAAATCCAGAAGAGGTTGTGAAGCAAAGAAAAGAATCTAGTTCAAGACAAACAACTATGCTTGATGCATATAAAAAGGAGAAAAGGGAAGAAACTTGCCAACTATTTACAAGGTGGATGTATGATGCAGGGATTCCTTTTAATGCTGTGAATTATGATAGCTTTGCAGCTTTCATTGAAAGTGTTGGACAATATGGTCCAAACATGAAGCCACCCACCTATCATGAGGTGAGAGTTCCTTTACTTAAGAAGGAGTTGGAGCATACAAACTTGTTGTTAAAAGAATATAGGGAAGAGTGGGCAAAAAAAGGATGCTCCATTATGGCGGATGGTTGGACGGATAGAAGGGGAAGAACATTGATTAATTTCTTGGTGAATAGTCCAAAAGGTTCCGTCTTCATTGAATCAGTTGATGCTTCATCTTATGTGAAGAGTGGAGCAAAGATGTTTGAATTACTTGATAAATTTGTCAAGAAGATTGGACCATCCAATGTTATTCAAGTTGTGACCGACAGTGCTTCAAACAATGTTTATGCTGGTAAAAATTTTGTTCTTGTTCTTGTTCTTGTCTTCTTGAATAACTTTTTCTTCCTTTAACAAACTATTAGGTTTTAACTTGCTTTCCTACTTTAACTTTAACAAGAAAATTGTTGGAAGCAACTTATCCAAATTTATATTGGACTCCATGTGCTGCCCATTGTTTGGATTTAATTTTAGAAGACATATGGAAGATCCCCCTTCTTACTTCAACATTGAAAAAGGCAATAGCAGTTAGTGGTTATATTTATAACCATGCTGGAGTGTTGAATATGATGAGAAAATTCACTAAAGAAAGAGAATTGCTTAGGCCAGCAAAAACTAGATTTGCTACTGCTATGATCACACTTTCTAGCATGCACAACCAACAAAGCAATTTGAGGAAGATGTTTGGTTCGGATGAATGGAATAATAGCAAATGGGCAAAGGATGAAGGAGGCAAAAGAGTAACTCTAATTGTGCAAAGTACTTTATTTTGGAACAATGTGAATTATTCTCTTAAAGTGGGTGCTCCAATAGTTGAAGTACTTAGGTTGGTTGATGGTGAAAGGAAACCTCCAATTGGATACATTTATGAAGCTATGGATAGAGCAAAAGAAGCCATTGCCAAGGCCTTTGGTAACAATCAAGATAGATATAAGGAGATTTTTAAAATTATTGATAGAAGATGGGAAGTGCAACTCCATCGCCCTTTGCATGCTGCTGGATACTTCTTGAATCCGGAGTTCTTTTATGACAATTCTAACATTGACAATGATGAAGAGGTGAATCTTGGTTTAATTAATTGCATTCAGAGGCTAGTTCTTGATATTGCAATTCAAGATAAAATTTCTGAGGAATTATCAAGATATAGAGATGCTTTAGGCACTTTTGGGACTCATTTGGCCATTAGAAACAGAAAATTAAGGGCACCCGCTGATTGGTGGGCTACTAATGGTCATTCAGCTCCTAATTTAAGGCTATTTGCTATTAAAGTTCTTAGCCTTACTTGTAGTGCTTCCGGATGTGAAAGAAATTGGAGTGTGTTTGAAAATCTCCATACAAAGAGGAGGAATAGGCTTGCTCAATCAAAATTAAATGACTTGGTTTATGTCAAGTACAATAGGGCCTTGATGCGAAGATTCAATGAACGTGATTCTATTGATCCAATCTCATTGAAAGAAATTGATGATTGTAATGAGTGGATGCTTGGTAAATTAGAAGAAGAACTTGATGCAGCAAATGATCTTGTGTTTGAAGATGATGATCTAACTTGGGGTGATGTAGCTTTAGCTTCTGGAGCTGAAGAAGCTACTCGTACTACTAGAGCATCCACTTCCACTCAAGTGACAAAGGGGAAAGGGAAAGGGAAAGAGAAAGTTGGGATGCATGCCATTCAAGAAGAAGAGGAAGAGGCTGAATCAAGGGAAACAAGTGAAGAAGAGGAGGAAATTGAGAGATTGGAAGATGATGCTAGTGAAGATGAAGCACATCTTGATGAGGAAGAGGAAGATGAAGAGGAATCTCCTAGTGCTAGTCCTTAGGTATGCTTGTTTGATGCTTTCTTTATAAATTATTTGATGATTTATATTTAATATCACTTTATGATAGTATGATTGCATGTTGTTTGTTTCAAATATTGTGTTTTATGTTTCAATTTAATATTTTATTACTATGCGCCAAAAATGAAATTTCCATGCGCAACGTAGTGCGCAGTGCGCCGTAGCGCCAAGGGCCTTCATCGCCATTGTGCGCCGTGCGCCATAAATAACTATGCTCGATTATAGGCTTTTTTTTAAGTTAATAAAAACCATATATAAGTCTCTTTCTTGGCTCCAATACTTTTCCATCAACTCCCGTAGAAGATACCTTATTCTCCTAAATAACTTAGTGAGTCAAAAGATATTCTATTCTCCTAAACATTTTCAAACTTTAATAGGAATACTATTAAAACTAATGGCTTTACCAATATCCACCCTCTTAAGAGCTTCTTTTACCTCTCCAACTCAAATCCTATAATAATAAGCTAAATTTTATTCATTCTCTTGAGTTTCTAATCCTTCCATATCCCTAGTCAATCCTTGCTTGTCATTGCAAAGTTTATAAAAGTATTTCTCCTATCTCTCTTTAATATTTTTATCTATTAGTAAAACTTATCTTTTTTCATCCTTAATACACCTTACTGAATCCAAGTTTCTTAATTTTCTTTCCCTATTTTTGGCAAGCTTATACATCTTTTGTTCTCCATTCTTTGTCCCTAGATCTCAATAGAACTTTTCAAAAACTTTAGATCATGTTTCGCTTACTGCCTTTTTGATCTCATTCCTAATTGTTTGATACCTTTCCTAATTTTCAACATTGTTACACACATGTAAGACCTTAAAACATTCTTTTTTAGTTTTGATATTTTCCTACACACTTTCATTCCACCACTAAAATTCTTTATCTCTTGATCTAAAACCTTTTAATTCACCCAAGACTGACTTGGCAACCCCCCTAACCCTTTTAACCATCGCATCTTAAATATGGTTGGTGCTTCCTTGAAAACTAATTAATATTAATTTTAAACACCTTCAATTTATATTAATTTATTCTTAAAACATATTTGATGTTAATATAGTATTATTGTATATTAATCTTATTCTCAAATTTTAACACAAAGACACACTGTTGTGTCAATTTAAGATGTGTCGCATAGTTAATATAGCCTCACATGTTCTAACGTGATTGAATAAAATTAATTACTAAAATCAAAATTTACACCAATAAATATTTTTAAGGACTAAGCATTCACCTGTTTCATGGGAAAGTATGACTGCATTTTCTGATTCTATTACTCAACTAAGAAATGACTAATATCCTCACCTCAAATGCTGCAAAGATTGTTGAGTACCCTGCAATACCAATCCTTCATTAGTTTCAATTTCTCATAAAATTCGACAAAAATGTCAAAAATCTCAAGCAGCAAGCGCAGAAGCAAGCGCTAGGGGCTTACAATAGAATAGACTAAAACATATATTTTAAGCAAATGTTATTTGGTAGGAAGATATCAACAAAGGAGGCTAAAACATATATTTAAGTAAAGATAGCATCAGATTTACATAGCAATCTCAATCACAATTCAAATTATCGAGTTACAAAATCCAAACATAGGACAGTACTCAATGAAGAAAAAAATTTTCATCCATATAATTCTTGTCAAGTTGTTGGTATCTAGCTTGATGACAAAACCAACAGGGACTCATGCACTTTTATCACACCTAACTTAACTGATTTAACAACAGTAGTCATTAAAAGAATCTCAGTAGTCCAACAAAAGGTGTTCAAACAAAATTTGGGATTTATATATATTGATTACTCTTTACATTCAAATAAACGGGACTTGGGGATCGCATAAAAGCCAGAACACAATTGGGGATTTGTATATATTGATTGCTCTTTAAATTCAACTAAACAGAATTTGGGCATAGGGTAAAAGCAAGAAATAAAGGGAACTCTCAAAACACATCCCAAGGGATATGACATATACAGCCAATCACAGAGTCAAAAGTAATGCACAGTTCTCCTTCAGTGAGTTTGGAGCTTGCTTTTGCAACTAATTATTATTTCTTCTAAATTTTCCAGTCCCAATACTTTTTTTTAATTAAAAAATAGCTATAGATTAATATGTGTATAGTGACAAAAAAGAACCCCACCACCACGGTTACAACTTTAGAAAATCCAAAGACCATGTGTACTTGTTGACAAGGAACAAATTAGAGTTCAAGTGGACCAACAACATAAAACCCAAGCTCGACATATGTTTCTGTCATAATCTAAACGTGGCTACTAAACTAATGGATGGATTGATCTACGAGTTCAAGGACCACAAAGTAGAGTTTAGCACATTGGATTCTAGCCAACCATATCCAGTAAGGCATTTTAACAATCAAGCGAGGCATTTTAACAAACACCTCAGGGATTATTCGAATTACCATATCCAACAGAAATTTCAATTAATTTTTGGCAGCAAACCAGAACATATAATTGACTTAAGTACTCAACGAAAATACAAATTATGAATCATTGAAAACTTTAAGAGTAAATATCGAGCAGCTGAGAACTTGAACTTAAAATTTAGAACTCAAAGAAGATGAAAGTTGGGAGATCGTTAAAAGGAAAAATGGGCGAATGAAAATCGAAGAAGATAAATATCAAGAAAACGAACAAGCTGCTGAGGTGAGTGACTGCAAGTGAAGATTTGCTAGTGAATTTGCAGGTGAAGACTGGGAAGGGGGAAGATTTGCTCGACAAAATCCCTGTTTCAATTTGTTACCCTTTCTCTAATTTCTATTTTCAGTTAAAACCAAATTATTCTCCTAACTGGAACATTCATCAATGGCCAGTTTTACTTGTTGACACGTAAAATATATTGGGTCAATATTATCACTATAAATTATATTTTTACCTTTTTTCAAAATTTTTGACAAAATTATGACCATCATGATAATGAAAAATAAAAGTTGTCAAAAAAATTATTATATTTTTGTGACAAAAAATTCTCCTTGTCACCAATACTAATGAGCAAAAAATTTTTATAAACTATTAGTTGACACCGAAAATCAATTTTCTTGTGGTGACAGTAGTTCTAAATTGTGATCTGCTTCAATTTTACGTACAATGATATTGTTATTATGAATTTGTTATTAATATTTTAACAATAGCAATACTACATATATGAAAAAGGGGATTCAAAATTGAATTTCCAATATAAATTAAAAGATATCATTAAAAAATGATAAAAAATTTATAAAACTTAATTTAATGAATATAAAAGATACAAAAATTAATTTCAAATTACATCCCTTTTTTGTACATATAACACATTTGATCTTTTTAAATGGGAACATATTACACTCTTATCCTATGGAGCATAAGAGAGGATAAAGGGCTTTGATTCCAATTTTTATGGATTATATATTAATATAATTGAATTTTATATCTTTTTATATAAATTATTTAGCAACTAAGATATTATGTATAAATTGTTAAAAATTTTAATATAAACCTTACATTATCTTATAAATAACAATTAATGTTAATATTGTTTTTCTAGATTCAAAATAAAGTAATTATATTGTAATGACTTACGTGTAGTATTTAGACCTAAAATGTGGGTTACCTGAGCATAAATCCTGCGATAGGTGAGAATCATAATCTAACCTAATTGATTTAATAGAGTCTTCTACCAATAATAATTGCCCAATCTGTACTTTGTATCATTGGTGTGCAGAGTTAGTTTCTCTTATCTAAGAGAGAAAATATAAGGTTACAATAGAGGGAGAGTGATCCTTATAACAAAGTTTCTTTTGTTCTTTTGCATGAATAAGGTGCTATTATTAAATATGAGGGAGATGAAATTCAAGTAAAATGCATGCTAAAATCACAATTTCATAAAAACAATAAGCTTAAATGAATTATGTGAAAAGAATAATATTAAACATGAAAAAAAAATTAATTGTTATTTGATGAATCCATTTGCAATGAATGTGAAATCTAAACTTGTTGTAAGTCATGAATCATTTACAATTGATCTTGATCATAAATTTCAATAAGAATTTGTTGCTCCTATGAATCTTAACTAAGAACTTAATTTAGGAGACTTTCTAACACTAGTAGGAAGTGTTCAAAATTAATTTTAAAGTTTAGGAGTAATAACTTTTATTTATATTAATAGATTAATCCATCACTAGAAACCATATTGGATTAGATTGCTACTAGATCCAAATTATTTAATCACTTTATATTAGGGCAAACCCTTTTGCATCTTAATTTATTATTAAATTAATTAGTCCATTATTAAAAATCTAATAATCTCTCACTTAAATAATGCAATTCAACAATATTAGCCACTTTAATAAAATGTAAAAGAAAATTATGACATTTTTACACCTATTGGTCTAAAATTAAGATTATAAATGTTCAGTAACATTAAACATAGTATCTAACAGGGATATTAATAAAAATATATATATATATATACACCATATACTTTCACCTCGTTGACCATCTACAATATTTGATAAGGATATACATAACAAAATTGTATTTAATAAAAATTATATAACAAAATTGTAACAATATATATAAATCTTTACATACTAATAGTGGCCATTTTAATAAAATGTAAAAGAAAATTTTAACATTTCCACACCCATTGATTTAAAATTGAGATTATAAATATCTAGTAACATAAAACATAATATCCACTAGAAATATTAATTAAATATATTTAAGTATATATATATACTGTACACTTATATCTCATTGACCATATACAATATCTAATAGGGATATATATAACAAGATTATGCTTAATAAGATTTACATAATAAAATTATAATAATATATATAAATCTTTACACACTAGGTCGAAGTATCCACCCAAGATGTTAAATAAGAATCATAATTCTCAAAATAGTATTGAGACAAAGTCTAAATATTTCTATAAATATGTCATAACAAAATTGTGCATAATATATGGCAAAACATGAATATTTCATTTATATACATCTCAAGAAAACAATTTACATCATAAAACTCATACTAACCTAAAAACATAAAAAAACTTAGCTAATCTTATACTTATTACATGATCATGATATATTCCTCTCACTAAGCCTTTGGTCAGTAGATCTGCAAGCATACAATCCATGGAAATTTGTTCAATACTTATAATATGCGTCCATATCTTCTCTCGCACAAACCAATACTTTATATTAAAAATACTTCATACAGGCATAACTTTTATTATTATAAAAGAAGTTTACAATAGGAGTATTGTTACTATAGATGGTCAAGGGTCTAGAGATGTTCTCAATAATTTCAAGACCACCTATAAAGTTCCTTAACCTTACAGCAGTATAAGTGGTTTCATAACATGCGACATATTCTTCTTCCATAGTAAGGATTGCCATTAAAGACTACTTAACACTTTTCCACAATACAACTCCTACTATTATAAAGATGTATCTAGATGTAGATTTGTAATCATTTAGACAACTAGCAAAATCTAAATTTGAGTAGCCTATAATTGTGAGATCTCCCAATCTCCTATAAGTCAGCATGTAGTTTTTTGTACCTTGTAAGTATCTCATAACTTTCTTTATAGCAGTCTAATATCTTTAACCAAGATTACTTAAGTATCTCCCTAGTGCACCAATAGCATAAGCTATATTAAGATGTGTACATATCTAAGCATACATCAGGCTACCAATAACTGACACATATGGGACATTTTTCATCCTTTCTATTTCAATATCATTTTAAGGATACTAGGACTTAGAGAAAATTTTCCCTTTTAAAATATATGTGAAAACTTAAGAGCAGGTTGATATGTTAAACTCAATGTAAATCTACTTAAATAAACCAAGCAAACTTGGGAATCTATCATGATGGATCTCTATCCCTAAAATATAAGAGGCATTTCCAAAATTTTTCATATTAAAATATTTGGATAACATTTATTTTATCTTAATTAGCAAGTTCATGTCATTGCTTGCAAAGAAAATGTCATTCATATATAGTACTAGAATAATGAAACTACCTACACTTATCAATATATAAATATATTGGTCCACTGCATTCTCTTTAAATCCAAGAGAAGTCAGAACCTTACCAAATTTGAGGTACCATTATCTAGAAACTTATTTTAAACCATATATAGAATTTTTAAACTAGCACACAAGGTAATCCTTTTCCTTATCTTGAAAATCATTTAGCTTGTTCGTATTAATATTCTTCGATAGATCACTATTCAAGAAGGTTATCTTTATATCCATCTAATGCAAGTTTAAGTTAAAATAAGCTACCAAACCCATAACAACTCAAAATGATTCTTTAGTTGAAATTGGTGAAAAAGATTCCTTGTAATCTATACCTTCCTTCTAGGTGTAACCTTTTGCCACTAATCTAGTCTTGTACCTCTCAAATTCACCTCAAGCATCCCTTTTAGTCTTAAAGACTCATTTTCACTTAACTAGCTTATAACTCGCAAGAAGCTCTACTATATCCTACATTTGATTCTTATGCATTGAAGCCAACTTATGCTTTATAGCATTTGTCAAATCAGAACTGTTTAAACTAGATATAGCTTAAGAAAAGGTTATAAAATCATTATCATCATTAATATCATATTCATGCTTTTGCAGATGTGCAAGATAATCATTAGGAATTATTGATCTATGAACTTTATAATACCTTCTTAATGGAATTTCCTCATTTACTTTATCCAACTCAACATCTTCTACCATTAGTTATACTAGATCAATTAATGGAGTAATAAAAGATAACTCTCCTAATGTTTATGTCAATAGAACAATTATTCCATCTTCTAAGAGATCCATGATACATGATATTTGGTTCTCACCATCTAACTCATTCTTAAAGAAAATGATTTGATCAAAATCAATTACTTTAGTCAAATAAGTTGAATAATAAATTTGCTTCCCTTCAAGTCACTACAATACCTAATAAAGTGTCCACTAATAGTTTTCGAATCAAATTTCCTTATAAATAGAATGAACAAATTACTTTAACTTTGCAATCCTAAACTCAAAAATGCCTCAAACCAAGCTTTTTATCATATAATAATTCGTAAGGGGTCTTAATAATAACTTATTAGGAACTTAATTTAGAATGTATGATGTTGTTCTCAATGCATCACCTCATAGGAATTCTACTAATGAAGTTTAGGTCAACATGCATTTCACCATGTCTATAAGAGTTTTATTCTTCCTTTTTGCAATTTCATTTTGCTCTAGTGCATCAGGCATAGTGTAACTTTTGTGAATTCCACAATCTTGTAAATATCTTACCAAAAGACCAAGGTTTCTTCCTATTTCATCATACCTACTATAATAATCACTACTTTTATCAGAATTAACACACTTTATATGTTTCTTTAATTTTAGTTCAACTACTACCTTGAATGACTTAAATGTTTCTAATGATTCTAACTTCTCGTTGAACAGCTTTACTTAACTAAATTTAAAGTAATCATTGATGAATGTGATAAAGTATTGATAAACTCTTATAGTACTAGGTGTGATAAGCCCACTAAGTAATAATAACGATAACTCTAAATGAATTATATGAAAAGAATAATATTAAATGTGAAAAAATAATTAATTGTTACTTGATGGATCCATTTGTAATGAATATGAAATCTAGACTTACTATAGGTCACAAACTATTTATAATTAATCTTGATCACGAACTTTAATAAGAATTCACTACTCCTATGAATCTTAAATGAGAACTAACTAAGGAGGCTTTCTAACACTGACGGGGAGTATTCAAAATTAATCTTAGGGCTTAAGAGTAGCGATCCTTATTTATATTAATAATATTAGTAAGTCAACTTTTTGCAAAAAACAATATTGAGTTAGATTATCACTGGCACCAAACTATTCAATCATTTTATATTGGACTAAATCTTTTTACATTTTATTTTATTATTGAATTAATAGGTCCATAATAGAAAATCTAATAATGCAATCATGGATGACAATTAATCTAAGTATTTTATGGCAATTCTTTCTTAACATTGTACTATATTCATGAATTGCATTTTAATCTCTTGCTCAAATTCAATGTCACGATCTAGTAATTTAGAAATGTAACTTTAAAATTCTTGTAGTTAGTATCAAGGCTAGATTCAGGGCCTTGAATTATAGCTAAATACTTAAAAAAATTTTAGTGTAAATTATATATTTTCCTCACTCTACAAATTATTTGGTTTTAATGCACAATATGCATGGTTAAATATATGAATATGTTATTATATGTTGTTTCATGAAATTTTAGTCTATACAAATGTTTTGGCATTAATCCTAATCCAATCATTAAATCAATTTCAAATGAACTATATTAAAGGCATTTAAGGCTCCATATAATATTGGTTTATCTCTTGCCTTTGTCTTTTATGATATGCATTTGTCTTGTCACTTTTCCTAGTATAAGTTTCTTTCCAATGAAGTCATATAATTTGACATTTAACAAATAGGGAAAATCAATTTACTATTTTATGAAATTATTAAGATTTATGATGCATTTAAATAAGGAAAAATTGCCATAAAGTGAGCATTTTGTACATTCACATAGTTATGTTATGAATGTTAAATAAAATATAGAATGCTTAATTTAAAGAAATCAATTGAAAGTGCTATAGTTTTGAGCCAATAATTGTATGTTACTAATAATATGGATTATGGGCCATGAATTTTGCTTGTATATTGATTATGTCTTTGTAAATTTATTACATGCTTGTTGGGGTTGCAATTACATATAGCTTGCTATGTTGCTTGATGAATGACCTAATTTGGTGTGCTTGCTACATTATTATGTGGTATCAATATCATGAATAGAAACTAGAGTTATGATTTTATGATTGATGCAATTTTTAAGCCTTTTTTGTTCGGGCCTTATATGAAATATGTTTTATGGAGTATGCTACCTATTTGAAGCATAAAACCACAATGGATAAGCTTTGAAATCTTGAAGCAACAAAATTGTTTTCAAAATTTTTGGAAATCTAATTTTTGCAATTTTTCTAAGTAAATTTGTTTAGGTTAATTCATTAATTTATTTTGGATTGTTTTAGAGTGAAATTTTCAAAGAAATTGTGTTGAAAATACTAAAAAGAATTAGGTATGTTGCAGGTTGTAATTGGGTCCAGTTAACTTGAGTTGTAGACTCACGTAATGACAAGGATGATGAATAGTGAGTTGTGCATATGGCTATGCACATGCACAAGTGGTGTGTGCGGTCCACGTGCACAAGCAGGGCATACGGTCCATACATCACTTTGTGGGTAGTTTTTTGTAGAGGTAATTATACCATCGTGTTTTACTCTTCAAACACTTTTTTGGGCATTTTTTTAACATTTTTTTGGAATAAAATTTTTTATAGTAACATTTGCTCAATTTATTTAAGTATTTATTTAAAATTATTTAAGTCAAAATTTTTCCTACACAATTCTTGTAATATTAGCTATCTTTAGTAATTTTTTAGCAATTTTAAATATTATTGGTATAATGTAATAATTTTTTAAAAATAGCAATATATAGGAATCACTATAGACTTATATTATGTCATGAAAATTGTGTAACCACATACCCATTTTCATGGGACTAACTATATAAAAAAAATTTCAAAATTTTGAAAAGAAAAATTAGTTTTAAAAACATATAAAATAGAGGATATATTAGTAATATTAAATGCCTTGTAGTATTATATTAGTAATATAGTATATTACTAATATAAATATTATTGGTATAATGTAATAATTTTTTAAAAATAGCAATATATAGGAATCACTATATACTTATATTATGTCATGAAAATTGTGTAACCACATACCCATTTTCATGGGACTAACTATATAATTTTTTTTTTAAATTTTGAAAAGAAAAATTAGTTTTAAAAACATATAAAATAGAGGATATATTAGTAATATTAAATGCCCTTCAGTATTATATTAGTAATATAGTATATTTGTGATAATATGAGTGTAGGATTGAATATTATATTTTTAAAATTTTAAACACCCTTTAGTGTTATATTTTAGAAATGTAATGTTTGACTCTTATATTATGTTGTAAGAACTTAAATGTCCTTTGATATTAGTCCTTATGGTATGATATTAAATGTGGTTGCATAGTTAATTTTGCAAGAAAAAATATAAGCTTGATTAAGATATTTCCACATGTTGAGTGATTGGGATATTTTGCTCAATTTCTATATATATGCAACAACAGTTTTGTAAAGATACTAGACGGGATGAGTTATAATGAACTGGGCCTATTTTAGAAATTATATCTAGTAATCTTAGACATGGAACTCACTATTAGTTTGAATTTGAGTATGAAGGCAAAAAGGGAACTTAAAAATTAGTCACATTCAAATTGAGTTAGTTTAATGGTTATTATGGATCAAACCATCAGGCGAACTATCCTTAAAATAATGAATGATTTGACCATTTTCTTTTTCATTGTGGAAAATTTGTGAATTTCAATAAAGCAAGAAAAGGGCATAATTTCTCATTGCTTAAGAAAACAACCCATAATGAGGTCAGTGGAATGTGGAAGCATATTCTAAAATTTATTAATTATTATAAGCTTAAAAATATAAAATAATTTTCTAACTAGGCATGCACTAATTAGTTTTCACTAGATTTTATTAACATTCTAAAATTGCATTAGAGCTAAAGACAATGGTTGACTTTTATGTTTCAATTTGTATAGGAAACATAGTGTCTTTTCATTAAGAAAAATTATATTTCCTAATTGTCATATTTAGATGAACAAAAATAGTTTTGATGTGTTTGTTTGGATACATGTTTTGATAGCGTTATGTTGACATTTCACAAAATTCATTTTTGAAATCTAATCCTAAAACGATCCCTAGTATTTCATTAGACAGATCCATCTAAAGGATATTTTGGGGTAGTAAGATTTATCAAATGTTGTAAAAGATGGGAGTTACAAATAAATATAACTTTGAGTTCAAAGGAAATGTTCAAATGAATCTATGGATTAAAGATTAGGTCGATCAATAGTTAAAAACTATTTTTAAAAGGAAGGCATGGATTGTCAAAGATTTTCCTCTCTTAACATTTTAAATTTTCCTTATGGTTAAAATCAAATTTATTTTAGTAGGAGCCATGTTCATTAAAGAATAGAGTAACCTTCATAATTTGTGACCTGATAGTCAAATTGTTTCATAAAAGGAAAAATAGAAATGTCCATATTATATAATTGTATCTTATTTTGATGAGATTGTAATTTCTTCCAAATACCAAAAGAGTTATACAAAGTAGTGAATGTTAATGAGTACAAGCATTTGGGTAATTTTAGATCTAGATGACAATGACAATTTACTAAATCGGTCATGATAAAACATGTTAATTGAGGCCAAGTAATTAAAACAAAATTAAAATAAAGGCCTAGGAGTGAAAGTGTGATGGCCTACAGTGCATGGTCCTAAGGGTATTTGGCTTCTTTCATTTATGATACCAAAAAAGCTCAACATGTCAATATGTTCTTATGTTTGTTAATCCGAAAGGATCAAATTTATTAGGCCTAAATATTTTTTGAGTAATAAGGAATGTCTCATATACATTAGTCATAGGTAACTTATTAATTGTCTAAATTAGTGACTTTGGACTACTAATAGTATTAAGAGATCAGGAGATCTTATATGTACATGTTATCTAAATGATCATAAATCTATATCTAAACATGTGCTAGTAAGAGTTATGTGGTGAAAAATATTGTCCAATAAATTGTACAACATCCATTAAGGGTAGAACATATCGCATGTTATAAATATCCTTATCAAGTTAATCAGTTAGGAGTTTCTAGCCTTGACCAAATTTATACCATAATAATATTGCTATTATGGCCTTCTTTCTAATAATAAAATCTTTGCCTATATAAAGGATTTCAATTTGAAGTATTAGTTTGTGAAATAAAAGGTACATGAGCATATTGCTTGATTTCTATGGATTGTATGCTTGTGAATCTATAAACCAAAGGTTTAGAGGTTAATATAAAGTATGAATATATGAATAATGTGAATTTGCCTAAGCCTTTTTATGTTTTGGGTTGTGGGAGTTCTGATAGTATAAGTTCATTGATATCTTACAATATGTTTAAACAAAATATCATAATGAGATATTTGTATATTTTTATATTTTGTGCACATTTTTTGTTATGGCATGTTATCAAAGATATTTGTACCTTATTTCATTATTATATTGAGAATGTTGATTTTCACTAAGCATCTTGGACAAATGTTAGGGCCATTGTATGGGAATTTACATTTAATTACATTGAAGTAATATAAATCCCATTATTTGGTCAGTAAGGTATAGTTATTTAATATATTTGATATTAATATCCTTTTATATATAATATTTAGTATCATTGGATACTTATGATTTTAACTACACCTGTAGGTAAAATAGTACTATTGAATATTAATATTATCTTTTTAAATAATTATTATTTATAAATTAGTATGGATCCAAGTGAGATATTGCTAAAAAAATTTAATAAGGATCTCACATTAATTTATAAATAATAAATAATATTTATATTATTTTCCTGGGCTCAAAATTGAGTAACTATATTGTAATGAGATCTATATGGTATTTAAGCTCAAAATATGAGTTAGCTGACTATGAATTTTATGATAGGTAGAATTTATAACTTAACCCAATTAATATAATAGATTTCCCTATTTTTAATAATTGTCTATTTTGAATTCTATAATATTAGTAAATTTAGTTTCTCTAGTCTGGGAGAGAAAATAGAAGATTATAATAAAGGAAAAGTGACTCGCATAACAAAATTTCTTTTGTATGTATTGGATGTTATTACTTGATTTGAGAAAGATGAATTTTAAGTAAAGTATAATTATGAATAACAATTAATTTAGGCATTTTATGACAATTCTCTCTTAATAATATTCTCTACTCATGAATTACACTTTAATCTTATGTTCTGATTCAAAGTCACGATTTGGCAATTTAGAAATGTAATTCTGAATTTCTTGCATAAATTCACCATTGTTTGCACACAATGCTGTTACGGGCCATTTGGTAGCATTTTTTGCATTTTTTTCCCCTCTTTCTCTAACAACAGCACTTATTCGCAATTTCTTAATCGGAAGGTAACCACAACAACCGTAATTTAAAAGTATGTTGACGAGAAATATCATTCATCAAGTCTAAGAGAGAGATAAAAAGATATATTCATTCAGATAACGCAAACGAAAATACAAACTTAAGAAAGTGTCCGTTTATCAAGCTATATAACATTGTGAAAATGATACATGATAATATTTATATATGCGCACAGCACACCGCAAATGCATGGAATTTTGCAGCTGTTTCTGCACCACCTTGCATGAAGCAGGTGGTGAAATCACACTGCAACTTATTTTTTGTGAACCAAAGATTAAAAGCTACCTAAAATAAACAAAATATTAATTTGCTGTAGTTTAAGGAAATTCATTATCTCCTCCACCCCCCGAACCATATCCTTCACCATAGCCGGAGCCACTACCGTAGCCAGAGCCACCATGGCTACCACCTCCGCCGCCTCCTCCCCCACCGCCACCACCTCCGCCGCCTCCCCCTCTACCACCTCCTGACCCATAACCGCCTCCTTCACCGTAGCCATAGCCAGAACCGTAACCAGAACCACTAGAGCCACCATCACCACCACCTCCTCCACCTCTGCCGCCTCCGCCCCCACCGCCACTCCTTCCTCCACCAGACCCGTATCCTGAGCCATACCCCGAACCATAGCCGGACCCGTATCCTGATCCGCCAGACCCACCACCTCCTCCTCCACCTCCTCCCCTACCGCCACCGCCACCGCCACCTCCTCCTACTCCACCATATCCTTCACCACCGCCAGACCCATATCCTGAACCATACCCAGAAACCCGTCTAAGAGCACCACTCACTTGTCCTCCACCATCTCCCCCACCGCCACCACTTCCTCTGCCACCAAATAGCTTCGTTGGTCTAACAGCAAGTGTTTGGTCCACAACAAGCAAAACAATGAAGGCAGCTGCTATGACATTAGTGCTGGCCATCTTTACGCTGCCCAAAGCTCAATGTAAGCCAAGAAGAATCACAACGAGAAAATGATTCCTATTGTATGAGTTTGCGACTAGGGAAAGTGAACAAGTGTTGTATGTAGTGTGCAGCAAATGTACTTTGATGCAGAAGAATGTGTGATGGGGATCCCTATATATAGGCATTGCGAAGTTAATTTGTAGAGTATGGAAAATTTGGCTAAAACGCTAGTGGCGTCCTTGCCCTTTCACATTAATGGTTTATAGAAAACAAAAAGATAAACTCACGATTTAGATTAAATGTAAGTTTTACAGAGAAAGTGTAATCAGAGTAAATTTTAATCTTTTCGTGAAAAAATATAAGAAAGAAAATGGGGATAAAAATATAAAAATAGCATTGTTGGATGATTTATTGTTTACGAGATTTTATAGGATTATTTACAATTTTTCGTATAAATTTTTATATTTATTTTATCAATAGTGCAAATGTGTTTGATTTTCATGTAAAATAATATGTAAAAGTTACCATTTCATTGCTCAAAGTCGCATTAAATTTTTCAAATTTTTTTATTTCTAGTAAATTTTTAATTTTTGGTAAAAATATAAAAAAAAATCGTAAATATTTTAACGTATAAATTGATATAATTTTTTTTAATCAAAACAAAGGATTATTTGTAGAAAATAGAAAGGAAGCTGAAATTCTAGTAGCTTGCTTTCCATTTCACATAGTATAATGATGATAATTTTCGGCGAATGCGTCTCTGAGGATTTCGTTAGTGGTGTTGGTGGGATGACGGTGGTGCTATCGTGGTTGGTTGTCACGTTTGTGTTTTCCTTGTAGAAATTCCTTCCTGCCGACTAAAGATTACTTCCACTTTTGACTTCAAGTTAGGCGTGCGCATTCCCTCCTATTATCATTTTAATATATTCATGCTTGATATTGCTTGAATAAATGGTTTTTTTTATGACATACTTTTATCGGTGGAATGGTAATTGTTATTAATTTAGAGTACTTTCCTTTTCCATCTCTTAATTTAAATGGAAGCAAATCAAATAAAGTATTAATTAGAATTAACATATAAAAATGTATTGATATTTTTTTACAGGTATATGATTTTTTTTTTAAGTTTTCTTTTCTTTTGCACATTGAAATTAATCTTGCAACTTTACTTATATACATATGGTAATTTAATCATTCTACTATTAATATATATAATGTGTTTTTTAAATAGATATGTAATTAATAATATGCATTAATCTTGATTATTAATGTATAGTTTGATCTCTTCTTACTCATACATAACAGTACGTGGGGCTCTAAGCACATCAATTTTAGGATTTAGAATTTAAGCGAGCAAGATAAATTCAATTCACGCAATGCCATTGTCATGTTGTAGGATAATATATGAAAAGGTGAAGTATGAATCTGGAATAATTTGTTTTTTATAATAGGCTTATTCAATTCGGTTTTCTGCGATATAAGTTGGTTGATTTTCGTTCCTTTAGTTTGAAAATAAGTATATGTTTAATTTTGATCATTCTATTATGGTTTTATTTAAGTTTTAATGGAAAAATTGACCTAAAATTAAAAAAAATGTTTTAAACGTGACATATATATTTATGATATAATCAATATATTTGTTACATATATTGATAAAATATTATCTTTTATACATAAAAAAAAAACTAAAAAGGAGGACAATAAGATAGTCGATGCATATACATAATAAGGATATAAATAACAATATAATGAAAGAATCAAAATTAAGCCGATTAAAACATTTAAAAACTTGTAATGAAAATTGTTAAATTTTTATTTTAGAAAAACAAAATTTTATTTAACCTGGGAAATGGAACCGATAAGACGCATGCTGGTTTTGTTAATCCCTTCACATATGAAAGCCATTAGAGTACACGCATGAATGGAGTTCTCTAAAAGTGTAAAATATATTTTAAAAATAAAATAAAATATTATATTTTAATAAAAATTAAGAATTTATAATTAATAAATAATTATTAATTATTAATTAGAAAAGATATAATTTTTAAATTTATAATTACCTAATTTCATTATTTTCTATTTAAATATCGTAATATTTAACTTTATCATTTAGTGTGAAATTGGTATTTTAGAAGAGTCAGATAGCTCATGAGTAGATGTAATTGTGGGCACACATCTCTACATTTGTCTATACGTTTAAAGATCAACTTATGAACTTCAATTAATTTTGTCCGCATTGATGATGAGCTTTGACTAAAATTTAGTGCATGAGGAATTAATAAATTTCAAAATAAATTTAACTATTTATTATTTTTTTTAATGCTTTTACGATTTGGCACGTCATGCAATTTCGCGCCAGGTGTTGTTGGTCGGAGTGTTTTATTGGCATGAGTTGCATCCGGCTTCATTCAGTGATTGTATGAAGTCCGCAAGTGCATCGATCTATTACTATTTGTGGTGGTATGTGTCCACATTTGTCTAAATTGAATTCTACAAACCACAAAGGGTAATCATGTTTAATTATGTGATTAATTAATTGGACTTATGTTTGATGCATTATTGCATTGTATGAACAAATTAGAATTATTATTTTTTAAAATTTAGTGTAATTATACTTATATTTTTTAAATATACACACTAATCTCATTTTATATATATTTATCTCCCTTTTTCCTTTATTTAAAACTTGTACTTATCTCCCTTCCTATTCAAAATTAAGGGAGGTGAGTGCATATTTTTAAAATTAAAAGAGTATAAAAATAATTAAATTAAATTTTAAGAGAAGTAAATGTAAATTGTTTATTTCATATTTATATCAGAAGACTATAATACATTATTATGTGTTTTGTACTCATATTATCTCATTACATTTATATATATATATATATATATATATATATATATATATATATATATATATATATATATATATATATATATATATATGAGACACATTACATTGTATTTTGTGACGTTGATGTTGTTAGAATTTTTCATAAAGTGAGTTACTATTAATTAGTAATTTGTGATTTAATAAAAAACTGACTGATTAAAATTTAGCTCAATTGTAAGACATGCATGAGGCCTATTTAAAAATTATGATCTTAAAGATATGGGCTTAGCACATCTACATAGTTTAGTGTGGTTTGGCGGTTGTGTAGGCCCAAAGACTTAGTAATCCTTTTATGGGGAGGATTGCTAGGATTATAAATAAGGATTAAGGTTAGGTCCCCTCTTCACTTCTCATACACACGATTTCTACCCATTGAGAGCCGCCACCGAAGAGAAGAGCGAAGAGGAAGATCTAGTTAAGAAGAATTCATTAGCTTCCGCTGAATTCGATTATGGCTGCAAATCCATCAGGTAAGTAAATTCTAATTTCATATTTATGGTATTCTAATTATCATACATGAGATCCTAAAATAAATTTAAAATTCTTACATGTGGCATCAAAGCCTTACATGTATGATATTAGAACCCAAAATAATTAATTACATTTTATATTATTTTGATTGAAGATTTATGATTAAATTTTACATGTATGATTCTCAAAATAAAATCATACAATCAATTTATAATGTTTGTCTTATAATTCCTTAATGTATCATCATGAACTTTTCATTGGAAAAGATTTTAGATTAACATTCTGCTTATATATATTAGGGTTGTTGAATTAAGAAATCCTAATTTATCAATTTTATATGAAATTATACGGAAAGTATAGGTCTTTCTATTTAGCATATTGTTCAGAATTTTGAATTACTTTTTTGTAGTGTTTGAATTCCTAAATCTCGTTCAACGTCCCATGTATGTGCATCTATGGATCCGTTGTTGAATTTTGTTTAGCGTCTTTTAGGAATTTCCATCAAGTTTTTTTTAATTATTATTATTTGCGGCAAATCTGTGGGTTTCCATTATATATATATATATATATATATATAGCATGTTGTCAGGACGTTTACCTTCTATATGCGTGTTGTGCTGATTAGACGGTTTCTTGAAACTCTTTCAAACATGCTGCCCTTTAATCAATGATGTTATATATATATTCAGTTTCTCGTCCGGCGTGCAGTTTGATTTCACCTTTTTTGGACATATATATAATGAATTATATATATGAATTGTGATGATTCCTAACGGAAATTTATGAAATAGTAACTTGAAATCACGCCTTGGTGGAATTGTTTTGTTATACTATTTCATTTATTTATTTTATTTTTATTTCGATTAATAAAACTGATCCATCAGTTTTATTATAATTCATACAGTAAAGGTGTAAAACACTTTAAATATATATATATATTATAATTCTAATTTTAAATTAATTAAATAATATTTTCCTTAATTATAAAATCATGAAATCTTTTGGAAAAATAGAGTAATATGCTTATAATTCATTAATGATATTCACTCTTCCTAATTTTATTTATTTTTGGAGTGAATATCATTAGATATTATAATTATATTAATTTTAAATTTTGTTCAAGATTTTATTATGCAACAATATTTATGGGTTCATTGAGATATATTGAGTTTTTAGCATCTCATCAGGAGTGACCCATTGTATACATATGGTTGAGTATACAGATTGAGATATTGGATAATTTACTTTTCTCAATTAAGAAAATTTTTCATTAGTAATTATAAATGGTTGGCTGCCAAAGTGACTCATTTATAGTAATTAGTGAAATATTTTCTTATTTAGAAATCATGGGATAGTACTAGAATTATCTTATATAATCACCTGCCCAAATGAGGTTATTATATAAGATAATTTTAGCATTACGACATAAGGCATCATGGATGGAAATATATCAATTTAGAAAGTCTATCTGCCCAAAGGGGATGAATTTTTTAAATTGGATATTTTCATATTAGCCTTATGAGGAGAGTACTTACTAGCATGTTATATTCTCTGCCCAAAGAGGAGAATATGATGATGCATCTAGACTTTCCAGTTATTGTAGCACATCAGGAATCGTTGCTATTTATTTCTTTTAAATTATCCATTGGTTAATTGTTGCATTTTTTATCTGGAACAGTGACCTTTGTTGTAAATGGCAATCAAGCTACCATTGAGATCCTACATGGATCTAACTATAAGAGATGGAATGAAGACATGAACTTTGCCTTAGTTATGAGTGACATAGACATAGCCTTACGTATTGATCCACTCGTTGCCATCACTACCTAAAGTACTACTAAACAAAAGAGTTATTTGCCAAGTGGGATAGAGCAAACTGTATGTGCTTACATGCTATTAAGACATCTGTCTTTGAGCATCTTCTAAGTGGGTTGGATGAGATTGAGAATGTTAAATAACTTCATGATGCTGTTAATCAAATGTACCAAAAATCCAACAAGTCTAAGGTTGGGAATCTTACGAGTAAGCTAACAAGTATGAGGTATGATTTTGTTGGAAATGTTAGAGACTTCAACATGAAAATGGTCCACATAAAAAAAAAATTAGCTTCCTATAAAATCACCCTACTTGAAAATTTATTATTCACCATGCAATCAATTTACTCCCTCATGAATTCATCCAAATTAAAATTGCTTATAACACCATAAATAAAATTTGGAGTATCAATGATGTTATATCCAAGTGTGTTTCTGAAGAGTAAAAAAAAAAAAACTCAAAAAAGAGAAAAATGAGAGTGCCTTACTCACTATTAATTCCAAACTTAGCCACTAGAAGAAAATAAATATTTTTTTTGCAAAAAGAAAGGTCATAAGAAATTCGAGTGTCACAATTACAAATCTTGGTTAGAGAAAAAAGGTAAGCAAGAAGGTAAACCACTAACTGTCGTTTGTTTTGAATCCTATTTTGTTAGTGCACCATTAAATTCATGGTAGCTTGATAGTGGTGCAACTGTTCACGTTGCTGTTACTTTACAGGGGTTCAAAAGCAAACAGAAGCCAAGTGAGAAAGTGGCCAAGCTTAGAGTAGGAAATAATGCTGAAGTAGAAGTTTGTTTTATAGAAATAATAGGTTTAAATTTGAAGTCTGGTTTTGAACTTATTTTGGAAAATATTTTTTATATGCCCTCCTTTAGGAGAAATTTAATTTCAGTTTCTGTTTTGGATAAACATGGTTATGATTTTATCATCAAGAATAGAAAAGTTGATTTGTTTTTAAATTCTAAAATTATTGGTGAATTTAAGCTTGATGATAGTTTATATAGATTGTGCTTGGCCCAAAACAATGAATACAGTACTATGAATGTAGAAAATATAGTGTCTAAGAGAACTTTAGTTAGTGAAAAGTCTTTCTTATTATGGCATAAAAGATTAGGCCACATCTCAAATGAGAGAATTAATAGATTAATAAAAGATGATTCTTTACCTTCTCTTAAATTTGAAAACTTAGACACATGTGTTGATTGTATAAGGGGTAAGTTAACTAAGACTAAAAACAAAGGTGCCACTCGAAGTTCTAACCTTTTAGAAATTGTGCATATTAATATTAGTGGACCACTTACTCCTACTTTATGTGGTAATAAATATTTTGTTACCTTTATTGATGATTTTTCTCGTTATGGTTATCTTTACCTAATTAAGGAGAAGTCTTATGCTTTTGAAAAATTTAAAATTTTTAAAATAGAGGTGGAGAAACAATTGGGAAAAGTCATCAAAATTGTTAGGTCTGATCGAGGTGGTGAATATTATGGTAGACATGGCACGACTGGACAACATATGGGACCATTTGCCAAATACTTACAAGAGAATGACATAATTGCCCAATATACTATGCCTGGTAGTCCTGAGCAAAAATGAAATCGCACTCTTAAAGATATGATGAGAAGCATGATGAGTAGAACCAATCTTCCTGAATCTCTTTAGAGTGAAGCCATGAAATGTGCATTATATATATTAAATAGAGTGCCCAGCAAATCTGTAACAAAAATACCTTTTGAACTATGGGCCAGAAGGAAACCTAGCTTGAACCACTTCCGAGTTTGGGGATATCCTGCAAAAGTTAGAATTTATAATCCTTTTGAAAAGAAAACTAAACCTCAATTTACTTGTTAGTACTTCATAGGGTACCCAAACTATTCCAAAGAGATTTACTTAGAAAGAAGGAGCAAACTACAATGAGACCTTTTTTAACCAATGTCATTTAAAGATTCTTTTAGAATTATTGTGGCCTTGGTAGCACAATATGTTCTAGAGCTTCATTAGATAGATGTGAAGATAACCTTTTTTGAATGGGGATCTGAAAGAGCAAGTTTATATGGTATAGGTAAAAAGTTTTCAAGAACCTAGATAAGAACATTTAATGTGTTGACTTAAAAAGTCTATTTATGGGCTTAAACAAGCTTCTAGGTAATGGTATTTTAAAATTTGATGAAGTGATCACTTCCATGGGTTTTAAGGAAAATAAAGTTGATCAATGCATATACCTTAAGATCAATAGGAGTAAGTACATTTTTCTTGTCCTCTATATGAATGATATTTTATTAGCTAGTAATGATAATGGATTGTTGCATAAGACTAAATGATTATTGTCCAAAATTTTTAACATGAAAGATCTTAGAAATGCTTTGTTTGTTCTTGGGATAGAGATCCGTAGAGATCGATCTAGAGGTTTGTTAGGACTTTCACAAAGGTCTTATATTAATTGTGTATTTAATAGATTTAATATGCAAAATTACAAGGGTAGGAATGCACCTGTTATAAAAGTTGATAAACTTAGCCTTAGTCAATGTCCCAAGAATGATTTAGAAAAAGAATCTATGAAGAATATAACTTATTCTAGTGCAGTGGGTAGTCTTATGTATGCACAAGTCTGTACTAGGCCTAATATTGCATTTGCAGTAGGAGTTCTTGGTAGGTATCTTTTTTATCCCGGTATGGATCATTGGGTTGCTGTCAAGAAAGTGTTGAGGTACTTACAAAAGATGAAAGATTACATGTTGGTTTATAGAAAAGTTGACAATCTTGAGATTGTTGGATACACAAATTCTGACCTCGCTGGCTCTAAGGATGATATGAAATCCACTTTAGGATACATTTTTACATTAGTTGGAGGAGCTGTATCTTGGAAGAGTGTAAAACAAACACTTTTAGCTTCTTATACTATACAAGCTGAGTTTGTTGTGTGTTATAAAGCAACTACGAAAGCCATTTGGCTAAAGAATTTTATCTCTAGTCTTCGCATCATTAATTCCATCTCTAGTCCACTTAGAATTTATTATGATAACAAATTTGCTGTGTTGTTTTCCAAAAACAACAAAACTACATGTGGGTCTAAGCATTTGGAAATAAAGTACCTTAAGGTCAGATGTTTTGTGAATAAAAAGGTGATATTACTATAGAGCATATTGATACAAATAACATGATTGCTAATCCTCTGACTAAAGGATTAAGACCTGTAGTTTTTAGCAAACATGTTGAGAGCATGGGTGTTTTAAGGTCTTTTAATGCATTTTATTAGTGGGAGCATATTTGCTGTGTTTGATACTCTCATGTTATAATTTGTTATGTTAGACACTCTTTTTATAAGATTTTAATTTCATTGATGATCATCATAAAGTAGATAATCTATGCTATTATATATTCTTACTTGAACATATACTTATAAGTATTGAAATCTTGCTTCTTAAGACTGGTGTCTGTCTTAAGTATGACTTTGATATCAAGAAAGTATGTCTTATAAAATGACACCATTGAATGATCTCGAGAATATGAATGAGACATACATACAGTATATAGATTTCTCATCAAGTTTAGAGAAATCATGGAGGACTGATAACGAAAATAGCATGTTTGATCACATTTGATGCTATTTTCTTACTACACAGCCATACTAAAATCTATTGTCGATAAAGTCACTGGCACTTGTAACCAAAGATTGGTCTTATGTCAATAAGGGGCATAAAGGCTGCTATGATTCAGTGTTAGTTGGCTATATTAGATAGGATTGTTGTGATGTTATCTCAGAGGGCTAAATTATTTTTTTTTTTTGTGGCCACATAAAAGTTTTTCTAATCGGTTTGGAGTCTTGTTTTCAAAATGTATTTTGTTAAAACTCCAATAAAAAAACCCAATTAATATTGCTCAAGTAGGAAAATGTTAGAATTTTTCATAAAGTGAGTTACTATTAATTAGTAATTTGTGATTTAATAAAAAATTGACTGATTAAAATTTAGCCCAATTGTAAGACATGCATGAGGCCCATTTAAAATTTGTGATCTTAAAGATATGAGCTTAGCACATCTACATAGTTTAGTGTGGTTTGGCGGTTGTGTAGGCCCAAAGACTTAGTAATCCTTTTATGGGGAAGATTGCTAGGATTATAAATAAGGATTAAGGCTAGATCCCCTCTTCACTTCTCATACACACGATTTCTACCCATTGAGAGCCGCCACCGAAGAGAAGAGCGAAAAGGAAGATCTAGTTGAGAAGAATTCATTAGCTTCCACTGAATTCGATTATAGCTGCAAATCCATCAGGTAAGTAAATTCTAATTTCATATTTATGGTATTTTAATTATCATACATGAGATCCTAAAATAAATTTAAAATTCTTACAGATGTAACCAAGAGTACAATGTCGATACATGAGATATGAATTCAAATTAATTAATTCATTTCTGATCATTATTTCTCATTTGTGGATTTAAGTATTTTTTTCACTTTAAAAAATTATAAATATAATTTTATTTTTTTAATTTGTTATTATTATCATTACTAATTTACTTCATGCACATTTGATACAATACAACGTAATAAAACACAATGAAAATAGTTAGATAAACATTAACTATTACGTCATTGTTTCTAGATAAATAAGAGAGATATACAAAATATATTTTATATAAATATAAATATTGTGAACCCTAGATAAATTTTTTAATACAACACTTACAAGTGTAATATAAAAAATTGGACCAAACCAATTTAGTTATATTGGCAAATTAGAGCGAGCCAATTCAATTAAGAACCTTTGGTAAAAAAAAAGTGCAAGCAAATCCGTACGAATAAGTCATAATCAATCAAAACCGCATCAACCAGACCAATTTGATACAACTATTTTAAGATGGCTTGGGACACGTGGAAAACAAGAATAAACGTGAGTTTATGCTACTAATTTTTAAGATAACTTAGGAAAACATTGCTTTGAATTGAAATTATTAATTATATCATTTTTCATTGTGCAGGATTAAGTTTAATTAAATAGAAACTTTCAATTTTGACTTTCAATTATGGTATGAACAAAATGAAGAGAATAATTAATTATATAAGTTGGTGTAATAAATGCTTGAATCAATTAGTGAGTCGTCTCCAATGTTGCACTCATTATACAAATTGAACAAAAACATAATACAAGAAAATATAGAAACCATTATAGAGGTTACACTGCCTCTATTGTAATCTCCATTTATCATTCTCTCTAGGGAGAAGATCAAGTTTAGGTATTAATAGGACAATACAGACATGAGGCAATTACTAAAAGTAGGGGACCTCTCAAATAAATTGAGTTAGGTATATTATTTAGTATTTTGCCCAAGAGAGGTGAATTGGGTTTTAAAAACTTTTGCACAATAGTGACAATGTGAGATATCAAAGGATTCAAGTATGAAACTAATAAATAAATATTTGCAAACTCAACACAACAACAAGTATAATTCAAAAAAATAAAGTATAAAACAAGCAAGTAAAGAGATAAATAAAAGAAGATTCAAACACTAATATTTATAATGGTTCCAATCTTAAAGATCTAATACTTCAAGGTGTACATCCATTACCAAACCTCTTTGACTTGAATTTGAACTCTAATTTACTATCTCTTTAAGTTTAAGGGCACTTGAAGAAGTCTCAGTACAAGCGTCTACTTTTCTTCTAAAATCTCTTTGAGAATTCTCTCTTAAAGCCTTTGTCAATCAAGAGATCCAGCACTCTTGATGTTCCTAGGGATACCTCACCTTAATTTATAACAAATGTGTGGTTTGTGTACAAGAATGTAGCTCATAAACTATAAAAGTTAAATTGCATAGTAAAGTACTAAGAGAGGAATTTCAATCTCATAAGCTTAAAAGATTTTCAAGTTTTAGATGAAGGAAAATAATGTTTCTTGTGTCTATGTAATAGTGTAAGCACTTTCCTATTGTTTTTAAATTAAAATGAAACCTTTATATAAAGGTTAAGGAGGTAAAAAATTCGTTACTTAAAAAATATAACTGTTATGGCGTTAGCACCTTGTAAATCAATTGGTGAATCGATTCAAATTGCCTTTACAATTTTGAAAATGTTTTAGTGAATTGATTGGTGAATCAATTCACATGGTTACATAATTTGAAATCAATATATGGTAAATTGATTCCCATGACCCTTGTTCAACTCTGGATGTATAGAACTAATTAGTGAATCAATTTAGCCTTTTTAAAAACATTTCTTTTAAATAAGATTCATAGGATAATGAATGGGTCCATTAATCGATTCATAGAAACTATATTTTGAATTTTGAAATACTGAATTGATTGGTGAATTAATTCAGGATATGCAGTGTGCTCTCTATATGCTTGGAATTGATTGGTGAATCAATTCGGACATTCCTGATTACTCTTTAGATGCTTTGAATTGATTAATGAATCAATTCACATCCAATTTTTTAGATTTTCTAAGAGACCTATTTTGAAATACAATTGTTTTTCTTGAATCACAATCCAACCTCATTTTTAAAGGATTTTGGACATAAGATTAATCTTAGTGATTAACATTTTTCATAAAAAAAACATGAACTCCTTAATGACTAATTCCTCTTTCATAAATTCATCCTATAATCCTAGCTATATCAGAAATGATTTTCAATCTTCAATCTTCATTTTTTTGCATCAAGATTCCAATTGATCAAATGCTAAATCTAAGTGTATCAAAATGTTTTGTTATCATCAAAACTTCCTTAATAGGGCTAAGGTTAACAAGGTCATGGATCCTACTTATCACAAAATCTATGCTAACTAACTCACATTTGGGCAATAATACCATACAAGGCCTAATTCCAATTGTCACTTTATTTAAAGCCCACAAAATAAAATTTAACATTAATAACTATTTATTAAATTAATATGAGGCCTATATTAAATTTTTAATAATCTTTCACTTAAACCCACATTCATTTATAAATAATAACCACTTGAAAAAAATTAATGTTAAGATGATATTATTTTACCCATAAATCCAATTGAGATCATAAGCATTCAACAACACTAAATATTATATCTAAGGGGATATCAATATTAAACATATTAAATGCATATATCTCACTAACCAAATGATTAAATATAATGTGTATAATGGGATTGACATTAGCTTAACGTGATTGAATGTAAATTCCCACATAGTGATCCTAGCATCCACCCAAAATACTTAACAAGAATTAATATTCTCGACATATAAATATGATAAGGTTTAAATGTCTATGTTCATAGTAATAAGATAGGGTCTAATATCTCTACTCACACATCATAACTAAAATATGCACAATATATGGCAAAAATATGAATATCTTATTACGAATACTTTTTTTAAATATATTATAAATGAGACAGGGTTTAAATATCTTTGTTCATAATAATAAGACAGAATCTAAATATCTCTACTTACATGTCATAATTAAAATATGCAAAATATATGGCAAAAATATAAATATCTTATTATGAATACTTTATTTAAACATATCATAAGATATCAATACACTTGTATCAACAAAATTTCCACTAACCCAAAATAACATAAAAGGCTTAAAGAAATTCACATTATTCATATGATTATATTTTTATATTTACCATTAAAACCTTTAATTAGTGGATCCATGAGTATGCAATTTGCGAAAAAGACATAGGCAACAAGACTTTCACTAACCTGGAATATTGAAAAAAAGCTTAAGTAAATTCATATTCTTCACATGATTATGCTTTTATATTTACTCCCAAGTCTTTGGTTAGTAGATTTACAAGCATATAATCTATGAAAATTAAATAATATACTACAGTAGTATTTATGATGTAAATCTAGTTAAGGCCAAAATACCCTTAATCTATTAACTTGATAAGGAATTTATAACATGCAATATGCCTTACCATCTAATAAAGGTTTACTGTAATTGACTATACAATAATTCCATGGTACAATGCCTCTAACACATGTCTAGTCACAATTTTATGTTCACCTAAACAACTGATAGAACAAGTGTAAGTAATTAGTACATATGAGATCTTTTGATATTCTGTAGGTCAATGTGTAATCAATAGTACTACTTAGATACAAATTATTTGCAATCCAAAGCCATTATCCTAAACTAACAATAGGCTACCTATGATCGATACATATGAGATAATCCTTATCACTCAGAAAATACTTAGGCCTAATAAATTTAATCCTTTCGAATTAACAAACATGAAAGCACACCAATATGTTAGATTCTTTTGATACCAAAATGAAACAAGTCAAATGCCCTTGGGACTTATATTTTATGGGTCTACCACATAAGTGATTCGAAGCTTACCATACTTTACTTCTAAGCCTTTAACCAAGTTTGATTTAATTCCTTTGTTTTAACTAACATGTCTAAACCACAAATAACATGGTCACACAAATCTAAAATTACCAAAATGCTCAAACTCATTAACTAGTTTGCTTTACTTTCTTAATGTTTGAGAAAAAAATATGATCTCACTAAAATAAGATATAACTGTATAAAAAATATTTATAATTTTTCCTATTGGAAACAATTTAGCTATTAAATCATTAATCAGAAAGGCTACTCTCTTCTTCAACCAATATGACTCCCACTAAAATGAGCTACTTTAAACCATAAATAAGTTTTAAAATGTCAAGTGAAGAAAATTGTTGATGAACTACACCTTCCTCCTAAAAGTAGTTATTAGTTGGAACATAACTTGATCTTGAACCTACATATGTAGTAGAGCATCTCTTAAACATAAAGTTATGTTCATTTCTGACTCTTACCTTTCACAAAATTTGATCGTTTCCCACTATCTCAAGACATCTTTGAATAAATTAGTCCTATTAAGCTTTAGAGATGGTTTTAGGGTTAAACTTTGAAATTTGAATTTTGAAAATTCCTAAAATAATCTTATCAAAACATGTACCTAAATAAATATACTAAAATAAAATTTGTTTATTCAAATATGACAATTGAAAAATAAATTCTTTCCAATGAAAAATATTATGTCTATAATACAGCATAAAACATATATAAAACCCCATCTTTAGTTTTAAACACCTTTCAAAAAGTTAACAAAATTTGGTGAAAAACATCTAGTGCATATCAAGTCAAAAAATGAAAAATTATATATTTTCATCAAATTAGACTAAAATGATTGATAAAGTTAATAATAGGCCTCTATAGTCCTCCTTCCTTATTATTGGTCATCCTTTCAATTCATGACTTTTTCTTGTTTAATTAAATATCATGAATTTTTCATTTTTGAAATAAATGGGTTAAATATTTACTAATTCAAGGATACTCCATCTAATAGTTCGATCTAAAATTACTATTAGACTAATTTAATTCGAGGGAATGCATTGTGTTCTAATTTTACCTTTATATTCAAATTTGAATTAGCAGTGGGTTCTACACTTAGAATTGCTAAATACATTATCTAAAATTGTTCTCCATCAATCATAACTTATCTCATATAGCATCTTAGAATTTTATTGCACAAACATTAAATTTAAAAAATATCAAAATCATCTTATACATGTCAAAAAGTTAATCATACTAGAAACTTTCCTCACAATTATATTATACAATTATAATGAATATCACATTGTAAAGATGAACATTGAAATGTATTTGATTCCTTACAACAAAATACGAAAGTCAAATATCATATTCCTAAAAGCCAACATTGAAAAATGTATAAAATCTTAGGAATACAACATTTGACTTTACACTTATATTATAACTAACATATTATATTAATAATATAATATCAAAGATATTTAATATTACCATATAATATCTCCCTTATACAATTTAAAAATAATTTTTTTTCTTTCAAAATTTTGCATAAAATTTTATGTAAGTAGTCCTATGAAGGTAGGTACACAATCATACAAAATTTTTATGACATAATATAAGTATATAATAATTACTATTTAATATAATAATTCTCTAAAATTATTATATTATACAAACAGTCTCCTAAAATGTTACAAAAATTATAATAAGTAGCTAATAATATAGGAATTAGCGAGAAAATTTGAGCTCAAAATTATTTCAAATAATTACTAAAAATAAATGGGTAAAAATTATTATAAAAATTATTTCAAAAAATTCTAAAAAATTATACAAAATTACATGCTTGGAGAGTGGAGCAAATTGATATATACACCTCCACCAAAAAACATTGGCATTGTGGCGCCTGCATAATATATGCTTACTGTGCATATATACTAGTGCATGCCAAGCAGCAACATCTTCCCTACCTAGAAAACTTATAATTCAGGTCCTTCTAACCTAACTTCAACCTAAATTGTGGCTTGCCATTTTCCAAGCATTCTTACACTCGATTTTATGCAAATTTCACCTAACTATTCATTCTATACAATTTTCTAACTAACTAATTAAAAATTCACCAAAATCATATAAAAAAAGTGGTTTCCAATTTTCCTTCAATTTTTTTTTTACAAAACTGGTGTAATGTCATGAAGGAACTTAAGGATTTCCTTGCTATTTTCTCACCCCTCAATTCTCAGAAATAGCTCATGCATCACATAAAATGTGTTTCTTAACTAACATGGCTTAATATTTACGATAAGATTTGGTTTTTTAAAATTTTTCAAAATTAGCTAACTAATCCATAAGTGTAAGTATATTTTCTCTATATTTTCAATTTTAACCCACTTAAGAAATCTGCAAAACAAGTTGCCAACTCCATATCTTACTAGAAACTTAACCATGAAGTGTGTATCATCTAAAATCAATTTATGTTCATAGGTAGTGAATAAAATGCAACCAAACTTAACATATAACACACAAATAACAAGCATGCCTTCTTGATTATATTAGGTTAATGGCAGATTCACACATCAATTATGCAAACATGCATGTTAAGTTGAAGTAAAATCTAGTAAATATCATAAAAGAAAGTTAGAAATCTCACTAGCCCTTTGATGCATACATATCTATCTGTATATGGTGGAAATGATGACTAGCACAACCATGTAAAACACATGTATTGCTAGTTTTGCATAAAGTGGCATAATATGACTCCAGAATATTAATCCATTCATACATGCCTTAAACATATAAGATGGAAATGTTTTGTACCATAATAATTTTTCAAGCAATATTTAGAATCATAACAATAAATCTCTCAAAAGTATAATAGAAGATTTAAAACAACATTTACTGCATCTTAAAAATAATAATTCTTTCACCATTTGATTGGTTATCATTTATTATGGACATAAAATCTCTTAATTAAATTAAATAATTAAATTGATTTTCATTATTTTATTACCCAGTTTAGATTATTAACCTATGCAAATAGTATTAAACCATCAAATTCCAAAACTATAATAGCATGCATATACAGATCATAGCCATTTTTCCTCAAATTAAACCTAGCAACAGCATGTAACTCATTGATTAGCAAATTTAGTAAAGAGAGATAGCAAAATATTTCACAAAATTGCATTATAAATTAAGCCATAATTAAAATATTTAACTAAGTTTTGATACTAATTATAGAATTAAGTTTAATTAAATATAAAACCTTAAATTTTATCCTAAATTTTAGCTTTCAATTATGACATGAACAAGATGAATAGAATAATCAGTTATATAAAGTTAATACAATAAATACTTTGACTAATTAGTAATTGATCCTCAATTTTGCACTACTCATATCAATTATACAAAAAGAAGTCATAGAAACCATTATAGAGGTTACATTGCCTCTATTGTAACCTTTATTGACCACTCTTTCTAAGGAGAAGATCAAGTCTGAGTATTAAAAGGACAACATAAACAAAGGATAGTTATTAAAGGTAGAAGACATTTTAAATAAACTAGGTTAGGTCATGGATTCTACTTATGACATGGTCTATGCCTAACCTAACTAATCCACATTTAAACCATAATACCACACAAGATCTAATTCCAATTTTCACTATATTTAGAACTCATATAATAAAATTTAACAGTAATTATTATTTTTTAAATTAATGTGAGATCTATATTTAAATTTCTAATAAATTGGCGATTCATGCAATAATTTTGTTTACATTATTTAGTTTTTTGATAAATTCTATAATATATAGTAGCAATTCAAAAGTAGGAAGGTACTGGTAGCCACATGGCTCATTAAAAAATGATGAATATGATATAGTAGTGGATTATATCATTACTTTAGTGCCATTATTAATAATAATATAATGAAAAGTTCTATGGTACACCACTAAGTGATATACTAAAGCAGCACTAAATTTGATTATTAATATATCATCATATAATGTATAAAATCTGACTTTTAAAAAAGTAAACTTGATGTACAATCAAATTTAATAATATATCGATACACCACTTACTTAGTGATATACCATAACTTCTTTGTTGTATAATTTCTCATTAATAGGATTTTACTTCATTGTTAAACTGTTCTTTTTCAAAAAATTTTGTAAGAAAATATAGTTTGTATATATATTAATGAAGACATAATAAATTAATTATTTATAATTAAAAAATAAAATTTAAAATTATTATAATAAAGAAAAGTAAATTTTTTTAAAAAAATTATTTTTATTCTTTTTATTTAAAATATTAAATAAATAAAATATTTTTTATTTTAATATTTTATAATGATATTCTAAAAAAATATTTTCCATTGAAAAAGAATGGCACATGCATGCTTTGGAATTAATAAGTTTGATTCATATAAATTTTAGTTATATATTTCTTATTATCTTGCATATTGCATATTATCTTTAAAAAGAGGATGAAAACTCCACAATGATAGCTATATTTCTCATTTTCATATATAGTGTTATTTTTTAGTTGTTGTAGTGAGGAAGTGTACTTCCAATGATTTTTTGATGATATCTCATCACGAAGTGTCATGTTAATTGCAATAAAAAAGTATTACATTATAGTTTTAGCTTTAGATTTAAAAGGAAAGAAGTATTTTCCACCAAAAAAATTAATGATCAATCATGATATATAAGATAATTATAAATCCTAAATTAAATATATGTCATTCTTTATGGCCTTTTTGATGAATGGTAGAGGGTAATTAGATTAAAAAGGCATGGTCCCCTAAAAAAAATTGTAATTTTATAATAATATTACATAACCATATGTGAAAATTTTTTATATATGTTATTTGGCCTATAAAATATTTTTCCTCTTTATATTAGAATTTGTAGAATTTAAAACATATAACTAGAATATTTTTGCTAACTTAAAAAATGCAATTCAAAGAATATAAAATAGTTTTAACAAATTGAAGCTCAAAATACTATGTTAAAAATTTATTTGAAGCTTGTAAAATGAAAAAAAGAAGTGAAAAATAATACTAAATAAAATATAAATTAATGGTTTTGCAATATTTTGCATAGAACTATTGAAATAAGCTAAAGTCTGCAAGTTGACTCATTAGTTTGTGGGCTTCAAGAAAATGAAGGCATTAAAACATGTGAGCTATAATCGACTTGACCTAAAAGCTTATAGCTTGTGGAATTAGTTTGCAAACAAGCCAGATTTGCCTGGAAATACACATATACACAAATTATATTTTCTAAATTTTATATAAGCTAAAATTTTCAATTCATACAAAATAACACTCCCATTTTTCATTTTTAATTATGTAGAATTATGTTATACATAATATAAAATAATAGGTTAAATTATGCTCTAATCCCTATAATTCCAATTTTTTTGAAAAAATGGATACCTGTAGTCCCAAAATTTTAAATTGGATCCATATAGTTTAAAATAGTTTTTAATTAAGTCCTTTTATTATGATTTCCATCCAAAATTTCCATAGTGGCAAACATTTAGCTAATATGGATAGTTTCATTCCATCATAGAGCTAATTGAAATTACAGCTTGAAAATTAATTTAAGTCCTTCATGTGCAAGCCATAAGAAATCAAACTGGTCCAATTTTCTATTGTGACTCTACCATTTGCAAACCTAATTAAGCCTTTCTTCTTAGCAATAGTAGATCAAGAGCAAAATAATAAGCAAGTTCTCTATGATTTAAGGGAGTGTCAAGACTGATGCATCAAGCTCAAGTGGTAGGCATCAACACCTATGCCACTATGACAAATAAGTGGTGATATTAACCCTCAAAACTTAGGCCAATCCTGTGAGAAAGTTTTTGCGATGCCGAAACTTCAAGGTAGGTCATCATATTCTCTTATTCATTTGACAAATTCCTCCCTTAAATTATGCCACAATTGAATATGGCATATGTATATGTAGAGACCATGGTCTTATGGTTTTTTTTGAGTGGGCTAATGAATCCTAGGAAGAACTAAAGAAAGAAAATCGGGAGAAGGAAGTTATTATGCAGTAGAAATTTTTGATAAAGTTATTAGAAAACTCCATAGCAACATTGAAGCTTTTGCTAATAATGTCTTAGATGACTATGTTAATGTTGATTGCTTAGTTTAGGCATTAGTAGTTACATTTGTGGCATTTTCTGATTGCTTAAGAAATTTGGCTAATTTTGTATAGTTTAGGCTTATTAGTAGTTGTAGCAGAAAAGTAAGAGAATTTTGTATGGTTGTAAGAAGCCTTAATTAATAGACAAAAGCTAGGGTAATTAGCAAAAATGAGGCTAAAATGATTGGATTTCATATTACTTTGGCAATAATCATTTACTTGTATTTTAGTGGTAGTTAATGAAAGTTTGAATTTGTTTACTATATATATATATACATTGTATCTAATTTTTCCTTCTAGTAATGACTCCAAATATTTACTTGCATTGAATGTAGGAGTTTAGCTATTGTTTCCATAAGTAGCGACTAATCATAGAAAAATGCATAAAAAGAAATCAATTCTATTTAGTTGCATTCACTATAGGCAACAACCTTTCTTTGCATAATGGTTAATATTGGCCTTTTTGTAGCTAATGAAGAAACAATAAAATGAGCACAAAATAGGTAGAAAAAGTTCCCATTTGTATCATAACTAGCAAAGCTACTAATATAACTCTCATGAAATAGTAATTGACAAGTAGTTATTTTACAAACTAGTAATTGATCACCTCTATTACACTTGAAGCAAATATTCTCTACTATTTATTGGAAACTTATTATAAATCCATGCCTCAATATGCACTGAGAGTTGAAAAATTCATACTTAGATACAAGATCAATATATTCATTATGAAACTCATCACCTTCATTTGACATTTCTACTTCACACCCATTAATAACATCAACTACAAGTTCTTTACCAACAACCCACTGTTAATAGCCATTTTAAGACATGCTAACTTTTTACGAAAAGCAATTTGGATCTATAAGTGGAAAATCTATATTATTTTTAGACCTAAATTCATAGCTAATAATCTTATATTGAGCTTCATCTAGAATTATCATATTGATAGGAACTAATTCAATAAGTCATTAATAAGATGCATAAATGAATGCCAAACAAGAAGCTAAAAATTAAAATAAACATAAAAACTAAAAATAGAGAGTCAAGTATATATGCTAACAACTAACAATCTAATAACAAATTTAAACCATTGAAAATAGAAAGTCATTGAAAATACTATTCCATTTGGTAAGAAATTACAATCTAATAGCAAACTAATAGCCATTGAATTCAATGAAATTAACATGATATAGGTTAATTTGAACTAAAACATCTTGGCAATATCCATTACATTTAACCCATTGTAAAATCTAGATAACAAATGCACATATATTCCATTTTAAGTACATAATAATAGGCCAAAAATCCAAAATAAGTCCATAAAGGTGGTTACATGTTATTTAAGTCTTCATTCCAAACTACTTGGAGGTGGTTGGCTAACATTAAATGTTTCTTATGATGCATGATTTTTCTTTGGCTTTTTAGCTCTCACTTCATTTCCTTCTTTCCTTTTAGCCACTACAGTTTTCTTTCCTTTTCCTTTCGCCATTGTAGCCTACTTCCTTCGAAGACTTGCTTCTATACTTTTTGTTTAAGCTATGCTCCTATTGCTACTAAGGGTATTGCTATTTTCTTTTGGTTGATGTTACTATATATTTTCCTTTTAACTTTGATTGTGTTCCTTACTTCTCAACTGCTAATTATTTTCCTTTTTTTAGAACTGCTAGTGCTTTATAAGTTCTTTGGTTATGGCTATACTTTTGGCATCTTGAATATCTCAAACTTATACTAACCATATAGACCTTGTGTGCTGGTTTGGGATTATTAGGTTCCCTCACTCTTAATGTTCTTAGCCTATTAGAAGGCCTTTTATGTTTTGAAGAAAATATATTTTCCTTTATAGAACAATGCCAAAGTTTTTCACCATTGATAAATTCATTATAGGTTCATAACAAGCCATGTATGTTGCAATAAGATAATGCTTGCTAACATAGTACTTTAGCTTATCTCTTATGAAAAAGTTATATGCCAATATATGTCAATAAAGTAGACATGTTAATTCCCACCAATTACAATTACAATGCCTTATTTGTAAGTTAACTATAATTTTATAAGGAAAAGTGCCTATTTCAAACTATAAGGAACTAGCAACTAGCCTATTTTGTTGCCCACATGGTTGCTTCTTCAATTTTATTTTTATGTCTAAAGATTTTGGAAAAACTATACCATTACATGCTTGTCCCTTAACTTTTTTTTTTAGTAAATCTAGTCATCTAATACACTCTAATCCAGTTTAGCATAGCAATTATAGGTTTATCTCTTACCTCAATAATCCTACCATTAAAAGCTTTTGAAATATTACTTGTGATTCGTCATTACTAGCTTGGATGGAAAAATAAGACCTGGCTTATAATTTAAGTCAAATCTTCATTAACTTGTTATAAGCTTTTGTCTTTAGCCTTTTAAGCTCTGCCATTTACTTTTCCTCTTCTTTTTTATAGGTGGCCTTCAAAGTAGCTAAAATTAAATTTCTTAAAATAGCCTCACTATTATACTTAACCTTGATATTAGCATAGATATGTCTAACACATCTTTTATGTTCAATACTAGGAATGTATACAACAAGCTCCTCAATTATTAGAACTAACCCTTCCATTAAAGAAATTTAGCATGGATTAAATTTATATCATAAAAATTTAAGAAAAAAGGTATTTGATAATGAGTATTATCTTTTATTGATTAGAAATACAAACCCATGCCTTTTTTCCAATGTCATCCATTAAAATGTCTAAAAACCAAGACCACCTATCCTTGTCCTCATATTCGACCATAGCAACAGCTAATAGGAAGTCATTAAGGTTTCTTACAACTACTACTAGCAATTGCCCTTTATACATACCCTTCAAATGACATCCATCAAACTCTATAATAGGCCTACATGTAGCAAGAAAGCCCTATTTAATAGGCTTAAGACACATATAATATCTTAAAAACCATGGTTCTTCTTCAGGTGAATGTTTATCAAGTAAAAACTTTACTATTATCTTAAAATTGGCTCTCCTTAATTCAACACCATAATTTCATAATTTTTTATACTACTCATTGGTCCTTCCATTCAACTTCTTTAGTGCTTTCCTCCTAACTCAATATGCCTTGTTCATAGACACTTTAGCCATATATTTCTTCTTTACCATTTCAATAACATCTATAATTTTTGGCATTTGATTGTTATACATGTTCTCTACAATCTTTTCAATTACATAGTTTGATGGTGCCAAATGCCCCTTTATAGTTTTGATGCATATGTGTTTAACCTTCCATTTCTTTAATCTAAATGTCTCATTCCCACCAACTTTGCATATAAAGCATAATAAATCACACCCTTTTGCAAGACATTTAACTCTAAATCTAATAAAATAGTTAGGCTTCATTTTTACATCTCTCCTAATTAGAAGACACCACTTTTTCATGGTAGACCTAAACTCCTTAATGGAATTAAACTCTAATCCTTTCTTCTATGGATAATTAGCATTCATTTTAGATGGATTAAACTTTAGGTACTTAAGGTGGCAGGATTCTTTAATTTCACCATTATAGTTAAGCTCAACACTATTTAAGGAGTTTATTTTGTAGTTAATATCTAATACTCTATTAGTTAGCTTCATTATAGAAGGCTTGATTTCATTCTCAAACAAGATTATCAATATTGATGTTAAAGGAGTCATCATTGTTCATGTCATCAGCAATGTCTTTAAAGTCTATATTTCTCACATACTGTCATCATTGCTTTCTTCAAAGCTATCCTTAGCTTCTAGAAACTCCATATTAATTTTATCCTCACCATAATCTTCAACTTGAATGTATAACACTTAATAAAACTCCATACCTAGTTCAAGATCCCTTTCCACCCTAGCTTCTTATTCCACATCCAATTCAGCTTGCAATATAAAATTTAGATCTGTTTTAAGGTTTTGTATCGTATCTAGTTTAACCTACATTTCATTTTGTAGGGTGGCTCTAATACATTGCCTAGCAATAGGACTTCATGTAAGAATAGTTTCTCTTTGAGTTAACATTACAACATTTCCATAGTTAGTTCCATGCAACATATAAATATCAATATTTTTGTAATTTTTCAATAATGCAATCCTAGTTAAAGCAAGTGCATCTATATCATTCTTAATTTCAACCAAACTATCTAATGAATCAACAACCTTAGCATAGTATATAGTAACTAGCCTTATATAGTCTAATTCTCCAAGTGTGATAGTTATTTCATGCAAGGACCCTTCATCAAGGGTGCATTGCTTTAAAAAATGCATTACACCATCCACATACCAAAAAAATTATTTTTCATAATACTACCCCCATGGTGGACGGTTATTTGGAATCGAGCAATAGTTGTAAAATTAGAACCAATTACTACATTATAGGAAATGAAAAGTGAATAATCATGATTAAAGAAATCTAAACTAAAACAGTTATAAATAATGCTAAAACAGATTAATAAAACTCATAAATATGGAAACCACTATTTGAAACCAAAAGAAATCACTTTTAAAGGAAGAAGGCAACCATAACATATAACAAAATATGAAAAAGGAAGTAAGAAGCACTAGTAATTACCTTGGTTCCAACATATGATGTCAATAATGGTCCACCACGTAATGCTCCCATTAACTTCATAAAACAACAACAAGAAAAGAACAAGGTTGATTCCTAATGCCCTGCAACTTCAACTAAGGCATTGTTCCATAATTTTATAATTTCTTATTCTTAAGTTCAAAGGGACCGAGACAATTTTGAGGAAATTACTGGACCATTTTCCAATTATATGACTTACATATGAAGGACTTAAGCTAATTTCTAAGGTGTAATTTCAACTAACTCCATGGTGGACTAAATTGTCCATGCTAACTAGATGTTTGCCAATATAATGGAAAGATTCAATTAGAAACTATTTTAAACTATAGGAACTTAATTCAAAATTTTAGAACCAAAGGTACCAATATTTGAAAAAAAGTTAAAATTATAGGGACCCAAAGCGTAATTTAGCCTATGATATTTCTATTTTATGGATAATTTATAACTTATATTTTTTACATATGGTTTTTTTAAGGTTATAAATAAATTTAAAATATGTTATGACTTATTTATGAATGAATATATGATACTTCTAAATGATTTTAAATTTTTTTATTGTTCAAAAGTTAAAATATTAAAAAAATAAAATAAAAAGGCTTATTGACAAGCTCGTGACTTAAAAAGACTGAACTATGGCCTCTATATATTGGAAACCTGTGTGTAATGCAAACGGGTCCACTCCGGCTCATCCACTTAGCAACTCTAATTTTGCACAAGCTTACTAGTTAATATGTTTTATTTGGTAGGTAACTCTATTAAAAAAAATTCTTAAATTAGGGATTAATTGAGTTCTTATCCTTAAGGTGATGTTTGATTAGCGAAATTAAGCATTCTCAAAAATTATAATATTTTTGAGAATGTAATTCATAAAAAATTAATTAGTAAATATATAATATTCTTATATTTAGTTCAATTAGAAATATTTATTAAAATATTATAATATTATATTTTAATTATGTTCAATATTTTTAAAAATATTATTTAATTACTAAAAATATCCTCATTAAACATTGAATAGTTACTTGATGTTGCTTATTGAAGGTAAATGATAGTAGTGGTGGTGGTGAACAATTGTAATATTCAATAGAACAAAAAAATCTAGAAGAAATTTTGGATAAAAAATTACTTTAGCGAAAACATAGTAGTGAAATTATGTAAAATTCAACTAAATTGTAAAAATAGATTTAAAATATATCTTCCTAGAATTTTTATGAAACTTATATTAGGCATTAGGAGGAGTTAAAATATCATAAAAATCCCAACATTAATTTTGAAAAAAATTTATAGAAATTTAATAGAAAATAAAGATCTTAGGCAACCAAAAAATGGTTCGATTAATTTGAAAACATAAAGATTGAGCATGAATTTGAAATAAATCATTTTGATTCAGTTTGGCTAACTTAGTACAACATTTTAAACCTTAAAACTTGAAATTTTAGGTTAAAATAATAAGGCCAAGAAGGCTCAAACTTAATTTGGTAAATTAGTAAATAAGTGCAAAACCAAGGGCATTTATTAAAAAATATTTTAAGACATTTTATTTAGCTCATTTGAATTGAATTTTGGGCAAAAATCTTATGATTTTGAGTAGCAAACATTTTCTCCTATGTGATGCCTATCATGAGGAGAGTTCTACACATTTCTAACAAGAAAACTTTCGTATTTTAGGATTTTTTATAAATAGGATTTTAAGGTAAAACTTTGGCACAATTTCTGCTCTATCTACCCAAAAAAATCTTGTATTTTCTCTAGCTCTTTCACAAGTTTTTCAATTTTCTAACATTACTCAAGGGATTTTTCAACTTGGCTCTTCAATTCTAACAAGGTAATTTAGGGTTTTCATTATCCTTTTTTAAGTTCTCATGGTATATATTCTTTTAAATTCCTAAAGTTTGATTTATTTCAATAAAGCTATTGTTATGCTATTTCAAAGGATTTTTACAAGTTCAAGAATTTAAGAAGTGGAGGTAAGTGACAATTATCCCGATTCTATTGAGTTTTCTTAAAATAAATGAAGAGATTTGATGAAATTATCATTATAAATGTAATATATGTGCTGATATTGAATGGTTGGATTTTGGAGTTATACATATATTATTATGATCATAATATGTTGGTATTATATTGTTGAAATAAGCTGGAGATGATTTATGAAGCATTTCTTCAAGAAATAATCATAGAAGAATTCTAGGATTAAAGTGGTATTAAAATGGTTCCATGACATAGTTATATTTCTCATTATAAGTAGGGATTAGAAATTATTAAAATTTAAATTCTTGAAATTTTAAGGTCATAGTTAGTGTTAGAATGATGGTATAATAAATTGAAAATTTTTAGATATATGAAAAACTAAGTTAGAAATGAAACATAAAAAACTGCTAGTTTTAGAACCTTATTCTATACAATCTTGGGTTTGGAATTTCTTGAAGCATCAAATGATTAAGAAAAATTATAAAATTTTAGGATGTTAGTAAGCTTGTATCAAAATTTAGTGACAATTGGATTTGATTTGATTACCTAAATGGTTAATTTGGTTTTATAACTCCAATGCTATTTGAATTTTGTAACCTTAAATTCAAACTCTTGGTGTATGGGTGAATTCACAAAATTAATTGTACAACCCTAAGTTAATCTTTATTTGTATGTCAAAAATATCCTAGCAAATTTAGAAAGCAATTGGCTTTCATTTGGTTGATGAAAAGTGGCTTGAATTGCAAGTTTGCATGTGCTGCTTTGTTTCTAAAACTCCCATTTGAACTCTATGTAAGCAGTACCCATATGAATTAATGTTGCAAAAATAATTGATGTTTCATGTATAATATGATATTTGAATTGTTGGGACAAATCTTGGTGAAATTTTGAGTTAATTTAAAGGCTTATAAGGGTAATAAACCATAATATATATACAAACAAGTAGAGTTGCAATTGTAAAGATATTGGAATAAATTTAATTGTATAAAATGAATGATGATATTAGAATCATATTGTTATTTATTTGTGTGATTTATATATTGTTATTAACATTAATGAAAAAGTTGTATGTATTACTCTTAAATACCATGATATATGATTAAAGAAATTGAATACATAAAAATTGGAAATTTTGTTAAAAGATTGGTAATAATTTATCTTTGAATATACTATCAAGAATTGAAACAATATCAATAGGTATAAAGTGGCTAGGTCTTATGGAAAAATTAGTGTTTTAACTATACCTAATAAATTTGAAATGAATAATCAATGTTACGGCCGGCATTTTATCATTACCCTATATATAAATTATAAAAGGGAGATTTACATCCTTCACAGAGAAGGAAAGAAATGGTAAGGGTTAGAAGGATAAGGTTAGAGGCTTAATGCCAAAGATAGCAAAAGATAAGATTAAACTAAAGACTTAAGAAGAAACCTATATATAAACTACTGCCATTTATTAGGAAGATTTTTTATGATTATTACTTAGAAAACTTATATTGGATATGGTAAAGTTAAATTAAATTAATACTTATATCGTATTTATATTTTACTGTATGTATTGTCATGTTTTTTATTAAAATGAGACCTTTCTAGAAAGGAAAAGGTATAGTTGCTTATTAAGTATATTAATACTTACACACTCTATTGTTAATCCTTTTATTTATAGATTTTCATAATAGTATGCCCTAGCATAACTGATATCTGCACTTGAACCTTTCAAACTCCATAGGGTACCTTTCTGGTTATATTTTAGTATAGATTTCATATGATTGCTCATAGGCCATGTGTAAACTATTTTGTAGACCTCAAAAGAATAAATTCTAAGGCAAACCCATTTATAGTCAATAATGTCTTGCCAAACCATCCATTGGAGGATGTAACAAGTAGTTGTTATTCAATAAACATGTCTTTACATTCCTTATTTGAAGAACTACATCCTAGAGAGGATCTTAATTGGCAATAGGATGGTTCTAATTAGGAGTTTATTTGTTTTTATATTAGTTTCTGTATGTTTATTTTGGTATTTTTATAAGAATTTTGGAACTTTGTATAAATATTTTATATATGTAAATTATATTTTATTTTTCAAGTGCATTTGTAATAGAAAATTTATTTTCCATAAATATCTATTATTATTAGTAGTAAATCTAAGTAATAAAAAGTTGAAAGTATTTTAAAGGCTTATAAAAACACTTTTGCTAGTAGAATAATACTAGTTAGATATCTTTACGTCAGTCATGATACCTAGAAATTAGGTCATGATAAAGTTAATATTAAAGCATAGTCTAGGATAGTTATTATGGTAGAGTCGAAAGAAAACCCAGCCAAAATGTGGAATCCATAAAAGGTTAAAGGTAAAGTAGATATTAGTTATAGTGTATTCATGAAACTTCATTGTTATCTTTTTTTCTTTTTTTTTAAATAATAGTAATTACTAACTAAAGATATCTAGTAGAATTATGGCTAGGAAAAGGCAAACTCAAGCTAGAGTACCTCAAAGACCAACTATAGCGCATCTAAAAGCACCTAAGCACAAAGCTTCTAGGAATATTATTTTAAAATGAGCATAAAATATAAAGAGAACAACGCAAAGCTCGAGCTTAGGCTGTAATGCTACAATAGAGTCTAGAAAAAGTCTTAGCTCAAACCCAGCAACCTTTTACCTCACATTCAACTCCACCAACACTAAAGCAACAAGTTCCTCCCTTGCCTCTAAAATAATGATTACAAATAATGCATGAGTTTCAAAAATTGAATCCCTCAACATACAATGGTATAGATCCAATGTAAATTTCTATTAATTTGTAGATCTAATCGAGAAAACTTATAAATTTCTAAGATGCAATGAGAACATGATGGTAAAATTAGTGGACTACCAGCTAAAGGATATAGCTTATTTCTAGTATGTCCATAATATCGAACTAATAATTATTGCTAATGAACTAATCACTTGGAAGCAGTTTTAAGATAAATTGATAGATAGGTTCCTACCACCAAGTGTCCATGAAGCAAAGGCCCATAAATTTGAAAGATTAACTTAAGGATCAATGATAATTGCTTAATATGATGCACAGTTCACCCATTTGTCTCAATATGCAAAATATTCAATGTTTACAGAAAAAAAAGGGTGGACCAATTCGTATACAATCTTCGAGATTATTTCTATGATCAAGTGGATGTTTTAGATAGAATAATGTATAAGCAAGCCTTGGATCAAAAGATCAAAGTAGAAATACATGCCAAGGAGAGACAAAGTAAGGAGGCAAATATAGGGAAGAGAAAAGTAAGATTACAAGAAGGAAGCAGTAAGGGAACAAGGAGAATTATAGTTGTTCAAGGTTCATTAGCTAGAAGTGAGCAAATAAAGAGAAATAGATTCCTTGATCAAAGAGATCTCTAGGTAAGAAATTCAAGTAGCAAATCAAAAGTAGGCCCTAATATGTTTGATAGAAGGTTTTCATTCCTTATTTCGCTTAATAAACTCCTCATTGTCAAAGATGTAATCTCTATTAATTTAGGCTGTGTGAATCTTGGTTTAGATGGGGATAAATAGGATACCAAGCTTTTAAATGTATGATTACCTAACAAGGAAGTAATGAACCCAGCGTATAACTTACTTAAAATACAACCATAACAAAACCACTAATAGCATCAAATAAGAAGAACAAAGCGAATGAACCAATGGGGACCTAAGCAAAGGTATTTGCTATGACATGTCTAGAGATTCAAGCTTCTAATACCCTCATGATAGGTAATGTATTTGTTGAAACCTTTTTGGTAAAAGTGTTGTTTAATCCTAGCACTACACATTTGTTTATTTCTAGAAATTTAGCAATTAAGCTTTTAAAACCATTAGATAAATTAGATAAACCTTTACAAGTGAATGCACCGATAGGTGAAATTATTCTTACAACTCACGGTGTTAAAAGGTGCACGATAAGAAGAAATGAACATTCAACATTAATTGATCTAATTATGCTAGAGATGGAGGATTATGATATAATTTTGAGGATCAATTAGTTGTCAAAATATTGTACTTGTGTTGATTGCTATCATAAGACTATGACTTATTAACCAAAGGAAGGAGAAATTCAAATCTTCGAAGGTAAAAGAAGGCACAAATGCCTACTTTTATGTCATGCACAAAAGTTCAAAAATTAGTAGATAAAGGGTGCATTGCATGGATAGCTTTAGTAAAGGAAGTTAAAAAAAGAAAGGTGGAAATAAATGAAGTTCCAATAGTAAAGGAATTTCCTGATATTTCTCCAAAAGATTGACCTGGATTATCACTAAACTAGGAAATTGAGTTTACAATTGAAACCATTCCCAAAATAGACTCAATCTCTATAGCATCTTATCGGATGGCACCAACAAAATTGAAAGAATTGAAGAAGCAGTTGCAAGATTTATTAGATAAAAGGTTTTATACAATTCAGTACATCATTATAAGCAGTGCTAGTACTATTTGTTAAGAAAAAAGATAGTACATTACAACTATGTATTAATTACAAACAACTAAACAAGGTTACCATTAAGAACAAGTATCCTCTACCAAGAATAGATGATTTGTTTAACTAGTTATAAGGATCATGATATTTTTTGAAAATCAATTTGCAATCAAGTTATCATCAATTGAAAATTTGGAAGAAAGATATTCCTAAAATAACATTTTAGACATGCTATAGCCATAATAGATTTTTAGTTATATCATTTGGATTGATCAATACTCTCGCAACATTTATAAATTTGATGAATTGCATTTTTAAATCATTCCTATATAAATTTGTTGTTGTATTCATTGATGATATCTTGGTATACTTTAAGAGTGAAGTGAAGCATGTGCAACACTTAAGGATCACATTACAAACATTAAAAGAGCATAAGTTGTATGCTAAATTCTCAAATTGTGAATTTTAGATGAAAAAGGTGCATTTCCTATGCTATTAGTATCAAAAGAAGGAATATAAGTGGATCCTTAAAGAGTTAGAGCTATACTTAAATGGCCATGATCATCTTTGGTGACTGAAAGACATAATTTTCTTAGAATGGTTGGATACTATAAGAGATTTGTAAAGGATTTTTCAAAAATAGTTGCACCACTAACCAAGTTAATTGAATATGAGTAAAGTTTTCAAAAATTGAAGGAATGTTTAACTTCTACTCCAGTATTAGCCTTGCTTAATAGTACAGAGGGATATATAGTATATTATGATGCTTCTAAAGTAGGACTAGGGTGTGTGTTAATATAGCAAGGAAAAGTAATAGTTTATACATCTCATCAATTGAAGAAATATAAGATGAATTACCTTATTCATGATTTAGAAATGGTAGGTGTAGTATTTGCTCTAAAAATATGGAGGCATTACTTATAAGGAACTACCTGTGAAATCTATACAAATCATAAAAACCTTAAGTATATTTTTAAGCAAAAAGAATTTAATATGAAACAAAAAAGGTAGATAGAGTTCATGAAACATTACGATTATTTCATTCACTACCATCTAGGTAAGGTAAATGTAGTTGTTAACGCCTTAAGCCAAAAAGCTCTTAAAGGTAAAGGAAAGAAATTGAAAAAAGATAGAAAAGTAAATTTAGCTTGAATAACGATGCATTCAACTATAATGGACCAAATCAAAATAGCCTAAAAAAAGGATCCTCAATATGAACAATTGAAAAATAAGCCATGAATGAAAAAAAGGCTAATCTAATAGTAGATAAAAATGGAGTGATATGAAATAGAAATTATTTATAGGTGCCTACAAGCCTGAAAAGATAAGTATTAAGAAAAACTTATGATTATCTTATACAATGCATCTTGGTGCAACCAAGATATATTAAGATTTGACAAATATATACTAGTGGGATAAAATGAATAAGGATATGCAGAAGTATATATTTAAATGTTTAACTTACCAGCAAGTGAAAGTAAAGCACCAACGCCCGACAAAACTCTATCAAAATATCTACATTCCTGAATGGAAATGGGAGAACATTAAAATGGATTATATAATGGGATTGCTATGGGCCAGTAAAGGTTATGATTCCACATGGGTAATTGTAGATTATCTTATAAAGATAACACATTTCTTACTAGTAAAAATAATATATATTGCATCACTATATGCATAACTATACATGGATAAAATTATTCCATTGCATGGCGTGCCACTTGCAATCATTTCAAATCATGAATCATAGTTTACTTTCCAATTTTAGCAATCATTTCAAGAGACGCTAGACATTCAACTATGATTTAGTATAGCATTTCAACTGCAAATTGATGGATAATCCAAAAGAACAATTCATACCTTGGATGATATGCTAAAAGCTTGTGTAATAGAGTTTAAACATCTACCATTAATGGAATTCACATATAATAATAGTTAACACACTAGTATATAGATGGCTCCATCTATTAGATGCTTTGAGCCAAGAGAAGTTAAGATAATTGGCCCTGGTCTAGTTAAGGATGCTGTTAATAAAGTTTAAATCATTAGGGAAAAGCTACAAGTAGCTTAAAGTTGGCATAAATTTTATACAAATAACAGATGAAGAGAATTGGAATTTCAAGTGGGTGATTGTGTATTTCTAAAAGTCTTGCCAATAAAGGGAAAAATAAGATTTGGAAAGACAGGAAAACTAACTTAAGATATAATGCCCTGCATGAAATTACTAAACGAATCAAAAAGGTTACTTATCAATTAGAATTACCAGAAAACATGAAAGCAATTCATCCAATTTTTCATGCATCAAGGTTAAGAAAATATGTTCTAGATGAATACCATGTATTGAAGGAAATGCTGGCAGAACTTGATCAAAAGCTAGTTTATAAAGAGAAACCAATACAAATAATTGATAGGAAAGTAAGGAAGCTACACTCCAAAGAGATTCCTATTATAAAAGTAATGTGGGAAAGGCATGGAATACAAGAAATTACATAGGAATCAGAGAAAGATATGAAAGAAAAGTATCTGACCTTATTCAATAAGATTCCTTTCCAAGAATTTTATATAGGTCCTTGATAATTTTATGTACTAGTTAGATATTTTTACACCAATCACGATACTTAGAAATTGGGTTATGATAATAATGATAACTGATAGTGGGTGGTGACTAATAATGATTATCAATGATAGGTGGTGGCTAGAAGTAGCAAAATTTTAGGTAGATACTTGCCTTGTAGATTTTATGCTTACAAGACGCAAATATGGTAGGAAAGTTTGCCCTAGAAAGTAAGGCATAAGTAGATTCTTAATTCAGAATAGATTTGGACATAAGATAGTATTAGTGTAATTTGTCCTTGCAAAGCTTCATATATTTAATATTACAATTTTATTCATATAAATGATATATGTATATATTATATATATGTAAAATTTTTAGTAATTTAACTATTTAAAATACTTTTTAATAATTTTATTCTTAATTTAGTCATTATATGGAAATTAAAAAAAGAAAATTAATAAAAAAGAAAGGTTATTATGACCCCAATTTTTACATTTTATTAATTTTTATATCTATATGGTGAGATTATATTAAATATTATGTAATACTTGTATTTGAATTTCAAATATATATAAAATTTAAAATTTTTTTGGGTTTTTCTAATTTAGTTCAATTTTACAAATTTCCCTACGAGGCATTGCCCTGCAAATCATAAAAGTGATGCTCTAACTTGCAAAGTGAAACAAATTTAACGTAGATAGTAGTATAGTGCAGAGTAAAATGGTTTGAGGAAAATTTATCCCTTGCTCCACCATATTGCCATCCCTAATGGTGGCTAATAATGGTCACTAAGAGCAAGTGATGATCAATAGTAGTCAACAGTAATAGGTGGTGGCTAGTAATGGTAATTAACAACGGGTTTTAGTCATTAGTATTAGGTAGTGGTTAGTGGTAGTCACTGATGATGGATGATAGTCAATTATAATTACCAATAATAGGTAGTGGTAGATAATGGTAACTAAAGGTGAATAGTGGTGAACAATGATCATTGATAAACGAAGGTGATCAGCAATAGTCATCAATAATGAGTGATAATCAATGATAGTCACTAGTGATAGATAATGATGGCTAGCAATAGTCACCAGCGATTGTGGTCACCATAGATAATGGTTATTAATGGTATATGATAGTGAGTGGTGGCCATTGATGATATGTAATGGTGGGTGGTAGTTAATCATGGTGAATGATAAGGTGAGCAAAATAATATTTTTTATATCAATTGAATATTCCCATACCATGAAAATGCAGGATACCCACCATTTTTTATAAAAATATTTTTAGAGAATATTAGGTTAAAAATATTCCTAACAATATTTTTCTAAAATTTGAACTAAACATGAGAATCTCACATTCCTTAAAAATATTTTTTAAAATGTAAGAAAGATTTCACAAATCAAATGCGACTTAATATCTAGTTGGTTTTAGTAATAATGTCTCAGTTAAACTTTCCTAGCAAGATAAATTAATTTTTTTGGTTTAATGGTCAACTCTATGTTGGGAATTCGGATTATTACATGCAACGAAATTTTAAAATTTTGATCTAAATTCTACTTAGGATCCATGCAAAAAGCATAAATCAATGATTAGGATTTTACCTATTGGGCACTCGTGTTTCTATTGATCAAAACTTGAGAGCGGATGAATCAAACACCGGCCAGAAGGTACAGCGTCTCTACGATATCCACACGGAGTGAACAACGACCTTTCGCCCTCCACGAATCTGTTAAGATGCATTTCTCTCTCTAAGAATTAGGATTGGATGTTTTCTGAGTGATTTAGGATTTGTATGGAAGCTTTGAGCATATATCTTATGTGCTGCCCTTAAGCCCCTTTTTATAGAACTTAAGCAAGCCACAATCCTAATCCTACTAGAATAATACTTCCAAAATCCTAATCACACTTAACAACTCATCTTATCTTTATCCTAGAGATAATGAGGAGAGATAAGACTTATCTATTAATTATTTAATATTAAATAATATTATCTTATAATATAAATATCTTAATATTAGATAATTGCATATAGTTATCAAATATCAAAATAATATTATCTCATAATATATTTATCTAATATCTGATAACATAATTATTTGATATTACTTTAATATCAAATAATATCACATAATATTATATTAATATATATATATATATATATATATATATATATATATATATATATTACGTGAATAACACATTATTATTCTTAATAATAATATATATGCATGAAATTAAGTCCAATTAATTGGATATTAATATAATTAAAGTTCAATTAATTATTATTTTATTTCTACTTCTTTTGTGTAATCCTGTAGGTTCTTATTACGTTGACAATGACTCATTATTGAGCCATAGATAGTAAGCGATATCTAGCAATACATCACTGCCACTCAAGTAGTAAGAATCTCTGTGATTCGACATCCACCTAATACATGATCAACATTTTGCATCATAATCCTTTTTGTAATAATATCCAAATTGAACTGAAGGCATGGAATGTGTAATCCTCATCAATGTTCAATTTACATTTCTTGATATTAAGTAGACTTAAAATAAATTATTAATATCACATATTAATCCAATTGAGCATGGCTATGCATTATAAGTCTCACTCAATCAAAGGGCTCAAAGATATTTCTCTTTCATACAAGAGTAATAAAATCCCATCTACATCACTCACTTCCCTCTGCACGATTTATGACACACCCAATCAATGCCCTACTCATTATCCTGATTAAAGGTGACATAGGACAATATTAAAGTGAGTAATTCCTCATGTAGGGAACCGTAGTGACTTCAGGTCAAAGGTTTATGTGTATTTGTGATCATATGAGAATAACTTATGATACGTCTATCCATGCAATATTCTTATAGTAGGTCAGTCCAGTACATTGTTATTAGCAATGTACTCATGTATTGACTTAATATCACATATCCATGATTCGTAATCATCAGTCACTATACATGCCAGTCTCGATGTATTATTACTATCATTTTCATAATAATACTTGATTAGGGGCATTTTAGGAATAGGGAAGCTATTTCAAGAATAATTATTATATTAAGTTATAAATCACGCAGAATAATAATAAAATTATGAAAATAAAATATAATAATTAAATTGCCTAAAATAAAATATAATACATTGTGTATTATTTCAATTATCTATATGATTGGTTCCTAGGACACACACCAACACTCTATCCAAAAAAATTTCTTACATTTGGGATTAATTGAGGCCCTATCTTTAGGCTTTATTTGGATAAATTGAAAATAGAAAGAAATAAAAATTAAGTGAAAAAAGTGAAAGAAATGAAAATAAAATGAATGATATTTTTATTTATTATGTGTGGATGAAGAGAACAAGAAAATGAATGAAAATATTAAAAATAATTACTTTTTATTTGATTTGATGGAAAAATGTGAGAAATAAAAATTTTATATAATGAAATTACAAAAAAAGACAAAAATTAAACTAGATGAAAAAATAAAAATGAGGGCTTTTTGGAAAGTTTAATGTTTATGGCACATGCACTTTAATTTTCATCTCAACTTCAAGATGAAGATTTTTTGGTAGGGCCCATATCTTTTTTTATGCTAATTTTCACTCCTTTACCATTTTACTTCTCAGTCCAAACACTACAAATATAATTAATCTAATAAATGCCTTAAAATTTGAATTGGCTCAATTGGTTTAACTAGTCAGACTGACACCCAAACTTAAAAATGGATCAGTCAAACCCTTAAACTTGTTTTAAGTAAAAATCCAGATTAATTTGATCAAACCTTATAAGAAAAAAAAACCATTGAATTAGCCACCCAATTAAGCCATCAGCCTATTTCACACATTTTTTTTTTTTTACATTTAATAAAGTCCAATTCAAAAACCTAATATAATTATTATTGTATTTACCTTATATTAAAGTATATATAAGAGGTTGTGTTCATATTTTTTAAATTTTAGAAACTACGACTTTATCATCTGTTTGTTATGATTGAATTGTTATTATATTTACTTTATATTTGAGTATATATCAAAGGTAACATTCTTCTGATATATTTGAAGTTGAATATACTAAAATACAAATTCTTAATAAATGACAGTTTTACAATTTAAATATAAAATATTATACTTTAGTTGCCTTGAAGAATTTGATATTAGTTTTCCTATAAAGATAATTTTTTTATTATTTGCTTTTTATTTGAATCAAAGTTATATTAAATGATTATTATAATTATAATAAGATCAACATTTGTTTGTGTTTTATTATTTACCTTATATATGTAATATAATTTATTATATATATAAAGATAATAAAATATAACAATCAGTTCAACTATCCAATTTAATTAGTTGGATGAATCAATCCAACTTTATCTACCCACTTTGTTAGAGTCAGTGGTCAGCTTGAATTTTAAAACACTAAATCTAATTTCTATTTCATTTTTTTTCTTTAATCGTACCATACATAAACTTAAAATCCAATTGATTATGGCTAGAGGTAATGTCTAAATTGACCTCTTTAAGCTAAGCATAACACTCATATGTTTGATTTATGAAATATATTTTAATTTTTAAAATTATTTTATAAAAATATTATATCTTTTTCTTTAATTTAAGATTGTAACATTTTTTAAAATAATTTTTACCTCAACGTTCTTTTAAACTATTCTCCAGGAAAGGTGAATATCTCATTTTCTCAATATCGGTGACACATATATCCTCAGTTTTAATTATGCCCTTATGTGTTTCTTCCTTTCTTCTCCATTGTGGTATGTTTTCTCCCCTTCTCCGTTGCAGTTATCCGCTATTAATATGGTATTTGCTTGCCGTTGTCCGCTGCTAACAGTCGACGTATAGATGGATTTCTCGTAAGCTCAAAAGCTCATCACGAAGCCAGAGCATTTGCTCTGCAAAACACCCATGAAAGGACTTTGCAATGTTTTGTTTTTTCAAATAATTATTTTTGTTTATAATTACCCAAAAAATGATTTTCGTTTATATTATAACTTATCACGAAGCGAGAGAATTACACAAGACAAGCACTTTGCATTGTTCCGTTTTTTCAAATAATTATTTTCGTTTATATTATTTGTTGATGCAATAAAGTATTTGATTTTATCCAATTAGGTTTCAATTGATTTTTACATATTAAATACTAAATTTATATTTTCTTCACTCTTTTTTAAGTATTATTCTAGAAAAAAAGTTTATTCCTATTTATCTATCACTTTTAAAAAATGAAGATTATATTTATTATCTTCTTTCAAATATCATCCTTACCATTTAAATAAATATTTAATTTTATTTATTAATTAATTTTTAATAGAAGATATATTAATAAATTATAACTCATCACTCTTAAAATTAAAGTTATTTATTATTTTTCTTAATCTGTATACATTAATCTAAAATGATAGCTAAAAAGAAATTGAGAGAATAATTTATTAGATATTAAAATTTTATTTATATATTTTAATTAATAATATAATTTATAGTGAAGAGCTTTAGAGGGATATTTTTTGGAAAATTTTCAAACTTCCCAAGAATACAACATATAATCTAAACATAGAAATATAACATAAAAAATATTTTAAGAAATATTTTCAATGAAATAAATATGAAAATACTATATTTTCATAAGTCAAATTTTTAAAATCATATTTTTGAGAATGTAAACGAAAATATAAAATTTCTCAAGCCAACTCCTCCTATATGAGTATGAAAGATTTTTTTTTCTCCCTATTATTCTATTCACTAAAAAATGGCATAACTGTACTCATCTTTTATAACTGTACTCATCTTTTTTAGGTTTAATCAAATTACATTTACACACATTCTATTGTAAAAAATATGGATTTATTTTTCTTATTTTTCATGAGCATATATTTAAAATAAAGAAAAAGTAAAGAAATTGTAATTTGCCTTAAAAAAAATCTTAGTTGTTATTCTCTTCCGCTCTTATAGCAGCGGCGAAGTGGTCTCGAACAATTTATATTTACAAATCTACCACATAATGAAATGAACTGTTATAAACGGAAATAAAAACATGTTATATTATATGTGCCATTGCCATCTTTCAATGATGAATGCATCTGAAAAATCTGCTTGCAAGTTCCCTCTGATTTTTGTTCCTAACGAAGTTTTTATCAAATATCTTCGATATATAATTTTTATCATTTAGTAATTTTACACTTACTTTTTAATAATTTATCACTACCGTAGAAAAGAATAGCATTTTTTAAGAGTCTTATTTGCGACTTTTGTTCAGAAATGATATTAAAAATAAATAAATGTAATAGTAATATGTATCCATTAAATTTATTCATTCAGATTTATTTTTTATATATTTGACAAATTTTAATAGTGTTAGGGATTAATAAATAAGTTACTTATATTTAAATTAAATTCTTCTAATTATATAAGATCTACTACTTATATAAATGAACAAAGTGAAGGACTTTGATTTGGTCTACTTTTAATATAAATTAATTTTACATTATTAATTTATATATAAATAATAGTTTTTTTTAAAAAAATTATTTTCCGACTTAGCAGAGGAATTATTTCTATCTATTTTATTTCGCCTGCAACCTTAAGTATCAGGCTGACCCACCGCCAGTTGATTCATTCCATCTCTGCTAACCCAATGCGCCTTAACTTTTTATTTTACAAGGCAAAATCATATCTAAACTGTGATGTTCACTTGCCTTCTAATAATAATATATGTGAAGGCGAGAAGCTTATAAATTTTTTATCATTCCGACATTTTCTATTAGTTTAAAAACCCCAACAAATATTATATCTTTTATAATTAAAAGTGTATTATCTTTATCAATATTTTATTAGTACAATGATAGTGAATATTATTTTAAAATTTTTAATTTTTATTATATTTGAAATTTGAATTCAAAATTACATATATTAAATGAATTATTACTTTTTTATTGAAATAATATAATATTATCTTATATTTATTTAGTCTCCTGTATTGTTATTTTATCTCCTTGAAATATTAACTCGAACATTAAAATGTGTTTTAAAAAGCACTTTTGTTGTATATTAATGACCATTCATTTTCTGTATAGACCTACAAGTGACGTTCGATTCACGGAATATTTTTAATATTTTCAAAAATATTTTAAGAAAATATTATATTTTCATATTTAATTCAAAATTTAAAAAAATATTAAAATATCATATTCTCGAAAATATTTTTAACTTAACTTTTCCTCAAAATATCCCCATGAAAGGAGGTAAGAATCTCAAATTCTCATAGAATGAAAATATTGATGCTAAAATAAAGTGATAAAATTATCTTCACATTTAATTTTTTTATTTATTATTTTATTAAATTATTTTTAATTTAAACTGAAAAATAATTATCATTTTATTTTTAAAATATTTTTTATTATTAAGAAATACAATTACATTAATTCTTTAACTATAATTTTTTTCTATTGTTGCTCCTAATATTTGGAAGATTATTTTAATATAATTATATATGCATATAAATTTTTATTAAAAATAATACAACAAATTTGAACTTCATTAAAAAATGAAATATTTATATATAAAAATATAAAATAATAATATTTTTAATAATAATATTTTATATTAGAGAAAAAATTATAATACAAAATTTAATACTAATATGAAATATAATTATAAAAGTAATTTAATTGTAAAAATTTATAATTTTATAAAAATAGAAATATCAAATATATCTAATATTATGATAATAACTTAACTAAATTACATTCACTTCATTTTGAAAATTGATATAATAATAATTATAATAATGAAGTATAAAATATTAAAATATAATAAAGTATAACATATAAAAATATAATAAATTAAATATTAAAATACAATAAAGTGTAAAATATTTTTTATATATATTTTAATAAATTTTTAGATGTTAAATATTGAAATTTAATTTATTAAGTAATATTTTTTTTCATTTTTTATGTAATTTTAAATAAAAATATGATTTATTATATTATATTTTATAATAAAGAATTTGATAAGGGTATTTTTGAAATAATTTCAAAATTTCTAAGAATATTAAATATAAATCATACATAATAATATAGTATATCTAAAAATCTAACAAAATATTTTGAAAAAAAATTATAATGAACTAAATATAGAAATATCATATTTCTATTAATTAAATTTCTAAAAATTAAATTCTTAAAAATTTATATTTTTCTAAAAATATAAAATTCTTTGAACTAAAGCTTCATTTTGCACAACAAATAAGTTAAATTATAACTTATTGATCTGATCAATAAATTATAAGCTGCTATAAACTAACCTCTAATAGTGTTTCTCACACTAACTTATAAGTTATTCCAAATAATTTATAAATTCTGATTTAATAAACCACCTAAAGTAGCTTATAATTTATAAGTTATTATTTTTTTAAATTTTTTTCAAATTTATCCTTATTCTTTTTATTAATTTACAATACATACCTTTTGTAATATAAATTTAAGTAATTTTTAAAAAATATAATTAATTATATTTTAAGTAATTATAATTTTATAATAAATAATAAAATAAAAATTATATAAGTAAATAATATATAAGTTTATAAAATATAATTAATTAAATATCAAAAATTATATTTTTATTTTAAACTTTTTAATTACATTAATATAATTTAAGTTTTAAATAAATATAAAATATTTTAATTAAATTTATATTTCTATTAATATGTTCTTTTATATCATTGTGTAATTTCAACTAATTCAACAATTAATTTTAAGAAATATTTTAATTAATTTATTAATTATTAATTATAAACTATCAATTAATTTATTAATTATTTAGACGGTAAATGAGATTTATAATAAATCAGCCGTCTCAGAGAGCAACACCTGCCAAATTTACAGCCTAAAAGAACCTGGCGTCCATGTCTCGCTCCTTTAAGAATACAAAAAATTGTACACCACAAATACCCACCACTGGCTCACCAACCCTATAATGCTCACTGCTGAGATCTTGAGGTTGAGTGGAGTTGTTCAATCTCTTCAAATTTATGCTAAGGGTCACAAATGACATTACCTTGTATACTTCCATTATGAAAGTAGAATTGTCCAGCTTTCTTGCACTCTGCCTTCAATCATAACCCTGAACGCTCTTTTGAGGCCATTATAGATTATAGATATATAAAATACAGATTTGTAGTCCCGTCCATCAAAGCACGGAGAAGAAACTGTTTCTCTTTTGATAAGTATAAATAAATTTGATTGTGAGAATATGGGTATGGGGTGCAGGAATTAAAAAAAAAAACACAATAAGGTAAAATTAAAATGGAAATAAATATAATTTTTTATTGAAATGATAAGTCTTATTAAAAATTGCCAATTTTAAAATAAAAACTAAGTTAAATTATCCTGTTACTCCTTTTAATTTCATTTAATTTCTAATTAAATCTCCATGTTTGAAAGTTTTTAATTGAATCCTTAAAATTATTTTTTATTTTTAATTGAACATTTGTTCTTTTTTATTTTTTATTTTTGTTAATTTTCTTAGTAACCAACTAACTTGCATAAATAATAATATTTTGATATTGTTTAATTATTATTGATGTAGAACTTTCATATAAATGAAATTAAGTGATAAATAATTAAAAATAAATTATGACATTTCGGAAGCCTATCTCATTTTTATACAAAAAGGAACGGTCATTTATCTTTCATTTCAAAAATCATTGATATTTCATTCCTCATGAGTGTAAGTTACTAATAAATGGAATAATTTAAATTAAAATTTGTACAAAATTTAAGATATTATGAAAATAAAATAAATGTGAAATCATACCTTTATCATAAATTTAATTCTCTTAAATAATGTAGTATTTAAATGAATATTATAAGTATATATCTTCTTCTCCTTCTCTTAGAGTATGTAACTCTCAATAAAACAAGTCAATAAATAAATTAAGTTAGGAGTGAAGAGGGAACTTAACCAATATAAATAAAATTTTATCTGGCCCTCCCATAACAAGTCAAAAAAGATATAAACCTATATTTTAGCCACCAAATACATTAATTTAAAATCAAGTATTTATAAACTCAAGTAATAAATTACTTTAATAATTAGGCTTTAGAAAATAAAATTTTTTTGAATCATTGTTTAGCTAGTTTTATCAAAAACAAAATACTTACAATTAATGTTAGCCCACATAAAAATTCTAACAATAAAATTCAATTGAAAGACCATGGGAAGTAACCAATTAGAAATAAAAAATAAGTATAAGAATTTAATTTATAACTTTTAAACTTTAGAAATGTAATTAAAAATTGAGTAAAACTACATGATATAACAAAATAATTTAATTTCCAAACTATATCTTTTTGTAAATTGAGAATTTTGATAAACAATAAATTGAAAGAATTTAGATCTGAATTCGTCGTATACTAGGTTTTTAAACCCATGCATAGATTTTTATTATTTTTTAATATAATAAAAAGAATAATAAATATTTAATAAAATTTTTAAGATAACAATATTAAAATCTAAGTTTTAATGTTTATTTTCTAATTACTTATTCAAATTTATAAATAAAAATTTTGATATGCAATATAACAAATAATAAAATATGATATGTAGTTAAGTAATTTAATTAAATTAAATTTTTATCTTACTCAAAATATTTTTATAATAATTTTTTGTCACATTCATAATATTTAGTGGCATCAATATTTAAGTTGTAAAGAATAATAGTAAATAGGAAACATTAAAACATGCAATGAAGTACATAAATGGAATTAAAATAGTGTACAAAATGTTAAAAAAGTTATATTTAATTTAAAATATAGTACTTAAAAATAGATATAAAGAAAATGTTGATAAAATTTAAATAAATAAATAAATTCATTTTCAATTTCAATTTATTGATAATTTTATTAAAAACTAAAATATTTAATTATTTATTTCAATTAATACTTTTTAAATTAAAATTTTAACTTATTTAAAATATATTTATAATAAAATTAAAAATATCATATTATATATATTATTTTGTGATATTAGCATCTAAATTGTTATAAGTGAACATCAAAAAAAAAATGCAATGTAATATAAAAGTTAAAAATAGAATAAACAATTAAGTAATTTTGTTAAATTAAATATTCAGCTTATTTACAATAAAAATAATAAAAGAAAAAAAAGCATACCATATTGTGTGTAAACTTCAATAATATTAGTTTATAACATATAAATAACATGTGTGGTATAGAAAAAAAAGTAAAGAAAAATATGTAATAGAACAAATAAAAAAAAGTGATATGGCTCCAATATTAAGTAATATAGGAATAAAAAATATAATATGTAATCAAATAAATTAATTACATCAAATCTTTAATTTATTTATTTTATTTTTTAATAAAAATAAAACATGCATTTCTATACTACTTAATGATATTAGTATATGAAATTTAAATTTTATACACTAGCAAATTAAAATATTTTACAATATCAATAAATAAAAAGAAGATACTTCATTATAAAAATAATAATAATTTTTTAACAATAGTAAAAAGTTTTTGCAATTTTTTGTTGACAAGACAAAATACATATATAAATAATAGTATAAATTTGATTTATACTAATAATTGATTAAATTTAAATCTCAGTGTATGAATTGCAAATAACATGAATAAACATGGAATAAAAATGACAACAAGAAGTAAAGCAATATGTGAGTCATAGAACCTTAGTAAAATCTCAATTAATTTATATATAATTTAAAATATTGCACTTAAAAATAATATCAAGATGATATTGATAGATTTGAATAAATAATTTTAATTTCATACTTTTAAATATTTTATTGGATAATGAATATGTAATCAATTATTTCAACTAAAATTTTTTATATTAAATAATATTTTTTTGAAAATTTAAATTTGATATTTTATATCTATACTATTCTGAAATATTAGAATTTAAGTAATAAATATTAGTAATAAACATGAAAAAGAAACATATACAACGGAATATAATTAACAAGAAGAGAGACAATCGTAGTAGTAAAATAATACAAGAGTTTTAAATTAAAAAAATATAGTTAAGCAATTCGGTTGAATTAAAATTTTAATTTATTTAAAATAAAAATAAAATATATTATGTTATATTTTTTTGATGATATCAGTATCTAAATCATAAATAATATAAACAATAATATATAAAGAAAAGAAGTAAAATATGCAATTAAACAAATAAAAAGGAAAGCATCTAATTTTTATGTTAAGTAATGTAAGAGTCAAAAATCAAAAATAAAATATATTAAGTAATTTGATTAAGATAAATATATTTATTTAAAATGTTTTCATAATAAAAATAAACTATGTCATATTTTATCTATATTAATAATATGAATGTTTGGATTGCAAATAACAGAAATAACATTTTAAAATATATATATATTTAATAAAGTAATTAAAAGAAGTGAAAAAATGCATAAGTTTCTAGCTTTGACAAAATTTCAATTTTATATATTTAGTTTGAAATATAATGTTTAAAAATTAAAATTAAGGAAAATATAAAAAGTTTTATATAAATAATTTTAATTTTAATTTTTAAATATTTTTCCTAAATTATAGATTATGTAACTAATTTTTTATTAATATTTTATATTAAATTTTTAACTATTTAAAATAATTTTATAATAAAATTAAATATATCTTGATTTACTATACATGATTTATAATATTAATAATTAATTCATAAATAATAGTATGTTTATAAAAAAATGAAATCAAGAAAATAAAAATAAGAGAAATAATGATATAGTATAATCAATTAAATTAATTTTTAACTTATTTTAAATATTTTTATAATTAAAATAAAATATTTCTTATTATATCTATATTATCTAATGATATTAACATTTGAGTTGTAAATAATATAAATGAATATAATAAACATATGTAAAGTATATAAAAAAATAATGTATATATAATGTAATGAAATAATAGAGAAAATACAAAGAAAAAAAAAAGGTATAGGAATCTAAAAGCAAGAAAAAATAGAAGTTGGGGTGGCGAAGTGAAAATTAAAGAAATCAAAAGAAATGACGCATGAAGTGAAAACAAACCCCTTTTTGGTTGCTAGGAAGTGACAGTGATATATATATAATATATATATATATATATATATATATATATATATATATATATATATTGTATGTGTGTGTATTTGAATTGTAAATAATAATAAAAGTAAATATGAAAATAAAAATTTGTAAAAGAGAAATAAAAAATAAGAGAAACAATGAATGAGTTAATATAAAGATTGGACATAAAATATTTAGTTAAGTAATTCAATTCAATTTAATTATCAATTTATTTAGCATATTTACTAAGTTGTAAATATTAGGAATATAAAAAAAGAGCAATAAAATAAATACCGAAACCTCTTTTGAGTTATAAAATCTTGACAAAATTACAATTGGTGTATATTTGATTTTGAACATAATACTTAAAAATTATAAAAAAATTGAAAAAATTTAAATAAATAAAATTTATTTTAATTTTTATAGCACAAGGGTCTAAATTCAAATATCCATGATCTATATTACAAAATAATAGAAAAATTGATGGAGATGTCACATACAAAATATAAGCTGGATGGTTAAAATAGATAAAGGCATCAATGATTATTTGTGCCTACAAAATGCCTATTAAACTTAAAAGAAAGTTTTATTGGATCACTATACGATTAAATATACTTTATGGTAATGAATGTTAAATTTTTGAAGGGATAACAAGAGCAAAAAATAAAGATAACAAAAATAAAATTGTTAAGATAGATGTATAGTTACATAAGAAAAGATAAGATACGAAATAAATATATATAAGAGAATATTGGTGTAACACTTATTGAAAAGATTATGATAAAAAATCGATTAAAGTGGTTTGATTACATGCAAAAAAAAAGTAACTGAAAGCGCTAATGAAAAGAATTGAATACATAATTTTTTACTTTGTAAAAAGGTATAAAGGAAGGCAAAAAAGGATATCAAGAAAAGTTATAAAAAATTTTTTTTGATAAATAATATTTCTGAAAATTTGGTCTCGAATAGAGCCCAATAATATAGTATGATCCATGTAATCGACTTAACTTAGTAGAATAAAGCTTTATTATTATTGTTATTATATATTTTTTAAATAACAGAATATATAATTAATTATTTTGATTAATATTTTAATATAAAACTTTTAAATTATTTAAAATATATTTATAATAAAATTAAATATATTACTTTATACCTATACTACTTTTAGACATTAATATCTAAATTGCAAATAATAAAAGTGAACATAAAAAAATAAAAAAATACAACAAAGTAAATAAAAAAATAATATGTAAGCTGTAAAGTAATATAATAATTAAAAATAAACTTTATAGCTAAACAATTTAATTACATTAAACCATTTAATTTATTTAAATTATTTTTAAAATAAAAATAAAATATATTGTATTATATTTATATTATTAAGTAATATTGCCATTTGAATCACAAATAACATAAAAAATTAATAAATTAAATAAAAATAAAATGTATATAATTTAAGAATTAATAAAGCAAATAAAAAAGATGGAAATTATGTAATAATTTGAAAGTAATAAAATTATAAAATTTAATTTAATTTTATTAAATTTTTATTTAAATAAAAATAAAACATATTATATATATACTATTTAGTAATATTTATGTTTGAAGTGCAAGCAAAATATATATGTGTGTGTATAATGTAATAAAATAATAGTATAAATGTAGAAAAAATTAGTATAAGAAAGTGAAAATAATAAAATGAAAATTGGAAGCAAATCATTGCTAAAGAGGCTAACAAAAAAATAATAAATCAATGAAGAAATGATCCATTTCAAAAAATAAAAATTAAAAAAAATCAAAAAGCCAAGTGGCCCATTGTAGTGAAGTGATTGAATAAAATTGGAAAAAAAAATAGGGAGAATCTAAGGTACCCCCAAAGTTTCTAAACCCTGGGTGGTATGGCAGAATCTCATCCATTGGATGAGATTACCAAAGACTTAGGTAACCACACCACCTAGGGTTTGAAACTTCTGAGGGTACCATAGTCTTCCCCAAAAAAACATGGGCGAATGAGGGATGAATTTGAGCGGGAAATGAAAATTTAGAAAGCCTAAACAATTAATACATCATGACAAAGAAATAATAAAATAAGAAGAATAAAATCTTATTTTCTTTGTTTAAAAGCGAAATGTGATACGAGAAAGAGAGAGGATACTATAATGCCTTAGATAAAAGTACAGACATCACAATCTTGTACATATGGCAAAGTAATAGACGCTGAATGATAAAAATTGATGATAAAGAAGAATGGACAATTTGCTTCTACGGATATTTTGCTTTCGCTCCATTAAGGGGTGAGTATGCAGAATAGACTTTAATTGTTTGGACTAGATTTAGCATCTGTTTGGAACAAGTGAATTGGGAGAGGGGGCGCAAATGTGGGTGAAATTGGAGGTGGAAATCTGAATTTCTTCCGTTTGGCTATTAGGTGAAAATTGCGGGGACGTAAGTGTGGGTGAAAAAAACTCGTGGGGCCCACAGGTGCAATTTCCCCTAAAAAATGGGGAGTAATTCAAGGTGAAATTGGCTGTAATTTTTGCTTTCCCTGACTGCCCTCTAACCCTAGCCTCCTCCTTCTCTACAGCGCAGATCCTTTCTTCCCTATCGCTCCCTATACTCGTTCTCTCCCTTGAAGTTGCAACATATGATCGAAGCTCACTCTCTCCTCTTCCTTCTCCACAACTACATTTTGCTCAAATCTGGTCGGAGATTTCTGGATAACCCATTTTCAATCTCAGTCGAGAGCCAAGATGGGTTCTTGACAAAGCAGCGTTATCACCCACTGGAATGCCTAGCATGGCCCTTGATTTATCACTTCCTTAAACCAACTGTATTTCTCTTTCAGCTAACTCTACCCTTTCTTCCCTTAAACCAACTGTATTTCTCTTTCACTTCCTCAAACCAACCATACTTAGCATGGGAGTGTTTATTTCCATACTTCCATATTTCTTTCTCTTATCTGGTTTTTGTTGTATTTTCCCAAGTCATTTCAGATTCTGGGTGGAAATTTATTTCCTTTTCTGGAGATTCTTGCAGTAGGTATTTGTGGTAATTGAATTCTCTGTTATCCCCTGTTCTTCTGTAGCTGAATATCTCTAAAAGTTAAGGCATTTTTGCTATGACTAGCAGGTTTCTATAATCAAATCAAAATTCTGCATTTTGTAGTGATCAGTTTGGATTTTGAGTTAGATTCCAATGAGGATTCAAAGGAAACTGACTGATGGGAGAGGCAGAGACTTTTGTGAATTGCCGAAAGAAACGAATTCGAACAGCAAATTGAGGAAGAATTGTTGGTGGCAGAAGTGAATTCATCCTATCATGAAAATGCATGATACTTGCAAAGAAGTCTTTGCCTCTCCCGCGATTGGAAGTATTCCATCCATTGAAGACATTGAAAAGCTCAAGTCCGTGATACTTGACCCGAACTGAGTTGGCCAAAAATTTGTTAGTTTCTATTGATTAATTTTTGTTTGTTAATTTTTGTTCATTGTGCTTCCTGGAAGTCTCTTGGTACTGCTATAGGGAGCAATTTATTTTTAGCATCACCGTAAAACATGGCTAACTTTGATTGATTTTGTATCCTTGAAATTGCTTCCAATTGAAAAAAAAATTTATCAGAAATTAATCTTTAACCTACTACATTCAACTTATTAATTATTTCAAAATCTATTATTCCAATATCAATCCAATTATTCCTAAAATCAATTTCATTTCTAAATTAAAAATAATTAAACCAATCATTCTTAAATTTTTAAATCAATCAAATTCCTAAATAGGAAAATAATAAAAAAATTATTACTAATCACATAAATTCCTTAATTAAAAATAATAAATTAAATTATTTCTTAATCAATTCAAATCCTAAATCAAGAAACAATCAAATCAATAATTCTTAAATAAAAAATTATTAAATTTGAAAATAATGAAAATGAATTATTTCTAAATCAAATCAATTTCTAGATTAGAAAATAATCAAATCAAATATTTTACAACCAATCCAATTCTTAAATAAAAAAATTAATGAATAAAAATCAATTGATGTAATATAATAATTAATTAGTTGAAATGCAAAAATTATATAAAAAAAATGTATGAGAGGATATAGCTATACATATAAACATTTTGAATATTCTATCATAATAAATTAGATTGTCAAACTAATAACATTACAAAAATTAATAATTTTTTTAACTATATATTTTTATTAAATTTTTTATATTAAAAAAAATTATTTTATTTATCATCAAAATAAAAATAAATTATGTAAAATTAATTACTAATTAATATCATCAAATATAAAATAAATTATATATAGTCAATTCTCTTAAAATAAATTATTATCATCAATTATTTATATTTTTACTAAATAAGGTTATTATGGTAATTTGACTCAATTTTATTTCCTCTCCCCTCAAATTTCACCCATTCCAAACAACAAAAATTAATTTTATCTCTATTTCCACCCTTTTCCATTTTCACCCATTCCAAATAACTTAGGTGAAATTAGTTCCACTTCCATTTCCTCCCTTTTTCATTTCCACCCCTTCCATTTTCACTTCCAGCTAAACAAAGTATTAGGTAATTAGTGGGACTGATAAAAAATGCTTCAGTTGTGTTAAACCAATTGCTTAAAATAAAAAAATATCGATTAGTTACGAATTTTTGATAATTATTGGATTATAATGAATAAAAAAATAGAGAAACTTTAATTTTTAGTTAGTCATCTAATTCCTTGACCAAATAAAATTATTATAAACTAAATTTATTACTATTTTCCCGAAAGGTTTTCATCGTTTGATTGTTTTAATCTATTTTCTTATCATTTTATCATTTAGTTGTACGTTTAGCCCATCCTATTTTTCCTCATTTCAAATTTCAAACTCAATTACATCAGGCATGCAACTCTATTACCACAACATGAATTGTTTTTATTTTTATTTTTTCATTTTATCTCCATCTTTATCTTTTTCTCTCTTTCTTCTCCAAAATCTCTCTCTCTCTCTCTTTTGTAAATAAACACTGCAACTTAAGAGCTCTTATTTTTTTATGGATATATCATGGTAATGTACCCTTGATCTAGGATCTATCATCCAATTAGTAGAACACTTATGATTCTTACAATTATAACTCGAAAATATTCCTAAAAACATACCATTTTTTTGCATATAATGAGATTAAGTACCGTTTCATCTTAATGAATAACAACTGCTACAAATTAAATAAGCCAACTAAAATGTTTTATAATTTCAATTTGGTCAATAACTTTGCTAGATCGGATAACAATGGATGATAATTTTTCCAATCCATTCTTAATTAATCGATTTGATTTTTCCTAAAATTAACTAAATTTGAACCATGATCAACCTTAGTAATTGATTTGAATCTATGTAAAATTTTGAAAACTATCATGACCTAACGTGATCATGATCAACGTGAATCCCATTATCAATTCTCACAAACTTTAACAATTTTCATTCTTTATATCCAACAGGAATTCCCAAGTTTTCAAGAGGACTAAAAACTTATATTAAAATTTTTGCAGAAAAATGGCTAGTCTTCCTTATTTTTAAATACTTCCCAAGGTCACATGTTCTAAAATACAAAAGTTGTATATTTCTAAATACGACAATAATAAACATACACACAGAACAATACAATCTTAAACTTATATACAGATAAATGACTCAATTCTTTAAGTGATGAATCAGCAATATATTCTATTTTAGATGCTAATCCTAACTCAAAAAGGCACTCCAACTATCAAATCTTCTCATAAGGCGAACTTCATCCTCCATAAATGTAATAAGGCTCAAATCTTAAGAAAATAAAGTGAGTAATGAAAATTCAATGAGCATATACCTACCACAACCTCAAAAAAGGTTAATTTTATAATTAATATTTACAAGCTAATCAAGTTCTAATATTAAGATATTAACAAACCTGCATTTCCTAATTTGCTAAAACAAATGAACCCATGTTTTGAAATGGGAATTCTTTCACACATGACTTAAACTTTATTTTTCACATAACAATTCACAAAAATCATAACTATCTATTAATACACAACTATTCATTAATACATAACATTAATATCATGTCACATACTACTTATTCCGGATAGATATCATAATCACAAATAACTATTAAAGTCCCACGCAAACAAACCATCACAACCATATTACAAAATCATTTGTGATAGACATACGTACATCTATTTTTGGTTTCTGAGTTTGTATTCTTTAAAAACTGTCTATTGAGAATTTCTCATCTAGTTTCCACATCATAACTCCTTCACATCTCACAATTTTCAATATTATACATGGCATAATTTACAATATAGTATATCCATTAGAGCTTGACTCTTCATTTCCCTTTTTTTTTTATGTGATTTCAATATATAAGTCATATCATCACTATAGGGCAATGATAGAGTACGTTATAATATACATTTATAACAACTTCACCATGCATTCTTGCATGGTTATCACAATTGTTCTCATCACAAGATAGATTTCACTACAATTTCCAATAGCCAATTAACAACGCAAATCCAATCATAGTCAGTTGATAAAAACACTACCACGCCTCTGCTGCGCATAGTCAATTAAAGTCATCTAAATAGGAAACTATTATTTTACCATGGATATCCTTTCTATGTTATTCACATATGATTATAGGGATAATCAAGTAGTAACTTATACTACATGATTTTACATTAAAGAATTCACCTATGGATGCACATGTATAAATATACATTCCATATTAAGAATATAGATTAAAATATTTAAATATAATTTTAGTCAGAGATACTAATGTAGGGTGAAATATATACTTACTTATGAGATGTGCATTCCTTATAGAGACTCAGAGTAATTCCTTTCCAACTTTTTTCTTTTTCCTAATTAAGAATTACAATAATAAATTATAACCGTAAATATTAGTGTATATTAGTATTGCTTATCTTCTTTCCAAATTTATTGTGCTAGATTATAATCATGACATATTTATATTTTAACATCCCAATCATATTTTACACAACTTCCAAAATGGATACAATACATGAATAAAAAATCCTCCATAATATATACATTTAATTGCAACTATATTGTAACCTTATATAGTAGTTCAAATTACACAAAAATAAAGTCTTCTAAATCATTTCACACTTAGCTTAAAATTTATATTTTGCTAAAATCATCATCACGTATCTCAAATATACATAAAAGTGAGTTTTCTAAAATATACAATTATTACTACAAGTATTATCATACAATACTCTAGATACTTCACTTATGTCTTACCAGAAATTCATAGTGTAAAAATCTCATATTCAAAACCCACCATCATATATTCAAAATTTATTTACAATAGGGTTTCTCTAGAATATTTATATACCCATTATTGAAACAATATAATATATAGTTTAGAATACTTCTATTATACTTATTATTTTATGAAAATATACACTTGTTTCTCCTTATTCTCATATTTAGCTCGAGATATCATGCTATATAAAAAGATATATTCCAACACTCTAAAATATGAAAATTAGTAATATACAAGCTCCAATTGTGCTACTTCAACGTCCTACAATGTAAAATTGTAGTTTGCCAAAATCATCACTAATTATTCAAAATCTATATATAAATGAAATTTTTTAAACTAAATTCAAGTCATTCAAAAAATTAAAATGTAATACTTCATTTTTACTCTAATCCTGCTATTTCAATAATTTATATCATAAAGCTTCAATCTTTCTACGTCATTGCTGCATGTTTCAAACTTACTCAGAATGAGTTTTTCTGCTTTAACTTCAAACACCCAACATCAATAAATGTAATGATGTAAAAAGATTATAATCATGCTGTTTACAAACCCATAGCATAAAATCCTCATTTTGCAAAGGATATCATTATTTTTTTGCAAAATACACAAAAATAAATTTCTTGAGTTAACTATCAAATCATCGTAAAAATTGAAATTTATGATCTGATCTTTCTCACCATCATTTGAAATACCTGACTGAAGCTCGCCGGCAGCGACAGCTTGCCGGAACGCCGACAGATCAAGGAGAGAGAACGCAAATCTTGCCGTTGTGCTGGCTCCGCTCCACGTGGCTTCCATGGGCCACTGGTGTCGGTGACTTGGTCGAGAACAAGTGAAACAACAACATTGCGGCCACGGGGGTCTAACACATCGGCAGCAGCTCCACCCGGCGATGCAACAACCATGGCGTCCGCGGAGAGAGAAGCGGAAGCATGCGCGTGAGATGTATAGACAACCAGAAACGACAGCAAGGTGAACTGGACAGCAACTTTTCACGAAGAGAGAGGGAGGCGGTGGAGAAGGATCGTGGGGAGAGGAGAAAGAAAGGCTGACGCAGTGGAAGAGTGAGGAGAGAAGGAAAATTCCGGAAAATATAAGAAAAAGGGGAAGCAGCAAAAGCTTAAAGGGAGGGTACGAAAGTCGAAAAAGGGAACCAGATTTCTATAAAATAAAAGGAGAAAAGTGAAACTATTGAAGCTTAATTTGTTTTCCATTTTTCATAGGGGTGCACCATAAACTCACATTCTCTTTGATTTCATTCATCAAATTTATCTCAACGAATCCCAGCCATTCTTTTATTTTACAAGAAGCCATTTTCATAAAAATCACTTTTATTTAGATTGTCAATTTGGTTATTTTCATCTCCCACCACTTTATAGATACTTTTTTATTTGTACTAGCTAGAAATATTTTAAAATTTTTAAAATAATTATTTTAAATTAATATGACCACATATAAAAATGAATAAATTTCAAATATCATCATGAATACTATTTTCAATATCTCAAAACTATTAATACACAAAACAATTTAAAATCAAATATTAAATAAATAATGAATAATTATCTAAGAGCATTAAAAATTATAAAACTTCAAAATTTAAATTAGGACATTACAAAAACTCAATATAGATTATTTATACAATAAACACTCCCTCCTTATTCAAAATAATCAAAAATAAGATTTATCTTATTTTCAAATAATTTTTTAAAGTAGTGTTTAATTTTAAGTAAAAAAATATTTTATTTACAATTCATATTTTAATTATATTTATATCATTATAAACTTCATCAAATTTAATAAAAATTTCACTATAATTCATTTCATTTATCTTAAAATATATATTATAAAAAGATTTACCCTTTTTTATGAATGTATTTACTATAATATTATTAAAATTTACTTTTTAATTGAATTATATAAATTTTTTAATACATTCTAAATAAAATAATTTATTTACAAATTAATTAAAATTATTATTTATGGAAAAAATTTTAAATAATAAAATTTATTTTAAATGGATTGAAATCATTTTTATTGAAATAAAATGAAATCAATTTTGAAAAAAATTGCATACCAAACAAGCCCTTAGCTATTTGCCTTTAGCATTGGAATGATAAAAAATCAATGCAATAAATGGTCAACTAAAATTTATTTTAATCCTTATAAGATTGAATTTTTATTAATTTTGATCCTAACTAAAAATTTACATTAATTTTATCTCTATATAATTAAAAATATCCAAATTTTAGCATTTTCATACAATAATTCAATATTCTATCTCATGTACGGAAAGATTAAAATTTAAGAGTTTTTCATCTCATAGAAATGCAATTGATGTAACTTTTAATCATGGATAAAATTGATAAAAATTTAATATTATAAGAATTAAAATAAATTTTTAGTCTAGATGGTATTAGTTTGCCTCCTTCCATCAACTATGAAAGTCTAATAAAATTAGAAGAAAGTTATAGAAATCATCTATCTCCTATAAAGTAATGAGCATAAATGTTAATTGCAATTTTATTAAAAAAGTTTTTTATTATATTATTAATTTGTGATATAGAATGTATTTTGATAAAATGGATGTAATAATTTGTGATATAAAAATATTTAAAGGATTGTTGATCACAAAATTGCATATGCTATATAGATTTAGCGCAAGTTATGTAATAAATGGAATTTATTAGAATAAGATTGTTATTGATATTTTTGTAATTTTAATTATTTTAGGGTGTTATTTTCAAATTTTCATAGTATAAAGAAATGAAATCTAACTATGTTAAAATTAAAGAATAATTTATATTTTTCTTTATTTTTATTTTTAATATTTAAATTTAATTCATTATCAATGTAAACTATCTTTATACTATCATACATACGGACTAGACTAAGATGCATTAGATGTATAGTGCACCACTACTTAAAAACTGTTAAATTTCATTTAGCCTGCATAATATTGCGCAACCTAAAAAATTTGAACTTTTAAATGGACTGGTGCACTATACATATCAATCTATCGAAATCCTTCCCCATACATACTCCTATGTTGTTATATTAATAAAAATATGATCAAATATTTTTAATTATTTTTACTTTTTTAATGACACAACTTCCTCTAATTTATTAATAATATAAAATATTTTACATTATTAATAAATTAATTTAAACTCTTATTTTTATTTAATTTTTAAGAGGTGTTTAGATCAATTGGTATGTGTAATCACTAGTTTAATATTTGAATATAACTAAACCAAATATGTACACTTATCCATTATGTATTCATTTTATAAAAAATATTTAACATAGGGTTGTAAAAAGATTTTTGTTTGAATAATTATATATAATCCCATTCTTTATTAGAGGCAAACAATGAGCAATTCCATAACTTACTTCCAACTAAGTTAAAATTTTATAGCCCAAGTGTTAGAGGGATATAAATAATCCTATTTATTACATTGAATTTTTATTATTCCAACGATATTTAAAACACTCCTTATTTATTCTTTTTAGGCCATTTTATAATAAAATTTTTTTAAAAATAGTAAGCATAAACTATATAAAACTTAAAAATTTAGATAATTTGTTGCCACATATTTAAAATTATTTGGTCAGTAGGTACAAGTATCCATGCCTTGGAATTTTACATAAGGCATGGAAGACGTCATCTTTTAAAATATTATTTACAACTAATAGTAATGATACTAATTTTAATTTTATTATTATTTTTTTAAATAAAATTGTTTGAAGTTATAGGGTACACCTTTAAAATACTAGACAATTCACTTTGTTGAACATATGGGTTAGATGATAGGTGAGATGAAATGGATTGATTGGCTTTCGGGATATCATTAAAATTTAAGATTTGTTAAGATGCAAATCCAAATTAAGGCTCATGATCTACTTTTTATGAGCTTCTATTTGTGCTAAGATGATGACTCATTCATTTGGGTTCAATGTAACTATGAAAGAATATTTAATCTTTACTTTGTGTGTGGAAGAATTATGCACTCTTTAGATCATTGTGTTCATGATTATGAAGAAGTAATTGGGGACATTAAGAAATAGATGAGTAGTATACGCAATCTTTTTCAAGTTGATACGGGAATGGTTTTAGACAGGTCACACTTTGTTACAGATGCCAGAGCTTTTGGTAATGGTCCCAGAAGATTGATAACTAGAATTCAGTTGAGATTCAAAGCAACTAGTTTACACTATTTTCTCATTAACATTGCTTGTGCACATTCAAATAATAATCAATAACAAGTTTTATCATTTGATAATATGTAACATAATCAAACAAAAAGTTCAGCTTCATAGAAAAACCTTTTAATAATCAATTAAAGAGATAGATGTGGAGGTTGAACATCTGAAAGATTTAGAAAATAACAATCAACAAAATAATAAGCAAAGCTAAATGAAATTCATACATGACTCTAAACTTTTTCATACTAGAGGTATCCAGAATTAGAGCATGAATTATTCTTCAACTAATCCTTTCTTCCTAGCAGTGCATGCCTTAATTGGTGAATATTTCAAACTAGCATACCAATAAGCTCTTCATAATTTGATCCTACCTGAAGGAGTACAATTTCTCACTAATGCTTGCTATATTCAATCCAACTTTGAGGAAGGAGAATCTAATGTTGTAGAATTAAGAGTAAACACTTTAAACTTTAATATGGAAATTTGTGGTCATAACATAGTAGTTAAACTCTTCTAATGTTCAATACAAATCAAATTCCACTAGTAGAAAAAATTTTAAATCCTAACTTGTCACTTGGATTGATACAAAGTATGTGAAGAGGGATTTATAATTGGCAATCTCAAATATTAATAGCTTGCCTTCATAGAAGTGCTCAATACGCTACTTCACATCATGCAAAGAGTTTGGATTCCCTTATCATATGGGAGGAAATAGAAGATCTAGATAATTTACTTGTTAATGATTTCCTTAACCAATCTCTTTTGCATTAATAAAAATTTTAAATGAATACAATGTTATTACCCTATTTAACTAACTAAACTCTATTTATTGGATATGTTTTCTTACTAGTTGGTGCATATTTTGGGTTAGCCATTCTAACAATGTTCATGGAAATGACCTGAATATGCATGATTCATAGGATGACTTTGTTAATAAAAAGAGAGTTATGATAACAAAAATTTCATAACAAGAATTTAAAGAATTTAAATCTTAACAACTTGAAAGTTCTTGCTCATAAATCCAAAAATTAGAGGATACAAGATCAACCATATTTCAATCTAGATTGTTGCCATATGAGGATAACAAGAATGATATAGATGTACAGAATTCTAAATAAATTCCTTTAACCTTATAAACAACGGAAGAAGTGAGTAGAAAAAGAAGACAAGATGCTCAAATAGGTAATGATAACAAAAAAAAGAAATATAAGTTAGGCATACATGCAAATAAAAAAGGAATCTTCTTAATTCCAAGGTAAAAAATTTGAAACTTGTTTAATGATTAATGAACATATGGATATGTGGATTGATGACTTGGTTGAAAATTTTGCATCTTATTATATAGGTTCATAGGGTATTATCCTAAATTAACCTTTTGAGAAAAGCATGAAAATTATGGCATGGAATTGTAGAAGTTTGAGTTGCATCTCTACCATTTGAAGATTTAAACAACTTATGAACTTACAATGTCTAGATCTAATTTTTTTTATAGAAAACCTCCTGCCTTTGGAAAAAGTCAATAGAATACTAAATAATATGAGTTATACCCATATAATTAGATTAGATATGGAAGGACATAGTGGTAGCATCCTTTGTAGATGGCATGAAAATATAATGGTTAAGGTAATTCAAGTTTGCTCTCATTAGGTACGTTTAAAGGTGGCTCATCTATTTTTTTGTTTAATTTTTATGATAGGCATATATAAACCTCTAAGATTGCAAAATAAAGGATTGTTATAGAATTTCTTGAAGCAAATAAGCAACCTTGTTAGTAGAAGGCCTTAATTAAGTAATGTATTTACAAGACAAGTTCAATTCATGTTCCACCATGGGAGGAGCTTTGTCTTTTCAACAAGTTATGTTTCAAAGTGGTTTAATTGAATTGAAAAATAAAAGGATGTGGTATACTTGGACTAATAATAGATGAAGTCCTTGTAATGAAAAATGGTTAATATCGTTCCTTTATACCTACATTTATATCGTACCTATAGCTACTTTAGATTATTCTCCACTTATAATTTCTACAAATAGGTAACACCAATATAGAACTCATGTTTTTAAATTTCAAAATATGTGGCTACAACACCCTTCACATAAAGAAATGGTATATAATCCATAGATCAAAGAATAAAAATGTTCAATAACATTTCAATTAATACATAAGTTGGATGAGATATGAAAAGCTTTATCAAAATAGGATAGATTTAATTTTAGAAATATCAATTCCAAAATTCAAGACTTGGAAGATAAAATACATGCACTTCAAAAGGATCTGGACTTAATAAATAATGATATGAAAAAAATAATAAGGCAATAATTAGAATTTTATTTACATTGTTAACAAGTTAAGTTAACTTAAAAAGGTAGACAAGAATGATTGATCAATTCAAATGACAATACCAAATATTTTCATTTGATGATAAATTATAAAATAAATAAATGAAAAATAAAAGCCTTACAAGATGAACAAGGAATTTAGCATTCATACCATTAGGAAGTCAACTAGTTAGTTGTTGATTATTTTTAAAAGTTATATCAGAAGTCAACAACTACTATTGAGGGAATAGATTTGCAACAAATACATTTGCCTTTTTTATAGAATAAGCATATTGACATACTTAATGCTCTATTCATAATCAATAATGTTATATTTAAAATGAATCTTAATAAAGCACTAGGAATAAATAGATTTATAGTTAGATTTTATTAGCACTATTGTAAAATAGTTGGTCCTCAAGTTTAAAATATAGTTTTATCATTTTTAAGGAAAAGATACTTGTTGAAATACTTGAATAGAACTATCTTATGCCTAATTTTAAAAGGTAAAGAACAAAAGTCAATGGAAAATTTTTGACTTATTAGCTTTTGTAATGTTGTATACAAAATTATATCTAAAGTTTAGCTAATTGGATGCAATTAGTTATGGATGAAATTATCTTACCATAACAAAATGCATTCATTAAGGGAAGACTAATTTTAGATAACATTATCATGGCTATAGAAATAACAAATTTTATGAGGAAGACTAAAAGTTAAAAACACTTCTAGGTAGCTTTAAGGGTGGATTTCCCTAAAGCATATGACAAACTCAACTAGAATGCCAATACATGAGATTCCTACAAAAATGGATTCAATGTTTGATGGAATGCATTATAACAGTATCCTATCAAATTATTTTTAATGGAGATAAGATAGAATAAGTCAAGCCAAATAAGGATCTATAACAAAGTGATCTAATATCACCCTATATTTTTCTATTATGTACTTATGTGTTCTTAACAATGATAATTAATGAAGAAAACAAGAATAGTATTCAAGGTGTAAAGCCTTTCAAAAAGTTCCCAAGAATTAGCTATCTATCTTATGCTAATGATTTAATTATCTTTTTCAAAGTAACTCTATAAATTTGCAACACTATCATTGAGGTACTATCTAAATTTGGTGAATGGTCAATACTTCATATTAATGAACTAAAATCAGAGATATGGTTCAGTTCTAACATTCTTCAAACATTTAAAGAATCATTGGCACAATCTCTTAGTGTGAAATTGGTAACAAGTATAGGTAAGTACTTGAGATCTTGGATTAAGATTCACAAAGGAAAGACCTAATATTAAAAAGTATCTTGGAAAAAGTTCAAAGAAAATTACAAGGTTGGAAGGCTTGTTATTTGTCACAAGCTAGAAGACAAGTTCTTTGCTAAGTTATACTTCAAGGAATACCAACTAGCTACTATAGGGTTTAAAAATAAGGATATTAAAAAAATAGAGATTGTAATTCAAAATTTTTGGTGGGAAGGATAAAACAAACATACAAATGTTCATATAATTACTTAGGAAAAGTTAAAACAACCTATATATAAAGAAGGACTTGGATTCCTAGATTTAAAAGCATTTAATAAAGCTTTTCTAGTGAAACAAATATAGAGGATTATTCGTCAACCATCATTATTGATAAGCAAAGTTTTTATCCAAGGTTTTGCAAAAGGGAAAGTTAAGAAAATTGATAAACCCAGAAGTATAGGATCATGGAGATGGAAGGATATACAACGTATAGGGACCTTGATCATAGAAAATTTGTGGTGATAGATAAGGAAAGACGACAAGGTTAAAGTGGGCAGTAGATTTTGATGCCCATTGTATGTCTAGTTGAACAAAACATCAATTATGTTCAAGATTCAAAATCACCACAAACTTTAAATTAGAGAAAAGATAGAGTACAAGTTAATATCAATCAACAATATTAAGGTAGAATTTTTCAAATATCTATAACTATTTTAGAGGTTAAAGATTGGTTGGCTTGGAAAAATTCACCTTTTGGACATTATATAGTTAAAAAAGGATATAATGTTATTTGCACAATAACTCAATACTTCCCAAGAGGAAAAAATTTTATAGAAAGTTTTACAACATCTACCAATCCTATGAAGAGTCTTGTTATTTTTTTAGATAGTTTGTTTAGAAGTTCTTTCAACTAAACATCTATTAACATAACAAATAATTTAATAGGATTCAAGTTGCATTTTTTTGCAATTTTGAAGAAAAATCATTAAATTATCTATTTTTTAAATGCCCTTTTACAAGAGTAATCTGGATTGGTTCAAAACTAGGAATAGGAATCCATGAAATTCAATAACAAGGATTTTAAATCATAGATTCAAATAATCATACATAAAGATTACATCCTAGAGGACATAAAGATTAATTTGTTATCTTAAATTGTTATAATTCTTTATACAATCTAGTTTCTTAGAAATCAAGCGGTCTTCAATACACATGAACCATATATTGAACAAACAAAACGGATCCTCAAATAATGGAAAATGGAATATATTCATGAAAAAAAAAGGAAAACTTACAAGAACATAAGGTGAGAAATTCACCCTTTAATAGCAACTGTTGTAACATTAAAACTTGATCAACTCTCCTTGTAAAAGTAGAAATCAAAAAATCAAATAGCAATACATGGATTGCTTAATGTATTATGATTATAGCTTATCAATGTCAAGCATAAGGGATATTTGAATATTAGAAAAATCAATCGAAGAAACAAGGTATGTTTCAAGCAATCTAAGATCTTCTTCTTATCCTCCTCAATTAGAATTGTTGAACCATTTGCTTATTCACAAATAGCAAGGTAGTTGAGCATGTTTTCAATATAAACACATACTAGGTCTTACTATAGATTTATAACCTCATTGAAAAGATCATTCAATTAAAATCAAGTTTTTAAATTACAAAGGTATTTTATTAGAGAAAAATTGCCTTTATTATTAGATAAAGATATAAATACTTAGTTGAGAGTTATTCTTGATGGTAGGTATAGGAGGTGGACATTCTTCTTAAGTTAATCATTATAATTACAGTCATAGGAAAAAAAATCATTTAAGAAAAATTTCAAAACTACAATATATTATTATCTCTTTTTTAACAGCATTATGAGGGTGAAAAATGCCAGAGTCTAGAGCTATCAAAATAAGTTAACTCAATCTTATCAGATTAACTCAACAGATAAAAATTATGCATTAGACCAATCCTAAGTCGGGTTACATCTTTACTAAGTTAGGCTAGCCTGGGTTGTTGTAATACTAATCCTAATCCTAATTCCATGTCAACTTTTACCAATCCTAAGTCGGGTTACATCTTTACCAAGTTAGGCCAGGCTGGGTTGCTGTAATACTAATTCTAATCCTAATTCCAAGTCAACTTTTACCAAGTAGTCTTAGGTAAATTTTGCAATCTGTTATACTTTATTATTATTATTATTATTATTATTATTATTATTATTATTATTATTATTATTACTACTACTACTACTACTACTACTACTACTACTACTACTACTACTACTACTACTACTATATCATTTATTTGTTCATTTTTAATTCTACATTATTAGTTAATTAAAATTAATTATAATTTTTATTATTATTTAAAAAATTATTATTATTAACAAATATTAAAAATATTAAAGTACAATATTTTTTAATATAAAAACCCTCAAATTAGAAGAGTAATTAAAAATTATGGCATTTAGACTAAAAAAATTAGTATTAATTAAAATGAATACAAATATTTTGTTAATTAAATTCATAACATATATATATATATCATTATTGTACTATACTAATAATAATTTATTACTTTAATTAATATATTTATTTAGTTATAGTAATTATTTTATACGTATTTAATTATAATAATTACTTTATGTAATTATTTTTAATTAATTTTTAAGTTTTATAATGATAAATTGAATTTCTCATGTAATTTTCATTAATTTTTTAATTTTAATATAATTATTTATTTTAATAATTTTATGTAACATATATTAATAATATTAGATATATAAATTCATTTATTTTAATATTAAATATTTTTAAATTTTAATATAATTATTTATTTTGATAAACTTGTATAATATATATTGATAATAATATATAAATTTATTAATTTTATTATTAAAAATTATTTAATATTACTTATATATATAATTTTAATATTATATGTATTAAAGTACAACTTTAATATACTAAAATTATTATTTTATTATATATAAATATATAATAATAAATTAATCATTTATTATTTATTACTATTACTAGACTAACGGGTTGATTAAATAATTTAATAGATTAATATTTACTAATCCTAATCTTTTACTAGGTTAGGTTTATCAGTCCTAATCCTTCACTTGATTGGGCTATTATTATCATTTTTCATGCTAGTCTCCATCTTAAATTAGACAAAATTATATCAGTCCTAGGTTAACTTGTTCAATTCAATACATTTTGACACCTCTATCAAAGTTACTGCCATCTATTTATTTATTTAGGAGCGGTCAAGCTACCCACTTAGCCTTTTTTTCAAATTAATAAAAAATAATTGGTTTTGTTCTAAATGTTCATAAAATCTTATCATTTTTCTAATAAGAAGCTTGCAAATTTTCTTATAAATATTTGTAAATTTTTATAGAACATTTAAATAATTTTTTGTTGTAAATATGACTCTCTCTATTAAAAAATTTTATGAAAATATTGTAAGACTTTATAAAAGAAATTATAATTTTTTATAAAATTAGTTGCACCCCATATGCAAACACTTACATAATTTTATGAAAATGTTATAAATTCTATTAAACAGTTATAATTTTTTTTATAAAACCATCCAAGTTTTTGCAAAATTGAAAAAAAAATCAATAAATAAATAAATCCCCAAAATTATGAATTACATGATATTTAGCATCTAAAAATTGAAAATGAGCAAGTCACACCTAGATCTAATGGTATAATTAAACCAGCTGTTATCGCTTGATCCAGAATATTAACAAATTCTTATATGCAAAATACATGCCCCAAGTCCCTAGCCACTTTCGCCTGCATAAGTATCTCACTTTTTTCCTTTCTTCATGGGTTAGGTTGTGCATAATGCTCAAATTTTAAATAGTTTTCAATCATTTCTTGAGATCATGATTTTAAATGATATTTGCAATAACAATTATATGATAATTATGATTAATAAAATTATAACTAAATATAAAAATATAATGGTTGTAATTGAAAATTATAAATAATTATGAATATGATTTCTACAATCAACAATATTAATATTATGCTAAAAATATTAATTTGAATCATAATTTTAAAACTTGCTTGAAATTATTGCTATTCAAAATAATAATTTTTGATTTAATATTGTCGAAAAGACAAATAATGTAATATTTATAAAATTATTTTATATAATTATATAATATTGATACGGGATATCTTAGGTACTCAAACCAAAAATATTAGTACCATAAGAAAATTTTGTTTGGACTATTGGATAGGGGCCAAACAAATCTCAGCCTTTAAATGTTGAAGGCTTGAAATTGGCTAAGAAATATTAAGAAACAGAAAAAAATGACTAATTTGGCCTTGTTAAATTACCTTCACAGGTATAGCACTTGTATTTGGAGGTAACTTTCTACCAAAATCACTAAATGCTAGGCCTCTAAATTGTGAACCACCGTAAGCATCTCCAATACTAAGACCATAACCACCACCCAATGGAATGTGAGTACCAAATGATGGTAGTCTTATGCCACCTATTGATGAATATAAACCATAGTTATTACTACATAGTGTTAGAAGGCCCTGATGCCTACTAGTATAACTTCCATAAGGGGGATGACTGTATTGTGATTACAAACTATAGGTATTGTCAAGCATAGGAGATTGTGGTTGGTGCACAACCATGCCATCCTTTGTAAACCTCACCTAATTTGGTTTCCTCTTCTTATTATCTATAACCAACTTACAGAGTACTTGATGCCCATCAATGTTCTTGACAGGCTCAACTAGCAAAGACCTAGCACCTTCCTTCATTTTGTATATGAAAGAGGTAAAGTTTTTTAACTTTCCACTCCTTTTGTCAAACCTAGGAGGCCTTCTTCAATTTCCCTAAAGTTAAGGAAGAAAACTTAACAACCTTTGTAATGAGATATCAAATGGCACATTCCCCATAAAAATCCTTCTCATAAAAACATCCCTTACCTTGGCAGATGTCATATTAGCCCCTTAACTACTCGATACACCTACTATTGCCAATTGAATCATAGTCATTCTTCTATCAATTTTCTTGCTCGATTCCTTTAAAGAGAAAATAACATCATTAACGTGCTTAAAAGTAACCAAGCCATACCCTTTAGCCTTGCTCGTTAACTTATCAAAGATAATAATGGCTTCATCAATCTCTCTAAAAAAGAGAAAACATTGCAAAGAGTATTTGTGGTGGTTTCTCTAGAAAACCCATAAACAAAGAGTTTTTTTAGAGTGGAATTGTAGTCAGCAACAATGTGAATATCTTCTAAAACATCTGAGCAACGAATTGCCACCCTTTGAAGAAGCTTAAGGAGTTGTTCCTACATAAGGGGTCGGAGAATTTTGTGCATATCTTCAACGGAAAGGGTGTTAAGGATAATAGTAGGTAGTGGCAGAAAACCTGTGTTGCCATTCTCTTTTTCAATTTTATGTTTCTTTAAGAAATCCATGGTTGAAAAACTTCAATTTGGGTACTACGGATTATAATTTGAGAAGGAAAGATTCCAATTTTTCATTTTTTAGACAATAGTTGAAATAGTCTTTATTTTGTTAATAGGCAAATAAGAGAAGCTAGAATTCATTTTGCCAAAAAAAAAAATAAGACCAAAAGAAGTAGGTTATCCTTCCACATGTAAGCTTTAGATGAAATTTTAGCTTTAAGTATACAATCAATATCCTAAGAAAGAGTATCCAAGAAACCCTCAATTGATATACAATCTTAAAAGTTTTGAAACTTAGGACTCCCTATGCTCTTATAAAACTCCATCACTGACTACTCATGTATCATTATTATGTGATTTAGTTGTTAAATCTAGTGTTGCTTACTAAACTAGAGTTTGATTTGATTTCTCTATATTTTTACTTATTATGTCTTAGGATTGAAAGATAGGAAGCAAAAATGAATTCTTCTAGTGTGATGGCTTTTTCTTCGTGCAGATCATAACAATATGGAAAAATATTTATATGCTTTATTTATAATATTTATCTTTATTCTCATTCAAAATAAAAAAGAGATAATTATAAATTTTTATATTTATTTAAAAATTAAAAATATAATTTTAATATATATATATATATATATATATATATATATATATATATATATATATATATATATATATATATATATATATATGTAAGTTTCATAAAACTAACATTTATAAAATAAAACTAACCAGTGATTATTTCTTAAAGTAAAATATATGATTTTTTTACCTTGAATTTCAAAGATATACAAGCTTATGCTTAAATTATAAAATATACACATATCTCTCCTCAATCTTACAAAAAAGTTATCTATTAATTCATTCTAAAAATTCTATCAAGAAAACTTAATTTTAAGATATTGTTAATGGTACAAAAAGATTATTTTGTGACCAAACAATTTTTCCTTTATTTACATGTGTGTTAAACCTAGTAAAATTAAGATTACTAATCCATTAATTTAAATTACATTTAAGGATGTTAGAATAGAGATTAATCAACTTATGATGATAAGAATGCTTAAATCTATCGATATAAATTGGAAATTTAAATTATTAGTTAACTTGTGAATTTATGAATTTTATTGAATCCTTATAAACTAAATGAGCATTTTAAGATAAGGTATAATGATGTAAATGAATGGTACAAATTATTTGTTGAGTTAGGGTGTGTAGACATTTAATAAAATAATAGGATAAATCAATTAAAGGAGATTGGAGAAGTGACATTTCATTTCTCATTTTACTTTTGAATTAGCCTCCCTCACTTATTTACTCTTCATTTTTCTTTCCTAAGAGCCATCCTAAGGGAGAAGGCTAGGTGATAATATCTAAAATGCCTGACCAACCTAGAACTAGTTTGCTTGACATGACTTATATATTTGATTAGCTTTTGGTTGAATGACCGATCCATGATTGACCCATCTTGTGTTGACAGTCTAGTAGCTAACAAGTCCAGTTACATGATTAATTAGCCTATAGAGGTCCAAATGACTACTATAGTAGGCAATTATTTATTTGCATTACTTATTTACTCATTGGCATATCAGCTTAGGCCACTTCCTTATATATGCTCAAGATATGCATCTTATAAGAGAATCTTCACTTTCATTCTCATTATACATTATTCTCTCTGATGAAATACTAACTTAAGCATTAAAAAGGTTATGATAGATTTTGTCTGCCATTCTCTAACATAGTGTGTTCATATCTTGCAAGTCATCGTGAAGATTGAAATTCCTTTTGGACCAAATTGGGAGAAATCATTGGTGCCATTTATGCATTACCTGGTCATAATTCTTAATCTGAAATTAGATAAGAGATTGTTAAGTTCCATTTTGCACAACAAATAAGTTAGCGTATAGCTTATTAATTTGATCAATAAGATATAAGTTAACCTTTAGATGTATTTCGTGTACTAACTTATTAAAAAAATAAGTTCTAATTTAATAATCTACTTGAAGTAACTTATAATTTATAAATTACTACCCTTTTAAATTTTTTCTAAATCTATTTTTATTTTTTTATTAATTTACAATCTATACCTTTCATAATATAAATTTAAATATTATTTTTTATAAAGTATGATTAACTAAACTTTAACATAATTATATCTTAATTTTAAATAATAAATATATAAAAATATATATGTAATAAATAAATAATGCTATAAAATATAATTAATTATATTTAAATAATTATAATTTTTTATAAATAATAAAATAAAAATTATGTAAGTAAATAAATATATAAGTTCATAAAATATATTTAATTAAATATTAATATTATATTTTTATTTTAAAATTCTTAATTATATTAATATAATTTAATTTTTAAATAAATATAAATTATTTTAATTATATATCTATTTTTATTAATATATCTTTTCATGTTACTTTGCAATTCTAGCTAATTCAAAGGTTAATTTTGTGAAACACTCCTTACACAATTAATTATCTTATTAGTTATTAATTATAAATTATTATCTAATTTATCACTTATCAATTAAGTTATCAATTATTTGTCAAAAATAGAAGGAGTCCATGAATTTTCCAAGTTTTTTGATACTAGCAATCAGAAAATATGACTTTTTTGGATTCAAAAATTGGATCCCTTTGATGGAGATCTTCATTTTGAGCTTTAGTGAGGACATCATCATCCTACCTCTACTCCCTTTACATGAGCTTAAGGAAGATCTGGGGGCTAAGCTTGTTCATCATCTTTAATTAAGGGTGCAAATGGGTTGTGCGATCTATCAGGGGGCCTATAGCCCGGCCTTATTTAAGCGTAGTCCAACTCAACTTATTTTGTTAAATGAGTTAAGCTAAGGTCAATATAGAAACCTTTTTAATTAAATAAGTCAAGTCTTTTTATTTTAAGCTTAACCTATAGGCTTATTGGGCTAGCCTATTTAATAATTTTTTATTTAAATTTATTTACTATAAAGATAATGATATATAGGCTTTTTTTCCAAGCCCATTATATAGATTAAATATTTTCAATGTTTGTTATATAATTTATGGTGAACTAATTTGCTTTTGTTTTTAACCTTTGATGTTGTGATAACTTGATGTTATTTTACTTTTAAGTAAATATTGAATATTTAAATTAGTAATTTTGTGTTATGAGTATATGAATTTATTTTTTTGTTAATTAGTTCTTAATTAAAATTTTATATTAATTTTAGTATTATTAGGGGCATCTTAAGAATATATTGATACAAACTTATATAAGTTATTAGTTTATTTAAGGCCTTTTTATAATAGGTCTTTTAAGTTTTAAATTGTTAATCTATTTAAAAACTTATATAGGCTTTTAAATAGGTTAACAGGTTAGGCCAGACTTTTAAAATAGGCCAAGCTCGGGCCTGATATAAAACCTTATATAGGCTAATAGGCTAAGTTCTCAATGTTTTGCAATATAGGCCCAGCCTATTTAAGGTGAAGTCTAACTTGGCCACCCTCTATCTTTAATAAATCAAGTTTCTTTAACAAGTAAGGCGTTATGGGGATATATTACCAGATGTAAAGAACTATGCTTTAGTGTAGAAGAATCTTTTTGGATCCAACCTCGAAGCAATAGTTTGTAGCAATTTTTAGGGAAAACCTATCATTTTCCCCAAATTTTGGGTGTTGATCACAATAATGGCAATAAAGTAGAAGAGATTGTGATTTCTGAAATTGAACCTTAAGGAGAAATTATCACTGGGCTTCACTTAAAAATTCTTAGTTATGGAATGCCTTTTCAATGCTTTATATTAAGCTAGATATTGATAATTATGTAAATATATACTCATAGGAATATCACCATATCGGGATTGATAAAGGAAGATTTTCAAGAGTAATATCTTTGACTAACTATTTTCGATATATTGTTAGGAGTAAAGTAGGAGGATTTTCAAGAGTAATTGTTAAAGGTAGGAATCTCGGTCCTTAATGATTATATCTATATATAACTATTTTAGGTATATTATTAGTGGTAAAGTAATAGGATTTTCAAGCGTAATTATTAAAGGTAGAAATCTCGGTTCTTGATGATTATATCTGTATATATGTACTTAGATTAGATTAATGGAAAAATACATCTTTTCATCCCTACACATATTTTAATATGGCATCAGAGTCTTACACCTTCAATTGAAGCCTTTAATTTAGAACATACTTGGTGGCTGACATGGCAAGAGCTGGAACAATTACAGATGCGGCAAATTTAGCTTGAGGATCGAGTAATATACAATGGCAAACCTAGCTTGAGATGTGCACAAGTGAGAGGATGACTAGTAAGCATAAAAACACTTCATGGATCATTAATATAAAGGCATCCATGTCACAACCCTTCTTAATCGTAATCAGTATAGATCTCATTATCGATTTCCATAAGCCTTAACAAGTTTTGCTCTTTTTATTTAACAAGAGTTTTCAAATTTTAGGGGGAATTGAAAATTTTCTTTTAAGTTTTTACAGAAAAATGAATAGAGTCTTTGCTATTTTTTGTACACTTCCCAAAGGCCACACATCCTAAAGATACAACATCTATATTATTTTTTAGATATGATAGAATTAACATACTTAAAAAATAATACAGTTTCGCACTTATACATATACAGTTGATTCATCACATCATATAATTCATCAAAACTTCATTTGATTATTGATTCTAATCCTAGCTATTAAATCTTATAGTAAGGTAGTCTTAGATCTCCATAAATGTCGTGAGACTTAGAGGCACTTATCTAACCTGGAAACATTGAAATTAAATAGAGTGAGTTTTAGAAACTCAGTAAGCATATATCTACCACTAACTTACCGGAGATTAATTTTATAATTAATATTCAAAAGTTAATCAAGTACTAATATAAAGATATGAACAAACCCATATTTCCTAGTTTATTGAAACATGTGAATCCATGCTCTAAAATGAGAGGTTTTATTGCACATGGCTTAAATTCTATATTTCATATCTTCAAACATAGAATCTTAACTATTCGTTAGTGTGCAACATCAGCATCTCCTATCATATGTTACTCACTCCGGGTAAACATTACAATCACAAATAGCCATTAAGGCTTAAACATAAACAAATCATCTCAAGTACATTATGTATTTGCAAACATATCAAGCAATAATATCTAATCATAAATAATTTCCAACATCACAACATACCATATATTTAGCTAGAATAAGCACACATATAGCCATTTTTTGATTTCCTGGCCAATATTGTATTTTCTCAGCTACTCGTCGGGAATTTCTTATCTGGTTCTCAAATCAATCTTTCACTATTCATTATTTCTAATGCCATTATTGGCATGATCTACAGGCAGTATCTATAGAAGAGCTTAGCTCTCATTTCAAATTAATCTATGAGACTTTGTAATTTATTATAGGACAATGTCAAGCATATCATAGGACATATACATACTAATACAATCATGTTCACTCACGGCCTGACCATATAGAAATCATGGAAACTTAATCACATTTTATCATTAAGTAGAATTACAACAACCATGCTTTCATTATGCCACTTTAATAATTAACATTTATTTAAACAACTAATCATTTTTGTTTTATGATACTGAATTTACACATGAATTTATATGCATGAATAAGAAATCTAGTCTATGAAGTAAAATAATATAATTTGCAATATTTAAGCTATCATTTATTGAAATATTAAAATATAGTAAGATATATATTCACTTGATGGGTTGCGTCAACTTAGGAGCTTGGAGTGGTTAATCCTTGTCTTCCTCTTATCTTCCTAATTCACCATGTATAATAACATTATGAATATAACTATGACTATATTATCTATTTTCCTTTCCAAGCATCACAAACTCAATTCTTAAATCATAATATGATAGTATCTCTCATGATCAGTTTCTTATAATTTCTAATATAGACTTGTATCATAAATTACTATAACTAGAAAGTTACTTTCATTAAGAACTATCTATAGCTAGGTTCAACCATATAGGTTCGTTACTTCATAGCATAAAATATTATCCTTTAGAAATATTGCTAAAAGTCCATAATTTACACAAAATAGGTTTTCTTGAGCCAAGTTAGAATATTTCAAAATATGAAAAATATAATATTCCATAATTATTTTAATCATAATATTCTAATAACCTATATCATAAAACTCTCATTGTTTTAAAACTATTATCATATATTTGAAAATTACTCAGAAAAGACTCCTCTGGTTTATACCTTCATAATCAAAACTACTTAGATTTTATGCTCTAAATTGACTTTATTGGTGTAAATATAACATTCTAGAGCACAATATTTTTAATTTTCAAAAGTGCCATCATATTTTCAATAACACATAAAGATGGTTTTTCTAAAAAAATATATAACCATTACTAAAATATTGTAATATAACACTAATGGATCTGCTTCTACTATTTTAGTATTTAATAATATAAAATATAGACATATGGATATATTTCTATAAGCCTTATCATATACCTAAAATGCTCATAACTAATTCCTCCCTAGATCTCACTTAAATCTGATGCCCCAAATATGTATTCTACACATCTCATTTTAACATGTTTCCACATAAAATCCCATTTTGTAGGAGTATTAGTATTTTTCTTAAATATACCAAATGGATTTTCTTTAATTCTTGTATAAATTTATTTTAATACCAAAATGAAATATCCTATTTATATTCTAATCATCCTATCTTAGTCTCTTATAGCGTATAATTTTATATTCTACACACACACACACACACACACATATATCATCACATGAACTAAAATACCAAAATGGGTTTTTTTAGGTTAGATGTAAATCATTAAAAAATATGGAATAAAACATCCTATTTTAATATTTTATAGTATAAAGATTATATTTTTATCAAGTTTCATCATATATTTCAGACATGTATAATATAGATATCTTGAATTAATTGTCAAATCATCATAAAAGTCAAAACATTATGATATAGATACACTCACCACCATCAAATGTACTTAGCCTAAGCTCGCTAGCGGCGGAAGCTCATCGAAACACCGACAAATGAAGGAGAGATACAACTCCCCTGTTACCATTTCAAGTTGTGATTTGTAGCTTCCTAGTGATGGATAGACCTACCGTTAGCTAAGTAAAAGTTCCAATGTTGACAAGGAGCTGCTTCCGATTATAATGCAAGACGGACCCAGCTAGAGTTGAAGAAGATATAGAGAAAAGAGAAGAAAAAATGGAGAGGAAGATAGTTGAAAATTAAACAAGCATAGTAGTACATGATTGTTCTAGTGGCTGGGAGAGTCGGTGATGGGAAAGAAGATAGGAGAAAAAAAAAGAAGCTATTGCGCAAAGAAAGAAGGAGCTAGTCAAATGAAAATGAGAAAGGTAGTGGTACTGTGCTAAAAGAGAAAGAAGAAAAGAAAATAATGCTAAAAGGAGACAAGAGCAAAAAATTTTAAAATAAAGGATGATATGACACTAAAATCGAGAAAGAGACAAGGTTGTCCGAAAATGGGAGAAGAGACCAATTTTTTATTTTATTTTTAAGTGGGGAGGAGAGAAAAAATGCAAAAAATTGAGGTATGAGTAATGATTCCATGTTTCTTACCTAATTCAAGCTTATTCCCCTTTTTAGAATCTTTGTAATTTCAAACTTCAATAATTTTCAAAATAATTTATTAAATACCAATAAATTATTTTAGAAATTTTCGCACTTATAATTACTAAAACATTTCAACTTATAGGAAATTTCTTATAAAATTATTTTTAATTTATAGGAAATTTCTTAAAAAATGGCCATATAAACATAAATATATTTCAAATATTATTTTTTTGATATCCTTTTAATATTTCAAAACCATTAACATGAAAAATAAAATTTAAAATCAATTATCAATCGAATAAATAAATATTTATCCATCAGCATCAAAATTCATTAAACTTCAAATTTGACCTTGGGATATTACAATCCAACCATATGATTGGGAATTTGAAGAAGCTATATGAATTATGAGATATGCCAGGTTCCCTATTGGACTACTAGATGGATAACATGTTATTGCAATTATAGAGGATTTGTAAATCTTGATAGGAGTTTAAAACTTGTAAATGTTCTTTTTGTTCCTAGTTTGAATTATAATCTAATTTTTATGTCATAATTAGTGAATAAGTCACATTGTATTGTCTAATTCATTAACAATCTATGTGTTACACAGGACCGCACTTTGAGGATGTTGATTGGTACGAGTGAATGAAAGGATGAGCTTTATTTTTTCCAAAAGGTTCAAGGTGTGAAGGCTCTCAAGATTGATAGAGTAAATTAGCTTGATCTTTGGCATAAGCATTTGGGGCACCCTTCTTTGAAAATTACTCAATCGGTTCCTAATGATTATGGTAAAAATAATGAATTATTAAATAAAGCCTATAATGAGTGTCAATAGGCAAAACAAACTAGAGATGAATTTCCTTTAAGTGACCATAAAGCGTTTAATGCTTTTGAACTAATTCATTATGATTTATGGGGAGCATATAGAATCCTATCTTTTTGTAGTGCATCATATTTTTTTATAATAGTGAATGATTTTTCAAGTGCTATATGGATATTTTTGTTAACTGATAAGAAAGTAATGTCACATACATTATTGAATTTCTTTGCTATGGTGGAAAGGTAGTATTATAAACATGTTAAAATTATTTGTAGTAATAATGGGATTAAGTTTACTTCTATGGAAAATTATTTTGTTGAGCATGGGATCATTTTTCAAACTTCACATACTGGGACACTACAACAAAATGAAAAAGTTAAGAGGAAACACCAGCACATTTTGAATGTAGTGCAAGTATTGCATTTCCAAGGAAATCTTCTCATTGATTTCTTAGGTGAATATGTGTTGACTATTGGATACTTAATTAATCACACTCCATCCTTTATTTTGAATGGAAAAACTCCATTTGAAATTCTACACTAGTAAATGCCATCATATGATCACTTAAAAGTGTTTAACTCATTGTGTTATACACGTAACCAAGGCAAGAAGGGAGATAAATTTTCTAATAGGAGTTGTAAATGTATCTTTGTTGGGCATCTTTACAGTAAAAAAGGATAAAAATTGTTTAATTTATAGATAAAAGAATTTTTTATGTTTCAAGACGTTGATTTCTTTGAAATAGAATACCTGTTCACTTAAAGGATCTCTAGACTTAGGGAGAGTTTTGTTATGGATGTTTCCCATGATGGAGTTATTGAAGAAAACCATGAAGGATCTAGGAGTGAAGGAGATAACCTTAGCAAAGGTATGATAGAGCAAGAGAAAGAGATGAGTGTTAAAGGTAGGGGGTACATGTGATGAAGATGAAGCAAAAGTTGCAATTTAAGTTGCTAATGACACAACATAGGATGGAAGAAATAATGGTGAGCAGTACAATAATGATTAACTAGGATGTGGGCACGGAATCAAGCACTTATTAGTTTGGTTGTGTGATTATGTGACTAATATAATTTAGAAACTAAGCCTTTCCACTAGTTCACCTATTCTAATGTACAATCTCGGTGCACCTTATCCTATATTACATTACGTGAATTGTGATAATTTTTCTTTATAATATCGAAATTTCTTGTAGCCATTACTATAGAATAGGAACCAATGTCTTTCTCTAAAGCCTTGAAGGATGCTAGATGGAGAGAAGTAACGCAAAATGAAATTCAAGCTTTTGAAAATAATAGAAGATGGGTAATGGAACATCTACCTCCTGGGAAGAAGGCACTTGGGTGCAAGTGTGTATATAAGATAAAATACAACTTAAATGACATTATGGAAAGGTTTAAAGTGAGGTTGGTAATTATTGGAAATTATCAAGTTGAAGGTATTGACTACACAAAAACTTTTGCACCAGTTGCCAAGATAGTTACAATGCAAATGGTCTTAGCTGTGGTGGCAGCAAAAGATTGGGAGCTATATCAAATACATATGCATAATGCTTTGCTTCATAGTGAACTTCAAGAGGAAGTGCTCATGAAAATACCGCCAAGCTTTAGTGTGCAACAACCAGGCATGATATGTAAACTTTATAAATCACTTTATAGGTTATAGGCTCTTAGATATAGGTTTGCCAAACTATCTACTGTATTAAAGGACTATGATTCTAGACAATCTTATCTAGACTACTCACTTCTCACTTTACAAAAAAGGGATGTGCAGATTGTGGTACTTATTTATGTTAATGGTTTGATAGTCTCGGGAAATAATCATGTTGCCATTTAATGGTTCAAAACATATTTGAGTGACTACTTTCACATGAAAGATTTGGGGTATTGAAATATTCTCTAAGTATTGAAGTTGCTAGGAATCCAATAGGAATTTTTCTTTGCTAGTGCAAATATGCTTTGAATATCATCACAGAAGCTGGCCTTCTGAGGGCTAAACCTACGAACATCCTTTTAGAGTAGAATCACCAATTGGCCTTGTCTGATGGACATTTCCTTAATAATCCTGATAGATATCATCACTTATTAGGACATCTTATATACCTTTGCTTCACCATACCGAAGCTATCCTACTGTGTTCATACTCTTTCACAATTCATGCAGCAACTTAAAGAACATTGGGAAGCTACGTTGCATGTGGCTTGTTATTTAAAAGGTAATCTAAGGCAAAGTATTCTATTGTGTCATGAATGCAACTTATAGTTATAAAGGTGGTGTGATTCAGATTGGGCAAGTTAACCTTTGACTAGGAGATATCTTACTAAATGGTTTGTACTATTGGGCAATTTTCCAACCTCTTGAAAGACTAAGAAGTAGTATATGATGTCTTGATTATAAGCAGAAATAGAATATCGATCTATGGCAATAGCTACATTTGAATTAAAATGGTTAAAAGGCATTTTATCCAGCCTTGGTGTGATACATTCCTAGCCCATATAACTTTATTATGATAGCTAGGCAACTTTATGTATAACTAAGAATCTTATTTTCCATTATTGAACTAAATGCATTGAAGTGAACTTTCATTTTATTCGAGATGAGATCCTCGAAGGCAATATTCAACCAGCCTATATTCCTACTCACGTACAATTTGTTGACATATTCATGAAGGCCTTGGTAGATCATAGTTTAATTATTTCTTCAGCAAGTTAGGCATTCAAAATCTTCATGCACTAACTTAAGGGGGGTGTTAAGCTAGATATTAACAATTATGTAAATATGTAATCATAGGAATATCATAATATTATTGGGATAAGCTAGATATTAACAATTATGTAAATATGTAATATAGGAATATCATAATATTATTGGGATTGATAAAGAAGGGTTTTCAGGACTAATATTTTTGACTAATTATTTTAAGTATATTGTTAGCAGTAAAGTAGGAGGATTTTTAAGAGTAATTGTCAGAGGTAGGAATCCTAGTCTTTGATGATTATATTTGCATATAACTATTTTAGGTATATTGTTTAGAGTAAAGTAGGGGGATTTTAGGAGTAATTGTTAAAGGTAGGAATCTTAGTCCTTGATTATATATATATATATATATATTCAGATTAAATTAATGGAAAAATACATCTTTTCATCCCTACACATATTTTAGTACTTTAGATCGAGATTTGGGATGCATATCTACCTAATGACATATCATAGTTTGTGCAAACTACACAAGTTATGGTAGTAAATGATGAACGTAAAAATTTATGATCAAGCAATGTGAAATATATGTTTAAGAGTCAAATTTGGATCTAAAAATGCAAATTTGAATGGTGTCAAACTCAATCCCTATGATGTGAGTGGTTAGGCCATCTTTGATATATCATCCTTCACTTTTCATGAATATTAGAACTAAGCCATTCTCAGCAAACAATAAAATTTTTAGTTTCCTAAAGTGTTCTTCCTATGCAAAGCTAGAGATCAACATCTAAGAAATTCAGAACATTAATTTGTTGAATCTCTTTAATAAAGAAGATCTACAAGAGATCATTCTCCTAATCACTTAAACATATGCTTTCCTAGATCTTAAATATATTACATATGAAATGCAATCAAATTGATTATTACAACTACATATGAATGTGAATTAATTTGATGATGTTACTGGGAATCAAATATAATTTATTTCCTCTATTAGATATATTAATCATAGTAGTACACTAACCCTTTGTTTGGATGGCAGGAAAATAAAGGAGAATTAAGAGAAATTTTTTAAATTGGAATTAAGAAGAAAATGAGAGAGAAAAAAATTTTGAAATTTGAATTTATTATAAAATTATAACTACAAATTTTATCTTAATATTTCTTTCCTCCCTCTTTTTTCTTCATTCAAATAATATTTTAATTTTTCCCATCCAAATAAAACTAAGTGTTTCCCAAAATGCCTTGGTAAGCTACTCATCATGCTAGTGTTTAAAAACTTAATCTCTTACAAAAAGAAACATCTTAATTGTTGTTTTGTGAGTTCCACTTCTAGAAAGTTAAAAGAGTTAATACATAAAGAGAAAGGATACATTCCTTGCATAAGAAACACTAGTTAAGTGAATATCATGTTAGGAAGTATATAGCCTATTTTTTTTTGTTATCATGAATCTAATTTAGCCAACTTTGGAAAGCAGGCTTTATAATGCACAATATGTATAATAGAATCATAAAGTCACAAATGAAAATAGACGAGGTGATAAACATATAAAAAGATAACTTTGGAGTTATATTCTAGTTCCTTTATCCATTATATATTTAGGCACATTATAAATGCCATGCAAGAAGCATACACTAATTAAACAAAACATGAGTCAAATATGGTGTAGTTAAATAGCCAAGGGATCAAGGTAACTAGTATTGTATACAAAGGAAAAAAACCAATCGCATTTAGTTTTATTATATGCAAAGCATAGATTACATGACCTCATTGTAAGTGAGTTATACATTTGTGTACTTGTGATTTACTAACGATCTATTAACCACATCTAAGTGATGTGTAAGCAAAAGAGTGACCATAGCAAATGTTCATTAAAGATGGTCTTATTAGTTAAACATGCATTTAACTTTATTTAAATACATACTGTCATTTTATAATGGCATATGCTGCCATTATAAAAAGCTCTTATCACCTCTCATATCCTAAAAATCTATATAAAAACCTATGTAAGAATAGAAAGTTTAATGTCTAGGCCCATTAAAACTTTGTTGCAACCATAAAATTTCTCATAATAGAAATAGAAATTATGTACAAGTCTTTTATGCAGGTACATTTATACATCTTATAAGATGTGAGGATAATATAAATGCTTTTCAGAAGTCCAATTTCTTCTGCCTTATTCCATGTTTCTCATAATAGAAGTAGAAATTATGTACAAGTCTTTTGTGTATGACATTTTGTACATCTTATGAGATGTAAGGATAATACAAATGCTCTTCAGAAGTCCAATTTCTTACTACCTTTTTCCACGTTTCTACAAAGTATATATCCAAACGAATAGCTAATAGCACGAAAGGCTTAAATAAGCCAAGTGTGACTTTCAAGATGCATAAAAGGCATAATTGCCTATCTTATACTCAACACAGTACATGGAACAAGACCATAAGTTATGTGCATGTCTCTTGAGAACTATTAAGCATATAGTTAGTTAAGATTTTTGTAATTTGAACTTTCAAAAGGTTTATATTTGGCCATGTGTGACCATTTTGGACTAGTGAACCACTAGTCTTAACAATGGTTATCACAAAATTTTAACATTAGCATCATAAATTCTTAGGCACAGATTAGCCTATATTTATATGACATACCTAATATTTCTTTTGTTAAAACTTTCTTTGCACATCATACACTTCATAGCTATACAAAATTGATATAACACCACTTATGAAATGTCATTTTTAGAGAAGACATAAGACACTGTTAGAATCTTTATACTATCATTCTTACATGATTATTGAACATGCATGAGAATTACTTTATGAATAACTTACATTACTTTCTTGAAAGTTAAATCAAGATGTCATCCTTATACATTTTCATACTAATTCATTATCATTTTTTTATGTGAAGGAACTAAAACATGTTAAATTCATAAGTCATCATAGAAACATATTGTATAAGGAAAATAATTAAAAAAAATAAAAAGGAAAATCACTTCCTAAGACTAGAAGATTTAAAATAAGATGACAAACTTCTAGAAACATTAATTATGACAAGGTGATCAAATTAAAAAACTTAGAAGACAATTGATTCTTCAACCTATAAAAAGCTCTAAGAACTAATATAATAGGTAATATACCTCATTTTAAGATACATTCCAATTTATATTGTTCAAGAATAATTATTAACCTAAATTTCAGAACATATAGTTCCATTAGTATATCTTAAAGCTTGAGCAGCCTTTTGTATTATCTACAAAGCTTGAGAAGTTCCCTTGACACTTAAAGCTTAAGACTCAATCCCCTAATGCCAAAGCCTAAACAATTCCCTTAACACTTAAAACTCAAGAGTTGATCTCCATGGATTAAAGCTTGAGCAATTCCTTTGGCATTTAATGTTGGGAATTTGGATTATTACATGCAACGGAATTTCAAAATTTTGATCCGAATTCTACCTAGGATCCATGCAAAAAGTATAAATCAATGATTAGGGTTTTACCTATTAGACACTCATGTTTCTACTGATTAAAACTTAAGAGTGAATGAATCAAACGTCGGCCGGAAGGTACAGCGTCTCTACGGTATCCACACGGAGTGAACAACGACCTCTCACCCTCCACGAATCTACTAGGATGCGTTTCTCTCTTTAGGAATTAGAATTCGATGTTTTCTGAGTGATTAGGGTTTTAGGAGGCTTATGAGCATGTGCTTAATGTGCTGCCCTCAAGCCCCTTTTTATAGAACTTAGGCAAGCCACAATCCTAGTCCTATTAGGACAATGCTTCCAAAATCCTAATCACACTTAACAACTCATTTTATCCTTATCCTAGAGATGGTGAGGAGAGATAAGACTTATCTATTAATTATCTAATATTAGATAATATTATCTCATAATATAAATATCTTAATATTAGATAATTGCATATAGTTATCAAATATCAAAATAATATTATCTCATAATATATTTATCTAATATTTGATAACGTAATTATTTGATATTACTTTAATATCAAATAATATTATATAATATATATATATTATGTGAATAAAACATTATTATTCTTAATAATAATATATATATACACGAAAATAAGTTCAGTTAATTGGATATTAATATAATTAAAGTCCAATTAATTATTGTCTTATTCCTTCTCCTTTTGTGTGACCCTGTAGGTTCTTATTACATTGACAACGACTCATTATTGAGCCATAGATAGTGAGTGGTATCTAGCAATACATCACTGTCACTTAAGTAGTAAGAATATCTGTGATTCGACATCCACCTAATACATGATCAAAGTTTTGCATCATAAACCTTTTGTAATAATATCCAAATTAAACTGGAGGCATGGAATGTGTCATCCTCATCAATATTCAATTTATATTTCTTGATACTGAGTAGACTTAAAATAAATTATTAATATCACATATTAATCCAATTGAGCATGGTCATGCATTTCTAAGTCTCACTCAATCAAGGGTGTCTAAAGATATTTCTCTTTTATAGAAGAGTAATAAAATCCCCTCTACATTACTCATTTCCCTCTACACGATTCATGACATACCTAATCAATGCCCTATTCGTCATCCGGATGAAAGGTGACATAGGACAATATTAAAGTGAATAATTCCTCATGTAGGAAACCATAGTGACTTCAGGTCAAAGATTTATGTGTATTTGTGATCATATGAAAATAACTTATGACACATCTATCCATACAATATTCTCATAGTGGGTCAGTCCAGTACATTGTTCACTAATAATGTACTCATGTATTGACTTGTTATCACATATCCATGATTTGTAATCATCAATCATTATACATGCTAGTCTCGATGTATTATTACTATCCTTTTCGTAATAATACTTGACTAGGGGTATTTTAGGAATAGCAAAGCTATTCCAAGGATAATTATTATATTAAGTTATAAATCATGCAGAATAATAATAAAATTATAAAAATAAAATATAATAATTAAATTACCTAAAATAAAACATAATACATTGTGTATTACTTCAATCATCTATATAATTGGTTCCTATAACACACACCAACATTTAAAACCTAAAACTTAATCCCTTCATTCCAAAATTTAAGCAACTTCCTACCACTAGAAAGCTCGAATGACTTTGTCTTTAATAATATCTTGATGGTTGAGCAACACCTTTATTATCAAAGAGTTAAAAGCTCAAGATTTAGCTTGAGCAATATCTTTATCATTAGAGAGCTAGAGAACCCAAGCATTAGCCTCAGGCAACACTTTTATCATTAGAGTGCCAAAAGCTTAAGTTTTATTCTTGAACGGCAACTTTATCATCAAAAGGTGAAATAACTTAATGTTTAGCCTAGGTTGCATGTTTATCACTAGTGAGCAAAGAGCTCTAGATATAGCCTAGTAACATGCTTATCATTAATGAGCCAAGAGCTCAAGATTTAACCTAAGTGAATGGCATTTTTCTCATTTAGTACAATTGAGCAACATCTTTCTTATTTAGCATGAATAAGAAACATCTTTATCTTTTAGCTTGAGTAGCATCTTTCTCATTTGCCTTGAATGAATGGCATTTTTTTTATTTAGCATGAGTAAGTGGCATTTTTCTTATGTAACCCTGAGGGACTTCTTTATCATCAGTGAGCTAAAAGGTTAAGTTTTATGTTCAAGCAGCTTCTTTATCATCAAAGAGCTAAGAATTTAAGTTTTAGTCTAAGTGACATGTTTATCATTAGTAAGCTAAAAGCTCAAGATTTAGCCTAAATGGCCCTTTCAACATTAAGTTAACCACCATAAATCTTAAACTTGAGGCACTTAAGCTTGAACTATTTGACATTTTACAACTCATCTATTCAGATATCTACCAACTTATAATTTTATTTGATATTTTCTTAACATATGGGTATCTCATCTCAAGTAGCATTAATTGCTCTAATCATAGCTTTCCAAGTAAGGGAGGGCAAGTGATAATACTGATGCATGACATTTTTTCTATATCATTTTCTTCTATTTTATATCCCTTAGTGTGTTGCATATATTTAATTCTATAGAATTAGCCTTGTTATGCAATTAGGTTTTAGTTTTCCAATATTTTAAAATTATTTAGTTCATGCTAAAATTTTACATTGTTTCAAATTTATGGCTATAAAAAAAGTTTCAGATGTTAGAATTGGTTAATTCTTATATTATTGAAAATCTTAGAGGAAACTCTACAACTTTTATGTTTTATCTAAAACCCAATTTAGATGTTTGGAATGTCAAAAATGGTCATAAATTTGATGTTCTATTTCTATCCAAGCAGAATCAATCTCGATATTTAGGTCATATTTAGAGCCCTAAAGATCCAGTTATAGTGAAACCAATGCCTAAAGTTTCCTAAGACCTAACTCAATAACTTTCATGTTTAGGATTTAGTGAAACTATATAATTTTGATAGTCTTATAATAGCTAAAAATTAGACTTGTAAGATTTTATTGTAGTAACTCTTGCAATGTATTATTTTATAGATTAGGTTGTGGGCTTCTAAAATTAGCAATTTCCTATTCTTTATAACCCTAAAAGGTATATTAACTTGTCTCTTTAGGTTTTATAGCATAAAAAATTAAATTAGAAGGTTTGTGCCTTTAAAGGTAGAAAGCACATAATTCTATATAGCTTTCTTCTTTTCTCTATGTTTCTTCTTTTGATTCATGGAAGGCTAATTTTTAGATTCATTCAAGGAATTTAAGACTCATCTTAGTTTAGATTATAAGATCCAGAGCTATAATGTTGAATTTTGCTTCCAATTCTTTTATTTGATTTTTTTAAAATTACATGATTGGATACTAATTTGGTATAATCTATGTTCAATATTGTGATTTATGATATCTATTTGGTTTTATTTTAATTTTGGTTGTTAATAATAATTTTTCATGTGAAATAAAGGATTGAATGATTAAAGTAAAGGTTTTTTGTTTAATCTTCCAATTTACTTGAATTTTATATTCAAATTAATTTAAGATCTAGCTTTATCGATTATAGTGGTTATTTAATTTTGCTAATCTAAATTGATTAAATCCTAAATGGTTATTTATTATAAAATTTATGAATTATTGTAGGGATTTTGTAATTGTCAAATATGTTATGATATGTGATTAATCTACTAAAGAGTTCTCAATTTCCTTGGACCAAGTATCTTTTTCTATTATTTTTATGTGTTAATTCTAAATTCTATTTCTAATATTACATTCTGTTTGATTTCAAATTAACTCCCAATTTAATTCTATTTACATTCTTGCATTTTACTATTTACTTAATTGCTTAAGTATGTAGGATTAATTTTCACTTATATTTCAATTTACTTTTTTTATTTTTTTATTCTATAATTATAGTTAGTAATTGAATATAAAAGGATGTATTAAGTGGATCACTAGGGGCTCGACCTTGTTTGTTGCTTTATATTGCAAATTTTTATCAAACAAGTAATTTTTAATTTTGATTGACTTCAAAAACTATTAAGATTTTAGCACTATTGCTAAGGATCCATTTTAATTCATCTATTCTTATCATTTTCTAGTGATTTGCATAATTGTTCAAGCATTCTATTGAATTTTTGCATTTGTTAATATTTCCTTACATTTTACGGTATATTACATTTTTTTGTATTTTCTTGCATTCTTTATTTGTTACATATTCCTCCACTTTAATTCATTATTTTCCATCATATATTACTTTATTTTACATTTTATAGGAAGTTCTTGGCTTATATACATGTTTTGAGCTAAAATTTTTTGCAATAGTATAAAATATTTTTTCGATTAAGGCTCATAATAGTCTTGCTCTCCATGAGCCTTCCTTCTTTAGCTAAATTCCATTATTTGGACTACATTTTTATTTTTTAAAAAAGTTTTTTATTACATTTTTATGTTTTGTATGGTTATAGCTTTCATTTTATGGTGGTCTTATAATTTTTAAAAGTTTCTAGGTAGGTTAATTAGATATGTTTTGAATGATTTTTAATAGTGCATTAGTATTAAGATATTTTTGTGTTCCTATGGTTCTATATAGTGTAGTGTAGTGTATGATTAGTTAATCTATTGAAGAATTGTTAGATTTTGATCTTGAAACAGATAGAACTTTTCATTTGCTTTATAGGACTAGAAATACATATAGTTATTCCCCATTTTGATCTTATTTATAATTTAAGTAACATGGCTAATAATAGAACACTAAAGGAATTGACTGACTCTAATGTCACTTGCCAGCCTTGAAAAATCTAATATCTTGAACTTGATGTTGATTTTAAGCTTAAATTTAGACTCATCCATTTGATTACTAAATTTTATGATCTTGTAAGTGAGGACTCTTATAAGTATTTAAAAGAATTCCATATGATTTGCTTAACCATGAAGCTTCATGCCATCTCAAAAAACCATAAAAAATTAAAGGCATTCTTACTTTTACTTACGATTAAATATACTATCTTTAACTAGGGTTTGACACTAGTTGGAATGATATAAAAGGCCCAACCTTAAGAGTTGCTACAATAAAAAAATATATGTTGTATAAGGTAGATAGTTGGTGAAACATTGTATGAGTATTATGAGAGATTTAAGAAACTGTGTTCAAGTTACTTATACTACTAAATCATTGAGCAACTCTTGATTTAGTAGTTTTATGGAAGGCTTCTTCCAATTAATAGGAGTATGATTGATACTACTAGTGGTGTAGTATTAGACAACAAAACTCCTATTCCAATGGCTTTGCTTACAATAAACTTCCTAACCATGACTTTATTATTTGATTTTTTAAGCATTTAAACATCAAAACAAACAATTTTATTGAGGGTTAGTTAGAGATTTTAGGGGTAGTTAGAGATTTTATAGCTAACATAGCAATAAATTCTTAACAATTTTGGCATTAGAGTTATAGCTACCACTAGAGGTGTACATGAATTGAACTTTTCTCATGCAAATTTGCTAAGTAGGAAGTATAGATTAGATGAATTAGTCTCTTTAGTAATGCAAATAACTATAAGACAACAACGAATTCAAGCTTTTCTTTTTGCTAAACTTTATGGCATTTGCTTATGTTTAACTCATCCTATTAATTCTTGCCTTACATTACAAGATAATGATGTAGTAGCAATCTTCCTTGGTAAACCTTGATACTAGTACCAGCAATAGTAGCCTAATTAGTGCCTTATCTAGAGAGATCATCATACCTTCAAATATGGCACTAATTCTAGCCAAGATTAGTATCCTCTTGCTTATGATAGAATTCCACCCAATCTTACTCCAAAATCAAATTCAACTTTATCTTCTTCTCATCCATCCTTTAAAGATCTGGTTAAGTAAATGGCTACTAATAACTCATAATTTTAGTAAAGAATAAAAGCTACAATGACCAATTTACAAACTTAGATTGGCCAGTTAAATTCTACCTTAAGTGAGCTTAAAGAATAAAGTTTAAGACAACATTCTTCTGGCAATATAAAAGGAAAAAGTTGTAAATACAATAATGCTTAGAAGTAGTAAACAATTTGACATTCCTTCATTTACCTAATTGGAAGCAAGACATTAACTAGAAGAAAACAAAAAGAAGTAACTAGAAAAGGAGAAAACACATGGTGAAAGTGAGGTACATTTTATCCCTAAATCCTTACCTTTTACCAATTTTTCTACCTCTTTTCCTTTTCTAAAAAGAGTTGTTTAGTCAAAAAAGATTGAGGATGAAAAAAATATTTGATGCTCTTTGAAAAGTAGAAGTTAACATATATTTGCTAGATTTAATAAAATAGATTTTAAGGTATGCTAATTTTTTGAGAAATTTATGTATAAATAAGAGAAAATTAAGGGATGATAAAAAAGTAAGTATAAAGATGAATGTGTTTGCTATCATTCAAAGGAAATTACTAAGAAAATACAAAGATTTAGGCACATTTACCATTTGATGTATTAAAAGGAAAACTAGAATTGAACATGCTATGTTAAATTTAGGAGCTTTAATTAATGTCATGCCTTTTTCTATTTATAATGCTTTGAATATAGGCTTTTTCAAACAAATAAGGGTGCTTGTACAATTAGCAAATGAATTTAATATTTACCCCTTGGGTTGACTTGATTTTGTTAGGAATTCGGATTATCACATGCAGCAAAATTTTAAATTTTGATCCGAATTCTACCTAGGATCCATGCAAAAAGCATAAGTCAATGAGTAGGGTTTTACCTATTGGACACTCGTGTTTCTACTGATTAAAACTTGAGAGCGGATGAATCAAATGCCAGCCGGAAGGTACAACGTCTCTACGGTATCCACACGGAGTGAACAACGACCTCTCACCTTCCACACGTCTGCTAGGATGCGTTTTTCTCTCTAAGAATTAGGATTGGATGTTTTCTGAGTGATTTAGGGTTCATATGGAAGCTTAAAACGTGATTATTAAGTGCTGCCCTCAAGTCCTCTTTTATAGAACTTAGGCAAGCCATAATCCTAGTCCTACTAGGATAATGCTTCCAAAATCCTAATCACATTTAATAACTCATCTTATCCTTATCTTAGAGATAATGGGAAGAGATAGGACTTATCTATTAATTATCTAATATTAGATAATAATATTATCTCATAATATATTTATCTAATATCTGATAAGATAATTACTTGATATTACTTTAATATCAAATAATATCACATAATATATATATATATATATATATATATATATATATATATATATATATATATATATATATATAAAACGTGAATTATTATTCTTAATAATATATATATGCACGAAAATAAGTCCAATTAATTGGATATTAATATAATTAAAGTCCAATTAATTATTGTCTTATTCCTACTCCTTTTGTGTGACCCTGTAGGTTCTTACTACGTTGATAATGACTCATTTATTGAGTCATAGATAGTAAGCGGTATCTAGCAATACATCACTGCCACTCAAGTAGTAAGAATGTCTGTGATTCGACATCCACCTAACATATGATCAACGTTTCACATCATAACCCTTTTGTAATAATATCCAAATTGAATTGGAGGCATGGAATGTGTCATCCTCGTCAATGTTCAATTTATATTTCTTGATACTGAGTAGACTTAAAATAAATAATTAATATCACATGTTAATTTAACTGAGCATGGCCATATATTTCTAAGTCTCACTCAATCAAGGGGCCCAAGGATATTTCTCTTTTATACAAGAGTAACAAAATCCCATTTACATCACTCACTTCCCTCTGCATGATTTATGACACACCCAATCAATGCTCTACTTGTCATCCTGATTAAAGGTGACATAGGACAATATTAAAGTGAGTAATTCCTCATGTAGGGAACCGTAGTGACTTCAGGTCAAAGGTTTATGTGTAGTTGTGATCATATGAGAATAACTTATGACGCATTTATCCATGCAATATTCTCATAGTGGGTCAGTCCAGTACATTGTTCACTAGCAATGTACTCATGTATTGACTTGATATCACATATCCATGATTCGTAATCATCAGTCACTATACATGCTAGTCTCGATGTATTATTACTATCCTTTTCGTAATAATACTTGACTACGGGCATTTTAGGAATAGCAAAGCTATTCCAAGGATAATTATTATATTAAGTTATAAATTGCGCATAATAATAATAAAATATAATAATTAAATTGCCTAAAACATAATACATTGTATATAACTTCAATCATCTATATGATTGGCTCTAGGACATACACCAACAGATTTGCCTTAAGAATATCTTAGTGTAAGTAGATAGGCTAATTTTTCCAGTAGACTTCTACATCTTCAAGATGGAAAATGAGACATCTAAAGCATTTTCCCCAATCATTATTGGCTAACATTTTCTAAAAGTAACAAAAATCATGATTAATGTTTAAGATGAAATATTAACCATGTAGTTCGATGGCATAACAACCAAGTTTGACATTTAAGGCTATATATGACTATTTTATGTCTTATCTTGATATTTTTTAGCCTTTGGTGCATGATATTTCTCATTCTAATTTTTTTTAATTCTATCTTTAATGTTGCTATTTTTCTTTTGCTTTTGACATTGATGGTTTTGATTTTGTTATTTTTGATGTACTTGTAGAATAGACTTATGATGGCATGCTTATTGAATTTTCTTAGATTTTTTGAGTTTATAGATTGTATTGATGGCCATAAGTGCACTTGCTATGATAGTCATAACAAATGTGTGATATATGCTGAGATTTCTACATTCATAAGTGATAAGATAGTATTGTTTTTGAAATTGCAAAAATTGATGATTATGCAAAGATTTAACTTTTAGAAGCAGAACAATGTATTCATACTAATCATTCTAATCATTTTACTAATCTTGTTGAATTCACTATTATAATAAGATTCTAAACTTTTAAGAAAGAATGATTTAAGGAAAACAATTAGAGAAGTTGTGCTAAATGATTCCAATTTGCAAAGGATTTCCTTGTTAGATGATATAAAGGTTAGTAATTTAAAGGCAAAGGAAGTAGTTGATCTTTATAAGGATCTTGGCTGAAGACATTATAATCATGTCAAACCAAAGACATTAAACAAAAGCACTTTTTAGAAGGCAACCCAAGCTTTTTAGATTTGTTTTCTCTTTTCCTTCTCTTTTATTTTAATTGTTCTTTTTTTTTTCTTAATGTTAATATGCTTTACATTGAGGATAATATAAAATTTAATTGTGGGGGAAGACTTCTAGAATTTATTTTATGTTTTATGTCTTCCTTTAATGCTTTTAAAGGTGAACAAAAAAAGAAAAAAATAAAATTTGAAAAAAGTGTTTTTCACTTTTTTAGTCTTTTAGAGTCGTTTTAATTATTTTTCATTGATGAGGATTTTACATTTTTCATGAGTAGGATTGAATTAAAGTTAAATGAGATTTATAATATGATTGAATGAATAATTTTGTTTCTTAAAATTGATAAGTGTAGTGATAGATTTTGAATTGATGGATTATATTTGCTAACATGATTGTCTTAATGAGATTTTGATTCTTATGTTAAGCATTTATATATTCTCTTTCTTTCTTGTGTAGTGTTCTTTCATAATTTTTATTTCTCTAGAACTAGCTTTGATTTACTTTGAAATTACATTTGCACATGCATACACAAAAATGATAAAAGTATTCTTTCTTTGTTTGAACTAAACCCAAATACCAACCTTGAATTTTCATCTTTGTTGAGTCCTCTTGAACCTTATTGCCTTTTCTTTATTGATTTTCCTATGAACATTTTTCTAATAAAAAAAATAAGAATTTTTACCTAACATGAAGGATTAGTAAAACACTTCAACTTTTTGAATAAGTGCAAAGGTATATGTGTATATTGTGAAAATTTATCAACTTCAAGTTTAAAGGTTGGTTGAAAAAAAGAGAAAGAAGAAAATGAAAAAAATGAAAAAGAATGAAAAAAGTGAGAAAGAAAAAAAAAGAATAAGATAATAAGATAAAAGAAAGAGAATTGGAAAAGAAAGGAAAAAAAAGGAAGAAATTGATGACTGTTGGAATTCAAAGTTAGGTTATTGCATTGAGTTATAATTATTTATAATTGGCTTGTATAAACTAATGTGCATGTTGCAATACACCAAAATTAGTTAAAAATACTAGTTGCTACAATAATAATGCAGATAGTGGCATAACTAGATCGTACCCCTAGTGATCTTTTAATTTTATCCTTCTTAAATGATTTTCTAACAATACCTATAAAATTGTTGACTTATTGATGCAATGAAAATGTAAAAAACTAATGCAAACAGAATGATAATGCAATGAAATAGAATGCTATGAAGAACTAGAATCAGTATGCAATGCTTATGCTGTATAATGTATGCAAAATGTAGAATTAGGGGGGTTAGTTGCATAAAATTAAAATGATAACAATGAAACAAATAAGTATAAAATAGAAGTAAAATAGTAATTAAATAGAAAGAAATCAATATATGAAATGCAGTTGATTCAAGGATATGATAGCTCTTATTGTGGATTAATCCTAGATCACTAAACATTTAATTGCTCTAATTGAATTTTCAACCTTGGATTATCCAGAATCCTTACAATAATCGACGAATCCTATGCTAAACAATCACCTAGAGTTTAGTTAATTAAGATTAGAAGATGGATTAAGCAATCACTTTAATCCCAAAACTAGATCGAAATTGAGTTAAAGATAGAATTTAGTTGATTTAAGAAATTAAATTAGATATCATTGAAATAATCCTCTAACCCTTTATCCCAACATGTAAAACCATGATTAATGAACCATAATTTCACATTCAAACAACAAAAGAATAGAAATCATAAGATTGAGTACCAATTATATCAAATTAGTACTTAACACAAGCAATCTTAATAATTCAACATAAACAATTAGAGAAAGAGGAAAATCAATAGGAAAAAATTAACATTATTAATCAAGATCTTATAATCCTTGAAGAGAAGAGCTTCACAATCCTTGAATCAACCAAGAGTCTTTAGTCTTCCATGGCTTGAAAACAAGAAAAGAAAGAAAAAACTCTACTATTGAGTTTGTGTAAGGTTTGGAAGTCTAACGAGTCTCTCCCCTATTTATTTGACCTAATTAAGCTAAAACCCTATTGGACTAGGATTGTATGATTCTTATGATTACAATAATAAGGAATTTCTAAATTTTAGAAGCTTAGAACTATTTGTTACAAGTTAATTAAATCCAATAAATAAATCAATGAATTCTCACAAATCTGAATTCTAGCCCATGTTTAACTATAAAATCAATGGAATTTTGACAACTCATGAACATCAAAGTTGTAGGCTTATCCTTTTAAGAATTTAGGCTCTAGTTTTAGGTTAATCAAACTACTATAACTCCAGATATGGCCTAAATATAGAAATAGGTTCGGTTGGGATAGAGATAGAGCTTTAGCTTCTTGGCCAAATAAAGGCTTAAAGAAGTATGAAATGGGCTTTGACCAAAATATAAAAGATATAGTTCTCTTTTCTAGCTTTCCATCAATGTAAAATTTGCCTCAATCCAACATTCAAAACCTAAGATATGACTAAAAAATAAAAATAGTGTCAAAATTTAGCATTTACCAAATAAATTTACTATATTGTAAAATTGACCACAATTTATAAAATAAGACCTAATTAGTGAAATTAAGAAAATATAACATTTAAGAGATATAAAATGGGGGGAAATAAAATAATAAATATTTTTCTGATCAAATTTCCTACACTTATTCCTTCCATGTCCTCGAGCAAGATATAATTTTATTTAAAACTAAAACACAAAAGACTTTACTTTCCCAAAAACTTCAAAATCACAAATCTATAAGTAAGAAACTAATAAAAGTTAGCAAGAAACATAACACATCATGAAGAAAAATCTTAACAAACTTGGAATTAATCAACATAGTAACTTTATTCAAAAAGGGTAGATCAAATTGGTAGATTTTCATAAACTTCAGTCTCCAATTCTTAAATGTTTAAGGTAAAGTATTTCACTCAAGTTCTTTCTATGAAATTTTCTACCATAAGCTTGCTAATCATCTAATCTCTACTACTCAAATACATGCACAACACAAATTAAAAGGACTTTATTCATGGTTGTAATGTGGCTAAGGTAGGGGTAGGAAAAATAAGGATATGGAAAAATAATAAAAGCTAGAAAGAAACATAACACATCATGAAACTAATAAAAGCCAGTAAGAAATATAATACATCATGAAAAAAAATCTTCAGAAACTTGGAACTAATCAACATAGCAACTTTATCCAAAAAAAGTAGATCAAATTAGTATATTTTCATAAATTTCACTCTCCAACTCTTAAATGATTAAGGTAAAGTATTTCACTCAAGTTCTTTCCATGAAATTTTCTACTATAAGCTTGCTAATCATCTAATCTCCACTACTCAAACACATGTACAATACAAACTAAAAGGACTTTATTCATGGTTGTAATGTGGCTAAGGTAGAGGTAGGAAAAATAAGGATATGGAAAGTTAGAAACTAAAGAAATTAATAAAACATTTGAATAAAAAACATATAAACAAATCATAAATAATTATAACTCAACATATCAAGTCAATCAAATTCAAATTCAAATACTCATTAACTTTCTTTTTTTTAATTCAATTTTTTTTTATTTTTATTTTTTCACTTTTCTTTCTTCTTTTTCTTTTTTTTCTCTTCTTTTTTTTCGACTTTGATTGATTTTATTTTCTTTTTTATTTCAACTAACATTTGTTGACAACTTTTCATAATACATAAACTCATACACCCCTACACTTATTCAGGAACCTATCTCATGAAAATTTAAATGCTCTATTAATCCTTAAGGTTAGGTAAAGACATTTGTTTTACATTAGAAAAATATGCTTATGAGTTAATCAACAAAGAAAAGACAATAAAAGGTCAAAGGACTTAATAAAAGTAAAAACTTCTAGGTTGGCTATATGGCTCTAGCTCAAAAGAAAGAAAGAAAGCCTTAATCATGTTTGTGCGTACATGTGTAAAATGTAATCTCAAAAAGATTCAAAGCAAGTTCTAAAGAAATAAACTATGGAAGAATATCACACAAGAAGGAAAGATAATATCATAGCATAATCTCATAAGGAAAGACAAAAAGACTCAAAATCTCACAAGGTAGATCATACTACTAATTTTAATCTACCAATTCAAAATTTATTACTACATCAGTTAATTTCAAGAAGCATAATCATTCATTCAATTATGTTATGAATTCTATCTAACTTCAATTAAATCCTATTTATGAAAAATGCAAAATCTCCATTAATGGAAAGTAACTAAAAAGGACTCAAAATTAATTGAAAAACACATTTTTTTTGTTTTGTTTCTTGAAAGCATAAGAAAGAAGACATAAAAGCATAAAGTAAATCCTAAAAGTCTCCCCCCACACACTTAAATTTTACATTGTCCTTAATGTAAAGCATATCAATATCATAAAAAAGAACATCAAGAAGGATAAAGGATATGTAAATAAAAAATAATGGTAAGAGAAAGTAAATCTAAATGGTATGGGTTGCCTCGTAAGAAGCACCTTTCTTTAATGTCTTTGACTAGACATCATGCTCAAGCTCATAAAGAACAAATCGGGATCCCTAACTCCATTGCTTCCACCACCTATTCGTGAAAACCTTCATAGAATGGTTTAAGCTTATACCTATTGACCTTGAACACTTTGTTATTTTCCATACTCTTGAGCTTAACTGCACCATAAGGAAAAGTGTTAATGGCAATAAAAGGTTTATCCTAATAGGATTGGAGTTTACTCGGCATCAACTTAAGCCTTGAATTAAACAACAAAACTTTTTAGTCAATCTCAAAATTTTTCCTAAGAATGAATTTATCATGGAATGCCTTTGTTTTCTCTTTGTAAAGCCTAGAATTGTCATAGGCTTTAAGTCTGAACTCCTTTAATTCTTGCAATTGTAATTTCCTCTCATCTCCACATGCTTTCAAATCCATATTGCATCTTTTGATAGCCTAAAATGCTTTATGCTCTAACTCCATTAGAAGATGACATGCTTTCCCAAAAATAATTTGATATGGAGACATTTTAATAGGAATTTTATATGCGGTCCTATAAGACCAAAGTGCATCATCCAATCTAAGGCTCCAATCCTTTCTATTAGGCTTTACGATTTTCTCTAAGATTGACTTCACTTCTCTATTTGAAATTTTTGCTTGCCCATTTGTTTGGGGATGATATGGTATGGAAACTCTATGATAAACTCCATATCTCTTCAACAAAGCGTCAAATGCTTTATTGTAAAAATTAAGTCCCTTGACCACTAATCAAAGCATGTGGAATGCTAAACCTGCTAAAGATGTGAGATTAACAAAATCTAGAATAACTTTAGAATCATCAGTTTTGGTGGCTTTAGCTTCCACCCACTTAGAAACATAATCAACAACAAGAAGAATGTAAATAAAGCTAAAAGATAAAGGAAAAGGATCCATAAAATCAATGCCCCATACATTAAAAACTTCATAAAAAAGCATAAAAGATTAAGGCATCTCATGTTTGCCAGTTAAATTCTTTTTCTTTTGACATTGTTCATAATTTTTACAAAACATGTAGGCATCATGGAACAAAGTAGGCTAATAAAAATTATAATTTAACACTTTCCTTGCTATTCTCTTAGGTCCAAAGTAACCTCCACAAGCATGATCCTGACAAAATGTAAGTATGGAATGAAACTTAAAATCATGTACACATATGCTAATTATTTGATCAGCACAAAATCTCCATAAATAAGGATCATCCCACACATATTACTTAGCTTCACTCTTAAACTTATTAATTTGAGTTTTCTTATCATATGCAGGAAACTCATTAGTAACTAGATAATTCACTAAATCAGCATACCATAGGTCTTTACCTAATAGCTGAAAAAAGCTACTCATCTGGAAAGGTGTCATGGATAGGAAGAATGTCTACATTTCTTGATATTCTACTCAAATGATTAGCCACCAAGTTTTCAACTTCACTCCTATCTCTAATCTTAGTGTCAAACTCTTGCCAAAGTAATATCCATCTAATCAACTAGGGTTTTGCCTTTGATTTCTTCAAAAGGAACTTCAAAGTTGCATGATAAAAAAAACATAATCACCTTAGAGCCAAGTAAATATGATCTAAACTTATATAAAGCAAAAATAATAGCCAAAAGCTCTTTTTTTATTGTAGTGTAATTTGTTTGGGTAGCATCCAAAGTCCTGGAAGCATAATAAATTGCATAAGGTTGTTTTCCTACTCTTTGTGTAAGAACAGTACCAATTGCATAGTTAGAAGCATCACACATCAACTCAAAAGGTAAATCCCATGATGGTGGTTGGATAATAGGAATGGTAGTGAGAGCTTTCTTCAGCTTATCAAAAGCCTCTTTGTAATGTTCATTAAAGTTGAAATCTGCTTCTTTTTAGAGTAGCTTGGATAATAGGAGGGCAATCTTGTTGAAATTTCTAATGAATCTCCTATAGAAATGGGGTAAGGTAAGGTAAAAATTAGATCAATCTTAGCAGGATCTACTTCAATGCTTTTCTTACTCACTATATATCCTAAAACTATGCCATACTCTACCATGAAATGATAGTTTTCAAAATTCAGCACAAGGTTTATCTTAATGCATATATCTAACACTCTAGAAAGATTATTTAAGCATGCATCAAAGGAGGAACCGTAAATAGAAAAGTTATGCATAAAAACTTCAATGCAATCTTCTAAAAATTTAGAAAAAATGCTCACCATACACCTTTGGAATGTACAGGTGTATTGTATAGGCCAAAAGGCATCTTCTTATAAGTAAAAGTGCTAAAAGGACATGTGAATGTTGTCTTCCCTTGATATTTTAGTGTAATATAGATTTGAAAATAATCAGTATAGCCATCTAGAAAGCAATAATATGATTTTCCAACCAATCTCTCAAGCATTTGATCAATGAAAGGTAGTGGAAGGTGGTCTTTTTTGGTTGTTTGATTCAACTTCTTATAATCAATGTACACTCTCCACTTATTCTACACTTTAACGGGTAGCAAGTCATTATTTTAGTTTTTCACTAATGTCAAGCCACTTTTTTTAGGGACAACTTAGATTGAACTAACCCATTTCTATATGAAATTATAAATATAATTCCAACCTCTAAAAGGTTGGTAATCTCTTTCTTTACCACATCCAAAATCAGGAGGTTAAATCTTCTTTGTGGTTGTCTCACTGGTTTGGCTCCCTCTTTTAATAAAATTCTATGCATATAGGTTAAAGGGTTAATTCTAGGGAGGTCTGCAACTGTCCATCCTATTGCTTATTTGTGAGCTCTCAAAATCTACAGCAATCTCTCTTCTTGGTTAGGTTGCAATTTCTTTGCTATAATGACTGGTAACTTCTTGTTCTCCTCTAAAAATGCATATTTCAAATGGTTTGGGAGAGGTTTAAGCTCTAATATTAGCAGTTGGATAATAGAAGGAAGTAATTTCATGATAGATATCACTCTAGCAAGGTGAAATCCTTCTTGGACAGAGAATTCTACACTTTTTAATTTTTTTTTTCCTTTTCTAGTTTTTTAGAACAATACTAGTTTCTTCACTTAAGAATGCATAAATCTCTTTACATATAGCACATTGGTTATCACCATCATAACAAGTACATTTATGATCATCAAAGTATTCCATAAACTCAAAATTATGGGAAAAATTAGCAAGTATATCTTTAAGAGCATTTTCAGTAAGCTCATCAAGCACCTTTATTTGAAATATAGAATGATCTTTAATAGGAAATCTCATAGCTTCAAAGATGTTAAAAAACACTACTATATCTCCTACTTTCATAGAAAGAGTGCCAACATCAAGATCAATTTTTCCCTTTGTTGTTTTAAGGAAAGGTCTTCCTAGAATCAAAGGTGTAAGACTATTAGTAGATTTATCCTCCATTGGTAGAATGTAAAAATCTATTGGGAATATTAATTCCTTCACTTAAACCAGTATATCCTTAACAACTCCAACAGGTTGTGCAGTGCTTCTATTAGCTAGTTAGATGATGACTCCTATCTACTTTAAGGGACTAAGCTATAGAGAAGAGAATGTAGACATTAGCATCATGTTTATGGAAGCTCCTAGGACAATTAAAGCATGCTCAAATCTATTATTCCCTATTACATAGGGTATATCAAATGTTTCTAAATCTTTACACTTTTGGGGCAAGCTTGGTTGAAAAATAATTGAGATATTATAGCTTAAACTCACTCTTTTATTGCTATAAAGTTTTCTATTTTGTATGTACAACTCCTTGAGGAATTTAGCATACTTAGGGATTTGTTTGATGGCTTCCAGTAGTGGGATGTTGACTTCCACCTTCCTAAAATTTTCTAGGATCTCTTTGTTTCTGTTAATTTCTTCTTTTTTCCTAGATTGAGTTTTTATGTTGGGGAAGGGAAGTAATTTTGTGAAATTTTCTGGTTTATGCACTACTTCTAGTTTTCCTAAATTCTGGCTGGGTTGAAAGGAGTATAATCTCTAACAGCTACTAGCTGTTTAGCCTCATGTTACTATTTTGTTGGTTTTGGATTGTTGGAAGCATGAATCTCCTTACCACTTCTTAGCATAATAGTAGAGACATTACTTTTGGGATTGGGGATTGTTTAGGAGGTAATTTATCAAAACCTTGTGATTTAAGCTCATTTAAGGTGGAAGCAAATTGTTCAATTTGCATTTATAGGTTTTGCATTGTAACATTTGCCCTTTGTTGGAACTGCAGACTATTGGTAGCCATTTGCTTAACTAAGTCGTCAAGGGATGGCTGAGAGGATGAGGATGCTACTACTGCTGTTGGATTGGCTTGGAAAGCTATTGAAATGGACCTCTATTCTAATATGGTGCTAGTTTAGTTTGTTGTGTTAGTGCATTGCCATATTTGAAATTGGAATGGTCCTTCCAGCTAAGATTATAGAAATTTGAGTAGGGATCATATTTAGGTTATTGTTGCTGTACGATTTTGTCATTGCTGCTGGTATAGAGGTTTCCTAGGGAAAATTACTGTAGCATAGGCTTGATATTGGCCATCATCTTCTTGTAAGGTTGGACATGAATCAATAGGATGGCTTGAGCAAGAACAAATACCACAAATTCTGGCAGGTGGAGGGGTCTATGATTGCTACTGTTGTTATCCCATAGTTAGTTATCTTACTAAGGAAATTAATTTATCAATTCTATTTTCTATTCTCTGCTCGTCTGCATAGGATGGAAGGCTTATCTCATACATACTTTTGTTGGGAAGGAGCATTCTGGTGCCAAACTATTATGAATTAGCTGCCATATTTGCAATCAAATCCTTTGCTACTATAGGAGTCTTGTCTACGAATGCACCACCACTTGTAACATCTATCATGTTCCTATCTATGGGAAGAAAGCTTTCATAAAAATATTGAATTAATAGTTACTCACTGATTTGGTGATATGGATAGCTATCAGATAATTTTTTGAATCTCTCCCAATACTCATAAAGTGTCTCCCCATTCAATTGCCTAATGCCATATATCTCCTTCCTAATGGTAGCTACTCTAGATGTAAGGAAAATTTTTTCCAAGAATTGCTACTTCATTTCTATCTAGCACGTAATAAAGCCAGGCTGCAAGTAATATAACCAATCTTTGGTTGCATTAGCTAAGGAGAAGGGGAATGCTCTTAGCTTAATTTAATCTTCTGATATGCCTTGAGGCTTCATTGTTGAACACACCATGTGAAACTTCTTCAAGTATTTATGTGGATCTTCACGTGTAAGACTATGAAACCTTGGAAGTAAGTGTATTAGACCAGACTTTAATTTAAAATCATAATCTAAATTAGGATATTGGATGCCTAATGATTGGTATGTGACATCAGGGGTGGCAAATTCCTTCAAAGTCCTATTATTGTTTGCCATGTTTTATGATTTATCTAAAGGTGTAAGAAAGTTAGAACCACTTATGTTTTTATTCCTACGAAAGGAATGTAATGTTCTATCTATTTCAAAATCAAAATTAAGTAATTCATTAGGATTTCTTCTTGTTATGCACAGCACTACATACAACACCACACAAAATAGAAGAGAAAAGCATTATAGGAGCACAGAAACATTGAAATGCAAATGCACTATGAAAAATCAACCTAAACTCATCTAATGAACCTATCTAGACAATTTTAAAAAATTATAGAACCACCATAGAAAGTTTTCTACAACTATACAAAACTAAAAAATGCAATAAAAATCTTATAAAATTAAAAAAGTGGTCAAAACAATAGAATTTAGCCAAAAAACTAGGGCACTCACTAGCCTATAACTATGACTTTTAATGAGAAAAATGAGATCTAGCTTATCATATATTAATATTTTAATAAGAAATATTTTAAATGTTATGAATTGTATTCTTTTTCTTAATAATATAGATTTTTTATTCATACGCATATATTCACGTATAAATTAAATACCATGGAATAAGAATAATTAGCTATTTGAGTGAGCGTTAATTGACCAAAGTGCATAGTGAAAGCATGGTAGTGATGTTTCTATCTAATGATGAATTATGACTGAGTTTCTATGATATCTATATGTCCAGGCTATGTGGATGAGCATGACAGTATTACTATATATTATGTGAGAATGAAGTTATCTTGCATTGTGAGCAGTGATGGAGTTATGATGTGAAAACTAGACAAAAAATTCTTGGCAGACAATTATAAAGAATATAAAATAAATTTAAGAGTCAAATAGGAAATTCTCGGTAAACCATATAAGAATGGCATAAGGATGATTAGGAAATCAAAAAGATAGATACATGCACAGTTATTATAAATGACTACATGAGGTGATGTAATATTAAAACTTTGCTTATGATTGGATATCACTATTTGACATGACTATAAAGACTTGATGTTCCTTTGATGATTTATTTGTATTTAAGCCTTAATGGCTGCTTGTGAATATGATGTTTATCCAAAATGGGTAGTATACGATATGATAACAATATTGAGTACTAGTGGATAGTTAAGACTCCTATGATTCATTATATAAGAAACAAAGTGTAAGTCATTTGTAGGTGAACTCCCATTACAGGGCATGATTTCACATATTTTAGAAACTTCGGAAAAGGGTTTGCTAATATTTTCTAATTTGATAGACCTATGATTATTATATATATATATATATATATATATATATATATATATATATATATATATATAATTGATCACTTACAAAATAGTGGTAGATATAAGCTCACCAAGTTCATGTAACTCTTTCCATCTTATTTCTAATATTTGTAGGTTAAGATTTAAGCTTTGTCGCATCTATGGAGAATCAAGACCACCTTATTAAAGGATTTGACAATTGGGTTAGAATCAATGTTTAAATAGAGATTTATTGACTTATATAATGTGTTGAATTATTTTTATATGCATAAATTTGAATGTGTATGGTATTACATGTATATTTAATGCTGTCATATCTACAAATAATACAAGTGTTGTATTTTAAGGCTTATAGCTCATGGGAAGTGTTCAAAAATAGTGGAGACTCTATCTATTTTTTTTATAAAATTTTTAAGTGAATTTTGAATTCCCCTGAAAATTTGGAAACTCTTGATGAATAGAAAGAGTGAAAAGTATTAAGGCTTGTGGAAATCGAGTATCAAGATCCACACCAATCACGATTGAGTTAGGTCGTAACACTAGAGCAACCAATTCCTTCAAAGTCTTATTATTATTTGCCATAAAATTAAAGTTGTCAATAGGTTCAAAATAGGGGGTAGAATATTATAACTACTTATACTTTTACTCTTACATAAAAAATGAAAAGTCTTATCTATTTCAGAATCAAACTCTAATAATTTGCTAGCAATTTTTCTAGTCATGCACTACCTTTACATTACACTAGGAAAAACCATAAAGACACAAAATTTTGACAACAATTCCAAAATTTTGACATGTGCATTGCTACACACTAAAGTTAGATTATTAGTGGTTTACTAAAAATAATGCAATATAGTAAGACAAACTAAGTTGTATCCTAATAACCCTTTAAATTATCTTTTGTTAGTTAAATTTTTAACAATGATTGTAAAATTGTTAAGCTTTTTTTTTATGCACTAAAAACAAAAGAAATGGATACGAGTAGAAGTAAAATAATAATGAAATAGAATGTAGGCAAAATCTAGACAATATGCAAAAATCAAAAGATAAAATGTAAAATGAACACAAAACTAAAATTAGGGTCAGGTTTAGTTTGAAATTAAATTAAGTGTATTAAAGAAAACAAAAGCACAAAAGCAAACATGAAGAAAAAAATCAATGTAGCGAAGTAGTCAAACCAAGGATTTAATGGATCTTAGTGTGGATTAATCATAAATCATAAATCATAAAAGAATTGATTATTCTAGTTAATTTCTTAATCTTGAATTATTCAAAACTCTTATAATAATTTATGAACCCTAAGTTAGATGACCATTTAGGATTTAACTAATTAAGATTAGCTAAATTGAATAACTACTATAATTGATGAAAAAGCTAGATTACAATTAATTTATAGATAGAATTCAATTGAATCGAGGAATTAAATTAGAACCTCTAAATTAATCTCTTAACTTTTTATCCTATGTGTAAAATCATGATTAACTAACCTTAATTTATTATAAAAACATAAAAGAATAAAAAATCATAAGGTTGAATACTAATTATATTAAATCAACATTCAACACATGCAAATTTAAAGCAATTAGTGTAAATAATTAGGAAAAAAGGAAAATTAATTACAAGAAGTTAACATTACAAATTAAGATCTCATAATCCAGTAGAGATAAGGTTTAAAATCCTTGAATTAAATCCAAGTGTTTAACCCTCCATGGATGAAGAGTAAGAAAACTAGAAGAAGAAGAAAAATTATCTGCTAAATTGCCTAATGTCTAAAGTCTCATATGTTCTTGCTTCTTATTCTAACTTGATAGCTGTCAAATCCTATCGGACTTGAAACCTATGCCTCTTAGGGTTACAAGATTATTGCCTTGCTAATTTTTAAAAGCTTAAAACCTATTTTATAAAAGCAATGAATTACAAGAGTTGCAATAGTGAATTCTTATAAGTTTAGCTTCCACCTAATGTAAAACCACTAAAACTATGTAGTTTTGGTAAACCACGAGCATCAAAATTGTAGAGCTAGGTCTTAAGAAACTTTGAGCACTAGTTCATATTAATTAGATCTCTATAGCTCTAAATATAACCTAGAAACCAAAGTTAGCTTAGTTAGAACAAAATAAGGCTTCAACTTCTTAGCTAAATAAGACTTTCTAGGAGTCTAAACTAGGTTTTGATAAAATCATCAAATTTGTAGGCCTTTCTTTAAGTTTTTCAATGTATAAAGATTACTTAAATACTGTTGGTTTGTGTTCTACTAGCCAATTATAAAAATGATTGAAATAATATATAATGTATTATGTTATATTTCAGACAATATAATTATTATATTTTATTTTAATTTTTATTTTACGTAATTTATAACTTAATATCATAATTATCCCTGGAATAGTTTTACTATTCTTAAAATGCTCTTAGTCAAGTATTATTGTAAAAAAGATAATAATAATATATCAAGACTAGTATGTATAGTGACTGATGATTATGAATTATGGATATGTAATATTAAGTCAATACATGAGTATATTGTTAATGAACTATAATGGACTGACCCACAATGAGAAAAACTACATGGATTGTCAAATGTCATTAGTTATTCTCATGTGAGCACAATGCACGTAGTCCTTTGACCTGAAGTCACTACAGTTCCCTACATGAGGAGTCACACACTTTGATATCATTTTATATCACCTTTAACTGAAATGTGTTGTAGGATGTTGATTGGGTATGTCATGAATCATGTAGAGGGATGTGAATGATGTAGATGAAAATTTTGTTCCTATTCCTAGGGTCCCTTGATTGAGTGAGACTAAGAAATGCATGGTCATGCTCAAATGGATCTATATAAGATATTGATCATTTATTTAAGTTAGTCTACTCAGCATTAAGAAACTTAAATTGAACATTAAACGAGGATGATGCATTCCATGCCTCTAGTTCAATTTGGATATCGTTACAAAAGGAATTATATTACAAAGCATTGTTCACACATTTAAGTGAATATCAAGTCACAGATATTTTACTATTTGGGTGATAGTAATGTATTGCTAGATACTGTTCACTGTTTATGGTCCACAAGTGGGCTATTACCAATATAGTAAGAACGTACAGGGTCACACAAAAGGAGTAGGAATAAGATAATAATTAATTGGGCTTTAGTTAGATTAAAATTTAATTAATTGGGCTTATTTTTGTGCATATATATATTATTAAAATAATAATATATTTTTACATAATAAATATAGTTATTATGTGATATTATTTGATATTAAAATAATATTAGATAATTACGTTATTAGATATTAGATAATTATATTATAAGATAATATTACTTTCTAATATAAGATAACTATATGCCATTTTAATATTGGATAATTATATTATGAGATAATATTATTATCTAATATTAAATAATTAATGGATAAATCTTATCTCTCTTCACTTTCTTCATGATAAAGGTAAGGTGATAATTGTTAAGTGAGATTAGAATTTTTGAAAGTATTATCCTAGTAGGACTAGGAATATGATTTGCCTTAGTTCTATAAAAAGAACTTAAAGGTAGCACATTAAAAACACATTATTAGCTGCTATTAAACCCTAAAACTTAAGAAAATACACAAATCCTAATCCTAGTGAGAGAGACGTATCCTAGCAGATTTATGGAAGGTAAGAAGTTATTGTTCAATCTATGTGGATACCGTAGAAATGATATACTTTTTGGCCAGCATTTAATTCATGATTCATCTTAGTCTTTCAAAGTTTTTATTTAGAAAGAACGTGAGTACACAAAATGTAAAATCCTAACATTGGTTTATGCCCTTGCACATGGATCCTTGATAGGATTCAGATAAAAAAAATTTAATTTTTTGCTGCGTATGATGATTTGAAACCCAACAAATACAACATCTAGAGCCTAAGATATAGCTAAAAGCCTAAAATAATGTTAAAATCTAGCATTAACTGAACAAATTCAAAATATTATAAAACTAACCTTGAATTAAAAATAAGGCCAATTCATATGAAGTTAAGCAAGTGTAACATACTAAGATATATGAAATAGGAAAAAAATAATATAGATAAAATCTTACACATAAAATATATCACATTTTAGACATTGATGCAATCTTTTGTATTCCTTTCATTATAATTAGGATAGGAATGTGTTTTCTTATACTCTATACTCATTAGGCACATCATTTTCTTCGCTTTATAAGCACAAATTGGCAATACATTGCGTCTAGGAAGCATATCTTTCAATAATTATAGTAATTCTATGAAGCATTTGTCATTCCACCCATTTCTAACTTTCAAATTGAACAATCTTAATGTGTCAGATAAAGATGTGTATTTAATGTAACTTAGATATAATGACTTCTTTGTATTACTTAATAAACTACTGAGAATTTGTGGTCATTTAATGAAATTATTTGCAGCATTATGCATTATAATATTTAAGCAATTATTGAAACCATCATCTTTATAGTTAGTAGATGTGTTACTTAATTTACTTTCATCACATCATGTCCATCATGTATCCTTGAAATCAATGTCATATTGAAATAAATGATCTTATATTTGCATAATTGTTGCCCTCCATATTACAATATTTAAGGTAAGGACAAATATAAGGTCATCATTAAGTTCTTTTCTTTCATGAGCAATTACAAATTTGATGAATTCATCAACCCCATTTTCATATTCAAAGCTATGTCGATTAACGCACATCAATATTTGATCCATAACTAGCCAATCTAGTGAGAACCATACATACAAAAACATTAACTAAACTTTATATCACATGCATTTGCATATATTCTTAAATAAACAATAAAACACATTGACATTCATACATTTACATATATTAATAATGCAACCCAAATCATTTGGAAAAAAAATTTTAGAGTTATACATAATCAAAGCCAAAACATTTTCATACACTTATACGAAGAATCTTCTGCATGTAATATACTTCTTGCCTAAGGTAATGAAGGATATTCATGAGTTAACAAAGAATCAAAGACATTTTAATAAAGCATTATAATCTTAACACTTGACATTTTAAGCTAAATATATTAAGATGAACCTAACAAAAGCTAACCTACATATTTACATTAAAAATATCAAGACACAGAGAATAAAAACCTAAAAATATTTAATAGGTATACCTTATTTGCATAGAAAAAAAAAGATCAACCACATTTTGTTATTTTGTTGGAGATTGTAAGACAGAGCTTTAAGTTAAAGGAATCTTGAGTCTACAAATGGCACTAGAATGAATTAGTTTTGTATTTCAAACTCTTGTTAGTGTTTTTGTATTTTTTTAGCACTTTTTATGTTAGTTTATAATAATAGATAATGTGGAAATAGATACCAATTAAACTAATGCAGTTATTAGATGTTTATTTAGTTATAATAATGTTTGTCTATATTAAAACAATGTCATTCTATTTAAAACAATATCATGTTGGTTATAATATAGAAACTGCCATTTTATTTTTAAGCATTGATTCTTTGTAAACAATTGATATCCTCTTGAGGTGCTTAATTCCATAAATTTTCATGAACTTAAATACCACATCAAGTTTTAGAAAATTACATAGACTAGTAGAAAACAAATAAACTATTCTACAAACTACCTAAGAGATGGATCAAGTATAAAAAAGTTAAGAATTTACATAAATAAAATAAAAGGTTTACTATATTTTAAGACATTGATTTTTCTAGGTTTGAAAAAAAAAGTTAGTTTCAAAATTAATAAAGAAATATTTTTGTAATTTTATTAAACATTAGAAATTTGTAATAAGTTATTTTTTTCTTTTGCACATTTTTCTTATAACAATATAAATAACAATAAATGGAATCAAAATATACAAAAATATGAGAAAGAAGACATCCATGTAAGAAAATATATTCTAAAATTTTATTCATTCTATATATTATTACATAAAAAATGAAAATATGCAACAATATTAAATAAACAAAGGACTTTGGTCTTCCAATCTTGTTGCCAAACTCGATACAAATTCTCATATCCATAATCTAATATTACTATAAGTCAAATATTGATAAATCATGGATTTAAGGAATACATTAGCCTTTATTATCAATGTCGTGTTTGAGGAGGAGTAAAATAGTTCCCTCTCCATCTTATTTGACATATATAGATGATAATAGATAAAGAAGCAATAATCAAATTATACAATGTTTATAAAAGTGTTAGATGAAATGTTAAGGGATTTATTTTTTCCTCCTCAAATAAATTCTAGAATTAGATAATGGAAGTTAAGTCATCATCAAAATGCTTTCAAATAGGGAAGTAATGTGAAATATATAAGCAATTGAAAAACTAAAGACATTAGTTATTAAGTCAAAATTAACATTAAGTCATGCACAATTTGCAAATAATTGGTGACTGCATTCCAAGGAGACTTTTGAATACCTTTTACACATCAGTTCATAACAGAACTGACGTCCAAATGTTATATGTCTTTCCTAATGACCTTTGAAATACTTTTTCAATAATGGTTAAATAAATAACTAGCATGTCAATTTGACAATGAATTTTGTTCTATCATCATAACAATTCACATTCACTTTCACTTTAGACGTTGGTGTTTAATTTAACTATCATCTTATATTTTCCTACAAAATTAAAAAATGCCACTACATAAGTATAGATATCAATTTTTTTACAATTATCATCTTATTTGTTGCAATAATTTTAAAAATTTCATCACATTTATATAGACATTGATTTTAACAATGATCGACATCTATTGACTATTATAAAATTGTAATTTTGTAACAATAGAAGATCAAGAACAATCCTAAAGCAACTACAGTATCTTTATTATAGATCCAAAGCAATGACATCCATGTATATAATGATGACAAAAATTGTCACCTTTTTAATTGGGTTTGGATTAAAATATTAACATTTATTCAAGTTAGGTCAAATCATGCTTGATAAATATTAAAACATGATATGATTTGACTCAATTCATCTCCCGCTAGTTTTATTTTTTGGGAGAATATTACTAATAATTTATAAGTCCATACAAAATTATGTATTATGCTTGTAAGTTAGATTAGGACAATTTTTTTTTTTTTTACAAGTTTGGCTTACTTTAGGTAAAATCTAACACCGCCTATCCTATTTCTATCCGACAATCAACTTTGACGCTAAACAACAATATAATGTGTAGACATATATAATCATTTAAAATACCAATAAACTTTATATATAATAATTGTCTTGTTCAAAGCATAAAAGTTGCTAAATTAATACCATGAAGGAAGCAAATAAATCTTAACAATGAATGTATCTTCTCTGGTTAGCAACTTTTAGCGCGCTCTCTCTCTCTCTCTCTCTCTCTCGCACGCGCGCGTGCGTTCAAAGCATGAAAGTTGTTAAATTAATACCATGAAGAAAGCATATAAATCTTAAACAAAGAATGCATCTTCTCCGGTTAACAACTTTTAGCTCTCTCTCTCTCTCTCTCTCTCTCTCTCTTCAAATAAACTATAAGAAGAAATTGACAAATCGACATATATAGAAGAAAGCTCTCCTGAATTTTCCCCTAATGTTCATGTCAACTTACGCATGGCCCTCTATGAATACAAAATCTCAATGTAGACCTTTAAAATGGAAGGTTATTGAACAGTTCACATCTGTGCCTTACCTCTCCTTCATTTCCTGTCTTCACTCTAAACATTGAAAGCTTCTCCATTGCTTTTGCAAAATCCTTGAAAAACATTTGTTGATCTTTTGCATACTCTTCAACAATTGGTCTTGTCCTAGGGTCCACGGCCATTAAGTAATCTGACTTCAAGAGCCCTAATCCTTGCAATACATTATGGTAATATGCATTGTCAAATTTGCTTGGTGACCTCGCATCATTGAATGCTGCAATATCAGGATTTTTTTCGTAGTTCATGCAGAGTTTCCTCAAACCTTCAGCATATTTTGGGTGAATGCTTGGGTCAACTTCAGACGTTTTGCTGAAATTGAAAATTCTATTGCTGAATTCCTTGCAATGGGTGAATCCAATGGTGTGTGCACCAGTTAGAGCTACCATTTCTCTTACAGTGAAACCCTTTGTGGTGAACTTCTCTATGATGCTATCCATAGTCATGTCGGGCGTAGGAAGACTCTCATCCACTTTCGAAATATTTGTGACAATGCTGTCCTTTCTTCCTAACAATACAGGGTAAAATGGACCACCCACCATTTTTATAAGGTCTCGGGTTGCTTGTGCTATAATGTCAGAGCATGAGACAACGCCGGGGCATTTCAATTCTAAACGAGCCTTGATTTTGGTAACAACTTCGAAGGCGTCAGCAGAAAGAAAGTGATTCAATTCTGCATCTCGCTCGGCCTTGTGATGGGAATTCGATGTGATCATGACAGAAGCATCACAACCGTCAGTGATGCAATCGTGAAAGAAGACTCGAACGAGACCCGCGGCGGTTGCAGGAGTGGCAGATTGCTTGTCGAAGACATTATCTTGTACGACATCATGGAAGTCGGGGCATGATTGCTTGTAATAATCAAGAGTCAATTGTGAAGAAGAGAAGGGAATAGACAGTAATAGAAGGAAAAGTATTGGGAAAGCCATGGGCGGAACAACGCTTTTGGAAAGAGAAAGAGGAAGAAAAAGGAAGGCGAAAAGCATGAGAGTCCTTTCTCTCTTCCTCTGGATTCTTTGGAAGGGAATGAGAATCCTTTTATAGTATGCAGAAGAGGAAGGAAAGAGAAATGTGTCCCGCTAGTTTTGGGGAAAATGGTAATGGAAAATGAGGAAGGGAGGGGTTGTAGGAGTGTTTAGTTCATTTTTATCCTCTAATTTAGACTTTGATTTTCTTAGTATTTTTATTTTTAAATGGTCAAACTTTTGCACCTGCAATTTTTACAAAGAATATTATAATTATAATTATAATTATTATTAAAATTTGGATGGAATGTTATTAGAAGACTCATGTCCACTGCCGATATATATATATATACACCAACATATATATATGTGATACATATATACATGCGCGCGCGCATATATATATATATATATATATTAAATAAAAGAATACTTTTACCTTACTAGAATAATATTCTTTAGGTGAATGATACGGTAGCATTGGCAGCAAAGGTAGCAAAACGCAGGACAAGTGGCAAATCTCGATCAGGCCACTTGAAATTGGTCCAAGTGTAATATTAAGTTTTCTGTATGCCATATTTTAGGAGAATTTGCAAATTATTCACAATTTTGTTAGTGGCTTCCATGGTGTCTCATGAGTTTGGAATCAATGACTTGCATTTTACCACATCTCCATTGATACCCATAGGGTATCACAGAATTAGCCACTTTAACATTTGAAGATGACAACATTAAGACTTGATATGAATTTAAAGGGATCAATCATAAGATAGTGAGATAGGAGGAAAACTTGATCAAGTACACCAGACTTATGTTGCATCATTATCAAATTGGTGTCATATTATTGCTACATCATCAAGAAGATGGCGTCATATCAATTATAATTGACATTACTGCCATATCGTTAAGGAGATAACGTCGCATTAACGTTACATCAACTATAATCTTAATTGATGCCATATCAGGTCATTTTACTATTATTTAATATTTTAGATTTTAATTTAACATTTAAACCTTTCATTTGTCTTTATTTTGTGGTGGATCATTTTAAAGTAATTTGAGCTTTAATTTAGACTAAATATGTTTAGACTCATTTTACTTTAAAATATTTACTATGTTTCTATGAGTAATTGATTATATTATTTAAAATCATTTAGAGGCTCTTTTATTGAATTTATGTTAGTAAATTAGTTTTAAGTTAATATGTTATCATTTGAGTCTATTTTTAATTAGAATTTTATAGAGTTATATAAGGAGATATATTCCTTATACTAAATCAGTTTTTAAAATTAAAGATTTGAAAATCTAACTAAGTGCCTTTTTGTGAGAGTGTATTTTCTTTTAAATTCTTGAATGAACTTGTGACTTATAAAATGAATTCACCTTTTATGGTGTGTTTCTTTTTCACTTATCAAAGAATTTGCATTCTTTGTGATTTATCATCATTTATTACTCCTATTCTTCATCTTCTGGAGTATGGTGTAAATATTCTTTTTTTTTTTTTTTTTGGATTTACTGAATTTTGGACAATTCAACACAATTTCACGTCAAGACCCTTTCCAAGTCATATCCTAGTCACTTTCTGACTCAGCCATGGTTGAGATGTGAATCAGCTGAATGATCTGAAGACAGAATTTGGAAGTTGGTACCGTTTAAGATCGAAATCCTAGCAAGCTGGCAGCTCGTCTTGTTCCTGTGAATCTCCTCCGAACTCGCAGTGCCTGTGTGGTCGTTCGAGGGATACGCAGGGTTGGAAGTTTTGGCGAGGTCGAGAATTCGAAATGTGGTCGTCAACAGTGAAAATCGTAAATGTCATGTCGAGATTTCGGTGAGGTTCAAGCTGGTGGTGGGTTGTGGACAATCGAGAGTGCGAGTCGTCGGCTGTTCTGGAAAGCTCGGTGGTAAGTCATGATTGCAAGAAGTTCTCTTTGAAGAGTTATTTATGCTCTTTAATCTGTTTGTACTGTTTTCAAGTTATAATGCAGCTGTGGTGTTGGCATCCAGAGACCTGCTTCAATCGGCATGGGTTCCACAAAGAGGGACTTTGCATGTTTTTACAGATTCAAAGATTGTGCAATGAATCTGTATTTGGAAGGAAACTGCTGAACAGATGCAACTACACACTATAATAAGGGATATCAAAGGCAAATTTTAAGGTTCTCTATAACTCTAGTATCTGAAAAAGCTTCCTCTGGTTTTACTTCAGGAAGTCGAAAATATTCTAGGGAAAAGTACCTGAACGGTTGGTATAATTTATTTATGTGTAACATTAAAAAAAAAGTTACAATATTTATCTGTTAATTTTATGGGTAACTTTAACAATGTTTGAAAGGCTATTGACATGGTTCCTGACTAAAGCAATCGTTTCCAAGCTATTTGTGATAATGTCTCGTAGGGTTGTTATTCTTTATTTAGTACATTGTTTGTTTGTTTTATAAAATGCTCCTCTATTCTTCATTCAGAAAAAAAGATTCAGAAAGAAGTGCTAACACATAAATTAAGGCAGAAGGGAGGTTCAATGATGTGTTCTGGGTTCAAAAGACATCTATTTCCTGTAACTAAACTTTATCCCGACAAATATAATTAATGAAATTTAAACACCGGAGAACATTTAATCATTGGTGATTCAAGGGGTTCTCCCTGAAAAATCAAAATGTGAACTAAATTATGCAAGCCCGACAGAGGACAATATCCACATATAATAAAGAATGAATAATTATGTGTTCACCGATATTTCCCTTTTGCCATATTTAATAGTAAAACTTTATGATTAATTTAATTGTACTTTCTAATGATTAACTATTGCTAAGCCTATACACTAACAAATTGAGCTGAGTGAAATTGAGTTTTTGTTTATTTGAGTAGGAGCTTGACAAAAATTAAATATGTTTAAGCTCGAGTTTGATTATTAAATGAGCCTAATTGAATTTAAATGAGACCTAACAAATTACATAATTTTTTAATAAATAATTGAAAATGCAAAATAATTTTTTGGTATAAATAAATGACATTACAAATATAAATTTCATTCTAATTCAATAAATACACATAAAAGATAATCAAATTATAATATTTGAAAATTGTATAATAACTATATAGGCAACAATACAAGTATAAAATTTGTCATTAGAAATTCCTTTTACTTTTCCAAATAATTCAAACATAAACCATTTGGATTTAAGTATTTAAAGCACTAAAATAAAAATAACAAGAATTTTTTTTATAATACCAAAATATTAATTAATTAAATGAATTGATAACTTGAGAAAAACATAAATAATATAAGAAGAAAAAATATATATAGAAGCTTGCTTATACTTGAATTCATTTAACTTGAATATGAATTGAATTTTTTTCAAGTTAATTTTGAACTGTTCACAAATAATTTAGTTCGTTTATAGTCCTAACTATTACTTTACAATTTATATTATGCTTGATTAGGGGTAATATTTGAGTTAAGCTATTTAACTACTCAATGAATTTGATTTGAAAATGGCTCAATTTATCTTAGCTCAAGATTAATTTTTATCAAGCTGGAGCAAAATACTGAACCTATTTAACAATTCAAGCCAAGCATAGATTATTCTTGTTTGATTCATTTAGTTTGCAAGCAACTATAGTCTTTTAAATATTTACTAAGAAAATACAAAGAGTATATGCTCTTTTTTTTTGTTGAGTATAAAAGTTAGTAGACTTTTGACTTTGTTTTTAACTAATTTATAAGTATTGATAGGATTTTAATTTAGTTTTTAATTAAATTATGTTCTAACTTAGTGCATTTAATGATGATTTGAGTTTTATATTAAAATGATTAATTTACCAACTAGTTGAACTCAAATTGTATATAGAGCTTGTTTACAATTTGGCAATATTTTTTTTTATCATCAAGTTGATCATTGAATTTTTCTATTTTAAGTTAAGAAGGGTATAAGTTAAGTATTCTATTATAAATTGAGTTTGAACTACTACAATTTTTTGTTAAATTTTATTCAATTAAGTAAAAACTTAGTTTGACTCGACTCAATTCTACTCAATTATTAATGGATCACCTTCTATGTATAATAATATGTATCATTAATCTTTGACTTAATTACATTTTTTTATCTCCTAATATTCAATTTGAGTGCATTTGATCTTCCTTAAATTTAAAATTTTATTTTCATTCTTGTAATATCTAAATTTTTGTAAAATTGGTCCAAACTGTTAAATATTAAACAGAAGTGCCATCTTGGCTTACGGAATCTTGATGCGGCAAATTGGCAATACTGTACATTTAAATTTTGATTTAATGTTATTACTCACATGCAGAAAAAGGCCCAACCAACACCTGCTCCAAAGGAAAATTGTAATAATTTTCTAAAAACTTATTTTTAAAGACTTACTGAAACAAAATAAATCTTGTGCCCTATCTTCAATTGAAGATGAGAGCCTTTTAGAGAAGATTTCGAGCTGTTGAAGATGAATACATCTACAAATTTAAGTTAGATTCTTAAACTTCACTCAATACTAAAAACGCAATTTAGATTGAACTCAAAACTGTCAAATGTGATTCCTATACATTCAAAGAAGAGAACACCCAGCATACATTTCATGGTTGCGTCAGAAATACTCAGACCGGTAGCTTTGCGAGATCTGCATAGAAGTTGCAAAGGACAAGATGTTGAGATCGACTAAGCTCATCATCACCATGTTCTGGACTGCCACATCATTTTCTGCAGAAAATACAGATCGATAAGTGTTTTGAACAAACAAAATAGAACATTTAATGTTTGGCAATATCTGTTCATAAAGGAGAAAATCTTTGTCCTCCAAAACAGAGCATCCAATCTTCATAATCTTGTCATGCGAACAATCTTTGTAATACATGTAACCTCCATTTTTGTTATCAAAAAGCATATTTTATAAAAAATCTATATATATATATATATATATATATATATATATATATATATATATATATATATATATATATATATATATATTAATAAAGGTGTTGTATATCTTATAACTAAAAAAAATAATACTTAAAAATTTGAAAATAAAGAAAAATGAATTTATTTTTAAATAAAAAATTACTTTTCCTTAAATTTTTTAAATTTAATATTAGATAAATAAAATATTTATATTTTAATATTTTATAATTATATTTTATAAAAAATATTTTTTGACAAAATAACTAGAGCTATAATAAATTCTTAACATGTGCAATGAAAACGTAAATCGCTTATACCATAAGAGAAATTAAAATTTTAAACTTTTATTTTCAACAGTTTAGTTTTATTAAAATCAAATGGTTACATTTATTTTATTGGAAAGTATTTTTTATAAAATATAATTGTAAAATATTAAAAATAAAGGAAAAGTATTTTATTTATTTAATATTAAATATGAAGAATTAAAAAAATAACTTCCCTTATTTAAAAAAATTTCTTTCCTCAATTTGTAAATTTTTAGATTTTTTTAATTATCAATATAAGTAGCATATTTCTTTTATTATATATATATATATATATATATATATATATATATATATAAAATATTCTTTTATAAAAAATATTTTCTGAGGAAATAAATAAAACTTGACAAAACGGAGGTTTAGGAAGTCAAGATTAGGGAATTCAGAGGAGAAATCAGTTGTTTAGAAAAAAAATCAAATTAAAATTCTCAGAAAAAAGTACTTACGTTGATTTGTTATGCCAACAAGTGCCACCTTGACTTCGTGTCGGTAATGATGCATCTCCGTTAAACAGTTAACGGTTTGGACCAGTTTTAAACTAGGATTTTATGAAGATGAAAATAGAATTCAAATTTAACTTGAATCAAATTCATTCAATTTAAGTATTAGGGAACAAAAATGTATAAGGTTCAAATTTTTTTCACTCTTCGTTCATTGAAACTCAGGTGATTTCTACGATGTAATGAGTCAAAACAAGGGTTTCGGAACATAGGGCGATTGGCAGTACGTGTATCGTCCAGATTAATGCAAAACAATTCGAACCGTTGATCATGAGGGAATAATCCTTTGTTTATATGAAAACTACAAATACTCCAACGGCTTTTTATAAACACTGACTTTTGCCCAAAACTGCGAGCCCCGTTTTGGTCAAGATGGGTCTAGCTCGGTGCTCCTATTTGATGATTTAAGTTCATTGATTGACTCTACATTAGGAGTAATTTGGGCTGAGCATATGGGCTGCTGAGGTTCTGGTGCAACGTGACTCTAAGCCATAGCTCTTCCTAACGGGCCTGATGTCTACGACCTTTTAAAACTTGTTCGGGCTCTAATTTTTTTTTTTAAGGCAATGCACCTTATTAAATTTTCATTCATGTCGACATAATATGCAATATATATGCATCTTATTATCCAATGTCCTAATATATATTATTTGACATGGTTTATCGTCTACCAATTCTTTTATTCAATACTCCGTATTTAATGCCATGAAATTTCGTATATATAAAAAGAATTTATGGTTGCATATGGATATATTTTTATTTTACTATTTATAAAAATTACTCTAAAAAATTATTTTTAAATTTAAGGAAAATAAAAAATAAAAAGTGTTCCATTAAGCAAATTAAAAAATATAATATAATTTAAAATAAAACAATTAAGAAGACATCTACAAATTATTTTTATTTTTAAATTACATATTTAAAATTACACTTTTTAAAAATAGAATATAAAAATAGTTATTGAAATAAAATATTTTGCTTTTAAAAATATAAAAATAAGAAAACTATTTTTAAAATATAATAAGCAAATGGAAAACTTTACATTTAATCTCTTTAATTTTAACAAAAATGAAAATGACACAAGATTTATAATGTGATCCATAATGGGCCATTAGTTGCCATTGCTAGAATGCTTGAGGCATATGTGACAAGTCTTAAAATTGAACCAACCAAATCCTTCTCCACGTGTCTGTGAAGGATTGGTCCCTTTGCTAAGCATCGAAACCACAAAATTTTTAAATGCATAATTGATTATGTATTTTTATATAAATATTTTTTTGGCTAAATCTATTTCTAATGATTATTTTGTCTCTTCTAACAATTGATTATAAATAATTTCACTTCCATACATGAATAATCTAAAAAAATTAGAAAATTCGGACATATAATCTTATTAATCCATTGCATTCTCTGATTAAAATTTATTCTCACTTATTCATCCACTAAGATCATTCTTATTTATACAACATTAATATAGAGTTTACCCAATTCATATACATCTTTGGGAAAAAAATCAAGTATATTAAAAAATTGTTCATTAAAATATATAAATATTAGCATTCTTAAACTTTTTATTAATCATAATTGAGTTAACAAATATTATTTTGTACTAGCTAAAGATAGAGTTTGTGGTTACTCTCCATCATATTACATCAAACTATAATTTTGAGCTTTCACAAATCAATCCCTCAAAAAACCCCACAATTTTTTTGTCATTTTCAAAAGACTATTTCATAGAACAGGTAATTATTTACGTGCTGACAATGAAATTGTGGTTCATGTGCATTAGGCCTAGATTATAATCCATCATTTTACAATATATCAATAATTTTAAATTATTAAATTTTATTTAATTTTTACAATATTACATAAATTAATAAATTTAATAAAAATAGTGCAATAAAATATGTTCTGTATATCAATCCTATCCATTCAGCGGTTAGGTCATCTATCCATACTATATGTTGCCCTATAGCCACCCTCTTAAATGGACACTACAAGCATCCTCGCTACTGCATTATTGATATGTGGAGTTTTCCGATTGCAACAAGCAAGGCAGACTGAATCATGTCAGCCTTCACATGTTCATCAATTCATTCCCATTTTTCACAAGCCTATAATATAATATAGATTGCTTGTCTTATGTTTATAAATAGAATATGCATAAATTATTCCTTGGTTTAATTGTATAGTTTGGCCATCTTCCTACTTTAAATAACGTTTCTCTATTATTATCATAAAAGTTGGATAAATTTTCAAATATATAATTAAAATAATTCATTTTGTCATATATATATACACATATATATTTATCATACAATTAGTTTTCTTCATATAGATATAGTTAATTGAAGATTGAAATAAACAAATAAATATATAAATATGATTTGTAATTATTCATTGAACATATTTCCCATCTTCAAATTTTGCACTTTTACTAATTTCTTTTAATTTATTCATTAAACATGTTTCCCATCTTCAATTTGTATTTTTTTCTTTTAAATTTCTTTAAGTAAACTATACAAAATTAATCCTTTTTAAATTTGTTGCTTCAAAAAAAGTGCAACAAGTCAACAACTTGATTCTTTTAGTGCATAAAATTTTAATAAATTATGAATTAAATGTTCAGAATTTATTATTCATAAAAAATGTGCAATGTATCAATTTTTATCCTCTTTATTAATACAATTTATACTTTTTTATAAATTATAAGAAGTAATTTTTTAACATACAAATTCCATATTGTAATTTCAGCTAAAGTCGTTGCATACAATAATCGATAGGTGTGGATTATATGAAAATTTAAAGGAATTCATGTATTTAGATGATTGGATACAATAATTACAAATTTACTTATGAAGTCTAAACATATTTATAAGAAACAAAATTTAAAAAATAGTTAAATTTTATAATTTATTAAACAAATAAACTTCAAAAAAATAAAGATAAGTAAAAATTGATATAGTTGCACCTTTTTTATTAGCAATAACCTTGATTTTTTAAAAAATATTTCTTCATTGCTTACTTAAAAAAATTAGAAAGATAAAAAAAGAAAATCGACATATTTTTACTTTTTTATTAGTAATAAAATTTGAAAAAAACTCCACTAACTACATAAAAATTTAAAAGATAAAAAGATAAAATAAAAAATAGAATGTGACATATTTAATTAAAAAATTAAGAAATTATTAAAAATGAAAAAAATCATATCTTGGAAATGGTTGTATGTAAGACACTTGACATAATTTTATGTATTGTTGGTGTAAATAAAACTACATGAGTGCAGTGTATGAAATAAAAATCCATATAAATATATGGATATGTTTCATCACCTATGCATTTCGGTATGGATCTATTTATATTCTTGGCCCCAAAATATGGATATAGTTTATTCAAAGTTGATTACTTTTTAAAACCCATCAATCTTTCCTCTTTATTGGTTAATTGACGTCCACCTCAACAGACCTATTAACACGCAAGAACATATATACATGTTTTTTTTCCATGACTTTCAAACAACCATTAAAATCCATTAATAGGTGAAACTCAGTAAGTGAATTCGCACTATTGTTTAAGTTAAAAAAAGTACATTTTATAATAATTCAATATTTAGAAGATGCAAATTAATAATATGCACTCTTACACTAAGTTATCCTCATAAGGAACTAAACTATAACATAATTAGGAACTATTTGATTCATATTAGGGAAAGGAAATTAGAAAGAAAAGAAAGTAATAGCTCTTGATTACTCAATCTATTTGATTCAAATAAGAAAGGGAATGAAATTCCTTCTAATTTCCTTTGTTGTCTTTTGGTTTAGTAAAGGAGAATCAACTAACTTTTTGTATTAATCTGTCACGACCTTTTTATGATCATAAGCGGTGTAGATCCTATTATCGTTTTCCACAAGCTTTAACATTTTTTTTTACGACAGAGATCATACATACACTTAATATAGTGCAAGTTCAACTTTGCACACACACACACACAATAAATTAACGCTACATTAATTAACACTTTTTATTTCCAACTATCAAATCCCTTACTAAGGTGGTCTAGATGCTCCATGAATGTAGCAAATTTAATTCTTAACCTAAAACATTTAAAATACAATAGAATGAGTTACAAGAACTCAATGAGCATATAATTATCACTAACTTCTAAGTGATCAACGTAAGTATATTAAAAAGATGTAGCAAATCAATTTCTAAATTCTTGAAATATATGGAGATTCACATGCACATGACTAAAATTCTATTTCACGTAACACAATTATAGGAATCTCAATTTCTTATTAGAATTCAAAATTATGTACTACCCACTCTGAGTAGGCATCATACATAAACAACCATTAAGGCTCAAATACAAACAGATCATTATAATCACATTATTAGTACAAATCAATCACAAACAGTCATGTGATGTCACATATTCAAATACAATAAATATACATATGGTTACTCTATCGTATCAAAGTTAATTTTATACCTTTATCAACTGTTAGTCAACAATTTCTCATTTGACTCTTGAATCAGTATCATATATATCTCATATAATTTGTTGAAAATTTCCCATTCGACTTTCATATCATTTCTTTATTACTAATTGCAATATTTGATATCATCATTCTAACATCATTCATCGTTTTCTAATATCTCAAAAAGCTTAATTCACAACACTGGCATATAACTATATTTATACAGAAATATAAAATTGATACTAATAATGAAGAAAACACAACTCAATATTTAAAATATCCATTAATGAGATAATAAGAAGTGGTGAGATATATACTCACTTGATAAAGTTGTCCAATAGTTTCAAGAATTCCTTGCTATTTTGTTATCACCTCTTTGTCTTTTCCTCAAGTAATTCTACTACCCACTGGTTCTAGGTATTATTGCTCAACCCAGCAATTTTCATTTGCACAAATGAATTGAAAGGAACAGGGAAATAACGACGATGACAAAGCTTTCCGTTAAGCAAACAACAACTAACCAACAGCAAATCTAACTCACTTTCGTTGGAGGTAACTGGAGTTCACCAGAGCTAATTAATGCTCCAATCGGTGAATCCCCTGTTCTCAATATGCTGCCAGCTGCTGTTGCATCCAGAAAAGGTCTAGCATTAGGTAAAGGGGCACATAAGGGTGCCGAAACCGGAATGAATATGAGGAAGAGATGGGGCACCAGTAAAAGAGCTTGCCCCGGTTCTCCTATCCCGACAGCATTGAATTAAGAACCAGAAAAAAGAGGAAACTTGACTCGTGGCAACTAGTTGAACCGAGTGTTCAACATTTTGGAGAAAGCCAAACCCAAAGTCACTCATATTGCGGGCAACAGTGGCCAGCTTGAAGAAAGCGCAACTCAATGGTGGTGTGGCTTCAAGGATGCCAAAAAGAAACCAACTAGGAAAGAAAAAGAAACAACAGCACCGAGAGGAAGAAGGAAAATGAAAGAGAGAGACTGAACGAGGGGAAGGCTGATGGTAAGCTGAGAAGCTTAACCTATGTCTCCCCCATCAGCACTTTTGTCCATGAGTTCAGCTGAGAAGATATGAGAAAGAGGGAGCTCGGGTATCAGCCAAAAAGAGAGAAGATGCAGTGTAAAAAAATTAGAGCCGAGACAGAGAGAGAACCGCCCGATGGAGATGCAGCAGCGTCTAACGCTTAGTGACGGGAAGGACCATGCAGCCAACAAAAGCTGAAGTAAGCAAAAGAAGAAAAAAGAAAAGGGAAGGGAGGCACCGACGGCATGGAAGACAGAGGAAAGAGAGAAGCTGCTGGAAATTTTTTTAAAAGAGAAACAAAAGATGAGGCAGTGGTGTGTGTGTCGTGGAGTGCAGGAGAAGAAATTGCTGAAAATTTTAAAAGAAAAACGGGGGGGAGAGGGGGGGGGGGGGGAGGGGGAGAGTTACATACGAGAATAAGAAAGGAGGCCAAAAAAATATAGACAAAGGCTGAGCTATGCGATGAGTTGTATCATGAAAACAAAAAAAAATTAGAGAAAGCTATCGTACGAGCTGGGACGGCGGCAAAAATAGTCAAGGGAGGGAACAAAAATCGGGGCCAGCCAAGAGAGAGGGAAGGCCGTAGGAAACTGCTAGAATTTCCTGGGTAAGTCAGTAAAAGAAACAAAACGGCAATAAGGAAAAATAAACAAAAATTATTGGACAGAAAGTGCTGCTGTCCAAAAAAGAAAAGAATAAAGGAGCAGATTTTTTTCTTTTTTTTAGAAATAAGGAGAGAGAGAGAGAGAGAGTGACGGGAAATCTTATATATATATATATATATATATATATATATATATATATATATATATATATATATATATATTATAAAATAACTATTACAAATTCTCATTACTTATAAAATAATTTATCAATTACAAATAAATTATTCTATAGATCCTTGTACCCAAGATTAATAAAATCCTTTCAACTTGTAAAAAATTCCTTACAAAAATTATTTTAATTAATTCTTGAAATAATAATTATAATAATAAAATAAATATACTTCAAATCCCATCATTAACATTATTTCAATATTACAAAGCTTTTAAAAAAAAGATTCAAATTCAATTATAAATTGATTAAATAAATATTCCTAAATGTAGAAGCCAATGAAATTTAAATTTGGGATATTACATACACCTTATCTAATGTGCACTCTATATAATCACATAAATCACCACCCTTTCATGTGGCATACATTAAATCAAGGAACTATATCAACAACAGAATATCATAATCAATGGATTAACCATTCATAATTGTATAATTTAAAACATTCACATCATTCATAAAAGATATCATATCCAAAATACAAAAATTCTAAATAACTAGGTATTAACCATGAATTCACCTAACACAAAGTCTAAAAAATAGGTCATCTAACACAAATTTTAAAAATTATCCCTCAAACTTATAGTTAAACTATATACAAAAAGTGTCACATACATCTAAGATGACCCATTAGTACCTGAAAGAAAACTTAGAACATATTGCTTCTTAAGAGAAGTTAGGCATTGGTAAAAGACATTGAACTTGTTTAATTGAGTGATAGTGGCTTCCAAAGCTTGGGTAGTGGTTAATCCTTCTAATTAGTGTAATTCATCCACCACTTTGCCACTCTTATCAATTATTTCTTGTTCTTGTTCTTATGCACATGACCAAGCATTTGCAATAATAAAGAGATAAACATTCATATTTTCCATAAATGTTTGCAAGCATGCTAACTTTGAGCTATTTGTATACTTAATCAATTTCTTACTTTCTTTTCTTCTTTGAGGCTTTTCTTTTTTTGGTTTTTTGGAGGGAAGAGTAAATTTTGTAGCAGATTGTATTCTATCAACACTTACATCAATATCTATACCATCAAATGCATCAATGTTGACAACTATATCCTTTTCTTTTTCCAAATTATGTAAGGCATCTTGAAAAGTCTCAACATTTTTTCCATTAGTATAATTATTATCATAAATTTTCATTATATCATGGAAGTGTGGAAATGGCACTCCATACAAGTTTTTGGCATTAGCATGGTGCAATAAAATAAAGTAAAATTAAAGGTTAATATGAAGAAAAGGTATTAACAACATGCAATGAATTCAAATATCTTGCAAGCTTACCTTACAATACTCGTCATAAACATCTCTTTCTATAAATATCATTTTCCTTTTGTCATCTTCTTTGAATCCACTATTGTCTAACATCTCACAAATAGCTTTAAATTTTCTAACAAGAGTTTTTAGCCTAGAATCAATGTGAGGTAAAGCTTTTAAACCACAACTAGGAATTCTTTTGTCTATCATTTCCTCCAAATGGGTCATATAACCATTTCTAAAACCACCATTTCCTCTCCAATGTGGATTAATGGATAACTCTTGCAAAGCAGCTATGAAAGCTTTATTTTCATGGGAACTCTAGAATCGGTTGTTTCTACTTTTTCCACTGATGCTTCCACTACTTTGTTCTATCCTAAGACACATTTAAACATAATAAAGCACATAAATGTAATACAAGAATATAAATATACATTTATCATATTAAAAATATACTTCAATAATGTAAACAATGTAACTTACATAGTACAATCCCTGATTAAAAGCAACAAAATTCAAACATAACAAAGTATGCCAACAAATAACTAATTTAAATAAAAGTTAAAGAAAATAAACATAATGCTAGTTATCAAGCCCTAAACCTCATTTCTAACTCTCTAATTGTTAAACATGTTTTTTAGTCAATGTGTTTTTAAAATTGGTTTAAGGGTCTGATGTCATAATAGAAGTGATGAATTTATCTTCATTATCATCATTATTCTCTTCCTCTTTATATATTTTTTCTTTTTTGATAGATCCTAGTGGCATATATCTTGTTACTAAGTTATGTAATAGGTAGTATGCCATAACATTATGACCATGTATTTGTAAAAAAAACCAAGAAGGGCTTCTAAGAACAACCCATCTTCCTTTTAATAAATCAAAACATCTCTATATCACATTTCTAGCCATTTCATATCTTAAGTTGAAATACCCCCTAGCACTTCATGGTTAACAATCCCTATTCACTCTTTAAGATGATAAAGGTGCCCTTTATATTGTGCAAGAAATCCTTCTCCATTAGAGTACCTTACATCACAGAAGTAGTAGCAACCCTAACATATCAAAATAGTTATTTTATAATATACACATTTATATAGTGTTGGATTGAAAAAAAATGTAATCATTAATCAAATTTACCTTTAAGAACTTTTAAACCATTAGGCCTAAAAATAGCATCTCGAAGGACTTGACTATCATGTATTGATCCTTCCTAACTGAGTAACACATATATAAACTCCATATTCAGTGAACATACTTCTAAGACATTCATTGCAAAGTTGCCTTTTCTTGTTTGATATTTAGATTGATCCTCAGAAGGCACAGTTACACTAATTAATGTACCATCAAGAGTGCTAAAACAATTTCACAAAAGAAATATAAAAATGAAATTTAGATTATGTAATGCCAAAAATCATGTAAAATTAGAATGAGATAAGATTCATGATACCTTGAAATACTTCTATCTATCATTCTCACAATCCTTTGGTATAGGAAATAATTTGTTAAGCAATACTCCGTGTAATTTTAGGATAGCTTTTAAATATAAATTAAATTGTCTACTCACTATTTCACCACTTTTATAAAAATAACCACTAGTAGTTCTATTCTTATATTGGTATGCTACTATATTTACAAATATTGCAATAATTTCCTTCAAAGACATTTTTTATCCTACTCGAACTTCTAATATCTTTAACTATCTCATAAAGTACACTAAATGTCTGTCAATTTATTCAAAGATGATTCCTACACATAACATCACTCTTTCTTATAAATCTATTTAAGTTTACCATTCTCTAATTTTTTTTATTCTTTTCTCCTTTCTTCCAATTGTTATGCATTATAAATTATCTTACTTATTGAATACGATATCAAACACACTAAGATAACAACATTAATCATGATGATTGTATATTGAAGAAATTCTAATTCTCTTCTCTTTCTTAACAATAGACCAAAATGAGCCATTTTATTAAAGAGATTAATTAAGAAATTTAATATAGATTCTAAAAAGTGACACTAACATCAAGCTTATTCCATATATGCATAGACCTATAAAGTTAAAAAAGGAAAAACACAACAATCATATGCAAAGCCACGTGCCATGTAATAAATAAAGCTGCAATTGATATATTTTCCTAAAAAAATATAATAATAATTAGAGTAACATGTAATAACAATAAAGATTCTCAATGATAGGGGGACCTAATAACTACTAAATAAACTATACATTGATCTAATATAACTAATTAGATTTTATTATGATAGTTAAATAACTAGTTCACAAATTCTATTAAATTATATTATAATTGACATGGAAGACAGCTTCCCTCCTAATTATTTTTTTTAATATATCTTAAGATTTAAGTATTGTAATTTTTGTAATATAAATTAATTGATGGATAAGTGATTTTTGTAATATATCTTTCTTGTCTATACAATGGACCTCACATAATCATTATCTCCTATATACTTTTCTGAACAATTTTATCATGATAAACTAGAAATGATTTTTCAATCATGTAAGATTTATATGCTTAATTTACTTAATATGTAATTTTTCATTTTTCTGGTTATTGTTCTTTATTCTCTTTAATTAGAATGTTGTTATAACTACAAGATTACCTATATTTTCTAGACAACTATATTAATGAAGGGTTTAGTAAAGCATATTTATCTAATTCGTATAATATCTTCTATTTAGTCATCGAGTCAGGCAATTAACATTGTAGTTATTATTACTATGTTGACACCAAAAAGATATATGTGGTTTCAATATTTTTTGGGACTAACACCAAAATGAAAGCACAGGATATATTGACTATGATCAGGTAAGACTATTGTCTTCATGGCCTTGGTTTCTTTATCAAATGGTGACATAGAAAATAGCTACACCCTTCATACCAAAATTAATAGTTATTGGTGCTAGTGCTTATGCATGCCTATATGACTATGCACATATACACAAGTTGATATATGCAGAAACATCACTTTAATTGAACTTCTTTTTCATGCTAGATCTTTCTTTTTATTGCATATGATCTCCTTTAGGAAAGGTACGAAGGAGATAAACAAACAAGGACAAAAGGTAAATTTATATATATAGCCCTTTGATATATATCTATTCTTTGTTACAAGTCTCATTTTCATGTTTAGGCCAACTTTCATTATTTTCTTAAAAAAATGATGTAAAGTCATGAGCTAAATCAAACACTAATTCTTCTAAAAACATAATAATAATTGGATTAACATACAATAATAATGAGGATATGACTAATAAATTGATCATATTTTTAGGTAGGATAGTAATTTATGTTCAGGCCTTTGCTTTTAAAGATGATTTACTTGAAATTGTTATCTATTGTCTTTCATAAATCATTATATTATGTGATACTTGTTTCTATTTCTTCACTTTATTTTACATTTTGTTTTCTCATCTTGTTACATTTGATATAATACTCTCATGCAATAAAGTGGTCACTACTTTTGAATTTCAAATTATTAAACTTGGTTATAATGATAATAAAGTTATATACCTACTCCTCTTAACATATCTAAGAAGGAGAAAAGGTATTTTGTAGCATCTATTCAGAGCTTGTTCTATTTGATTTCTCATACTTATATAGAGAAATATAAAGATTATCATTGGGATAATAAAAATTGAAGTTAGTACTTATAATGTTAGGTAAATGACTTATCACCTAATAGTTATGTATTAGAAGTTGTTAAAGTACTTTCCCTTGTGGAAGAATATTTGCAAGAGAAAGAATTTTACTTGTTAGCTAAACTAACATTTTATGTTTCGATAACATTTTCATTGGACAATGAAATGACTGGTTTTTTTAACCCTTTTTAATTATAAATTTTTTAAGAAAAACTTAATCAACATGCAATACCAGAGCTGAATTAGTTATTATAACATGTACAAGGATTACAAGGACATTACTTTAAATGGTGCTATTGAACAAATGTACAATGAGATGGGATCCCATCACAAGGTCAGATTCCCATGCATCTAGATCATCAAGACTACCACCATCATAGCAAAGATACGTAAGAGGGAGAGCACCAAGTAATTCCATTACTCCAAAATCAAGTTCCTATTGGTGTACAAGAAGGTTAAGTCTCTAACTAGGAAGCTAAAAACAACATACAAGGCATCCAAGCCTAACTTGCTTATGTGATTGGTTTAATCATGTACTTTGGTTTTTGTTAGTGTACTTAGGAAGATCTAGACAAGGCAATTTTATAGCAATAATCTTTCGTTAGTCATGATCATAGGCTAAATTAACTATCTTGTTTTTAAATTTTGGATATTGAGTTTTGGAAAGTTGATTAAATTTTGATAAATTTTTGGAGTTCGCATCACTAGTTCGTATGAATTTCTTTCAAGGTTCAAGTCTTTCTATTAAGATTTGATTCATTTGAAGGCTATTATAACATATCTTTAGAGCATGAAAATGACCTATATTTTTTGCAAGTCTTCAATTCATAGGGTCTTCATCATATACAAAAATACATAAAAGAAACTAGTAATTTATGCTCTTACACATATACCCTATACTAATGCTTATATATTTGTAGATCGATTGATAAATTAAAAAAAATAGAATGATTAAGACAGAGAGAGAATGAGTAAAAGAGAAAGAGCTAAAAATGTACCTAATGCTAGTTGTGAGATTGTGAGAGTGAAGGAATAGGATTCTTGCAAATAGATAAAGGAATGTGCAACTGGTTTCCTGCAGAACCTAAAACTAGGTAATGGGATCCCTTAGAGGGTTGAGGGAATCAATGTATCTTGATTTAGGGTAAATCCATTTAGGAAAAAAATTGAAAAGGAATGAATTTTTTTAAACTAAACACACATAAAAGGAATAAATACCCTCTATTCCTTTTCCCCATTCTAAAGACCTTGAACTAAATAGCCTTTTAATTTATGACCAATGTGAAATATTAAACAATGCCATTTTTCCCTCCTTAAAATTTATGCAAATGAAAATGAAAGTTGAAATTAGAAGCTAGTTTTAAGTGCCAAACTATAGATAGAGTGTGTCTTATAGAGTGATCAACTAGTTCATTTTCTTTTATAAAGAAAATGTCCTCTTTAATTTCTCTTTAACAAATTAGAAGATCATCTCTACTTGAGTTTAATATTTTTTTTACTCTTACTGGTATCTTCTTTTCAATGTTATGGTTTGTTCAAAGACCTCATTTCTCCTTTAAACTTAAATATGAACATCTATTTGTTATGTATTATGTTAATTTATTTAGATTCTTCGATTATGATTACATTAATTATAGTTTTGGTTAGTATGGGGTTCTTAAAGAAAAGGCAATGAATTTTTTCTTTACAAAGAGTTAGGATGACATATGTATTTCAAATAGCACATGATTCCACTAAAGTTTAATGGCAAAAGCTAGGTAATAAATTTCTCTCTAATAGAGGCATATTATATTAATATTTTTCTATAATGTGATTCACAATTTATTTTGTCAATGATTATGTTATTAGATAACAATGTAAGTTCCTTCTCAACATTTAGAAATATTATTTTTAATTTTTGTAGCATGTATATATTATATATTTTCTAATATTTAGATCCAAATAAATATATTATTCTTCCTTTTTTCCAAACTATTATATTTGTGACATTAATTTTAATCATAGAGACATTGAGGTAGAACTTGAATGTTGTTGTATAAGTTGTTAAGTTTTATAACTAGGTTTAGATACTATTCTAAGGGTAGTAAGGTTAGAAGAATTCTTATGTTTTTTTCTTAAAAAAAGGAAATAACTAATTATTTAATACAAATGATATTTTAAACTAATATCATCAATGTTAGTTATCAATAAAAAATTGACATTGCATTTCAATTATTAACTAATATACTACAACTAAGCATGTTAATTTTCTTGTTAAAGAATTGATGTTGATATGAGTATTTGACATCGGTTTGACAACTAACATTAAATATACATGATTTACAACAATGCTTGTATACACATCGAGTGGTAATTGATGTGAAATGTGTTATACAACTGATGTTAAATGGCTTTTCTATAATAATGATAGGAATTGATAAATTTTAAATTTGGGCTAGATCATTAGGAAATAAGTATATGCTAACTACTAAATAAACTGCAGTATAAAAATCACCTATTAACTTTTTCAAGCATGAAATTGTGATAGACATAACAAAGCAAAACTAATTATATGTTTTTAATTCAATTATGCAGGTCATAATTGTGTGTCATGCCATTCATATGCATGGTTATGTACAATTCAACATCATTCACATGCTCAACCAATAATTGGTGTTATGTACACCTACTATGCATAGAAATTTACTAGTTTTTTAAGTCCTTAATTACCGATTATGTCATATAAATGTTACATAATATATTCAATCAATCTCATTGCTTTAAACAAAAACACAAATTTCATTATAAAATAAGCATAAGTTCGTATTTGCAAAATGCAATTTAGGGGTTAAGTTTGCCACCCATCATTGACCTCTATAAAGTCCTTCACCCACATTACTATCTTGTCCTTTTTCTTATAGTAAGGATGTATAACTAGATTAACCGCAAGCCATACATGCATGTACTTATCCACTAACTGCCAAATCCATTAGATCACAAGACATTAACACATGCATCAATCATAATAACCATGACCATTAAAAATAATTCAATAACATCTTAACCTTAAGTTGTATATACACTATTAGTTTAACAATGTCATTTATTTACACACTTACACCTTACAATCAACTCCAGTACAATACAAATGAAAGCATATAGACCATAATCATAAAAGGAATAAGTAGTAGTCAGATATGGTGTAAGTCAACCACACTTGGGATATATGCTACTAATACATATCAATAGTAAACTTCTTAGTCATGGTTTATTCACATTATATAGCAAGACATTGACAAAATAAATATAAACTTATTGAGAAAAAACAAATCCATGAATTTATGTAGGTTACCAATATATTTAAACAATTTCTATACCATACTATTATTTGTGTAATGTGATAACTTATAGCTTGAAGTATTTTTTAAGGTTATCCTAAACCTATTATACATAACTCCATTCTTTAACCTACTAGCTACTTTTACCACATAATCAATAACAACACATTTTCATTTATATTATTAAACACCTTTAAATATTCCCTATATTAATCCATACAAAAAATTAGTAACAAACTACTATTTTTCAAATTTTGGATATTCCTTTCCATTTAGACTTTCTAAATTAACTTCTATAAATTGTAGGCACTTTTCAGTGACTTTTGGTTAAAATAACAATACTTTTTACCAACTGCATAAGAATAATTATTATGCATATGGATAAACACACTGCTTGTAAAGAACATTTATTATATAGATGAATATATGCAATGCTACCCACTTATTTATCTATTCTTGCAAATTGTCAAGGACAATAATTGGCAAGCAAGACACATGTGGGATTAGATTTCCAATCATTGATAAAAAATTTTATCTTCCAACATCTTGTAATAATTTTAAAATAATATTTATAATTTTATTTATAAATTTATTTTAAATCCCTCAAAGTAATTATTTTAATTGATAAGGATATGTATACAGATATATCTGTATATAATAATATAATTGTGAGTTTAGTGATTTATGAGAATATAAATATGTGTCTTAATAAATAATTTTTCTTTTTTTGAAACTATAGAAATTTTATTGATATGTTTGTTCTTGGGCTCCAAAATTATCAAGCTATTAGTAAAATTAAGGATATTTATTTCTAACTCTAAAAGTTATAAATATTTTATGAAAAAATATTAGGAAATTGAGAAATAATGAAAATTTACTTTGGTAGGTCACATTTTATGAAAACACTTTGCTACATTATACTTTTCCTTTAATCTTCTCCTTATATAGTCAAATAAATGGATGGCTATAATGTGCTTGAAAGTAAACTCATAAAAAGGTGGGAAACATTCAATCATTACCCATACCTTCACTTTCCATTTTATTCTTGTATTTTAGTTCCTTTATTTCTTATTCTTGTGGGTTTCTTTCTCTTTCTCTCTCTCTCTTTCTCATGCTTTCCTTCTCCATCTTATAACTCACTTTTTTTAGCTATTGCCTTTTGATTTGCTTGGTCACTATCATTGAGTAATTCTTATCAAACTGTAACTCACCAATATCTATGAAAAAGCCATAAGTTATGGCTAAAATCAATTGCTAAGAAGGCTTTTTGCTATCCTTGCAACGTTAGCATCCCAAAATGAATCCATTGTCAATAAACTTTAGCTAGCCACTCCAAGTGTAGATGAGCTTGTTTATACCATTGAACTATAGTATTTATGATGATTAGGCTTGATTTGAGAAATCTCATTTTTATGATCATATTTGACTACCTAGTATATAATTAATGAAATACAAATTTTATGCTCTAAAATGATATATTAGTATATTTAAATCATTTTTGGATCATAAAACTTAATATTTTCAATGTATGGGTTTGATTTAAGGAAATCCTTAAATTATGAAAGCTAATTTCTTTAGAATAGAGATAAAAATAATAGAAACTAAGTGTACAATTTTACAAATGAAGTGACTAGAACCTTTAGAATATTATACTTTAATACTGAAGTAATTTGGATTGGATTTAAGCAAACCTTTGAAATATAAAATTTAGTTTAATTAAGGTAGAGATAAAACTATAAAAAAAAAGTGTAAAGACTTATTAAGCAATATAAATAGAACCTAAAATGGTAAAATCTGAGTAATATATATATATATATATACATATATATATATATACATATATATATACATATATACATATATATATATATACATATATATATACATATATTACATATATATATATATATACATATATATATAATATATGTATCTATTATCAAGTTACTTATAATTAATATTGTAAATTGCTAAATAGAAACAAAGAAAAGTATGATCATCGAAATTCTAGGATGTCTTGGAAAGCATGAGCACTTCCAAGTAAGTGTACAACTATCTTTAAACATTATTTCTATAAATATAATGTTTTCATATTTTCCATTTATTTTATACTTGTTATGGAGATTATATATATTTGTACACATATAAATGAGAAACTAAAGTTAGATTCCTTGCCCATGTAGTTATTTGCAGTGTGATTTAATTAGTTCTAGTTATGACTGACTTTGTGGTGCTAATAATGGTTTTGGAGCACCATTTGCTTCTTGTTAATGTTTGTGTTTATTTCTTGGAAATGATGTTATTTGAAAATCATGTCAAATATTGTTTAATTATTTTATAAATATATATTCTAATTAAAAAAATGTGAATGTGCTTGTGATGAATGCTTTGGGTGTGTTTGTATTATAAGTAAGAATGCTCATGTAAATTCAATATCAATAGTGATTGATCATTAACATTGAATTTGAGATGTTAATGTGATAAGACACTAATACGCAATACTAGATTCAATTTGTATGGTTATATTTATAATACTGAATGTACTAATAAATACTATGAGGGATAAGGTTAGAATTATGATTAATAAGTAGGGACAAGATTAGGAGTGTGACTAATAAATCTTAAGAGTCATAAGGTGGCTAACTTCTTTAAACCATATGATGATGATTATTATTATTGTTATCTCTTAATTGAAGTTATAGTAGTTGTGCCTTACTATGTTGAAGCATAAAAACTAATTGTGAATGTGACATAATAAATGAATTGATTATGGATGTGAGTAGCAAACTTAGCTAGTATCTAGTTAGTAAATAAAGAAGAGTTCAAGTATGAATTTTATTGTGACATTCCCTATTAATGTTTTAAATTAATTTAATCTAAATTTTTTTAATGTTTTTAGCATTTAAATTTTAGGTAGTTATACATTCATTATGTTTATAAAACTCACTCCTTTTCTTTTTATCATTTTTAGGATTCAATTGTATAGCCCGAATAAAAGTTCAAGGCAATCCAAGGAGAACTTGACAATTAGGATTTTGTTGAGACTAGATTCAAGAATTACAAATAAAGAATATATAATGCATTTAATGTGTTGAATTGTTTATCTATTAGCAATTTTTGTGCTGATGTTGAGCTATATGTAAAATAAGTTTAAAGAACAAGATGTGTAACTCTTGAAGAGTACCTAAGAGAAAAGGAAACTCTATCTAATTTTTATAGAATTTTATAATGAAATAATGTAGAATTAGTATGGTTAGTTTCAAGGTTGATGGAAACTAAATAACGAAATCCTAGCCAATCATGATGAGGTCCTTAAGGAATAAATTCACCAATCAAATTTGCTTTTCACTCATCCATTTTTTTACTCTTACTAGGCCTATAGTTTAACCACACAAGCCCTTTCTTCATAAGGATAGTTACTAAAAGGTATTAAAGCTCAACCTCTTTATCAAATATAAGAATGAATATTTACAAAACATATAATGAATTATCAATAGGAGTAGGAATTATGCCATAAAATTAATGACTAGAATTGACCTTCATAACATTGTCATCATATCCTAAGAATGCACTCCTGTAGTGCCCTCTAATTGTTACAAGCACATAGTCCCACTTGAGAGCATATTGCAACAATTTTAAATCCTACATAAGGACAAATACAAAGAAAATATCATGTTATGATGTTATGACCACATTGGAACTCACTACCAAGAAATGTGTTGAGAGCCACCATCTCATTGTAGCAACTTATTATGCTTATTCATCATGTGTCATCATGCATGAGACTTGCCACAAACCCATTTTTGAACTATCGTGACTCTCATAAAGATACCAACTAGATTTCCTTGTAAGTCTTTCCAAATTAACTTATTTATGAAAATTTTGCTATTTTTTTTAATATGCATGATGTAAAGACATAAAAATCACTAAATTTTTTAACATCAAATAAGATAAATTTCTCAATTGATAAGATTCAATCTTTTTAAATACATTTCAAAAAATTGGACATATCAAAAAATTTTTAGAGTCAAAAACTAAGAAAACTGAAGAAATTTCCTTTCTAATTTGAAAATAGTTGTAACATAATGACCTTAAAAATAAAAACTTTGAATAAAGTAATTTCAAAAAAATATTTATTTATCAAAGGTCATTAATTCTAACATTTTGTCAAATAGACAACTTTAAAAAAATTATTTCAGAATGTGATGATTTATCAAAAATATAGATTGGTATTAGGTTTATATAACTTGTCTAAACATTATTTTTTTTGAAAATTCTTCAAAAAACTAGAAAAATATTTCTACAAGAAAATTTTTTGAAAAACTTAATAATGTCTTTATTTCTATAATTCAAACTAAGAAACCAACATAATAAAATAGGATAATGTTTATAAACCTTAAGAAACCAAGAGATCATACTCTATGTAAAATACTATGGAGATAACATCAAGTTTAGAAATTAGTTTTTTTTAAATAGATTAGAAACAATTTAAGTTTGAAACTATGTGAATATTACTTAGGAAAATACCTTGGAAATATTTAGAAAAACACTTGGAAAATTTATATGTTTACATTTAATGTTGTCAAAACTCTTTTTCTTGTATTTCCTTAAAAATTATTATGGGATCCCTTGTTCCTATTTTGTAATAACAAGTAAGCAAAACATAAATGAAAAGAAACAAATGAATTATAAAGTAATGTAAATTAAACATTAGCATAATTAAACATAAGCATCCTTTATACAAATAAAGTATTAGGATTTTACCACACTCTTTATAAAAAATAATTATGACAATGTTGTAGCAAATCAGTGCAAATATATACAATAACATCAAACCAAAAAGAAAAAATGACAATTAATAACTAGCTATTCACTGATGCCTCATAATAAAAATCATGTCTAAAAAGTGGAACCTCTACTAGTATCTAGGATAGCATGTGCATGCTCCACGAAATGTTTGTCATCTCAGTTAGTGGCATCAAGCAAGGTATTCACAAAGATATATCTACAAGTAGAGTAAGTAATAAAATTACTCAATGAGATACCTATCACACAAGTTTTCTAGTTACTTTCAATTTAGATGACATTTATATCCAAGATATATATTAGAGACTTATTTTCTTACTAGAAAATATTTCTTATTAAACCATTCAATATACAACATTAGTAACACATAGATGGATTATAATTTAGTCATAAGCATAATACAAGCATTTAACCAATTATTAAATGACTTAGAGGCATAAAAGATCCTTTTTGTCACTTAGATTAACCTTATTCCACATGTATTCTATCCATTTAGGATTAACCTTTTCCCACTCAACCTTTCGTGTGACTTGGAAGTCAAGGATTGGACCAAATCTCAAAACTCTCTATAAGGTTTCATATCACATAAACATGTTGTATGTCATATATGGCATAAAAGCCCATATTTTGCATATATCCACAATTTCACATACATTATAAAGCAAATTTCACATGAGGCTCTCTTTAGCCCATTTCATATAAATAGGGTAAGGTCAAAATTTCAACCATAGCTATAATCAAAATATGAAAATAATCTAATAAGAGAAATTCACAATTCACCTCATAACTTTTTTAGTGACCACAAGCATTATTAGTCTTTCCATTGGATATATTATGTCACTTTCAAAAAATCTTAACATGGAGCTTTATTCACAAATATTCTCACATATGAAAATAGTATTGCATGAATAAGTCATAGAATTATATCAATATTCTCATATTAATAGGATAATTTCATTATGAAATTAATACAGCAGTGTCAATTCTTTTCATAGAATCTTCATGATTGACCAAACATACATTTAAGCTAGTAATTTCTTGCAATTTCATATGATTCATCAATCAAAATATCAATCTAGGATTGGTATTCATCACATGTTTTTTTTTACAACAAATTAGAGAAATTGAACTTGCATTTTCCAAGTTCGGTAACTTTTATTTTCCAAATAATTTCAATCTTATACATTGTGTACTTTTCTAATAAATAAAAGAACTATTTTTCCATAACAAATAAGCATTTAATCTTGCTACCTAATAGTAGTAAAATTGCACAATTTCCTCATATAATAACATCCAAAATTCAAGAAAATAATCACGAAACCGAATTAGGTTCTAATAAACATTCTTATATTTAGAAATTTTATTTAAAATAGCAAACTTGAGCAAATTTTTTTCCAAAATATTTAGAATTAAAATAAAATTTCAATCTTTTTCATACTCAAAACATATTACACTATTTATTACTTTAAGCAATTATCAAAATTTCTTGAAATTGACACCTTTTACTTTGAAATTCCTTTAAACATATCAAATTAGAATAAAATTTTGTAAAATTTCAAAAATTGATATTTAAACATAAAATATCATTTTTCAATAAATTTTAGTCATAAAACAAGTGGTAAAGATCACTTAAAACAATAATCATTCAAAGTAATTTATAGAAAAACTTTACTATTTGAAAATATAATTTTAAAAATTATTATTTTTTCTGTATTTTTCCATAGGGTTTAAACATGTTTCTAAGCATATTCTTGTTGCAGACTTTTAGTATAAATACTTAATAGCATTACGTAAATAGTTTAGAATATAATGTAATAAATTTTTCTTCTAAAAAATATTTTTTCCTTTCAAAAAATAGCAAAGAGCTTATAAGTTACAGTAGTTTTTGCTTGAAAACTTTGATGTAATTATTTTAAAACAAAAACATCCACACTAAAGTACATTTTAATGTTTACTAAATTTTTAATATGAAAATGTAGGAAACTTGAGAGTCTTTTTTGAGCAAAATCAATCCATTTTTTTCCAAGACTTGATATTCATACATCCTATCACCTTAAATTCATAGTAAAATTTAGTGTAACATCTTTTGAGTAATAAAAACATAATTTTCCCTATTGTCATAGAAAACCTAAGAGCTCTAACTTACTTTCTTTATCAAATTTTCCTTCCATTTTCATGTATAATCATGTTTCCAAAACTCTATAACTTTAAAGAAATCATTTTTAAAATCAAAATCACCATATTTTCATCATAAAACCTTTCAAGAAATCTTTTCCAACTAATCTACCATGATAATCATATCTTTAGAACATCATTAATCACAAAACAAGAATAACATATAATTCAATATAAATAATCACGGCTTCAACATATCATCAACTATGAAAATATATATATGTCTCACATATAAAAATCATCAAGAAAGAAAAATAGGAAGAAAAAGAGTAGATTTCTTCTCATTTAAGGATGCTTGTAAAACTTATCCCCTTCATCTAGAATCCAAAGTGTGGCATTCAAGACATCACAAAGTTAGTGAAAAATTTAAAGAAAGAATTATGAAAAGACTATGAATTCATGGAAGTTTTGAACTTTTACCTTTAATAGATGATCAAGAATGCTTCTATCTCTAACCAACTTTCAGGAATATTCAAGAAATTAATAGAGTTTTTCTAGAAAATAACTAGAACTCTCAAGAACTCAACTTCTCTCTATAGTTATGCACCTCCTCTTTGGTGTGAGAGAAATTGAATTTGTTAGCCTATTTATAGGGAAAAAAATGTGAGTGATCTCCAAGTAATAATGTCATGTTTGCATCATCAAGATAACATCATCTTGCTTACTTAAGGCTTGCATCATAAGAATATTTCATATTCTTTCTTCATATCCAAGTTTTGCTATTAAGTATTTAATCAACTGCTAATAAATTATAAACTAATTAAAAATTACTCTAATGTCCCAATGTCAAGTTATATTACCCTAAGGCCCTCAAATTAAACTAAATTCTCACCTTTCTCCCTAATAGCCTTCCCTAACCTTGTGAATATGCCTAAAATTACAATTCTGCTACTTTGAAATTATTTCAGTATGCTCTTAGGTGAAAACATTAATTTACTCTCAAGCCTTATTAACTTTAAATCTTGAATACTTCTAATTTTTTTATATTTCTTTAAATAACTCTTATTAGGTTTTTCTTCTACTAAAACTAATAAATGCCTTCACCAGCAAAAATTTATATTTCTATTTATTATCCATTAACAAAAATTGTCTAATCTAATTTTGACTATTTTTGCCAACTGGATTTTTTTATCAGGTATTACAAAACCCAACTGATGACATCTCTAAGAAGTTTGCTAGGCGGTGCAATGCTCTGGAACTTCTCCCTAGTGACATAGGCGGATGTATGATCCACCAGAACCTCCCTGCATGACCACCAAAAAGTAAGCAAAAGTCAGATAACTCCTGAGTATATCGGATGAGCAGCATATTATTTAACAGATTCGGAGAATTAGAAATGTAATTAGGAGTGGGACTATAATATACCTTGGGCTCTTCCCTTCCAGCACAAAGAAAAATGAGCAAGCCATTACGGCAATCTCAATGTCATCCAGTTGCATCCGCTTGGTTGGGTTGGAGGACACTGAGATCTACTGCAAGATTAACGCAAGCTCAAATGCTTACAACTATGTATAGTAGGGCACAGCTTGTTCAGCCTAACCCTCCATGCTTGCGAGTCACTGCCTATGTACGGAACCATCCTCGTCCATCCAGCTGCTTGCACGTTGGATAGACTTTACAATATTTGAGCCTAAAACTACACAGGCAAAGTCCAACAATTATAAAAGGATTTATTAACACAAAACAGCAAAGGAATAGATTCAATATGTTTGAACATGTTGACCGGAACTTTTCGGAAATCAAATTCATTACAAAACGTGTGCATGAGTTCGTCAAGATGAAGCCGACTCTCAAGTGAACTTCTGATGAAGAACTCCCATGAATGCATGAGATATTCCGCTAAACATGTGCTGGTCATGTTCTTGTGAGATTAGTGAACTACGATTATATTCACAACTACAAATTGATTGCATGGGTCACGAGTTATTTGTTTATGCTAGGCCTATGGGAGTAATAAGGTTTAACAGTCCCCACTCTTCATGAAAGAATATAATTGCCATTTATCCACTTCGCAAGTAATTCAAACTGGACAAATGATATTCCACGAAAGCATGGGACCAAATGAAAATATGGAATGATTATGTGCGGAGATGGAATCACTTACCAAAGTAGATAAAAGGCAGCACAATATTCTATTACAAAGAGTGGATCTGCTAAACCAAGGTACTTCTTCAGCTACAAGTCTAAGAAAATAACTAGTATGTCATGCGGTCAACTCCTATTTGTAATTATAATGAAGCTTCATCTGTCTCCATCTTAGTTGCTTGACATCGCAGAATGGCCAGTCATCTGTAGTAGACAAACGAATACTAGAATTAGGGCATGGAAAAAATTTGGACGAAATTTTAGCAATGTTGATGCAGAGGGAAGTGAATGTGTGTCCACTTCCAGTTGCATAATATAACGGAGTCACTGTTGCTAGCAGGTATTACTGAAAAGCTGCATAATGGTTTGCAGACACCATGTACTTAGTAATGGTGAAAAATCGATCAAATTGGGCGGAAGGTCCGGAAAAAACGGAAAAGAAAGTAGATCGGCTTTAAATACTCAAACCATGTACTTAAAGGCAGCGCGAGGTGTCAGACTGCGTGAGGATCAACACGTAACATCTCCAGCCTGAGGTGGATGCATAATGTCCATAATCATTAAGCACGAAAAAGGAACTAGGCCGGTTTTAAATACTCAAATCGTTTTCCAACTCAGATTCACTATGAACAGAAGTTTCCAACATCAAAAGCTATGCATACTGTCCACATTCATTAAGCTATTCTCTACACACAATTGGGTTAAGGCTTAGGGTGGATGCCCCATTTACAAGCATAATTTAATTAATTGGATCTATAATAATCTGCAAGTACGTAAGACTATCCAATGTGGGGAACATGCAACATCCTATTATATTCTTAACTTTCACTCCTAACTTACTATCAATTCATTTTCCTATCATAAACCCCCATGGAATCACGTTCTCAAAAAGTTCAAGTTGTCAATACTTGCTATTCTCAATTTAGGTTAGTTAACACAAGTATCCGTCTATGAACTATGTCACTTATTAAATTCATTGACTTATAAAACACTATACTTATCTTGACTTTTAAACCTTGGAGTAACATTCAAGGAACATTGATCTTCGGATAAAACAGAAGACACATAACTTATAAAAGGAATCAAGAGTAACATTAACTTTATTATATGTCTCTTCCAAGTGTTTCATCTTGGCCTTATCACTTACCTTTCTTCAAAATTGAGGTTATTAATCTTCTCATACCAAACCTATATGTTATCACCTAGATCAAAGGTTACCTAAATCTCATACTTTTATGCCAATTAAATAATCAATACCTTCCTATGATTACATATCTCCTAGTCTTAACTTAATTATCTACTTGCAAAGTCTAATTAATTTAGGCCATCATGTTGATATCCATTAATACGTATCAACATTTATTTCTACATAATTCTTTACAAATATAAATGCAAATCCCTCAATTGTCTATTTAACACTTCTTGCAATAGTTAGTTTATTTCTGCTAAAAATTTAATATCATTCCTTTCATCCACTCAACTATATATATGTAGGTTTTGTTATGTATTCTAAGTACTGTGTACTTAACACTACTCTAAGTTTTACTTGCATCAATTGTTTAAATTCAATAATACTGCACTATCTTTTACTAGACTTTATTATTAGTTGTTGAGGTTGTATCAACCTAGGCGATAGACGTAAGTCTTAACCACGAAGAAACACATGAGAAATCTAGATGTAATAGGTTCATTATGCATATAGTTAAAGGATCATTTCGGCACTTGTTCCATTTACTTATACAATTAATTCGTTAGGATCCCAATAGTTTTAAATGCATAATTCCATCCATCCTAATATTTTTTCTATTAATAGTAGTATTCTTGCTAACAACATCACTGGTAGTAATGCTAATATTAGTTACGCTAGTATTAATAGTACTACATAGTAACCAATGGTAATACGTATATTAATTATAATAATGCTAATAGTAGTAACAAAAATAATAGTGATAACTAAAATAATGATAATAGTAGCATTGGTAACCACCATATGGTCACAATACCACTCCAGACTGCACAAAATAACAAATCATATACAGTGACAATTACATGGGCACGTAACCAATATCTAGGGGTGGCATCTCTAAACAAACTTTCATCCCACACTATCTCTATTATCTAATTGCTTTTCAAATTCTTAGCTTTTATATAGCACTAATTACCTTAGTAAGTCACTTAGGTAATTGCTTAAGAACTATTTCCAACAATATATGTAAAAGTTTGATGCTGTTAAGCGGCAGTGAGGTTAGTAGACCTATATTATTACCCTGTAGTTCTCACTTTAAGTTTGATTACCATAACAAACAGTGTAAGTACAGTTCCCTTATTGCATTCTCCTAATTTCATTACAAGTTAATTTTGCTGCGTTTCAACTATTTTAATACTTTAATAACGAAGAGTTTTAATAGGGAGAGGGGATGTCTTTAAACCATTCTTATTAACTTGTTAACATATAGAACTCTAAAACATAGAGATATTTATGGGGATTCCATTAAGACATTTTTTATTTAAGAAATCATGAATTTATAGGAATCTTCAACTAAACCTAAATCATCAACATCTTAGTACTCAGTTATCCTTTTAGACGATACTTAAAACAACTCTACAATTCCTAATGTTTTCACATTTGTACTTTCACAATCTCGTCCTACCATGTGCATCCTCAACTTTTTATTTCACACTGGTTTTCTAACCTTTAAATGATCATACAATAATACAATTCTCTTTAACCTATTGTCTTTATCTTAATTATGTCATGTTTCCAAATTTTATTCCTTATTTACATGGTGTTCTAGGAAAACTATCTACTTTCCTAGTTATTATTCTACTATAATCATTTTAATTCACCTACACGTCAATTCATATGTAGCTCTAATCTATATTCTCTAAATTCACATGACCTTAACAATGCATTTGTACACAATTCCATAACTTTCTTCATCATATATCTTTAGTCACTTATACACTACTATATCTAGAATCACTTGACCATTACTGACCTAATTATGCATTTTATCAATTAGTCAAGTCTCATTCTCACGGTACCATAGACTTGCTATTCCAATATCTATACTAATAGGATTCTCTATCAGTCATCGATTGCATCTATTTAAAGGTTACAAAATCATGCAATTAGTTAGGTATACTATTCCAATTTCTTTATATACTTTACAATGATTCTCAAGGAATAACTTAGCCATTTTTATTACACACTCTTAACTTTTTAATGACATATGTATACTACTACTAAGTTAATAGGTTGTAAATTCACAACTACAATTTACATTGTCCATGATTTTATGGTCCTTTAATCTACAACTCTTGTTCTTAATACCTTTGAGTCATATATTTGAAGTGTGTAGAACACTTCATGGTGCTGAACCTAACCATATGCATATGTAAAAATTATAGATTTATGGCTTCTTATTTAACCATTTATTAATATCATTTTGAAGGGTTTTATCTACATTTCTCTATAAAACAATATAATTTCCTTTACTTTCTACTTCAGTGGCCTAACTTTCCCTTACCATTCCTCGTGCCAGTCATGACCAACTAAATTTACATCTAACATTAACCGCAAACTTAAATAACATTTATCTAGACTAGAAATTTCTCAAGATTCACACCTAACTTACTTTATCAAGACTAAATAATTATGTTTTACACTTTTCTCAAAAAGGTAAAATGTTTATGTATTTAAAATGGGTTTCTTTCTATTGCAAATAATATGATTTACTTTTAAATAATTTTTTTGTATTCCGATCATACAAGTTACAGTTTAAAGTTTCTAAAGTTTTTATATCAAATAAATCATATATTCAGTACAATAGGGGGACTTAAGTGTGACTATCTCTAATTTGTTCTAAATAATCCAGTTTTGAATAATAATAATAATAATAATAATAATAATAATAATAATAATAATAATAATAATAATAATACCAATAACACTATAATCATATTGAGCTATAAGCCTAGTTACTGTTGCTATAACATTCTACTAATGTAATTGTATTTGAATACAATTACCACAAAATCATACTAATTTACCATATATTGTGCTCAAAGAGTATGATGTTCTTGTATTAACATGTTTCATTATATTAAGCCTTTTGTGTTAGGATTCAAATCAACATACGCAGCGGAATTTTAAAATTTTGATCCAAAACATTCCTAGGATCCATGCAAAAGTCATAAACTAGTATTAAAGTTTTACCTTATTTGTACTCGTATTCTTTTTGAATGAATCCTTGAGAGACCGAGATCAATCAAAAGCCAGTTGGAAGGTACAAAGTCTCTACGGTATCCACACAAAGTGAATAATGTCTTCTCTCCTCCATGAAACTGCTAGGATTCATATCTCTCACTAGGATTAGATTTGGACATTTTCTAGAGTGATTTAGGGTTTGATTGAAGCCAATGTGTGTTATGTAATGTGCTGCCTTCAAGTCCTTTTATAAAACTAAGGCATATCACAATCCTAGTTCCACTAAGATAATACTTCAAAAATCTTAATCACACTAAATAATTATCACCTTATCCTTATCTTAGAGAGAGTGAAGAGAGATAGGACTTATCTATTAATTATCTAATATTAGATAATAATAATATTATCTCATAATATAATTATCTAATATCTATTAGCGTAATTATTTGATGTTACTTTAATATCAAATAATATCACATAATATATAATATATATATTACATGAATAAATATATATTATCTTAATAATATATATATGTACGAAAATAAGTCCAATTAATTAAATTTTAATCCAATAAAATTCAATTAATTATTATCTTATTCCTACTCCTTTTATGTGATCCTGTAGGTTCTTACTACGTTGATAATGACTCATTTTGGATCATAGATAATAAGTGGTATTTAGCAATACATCATTGTCATTCAAGTAGTAAGAATATCTATGATTCAACATCTACTTAATATATGATCAATATTTTGCATCATAATCCTTTTTTATAACAATATTCAAATCGAACTGGAGGCATAGAGTGTCTCATCCTCATCAATGTTCAATTTATATTTCTTAATACTGAGTAGACTTAAAACAAATTATCAATATCACATATTGATCCAATTGAGCATGGCCATGTATTTTTAAGTCTCACTCAATCAAGGGGCCCAAGGATATTTCTCTTTCATACAAGAGTAACAAAATTCCATCTACATCACTTACTTCCTTCTACATGATTCGTGACACACCCAATCAACGTCCTACTCGCCATCTCAATTAAAGGTGACATAGGATGACATCAAAGTGAGTAACTCCTCATGTTGGGAACCACAGTGACTTCAAGTGAAAGGACTATGCACATTTGTGATCATATGAGAATAACTAATGACACGTTTATCCATGCAGTATTCTTACAGTGGGTTAATCCAGTACATTGTTCACTAATAATGTACTCATGTATTGACTTGATATCACATATCCATGATTCATAATCATTAGTCACTATACATATTAGGCTCAATGTATTATTACTATCCTTTTCGTAATAATCTTAACGAGGGGCATTTTAGGAATGGCAAAGCTATTCCAAGGATAATTATTATATTTAAGTTATAATTTGTGTAAAATAAAATACAATAATTATATTGCCAAAAAGAAACGTAATACATTGTGTAATATTGCAATCCTCTCTATGATTGGCTCCTAGGACACACACCAACATTTTAATCTTAGCTTAGATTCTTATTTTCTTATGAGTTACCAAACTATTATCTTCCCTTTCTTCTTACCTACTATCTTGCATTAAGAACCCATAAACAACTTTTTACACTCAAGTTTACTAACTTGAACTTGACTTTTAAAGTTAACCATTTTAAACTCATAAAATTTCTCAAATAGTTGAACAACAATTAGAACAATCATCAAATAATCATTGGCAAACAAACTCCAGCATCAACATTAATAGGTATTATATGGTCTGTCAAAATGGTACTGGTGATATGTAATCTCAGTTGCACACATATCATTGGTATAATTTTAGTTAACACCTATCTAGGCAACAATAGATATAACATAAGGTCTTTATCTTACTAATAACTAAGACTATGCTTTAATGCCTACTTTACTTTGTCATGACCTAAACCTAGTCACAACCAACATCAAACTTGCTATCAAGCTTCTACCAACCTATTCTTAATTCCATGCTAAAATATACAAGTATGTATAAATATTTAGGAAGATATCATATGTTATAAGTAGAAGATGTTATTTTATTTATTTAAAATAATATTCATTTACCAAAAAGAGTTAGCATTAGCCTCATTTCCCTTATCAACCTATATAGATAAAGGCCTATATACATCTATATCAAATGTTTTGTATTACTCTCAAGACATCCTATATAGACTCCTGTGAGCTCAACTCTAAGATGGTGGTGGAGGCTATTCAAGTGTAACATTTGCAAAGATAAAACAAGAAGGTAAGTTCAAGACTTGAATGAGTAGATACTCTACCATATTCAAATATGGCAATCAATATAACTTATCGAGTAAATTTACCCTCTTGAAATCATATTATAATCACATAATCTCTAACATGAAATTTGTTAATAATAACTTGCTAATTTATAATCATTTAAGCTCATCAAGGGTCTCACTCAAATGTACACTTGTAGCTACACACATTTTTATTTCAACATATAAATACTAACAAAAAAGGGGGAAAAAAGCAAGTAAGCCTTCTTGTTCTTACAACTCACATTTATATTTAGAATAGGACAATATGAAAGGCTCATAAGCCTTTATGACATGATTCAACTTAGCATGTGCCTCCTAAGTCATCCTTATCCCTTCATAAAATCTAGCTTTATCTCTCCAAAGTCTACTTTATCCATTCATAAACTATTATAAGTTAATTAGACACATTATTTTACCTTTTCCCCATCATACATTCTTATAACTTAAGTCACTTTTAATCTTTTTCTCATGTTATAGCTCAAACATTTATAATTTACTTTTCATCACAACAATACCATGCCTTGGTGTGTGGCCACACATAACTCTACTCAATTCAAAATTACATAACAATTCTCATCCACATCATACATCACAATTTATCATTATATAAACATAATTTCATTCATATCATAATCTTATATTCCAATATCATTAATCTCAATTGTAAATCACATTTAATAGTATATTGCTACTTAAGGCTTATTGCATGGTTATATAGTTCAAGTTATTTGAATAAGGATATAATCTTTTGAATTTTAATGTCATTTACTCATTATAGTACTACCTTACTTTTTATTATGACTACATATCAAATATCTAATCCATACTTATCACAATGACATATCTAATTATTAAACATCATAAATACATAACTTACTGCTTTGTATAATGTGATTTCATACATTAAATTGAATGTAGTCAACTATATATTTGACTATAAGAGTCCTAAAAGTAACTTTAGGGACCATAGTTGACTATGTAGTTAACTATAAGGGTTTTAGGCAATTTTAAGAATTATATTTAACTATATAGTCAATTATTTGTACCTAGAGAGTAATTTTTTGGCAAGTAGTCAATTATACTTGCCAAAATGCATGTTTTGGGGCATAGTTAACTACTATTTGGTCGTCTATGAATTTGTTTGCAATTTTTACTATTCATTTCACTAGATCCATGTTTTTTACCTATTTAATCCTTTACCAAGCCACACCACATCATAACACTTATTTTTAACATTTCATATACTTCATATTCATCATTAGTCTTAGTTAAACACCACAAAACAACATAATCTTAAGCAATTCACATATAATTAAAAATAAGCTTAGAACTTAAGTTCAATTCAATTAAAAATCTTCCAAAACTTTAAGATTATACTCACCTAGTTTGGAAAAGCTTTCAAAGATTAAAAAAGAAATTATGGATTGTTCATTCCTTTTCATCCAAAATCAATAAGTTTAGCTTTAGGGGTTAAGTTTCCCATTTTTTGGGTTCAAAGCTTAAGCTTCCTCAAATATTTAAAGAAAATGATGAAGAAGTTTGAGATTAATGACGGTTTTGATGCCATTACCTTAATTGTGTAGGAAATTGATGAAAATTTGCTTCTTCTAACTTGATTGGAAGGATCCATGAAGAAGGAGAAACAATAGGGGAAGGAAGATGGGAGCCAAGGTTTCTTGAATGGGGAAAAACAAATTTTATGGTTGAAATGAGATTTATATAAGAACAAAGATATTTTCATCCTCCACATAAATTTCTTTCATACTTACAAATTCATTTTTAATAAGTTAGAACCTTTTATATATTTATTCTATCAATTTTCCTAATCCATTTCATTAAAAAAAACTCCTTCCAATTCTTGCTAGATTGTTAAATTTTATTTTATATCTCATTCATACTTACTTATTAAAATTTACCCATTTTCTATGCAAAATTTCATTTTAAACAAGGATATATAATTCATTTTGATTATTCTCATCATAATGTAAAATTCTAAATCACCATATTTTAAAAAAAAAGTATAATAGTTATTCCTTCATGTTACAATAAATTAACACTTTTGCCATAAATTATGCCATAGAAATTCAAAAATTATGGCAAATTTATCTTTCATCATAGGAATAAAAAATTCAAATAAATTCATAAAAAACTAAAAAATTCATGTCATGGAAAAGTTTTACCAATAATAAAATATCACTTGTGTCATAAATTAAGCTATGAGAATATATTTCTTGTGATAAAATATCACTAATGCTATGAATTAAGTTACTAAAACACATTTCTCATAATAGAATATCACTTATGCTACAAATTAAATTATAAGAACACATTCTTCATAACAAAGTATCGCTTATACCATATAAGTTGGAAAAATTTACTTATAGTGAAGTATTATTTATTCCACAAATTAATTCTAAGAATAAAGTCATAGCCAAATATATCATTCTTGTAGCAAATATACATTAATTGACTTTCCTTCCTAAAATTTAGAAGGATAAAAAAAATTTAAAAAGATAAATATATACAACCTATAAGGGCCCATTTGATGAACCTAATAAAATAGATGCATCATAATTAGATTGGTGAACCAATGATGTTATTGTATATTTATATAAAGATCTGTATTATAATAATATTAATGATATTATTATATAACAATGAGTTTTGCATTCATTATTACAATATTAAGGATACTTTCATTAAAAAAATTGAAAATACTAATTATGTAAAATTATATATAATTTAATAATAATTAAATCATTATGTTAAAAATATTTTAATAAATTATATTTAAGGGTGCAATATATGTAAAATAGTCTAAAACTCTATTTTGGTCTCTCATTAATTTTATTTGTATCAATGTTATTCCTTACAAACATTTTGTATCGATCCTGTCTTTTATAAATAATAATTTGATTAATTTAATCCATATATTAGTATTATTATTGATGGGTTCATGACTTAATATATAGAATGATAAAAATAAGATATAAATAATATATGAGGAATAAAAATAATACTAAAAATTTATGAAATGTCAAATGATTTAATTTATATTTGTAAGAAAACAAAATAAGTGTAACAAATAAAAAATTAAAATTAAATAAATTTATGATAATTTAAATATTAATTTATAATTAAAATTTAAATAAACATGATAGGTTATAGTTATTATTTATATTGGTATTTATTTCATATAATTAAACCTTTACTAAAGAAATTTTTACAAAATAATAAAAATTGCTTAAAAGATGTAAAAATTTACTTTTATATTGTAATAACTTTGTTAATAATAATGAATAAAAAATATATTATTTTTGAATTTATTTTATGTTGTAATGATTTAATTTTGTGTATTCTAATCATAGACATTCAAAAAAATTATATATAGAAATGATTTCCAAGTTTTTATGCATGTATAAAATTTTTAATAATTAATTATGACTTCAAAACATTTTATTTGTTAGACTAATATATATCTTAAAGTACATATTTAAATTATTGAAAATTAATATAAATTATTGTCAATCAATTCTTTTAAATTTTTTTATTGGGTAATGTAAGTTATATCGATATTGGTAACTCACATAGTGTTAAGATCAATTTTATCTATTATATATTATTTATTTATTATTTTATTTATTTCATTTCTATAGTTGTTAACCCATTAATGAAAATATAAATAAAATGATAAAATTGACTAATTTATTGTTTGTAAGGGATAAAATTGATACATGATATTTATAAAAGAAAATTTTGATGTAAGTAAAATTAATGATGCTACAAGTAGATTTTAATCTATAAGAATAATTTTTAAAATAAAGTTATAAAAGCTTTTTAAGTATAAATGTATTTTTGTTTTATTTATTTATATAATATTTTATTATTATATAATTAGCATTGTATAAGTGTATATATAAAATATATTATATTATAAGATTAAAAAAGCAAACAGGCATAATAATAACACTTAACATTCCTTAGGATAAAGATTTAGATTTGATTCTTTGTAAATGCAATTTGCAATTTGCAATTTCCATATACATAGAGTTTCAACGATTTACATTGGTTTGATGTGGGCTAAAAGTATTAATAAGTTTTCACAAATGTGTAGACCAAATGATAGGCCAACACTCAGTTAAATAGGTTGGATAATGATTCAATATGGATATTTAAAAATTACTTTAACTAGTTACATTAGTTTTCATAGAGATTTTATTTTATTTTTTACCATGAATCTATTTATGATAGTAAGAGTTATTAGTCATAAATATATTTTTCTTGTCATGTTTGTACTTATAGATAAAAAGATCCATTAGCTATTACTTAAAAAAAAATAATTTATGTGACAAGATCTTTTTTTTTTTATGGCAATTCTCTTGCCATGCTCACTTATGTCATAGGTCAATCCAACTAGTATTCCTATGGCTAATCAGTACGTCCACAAAAATTTTAATTTTATACTATGATTTTAATCATGGCACAAGTGATGATTTATTGCATGCCAAGTCATCCTTATCCTTTACAAGAAATCTCCAAGTATGACATATAATTGTAAATGTCACCTAATCATCCCTAACAAATTTATCAATTCAATTCATAAAAGTCATAACCAAATTCCAACCAAATCTTTTCAAGAACAACATCCACGAATTTGGAACAAGTCTATAATTGAACCATATCATATCATACTTAAGTGATCATAATATAAAAATCAACATTTGTACTTCATGAATTGATTGTGGATTCGATTCATAGCTTCTGTCAAGTTTGTATAAGGCATAAATCAATTAAGGATTTACTTTAGTTCATTTAATAAAATACTAGAAGTCCTCAATTGATTTAGGAATTCCTTCATGCTGCTTGAATTTGATTCTATATGGTGTAACTTGGTTGATGAATCAATTTTCTATAAGGTGAGTTACTCTCTAACCTTTGCTAAATAAATTAACCAATTGACGTTATTCCTTCTAATATCATTTCATAGGAGGTGAACTAAATTAGGGGCACAAGTTTTGTATTTTAGGCCTAATGGATCAATTCACCAATCCATTCATGTGTGCATATCTATGTTTTTTCAAACTTATTTAACACTTATTATAGAAAATCATGAAAAATAATCACCATACAAAATAACAATATCATTACAAATGATAAATTTAGTGAAAATCTACCTCAAACATCAATTTATATCATAAATCCTTGACCTATACAAATATGAAATAACCTAGCCTAAATTGGCATGAGTTATTTAAAATCATATAAGATTGACTTAGAATTTTCACTCACTACTTATGAAGGAGATTGTATATAGTGAAATGAATGGTTAGCTTGTTCTTATTATCAAAATCAAAAGTTTAAGGTTAGGGTTCCATAATCTTATTTAAACCTAAAACCCTAACAATCAAAGAAAACTAAAAAAGTAATAAAAGAGTAATGCTATTAAATTATGGTCACCTAACCTTGCCTAAATTGAAGAAGAATAAATTGAGGAAGATGATTAAAGTTGTGCCTAGGAAGATGATGGTGACAATAGAGATCATGATTTTAGTAGAAAGAGGGTTAGATTACTTTGATGGATATAAGCTTCAAGGGTAAAATAGGAGTACTCACCTTAAGTCTTATTTAACTTCAAATACTTAACTTTAACTCTTTTTAATTTTAAATCACTCTTATTCCTTCATTTGCCAATTCACATAAAAAAATTACTTACAATTGCATTAAAATTATTTACTTTTAACTAAAACTTTTTAAAATCTAATAAATGTAACAATTACGATGGTAGTAGTGGTGGAGATGGCAACAAAGATGATAATAATGGTAGGGTACATAACGATTATCATGTGACAAAATTGTAGTTACAATTATTTATGTTCATTAAAAAGAGACATCCATTAATTAGCAATGAGCAGTAAGCACAAGGACAACTCGATGTAAAAGGACAAGGAACTTAAAAATCACATATATATATATATATATATATATATATATATATATATATATATATATATATATATATATATATAGATAGATAGATAGAGAGAGAGAGAGAGAGAGAGAGGCAAGAACAACCATCAATAGGGAGTTTAAAATCAAGAAAGAGACATTTAAGGAAGCAAATCGAGGCAATTCAAACATATATACACCCAAGCTTGAACTCCCTAATAAGGAATAAGCTTCAATTCAAGCCAAACATCATTAAACTTTGATACTTTGAACACAAAGTGACTCATATAAAAGCCTAAATGAGTTTAGGCAAGCTTATTGGAATATTATATTATTATGCTCCCATTACTTATTAGACTTGGAACATTTAAATTTGATCTTAAACATCTAATGAAAATGAATTTAAATGATTTTTTACATCTTTATTTGAATGGTTAGTCATTTCATCAAAATTTGATAATAAAAAATTATCCTTTCATAAATAAATCAAATACTAGATTTTTCATCATATATTACTTATCAATATAATATTTTTGGGCAGCATAGACATCAAATTTGTAAAAAAAAAATTAACATAATTATCCCATAATGCTAATAGTTACATTTATCAAGAAGTAACATATACTGGAAAGCTAACTAATTTAACTAAAGTATCATGTTTATTCCTATAACCTCAACTATTATTGAATAGATTAAATTTTATATGTATTATATTGTTCATATTAAAATAATTATGTATAAAAATAATTATATATCTCATAATTTGAGCTTTTTGACCCATTAGCCTAATTTAAGGAAAGAATGCCATGGCCATAGGCCACACATGCACCAAACAATAGTTTAATACTATCTTTTGCATCTAAAGATGTGAATTCAATATAACATTTCACTATTGTAACGTGTGCTATTTTGAATTACAATGCATACGCTACACTAAAATCTAATCGGTGCACTTTTTCATTATTGTAAAATTTTATTTCATGTCATCTCTAAGAAGTTTCATTCATTATTTAGCAATAACATTAGTTACATCATTGTTTCTTATTTCACTATTATTAATTAATATTATTATCTTCAATTATACTTTACATCAATTTATTTAATCTTAACACTTATTACATAGTTCAACTATTTATTGGTCTCTTCAAAGTGCAAGATACATTTTCAAAAGTAAAGTAGGATATCATAGCTGTTAATGAACATATCAAGGGTTCAGAATTTAGCAAATAATAATCAATCCAAAAAATAATTTTTATGCTTACAACTATTCACTCCCTTAATTTTCTCACCAAAGGCACATTACCTTTTAAAATGCATCTTGTATCTTGAAATAGCCTCATCCATTTCTTAAGTTTTTATATTTATGCATAATTATGTAAATTATCATACAACAATATTTTTAACTATCTTTGTCAATTATTTTAATAAAAACATGACTATTCAAGCATCTACACTAGTAATAATAAACATTTAATAAATGATAATCATTATTATGCAGTTAACTAGTGATATTGAATGTGAAATAGTTCATCTTATGTATTCAAAGTGCAAACTAAGATACAAATCAGATATCAAATTTCAAATGTATATACATTGTGTGGTTTATATTAATACTTAGACAATAAATAACACTATTTTAAAAGTCCAACGCCTATATTTCTCAAACTTGATAAAAAGGACTAATATAAATATTGCTATAGGTCTAGTCCACTTTCCATAGCCCATTAAGAAAACTACTTGCACAACTTTCATATCCAGTCATGCTTGCAACCAAAAACCCATAAAAAGGTGTCTCACATGTCGATTTTAAGGTGATGCAAAAAAAAAAAAAGGTAAGAGATTGCCATGTCAACACTAACTTAACAAACCTAAAGTAAAATGTCATATACCATTTAGGGGTCAATATTGAAATTAGCTAATTTAGACGTCAAATTCATATTTTTCACATCCAAACCAAATCTCTTTTAATAACTTAATAGCTTAGATCTGCACACCTTCCATCTTATGGTTTATATATGGCCAGCTCCCCTTAGGTTCCAAAACCTAGGGTTACCATAAAAATGGCCTATTTTTTATCTATGGTTAGTTTTAGCCTTTTTTTGTTGTCTTTATATATAGTTGTTCTTTGAATGCAAAATGCATTTTACCAAAAACCACTTTAAGGTAACAAAATTTTCCATCTTATATTATATGGATTGAAGTAGAATATGAACAACTAAAAATTTTTATGCCTATTTTTTATAGTATACAAATTACACACACCTATTTCCAAAACTATTAAAATTATTTTAATTAATTAAAATAATTATAAAAAATTAAAATCAATTCAGTATAAATATTTTAATTTATAATTAAATACATTTAACCAATTATAAAATCATAATTTTATAAATCTTCATAAATTTAGGCCAAATTTATGTTAAAAGAGGTGAAGTTATAAGTAAAAAATAATAACAAGACAATATAAATAAGTTATAGGTAACAAGCATTATTTTTTACAATTGTTAATAAGCTTTATTGTTACTAAAGAACAATATTACAAATAGTAATGAAATGACTAATAAATAATAATGATTAAATTATTTTGAATAATTGAGAAAGTAAAAGATATTAAAATAAAAAATAATATAAAATAGACCAATGGTTGATACCAAAATATGATGCAAAATGCATGGTATATTCTAATGATTAAGTTAAAAGCTTAAATGTTGTCCACTTCTGAGCCTAGTGGTTAGGATCAACTCAACAAACTAATACTTTTTTTTATTTTACAATAAATTCATTTTTTTAGCTATATTTAAATTTCAATTAAAAAATTCAATTCATTTGAAATATTATATTTTACTTACATTTATATCATTATAAAATCTTTCAAATTTAACTAAAAATGAATTAAAATTCATTTCATTTTATATAAACAAATATTTTATAAATATTTTACTTTATTTTTAACATTTTATTCATCATAATAACATAAAATATATTTTCAATTGAATTTTATACATTTTTCTCTATGTTTCACACAATAAATTATATACATATATATCAATTGAAATCATTATTTTTTATAGTGCCTTTAAACATTATAATTTTTATTATAAATAAATTTAAATCATCTCAATTGATATGAATTATATTTAGAGGTGTCAAAATATGTTTGGTATAAAAGATGATCATTAGTCAGGTAGGACAAGTTTTAAGCTAAAACTACACTAAACAAAAATAATTCAAACATGTGAAACATAGAATTATTATTGATCAATTAGTTTTCTAAACTTGAACTTAACCACAATAGACAATTGTAGTTAGTTTAAAACAATTTGAGCCTATTAAAAAATTTTGAAGATAAGGAAAAAGAACCACTCTTGTAGAAATTACAAGATGCCTATTTGCTCTTAGAGCACATAATTACATATTCCATATATGTTATCTACTAAATAGGTTACAAGGGACTAAAAAATTGAAATATTTATTGAGAACTTCTTAATGATTAATGCACTAGAAATAGAAGCCATAACTTTGATAAACTAGATTATTCTTTTTATTCTTTAGTAACTAAAATTAAATAATAGTTTAAAGTAGTAAATATAGACAAAGGAAGAAAAAGGAAACAATAAAGATTCCATTTTCATACTCACAAATCAGATAAAATGCAAACAATTAGCACCTAAATTGAAACCATAGAGCTTACTGATTTTATGCCTTTTAGTGTATTATATATTTTTAATTTTATGAAATTAGCCTTGTTATACATTTAGTTGTTCGTTTTCCAATGTTTTGAAATTTTTTAGTTTATACTAAATTTTTATACTATTTTAGTTTTTTAGTTATAACTTGAGTTCTTGATGTCAAAGTTAATTAATCCTTATATTATTGGAAAGCTTAAAGGAAGCTCTAAAAATTTCATGTTTTAACTAAATCTCTATTTAAACATTTGAAAGGTTGAAAATGTCCATGAAATTGATACTTTATTTCTATACAAGCTAAGCTTATCTTGATTTTTAAGTCATATTTAGAGTTTTAAAGGTCTAATCAAGTTAAAACTAACACCAAACAACTTTTATGTTTGTGATTTAGTAAAACTAAATAGTTTTAAGCTTCTTATAATGCCTAAAAGTCAAACCTATGAGATTTTACTACAATAACTCTTATAATGTCTTATTTTATAAATTAGGTTATAGACTTCTAAAATTTGAAAGGACTTATTCATTTAATCTTATAAGGCATATTAACTTGGGTTATTAGGTTTTATAGGATAAGAAATTAGATTTGACAATTATTGTCTTTAAAGGCAAGAACATATAATTCTAAATAACTTTCTTCTCTTCATTAAGTTTTTCCCTTTTTATTCAAGGAAAGCTAATTTTTTAGATTGATTCAAGGAATGTAAGGCTCCTTTCAATTTAGATTATGAAATCTTAAACTATAATGATGACTTTCAATAATTGATTTTCTTTTTTCTCTAATTTTCTTATTTGATTTTCTAGAATTACATGAATTAGATATAGACTTGGTATATCTATGTTCATTTATATGATTTATAATATCTATCTAGTTTTTTTTCAAATTTTGGTTGGTTAATTATCATTCTTCTTGTGAGAATAGAGGTTTGAATAATTAAATTAGAGATTTTTATTTTAATCCTTCAATTCAGTTGAATTCTATATTCAAATTAATATGGATTTAGCTTTATGAATTATAGCAGTTGCTTGATTCTATTAACCTTAATTAATTAAATTATAAATGGTTATCTAGTATAGAATTTGTGAATCATTACAAGAGTTCTATGAGATTCTAGGCAAAAAAATTAATTGCAATTATCAAATATGTTATGGTCTATGATTAATCTACCAAAGAGTTCTTAATTTCTTTGGATCAATTATGTTCTTCTATTATTTTTTTGTTATAATCTTGTATTTTATTTTTCTATATTCAAAAATCCCTTTTTGTTTTATTACCAAATTAGGAGTAAACTAAAGCCTAGTCTTTGTAGGATTAACTCAATTCACTATTATTATAGTTTTGTGATTTTAGTTTAATTTCAATATGTCATAATGCACATCACTTACTTTTATAAACAAATGACAAAAGTCACAAAAATAGAGTAAGGAGGAAAGATAAATTTAAATCTAAACAAGTTACAGCCTATGAAAGAAAGTGTATAGAATGAATATGGAGGCTTTAAGTTAGTTAAAATTAGAAAAAGTATCGTGAACTCTACTAGGTTTTAGGGGAAATTTCTAAAAAAAAAAAGTGAATAAAGGAATTATGATATTGAAAATGAAAGGGGTAGAAGTAAAATAAGGTAACTAAGAAATGTTGGAAGGAGTTTTAGTGGGTTCTTTAAAATAGGAGCTATAAGTATAGTAATAGAATGCAAAAGAGTGGTTATCAAGGTGGAAAAAGAATAAATACTCTATAATCAAACTATGACTAAGGAAAATGAGCCTTACTTCCCATACTTAATGGAACTCTTTAAACTTTCTAAAGTTTTTGAAAAGGTAAAAAGTTGAATGGGTTAATAAGCTTAAATTTTTTTTAGAATTTCTTATGTCATGAACATTTCTCTACTAGTGCATTTTATCACTTTTCATTTTTTAATCTCTACATTTCTCCTTTCCTTTATATGTCTTTTCCTTCTTCTTTATGCATCTTTCTCCCTATCCTTTGTATCTTTCTTATGAGTTATGAAGGAGGTATTTATAGGAGGTCAGATGCCTAATGTGGATATAAGCTGTAGAGAACAATAATTTTAGTATAGAGGATTAAACTAGTAAGGAATCTAGAGACAAAAAGTATGGTATAAGGTAATGGGTGTCCTTTGTGGTAATAGTTGTAGTGATGATTTATCCTATAAGATGACTAAGGATATTTATTATATGCTAAGATTGGTTTAAATAAGTACAAAATCCCTTTACATTTGTCATGGTCCAAAAGATACATGACTAAAAAAGGTCAAGCATCATATATCTAGTGCTCTTATAAGTCATGCCAAGGCTTTTATTCTAATCCTTCCAAACCGAATGATCTAAATATTCTAAAAAAGGTAGCGAAAAAGTTTACTCTATTCTTACAGGCAAAGTGATCCTTACTTTTAGATTAAATGACCACTAGTTAGCCTTTTAGCCTTTATAAGACAATATTTATTTAAACCCTCATAGTAGAAGTGATGCCTAAGGTAAAGTAAGTAGTCCCTTTTAAGTGCTAACTATAAATGAGGAAAAGAGGTAGTATTTTATGGTCTTTTTAACACATGTAGTAATATGAGGTGGATCTTCTAATCCATTTTGAATCCTCACTTAAGATGGGGTCTTTTGAGTTTTTTAAATCTCTTTAAAGGTAAAATCTAATGACCCTTTATGCCATTTATGGAGATGAGAGTGGTTTTTTAACCTTTTGGAATCTCTTTAAAGGCAAAGTTTAATAACTGTCTATGCCCTCTATGGAGATAAGGTTGGTTTTTTGACTTTTTAAACCCCTTTTGAAGTAGGTTACAAGGTTATAAAGGTTTAAGCCCTTGGATGGTAGCTCATTTTGATCTTCCAAAAGTGTATATTCTATGGCTTTCTTGTAAGGCATTTTACATATAGGTTTACTTCTTTTGGATGGACATCCATTAATTTTGTTGATCCTTCATATTTTTTAATATTCTTTTAATTATTAGTCTTTACAAATTTGGTATTAACAATATGCCTTCTACATATGAACCATCATAATGAAAGAGTGCGGTAAGGCATTTACTTTTATTGCAAAACCTTGCTTATCTTTGTGAAAAATGTAATAGTCTTTTTAAACATTGATATCTTTTTAAGGAAGTTTGATGTGAAAACATACCCTATGTAGTTGCTTGATGATTGATCTGACATCTCTTGAAATATGGATAACTTTCCAAGCTATTTAATCAAATTAATATGAAACATCTTAAATCTAGGCATTTAAGACTACTCTTTGATGAGCTATGTGATTTCATTATCATTAATGGGTTAGGTATTTATAAAAGTCGAATTTAGCCCTTTTCCATTTTCTCTTTTCATTTCCAATGTCTAAGTTTTTTCTTTTAAAATTCTAGTTTCTTTCATTATCCTTAAGTTCCTAACTCTTTTCTTGTTTTTCACAGTAAGGTTTAAGAAATTTGAAAGAAGTCAAGATTTTACTGCAATTGTAAAAGCTTTATTGCCTATTTTTATTTGAAATGTGTTAATCCCTTTCTTCCCTTTTTTTGGTGAGGGAAGGTAAGAGATAAAAAACTATAATTATAGCAATACTTTCAATATCATTTCCTAAGATTTCAATAATGTAAAACTTATGAGAAAGTCAATTATCAATAGTGATAGCATAAGGCATCATTATCCAAAGGATGATACATTTGGCAAAGTGGAGTGCTACAAATACATGTTACTTTCTAAGTTAGCTAGGCAAAAGTATCTTTTAGTTTGGCTGAATTTATCTTGAAGTTTTCTTCTACTGAAAGTTTTAATGCTTGGGTGTGGAAGGTCTTTAGAAATATAAAGTATAGAAGGCTTTTAAAGGAGGTAAGTGTCTTAGATACAATTAAAGCTTCTACTAGTTTTTAAGTGCAAAGAAATGTGGAAGACCTATGTTATCTTATCAAGAAGTGGGTCAGTGAGACCTATACTTTTTTGACCAAATAGGGGAGTTTACACTTATGTTAGAAAAACATCTTTACCTTAAACCAAGTTCCTATTTTTGGAGAGATGGATATAATGAAACTTTCTCAAGAAGGTGAAGAGTACAACATCACATCCTAGTTAAAAAGTTATTTAAAAGAATGTGGCAAAAATGAAAAACATGTCAAAGGATAAGTCTACCTTTCAAAGTGGTTGAAATATTTCTTTAAAGAACCTAATAAAAGTGTTGGTGAAGATGGGAAAGAATTCTTCTAAAAGTCAAGACTACCCCTACTAGTCAATTCCATTCACACATTTGGATATAAGGTAAATTAAACAGAAAAATGTCACTTTCAAAACTCATTGATAATGTTTCAAAGTTTTGAATCTGACCTTATTTTTCATTCCCAATTTGGGTTACATCAAAAAGAAATTATATATAGAGAAATCCCAAGGGCATATTAATCATTCTTCTGATGATAGATTATAAGTTGAAGGAAACTTTGATCATTGGCTAATGATTGTTACTCCACCCATCTTCATAAGATTCACTCTTATGGACAAATTCTTTTCAATATGGGATGATAATTTAAATTATTATCCAAACAAAGTGGCACAATAGGTTGCACTTAACTAGAATTTTCTAAATATTGATAATATAAGTAAGTGGACCACTTTTGAAAGGTTCTAGTCTCTTTATGAAAAGATGACATATTTAACTAAACTCCTCCTTCATGCTACTTTAGAGGCAAGCTGTTTGAGTGGTGGCTACAGAAACTAGCAAAGATAAAGTGAAAAATTATTCTCTATGTAGCTTCTAAGGGTACTTGTAAGGATAACTTGGCACTAATTTTAACAATAAATCCTCTACATGGCCTAGCTCCTTAATCAAAAGTTAAGAAAAAGAAAAAATAAAGAAGCTATTGTTACCCAATTAGAGGTAGGGAAGAAGAAAGGTAAAAAGGTTACTTCTTACTTCAAGGCTAAAAATAAATAGAACAAAGAAGTTACTTCTTTATATTTAAAAGCTGAGAAGAAGAAGAAAAGGGAAGAAGTTATTCTTATTGAATTCAAGTTTAAGAAATCCAAGAAGTCCATATTGAAAAAACGCAAGAAGTCATTCGCAAGAAGAGGTATGAATGTTATTTCTTCATTACTTGATGTATCTGATATTGAATATCATTGAGTGTCCAATTTTCTTGGTTTAATTGTCTTAGAATCATCCATAAAGATAGTTATTTGATAAAGAGGTGATTAAGAATCCTCATGCAAAGAGGGAACTAAAGTAGGCAAATAACTTGGTGGTCAACTTTTCTGTCACTTAATCTACTTCTATAAGTTAGGGTCTTTTTCCTTTCTCAAGTAAATGTTGTATTTTCTTGACCTTTAGTATTAGCATTTCTTCAATTGCTATTTATTATTTTCTTTTTTTTTAGGTCCATATATAGGTGAAACACCACCATGCTTGACAAAGCTTGATTTCCAATTTTTTGAGATAAGTAAAGTACTTTTTAAGAAAAATAAGAATTTAAAAGCTATAACTTTAAGAAAAGTATACCTAGCCTTCATGCTTTAAGAAGTAAGGCTAACATTGTTATGCTAGATATTCTTGCATTATCCTAAATAGAAAATGTTAATGTAGCCTTAGATATTCATAATTCTCCTAGTAAAATGCAACTAGAAAATCTAAAATAAACTATCATGACCTAAACTTAGTTGTGACTAGTTATAATCCTACTATTTAGTTTCCATCAGCCTTAGCACCAACTTTTACACTATCTCATTATTGGATTATATGAAAAAAATATATATAGAGATTGCCTTACTTTTAGGTACTCTGTAAGGATCAAACACCTTATGTTTTAAACCTAATATACAAGTAGCTAAACAATAACATAAAAATATATTCATAAATAAACAATTTAACACATCAAATATATCATCATAATAATCTTTACCTCTAATTCCCAAATTGAACTAATAGAATCCTAAATATCAAATTCACCATTGGATTGCTTTGGACTCCTACACAAGCTACATAACTTAATATTCTTAAGATGGAACTTGAAAATGTTTAAAAAGGATGAAATGAGTTTTATAAACTTTATGAATGTATAACAACCTAAATTCAATTACAAAAATTTTTAGAACAATTTAGGATAAATTAAACTAAACCATTAATAGAACAAGTTACAATGGAATTCATACTTGAACTTTGTTCTATTTACTAACTAGATACCAACCAAATATTCTATTCATGTTCACAATCCAATCATTTACTTATTTATATTCATAATCAGTTTCCACAAATCAATATAACAAGGCACAACTACCATAATTTCAAATAAAAGATGGCAATAATAATTATCATCATGAATAAAAGAGGTTAGTCACCTTATGCTCCTTGGTATTTATTAGTCACAATCCTAACCTTAACTCTCCAAATGTTTATTATTACAACTAATATAACAATCATAATCACATGATCCAGCTTATGCCTCCTAGCATTTACTAGTTACAATCTTAAGCTTATCCTTATTGATATGTATTGCTAACACCAATATTTCAATTATAACAAATACATCAAGATTCAATATCATATATCAATATCTTATTGTGAATGTCAAACAATTAACTTAATTCAAGTACAATTTTGATAAGCAATTATAGTTAATATTCAATTTACATATATGGTTCATTTCAAACAAAATATTAACACAAATGCAATCATAATACAAGTTAGCAATTTATGAACATATTCTTTATTAATGTCACAACCAGAAATTAGGGGTTATGATTGGCGCATGACCCTAAGGGAAAAATAACACTATATAGGCCATGCTAGCCTAAAACATTATAAGATAATCTATAACATGTTTCAAACTCAAGATGGATTACACAATCACTAGTTTTTCACATGCATATAGTCCCACACGGACTTTCTTATTTTTCAACATTTACTTGTTAATTCATATATTAATAAAAAAAATTCATATCATTTGGTAACTAGACAATCCTTCATAATTTATAACCAATACATATATGTATATCAATAGAAGCATGCCCTGCTTGTGAATTTAATTGAGTACATCGAAAAGCATTCAAAATTTTACAACTTTCAAAAATATGTAGAAGTTTTACATCAAGTCCAAACAAATAAAGTGTATAGCTTACCACAAGAGAATACTCCTTTCTCTCTCTCTCTCTAAGGAGCTACAGATGATGGACCTAAAACTAAATCCCTATCTAAAAAATATTACAACAAAAAGAGTGAGTCATTAACATTGAATAGATAATATGAATTTCTAACAAAAATAGAACAAGCTATGGCACGAGTTTTTCCTTAAAAAGAATTAAATAGTTTTTCAATACAAAGAGATATTATAAGAGTTATACAATCATATTTGATAAAATAGTAATTGGAATGTTCATTAGAAGTAGAATACTAAGACATAAGTTCTAAGCAAAAAGGTAGATAGTAGGTTCTTTAATCATAGTATAGGAAATCATCATTAACATAAATTTATGATAAAAATTTCAATACAATATATTCATGATAAATTAGTCTAAATTAAAGATAATAAATTTTAAAATACATAAACTATTAAAATTACACTTTAGGGTGGGAGATTTCCAATTATGATTAACATAAGCATTCCACTCAAGAAATAACAATCTCAAGAGAGTTCTCAACTCTAAGACAACCTATCAGGCTATTATAAACCAATTCATATATCTTAGTCGATACATAGGGTTAGTAACTCCCTTGCTAACTAAGGTTCGAACCAAGGTATGCCAAGGCTAACGTCATCGCTACCATTAGCTACAGTTTCTAACTAGTGTTCTCCCAAAACAAGTTTATAAACAATAAAACACCATACATATAAGTAACAGTTATATAAGAAATTCATTAGGAATAAATGGCTCCATATATCAATGGCTTAAATCAATATCAATCCATACTTTTTTCAATTATAAATAGTTCATTAAAGTCTCTAACCTTAATAGTTAACATTTTCCATATCAAATCATTCTAAACTCATCAAATAATGAACTTTACAAGCATTCATAAAAATCTGATACATTATCATTTCATTCACAATAACCTTTCATAAAAACATTATACAATAAGGTTCTAATAATACACCATTTCAAAATATATCACAGAAATTAATTTCCTCATCATAAAGTCATTTTATTACCATTCTTAATTATTATAACTTAAGAAAAAAATTTTAAGGTGCTTGTCCTAAGAGTTCCTAGAGCTCTACATATATATGAAATTAAAATGCATAGGAAATAATAACAATTAATAAAATTAATAATTCAAAGTATAGAGAAGTTTGGAAAATATATAAAATTGTGAAAATACACATTATCTACTCACAAAATGGCCAATATGCTTGGTTTGACTTCTTCCTATTTCATGAACCACTAGTGCCACTAGGAAGTGTTCCTTGACCTTGTACAACCAATCAAATAGCAATCTAAACACAAATTAACACCAATTTACAGCATTGAATTCCCTATTACAAAAATTCTAAATTTTTACATTCTAAGCATAACATAAGAACAAATAAAGCATTACTATCTATTAACTAATTTAAGCGAATCTAACTCTTAAATAAGAGAATGAAGCTTGAGAATTACTTATTTAGCAAAAGAAAGAACAAATAGGAAAAGTTTCAAAATTTCCAAAACCTTAAAAATCCCAAAATGAGGAGAGCAGTAGCAAAAAAAACATGGTGGAAATGGAAGAAAATACATGATGTGAAGAAAAGAAGTTATCTTAATTAAGTAGAAGTAGGAAAGGGAGAAGAAGAAGAAGAGAGTTAAGAAGAAAGGGTTTTGACACCAAGGTTACGCTGGTTTTGTTTCTGACTCTATTTCTATTTTAGGGCGGGTTTGATTTTATTTTCTATTTTAGGTTTGTGGGTCATGGGTTTTAGTTTTGAGTATGGGTTACTAGGTCAGTCATGAGTTTTGGTTCTGAATTTGGTTATCCGGTCACGATTTTAGCACCTATTTTGGCACCTTATTTACATTTCTATTGTTTAAGTGAATATCCTTATTTCTTTCTTGACATTTTACTCTCCATTTACTTAAAACATAGTTGTTTAAGTGAATGTCATCATTTCCCATTTGACATTTTACTTTCTATCCTCATTTTCCATTTGACATTTTACTCTCCATTTACTTAAGACATAAATGTAAATAAGGAAATACCTTGGATTTGGATTCAAAAAATATTAAAAAAAATTAAAACTCTAAAGAATAAAATTTTAGATTTTAGGTTCTAGTTCAAAATGTCAAATTTTAGAAAATTTTAAAAATAAGATTTCCTTAAAATGGTTATTTTAGGTTTCCAAAAATTTATTAAAAATCACTCTTTGATGTAAAATTATAAGAGGAACAATTACCTATTTTTTTATTTTTCAAATAATGCATATTTTATATGGCCTTCCAAAAGAGGTATCTTAGAAAAAAAATTTGAATCCTAATAGTCTCAATTCTATTTATGGAATTAAGCTAAACAATAGTAAAAATTAAATTAAATTCTTTCAATAAATTGAAAAAGAAATAGTTTAAGCCCATTTAAGATAATCCCAAGTTCATATCAAAATTATCTAACCATATTTTATACCATAATGATTCTATAGTACCTATTAATGATGGGGCCATTACAGTTAAAGTATACTTAAAGAGATAGTCAACAACATTCAATAAGATGCCTAAACTACCACATCTCTAAAAAGTCAAACAATAGATATTAACATTAAACAAATGGTGTTCCTGAGGCATTATTGAACAAACAACAAATAATATAACTAGTTATAATCCAAACACACTCAATAAGCAAAAACTATTTATTGTTCATCAATTTATAATTATATAATATACAATTCCTAATTAAAACAAATAAGGAATTATGACATTAAAGTAGAAATGATTATTAAGGATAGTTATATACTTACTTGGAAGTGCTTGCACTTTCAAAGACATTCTAAAATTCCCATGATTATCCTTTCATTTATTTCTATATATTTACCAACTTACAATGTTAACTATAAAAATAATTTAATGTTATATATTTTTACCTAAATATTACTATTCTAGGTCTTATTCTCATTACTCTAGAATTCCCTACATTTTTCCTTTAATATTTTTAACTCTAACTTATTAAAATTGAATTTGACATGTTGGGACTTTTTTTGAATCTAACATAAAACAAGTTTGTTACCAGCTAAATCAAATCATGACCGATGTGGATCCCAATACTGGTTTCCACAAGCCTTAACATTTTTCATTCTAAGTTTTTAGGGAAGACTTACAATTCATTTTAAATTTTATGGAAAAATGGACAAAGTATTTCTTGTTTTTGGACACTTTTTAAAGGCCACATACCCTATAATACAAAACCTATGAATTTTTCTCAGATATGATAGCAATAAGCATTTATACACTATACAAACCCAAATTTATTCATAAATGAACAAATCAACACATTTATTGCTAAATTAATAACATTTCTATATTTAATGTTGATTCTAATCCCAACTATCAAATCCTTTAATCCAAGCAATCTTTATTTCTCCATAGATACTAGAAGGCTCAAATCTAGACCTAAAAACATTGGAAATAGGGCAGAGTGAGATACGAGAACTCAGCTAGTATATATTTGCCACAATCCTATAAGGAATTAATTTTACAAATAATAATCATAAATTAATTATGTACTAAATTAGAGAATATTAACAAACCTATTTTCTTGGATTTCTGAAATATACTAAACCATACCATGAAATGGGAGTTCACCTACACATGACTTAAGCTCTATTTCTCATATCACAAATTATAGGAGTATTAACTATCTGTTAGTACACTATCATTATCATATTGTATACTATCTATTCCGGGTAAACATCACATTTACAAATAGCCATTGAGGCTCAAACACAAACAAATCATTATAGTCACATTAAGCTTTTGCACTAATGTTAAATAGTATTATCCAATCAGAAGTAAAGTTCTAATATTATATCATATCACACAATCATTTTTAATGACCATGCATGTATCCATATTTTTGAATTCCTGATCATTCTTATATCCTTCTCATGTAGTTTATTAGGAATTTCCTATCTAGCTTTCAAAGCATTGCTCCATTATAGTTCATAATTTCCAATGTCATCCATGACAAGATTCATAAATAATATATAGATATAATTGAAACTCAATAATAATCCATTGATAGTTAAAAATACTACTACCATGCTTCTACTGTATACACTGATCAATTAACATTCACTTAAATAGCTAATCACTCTTAGTCCATAGTATTAAGTTTATACATGAATTTATAAGTATGAATAAGAAATTTGTACTATCAAGAAAAAGAATGTGATTCACAATATTTAAACTATCTTTTATTAAAATATTAATATGTGATGAGATATATACTCACATAATAATGTTGATTCGCTCTTAAAAGTTTCAAAGCATTAATATTCATTTTTTCATAATTTCCTCCTATTATCACCATTTACAAAGATAAATTATAATTATATGCACATTAATTATTTTCTTTTCACATATTACAATTCCATAACCTAACCATAATATAATAGCATTTCGTATGACTTATTTCTTAGATTTCCTAATATTAACTGGTAATCCAACTATGCTACTTAATAATCCTAAACACTTACTTTCTTTATTTTCACACTTATCATCAAAATATTAAAAATTCTTGTTTATAATAGCTTTTTCCAAATCAAAGCGTAAAACAATTGAAATACTAGATTCTACAAATACAAATATACTTTAAATGTATTAGTCCAAAACACTTGAGTATAAAATCTTTATTTTATGAATACTATATCAAAAATTTAAAATAAAATGATAAAATGGAGATTTTCTAAATCAAGTTCAATTCCTTAAAATATTGAAATATAATACTTCAAAAACACTTTACTCATATTGTTTCAGCATTTTATATTATAAAAATTATATTTTTTATAAATGGCATCATATATCCGAAATGCTCTTAAAATAAATTTTTTGATTCAAGCTTAAATTTCCTTTAATATTAAAATATAATACTTTACACTATCATGTTGTAGCAAAAAAAATATTATTTTTTCAAAAGCAATACTCAAAAACTATGTTATACATGAAATGAGTTTTACTTAGATCTAGTTAGAATCTTGCAAAATATTAAAACCTAATGCTCTATATTTATTATAACTACTTTATTCTACTGATCTATATCATAAAATTTCTATTTTTCTAAGTCATCATTATACATTCAAAATACTTGTAAATGAGTTTTCTTTGTAACATGCATGATTCTTTCAGTATAATAGCATATAATACTCTATATATATTTTAATTATCTTATTTTACCATTTATAATGTAAAAATCATATTTTTAGTGTGTATCATTATATATGTCAAAAATACCTAAATGGATTTTCTTAAATCAACCAATAAAACATCATAAATATTAAGATTTTATGATATAAAAATACTCACTAATCCAAAAAAGGCTATCGACGAGAAGGAATATGAAGGCTTGCTAGAATGTCGACAAATAAAAAAGCTAAAGGCCCCTAACAATAACAATTCAGATTAACCACAAATCATGGTTTCCTTGCATTCAAGCCGTGGCCAATAGTAACAAAAGCAAGAACATGGTGGCAAAAGTTCAGTGACTCATCAACGGGGAGGTGACGGCAATTTTGGTTTCTTCAAGTGTCACTATATAACCTAACATCCCCACTTGTAAAAATGAACTAGAACAAAGTGTTAGTGTATATGCCCTAAAACCAATCATATTGGTGATTGTAATTTTGAATCATGTTATTTTAATGGTAATTTCAATTATTATATTTATATATATTATCTGCATAATATATTCAATTATAATAATAACCTTAGAATAATTGTATTCTTAAATGTCCCTAGTCATATATCATTGTGGATTAGGTTGCTTTGATATGTTAAGACTAGCATGTGTGAAGACTTATATGAGATATTAAGTTTACACATGAGTACAAGTTAGAGAACTTGTATACTGGAACGACCCATATTAAGAACACTACATGGATCGTTATATGAGTGTCATAAGTGGTTCTTAGTGATCATTATTAATATGGTCCTTTGACCTGAGATCACCAAAGTTCCCTACATGTGAGTTTCATATTTTGATATTATTCTATGTCACTGATGGTTAAGTGAATGCAAGGGTAGATATTGGATATGTCACATATCATGTGGAGGGGTTTGTGTGATTAAGATGGGATTTGTGCCTCCTATATAACAGGAGTAACATCTATAGGCTCCTTGATTAAGTAAAGCTGAGAAAATGCATGGTCGTGCTCAGATGAATTGACATGAGATGTCGATTACATTTGTTTCAGTCAGCTTACTTAAGAGTCAAGAAACCTTAAGATTGGGCTATACGGGAATGACATGGTCCATGTCTCGTGCTCAATCTAGATGTATAGGACAAAAGGACATAAGTGATGATCATGTGTAAAGGTTTAGTCAAATCACCGACTTTCTCATTATTTGGGTAATAATGATGTGTTGCTAGACACCAATCATTGTTTATGATCATTAATATGATTAATGGTCATTGCCAATGTAATGAGAGCCTGTAGGGTCGCACACTTAGAGCCTAGTGAATTTGAAATTAATGGACCAAATTGTTTGGACTTAATATTTGGGAATTCATGTTATAATTATAGGCTTACTATTAGGCCTTATAATTATAACATGGAATAAAGCCCAAATAGGTTAGGTTTTTCTATGCACCTATTTAAATAGGCTTATTGGGTAATAATAGGATTACTATTATTATTCACGCACCCAAGCAAAAGCATAGAAAATCCTAGCACCTCTCCTTGACCAAAATCCCTAAAGAGGCGTTGCTAGCACTACAAGGTGTAAGGAGATCAATTCCAACTGGTGTGTGTAGCGGACATTCATCGGTGATTCACGGGTTCGTGTGGATACCACAGAGGTGCAGCCACATAAACATTGTACTGGTGATCTAATTTACTGGTTTCCATTCCAATTCGTGATTTGGAAGCAGATCGGACTTGCTGTAGCGGTCAGAAGATTTTTTTGCCGAAAGGTATAAACCCTAATCCCTAATCTATTGCGTTCTAAATTCGCATGGATCCTTAGTGGAAATAGTGCAAAATTTTATTCCGCTGTGCATGTATGATGCACGATTTCCAGCACAAAGTAGAGGCAAGGAAGTTAGCTATAGAAAATCTTTGTTAGGCATTGAACAATTGGAGGAAGGGGCGACTTACCGGAATGTTTCCTGCCAAGCTAACTTCTACTTCCAATCCACCATGGGAAAAACTAGTACTTAAGGATATTCCTCGAGCTTCCCACATGCCATCTACAACAACATTTAGGGACATAGCATGATCAAAAAGGGAAAAGGCATAAGCATTGCAAGAAGTATAAGAAGAAGGAAGAAAGAGGCAAAGGGTAAATAAAAAGAGAGAGGAAAGTCGATGATGAGAAAGTGAGAGGGGTTTCCAAAAATAGAAAATAAAAAAGGAAGAGACACAGAGAAAAAGGCATTTAGATATTAAAATGAAAGAGAAGGGAGAAAAGTTAAAATGGAACTATGGGTTATGATTCCACGCTCCTCACCTTCAATGAGCTCAGCTCTCATCTCAAATTTTACTCTTATAAATTCACTCAATTCGATCCTAGCTATTAATTTATTTCAAAACATTTTCATAAAATTAATTCTATTCAATCTCTCAACATAATTATTTTCAATCTTCCACGTATATATTCATTTATATATATTTATACTAATTGAATAAATTTAATAGTCCTAAAATAATTATTTTGAACTTTCATAATTCTCAAAAATAATTATCAATTGCAAATAATGTATTTCATATATCCTTGCACCCATATTCATTAAAATTATCCTCATCTTATGGAAAATTCCTTAGAAAATAGCCACATAAAAATAAATATAAATATCTATCGAATATTATCGATATCATTTTAATATTTCAAAATCTTTAATTTAAAAAATAAGTTTAAAACCAAATATTAATAAAAAAATAATGATAATCCACAAGTATCAAAATTTATAAAAGTTTAAAGTTTAAATTAGGATATTACAAAGTTGTTAGAACTTTATAATCTATAGAGGCTCTAATGTCATTGATTTATAAAATTATACATTTATTTTCTTAAATTTTTAACTCTTTTTCCTTAAAATCACCTAATCTTATTTTACATATTTGAGAGTTTCTTGAATTAAGCTTAAATTAACATAAATATTAGGATGAAATTTTGTAAATCATACTATTATAACATCTTCTAGCAAAAAAAAATTATATTTTTCATAACCATTGTCCTATATTCAACTATACACAAATGGGTTTTCATAAATTGGACCATAAACAAAAAAAAATATTGAAGTTCCATGGTATAGATAAGTTTACCTACATTAAAGATGTTTATCCTGAGCTTGTTAGTAGCAAACACCCAGTAGAAATTTGACATAAGGAAAGGTTAAGCAACTTGATGATCTATTGCTTCTACCCATAGATTTGTGGTCTCATTGTAGCACCATTGAGTTACAAGCCAATAGAAGTGTTTCTAGCATGGAGACAAGTAACAATATTGGCTAAAAGAAAAATGATTCACTAAGAATATGGAGAAGGAGAGAAAGATGAAAACATAAGAGTTAGGAAGAAAAAAAAAGGCTTCTCTCATTCAAATAGAAAGCAATTTTATTTTAAAAGAAAAACGGGAGGTTAAGAAAAATTATATGGTACGGCTAAGTGCAATGAGCTTACCTGTTCCTTTAAATCTCCACCCTTTGTTTTGTTTAATTTTCCATAAAAAAAATCAAGGAAAGTTATAAGGCCATCTATTCACTCTTTATATACATATATTTTGTCATTCTTATTTTCCAATAATCTTTCTCAATGGATTAATAAATTTATTGGCCTTATTAAATCGAATTTGAATATCATGTTCATTTGAAATAAATTCTTCAAAATAATTTACAAACTTTTAAGGAAAATAATTCATTAAATTTTCAATACATGTATGTATATATATCTTCTTAAATCCATATATCCTCCTTTAAAAAAATTCTAACTTGTAGAGGTACTATTATGAAAATTATTTAAGTAAACTTGAAACAAATCCTTGGCAAATTTAAGAAATTTTATTATTCTCAACAATTGAAACATTTATATTAAGCAATAAAAATATTACAAATATTAATTATTATTTTTAGGTATTATAATTCTTCCCCATAAAAGAATTCGTTCTCGAATTCTAAAGGTACTTATAAGTTTAATGTTCAATCTACCTTATTCATTCCTAGCATAAGTTTCTATAATCGAGGCAATTAAATAACACTTTCAATCTTAACTCTACTTATGGCATAATAATTTAACACACGAGCTTGGTCTCCCTGATGTGCAAGATTTTTTTCTTATGTTACTTCCTCCTATTATACGCCTCTTAATGTATTACATATGCTTAATTTTATGGAATTAGCTTTATTATATGATTAGGTGTTAGTTTTCCAGTATTTTGAAATTATTCAGTTAATGTTAAATTTTTACACTATTTCAAATTTTTTACTATAACTTAAGTTATGGGTATTAGGTTTAGGTGATCTTTATATCTTTGAAAATCTTAAATAAAGCTCTACAACTTTCATATTTTGGCCAAAGTCTAGCTTAGATGTCTAGAAAGCCAAAATTATCTATAAATTTAATGCTTTATTTCTATCTAAGCTAAATCAGCCTTGATTTTTAGGCTATATCTAAAGCTCTAGAGGTCTAATCAAGGTAAAACTAATGCTCAAATTTTCTTAAAACCCAGCGTAACAAATTTCATGTCAGTTGTTTAGTAAAACTATATAGTTTTGGGGGTTTTATAATGGCTAAAAGTTAGACTTATGTGATTTTATTGTAGTAATTCTTGTAATGTATTATTTTATAAATTAGGTTTTGCACTTCAAAAATTAACAAAGCCTTATTCTTTGTAACCCTATAAGGCATATTATCTTGGTCCATTAAGTTTACTATTAGAGGAAATTAGATATAAGGTTTTATGCCTCCAAAAATAAAAATACTATTCTATAAAACTTTAGACAACTTTCTTCTTTTCTCTATTTTTTTTAGTTGTAAAAGGTTAATTTTTTGATTAATTCAAGAAATTTGGAGCTTATATTTATTTGGATTATGAAATCCTAAGCTATAATATTGACTTTTGCTAATTAATTTTTCTCTTTCTCTAATATTTTTTTCTGATTTTCTAAAATTGCATAAATTAGATTCTAATTTGTCATAATATGTTTCGTTTAAGTGATTATGATATCTATCTAGTTTTATGTTAGATGTTAGTTGGTTAATCATCATTCTTATAGGAATAAAAAGTTTAATGATTAAATTAAAAGTTTCTGATTTAATCCTTCAATTCAACTAAATTTTCTATTTTCAAATTGATTTAGTTCTAACTTTATAGATTAAAGTGATTACTTAGTTCTACTAATCTAATTTGATTAACTCTTAGATGATTTTCAAGCATAGAATTTGTGAATTATTGCACAAGTTTCTAATAATTCTAAGTTAAAAAATTAATTATGCTTGTTAAATATATTGTGATCTATAATTAATCCACTAAAGTATTCTCAATTTCTTGGATCAATTACATTATTGTATTATCTTTTTGTGTTACTTCTATATTTTATTCCTAATAATATATTCTATTTAATTTTAACTTAAAGGCCCTCCCCTAATTTTGTTCTATTTGCATTCTTGCATCCTATTTTGTTTTATTTCCTACATATTATATTTTTAATTTTCACTTGTATTTGCATTTATCTCTTCTGCTTTTAAAGCATAAAAGACTTAAATGATTTTGTAATCATAGCTAGTAAATCACTATGATAGGATGTGTTAAGTGGATCATTAGGAATTCGACCTAATTTGTTAAGTTATACTATAAAATTTTTGTTAATCCAATAATTTCTAAATTATTTATTGGTTTCAATAGTTATCATTCCTTTCATAAGGATCATACTCAAGTACTATATCCAATTACTTAATTTTATAGCAAGAAAGGCCTTAGGGGGTACTCATGTACAATATTTGAATACAAACCAACAACCAACTAGCTAATACTTGAGTATTATACTTGAATAATTAAAGGTAGTAAGTTAAGGATCCTTAGTATTTGAGCATGGTAATCAAGTATTGAACAGTTGTGTTTCACTTGCTAAGTGGTAGTTATGTACCCTATTTGAGTACTCATCTGGATTTTTCTTCCAAAAATTCACCCAAATAAGTGCAAAAATCCAGCTAGCCAAGATAAACTCTAATCATACAGCCACATATAACCTATTTTACTCTAATTGCACATCATACATCAAATTTTCTTAACTTAAATAGTTCACTCATGGCTAAATACCGATCTCTTAACTATCATTCACCATATACTATAGATACATTTTATAATTTAATTAAATCCCTTAATTTTCTTCTTACTACTAACCTATAGCAATTTTCTTAAACAATCAATGAACTTTTAAGTTAGTATACTCACATACATGTTAAATACATCTAGATTGATCATATGCAAGCACTTAGCTCAAGCATAATTTAGTATTTAGCTAATCTAGAAGGCAAATCGCCCTTATTTGGCATCCTATAAGGGAGAAGCAACCTTCCATACATTAGCCAAAAATTATGAACATTAAAGAACTTCCTAATTTATCACACAATCTTAAGTGCATATTCAATCACTTTACTTCATAAAAGAGAAATGTTGTCCATGTTGGCATTGGTCACCAACCATAATTCACACATTCTACTCACAATCAATACATTAAAACAATTTTACCAATCCCTATGTAAATAAATTATGATCAACAAATCATAGGCCAAGGATTTCAAGCAAAGAGATAAATATGCAAACAAGCCCATAACTTGCCTTTTTCCAAAATCATACCTATAGTCACACATACTTAAATAGTTAATAAAAATTTACAATTAACAACTATAATTCATTTTCTATATATGCCAATGGCAAATTATATGAATTATTATCATAATGACATTCTTATAACTTCACATTCTAAGGATTCAGCAATAATCATTCATAGAACTTAAACAAATAATCACCAACCCATCAAGTACTAACAAAAATATTATATGCTTAACTTACAAAAGTCCAAAGGCATATCTAGAAATGACCTCTCTACCATACTGATATTCATGGTTGCTAGCCATTTAATCATGAACTTGGTATGCTTGCTCAAAATTGATAATTGGCGACCATCAACCCATTTACCCGTAGAGCTTAGACCATGCTTTTAAAACTACTTTTTCACAACCTAAGCTTGATTATTATCAACTTAGATCCTATTATTTGGTTTTTATCATCCATGACACTAACTATACTATTTTATTATTAGATTTTACAAAAAAAAAATAGATAAAGTTTTACCTATTTTCAAGTACTCTCTAAAGGTCATACATCCTATATTTTAAACCTAATATATAAGCAACTAAACATAACACAAAAATACATACACAAATAAACAATTTAGTACATTAAATATATGATCATAATAATCTTCATTTCTAATTCCAAAATTAAACCAATAAAATCTTAATTTTCAAATTCACCTTTCAATTGCCTTGAACTCTTGCTTGAGTTACACAACTTGATATTCTCAAGTTAGAACTAAAAAATGTTTAAAAAGGAATGAGTGAATTTTATAAACTTAGTGAATGCATAACTACCTAAATTCAATCACTAGAAATGTTTAAAACAATTTAAGATTAATTAAACTAAACCATTAATAAGAAGTGTTACAATAGAACTCATGCCTAAACTTTTATATATTTACCAACTAGATATCAACCAAGTCTGCCACTAACATTCACAATCTAGTATTTATCTATACATATTCATAATCCATCTTTACATATTAAGACAACAACCATAATTGCCATAATTTCAAATAAAAGATAGCAATAATAATAATCATCATCATAAATAAAAGAAGTTAGCCACCTTATGCCTCATAGTATTTATCAGTCACAATTCCAACCTTGTGCCTTTGTGTATTTATTGCTATCATCAATAAAACAATTATAATCACATGATCCACCTTGTGTCGCTCAATGTTTATCAATCATTATTCCAATCTTATCCCTCATGATATCTATCACTACCACTAGTATTTCAATTATAATAGATACATCCAAATCCGGTATCATATATCAATATCTTATTTCCAATATCAAACAATAAAATCATTTCAATAACAATTTTGATAAGCAATCACAGCCATTATTCTATTTTCATTTTAAACATAATATCCACACAAATGTAACCATAATACAAATCAACAATTTATACGCATATCCTTTATTACCTATACAAGATAATTAATAACAATCAATAACATGCTCAAACTACCATATCTTCAAATAACAAATATTAACATTGAACAAATGGTGCACCCAAGGCACCATTGAACAAGACAACAACTAGCATAATTTAATATAATCCAAACACACTCAATAGGTAAGAAATCTTTATCATTCATCAATTTATAATTATACAATATATGCTTCCTAATTAAAAAAAAAAGGAATTATGAGATTCAAGTAGAAACAATTATTAAGGATAGTTATAAACTCATCTGGAAGTGCTCATAGTTTCCAATACATCCTAGAATTCCCATGATAATCCTTCCCTTTCTTCTTATTTAACAACTTACAATGTTAATTATATAAATAATTCGATATTATTTATTACTTTGCAATTCTTTACTCTTTTCCTTTAATATTTTTAACTTTATCTTATTAAAATCAAATTCATATTTTAGGGTTTTTTTTTCTAAATCTAAAATAAAACAAGCAAGTTATTAGAACTTTATACTCCAAAGAGGCTCTAATCTCATTAGTTTATAAAACTATACATTTATGTTCTTATATTTTTTAATTTTTTTCCTTAAAATCACCTAATCCCATTTTACATGTTTGAGAGTTTCTTAAATTAAGCTTAAATCAATAGAAATATTGGAATGAAATTCTTTAAAATGCTCTAATCATATTGTTATAATATCTTATAGCATAAAAATCATATTTTTGTGAGCATTATTATACATTTAACTATACATAAATTGGTTTTCATAGATTAGACCTTAAACAACGAAAACATTGAAGTTCAATGGTATAGACAAATTTGCTTACACCAAAGGTGTTTATCTCAAGTTTGCTGGCAGTAAACACTGGCTGAAAATTTGACACAAGAAAAGGTTGAGTGGTCCTAAGATCGACTACTCCCATACATAGACTTGCAGCTTCAGTGTAGCATTAATGAGCTACTAGCCAGCGGGAGTGTTTTTGGCATGAAGATGAGAAGTAATAGCAACTAAGAGAAAGGGGATTCACTAATGTGAAGGAGAAAGAAAAAGGGATGGAAGTGTAAGAGTAAGGAAGAAAAAAAATAGGTTTCTCCTGTTCAAGCAGAAAGCAATTCTGTTTTAAGGAAAAAGGGGGAGGCTAAGAGAGATTATATGTTGTGGTTAAGTGTAATAAGCTCACCTTTTCCCTTACCCTTTGTTTCGTTTAATTTTTCCACAAAGAAATCAAGGAATGTTATAGGGTTCAATCCTAGCCTTCCACCATTCTCTCTTTATATACATTTTGTCATTCCTATTTTCCTAATAATCTTTCTCAATGGATTAACAAATTTATGGACCCAATTAAATAGAATTTAAATATCATAGTCATTTGAAATAAATTCTTCAAAATATTTTATAAATTTTTAAGGAAAATAGTTCATTAAATTTTCAGTACATGTATGTATACATACCTTCTCAAATCCTCATATCTACCCCTAAAAAAAAACTTTCTAATTTGTGGGGTGACTATGAAATTATTTAAGTGAACTTAAATCAAATCCTTGCTCAATTTAAAAAATTTTACTATCCTCATGAATTAAAATATTTATATCAAGCATTTGAGAAAAAAGGTGTGTCTAGGAATGCTGAGAGAGGTAAGTCTAGAATAAGGTTAAAGTCTATATCAATTGATACAACTACTGAAAAATCATGGCAAGAAGGTTCAAAGTAACTTAATAAGTCTTGTATGAATGTGAATCCCAAAAAGGGTAATGAACAAAATGGAGCCACAATTGGAATAAAGCCCTCTTTAGCCATTTTAACGACTAGGGAATAACCATTACAGGTTACATGGTCAAGGACTTCAAAGGCTAATTCCGCAAATTAGACCTTTCTTGATGCGGTTATTCCTTCTAACATCGAATAAACTGAGGATGCTTTAATTGGTGCACAAGGGACCCAAATGGTTAAGTAGACTCACTTAAATATGGATGAGACCAAAAGGAAACCAATCATCTTGGTGAAATGACTGTATTAGAAGTGCCTCAATAGGAAAGGATAGAAAAGAAGCTCCAGCAAGTAGAAGGAGATCCTTCGAGAGGTAGTTATTTACCTTTACTTTTTTCATAAGATTTTTGTGTCCTTTACATTATTATTATTATTATTGCTTGCTTGCTTGCTTTCATCAGGATGCTATAGTGAGAGAAAAAACGCCAGCAGAAATGATAACACCCCTTCTATAAGATTTATCTACTTTAAAAGAGCTTTAATGGGGGGAAGACAACTCATTAAAAGGTAAATGTTGTTGTTGCTGCTGCTTTCCTTTTTACATAATCTCCTGGTCTTCTTATTTCTTTGATTAGCGGCGAGAGAGGATCATGAAGATATTCTAAATATTGTTGCAATTCTGCAAGGGGAGAACCTTCCATCAGTTAGTAGGTTTTACTTTCCTTTATTTTGCTTGTTTCATGGCTACTTCCTTCTCTTTTTCTTTTTCCTTTTTTTTTAACCATCATTCGTCTTTTTCAAATATGTGAAAGAACATTGATCTCCCTTTCATGATACTCTTCAGTCCAACTTCAAATTGTAGAAAGTAATTTGGAGCCTACTTCTAGATAGCCTTTTATGGTACCTTATTCCCCTATTTTATTTAATGCCAATCTTGAAACTATTACCGGTCGTGCTTTCCGTGTCTCATTGCAAGACAAAGAAATAATTGATGTGCATTTAGAATCATTAGTAGCGACCATCCGTTCGACCCTATCTATTTTAATTTTTGATGTCGCATCGGATACAATAAGGAAAATATTACATCAACACCTTGAGCTATTTGTACTTGATCTTAATGATGACAATTTAGTAGTAGCCATGGCAAATACTAGCTTGGCTCAATTTCTAGAAAAATAGGGAAAGAAGAGTGCCATTAAATTATCACAAGGAAAAGGGTCTGGCTTTGGCTAAAAGTCCAAGAGTCTTGTTTATGTCTTCCAAGGGACAAATATATTAAGTATCATAGAGCGGATGCTCTTTTTCGCAAAGAATTTTGAGTCTAGAAAATTTTCTATATTTATACGTGACCTGGACTTACATGTGAAGGAGGTTGAAAGTGTAAATCATGATATTAAAGAGATCAACCACACTATAGAGGAAACTAGTTGTCGCGCTGAAAAGGCCGATCAAGCATGTTATGATCGAGGTGGAAACTAAAAAAGATGAACTTTGATTGTGGCAAAAGAAACTTAAGAGAATTTTAGAATTTTTTTTATATGCATCACATAATAGTAATCTTCAAAATATTAATGAAATGATCATTTTGTATATACGTCTTGTATACTTTGCTTTGCTCTGTGATTATCAGATAGAGGTTTCAACGGCCATCTTTCCCACTACAGTGCCACGTTATTCGTCCTTCCTATACTTTGTATAGTCTTTTGGTATTACAATTGATGATTTTGTACTTGAATAATATATTCATTCTAAAAAGGTTGTCCATTTTTTGTCTTGCTGTGTTAATGACTGTGTGTGTAGTCATATTATTGTACTGTTTTCATAACGCTGCTTATTTTAGCCTATAAATTTCTTCTTGCATTTCCCATATTTACTTTTTCAACTACATTATCTTTTCTTCTGGCTTCCAAGATCATAGACCTTTGTTATCAAGCTTCTTTATACCAGTATGTCGGAAAGGTAAGTCCCTCGGAGGCAGAGATAATTTAGGGCTTCCACGAAAGAGGTTATATTCTTGAGTTAATCGATGACCTTTTGGGCCATTTAGCAGCGAACCCCCTAGATAAGGTGAGTCATTATCTTCTATGTTTTAGTTTGACATGTGCCAATATTTATGTTTATCACTTGCCTATAACGAATATACCTTTGTCTAGTTGTGAAAAGGCTTAGTTAATTCTATCAACCATTCACCATGCATTGGATCGTCCGTCATGGGAAAACCTAAGGACTCCTTTAACCTTCTCAGAAGCAAAGAGCTAAGAGTGTAAATTTTTGTATCCTCAGGATGTAAGACATATAGTTGCTTGTTAGGAATAATAGTCTTCTAGGCGAATCCGCAAGCACAATTTAAACAATAAACCCCTTTTAATAACTTGTAAAGCAGGCAAGCCCCATCTTCATAGTATAAGCCTAGTGAACATTCTCACGGACTTGAGTATTAATGCTAAAGGAGAATTTGCTAGTCAAATGGTAGGTTAAGTATCACCAGATTCACCCTCCATCTCACCCTGAGAGTGCTGGCATACTGAATAAGGAGATTGGGATTTGGAATGCTCAAGAAGAATCGCATTCTGATTTTATCAAGCTAGCCTTTAATTTTGTGCGGAAGTAAAATTTGAAAGTTTTGATCTTGTTAGAAACACAAATGCCCTGAACCAAAGCTATTAAAATTATAAAAGCACTTTTACTGTCTGAGGAAGAAGTGGTTGATGCTTTAGGATTTGTCAATGGTGTTTAGATGTTATGGGATGTCAAAAAACTCAAAGCCTATTTCCAACATATACTTCCTTTGTTCAAGACTAAATTGATGCAAGGATATTACTCGCAAAGGATGCTTAAGCTCATAGGTTTATGACACCACTTTACTATTTTTATTCTCTTTTTTTCTTGTTACCCTTTATTTATTTATTTATTTATTTTTGGTAATAGGGATCTGTATCCTACTACTTGTATTTACAAGTTGTAAAAACGAAATGTCTTACTTTTATGAGCTTTGACATTTTCTTCATAACTTGTAACTTGAACCTTTCAAATGAATGGACATAATACTTCGAACATCTTTTTAGATTCTGATTCATCATGATGGTTGGTTTATGACTGTTTGTTAGCCTATAAACACCTCTAGTTTGTTGATAGATAAGAATTCAATTCTCTGAGCATATAACTTCGCTATCGTTGAATTCTTTTCTCCCGTTGTAGATTTCCTACTTCAAAATATGATGGATTTTCTTGATTCCAATTATTCCAGCGACTCCAACGATTTCAGTTTTGATGATTTTCGATATAATGCTATAATTGCAGCTAATCCAAAAGGGATTGGAAATTAGCCAATCACCTATCCGCTAGAATAATGGCATAATCTTTGCCCTTATAGAAGGGAGTGGCAAGTTAGAATCTTTAGGCATAAAGGCCAGACTATAGCTGTATCCTTAGTTCATGCATTATGTCCATGATTCTCCATAATGGACGACTATGGTTCGATCTCTATGCTTTCCTAAGCAGGATGGTTACGCAAATTATTCTCTGGATTAGGAAGATTGCAATATTAAAGCATGCATCAACATACGCAGATGATTCGAGTGAAGCTAGATAGCGAGAGGTAAACAGTAAATTATGACGGGCGTAAACCCACACTCTTTGATCTTTAGTATCCAAGAAGCCTTTGCAGTAGTTTGTAGTTTTCCATAAACCTAAATTAGAAGAAAAATAGGAATTGGCTAAGTAAGGCCTTTCTCCTGAAGGTAACCATTACAAACCTAATGGTAACATTTGGATTGGAATCTAGAATATTTGTAAGATACTAATCCAGACTTTTGTTCGCTCACTAATAAGATCTTTAGATGGCATTGGTTCCATGTCTTCATTATCACAAAGACTCACTTAAGCAGAACACCAGCACAAAGTATTGTTGAAGAATCACCTTTCAAACATTATTCCTATGTTAATAAAGTTAAAATCAAGGGTTTTTTTAGAAGCCTTTGGGTGCCTTGGGATAGATGTGTTGTCTATATTACAAGGACACACAAAAGGAAAACCGTAATATGGAAATCCTTGATGATGCCTAGAGTTTCTAGAGGCATTTTGTAGTTGACCCCATTGTCTCTTGATTTACTTTCTTTGTATTGGACTTCATTTCTTCGTAATTGTAATAAACGTTAATGGAACACTTTTATTTGTGGACTTTTAATGCCTTTTTCTCATAACTCATACTTTGGACTCTTCAATGAATAGTGACATTGCTTTAATCTCTTCTTCATAACCCGAGCAATGATTTTCTGGTGAATAGTTGTGCTATTTTAGATACACCTATTAATATTAAGCCATTATGATGGTAGGTGAGGGGCTGCTTATAGAGCTAAAAATACCTCTACTCAACCTATAAATGAGTAACCAACTCCTCAAATACATTCATAGAAATTTTCTTTCTTTAGCTTTTCTTAAAATACCATGAATGACTATGCTTCCTATTCCAATGATAATTTTGCCAATGAATACTCAATCGTATAAGGTTTCTATTATGGTGATTATTTTATGAGAGTATTTAGAAAGACTTTTTATGAGAAATTAGTTAATCCAATAGGTGAACCTAGACATTAGTGAGGTAACTACCTCCTTATGGAACAAATTGCATCATTTAGTTTGTTCATCAAATCAATGAAGTGGCACCTCTGGAAGAGAAATCCAAAGCAGATTACTTCATTAATTTGGCATGCGCACAATGTTCCCAATTAGAACAATTTAGTGAATCTATTATATATTCCTAAGAATGAGGACCATGGAAAAGCCTATCCATTCTGGGACTGGTTTTGGCTTGTAGTGTACAGAGCATAGAGGAAGAACTTGGAAATATGATAAAGGAAAACCTATATTTTATGATTTCATGTACCCCACCAATCTTTCCATGGGCATATGTTTCTTCATTGACCGGAAGACAAACAAAACAAAGTGCATATGACATTCTTCTTTGGATTCTACACTTGTAAAGGGGCCTCATTTTATCCACATTTTGGTCTAGAAAACTTATGATATGCTTCATCCTAATTTCCAACCACTCATTAGTTTAATCCTGGCGTAGTAGGAGTTTCATATTTTGATTATCGTAGAGACTCAATTGGATGGACCAAGAGCTTAATGTATTACTAAAGAACTTCCTTTTGCTACTTTAGACATGATAGCCCTCATAAGCTTTTGCAAAGGAGCTTAGACCTTTTAGAATTGAGATATTATTCAAGTGGCAAGAGTAGATATCAAACCTAATCACTTTCTAGTTTCCTTTGTATTCCCTCAAGACATTTTACCATCTTTTGATGATAATGAATTGTATTGTAGCTGAATAACATATTTAACTTTTTACCCTCTCCTTTTAATGCATTTAAGATTGATTAACTATCTTCTTTTACATTCCAATTGTACTTAAGCACTTTGGAAAAGAGGGATAATTAATGAATAATTAATACTATCATCTTCCCATGCATTGAAAAAAATGATTACAATATACTTAAAGTATTATAAAAACTAAACTTTTAAATTTATTTTCTTCATTAAGTATTATCATTTGATTGAAAGCCTCTAGAAAACAAACTCTTCCTTTTACTTCTTCACTCTTCATATGTTTCTATCTATCGTCATGGAAGCAGCTTAACTTCTATAGGGTTTTTTAATGAATTGGAACCAAACTTACTAATATTGTCTAAAGACTTTTTCCCATAGGATCTCTAAGGACCTCCATTGATATAGAGGTTTGTTAAGATGACTTGTAGGCAAGATGCTTTAAAAGATTTGTCCATGTACTTATGTTTTGGCGAGTGGACATATTGTTTCCCTGAGTGTTCATCATGAGGTGCAAATCATTCTTCTATTTATTTGCCACCAAGGTGACAAACTAAGTTGCAATATGTTAAAAGTGTCAATGCTACTACCAATAGTCAAAGAAAAAAATAGTCTTTGACCCTACCTTAGATTTTCAATGTCACCTAGCATTTATAGATTGGTGAGTTATGATGTAAACTTATCATCTTGAGCTTGAGACCTTTCATGATTTGAGGTTTCATGGTGGACATCCTTGTGTTTTTCTTCATGAATATCCCTTCCATTTAAACTTTATCATCAATGTGAAAAGATATCAAAGTGGTCCTTTTAGTGCAATAAATAAATAGAAAGTACATTTGATTAGCAATCATCTTTTTCTTCCCCCATAGGATTTAATGTAATGCTTACAAAAATTACTATGTGAAACATTAGAAAACTGGCTCATTTAAACTTCTTTCACTTAGCAGTGGGAACAATAACAAGGTTTCAAAGACAAATGTTAATCATTATTGAGATATAACTAGGAGGCAACAATTCTTGAATCATTTTAGATGCTAAAGGAAATAAAACCTAAAGGTTATGCAAGAAGTGCTTTAGTTCTATGGAACCAGAGAGACATTTAGCCTTACAACTTTTGGAGAAGGACAAACAATATATTTGGGACCATGATGCTAAAATGGGCTTGATTTTATTTTTTTTTATTTTTTTGTTATAGAAATCTATATGAATGAATGAAGATTTATTTTTTAATCTTCTATCTTTAATACTTTAGTAGCTTTTCTATTTTCAATGACATAGATCACTCCAAAAGAAAAAAATAATTAATATCTTTGATCTTTGATTACCTATACATTTGGGTGACTAACTAAAGTGTCAACCAAGGGCTTATAAATTTCAATGCTTAACCATAACTTCTCTTCACTTCAAACTAAGAAAATCACCTCTTGTCCAGGAATTTCTAAGGATGAACTTATCTTATTCTTATAATGATATAAGTCATTCTGATTCTTTAACACATGGAGTGGTGGACTCTAAAGCAACTAAAAGTAAGGAGATATGGGGAATTTATATCAAAGCTAACTTTCTCCCTCTGTGTTGCCATTTTTTAGCAAGATTTTTTAGAATCTTCATAAATGTCAAGGTTTATTTGACTAATTTCCTATGGAATGATATGGGAAATTCATTCTTACACATGCTTTCTTCAAAATGGTAGCATAGTAACTTTTAGCGCTTATCATAAAGCATGACAAATTTATCCTTTCATTTACCATCATGATGGTAATCCTTATTAGTGTTTTTTAAGGGAATGATTACTTTTACTCATGGAGGACAAAGAAATAACCTTCAATTATACCTTAACTCTTCAACAAAATTAAGCTTTTACCTTTTGGTAGCACTAGATGATGCCTTATCACTTAAGTGCTCATAATGCTATTTATATCATAAACTTTTTAAATAGTTGTCCTTATTTATTTCTCTATTCAATATCATCATATCCTTTCCATTTAGACTTTGTTATCCAAGTGGAGGAACATAACGATGGAGATTCTAATGAAGGAATGAATGGATGGTAGGTACATTTTGACCATTAAGTAGCACTTCTAATCCCAACACCTTATCTTTCAATATGAGTCAATATTGGTCTATGGAATACAAAAGGCATAAGTCATCCTAGTTTTGTACACTTCATTAATAAAATTGTCACATGGTACCAAATACACATATTAATCATTACTAAGATGTACTTAGGGGGTTTATTCAGTATCACTGTCAATAACCTTTCTTTCACAAGCTTAAAAGAAATAAGGTTTAAGAAGTATATAAGAGATGCTTAGGTTTTGTTAAATCAAAGAGATATTCCTTTTAGGCATATTAAGAGGGGCCATTATTCCTTTAAAGGACTTATTAGTTTGCATTAGGCTTGATTTTTTTTTTCATTACTCCTTTGTGAGATGAAAATAATTAATTATACTTAGGGAAATATTATAATGCTTAGGGAAAATTTGCCTTTTTTCCTATAAAATGCAAAACTTCCTTTTTAATTATTCACTTCATCACTCAAGTAGCATTTTTTTCTTTAACTAAATTTCAATCTTTCTTTCTTAAATCTTATTATACAAGCATGTCTAACTAAACATCAAACTCTTCTAAGAAGTCAAATTAGCTAATGATCTCATCACAATAACCAATAACCAATAACCTTATAGCAATGGTTGTTGGTGTGTATCCTAAAATCTAATCATAGAGATGATTGTAATATCACACAATGTATTATGCTTTGTTTTAGTAATACAATTATTATATTTTGTTTTATTTTATTTTACGCAAATTATAAACTCAAATATAATAATTATCCTTGAAATAACTTTACTATTCCTAAAATGCCCCTAGTCAAGTATTATTACTAAAATAATAGTAATAATACATCAAGACTAGCATGTATAGTAACTGATGATTATGAATTATGGATATGTGATATCAAATCAATACATGAGTACATTGTTAGTAAACAATGTACTGGACTAACCCATTATGAGAATATGCATGGATAAACGTGTCATTAGTTATTCTTATATGACCACAAATGCACATAGTCCTTTGACCTGAAGTCATTATGGTTCCCTACATAAGAAGTTACTCACTTTGATATTATCTTATGTCACCTTAATTAGGATGACAAGGAAGGCTTTAATTAAGTGTGTCACGAATCATGCAAAGGGAATTAAGTGATATAGATGGAATTTTGTTACTCTTGTATAAAAAAGAGATATCCTTGGGCCCTTTGATTGAGTAAGACTTAGGAATGCATGGTCATGCTCAAATGGATCAATATGTTATATTGATCGTTTGTCTTAAGTCTACTCAGTATCAAAAAATATAAATTGAACATTGACAAGGATGACACACTCCATGCCTCTAGTTCAATTTGAATATTATTACAAAAGAGATTATGATGCAAAGCATTGATCATATATTAGGTAGTCAAATCATAGATATTCTTATTACTTGAGTGACAGTGATGTATTGCTAAATACCGCTTACTATCTATGGCCCAAAATGAGTCGTTATTAACGTAGTAAAAACTTACAAGGTCATACAAAAGGAGTAAGAATAAGACAATAATTAATTAGATTTTAGTTGAACTAAAATTCAATTAATTGGACTTATTTTCATGCATATATATATTATTAAGATAATAATAAATTTATTCACGTAATATATATATAATATATTATGTGATATTATTTGATATTAAAGTAATATCAGATAATTACGTTATTAGATATTAGATAATTATATTATGAGATAATATTATTATCTAATATAAGATAATTATATTATGAAATAATATTATTATTTAATATTAGATAATTAATAGATAAGTCCTATCTCTCCTCATTCGCTCTATAATAAGGATAAGGAGATAGTTATTAAGTGAGATTAGGTTTCTAGAAGCATTATCTTAGTAGGACTAAGAATGTAGAATGCCTTAGGTCTATAAAAAGGAACTTGAAAGCAGCACCTAACACATATAAGCTACCATTAAACCTTAACTCACCCAAGAAAAATGCATTAATCCTAGTCCTAAAGAAAGAGACGAATCCTAGCAATTTCACGGAGGGAGGAGTCATTATTCACTCTGTGTGGATACTGTAGAGATGTTGTACCTTTGGCTGGCATTTGATTTATCCGTTCTCTCAAAGATCTATTCAAAAAGAATACGAGCACAAATAAGGTAAAACTCTACCACTGATTTATGCCCTTTTTGCATGGATCCTAAGTAGGATTTGGATTAAATTTTAAAAATTCCACTACGTATGTTAATCTAAAACCCAACAATGGTTGCTACCCTTATTGGAAACATAAAGCCAGCTTAGGGTTTTTTCTATGGTCAAAAGTTCATAACTCTTAGTTATAATTAGTTTGCCAAACTTAGATAGGATGCACGACTAGTTCCAAAGCCATTTTCTTAGTATGCTTATAAGTTACTATGGATTTCATCTCTTGCTTCATGTTATTATGATAAGGGTGGTCATCTCTGTGACTCATGCTCATAAGGTTTTATTGTTAACTTATTTCATTAATTATTTTGGGATATGTCAAATTGGAATCAATTGAGTGTGTACCTATCTTTATGAGTAAAGGGACAAAAAGCTTTTATTGAGACATATAATATTGGTAAGATACAATGATAGTGAGATAACTTCATTTTGAAAATCATAGTTTAGAGTGTCAGGTATCAATTAAGTGTGTGCCTAGATTTTATTATTGTGGTTAGGCTATACCATAATGACCCTCATGAATGCCAAAATTAAATAACAATCCACCTTTAACAAGAATAGTTTAATTTTAGCCATCATTAGTGGGTTTTTTATAGATCCAACATTAGCATCTAGAATTCTAAAGAAATAGTACATTCAAGCTTTCAATAGTGGGATAGAAATAATTCAACGTTATCAATGTCAATGTTAATTGTAACAAGAATCCAACAGTCGCCATAATAATTCCATCATTGATATGGAAAGGATTGAGGCAGTATTATTTTTAGGAAGACTCTAGATCTATTAATATAAAAGTATAGTGACTATTAATTGTAAGTGACAAGGAAGAAATTTCTTTAAAGGAACCATCATCCTTTAGCATGAGTATTTTTTTCTTTCTTTTTTTTTGCATTGCATTTTTTTATTTCTTTTTTAAGAATAATAATTTGTAAATAGTATCTTTAAAGAATGAAGCTTATGTTCCATTAGTTATTGACTTTTGCACTGATAATTATTCTCTAATAACTTTATAATTAATCTTGTTTTATTAAAGAAGAGTGATGTTTCGATCTTATTACCCATCTCTTCATAAAGGCACAACATTTTAATGACAATGTTGATTTCTATGTATCATGATGTTTAAAGAATCACTATCATACTGCTTATAATATGTAGAATTCTTTCCTTTATCCACTTATCCAATAACTTAAATATTCCTAGTTTACCTTTAAGCAAAAGATTCATAGGCAAGCTATTATATTATCTTCTTACAAAGATAGCAAGTTTTAGTTCAAACTCTTCTTGTATAGCAATTATGAATGCTTATGAGCAAGTGCTAACTTAGAGACTTTTCCAAGGACAAGATTTCATTTTTCTTAACAATGATTACTTTGATAATATCAAGAGAAATCCACAATGGCTTATAGATTAATGGACCATTATAGGGAAGAATTAATATGGTAGCTTTTCCTCTTTTATTATTATACTCATGTAGGAATAATGAACCTACTAACTTACTTTGAAAAAGACTAGCTTATGCCCTATTTCATAGCTCATTTTGGATATCATCTAAATTGGGAGCAACTAAGCACTTAATTGCTTTTGGCTAGAAAGGGACAATATGTTCCAAAGGATCTATCTTTATATTGATTTCATTGCATTGGCTTTTAAGATTGGTAGAATGGTATGCATATAGGAAGACTCTTCATTAAGGATATTAATTTGGATTTCAATAATGGATCCTTTTACTTTTTTATCAATAGCATTCCTGCCATTGTCCTAATTTATCTAAAGTTTTCTATAAAGGTAGAAAAATGTGACATTAACCCTTATAAAGGTTAAAATAGTATATGGATCAACTTTTAATAGCGGTGGAGTGGTTTGAAATGTCATAAGTGATATTTTAAGGAAGCTAAAATTAGCATTTAGAATACTAGAGGTGTGATGCATCCAAGCCTCCGACATGTACCAATAGAGATGGCATTTTGGTATTGGCTATTGATATGACTGTCACTATCCACCAAAATTAGTTAAAAACTAGTTTACTAAAAATGTAATACAATAAAGTGGTACAAACCAGGTTGTATCCCTAGTGATCTTTTGACATTATCTTTTGGTGTGAATTACTAGCAGTATACAAAAATTAAATGCACAATAGAATGCAAAAATAGATATGAAACAGAATGCAATAGATGTAAATAGAATAGATGCAATATGTTGTATGAATGCAAAATGCTATATACAAAATGTAGGATTATACAGTAACAGAATTGGGGGGTTTATGAATTGAATTTATCAAATGAAGTAAAAACATAAAGCAAATAGATAGAAGGAAAACCAATATAGCAAAATAGCTAATTTAAGGAATTGAAAGCTCTAATTTGAATTAATCATTAATCAATTAAGATTTGACTTTTTTAATTAATTTTTTAACCTTAGATTATTTGAACCCCTATAATAATCTATGAATGCTAAGCTAGATTACCATTTAGGATTTAATCAATTAAGATTAAGTAATTAAGCAACTACTATAATCCCTACGCTAAATTGAAATTGATTTAAAGATAAAATTCTCTTAACCCATTGACCCTATGTGTAAAACCATGGGTTACCAATCACAATTCAATATTAAAATAGCAAAGACATAAAAAATCATAAGGATGGACATCAATTACACCAAATCAACATCTAACACATGAACATCAATTGTACAATTCATAACCTCATAATCTAACAGAAGAGAGCCTCAAACTTATTGAATCAACTATGGGTTTAAGCTTCTATTAACGAAGAACAAAAGAGAAATAGGAAAAAGAAAAGTTATGTTGCTAAATGCTGTGTAAAAGTCTAAATAGTGTAATGAGTTCTTTTGATTTATTTGACCTAATTAAGTTAAAACCCTATTGGACTTGGATTGTATGTCTCTTAGGATTATAATGATAGCGCTTTTTTTAATTTTTAAAAGTCTAGACTTATTTTAACAAAACAATTAACTCTAATAGTTATATTAGTAAATTCCCATAGGTTTAAATTCCAACCAATTTAAGGCTACTAAGACAAAGTAATTTAGGTAATTCATGAACATCAAAGTTATAGGCCAGTGTGTTATGAAAATTTAGGCATTGATTCCATGTTAATCAAACCTTTACAACTCTAAATATGGCCAAATATAGAGGCAGACTTAATTAGGACAAAGACATAACTTCAACTTCTTAGTCACTTGTAACCTCCAAAACATTTGAACTAAGCTTAGGGCAAAACATAAAATTGTAGTTCTCTCTTTAAGCTTTTTAAAAATATAAAGATCACATCAATCCAACATCTAAAGCTCAAGATATAGTTAAAAAAATAGTGTTAAAATCCAGCATTAACTAAATAAATTTAAAATATTATATAAATTATAAAACAAGATCAATCTTATAAAATTAAGTATGTGTAACTCACTAAGAGACATAAAACAGAAAAATAATAAAATAATAAATATTTTTCTCATCAAATTCCTTCATACTTAGCTCTTGCATGTCCTAGAGCAAGATACAACTTTATTCAGAAGTAAAAGAATAGAAATCTTACTTTCTAAAAACTTCAAATTTACAAATCCACAAGCAAAAGACATAACACATCATGAAGAAAAATTTTAACAAACTTAGAACTAACCAATATAACAACTTTATTCAAAAAAGTATATCAAATTGGTATATTCTTACAAGATTCACTCAATGTTTTGGGTAAGTGTCCCACTCAAGTTGAATTTATGAAATTACCCTATCAAAAGCTTGCTAATCATCTAATTTCTACTACTTAAATTACATGCACAACATAAATCAAAAGAACTTTATTCAATGTTGTAATAGGGCGAAGGGAAAAAGGAAGAAAAAATAAAGATATGAGAGGTTAGAAACCAAAGACATTAATAAAGCACTTGAATAAAAAATATATAGGCAAATCATGGGCAAATCATAAACAATTATAATTCTACACATCAAAGCAAATTCAAATTTAAAAACTCATCAACTTCTTTAGTTTTCCTTTTCCTTTCTTTCCTTCCTTCTTTTTTTTAATTCATTTCAATTTCAATTTTTTCTCTTTTTTTTGCTTTTCTTTTTTTATTTTATATATTTATTTTTTTATCTTTTTATTTGCTACTTTTTTATATTTTCTTCTCTTTTTTTTTCAATAAACCTTTAATGATTTTTTACAACATATAAACTCACACACCTTTATTCTTATTCAAGAGCCCAAAAAAAAATTCAAATGCTTTATTAATTCCTAAGGTTAGGTAAAGACATTTCTTTTCATTAGAAAAATATGCTCAAGAGTTAATCAACAAAGAAAAGGCAATAAAAGCTCAAGAAGGCTTACAATGATAAAAATTTCAAGATTAGCTTTATGACTGTAGCTTAAAAAAAAAGAATATCTTTATCATTTCTATGCATGCATGTACAAAATATAATCTCAAAAATATTTAAAGCAAGTTCTAAAAAATCAAATCATGGAAAAACATTACATAAGAAGGAAAGAAAATAGTAAATAACATGAATATTAAACAAAAGGCTCAAAATCTTACACGGAAAGTCAAGCTACCAAGTAAAATCTACTAATTCAAAATCCATTACTACATCAATCAATTTCAAGAAGTAAAATTATTTACTTAATCATGATATGGAACCTATCTAATTTTAATTGAATCCTACTCATGAAAATGAAATATCTCCATTAATGGAAAGCATTAAAAAGACTCAAAAGTAAGTGAAAAAATAAAAAAAATTAATATTTTTTAAAAAAATTATTTTCTCTTTTTTTTAAAAAAATAAAGACTCTTAAAAGCATGAAAACATAAAACTTAAAATAAATCCTAAAAGTCTCTCTCCTAAACTTAAATTTTATATTGTCCTCAATAAAAAGCATATTAATATCATTAAGAACAACATCAAGAAATATAAAAGATATGGAAAATAAAAAAGAAAGGTAAGAGAAAGTAAATCTCAAAAGTGGCATGGGTTGCTTTTTAAGAAGCGCCTTTCTTTAATATCTTTAACTAGAAATTTACTTAAGGCTCCTCCATCAAGAATAAATTGGGATCCCCAATTCTATTGCTTCCACCACTTACTTTTGAAAGCCTTCATAGAATAGTTTAAGCCTATGCCTATTAACTTTGAATACTTTGTTATTCTCCAAACTCTTGATACCAATTGCACCATAAGGAAAAATGTTAATAACAATAAAAGGTCCATTCCAATAGGAATAAAGTTTACTCGATATCAATTTAAGTCTTGAATTAAATAATAAAACTTTTTAGCCTATCTCAAAATTTTTCCCAAGAATGAACTTATCATGACATGCCTTTGTTTTCTCTTTGTAAAGCTTGGAATTCTTATAGGCTTCATATCCAAGCTCTTCCAATTCTTGCAATTGTAATTTCCTTTCCTCTCCATATGTCGTTAAGTCCATATTGCACCTTTTTATAGCCTAAAATATTCTATGCTCTAACTCTACTGGAAGATTACATGCTTTCGTAAAAATAATCCAGTATGGAAACATCCTAATAGGAGTTTTAAATGTTGTCTTATAAGTCCAAAATGCATCATCCACTCTAAGGCTTTAATCTTTTCTATTAGGCTTTATAGTTTTCTCTAAAGTAGACTTCATTTCTCTATTGGAAATTTTTAGTTGCCCATGTTTAGGGATGATATGGTGTGAAAATTCTATAGCAAATCCCATATTTGTTCAACAAAGCCTCAAGTGCTCAATTGCAAAAATGAGTCCTTTGATCACTAATCAAAGCACGTAGAATGCCAAACTTGCTAAAAATGTGAGACTTGACAAAATTTACAATAACTTTGAAGTCATAAGTTTTGGTGGCTTTAGCTTTCACCCATTTAGAAACATAATCAATAATAAGAAGAATGTAAACAAAACGAAAAGATAAGGGGAAAAACCCATAAAATCAATAACCTATACATCAAAAGCCTCATAAAAAATAGAGGAAATTAAGGAATCTCATGTTTACGAGTTAAATTCCCTATCTTTTGACATTATTCGCAATTTTTATAAAACATATAAGCATTATGGAAGAAAGTAGGCTAATAAAAACCATAATCAAGTACCTTGCTTGCCATTCTCTTAGATCTAAAATGACCTCTACAAGCATGATCATGACAAAATGCAAGTATGAAATGAAACTTAGAGTCATGTACATTTCTTCTAATTATTTGATTAGTACAAAATCTCCATAAATAAAGATCATCCCATATATAATACTTAGCCTCACTTTTCAACTTATTAATTTAAGCTTTTTTAGCATATACAAGTAACTCATTAGCAATCAAATAGTTTACTAAATCAGAATACCAAGGATCTTTACCTAATAGCTGAAAAAGTTACTTATCTAGAAAGGTGTTATGGATGAGGAGAGTGTCTATATCTCTTGGAGTCCTACACAAATGATCTACCACTAAATTTTCAACTCCACTTCTATCTTTAATCAATGTCAAACTCTTATAGAAGCAATATCCATCTAATTAAGTGGGATTTTACAGTGGGTTTCTTCAAAAAGAACTTCAAAGTTACATGATCAAAAAATATAATCACTTTAGAATTAAGCAAATATGATCTAAACTTATATAAAGCAAAAACAATAAGTAAAAGTTTTTTTCTATTATAGTGTAATTAGCTTAGGTACCATCCAGAATCCTTGAAGCATAGTAAACCACAGGAGGTTATTTTCCCACTCTTTATGTAAGAACAGCACTAATTGCATGTTAAAAGCATCACACATTAACTCAAAAGGTAAATCCCAAGATGGTGACTGAATAATGGGAATAATGGTGAGAGCTTGCTTCAACTTGTTAAAAGCTTCCTTGCAATATTTATTAAAGTTAAATTCTATTTGTTTTTAGAATAGCTTGTACAATGGAAGGGCTATCTTACTGAAATCTCCTATAGAAACTTGCACAACCAAGAAAAGAATGCATTTCCCGCACACAAGTAAGGTAAGGTAAAGTGGTAATCATATTAATCTTAACAGGATCTACTTTAATACTTTTGCTACTAGCTATATGTCTTAAAACTATGCCATGCACTATCATAAAATGACATTTTTCAAAAGTTAGCACAATGTTAGTTTCAATGCATTTGTCTAACACCCTATAAAGATTATCCAAACATACATCAAAGAAGGAATCATAAACAAAAAAATCATCCATGAAAGCTTTAATGTAATCTTTTAAAAAATTAGAAAAAATACTCACCATATACTTTTGGAATGTACCAAGTGCATTGCATAGGCTTTTTAAAGCAAAGGTGCCAAAAGGATATATGAAGGTGGTCTTCTCTTAATCTTTAGGAGTAATGTGAATTTAGAAGTAACCAGTGTAGCCATTTAGAAAGCAATAATGGGATTTTCCAGGTAATCTCTCTAACATTTGATCAATGAAAGGTAGTGGGAAGTGGTCTTTTCTAGTTACTTGATTCAACTTCATATAATTAATACAAACTCTCCAACTATTCTGCATTCTAATGAGGAGCAAATCATTATTCTAGTTTTTCATTACTATCAAGCCACTTTTCTTGGGAATAACTTAGCTAGACTTACCTATTTGCTGTCTAAAATTATACATATAATGCTAGCCTCTAAAAGTTTAGTAATCTCCTTCTTTACCACATCCAAAATTAGGGGGTTGAGTCTTCTTTGATGTTATTGTACTAGTTTAGCTCTTTTTTCCAACAAAATCCTATGCATACAAGTAGAAGGGTTAATACCAAGAATGTCTACAAGTGTCCACCCAATTGCTTGCTTATAAGCTCTCAAAATTTGTAACAATTTCTCCTCTTGTTTAGGTTACAAATTCTTTGCTACAAAGATTAACAACTTCTCATTTTTTTCTTAAAATGCATACTTCAAATGTTCTAAAAGAGGCCTAAGTTCTAATGTTAGCGGTTGGATGGTAAAAGGTATTAATTTAATGGTAGAAACCAATTCAGTAAAATGAAGTTCTTAAACAATAAATTCTGTATCTTTTACATCTTCTATATCTTTTGCATCTTCTATATCTTTTGCACTTTTTGGAATAATATTGGTTTCTCCATTTAAAAATGTGCTACATACAAAAATACTGGTTATCACCATCACAACAAGTACATTCATGATCATCAAAGCTATCCATAAACTTAGAAATATGGGAAAAATTGGCAAGCCTGTCATTAAGGGCATTTTTATCAAGTTCATCAAGCACATTTATTTGAAATATAGGATATTATTCAATAAGGAATTTCATGGCTTTAAAAATGTTAAAGGTCATTATAGTGTCTCTAATTTCCATGGAAAGAGTTCTAGAATATACATCAATTTTTGTTTTTGCTATTTTGGGGAATGGTCCTTTTAAAATCAAAGGTGCAAGGCTATTTGAAGACTCATATTCCATTTGCAAAATGTAGAAATCCATTAAAAATATTAACTCCTTAACTTGAACTAGCATATTTTTAATAATTCTAACAAGTTGTGCAGTACTTCTGTTGGCTAATTGAATGATAACTCTTGTTTGCTTCAAAGCACCAAGCTATAGAAAGGAGAATACAGACATTGGCATTACATTTATAAAAGCTTCTAGGTTAATTAATGCATGTTCAAATCTATTGTTGCCTATTATATAGGGCATGTCAAAAGTCCCTAAATCCTTACACCTTTGAGGTAAGCTTAGTTAAAGAATGGCTGACACATTCTATTTTAAGCTAACTTTCTCATTGCCATATAATTTTTTCTTGCATATGCATAACTCTTTGAGGAATTTAACATACTTGGGGATTTATTTAATGGCATCTAATAGCAAAATGTTAACTTTCACCTTCTTAAAAATCTCTAAGATCTCTCTCTCCCCATTAATTTCTTCTTTTTTCCTAGACTATATAATTCTATTAGGGAAAGAAAGTAGTCTTTTGAAATTTGCTGGTTTATGCACTATTTCTAAGTGGTCTATTTTCTAGTTAGATTAAAAGAAGCTTTTTACAACATCTCCAGTAGCTACTACTTGTTTTACTTTTTATTGTTAGGTTATTGGTTCTATATTGTTAGGAACATGAATTTCCTTACCACTTCTTAGCATGATGGTAAACACATTACCTCTTAGGTTAGGAATTAGCTAAGAGGGCAATCTATTAGATCTTTGTAATTTTAGCTCATTTATGATAGAAAATAGTTAATCAATTTATGTTTAAGGTCTTGCACTATAACATCTGCCCCTTTGTTGAACTTGTAAATTGGTGGTAGCCATTTTCTTGACTAACTCTTTAAATAATGGATAAGATAATGAGGAGAATGTTGCTTGCTAGTGCTAGAAGTTTTACTATTACTGGATTGGCTTGGTTGGTTACTGCTAATGGAATTAAGGTCTATTCTAGTATGGCACTGGTCTGGTTAGTTGCTGGACTAGGTCATTACTTTATTTGAAATTAAGATAATCCTTCCAACCAAGATTGTAAAAACTTGAGTATGAATCATATTTAGGTTGTTGTTATTGCTAATATTAGTTTGGCTGCTGAAATTATAGTTTCCCAAGAAATACTACCATAGCATAAGCTTGGTATTGACCATTATCCTCTTGTAATGTTGGACATGCATTAGTAGGATGGGCATTAGTAAGATGGCATAAGCAAGAGAATATGCCATATAATATTGTAGGGAAAAGGGCTTGAAATGGCTACAATTGTCCCACAGCTAATTACCTTATTATGTAAGTTAATTCATTTATCTTGTGTCCCATTCTTTGTTGGTCACATAGGAAAGAAAACTTATCTCATGTACACTTCTAGTGGTAAGGAATATCTTAGTGCCAAATAGCTAGGAGTTAGCTACTATATTTACAATCAAATCTTTTATTACCATAGCAATCTATACCACTACCGCATTAATCATGCTCCTATCCATTGGTAGTATGCCTTCATAGAACTATTAAATAAGGAGTTACTCATAGATTTGGTGGTGAGGGCAATTTGCATAAAACTTTTTGAAACTCTCCCAATATTCATATAAAATCTCTCCATTTAACTACCTAATACCATATATTTCTTTCCCTATTATAGTAGCTCTAGAAACATGGAAGAACTTCTCAAGGAATTATTGCTTCATGTCACTCTAGCAAGTCACAAATCCATGCTACAAGTAATACAATTAGTTTTTAGCAATATCAACAAGGGAGAATGGAAAATGCCTTCAACTTGATATGATCTTCAAAAATTCCTTAAGGCTTCATTATTGAACACACCATGTGAAACTCCTTTAGGTGCTTATGAAGGTCCTCACATGCAAGACTATGAAACCTTGGAAGTAAGTGTATTAAACCAGATTTAAGTTCAAAGTTAACATCTAACCCAAAATATTGGATGCTTAATGATTGATAGGTAATATCAGGGGTGGTCAATTCCTTCAAAGTTCTATTATTATTTGTTATGGTTTCAGAAGTATTTAAGGGATCAGAAAAGGGAATGGAAATGCTAGAACTACCTATATGTTTATTTCTACAAAAGGAACCAAATGTCCTATCAATTTCAGAATCAAAACCAAACAATTCAATAGTATTTCTTCTTGTTGTGCATTATTACTACATAGCATTACACTAAATAAACTATAAAAGCAAAACAAGAACATAAAAACACTAAATTGCAAATACAATATGAAAAATTAACCTAAATGCATCTAATTAACCTATCTAGGCATTTTCATAAATCATTAAATCACCATAGAAAGTTTTTTATAACTACGTAGAACCTAAAAATGCAAAGAAAAAAATCTTAAAAAATTAAAAAAAAGGTCAAAACAATAGGATTTAGCTAAAAAAACACCATACCTTATAAGTAAATGTGACTATTGATAAAAAAAAATCAAGTCTAGCTCTTATAAAAATTTTAACACAATTAAAGCTAGTAAGACCTTGTACGATTCCTAAAGGGTAAGTTAAAAAATGCTTAAAATTTAGTTTCTTTAGCCTAAAAACCTCTATTTAAATGTTAGATGATGTTAATTATAAAATATGATGAACTAAAGTAAAAGAATGTGCAAAAATTAAAAAATATGAAAGAATGCAAGAAAACACAAAAAAATGAGAGTTACCATAAAACGTAAGACACATACATTAAGAAATGCAATCTAGTAATTAGAATGCTTGAATAATTATCTAATATACTACTAGTAATATATAGAAAAAGATAATTTCAAGAGGATCCTCAGCAATAGTGCCAAAATTTTAATATGCAATATTGTTATGCACTAAAATTAGTTAAAAACTAGTTTACTAAAAATGTAATGCAGTAAAATGGTACAAACCAAGTCATACCCCTAATAATCCTTTAAAATTATCTTTTACTATGAATTACTAGTAATATACAAAAATCAAATGCACAATAGAATGCAAAAATATATATAAAATAGAATGCAACAAATGTAATCATAATAGATGCAATATGTTGTATGAATGCAAAATGCTATATGCAGAATGTAGGATTATGTAATAATAGAATTGGGGGTTTGTGTGAATTTAAATTGAATTGAATGTATTAAACAAAGTAAAAACACAGAGTAAACAGATAGAAGAAAACTAATGTAGCAAAATAGTTAATTCAAGGAACTGAAAGCTCTAGCTTAGATTAATCATTGATCAATTAGGATTTAACTTTTCTAATTAATTCTTTAACTTTAGATTACCCGAACCTTTGCAATAATCTATGAATCCTAAGTTAGATTACTATCTAGGATTTGATTAATTAAGATTAACTAATTAAGTAATCGCTATAATTCTTATGCTAGATCGAAATTAATTTAAAGATTGAATTTAGTTAAATTGAGAAATTAAATTAGAAATCTCTAAATTAATCCCTCAAACCTCTATCCTTATGTGTAAAATCATGATTTATCAATCACAATTCAACATCAAAATAACAAAAAAAATCAAAATTCATAAAGATGAATATCTATTAAACCAAATCAACATCCAACACATGTAATCTCAAGAAATTAGCACATAGAATTAGAGAAAGAGGAAAATTGATCAAAGAAAGTCAACATTACAATTCATAATCTTATAATCTAGTAAAGAAGAGCCTCAAACTCCTTAAATCAACCATAAGTTTAAGCTCCCATTAATGAAAAATAAAAGAGAAACAAGAAAAAGAAAAGCCATCCTACTAAATGCTATGTAAAAGTCTTAATAGTCTAATGAGTTCTCCTTATTTATTTAACCTAATTAAATTAAAACCTTATTGGACATGGATTGTATGTCTTTTAGAATTACAATAATAGGGCCTTTTTAATTTTTAGAAGCCTAAACCTATTTTTAACAAATTAACTCTAATAGTTATATTAGTGAATTCCCATAAGTTCAATTTGAAAATTTAGGCATTGATTTCATATTAATCAGATCTTTGCAGCTCCAAACATGACCTAAATATAGAGGCAGACTTAGCAGGGATAGAGACACAACTTCAATTTTTCAACCACATATTACCTCCAAAATATTTAAATTAGGCTTGAGCCAAAACATAAAAATTATAGTTCTCCCTTTAAGCTTTCTAAAAATATAAAAATCACATTAATCCAATATTCAAAGCTTAAGATATAGCTAAAAAATAGAAATAGTATCAAAATTCAATATTAACTAAATAAACTTAAAATATTATAAAATTAATCATAAATTATAAAATAAGGCCAATCTTGTGAAATTAAACTTGTGTAACTAATTAAAAGATATAAAATAGGAAAAAATAATATCACAAATATTTTTCTCATTAGCTATTGTTAGTATTTTCTTGCAAAATAAGTTATTGAATTTTAAGCATAATAATGATACTTTACATATAAAATTGTTGAGTTTTGAGAACATTGAGAATTTGTATGTGAATAATTATGATTTAGCTACCCTTTCACATGATCTTGATATTCCTCTACATATTTTTTGTGTCCCTTATGTTGATACTTATGAGGAAATGGTCTTTGGAGGGCATAATAGATTATTATGTGGGAAAAATGAATTGCTTATATCTAAAGGTTCTCTAAATAAGTTGTTTATTAGAAAAGATCATATCCATGGCTTGAAAGAAAAGGGTAATTTAATAAATTATTTTGTGATTAGTAAAACTCTTAACATTGTGCTTAATGTATTACATAGCCCTTATGTTTTTTTCTCGACATGATTTGAAAAAAGGATATCGTCCAACTTACTTCATAAAGGAAAATACATAGAAAAATGTTTTCAAAACAAAAAATGATTTACATGATTAGTTATATTTTATATTTAGTTTGTCTAATGCACCAAGGATTTCTATGAGCCTAATGAATCATATTTTATGTGTTTTCAAGAATAAACTTGTTGTTGTTAGCTTTTGTTATTTTTATATAGCCTAAAGGATGGATTTCATTATTGCTATTGGAAAATTTGAATAGTTGGATCTTGATGCTATTCTTGTGCATAATAGAAGCATAGATGAACATGTTAATTCCTTAGAATGTGTTTTACAAGCTTCTAAATTTAAAAAGTTAAGTGACAATTTTACAACATGTTCTCTTTACATGGAAAGAATTATATTCTTGAAGAATCTTGTATGCAATTAAGAAATAAAGATGGATAAAATAAAAGTTAAAGTAAGTGATAAATAACTTTCACCTAAATCTTCTAGTGAGATTAGGAACTTTTATGGTTTGGCTAGTTTTTATTGGAAACTTATGAAGCATTCTTATACTTTAGTTATACCCTTAAATATAATTGCTTTTTTCCTAATTTTGCTAAATTTATATTTGATCTAGGTGGTTATTTTTATTAATAGTGTGAATAAGAAGGAAGCTTCTTGGATCTAAGGAAATCCAAGCTACACCTAAGTGGAAATGGTTCATTTCAAGTTCTTAAGCTAACAACAACTATGTTATTAGTTTGATTTCTCATGGTGAGTTTAATTTGAGTTCTTCTTTTGATAATTCTAATCTCATTCCTTTTTATGCAAGTTTTAAAGATTTGAGGACAAATCCTTTCAAAAGAATAATCCTAAAGAAAGGCAACCACAAAAAGCTAACTAAAAAAATTAAGAAAGACCTTCAAAAATTAATTCAAAGAGCTTGGATGCATTGAAGGAAATCTTGGAAGAGTTTTAAAGAATTTAATAAATGTATCTTGTATATTTTATCCAAGTATTTGAATACTATATTTGATTACTAAGCTTAAAATTTGTTAGCAATTGAGTATTATATTTGAATATTATCTTATCTTTAAGCATGCTAATCAAGTATTATGCTCGAATATTATAGTTAGAATTCATTTTTGCTTGCTAGTATTTGAATATTACATTCGAATACTTCCTAAGGTAATAGGTTTGATTTTATTTTTTATCTTTTTATTTTCTTTTGGATTTTAGCTCATTATTTTAGCATGTTATTTTAGAAAATTAATACTTTATTTGTTGTCCATTTTTGGGTTAATTAGAGTATTAACTTTTAGCCTAAGTTAGTCTAATTAAAGCCTAATTAATTGGTTGACTTTTAGACTTTCTAGCATACATAAAGAAGGTTGTTCCTTATAAAATTCAAATTTGGAGATTTAGTAATTTGAAATTTTGATGAAGCTTTTTTATGAAAATTTGTTCTTTTTTTGAGTTCTTGAAAGAGCTTGTGACTTATTAAAAGGAATTCATCCTTTGTGGCGTTGATCTTTATTAATCAAGGATTCATCATTGTAATGTGTTTTCATCCTTTAAGATATGTTCATCATCACTTACTACTTATATTCTCCCTTTTCTAAAGCATGGCGTGACTACCATTCTATTTTCATTTTCAAATTTACTGAATTTTGAAAATTCCATCATAAATTCATATCAATTTGTATAAAATGATCTTAATTTTGCCACTATTTTTAAAGCATATGAAAAGAAATCCTTTGAGAAATTTTATAGCCATGAAAGTTTCTTGTTTAAAGAGAATAAATTATGTGTACCTAGAGAATCTTTTCGATAACTGCTTGTGAGAGAGGCCTATAAGGAAAGTCTTATGGAGTATTTTATGATTAGGAAAACTCTAGACATAATGAATGAATATTTCTTTTGGCCTAGCATAAAATATGATATAGAAAAGTGTTATGTTAATTATGTTACATGTAAAAAGGCTAAATCTAGAGTTTTACCTCATAGTTTTTATACTCTAGTTCCTATTCTTAATGATTCTTCGACTATCATTTCTACAGATTTCATACTATATTTGCCACGAATAAAGAATGAAAAGGATTTTGTACTTGTTGTTATTGACAGGTTTCTGAAGATGGCCCATTTTATACTTTGTCACAAGATAGGTGATGCAATGAACGTAGCAAACCTTTTCTTCAAGGAAGTTGTGAGATTACATAGAGTGCCAAGCAGCATTGTATTAGATAGAGATACCAAGTTCTTAAACTATTTTTAAAAGGTCTTGTAGACTAAGTTAGAGATAAAGTTACTCTTTTCAATAACTTGTCATCCTCAAACTAATGGACAAAATGAGATAGTAAATAAAACATTAGCTACTTTATTACGCTCTTTAATTCAAAAGAACTTAAAGAGTTAGAAGGAATACTTGCCTCATATTGAGTTTACATACAATAAAAATGTTTACTCCATCACTAACTTTTCTCCTTTTGAAATTGTTTATTACTTTAACTTTTTAATTATTTTAGATTTAATGTCTTTGTCTATTGATAAGAGATTAAGCTTAGATGGAAAAAGAAAAATGGATGTAATTCACAAGCTACATGAACAAGTGAAGTTGAACATTTAGAAAAAGATGGAGCAATAAGCCAAATAAGTAAATAAAGGGTGAAAGAAAGTTATCTTCAAACTAGGAAATTAGTATGGATCCATATAAGGAATGAAATATTTTTTACTTAAAGGAAAAGTAAATTGCATCCAAAATAAGATGGTTCCTTTCAATTGGTTAAAACTATTAATAAAAATATTTATAAATTGGATTTTTTAGTGAGTTTAATATTAGTTCATTTTTTAATGTTGTTGATCTTTCTCATTTCTAAGTAGGAATTAAAGATTTGAGGACAAATCCTTTTGAAGAAAGGAAGGATAATGTGAACTCCGACAATAGAAAGGAGCTTTTACACTTACTAGAAGATCAAATGATAAGAGTTAAAGCCAAAAGGATAAAAAATGGACTCTAAGGTTTGATAGACAGAACATCAACCCTTGGAGTCTCTAATCCTCTTGGCCATTCAAGTGGTAAGAATATCAATAAAAATATTTATAAATTAGATTTGTTTGGAAAGTATAATGTTAGTGCCTCTTTTAATGTTGTTGATATTTCTTCTTTCCAAGTAGGAATTAAAGATTTAAGAATGAATCCTTTTGAAGAAAGGGGATAATATGAATTCCAAGAGTAAAGATGATAGGGAATTCAAAGAAGGGTGGCCCGATCTTCATGGCGTAGGCAAATAAAGTAAATTAAAATAATGTAAAAGAATGATATGAGCACCACACTTCAGAAATGAGGAAGGGAATTTGGAGTGATAAGCTCTGATTTGGGTGGTTCAATGACCTGATGAATGCAAGCAGCCAACTAATGCTATGAGGAATGCGACCCGCTACTTAGACTAGTTGTCCAACCACAAACTCGAATTGACTAATCCACACAACAACGCACCTAGGTTGAAGCACAAATTAGGGGCTTTTATGAATTTGAATCACCAATCTTATAAGGGAAGATTGACAAAACAAGATTTCACAAAAGCAAAAGAAGATACAATTCTCACACTTTGGAGAAGAAACATTCAGAACTGTTGAATTCTAAGTTACATTGCCTCCTATTTATTCTAATCTTTGGAAAATACAAATAGTAAATGCCATAATTGGAAAAATACAAAGCTTTGACTAATATTAAATTAAAAATGAAAATTATCCTCAAATTTTCCTTATTTGTTACACTCCTAATTAGAAAAATGTCTCCGGATTTGCTACACTCCATATTGAAAATATGTCCATATTCATTGAACTCTATATTTAGAGAATATTTTCAGATTTGTTACTCTCCATATTAGAAAAATATGTCCACATTCATTGCATTCCGTAATAGGAAATTATTTCCTAATTTATAGTACTTCATATTGGGAAAATATGTCGAGATTCATTGCACTCCAATTATCTTCAGATTTCTTAGGCTTGGATGAGCAGTACTTCAACTCTAATTGTTTCTTCTACTTAGGATCCTTAGGCCATAATCGCATTTACATAGGCTCCAATTGCTTCTTGTATTCTTTTAAGCCTTTCTCTTGTCATTGAGTTTTCACTTAAAATTAAGTCCTTCTTTACTTAGGCTTGATCATGCAAAGTGTTGGACTAGTTCATATCAAAAGAAGACCTTCTACACTTACTAGAAGATCCAATGAAAAGAGTTAAGGCTAAGAGGATCAAATAAGGACTCTTAAAACCGATGGAAAGAGCTTGGATGCATGAAAAAGCAAGATATAAAGAGCTTTGAGGAGTTTAGGTTATGTGTATTTCAATTTTGGTTGATTCCATATAAGTACTCAAGTATAGTACTCAAGTACTAAGCTTAGGATTAGGTTCTATCCTCAAATACTCATATATAGTATTTGAATACCTGTAAATTTCTGCATGGGCCTCAAATAGTGTACTCAAGTACTGAAGTTTAATACACGCCTAATCATCTATTTTATCTTATTTCTTGTTGTTTAAGAAATTGTTAGGCTTTATACTAGTTTATTGTACTCATAATTATTTTCAAACGAACTGAGTAATAAGTCAAATACATTCATAGAGTAATATAATTACACAATAAAATAAATGGTAAGAAGGTATGCAAGTTTCCTCTTTGTTATTTTGGACCAACCTTATCCTACATTTCTTAACCTTATTCTAAATATACCACGTGTCATATGTAATTTTGTGTGACTTAAAATATAAGGTGTTGGATTAAAATTTCACACTATTCATAAAGGTCTCATATCACATAATCATATCATATTTTTATGTCACATCATCACTTCAACTTTTAAGCCATAAGATCATATAGGAATTCTAGCCATCACTCATTTTTTGCGTAAAGCCTCAAAATAACATATAATATAAAGTCTTATTCATATTATAAAATAAGGTAGAGTTAAAATGTCATCCATTGCCAAGATCACTACATATTAGAAATATAAACAATCTATTTTATAATTTAGTAGAAAAGAATTCATAATTTCCTCGTCACATCTCAAGTGAACCCAATAAGCACTCATACTTCCATTTCCACATGCTAGATTATCATTTCACATTCTCATGCAAGAGTTCATTACATTCTTTCATTATTCATAAACACCCTTGCATATAAGTTCATTAATGTATTCATAGCAAAGTTCATAATGTAAATCATGCAATAGAAAGCATCACATGCTCACGGTTTTGCCATAGAAATCATATAGCATCACTTAATTTTTCACAGGTATTTTCATTCACATTCAAGCTTACCACTAAATTCCATATACTTGTATGCTATAAACATGTAACAATTTTCTTAAAAACATCATCATTAAATCCTAGTTCTTCAACAATGAAACCAAGATAACCAATTTGGATTCTTCTAAGTTTTAACATTCTCTATTTATACATATTCAGGCCTATGATTTATGTAATATTTTAAAAAGTAAGAAGATTGTTTTATTTCACTAATTTAAGCATTTTAGTATACCAAATAGCCAAAAAATTATATATTTTTATCATATATTCTCATTAAAATCTCATGCAAACAAGCACACATTTTTCCTAGGTTTTACTAAGTAACCTATACTTAAAAATCTCATTTCAAATATCAAACTTTATTGAATTTTTTTGAATTTTCCAAATCTAAAATAAGGTTAATAAACTTCATTTTTCAATATTTTTCAATTTAAAACAAGCTAACCAAGTCACTCACACATCAGGTCTAAAAAATACCTTAAAAAAGGCACATTTAACTTTTGAAATTCCATTTTAATGTGAAATTTCATGGATTGTTTGCCTAGAATTTCCAGGCATAAAATATAGGTTTTAAACATCATTTTTCAAGTATTTTCATACTCAAAACATATTTCATTAACCAAATCAATTTGCTTGGAAACTACTTTATAGGAAACCTTTTCTATCTTGAAAAACATAATTTTTGTGCTATTTTGCGATACTAAAACTAAGAGCCATACTTCATTTTTCCAAAGGATTTCACTTCAAAAACTTTGATACAAATGCCTATTAACATATCAGAAGAAGTTTAGAACATATTGTTACAATTGAAACCTTAATGTAATAACTGCACAATGCTTGTAACATATTCTAAAATAATGTATATTAAGTTTTTATATAAAAATTAAAGATTTGCTATAGGCTACCTAAGAACTCCTTGTACTTTCTTCAAAGAAGAAATTTGTTTCACTTTGTATGAAAATTTCTAACCTTACTATTTTTAGTAGTATCTTAGTAAAAATATTTTCATGTCTATTTCAAGATCTCTTCTTAGTAAACCCCTTTTTTTTGAAAATATTATCTTTATTTCATCTTTTAAGAAAACTTCTCTAAAACTTTATTTTCTAAAGTGAAAACTAAACAATCACTTTTTGAAAAAACTAACTCTCTTTTTTATTTCAAAACACTTTCAAGAAAATCTTTTTGATCTAATCCATTATAACAAAGCATGGTTTCAACATCAACAATAAAAAAACATATACATTTCATATATAAAAATATTCCTAAAAGAAAATCATAAAGAAAAGTGGTAGATCTCCAGTCACTTTTGATATGTGCATTTGATTTTTGTATAATTCAATGGATTCAAATTCATCATCCATAAAATGCTATAAGATTAGTATATAATCTAAAAGAAGAATCATAAAATAAAGATGAAACCACAAATGTATAGGAACTTCGACCTTTCGTGAAGATTAAAAGACCTAAAACTTACAAGAATTCCACCAACACTTAAGATCTTCTCTAATAACTTAGAAAGATGAAGGATTTTCTTTACCTAAAACTCATGAACTTTTCTTACTTCTTTTTTCTTCTCTCTAATTAAACGAGAGGTGAAAACCTCACTCTTACTTATAGCAAAACTCAAAGGCTTTTATGTCATTGCATCATCTCCCTTTTTCCACTAAAAAGCCATGGTTTCAAATATTTCTTTCATTAATGCTCACATGCTAATATTCTCCATGAGCTTATTCCTTATTAAAATAATGTATATTATCTTCTTAATATTTTTATAAAATCTTAGAAAAATCTAATGTAATATTCCTTCATTAAATGCTTCCACTTTCTAATATTTTCCTTACATATGGATGACATGGTGAAGTTTTATTGATTCTCTAATTCAAACATATGTTTCTAAGCCATATAAAATATTACTCCTTAATCCACATCATCATTTTTAGAAGCATTACCTAAGAAAATTCTAAAACTAATCCCTTACTTTTGAAAAACACCACTAATTCCCGAAATTAAGTTAATTATCCAATGATATTCCTTGAAGAATGAAATTAAAATCCATAATACTAAAACTCTCTCTTGAATTCCTTTAATAAAATTACCAAATATTTGAATCCATAATGTTAATAATCATTTAAGTCAAATTAAGCAACATTGGTGAGTACTACGCTTTTCTTAACTTAATTAAATCAAATTAAATTCTTTCTTTTTAAAGAAATGCTAATGAAAACACATTTCAAGAAGAATCATAAATTTAGGCTTTTAATCAATAGTCATTCATAAAAACCATCTATTTTCAAAATCAAATATTCCAATTTCGGTTCCAAGGTATCATTATTTTTATAAATTTAGCTACTTGGATTTTCATAGGACATTTTTAGGTGAAAACCTTATGTTACTCCAAGATAGTATCAACCTTCAAAACAATCAAATTTTTCTAAAACAAATTATAATGAATTTTTTATCTATTGAAATTAATGAGCACCTTGACTAATTACCCACTAATAAATACTTTCTAATTAAGTTTTAATGATTTTATTATTATTATTATGTTTCTATTGATTATTACATGGTTTTGTGAAAATTCATGTCATTTTTCTACCTTAAGATTAATTAGCATTAGTAGTAATGTTGAACTCAATGTCATGTACCCTCATCGCCAATTCTTCAAATCTTCAAGGTTTGATAGCATGAAATATGTAGCTTAGGCTCTAATCCATCCCTTGTATGTAGATTTTGATGGTAAAAGATTTTCTAAGCTGATCTTTGCAATTAGATTTCTCCATTGTTGAATATATTTGATAACTAACTGATCTTTTTATTATCAAGTCTTTGTAATCTCAAGCATGGTAATTGTGTGACGAATGCTATAGAATTGATTTAGGAACTTGCACTTTAAGTTATTCCTAATTATTAATGGATCTAGACACCAAATCTATATACCAATCAAAGGCATTTTCATTATAGAAATGCATAAATTATTTTACCATAAGTTCTCCATTAAAGGTTGTTGTCTTCTTACTTGTTTTATAATGTATTTTCTAAAGAAAAACTTTGAAGTTGTCATTTTCAATGGCTCATGATTTCACTTTGTTAACAAACACTTTATCATTCTCAAAGTTATTTTCATTTAAATTTTTTAATTTTACTTAACCTAATTTGATTCTATTATGTTTGTTCCATGGCTTGAACTACTATAATAAGATAAAAAAATTTAAATATTTCTTGTTTCTTGGAAAAGTCATTATTTTTCATCCAAGAAGAGAAAAGTTAATTTTCCTTCTAACTATTTTCAATGTCAACATCTATTTAATTCCAAATGAATTAAAGTAGCTCACAATTTTCCAAAAGAAAGAAATAGGATTTCATTGCATTAGTTTTACCTTTAAATGTTGAGAAGGAGTTTTATATCAAATTTTCAGAAAAATTTACCATTTATCACTTACATACATGGTTTTCAAAATTAAGTCAAAATTTTAATGATTTTTTTTCTCATAAGTCCTATACATGATGGCCTTTTTAAAGGTTTTCAAAAGTTATTTTCCATCACATATTCCATTAATCTAGAGTCTCTTATCAATAAAAAACTTTCTCGAGTCTCTTAAATTGAAGAAAAACACAAGCATTAATATTTATGAGTTAAATAATGCTTAAAAGGATGTATAGAGAATGTCTCGATGTCAGTTATAATGATAATTTTTGCTTTGATAGAGGGCTTTGATAAAGCTTAATCCTAGATTAAACAACAAAGGTTGAATCTTAACTTTGGAGGAGGGTTATAAAGAGACTTGATCTTTAATTAAAAGTTAAATCTTTATAGAAGCTTCATGTTTGAAAAGATCCATAAACTTGAATATTGTTAAAGTCTTCATCTCAAAATAGATATTCTTGATGGAAGTTAGAGATTTCAAGTGCTTTTGATATTTGCTAGTAGAGTTTTACATTTTTTCTTTTAACAACTTGTTGTCGAATGATACAAATGACTTTTTATTTATAAAGCTACAAAGGAGTGATTTAAAATAAGTATCTCAATTTTTTTATATTTATCACCATTTAATGTATTTAGAAGGCAATTTTCTTATTAATTAGGATGATGTACTGTGACACATGACAACTTTATATTTGCTAAGTGACATAAAGAATATATAAGCTTTTATTAGTTAGTTTACTTATGTTATTGTGCACATGTGACAGAATTCAACTTGTCGTCTAACATATTTTAGGATCAACTTATTTTTCATATAAAAATTTAAATTATGACAATTAGCCTTTTTTTTAATTAACTATAATTTATAAGATGAAAATTAAATAGATTAATTTTATTTGTTTATAAGGTATACATAAAACATATTAAGTAAAAGTACTATTTTTATATAAAAGTAAGAGGAGTAAATTATGACTATTAATCTTTATATTAAAAGATTAAAATAAAAATAAAATTATATAACTTTTTAAAATAGTGATATCACTTTTTATGTAATCATATGATTTTTAGTTATATTTTAATTCTCACTATCAAATGTAAAATCTAAAAGTTATAATATCTCCTTTCATTTTTTATGTAAAAATATTCTTTTGACTTCTGACTTTTGTAACTATTATATAAAACTAGTTTTTTAGCTCGTGGGGTGCACAGATATTTATTATTTTTTAACTTAAAAATAAAAATAATAAATATATAATAAAATTTTTTGAAATGTAATATAAGAGTTAATAATTATAATATTTAGTTAAGTAATTTGATTCAATTAAAAATTTAAATTAATATTTTTATAATAAAAAATTATGTTACATTTATATTATTTAGTTATATTTATTTTTTATAAGAATAAAATAATTAGGTAGTTGTAAACTTACAAATATTGAAGATAAAAATGAAAATCCTCATCTCAGGTAAAATGATAACTTTGAAGTAATTGAAAGTGAAAAAAGAAAAAAAAACTTATAATATTAATGACTATTATATCATCAATATTATTATAGCACGAATTAATAAATTTTAGTTATCATTAATTAAATTTAATGAGAAAAATTTTGTCACTATATCCATAGATAATATAGAAAATAAAACTTACCTAAAGGAAATGTAGGTAAATAACTTCTTATATTTTATGGGAAGTAAGACTTCCTAAGAAGTCCTATTTCTTGTAATTTGCTAAATAATGGTTAACCAAATAATACACCTCTTTTTTATTTCTTAAGAAATAATATTTCCTACGCCATTGAAGGGAACCAAACAACCTCTAAATATAATATAGGAAGATTTTTATAAGAAGAAAATAAGTTATGAATTCTATTTATTAGGAATTGATTTCATATTGTAAGGATAATTTCTTTTATTTCATAATTTATCTTTCAAGTTGAAGAAGAAATGACAAATTAAATTTTTATTAAAAATGATAGATTAATACAAGACAAATTATAAAAATGATATTTGTCATAACAAAAAGCAAGAAATATCACAGTTAATATATAATATATAGATGAAAAAACTTTTAAAATTCTCTCCTTATAACTTTGTTTGATAAGATTATAATTTTTTGGACACTTATTAATATTATATAAAAAAAAAGATAAACAATTGTAATTTTGTGTAAAATAACTATAAAGTTTCATATAGAAGATTATAAATTTCACATTAAACATTTATATAAATCAAATTTAGTTTGCACAGATGTATTATCCAATTTTCATTTTTTTCATATGTAGATGCTTAATGTAGATCATCCTCATCGTATATTCTATTTTTCAAGACATGATCTTCTATATTTTTCCTATAGAAAATCATATTACACTTATTTTCTTGAGGTTTCACCCATATTCTTAGTAGAAAATAATCATTGTTTATATGTAATTAGAAACAAAAATGTTCCTTTTTTATTAATATATATATATATATATATATATATATGATATGAGAAAATAATGTCCTCTTTAATATTTTTTTTATCATATTACTCATATTTAATATTAAATAAATATAATATTTTTAATTATCTTAATATTTTAAACATATAAATAAATAATGAGGCTATTTTTATAAAATATATCTTTTGTTATGATATATGGAGCCTAATGTTATGTTTAGTATAACAAAACAATGAAAAAGAATAAAATAAAATGATCATTTTATAATCATGTTTGATATATGTTGGAAAATATATATAAGAGGAATATTGGATCAAATTCATACATACCAAATACTAGAAGTTGGCAGCAAAATATTTAGGATCTGATGTTTGCTTTTACTAGTCATATTGGCAATCATTTTAGAAAGACAATCTTGTTCACAGTATAAATTCTTTTTTATGTGCAGAGAGAAATGAGATAATTTTAAGAGACTCTGATGAATAATGATATTAACCAACCCCTTAACTTCCTTCTTCTGCCTATTTATAGGCGTTTATTGGGTTGAAGTATGGATCGTGTTATGGACCCATTTTAGGCAACCCGGATCTATGATCCAACATCTCTTACTTGCATATAATGGGATCCATACTCTCTCAGCATTTTACAGGAGAACATTATCTTTTATTCTCTGCAACAAATCATACAAGAAAATAGGTTATATGACCAGCATATTTCAAGAACTCTTTGTTATACATCTATTAGGAATACATAGCTTCTTAATAAATAATAAATCTTAAGTAGACTTTAAGTATGCAGTACCCTAGATCATTTTATCACATTTGAATCTTTCAAATGATCTCATTCATATGCATCAAATGCATTAAATATTATATTCATAATTATAGACACTCTATAACTAGTATACTAGTGAATATAAATATAATGCGATACATTTAATGATCTTCCTCTTTTCTCAAATCTCTTGATTTTAATTTAATTTACTTTTCTAGTAATGCCCCACTAAACTGAATCTCTCATAATCCTTTGGTAACATTCTAAAATAGCAATCATTAAATTTAAATATTAAGAAATAGAATAAAGTCATAAGGGTACAAGTATGAAGACTTTATTCCCTCAAAGGTACACATCAAAGCTAAGATCTAAATTTTAATCATCTTTATTGGTCATAATTTACACACATGGTATGAAACACGTGTTACAGTATTCTCTCTTTTTTTTCTCATGGAGCATATGTCTTTACATAATGTTTTAATACCATACAAATAATGGTTCAAACATACTTAATGTTTAACCTGAGTTCAGCAATCTACTCTTTCTCATTTTCATCAAAACTCATACCTAGCAATTTAGAAAGATGAAGTGAATTCATTAATTCACTTATGGTCTTATATATATATATAACCTCATCTTGTTCATTAACAAGATGACATTCATATTTTAAGCTTAGTTCTTGATTATCTTTTAAATAAAAAGCTTAAAATTATCTCATCTTTTATCAATTACAAAAATTGATGAGAGGCAATTAACCGTGTGAGAGGACTAATCTTCTATCTGTCTGACATACCTTTTAATAACTTAAGAATGTTCTATGAAACATTCTTATATTTACATATGTAGGCTTATAATAAACATAATTATTATTTAGACATTAATATTCTATGAACATTGTTAAAAAAATACAATAATTGTATTAACATCTATGCAATCCTTGAGATTTCACATGCTTTACAAATACATCTTGAGGAATAGGCTTAGTCATAAGATCTGCTACCATCTCATGCGTAGAAATATATTTCATATTCACTTCTTTATGTGCAACTATATCTCTCATAAAGTTATACTTCATATCTATATGCTTAGTCTTACAATGATAATTGGGGTCCTTTGTGTATGTTATTACTACTTGTTTATCACAGTTTACTAAACTGAATCAACAATGTTAGCATTTACACCTAAATGATCTAAGAATCTTTTAAGCTATATCGCTTCTTATACTACTGCTGATACCTTAGTATTCTTTTAACTACTTTCCAATGTGCTCAGCTTGGGCTGGATTGATATCTGCTTACTATACCAATGGCAAAATAGATATCTAGTCTTGTGCACATCATTACGTGCATTAAATATCCAACTGCACTTGCTTAGGAAACTTTTCTCATATATGTTTCTTCTTTTAGAGTCTTAAGATACATCCTTTGGCTTAGATTTTCACCTTTAGCAATAGGAGTGTCTATATATTTACAATACTGCATTTGGAATCGTTCAAGAATTTTATTGATATAATGCTCTTGTGATAGAGATAATAATTTCTTTGAATGATTTCTTGAAATTTTAACTCTAAGAATATATCTTAGCTTTCTTTGATAAAACCTACAAGCTATTACATGTAGATTTCTTCTTCTAAATCTCCATTGAGAAATATAGTTTTTACATCCATTTGATGTAATTCAAGGTCCATACTCACAACTATAACTAGTAAAAAATGGGTTGAGGTGAATCTAGCAACAGGTGAAAATTTTCTTAATAATCTATTCCTTCCTATTATATGTAGCTTTTTACTACTAGTCTAACCTTATATTTTTCAATAATGCCATTAGCCTTATGCTTGATTTTGAGAACTCATTCATTCCCAATGGCCTTATATGCTTTTGGAAGATCAATAAGTTCCCAAACTTGATTTGATATCATAAACTCCATCTCTTCTTCCATTGCTTTTGTCCAATCTTCCTCATTAGCGCCTGAGAGAGCCTCTGTGATATTTCTTAGCTCATCTTCATCTTGTGTAATGGCTATAAAAGCTTCACCACCTTCAATGTTGAAACAACAACGAGGAATGCCTTTTCTACCACTACATGGCAATTGAGGCTCTAGAAGAACATATTTCTCAAGGATCCTTAAATTGCTTGCACTTGGACTAGGATCATTAATCATTTAAGTATTCCCATTTGGATTATTCCTATACTGATCAAGATCACTATCATTCGCACTTGGAATTAGAAACATATTTCTTAAAATTCTCTTATTCAAAGGAAGTGAGTCTTAAGCACTTGTATCCATAATCTCATATAAGGATAATTCCTTATTTATATTGCCCTATTTAGGAAAATCATTCTCTAAGAATATGACATCTTGTGATTCAAATTCTATGAGACTCCCATTATCATGTTCACCAATGAATACATAGCTTTTTGAATGTTTTAAGTATTTAATAAAGATGCATTTCTTTCCTTGAGGACCTAATTTTCCATGTGGGTTCAAGGTATCCAAAACATAGGCCATATATCTCCAAGATCGTAAAATACTTAGGTCGGGTTTTCGTTTCATCCATAACTCATATGGCATAGTAGGAACTAATTTACTAAGCACACAGTTAAGGATAAATGTGATAGTTAAAAGTGCATCACCCTAATAAGTGATAGGCAAATTTACTCGTGCCATCATAGATCTAACCATTTCTAGGAGTATTCTATTTCATCTTTATATAACACCATTTTATTAAGGAGTATATAGATTCATCAACTGATGTTAAATCCCTTTTTTATCACATAATTGTCTGAACTGATTAAACAAATACTCACAACTAGGATCAGTTCGTAATACTTTTATTTTTCTATCTAATTAATTTTTAATTAAGCTTATATAGATTTGAAAGTAACTCAATGCTTCAGATTTGTGTGTTATCAAATAGACAGCACCAAATCATGTAAAATCATCTATACATGTGATGAAATAGAAAGCTTTATGCCTAACTTTTACATTCATTGGACCATATATATCAGAATGAACTAATTGCAAAGGAAAGTTAGCTCTGATTTCTTTTTCAAATGATTTTCTAGTACTTTTGCCAGTTAAGTAATGCTCGCAAGTAGATAGATCTACTTTATCATAATTAGGCAATAATCCTTCTTTAGCTAGCCTATCCATATGATGGTGACTAATATGGCCAAGTTGAGCATGCCAAACATTCGCATCAATTTCAGAATTATGTGACAATGTAAACATGTAATAACTAAGATTACATTCATAATAATTAGTATTCGTGACAATAAAACCATTTCTTATTTAACCAAATCCATAATGAGATGTTCCTAAAGATAATTCAATATTGTCATTAGTAAGAAACAAATTAAAACTAAGTTATAACAAACCAACACAGAGATTAAATTTCAACAAATTTGAGGTGTATATAAAACATCATGCAAGAGTAGAGTCCGGGTACCTCGCAAGACTAACTTACATGTGCTAATTCCTTGAACTGCAACTTATGCATTATTTCCTATATAAATTAATTTTCCTTAATGTGGTATTCACTAAAATTTCATGAAAGTGTCTTGATTCTTTGTTACATGGTCCGTTGCCCTTGAGTCTATAATCCACAATGGATAAGAATGTGTTAGAAAAATAGAACTACCTATACAAAGTTCACTAACTTAAGTATAACTTAATACCTTTTTAGGTTCAGGGTAGTCACGGGCAAAATGCCCTTTTTTATTACAATTGAAATACTTGACCTTGGTCATGTTCTTCTTAAAAGAACGTTTTCCTTTCCCATGTTAGTTATTTGTTAATTTCTTGCTAAAATGAGCCACCTTTTTTCTTTTCTCTTAACACCCACCTTTATTATTATGCTTTCGCCTAAAAACTTCTCCTGAGCTTAATGAAGTCATATACACATCTGTATTAAGCTTAGTAGCCTCAAGCCTTTCTTCTTTTAGCTCAAGGTGGTGCACAACATCATCTATCATTTGGATGTTTTCATTATAGGTTAAATGCATCTTTATATGCTCCCAGGAATAAGATAAGGAACGAATTACAGCTTGGACTTATTGCTCGTTAGCTGACACATGACCTGCATCTTTTAATTTATAAATCATATTTGACATTTCACGTAAATATTTTTCATTAAATGTTCAGGTTTCTTTTTGTAAGTGTTAAATTTGATTGTAAGGGATCTTAGTTTGATCACAGATATTCCACCAAACTTATTTTTTAAAGCAAACCATATGTCTTTAGCCAAGTTATAATTCCTAAATTCTTACATGATGTCATTTTCCATGCTATTCAGCAATATAATGTGAGCAAGAGAATTCTTTCCTTTCCAGGCTTCATAAGCTTTTCAATCCTGCTATGTTAGATCATATTTCTTACCTCAGGCTCATCTAGAACAATATTGAGTGCTTTTAGAGCCTTTTGTTCTTCCAACATATATTGGATTTTCATGCTCCAAATTTTGTAATTGTCACCATTTAGTTTTTCACCCTTATTGAGTTTAGCGACAATATTTTTGGAAGCAGTAGCTATTGTATTTGTAGAAACATGAAGTTCTATATGTGGATAGAATTGCACATAATTAATGTCTAGCCATACATATATATCTACTTTGACTTTAATTAATTATGTTAGGACTAGTTCACATGTAGGGTTTAGAGTCAAAAGGTCACTATGTTTCCAATCATCATCTAAATTCCTAATGTGAGGCTAATGCTAAAATAATTAATTAAGTAAAGTACATTAAATAAAAGAACTTATAGATATGTAATTTCAATAATAATTAAAAAAAATATATAAATTGCGTATTTCAACAATACAATACATAAAAGAAATTACATAAAATATCAGATATCAAACATTTACCTAAATTTTACAATATTTTCAAATGTTTGATTTTTTATGGAAAAGAGCTAATGAACCTATCATATAACTCTTGGGAAAACTTGATTTCAGTACTAGATTTCTTATTTACCCGACAGGCCTTGTAAAAGTTCAGGTCACGTCTATGATTTTTACACTCTAAATAATCTAACATAAATCTATGGACAATATTATTATATTGTTTATATCAACTTGTTCTTTCTAATAGGAAATCTAATATATTCCTTTGGAAATCTGTAGGTAAGGTGTTTCATAAGGTCTTTAATTTTTTCAAATTCTAGTTCATTTGTAAAGCACCAGCCTATATCAAGTTTTGAACTTTTCTATAAAACTTGATAATATGATTTACAATATGTATAAAATTATCTTTATAAACTTTTGGATTAGCTTGGAGATTTTTGAGTTTGACAGTCAACCTAGTAACTTCTTGTCTTTGTGCTAGAGTCCGTATGACTTTTGGCATATATATGAGCCTCACCATTTTTCTATAACATATATAGAAAATAAAGAACTCAATTAGATTTCCAAGGTAACAATTTGCGTAAAAATTATTAAAAAATTTAAAATAAATTTGTACATCATGTAAACAGTTTATAAGAAATTCTCACAGTAATTATAAAAAAATTTAGAGTGTGAGAAAAAAATAAAATAAAATTCTACCATATTCAAGTATTCTATATCAATATTACTGGGCAGTTACGACATCAACCAGAATTTGGTTCAATTAGTTTGAAGGGAGGTTTATTGCTTGGGTGTTCAGGGTTTGAATCCTACCTGGTGTAAGGTTTTTGTTTTGTTGTATCTATAAAGTATATCATAGTTTGTTAGGTGTATTATAATAGAACTAGAAGTGTGGCTTAGTTAGTTAAAGGCACTAGTCCATCTGGAAGGGCATGGGTTCAAATCATGATAGTTTTTTTTAATTGCCTTTTCATAATTTTTTTAAACAATTTCAAAAAAAATGAAAAAATTATTAACTATTTTTTAGTTTTTTTTATAACTGCTTATGTATAGTTTTTTTATTTAACTATTTTATGACAATTTTTCATCTTTTGATAGCTTTTTTTAACAATTTTCAACTGAATATAATTTTTTTTAAATATCTTTTCAAAGTTTTCTTTTAACTGCCTTTAACAGTTCTTTTTTTTTTTGGAACTCCTTCTTCATCAAGGATCCTTCAAGGCTTTGTAATTTGTGTCAAAAGCATTAATATTCAAATCAAAATCCATAACAAAGGCCACAATTTTTGAGGGCATTTCGTACATCTTGGATGAGCCATTTGTAATTCTCAACGTATTCGATTTCAAATAAACTAAAAGAAATTGTAGACATTGAGAATGAGGTTGCCGACATTCAATTTGGAGTAACTCTGGGTGAAGTGTATTACAATATTTGGAAGAAAAGTAAAAAATCCCAAAGCACCGTTATGGAAACCAAATTAACTATATGGACCTCACTTTAGCAATAGCCCCTTCATACACCGTAAAGGTTAACAATTTTTTTAAAAATTTTTATTGAAGTTTTTTTAACATCGTTTTTATACAAGTGATGGTCTAGTACAACATTTGGTAAAATGGATGGCAATTTGAAAATGTGTAGTTTTGATTTTTGTAAGATTCATATCTTCCAATTTAGTCCCCACATAATAAATGGAATTCTAAGGTTATCTTCTTCATTTGTTTTTGTTCTATGACAAGTCACCGTCATCTATCAAGCAACACTAATTTTTTTTAAAAAAAAAAGGGAAAAGGAAAAGATATGGATAATGAAATGGATGATATTTTTTAACCACATTCACTTTTTGTTTCGTCCACACGTATACTCTATCATCTATCTTTTACAAAAAAAATAAACTTTGCATATTTCACTGCAAACTTCTAGTACCATGGTATGATACAGGCAGAGAATATCATAGATGAAAAAACAAAAAATGCAATATCCATATAATATTGCTATAAAAAATAAGATAAAAAAAATTGCCAATAATAAGTAACACAATATTAGAAGATGAAATCCATACCATATAACATCAAATGAAATATCATAAAAAAATGGTACATACATATATATACCATTGACCAGAAAAATAAAAAATTATACTCTTTTATTCCAATGTTGGAAAATATATATAAAAGGAATATTGGATCGGATTCATACATACTGAATACCAGAAGTTTACAGCAGAATATTCAGGACCTAATGTTTGCTTTCACTGGTCATATTAGCAATCACTTTAGAAAAATAATCTTATTCATAGCATAAATTCCCTTTTGTGTGCAGAGAGAAATGAGAGAAAATTCTAAGAGATTTTGATGAAAAATGATATTGACCAACCACCTAACTTCCTTCTTCTGCCTATTTATAGATGTTTATTGGATTATAGATCTATTTTGAGTGATCCGGATCCATAATCCAATAATATAGTTAAGAATGGAATGGACATTCCATTTCATAATTATGTTTAATATGACAAATATTATAGGAATAAAATAAAAAAAGTGTCAATTACAATAATATTCTTAAAAATAGAAAAAGTACAAAATTGAAACTATATTTATATAATAAATAAAATTGTCATTTTTTATTTATTTATAATTTTTTATAATTGAACATATATTAAATAGTAAAATTGTAATACATATGAAATAGAAAAATATATAATATGATCAATAATAAAAAATTACTATATTTTAAATTTACTTACTAAAATTATAATTAACAGATATAATTTATCAAATTTTTACATTAAATAATTTTTTATATTGAATACAAAAATGTTTATTTTAAATTTATTATTAAAAATATATTTACCAAAATATTTGAATAAAAAATATAAATGATATTCTTTTATTATTTATTAATAAATCATAATATTGAAATATATAAAAATGTGAGGTATATAGATACAAAAAAGTCATTCAACAAATGGGTATTTCATTATTTGATAGGGTGACCATTCCTTAGGGAATAAGTATTTCAATTTCATAGTATCCATCAAACTAACATTTTCCATTTTATTTTATTATACCAAACATGGTAAAAATGTAAATTATATTCATACCTTTTTTATTTTAAGAAATATGCACTAACTTTATTTAGCATATAACTTTTTTTAATATATAACTATTCAATATTATAACATTATATTGAACACTGATTAATACGAACTCGAGCCAGATAAAATTTAGCATATAACTTTAAGAGTAAAGACTTTCAATGTAATAAAATTAAGAGGCCGCTTGGTTAAAAAAGGTAATATAAAAAATATAACTTCCTAAGAACTATAAAATTCTTAAATTATTTAATTAGTTACTAATTATCAAAATAAAAGAAGTAAAAATTTATAGGGATTTTTATTTTATATGAATAATAATAAGTTACTTACTCATACTTATTAGTAATAAAAATTTTCTTAGTTATTTATAGATAACTATGCAAATCTTCCCAAACTCATTTTAACTAATAATCACTTTAACCTTGTATAATAACTATGAATTTAAAAACTATAACAAATATAATATATTTTTGTAATTATAAATTATAAATATAAATATTATAAATTTACTATAATAAATATAATATTTAAATATAATTATTAATTTTATAAAATATAATTATTTTATTAATTATATAATAAATAGAAAGAATAATATATAAAATTATTAAAAATAAATATTAAATATTATATCATAAATATAAATTGTAAATATACTCATAAATATAATTACAATTAAAATTTAGTTCTAAATAAAATTCTTGTATATGGATATATCTATTATATCTATATCCGTTATTATTTAAGATTTTAATATTTAGTTATAAAAGTAAAAAATAATATATTTCTTATCTATTTTGTAAAAATTTAATAGAATTGATTATTTATTATATCAATTATTTGCCTAGTATTTATTCTTCACTTAAATTATATCTCATTTTAATTATATTTAGATAATTTCATATATATATATATATATGACTTGCATTTTTATAGTAATAAAAAAATGAAATATTATAGATTTAGAAAAATTATAATCAAATGAGATAATAGTGTGTATGCTTGACTAATAAGTTATAAATTAATTTCAAATGGTGTTTAGCACACTAGAAATTAATAGCTCATAAACTCTTATTTGATAATATTTATAAGGTAATTTATAGCTTATAAATCAGAATTTTTTAAAATTTTTAAATTTACTCCTCTTTTTTAATTAAATAATAATCTATATTATACAAATAAATATTTGATATATCCTTATTAATAAATAAATAATATTATATAATATCATAAATATATATAATTAAATTATTTTAAATAATAAATAACTCAATTATTTATAAATTAAATTATTTTATTACATCATTATTTAAATGATAATATAATAAATTATAGAATATCACAAATATAATTAATTAAATTTTAAATAATTAAATTTTTATTTTTATTTTAAATATTTTGATAAATTAATATAGTTTGACTTCAAAATATATATAAATTAATTTAATCAATATACCTATTTATATTAATATATATCTTTATATCATTTTATTTTTTTGATTAATTCTATAGTTAATTTTGTTAAATACTTTTAATATAATCAAGTAACTTATTAACTATTAATTAGTTACACTAAATAAATTCTAAAAATATAATTTAAAAAATAGATAATTAAAAATAATTAAAGTTTATTAATATTTTTATTTTTATATTATAATTTTGAAGGATGTATTAATTTTTTTAGCAATGCTTCCTGTAATGTTTAGAGTTGAATAAAGTTAATTGTTGGAGAATCTCAATTGTTACATTAATCGAACAACGCTTTTCCATAAATTTATAAGAAAAATTACTTTACTTTTTAAGAAGTTGAAATTTTTACAGGAATTTGATTTAATTGAATTTGTTTGTTTATTTTTTAAAAAATATTTTTTTATTTTTAAAACAAAATATTTGTTTGAGACTTTTTTCAAATGTATAATTTAAAAAAATATAAATAATTTTTATATATTTTCCTAATTTGTTCTCTTACTGTTAATTCTATAATTATAGGAAACATTTTTTAAATATTAAATATTCTCTAATATTTATTTTATCCAAAAATAATTTTTAAAAATAAAAATAATTTTTAAAAATAATTTTTAAAAATAATTTCTGAATACATCAAAATAAAAATATATCCGGACATCTTCAAATTTTCACGAAGCGGGTGTAATTAGAAAAAGAAAAACAAACCCACGTCGTTGGAGGCTTGAAGCTGCACTACTGTGCTCTGTCCAAACCGACGATTGTGTACCGAAACGAAACTAGCGCGAGCGGGGTAGATCTCGACGGTGGCCTTTGATTCTTTCCTTGAATTGGGGAATTGTCACCGTCCGATCTCATCCCCATTGTCCTTTCAGATCCAAATCGGAGACTCCGGATCTCATCTTTCTCCAACGGTTCTGATCTCCGTCTCTCAACTTGTTCGTATTGTTTTTCTTTTCTAATTCAATTTGAATCCAATTCCATCTTCAATATGGTTTTTAAATTCCTTTAGCCGAAAATTTTCCACTGCTAGTTTAAATCTTTAATATCCATTTATCTAAAAGAGTTCTTCTGGGGATCATATATTTTCATATTTGAAATTTAGTTCAACTGTGGAGCCAATGACCAGGTATAAGCAGGCCATACGCTGACAGAGCTTAAGTTGTTCTGTATTATGTGCTCTGAAAGGCTATGTTTCCATTTCAAGTACTAAAACGTCTAGGCTATAGGGGGTAGAAGTGAAAATGGTTGAAAATAGCAATGTGTTTGACCCTGCCTTTTGCTGCCAATAAATTGTTATTTCACTGGTATTCATTTTCTTATACCCATTTTCATTCTTTCCAACCATAGTTCTTCTATATTCTGTGACAATGAGGATCCAGTAACAGATTTTAGTTTCTAAATAGAGCTGGGTGCCTAAATTTAAGTTCAAATTCCAGAGGGGTGATTATTTGTCTGAAGCATCCTCTTGATGTTCTATGTGTACGCACCCTGTTTCTGGTTCTTGTCAATCTTACATTACAAGGTTATGCGACTGGAATTTCATGTTGTTAGAAGCTACTAAATTCATTTTCAATCATTTTCAACCCTCTCTAAACCCTGTTATACCAGCAACATGCTGCTTTTTGTAGTGGACTATAAAGTCAATTGTAGTGTGTTCAATTTCTTGGGCCTCTTGACAGTGTTTGACGAATCCTTTACTGGCATTCAGCTTTCTGCAGTAATATATCTATCAATTCTTATATTTAAATATCTCTCATTTAGATGATGCCTTGCCATTTTATCAGCCAACTAATGTATGACTGACTTGGTCAATCAATTTCTGCCTCTTATAAAATTTTTTGCTTCTATTTTCTCAATTAGCAATTGTGTTGATTTGTTCTTCTTATATTCACTCATTTTGTTTGACAATGCTGTTCCTTAGTAGTTGACGTTATTAGAAATAAGTACAATTGGAGTAGTTCATCGATTCATGATATGAATATCTGCCATGTCTAGTCCTCTTTTTTTCTAGTTGATGTTTGCAACATTTAGAATTTATTAACTAATTTTTTTAGTTGTAGATTCTTTTGTCTGTGTGTCTTTTCTTGAGCATTCATATCATGTTTATGATGGTTTTCCTCGAATCTAAAGTGACAATGTTGTTGGTTAGAATTAGCTGTTACTGCAGTAAAGGTGATCAAGAAGTAATGGATGTCAACAATTGGTATAAGGATCTGGCATATGATGAGTGGGTAGCAATCCCTGCATCTGATCCACGTCCATCTGCTCGCTACAAGGTCTCTTCCTCTCTGACCCTTTCTTGTTGAAATAATCTGCTGAAAAAAAATGGAGGTTTAATCTCTTGATTGTTTCCCTTGATGGATCATCTTTGTTTTCTTCTATTTTTTATTGCTGGTTGTGGTAAACAAAGATATTTTATTATAGAGAAGGATGAAGGAATACAAATAAACAGAAAGATCTGATATACTTCTTAGCTTATGCATCCAAGTGACACCTCATTGGTTTGGAGTCATTATCAATTATATTGGCTCTGAATGTTAAAAGTATTTAGTCATTCTAATCTGACATCCATGCTCAGTTTTGAGCCAGATACTTAGTTTATAATTTGCCCTTTTGTTGTAGCATGCTGCAGCAGTGGTTGATGAAAAACTATACATCTCTGGTGGGAGTCGTAATGGTCGGCATTTAACTGATATTCAGGTATAGGGTGCAGTCAGAAAGTACATGATCTTAAGAGTCTGTAGTGGGTCATTTGACACTTGTGTTTGCAGACTTTTGATCTAAGAAGTTTGGCATGGTCCAATTCGAAATTTAAAGCAAATACTGATAAAGATGAAAGTGGTGTCTCGCGGGAGGTTCTTCCAGCCATATCTGGTCACAATATGGTAAATATTTTACTGCATCCTATTTGTTTACTGTACCTAGTCATAATATATATGTATATATTTACATATATCTATATGTATATTTGTTTCTCTCAATATGCATGCTGTGAAATTAGATAGAACACACGGAGGAAAAATATTTCTTATGTATAATTGATCTAAGGTAAAAGAATATATACAAGTAGTAAAGCGCTTTGTTCCCTTCCACAACCAATGTGGGACTATGAACTACCTTGTAATTTTAGAACCTACTAGACACAAAAAATACATATATTTACAATATTGTCTAATATTCCCCTTCAAGCTGGAGCATAGAGATTTTATGCACCAAGCTTGTTAGACATGAACTTATTATGAGGACCTCCTAGGGACTTAATGAGAACATCAACAAGTTGATCATTGGAGTTGACATATCTAGTGACAATATAATTGGATAGTGTCTTCTTTCAAATAAGATGACAATCAATTCCTATGAATGTAGTCCTCTCATAAAAGACTAGATTTGAGGCAATATGAAAAGTAGATTAATTATTACATAACAACTTCATTTGAGATATCTTGGTAAATTTTAGCTTTTGAATTAGCTACTTAATCCATAAAATCTCACATGTTGCTAGAGACATGATACGATATTTTGCTTCAACACTTGAATTGGCTATAACTTCATGCTTTTTCTTTCATGGCATAAGATTACCTCCAACAAGGACACAGTACCCTGAAGTGGCAACGTCTGTCAGATGGGGACCTAGTTAGTATCTGAATAATCAAATACTTTTGTGTAACCTTTGTTCTTATATAATAGTCCTTAACCAAGTGACCCCTTAATAAACCTCAGAACTCGAGTAGCTGCATCCCAATGACTATCAAACCAAGACTGAAGATACTGGCCAACAACAAAGACAACAAAAGAAATGTATGGCTGTATAATAGTGAGATAATTCAACTTACCCACTATTCTTTGGTATTTTACAGGATCAGCAAGAGGCTCCTTTTGTCCTAGAGGAAGCTTGGCATTAGGATCCATAGGAAAGTTGATTGGTTTGCAATGCAACATACCAGCTTCTTCTAGAATATTTAAAGCATACTTCCTCTGAGAAACAACAATGTCAGAATTGAACTGAGCAACCTCTATACCAAGAAAGTACTTAGGCAGTCCCAAATCTTTGGTCTGAAAATGATTAAATAAATGTTTTTTCAGGAGGTCAATGCCACTTTGATCATTCCTAATTATGTCAATATCATCAACATATATATTGTCCTTATGAATTATGCCTCTAGAAAATAGAATCATTAGACTCACACCTAACCATATCATATTCCTAAATAACAGCATTGAACATCCAAACTAAGCACAAGAGGACTGTTTCAATCCATACAATGAACAATGAATTTTACAAATTAGACTAGACTCCTCTTGAGCAACGAAACTAGGTGGTTGCTCTATATAAATTTCCTCTTGAAGTTAATCATGAAGAAATGCATTTTTAATGTCTAGCTAATACAAGGGCTAAGAATGCATAGTACCTATGGAGAGAAACAAGCGAACAGAAGACATTTTAACCATAGGAGAAAAAGTATCGCAATAATCCATTCCATAAACCTATGTATATCCCTTAGAAACTAGACGGGCTTTTAACTTGATCAACCTGACTATCAGGACTTACTTTGATAATGTAAATCTAGTGACAACCAAGAGATTCACCTGAAGGCAAAGGAACTAGGTACCAACTACCATTTGCATGCAAAACAATCATCTCATCCAACATATAGTGGTTTTAGGAATAGAAAGAGAAGCTAGTGACAAGATAAAAATACAATAGGGTGAAGACAATTGATGATAATTGAGAAAGTTATAAATGGGATGGTAGTTGTGAGTAAAAGGAGTACTTTTTCAAATGGCATTGGGAAATTGGTCTTCTAGATATAGGTTTGTAGTTGGTGGAGATATTAGAGTAGAAGCTAAGTCAGCAAGAGCCCTTGGAGTATCAGAAGGAATTAGAGGAATATCTATAATGATATCAGTGTTAGCATGAGAACATCTATGATATACTGCAATGGCATAGAAGGAAAAATTGGTGAATTGTATGGAATAGTAAGAACTTCTTGTAGACAGTGATGTGGTGTGGAAGAAGATAAGGAGTAGAAAGAAGCGAACTCGAAGAAGGTAACATCAATTGACATATAGTAATGGTGTGTGTTTAGGGAATAGCCCTTGTAACCTTTTTGGATGAAAGAGTAGCCAAAGAAGATGCATTAGATAGATCAAGTTGACAATTTATTTTGTCTAGGAGTCATATTATGAACAAAACATATATAGCCAAAAACACAAGGTAGAAGAGCATACAATGGTCGGTCGAGGAATAGTGTTTGATGAGGAACTTTGTGCTGAAGAACAAAAGAAGACATTCAGTTAATAAAATAATTAGTAGTAATTATAGTGTCACCTCAAAAACAAGAAGGAACATTATGTTGTAACAAAAAGGTGCAGATAGTTTCAATTAAATGTCTATTTGTACATTTAGTAATCCCATTTTGGGGAGGGGTATAAGCATAAGAAGATTGATGTAAAATTACTTGAGAGGACATAATTTGAGTTAATGTTGTGGAAAAGTACTTGGGGGCATTATCACTATGTAATATTTGAACATTGATATGAAGTTGTGTTTTGACTTTAGCACAAAAAGATTCAAAAATTGAGAATAACTCAAAATGACTTTTCATTAAATATATTCAGGTGCAATGAGAATAATCATCAATAAAGGTTACAAAATATTGAAAATCAAAAGTTGACATGACTCGACAAGGATGCCAAACATCAAAATGAACTAAAGCAAATAGGAATGCAACCCCCTTATTAACATGCTTAGGAAATGAAGTTTGAGATATTTATTAAATTGATACGACTCACAATTTAAATTTGACAAAGTAGAAAGACTTGGAACCGTCTTCTGAAACTTGGACAAACTAGGATGACCTAAACGATTGTGAAGAATATCTGGAGACTTCGCAGCAATGTAGGCAACTAGAAAAAAAGAGAGATGATAAAGTCCCTATGACTCATGTCCTATGCTAGTCACTTGTCTTGGATTAGAATGGTCAAGAATAATTGAACAATTCAAAGCATTCATAAGTTTACTAATAGAAATAAGATTAAAGGGATGATGGAAAGGTGCCAAATACAATTCAAAGGCACAAAGGTAAAGGTTGTGCACTACTTACAGTTGTATTAACTTGTTTAGAGCCACTAGCCAAAGTGATTGAAGGTAAAGATGCTGAATGAGTAACATGAGAAAACAAGAGAGGATTACTAGAAATATGATCTGAGGCACTGGAATCAAGGACCCAAAGTCCAAAAGGAGAAGATTGAGTAAGACAAGTAGTAGAATTATCAGTGTGAATTATGGATGCAACAGATAAAGATGACTCCTGTGATGCTACCTAAAATAATTATCATAATCAGCTCCAATGAGAGTGATAGATCTTTGTGCCTACTTGTTAGACATGATTGAAACCAAGGTTGTCAAACTTGTGAGTTAACTCGTAAAATTGCATGATTTTGAGTTCAGATGCACATTTCATGTTGCCTCATGCCTGACTCGTTTTGCCATGAGATCGGTGACCTCGGTGTGCCGAATCGGTGGGATCGCACGATCCTACCGATTTTTTCCGATTCATGCAAGCAGGCAGTTGGACACCATGGGACAATGGATTGGGCTAGTTTGGTTGAATTTTTTGACCGTTTTTGCTTGGAAAATAGATGAAAACCCAAATGAAATCCCTAATCCCATTTTGTTTACCTCTTCGAGCTCCTCTTTTGTAAAAATCAGAAGCTTCTTTCTTTGATTCTCTCTGCTGCTGCTACAAAACCCTTTTGCGGGACCTTCTGTTAATCTCCCCTTCTTCATTAGCTCCCACCAGCGAAGTCGACCACAAGTGGAGCAACGCTGCAATGTTGCTGATTGCTGAAGCTGGTCAAGTCATTGCATTGTGAGGTGAACAGCTGAAACAGCAGCGACTCACTATATAAGCTTCTGCTTTGCTGTTTTCCTCTATTTTTTGGGTTGATTTTGATAATTATAAAAGAAATAAACTGAGAATACTCTACATTATATATATTAAAATGATATTTTGACTTTCAATACATTGATGGTTCTGTTCTCAATCAGAAAGGCGGATTTTCTCGTTTGTCTGAACATTGATTTTAGCTTTTAATTGGTAATTAAATATAGGCATTCTATTAACTTTTATGTTTATTCTTTGTTCGAAAATTTAATTTTTTATATCTATTAATATTTATAATATTTCATTTATTTTCAATTTATTAGGTTAATTAGATGGCTTCATCTAGTTCAAAGCCAAGGCTTAATTTGAAAAGGAAAAATGCTATTAAATTGCTATCAAACCAAAACTTTCATAACTTTTGATTATGGTTGTTTGTTTGAAATTTGTAGTGAAGTGGATTATTTACTACCTGATGAATTATTGTCACTTCTATATTCATGAAAATATGTGTTGGTTTATGCATATTTAGGTATTTTGAAATTATTTCTTCTTATAAAAAGTCATAAGGTATATATAATATATACAGGGGGGCTTTGATGTCGGATCTTACGATCCCGTTACGATCCTAGTCCTTCTTTCCAATCCTAGGTAGGATCGCAATTCTGACAACCTTGATTGAAATAGAAGAGATGAACTAGGAGAAAGATCAAATATGCAAAATAATTCAGATCTGTTGAAACAATTGGAACTGATTAGAACATAGAAGTAGCAGGGAAGAAATTAGAGACTGCGATGGTATGTGGGCATGTGGCAGGGGAGACCAGGTTCTAGTAGATTGATGGCATCTGAGCAGATCAGAATTGGGGGGGGGGATTGCCGGCAGATTGGACTGATGCTTGGAGGTGCGTGAGCTGCTGGAATGAGGCAGTACTCTGGTGGTTGGCAGGCAATGACCTGCTGAATCCAATGGTATCGGCAGTGAGACAAACGGTTGCCAGGAAGATTGCCAACTGGAGGGGACAGTGGTGTAGCAGAGAGAAAGAGTGGTCCCCCCTCCCCCCCTCCCCCCAACAAAAAAAATGAAAAAGTTAGTTTTTTTTTTTTGGTAACCAACTTTTGATACCATGTGAAATTAGAGAGAATACATGGAGGAAAAATATTTCTTGTATATAATTGATTACAGATACAAGAATATATACAAATAGTAAAAGGATTTGGTCCCTATCACAAACAATGTGGGACCACGGACTACTTAGTAATTCTAGAACCTACTAGATACAACAAATACATATATTTACAAAATTGTCTAACATATACATACATATCTACCTACATTTGTATGCACAACCGTGATATTTCTGTGTATATCTGTCCTCCTTCAAAATTTGACTGTATCCTATTTTCCCATTGATTAAACATGAATTTTTTAAGTGTAAACGCCTGGATGTCTAATTTATTATGTAGATTTAAATATTTGCCTTTTTGTAATTTTACAGATTTTATGGGGGATGAAACTTCTTCTTCTTGGTGGCAATTCAAAGAATCCTTCTGATAAATTAATGGGTTAGTTCCTTTACAAGGGTTTTTTGATTTTTTAAATAACTCGGGAAAATAAAAAAGAAGTTCCTAGCTACCTTCATTTCTGCAGATAGCATATTTAATATGTTGTCTTATATAGAAACCTAACATTGTGTTATGGAGTTCTTGCAGTTCAGTATTTTGATCTTGAAACAAGCTTGTACGGAGTTATTGAAACTTCTGGAAGTGTTCCAGTAAGCCTGCTGTTGCAAAAGTTTAAAGTTATTTCCTTAAATGTAGTTTTCCCCATTTATTAATATCTTTTTCTATTTTCTTTTTTTTTTCCTTTCTTTAGTATATGTAAGTAAATGAATCTTTTTCAGAAATGTTTGATAATATTCATTTATTCTGTGGTCACTTTGATTTTGGGTCAAATCAACTTTACAATGTTTTTCACAAATTTCTAGGTAGCTCGCATGGGGCAGTCTGCAACACTTGTTGGTTCTCGAGTGATAGTGTTTGGTGGAGAAGACATGGGCAGGAAATTGCTGAATGATACCCATGTTCTTGACCTGGAGAACATGACTTGGCATGCAATAAAGACGATGTAAGTTGATGTGTTTTGCATGCAGAAGAGGTGCCTCCATTCTTTTAGTCAGGTTTCATGTCACTTTGTTGCATATTGATAGGCAGACACCTCCAGCTCCTAGATATGATCATGCTGCTGCTATTCATGGTGAACGGTACCTTCTGATTTTTGGTGGCTGTTCCCATTCGCTCTTCTTCAATGATCTACACATATTAGACTTGCAAACAGTAAGTGGCTATTAATTTGGGAATTTCCTTTCTTCTGCTTACGCAACTAATTTAAGGTATAACTAAGACTTGTGTTTCCCTTCTGGTGTGAACAAATATTTCTACAAATCATATTTAGTAGTGATGTTATACATGTTCCAGTTGGCTATTTTTGGGATAAAATTTATTTTGGCTACCCTGTAAGCAAATGTGTATTTCAAAAAGGCATTTTGGACTCATAGTTAAATAGGTGGTGATCTTTATCATACTTGCTCCTTTATTGTAATTGTTTTCTCCGCCACTTTGATTTCTCTTATCCTCCAGTGTGTAACCTTTATTTTTTTTCTCTTTCAATCCAAATAAAACAGTTAATTAAGTGAATGAATCCATGCTAGTGCATAATTTAAGTGGGACACAGTCCATGTAGGTACACCAGAAGCTACTGGTGCCCCTAAATTGTCTTGGAATCATTCTGTGTTTGATCCAGTTCTACACAGATGAGAATATAAAAAGAAGTTGAAGCCAGATATAGAGCTGCAAATTTTTAATTAACTAGCAGCAAACTTGGCTAACATTCACTACTAAAATGCAGTCACAAGTATACCACTTCAACATCCTAGAAGTGAAACGCTACTGGGTCTACAACTGGCCTTTGGTTCCAGATCTATGGGCTTATTTGGTCTAGTGATGAAAATAATTCATTGTTCATTGATTGTAGTGCGTAAATTGATCCTATATTTGGCATGAGCTTTAGTAATGATTGCTTTTTTTGAAAGATAATTGGTGTAAAAACTTTTAGTGAGAGAAAAATTATGATTAAAAATTAAGCCATAAAAGATACCTTATTATTCAATTGTGATTTTTTTCACACTAAAGGCATTTAAAACTAATTCTCTATCAAAAAAATCAATTATTACTGAAAGTTATGCCAAACATAAAGTCACATTATACACTTAAATCTATCAATAATCAATTATTTTTATTGCTATAATTCTATCATTATACCCAACAAGCCCTATATTCTTAGAGCTTTGGACTTCTAGAAAAGCCGTGATTCATATCTTAAAGTACAAATAAAATGTGATGGCAACAAGTTATACAAAGCTAATTTTTATTTTTTTTTTCTGTGTGAGAAGTTTAACAATTTGATAGAGGGATAAGACTTCTATTCTAGATCATTGATGGATGTTTCTTGTTTTAGCTTTATATATATTGTTAGATAATAGCTTATCCTCTATTGTGTTATCCTTCTTTTTTTCAATAAAATATCTTTTTCTATCAAAAGAAATGATGGTAACAACTTATGAAACATGGTGAATTGTGAATTAGCAGCCATATATCTTGTATGTGCATCTAGAATACTAACTGTAGACTGAGTTTGTTTAAATTGCACACTTAATGGGGATGGGTCACTTGCTTAGCTCTGCACTGCATCTGCATATGAATGATTAATTATTTATGCATCAAGTCTGGCACCAGAATTCATGCATCATTGATCTTTTTTTGGTTGCTTGGCTAAGATTACTTGCTTCAGCTGGGTTTTTCTTCCTTACAAAAATCCATTGAACTTTAGTGAACCTTTTGTTAGCTGCCATCCACTTTAGAAATCATTCAATGGAAATGGTGCTAGCTTGAAAACTTGAGCATTGACAATAAATAGATTGTATATCTATATAAGCTACTCTTGCTTTTGTCGTCTTCACCTGATTTATGCATCTTAATATTTTATATTTTACTTTGGCATCTTATGTGATTTTAGAAATTTATTTGGATGTGTGTAGGCTTCTGAGTTGTTAGTTGCTAATTGATAAACTAATAATTAGGGCTTTGTTCCATTCACGTGGACCATATAACACGTAGAAAAGGGAGGGGGGAACAATTGTAATATTCCTAAAATAACTAAATTTAGATAATTGGCAATATATATATATATATTTATATATTTTGTTTTATGTGTATAATACTGGTCAAATTTGGCTTCAATTATCTGTACCTACTTGTCCTTCTCATAAATTAGCATTAACAATTTGCTATTTTCTTAAGATGGAGTGGTCTCAACCCCAAATTCAAGGGGATTTAGTATCCCCTAGGGCTGGCCATGCTGGTATTGCCATCGATGACAGTTGGTTCATAGTTGGCGGGGGAGATAATAAAAGTGGTATGTAAATATGTTATTAAATATCAACACCAAATCTTGATTTGGTTTGCTTTCAAATACACCACTCTATATGGTTCCAACTAATGAAATTCTTTAAACAGGTTGCCCAGACACCCTTGTGTTAAGCATGTCTAAACTAGTTTGGTCTGTGGTGACTGTTGTGAAGCCAAGAGATCCACTTGCTAGTGAGGTAATTACTTTGTATAATTTTTGTTCGTTGAGATTTAGAAATGTTCATGAGATCATAAATATCATTTTTATCTTAAAAAGAACTGCATTAGATTGGCCATACTGTTTTGTTGATTGCAAGTTGTTTAAGTCTACTTTATTGCTGATGGAGTATAATTATACAGGTATTTCTTACTTGAGTCTCTTCTAGGAAATGTTTTTGCCTTGAATAAGGAAAAGATTTTTCATATCTCTATTTTACATTTATTAGGATATTCTTTTCCACTGACCATTGCATCAGGCAGCAAGAACTTCTAATTTTTCTTTTTCCATGAGACAAACATATGGTTCTTTAATTTTTTTTCTAATTGATGCTCAATATCACCTGGAGGGTAGGTAATACATGCAAGTGTTTGCCGGAGTCTGATATTCTTGGACATTCATTTGTGATCCGTTTATGGTGGATGAATGCAAATGAGAGGCTGTGCGGTCAGAAGTGAATGTAAAACGACACTCAGCTTACCTAAAGATAAGCTTTGAAGAGGATTCTTGAAATATTATTCATCAATAACTGTAAATTGAAGTCCCTATGCCCAACAAAAGAAGTGTAACTTGTGTGTCAGTTAAGTTTGGTATAGATTGATGAGTTATTTCTTCAAAAGAACCTTCACATCGAGTTTTTTAAAGTTGAATTTTTAGGACTACTAGTTGACCTTGGTTTGTAACCTTGAAATTATGGCTTGATTTCTAACTTTTATTTGTAGAACATCTCATTGTAATTTTTTGCATTTAAGTGCTTATTTGTCTATAGAAGTTTGTCACAATTGTTTAGAGATATTAATGGAACTATTCTTAACATTCTTTAACAACTTAAGCTTCTGGGATGAAATGGTTTGTTTTGGCAGGTATCTTTGACCTATTGGTCAAGGGTTTCTATTCTTGTTGCAAACCCACTCCCCTGCTTATAAAATTAATTTCACAAGGAACGTGTGTGCCTTTTACACACTTTAAGCCCAAAAGGCTTTTGTATGAAGAGTCATATATAAACACTATTCTTCACACTTCTAACAGCTTATGCTTTTGGGATGAATTGGCTTTTGAAATTATTAGTGTATCAAAGAAGGGAAAGAGATGGGTGCTTCTGTATTTAATTAAATATTCTGAAATTCATGCCAATTATTTGATGGACTTGTTATCTATTGTTTTGTATTGATGTAAGTGTTTCTTTATGATCAGGGACTTAGTGTTTGCACTGCATTCATTGACGGAGAGAAGTATTTAGTAGCTTTTGGGGGCTATAATGGGAAGTATAGCAATGAGGTGTGTAATTTAACCATTATTTATAGAATATTTTTTTCCCTTGGATTTGAAAGATTTGAATCTCTTACATGTGTTTTGTTGGCATATGCAATGCTGCTGATAGTGATAAAAAATAAGGTTGAGTTCATCCACTGCTTCTTATAGATTTACTAAATTTCTAATTAAGTCCTCCTTGTATTTATTTTGTATTTCTAATTTGATATTTCTTGTTAGTTTTCTGTTATGTTTTGTTAGTAATTGGTAAACTACAGGTGAATAACAATTCATTGATAGTTTATGGGACTAAGAGGCATGTGACTCTAAATTTTCTTTTATAAACAAATTAATACTGTAATATGTCCTAATATTTCTATCATTGTTAAGAGAGAATAATTCTTGAAGCCATACTTAACAAGGAAGTAGGCATATCTATTTATAATAGGATATATAATCCAATAGGATTAAACTTATTTAGGCTCATAAGCGCATATCTTATACTAATTATCTACTAACATTTCCCCTCAAACTAAAGCACAAATATCAAATGTGACCAATAACTCTTTTTTTGAGAGTTTTAATAAATAAATCAACTAATTGTTCTCCAGTTCTAATATGCCTTTGACCAATAACTCCTTAAAGTTTCTAATAAAATGACAATCAACTTTTACATATTTTGTACATTCACGAAAAATCGAATTTGTAGCAATACAAGTAGACACTTGATTATTACATTGCAATTGCATAATTGCATAAGACTCAATTCTAAGTTGATGAAGAAAGTAGGAAACCTACACAAATCTTGATGTAGTATGGGTCATGACTCAATACTTAGACTTTGCATTCGAGTGAGACAACATTGCTTGTTTTACTTTTTCAAAATACAAGATTCCTACTAATAAATACACAATACTTAGAAGTGGGCCTTCTATCTATAGGACATCCGGTCCAGTTTGCATAAGAAAAACTTTATATTCTGTAATGACTATGATTTTTTTATAAAATTCCGTGATCAAGTACTTTCTTGAGATATCTTAAAATGTGCATGATTGTATCCCATTGAGAAATTCTTAGAGAGTTCATGACTTGACTTATTACACTTATCGGAAAGGCAATATAAGGTTTAGTTATGATAAGATAGTTTAATTTACCTACTAGTCATTTATATTGTCCTAGATCTTATAGTAACTTCCCATCTTCTAAACTAAGTTTAACATTTAGAATCATAGGAATATTACAAATTTCAGAGCTAAGCATCCCTATTTTTTTTCAAAGAGATCAATAATATATTTTCTCTAAGAGAAGATTCTTTTGTTTCCTCAAGCAATTTTAATCTCCAAAAAATACCAGAGTACTCCTAGATCTTTGGTTTAAAATTTAGTTTGAAGAAAATTTTTCGATTTTTAAATATTCAATTTATCACTACCTGTGATTACAATATCATGTACATAGACAATCAGAAGAGTACAATCAAAATCTAATTGTTTATAAAACATAGAATAGTCATGATTACTTTTCTTCATTCCAAACTTTGTCACCACATCATTTAAATCTTCGAAACCAAGCTTTTACTCTAGGCCATGTAAATATTTTTTTAATTGACAAACCTTGCTATACTCACCCTAAGCAACATATTCAGGTGGTTGTTCCATATACACCTCTTTAAATAAATCACCATGTAGGAAGGTATTTTTAATATTAAGTTGATAGAGGGGCCACTTATAAGATGCAGTAAGAGAGATAAATAAGCAAATAGAAGTTTTGCAGTTGGAGAGAATGTTTCTAAATAATCTACACTATGGTTTGTGCATGCCCTTTCGTCACCAAGTGAGCCTTCAAGCGAGCAATAGTGCTATTTGGGTTAACTTTCATAATGAATACCCCTTTGCACCTAATAGAATTTTTACCACTTAATATTCCATGTATGATTTGCCTTAAGGGCCATTATTTCTTCTTTTATAGTAGCACACTATCCAAGATGAGAGAGTCTTTGTAATACACTTAGGAACAATAATAGAGTTTAATGAGGCAATAAATAATTGTGAGAAGATAGGTAGTGAGGAATAGGACACATGTAGATATGGGATACGGGTGATTAGTATTATCTTTTTGTATGCAACTACGAGTATATTTTCAGTGGGCAATACGAATATCAAGATCAAAAGGTGAAGGATGTGGATCTAGTGACGAGGTAGTTGATAGAGAGGATAAAGTTCGTGGTGATTCAATAATTGGTGTTGTATTGGATGTTTTGATGTTGTCAAATGAAGGTGCTACAATTGGTACTTGCACTTTGTGAGTATAAACATGCTTAAAAGGAGAATGAATCCAATTAAATACAGTCCATAATTATTTACAGCAGCTACACAACCCCTTTTTAAGTTGCTGGAAGCATAGCACCCAATAGGTCTCAAGGTAGATGATACTACTCGGATACTATGTTGATAAATTAGTAAGGGTTTAGAAGAAGGAGAAAATAGAGAGTACTAGAGAGTGGGGAAGAACATTCTAATATATATTGAAACTATAAGACTTCTAAAATAACGAAAGACTTAACCTAATGCTCTATTTATATAGACTCTAAACCCTTAACTTTGGGTGCACCACAAATCCTCATAATATAACTTAATTACTAATATTACTTTCTATCATGTTTATCCTCATTTTGTATGCGTGTAGCCACTGAAGGTGTGCTTGCACTAAGTTCTCTCTCTTTTTCTCTTTAGATAAATTGACGCATTTACCCATTCACACACAGACACGTGTTCTGCAAACTTGTGGCTTAAGTATCATGTATACTGTGCCCTATTCGTATTGGGAACTGATATTCCTTAAAGTGCAACAGGACCATCCCTTAAATGATGCAAGATGGAAAACTTCATTCTATATCTTCTACTGTGCATATGGAATTTCTTCTCTTTTTTTTTGGTTGGGTGCTCTTGATTTGAGTTGGAGAGCTTGTGAGTTGTATTGGTCTTGGTGTTTTTAGTTTCAGTTTTTGAAAGGTTTTCCCCCTTTTTTTGGACAATTCTCGTCCTCCCACTTATGTGTAAGTGCAATTTATTAGGTTTTTGTTTAGTTTGTTCCTTATGGTGTGTGCATTCTATGGCTGATGATCTCCTTGGTTATATTAGGTTTTTGTTATGAGGACAAAGGCAAAGGACTCCTCGCGGCCCAAAATTTTCCAATCTCCAGCAGCTGCTGCAGCAGCAGCTTCAGTCACTGCTGCATATGCATTGACCAAATCTGAGAAGTTGGATATTCCACATCTAGATGATTTAAATACGAAGACATCATTCAATAATCACTCTCAGGAAGTTGCTACAATTGAAGTTGAGTCTATTAAAGAAGAAAAGCAGGTATTGGAATTGTCACTTACAGAAGTCAGGGCTGAGAATTCTAATCTCAGAGGCACGATTGATGAAGTTAAAAGCACGCATGATGAGTTGTCCAAGGTATGTAGTAAAATCTTTCATATGTGGAGGTACAATGTATTTCTGAACCAAATGATGGTAGTACTTTTCGCTATTGAATATATTTATTCAGGAGCTCCAGTCAGTCCAGGGCCAACTTGTGGCTGAGAGATCAAGATGCTTTACTCTGGAGGTGTGAATTCGCTTCAACTTACGTAGCATGTTGCTATCAGAGGTTGTGTAAAGATTGAGGAATTTGATAATGTTTATTTACAGGCAAAAATCGCTGAACTACAAAAAATGTTAGAATCAATGAAGTCAATAGAAGATCAGGTGCAGGCTCTTCGTAGTCAAAAGTCTGCTCTAGACCAGGAGATGGAGCATGCCTCTACTGCTCAGAGGCAAAGTTCTGGTGGTGTTTGGCGATGGCTCGCAGGGGGTGATCAAAATGGCAAGTAAACGCATTTCGAATCCTAATTTTATGAAGAACATTAGTTTTCTTGTAGAAGCAGGTTGTATTAATTTTTTAGCCTGTGTGGATCGTAGTATTTCATTATCACAGAAATGTTTGGTGTTTTCTTTACTGTGCTCAATTGCATGATTGGGAAGATGACGGACTTTTCAATTTTGAAGGACTGAAACTTCCAGAATGAATGGGTATAGAAGTTATTTCTTTCCTTTTTTTTTGTGTGTATGTGTGTGTTTCAATCTTATTGTACTATGGACATTTTCCTTTCTTTTCCTTATTTCAATTCGACGTTAGATGTCACTGAACACCTCATTGGTCTTATATCTCGTCGGTATGTTCTATTTTACTTTTGTTCGGAACTCTAGTTGATATCTCTTGGGGCCTGGAAGGTTAGGCAGGAATATACGCAGCGATTTTGAGTTTGCTGGTCAGTAAATCCATGGATGTGTTTTGTGCTGTATCTAGCAAGTGGATCTTATTCTTTTTTTTTTTTAACATCAAATCCAAAAATGAACCTTTTTCAAAGATACAAACAGCAAGGACGTTGCCTGAAAGAAGTGCACTCATTATACGGAGCAATACAGGTTAGAAACAAAATAAATTTCCAATAGTAGATTAAAAGTATGTCAGTTTGAGAAGAAAATATTTCTTTAGAAATTGTTTTCCTAACTTTTTTAAATGTTCAGGGCCAATAATGAAGTTTATCAGCAATATGCCAAGGCCAATAAGAATGTTTATTAACAAAAAGCAGATTCTGAAATGTACTTAAACATTTTGTCCACAAAGCAGATCATAGCATGAAAGAAAGGATTTGAGTAAATATAATATTTAGTTTTTTTATTTATAAAGGTGATAATTATTACATATTTTTTAAATTTGTAACTAGTATTATTTTTTTATTTTTATTATAAATATTTATCTTTTTATTCATTTATGTTAAAATAATTAAAAAATATTGAAGTGGATTGTTAAATTCTATTTTAGTAATGTCAAGTATATATTTATTTTTCATAATTGATTTAAGTGTTATGTGTGGAAAAAGGAGCCAATAATTATAATAAAAATAAAAATAAAAAATTAATAGTATTAATTATGAAATTTGAAAAATATAATAATTAATACTTATATAAATGACAAACTAATTGTTGTGTTTACTCGAGGAATTTTTTTTTTTCATTTTTAGTTATTTGTTAAGTGTTTAACCATTTTCACACGGACTGTGAGGGATAAAACCAGCCTGGTTCATCGGCTTATCAGGCTAAATATTTGGACGGAAAATAAGTGAAATGGGATAAATTTTACCAAGCACAAGGATTAAACAACAATTTATCCTTTTTCAGACGGGAGATTGTGCCATGACATCCTCCACTAAGATAGAGCAATGAAAGATGGACTTAAGAGACTCTGTTTTCAAAAGCTGATCATAGATAATGTCTGTGGCATATAATGATCAATTTTTCTCGAGTGGGAAATTTTATCCGCCCATTTACTTTTCGCTTTCCTCTCTTGAACTTGGTATTAAAATTTTCATTTTTTTTACATGAAAAAGGAAATAAAAGATCTGATGATAAACCCTTGGGGGGTCATATATTTCTGTTTCCCCTCAAATTTTTTTTAATAAATATTCTCACTGTTTACTTTATACCTCAAATTTTTGAAATTTTTATTTATATATTATTCTTTTCTTTCCTCCATCCAAACATGGGATAAAGGATACGGATATAGTTTCTATACCCATCCTTTTTATACGCTTTTAAGAAAAATTATCAATTTTTGTAGAAGTTTAACGCAAATTATAAAAGGATTTAAATTTAATAATATAAATTAAGTTTATACTATTATTTATCCATATGTTATCATATTAATAAAAAATTATTAAAATTCTTTTATTGCTGTTATTATTTTTTAATGATATATATTTTTCTCATTTATTAATACTATAAAATAATTTACATCGATAGTAGATCAAATTTAAACTCATTATATAATTTGCTTTCATATAAAATATTATGATTTTTTCATAAAAATATTATAAGCATGAATGAATTTTGTATCTAATAAATACATTGAAAATTTGCAATTTCATCATTTAAAATTAGACTAACAAAATTTTGTAAATTTTTAAATTTATATAAAAATGTAAAATTTAATATAAAAACATGTAACTTCGAATAAAAAAGATAGCAAAAATATACACCAATACAACTTCCAAGAGCGTACCAAAACATTCGTTTAATGTCTTAGGATTTGACTCTTGTTTGTCTTTTAGGTATTCTGCATTGAATAAAACATGCGTGGTCCCTTCTATAAGATGGCACATATTCAACGTGGTCCACTGTTTCGTAGTGAGCATCCATAGCCATAGGAGCAAAGCTTCTTGCAACTTTCTCTCTTAAATTCTATGCCTTGTTTTTTAATACTAGCCGCTTCACATTCATGGAAGCTTACCACCAAATCTTGCATGAAAGGCTTCCCATGCGAGGCTTTGAGGGAGAGTTCAGAACTCATCAAAGTCATTTTGCAAAAGCAAATAATAGCTGTTGGTGGGAAATGAAGACTTTTGCTAACATTCTTTTCTTATTTTTGGTTTTTTCATTTTTCTGTAGGTTTGCAAATTTCTTTTGGTCTCTATTTTATTCAATCCTAATAAATTGTCACCATAATCTGAGGAAAATTACATTCCACATATGTGTTCACGTATTAAAATCTGGATGATTTTTCTAGTTTTATTTGGTGTGCATGTAAAATTTAGTTCGAATTGTGCATCATTTTTCCTTTGTGGAGGAGGTCACAATTATAGTTTTCTTAGGAATACTTAATTTATTTGAAAAATAATTTCAATTCATTAATATATGTATTCTAATTATTTGAATGTTCATTTTTATGATGTACTTGAAATTAAACAATAATACAAATTACATTTTACTCATTTACAATTTTGTAAATTTTCACTTTATGTTATTTGTACTTTCAAATGATACACATGAAACGCACATGTTCTTTGTTTTTTCGAATCTAACCTAATTTGATACTCTCTCTTAGAACCAATTTACCCCTGAAGAAAATCCTTACCTCTATTAGAAATTTATTGAAGCAATTTACTCTAAAATTGTCAAACTATAGAGTACATCAAATAGTAATCTTAAGCATAAGCACTATTATATAATAGGTGACTAACGTCAATTGATCATTTTTTAACAGAGTGAGATTGTATATCAAGTTTATTGTATAACTGTTGCAAAAAATGATAGCAACATCAGTTAATATATATAAAAACCTAACGTTGTATCATTTGAAAGTGTTGTGAAAAATAACATTTGATTTCTTATAAAAACTAATGCCTAATTTCAAATATACTACTTTAGTTTTTATAAATAACTAACTTAGTATGTTTTGTCCCTCCATTCAACCTTAACTCTCTCCCACCTTCTTTGGTTCCTCAGTCTTGGATTCCTTCCTCCCCTTCCCTATCTCGTTTGGTTCCTTTCACATAGATCCCCCCTCTTAAACTTAACCTTCTCTACTAGTTTTTCCTTCCTAAATCATTCTTATTCATTTTGTATTTAGCCCTGTAAAACATCATATCTAGAAATAAAAAAGAATATCTCCTATGACTATTTGAAATCCCAATGATAGCAATTATAAAAAATAAATTTTGTAACAAAAGTTTGAAAATTGTGAGAAATAATACCCTAATCATAATTATGTATTATGTTGAATACTGTTTTGATGTCTATTGCTTAATATATGACATTGGCACTTCCTAGACAAGCATGCTTGAATTTCATCCCTGTAAATACAATAAGCATTCATTAAATTTTTAGAAAATGATTGTACATCATATAAATATATAGTAGATAATACAAATGAATGGTAAAGAAGATGAATATAATGAATATTTTACCTATTTAAGCCTATAAAACCTACATCAAAATAATAACCAGTAAGCTATGGTAAATTATGATATCAAACACTAAATTACAAGAACAAAAAAAATAACCTAAATAAACTCTTACTTTTAAATCATACATTTTTGCAATAAGTATGCAATCCTACAAATTTAGCGATGGGTGTATAAAGCTTCATTTTTGCAAAAAAATGTAGTATCTTTAGGTTATAAAGAACATACTTGGAGAATCATTATAGGATTTAAGAGAGCTATGTGATGAAATTTGCAATTGGTGCCAAAGCTTTACTTATTTTAAAAGCTACACAATAAAATTTGTAATTGGTACCTAGTGTTTTACTAATTTCACTTTCAACTTTTTCAAAGTTTAAATGCCAGTTATGGATAAATAATTGATGAGTAAATGACAATGATGTCATCTTACTAATAAAAAGAATGACATCGGTTATTAACAATACATCGATATTTAAAGTATAATGATGTTTTTCAATTAATAAACTTAAATATGTTAGTTTTCTTATTAATAATTGATGTTATGACATTAAAGACTTCAATTTTAAGTAAAAAAAATTAATGTCTTTTCACGCACAATATTTTTTAAAAAAAAAAACTCTCATCATAAACAATTGATTAATAACTCCAAAAATAGAATTAAAAATAACTAATTAACACTCAAAAAATGAGATAAAAATTGACAATAATGCAATCAATTGTAAGAGCTTTTATATAAATTTTTTGAGCTCTCATTTACACATCAAAATACAACAACTTACAATATGTTATTTACAATCAAATTAACTATTAACAACTTATTTACAATAAGTTTAATTACAATTGAACTAGCTATGTTAGCAAATTATTTACAAGTTTAATTACAACCATTAGTCATTTAGGAACACCCAAAGCCATTCACTATAATTAAGCTCCAATCCTAAGGAAATATCTTGCCTAAATCTCTCTAGTTTCATCAAATTGATCTTTAGTGTATAATTTAGGCTTGTTCTTAAAATATTGCAATTTGTACGCAATTAACATATTAGTATCAAGACTAGTAATTAGAAATAAGATAAGCTATAAATAAGTAAATGATTACCTTAGTTGGGGTTTTATGAGCAAGTATTAAATTGTATATGAAATGCATGATGTAGTAACCACACTTCATATTTTTTGAGCTATCCTAGGCATTACAATAAAATAGGAGGTTAGTTTGATCCCATTGATGCGCAAACTTCCAGTTATAATATGTTACAATTATACTATTATCAACATATATACCTTCATTAGTTTCTATGTTAAATTTTTATTTTTGACATCTAGTTGCACATCATTCTTGTGTACAACCATAAGAGCTTTTTAAGCAATTCTTCAAAGTGGATCACACTTCTACTAGTAAAGGATCAAACTAGTGGATAAACCTTCTTCCTTAGGAACACCATGCCAACCATCTAATGACACCTATAATACAATGGTATAACAAATTAAAAAAAATTATTTATTAAAAAAAATATAACTAATGCATAAGTAAGACTTGTCCCCTCCTAGTATGGTGCAAAGTAGTAGGTTTTCTTAGGCTCATAAAGTAAAGCATTAACAATATATTTCTTCATTATTGTGTAGTTCTCCTAAGTTGCCTCATCGAGTTGATGTGGATCTAGGAATCCATATATAGTGTTTGCTAATATCTACCGGTCATAGCAATACTTGAATAAGTATTTTCATGAGCTAAACTTACATTTAAATAATAGTTAATTAATTTATGTTTGTTCAGGGAAGATAACACAAACTCACTTGATCTAGAGCTAAATGCAAGTGATATTAACCTCCTTAAACCTCAAGAGCTACTTGATGGAAGGATTGTCAATGTATCCATATTTTGTAATCTCACCACATTTGCCTCCATGTATAGAGTATGGCTTAGGAATTTTTGCCATGGGAGTTATTGAGGCCTACTTATAATGTCTTTCGAGAACAATCATAACATCATTGAAATATAAATAATATTAGTTAATAATCTCATGCAACAATACTAGTATAATTTCAAAATATATAAAAAGTTAACGATAGTAGGGGAGAATATATACTGATACTTTTACTAAGAATTGAATGAAGGTCATTAACTATATGATGAAAGTTCTATGGGCTTTCTCTATTACTAAGGGCTATATAAAATGCTTTCTTCATCGTTCAGCACAGCACCTCAGCCTTGCGAACCAAAGGCTTATCAACTACCACATTAAATTAATTGTTCAAGAATAGTTGATGGTGGAACTCACAACTACCCAAAATCTACTTATTCATAACTTTTTGCATAAGTGGTCCCTCCACCATCAGAGCGAATTATGCTTTACCCTGTGCAATACGAACCCCTATTGTAAGACACCCAATTCATGTATGGGCATACCTGGAAAAAAAAGTAAAAGTTAAATGTAACATTTACCTCATGTACAGTTTTTAAAATAAATTCTGCTATAGAGGTTAGTACCATAAATGCTACCATATCATTCAAGCCACTTTTAGGAGGTTAACATTTTTTTTTAATCAGGAGTTCGCAAGCTAACTAGGCACTAATTGTAGGAGCTAGCCTTTTCATGTGAGTAATAGAACTAAAGACTAGTTTAACAAGCATTATGAAACTCAAATGTGCAATATGCTAGTAACTTATATACTCCATCAAAGCACGAAGGTACTCTTGCTACTATTGGAACTACTATTACATTTACTATTGCACTTGCAAATGTTACTCCTCTTTTTATTATAGCTTTGTCTTCCAATTTGTATTAACTCTCCATGCCACATCGTCAGTGATACTTGCTTTAAGGTGCTTAAAATTAGCTTGTGATTGTCCCATTAGATAACACCTTAATAGGCCAAAGAACTTTTTCAAGCCAATACCACATTCGACAACCTAAATATGGCTAGGATGTTACTTAGTTCCCAAAGTTGTGATCAAGATGACATTATTCCTAACTAGCTCAAACTTACCTTGGGAGGCTTGCTTTATGAGAGTATCCTATAGCAATAAATGAAGAACAAATAATTAAATTCAACTTAAGTGAAATGGAAGGTTCAAAATTAAATAAAATGTTTTGCTTTAATTCTTAACACTTACAATTCTTTCTGCAATGACCTAATTTTTTAGGGTCATGTATTGCCTTTACTTGTTAACTCTATTTTGCTTCCATAATTTTATGTGAGAAATGGAAAGTACCTTATTGATGTCCTTACCTTCAGCTTCAACATGCTTTTTAGCCAATAACTCATTCTCCAGCTTATGGTAGTCTCGATAAGGAAGCCTTTATGGATATACATTCTTCATTCGCCTTTTCCACTTGAAAGGACATATTAGTTTACAAGTATAAATAATATACAAATAATACATTGAGATGAACTAGATGTTAGAATATAAAAATTTTACCTAGAAATGCTTGTCGATGCATTGTTCTTAAAACTTCTTTCATGATTCCTAATCGATGTAGTCTATTATTGAATCTAGTTTATTTTTGTTGCAATCTCAAGATTAATGCATTTCCACCTTAATGTCATCTTGAAGTCCCTCCACAAGGTTCTTGTATATGGTAGTACTTTTTTGCACATTTATAAGGTGTTTGGAAGATGAAAGGAACTCTACAAGAAAAATATACACATGAAAGATCAAATTATATGTGAGTATGTTATAAATATAGTTTTTCATATCAATAGCACAAAGTTATCCCAATCAAGTGTGCGTACTAAGATCTCATCCTAAATGTTATCTTTAAATCTCATTAAGATTTTTTTTTTTAAGCATAAGCTATTGATGCTTTAAAATATACAAGCACTCTAACATAATTAGCACATGTCGATCTATTTTCTCCTTTTAGCTACAATTTCTCATTTAACTCAAATATAATTTCTCAACACATTACAATAATGCTCTCCAAGGTTATGAGACCTTTTGCATGTCATAACTTGATTCTCAAGTACTATAACTAGTGTAAAGACACCTAAGTAGTATTAATATACTAATTAGCTATCCTTGCAAGCCTTTAAAACACTTCTAATTCATCTATTTTCTTAACTTTATTAAGAATATAAGTAAGTGTTTAAGGAAAATGATATTAATTACATGTGTATGGAAAATTCAAAACATAGTTTACATATACTAAAAATATTTATACATGATTTCATGATTTGAAAACATAAATTTACACACACAACAACTATTAAAGGAAGAACCTTTAATTAGAACATCTTATTTCCTTTCATTATCCTCCTCACGATTTGACTCTATAAATAAAGAGGAAAAAGCTAGCATATTTACCAAACTAGAACTACTAGATATGCCTTTTAGTGAATGGGTTGTTGAATAGGATTGATTACAAAAGAATTAGACTTAGGATTTATTTTCTTAAGCTTTATAGTATAGTCTACATGGAGTCCTATTGAAAACACTTGTAGTCTATAATAAAATATTATCTGGAAGGTACTTCAAGGTGAGAGAAATGTTCTAATACAAGTGTCAATCATCCTTTGGGGACCCATGCTATATATCTATATATGGAAATTCAATAGAAAGAGAATAAGTATTGAAATACTCAGTAAATGAATATTCTTCTTCTTTTTCTAGAGAGTTTTCACCATTATAAACCATATATGAACAATGTAAAATGCTATTTGTTTAAAATTCTTATGTATTATGTTTACAAAGTTTACTAAAGTGAATGGCAATAATTAGTATATAAGTTTTTTTTTATATCTTTGATCTAATCTTATTCTTTGCCATCTAGGCACAAGGCCACCAACCTTATTCCCCCAACTATTACCATGCCTCTCCTTCTTTGCAAAAGATGTAAATCTATCCCCCACAAAGCATGTACAAAATAAGCAATAATGAAATGTCGGTTGTAACATCATTTACTCATTTTAAATTCTTTAGATATGGTCAAAATACCAACTATGTTCTCATATGCATTCACATTTCATTATCACATGCAATTATATTCAAGATTGATATACAACCTTTCCATTCAAAATAATGATAACATTTAATTCTTTTGAATGGCTAGCAATTTATAACTAAAGCATTATCAAGCGAATCAAAAATTTTAATCACTTGCCCACAAATCATGTACAAGATAAGCAATAATAAGATATTAGCTATATCAATAATTATTCATTTCAAATTCATTCTGTATGGTCAGAATATTAACTATACCATAAATCTTGCGATTCTCATATGCATTCACATTACATTATCACACGACATTATATTCAAGGTTCATATACAATCTTTCTATTCAAGATAATGACAACACTTAATTCTTCTAAATGACTAGCAATTTATAATTGAAGCATGATCAAGTGTATCAAAATTTTCAATCACTTGCAGCATTACTCAATAAAACATATTAAGTACTAAACATCCTAGGTAGTGTGAATACTTCCATAATTTAGTGCCTTTTAGGCTCCTAAATTAATTTCATTTTTTATCAAAATTTTATCTAATGCTTCTAATATATTACCACACATCAAACATCAATTTTCTTACAAATTGCTCACCCTTGGATACTGTTCACATAGTGCCAAATTTGTGGAATTCAAACAGGACAACACAAGAGCAATTATAATAAAAGCCTCTGTTCAATATTCAAATCACTTCTAATCATCACCAAATTTTTATACAACATTCCTAACATGTTAAATGATGAAGAACTTCAATTATTTCACAAAATACTATGTTGGTACTATTCATACAAAATGAAAAACTCAAAATTGCCAATTATGAGCAGTTTTGGAGTTATTATGGAAAAAGAACCTTCTTAGCTTTCAAATTAATTTTAATTACTACCAAATTTTTATATAATGTCATGACCTAATTTGATTATGATTGGCATGGAACCTATTATTATTTTTCACAAGCCTTATATAATTTTTTAATCTTTTTGTCTAACAAGAGTTTCCAAATTCTAGATAGACTTGAAAATTTTTTTAAAATTTTTATGAAAAAATAGGCAAAGTTTCCTTTATTTTTAAATACTTTCCAAAGGCCATAAGCCTTAAAATACAAAACCTATATACTTTTCAAATACAACACCATTAAACCACCACACAAAACTATAAAAGTTTATATACAAATAAATAATTTAACACATATCAAGAATCAATAACTTTCTATCTTTGATGTTGATCCTACTTCCAATGAAACCCAACTATCAAATTTTAATCTAGGTGGTCTTTAATTCTCCATATATATGGTGTAGATTAAATAGCTATCTTAACCTAAAAATAGTGGAAACAAATAGAGTGAATTCTAAGAACTCAGTAAATATATATCTACCACTATCTTATAGAATATTAACATAGTAATTGCAAGATAATCATGTGTTTAGTTATTACTAATAGCAAACTTGTTTTTACATTTTTTGGGTTCTACAAAATTAATTCTCAAATTAAGCATCCAATTGCTCATAGCTTGGATATCAATTTTCACCCCACAAGCTACAGTAACCTCAAATATTCTCTAATACATAATATTGTTATCATATTACACACTACCTATTCTAGGTGGTTATCACATTCACAACATATACAAACAGCTATTAAAGCTCAATCACAATCGAATCATCATAGTCATATCAACTCCTTGTAAACATATCAAATAGTGATATACAATTATAAACAAATTCAAACATCATAACATATCACTCTTCTAGTTATGGTACACATACTTGTAATCACTTCTAGATTTCTAGATTAATCGTATATATTTATTTATTTTTTTAATTATTTATTAAAAAAATTTCTTTTGACTTTTAACATCATCATTCTATCACTACTTACAATTAACAATGCCACTATTGGCATGTTCCACAAAAACTATGCATAGGAGAGCTTAGCTCTCATCTCATATTTGTCTATAAAACCCTTGATGCAGGGTAATTAATTCACCATAGAGCCATATCAAGCATATTGTAGCCTATCTATAATGATACCATCATGTTCACCCAAATGACCATAACATATAGATATCATAGAAAGTCAATCACAATTTACTATAGAAATATCATTGCCATGCTTCTACTATACACTTTGATCAATTTACAGTCACTCAACAACTAATTATACTTATACCATGAAATTAAGCTTACATATTAAGATATATACATACATATGAAGATGAAATTTATACTATCAATAAGAAGAATATGATTCACAACATTAAAACTATCTTTTATTAAGATAGTACTTGTGGTAAGATATATACTTATTTGGTGATACTAATCCATCTTTAAAAGTTCAGAAACATCCATGAATATCTTTGATTTTCTTTCTACTCACAATTTATAAGAATAAATTATAGATAAATAAACATTTTATATTCTTTTCCCAATCACCTTAGTTCTAAATTTATATCATGATATACTAACAAATTAGATTCTAAAATTAACTCATAAATCACCATAAAAAAATTTAAGGCTTTCATAAAAGGGTTTTCCTGAGTCAAGCTCTAGATAAGCTCTTTTGATGTTGTAAAAAGTATCTATTTCCTTTGTTATTCTATATCATTACTTCTTATGTTTTATAATACAAGCTAATAGAATTAAAATATGTTATTTTATAGAAACTTTTAATTCAAATTTACATGAGTAGAATGATTAATACTTAATAATCTTGAAAGATCTAATCATATCACTATAGCCATCAAACACTTAACTTTGATTCAAGATAATCGAAATTGCATTTTACATGATTGAGGCTTTCTAGCACCATTAGTAATTTAGTCAGATATTGGAATATAACATCCCACCTATATCCTAATCAAATCTTGTCAACATTTTAAAATATAAAATATTTTCATGAGCTTCATCAAGAACTAAAATACTATAAAGAAAATATGGAAGCCTTCTGAGTTAAACCTCAATCATACAAAATTTTCAAATGTAACACTTTAGCAATACTTCAATCATATTCTACCAACAATTTACAACACCAATCTTATACATATATGCATTTATATTTTATTTTATTTTTATCTTATTATTTTCTTTTTTCTTTTTTCTTTAGAGCAACCATATAATAGCAAAAATTAAGGAGGTTAGATGTATAGGAGATTTTACCATGAATCAAAATGTCCAATGATAACTCACTGACAGTGGAAGCTCGTCGAAGTGTTGGCGAAGGCAGAACAAGACAACAGCTCCAATTGGTAAGTCCACTACTTTACACACAAGGCCAGTTGTTGTTACATTTAGAAAAAAAAAAAAAACTAGTTGTAGTGGCATATAAAAAGGTACTGGAATTATAAGAGGAAAAGAAGAGATAAGCTGATCTACTTCTACACCATGCTATTGCATTCTCTAGCAGCCCGAACATGAAGGCATTACAATAAAGAGGCATGAGAGATAGCTGAACCTGATCAAAGAGGAGTAAAGCATCACCGATTCTAGAAAAGAAGAAAGAGATAAAGATAAAAAGAGTAATGTGGTGGAGATGAGAGAGAGAGAACCAAGTAATGAGTGAGGCAAGAGACTAGCAATACCTAATTTTTTGAAGAAAAGAGAAATATTAAGTAGTATGTGAAAAGAAAGAAATTTAGAAGAGAGAGAAAAAGTAGCAACAACAGGGAGAGAATAAAAAATAAAAAAATTTAGAGAGAGGGGTTATCCGACTTTTATATAAAAAAAAAAGAAAGGAGCATCGACTTATTAAAAAAAGGAGAAAGAATGTGTACTAAAAATATATAAAAATAGAAGAAAGGGAAAAAGTGTTAAACTAAGCTATAAGAAGTAATTTTATGTTTCTCACTCAATATAAGCTCATTTTCCTTTCTAAAATCTCAGCCTTTTAATCCATTTAATTCAACTTTCATTTTATAGAATTTATTTTATTAAAATTCCCTCTCATGTATTTTCATTCCTCCTTTCAAATATACATACATACATACATACATATATATATATATATATATATATATATATATATATATACACACACACACACACACACACACACACACACACACACTTTGATAAAGTTGAAAATTCTAAAATTAATATTTCAAATTCCAAAAATAATTTATCAATTACTAACAATTAATTCATAATATTTATACCTAGAATTACTATTTCCAAATTATGGAAAATCTTCATAAAAATATTTAAACAAATCTTAAATTAATAATGGCCATTAAAATAGAGGGAAATTCTATGGTACCCTGGGGGTTTCAAACCCGGGGTGACATGGCAAGTTCTGAGCCGTTGGATGAGATTACAAAATCTCATTCGACGGCTTCTGGGGGTGCCACGTCACCCCGGGTTTGAAACCCCCCACGTCATCCCGGGTTTGAAACCCCCCAGGGTACCGTAGTATTCCCTTAAAATAGAATTGTTTCAAACTTCCATAATTCTCAAAATAATTTATTAAATAAAATGATTTGTTTTATAAATCCTTACACCTATTATCACTAATATATTTTCAACTTATAGAAAATTCCTTATAAAATCATTTTAACCTAAAATTAGTAATGGCCATATATATATATATATATATAAGTAAATTTCAAATATTATCATAGATATCATTGTCAATATTCTGGAACATTTAATAAGAAAAATAAATTTAAAGCCACATATTAATCGAATAAATAAATAATTATCTACAAGCATCAAAATTTATAAAATTTTAAAATTTAACTCAAGATACTACATGTAAGCTTACTAACATGTTTGTAATCAAAGAAAATTAATTACTTTAATTTTTCTTAATCAAATTCTTGTTCAAATAGCACCAAACTTCAGAACATAAAATCTAGAATTCTATTTTAAGTTCTTATAACTAAAGTCCATACAACTTCACTTTTCATAATTCTAAAATTTTTCAAAAATCCCCAATTCTTCCCATACCTATCCTAACACTATTTGTAACAATAATATGCCAAAAATTGAAATTTTAACAATTTTTAACCCTTGATTCCAAAGAGAAATAGAAATACACCACTAACCTTTGATAGTTTTGTTTCTAATCTTAATATAGTACTATTATCATCTCTTAAGGAAAGACTTGATAAACCTTCTCCTAATTATTTTGACACTAAAATACCAATATCATATTTAACATTTATAGAGTACCAAAATCAAACCATAAAGCGCCATAACTCAATTTAACATCTATAACAGTAAATATCATCAAATTCTTCATTTTTCATGATAAAATTCAATCAAACAAGAGATGGTTGCCACTTATCTTGCATTCTTAATCTTGTAACTTTTTAAAACCTTTTAAAGTAGCAACCTCACCTAAATAAACCAAGTTTTGATAATTTTGAAAAGAAGATTACTATGAAAACTTGAAGAAGATAAAAAAAATCCAATTTACCTTGCAAGCATTGAATGGAACCACTTAGAGAACCTCTTAAGAACTATTGAAAAATTAAAAACCTAGTAGAAAACTATAGGAGAGCACTCAATTTTTATTGAAGAAGAGTAGGAAAAATTGTACAAAAATACCCCCAAAAGCCTTATATAAAACCTTATTCAAAGACTTCCTTCAAAAGCCACCTTTTTTGTATTCTTTTATAAAAATTTGTATGATAAAAGGCATATACTTGCACAATTCTTAGGGCATTAAAATCATAATATAATTTCCTCAAAAACATTAAAATTTAGTCAAATATAATGTCTAGAAACACACACTAACAAATGTCCCTAATTTTTTATTGATTCACCAAATTTGTCATTAGTTTCCTCCACAAGTTTGGGCTTTATTTGAACCTTGTCTTTCCAATTTTGAAGATCAAGTTTGGGCCTAAAAAAATTTTAAGTAACTTAGCTTAAATGAACCAAGGTAACTTGACTCAAATCTGAGCTTAATCTTTGGGTTTTTGGGCTACCCAACTCCTTATTTTCTATTAGACTTTTATATAATTTTCCTAAACTTAGTATTTTATTTTTAATTATATTTTAACCCATACTAGTTTCTAGTATAATTTTTTCAAAAATTCTAGATAGATGTGCCTCTAAACTATCTTTACAATATATCCGAACTTCACTCAATTATCTTACTAGGTTTCTGTTTGGGAAGATTTCTAGTCAAAATTCTTTCTTAAACTTTCTTGTTCTATTTAGGGTGTTACACTGCATTTCGTTAGGTAGGGCCACTTGCCTCTCTAAAAGGATCTATATTCTAGATCTTCCTTAAAAAAAATCAATGTCAATCATGTATAATAAAGCTAAGAAAAGTTATAAGTTAACATTACTTAATAATATATAAAGTAGCAGATATATGATTAGTCCTTACAATAAATGTTACACTAAATTGCATAGCAAAACACATAACTTACATGATAAGTAATTGTACTAGGATTATATCAATCATCATGCTTTATAGATTCCTCCACTAATTCATATAACCATTAACAAAACTAAAATCATTGAAATATATAATAAATTTGATGCCTTAAAAAGGCATAATAGCATTTAATGGCAAAGGTATTAAGTAAAAATGGCAAAGACATTACTATTGAATAGAGCATCCATAACTATATATCCTAGTGTGTCTAAACCCTATAAGAATAACCAAACATAACATACACTACTACAAAATTCCTAAATAATGTTGGTGGATAGGCATTAATTACCACTATCATTAATATCTATTCTGATATGATCATATTTTTTAAATTATATAGAACTTTAAGATAACAAATTTCAATTATAATTAACATTTATGTTAACATTATGACATTTTTTAAATTAGTGAAAAACTTATTGTGTCAATTTTAATTCTAACCAACATCTGAAGTTTAATGCCATAATATAGGACATCAATGTTCTTCGTAACCATTGTCCAAAAAGGCATTAGATACGCCTCATTGTGAAAAAATGATTAGTTAACATGTTAGTTTCATATTTAACTGATGTTAAAAGGTACTTACTCTACTTAAGGTGAAACATAGGACATTGATTTGTATTTAATAACCATTATCTAAAAGTCATTCAAATTATCTTATTGCATATATAAAGTGTTTACATATCGGGTTTGATTTAATAACCAATGTTTATAGTTTTCTATATATTTCTCTTTTGCTTTTTCTTTTATTTAGGTGGCATGAGAGGATAACACTCCATCAATATTGTACAATTAAAAATGCTTCAAATTTTATGATTATAAGTTTTCCATCAAACTATAATTATCTTTTGTTAGAATGGGATGCTCATGATTGTAAGATATTTATGATTTGATGGGAGACTCATAATTATAAGATTTAAAGCATTTTTTATTCTGTGGCATAGATTGTATAAGTTATCCTCATATTCTACCACAAGGAATAAATGACTAATATTTGCAAAATCTAATGGAGCACTTCAATTTGATGAAAACAAATTAGATCTCTTCAATAAATTGAGAATTTGCAATAAGGTTGTCATGATCCAGTCTCAATTGTGACTGGTATAGATCTTAATACCTAGTTTCCATAAGCTTTAGCATTACTTATACTCATTTTGCCACAAAAAATCTTTATTCCTAAAGGGATCCAAAATACATTTTCAATTTTATGAAAAAATGGATAGAGTTTCTCCTATTTTTGGACACTTCCCAAGGGTAACTTTTCTTAATTTACAAAGCTTGTAAATTTTCTTAGATATGATAACAACATTAACATACACACAAGGGCTTATAACCTATCAACACATTAATATTTATATAAACATAAATAACTTTATTTCTAATTTCTACTCTTATTCTTAAGAAAATCTCCAACTGTCAAAATTTTCAATCAGGCTATCATTGATTCTCCATGCATGAGGTGAAGCTCAAATAAACTATGTTAACCTGAAAATATTAAAAATAAAATGGAGTGAGTTATGAGGATTCAGTGAGTGTATATCTACCACTACTAAACCTTATTTTCATTATCTTAAATGATTGTATGAAGATTAAATATTGAATGAGAAACATAAATGCAATCCAAACTCTCTAGATTGCTGAAATAAATGATATTAAGCCTTGAATTGGGAGTTTACCTACACATAACTTAGATTTTATATTCCACATCATAATTTATAAAAGTCTCAACTAATCACTGGTATATAATATCCTTGTTATATCACACACTATCTATTCCAAATGGTTATTACATTTATAAACAACCATTAAGGCTCAATCACAATTGAATTATCACATCCAATCAAGCTACTACAATCATTTCAAGTAGTAATATCCTATCACACTTAAATTTTTTATATCATGACATATTACATAACTAATTTTAATTAACATACATGCATCTATAAGCTATTCACCGAGAATTTTCTATTCAGCTACCACATCTTTACCTTCATTACATTACTCAATATCAATGTCGTTCATGGCATAATTTATAATATAGTATTCACACGTAAGTTTGGCATCTAAAATTCATAATGCCTAATACAAGTAGTTATTTATCATCACAGGGCAAATCAGGACACATAACCTAGTGTGTGTGTGTGTAGTAATGTTACCATGCCCTCTTACATGACCATAACATTCATTTACATTCTAGTATAAATCACACAATAGTATCTAACATATTAGTAACTATATAATTACAAACTCAATGCAAATATCATTTGCCATTGCAATTCAATCGAAATTCAATCAATAGTTGGTAATATTATCACTATGCTTTACAAGCCTATTCAAATAACATTCCTTTAAATAGATAATTACTAATTCATCATTGAAACTTAATCATAGGCAATTGATAGTAATAAACACCACCATCATGCTTTCTAAGTATGGTTAATTAACATTCACATAAACAGATAATTGCACTTCTACTTTGGATGATAGTTCTATATCATTCCTATTTGCTCACAAGAACAATTCAATTCTAAATTATACCATATAATTTTACCTTTAAGAGTTACACATAAACATATATACATGGATATGATATTTGTACCATTAATAAGAAGAATATAATTCATGGTATTTAAACTAGTTTTTTATTAAGATATTAATCTAGAGTGAGATATATACTCACCTAAAATCACCCATCCACTCTTGGAAGTTCCAAAGCATCTACTCTCATCTTTTCATCCTTTATTCCTATTTTATAATTTATAAAGATAAATTTATTTATAAGTAAATAAGTGTTTATTATTTTCTTTTTGAATTATCTCAATTCTAATTTCTAGACCATAATATACTAACAATCTAATCATTAGCTTCTTTACTTTCTAAGGTTAACTCATAAAATCAAAATATGCTATTATATAGTAATTCTAAATTCAACTTATATAAGTAAGAAATTATAATTTAAAGCTTTTAAGAGAACACACTCCCATCACTGTATAAAATTATACACCTATCTCTTTATATTTTTAACTTTTTGTAAAGAATAAAAAAATCACTTTTACTAGGAACTCTTAGCATCAAGCTCTAAACATTAAAATATTAGATCTTAATGATATAATTATATTCTAAATATACTAATCTAATTCTTTTGATCATAAAATTCTTATTTTATTCATACTATATTAGTTATCTCAATACTATATCAATTACCTCAACATAAGATGATAAAGTTAAAGTGTTCTAAATCATGTTCAAATCTTTAAATTATTAGGATGTAATATTTCAAGAACACTTTGATTATATAGTTTTAGCATTCTATATCATAAAATTCTTATTTTTCAAAGCTGTTGTTATGTATTTGAATTTACTCACAACATGAGTTTTCTAAACTATATAACCACTACTGAAAATATTATAATATAATACTCTATAATGATTTTACTCATGTTATTTAAATACTTTATAGCATAAAAGATATACAGATACATTTTCATAAGTATCATCATATACTTAAAATAACTATGAATAATTTTCTTTCTAAATCATGCATGATCCTTTAGAATAATAGAATAATGCTCTTATATATTTTAATCTTCTTTTTCTGGCATTTTGTATTATAAAAATCATATTTTTTGTATACATCATTATATATATATATATATATCAAAAACACCTAAATAGATTTTTTGATTTAAACTTACAACAATAGAAATATTGAAGCTTCAATCTCTGAAGTAATTTACCTTTACCTTTAGAGGTTATCGGTAGTTTACCATTATTGAAAATCATGGCAATGCATTGAAATCAAAGGAGGGTGAAGACATCTCTTGTTACCCAAAACTAGTTGCAATTTGGCAGCTTCCCTAATAGCTATAGGTTACAAAAGAGTAGTAAAGAAGAAATGAGGGGAAAAGCATGGTGAATGGTGGATTTTAATGATTGAATGTTATATGTCTAATGCAGATATCCCTCAACTCACCTGAAGATCCTCACATATGGAAGAGCTATGGCCAAATGGTAAAGGCTAGCTGCCATATTAATAATGCTGGCACTAGGATTAAATGGCACTTAATAAGGTAAATGGTAGCTTTCGATAAGGAGCCGATGCAGAGGAAGAGAGAAGGGAAAGAGAGAGAGAGAAAGAGACTAGTTAAGGAGAGTGAAGGGGAGAAAGAGGTGTTAGATTAAAAAAAAAGAGGGAAAAGAGAGAAAATGTTAAAAATAAGCTAGGAGTTCTATTTTTGTGCTTCTCATGCAACTCAAGCTCACCTTTTTTTTAAATTCTATCCTTCCATCTAAATCAGGCCCATCTTAGCCATTTATTTATTTTAAAAACTTGTTTTCATGAAACTAATTTTACTTAAAATCCTATCTCATGGATTTTCAATCTTTTCCTAATACATACATATAGATAAATATTTATAATAGTCTAATAAATTTTAAAAGTCTAAAATAATCATTTTGAACTCCTATAACTTGTAAAAATAATTTATAAAATACAAATAAATTATTTCATAAACCTTTATACCTATGATCACTAAAATTATTTTCAACTTACAAGAAATTCCTTGTAAAAATTATTTTAATCTAATTTTAAATTAATAATAACTATATAAAAATAATAAAATTTGAATATTATCATAGGTATCATTTTTAATATCCTAGAACCTTTAAAAGGGAAAAGAAATATAAAATAATATTAACTAAATAAATAAATATCCATAATCATCCAAATTTATAAAATTTTAAATATTAACCTAAGGTATTACAAAGGATTTTTAATCTCTTCAATATGAAAAATAGATGCCTATGTTGTAATGTTATTGTACAATACTTTCTAGTTAATGTTGATAATATTATTAGAAAAATGATTTGCAATTGGTATTTGTTGTTAGAAAAATGTTAGGATGTAGAAAGTTAATATTTTTTTGAGAAAATTAGTATCTATTGTTAGAAAAATATGAGGATGTAGAATTTGAACTTAAAAAAGAATAAACCATGTTGTTATTTATTAAAAAAAATTAACATGGTTAGGAAAAATTGGATAAATAAAAGAATAAATAACATCAATTTTTTGACTAAATTTACATATAAAGGTATAGCACTGACTACTCGACTTATAATAAATGGTAGGCACTTACTAAGAATGATATTTATGAGGTATTAAAATTACCAAATCTTATGATCTGAGCCTTTTAAAGTTAGTTAAACTAAATTCCTAATGTCAAAGGGGAGATATAAAATCTATCACAACCCAACCTGATCGTGATCAGCATGGATCCCGTTACTAGTTTCCATAATCCTTAAAAAATTTTCACTCTTTTTATCTAATGAGAATTTTCAAATTCTAGAAGGGACATGAAATTTTACTTTAAAATTTTTATGGAAAAATGGACAAAGTTAACCCTATTTTTGGATAATTCCTAAGGGTCACACGCCTAAAAATACAACACTTCTATTAATTCCAAGTACAATAGCATTAAGCATTCACACCATACTATATAAACTCAAACTTATACATAAAAAAATAACTCAACATATCATGTAAATCCATAAATTACTATTTATGACATTAATTTTACTCTTAACTATCTAATCTTTTAGTAAACGTTCTTAAATCTCCATAGATGCAATAAAACTCAAGGGTATTTATCTTAACCTAAAAATATTAAAAGTGAATAGAGTAAGTTATGTGAACTCAGTGAGTATATATCTACCATTACTAAATCTTAATTTATTTATATTAAATGGTTTCATGCTGGTTAGAAGTTTGATTAAGGAAATAAATTCAACTCAAGCTCCTTGAGTCTCTGAATGTATGAAATCAAGCCTCGAATGAAGTATTCACTTGTACAACTTAAATTCTATACTTTTCATCATAAATTATAATAATTTTAATTATCTGATAACGCATAACATCATTATTATCATATTATACACTACCCATTCCAAATAGATATCACAATCACGAATAGCCATCAAGGCATATATACAATTAAATCATATCAATCATTCCAATTATATCATTCAATTATAAATAATTTTCAATATCATGTCATATCACACATCCAATTACAATAAATATACATATAACCACTTTTCTATTTCCAAGTTAATATTATATTTTTCTCAACTCCTTGTCGAGAATTTCTCATCTCTTAAATTAATCTTATATCATTCATAGTTATTTGTTGAAAATTTTTCATCCGGCATTCATATCATCTTTTCATTACAGGTCACAATACCTATTATCATTGCTTTAGCACAGTTCATAATTTTTCAATGCCTTATAAGGCTTAAATCACAATATAGTACATTCGCTAAAGCTTCACTTTATTCATATCACTAGATCCAATAGAAGTTTAGATAGACAATCATTCAATAATTATGTGCAATCAAAGCATATAACACATTCACAATATGATCTATTACAATCCTATCACAATCAATTGGTTAATAGCTTATAATGATATAACCATGCTTTCATTGTGCATGCTGATCAATTATCATTATCATCAGCTAATTATTCTTATATCATAAAACTAAGTTTATATAATGAATATGAAATCTATATTACTAATAAGATGAATGCAATTCATTACATTTAAGTTATCTTTTATTAAGATAAAATCAATGATAAGATATATACTCATATGATAATACTAATTCAACCTTAGAAGTTTTGAAATATCCATAATCATCATTTTCATATTTCTATTATAATATCTTAATTTACAAGAATAATTTATTAATTTTACTAATTTTACTCATTTTCTTCTTAATTTAGTATTCCTAAGTCTAATGATAACATTTTAATTTTTCATAATACATCTTATTATCCTTTCTTATGTTACCTTCAAGAAACTAAGAATATATCATAATACAGAGATTTTCAAATCATACCATATAGATAAAAGATTAAAACTTGATACTATAAAAAACCTCTTTTATGCTGTTTGACTTTCTAAATATAGAAGTGTCACTAAATAATGATTTCTGGAATCCATATAGTTTAAATATAGATATTACAACATAATGATCTAGGCACATTCTAAATATACTATTCCAATGCTACATACTGTAGTATTCCTATATTTCCCTATATTAATTGAAAATCAAGATATACATCTTAATCATCTTAAATTCTTAGTCTCCTTATTTTTCAAACTTATTACCAAAATATCAAATATTCCTATAAAGAATGGGTCTTCTTAATCAACGTATAGAATAATAAATATATTAGGATAAGAAAAAAATTATAAATAAAGTATATTTTGGAAAATTAGCTTAAGAAATTGTTGAATTTTGAAAAATCTAGTAAATTGAAAAAGTGAAAAAATGAGCTAAAAATGTAACACATTAATATTAAAATTTTATGGCTGACCTAAATTAATTTTTAGGTTTTAAAAATGATTATGGAAGATTAAAATTGAAGTTTCAAAAAATATTTAAAGATTTAGGAGTGAAAATGCAAGAAAGTGGAAGACTTAGGATCAAATTGTAATAAATACTTTTATTTTTTTAAGTGGTTTAATTTTTATTTGTATTGAGCTGGTTTGACCTAATTTTTGAAGACTCAAATCTGAATTTTAAGGCAAAAAATGGGGGCCTATGGTTAGCCCAAGCTTTGAAAGAAAGCTAAGGACCTAAGTAAGAAAAAAGTAAAATTTAGGTTCATTTTGTAATGAACCCTAATTATTTAATTTATGTGGATTAATTTTATTGGCTATAAGGGTAATTATTTTTTAAATCTTCAGCCTTTTAAATGTGGAAGCTAGCTTCTCAAAGTGTCTAAAGATTTTTTTCTCACAATTCAATAAAAGAATTAGTAAGAAAATTGTAGAGATTTATGGAATTTTCTTGAATTTTATATAAATAAATGGGCTGGCCATTTGGAGTAGAAAAACACTACTCTTTAGCTAGCCAAAATGTGCAAAAGGAGAGAGAAATTAGTGGGAAGTCCAATTCTTTAACTCTTTAGCTAGTAACTTCACATAGGTAATATAAAATTTCTCCTAATTTCTTCAAAACTTCTTAAGCTTCTCCTTCCTAAATTCCTAAAATTTTGATTCATTTTTGTGAAGCTTCTTCTTGCTAGTTTAGAGAATTTCTTGGAAGTTTAAAAAGGAAAATTATTAAGGTGAGCGATTATTCCTACTATTTTTAGGATCATGTCAAGATATGAGTTGCAATATGGTTAATTTATGATTCCTTTTACTTATTTTGTTATAAGCTGTGACATGTTGCTACTTTGAAGCCTTTATTATGATTTTCAAATGATATATTATTATGGACTTGATTTTGGGAATATTAAGAAAAGGAATCATTAAGTTTGTGCAGAAAGGTTGAAGTAGAAATTGCAATTGTGAAATCAGTTTTTCTATGTCATGCTGATTAGGGGTCTTACTACTTCTCATAATTCAAAATTTAGAAAAATTTTAAAACCTTAAATTATGCACATGCCAAAGTTTTTTAAGTTTTGGAATGAATAAGGATGAGTTAGGAAAGTTTTTATGATTTTAGAGGCATGAGAAAAATTAAATTGTAAGTAAATTACTCAAGAAGTTCATTTTAGAACCCTTTGCTGGCTGGTTATGGGTTTGATATTTTTTGGGGTACCAAATGATAAATAAAACTCATGAAAAAAATTTTTCTTACCTTTCCATATGTTAAAGACTCAAATAAAAATTTAGTGGTAATTAGAGTTTATTTAGATATCCAATAAAATTGTCTATTTCAAGTGTTTCAATGTTGTCCTGGTTCTGGCCTTGTCTTATTGGTTTCGATTTTCCTTTTATTTGACCCATCAAATGAATGATAAAACTTATAAAAATTTATAGATATGATATTTGGGATGTTATCAAGTTTGTGTAAAATTTTTGTGGCAATTGAAGGTGATTAAGTTGCCCAAATAGTAGTATTATTTGGATTGCTCTAATGCAGTCCAAAATTTTATAAGCTTTAGTTCTTATTTTTAATTCACTAGTGAAATCATGAAATTAGATGTACAACACTTGATTTATTTCTTTTTTATAATGTTAAAAATGTTGTCACAAATATTGGTATCAAATAGCTTCCATTTGATTGATGAAAAGAGGGATTGGATTGCTAATATCATTATGTTGTCTTGTTTTATGTTCTTAATGGATTTTGGTTAATTAGTCCCCATAAAGATATTGGTGCTATTTAATTTTTTTACTTTATCCAAATCATGTTAGGAACATAAAAAGGAAGTTCCGAACCATAGTGTTTATACAAACTTTCTTGAAATACTTGAGAACCTTTAAGAAAGTATTAAGATTTCCTGTGACATATTAAGATGTAGTACATAAAACACTTATGGTATGGTGGGTATTTGATTGTGTACTTGGAAATGGATAAAATGATTGATGTGTTGACATCTCATTTTTACTTATTGTGAATTGAAAGGGGAGAGATGTAACATCCTTTGCAAAAAAGGAGAGGAGTGGTTAGTAGTGAAAGGAAAAGGTTGGTGAGAGGTAAGGGATAAGGTTGGACAAAAGGTATAAGGCAACTTGTGTATATCTGTCATTGCCATTTCTATAACTACATAATACAAATAAAGAATCTCTAATTAAGAAATTATTCATTTGTTACTAAATAAGCATTTAATCAGAATGAGAGATTAGTTTTCCTAATTAAGGATTTTCTAAGTAGAAAAAGGATTAATCACTCATTAAGTATATTTTATACTCATTTTTTGTTGTGTATATTTAATAACAGGTACCAATCATGGAATTGAGGCAACAAGTTCATACTTATGTAGTAACCTTCTAGTTTCTCCATGATATCTGTAGGATACTTTATGACATGAGTTTAGTCTATATAATCTGAGATATTTTGTAAATTATTATCTATATATATATATATATATATATATATATATGTATATATATATATATGTATATGACTATTAAACGTATAATGTATGTAGTTTAGTTTCTAAGTTTAAATATTTGCTTCTTCTATAATAATAATAATTTAATATAGATATTAGAGAATTAGAGGCTTGTAAAGATATCTAATTAGCACGCTAGCATTAATTAGGTGTCTTTATGCCAATCATGATAACCATAGGATAGGTTATGATATATAAGCCTTTAGAAGCTTGCTGGAACCTCCTTCACAAATCTAATCTGCTACATTTCTAGATGATTGAATACATAGTTGCTATTTACGTAATTGCAGCCCACCACTAGCAGTGATTTTAGGATGCAAACAAGGGAGGCTTAGCAACGGCATATAGCTAGCTGGAGAGGAAGAGTAAGGTAGTGTAGAAAGAAAAGGAAAAAGTCAATAAAGAAAATAGATAAAATCAAAAGGAAGAGAGAGAATAATATAGTAATAGTGTTGAGAGAGAAAGGAGTGCTGTCCGTAAAAAGGAGTGGAATCCAGTACAAAAAGAAAAAAAAGAAAGAGAAATGTATAAAAAGTTAGCTATAGGTAATAATTCTGTGTATTGTGGTATGCTATAAACCCATGCTCCTTTTTCATCTCATCCATTTATTCTTATGTCCAATAATCCTAACCTTTCATGTATTTTAAACCCTACTTTCATAAGACTAATTTTTTATTTAAAATCTCCACTTAATTATTTTTATCTTCTCTCAATATAAAATATATTTTGAGCATTCTAAAATAATTATTCAAAATTTTCATAACCTACAAAAATAATTTATCAAAAAAATAAATTATTCCATAATTCCTTATATTCATAAATACTAAATTATTCTCGATTTATGGGAAATTTCTAGTAAAATTATTTTAATTTGATCTTGAACTAATAATCACCATAAAATAAATATATTTCAAATATTATCATTAATATTATTTTAATATTTCAAAATCCTTTAAAGGAAAATAAATTTAAAAAAAATAAATTTTAATTAAATAAATATTGGATAAAAATAAATAATCACAAATATTGAATAAAATAAAATTTTAATTTGGGATATTACAAAATCATTACATGTTAGTTTTTGTCTAACAATTGACATCTATTTTCAAACTTATTGCTATAAATTTATTTCACTCCATCTTTTATTTGAGTGACATAAGAGAACAATATAACTATTCTTGCTAAACATTTAGAAAAGTTTCAAATCTTATATCTTGAACACCCCATTAAACTATAATTATCTGCTATCCTCAACTAAATTTCTATGATTAGAAGATATCCATAGTTTGATACAATTTCCATGATTATAAGATTTAAAGTATTTCTAAATGTCTAGCATCAATAGATTTGTTGTTCTTATATTCGACCCATTATTGTGAGGAATAGATGACTAATGTATGTAGAATCTTATGAAGCACTTCAACATGAGGAAAACAATGTAGATCTCTTCAACACATTTGAATTTATCATACTCTAATGTTAATAATGTTTTTAGAGAAAATAGAACTCATTGATAGAAAATGTCAAGGAGCAAAGAGTTGATAATATTGTTTAAGAAAATGGTATATATCATTAGAAAAATATTTAAATATAAAAGTTGTATTTTTAAAAGAAAAGGTAAAAAAAATCAATTTTGTAATCTAATCTATGTCTACGAGTATACCGTTAGCCATCTAACTTGTAATAAATAATAAGCATTTACCGACATCAATTTTTATTAACAATTGACATCTAATGTTTTACATTAATAGTCGAGAGATATAAGGTCTCATGAAATTGCCAAAATTTATGATTAAAGGTATATTAACAATAACCTATGAACTTGTACCCTCCATTTAAATTTCACTATCACTTATAATTTGAAACATCTTGATGATGTCTTAGCCTTCATTATTAAAATGGATCACTTTCCATTAAAAAAGGGCTTTTGAGTTCAAGTGTGAATGTAGTCATATTAATTAGCATTACTAATTCCATTAGAAGATTATGGAATCAGTCAAAGTTGCTTTGACCATAAATATAAAAATTTTATAAAGCATTTGGAAGGACTTCAGATAAGAATCCTTCCTAATACTTTGTAGAATGCTTGTATTCATTGCTAAAATCAAAGTACAAGTCCCTAAAAGGAACTTTAAGTATTCTAACACCTTCTCAATAACCCTAATAATATTGAATAATATAATCTACACCTTTCATCTCAAAACTCTTCATCTCAATCTCAGATGTTGTCTCTATTGGGCTCTATATAAAGATAGTTCATGTTCCATCTTAAAAAGCCTATTTAGAGATATCCAGAAAATAGATGAGTTGCAAAACTAATGATAAATTATAGTAAAAAGAAATTGCATGTCCATTTTTACGTTAATAAATGCAAAAATGGTTAAGTAGCTTTTCTTCTCATTGTTATTTACCATTACTTTACAACTATCTACACACTCTAACTTAGAAGTCATTAAGTAGTATGAAGAAATTACAAGCAAAGGATAACCACTTTTCTTTTTAATTTATGAATTATTTTTATTGTAAATGAAAAGTTTATTCTTGATTGTAAGTAATAGTTTTCTTATTATATATGTTCATGTATTGATATAAGAATAAATAAAATGATAGAATTAATTTCTATAATAGATTATCTCTTTTTTCATATTTCATTTACATTCAAATTTTTGTTGTTTGTATATGTTTAATTATATAAGAAAAATATCGTAATGCAAGAAAGAATTTTAATGCTACTGATTTCAATTAGAGTAAGTTGGATTAAAAATAAAATATATTAATTCATAAAATAATGCATGTGTTCTTAGAAGATTTAAACTTAATTTATGAAATTGTTGCTTGTATATATATTAATATATATAAATTATGTTTTGGATTTTGGATTGATTTACATATGTTGTATATGTAAAATATTATTTGCTTCTAGTTTAATGTATATGAAGTGCATCTAGCCATTCTAGAAAGGTTTTTAGTTTAGAATGGTCATGGAAAAAATTGTAAAAGCAAAGAAAACCTATTTTTTAATATCATGACATCAATTCTTGTCTAGTAACTAATGTTAAACATTACTTAATAAAATGATGTCATCATATTAAAGATGACAATGTTTTTTACTTAGTTGACATCTAATATAAACTTAAATATTAGCTTTTTATATTAACCTATATGGAAATTTTAATCGTAGGCAGGAATTGAAAATAATAAGGTTAAAGTATGGCATGAATTGAAAATAAAAAGAGTAAAGTATAATGTCATTTGTAAATTTCATCCTAAAGTTTTTCTAATCCTAAAATTCTTTGTTTAGCATATTCTCCTTCCAACCTTAAAATTCTTCTCCTTGTATTTTGTATTTTTACTTACTAATTATTTTTCAAGACTAAAGCTCTATTAGCTCATTGCTAAATATGTATAGACATGCCCTTCTAAAAAATAGAATATAAAGTAAATATTTGTAAATTTTTTTATTTTTCTTGCAATTTAGTTTCATGTTTTAAAATTGACCATATTTTGTTATCTAGTTATCACTTTGATATAGCTTTTATAAGTAAGAAATTTGATTCATTTATTTTCTTTGGCATTTTATGGTACTATCGACTATTTATTTATATGAAAATGTGTAATATCATATACTAATTTTTATGAATGCTTATTGCATTTACAAGTATTGTATTCAAGAGGCTTTTCTAAGGATTGCAAATCTCACATATTAAGTAATGGTTATTAAAATACACTTAGCCAAGCACCTACTTCTGATTGTGGTATTGTATATAACGTTTTTCCATTTTTAATATTTTAATATTTAATTTATTATTTAAAATAATTGAAATTGAGATTCTATAAAGTCATAGAAGATGTTAGTTTCTATTTTTAATTAGGAATACAAGGAAAATAGGAATGAAGAGGGAATAAGGAATAAGGAGATGAAGTTAAGATTTAGGATGAAGGAGTAAAAACAAGGGATAGGCATTTAAGGGATGGATATACCACGTCAATTGATTTAAATAACCGATATGGTATTATGGAAACTAAACATCAATTATTTGAAAATAAACAATGTTTAATGTTATTTTCCACAATGATAGGAAAGTAAATTACATTCAATGTTTTTGATATAAAAATTAATGTAATTTTTATATTTTACAATGATTTCAAAACTAGCATTAAAATCACATATATTACCATGCTCAATTAAATGCTGGTTAATTTATGATATGTAATCCCCTAAATATACAATGTCAACATTTATTTTGTAGTAGTGGTATAATATAATCCTAAACTTAGAAATGAATAAGGCTATCATAATGTCACTTGACCTTTGCAATCCCGCAAGTGCACGGGTTAAGTCAAGTTATAGTATAAAAGATTATCGTCTCCACAGGGATTGTATGTTGAATACTAACTAAATTTCAAGTAAGATTATCTAGGCGAATCGATTAATTTTGGGAATTGAGAGTAAAATGTAAAACAGAGCTTAGCTATCAAAAATAAGGTTTAATTTAATGGAATGAAGGCGTACTCAGCTTAAGGATCCCTTGTACATTTCATTATGGAATGAATGTAATCCTCTAACTTGGTTTACTGTTAATTAAGATTGCTGAATTACCAAAATTAAGCTATACCTCATTGCAAGGCTACTAGCTACTAACCAAAAGATTAAGTGCCCAGAATTACTCTAGTAATCACTCATCTAGGTTGCATTAACTTGCTTTAGAATCCATTTTCAGATTTTTCATCCTGTGCAAAAGAATCCAATTAGCTTAATTCCTAAGTCTAATTGATATTCCTAATAATCATGCAAGGTCCGATTAATTAATTGGTCATTTCAACCTAGAATCAATTAATCCATAACACAAATCTAATATTCCGGATATATTGGTTTGTTCCAGCACAAACAACATAATCAAATCATAAATCAACAGTAAATCAAGCTAGATTATATAAATTCAAATCCATAAATCTATGAACAAGTTCACCCAAGTTGAGCATAAGGGTTTAGTGTGAAAACATTATAAAATCAGAAGAAAACTAGAAAATAGAGAGGGAAGTCAAACAATTCATAAAGATCTATAAATTCCTTGCTTGAATCCACGTTAGAAGGTGCCCTTGGTGAGTTTTGGTCTCCCCTAGGGTTTCTCCCAGCAACTCTCCTTCTAATTCTCGGTCTCCCCTCCTTTCTCCTCTTTCAAAATTTTGCACAAAACTTATATTGGTGATGTACACGGGGTCCAACACGGCCCGTGTTGTACCCCGTGTTTCTCAGCGAAAGTTGAGCAGCACGATACACGTTATGCGACACGTCCCGTGTTCTTCTCTGAAGTGTCAAGCAGTAATGTACACGGGGTATGACACGGCCCATGTTATACCCCGTGTTCTTCAACGAAGGTTGATCAACATGTTACAAGGGGTGTGACACTCCTCGTGTTTACCTCAGAACTGCAGGGCAGTATGATACACGGGATTAAACACGGCCCGTGTTTTCCCCCGTGTTCTTCTCTGAGTAGTTCAGTGAAGTCTCGAAGCATTCCAGAAAGGTACACGGCTATAAACACGGGGTTCCCATACCCCGTGTTCTTTGTCAGATGAACAACTTGGCTTCGATTCTTCACAATTTGCACGGTTTTGCCTCCGGATCCTTTTCTAATACTCATATGTGTCCTTTCAAAGCCTGAAAATAAAATATAGAGCATCTAAGTATCCTTTTTCAATCAATTTGCACAAGATACTTAATAAATAAGTGATGAAACACATAGAATTTAGGTGCATTTGTGCATTTATCATCACTATACATATATGTATACATCTTAACTAGAAAAAATACAAAATTTAATCAGTTAATATTAAAAAAAAGTACAATGAAAATGAGAAAGGAAAATATACTTGAAAAATTTGTTGATGATTAGAACAAATAGAAGCTAATTTTAAGTGTAGAAGAAAACTTGGAAGAGGTATAGGACTCATTGGAGAAATTTTAGTGGTAGAGGTGATTCGCAGAGAAGTAGGTTTTAAAAAGCAAGAGTGATATGAAACAAAGAACAAAATGATAATTAAGTAGAAAAAATAGTTACACATCAGCTTTTTAGTTAATAACTAGCATCTTAAATAAACAATATTGGATTAATAGGAAACAAATATATAAAATTAAGAACATATTCACAAAAATATCATCAAACCATCAATTTCAATGTCACTTTTTAAACAAACTAACATCATAGGTTATTTTTTCTTTTCAAAGTTAACAATTCATTTTTACATTCAATGTTAGTAAAACAAAATCAATGTCTTAAAGTGATTTCTAATTTCAAACATTATGATAGAACCAAATAATATCAATTATTAAATTAATTGTTATCTTAAGTTTCTTGTAAATTACTAAAATATCGTCGGTCAAAATAGATATTAATTTTTAAAATAGTTATTATCTTATTAGTCCTAATAATTTTAAAAATATCATTACATGGATATCAATGTGGATTTATCCTTTGATTGTCATTTATCCACTAACATTGAATGGCATTTCTATAGTAATGAAGATTGCATAATTGCTTTGATAAAAAGAAAGGTAAAATTGCTTTGGCAAAGAAGGTTGAAAGTTTTTCTTTTGAAATTGGATTTTAGATAAGAAATGATAGTCTCAAACTCAAATTGCAAAATTGCTTCAATAAAGAATATTATAGCTTTTTTCTTTTTTAAAATTAGGTTTCAATTTAAGTTTAATTTGAAATAACTTTAGGATAGAAGAAACATATGCCTTGCACATGTAATTATTGCAAAATTTTAGATGGAGAAAAATTAAGTATTAATAGTGAAAGACACATGTGGATAAATTTCAATACTTAAAACCACAAGTGAATTGTAATATCATAAAATAAGATAAGAAGCATTAAACAAAATTCCCCTAGGAAACCCTAATTTAGAAAATTCGGTAAGAAAAATAGGCAAATTTTGAAGGAATCGTAAGGGTAATTTGAAAGTGAGCCCAACTAGAAAAATTATGAAAATTTTAATACGTAGCATAATATATAAAAATCAAATTAAAAACTTAATAATAGAATTTGAAAAATTCACTTAGAAATTTGTTAAAATTTCAAAACTCAATAAATTAAAAAAAGTGAGAAAATGAGCTAAAAATTTAGCAAATTAATTTTAAAATTCAAGAGTTAACCTAAATTAATTTTTAAGGCCCAAAAATGATTATGCAAGACTAAAAATGAAGGCCCAAGTTAAGCCCAAGGATATTTAAAAAGTTTAGGTGTAAAAATATAAAAAAGTAAAAAATTGGGGTCATTATGTAATAAACCTTATTTGCCCTTTTGTATGGATTAATTTTATTGGCTAAAATGTTAATTATTTTGTAATTGTCACATCCACTTAGACATTAGAAGGGACCAGCCAAATGTCTTATGATTTTTCTCTAAAGTTAATAAGAAATAATAAAAACATTGTGGATTTTTTTTTTTTGAAATTAGGGTTTAAGGCTTATATAAATATATGTGTGGGTCTTTTGAGCAAAAGAATTCTGCCCCTCCACTCAACAATACCTAAACCAAGAAAGGAAGAAAGGGAAAGAGTCCAAGCTTTCTTAGAGTTACAAAAGGGTTTCAAGATTTTGCTCCTTAATCTTGCAAGATAATTAGAAAGTTTCTTTCAATATTTTTAGTTTACGATCATCTTTCTCCTCAAATGACTATGATTTAGTTCATTTTTGTGAAGCTTTTTTATTGTTTTAAGGAATTATTAGAAGCTTAAAAAGTGATGGAAGCAAGATGAGTGACAACTCTCACTATTTTTTGGACTATTTCAAGGAAATAAGTTGTGGTGTTGATAGTAATGATTTCTTGTGCTTCACTCACTACAATTTGTGGTATGGTTTTATTTTAAGGATTTCTAATTGATAACATGATAGTGTATTGTTGAATAATGATATTGGAAATATTGGAGACAAGATCTTAGTAAAGTTATCTAGAAAGGTTTAAGGTAGAATCCTGAGAACAAGCAATCAACATCTCTTTTATATTGTTGAATAACATATTTGGTCTTGTGTTATAACTAGGGTTAGAAAATTTTTAAAACCACAATTCTTAACATATTAAAGATATATTTAGTTTTATAATGATTTTAGATAAGTTTGGAATTTTTTGGATTTTTTTTTAAACTCATGAAAAGTTAAGTTATAAGTGAGATACAAAAACTTGCCCAGTTTTAAACCCTTATCTTGTTAGTCTTGGGTTCTTCTTTTTTTAAGGTATCAAACGATCAAGAAAAATTATGAAAATTTGTTTTCTTACCATTCCATATGTTAAAGGACTCATGGCCAAATTTGATGGCATTTGGAGTTTATTTCATTATCCAACAAAATCTCCTATTTTAAGTGCTCCAATGTAGTCCTGATTATCAACCTGGTCTATGCAATCTCACGTTTTAAAAATTTTTACCCATCAAATGATTAATAACAATTATAAAAATCCTAAGATATGCAATTTAGGTAAGCTTATGTTAAATTTCAATCACAATAAGAGTTAACTTAGTTGCCCAAAAGATAATTTTATTTTCACTACTTTGGTGCAGTCCAAAAATTGTTAATCTCAGTTCTTATTTTTAATACACTAACAAACCCTTGAAATTATTTATACAACACTTAAGTTATCTTCTATCTAATGTGTTAGGAATGTTGTGACAAAATTTGGTAATAATTAGATTCCATTTGATTACATATGCCCCTATGCTATTTAGTTTTTCAATTCCTCCTTTGAGTTTTGAGTGAATAATAACCATAGAGATATTTTGTGCAATTTAATTGTTATATCTTATGTAATAAAATGCTAGAAAGGTTAGAATAAATTATGATAACATTTTGAGTTCATTTGGGAGCGCAAAAAAAGGGGCTCCACACTATAATACATAAATAAGTTTGCTTAAAACTCCTTAAAAATTGTTAAGAAGGAAATTGAATGGATGTGATACAATGGTATATTATATAAATTACTTATACTATTATTAGTATTTGACTATATTTTTGGAAATAGATAAAATGATTGATGTTTTGACATTCCATTATTATTTATTATGAATTGAGAGGGAAAAGATATAACATCCTTCGCAAAAAAGAGGAGTGGTTAGTAATGGAGGAAAAATGTTAGTGACTTAAAGCTTACGGTGGCGAGGGATAAGATTAGATCAAATATATAAGGTAAAATTTATATACCTACTATTCTCATTTCTATAACGACGTAGACAAATGATATATATATATAAATGAGAATTTTCCATAAGACACCTAATTAGGAGTCAAATTGGAATAAGAAACTAATCCTTACTATTAAAGAATCCTTTAAGTGGAGGAGAAATGGTCACTCAATAAGTATATTTTGCACTTATTTTTTCTATTGTATTGAATTTATGAGTACAGAACATGGACCCATGGATGCAAACTAACACTCATAGAGAAACATTCATGACTCCCCATTGGACTTATAAGATAGTGTTTTAGTATGAAATTCAAGTCACCACTGCAAGTGTAAAAGTAAATTATGAAGTAGACTTCTAACAATTAGATTCAAAGATCAATACTTTTGTAGAATTTCCTCTTTGTATAGTCCCGTCTCCAGAGGGAACAACAAGTAATGACACTAGTTTATCTTCTTCTATTAAGTCTAACATGGAGGAAAAGGATCCTACTAGACTATACTAGAAACTTATGTCATCGCTTGCATATTATATATGTTATACTCTTTTTGAATACTTTTATTATATATAAGTATATACTTCTATGAATGGTTATAAAACTTATTTTATATACAATTTTATATTTTATATTTTATGTTCATCTAGTTACTTTTTTTTATTAAAGGTTTCAAAGAATTATAAAGGCTTATAGAGATATCAAATTAGGAAGTTAGCACTAATTAAGAATCTTTACATCAATCACAATAATCATAAAATGGTTCATAATATAAATTAAGTGAAAAAGGATGAAATCATGTGTGAATAAAGTGTAATTTATCTAAAATAATATTATTAAGGTAAGCTTAATAAAATAATTGTTAATCTAATTATATCTTATCAAATTTCATAAAATTGGACATAATTCAAAAATTTTAAAGAGTCACATAAATTATTATTTATAAATAAATTTAATTTTTAAATGACATAAACCTACACATTTATTTATTTATTTGTGATGAATTCATTTATAGATAAAACTTGGGAGAATTCACATAAAAAAATGTAATATATACACACACTATCATAGTTAATGAAGATAATTCACCCTAAATTTGGGATCCTTGCAAAGATTGCCCTATGAAATGTGAAAAATAGGAGATATGTTACCTTATGGGATGGGAATGAGGCAAAAGTTTGCCTTATTTTAAATTTTAAGGACATGGAGAACTTATAATTCCCACATTGTCATGTCCAACCTTCCCTTATGATATTATGTTATTTTATTTTATAATATGTAATAAATTAATACTTAAGTATTTTAAAATTATCAAGTAATGAATTTATTATATTTCATATACATAAAAATATCACAAATAATTACATGATAGAGAAACATCTTAATTTGAGGACTAAAAATTATTATTAATTTCATGAATTTGAAATTTTATTACTAATATTTTAGATTACGTAATAATTATATATAAACTTTAGAAATAAACTTCAAGATTTTTACATTTTTAATTCTTTTATTTTTTTAATCATTTCTCAAAAGTGTTTATAGAGATTTGTTGCCTTATGAAGCATTAAGATAGAGCAAATTTTGTCCCCAATAATGAACCATGGGATAGAGCAATATTTTGTCTCCAATAATGAGATGTAAGGCAAAAGAAGGCTAATATCTCCTACCATGCCCTTCACCATCCTTAATCACAAAGCCACGCTTTTCCTTAGGCATTAGTGTGTTGTTTACCTATTTATTATCTTCACAAATCTTGTTTTTGACTTCTTAATAAAATTTTTATTTTAATACAAATTCAAATTATAAAATATTTAAAATGATACCTTAAGTATGTCAAAAACCTTTTCTTTTATTATAGTTTATCTCCAAAGTGATTCAAGCCAATAATGTTTGCAATTTTAGGGATGTGATATCGATAGAAACAACTATAAAAGGATATGATATATTCATACTCTCAAGGGAAGTTAGCATTACAAGTTAGGCTTAGTAATTCAAATAACAAAGGAATTTTTTTTTAAAAAAAAAAGGTTCATAGTAAGACTTAGGGTAATTAGGAAATGAATACAAGAAGAAGTGGGATGAATAAGGTATTATACAGGAAAGGAAAAATGGAGTTCATAAGTTCTTAAAGAGTAGCAAACTTAAAGCACATAGGTTTAGCATAGTAAAGGGTAAAGGTATGAGTGTAAATAAAATAAAAAGATAACAAGGAAGAAAATAAAGGAATAGAACCAATATTAGTGCATTAATGATTGCTTATAATCTTTTTTATACTTTGCTATTCAATACATTGATATTCTTTTCATGATTCTCTTTATAGAGAAAGGATATTTTCTTTTCATAAGATATTAAAAATGGATGTTATATTGAGTTTCTAAATGAATTCCAAAATAAGAAAAGAAAAAAGAAAAAAGAATAAGATTCCTTGTATAAGATCTTCATGAACAAGGTTCTAAGTTTGATTTATTAATTTTTTGGAAATATAATTTCATGATTTTATTATTATGATTATCATGAGCTTTTATGATTTTTTTTATGAGTCTTATTGAGTAAGAATATAGCAGAAACTAGAGTTAAGGGGTTACAAATATGGTCTATTAACTACTATATTGTCACAACCTGATTCTCAAATACCATGATTAATACAAAGACACATAACTAATATTGATGTACTAATAGATGTCCTTACAAGCCTTTAAGACATCTCTCACTCATCTATTTTCTTAACTCTACTAAGAGTATAAATAAGCATTTATAGAAGATAATACTTTTTGCACATGCATAAGGAAGTTCAAAATATAATTTACATATATTAAAACATATTTATAAAAGAGTGCAAAATTTTGAAAATATAAATTTATACACAAATACTATCGAAATAAAACCCCTAACTAGGACTAATCTATTTCCATTCAATGTCTTCCTAAGGATTTGATTCCATGGATAAGAAAGAAGGATAAATTAGCATATTAATTAAGCTAGACTTACTAGCTGTGCCTTTTGGTGAAAGAATTTGTTAAATAGGGTTGGCTACAAAGGGATTAGACTCCAAAATTATCTTTCCAACCTTTATAATTTAATTTACTCAGGGACCCACTATAAACATTTGAAGCCTATAGGAAAATATTATTTGGAAGGTTCCTTATGATGAAAAAATTATTCTTGCACAAGTGTGAATTATTCTCGTGGGATCCATGTTCTGTACCTATAAATAGAATACAACAAAAGAAGTGTGAGTATTAAAATACTCAGTAAATGGCAACTCTTTTCCTTGTTCTAAAAAGTTTTCTCCATAAAAAATTAGATATATGTATATATATAACAGTGAATGATAATTGAATAAAACTCTTATGTACTTATTATAGTTCTCATGTATAATATTTATAAGTTTTGTTAAAGTGAATGACTATCATTAGTATGCATATTTCATCTTATATCTTCAATCCAATTTTATCTTCCATCACCCTAGGCATAATGCCACCAATCCTATCCCTTCAACCCTTACCATGCCTTTCCCTCTTTACGAAGGATACATACCCCCCTACAAATCATATTCAAGATGAATAATGATAAGCTTTCGGCTATATGCATTAATTACTCATTTTATTGGGTATAGTCAAAATACCAACTATGCTAAAAAAGTTTTATTAACAAAATTTGTCATCCTCATGTATTCAACTTCTTTCATCATCACATATGATTATGCCCAAGGTTAATAAACAACCTTTCTATTCAAAATAGTGAGAACACTTAGCTTTCTTGAATAACTATCCATTATAGTTCAAACATCATTAATTGTATTATCAACTTTAATTCCATGCAATATATTTTAACAAGAAATATTAAATATTTAGCTTGCCTGATAATATGAATACTCCTATGGCTTGGTGCCTTTGAGGCTCCCAAATTAACTTAAATTTTCACTAAAATTTTATCTAATGCTTCTAATAAATTATAATGCATCAAATATAAATTATTTTACAATTTTCTCATTGTCAAATACTGTTCAAACAGTACTAAAAACATAAATTTTAAAACAAAACAACACACTAATAGTTATAATAAAAGCTCTTTTATCATTTAAATAACTTCTAATCATCACCTAATTTTTGTAAAATATCCCTAACATGTTAAATAATAGAAAAGTCCAATTATTTCACAAAAATATCATGCTGATATTGTTCATACAGAACTAAGTACACAAGGTTGCCAAATTGGGCAAATTTAGAATTGTTATAATAAAAGAGTTTCTTGGCATACAAATCAATTTCAATTGCTAGTAAAAATTTATACAAGCTTAGTAACATGTTGATAACCAAAAAACATCAATTACTTTAAATTTTTTCAATCAAATTATTACAAAACTAGCACTAAACTTCATAATACAAAACCTAAAATTATATTTTGAACTCTTATAAATGAAGTACATAAAGATTCTCTTTTTATATCTCTAGAATTTTTCAAAAATTCTTAATTCTCCCCACACCTATCTTAATACTATTTATAACATTAAAATACTAAAAATTGAAATTTTAACAATTCTTAACCTTTGATTCCAAAGAGTATCAGAAAACACACTATTATGCTCCTTTAAAAGTTTTGTTCCTAAACTCAACAAAATCTTATTATCATCTCTTAGGGAAACTTAGGAGATCCTCTCCTACCAATATTGATACCAAAATATTAACATCATATTAACATTTATATAGTACTAAAACTAAACTATATAAACCACAAATTAGCTTAAAACTTATAATAGCATGCATCATCATATTCTTTACCTTTCATAAGAAAACTTAAAGGAACAAGGGATAGTTGCCACTTATATTAAATTTTTTATTCTTTAACCTTCCAAAAGACCTATTAGAATAGCAAGTTCACTAAAATAAACTAAGTTTTATAAGCCTTGAAGAGAATATTTCCATAAAATTTGAAGGAAATGAAGAGAAACCTAGGTTATCTTGCAACAAACTTGATGGAATTACTTAGAAAACCTCTTAAAAATTGGTGGAACTTTGAAAACCCTACTTAAATTGTTAGAAGTTTGAAAACCTTACTTGGAAACCCCAAGAATGTCATGGTTGGGCTGAAGAGAAAGAGCAGAAATTTTATGATAAAATAACCCCAAAATCCTTAAATAAAACCTTAACTAAGGCTTCCTTCATAAGCTACTCTTTTTTGTAATAAAAATTTGATAATAATTGGCACATGGTGCATGATTTCAAGGGCTAGAAATTAGAAAATAATTTCCTATAACCACTTAAATTTAACTAAATATATTTTCTAAAAGCAACCACTAACAAATACTCCTAATTTTTTACTTATTTACCTAATTGTCATTAACTTCCTTGTGAAGCTTAAACTTTGCTTGGGCCTTATTTTTCTAGATTTCTAAGGTTAGATTTAGGCCTAAAAAATTTAAGTCAAACTAGCTCAAATGAACTAAGATGATTGATCTTAACTTTAGATCCAATCTTTAGGTTTTTGGCCTTTTCGAGCCCTAATTTCCTTTTAGGCCTTTATATAATTTTTTCAAACTTAATGTTAGCTTTTTAATTAGATTTTAACCCATATTAGTGTCTAATATATATTCTACAAAAATTGTAATTAGATATGCACTTAAACTTTCTTTATAATTCACTTAAATTTCAATCAATTACCTTACTAATTTTCTTGTTTAGGATATTTTCTAGTCAAAATTCTATCTTAAACTTTCTTGCTTTATTTGAGTATTACAAGTTCTCCTCTCCCCATTCAAGAAAAATCATTCTTGAATTTTCAAAAAATTAGATGGTGATATACAAAATTGTTAATAGGCTATTAATAAGTTTTAGATAGATTCTTACCAAATAAGGTCGGATACTTTTCTTTCATATCCTTTTCTAATTGCCGCATGGCTTCGTGTTTCTCTCATATCACTTTCAACATCAAAATATCTTTGAATTATAACTTTCTCACTTGTTTTTCAATATTTTGTATAGATTCTCTTTATAAACTAATTTTTAATCTAATTCTATCGGTACTTCTTTCAACACATGGAATTTATCTAGAACATATTTCCTTAACATCAACACATGGAAAATTGGATGAATTGCTTTCATATTTTCTGATAGTTTTAGGTGATAAGTGACTTTTTTTTAATTCATTTAGTGATCACATAAGGACCCACATACCATAAAGTCAATTTCCCTTGCTTTCCAAGTCTCATTACTCCTTTTATTGGTAAAACTTTTAAGAATACATGATTGCTTTCTTGAAATTCCAATTCCCTCTACCTTTTATCTACATAAAATTTATGTTGGCTTTGAACTGCTTGTAATTTTTCTTTGATGATTCAAACTTTGTTAATAACATCCTTAACTAGGTTAGGACCACTCATTTTAACGTCCCTTAGTTCAAGCTATCCAATGGGTGATCTGTATTTTCTTCCATACAAACCTTTGAATGGAACCATCTATATACTAGCATGATAATTATTATTATATGTAAACTCCATTAGTGGTAAATATTTATCCTAGCTTTCCTTAAATTTGATTGCATAGGCTCTAAGCATATCTTTTAAGGTTTGAATTATTCTTTTTGATTACTCACTGGTTTGTGGATGAAATGTCATATTAAATCATAGTTAAGTACCCAATGTCTCCTAAAATAATTGCTAGAATCAAAAGGTAAACTATAATCCTTAGTAAAAAATGATTGTAAGTGATACATTATGCAATAAAATAATTTTATCTATGTAAAGCTAAGCATATTGTGATGTAGTGTATGTATGTTGTCTTTACTAGTAGGAAATGCACAGTCTTTATGAGATGATCCACTATCACCAATATGGAATTATATCCTTTATTGGTTATCGGCAATCCAATTATATGATCCATCGTAATGTTCTCCCATTTGCATTTGGGAATGTAAATGTTTTGATAAAGTTATATCAAATGTTAATGCTCTGCTTTTATTGTTGATAGGTTAAACATTTGATCAAATACTTCTGCACATCTTTCTTCATTCCATCTCACCAATACATATTCCTCAAATCTTGATACATCTTTATTACACTAAAAAGCATTGGATAAGATAATTCATGGGTATTTTTTAATACTTCCTTTCTCAAAACTATGGGTACATATAATTAATTTCTGTTCTTTGTCATTACTTTTTCATTCACTATTAGGTTGGTCTCCTCTTCACTTGTAGCCTTGTTCTTTAATTGCACCTACTTATAGTATAACGCACCATTATGCAAGCTAAATCTACACCTCTATTTCCTTTTAATTACTTCTTTTTGTTTTTAGAAGCTTTTTAACTTAAAATGTTCGCAACCATAGCCTTGCCTAGGTAATAGTGAATGAAACAATCATAATCTTTCATAAACTCTATCTACCTTCTTTGTCTCATATTAAGTTCTTTTTGTTTAATAATATACTTAAAGCTTTTATGATTTGTACAAATTTCATAAGTAGCTTCATATAAATAATGTCTTTATATCTTCAAAGTAAATGCTATTGTTGGTGTGTGTCCTAGGAACCAATTATTATTTTATTTTTATAATTTTATTATTTTATTTTAGGTAATTTAATTATTATATTTTATTTTTATAATTTTATTATTATTCTACATGATTTATAACTTAATATAATAATTATCCTTGGATTAGCTTCGTTATTCCTAAAATGCCCCTAGTCAAGTATTATTTTGAAAAGGATAGTAATAATACATCGAGACTAGCATGTATAGTGACTGATGATTACGAATCATGGATATGTGATATCAAGTCAATACATGAGTACATTATTAGTGAACAATATACTAGACTGACCCACTATGAGAATATTGCATAGATAGATGTGTCATAAGTTATTCTCATATGATTACAAATACACATAAACCTTTGACCTGAAGTCACTACGGTTTCCTACATGAGGAATTACTCACTTTAATATTGTCTTATGTCACCTTTAATCAGGATGACGAATAAGGCATTAATTGGGTGTGTCATAAATCATGCAGAGGGAAGTGAGTGATGTAGATAGGATTTTCTTACTCTTGTATAAAAGAGAAATATCCTTGGACCCATTGATTGAGTGAGACTTAGAAATGCATGGCCATGCTCAATTGGATTAATATGTGATATTAATAATTTATTTTAAGTCTACTTAGTATCAAGAAATATAAATTGAATATTGACGAGGATGACACATTCCATGCCTCCAGTTCAATTTGGATATTATTACAAAAGGGTTATGATGCAAAACGTTGATTATGTATTAGGTGGATGTCGAATCACAGACATTCTTACTACTTGAGTAACAGTAATGTATTGCTAGATACCGCTCACTGTCTATGGCTCAATAATGAGTCATTGTCAACGTAGTAAGAACCTACAAGGTCACAAAAAAAAGTAGGAATAAGACAATAATTAATTGGACTTTAATTATATTAATATCCAATTAATTAGACTTATTTTCGTGCATATATATTATTATTAAGAATAATAATGTGTTATTCACGTAATATACATACATACATACATATATACATATATATATATAATATTATTTGATATTAAAGTAATATCAAATAATTACGTTATCAGATATTAGATAAATATATTATGAGATAATATTATTATCTAATATTAGATAATTAATAGATTAGTCCTATCTCTCCCCATTATCTCTAGGATAAGGATAAGATGAGTTGTTAAGTGTGATTAGAATTTTGGAAGCATTATCCTAGTAGGACTAGGATTATGACTTGCCTAAGTTTTATAAAAAGGGACTTAAGGGCAGCACTTTTATAACACGCTCAAAGCTTCCATACAAGCCCTAAATCACTCAAAAAACATCCAATCCTAATTCCTAGAGAGAAAAATACATCCTAGCAAATTCGTGAAGGGTGAGAGGTCGTTGTTCACTCCGTGTGGATACCGTAGAGACGTTATACCTTCTGGCCGACGTTTGATTCATCCGCTCTCAAGTTTTGATCAGTAGAAACACAAGTGCCCAATAGGTAAAATCCTAATCATTGATTTATGCTTTTTGCATGGATCCTAGATAGAATTCAGATCAAATTTTAAATTTTCGCTGCATATGATAATCTGAATTCCCAACAGCTATAACTATCATTTCCAAGTCATGAGTGGGGTAATTCATCCTATGTTCCTTTAATTGGTGAGATGCATATGTTATCACTCTACCTTGTTGTATTAACACACATTCCAATCCTACTCTGGATGCATCATAAGACACTATATATCCTTTTACACTATTAGGCAATGCCAACACTAGGGGAAAAAGTTAAACATTCTTTTAATCTTTGGAAAATATTCTTGCAATTATCATTCCATATAAACTTGACTCTTTTTTAAATCAATTTAATTAGTGGTATAGCTATTTTTAAGAAATCTTTTACAAATCTTCTACAATATCTAGCTAGCTCAAGAAAACTACATATCTCCATCACTAAGAATGGCTGCAGCCACTTAAGAACAACTTCAATCTTTTAAGAATCTACTTGTATTCCTTCCTATGACACTACTTAGCCTAGGAAATGCACTTTCTTTATCCAAAAATCATACTTTGAAAATTTAGCATACAACTTATGTTTTTTTAATGTTTGTAATGTGATTTTTATATTTTGCACATGCTCTTCTTCACTTTTGGAATATACCAAGATATCATCAATAAACACAATAATTAATTTATCTAAGGCAAGTTTGAAAATATGTGCAAGAGTATTGGTTAATCCAAAAGACATAACTAAGAATTCATAATAGTCATAACAAGTTTAAAATGTCATTTTTTAAATATCCTTCTTCTAAATTTTTAATTAATGGTAACCTAACTACAAGTTAATTTTTAAAAAATATTGCGATCCATATGGTTGATCAAACAAGTCATCTATCCTTAACAAGAGATACATATTCTTAATGATGACCTTATTTAACTGCTTGTAATTAATACATAATCACAATGTCCCATCCTTCTTCATAAATAACAACGGTGCTTCCCATGGTGATACACTGGCTGATATAAAATCCTTATCTAATAAATCTTGTAATTACTTTTTTAATTCTTTTAATTCTATTGGCACTATGATAAGGTCCTATAGAAATTGGATCTATTCCGAGAATGGTTTTGATTGTAAATTTAATTTCCTGATTCGGTGATGATCCTAGTAGATCTTTTGAAAAAATATCAGGAAATTCTTTTACTATAGAAACTTCATTAATTTCTATTTTCTCTTTTTTAACCTCCTTTATTGAAGCTACCTACATAATACATTATTTATCTACCAATTTTTAGACTTTCATACATGATGCAAAAGTAAGCATTCTTGCCTTTTTTCAACCTTGAAAATTTTGAACTTCTCTCCCCTCTAATTGTTAAGTTACGAGCTTATAATAACAATCCACATAAGCATAATATTTGGATAACTAATCCATTCTTAGAATTATATCACAATCCTTTATTGCTAACAAGATTAGATCAATCAAAGTTGGATGCTTATCTATCCATACCATATAACCATTAACATTATAATTTGCAAGAATGACTTCTCCTACTAGTCTATTCACCATTAAAGGTTTATATAAATCATTTAACAATTTTGAAAGCTTAATAGTTGAATTTTCAGATAAAAATGAATGTGTATGTCATACCCCGAGGCAAGATTTAAACATTTATAAATTTTAATGTTTGAAGTAATGAGTTTAAAAAAAAAGATAAGGGAATTTTATTTGCTTTATTAATACTTAATTTTAATTTTTTTCCTTTTTAAAAGTCCTAGAATATTAAAATGATACCGATGATAATATTTAAAATAAATTTATTTTTCATATATGGCTATTATTAATTTGAGGCTTATATAATTATCTTCTACAAGAATTTTCTCAATGATTGAAAATAATTTTACTAACTATGACTGACAAGATTTACAAAACCAAATGCTTATATTGAATAAACTATCTTTGAAAGTTAAGAAAGTTAGAGATATTTATTTTTAGGAGTTTTAAATAAGAGTTTTTATAAAAATTGAGTTTTTTTAAAAGAAATGGAAAGCTAGCATTTAGTGAAAGGAAGTTAAGTAATTAAGATGAGTGATTAAGATTTAGGTGTAGAACAGTTAGTGTACTTGAGAAACATAAAATAAAAACCTAGAATTGCTTTACTAATTTTCCCTAACTCTTTTCTCTCTTAACAATTTCTTTCTCCCTGACACTAACCCATAGCTGAGTTCCTCTCTTTTTCTTCTTATGTCGATGATTTAGAGTAATGGTCATGCCATCATTTGCTACCATTGATTCTCATTGTTGGCAGCTAGAAGTTGCCACTAATGGTGTTCAAAAGTTTGTCAATAAGGAGATGAACAAAGCCACTATTCCTCCTATTTTTGATGTAGCAAACCTATCGACAACTTCATTTCCTCCCTAATGTCTTCTAGCTTTGCCACCACTACAAGAGCTATCACCAATCATTTAATCCTTCCTTGACTAATTACCATCATTGCTGATGCATGAGATAGCTACCAAGTATGGCCTCAATTCTATGGCAAAGAGCTTTCACTTTCTTTTTAAGCCACAAACATATGGTGTCATTTCATCACCAACAACCTACTGATGATCTTTCTGAGCTGTGGTGAGTGTTTTTATATAACAAGCCTTTATTTTTTATGATAAATTAAATTGATGCAAAGAAACCCATTTCTACTAATTTTGGAAACTATGATAATAGGTTGGGAAAATGATAATTTATGTTGTAGAATGAGAAACTATCATGTTGATGGTATTTTTTAAGTAATATATCTTAAGATCTCTAATGATTTGAAGTTAATTTAAGAAACTCCATTCTTGCATAATTTGAAATAAGGCTTGTGCAAGAAAACATGATTTTGGGATATGAAATGCTAGAATAACATGATCAAAGTAAATATGGAATATTATATCTTAATATTTTGAAACATTTAAGTTTTACCCAAGGGATCCCATTTATAAAAATTTTGAATAGATGGTGATGATTTTAAAAATAAGAGTTTTATTATATAAATTATCAAAAAGATATGACTAGAGTATTTCTAAATTGTCACCCTTCAATATTCCAGGGACTTGAGCTAGAGTAGAAAACCCATTCTTAAAAAGTATTTTGAGATATATGATGATACATGAGAAAAAAATATGATTTTTATATTATAAAATGCTAGAATGATATGAATATGGCATTGTCATAGGATAAGGTTTTAATATTTAATTATTTCATATTTGGTTTAGAAACTCTTATTTTATAATCTTATTTGGATAATTAACATGACACTAATAAAATAATGATCTAAGGCTCTAGAATATTAGGTTACTATACTTAAAGTATTTTTATATCATAAAAGTTAATATTTTTGTAGTCAAATTTGATGATTTTAAATGTTAAAATGAATACAAAATAAATCTAGAGTGGTAATGTCTAAAAAGAGAATGAGTAATAACCCTATATTTATAATTTATTATTGTAAATTGTGAAATAAGAAGAAATGAAAGATAAAAGCGAAGTAATTGGGAACACTCAAAGTAGTTAAGCAATCCCGGGTGAGTATATATCTCCCCTTTAACTAATATTTTAATAAAGTGAGGGTTAAGTGTTATAAGTTATATGCTTATGGGTAATATAAAATATATACATACTTCCATATGTGAGTTCTTTAAGGTACACTTGTGCAGCATAAATTATTAGTAAACTATCCTTGTATCCTTACATAAGTCATATAGGGATGTTACTTAGGATCAAGAAGTAGTTATCTATTTAGGTAAATGTGGAACTAATACTTATAATATAAATACAATTATCTATTTGAGTGAATGTGAAATAGCCTTGCTTAGAAAGCATGTTGATGGGGTTTTGACTATTGATTGATAATGATTGTATTCTATAAATATTTGTATATTATAGCTATATGGATGAATATGATGGCATTGTTATAGACATTATTGTTGTATGCTTTGATATTACCCATAATGAATTAGTTACTTCATATCAAAATTTTTATAAACAATTATAATATGAGAGCTGAGCTCTTATGTGTATATTATTTGTGAATCATGCCATAAGTGGCATCAGAAATTGTGAATTGTGCTAGAGCGATAGCGTTATAAATTATAAACTGTGATGGAGTGATGATCTAAAAACTAGATGAAAAACTCTTAACTAATAGTTATGAAGGATATAAGATTGATCTAGAAATCAAAAAGTAGCTACATCTGTGTTTATCACAAATGGATATGATATGTGATGTGATGTGATATTGGAAGTTATCTATGATTGAATATTACTATTTGATATAATTGCAAGAACTTCAGATGATTACAATGATTCATTTATGTTTAGGCCTTAATGGCTAATTATGAATGTGATGACTACCCGACATGGCTGGAAGGTGATATAAGGATGATATCATGTACTAGTGAATAGTCAAGATTATTACGACTTGTGATATGAAATACAGAATCTAAGTTATGTGTAAGTGAATACTTAAACCAAGACTTGGTTTCATATGTTTTAGAAATCGAAGAAATGGGTTTGCTATTATTAGCTTGTGACTATTATGTATACATCTAAAACTAACCTTTTACAAAATAGTAGTAAATATATACTTACTGAGTTCTTATAACTCACTCTATTTTATTTTCAGTATTTTAGATGAAAATAAGCATCTTTGAGACTTGTTGCATCTATAGAGAATTAAGATCACCTTATTAAAGGATTTTGATAGTTAGATTAGCATTTGAATTAGAGATAGAGTTTTGTTGATTGAAAATTTAATGCATTGAATCATTTATCTATGCGTAAGTTTGAAATTATATAGTATTTATGTATATTTATTGCTATTAAATTTATGATAAATGCATTTATAGAATTTATAGAAGTAAAGCCCTAAACCTCTAAATCATATACTTTCTTAACTCTATTAAAAGTATAAATAGCATCTATAAAAGATAATACTTCTTGCATGAGCATAAGGAAGTTCAAAATAATATATATATATATATATATATATATATATATATATATATATATATATATATATATATATATATATTAAAGGATATTTATACAAAAATGCAAATTTTTGAAAACATAAATTTGTACACAAGTATTATCAGAAGTAAAGCCTTTAACTAAAACTAATCTATTTCCATTCATTGTCTTTCTCAAGATTTGAGTCCATGGATAAGGAAAAAGGAGAAGTTAGCATATTAACTAGGTTAGAATTACGAGTTATGCCTTTCGATGAATGGATTCATTGAAAAAGGTTAGCTAGGAAAGGATCTGACTTAGAATTTTTATTTCTAAACTTTACAATATAATCTACTTGATGACCCACTGTAAACATTTGGAGTCCATAGAAAATATTATCTAGAAAGTTCCCTATGGTGAAAGGAAAGTTCTTGCATAGGTGCCAGTCATTCTCATAGGATTCGTGTTTAGTACTTGTAAATAGAATACAACAGAATGAGTGTGAGTATTGAAATACTCAGTAAATGGCTACAACAATATATAATAATTGAATAAAGTTCTTATGTACTTATTGTAGTTCTTATGTATAATATTTATAAGGTTTGTTAAATAGAATAGCTATAGTTAGTATACAATTTTCACCTAATATTTTCAGTCCAACTTTATTCCCCACCACCTTAGGCATAAAACCATCAAGCTTATCTTTCCAAACCTTACCACACCTCTCCTTCTCTATGAAAGATGCATATCTCTCCCCACAAATCATATTCAAGATTAATAATGATAAAATGCCAACCGTATGCATGAATTACTCATTTCATTAAGAATGGTCAAAATATCTATACCATAAAAGTTTTATCAACCAAATTTGTCATTCTCATGTATTTAACTTTTTTCATCATCACATATCATTATGTTTAAGATTAATATATAACCTTTCTATTCAAGGTAATGAAAACACTTAACTCTCTTGAATAACTATCAATTATAGCCCAAACATCATCAACTATATTATAAACTTTAATTCTTTACAACATTTTTAATAAGAAATATCAAATATTTAGCTTGCTAGGTAGTATAAATACTCCCATGGTTTGGTATATTTGAGACTCCTAAATTAATTTAAAATTTTCTAAAATTTTATCTAATGTTTCTAACATATTAATATGTATCGAACATTAATTATTTTACAACTTTCTCATTCTTAGGTACTATTCATGCAATATTAAAAATATGAATTTCAAAATAGGACAACACATGAATAACTGCAATGAAAGTCATTTTTATTAATTAAATCACTTCTAATCATCACCAAATTTTTATAAAATATCCTTGGTATGTTAAATAATGGAAAAATTCAATCATTTTACAAAAATATTACATTAATATTATTCATATAAAACTAAATACATAAGGTTGCCAAAAGTAAGCAATTTTAGAGTTGTTATAATAAAGGAGACTTCTTGACATCTAAATCAACTCCAATTACCACCAATATACAAACTTAGTAACATGTTAATATTCAAAAATAGCACCAAACTTCAAAACAAAGAACCCAAAATTATGTTTCGAACTCTCGTAACCAAAGTCCATAAAGATTCTCTTTTCATATCTTTTAAACATTTTAGAAAATTTTAATTCTTTCTAAACTTATCTTAACACTATTTATAATATTAAAATACTAAAAATTAAAATTTTAGCAATTCCTAACCTTTGATTCCAAAAAGTACTAGAAAACACACTCCTTTCTTGAAAGTTTTGTTTCCAAACTAAAAAGACCCTATTATCATCTTCTAGGAAAACTTAGTAGATCCTCTCCTACCACCAACCTTCTATACAAAATTAGTAACATGTTAACATTTCAAGAACATCAATTACTTAAAATTTTCTCAATCAAATTATTACATAAATAGCACCAAACTTCAAAACATAGAACCTATAATTATGTTTCGAACTCTTGTAACTAAAGTCCATAAAGATTCTTTTCATATCTTTTAAACTTTTTAAAAAATTTTAATTCCACACCTATCTTAACACTATTTGTAATATTAAAATATCAAAAATTAAAATTTTAGCAATTCCTTACTCTTAATTCTAAAGAGTACTAAAAAACACACTTTTCTTTTAAAAGTTTTGTTTCCAAACTAAAAAAAACCCTATTATCATCTCTTAAGAAAACTTAATGGATCATCTCCTACCAATCTTAACACTAAAATACCAACATTATATCAATATTTATATAATGCCAAAACTAAACCAAATAACATGACAAATCAACTTAACACCTATAATAGCCTACATCATCATATTCTTCACTTTTCATAAGAAAATTCAGTGGAAGAAAGGATAATTGTCACTAACCTTAAATTTTTTTTATTCCCTAACCTTTCAAAAGACCTCTTGGAGCAGTAACTTCACTAAAATAAAAAAATTTTTAGAAGCTCTAAAGAGAATATTTCAATAAAACTTAAAAGAGATGAAGAGAAACCTAGGTTACCTTGCAAAAAACTTGAAGAAATCCCTTAGAAAACCTCTTGAAAATTGTTGGAAGCTTAAAAAACCTACTTGAAAACCCCAAGAATGTCATGTTTAGACTAAAGAGAAAGAGTAAAAACTTCATGATAAAATGACCCTAAAATCCTTAAATAGAAATTAACTAAAGCTACTTTCACAAGCTACTCTTGTTATATTTGTTGTAAAAATTTTATGATGGTTGGCATATGGTGCATGGCTTTTAGGGCTAGAAACTAGAAATGATTTTCTAATAACCACTTAAATATGGCTAAATATTTTATCAAGAAGCAAACACTAATAAATGCCCCTAATTTTTCACTTATTTATCTAATTAATATTAGTTTTCTTTATAAGCTTAGGCTTTGCTTAGGCTTTATTTTTATCCTAATTTCTAAGGTTAGATTTAGGCCTAAAATAATTAAGCTAAACCAACCTAAATAAACCAAGATGATTTATCTTAATTTTTAATTCAATATTTAGATTTTTGACTTTTCCAGGCCCTAATTTCATATTATGCCTTTACAAAATTTTTTCCAAACTTAATTTTAGGTTTTTAATTAGATTTTAACTCATACTATCGCATAATATATATTTAGAAAAAAATCTAGTAAAATGCACACCCAAACTATCTTTACAATTCATCTAGATTTCACCTGATTACCTTATTAGTTTTTTATTTAAGGCATTTTCAAATCAAAATTCCTTCTTAAACTTTCTTACTTTATTTAAGGTATTATACATATATTAGAGATAAATTTATGTATGCATGTGAGACTATATATATTTTATTAATGATGATTACAATTGAATTATTGGACCCTTTAGAAAACTAAAATAATTAAAATATTTTTGTACAAAAAATAACAATTTAATTATTATGATTAAAGTTAAAGTGAAAATTTTATAAGAAATAATAAGATTATTGTGATGAAATATGAAGTGAGGTTGTAAAGGAAGTGGGAAATAAAACACTTAAGGGTTAAAGTATAATTAAAGTTAAGTAATTGTGTATGGAGGAGATTTAAAATATTCCTTTCCAATTTTATGCTTAATTCTTTTTTCATTCATTAAATCCTTTGAAACCAGCCATCATTACTCTTCATTCATTTTTCCAACTACCACCTACTCCTTTATATCTCCTCTTCCACATCTTCTTCACTTTGACTATAATAAATCAAGCTAACAACCACAATTAAATCATCAATAATTTCTAGCCAAATTAAGGTAAATCTTCTTAATTTAGATCTTTTATGTAACTGTGTTTCAAGTTTTCATTTTGGATTGAAAAAATTTTGGAATTTTGATTCAAAGAGATATTTTGAACCTTAACTTTAATTCTTTGAATTTAAGGTGATTAAAGGCAAGCTAATTGTAATTCAAGCCTTCAATCACATCCTTATCACTAAATAAGTAAGAAATTTACTTAGGTTTGAGTAATCTTGCACATTTTTAGGTTACATGGAATTAGGTTTTATATTTTATTGATTTTGATGATAATTGATGTGATTTCTTAGTTATGCCATATTTTTCTCGCTAAATTTAGCTTGAATATTGAAGTAAATGCTTGTTGCAAAGTGTGAACTAGGTTTAGGAATGCACAAGTTAATAATTTGAAGTTAAATAGTTATATGAATAGTATAAATACAAAAAAAATCTACAAAATAAAGTAATAATATAGTTGATTATAACCCTAAAAGCTATTCTCAAGAGGTTTATAATCAACTATGACAAGAAGGTTTCTACTTTTTTGAAGGTTATAATCAATTATGATAAAAAAGCTTGCTCTTTAAAAGTTTATAGTCAATTATGACCTGCAAAGTTGCTTTTTGAATCTACATAGTCGACTATGAGGGCTATAATTTGCTTTTAGACTCCAATAATCGATTATATAATTGACTATTGCCCTATTTTCTTATAGTGTTTGTCATATCTTAACATTTAAGTTTCATAAATTTCAATATTTGTAGATAATAATTTATTATTCAATTAATATTTAAGTTTTAAATTTATTTTCTAAATTAAAGATTTTGAAAAAAACTAATATTTATGGAAATTATTATTTTTATAGTCATTATTGGTGTAAGTTTAGATTAAAATCATTATATAAGAAATTTCTTATAAGTTGAGGATAATTTTAATATTTTGGATATAAAGAATTATAAAATAAATTGTCGATATTTCAATAAATTATTTTTTAGAATTGAAAAAGTTTGGAATAGATTTATTTTTAAAGTGGCTATTATATATATTTATATGGACACCTATAAGGAAGAATGAAAATAATTGAGTTGATATTTTGGATAAAATCAATTTTTAAGAAGATAGGCTTTAGTAAAATGAAGGAATGGCTAAGATTTCATGAAAAGGATGAGCCTATAGTGGGTGAGAAATATTGTACTAAGACCTATAACCCATTAAACATTTCTTTTTCATTTTATATATATGTGAGCACAACAATCCCCTCTCTTTATATTTTTACTACTTCTTCCCTTTGTTTATTTGTAATTTTTGGTTTTTTTTCCTTTTTGTTGGTAAAAGCAACATACTTTCCTTATTTTTTATGTTATTTCTACCTCTTCTCATAGTATAACTTAGATTTTTCTAATTCCCCCTTCTCTCTCATGCTCTTAAGTTCACTTTCTCTCCTCCCTCTCCTTCTTTTATCTTTTTTCCCTTCCTCCTCCTTCTCCTCCTCCTCTTCTCGACAAGTCCCTCAAGTCACTGTAATTTGTTAGTCATCAACTACCATGTGTAGTCTTTCTTTTGCCAACCAGTCACCACCGTCCATGGCATGAGAAGGCCATGAGCCTGTAGTATGATTTGGCTAAGATATTGAATGGATCAACCAGCCGTTATTCTTCTTATAGGGGAGGTCTCGAGCTATATTCCCAGTTGCTGTTCTTTTTCATCTTTGATGAAGTTCTAGTGGTATTTCTATTGCTATTAAGCTTTGACTAGTCTTAAGGAAGTTAGGTGAGAGACTTTATACAATCAATTTTTTTAATCTCTTACTCATTAGAGTGACTTGAAGAAAATCCTTTACATGCATTTATGATATACTGGCTAGTTGATATATAATAAAATTAATAAAATAATAAAATAAATAATAATAAAAAATTTATGGTATAAATTATTAAAATAGAATGAATAAATTATAAATAGAGTATTTTATGTTATTATTATATTAAATTCATACAAGATATAAAGAGGAAACCATTTATGGGTATTTGATAATATCATAATATTTTTGAAAATATGTCTATGTGTATATATTTTATGCTATAAGATGACAAATAGCATATTTGAAGATCTCTAGTGATTTGAAGTAATTTAGAAGATATCATTTTTGTATAATTCAAAATATCAAGTAAAGCTTATGAAAAATATAATTCTTATGATAGAGATTGCTAGAATATTATAATCGAGGTAATTACGAAATATTATAGTTTCATATTTTGAAAGGTTTAGACTTGATTTAGAGAGCTTTATTTTATCATAATATTTGGATAATTAATAAAGTATTGATAAAATAATGTTTGGATGGTTTAGTACCTTGATTTGGAAGAAGCCATTATATACAAGAATGTTTGATATTTCAAGGATAAGCTTGAAAAATGAAGAAAGCTAGAATTTAAAAGGATTAAAAGGCATACTAAAATTATTAGTTTATAATAGGAAAGATAAGATGCAAATAATATGGATTTGTAATATAGGGAAAGAAAGTAAATAATGTGTATATAGTAATAATTTATTTTTGTAAATTAATAAATAGAAGATAATGGAAGGAGAAAACTAAAGAGTTGAGAATCTTTAAAGCTGTGGATGATTCTAAGTGAGTATATATCTTATTACTATTTTATTTTAATAAAAAGATGATTTAGATACTGTGAATTGTATTCTCCCTATTGATATTATAGATTTCATATTCACATTTATGTTTATATATTTGTATATAAACTCAGTTTCTTAAAATAAGAATAGTTAGCTATTGAGTGATTGCTAGTTGATCAAAGTGCACAGCTGAAGCATAATAATATTATTAATGATTATTAAATGCTTATGATTGAATTGTTTGTCACATGTATGTTAGAAATTATAGTGTGAAATGTGATTTGAGAGTTAAGCTTTCATGTATATACTATCTATGCATTCTGCCATGGATGACATTAAAATTTATGAATAGTGTTAGAGCAGTGATATTATGAACCATGAATTATATTGGAATGATGCCCTGAAAGTCAAATGAAAAATTCTTGACTAACAATTGTGAAGGATATAAGATTGATCTAAGAGCCGAATAGGAAATTCTTCACAAATAATTAAGGAAAAATTATAGTATTGCCCTAGAAAATCAAAAAGTGACTATGTGCATACTTACTATAATTAGATGTATGATATGATGTGATGCTGGAAATTGTCTATGATTAAAATGACTTATCTGTGTTTAGCCTTAATGGCTATTTATAACTATGTTGTCTACTCGGAATGGGTAGTGCATGTTGTGACGATGATGTTATATATTATGCAGGAGAGCTCTCATTTCAAGATTTGGTTCCATAGGTTTCAAAAATTCAAGAAATGGGTTTGTTAATAGTTTCTAACTCATTACATGTTTAATCTACAGTTATTATATGTAAAATTAATCTCCCATAAGATAGTTATAGATGGATGCTCACTAAGTTCTCATAACTTTATTTTAAATTTTTTACGTAAAACAAGCATATTTGAGCTTGATGCATCCTCGGAGAAACAAAGACCACCTGGATTGAAGATTTGACAGTTAAGGATTATTTTGAATTAGGATTAGAAATGAATTATAAATTTGAAATTGCATTGCACTGTGTACATGTGTGATTGCTATCGTATCTAGATAAAAAATAAGTTTTGAATTATAGGGTGTGTGACCCTTGGAAGTGCCTAAAAATAAGGGAGATTCTATCTTTTTTTGCAAAAATTTAAAATCAAATTTTTAAGTTCCCCTAAAGTTTGAAAACTCTCATTGAATAGAAAGAATGAAAAATTATTAAGATTTGTGAAAACTAGTAATGGGATCCATACTGATCACAATCAAAAGTGGCTCATGATAATGTTACATATTTAATGAAATTATCTTATACTTCCTAGTTAAGGTAGAATGTTGATAAACAACATTGAAAGAAATAGCAAGTGGTTAAATGAGTAGGTAATACGTGTTTGTGTTTATAAAGGAATAAAATAATATGAGTTATGCATTATTATGTTAAAGAATTCTATGCTATTATATTAATAAGTTATTTGTAAAAAATTTTATTGGTACATGGACATAAATGTTTGAATATTGATTATGAAATCGTTATATTTGATGTGATACCAATGACCAAGTGTAAATTGTGATACAGGAGAACAAATTATGAATTGTGATAAAGTGAATGTTTTTGAAGGGATAAGCTAGACTTTAAAAGAACAAGATTGGGTTTGTGAAGGGATAAAATTGATTAGGAGTCATAAAGGAGGTTTAATTATTTTCTTCCTTTATTTCTTCTTGCTTTAAATAGATTAATCTCTTCTTGCTTATATAATTATTGTGAAATGATGAAATTATTAATGTTTTATTGCAATGTTATGCATTAGTTACATCTTTGCATAGTGAAAGGTAATCTAAACAATAAGAATATTATTTATTCTTCTATTTACTAGTTTTAAGTAAATTATTTGCTTACTCAATCATAAACTCACCTTATTTTGTATTTAATTTTGTAAGTACTACTACAAAGGCAACTCCACCACCTTTATAGTAAGAGGAGTTCCCTCAAGATTCTTGTAAGGAAAGGTGGCAAAGAGTTATTTTGATTATAGATAGTTTTGTTTTCTTGGGCCTTGTAATGCACTATTAGAAATTAAGGAGATAAGAGTAACTTTTTTACATGCTCAAGTTAGTTAAGATAGCTTAATTCTATTATACTAGGGTCTATAAGTAAGCTTAACTCTGTTACCTAGTGAACAATTAGCCAAACAAATGTAAACATAAATATACACTACATCATTATTATGTGAAATACCAAGCATTAGCAGTAAAATGGAGCATTTAATTATTAAAAAAGGTTAAGTTAGTCCAATGGAAATCAAATTATTAGGTTTCATGTCAATCATAGCTTAAGAGGATTGTGACATGAATGCTCAGAACTATTGTAAATATATGATGAAATATAAATGAAGGAGTGATACATTTTTTACTAGATAGAAAGTTAACTTTGATACAGATTATTGTTAATAATACTTTAGTTGGCATGTAAGCGCAGCTCCTAATTTCATACAAAAGTTTTAGTATGTTTTTTAATAAATTAAATGAATTTTTAACATGATTTAGGATTTTATTTAAAAAAGAAAATTTCATGCAAGGGATTTCACACTTTGATTTGGTTTTGAAAAGAAATATATATTGTAGTCTTACCTTCAGGTATATCTTTTTTTAAAAACACTAAGCTTCTAGCTCATTCTTGTTAGGAATTTCCATTGTTTAACGATCAAATCAAAAGATATTAGTTAAAGAACCATCAAAGGCAAGCTATAACTTAATTTGGAATTTATTTAGACATGTGTTGTATAAGTATGCTTTATATAAAAGAAACATATGTAAATATTATAACTACTTTTTACAAAAATCTACATCTTCTCTTACATTTAAGCAATTAAATTATATAACTCATTAAGTGTATAGCCTAATATCTAACATCTAGGCTTACCTGATAATTAGTGTGCTAGAATGGTTAAGATAAAGATAATAGGATAAATTGATTTCATAACATTCTGTAAGGATTATGTCAATAAGGGTTAGAAATGGTAATTTTTTCCAGCAAAGCATGGTATAAGGAAGTTTTCTCCTTAAGTAAATGTTAAGGATAAGGCAATAATATGTTGCCTTATCTTATGGAGCCCTACTATTATGAAATTATTATATTTTTACTTTACACACACATATGATTTTTATCCATAGGCATACACATACGTACATATTACAGTTATAAGTTACAAGCCAATTACATATATATAGTAGGTGATAGGATAAAAACACACCAAAAATGGGTGAAATGGTGTTTAAAAATTTTAAGCAAATAAAAGTAAAAAACATTTACTTTTTCAAGCTTACTTCTTTGAAACCCCTTAAGAGCAACTAGAAATTTAATATGAAAGATTAAGTAAATAATATGTAAAGATATGCAATAAAGAGTGACATAAAAAGAAAAGATAGTATCAACTTATAGTAGTTTGATTGCTCAAAGGAAAAACCATCCCATTGGATCTATTCCACTCTCCCAAGATTAAACCAAACTTACTGGCTATCCATTAGCACTTTTTTATCTAATAAAGTCCAATACACTTTCTTACTTGATCTTTCAAGGACTCAAGCAATCCCATCTCAATATTTGAGGATTTCCTTTCTCATAACTTGACTACTAATGTGTCCGTAAGTGTTTCTCTCATACTCCATCCTAGTTAGTGAAACTTTGAAAGGTAAGGTTTATCTTTTAAAGAGACTACAATGTTTTATACACTGTAATAGTATAAATTTAGAAATGAAGCTTAAGAAAGAAAACTATTACAAAATAAAAAAAATTATAGGGAGAGAAAGGCTTCTTAAAGAGAGGAAGTGGTAATAATCTATAAAGTGTGAAACTCTATTTATAAACAAATGAAAAAAATCTAGCCATTGGAAAGTGGACAAATCCTAACTAGCAAGTTTTATTCCAAAAGGCTTATCCTCTTACTCTTTAATATTCTTTTGATTGCTCTTTTAGAAATGTCATTGTCTAGTCATGTCAACTTTTAGCATTGTAAAATGTACAATGCTTGCATTTTTCATATGTTATCTTAATATGTCACTTTCAAATTGTACTATAAAGTCTATAAAAGTATAGTTTGCTTACTCTATTATGAAATGTTAAATTTCCAATGAAAAATTCTTTTCTAAATTATACTATGTGCTTGCTCTTTCATTCTAGTCACATGTGAAAATACAAATATTGACTTAATTTTTAGTTGGCAGTTGAAATACCAATCTACATTTGTTAGAAATTTTGCAAAAAAGACAAACATAGCAAAATATAGTACCAAAAGGGTAACCTAGACATTTATACTTTTGACAATCCAAAGCTCTAAATTTTCACATAAATGGAAAAGAGTAACATATATCACATCAACTTAACTTATCTTAAAGTAAGAAAACATGTGAAGTACATTAGAATTAATTTTTTCAGATACATAATAAAGGGTAACCAAACTTTACATAAGTAAACAAGTTAGGTTACTTTTTCTATTTAGAGCAATTTTAGCGTACCAATTTAACCCTAATTTCAAGATAAATCGAATGTAGCATGATTGGAATTAAGTAATTAGACAAATGTATATTGTTTAATCTAGAAAATTAAGTTCCAATTAGTTAAGTAAATTCCAATATTTGTAATGTACCAATATAAAGCAACTAGTTTTTATCCATATGAATCAACTCACCTTGTTCTTTTTAAATAAGTACCATTTCACATATCAAATTAATTTCAATTTTCATAGTGATATATTTATAGCATGTTTGAAAAATAATTTGACATTAAACATACCAATGAAGAGCCATTAGGTAACAATATATTAAAACATTAAACATATTTTTGCAATTACTAAATTCTATTATCATCAAAACATAGTAATTTAGCAATTTTAAAGTATATTCATCTAGGGTCGCATATTTTCATTTTCCCCATTTTTGTTGATGATTTATCTGTATAGATGACCTTTAAGAAAACACAAGAGCAATAACTATTTATCAAATTTAAAAAGCAATAATCAAGTATCAAAGCATATATATTATTTAAAAAAAATACATCCTACTCTTTTGTTTTAATCCTCTTTATTTTGATTAAACTAGATATGCAAACTAATGCTTGCTCATCTACTTACTCTTATTAATGATTATATTATACTTCTCCTCTTTAATCATAAAAAATAATATACATGCTATTTTACTTGTGTTATAAACACCTTACCCTAAAATGTATCAAACTAAAACCATAATAGGTATCAAAGCAAAAATGAATTAAACCAAATAGAGAAATCAAAGCAATAGAATCAATAAAACAAGGGTATATATTATTGTTTCAAGCAATGAGCTAATTTAAAAAGGTTCCTTTTAACTTGATACACCATAGACCTATAAAATATGTCAATAAAGTACAGAAAACAATATGATAAATAGTATTAAGAGCAACATAAAATTCATTAACTATTTTAAAAGGTGTATATTGTCAAATAGTATATGCAGTGCATAAGACAAGAAAAGCTTCTAAAAAATAACTAATAGTATGCTAAAAAGAATCCTAAATCATCATTTATATACATGCATCAACTTATAACTACATGAAACATCCTATTACATGAAATGGCACAAGTCATGGCATATCTTTCTTGTTTTTTCCCAAAGTTGCTTATGATAACTTAAATCTCAAAAAATATTTCCTTAGACATCTCTTAGACTTACCTCATTAATACTTGTAACTTAGCTTAAGTCATTTCATTTTGAACTTCTAAGACTTTAAGTCTTGTATTATACTCAATCAATCTATTAACCATCATTTCAATACAAGCATGCTAATTTTCTTCCTTATTCAAAAAAGCAACATCAACTTTTACTTAAATTCCTACATCAACTTACCTTAAGGTTACGTTAAAAGTTAGTCAATTGGATAGATCTGGAAGAAAGGAGAGATGATAGGAATAGGTTACTAGTTCAAAGGTTGTTTTTTTTACTATAATGCTGCCAATGGCAAAGGCTACAATGCTAAGGAGAATAGGAAGAAAAAAGTGAAATAAAGAATGCTCAATGAGAACCTCATTAAAGGTGATGATGATAGGGTTTTAGACAGTGGATATAGTGCACTAAATATTAACAAGAGCAATGGATAATCTAGTAAAGTGTAAAGGAATAAAGGAAAGTTTAGCAAAAGTAGAAGATTACTCAATAGTGGAGGAAAGGAGAGATGAGGCAAAAGTAGAAGATTACTCAATAGTGGAGGAAAGGAGAGATGATGTACCTTGTTTTTTTAGTGGTGCAGAAAAGGTAAAGGCAATTTTAACAAGCTAGGATAAGTGAAACTCATCATAAGGTTCAACCATAGTTAGGCAGGAAGGCACTTACCCAATACTAGTTTGAGCGATTGGATTTAAGACATCCTCAAATTGTTCAATAACTTATTATTTTGGTTGTTCCAAATTAACATTCATATCATCAAAATTTGTAGAAGTTTCTCTAATAGGTGAGGGGAAAAGTTATCTAGGTAGAATTTTTCAAAATCATCGAATTTGTTATGCCTCTTAGAACTAGCTTGCTCTTTCTAGTTTAGATTTCTAAATAAGCAAAGACCTTTTCTTCTTCATTAGAAAACTCAGATGAGTCTTTATAATAATGGGCATATTTTCTTTGTCTTCTTAAGTCTTAGTGGTGATAGAAATACTAATGCCACCATGAAGTTTTTGTGATATTCTGAGAGAAGATGTTGGCTCATCAAAGGTCTTATAGAATTTAGCTAAACTCAATCTTCTAGCATATTCTTGAAGTCTTTCTCTATAATTTGATTTTTGGTCTTCTTACCTTTTAGATTAATAATGGGTTTAGATTCTCTTGCCTTTTTAGGGATAAGTTAATCAAGTGTTGTCACAACCTAATCTAATCATGATCTTCATGGATCTCGTTACCAATTTCCATAAGTTTTAATAATTTTCACTCTTTCTATTTAATGAGAATTTCCACATTCTAAGGGAACTTGAAATTTTAATTTAACATTTTTATGAAAAAATGATAGAGTCTGCCCTATTTTTAGATACTTCTTGAGGGGCACATAGATACAATAGCATTCACAGCATACATAATACTACACAATTTCATTATATATGCATAGCTAATGATTTAACATATTGAATTCTAAATCAACAAGATTTCATTATCTAATTCTAATCCTTATCTAACTACCAAAATTCTTTAGTAAGGTGGCCTTAAATCTCCATGAATGCAACAAGCTCAAGTCTCAACCTGAAAGCATGGGAAATTAAATGAAGTGAGTTACGAAACTCAGTGAGCATATATTTACGATTACTAAATCTTGATTCATTTGTATTAAATGGTTTCATGCTAGTTAAAAAATTGATTAAGGAAATAATTTCAATCCAAGCTCCCTAACTTTTTCAATGTGTGAAACTAAGTCTTGGATGCAGTATCCACCTACACAACTCAAGTTTTATACCTCTCATCATTAATTATAATAATTTCAATTATCCAACACTACACAACATCATTATCGTCATATTATACACTACCCATTTCGAGTAAACATCATAATCACAAATAGTCATTAAGGCTAATCATAGATAAATCATCTTAATCATACTAGTAGTAAACATCGAATTATAGACAATTTTCAAAATCATACCATATCACACATTTAGTTAGAACAAACATACGTATAGCCATTTTTTGATTTCCAAGTTAATGTTATATTTCTCTTACTTACTCGCTAGGAATTTTCTATCTAGCTCTTAAATAAATCACATATCTTCATAATTGTTCATAATTTGCCGTGAATTTTTTGTCTAGCTTACACACCAGTACTTCTTCACCATTCATTGTTTCCAATCTTAATATTGGCATAGTTTACAAGTAATATACATAACAAAGGTCAACACTCATATCACAACTACTTGTAAAACTTCAATACTAAGTAGCTAAATTTATCACTGGACAATACCAAGCACATAACAAAATATGACCATAACATAAATATTATTGAACTCAATCACATTCTATCAATAATTAGGAACAAGGCCATTGTGCTTCCATTACGTGCTCTGATCTATTTACAATCATTTAATAACTAATTACATTTGTATCATGAAACTAAGTTTACATGTAAATATGAAATCTATACCATCAATAAAAGAAACAATTCATAATAATTAAAATATGTTTTATTAAAATACTAATCTATGGTGAGATATATATTCATTTGGCAGAGTACATTCATAACAACAGCTCAATGCAGTTCATTTCATCCTTTTCTTGTCCTAATAATGTAAACATGAGAATACTATTTATTTTTTTCTTCCCAAGCATCACAAATCCAAGTTTTAAATCATAATGTAATAATATCTCTTATTATGATCAACTTCTTATGGCTCCCAGTACAAGCTTATGTAATCAATCATTACATTTTAAAGATTTATTTTAATTAGCTTTGAACATTAAAATATTTACTTTTATGATATAAATGCATTTTAAGTATAATAACCTGATATTCTATAGCTTTAAGTCATTATTTCACTAATGCTATGTCAAGTATACAAAATATCAAATATATACAAGATGAGGTGATAAAACAAGGATTCTTCGTATCCAACTTCATAATATTAAAATATAATTTCCTAGAAAAATCTTAAATCATACTGTTTTATCATTCTTTAGTATGAAAATGTTATTTTTCCAAAGTAATACTTAGAATTTATAATATAATATATATAAAATAAGTTTCACTTGGATCTTTAAGATAATAGAATGGAAAGTTTCATATATGCTCTAATTATGCTATTTTAGCATTTCACAACATAAAAGATAATAATGTATTTATATATATATATATATATATATGTATATATATATATATATATATATATATATATATATATGTATATATATATATATGTATATCATCATGTGTATTATATCTATAAATAGGTTTTTCTGCATTAACCCAAAACACTCACACCAGTAAAATTGATGATGTAAAAAAGACCATAATCATATTGTTTTACAATTCAATGTAGAAAAATCTTATTTTGCAAAAGATATCATATTTTTTCTTAAAATATATAAAATAAGATTTCTTGGATTAAGCCTTAAATCATCACAAAAATTATAACTTTATGATCTAGGATTATTGCAGCTCGCCTATGGCAAAGGCTCGTTGAAATGCCGACAAATGAAGAAGAACCACAACTCGCCTGCTGCTATCCCAAGCTGCTAGTTAAAGGAAAGATGGCGAGGAGGACAACTGGTTAATGATGGCAACATAGACAGCTTAGAGGGAAGAAGGCAGTGACCAGAAAGGTTAATTTAGTATCTATGTCGACTCACCCATCTTGAGCTTAACCAACAGTTCTCAATGCCTAAATGAGCTGATAAGCTTCAATTTTCTTTAGAAGGATCTGCTATTATATCGGTGGCTCCAACACTGGTGACAGAAAACACGAGCACAAAGAGTTGTTATTAGACAAAGAAATGAGACCATGCAGGGAAGAGAACAATAGAAGCGAGTGAATACTTGTGCAATGAGAGAGTGACGAAATGATATAAAGAAGGAGCTAGAACAATTAAAATAACATAAAAAGAGGGTCCATTTTAAAGAAAAATACAAAAACAAGTATAGTAGAGCTAAGAGAGGAAGCCCAGTTTTAAGAAAGATAGGGAGAAAAGGAACACTGACTTTCATAAAAAGAGAGAAGAAAGAGTGCACCAAAAATGTATAAAATAGGGACAAGGAAAAATATTAAAATGAACTATGGGTAATGATTTAATGTTTCTTTTCCAACATAAGCTCACTCCTTTTCTTCTTTTTCTTTTAAATAAAACTTATTTTATTTAAAATTCCATCTCATGTATTTTCAATTCTCCCTTCATACATAAGTATATTTTTTGTAATATTTTGGTAAAATTAGAATTCTTTAAATAAGTATTTTTATCTCCCTCAATTCCTAAAATAAATTATCAAATATTAACAATTAGTTCATAAAATTTTATACTCATAATTACTATTTCTAACTTATGAAAAAATTCTCATAAAATATTTAAACAAACCTTAAATTAATAATAACTAATTAAAATAAATTTATTTAAAACTTTAAAAATTCTCAAAAATAATTTAATAAATACCATGATTTATTTCATAAATCCTTGCACCCATAATTATTACAATATTTTTAACTTCTAGGAAATTCATTAAAAATTATTTTAAACTAATTTTAAATTAATAAAACCTCAATTTGATAATGACCATATAAAAATAAATTTATTCCAAATATTATCATCAGTGCCACTTTAATATTTTAGGACTTTTAAAAGAAAAAGAGATCTAAAATCAAATATTAACTAAAGGAGTAAAATAAATATTCATAAGTATTGAAATTTATAAAATTCTAGTTACTAACTTAGGATATTACAAGTGTAAAAATTCCTTTGCTTTTTTGGGGTTGGTAAAGAGTCATCATTATCAAAATGTAATGAAAAGTGTAACTTGGTTGCTTTTTTAAAATCGAATTTTATAGTTTTTAAATCATTAAAATTAGATGATTCTTTTTCTAAAAAAGCAAGATCCAAATTTCTTTTTGACCTAGAGAACTTCATAAAGCTTTTGACTTTCTTTAAGGTCTTATTGCTTTTATAGAAAGATATCTAAAGCAAGTAGCATTCATAATATTGCCTTCTATACAATTCTATTAATTTTAAAGGATATATCCATGCTAAAATTTTTATAAATTCTAGTGATTATCATATCATATGATAAAAGAGCTCTTTCTTTGTTAAGCTATTAAACTATGTGCTAGATAACCAAGTGATTGAGGTCTACCTTGACTCTTCTTTCAATAGCCTATATGAGAAAAGCCTCAAAGCTATTAACATTACTCAAACCTCTTTATTTAGGAAAAATGACTTCAATAATCATATAAAGTAACACATTTCTGTCTTTGTTGAGCATTTCTCCTCTAACATGGTTAAGTCCTCCAAAAAGCTTCATTATCCACTAGTTGGCATCATAACCTTTGAAGATGATTTTTTTCTTTTTTTAGTGTCATAATCTCTCTTATACTAAGCACATTAATGATCTCATTCATCCTTTTAATAGTGATGTCAAAAATTTTCCCTCTAACAAACACTTTTAGTATAGTGTCTATCCCTATCTATCCAAGTTAGCATGAAAGAGCTTAGTATAACTTTTATATACTAACTTATTCATCTCTATGAAATTTTCCTACCTGAGATTCCTTTTATGATCAATACATTCTATGCTTTTAATGGCTAAGGAATTTAAATTAACTTTTTTGGGGGCTCACATATTTTTTACCAACAAAACTAGTGTATTTAACTGTGAATACTAGAATATAGGTATCAAGTATTTATAGAAAAAAAAGCTTAGAAAAAAATGATTTTGGGTAAATAAAAATGATTTTGCTAAGATTTAAAAAAAATAAAAGACAATAAAAAAAAACTTGACTTCCAAAACAAAGTGAAACAAGTTTGAAAAATGAATAGGAATCAAAAGGTATTGAAAAATAATAAAAGAAATTAGGAAACAATTTCATAAAAAGAGGAAACAAAAGATGTAAACTATTTATAGATTGTAAAAATGTAAAATAAAGAATTCTATAAATTGAATCCTCTGGAGCTAATGAGAGAAACATAAAAAAAGAAAAGTAAATAAATTTTTAGTAAAAAATGCAAAATTGAGGAGAAAGAAACATAAAACCGTAGCATAAAATTATGAAAAGATCTCAGTTATAAAGCTAGGCTATCAATAATGGAAGTCTATGATAAATGCATAATTGCACTTAAATTTTATGTGTTTTGTCACTCATTTACTTAGTATCTTGTGCAAATTAATTGAGAAAGGATACTTATATGCTCAATATTTTGTTTTCAAATTTTGAAGTGACACATTTGAGCAATAGAAAAGGATCCGGAGCTAAACCATGCAAATTGTGGAGAATTGAAGCAAAGTTACTCACCTGACGAAGAACACGGGGTATGGGAACCCCGTGTGGAAGGCCGTGTTTCTTTCTGGAATGCTTCGAAGCTTCACTGAGCTGCTCCCAGAAGAACACGGGGTTGAACATGGGCCGTGTCACACCCCATGTACCATACTGTCTGACACTTCGTAAGTAAACACAGGAAGTGTGACACCCCGTGTATCATGCTGCTCAACTTTCGCAGAGAAACACGGGGTACAACACGGGCCGTGTCATACCCCCGTGTACATTACCCATATAAGTTTTGTGCAAAAAATCAGAGGAGGGGAGGAGAACCAAAAATTTGAAAGGGGAGCCGTGAGTAGAAACCCTAGGAGAGACCCAAACTCACTAAGGGGCAACTGCTAACCATGGATTCAAGCAAGGAAGTTGTAGAGCTTCATGACTTGTTTGATTTCCCTCTCTGTTTTCTGATTTTTTACTAGTTGTGTAATGACTTCACACTAAACCCTAATGCTCAACTAGGGGTAAACTTGTTCATGGATTTATGGAATTAATTTTTATATAATCTAGCTAGATTTACTGTTAATTTATGATTTGATTATGCTGTTTTGTATTTCAACAGTTCAATACTTTCGGAATATTGGATTTGTGTGATAGATTAGTTAATTCTAGATTGGAATGACCAATTAATTAATCGGACCTTGCATGATCATTGGGAATATCAATTAGACTTAGGAATTAAGCTAAATGGATTCTTTTGCACAGGATGAAATGTCTAAGAATGGATTCTAAAGCAATGTTAATGCAACCTAGATGAGTGATTACTAGAAATTCTGGGCACTTAATCTTTTGGTTAGTAGCTAATAGCTTTGCAATGAGGTATAGCTTATTTTTAATAATCCAGCAATCTAAATTAACAGTAAACCAAGTTAGAGGATTATCTTCATTCCATAATGAAATGTACAAGGGAACCCTAAAGTTGAGTACGCTTTCATCTCGTTTGAATTAAATCTTTTTGATAACTAAGCTCTGTTTTGCATTTTACCTTTAATTCACAATATCAATCGGTACACCTAGATAATTTACCTCGAAATTCAGTTAGTATTCAACATTCAATCCCTGTGGAGATGATATCTTTTATACTATAACTCGACTAAACCCGTGCACTTGCGGGATCACGTCAAGTTTTTGGCACCGTTGCTGGGGATTGCAACTAGTTGATATTAACAGAAACTTTTAAGTGAATTAGACTAGGCAATTCATTTTCTTTTAGTTCTTGATTCATCTTGTTCTGATTTTCTTATCTATATATAGTATTTCTTTCTTATTTTATTCTGTTCAAGTATTATCTACTCTTTTTGCAGAAAATCTTTGTATATGCAAAGGAGAAATCTTGAAGGAATTCTTGACTTAGACCCAGAGATTGAGAGAACTTTGCTTAGGAGAAGGAGAGAGAAAAAATTAGTACATATCTAAGAGGCAATTGACCTTGAACCAGTGATTGAAGACATGGATAACAGATCTCTTAGAGAATTTGCAGCACCCGGCGCCATTGGGCTTCAATCCAGTATAAGAAGGCCTGTTGTTGAGGCTAACAACTTCGAATTGAAGCTAGCTCTTTTGTCTATGGTGCAGCAAAACCAGTTTGGTGGACTACCAATGGAGGATCCCAACCTCCATATTCAGATTTTCTTAGAGTATTGTGATACAATCAAGATAAATGGTGTAGTAGCGGATGCTATCAAGCTTAGACTCTTCCCATTCTCCTTGAGGGATAGAGCAAGGGCATGGCTACACTCTTTACCAGCAGGATCTATCACTACATGGGACAAGCTACTACAGGCTTTTCTGTCACGATATTTCCCTCCAAGCAAGACTGCTCAATTAAGGAATGAAATCACCATATTTTCTCAGAGAGAAGGGGAATCTCTATTTGATGCTTAGAATAGATATAAGGAACTTCTGAGGTTGTACCCATATCATGGGTTAGAGAAATGGCTAGTTCTCCATACTTTCTACAATGGTTTGAATTATAATACGAAGCTTACTGTGGATGCTGCTGCTGGAGGTGCCTTGATGAACAAAAGATTGGATGAAGCATATGATTTGATTGAGGATATGGCTTTGAACCATTACCAATAGTCAAATGAGAGGGGATTTTCAAGGAAAGCTCCAGGTAAGTATGAATTGGATGCTTTTAATCATTTGTTAGTTAAGGTAGATGCACTAGGAAGTCTAGGTAGCAAAGTAGATGCACTTATGGCTAAGTTTGATAAATTTCAAGTTAATAGTGTAAATGCAACAAGTGCTACTGACTTCCTTATGAGATTTGTGGTATGACAGGTCACATGGCAACTGAGTGTACATTGGGGCAGGATTTCACTGAGCAAGTGGATCATGTATACAACAGTGGGTATGGACAGAAGAATCTGAATGAACCCTTTAGAAACACCTACAACCCATCATAGAGGAACCACCCAAATCTATCCTACAAGCCCAACCAGTCATACAACACTCAAAATACTCATAATAGGCCACCACCACCACTACCCGATTTTCAAAACTAAAGACCCTACAATCCACTAACTCAACCCTCTTCCACTGCCAAATTAGAAGGCCTCCTGAAGAAATTTCTCATTTCCCAAGAGAAAACCAATGAAGAGCTTAGGTAGCATGGTAGAGCCATTGAGGATTCCATTAGGCAACTATCCTCCTAAGTTGACTCATTGGCCACACATGGAAAAATGTTGGAGACCCAAATAGCTCAACAAGCTTCTGCTTTTTCCTCTAGAGCTTTTGGTCAACTCCCTGCTCAACCTGAATCAAATCCTAGGGAGCATTGTAAAGCAATCACTCTTAGGAGTGGGCGACTATTGAAGGTTCCAAATGTTACTCATGAAGGTGAAGAAGAGATAGTTGAGGGGGAAGTGCAGAAAGAAGGTAAAAAAGCTTCAATTCCTGATAATGCTAAAGTGAAAGAAGGGGAATTACCTAAAATGCCAAAATATGTCCCTCCAGAACCATACAAACCGCCTATCCCTTATCCTCAAAGACTAGCAAAGGCTAAACTTGATAAGCAATTTAGAAAGTTCTTGGAAGTATTGAAGAAGTTGTATATCAATATCCCCTTCACTGATGCTCTTTCACAAATGTCGTCATATGCAAAGTTCTTAAATGACATTCTCTCAAACAAAAGAAAGTTAGAAGAGCATGAGACTGTAGCTTTAACGGAGGAGTGTAGTGCCATCATCCAGAATAAACTATCCCTTAAGCTAAAGGACCCAGGCGGCTTTTCCATTCCTTGTGTGATTGGAAATGTTCCTATTGACCGGGCATTGTGTGATTTGGGAGCAAGTGTAAGCCTCATGCCACTGTCGATTGCAAAGAGACTGAATATAGAAGAAATGAAGCCCACCACAGTTTCACTTTAACTAGCTGACCGTTTAGTGAAATACCTAGTAGGTATACTTGAGGATATACCTATCAAGGTTGGTAAGTTTTTCATTCCTGTTGATTTTGTTGTACTTGAAATGGAAGAGGATACACAAATTCCTATCATTTTAGGTAGACCCTTTTTAGCCATTGCGGGTGCTTTGATTAATGTAAAAAATGGAAGGCTTTCATTATCTGTTGGGGATGAAAAAGTTAAGTTTAATTTGAATGAATCAATTAAATTACCTGTTTGTGAAGATTCAATATGCAGGATTGATGTGGTAGACAAGGTTATGAAAGAAACCCTTCTGACAGGGTGCCTTCAAGATCCATTTGAAGCATGTCTAGTAACAGATGGAGTTGTTGAAAATGAGGAGATTGCTGCATATGCAGAATTTTTAGAGGCAAGCCCACTACTTAATGGCCAGAGACTGAAACATTATGCTGCCGGGCCACCAATAATGGCAGCTCCAAACTGATTGAAATAGAGGTCGAGCTTATGACCTTAAACAAGCCCTTCTTAGGAGGCAACCTAAACTTATTTTTCTATTTTTATTACTTTTAAATCTTAGTTTTCCCATTTTCATTCTGAGTTTCTGAGTAGTTTGAGGCATATAAGTCATTAGTTGTTAATTTGCGATGTTCATTTTTGCACTTGGTCTCTGTCTCTGGGGTAAATTGGGCATATATGCATTTTTGTTGTTCATTTTCTTGCACAGAAGGCTTAAAATGCATTCCAGTGAGATACACGGTGTATAACACGGGCCGTGTCATACCCCGTATACCTCACTATCTGGTTAGTATAAAAGACTTATGATTTTCATGAGCTTTCTAGTGAGATACACGGTGTTAAACATGGGATGTGTCTTACTTCGTGTACCTCACTGACTAAACCAATGAATAGGAGTTTTGAACATAAGCCTTCTAGAGAGAAACACGGGGTACAACACGGGCCGTGTCAAACCCCGTGTTCCTGGGCGGACAAGCTTTTAATGGCCAAAACCCCTCCATTTTCTTGTACAGCAGCCACCCTATGAGGAACAGCATGATTCTCCGAGAGATGATGGTGATGGTGATGCAGCTCCTGATATGGGACCATCATCTTCTGTGAGGGATAGAGTTTCATCCGAGGCCTACTTTTGAGACATATTATCTGGCCAGCAGCAGATTCTGGCTAAGCTTCAGCACATCTCTGAGCGTCAGATGAGGATAGAGGGCCTTTATGACGACTTGGACAGGAGATCTAGATACATCAAGAGCATGGTCGAGCCCCTGTTCAAGCTTTTCCACCCCTCTTCCCCAGCTGATCCAGATCCTCCTGCTCAGTAACTTAGATTGTTTCTTTTTCCTTTTATTCATATATTCTGCTTTTTACTTATTTCTCCTCTCTATATCCATTTATCTGGTCTGTACTTATATTGGCTATGCACTTTCATTTACTTTCTATTATTCTAACTATTTCTCTTGTATTTTCTTGCACCCTTAATATTCATGTCTGTAATAACTAACAGCATATTTTTTTCCAGTATTGCATCTTCTTTCTTTTAAATTAGCAGTCTCCTTTTTCTCTCTTCATCTGTCTTTGCTTCTAGATCTCCCTGAAGTCATGATCTATACTGAACAACAATGCTCCACTTGTCAGGGAAGTTCTAGTCCCCCATCTATTCTCTGTCTCTTTTCCATTTACTTTTTTGTATATTGAAGATAATGTCCAATTTTAAGTGTGAGGAGCAGCATTTAGAATATTTTGCAATATTTTGTACTTGAATCTGCTTGATTGATTTAGAGTACTGAAATTTACTCCAAATTCAATGATATGTTAAAAAAATAATAATAATACTAAATAATAAATAAATAAATTTTTAGGGCAATTTTTTGACTAAAATGATTTGTTCATGCCTTGCTCTTTTAATGATTAATTAGTAACTTAATAAGGAAAATATAAAGCTTGAAGCTAAGAGTAATTAGCATAATTGATCCTCGTGAGATTTAAGCCTTTTTGAGCAACTTTCACATTAGAATTTGAAGCTCATTTTTATCTTCTTCAGGGATTATGTCTCATACTTGACTTTTTGCTCTAGAACTTGCATTTGCTTTTTTTTTAGGCTACATTTTATGTATTTTGCATGTCAAAAATGATGAGGCCATTTTTCTTCACCCTTTTTATTTGTTTTGCTTATTTGAATCCTTTTCTTTGATATACCCTAAACTATTTTCAGCTTTGCCCCTAGTTAGCCACTTTGAGTCTTGGGCCCTCATTTCTAGACCAGCCCATCCCATTCTATGTGCATCTAAAGCCACTACCTAAATGAACTTGAACCTTAGAGTTTAAGGGAACTTAGACACATTATATGAGTTTGGCTATCACTTAGAGGTCCTTACTTAGAGTTGCTAGTTGGATAAGTTAATTTATAGCTTTGATTTTCTTAAAAAAAAAAGCAAACAAACAAATAAAAAAAATGGTGTTGAATAAATAATTTGGGAGGAAGAAGTGGAAGAAAAGCTTTTTAGGAAATAAATAAAAAAAGAGAAAGAAAAAGAGAAGAGAATGGGGGTTGAAGCAAGGTAATATGCTAAGCTGAGCAATGGAACTCGACAATGGTCAAACTCAAGACCAATGTGTCTTTTCCTTTCTCTGACTCTATCACTCTTCATCCCTTGATTTTCCTTTCCTCTATCCTCACCATTTTCCCTAATAGAGTCCTCTGATTTGCATGCATTTTATAATATAGTAGTGGAGATTAGAATTTTTGTAAGCATATGGTAGCATTAAGTCCTGAGCTGATTGATTTGAAAGTATACACAAGCCTTATTCTGAGAGTTTAAGTAAACACTTTACCTGTGAGGCTATTCTCTTTTGCTTTTATGCTAAGGATTGACTTATTTAGTTACTTTATTTTCATTTAGTTGCTTAGCATGAATTGATCCTAATTTCTAATTCGTTGAATGATTGCTTGATGTAAAAAAAAAAGGAATAAAAATTGGAGTAGATTTTTTGTTCTCTTACTTCCTTACTCGAGGACGAGCAAGATTCAAGTGTGGGGGAATTGATAAATGCACAATTGCACTTAAATTTTATGTGTTTTGTCACTCATTTACTTAGTATCTTGTGCAGATTAATTGAGAAAGGATACTTATATGCTCAATATTTTGTTTTCAGGTTTTGAAGTGACACATTTGAGCAGTAGAAAAGGATCCGGAGCCAAAACCATGCAAATTATGGAGAATCAAAGCAAAGTTGCTCACTTGACGAAGAACACGGGGTATGGGAACCCCGTGTGGAAGGCCGTGTTTCTTTCTGGAATGCTTCGAAGCTTCACTGAGCTGCTCGCAGAAGAACACGGGGTTAAACACGAGCCGTGTCACACCCCGTGTACTATACTGTCTGACACTTCGTAAGTAAACACGGGGAGTGTGACACCCCGTGTATCATGCTGCTCAACTTTTGCAGAGAAACACGGGGTACAACACGGGCCATGTCATACCCCCGTGTACATTACCCATATAAGTTTTGTGTGAAAAATCAGAGGAGGGGAGGAGAACCGAAAATTTGAAAGGGGAGCCGTGAGTAGAAACCCTAGGAGAGACCCAAACTCACCAAGGGGCAACTGCTAACCATGGATTCAAGCAAAGGATTGAAGATTCAAACAAGGAATTTGTAGAGCTTCATGACTTGTTTGATTTCCCTCTCTGTTTTCTGGTTTTCTGCTAGTTGTGTAATGACTTCACACTAAACCCTAGTGCTCAGCTAGGGGTAAAGTTATTCATGGATTTATGGAATTGATTTTTATATAATCTAGCTAGATTTACTGTTGATTTATGATTTGATTATGCTGTTTTGTATTTCAACAGTTCAATACTTTCGGAATATTGGATTTATGTGATAGATTAGTTAATTCTAGATTGGAATGACTAATTAATTAATCGGACCTTGCATGATCATTGGGAATATCAATTAGACTTAGGAATTAAGCTAAATGGATTCTTTTGCACAGGATGAAATGTCTAAGAATGGATTCTAAAGCAATGTTAATGCAACCTAGATGAGTGATTACTAGAGAAATTCTGGGCACTTAATCTTTTGGTTAATAGCTAGTAGCTTTGCAATGAGGTATAGCTTATTTTTAATAATCCAGCAATCTAAATTAACAGTAAACCAAGTTAGAGGATTATCTTCATTCCATGATGAAATGTACAAGGGAACCCTAAAGCTGAGTACGCTTTTATCTCGTTTGAATTAAATCTTTTTTATAACTAAGCTCTGTTTTGTATTTTACCTTTAATTCACAATATCAATCGATACACGTAGATAATTTACCTCGAAATTTAGTTAGTATTCAACATTCAATCCCTGTGGAGACGATATCTTTTATACTATAACTCGACTAAACCTGTGCACTTGCGGGATCACGTCAGTCTACAAGGTGCATAGTATGGTTTTTGTATGACTAGATAAGATGAAATGTAGAGTTACAGCAAGAAAGAGAAAACTTTTGATATTTTACGATAAACAAATGAAAGTTAAAGAGTTAACTATAAAAGTAAGAAAAGATAATTTTTTAATCAAAAGAGAATTAAAGAGTTAGGGAGTGGAAAATTGTTAGAAGTTTAAAAAAAATAAAGAATAATGTTTTGGGCTGAAAATTGAGGAAAGTTGGGCTTTATAATTTTTAAATTAGAAAGTTTTAAAAACATAAACAAAGTAGTTTTGAAGCATAAAACAAAAGTAGGGCTATAGTTTTAGCAAAAAAATAAATGGTAATTTTTGCAAGACAAAAAAAGGTTCATTAAATAAAAAAAATTAGGAAAAGTCAACCAAAAAGGTATAAGTAGAAATAATAAGAAAAAGTATATGTGATAAGTTAACTTAGAAAGAAGATATTTTAGACCGTGAGATTCCTATAAATCTATCCAAAATTTTTATTTTTCTTGTGGATCTACTCGGGTTCCTTTGCAAATGAAATAGGATTTGCCATATGTTAACTTTCATGCATACAAAACTAATTCTACATAATGTAATCTATATTTTTTAATGAAAACATGCCTAAATAATTTTTAAAAAGACCTAAAGTATTTATGCATTTTAATTATGAAAATGTCATGAAATGTGTTACATAATTTTTAATTTTTTTTAAAAATTAATTCAAACATTTTAAACTAAAATTAATTGAGATTAATCATTCTAAGCTTATTTCTTTTAAAACAAAATCTATCTTCATGGACGGGTTTTGTGAAAATATTAGCTAATTAATTTTTAGTATTTAAAAAATTAAACTCAATATCCTCTTTATAAATATGATTTCTTATAAAATGATGTTTAATCTTAATATATTTAATTCTTGAATATTGAATAGGATTTTCAGTTAAATTAATAACATTAGTATTACCATAAATATTAGGATGTGATCAAGATTCAAATCGTAATCTCTAAGTTATTACTTCATTCATAATACTTGAGCATAACAACTTCCAATTATCATACATTATTTTACCTTAATTATTGAAAGAGCAAATGAAACTTGCTTTTTTGCTTTGCTATGAAACAAGGCAATGGGTAGGAAGTGATATGTTGCACTAGTACTTTTTCTATCTAGCTTTCATCTAACAAAGTCAGCACTAAAGTATCAAATAAGATCAAAGCAATTATTTTTGGGACACATAAACTAAGATTTTTAGTACTAATTAAATATTTGAAGATTCTTTTCATACCTACCAAGTGTGATTCTTTCAGCTTCAATTGATACCTTGTGCACAAGCATACACTATACATGATATTCGATCTATTAGCATTTAGATAGAGCAATGAAATAATTATATCTTTATACCACTTCTCATTTATTGACTTACCATTTTCATCCTCATTAAATTTAGTGTAAAGACTCACTAGTGTACTAAATACTCTTGCATTCTCCATCCTAAATCTCTTTAAGAGATCTTTAGTGTGCTCAGCTTGGTTAATGAAAATTTCATTTTTGGATTGTTTCATTAGAAGTCGAAGAAAGAATGTAAGGTCACTCATCATACTTATTTCAAACTCTTCTTTCATAAAATTAGAAAATTTCTTGCATAAAAACTTATTAGCAGACCTAAATATAATATCATTAACATATATTTTTTACAATTAAAATATCATGCTCAATATATTTGATAAAAAGAATAATTTTTATTTTTCCTCTTTTAAAACTATTTTTAATAAGGAATTTATTAAGTTATTCATATTAAGCTTTAGAAACTTGCTTAAGACCATACAAAGCCTTGGTGATTTTGAAAATATGATTTAGTTTTTCAAAATTTTAAAATCTGGGAGGTTGTTTAACATAAACTTCTTTATTTAAGAAACCATTTAAGAAAGCACTTTTGACATCCATTTGATAAAGCTTGAAATTTCTATGGGATGCAAAAAGTAATAGCATTTTAATAGATTCAAGTCTAGCAACAAGAGTATAAGCTTTATCATAATTAGTATCTTTTTTATTAATTTTATTCTTATGTTACTAATCTTGCTTTGGTTGTTACCACTTTTTTGGATTCATCTAACTTATTGCAAAATACTTACTAGATGTCAATGATTGGATGGATAAAAAGCTTAGGCACAAGTGTTTATATTTTATTCTTTTCAAATTGATTAAGTTTCTCTTGCATAAGATGGATCCAAGTCTCATCAAGAAATTTTTCATCAACATTCTTTAGTTTAATATGAGAACGAAAGCCAAGTTGTTATTATTTTTAAATGAAAACCTTATTGAAACTCTATGAGAAGGATTGCCAATAGTGTACTCATTTGGATAGATTGGCATATGACTACATTCTTTTAGAAGATTCCAATTTTGAGGCCTAGGAGTTTGCTTTTTAGTTTGCCCGTTTGAATGATCTTACTCATTCAACTTAGCTTAATCTTTTAATCCATCTTGCTTGTTCAAAACTACTTGCTCATTTGGCTCTTGTTCATTTTGAAAATCTTTGGGATTCTCATGTTATGCTTTTTTATTTGATGAGTTGCCTTTTGAGATGAAGATACTATCTTTTTTCAAATGCTTGCTCATTTGAGCATCATTTATTAAACATAACATGCATGGATTATTTTATCACAAGAGTTATTTTGTTATGAATTTTATAAACTTTGCATATGATAGAATAACTCAAGAAGATACCTTCATGAGATCTCGAATCAAACCTAGTTAGATCATCTTTCCCATTATTTAAGATATAACATATACAACTAAATATATGGAAGTAGCCAATATTGAGTTTTCTTCCATTCCATAACTATTATGGAGTCTTTTTCTGGATAGGACGTATCAAGCATTTATTTGTATAAAACACAATATGTTTATGACTTCTATCGAAAAATATTTTAGAAGATTATTTTCACAAAGCATAGTTCTAGCCAAATCAACTAAGGTTCTATTTTTCCTTTTAACTACGCTATTTTGTTAAAGAGTTCTAGGAAATAAAAAATTATAGCTAATACTATTTTCATCATAAATATTTTCAAAAAGATAGTTTTCAAATTCTCCATTATATTCACTTCTATTGTTTAATATACATATATCTTTCTTATTTTGAATTTTTTTGTAAAACTTTTCAAATTTATTGAAAGTCTTATTTTTATGAGTTAAAAAGGGCACCCAAGTATATCTAAAAAATTCATCAACAATAACTAAATAATATTTTTTGCCATTAAAGCTTTGAGTCTTGGAAGGAGCAAAATAATCCATATCCAATAACTCTGAGGGTCTTAAAGTAGAAATAATATTTTTAGGTTGAAAAAAGGATTTTACTTGTTTCCTCTATTAATAGGCATTGCAAATATGGTTTTTCTCAAAGTTGATTTTGGGAAGGCTAAGAATTAAATCATTTTTTTTGAAAAAGTTTTAAATAAAATGTGTGTTATTATGGCCTAGCCTTCTATGTTAAACCTAACTTTGATCATTTTTTGAAATAAAACATTTTGCTTCCTTTGGAGGAATCTCCTCTAAGGAGATAATATAAATATTCTCTATTATTTAAACCATAAAAGATATTTTGTTATTGAAGATGTTTTGCACATAACAATGAAAGAATTTAAATACAACTTTATAACCTTTGTCACAAAATTAATTTATGCTTAATAGGTTATGCTTGAGTCCTTCCACTATTTTAACATTGTTTAGATGAAATGAAGAATCTATGTTAATCTTGCCAATCCTAAAAATTTTGCACTTTGTGTTATCACTAAGAACTACATTTCCTCCTTGAATTAGCTTGAAAGAAACAAACCTGCTTGAATTTCCCACCATATACTTTGAGTACCCACTATCAATGAACCAATAGTCCTTTCTGACACTTGCCTTTAAGTTCACCTACAAAGATTAACTATGTTATTTTTAATACCCAAATAATCTTAGGTCCTTTTGAATTAATTCTTTGCTTTTTCAAATGTTAAATATTTAGGTTTTCTTCTTTATGCATCATGAATAAATAACTCCTTTTAAGCATAACATAAGGATGTATGTCCATTTTTTCTACAAAAGTTACAAGATAAATTTAGGTGTAAAATTTTAAGTTACTTTTACAAAGAAATTCTTGTGATATTTATCATTTTTTTCTTGCATAAAGCTAACTCCCCCTTTATTAAAGGAATGTTTTTATTTTCCTAAAAGAGCATTTAACTTTCTTGTTCCTTTCATAAAATAAGAAATATCCTTTTTCAAAATCTTTACTTTCTTTTTAAAAAGTTAATTCTTGTTTTTTTGAAGAATATGTAACTAATTTTTTTCTTTTTTAAATCTTGTTTTTCTCTTAAAAAAATTAACTTTTTGTTCAATTTTTGAAATTTATTAATCACTTTTTTAGAATGAGCAACTATTGATTTTTCAGAAATTTGGTTGCTTTTTGAAAGAACAACTATTTTTATTTTAGCCTTTTGATTGTTCTCTATGTGAGTAGCCCTTGCTCACTCTATTTGCTTTTTAGAAGAGCAACCATTTATTTTTAAGTCATCAAATTACATTTTGGAATAATAGTCATTTACTCATTGAAAGTACAATCCATAAAAAGCAAAAGCAACCATCTTGCATTTTAAAACTTCTTTTTCTTTTATCAAATTTCTTTTTCCTTTTGCAAGAAAATTACTTCATTCAATAAGAGAAAATTTTCTTTTGACAAATCATGTTGTGAAAATGCATCCATCTCATCGAAATTTTCTTCTTTCAAAAGAATGTTTTCCTTTTTCAAAAAATCAAGATTATTTTAAAATTCTTGATATTCATTTCTTGAAGTATCAAAATCATTTTTCAAAACTTAAAGAATTTTCTTAAGTTCTTAATTTTTACTTTTCAAAACTTCAAAATTCTTTCATAAAGAAGAATTTTCTTTTGAAATAGAAAGGCACTTTTTCATGATCTTTTAGGAATCATTTAACAAACTTTCAAAAGTATAATATATCTTATCATAAAGAATAAGTGAGTCTAGATCTATTATCTTAATGCAGTCATCTTTAATTATGAAGCAAAGGTTTGCAACTTTCTATGCTTCCTTTTTTTTATCATCATCATCCAAAAGTATGTATTCATTACCATATATAGCCATCATTGCTTTTTCTAATAGCCTTTTGGTGGACCTTCTTTTTAAATTCGAGCAATTTGCCTTGATATGGTTAGGCTTTTTGCATTTAAAGTAAATAAATGCTTGATTGCTTTTTTCTTTCTTTACCTGCTCTTTTCTCAATTGCTCATTTCATCATTATCTTTGGATTTATCATTATTATCTTCTTCAAAAGATGTTAAAGCTTTAAAAGCAATACTTTTTTTTAGTTCTATCTTTCATTATCTTGATTTTCTTATAAGTTTTGAGTTTACAATTATAGGTGATAATGTCAAGATTATTGCCTTCTTGAATAGCATTAGACTTAGATTCCAATAAACTTGGGAGACATCTAAGTGTTTTCAAGATAACATCTTAATCGGGAATGATTCTTCCTAGAGCATAAAGATCATTCAAGATAGTAAAGAGTCTTTCAAACATAAAATCAATACTTTCATTCTCCTTTCTTTTCAAGAGTTCATACTCTTGAACAGGAATATTAATATGGATAATGTACATTTACCTTATCCCTTCAAAGGTGATTTAGAGTTTATCATATATCTCTTTTTATTGTGGTGCACTTTGTAATTTCCTTGTATTAGTTAGGAGTAATGACACATATGATAGCATTTTTCACTTTAGCATGAAATTGCTCTTTTTTTTACTTAACTCTACTTGCTCTTTGACTTAAGAACATCAGCATCATCTTACTTTTTTGTTGGAAGAGTATACTCTTTCTTAATTAACTCTCACATTTCATCATCAATGGCTTGAAAAAATATCATCATTTAATGTTTTCAATAATCATAGTTGGTTTCATCAAATAATGGCGGTCTAGATGTAGAGTGCTTTTCTTACCTATATGATGATCCAAAGTTATCCAGATTAGTCCTTACAAGATTTTTACTTAAAAATGGTTAAGGTTTAACAATAGAGACTAAGCTCTTATACTAATTCATAAGATAAAAACAACACTAAGACGGGGTGAATTGGTGTTTAAAAAATTTAAGCAAATAAGAGCACAAAATACTTGCTTTTTCATAAGACCTAAAAAGAAACCAGAAAGCAAATATAAAAGATCAAGTAAATAATATATAAATATGTAATAAAAAAGTAGAAAAGAGTAAAGGAAAGAGAGAAGATAATATTGGATTATAGTGGTTTGAGAAAAGAATTATCCCTTTGAGCTTACTCTACTTTCTAAAGATCAATCCAATCTTGGTGGTTATCCATTAGCACTTTTTTTTTACAAAGCCTAATACACTTTCCTACTTGATCTATCAAAGACTTAAGTAATCTTATCTCAACACTTGAGAATTTTCTTTCTTATAACCTAACTACAAGGTGTTGACAAGTATTTCTCTCACACTCCACTCTTTCTAGTGGACCTTTGAAGGGTAAGGTTTGTATCTTAAAAAGACTATAATAGTTTATACACTCTAATAGTAAACCTCAAGAAAGAATACTATTTTAAGATAAAAAAATTTAAAGAGAGAAAAAGAGCTTTCTTAAGAGAGGAAGAGATGCTTAGTAATGATCCATGAAGTATAAAGCTCTATTTATAGTCAAATGAAGAAATTTAGCCATTAGAAAGTACGCAAATCTCAACAAGCAAGTTTTATTCAAAAGGTTATTCTTCTTGCTCTTTAGTTTTCTTTTGATTGCTCTTTTAGAAATATCATTGTCTAGTCACATCAACTTTTAGCATTGTAAAATGTGAAGTACTTGCTCCTTCATATACTATCTTGATGTGTTAGTTTCAACTTGTACTATAAAATTATAATTTACTTGTTATTTAAATTTTGTCAATAAAAAGTCCCTTTTAAGATGTATTGTTTGCTTGCTCTTTCATTCTGGTCGCATGTAGAAGTACAAATGCTAACTCAGCTATTAGTTGGTAGTTAAAAGAGCAATCTACATTTGTCAAAATTTTTGCAAAAAAGATAGATATAGCAAAGTATAGTACTAAAAGAACAACTTAGACAATTTCTACTTTTAACAGTCCAAAGTTCAACTTCTCATAAAAATGGAAGAAAGCAATATATATTATGTTAATTCAATTCTTCTTAAAGTAAGAAAACATGTGAAGCACATTAGAATTGATTTTGTTAGATACATAACAACAAAGAACAATTGGATTTTACATAAGCAAACCAATCAAGTTGCTTTTTCTATCCAAAATGGTATTAGCATATCAATCCAACTCTAATTTCAAGATAAGTTAAATGTAGCACAATTGGAATTGAATGCAACATATTAGTAAGAGCAGCTGGATAAATGTATACTATTTAATCCAAAAAATTAAGGTCTAGTCAGTCAAGCAAATTCCAATATTTGTAATGCACCGATACAAAACAATTATTTTTTATCCATATAAACTATAAACTATTCATCTTGCTCTTTTCAAATTCGTACTATTTCACATATCAAATTAATTCCAATTTTCATAATAAAACATGTATAACATGTTTGCAAAATAATTTAACAATAAACAAGTTAACAAAAAGCAACTAGGCATTAATATATTAAAGCATTAAACATATCTTGGCAATCATTAGATTCTATTATCATTAAAACATAATAATTTAGTAATTTTAAAGCATATTCATTGTGGGTCCCACTTTTTTAGCACGGTACTTTTTGTGAATATTTTCATTTAATTAAATTATTAACAAAGAAAAATTATTTTTCTTTATCAATTACTTATTATTTATTTTTATTAAATTCCAAAGATCAAGGTGACTCGGAGAATATGATCATACAGAGATGATCAACAATGATGAAATATTTGTTATAAGCTTAAATCTTAAAATGTTCATAGTTAATGGATACTAATAACTAGAGTAAACTTGTAATATAATGTATACTTGACTAGGAGGATATTTCATTTCACAAGCATCAATTTAGTGACATTAATGCATATATAAGTGCTCATTAGTTAAATGATTTCATTGAGTTGACTCATTTAAGAATTCAAATATGGATAAGTTAAATTGGGATTCTTCTATTGCAATGGTAATCCCTTGACCTAAGACATTATGAAAACCTCATATATATTATATTATATTTTAATATTATCCTAATTTTGAGAGCCATCCAAAAGATATCTATTAGGTATAACTTTACTATATATGAAGTTTTGTGAATGTCAATAAGGAATTCATTGCTTTTTATAAAAATAATAGAATGTCCTATCTTATTTTTTTATAATCATAACTTGGAAATCCTTAGTTAAGGTGGGTAAAATTAGAAAAAGAGTTTTATAAATTTCACATAAGTTATGAATTCTAGATTAGATACATAGTAGAAGATTAGTGAATGAAATAAGGAAAAAAAACATAAATATTAGCACAACATGACAACAAGCAAAAGCAACATTTAAAAACTAAAAAAAGAAGCCAATGTTGAAAGAATACAACTCAAAACAATATTAGAGAATTATAAACCATAGATACTTAAATCTTATAAAAAAGTAGTATAAAGACTTGAGAAAATTCTAAAATTTGGAAACCAATAAAAATAAGAGCCAACATATAAGAGAACATAGAAAAAAATTAGCACAACAAGCAAAAACAACATGTGAATAAACCTAACTCAAAGTAATAGTTTGTTCTATAGCCTATAAATTGGACACAAATAAATATAATAAAGATAATAAATTGAAGCAAAATGCTCATATTTTAAAAGAAATAAAACATTGATTACATTGAATGAAGATAGCAAAGCAATGTCCATGTTTAGGAAGAAAAAAAGTTAAGGATGAAGCAAACTGTACCTATCTATGTAATTTTTGACCAAGTCTAGTAGGATGAGGTCATTAGGCAACCAGATCTTGTAGCTTAATGAAATTAGTGTAGTGAATTAGAGATGACTTCAAACCTTATTAGATAACATGTGATATTCTCACAAAGGAAGTAGAGATGAAAATAAGATTGCAATTCATTTAGGATTTTCAAATTGTGTAATTGAGATTGTATTTGGTCTAGTCTTTTGGATTTTGGCTAATAAACTTTTGGGTTTTTTGGTCATTGGGTGTTGTCAAGTTAGGTTAGACTAGTTAGGTAAGAAGAGAGAGAAAGAAGAAACAGAGCAAATGGGATTAGATTTGGCTAGATTTTATTTTTTTAAACAGGTTAGTCTGCAAACTTATCTATATTCGTGCAATACAAATTCATTTGGACACACAATTTGCATAAATTAGTCTATTTTATCCTGTAATAAAAATGGATTTTAGTTAAGTTCAATCTGTAAACTCTAGTTCATTATATAGCTAACTTGTGTGGATTTTAAAATTATAAAAAAGTTTCACATAATTTTATTAAATTCTAGAAAAGGTTAAAGATTCTTAATCTAACCCTTAATACTTAAATTTAATACAATAGTCAATGTTTGTCTAGTTTCTATCACATGTAACCAAGAATGTTAAGCAATGGGAAGGTAAAATCGCCTTTCCATCCAAAAGCCTAATCAAGCATTCAATTTGACATTTTATCTTCGTACAATCTATATATATAGTAATACTCGGTTATTACTACACTTTTGACACTACCACGTGTAAATCGGCAGCAGCATCCTGTTACATTTTTTATTCATTTTTTAATTGTGAACATTCCTACTTTATCTTTTTTCTTTTGTCCTTTTATATAATTTTTTTAATTTCTATGGTACTTTGTAATTTAAGTATTATTTTTTACATTATTATGTTTTTAATAATTTTTTGTTATTTACAATCCATACAAAATTATTACTAAATAATTTATATATTATGATATATTTAATTTTTATTATTAAATATTTAAATAAACTATGATTTTGATTTAATCTAATTATTTAACTACTCTATTTTGGAGTCTTATTATTTAACAGTTAATATATTTTTTTCTTATATCTTCCATTTATAAGCTTTTCCTTTTTATTTTAATATGAATGTTTATAACTTTAACGTTATTATCACTACTCAATAGTATAAATATAATATAATATGATATATTTTATTTTTAATATAAAAATATTTTAAATAAATTAAAAATATAATTAATTATTAATTATATTTTCTTTTTAACTCTTATAATTATATAAATCATGTATTATTTCTCTTTTTTATTTCTTCAATCACATTTTTTTATTTTTTATATCCGGTTACATCATTTGTCATTTAGATATTAATATTATTGAAGAATATAAATATAATATAATGTATTTTATTTTATTATAATGATATATTAAATATGTTTGAAATTTGACATAAAAAGCATTAATTGAATTAATTAATTATATATATTATTTTTTTAAAAAATATTCAATAATATCAATCAAATTTATTTATTTAAATTTTATCAATATATTCATGATATCAATTTTAAAATGCTATTTTCAAATAAAACTAAATATAAATAAATTAAAATTTTGTTAAAACTTTATGATGTATGCATTATTTCACTTTATTTATTTATTATATAATAGTTAGTGTGATAATTAACTTAATGTACATACGCAAAGATTTGTGTTTGAATCCTAAACATAACAAAGAGTAAAACTCCTAAGTTAACATATTTTTTTAAGTATTATTTTGAGATTATTTGAAGTAAAAAATAATTTTTATTTACATGAAATTGGTTGTTAATGCTCTTAGATGTAGTTAATTATTTTTTTTATTATTTAATTTTTTATTTTAATAATTTTGTTTCACTATTTTAAAAAATTGTTATTTTTTAAAAATTTTTATTTGATTTAATTTTTATTCATTGCAAGCTATTTTTTATGAAATTTTAGATAAGTACTTCAATATTTTAAATAGGCAATAGTGTAAGATAAGATATAAATAGAGTTCATATCTTACATTATCTTTATTTTTAAAACTAATGATTGAAAGTAAACATGTGTTAAAGTATTTATTTATAATAAATTAATTTTATCTAAAAGAATATATAAATTTATTTTTACAATAAAAGTAGAATTGTAATAAATAATATCATTATTTATTATATATAAGCATTTCTAATTAAAGAAAATATAATACTAAAATTGCAAGTAAAATAAATAATATAATTACTTATTATATTTTATTTTTTTAAAATAATCATGTATTAATGTATTTATTTATAATAAATTAATTTTATTTTAAAATATATAATTATTATTTTCAAATTCTAGCCCTGTGCGTAGCATGGGATAAATCTATATCTATCTATATATTAGTAATGTTGGGTTTGTATTGTATTGCTGATGTGTCTCTCCATTCTTGTTTCATTTGATTATTTTATTTTTTTTAATTTCAATTTTTTTATTACAACATACTTCTATTCTAAGCAAGAACTTTGTATTTGTATACTGTAATTACATATGCCACCTGTCAAATTACTATCCTACCTGTTACTATTTTTTAATTTCTTTAAATTTCTTTTTAGACCAATCATGTTTTGGGAAATTACTATATTTTTAATTTAAAATATATATTTAAAGATTAACATCAAAAATTACTTATTTAAATTTTATTAATATTAATTCTTAAGTATTATATTGCAAATTAAATATAAACTAACTAAAATTTTGTAAAAAATGTAATAATTTATTTTTAACTAATACATTATATAAAAAAAAAATTTTTAATATAAAAGTATCTAATGTCATTTTTTTACAAAATTATTTAAAATTGGTATCAAATTTCTTTGTATAATTTTAAAATTGACATTAATTTTTTCTCATTTTCTGAACATTTTTCCTGAAGTGTCGAATCACGAGCATGTTTACTTCATTTTTTTTAATTTTTATTATATTTTATAGCACAAGCACCTGATTCTCTTTTATAATTTTTTTTAAGTCTTAATGGTTTGTAGCTTGCACACTATTTTTATTTTTTTTTATTTATTTTGATATTGTGAATATTTTTTTGATATTAACTTTTAAATGCTATATTACAAATCAAATATATATTAAATAATTAGAATTTTATCAATGTCTTAATATAAATATAAAAATATTAAACTATTTTTTATTAATATTTTTTAAAGAATAAGATAAATATTTTATACAAAATTATAAAATAATTATATATTTCATTCTTTTGATAAATGTATGCTAAAGTAGATTTTTTTATTTTGAAATATATAATAAATATGAATACATATTTTTTCATAAAATTATATTAAACTAAAGTTTAAATTTATTTATGGTGATAAATCTCATCAAAATTAAATAAATATGCATATGGAACATTATTTCTGCTTTCATATCTCCAATAAACTTAATATATTAATGATGAAAGTATATTCCTCTCTGACACTGTTTGAGACAAAAATTAATACATTTGCATTTATTAATGATGTGGATGTATATATTAATATAAAAAAAACTAATTAATAATTTTATCATTTAAAAGATTTAAAGTATCTTAATTTAATTTTAAAAAATTAATTTTAATTAAATTTGTCTATCTATATAGTAATTTTTGGATTGTACTATCATTTCTATTACATCCACATATATTGTTGTTACTACTCCAATCCCATTTTTATTATTATGTTTTTAACTTTTTATTGTTAATATGACTAATTTCCTTTTTGGTGCATTGGCCAATTTTTAATTACATATACACGTACTTACTTAGTTATATTTTGAGTTATACAATAACATTGGAACTGTGGGTATTATTGTTACATTCTGTGTAACAAGTTGTTAAATGTTTTTTTTAATTGTGATTTCCATTCCTTTTTAAAGTCATCTATTATTATTATTATTATTATTATTATTATTATTATTATTATTATTATTATTATAAGTCATTTGATCGGAAGACATTTATATGAGAAGTGTGACTTTTTAAAAAGTACAAAATTTTTAAATTATTTTTGATTGGTCACATTCATCTTTGGAAGAAAAATTTTTTGTGTCATTTATATATAAAAATAAAAAATTATTCATATTCAATTTAATTAATGACCATTCAATTCTCTCTCTCATAAAATATTAGTTTTTCAACAGTAAATTAAAAATAAGAAATTATAAGTTTAAAATAGTTATCCTAATTGAAGTTCATTATATATGTATAAGCCACTTTAATTTTTATATAAGTCAAATTTACATTTTTTTAAATAAAATAAGAAATTATAAAGTTAAAAATGTTATCTTAATTGAAGTTTATTAATATATCTAATTTTTTATATCAAAATTTATAAAGAGCTTCATAATAATTTTGATAATACTTCCTGAGAAGTTTAAAATTAAATTAAATAAAATATAAATATTTTTTAATTTTTATGTAATTTTACACTTTGATCATTATTTTTATTTTTTTTATTGGTTTTATTGTATAATTTTCTTTTTCTTTATTTTTTATATTTATTACTATTATTTATAACTTAGATGCTAATCAGATGCCAATCATTAAGTGATTTAAATATAACATAATATATTTGATTTGATTATGTAAATGTTTTGAAAAAAATTAAAATTTTAATTTAGGTTATACACATTGAATTATATAATTATATTTTTTTAATTGAAATTATATGAATATTAAAATCAAATTTTATTTAAATTTTGTCACTGATTTCATGTTTATCTTTTTTCCCTCTGTTCACTTTTATAATTTATAATTTAAATACTAATATAAATAAGTTGTACAAATGTAGTATAAAATATTTTCTTTTATTAAAAATTATTTTAAATAAATCAAACATCAAATTTAATTATATGTTTTATTTTAAAATTTAATTATTCATAAATATAAACATATAATTTTAATAATCATGATAAAATAAATTATAATACTTATATAATTTTTTTAATTATATATTTCATTTCAGCACGGGTTTGAAAGCTAGTTTTATTAAATTTCAGGGAGGTTAAAGTAATAATACTTAAGTTTAATGCAATTGCCAATGTTTGTCTATTTTGGGTTCCATAAAACCAATTAAACGATAGGATGGTAAAATGCACTCATCCAGAACCCCAATCATGCAATTCAGTCTGACATTTCAACTGGATGATGTTTTTCTTGTGCATTGCCACGTGTCATTGCCACGGCCCTACATTAATATTTCAAACCATTCTTTTTCCTACTCTCCCCCAGAGTCTCCTTACCCTTTCATTTGCATAATCTCCCGGTATCTATTCAGGATAAGTTCCTCCGTTCTCTCCCTCCATTCCATAGCTTCCACACCCTTTTCGAATCCATCTCAGAACCACAACTTCGCTTTCTCGCTTTCCCTTTTATTCTCTTCCTTTTTTAAGTTCTTAAACGAGTCTTGCTTTTCAAGCAAGCAGTTTTACTAAATCCCTTCCTATACCAGAACCCATCTTCCCAAGCCTCTTTTTCTCCTCGGAAAAGTTTGTCTCTGTTGCCATGGCGGTGGCAGAGTTAAACCCTTTGTACACTAACACCCATTTTCACTCCTCTCAGTCTTCATTTTTAGGAAGAGGTATTCCCAAACATAGCCACTGTGCTTTTGGTCCTTTGAAGAATAATACACAACAAGCCAGGATATCTTGCTCTGTTGCACCGAAGTAAGCTCCTTTTGTTCTCTTAGTAATTCATTTTCAACATATTTATTGGGTGTCTAAGTCTACCTAAATTTTAAACATTTTTCTTGTTCTCAGTCAAGTTCAGGCGCCAACTGTGCAACCCCAGGACCCCAAGGGTAAAGCTGATTGCTATGGTGTTTTCTGCCTTACCTATGATTTAAAGGCTGTAAGTCCCTTTTTATATATCTATGATAATTTATTTGGTTTTAAATCCCAAACGGTTCATTCCTTATTTAATTAATGGATTTCTAGGTTCCACTAGCAAGAATACTTGATATATAGTGGCATTAATGGTGTTTGTCAATATGTGCCTTTTAATTGTAAAATTCTTTATCAACATTTGAAGAAGTTGAATACTGGGCTGACTATTTTTTATGTTGATCTGAATTTCTGTGCTAAGGTTGTTCTTTTTTAGTTGTTGTGACTCTAAGAATCAAAAGCAGTGGCGGAGGATAATAGGGACTAAAGGGGGGCTTGGCCCCCAAAACTTTTGAAACCATCTATTAGTATCATGTAATTTTGTAAAGAGTATTTGAAAATTTTATTTATACGAGTCATTTTGCCCGCAAAATTTTATCGGCCCTCAAAAATATCATGTCATTATCCACCATTGGTTAAAAGATCAATATGCAGTAAAAATTCTTTCTTTGGAGTAATTTCTTTTCTTCTTTCTCATTGAAAACGTGTTTCTTAATGCTAAAAAATAAATTTTAATTGAATACTATTCTTTGTCACTGTATTTTCATTACGTATCTTGGCAAGCTAAACGGTTAAAGTGGGTTGGGTTACAGTATGCTAAGTTCATTTTTTTAAAGATATTTTTACCCCAAAAAAAAAAAATGAAATTCATGGGACTATGGTGGCTAGTGGTTCTGATTTGTGTGATACTTTGATATATCTTGCATCTGATCCTATTTTTCTCTTTATATGGTTTAAGTCATGTTGGCTTAATCTAGTAAATTCTTAAAGTTTCTTTATCTCTAATTTGTTGTGTCTAACTTAATTTATTTGTTAATAAAAAATTTGGTGATGAAGGAAGTTCTGTTTTACATTTTAATATCTTCAGCTAGTTCTAATATAGATAATGATCAGATCAGTTTGAGGTATCAACTATTCCCCTTTTCAGGAATCAACAACTTTGTTGGTTGTTGATATATGAATCACCTCTCATGCTTTTTTTTTTCTTTTAATCTATAATGTTGTCATAGTCCCACAAATTCCTCCATATATGAAGTGTAATTAAAGATATAATTTGATGATCTGTTTCATGTATAAGTTTATTTGATATAACAGGAGGACTTGTGTTTATCAGTTTATGTTTTGACTATTATTTTCATAGCGAAGTAAAATTAAAAAGACAATGGCTGTCCTATGGGTAGTGGCTTTTATAAAATTGTGAAGTTTGAAATCGTTAGTTATGATGTAATATAACATTTTAGCTTTCTTCCATTTTAGTATCCAATCAAATCCTGGGTTAGGCACGTTTGTTTGCAAACAAAGACAAAAAACAACTAACTCAAAACTGAATGCACCATTGAATTAACATCCAAAATTTGAGTATTTTCTTGAGCCCTATGATAAATGGGAAAGGGATATGATATTATTTATCTAATAGCTCTTTGATGTTAGCACATACTAATTCTATATTCTACTGAAAGTTTTATGTATCTTAAAAATATGGTTGATGTTCTTACAGGAAGAAGAGACAAGATCCTGGAAGAGATTAATCAATATTGCAGTCTCAGGAGCTGCAGGAATGATTTCTAATCATCTACTTTTCAAGGTGTGTTTATTGATACTTTAACTTGTGTTCTTACTCAATTTCTATTATGTTTGTGGTTCCATATCAGGATTTAGGTGTCATTAGATATTGTAGGACTATAGGATATTATAGAATTTCTTCCAACTGGTTGATGTTACCAGTTAGCCTTTATAGTCTTAAAATTTGTTCCTCTGCAATGCCAAGACTTAAGTACTTATAATGCAAACCACATGCTGACATAAGGAGCCTTCTAGGTTGAACTGAAGCAATTATACTTTATACCAATGTATCTTCTGTGATACTTTATCAGCATCATAAATTTAGAAGAGCATGAAATCAGTAAGTGTAGGTGCTTGACTAGCTTCTAGTCCTATATATGTAATAGATTCTTAGCTTGGCATTAATATTGAAGAGGGAAAATTTTCTGTTTGGATGATGATCCATTGGGCTCCCAATACCCAACATTATCAGTATGTTGTGGGCTCACAAGATTAGATCATATGATTGATAATTATTTTGTAATGTTGTAGAAGTATTGATACCTGTCACTTCAATACAAATCCATTTTACTGAATACTTATTTTTCAGCCATCATTGCATTTCCAACGAAGAGCATGATCTAAAGAAGATTGATCTCGTTAGCCATATACTTTGATAGTATATTATTTTCCTGAATTCAAGAAATTTTTGCCTCAGGTTAAATATTCCATAAGAGAAGTTTTAATGAACTTGTAGAATTTGTGTTTACCCCATCCTCTTACTTAATGAAAGAAGTTCTATTTGTTTTGGTTACAAAATTAACCATATTTCAACCATGTATCTAACTTAATTCAATATGTCAGCTTGCCTCTGGAGAGGTTTTTGGTCCAGATCAACCTATTGCATTGAAATTATTGGGATCTGAAAGATCACTTGAAGCTCTTGAAGGTAAGCTTCTTACATGTGATGAAGTGCCATTTGCTTTTAGTTAGATCTTTAGAATGTATATATGCCATCTTAGGCACGTAAAGCTGACCTGAAAACTTTCTCAAGCTTCCAATTATTTGTAAATTTAAAAATCACTGGATAATAAACCAATTGAAGGTAGATATCGTGTATTTTGGATATAAGATAAATCGAATGTGAAGAAAAATAGTGAAGCATCAGCTGTGCATGGTAGTTGAAATAAAAAATAGCATAGGATGAGCCTGTGTGTCAGTATGTGAAGTAACTCAAAATTATCATAAACAAAGTCAAATAAGACAGCCCTATGGTAGTAAGTTCCCTTCTTATGTTTCAGTCTTAAACCTGGTTACCAACTTTTTTGGCTCCAGCTGGAGAATATGTGAACAATTTCATTTCTATTGTTTATTGCAACAACTTATGATTGATGGACTGTGTTCAGGAAAAGTTATTTTTAAGCAGATATGAACAACCTCATAATACATCTTCATTGCATTGTCATCTTGACAACATGATTGTGCATACACATCCCTGCATACTCTTCGCTGACAAGCATGAATATATGTTTACTAATTACTAGTCATATCATCCCAGCATAAGATGGGTTCTTTCCTGTGATCACCTCTTTTTAACTTTTGTTGTTTATTGATATTTGATTGGTTATGACATATTTTTAATGTTTATCTGGTATTAATTATCTAATTCAACATGCAGGAGTTGCAATGGAATTAGAGGACTCCTTGTATCCTTTATTGAGGGAGGTGAGTATTGGTATTGATCCTTATGAGGTGTTCCAAGATGCAGGATGGGCTATACTAATAGGAGCAAAGCCACGAGGTCCAGGAATGGAGCGGGCAAACTTGTTAGACATAAATGGACAAATTTTTGCTGAACAGGTAAAATGTTATCTGCTTTTAGGTCTAACATAGCACTTTCAACTAAGAAGCAGATAATTATCCTGACAAACTTTCTTCACATGCAATAGGGTAAAGCACTGAATGCTGTGGCATCCCATAATGTCAAAGTTATAGTTGTGGGCAACCCTTGTAACACAAAGTAAGAAAGTTTTCAATTTTCATCATGTTTCATGCATATATTTGTAGTTGAATGTTGTGACTGTTAGGACTAACATGTATGATTTAATTTAGTGCACTGATATGCTTGAAAAATGCTCCTAATATACCTCCAAGGAATTTTCATGCTCTAACTCGCTTAGATGAGAATAGAGCTAAATGTCAGGTACACAAATAATGCAAACTTCACTTGATTTAGTTTATTCTGCTGTAGAAGTAACTTTAAACTCATACTTCTTTTATTGGCATAATGATGTAAACAGCTAGCCCTCAAAGCAGGTGTTTTCTATGATAAAGTATCAAATATGACCATATGGGGCAACCACTCAACTACTCAGGTCATTAATGGATTTTGATAGAAATTGTGCTTTTATGGTTTTTCCTCAAATCCCTTGCAATATATTGTGTTTAATGTTCAACAGGTACCTGACTTTTTGAATGCCAGAATTAATGGTTTCCCTGCCACTGACGTGATTAGGGACCGTAAATGGTTAGAAGAAGAGTTCACAGAAAAAATTCAAAAGGTAACATCCGTAATGAGCATCAATAATTATGTGCACTAAAATGTGAACGATATGTTGAAGATGCAGCATAGTGGGAGATGAGACCATATATCCAAGCCAATAAAGATGTGATCTGTTCCTATGGAAGACACAGAGGTTGGGAGCTGGAGGCTCTGGCCTTGGATGGTTAAGTCGGTCATAAACTAGGTTTTGTATATTATGGGATGTGTTATGAAAGGGGAAAATATTTCTAATTCTACTGCTAGACTGAGTTCAGTTCTATTGCCTCAGTGCCTCTCGTATCTTAACAAGTAAGGAAAGAACATTCTAAATTTTAGCATTTAATCAGGCGTGATAATAAAATATCCTATTTGTTGAAGTATAAATGAAAGTAGTACTGAAACTTCTGTGTAGGACTAGAAATACTTCCATAAAAAGGAGTATCATATATAGACCATAAGATCAGGAACTTATTTAGATGCTGAGGTCTATGATATTGTGCCTCAAGTAAAAGTGGCACCTCCGCATGTCATCTTAGTATTTGTAGGGCTTAGGGTCTTTAAAAGCCCTCAATGGATAGAAGCTCCTTTGGGCCTACTTTACAAGCTAACAAGTATTCTTTTGATTGGCAGAGAGGTGGTGCGCTTATTCAAAAATGGGGACGATCATCAGCTGCATCGACTGCTGTGTCAATTGTTGATGCCATCCGGTCCTTAATAACCCCAACTCCTGAGGGTGATTGGTTTTCCAGTGGTGTAAGTTATTTTTTTGGTGCTGGTAAAAAATGACTTAGATGTTATCCACCAACTGTTTATTCTGCAATATAACTGAAATAAACTCATTGAGGGAGCAAAAGAAGAAAGTTGGTTTTCGACTAATGGGGGAAGGTAAAATAAAAATGTTACGGTATAATTTTTGGTTTCTCCTGGCATATTAATAATTAAAATCTTGAAAATCTGAGTGAATGAGTTTTTGTTTCTTTTTATTCAACTATTGCTTGAATCATTCCACTTGCACATGCTTCTTTTTATTCACATTGTTTACAAATGTAATTTCAGGTATATAGCACTGGAAATCCGTATGGTATAGCAGATGATATTGTTTTCAGCATGCCATGTCGATCAAAAGTAAGTTCATCATGCATGTTCTTCATCCTTTCTAATTCCTGATACCACTTAAATTTACTCATTAGATATTTTATTTAAAAATGTAGGGAGATGGTGATTATGAACTCGTCAAGGATGTTATTTTCGATGACTACCTCCGACAACGAATAGCGAAGGTAAGCCCAGCATTTCATTTTTGTTCTACTCAAGGACATCTGAACATTTTGTGTAACAAATTGCATACAGAATTTGCTCGTGAGACACTACAATGCAATTTAACAAGGGTCATGCTTTTGTATTATCTTGAAAAGTATGGGACTGATACAAATTGTACCACTTGCCGCAACTTTTTCATAAAATCTTTCAATTTTTTTTCATCAAGGTCATGCTTTTATATTACCTTGAAAAAAGATGGCACCGATGGGTATCATAGGACCTCCTGCAATTTTTTCTTAAAATCTTTCAATTTTTCCTTTAAGTCTCAAATATCTTTACGTTGCAAGTATGACTATTGGAGTTGCGATGCCCTATGAAAAAGATGTAAAATTTTATAAAACAGTTACAACCTCATGCCCTAAACACTCATGACTTTTTATGAAAATGTTTCAAGCTTCATGTGAAATGTTGCAAATTTTATAGGAAAGTCACAAGATTTTTATAAAATCGTGCAACTTCCTCTGAAGTCTCATCGAAATAAAATCCATTTAATAATTATGAACATGTTTATGAGCACGTCTTCATATATGTTTACTTAGTATGAAGCGTAATGCTTTAAATCTCTTATTATTCTGCAGACTGAAGCTGAATTGTTGTCCGAGAAGAGGTGTGTGGCTCACCTTACTGGCGAGGTAAGCATCGAATCACCATTCGGATTAATTTCTTGTGCATTGTTCATGTCATCTGAATAAGTTTTCACTTTCCAGGGAATTGCAGTTTGTGATCTGCCTGGTGATACAATGCTCCCTGGTGAAATGTAATCGTCAAGAAAACCATTATAAGGACCAAAAGGCAGCAGATATTGAGAATAAGAATGCGATTTTTCTGGGTTAGGTTAATGTGGAACAAAGGCAGGCTATTGGAGACGGAAAAAGGGGGAATGAACCAGCTGTAAGAGGACGTACTAGCTATTTTGAATGTTATTGGAATTTGGATCCCTTCGTTACTTTAAAAAAACAAAAAATCGAGAGAGTAAATTTAGAAAATAAATAAATATAGAAATATTTTTTTGTATCAGAATGATGGACTTCAGTAAAATTACTATGATAATAGAGCGTGTTTTTGCCACTTATTTGGAATATCAAAATATAAAATTGTTTATGGATCGACTACCAAATTAATTGAATTCTAGTTTTACAGTTTTTAGTAAGTAATTTTTTCAAAAGTGATTTTATTTTATTTTATGTACAATATTGTTTGGAAGTTATGTAAAAAAAATAACAATTTCAATCCATTGGCAAATGAAATTTGTTTGGAATGTCTAGAAAAATTTATAAAATTCAATTATAAAGTATATTTTGATAGTGTCATGATAAATATAATATTAAAAAGAGGATTAAAATAATTTTTAAATTAAAAATAAATTTTAATAAATTTTTTATTAAATTAGATGAATTTTATAATAATATAAATATAATTAAAATAGAAATTAAAAATAAAATGAAATAAAATTTTTCTTTATTTAAAGTTAAATATTATTTTTAAAAAATTGAAATAAAATTAGATTTTATTTTTGGTTATAGCAAAGATAAATGAAGGGTAATTCTTCTAAATTGAAAAAATTTAAAGGAGAAGAAGCAGAAAGTATTCTAATATTTCTAAAATAGAAAAATTTTAATGTACCCTCAGGAATTTTAAACCTTAGGTGATGCGATACAATTTTATTCATTAGATGAAATTATCATATTATCCAAAGTTTGAAATCTCTGAATACCATAGCTTTCCCTTCTAAAATATTACTCTTGGAAGTAGGGATGCTAGGTTAAGTGGCCCATTTTGTTAGTTCTTGTTGGATCACACTATATTTGGTGGTTTGTTTAAATGCAGACTTACGGGTTAATCCCAACAAATTGAAGTTTATGTAGACTTAGCTCACGTAAACACGAGTCAACCCACGGACCAATTGCTAATTTTAAAAATTAAAAACTTGGCCCATGTCATTACATGGTACTTGTTTAAGAAGAAATTGAAGCCCACTTCAATTTAGCCCATATCATTACGCAATTATGTTAGACCGATTAAAACAGACAGTTATGTTTGGATAAGAGAGCTCAGACTGGGGTTGGGGGGAGGAAAAATTATATGTTACAAACTTTGTCTTATTTAAGAACTATATAAAAAAAGAAGAATGAAATAAAAATTTATGATTAATCCCCTAGAAATGTTGTATTCTTTCAATTTGCCAATTTTTAGAGTTTTCTTTTTTAATTTAAATATTTAATTAAAAGAAAGGAAAGTCATATTTTAATCCTTCATTCTTCTTATTTCCATTGGCTTCTCTTTTTTTTTTTTTCCCCTCAACAAGTTTTCTACCTTTGGAGGTAACTGTTGCGGTCTTGCACATGAAATAGCTGATTGGTGATTGAAGGTAGAGTCTCCCAAGGGAATCTCAAATGGCTAAATTAGTGTGTAGGTATAAGGATGGCAAAAGCGGTATAAGCAGACTGATCAAGGTGGAGGATATATATATACTTAGAGTCTTATATAGTTGTGTGATCAAGTATACTATTATCCATAACTATAGGCTTAGGGTGGTCACAGCACTATCACTTATAGAATAGGGGAGATGAGGGAGGTATTGGAGCAAGCATCATCGGATACTGTATGTGTGTCGAGTTAATTATTATACGATTATGGTGTACGTGCTATGGCATGTATAGGGAAGTGAAATTACTTACAGACAAAGTGACAGTGAGCTAGTTTGACAATGAGCATCATTCTTAGTTTTTGTTTGGATTGAGAAGAAATTGGAGGGAAAAGAAAATAGGAGAGAAAAAAAATTAAAGAAGAAAGAAAATAACTTTTTTTTTGTTGTTTGATAGGAGAGAAAATGGGAGGGAAAAAATGGAAAAGAAAAAATTTTCTTTTATTTGGTAGAGGAGAAAATTGAAGAGAAAAAAAATGGAATGAGATAAAATGGTCACAATATCCTTAATATATAAAATATAAAGATTGTTATAATATAATTTCATAAAATTTATTAAAAAACTATTTCATAAATGAAAAATCTTTAATAAATAATTTATTGATAAATTAAATATTTCTAACGAAGGCATTATTATTTACTTAAATTGTAGAATATTTTTATCATTAAAATTAATATGGGTATTGTCACACATAGCTTAATTTTAGAATATTTTTTATCATTAAAATATATTTAATATTTTTAATTTTTAATTTTAATTTATTTATTTTAAAATTTTAAAAAAAGATTTAATGATAAAATATTTATTTTTAAAAAAATTAATTTCCCCTATAATATTACTCAATGAATATAATAAAGTTATTATCATCTTAGGCATTATTATCACACCCTATCTAGTCTCTGGTTGTGATTGCTTTATTGCATGAGTCTATCTTGATAATAAGAATATTTTTAGTCTTATCATAGTTAATATTATATTTTATAAATTAAAAAATTATTTTTTAATATTAAATGATGAATGTGATCTATAATGGGTAACTCACATCATCATGATTTAAATTTTGAATTTTAATTTAAAATTTAAAGGAAACATATATATTTTTTGAATAACTAATAACAAAGTGGATAAAAGAGAGATAATTACCCACAAACAAAAGAGAGATAACAATCCACAAACAAAAGAGAAAGAATACATCAGAAAATTTTGAATAAAGAGCAAAATCTTTCTTTTGAAGTGTGGTTTTTGGTAAAAATTATTGTGAATAGAAAGCAAAAGTTCCTAGTAATTCCTAGCTACTATGTGAAGTACATCATCAAATCAAGAAACAAGGAATGATACTCAAAACAGAAAGCAAGAGTTCTTGGTGATTCTTGAAAATTGTCGTGAAGTATGTATATTTTTTGCTATTAATTTAATTCATAAAATTTTTCCTTCATTAAAAATACTCAATCATTCGAACAAGGAAAGATAACTTTCATCCAGAGCCACCTTCATTTCTTCAACTGAACTTCGCATGGACTACTAGCTAACCTCACCTTTTTGTTTAATTCCTCCTAAAATTTTTGAACTTTATTGCTTTCCATTTTCATTCTCTTTCTCCCTCTCTATTTCTATCTTCTTTCTCAATTTGAGGTAATTATTATGTTGGAATGATACAGAAACCGCTTTAACAAGCAAGAAGAAAGCAAACAAAAGATGGGTTCTTCTTCGAGAGTAGCGAGCGACTAGAGAAGTTTGGGGCATGTGTCTACTATGGTGGCAAAGGGTAACTTTGAAAATTTTGAAAAGTTGGGGTGTGCCTCCCTATGTTCTCCTTAGGGATGGGGGGGGGGAGAAATTTTCCGTGGATCGCACCAATTCTTTTTCTCTAAGGTTTCTTCCCCCTCCATTTTCTCCTTTGTATCCAAAAAATAGAAAACCTATTTTCCCCTTCATCTTCTCCTTAACATTTTCTTTCCCCTATTTTCCATGCTACTAAATAGAGGGTGAGGTACATGTATTATAAGATCTATAAGGTAGGTTCTTGGGTTAAGTCAAAAGACAAAAGAAAGATCAAATGGTCATATGAGGTAGGCTTTAAACAAACCTAACAGAATCATTGGCATATGTTCATTGTAAGGGTGTAGTATTTTTGGCAATATCATTCTTATTACTTAGTTTTTTCCTTTGACTCTGAAAATTAACAATAAGGTTTGTTTAGATAAATCGTTTCCAACATTGAATTGTAGCAATCTAATTCCTTATTTGCCCATTTGAATAACAAACTAAAGAAATTTCAATATGAATTTTTGCTATCCTTATGTACTATAGCATACATTTCTTTATTTACAAAGTTACAACAACTCCATTGTATATTTGATTAAATTAATAATCTAGTTTCTAAAATCATAAAGGATTAGTTAAATGGTCTATAAATTATATAAAAAAACAATAATTCATATATATAATTTAATTTTTATTCATATTATTTAGATATATTATTGATTATAAAAAGGAATAAAATTGTATATGAAAATTATTATTCACAAAGAGAAAATGTAACTTGATATAATTTGAAAATTATTTTATCAATGCTCTATAATTTTAAAAATAATATTATTAATTTTGTTTATTTTGAAGAGTAGTTATTTTTCTTCTTTGACAATATACATAATAGAAAGCTTGATCGCAACTTGGTGGTGGGTTATATGTCATAATAAGATCAATTTTTATTTTAGTAAATAGAATTATAATTTTATTTCAATTTTTTTATATTAATTTTTTTTTCCAAAGGAAGGGATTGAGTGGGGGAGAATGAGATGTAGGAAATCAACCCTTGTTCACATATGCTTGTTGAGTTTACTTTTACATTGTATCCTGATCCACTTGAGAAAAATTATAACTATGGTCGGCCCAATGAAAAACAGAAGAAAGCCCAATTTTGTTAGGGCATATTTGAAAACAAAAAGTTCAATTTTTATAGGCCATGTTTGAATCATTAATGAAATGGTTAATTGTATCGTAGTGCTGCTTCCTAAACTTCTTTTCAACAAGGTGCTAACGCTGATATTTATTGCAAATAAGTACTAATTTTATGAATTATTACTATTATATTCCTAAAATACCTTTTTTTAACTAAGAGAATACGGTTATAAATGAGGAATTTCATAAAGGCATAACTTTATGATTAGTTAACTAATTTTTTCATATAACCACTTGTTTTTATTCATCTTCTCATGATCTTTTAATAAAAAATAAGAAAATTTAAGTTTGGTAAGGTCTACCTAGTAAAAAATGTATAAATTGAGCTTAAAACTTTGAATAATCATAACTTTGTACTCGATTATCTATTTTGGGAGAATTATTTTTATTCCATGTAACTTTTCGAGATCTACGTGCTTGCAAAATGGCATTTTGCCGGCTCTAATTGGTTAAAAAAGGTCCTTTTCAATGACTTTTTTTTCACTTTTCTTAACTTTTCTTCATTTTCTTATTATTTTTTCAACTTTGATTTTTTTTTGTTAATTTAAATTCATTTGAATCTTATATTAAACTTTTACTCCCTAACTCTTTTGGTGTTTAGTAGTATTATAATAATTTTCTTAACAAACAAAATACTAAATAATAACAGACTAAATAGTAACATGTTACTAATATATTCTTATTTCATGTAACTTTTCAAGATCTACGTGCTTACAAAATGGCATTTTGCCCGCTCTGATTGGTAAAAAAAAACTTTTTTCAATGACTTTTCTTTATTTTCTTGTTATTTTTTCAAACTTTGATTTTATTTTTGTTAATTTAAATTCATTCGAATCTTATATTAAACTTTTACTCCCTAACTCTTTTAATATTTAGTAGTGTTATAATAATTTTCTTAATAAATAAAATACCAAAGAATAATATACTCTTATTTGTAGACTAAATAGTAATATGTTACTATTTCATTTTAAAATAGTAATACTAATAAAAAAATCTCAAATAAATGAAAAAATTAAGTTCAATTAATAACCAAATTACTAAATAACAGTATGTTACTATTTGTTCTATAAATACTAATAAAAAATAGTAACCCTAAAATAGTAACACTAATAAAAAAATTTCAAATAAATGAAAAAATTAAGTCTAATTAATAACTAAATTACTAAATAACAGCATATTATTGTTTGTTCTATAAATAATAATATGTTATTATTTTGTTTCAAAATAGTAATACTAATAAAAAATTTCAAATAAATGGATGAATAAAATTTAATTAATAACTAAACTGTCAAAAAATAACATATTACTATTTCATTTCAAAATAGTAACACTAACCAGAAACTCCAAATAAATAAATAAATTAAGTTTAATTAATAATCAAACTGTTAAATAATAGCATATTACTGTTTGTTCTCCAGACAGTAACACATTACTATTTCATTCCGAAGTAGTAACACCAGTCAAAAACTTCAAATAAATGAATAAATTAAGTATAATTAATAACCAAACTACTAAATAATAACATGTTATTATTTGTTCTCCAGATAATAACATTTTATTATTTCATTTCAAAATAGGCCAACCAATCATCCTAAATAAATGGATAAATAAAATTTAATTAATAACTAAATTGTCAAAGAAGAATATGTTACTGTCTCATTTCAAAATATTAACATAAATAAAAAATTCTAAATAAATGGATAAATTAAGTGTAATTAATAACCAAATTATGAAATAACAGTATATTACTGCTTGTTCTCTATACAGTAATATATTACTATTTTATTTTAAAATAGTGATACCAATAAAATTTTTTTAAATAAATTGATAAATTAAATTTAATTAATAACTAAACTGTTAAAAAAGAGCATATTACTATTTCATTCTAAAATATTGACATCAACTAAAAATCTCAAATAAATGAATAAATCAAGTTTAATTTATAATTAAACTATCAAATAATAACATATAACTGTTTGTTCTCCAAATAATAACATATTACTGTTTCGTTCTAAAATAGTAACACTAACTAAAAATTTTAAATAAATAGATTAATTAATTACTAAATTATTAAATAATAGTATGTTACTGTTTCATTCTAAAATAATAGCACCAATTGAAAATCTCAAATAAATGGATAAATCAAGTCTAATTAACAATCAAATTGTCAAATAACATGTTACTATTTATTTTTCAAATAATAACATATTACTATTTTGTTTTAAAATAGTAACACCAATTAAAAATTATAAATAAATGGATAAATCAAATTTAATTAATAATTAAATTATCAAATAACAGCATGTTATTGTTTCATTCTAAAATAATAACACCAACAAAAAATTTTAAATAAATAAATAAATTAAGTCTAATTAATAACTAAATTACCAAATAATAGTATGTTACTATTTGTTCTCTAAACAATAACATATTACTGTTTTGTTTCAAAATAGTAACATTAATAAAAAATCTTAAATAAATAGATAAATCAAGTTTAATTAATAATCGAATTGCTAAAATAATAGCATGTTACTATTTGTTCTCTAGACAAAAACATGTTACTGTTTCATTCCAAAATAGTAATACTAACTAAAAACTTCAAATAAATGAATAGAAAAATAAAAAATTTTAAACAAATAGATAAATTAAGTTTAATTAACAATCAAATTACTAAAATAATAGCATGTTACTATTTGTTCTCTAGACAATAACATATTACTGTTTCATTCCAAAATAGTAACACCAACAAAAAATACTAAATAAATGGGTAAATAAAGTCTAATTAACAAATAAACTGCTAAATAACAGCATGTTACTATTTCATTCAAAAACGGTAACACTAACTTAAAATTCCAAATAAATGGATAAATTAAGTCTAATTAACAATTAAATTATTAAATAATAGCATGTTATTATTTTGTTTCAAAACAGCATATTACTGTTTTGTTTTAAAATAGTAATACTAATAAAATTTTTTAAATAAATGGATAAATGAAGTGTAATTAATAATCAAATTTTTAAAAAAGAGTATGTTACTATTTGTTCTCTAGACAGACAGTAACATGTTACTGTTTTGTTCTAAAATAGTAATACTAACTAATAAATTCTAAATAAATAGATAAATTAAGTATAATTAATAATCAAACTATTAAAGAAGTGCATATTACTATTTCATTTCAAAACAATAATACTAATAAAAAATTTTAAATAAATGAATAAATTAAGTCTAATTAATAACTAAATTATAAAAAAAGATGATGTTACTATTTATTTTCTAGACAGTAACATGTTATAGCTGTCTCTAAATAGTAATATTAATTAAAAATTTTAAATAAATGAATAAATCAAGTCTAATTAATAACTACATTATCAAATAACAACATATTTTTATGTTTTTAAGTTCTTATTTATTTTTATTTTTATCTTAACTAAAAATTTATTTTAATTCCTAAAAAAATGAAATTTTATAAATTTTATTTATAATTAAAATTTTATATTAATTTAATTTTTATAAATTTAAAGGTTTTTCAATTTTAATTCTTATAAGCTTTTAGTCTTTTATTTTTTATTTGTATTAAATTAAAATTCTTCAATTTTAATGTGTAACAAAAGATATTTCTGTTTTGTTTCTTTTGATTTTCTTAAAACATACTGTAAATGTGTTATTTTATTTTCGGAGTATTGTGGTAAATTTTCGTACACGAGTGCATTTAAACGAAAGAAAATGAGCTTCAGGTATCTCGCTGCAATAAATTATATCAAATGACATCAGCCTAATTTTTTTCTTTAATGAAAGGTTTATTATTAAAACAATGGGTTTTATAATTTGGCATAAAGAAGGTTTAAATCTAATAAAATATTTAGGTATCATTTGATCGAAAAATTTTAAAAGGTTATAAATGAAATAAGAAAACAAAAATTGATTCCAAAATAAATGTTGAAATATAATTATAAAATAGTAAAATAGTAAAAAAAACTCAAATATTTAATATTAAATGTAAAAAGTTTTAATAAAAAAGATAACTTCCTTTTTTATAGAGAAAATTATTTTTATTTACTATCATGCCTTTAGGTATTATATTTTTAATTATAAATTATAAAAGTATATAGTACTCCTTCATTTATATATAAAAAAATAAAACTTCTTTATGAAAAATATCATTCCAAAAATAAATGAAGGCTAATATATGTTTCACATGCAATGAAATTTATCACTCCTACTTTTAACAAATTCCTCTTATTTGAATCCATTTCTTTATCTAAGATACCGTATTACATTATCTAAATGAAGTAGAAAAATAGTTTTCAATCACTTTTATTACTATCACTATCATTACCATTACTATTGTAACTATTAGAAAGCAAATCATTAATGATTATGTGATTTCATTCCCTAATTGATGAACCAAATTCTAAGAAAGAGAGTTACAATAATGTGATTTTATTTCTTAAGCAAACCAAACAATTAAAAAAAGATAACAATTTCCTTTCACTTACGCTCCTTTATTTGATTTTATCATCTTTTCATTCTCATTTATTGAACCAAACATAGGTGTGAATTTTTATATGTAAAGAAGTAAAGCTATCATTAAATTATATTAATACAATGCATGCTTTGAATTAAAAATAAAATTGATAGTCAACACAAATTAGATCAATTGATTGTAAGGATTCAAATAAAATCATTGTGTCTTTCCTTAATTACAAATTCAAATCTTCCTCAACATTAATCATCTCATTTGGTGGACAATCTTTTTTAGGAAAAAATCCTTTGATACTTAAGGATTAATTGAGTCATTATCATTGGGCTTAATTAGACTTGATAATAATAACCTTTAAGTGGGTTTCTATTGGCAATTTCAACATATCATCAACGCCCGTCCTAATAGGAATAGAAAAAACTCTCCTTCCTATCACCCTCTTACAAAAGGAAAAAAATTAAAATTGATAATCACATAACATTTTCACTATTTTCCAAGCCTAACGAATGCAATTGGCAATTTTTTTTTAATTTAAAAGTATAGTTTGTAATTTTCAAAGCTTAAGGAATAACTTATTACTTAACAAAACTTTAATGGTGGAGAGTATTTTCCCATGTATTATATTTATACTTTGTTAATAAAGCTTTAAAAATGCTTCAAACCATACATATTTAAGTTTATTATTTAATTTAACACTAAGAAAACTCATATAGATTTGCGTTTTTTAAAAATATTTTTATAACATATTATTAAAATGAAGAAATATTTTTTATTTGTTTAATATTAAATATAAAAAATTTAAGAAAAATAATATTTTCTATTTTAAATAAAAATTTTCTTTTTCCTATTATCATATTTTCGAACCTTATTTTTTTTGCGAAACAATGAATCAAATATTATTTTTTAATAAAAAATATAAATGGTATGCAACTTCTTTATTAACATATATATATATATATATATATTGTTTTATATGAAATATTTTCTAACAAAACTTGATTTAAAAATAAAAAACCATTATGAAAGCACTGACAAATCACAAACAGGTTTTTCGTATGTGTTATATTTTAATTTTAATTGTACTTTATTTTTTAAAAGATAAAAATTTTGAATATTATTTTTTGAACATATACAAAATTTTTTGCATGGGCTCACTCAAAGTTAATTGTCTCATTTGACATGCAATTCTTAACAAGAAATTTTTTTAATATTTAAGAGTTAAATCATTATTTCTTAAGATATAAAATTTAATAGAAATTTTTAAGTGGATCTTTACGTCATTAGCAATTGAGAAGTTCTTAGTTAATTAACGAGTATATAATTTATGTGTCTATCATCAATAAAAATTAAAATAATATAAATAAATGTATTAATTTTTTAACAATTTTTTATATTATTTTATTTTTATTAATAATAAATATATAAATTATGTGCCTGCCAAGTAATTAAGAATCTCTCCTAACAACCCAAATAAACTACTGATTACTTGCCCTACATCTAGTCGAATTTAAGAATCTTTCCTGACAACTCCGCTGCCTATGCTCCCGAGTACTAGCCCTGCATCTAGTAGAATTGAAGAGCCTCTTTTTCTTGTCACATTATTTAAAAAAAAAATTAACTTAGTATAAGCTTTTTAATTTTTATATTTTCCTTCCAAATAAATATACTCGCAACTTCACGTGTTTCAATCAAGCCACTAAGGGCTGAATTAGGTGGTGGGAGTAATCATTTTTGACATATGATAATTCAATACAAATACAAATTGCTTTATGCAGGTTTGGTTTATAAATAGACCAATACATTTAATATGAATAATAGAAGGGGTGGATTAGGGTTGATATAAAATTAAATAAATTTATATATTCATTCATTTAAAAATTTATATTAAATTTTTTAAAATATTATTTGAGAAATGATTAGTGAATAAATTATAAATACTCAAATAAAATAAAAAATAAAATTCAAATTATTAAAAAATGATTATAAAAAATTAATAAAATATTTAATTAATGATTAAAAATATTTTTAGTGGAAAAAATAGTAAGCAATTATATTTGATAAACATATTTATAAAGCAAATTTGATTACTTAAAATTATTAAATAGATTATATGAGTAAATTTATTTTATTATATTTAATAAATGAGTTAATACGAGATTATATAATTCTTACTGGGATCGAACTTGGGTTGAATATAATTGGATTGTTATTAATCTTTGATATCATATAAATCCGATACTTGATCATTAATTATCATTCTTATACCTAAAGTTGACGAGGTTATAGATGGAATTAAGTGTAAGCTTGAGGGGGAGTTACGGCTCCTCAAGTCTTCATTTAACCCCATTTATTATACTGTAAATTATTCAAATTGTTCTTGAGATATTTGATATTGGCTCCTTTAAAATTTTTTTCATTGCCTCTTTGAACGTTATCTCCTTGTATGGCATCCTTAAAAATAAGAATTATTTTTCATTTTCAAATGAATTTTTTTTAAAATGGTTTTTGTCTTTATAAGTAAAAAAATATTTCATTTCATTTAAAATTTCTATTTTAATTATATTTATACCAATATGAAATTCATCAAATTTTGAGAGAATTTCATTAGAATTCATTTCATTTGATCTAAAACACATATTATATAAAAAATTTACTTTATTATTAATATTGTATTTATTATAATACATCAAAGTATACTTCTTAATTGAATTTAATATATTTTTCAATATATTATAAACAAAATTATTTGCAAATAAATTAAAATCATTATTTCCACAAAGTTGTCAAATAATAAAATTAATTTTTAAATGAATTATAATTATTTCTATTAAATAAAATGAAATCAATTCCAAAAAATTATAGTGCCAGACAAATTCTATGTATTTTCTAAAGGGCATACTTAATCTTATATGTATGCAAAAATTTAGCAGTGAAGATATTATTTCTTATTCCTTTTTGTATAGCACTAATATAACGCACAATTATACATTTTAAGTAAAAGAATATAAAATTTTTAATACACTTTATTATAAAATATAATTATAATTAATAAGAGCACATTATATTTTTAAAAATATATAAAATAAAAACACGTATTTATTGTAAATGGTTCAATCATTTTAAAGTTAAATTTTTATTAGAAAAATATAGGTGGAGATAAAGTGACAAAACATAGATAAGAGAAATTGAATTAGAAGGAAATTTTGAAAGAGAAATAGAATAAGAGGAAATAGTTTTGTGTCATTTATTACACTTTTCTAAAGACTTTTATACTCTCAAAATATAATAAAATTCAAAATTCTCCAATTTAAAGTAGTGGAAATAGTTTAATAGAAAATTCTATTTATAATTGTTGAATAAATGTGATTTCTCACTACACATTTATTATAAATAGTCATTTTTTTTCAGTTTTCTCTCTTAAAATAAGAAGTGGTTTTCTCTGTTAAAGTGAAAGGCAGTTTGTGAGTCAAGGATTATCTACAACCAACTTAGATAGTAGTGGTTGTCTTTGGTGGTAGAAACAATGTCCACCCAAAGTATTCGAGATGGGAAAATAGAAAAATTGTGTGGAAAGGAAACAGAGGAGGTAGCTTGCAATGAAAATGAGATTCATTTGACAATTAATGAGAGTATCTAGGTATCAAGGAGTTGTTCATTGTTAAGTAGGATACTAGGTAGCAAAATTCATAGCAAGAACACAATGAAGATAATGCTATAGAGGGCTTAGGCATTTTATAGAGATCTCCACTTCATGTAGTTAAAGGCTAACAAATTTGTAATCCATGTTCAACACAATGCATATGTAGAGCATATTATGCATGAAGGACCATAGTATATACTTGGGGAAGTCCTAGTGGTGCAAAGGTGGGATCCTTGTTTAATAATGGAGGAAATTAAACTAAACATCTTTGAAATATAGGTTCAGGCACACAAAGTATTGTTGGAATATATATCTAAAAATAGTGCTTGGAGAGTAAGAGTCAAATTAGGGGAAGTGTTAGAGGTGGAAGATCTATATCATGATGGTACAACTATATCTATGACTTTATATTCCCTAGCCTTTGGAAAAACCTTTAAAACTAGGTTTATGGTTGCTTCGGAAAGAGATGGACAAAGTTTGGATACTGTTATAGTCTAAATGGTTACAACATTTCTGCTTTAGGTGGGTTATCATTAGCCATGAACAACTAGTATGTAAACACCCATAAGCAAATTTTGGAGAGTGGGAAACCCATAGAAGATAGGGTCTATAATTGATAGCTTTGGTCCCTACATCCTATGGGAAAATGAACTTAAGAACCATAGAATTGAATAATGCTAATATTTACCTATAGATTTTGAAACTGCCAATGATTAATCAAATCTTTTCATAATATAGCCATTTAGTACTTGGAGATAAGAAGAATTGTCCATTTGTACATACAAAAAGGGCTTATGAATGTGTTAAAACAACAAATATTGATAGTGAAAGGAAAGTAATAGAAGCACAAAATCAAGAAAGGAAGCAATTTAAGGCATTACAAAAGCCTAAAAAAGGACCAGATTCAGATTCATTTAACTACAAAAAAAGTATTAATCTAAGCATAGGTGAAAGGAATTCAAATGGAGTTCAACCTGTGACCTATCTAAAGAGGAAAGATGGTCCTGACAATATTAATGAATGGGAGTTACAAACAAAGAAAAAGGTGTTGTTCTCCATAACAATTTTTACTAATGTACCTTTTGTCATGGGCACAATTAAGAAGGTCACAAACATAGGACGTACAAAAAAAGGATAAAATTAGAGTGACCAAAATGAAAAATTAGCTTGAGGAAAGGATGAAATGTAGGAAAAACTTGATGGATAGCACAACTCAACATTAGAAGATTGAATAGCCAAGAAGGTAGGCATTATTGAGCCCCCACCAATGCTATAAAAATCCTTAGTTGGAACTATCGAGGTACCAAGAATGCCTTAATAGTAAAGGTTCTCAAGGCCCTTATTAAGAAAATGCACCATATTGTATTTTTCTACGTGAAACAAAGGTAGATGAAGAAATAATATCTAAATTAGCATTGAAAGTCAGTTTTCCTTATTTTTGGGTCATTAACTCTCAAGGAAAAGGAGGTTTGGCTTTATTATGGTCATATAATTTTAATGGAACAATGCTTAGTTCTCGTACCAATTATATTCATCTTGGGGTCTTGGATAGTGTAAATAAACAATGTTGAAATTTGACTTGTGTATAGGGACTATCAATACAATGATGGAAGCATAATTTTTGGAATAAAATATATTATCACAACCTCAACCCAATTGTGACCGGTGTGGAACCCCTTTCCAGATTCCACCAACTTATTCTTAAATAAATACTTTGATTCATAGTAACAAATGCCATGCATTAATAAAGGATCTAGCATTTTAGAAAGAAAACATTCAATGAGATTTCTACAAAAGATGGAGAAGTTAGGCACACTTATAATCCTCCTAAAATAAGGATAAGTAAGCCTAACTAACTCAATAAGAATTAGTTTCACATTCCCTTTATCTAATTTTGTAACAAACAAGAAGCCTAAAATATTCTATATACAGGAATTTATGGTACTAAAATACCATCAATAAGCTTTCATGAACTCTACTTTGAGCAGGTAAAGGTAGAGGCTCAACCTAAGAATTTATAATAAATACAGAAGAGTGAGTTTGGAACTTAGTGAGTAAATAATCTATAAGAATAACAACACTTTATATTTACTTACCTACTAGCTTATCCTCCTTTAATCATTTGTATCATATTTAAGCATATTAGTAAACAAAAGCCATTAACACTGAGATTAAAACATAGTCATTTTATTTTCAATGTATCATATAATAATATTGATGACTAATTACACTCAAAATCATATTTCATTCAAATTGATAAATAGAGAGTAAAACATATTTATCCTCCTTTTATCGTTTGGGCTAACCTTATACCCTATCCACCTATTTCTATTCTTATTCCTCTCAAACTAACCTTACACCCTACTCGCCTTATTATCAAAAATTTTCTAATTAGTATTCACAACATCTCCCTCATCATATTTCTCACTTTTAATGCCACTCATGGCAATATTCATAATGTAATTTAAAAATTAGAGCTCAAGCTCTATTCAATACAAACACAATTTAATTTCAGTAAGCATCATAGTACTTATCCACATTATTATGCCTCCTTGTATAACTATAAGCATTCACACATATCATAGTACTCAATTCATAAAATATTTTTCAATATATATATCTCATTTCATGAGTAATGCAATAAGTTCATTATATCATATATTATATTATAAACTTCTACTTTCTCATATCATGATTATCTAACCTGTGTAAACATCTTACACTTCTCATGAACCACACTATCTTTGGTGTTTAGTGAACAAATACTCATGTTGGGCAATTAAAATTCATAAAAACATAATACAAATAGGGTATGTGTTACTATATAGTCATCTTAATTATAACCTTTGAGTGATTTTCTATGAATAACTCAAAAATTATAAATATAATATCCATGAAACTCATTTCATATGAAAATATACTTAATAAGCTTTTCATAGACTAGTTATTTGCTGATATTGGTTAAGTTTCAAAATGGTTACGCCTTTTTGAAAATAGATGCAAAAAAGTTCATTTTTTGAAATATTGAGTTTTTGACCTTTATCCATTATTTTCATGATATCTCAAAATGTGTATAATATTTTGATTTGAAACTAATTTCATTTGAAAGTATACTTAATTACCTTTAAAATAATAGGTATTTTGTTTAAAACGGACATAATATGAAGGAGTTATACCCTTTCAAACTTGACATAAAATTTTATAGTCAATGAATTGATTCATTTACCCAATTTTTGCCTCTGGACCCTTAAAATCAATTAGTTACTCGATTCCTTCTAAGGCCTAATTTCACCTCTAGGCCTCTGGAATCAATTCATGAATCGATTCACTAACCCTTGGACCCCCAGAATTGATTGGTTACTTAGTTCTAAAACTCAATTTTACCTCTAGACATCTAGAATCAATTCACATATGAAAATCTTAATTTTTTTATGAAATTTTCACTATGTAGTTAACCCAAAACACCTCATAAACACATATAATACACATCAAACTTAAATACAATCATCAATATACTTATTAACATCTTATGCCACCTCTCACCCTCATTTATTTCTTCAACCATATCAAAATAACCCATATTCAAATAAAATCACATAAAAATTCATATTTCATCAATATCATTATAAAATCTCAAAATTCATGAATTTAACTAGATTATCTACTAACTTTACATCATCATAAAGTTTGCATTCTTTTTCATAAGATCTTCCAGCAATTCCTAAAATTTTCATGTTGTAATTGTCACTATTTCATATTATAAGATTTATGAGAAAAGTTACAAAATCTTACAAAAAAATTACAAACTTTATGGCTTTGTCTGTTTTGGTAGAAAACATCATTCGTAGAAATATAATTATAAAATATCAAGATAGTAGAACATGATTTAAATGTATAATGTTAAATATAAAAAGCTTGATGGAAGACTCTCCTTTTTTTAAAGAAGAGATTATTTTCCTCTGTTATCATGGTTCTAAGTATTATTTTTTTAATTATAAAGTATAGTTGTACATAACACTCCTTACTTATATACAAAAAAATGAGATTTTCCTATATGAAAAATATCTTTTTAAAAATAAATAGAATTTATGTGAATAGTTATACTCTTATAACTTTTATCATTATGAAAAAAAAGATATGCTTTTTGTAAAATGTTATGAATTTTATGAGAAAGTTTCATAGAACTCATAATTTGTGTTTACATATTACCTCAACTTAAGGTAATATGCAAGAATTTTCCTAAAAATAATGGGGAATATAATTTCACTTTAAATAGACATATTTATACTTACTATTATTTTTAATAAAAAAACTTGATGAGATTAATATTAATTAGATTTAGTTGTATTAAATTTTAATTAAGGTTGAGTGTAATATCAGTAATACCATAATAATTGTTATGTTATGGGATGTTATTAAAAGAGCTAGAAATTTGATTAATAAAGTATAGAGTATATTGTGTAAAGTGGAAAATGCAATTACTTTTTTAAATCATTGAAAGGGAAGGATAACCACTCTAAGAATTAGAATATTAACAAATTTTATCCCTTCTAATAAGTGTCATTTTTAGGATTTAATTTTAAATAAATTAGTGAATAAATAATTTAAAATATTACAAGTAAAATTCATGTATAATATTAAATGAAGATTATATTTATGTTAATTTTATGAACAAGAAGATATTACACAATAGGGAGAATAAATAAACTTTAAAAATTAAAATACCAGAAGGGTATTAAAATTGAAATGAGTAGAATATTACAAAATGAAAATATGTAAATTTTAAATATTAAAGTAATAAAAATATTAAAATTTAAACAATAAAAATGCTAAATAAATAAAACTTGAATATAAATTTAAAAAAATTAAAATATTTATTTATTAGAGACTTATAGTATAATTTTCAATAAAACAATGAATAAATAATGGAAATTATTATTGTGTATTATGCATAATGCAAGGTTAGTATGAAAATATTTATAAGTAAATATTTAAAGTAAGAATATAAATCATAATATTCTAAAATAATCAAAATATTTAAATGCAAATAATGAAAATATTAAATAATGAGAAGGAAGAAATCAATGTTAGAAAATATGACCTATAAAAAATTTAAAGTGAGTCTTGTCTAAAATAGTGAATATTACAAGGTTAGTATAAGCAATATTTGTCCTATATGATAAAAGTGAAGATAAAATTTCATTAAATTATTATAATTGTAAAACTACAATAATTTTAACTTTAATGTACCTGCACTATAATTTTAAACCTATTCAAGAGTTGGTTAGCCATTATAAGCTAACTAACTCTTAAATTGTTTTATAATTTTGGATAGTTTAGGATAAGTCATTTAGTTTTTATAGTTAACTTATCTAGTCATTATTTCATGTTGTAGAAATTTTATGTGTCTTTTTTGTTCTCCAAGAGTATACTATATTAGCATATAGTTTGCACACTTGAAGAATTATAAGGAAATGTTACCAAAATTTCAACATTTAAGGAACAATAACATGGATAAGTTGAGACAATGACTAAAGATATATCTCAATTAGGATAAAGCAAAGTTGGAATGATAAGTTGGATTTATGACACATAATAAATATGTACGCAAGATTGAATCTTATAATAACTTATGATATTATTAACTAGTGACAAATATGTTTATTGACAAAAGTTGGATAACTTTATGAGATTGACTGTCCAATTAGTACTAGAATAGTGCTATAACATTTGTTGAAAAAGTTAGAAATTCAATCAATGATTAGGTTTAATAATATGTTCATGTAAAAACTACCAATATGTTTCTATCAAAGTTTGCAAACCTTGGAGGCATATATAATAGACATTAAATTTGATTCATCTTACAAAAAATAGGTTTATCATGGTGAAGAATACATATTGATTGCTAAGGCTAAAGGTAAGATAATTTCCTATGATGTAAATGAGATGGTTAACATTATACATAACTTTATTTGCCTTTATTTCATTGATTAAACAAGTAAGTATGGTGGAGATAAGAATAAGGATGCCTTGAAGGGGGGATGTACCTCTTGGTTAAAGCTCTAATGAGCTGTTTGTGGAAGTCAAAACAAAATTGTATGCCAATTGCTTAAATTTTTAATCATTGAACTTTTTAGTCAAACTTGTGCATTTGAAAATGTTATATAAATAGACTAATCATTCATTCAATTCTCTTTAAAGTTATTGAAAGAAGCACTTGCTAAAGAGTACAACTTGTCGATATCACATTACAATGCAAAGAAGTGACTTAAAAAATTAGTATTATGGTATGAGTGAATTCATGCTTGCAAGTATGACTATGTTTTTTTTTTTGGAAAGAGCATATTACAAGGAAGAACTATCCAAATTTACATGGAAAGTTATTAGATGGATGAAAACATAAAAGGAAAAAAAGTGCCTTACTAAGTGGTGAGGTGTTTTCTATTAAGTTTTAGGTTGAAAGGCCTATAAAGATTAAGTTATTTGGTGAAGGATACAAAATGGCATGTAGGATGGTCAAATGAGGATAGGTTTATGCAACATCCTATTGGTAGATAAGCTTAGCAAGATTTTAACTAAAGCCATTTTGATTTTTTTGTAGAACTAAAAAATATTTGATTAGGTTTAAGTGCAAATGGACTCAATCTTTTTAGTGATATAAGTTTATCTTACAACAAGTGACTAATGGTGATAATAGTTGATAATATACCATCATGGCTTTATATGAAAGAGTTTTTTTCCCTTTTATGTTAACTTTGTCAATCCATGGATTGTAATTTTGAAGAAAAGGTAGAGATATCTTCCTAAGACTGCTAGTTAAAAAGTTAAAACAGTTATAGGAGATGAGAGTTAAAACTCAAAATGCCACTAATGATAGTATGTTTAAGATGCAAATAGCATTGTTATGAATTGTTAATGATTTTCTCATGTACAATAGTCTTTTTTAGTGAAATGGACAAGGGTATGTAGCATGCCTAACTTGCATCGGATATTCTCCCTTAAGGAAAGTTAAAAGAAAAATAATGTATGTCATTCATTATTACTTTCTTCTAAGGTAGCACTAGTGGTGAATTGATAAGAATTCTAATGGCATGATTGAGAAGAAAACCCATTCAAAGCGGTTTACTAGTCATATGATCATGAACCAATTAAGTAGATTGAGTTGAAAACTTCTTGGAAAATATATGCAATTTGGTGGAGTGAAATGAAAGGTAGGGATTGATGAATTTAATTAGAATAAAAAAAGTTTTTTGGGGAGCTTCTTTATTAGTACATAATGAAGTTAAGGCACAACATTGATATTATGCATGTTAAAAAGAATGTATATGATAGCATTGTTGGTACACTACTACATGATATATACAAATAAAAAGATGTGACCAATGCAACATGTGATATGGTCAACATGAAGATAAGATCAAAGCTACATCTGTATCAGGAGGGGAACAAGCTAATGAAATCATATGCCACACTTAATAATAACGATTGATGAAAGTTATACTAATTTAGTAAAAATGTCAAGTTTCCTGATGAGTTTACTAGTAATTTAAATAAGAACATAATTAGTATAAAAGGGTTAAAATCACATAATTGCCATAGCATTATGTAACGATTATTAATACCTATAGTTCAAGCATTGTTGTCAAAAGAACTATCATGTCTAATTGTTAAGTTATACAATTATTTCAATTAAATGTGTACCAAAAATTTAAGCAAGAGGGATGTGGAGAAAACTAAGGAAGATATTATTTTCTATAGTACCCGTTAGATACCCATTAGTAAAAAATAGATAGAATTAAATTAGATAATGTCTAAAAATAATTAGGCAACAAAATTATGTAGTTTTGATATTAAAAATAATTATTAGAAATATTGAATGGATAGTTTAGTTGGAACTGTTTGGAAAAGTATTTTTGGAAATTAAAAAATTATTAGAAACTAGTGAAAATTAAATGAAAATTGTGAGATTTGATAATTGAATTTTGGTGATAAAAATTACAAAATATTATTTTGAAATACTTGTAGTAATTTTATGAAGTATACAAGATCCAAAGTCAATAGAATTTAGGGTTATTAATTAAATTAATTTAAAAAATGAGAAAAAGGAAAAATTGGAAAAAAATCAAGTACAAAATTGGTCCAAATAGTATACAATTATGCATGGCCTTAAATGACCCAAGAATGAAATAAGTTAGGGAAAATTGGAAAGAAAAAATTGAGCACAAAATTGGCCCAATTAGTATTCAATTATGCATAGCCTTAAATGACCTAAGAATAGAATAAGTTAAACTTAATTGGTCCATTAGGAAGTAAGCCTAAATTAATGAAGTGATTATTAAAGCATATTTTGATGGTTAATTATGTTAATTAAAAAAAAAGTGTGATGCCCAATTTGGCCCTTAATATGCATGGCCACAAGGTCATTGGAGAATGTGGAGACAAAAAGATAATGAAAAAATGGCTCAATTGTAATTAAACAAGCATTTTAAGAAACTTTGGTAAGTTTCTTACTTGATTAGCAAGTTGATAATAAGCATGAATTTTAAAACTCTAAGGTATATTCTTAACCTTTTCAAGTATAAAAGGTGAAGCATTTCTTGCATTTTAGCAAGAAGAAGCAACGACCAAAAGAGAGGGGAAAGAGAAAGAGAGAAAGAAGAGTTAATGCGTGCACATGCACAAACATGTCCTGTCACATTGTATTATGCACATGAGAGTTAGGATCATGAATCCTCTTCCTACATTAGTTTGTGATATATATAGGGAGTGTGTGAGGAAGGTAAAGTTAGAATATCTTGGTAATTATCATCTTAAAGAGAGGAAGAGAGACTTTTTGTGCTTCTAACAGATATTTATTAGAGTTTTACCTTTAGATTTCATTTAGGATGAAAGAGTAGAGATTCTATTGAATTGTCAATTTGTTGTTTTATTGATCTCTTGATTTCCATTTTTCTATATGAGTAGAGATTTGCTTATTTTCTTTTGAGTATTTTTTTAAGAAAATTATTATATGTGAAATGTGTATTGGTTTTGTAATGTTTGTGGTTTGCTATATTGAAATCATGACCTTGTCATGGTAGATTAATTGTTATTATATGCGTATATATTTTTTTGGTTATCATTGATGTTTTGTTGAAATCATGAGTTTCAAGGAAAGTTAAGTGTTTCTTGAAAAGCATAAAAAAGTTACGTAAAACCTTTGATTTTGAGAAATGGTTTGTGAGTTGATTTTTGGAAACTAAATATTGGATTTGATTTTCCTTGAATAATAGAGGAATTAGGGTGTGTTTTAAAAAGTAAAGGTTTTGAAAAATAATTTTATGAAAAATACTATATATAACAATTGGAAGTTATTTCAATAAGGGTTGGAAACTATTTTGAGAAAAAAATTTCTTAAAGACTCATGGTTTCATCCAAGGAAACCAAAGCTATGTTTTGCTTTTGATGCTAAAACTTAGCATACATTAATTTTGAAAATTTTTCAAACATTATATAATTGGTACAAATAAGTTTTAAAACCAAATTCCCTTTGAAACTTGATTTTGAAACCTTGGGTAATGAGGTTCAAGAGAGGAAAAATGTTGTCTTCTTTCATAAAAACTAGCTACATCATATTTTAAATTGTGTTTAAGACCTCAATACATGTTTTCATGAAGAATTTTGAAGCAAAAACCATTAGAAAAATAGTTATGGGAGTTATGATTTTCCTTATTGTAAGGTGCAAGATATTTCTATTTTATGACATTATTTTACCTTATGCAAAACTATTTTGATAAGAAATTATTTGGATAATTTTTGTAACTTATTTTTAACATAAAAATAAATTAGAAATTAAATTTTAAAAGTAAAAATGTTGTTGGAATTTTTCTAGAAAATTCTAGATAATTTTGAAGTATAAAATGGAACTTTCAAGCCAAGCATGCTTCTTTTCAAATTGTTCTAATAATTCGAGTTATGGGTAAATTATGTGAGGTGTTTAAAGTTGAAAAATGGAATTTTATGTTTTAAAATGGGATCTCAAACTTTTTATAAAATTTTGACAAAGTTTGATATTTTTAATAGAAATTTCAAGAAAAGTGTGCATCTTTCAAACTATTTTGATAATTAACTTTGTTTAATTTGTTTTGAGCAAAGTAAAAGTTTAAAAATAAAGTTTAAACATTAAAAATTAGGTTTGTATTTTTTTTGTGAAATATTAATAAAGTTTGATAATTTTTAAAGGAATTTATGAAATCAATGTGCTTAATAAAGCCTAATTGGGAAATATGTTTTAAAACTTGAACTTTTGGGATATGTATGAAACTATTTTTTCTGCATTTTTATACTACTATTTTGTGACATGAAAAGATTTGTTTTTATGTGAATAATGATAATTTTCATGATAGCTAATGTTTTGTATAAAATCTTGATTCGAACATGCTTAAGTTCAAAATTTGTGATACTTAAAATGTCTAAGTGGTAGATTTTTGGTTCCTATTGTGAAAAATGAATGTTATATCAATATTAGGATTAATATTATGTTTAAGTGGTGACTTGTAATTATATACGATAACTACCTTGAAAGCTTTCTATGAAAAAAATGGATATTGATCAATAGGCTATTGTAGACCTATTGTATGACTAATGGATAAGTTATTTTTTAATCTATATATGCACCAATATATTTATATGTAAGAATATTTATGATTAAAGTTCCTTGGTGATGAGCTTTTGTATGAAATCTAACAATTGGAAGTAAAACAAGCTTGTTGTGGTCACTCATGAAGTGACAAGGTATAGAAATTCTTTTACGATCACTTAAAAGGTGACAAGATAACTATGATTATACTTTGCAAGATTATGAGATATATTATTACTATGTTGTTACTATGTAAAGTGTATATATTTGTTTTGGCAATGAATTAGCATTCTAACCTTACCTTACTATATGTAAAATAGGCAAGTGAGAGCCTTATGTGAAATTATAGTTATATACCATATATGAGCTATTATGCCATATCTAATATTATAGGCTTGAATGCTATATGTGACATGTGACATGTTTATGTGATATGAAAACTTATGGAAAGTTTTAAAATTTGGTCTAACACCTTAACTTTTGAGTCACATAGAAAATCGAGTAGGACATAGTTATCCTTAGAGGGACAAGGTCGGGGTAAGCATGGGATAAGGTTAACCAAGAGTCATAAGGAGGAACCTACATACATTCCTTACTAACTATAGTATATATAGAACTAAATTATATAATATTGCTATTACTGATATTGAATTCATTAATGTGTTCTATATGGTTGGTGTTATAGTATTACAACTTTCCAATTAGTTTGATTAAAAAACTATGTGAAATAGTGTTAGAATCCTATCTTTACTATATATGAATTTGAAAATAATGATGTGGATTTCCTCATAAGTTATCTCTAATTGATAAAGTGGATGGCTATGTGACCTAAAGCAGGTTCATATGCATCATCCTTGATAATTAATGAGTTGATAATTATAAGGAATAATCCTTACCATATTATTAAATCTAATTATTTATGCTTGTTGTACACTATGCTAGATTTTCTAGAATTGTATTATGTAGAATTTATGAATAAGATGTGAAGGAAACCTAGATAAGAAAGCACTTATGTTTTGTATGTGACACATTTTTTAACTAAAACTAATTAGAAAATTAGTGTGATACTTACCTTATTGAGTAATTCATTACTCACTCTATCTTTGGATGTATCTTTTTAAGTGAATACTCCTGACACCAGTTGAAATTATTAATGTGTGGAAGTGGGAGAGTTACACTAAGGCTAATATATTTCAAGTTGGGTTCCATTAAATTCGCAGGCATTAGTTTGCATGGCTATACTAGTTGATTGATTCACTAGTCACACTTTTTACTAGACTACCAATATCCAAAAAGTGTGAAATATTAAAGCTAAAGAGAAATGATTTCCTAGTAATACATTAAAAGAAATCCGATTCTTTTTTAACTTAATATTATCTCTAAAGTTATTTGTGAATAAGATCTTTTAATTTTTGAATTTCATAAATCTAATCCTATTCTATTGTGTCTATATTATGGTTTGAGCTTTCATTTTTCTAAAAGGTTTTGTTTCATTCAAAATCTTTTGAATCCTTGAGAAATTATACAAGATTTTCTATCTGAAGTTCTTAGCTTTTTGAAATGCTTGATAACTTTTATTTTTGGTTAAAATTATGTTTCAATTATTTATTTTATCATATTAATAGATTTCTTCTATTTTATCTATGATTTTAATTTCAAAAAGATTTATTGTTTACTAAATTTCTAAAAAAACTCCTTGAAAAAGTAAGGAAAGAAATTATTTTTAATTTGTCTAGTTTAAAATAAAAATTTTGATTGATTTTGCTAATTTTAAAAGATAAGGATTTGTTTATTAATTTTAAACTTTTTGATTGCAACAAATGAATTTAAAAGATTAGATCTCATTAATTGTGCATGACTAATTTTGACTCAATGGAAAAAAATTTTAGTTAATTCTTATCAATCTTGTGTTTCTACATTATGCATATATTTTTTAAAATAATCAGTTTAAAAAAATAGCTAGTTAAAAAAACTTGTAAAGATGTTTGGATGATATCTTTATATAAGTTATAATGGTCCAAAAATTGGGTTGTGACATTCTCATTCTTTGCACACTTGAATAGATATACCCTCTAACATTCTGTGACATAATGATGTTGATGGAATCTTTGATAATTATTTTGTATAGAATTATTAAGATTTGATAGGAGATTTGATTAGGATTTGATCTAATTTGATTGTATTAGGATTTGCTCTGATTTGCTTGTATTTTTTTCTTTTTTATTCTATACAAATTTGATTTCCTCTATTAGGACAAATTTATTACTTAAAATATAGATCCTTTTAGGTAATTAGTCATAGACAAAAGATCTATATATTGTAAAACCCTGATTGTACAGGAAATATACAAAATTATTATTACTTTTCATCTCTTTCAAGTTGGTATTAGAGCTCTCGATCCAGGGAAACTCTGGTTTCCGCAAGAAACTGTTAGTTTCTTTACATTACTTTCTGCAATCGCCTTCATTGCGATTTTTCTATCAACCAGCCTTCAAACCTAACCATGACAGGAATGAGACTTTTTCTTCTCCATCTACTTCAGTCACTTAACCCAATTCTATGACATCTTTGAATCCTAATGATCTTCCTTTTTTACACCCCACCTATCATCTTAATGGAAAGAATTACCTACAATGGGCCTAGATTATCCGCACTACCCTTAAAGGATGCCGGAAGCTGAATCACATTGAAGGCACTGCACCTAAAAAAGGTGACTCACACTTTGAATCATGGGATGATGAGGATTCTCTGATTATAACTTAGCTTTAGAACTCCATGGTTCCAAAAATCAGCAAGAACTGCATGTTCCTTCCTTCTGCTTAAGAAATTTAGAATAACTTTCATTAGACTTTCTCTATGAAGCAAGATATTTCTACATGTTATGAACTGAAAATAAAGATATTTACCACCAAACAAGGGTCACTCTCAATCACAGAATACTATAGGATCCTCAATGGGTTATGGATTGAGCTAGATTAGTACCAAAACCTAAAGCTGGAGTGTAATAAGGATACTGCAATCCTGGCCAATTTCATTGAAAGAGATCACATATTTGAATTTCTCTTAAGATTAAATCTTGAGTATGACCCTATTTGAGTTCAAATTTTAGGAAAGGAAAAACTGCCTTCAATTTTCGAAGTGTTTTACATTATTCGTGGAGAGGAAATTTTCCAGGCACTCATGTTGGATGAAAAAATTACTGATAGATCAGCCTTGGCAATTAGAAAGCTCTCCAAATAAGAACCCTCCAAGCATAATAGAGAAGGTCGTTGGTGTTCCTATTGTAAAAAATCTGGGCATACCAAGGAGAATTACTTCAAACTCCATGGAAAGGATAAAATGCTCAGTCGCTCTGGTGGATTTAAAGGTATTCAGCATGGCCAAGCCAATCAAGAAACTTTTAACTGAACCAGCATTACATTACTAACAGAAGAAGAGGTTCTTGCTCTTAGTAAAATTGAATTAGAGCAATTACGGGCATTCATTGATTCACTTAGTAAGCCTTTTACAAATTGTGCACTTGCAATGACTAGTATACATCTTGATTCTCTATCTTTTAATGCTTCTAGTACTGAACCTCAAAATCAATGGATTATTGACTCTGGTGCTTCTGACCATATGACCTCCCATGTCTCTCAATTTTTATCTTATCACCTTTCTTTAAGTAAACATCACATAACTGTAGTTGATGGATCTCATACCTCTATTACTGGAAGTGGAAACATTGCACTTTAGCCTTCCCTACACTTAAATAATGCGCTTCATGTCCCCAATCTTTCTAATAACCTTATTTCTATTCATAAACTGATCAAAAACCTAAATTGTGCAATAACTTTCTTTCATTCTCATTGTATTTTTCAGGACCTTGCCACGAGGAAAACGATTGGAGTTGCTAAAGAACAAGGAGGCTGTATTATCTCTAAAATACTGAAAATAACAATAGCATTGGTTAGAAGTTATTACATTCCTGTCACAAGATCAGTCTGAGTTCATTGATTCCTAAATTTGGCTTCAGTATAGGCGTCCTGGGCATCCTCCTTTTATCTTACTTAAGTCTTTATTTCCATCTTTGTTTTTAAATAAATCTATAGAATCATTTAAATGTGATGTTTGTGAGTTTGCCAAAAATCATCGTGCTACTTTTTCTCCTAGTTATAATAAAAGTATTAAACCTTTTAATCTAATCCATTCTGATGTATGGGGACTAGCACCTATTTCTAATATTTCTAGCATTAAATGGTTTGTTTCATTTATTGATTACTGCACCCGAGTAACATGGTTATTTCTCATGAAAGATAAATTTGAAGTTTTCCAATTATTTGTTCAGTTTTACTACATGATTTAGACTTAGTTTGAAAAATCAATTAAATGTTTACATTCAGACAATGGAAGGGAGTATGTCAATCAAAATTTTTCAAAGTTTCTCAAGAAAAATAGGATTGTTCAAGAACTTACATGTGTAGATACTCCCTAACAAAATGGGGTTGCTGAGAGAAAAAATTGTCATTTGCTTGAAATCACTAGAGCTTTTCTATTCCAAACATTTGTTCTTAAATCCTATTGGGGGGAAACAGTTTTAACTACTGCCTATTTAATAAACAGGTTACCTTCTCATATTTTGGGTGGTATTAGTCTTACACAGCATATGACAACCTTTTATCCCTTTGTCCCTATAATGAGAAGTTTACAATTTCGCATATTTGGGTGTGTTATCTTTATTCATATACACAAACAGCATCGTGGCAAACTTGACCCTCGTGCAATTAAATGTATTTTTGTAAGGTATGCTTCTAACAAGAAAGGTTACAAATGTTATCATCCTCTAAGTCATCATTTTTTAGTTTCTATGGATGTCACCTTCCATGAATCTGAATCCTTTTTTTATCCTCAAAAAGAGAGAATTTTAAAAAATAAATTTCTTTTTCTTGAATCCTCTACATTTCCTTTACTGTCATCTAATATACAGGAATTAGCAACTTTTGAACCAGTAAAGGACAAAGTTAGTTCACCAACATTAGTTTACAAAAGACAGAGAAAGAAATAGCAACTCCAATCGTCTGCCCCTAAGGTAATTGATGAAACTTTAGACACTCACACTTCTGAATTAAACATTTCTCTGAATAATAATGACCCTAACCAAGATTACTTACCAATTACTTTGAGAAAAAGAAAGAGATCATGTACGAGGTATCCTATATCCTAAGTTATTTCTTCAAAAAATCTTTCCTCATAGCATCAGAGTTTCATTCAGCCATTGACTCTATCAAAATTCCAACATCAATACAAGAAGTTTTAAAGGATAAAAATCGGGTTTAAACCATGAATAAGGAGATGAGTGCATTGGAGAAGAATGGAACATGGAAAATTATTGAGAGACCAAGAGATAAAAGACCAATGGAGTGTAGATGGATATATACCTTAAAACATAGATATGATGGAACACTAGAAAGATTCAAGGTAAAGCTGGTTACCAAAGGATACTCCCAAACTTATGGGATTGACTATGAGGAAACATTTGCTCCTATAGCAAAAATGAATACTGTCAAAATTATGCTCTCCCTTGCTGCTCACTATGGATGGGAACTACACCAACTTGATGTTAAAAATGCATTCCTTAATAGAGACTTGGAAAAAGAAGTTTACATGTAAATACCACCCGGATATGACTACACTAGTGGAGAAAATAAGGTGTGTAGATTAAAAAAGGCCCTATATGGATTAAAGCAATCTCCTTGTGCTTGGTTTAAAAAATTTACAAAGGCAATGATCTCCATAGGCCATGGGACACAAACAAAGCCAAGGTGATCATACTCTCTTCTTCAAACACTCTCAAATAAGAAAGACCATAATTCTACTTATATATGTAGATGACATAATCATATTGGGTGATGATGTAGTTGAAAAATAGTTCTTAAAAGGGAAATTAGCTACCCTATTTGAAATGAAAGATCTTAGAAGATTAAAGTACTTTCTTGGAATTGAATTCGCTTACTCTAAATAAGGTATCTTTATTTCCCAAAGAAAATATATTCTTGATCTCTTTAAAGAAACTAAAAAACTGGGATATAAGCCTAGTAGTGTACCAATTGAACAAAATCATAGAATAGGAAGTAATGAGAGAAGTTCCAAAGTTAATCAGACTCAATATCAAAAGTTAGTTAGGAAATTGATTTATTTGGCACATACTCGACTTGATAGCATATGCTGTCAATGTTGTTAGTCAATTCATGCATGATCCAAGGGAGCAACACATGCAGGCAGCAAACAGAATCTTGCACTACCCTAAAACCACACATGGAAGAGGAGTTTTATTCAAAAAAGGTGGAAGTTTATCAATCAGCATCTATACAGATGTTGATTATGCTGGATCAGTCATAGATAGGAGGTCTACATCTAGCTACTGTATGTTCCTAGGTGAAAACCTTGTAACTTGGAGGAGTAAAAAGTAAAATATAGTTGCAAGGCCAAGTGTAGAAGCTAAATTTCAAGCCATGGCTCAAGGAATTTGTGAGTTGCTATGGATGAAGATTATAATAGATGATCTTAGAATAAAGTATAAAGTCCCTATGAAGTTGTTATGTGATAACAAATCAGCCATTAGCATTGCTCATGATTCGATTCAACATGACAGAACTAAGCATATAGAGATAGATCAACATTTTATCAAGGAAAAATTAGATAGTGGGCTAATTAACACAGCTTATATCCCCTCTGAACACCAACTTACAGATGTTCTAACTAAGGGACTTCCTATAAAGAAATTTTAGGATCTTACAAGCAAGTTGGGAATGATAGATATCCATTCACCAACTTGAGGGGGAGTGTTAGAATCTTTGATAATTATTATGTATAGAATTATTAAGATTTGATAGGAGATTCGATTAGGATTTGATCTGATTTGATTGTATTAGGATTTAATCTGATTTGCTTGTATTTTTTCTTTTTTTATTCTGTACAGATTTGATTTCCTCTATTAGGATAGATTTATTACTTAAAATATAGATCCTTTTAAGTAATTAGTCATAGACAAAAGATTTATATATTGTAAAACCCTGATTGTACAGAAAATATACATAATTATTATTCACTCTTCATCTCTTTCAAGTGATGTATTTTCCTAAAAAAGTATTGCTCAAGGCATTTCTTCATTTTCGGTGGATGTACCTATATGAGGGATATATCAAGAAACTAAAAGACTATGTTAGGAATTGTGTTCAACTTGAGGATTCTATTATTGAAAGCTATGTTATAGATAAAGCATTAATATTTTGTTTCATATGTCTACAAAGGATAGGAACTAAATTCAATTGGCTCAAATGAAATTAGGATATTGTCTAGATTAGAGCAAAAAGGCAATTATTGGTGTTCAGATCTTAATGTCAACCCATGAGGAAAAACCAAATTTTAAGCTTTGATAAGAAAGACTGGAACATTGCAATAAGGAATATCTTAAATAATTGTGCCCCAAAATCTAAAAGTATCTTAAGTAAGTTTCTTAAACTTTTCATTATTTATTTTCAAATCCTCTTAGCCTTTTTTGTTTTCTTTTTCTAAGTCTTTATCATTTAATGTATAACTTGAATTCTATAGTGAACACATATGACAATTGCAAGTAAGAGGTGGTCAATCAACTTTAAAAAATTAAACTTCGTTCATGGTTTTACTCAAAAGTACCATATCATATTCATTTCCATAATTTTGTCCTTCTCCCTTGTTAATTTTAATGTTGTTGAGTTTAATCATTTTTATAGATGTATCACCTACACAAAAATTGATCCTTAAAGGTCACTAATGAATTATTCACATTGTCTTTCTAACAAAATTTCACAATTATATTATGTTTGGCATGCATAGTCAATGGAGTTCAATTTATGACCTTTTCTTAGGATTTTAGGCATAAGACATAAAATAGTGGGATTTTTATACTATGGACTAATGAAAACACATTTCATAGTTTTCTAAAGGATATTATAAAGTTAACTTATTTGAATAATTACTCTATTACTCTATTCAAGTGTAAATAGTTTGACATCAATTGTATAAAGTGGAAAATTGTCAATAACAAAAACATAACAAGCATCTCTATTAATACTTAATGGTACAAGGATGATCTATACATACTTGCCTCGTAAGCAAAATAGGATTTTTATATTAATGATCCTCTTAATAACCTAATTAGGGAGTTATTACTTATGTGATGCATTATGATATATATGATTTTTTGGATGATAATGTTAGTGATCATGGAGTCCAAATATTATAGGGCAACAATTTTACAAACTTTACCTTTATAGTAGACCTTGGAAATTTGGAATAATTTACATTAATGAATTCAAGAAATGATCCCCAATGTGTTTCATCTTATAAAGATATTTGTGCTAGCATGTAAGACGTCGATGACTTCATACATGATGATAACATTTTAAAAGATGAAACAATTGATGAGTATATAAAGGAGAACTAACTAGAGTCTAATGATGATGCCAAAATTGATAAGAGAAAAGATGAGCATGTTACATTTAATGATAGTGATTTAGATTAGAAGTCAGAGTCTTTTACTTATCACATGTAAAAATTATGCAAGAAACAATTTTATTATATTGTAATACATATTGTTTATGTATTATGTAATGATAACCATTTATATTACTTTACAACCATGGCTAATATTATGCCTTCCTACGATAGAGAAGACGGTAGAGCCCCACTATTGCTAAGCCACCATCACATTCCCTAATAGTAGGAAATAGGTAAAATTTGAATTTCTATACTACTTATTTTTTACTTTTCCTATATATAGATATATATTTCTAATTAAAATGGTGTTCATTTTTTTTTTTTTGAGGTTGCATTGCTTAAGAAATATCATAGTGAAACAAGGGGCCTGAACATCTAGGAAACAATTGCTAAAAACCAAGGTCAAGCATTACTTGTTCAATTTGATAAGTGACTTAACATGCCATAAGGGAGAACTAAAACCACTTCCCATGGCTGATAGAAATGCGTTTCAAGTAGCATTGCAAACCATTCCATAAGAAGTATCGAGCTGTACCTAGGGAGTTGTAAGCACTTGTTAGATGAGGAATTGAGGTAAGTACTAACTTATTTCTATGTTAATTTACATTTTATATTATCATTGTTTACACTAATATTTTATTATCATTGTTTCACAATTATATTTAATTATTACATACCTTTCAACTATAAGATTTATTTTAGTTTATTAATGTATCATAGGAAGAGATGGCCTAAGTAATAGCTAGCATTGAGTGCTTTGCAATCAATCAATATAAAGATTGGAGACATAAGCTACATGCTTAGTTAGTTAGAGAGGATAGAATAAGTATAGCACCATGGTGCAGGAGATTCCTAATGATTTCATAACAAATCACTGGAAGAGGTGTTGAGTATCGTTTAGTTTTGTGGAGTATAAGGTAAAAATGAATTAAATAATACTATTAGTAAAAATTAATGTTATTTGAAGCTTACTACTCTTGTAATTGGATAAGTTTTGCTTTGCATTTGTAAGAGAAGATAAAGAAAACTGCACAGAATAGAGCATAGAAGATGTACAACAATCACCATGGATCAAAGACCATGCAGTGCATTAACTTAATAAAGTATGCTAATTTAACATTCCTAAAAGTTAAAACAAGTAGCCAATAATAATTACTAATATTGTATACTTTTTAAATAAAAAAAAACTAGCCTAGGGAAATATGGAGACAAGGGAGTTAAATGGAAAACTGGCATAAACACTATACATGCTCGTTAGGGAATGGGTTTTCTTTAACAGTCTAGGCTGATTATGTAAGTAAATTTATTTTTATTTCCTAATTGTAATTACTTTTGAAAACTTTATACTCATATTATTTTCTATTTTTAAAAAAAATTAAGAATAAGATGGTGGATTGGGTTACACAGCTAAAGTTGTAATTATAATCTATTAGTGCCTTATATAGCTTGATAGGATGCCCAATGTAGATTGATAAGTCTACCACTGTTAATAAGGTATTGAGCACTTGTTAAAAGCACAAGAAGGGGGTAGGTTGTGTGCTTGTTAGGACTTTATATGGCACCTTGCACTAGGTCATCGACTGTAGCTTATCCTTCAAGGTAGTTGCAAGGTGCAAGATTGCCTTAGGATGTGCAAAGCTACATTTTTCATAGCTAGCAAGTATAGGATGTGTAATGGTAATGCATTGATTATAGGGAGTAATTAATTGCAACATAAAGGGTAAAAATTCATAGCGTTGTTTAAGCATCTATAGAGTACACTTAATATTACTTTGCCACCTGCTACACCACCTTTTTCTCTTCCTTATTTGCCAAATGTTCATCCACTGACATTGCCAGCTAGATTCACTATATGGCCATCTTTGCCTCCGCCTCCACCTCCATGCAAGTCTTGCATGATGACCCCAATGACTATCTCATTTAGAGGCTTCTTAAATTATATGTTCACTTTTTTTTGTTAGATTATGTTGTTATATACAAACATACAAGTGATTTATTATTCTATACCATTTGTGATTTGTCATTATATATTTCATTTTTTATCTTATTTAGTATCATAATTAATATCATAATATTTTAAAATTTTTAATAATTATTGAATATATTAGGAAATAATAATACTTACTATTAATATTGCTAAAACAAAAATCCAATTAATTATAATAAAAAATTTAAGTACTTTCAGAATATAAAAAAAATGTTATTCTGATGATAGGTGTCATCAGCATAGGCATCTCCACATTAGCACATACTAAATCGATGATGCATTTTTGTCATTATAGGGGTATTGGTACATCAGATGATTGCAACTTGTAGAGCTTTACTCCAATGACATGTGTCATCAGTATAATGTTTTCCACCATGATGACAAAATAAATTATCAATATAGGATCCTTTAACTACACTCTAATAATGGTGACTTAATTCTCATGATAATGTCATCATTGAATATATATAATAATGACTTTGCTATTTATACCAATGACAAATATCATCGGTATGAACTCTTTTTCTTGTAATGAAAACTTTCATATTATACTTCAATTTTTGTAAAATTTTACATCAAATTGAGCATATATTTTTTCCCTAATCACTCATAAGATAAATGTTAAATATTAAATACATTTATTTCAAAATTTAATAAAATTAATTATAAAAAATATTAATTATACATATAAAATACGGCTATCCTGATGGGAGTAATTTATGATATTCCCCCACGGAAGTGAGAACTAACTCTCCACCCTTTTTAATTACCTGATAAGAAGGTAACAATTCAAAAGTATTTAATGGCTATCAATATTATTACTTATTCGTCTAAGTGCCTGTTAAGATCTTTGATGTGCCCAATTATATGTCACGCAGCATTTTTAATATTTGTACCACAAATTTCTTTTATTTGAGAAAAAATATTGTGCATTTTATTAAATTTTGGTTTTATAACATAGGCAAAAAAATTTACATCTATATTAATTTAATAGTAAATTTTCATTCTTTCTATGATAATAATTATGTCTCGATATGTAATCGAAAAAAATTATATTGATTAAGCTTTGTAAAGAGGTTTTATGCTATCGTAACTTTTTTAATTAAAGTTGTAATTATATATTATATACAAGTGTGAAAAGGATTGAAAATTTTTTTTATGTATCTTTGAATGATGAAATTACGATTTTTCATTTATTTATTCCATGAGAAAAATCTACACACTTGTAACTCTTGTGAATATATTGCAAAATTTTATATAAAAAATTGTGATTTTTATGTTAAAATTTCACAAAAGTTCACAAAAATTTTGAGTAGTAACAAAATGTAATCCACAATAATTTTATGGTGGAAGGTTTTCACAGATTATAATGCTCTTAACGTCCTACACTATACCTAATGTTTATACAACTCTAAGATATTTTAAAAAATGCAATTAAAAACTTAAATTATAGACATTAATTGCACAGAAACTTTTTTGGTCAGAATATTATACACATGAAATACTGAAGATAGAAAGTTTCCTACCAATTAAAGAGTTGGCAGAAAATTAATATTCTTGCATTAGAAAGTATTAGTACAAATAATATTTAGAATTTCTTAATTTCCCAGAGGATAAAATACTCGAATACGCTTAATTTGGAAACATTTTACCAATTTGCTGTTTCTTCGAAACTAAATACCAGAATACGCATGCCGAGCTTGAGGGCGCCATATCATTTGGCATTTTTGGCCTTGAGGGCGCCATCTCATTTGGCGATTTCGGCACGCTGAAGGCACCACCTTGACTGGCGCCTTTGAGATTCAATTAGGGTGGGAGGCGCCTTTCAACATGACGCCTCCTTGTTTGAAATTTTTCAAATTTTTTTGGGAGGCGCCATTTGATCTGGCGCCTCCCTCCCTATATATTTGCCTCCGCTACAGCAACCCCACCCACGAAGTCGCACCCACAAATCCTAATTCCAAGCTTTGAGCTTCTCTGCAACAACTCTTTTCTTCTTTCTTCAGCAACTACTCTTCCCTTCTTTCTTCAGTAACTACTCTTCCATTCTTTCTTCGCAACCGTTATTAACTTTTTTTATATTTTCATTCATAAATTCTCATCTTTTGTTGAATCTGTAAATTTCATCCGGCAACATTTACTTCTTTGGAGCAGATCTGGTCTTCTTTCCTTGCTCTTCATTGGTTAGTATTTTTTAACTTTTATATTTATATAGTGGTAGAAAAATTTATATTTTATGTTGATTATAATGATTTATGATATGAAATTTAGGAAAAGTAGAAATTTATATGATCTGTGATAGTTTGTGATTTATAATGATTAATTTTTTTATAATTTCTATATGTATGTTATAATTTTTATTAATTATTATGAGAATATATATTATAATAGGAGAAGATTTTTTATTTTATGTTAATTATTATAATTTAGAATTTAGAAAAAATTTGTGCAAATTTATATATTCTGTGATAGTTTGTGATTTTTACTGGTTAGTTTTTCTGTAATTTGTGTATTTATATTATAATTTTTTTTACTTATTCTAAGAATATATTTTATATTGGGGGAGAAATTATTATTTTATGTTGATTATTATGATTAATGCTGTGAAGTTATGATATAGGATATAAGAAAAAAATTGAAGAAATTTATATGGTCTGTGATAGTTTGTAATATTAAAAAAAGAACAAAAGGGATAAAGAAAAGCGTTTTAGAATAAAATTTACATTCTAGGTAAAAATTATTTTTAGATACATTTAAGATATAAAATTTTTAAGGATATAGAATATGATAAAAATAAGATTATTTTTATTATATGTTCATTATTACGAGGATATATTATCCTATTAATTAATATTTTTATATTAATTTTAGAGTAATATATGTCAGAATAAGTAAATATCAATTGAGGGTATTTTGTAAGGACTTGACATTTTATATATTATTTCTATTTGTTTTATTTTTTATTGAACATTTTTGTTATTCTTTTTTGTTAACTCATAGTATTTAAACCACGTACACCAATATTTTTTAATAGTAAGATATATTAATTATTTGATTATAAATGTATTCTATATAAATTAAATAATTCATTTAATTAATTAATCTATTATAGAGTCAATTTTTTATTATTTTATACTGTATGTATTATTTATTTTTTATTTACTCTATTGTATTCTATTTATATCTACTCATATTGTCTATGGTATAAAACACCATCATCATTAATTAACATAAATATAATAAGTTATAATTTTTTAGCTTATTATAATATTTTAAATAAATTAAAGCACTAATATACTTTTTATTATTAAAAATAATTAATTTTATATTATATTTTTAAATAAAATACTTAGTAATTAAATTAGATGTTATTTAAATTTGAGTTACATTAATTAAGATTTCTCCAAAGGTGTGTAGTTTGTACATTAGTTTTGCCTAGTTTCATCCACTTTATTTAATTTTTTCCTTCATTTTTTCAATCATTCTATTAGAAGTTCAAATGCAATATAATGAATAATATAAATATAATATAATTTATTTTTTTGACATAAAATTATTTATAATAATCAAATAAATCATTTTATAAAATTAATTGATTACATATTTAATTTTTAATACTTATTACTTTACCTTTGACATAGCACTTCTCCTTTTCTAATCTATTTGACTATAATTTTTCTTATTTTGCATTATATTATTCATGATTTAAATAATAAGATAATTACATAATATTGACGTGATGAAACATATTTAATTTTTGTGTAAAAATAATTTTAAAAAATTAATGTTATGAGAAGCGTTAATTGAAATAATTAATTATATATTCCAGTTCTAATAAAAGTATTTAAGAATAAAAAATAATATACAAGGAAATTTTTTTTAATATTTACCTAATGAAAAAATTCAAACATTATATTTAAAATTAAATATACGTCAATAAAATTTTATCTATGCTACTGTTTTTGTTCCTTTTATATATTATCTTGCAAAGTATATTTAATTTAGCATGATCTTTACATAATTTGTGCAATGATACAATAATACGTAATATTTTTTACTTAGAGATTAAAGTTATTAAAATATCTAACAAATTTTTCTTTCATGCAGAGGCCTTTTTCTGTTGCTTTTCCTAATACTTACCGGTAAGTATTTTATAAATTTTGTGCTTATGTTGTAACTTTTATTAGTCATCATGAAAATATCTTTTATAGTGGTTGAAAAATTTTTTTAGACTATTATGATGTACATAATATGAGTTTTTTATTTTATCTTGATTATTAAGGCTTACAACGTCAAACTATGATGTGTGAAAAATTTATAGAAATTTATATGTACTGTGATAGGTTGTGCTATTAAAAGAAGAAAAAATGAGATAAAGAAATGTGTCCTAAAATAGGTTTTGTTCTGTAGGTGAAAGTTATATTTAGAGAAATTTTTTATGTGAAATTTTACTATACTGTAAGAGAGGTAATAAAAATAAATTTTAGGATATGTGGATGTAACTAGAAGTCAGTGCATGTAAAAAAGAATCCATGGTAATCTACATAAAAATATACAAACAGTAATGTGTAAATAATTTTAGTTGTTGTTTAGTAATAGGTGTGAAGGGAGTAGGTTATCGTGAAAATAAAAAATGTAGTGTACTGGAAATATTTCTTTGTTTAATTAGTATACGTTGTGCTGAATAAACCACAAAAATGACAAATTATGAATGAGTGTAGAAATAACTTAAAAACTTGTGGGAAATAAATGTCGGCCTGTGAAGGTCGGAATGGATTTGACTTGCGCGGGTAAATTATTATTTACTATTAACCAAGTACATTACAAAAATAATAAAATATGCTGTTCATCTATAAAAAAAGTATATGTTGAACCTTTCATCTATAAATTTGTGTATCTGGTAGTTCAACCCGGTTAACCTATTTGTCTCCTTCTGTTCAGCGTATGAGCCCAGTTGGAAAAAGGTCATGGAGAGATTGGAGAACCTCAGTAAAGTCAACGAGGAAATCCACAAGAAGTTAACCGCTATTCCGATAGAGAAGTGGACGCTGGCTTATGATGAAGGCAGAAGATATGGTCATATGACGACCAACATTGTAGAGTGCATCAATGGCCTGTTCAAAGGACTAAGGAAGCTACCAATCACAGGCCTTGTTCAACAAACATACTACAGATGTGTCAAGTACTTTGTGGAAAGGGCAAAAGAAGCACATGCTGAACTTCAACAAGGTCACATATACGCAAGCAGATTCAGGCAGGAGCTTGCGACTATCCAGTCACGTGCTTCTTCTTACCACGTTCATGCTTATAATAGACAAGGGACTAGGTTTGAGGTGGTGGAGGGCCCTGATATGGCAAGGGGGTCATGTGGAAAGGTCGTCCAAGTATTATTAGACAAAGGGCAATAGTGAATGTGGACAATTCCAAGCATATAGGTATCCTTGCGCTCATATTATTGCTGCTTGTGCCTCAATCAACATATCATGGGAACCATATGTCGATGTTATGTACAGGCTTGACACACTACTCAATTGCTACAAATCTGAGTGGTGGCCCATCGGGGAGTGATCGCAATGGAATAACCTACCACCATTTCCTGTCCTAGTTCCAAATTATGGAAGATTATGTGCAAGGGGATGACCAAAGTCGAGCCGGATCAGAAATGAGATGGATTGGCCTCAAGAGAGCGGTGTAAAGCAAAAATGCAGTCATTGTAAGATGGAAGGACAAAATCGTAGGCGCTGCCCACTGCTACATGGGGAGGAAGGCCCTTCTACACCTTGATTTTTATTATTTACTTTCGCATATATGTTATAGAGTATGTTACCCAATGTCGTAAGTGTAACGATCGCACACTGTATTTTTTTTTTATAGTTGTAAATTTGCACGTCATTGTGTATATATATGTTACCCCATTACTAGCAATGTGAACCGACCATTAGTAAATTGTCCAAGTGTATACAACTTGGTTTAAATAGCAAAATACAAAAATTTTATAAACTTTTTTTCGTTTTACCACGGTTTCGAAAGTATTTACCAGGAGCCTTCCAACATGGCGCCTGTGCTGCACCTAGCCCGTTGGGGGGAAAGGGCCTGGGAGGCGCCATTCCACTTGGCGCCCATTTCATTTGGCGCCTCCCCCAATCCATTTCGCATTTCATAATAATTAATATCTAATTAATTAAATTTAATAAATTTATACATGGAATAAATACATAATTTTTAGGTTCCAAGTTATTTATACGGAGATTATAATCTTAAAAACATAATTAATTATATTCTACAGTATTATTTATATATGTTATAATTTAAATTTAAGATATATTATTTGTACTTAAATTGCATAAGTCTGTTAAGTTAGTGTGTGTTTAAATTTCATTCTAATGCAATGCTTGTCGTGGCAGATGGCATCCACATCCTGACGCGTTGATCCTGGACCACGGGATCCTTCACTGCTGACGGCTCAGGTCTCACACATATCCCAGTCGATTTGGGCTGGCCATGTATGGAAATAGTTAGATCTTAATTAATCCGAGTATAAACCATTTCTGAATTGTCAGACGTGATAATTGGTGATTTTTTTCTTTCGCAACCTGACCATGTGCTCAGGATTCAACGAGCTCATCACTACCATCACCAGCAGCCGCTGGAGTTGATTGTCCCCTTTTTACAAGAGGCAGGCTTTTACGGCTTGGCGATGTGCGAGTTTATGCCGATCGACCATCAGTTGATCAGTGCTCTTGTAGAGAGGTGGAGGCCGGAGACACACACCTTTCACATGCCGTAGGGAGAGACGACTATCACCCTGCAGGATGTTGCTGTTCAGCTCGGCCTACCCATTGACGGTCGAGTAGTGACGGGGCCCACTGTGTGGGGATGGGGAGCCCTGATAGAGGAGTATTTGGGACTCCAGTTACCGGTGGATGAGAATGTCATCCGAGGGGGGCGACTGAGGATGAGTTGGTTGGAGAGGCATTTCACTCATCTTCCAGATGATGCGGATGAGGTGACAGTGCAGAGATACGCCCGAGCTTACATTTTACGACTCATTGGTAGGACGTTATTTCCAGACCATTCCGGCACATATGTCCACCTCATACACTTACCCTTGATCGGACACTTACACGAGGCTAGGACGTACAGTTGGGGATCTGCTTGCCTGGCCTATCTATATAGAGAGCTTTGCAAGGCCACCGCTTCAGATTACAGGGAGACAGGAGGTTGTTGCCTACTACTGCAGCTCTAGGCTTGGGATAGATTTCCCACTATCGCCCCCGCGATAGCTGTTTTAGACATACCAGAGGGGGATGCAGGGATTGGCCCCTTAGCACGCAGGTTAGAAAATTTTTCAACTTTCACTTATAATTAAGTTTACGACGAAGTTGTTTAACTTTGTTATTGAACCTGATAGGTGGCACTATCAGAAGACGTTCCAGGATAGTCCGGCACACAGCCTACCCCATTACAGATACGTGCTGGACCGTCTTCGACTTGACCAGGTATGTAGAGGGTAATGGATTTCTTTATTTCAGGCCTTTGTCCACTCCATTAGCGTATTTAAATGACAACCTAAATTTGTAACTTCAAATCACCTGGATCCCGTACACTGAGGAGGTCACCGCATCACTGCCTCAGTACTGCTTTGACGGGAGTGACACGTGGACAGCAGTGGTGCCGCTCATTCACTTTCAGATTATCGAGTGGCACTAGCCTGATAGAGTTTTGCGGCAGTTTGGTCTACGTCAGGCTATTCCAGAGCCACCGAAACAGGTGGCGGAGGTCCATTGCCTTCACTTGTCCGGTCGGCATGACGAGGAGTGGCACATTCGCCATCAACCGTATATTGCACTCTGGGATATCCGGCGAGACTTATGCGTTACCGTCGAGCCGACGACACGCCTAGTTTTGGGACCATGATCCGATTACATGACGTGGTACAGACAGGTTACCAGGCGATGTATTACACCCGTCGGGGGACGCTAGACCTTGTGGTAATATTGCGTGCTAGTTTTTTGTATCTGATTTTCTTTAAATGCATTAATATTATAACTAACTTTAATGTCAAAAATTTGCACAGGTAGATGAGGTTTCCACACTACAGGACTTCACTACCCCTGAGGGGCAGGCTGTGTTCACCTTCAATGCGCTCAGATCAGCGACGGAGTCCATCCTTCATGCGATTCAGCAGGTTGATCATGTGATTATTGACTCACATGCAGAGCCAGCTCCCCAGGCCCATCATATCCCAGACCCTACGGAGGATGACCATGATCAGCCTCGCTCTTGCCGACGACGTCGCATTGCTCCACAACATACGTCACAGGCTGATGTTCCGTCAGCTTCGACAGTGCAGCAGATTCCACCGTCGACTGCCCAGGAGACCATGACGATGATGCCTAATGTTACTGCCTCATCTCATGTCTACCCTATTGCACCTGATGACCCTTCATCCTCCACCATGTTCCCGGCTGCACTGTATAGGCCGTCGTCGTCCCAGATGTACCAGTTCCCTCCTACTGTTCCATCCTCATTCCAGACATTTTCACACATACCAGAAGTTTCATCTTTATTCTATGCCTTTCCTTCCGATGACGCAGGTGCATCGCAGCCATATCGTCCTGCATTTGATTGGCATACCCAGGATCAGGGATTAGCACATGGTGGCATGATGACAGACGACTCAGAGCTTGTAGATAGAGGGAGAGGTGGAGGCAGAGCAGGAGCCAGGGGTAGAGGCAGAGCGGGAGCTGGAGGTAGAGGAGACACAGACACCGGGGATGTGACTCCCGAGCCTGCGCAGAGGGTTAGTAGATACGGCCGCCACATTACCGATCCTGGATGTGGGACTGGACATCACTTACATAGACATTAGCTTTCTTTTCTATGTTTGTTGTATATTTATGTACATTTATCTTACTACTTTATTGCCAAACATCAACATTTAGGATGATTTTACTACTTTATTGCCAAACATCAACATTTAGGATGATTTTAATTAATACGGCATTTTTAATTGCTTGCGTATTAACAATTATAAATAATAATAAACTTCAGAATCATTGCAATATTTAGTTTTTTTAAAAAAATTATGATAAGGACATCTCCCAAATATAATAACTAACATTATTAATTATCATACTTTCACAACTGTTATAATTATTTACTCTTTTTTTACTTACCATGTGAAAATAAATAAAAAATAATAATTTAATTTAATAACTTTTATATTCATAATGTGAAATATATATTCAATACCTTATGAATCGAGTTCACTAAACATTTAAGAATAAAAATATGTAGTACAATTGTTAACGTAGATGGGGATGCTGCCCATGTACAGTATCAAAATTCAAGCCTCTAGGATTCACAGTCGACATAGTCACCGGCTAATTAACTTAGAAATGAGGAGCGAGGGTGCCGTAGGCCAAAGGTGCCATATCGCTTGCCATCCCTTCCTTTCAGCGCCAACGATGCCATTTCGTCCACCGTACCTCTACACGCCATTTGGCGTCTCTCCATCGCTGTGTGTATCTTCTGTGCTTATTTCGATAAAATATTTTCGAAGGAACGATAAAACAAATAATAATTTCTTAAAAAATAGTTAATCGGTACTTTTCCCTCTCATTGCCAAAATAGTTTCTTAAAAAATGAATTATAATTTTTTTAAAATTTTCAGCTATCTTCAACCTCGTCATTTCGCATTTACTTTGTTACAAAATAAAAATAATTTTATTGAGATAAATATAAAGTGACAATAATATTATTGAAATAAATACAAAATAAGATAAACATATTTATTTCATTATATTTCTTTTCATTTTTAACAATCTTCAAGTTCGTAAATAAAAAAATTTATTGAATGATTCAATAAATTTACTTATGTGTAATAATATATTAAATAATTACTTGTAACAATAAAATTCCAAACGTTTGAAGTTTATAATTTCAAAAATTGATAAATATTAAGTGTCATTGGATCAGATTTTGAGAGACATTAATATAAATTACGTAATTATTCTTTATTGATCCTATATTTTTAAAATAATATTTAATTATCTACTAAATATTTATTATTTTTATTCATTATATTATTATCATTTACTACTTTCTTATTTAATTCCTATAATAAATTTATATATTAGATATCAAAGTGGAGTTAACATATTTTTATATGATATCAAATATAATTATAAAATGAGTAATTTATTTTCAAAAAATTTTTTTAAGTCACAATTATATATATATTTTTTTTAAATTTTATTTTCAAATGATATCAAAATTAATTATTTTTGAAATGAAGAATTGGAAAAAATGGGACCGAGGGCGCCACCTTGAATGGCGCCCTCAACGTTTGCCTGCCCACATGGAGCCAGCTCAAATGGTGCCTCCCCCTACGTGCGTAATTTGGTAATAAGTTTCGAAAGAACGGTAAAACAGAAATAAATTTCGTAAAAAATGTTAAAACGGTATTTTAACCTTTCCCAGACTATGTTGCGTTTTTCTTGTAAGCTAAATTATAAATTGTTTTCATTTTTATAATTATAATTCTTTACTCAAACCGTATATCTATGTAACCTTTTACATAAATACATTCAAGTTCTGCTTCGTACATCATAAAAGATCTAATAGTATGAAGATAATATAATCAGAATTTATATAAAATTTGGAGATTTCAACGGATTGTATGACTTACTCAAAATTAATAATATAGTTCAGTATAAAGTTCTGTATGAAGTTATCTAATCCCTGAAGGAGAGGATAAAAATTAATAATATAGTATTAAAAAAATACTAAATTATTAATTTTTTAAAAGAAATTATATCCTTATCTATCACATTTATAAAAAAAATTATTTCTCTCATTTACTAAAAAAATGTCTCCTTTTATTTCTCTCCTACATTTCTTATCTAGCATTAAAAATACCTTATTCCATTTTTACAATCTCTTTTTATTAAATTATTTATTTTTTAAAACCTACACAATGTTATAAAATATAACAAATATAAGATAAGATAATTTTATACAAATTTTCATCTTAATTATACTAATATAAATTAAATATTGTATAGTATACTAATATTTTACTATACTATTTAATATTCTTTATGTTACACCATACAGTGTCTCAAACTAGATCTTAATATTTTAGATCCACTTTCCACTGTCTCAAAATTGTTTTCCTTCCTTTTTTTTTCTCATTTTTTATTGCTACTACATTTACAAGGTTTCAATTTTCCCAGTTCTCTAGACTTGTGTGCAGTTTGAGTTTCTAATTGCTGGCAATTTAAAATATTAAAAAAAATTTACACATAAAATATAATATACAATAATTATGTGTATTTTAGCCTCCTCTCAAACTTTTTATCTTAGAGCTTTCCTTCATTAGTGACATTTCAATCATATACAATTATCATAAGATGATTTTCTATTGTCAATAGAGATAGTTTTCTTTTCAACACTTTCACAATAATTGACTAAATAGTAGGTATGTAGAGATAAGCCCTCACTTTTAACTAAATAGTAAATATTTTATTTACAAATGGTATCTCTCTCTCTTTTTTCTAATTTTTAAGAGGAGGGAAGTAAAGTGAATTTTTTTTATAAAAGTTATCTCTTCAGGTAAGTAACTTTTAACTTTTAATTTTTTTTTTTTAAAAATGTTAAATTAAATTCTTTGTTTTCTTTTTCTTTTCCTCTCTCTCATTTTTTTCCCTTTCAGTTAATGTTAAATTAAATTAAATTCTTAATATAGTGAGAGACTACTTTTTATTTTAAAGATAAAAAAATCCAGTTTCTATACAGCTCACCTTTGAAGTGCTCTCAATATAAAGATGTCACTCATAGTCCCATTTCTACTCATATTCACTTCTCTAGCTCCGACCTCTACGATTTCCATGGCGGATTCCCTTCAAAAACCCATTGTCTTCTTCCTCAGCATCGCCTTCTTCTCGCTCTTTGTCCCATTCCTCAGCTCTGCAAATTCTCACCGTTTCTCAAGGACCTTATCGTCCACAACACTAGGCCTCAAGCAGGAAAAGCTCAGCCATCTTCATTTCTACTTCCACGACATTCTCAGTGGGCGGAATCCAACCGCCGTCAGAGTCGCCGCCGCTCCAACCACCGACAATTCTCCGACGTACTTCGGATCGATGGTGATGATGGACGATCCTCTCACGCAGCGACCGGAGCCGAGCTCTACCGTGGTGGGAAGAGCGCAGGGAATCTACGCCTCTGCTTCTCAAACGGATATGGGATTCCTTATGGTTCTGAACTTTGCTTTCACGGAAGGGAAATATAACGGCAGCAATTTGAGTGTTCTAGGGCGGAACGCGGTGCAATCCGACGTGAGAGAAATGCCGATTGTGGGTGGGAGTGGTGCTTTCCGATTTGCTCGCGGGTACGCCCGGGCGAGGACTCATGCTGTGAATTTCACCACAGGGGATGCTGTTGTGGAGTACAATGTTTATGTATTCCATTATTAACCATTCTTTGTATTTGACTGCGTGTTGTGCTGTGTCCGGTGTTGTTGGCCTTTTTCTTTTTAATTATTTCGATTTCTGTGTAAGTGAAATTTTATTAATTTTATTAAAAATTTATATCAATTTAATTTTTATAAAATAAAAAATTTTAAATTTTAATTCTTTATGCTAAATTATTTTACAAAATAATTAAAATTTATTTTATTTCTTGATTTTATAAAAATTGAATTGATATAATTTTTTAATTACGGGATGAAATTAATAAAAAATTAATTTATAAGAGATAAAAATAGATTTTTAAACTTTTATTTTTTTACTTTCATATTATCATTGACGTTGCAGATACCTCTAAATTTTGATCTTTTATTTTGATGGATTTTATAAAAAAGATGGTAGGGCAAGTTAAGATCGAAGATCAAAATTTGATGTTATGAGTTGTAAATTTTTTTTTTTGGGTGCTTCTCTGATCTCTGCCTATTTTTTAAAATTCTTGCTTTTATGTTTTTTCTTTGTCTTTTCTAATGCTTTAATAACTTGATTTTTAATTATGGTTGTGACCGGAATTACGATTATATTAAAATAATAAAATCATTAATGAATATAAAAAATTATTATAAAAAAACCTATGGTTGTGAAATGATAATTCAGCACCAACGCAATTTAAAATCATGCTCTAGATTAAGTTTATTAGCTGTAAATAATAATTTATTTGCAAGAGAGGCAATCACCCGTATGCAAGATTCATCTTCCACTAAAATTGCTAGCTTATAATAGGAGAATACGGAGGTTTCTATTTTACAAATGCTTGTTTGTTATATGGTATACAATACTCTTATAGCTATCGATATGTTGACAAGTAGAAAGGAAGACCGGCTTTTTCTCGTAAAGAGAAGTCGGAAAAAACGGCTTCAAATTAATCTCTAGGCAATTTGCATTTGGCAAGAATGGAGTTGATATAAAAATTGAAAATCTCCTCGACCTAAGCAAATAAATAAATATATAATATTATAAAATATAATTAATTAAATTTTAGATTATTAAATTATTATTTTGAATAAAAAATAAATGAAAAATGAATATATATATGTAATATCATAAATATAATTAATTAAATTTTAAATAATCATATTCTTATTCTTATTTTAAATATTTTCATTGTATTAATATAATTTGATTTTAAAATAAATATAGATTAATTTAATTAATATGCCTATTTTATTAACATGTCTGATTTTGTTATTTTATATTTTTGAGCTAATTTAACAATTATTTTTGCCAAACATTTATAATACAAACAACTAACTTATAAATATAATTTGATTTGGTATAAATACAAACAATAAACAACTAACATTTATAATATAATTTGATCTCAAAATAAATATAAATTAATTTAATTAATGTATCTATTTTTATTAACTTATTTATTTATATCATTTTACATTCTTTAGCTAGTTTAACAATTATTTTTGTCAAATATTTATAATACAAATAACTAACTTATAAGCTATTAGGTATAAGCATTTAGCTATTAGTTGTTAACTTATTTATTAACTACTTGCACTAAATAAAATCTAAATTAGATAAAATTATGTAAGAAAAAATATAAAATATTCCCTTCAACTTTGGGATGGTTGGATTTTATTTTTTTTTAATTTTAGAAACTAAGAAATTACCTCTTTAAATCTTACAAAACTTGAAATTAATATCCATTATTCATTTAATTAATTATTTTTATCAAACTATGTTATTTTTCATAAAAATCTTAAGTAGAAATTACAATATTATAAAATTTTAATTTATTTTATTATTTTTACATAATTTTATGATTTATTTACAAGTATTTAATTAAAATTTTATATACAATTTAATTTCTATTAATTATATTACATAAAAATTATATTTAAAAAATATCTAAAAAATTCATTATACTATAATATTATAATTCTTATTTAAAAATTTTATTAAAAAATCATATAATGAGTGTTAATTCAAAATTTTGTGAAGTTTAAGTTTTTAAAATTAAAAGGAATAAAGTTCAACCACCATAAAATTAAAAAGGGCAATTTAAATTTATTTCAATTATATATACTTGAATATGTTATTTGTTTCATACAAAAATGAAGTATTTTTTATTTACAATTTTTTAAAAAATAATTTTTTATTATTATATCATTTACAATAATCAAATCTAAGCTTGAGTCTTGTAATATGAGGTTAAGGGCAGAGCATGTGTATCATCATTAATTCAAAGGCTTCTTTACAAATCTTATATTTTTATTTTTAGTAATCTCACTTTAGACAATTTTATCTTTTGACCTTTAGTAACATGTTACCATTTAGAAATCAAATAGTAATATACTTTAGTTATTAATGAGATTTAATTTATCTATTTATTTTAAATTTTTGATCGATATTACTGTCTGGAGACTAAATAGTAATATTCTCTTCTTTGACAATTTGATTGTTAATGAAATTTAATTTATCTATTTATTTGGAGTTTTGATTGATGTTACTGTTTAAAAACTAAATAATAATATATTTATCCTTACCATTTGATTGATAATGAGACTTGATATATCCATTTATTTTAAATACTATTTTGAAACTAAACAGTAACATACCCTTTTTTATCAGTTTAGTTATTAATAAGATTTAGTTTATCCATTTATTTTAAATTTTTTTATCAATATTACTATTTAGATATCAAATAGTAATATACTCTTCTTTGTCAATTTGGTTGTTAATAAAACTTAATTTATCTATTTATTTAGAGTTTTGATTAATGTTGATATTACTATTTGGAGACTTTTAACAATTTAGTTATTAATTAACACGTTTAAGATGAAAATCGTCAAAAAATTTTAAATATATAAAAATAAAAATCCATAAGTATTATCACAAAAAATTAATCATCGCTCTAATTTGTTAAGAAAAAAAAAGTAAAACTATAAAAAGACAATAAAAAAATCATATTTGCTTAAAAAAAACCTTATCTTCAAACTTTATGATTATACTTAAAAATTTATCAAAAATATCAAAACCAAAAAAAAATCTTGTTATAATAGTATTCAAAAGTTAAGACCTCGTGAATAAAAAAATTAAAAAATCTTGAGATTAAAAACCTACAAATATTATAAAAAAAGGTAACTTTAGCTCCAACTTATCCAAAAAAAAAAAGAATAAAAATATAAAAAGAAAGTTAAAATCTTTTATTCACCTTAGAAAAGATTGCTTATGTTTAAAACATTGTATAAATCTATTTAATTTTTTTAATTTTATATATAAATAATGAAATATAATATAATAAAAATATAATATAATAATATATGTAATATTAAAATTAATTTAATATTATAAAATATATGATATTATTATTATCATGTATAAGTTATTATTGTTCATTTCTATATTATTTGGAAAATATATATTATTAATAAAAGATTGAAGAATTAAATTGTAATTTGTTTAAATTGAAGATCAAAGGATAAAATTATAATTTTTGGATGTTCAAGAAGCTGAATATGTTCTTTTCTACTGAAAAGTGTAACAAAGTTGGTGAAAATTTAATGGTCGAAAGAGCATCATCTAAGTAGAGCTTCTTGCCTTAGTAGTTATAAGGAAACCAATGATAGAGTTAACATTAATCAATGGTCATTACACAATTTTAATGTTATTAGCTATTGAGATGCTATCATATTAGGTTGTTGTATTTCATACAACAATATTAACCATTTATATCATAGAATCCTCCAAAAAATATACTTTTTTTATATCCGACCACCAATATCTCCTGAAATATCTTCAATTATGAAGTAGAGTTGTAGTTTTAGTTCTATTTTTATCTATATTTAGACAAGTAAACTATTTTGACATTCTGATTAAAGGTGTCAAAATAGATTAAATTTAATAAGTTAGTCTAAAATTAATATGATTTTATTTTATTTGAGATTTGGCTTAGCATAAAAAATGATAATAGTAACCTAATTTGATAAAGAATCGAGACTAATTAATTTGATTTGGGAAAAAACTGGACTTGATAAATGTTAGTCTATTAAGCCATTGAATTAGTTCGTTAACTTTATAATATTAGTAAATAATAAATAATTAATTTATTATTATTTATATGTTCATATATTTAAAATTATGCTTAAATATATATAATATTAAAATTATATGTATGAGTAATATTAAATAATTTTGAATATTAAAATTAATAAATTTATATATTTAATATTATTAATATATTTTACATAAAGGCTCTATTTCGTGCAATAAATAAGTTAGTTTATAACTTATTAATTTAATCGATAAATTATAAGTTATTTTTTAGAGGTGTTTCTCACACTAACTTATTTAAAAAAATAAATTCTAATTTAATAAGTTTCTAAGTAACTTATAACTTCTAACTTCTAACCTACTATCTTTTTAAGTTCTTTCCAAATTTATTTTTATTGTTTTTATTAATTTACAACATATGCCCTTTATAATATAAATCTACATATTTTTATAAAATATAGTTAATTTAATTTCAACATAATTATATCCTAATTTTAAATTATAAATATATAAAAATATATATGTAAATAAATAAGATCATAAAATATAATTAATTATATTTTAATAATTATAATTTTATAATAAATAATAAAATAAAAATTATGTAAGTAAATAAATATATAAGTTTATAAAATATAATTAATTAAATATAATATTTTTATTTTAAACATCTTAATTGCATAAATATAATTTAATTTTTAAATAAATATGAATTATTTTAATTGTATATTTATTTCTATTAATATATTATTTTGGCTCTGTTTTGCGTAATAAATAAGTTAATTTATAACTTATTGACCTGATCAATAAATTATAAATTAACTTTTAAAGGTATTTCTCACACTATCTTATAAGTTACTCCGAATAACTTATAAACTCTGATTTAATAAGTTATCTAAAGTAACTTATAATTTATAAGCTACCCCTTTTTAATTTTTTTTTAAATTTATCCTTATTTTTTTATTAATTTATAACTCATACATTTTATAATATAAATTTAAATAATTTTTATAAAATATAATTAATTATATTTTAAGTAATTATAATTCTATAATAAATAATAAAATAAAAATTATATAAGTAAATAAATATACAAATTTATAAAATATTAAAAATTGTACTTTTATTTAAAAAATTTTAATTACATTAATATAATTTTATTTTTAAATAAATAAAATTATTTTAATTATATATATTTCTATTAATATGTCCTTTTATATCATTTTATAATTTTAATTAGTTTAACAACTAATTTTATGAAATACTTTAGTTAACTTATCAGTTATCAACTATCAGTTATAAGTTATTAGTTAACTTATTAGCTAGTTGCGCGAAATAGAGCTTTTATATCATTTTGCAATTTTAGTTAATTCAATAGTTAATTTTGTGAAATACTTTACTTAATTTATTAGTTATCAACTATTAGTTATAAATACTTTACCTAATTTTGTAATTTTAACTATTAGTTATAAATTATTAGTTATCAGTTAATTTATCAGTTATCAATTAGTTTATCAATTATCAGTTAACTTATCAGTTATTTATATGAAATGAAGCTAAAGTTAAAATAAATAATTACATCAAAATAAAAAATTAAAAAATTAAATGTATCATCATCAAACCTAAAAATCAATTAAAAATTATTATGCAAAATAATTATTATAACTAAACATAGATAAAAAAATTACTATAACTAAATAAATATACTAATTAGAGTAATAAATTATTATTAGACATTAAAATAATAATATATTCATATATATATATATATATGTTATAAATTTAATTAAAAAATATTTGTACCTATTTTAATTAATGCTAGAATTTTTTTGGATTAGGTCTTGTGATTTTTAATTACTCTTCTAATTAGTTATGGGTTTTGCATAATAAAAATGATTGTGCCTTAATTTATTTTTTTACTATTTTAGTTATATTTAATAATAATAACAATAATAATAAGCTTTTAAATGATAATAAAAATAATAATAGTAATAATGATAAAATATAATTATATTTATAATAATAGTAATCACAATAATAGTAATTGATCTTAATTAATTAATAATATGAAATTAGCGATAAACAAATAAGTGATGTAATAATGATAAAAATACTAAATAGATTACAAAATCTGCCTAGAATAGTTTGGTAAAAATTGACCTATAATTGGAATTAAGATTAGTATTATAATAATTCGATCTTACTTAACCCGTTTGATCTAATCTAACAAAAAAGTAATCCAATCTAAAATTAAATTGATGTATAATTTTTGTCCATTGAGTTAGTTTGAAGGATTGGATTAATCTATTTTATAGGGTTAATCATGATTAAATAGTTTCTAAAATTTAGAGAATGATTTGCTTATTTATCAAAATCTAAGTGGATATAGTACTGAAATTTTGAGTATTATGGTAGAAGTAGACATATTTCCTGCATCTCCAATCACTTCCTATTGAATTAGTGAGATTTTTTTTTTCATATATCTTTATAATATAAATTCATCAACGAAAATTCAATTTTATTTTTAAGATTTTAAAATTCAGAGCAATGTGATAATTTTAAAAATCATTAAATTAAATTATTTAATCAAATTTATTAAAAATAGACAATTGTAATAAAATAAATTTAATTTAATAATTTTAAAATTTATAATATCACTCCAAATTTTAAAAATTTAAGGATGCTATAGCAAGAACCACTCGTTGCCTAAGAAAAAAATGAATATCCACATTTGGTGAGAAGTTGGCTAGAATGTCTCCACCACAACTTATGACAAGGGCGCATCGTGAACTTCGTTTACATCAAACATGATATATCAGAAAACTTCTAACGAGAATGTGAAAATATTTCTTTAAAAAATATTTGGAAAGAGGTGCACAATATTGACAGTGAATGTGTTGCGAAATTAATACAAGAAATTATTCGAGAAAAGGCATAATTTAAACATTTAAATATATTGAATATTTTAATTTTCAAAATTATTTTAGAAGGATAAATGTTTAATTTAATTGATGACAATAATTGCTAGCTTTAAGCTTTATCAACTATTATTGAATATCAAAATTTCTGAAAAATATAGGATATTAAGTCAATTAAATTGGAGTATTTTATAAGTATTAAATGTAATATTTCAAAGGCTTATAGTGAATCCATAAAATTTTTTATTAACTGCACGATATATTTTAGAAATACTTTGAAGGGTAATTGCATTTTTAAGCAAATAGAAAGAAACTATTAGATATATATTATTTACAATTATAATTCGATAATATGTTAAGAAATGTCACAAATTTTATAATAAGTTTCATTATAATTTTTTATTTCCTCATTATTTGTATTAATTTTCAGTAAATTTTTCTTCAAAACTGTGTTAGCATAAATCGTAGATCATTTACGTGTTAAACTACAACGCGGGGCAAAATTATAATAAATACAATTATAAAGTTGGTCAACATTGAGCGGGCGGGAGACTAACACAACCTGGTGACAATGTACAAAATTCATGATCGGACCATGGCCGGTTGACGCATTGCTGTCCTTGGATCAATGCTCATTTATATGGGCACAACTCAATAGCAAATGGCCCATATGCAATCAAACAAGGCAAGGCTGACTCCAACAACCTATCCATTCAATCAAGATTAAGCCCAAATATTCACTAGTAGCCTCGCAAAAGGCTAGAGGCATTCCAACATCCCTGAAGCTCTAACAATAGCAATTCTCACCACGATGACCTTTCATCCGTTGAACCTCAGTTAGGATTGGAAATGAGCTGTGCTGAGTTAAACTAGATTTAACATACGATCAACTTACTTTAAATTTATTTGATTGATAACTTGACTTAAATTTAATTTGAATCAATTTTTTTCAGATTAAATTTGACTTAAATTGAGTTTATGAATAATTTGACTCATCTTAATTCTTAATTATGAAAATGAAATACTTTGCTGATATTTTAACAGTTTAAAATTCTTACGGAACTAAATATCTTTAATAACTTAACAAAATAAAATAAAAAAAATAAATGGCTAATTTTAGTATTATTATACTATTACTGATATATTATAAGTATATTTAATGTAATATAAATAATAATTTATATGAAATCATTAATTTACATAACGATCAGAGCGAGATTCTAAAAAATAAATTGGTTTAATTTTTTAATTCCTTCATTGATGCTCATGAGTCATAACTTTAATGATTTATGTACAAATAATCAACAATCAAAAAATTTTATTTAGAAATCACAAATGAAAATTTGACCTCATTACCTAATTATTTAACTTATAAAAGTAAAATTAATAAATTATTTATTAAAGTTTTACTCTTTGATTTTACTCTTGTTTTAAATCCACAAATAAAAAATTGTCAACTATTCTAATATAATTTTTTATATTTTTACTTAAAATAATATTTGAAATATTTATAAAAAATATTGAAGTAATATGTTAGTAATAAAAACTTATATTATTTTAGATTTTATAATATAATATTATTAAATATTTTTTAAATTATAATATAGCTTGTGACAAATGAGTTAAAATTTTATTAATCCAAGCTCAACTCATTTAAAATATGAGTTAAATAATTAAACTTTTATATCACTTATTTATTTTATGAGTTTGGCTTATCAAGTCAAAACACAAATCAATTTATGAGTTACACATAAGCTGATTTGATTTGTTACTAGCTCTAATTTTAACACGCTCCATATGTCATAAAGCCCTACAAAAGGTATTAAGTATGTCATCACAATCTAATCTATTATTTGGTACTACTACTTGCTTAAACGCTTAAAGTATTGGAATATGGTTGATGACCATTTTCATTATGTACACTTGATCATTTATTTCTTGTGCAAGTAGTTAAATTCAATTGAACTTGGGATTGATACTTGGGAACACATGGGATTTGGTGTTTGTAATACACAAACAAATAAATGTAACATGCATGTAATCTCCTTATTCTTTGAATCATGTGTGAATAACCCCCTCCCCCTTAAAATAATACATTCAAATCCCTATACTTTACTTCACTTGTAAGTAATCATTTTAAACTCATGAAAACCACGTGACTCTTTAAGCACATCTTCATCTAAAATCAATGATATCAACAAAACAAAATTATTTCTTGAAACAATCTCAAATTCAAAATTGAAAGAGCAATTGGTCTTCTGACAAGAGTTTGTCAAGAAAATCCAACAAGTTGATTTATGCTTAGTCTACTGAGTAGTCATGTTAGCTCATAATTAGTCCATTAATTCATCGTCAATAGTTTGAATTGAGCACATGGAGCTAACTAGTGTCAGTTAAAAAAATTATAATAATTAATATAATAGAGCTCTTTTTTAATCCTATTCTTGTGAGATATGGTCAAGGCCATTATTTGACAACATTTGCTATTGTTTTTTTTATGTTGCCTTTGCTATCATTTTTCTTTCTTATCTTGATCTTTGATGCATGTTGTATATAGCAAAATTATTAATAATCCTACTTAAACCAATAGTAAGGACAATATAGGTTGAAACCAAAGAATAGACAATACCTAGTGAAAACAAGGGAAAATATTGGCATTTTTAAATCACAAAATGAAAACTTATAACAGAATAAGGGAAATTTAGTCTATGGCATAAAACTTACCCTAATTTTTTCAAAGAAAACTTTTGATTAAAAGTGATTGTGTTAGTGTACTCTTTTATCCAAGACAATTTATGATGTTTTCTTAGAGATTGAAGTGATTATTATTTTCTCATATCATCGAAGATGAATATACGGCGCAAATTTTCTCTTTGAGAATCCAAGCTAACAAAATCAGTTCCATGCCCTAAATAAGAATTTTTTTCAGTGATTTTTTTTAATTAAAGTGGTTTTGTCAATATATTCTCATATCTAAGGTGATTTAGGATTTTTCTTTTTTTGGGAAAGTGGAAGTGATAATTATTTTCCAAGATGATTGAAACTGAATATACTGTGCAAATTTCTTTTTGAGAAACCATGTCACTATTATCTAATCGATTTCCTAAATCAAATATTTTTTTTAGTGAAAATTCTTCATTGAAACGTGATTATGCTAGTATGCTCTTTTATCCGAGGTGATTTATAATGTTTTCTTGGATATGGAAATGGTGATTATTCTCTCGTATGATCAAAGCTGATTATACTGTGCGAAGTTTCTCTTCGAGAAGCCTTGCCAATACAATCTGATCCATCTTCTAAATCAAATATAAAGGTGGGATAATTTTTTAATGAGAAAAATACTCTGACCTCCTGTGGAGTATTGAAAATTTACACAAACCTCCCCTCTGTTTTCAAAACCTACATAAACCTTCCCTCTATTTTCAAAATAAATAAATAAAAATAAATAGACTTCCCTTAAAATATTAAAAATTTACACAAACTTCCCCTCTAGTTTGTGTAAGTTTTAAAAAATATTCTGACCTCCGCTGGAGTATTTTCAAATATAAAGGCAGGATAATTTTTTGATGAGAAAAATACTCTGACCTCCTTTGGAGTATTGAAAATTTATACAGATCTCTCCTCTGTTTTCAAAACCTACACAAACCTCTTCTCTATTTTCAAAATAAATAAATAAAAATATACAAACTTCCCTTAAAATATTAAAAATTTACACAAACTTCTCCTCTAGTTTGTGTAAGTTTTGAAAATAGATGAGAGGTCTGTATAAGTTTTCAATACTTTAAGGGAGGTCTGCATATTTTTATTTATTTATTTTAAAAATTGAGGAGAGGTTTGTGTAGATTTTGAAAACAGAAAGGAAGTCTGTGTAAATTTTGAAAATCAGAGGGGAGGTCAAAGTAATTTTCTCTTTTTTTATTAAAAGTGACTATATTAGCATACTTTGTTATCCTAAGGCAAGTGGTGATTTTTTATATTTTTTGGGTGATGGTAATGATTGAAATTTCCCCATATGATTGAAGCTGAATGTAACTTGCAAATATTCTTTTTGAGAAACCGCCAACCCAATCTAAATCAAATATTTTTAGTGATAATTTTTTTTATATTAAGTTCTATTTTCAGTGTACTTTCATATCCAAGGTGATTTATGATGTTTTATTGGATATGAAAGTTATGATTATTTCTCCATATTATTAAAGCTCAATATACAGTGTGAATTTTCTCTTTGAGAAACCAAGCCGATACAATCTGACCCATATACAAAATCAAATATATGAAGTAAAAATTTTTCTATCAAAAGTAATTTTCCTCGCGTACTCTCCTATCCAAGGACTGAGGTGACTCTTGGAGATTAAAGTAATGATTATTTCACAGATGATCAAACCTAGATATACTGTGTGAATTTCGTCTCTGAGAAACCAAGCCTGTACAATCTGATCCACTTCCTTAATCATATATTTTTCTGTGAGAAGTTTTCGATCAAAAGTGATCATGTTTGTGTACTTTCTTAACCGCTGCGATTTATGATGTTTTCTTGGAGATGGAAGTAATTATTATTTTCCCGTAAGATCAAAGCTGAATATATTGTGCGAATGTTCTCTTAGAGTAACCAAGCCAATGCAATCTGATCCATCTCCTTAATCAAATATTTTTTGTGAATTACAGAAACTTGTTGGAACTTCTGCCAGAAGATGCACTTAATGTTTTCTAGGACCGCTTCAGCCTTTCTCCTATTCCCGAAAGAGTTTGGCACATTATAGCAATGGATCTTATTGTGGGCGTTCCTAACTCCCAAGGTAAAACAATAATCTTCATAGTAGTGATAGATTTACAAATTATGCGCCTTTTATAGCTCTAGCTCATTCCGTTTCCGCTTTGAAAGTTGCTGAAGTTTTTATAGCTAATGTCAGCAAACTACATGTTCCTACTACCACGGTCAACAATAGAGATCTTATTTTCTTTAACACTTCCTAGAAAGAACGATTCAAGGCTAATGGGATCCATCTTTTAAAATCTATAGCCTATCATCCTTAAACGGATGGGCAATCTGAGGTGCTAAATGGATCTTTAGAATGCTATCTTTGGTGCATGTGTGGTGATGTGAATATTGGTACAACACAAGCCTTCACACATACTGGAATGTCACCATTTGAAGCCCTCTATGGTTATCACCCTCTACATCAGATTCCATATCTAGCCCTCTATGGTTATCATCCTCTACATCAGGTTCCATATCTAACTGGGGATTTCTGTTGTTGAGGCAATTGATAAAGAACTCAGCACCAGAGAACAAATTCTCGCCATCTTAAAGTGAAACTTACTCAAAGCTCGGCATTGTATGAAGATCCAGGTTGATAAAAAATGATCTAATAGAAGCTTTGATGTTGGTAGCTATGTTTATCTTAAACTTCAGCCTTATAAGCAATCTTTCCTTTCTTAATCGAGATTTTCACAAGTTGGCTGCCTTATACTTCAAATCTTTAAAAATCATAAGGACAAAAAAAATGGAGCTGTACCTTACTGACTTGCCTCTAGAATCCAAAATTCATTCCACAATCCATGTCTCCCTCTTTAAATCTCATCATGGTGCCCGCGAACCCATTTTCACATTACTTCCAATGACCAGGGAAGGTCTTCCTTCAATGCTTCCAGTCGCAATTCTTGTTTGAAGATCGAAAAAGAAATACAACAAAGCTATTACTGAACTTTTGATTCAGTGGTCCCTGGGCCGGAGGGTGAGGCGTTTTTGAGGAGGGGGTTAGTCAGAAATATCGTTGCAAACATTTTTTTGGTAGGACAAAAAATTAGGATTATAAACAAATTAATTCTACTTGTTAAAACTTGATTTTTTATTATTATAAAATTTTAATTGAACTTAAATGTGTTTTGATATATTTACAAGTTATTTTCAGCATATAACCAAAAAAACTCATGACATTAAACACTATTTTCATACTATCTTTCATTTTCTTATTGTTTCCGGTTTTCTTTCTTTCTTTCTTTCTTTTATCTTTTTCTGTGCTTTGGTGGCTTCTATGGTGTCTTTGTAAATTCAGGGGTGCCAAAACCTTGGATAACTGGGCTTATCATGTTATGTCACCTGTAAAAAGTATTGTTTAAGTCGAATTTTTTATTTCTACCTCAGATAAATTGATCTTTGTCAAATAAGCCCAACTAGGATTTGTCTTTGCTGAAGGACCATTTGCCCACTCTAATCCATTTTTTATTAAATGTGTAAAAATATTTTATTATCAATTTATTTTTCTAATTATATAATTATACATATTTAAATTCTTAAGATGAGTAATGATATAACAATTTAATTCATATGACAATTTTACAAAACTAAAATGGTTATATATTTATCATTTCTAATTTAAAAAATTATTATTATTTGAATAATGAACTATTTCAAATTTTCTTATTTAAAACAAAGACTTGATAAAGTATACTTAAATAAAGAATGTATTGATATTAAAATTCATTTAGGGCTTGAATCACTTGATTGAGTATAATTAAATAATTAAACAATTAATTTGATATTAAAATTATTTAAGTGATTAAATTACTATAAATAAAATTTAATTTCTAGATATGCTAATTTTAGATAAATCTTGTGGCATTGGAAACTCATATTTTATGAAAAAATTATAACATTTATATAAAAAATTACAATAATTCATATCAATATTTTTGTAATGGGAGTACTAAAGAAGGATGCATACAAATATATAAACCATATATTTTTTTTAATCTATTCTTCAAATGACTTATGCAAGTGTAGTTTTTTTTTTCAAATTTTATTTATTTTTATCTTTGATTATTCTTCTTCTTCCTATATATACCAATGGATGGATTTGGCTCCTCTAAAGTGCAAAAAATATATTATCAAAGTCATTAATAAAAAAAATTAGAGAAGTGAATGATCACAAATTTAATAATTATTTTTTTATTTAATATTTATAAAATTATGAGCAATTAATTTTTTTCATTAGTGGCTATGATGATACATTTTATCTTTTAAAGTGCATCTTATTAAAGGAACCCAATTCACCAATGAACATTTCTTTCTTAGTATTGTGTCATTCTTTGTGTTGATGCCATGCAAATTCTTAGCACTTAAAATTGTATATTTTACTAGATTAATGCATTAGCATTAATCAAATGCAACAAGTTAATTATATATGATAGTAAATTTGGTTTGAAGCTCAATCAACTTACTTTCGATCAATTTTTCTTAAAATTTTGATTCAAGATCGAAACAGAGTTATTTTTATATTTTTAATATTTATAATTCTTTATTTAAATTATTTAGATAACAAAAGTGGTGATTTATTGAAGTGATTTAATCTTTTTTTGTTAATAGTAAGAGCATTTAAATTGCTAAATGCACATAAATAAAAATTATAGATTAAATCTAGAATGTAACAAGAGGTAGAAAGCCTTTGAAGGATATTTTGATTGAATTAATTAATTTTAATTATGTATTATATTTTTCAATAAAAGCATTTGAAAAATAAAATTAAAATTTATTATTATTTTATTCATATCAATTTTTAAGTATTATATTTCAAATTTAATATACACTAATTGAGATGTTATCAATAGTTTATAATTCACATATTATTTTTTTATTCACATCATTGTTTTCTTATCTACTTTTATTATTTATAATTCATACATCAATGAGTAGTACAAATATATCAAAATGCATATTTTTTACTATAAAAATATTTTAAAAAGTTAAAAATTTTATTTAATTAAATTGATTTACTTTAATATATAATTAACTTGTTGCTTTTGATTAATGCTAATACCTTAATTTAGTAAAATATACAATTTTAAGTGCTAAGAATTTACATGGCATCAATATAGAGAATGACACAATACTAAGAAAGAAATGTCCATTGGTATATATAAGAAGAAGAATAGTAATCAAAGAAAAAAATAGATAAGGTGGATGCTTTGATATCTTTTGCCTTTTAAAAGGTTTAAAACTCGAGACATGTGTTAATCAACTAACACAACACATGTAAAAAGAGACAACAAAAGTAATATTTTAGAAGCTCATGTGAATATGGTAAAATTGTAGTATTCCCCTCATAAAATTTGAACAAAACAACTATTAAAGAATAGGTTAGAAATATTTTTATTTCAACCTTATTCTTAATTAATAAATAATAAAATAATATCTTTAATATTTTTATTTAAAAATTTTATTAATTATATTATTAATAATAAAATTTAAAATAAAATATTTTTATTCATTATAAAATTTGGTAAACTAAATTTTCTATGTTTTTATTACATAAAATCTATATTAATTATAATTTTAATAAATAAATTTAAAATATAATTTTTTAATTTTTGATTGAATGATATATTTTTTATTAAATACATGTTATTATTTTACTATTTAATATGCATATTTTTGCATAAATTATACATATATTTAGCTATAAATAAACTAAAAAATGATAATATCATTACATATATAAATATAGTTTCAATTTTATACTTTTCTTATTTTTAAAAATATTATTATAATGAACTCATTTTTATTTCATTAATGTAATATTTGTTGTCTCAAATATAGTTATGAAAGTTGCTGTTTATGGTGTCTATAGAAAAACATGAGTTCCAAAACTCAAAGCAAGTGGTTTAAGTTGATAAGCTTATATGTAAAGAAAATTGACTCACTAAAATTACAAAAAATTACAAAATTCCCGCATCATGTGAATGTAATAAGAACTTCTCCACATTTGTTTCTTAATTGGATAAATCATATTTGTTGGATCCTATTCATTATTAAAGGGGAGTGAGGAGTGTTTGGTTGTGTAAAATTTAAGATGGATTTAACATTTTTATTCTTAGGCAAGATTTTACGTAAATACAAAATGTTATTACATAAATTAAAAAATAATAATGATAATATCCTTTATTTTTTCCAAAATTTTAAGCATTCATAAATTAAACAATTATTATGTATTGTGTAAAATTAGTTCAAATAATTTAATAGATAAAAGTTAAAATAAAAATTATAAATTTAAAAGGAACCAAGGAACTTTTTGTATTATAAAAATAAGGATTTAAATTTAATTTATTATCAGTGTAAAATTAATTTTATCCTATTGTCTAATTATATATTGTCATTTTAATAAAAATTTATTAAAATTTCTTTATTATCATTAAAAATTCTTAGTTATTTTATTTTTAATGATATATTTTTTTATTTACTGACAATATGTATAAAATATTTATATTGATAGTGAATTTAATTTAAATTTTATAAATAAATATAGTTAAAATCTTACTAAAAATTATCTAAGAAATAAAACATAAGAAAGATAAATTATTATAAATATTTTAATGAAAATTTGGAATATTTTACACATAAAATTGTAAAGTATAAGTACTTATAAGTTAAGAAAATAAGAATTGACATGATTTAAGGCACATATATAATATATAAAAATAATATTTTATATATATTCAATTCAAACCCATATATTATGAGAATCTCAACTATAATTTCTCTGTTATTAAGGTCATAATATAGTTAAATATTATTTTAAAATCATTCTTACAATCTAATAAAGCTATTTGTTATTTTGAATAAATGATAATGACCACATTTATGAAAAAAAAATATTTTTTACTCTGCACAATCTCCACATACTTTTATTGGTATGAATTGATGAATATTAAAATTAAATGTATTGAAATTTTCAAATGTAATGTTATATGTATCAAAAATAAAATTTGAAACAAGATTTTCAATGTAAATTAAAAGTTATTATTAAATATAAAATAATAAGATAAATTTATAAAATATAATTTAATAAATATAAAAATTCAAGATTAAATTTTTAATTTCATTTTGAAGACCTATACATTTTTGTCTCAATAGAAATTAAACCCAACTTTAAAGTAGATATAGATAGATTTTTTCCACCCTCAAACATAATGTTAAATTAGAGCAGGATTCTTAATGAGAAAAATAAAAATAAAAATAACAGTATTACTCTCTTCATTCTTTTTGAATAAACTTAATTTTAGGAGTGATGGATTATAATTTATTAATATATTATTTATTGAAATTTAATTAGTAATAAAAATTATTAAATAATTATTTAAATAATAGAAATAATATTTAAAAATATAATAAATATATTTTTAATTTTTAAATAATAAAAATAAATAAAAATATTTTTTTAAATGACATAGTTTCAAAATTAGTCATGGGACATCTTGACACAATATTAAATTTACATCTTTAGTAATACCATTTATATATATGTATGTAAGTGAAATAAAAATTGTGATTTTTGGGGTTAAAATATAATTTTTATTTTTCAAGTGCCCTTATCTCTAATTGGCTGCACTCATTTCTAATTTAACAGTTTAAGTCTTACACTTTTTAACTAACAATTTCTATGGTGCTACGTCACCTTGGGTTATACTGTAGAATTTGCCTCTTTTTCTTTAAAAATAAACAAAGATAATGACGGATATGTTTGATGATGCTAAATGTTTTAGCATCAAAGCTTAAGTGCTAAATATATTTAGTATTAAAATTATAGTATTTGAATAGTTTTTTATTTTATGTATTAAATTTAGTTAGTACTTTGAAAATTTTATTTTAAAACATTAACCAATTCTTTAATGATGTTATATATATATATATATATATATATATATATATATATATATATATATATATATATATATATATATATATATATATATATATATATATTCAAATATTATTCTATATAAAGAAATAACCTTAAATATATTTGATCAACAAAATTGCATCTAAATAATAGGAATTGTTGGATAAATTCAATAAATTTTTGCTTAATTTAATATGTAACTTTATTAAATCAAATAATAAAATTTAATTTTAAGTTTAAATCTATTCAATTAAATACTAAAGTGATATTTTTAAACACATTTTTATACATTTATTTTATTTTATTAGAAGGCCAAGTTAATAATTTTTTAAAAAAAAAATTAACTATATTTCTTTCAATAATTTTCAAAAATTTAGGCGGCCATGTCCCCCCTGGTATAAAGAGTCGTCGCCCCTGCCTGCTGCTTAAAGAAGAAGCTTCTTGCATGGAGTTTCACATAGTTTCCAGATTTCCCAGTTGATGACAACACAGCATGTCCTTGAGGTCAAGGATGTTTTCTAAGGCAGGGAATTGACATATTTAATTTATATTTTGAGGTTTTATTTTGGTAATATGCTTCGTTTTGGCTCTTATTTTAGCTTATATATTGCTTGTCCAGCTGGCAGCCCATCATTAGTAATTCTATTACTGAATAGTATCTATGGAAGATTAAGGATGATTTTGTATTGCTCACCCAGAATTTATGAATGAAATTATGGTGCCAACAGATAAGTTGAGCTACCTTCTATCTCAACTTATCTGCAGCCGTTCATTTCATATCTATATCATATCATAATCTGTGTTCTTCGAAACAGTTTTGCAGGGATGTCAGGAGTCTCGGAGCGTTATCATTGGAAAAGCGTCGCCTGGAATTGTGTCGTAGAAACTTGAGACCCTTTATGCGTCCAGCAGCGGACTACAAATTAAGCAGGTACTGCATTTACATTCACCTCAATCGGAGAGTGATATGTAGGAAATGTTATACTCATGAACTGAATATATGAAGAGATTTGTTGAATGAGTTGCGGCTGAACGAACTTGTCTAGCGTGAAATACCACTTCATTCCTCTTCCTCCATATGTACCAAAGAGCAGTGAGATTTCTCAGAAAGATACTTCTGTTTGGTTCAAGTTGATGATCAGCAGCATTAATTATCCATCGTCTTACTGGAAGAAGAATGTCTTTCTCACCTGTATCTGTAACTTTGAATCCCCCTCGTATACAAAACCAAATAACCCTTGTGATTATATAATATAATAATAGATGCTCCATGGATTCCTAGTGCTCCTGATGGAAGGGGCATGTTGTCTCCTATTGATGTAGTGTTGTTGCAGAATGGTTCTTAAAGGTACCAACCACCGGCAAAATTTTCAAAGGAACGTTAGCTATTTTTTAGGAAGAGGCAATTTCCAAAGGTTTAACCAAACATAGCTGTCCATTCTGTTCAAATAAAAATGGTTCTGTTGTAATAGTGTTATAACATTGTTTGATAGAGTACGATGCTAAGGTATTCCACATTGAGATTAATTTGTCCTAGGACCAAAGCCTAATTTTAGTTTTTTAGTATCCCATGCACTTGAATTAGGAGCAACGAGACCTACTACATGAGCCAACTCTGTTGGAATAGTACATTAAGTCAGCCACAAAAAATGATCCTTCAGGTTAATTTATTTCCCCATTGTTATTCACTGACGAAGATTAGGCTTGTTAGTGTTTGAGAACTTCTGAATTTGACTCCAATGACAGGATCCATTTTTATTGTTGTCTAGAATTAGATTCTGAACCATTCCTTGCCCATGTTTGTGAATCATGTTTTTGAAGAGAAGAGGAATTGGGTTTTCCACTATTTGCGGATGTTGTTTGGTCAGCATAGCTTTGTCATACTACTCCATTGAGGGAAATAAAAATCATCCAAATCCTTTTAGGAGACATTTGATATTGCCAATGTCACCCCACCAGAATCTATTCATTGTCATATCTATTTGATGACAATATTTACTTGAAGTAGGGTAGCAGACATTTGATACGCTATACAGGACAATTTTGCACAGGATCTGTCGGCTTGCGTGAGAGAGAAGATTGGCTTTCCAACCTTGGAGCTTTCATTCTATTTTGTCTATCCATCTTATGATGAAAGCAGTTCTCTCTTGGCTATTGCAATCAATGGGATTACTCATATGTATCTACTTTGGTAACCATTCTATCTCCAAAAGAACTTCCAATGAATCTTTTGTGTTGTCTTAGGTTGTTAAGCTAAGTTACAATTCCGATTCGGATTTTATTTATTTATTGCCCAGATAGCTTAGCATGAAGGTCACTGGCATCTTGAACTTTACATTCCTGAGGAGTGGTCCTAAAGAAGGTAAGGAGATCATCTGCTTGCATTAAGTGAGAGAGTAGAGGTCCCTGCCTTGCTATCTTGATTCCATGAATTTGGTGAAGTCCTTCTATCTTTTGTGAAGTACAGGAAAGGGCATTACAAAATATGATGAAAGTATGGAATAAAGGATCGCCTTGCTGAAGCCGTACGGAAGCAGGGCATTCAGCAGATTTCTATTAACAATTATTCTATAGGATACTAGTTGACTATATGAGATATTGTGGTGGAAATCTCATTACTTTCAGAACAGCAGGGAGGAACTCCAACTAAATATTGTCATCGGCGGTTTGCATGTCAACTTTAAAGGCAGCACAAAGTTCGTTTCTTTCTTTCTTTCTTTCTTTTTTTTTTTTTTTGGCTTACTTTTCCTTCATACTGTGAATGGATTCAGTAGTTATATGATCTGCAATATTTCATCTTTAAATAACGCCATTTTGGTAGGGAGCAATGATAAATATTCTAGGATCCGTTCCTGTCTACAAATCATCTTCGCCGTAACTTTGTACGATACTTCACGTAGCCCAGTTGGCTTACAGTCTCTGGAAGTTGTTTGGACGTGTCCTTTTGGGATTAGGGAGATTAGAGTTCGACTGCGCTCTCAAAGAAGAAATCCCCGAGTCAGAGAAAGTACCATGATGAAACCATGTTTGATGATAGGCCAAGCCTTCTGATACGCCCAGCCATCCATCTAGCTGCGATACATTATCAGCTGGGATTCAAGATAGCTTTTTCAACCTCTGCTGGTTGAATGGAGCCTGTAGAAACTCAATTTGGGCATTTGAAAGCATCGATATGTTCCCCTTTGATAACTCTTATTGGAGATCTCCTAATAGGAGTAAATTATAGTCAGTACTCCTTTGAATTATAATCTAATTACATTTACATCTCTTTAATCCTTGGGAATATAAATTCATATTCCTTATTTTATTTGGAGTAAAAGAGAGGAGTGTATGTTTAAAATCAAAGAATAGTATATAAAAGATGTAGGTAGGTTCATATTTTTAAATATAACAAATGTGAATTTGTAATTACACTAAATTTGGAAGAGCTAAAAGTAGTTTGCTTGATATCCATGTGACATGTACAGCTTAGAAAAGAATTGTAGGGCTTGGCCTTGTAATTCACGTTGATCTGTAATCCATCGGCTATCAGCAGCTAGAAAAAGCCCGATTCGCCTTTTAATTCTTGCATGTACAGTGTGAAGGTAGTGTTATTATCCTCCTGTAAAAGCAAATCTGTCTAGCTTGTTGTGTCCATCAAATTTCCTCAAAATGCATCGAGTAATCCAAGGTCACGTCTAATGTCTATCTCTAAAAATTGATTATGAGTGGGATTAACTGACTGGAGTTGGTTTAACAGGTGTTCTAGGTCCTTCATTTTCTCTGACAACAAACTAAATGTTTGTCTGTTCCAAACCTTAACTACTGATTGTTTGTTCTTAATTTTCTGGGCAAAGGTCCGAGCCAGGGATCCTTGGTAAGGAACATTTTAAAACGTTTTGGATCCCTGACATGGATTCTGATGAGCAGCCCAAAACGCTTGAAATTGGAACTATTGTTTCTTTTGTTTAATAGAGTTGGGGATACTTAAGGGGTACGATCCGATGAATACAGAGCCAAAAAATTGGAGATTTATAATAGAGAGAGAGTTTGTTCAGTCCAAGTTACAAATAGCTCGGATATTCCCATAAGCACCCCGGTTATGAAGTATGGGTACTTCAAAACTTTAAGCATACTCATACTGTGTGCGTCACGGAGATTGGTACGTTTGGATACATAATAAATATATATTTATTTAAAAATATAAAAATTAAAAATTAGATGTTGGAAGGGTACATGATAAGTCCTGGTTCTTTGGATGAACAAGACTTAAAAATTATTTTTTAGCATTAATCATGAAATAAAATATGAAATCAATACTATTAGAATTTAAAAAATATTATTTTCCTTACTTCTAATTTTTATATTTAGTAATATCTTTATAAATTATAATAGTTTCTATGTTTGTTTAATGATATTACACATAAAATATTTTTGAGTAAACACAATTTTTTTATTTTTGCATCATATATTTTATCTTTATTGTATCTTCATTTCTTTTAAAAAAAGATTGTTGTAGTAGCCCGCATCATATCGGTTGCTATGCTCGTATTGCTCTATGCAACATAGTATATCAGGCGCCCATCCCGTGGGGATGGTGTCAATCATGCTACAGAGATCATGAAGTCGGTAAAAATGAAATTCCCGTTTTGTAGATAAGGAGGGACCGTAGACAAAAGAAATACAGCTAAGTAGGTTGGTGCCACCTACATTGGTTTTCAATGAGACAATGATGATGGATTTTGTAGTTACTGAAATTGTGTACTTGAGGGTCAAATTTTGGAGAAATACTTTCATAATACATGTTCTTACTTTGACTGAAAAAAAATTATAATTTTTAATATTTTAAAACTTATACAGTATAATTTTCAACATATATAAATATCATAAAATTAATATATAGATAATAAAATTAATAAAAGCTTCTGATGAAGATCAGCATAGCGCAAAAAAATGATGCTATCTTAGATTTTGACTTTGCATTTCAGTAGGTCTCACCGTAGGGTTTACAAATATAAAGGGCTAAATTTTAGCAGGATCCATGGTATAAATAAAACGGCACTACAGAAATCTTCATCTTAACATTTTTTTATTCGGATGCAGAGAAGTAAGAGCACAATATTGTAAACGGAGTATTTAAGTATTTTTCAAGTTGTAACCTTCTTTAATAGTTTTACAGGTTGTGCAAATGTATAAAAGACCTCTCTTATCTTGAACCCATTTGCCCTAGAAACGTCACATGTAGATATCTCAAAACTAGCTAATGGGTTAGTCTGGAATCGAATTACTTTTTCCTTACATTAAGTAATTATAGTACTAGTTTTAATTTTAAGTCAACATTTATTAAGTTCAGGTGATGTTAAACGGCTTTTATAACCCATTAAATTTTCTTTTAATTATTATTATTACATTAATAGTTTGTTTATTACTAATTGCACATTATTAATTAATTAAAACCAACTATTATTTTTTTAATTTTTTTGAAAACTTTTTTCAATTCATAATTTATTATGTTGTAATATTAATAGTTTGTTATTCTAATTAATTATTATATATTTAATTATAATTATTATTTTATATATATTTAGTTATAATAATCATTTTTGTAATTATTATTTTAGTAAAATTTTGTAATATATGTTGATAATATTGAATATATAAACTCATTAATTTTATCATTTAAAGTTATTTAATATGCCCCATATATAGGGACATACCAAGTAAGAGATGTATTTTTATATGAGAAAAATAAATCGTGGCTATCAGATCTCATATTTGATGACTACAATCAAAATATTTAGTCAGATAAATTTTTTAAATAATCACATAATTTTCAATTATATGTTAATCATGATAATCAAATAAAAGATTTGACGGTCGCAACAACTTCTCTCATATAAGAACATTCTTCCCACTATATATATGCCCCCTATATATATAATTTGAATATATATATATACACATATTAATTAATTAGTTAATTTCTTATTATTTATTATATATTGTTAGGCTAACGAACTAATCCAATAGGTTAACCTATTCCAATAACTAGATGAGATAATATTTAATAGTTTCAATCCCTTATTAGATTAGGGTAACCAACCCTAATTCTTTATCTAATTGAGCTCTTATTATAATTTTCTATATCAATCTCAATTAGAGGCCAAGCAAGGTAATACCATTTTCAGACTAATCTATTAAATTTAACTTATTTTGACATATCTATTCATATGGTATTAGCATCTTAACATAAGACTTTTTGTTTTTTTGCCATAAAGAATAAATTTTAAGCCTAATCAACATGAATCTTTATTTTGTGTTACTCATTGATGTTTATGGCAAAATTCTTCAAGTTTTGTACCATAGGAAAGTTAAAAAAATTTAAAAAAAGGATAGAGAAATGTTTTATGTTGGATGATATATTGATATTGATATTTACAAAATACTCTAATTATAAACAATATTTTCTAGAAATAATATATAGAGAATTAAAAATATAATTCTTCATAAATATCTTCATTTTTAGTTTACACTTCAATAAATACTTATTGTTAGGTTTCAGATCAACATACATAGCGAAAAATAAAAAATTTTGATCCGAAACTCACCAAGGATCCATGCAGAAAAGCATAAATCAATGTTAGAGTTTTACCTTTTGTGTCCTTATATTCTTTCTGAACAAAACTTTTAGAGATCGAGATGAATCACGAATCCAATGTCGGCTGGAAGGTACGACATTTTTACAGTATCCACGCGGAGTGAACAAAGATTTCTCACGCTCTACGAATCTACTAGGATACATCTCTCTCTCTCAATGATTAGGATTGGTGCGTTTTTCTAAGTGAATTTAAGGTTTAATGGTAGCTAATGTGTTGTACAATGTGCTACCTTCATGTTCCTTTTTATAGAACTAAGACAAACTACATTTCTAGTCCTATTAGGATAATACTTCCAAAAATCCTAATCATACTTGACAACGAGCACCTTATCCTTATCATGGAGAGAGGGAGGAGAGATACGACTTATCCATTATCCAATATTAGATAATAATATTATCTCATAATATAATTATCTAATATTAAAAAGGTATATAGTTGTCTTATATTAGAAAATAATATTATCCCATAATATAATTATCTGATATTACTTTAATATCAAATAATATCACATAATATATCATATATATATTACGTGAAAATATATTATTATTTTAATAATATATATATGCACAAAAATAAGATCAATTAATTAAATTTTAGTCAAACTAAAGTTTAAATAATTATTGTCTTGTTCCTACTCCTTTTGTGTGACTCTATAAGTTTTTACTACATTGGTAATAGTCCATTTGTGGATCATAGATAGTGAGTGGTATTTAACAATATATCACTGCCACCCAAGTAGTAAAAAATATATGTAACTCAATATTCACTTAATGTGTAACAACACTTTGCAATATAGTCCTTTTCGTAACGATATCCAAATCGAACTAGAGGCGTGGAATGCGTTATCTTCATTAACATTCAATTTATGTTTTCTGATACTGAGTAGACTAACTTAAGCAAATGATCAATATCTTATATTGATCCATTTAAATATGGCCATTCATTTCTTAATCTCACTCAATCAAGGGGCTCATGGATATCACTTTTACTATGTAATAGGAACAAAATTTTCATCTACATCACTCACATCCCTCTGCATAATTCATAACACACCTAATCAATGTCCTACAACACATCCCGGTCAAAGGTGATATATGACGACATCAAAGTGTGTGACTCTTCATATAGAAAACTATAATGATTTCAGATCAAAGGATTATGTGCATTGTGGTTAGATGATAATAACTAATGACATATGACAATTCATATAGTTTTCTCATTGCAGGGCAATCCAATACAATTTGTTCATTAACAATGTACTCATGTGTTAACTTGATATCACATATCCATGATTCATAATCATCAGTTACTATATATGCTAGTTTCAATGTATTATTACTATCCCTTTCGCAATAATACTTGACTAGGGGCATTTTAAGAATAGTAAAATTATTCTAGGAATAATTATTAAATTAAGTTATAAATTGCGTAAAATAATAATAATAAAGAAATGAAAACAAAATATAATAATTGCATTGCCAAAAAATAAAACATAATACATTGTGCATTATTACAATCATTTTCATGATTAGCTCTTAGGACACACACTAACACTTATATTCTAAAATTCATAATGGTAATTGCCTAACTACTTGACAATAACTTTTAATCCACTATATTTAAGGTGACTCCTATATAAGGAATACACTATGCCTTTATTATTCAAATTATTCTCTTTTTATTACACATTATTGACTTAAGTGTTGCTGAAAGCCTCGCTCTACTCCCCTCTTTTTGTCTTATGGGTACACAAAAGAGAGAAGGAATCTAGCATTGGTGCCAGCTATGGCTTTTCTATAATTTTCTTTGCTAGAAAAGATTATTAAGAAAAATTAATTCCTACACTTTCTTTTTCAAAAAAATAATTTTCTTAGCTTTTTCCTTGATTTTCCTAGAAAATCCATGTGAAAAATAACAAAAATTGAAAATTTTTCTTTATTTTTTCCTTGATCAATCATTTGATTATGAAAATGATTTGCTCATGGGCAAATCATTTAGCAATTTTGTCAATATATTAATGAATTATTGTACAAGATTATTCTAGTTGTTCTAATGCTTACCTTAGCACTAAAATTTTCATGTGAGCCCACTTCCATCCTATCTTATGGCAATTAGACACCTAAAGAGGGGGACTTCCTAAGAAAGACAAATAGAGAAAGGAGAAAAATAAGTTTCCTCGAAATTCATTGAGTATCCGTTTAAGAATTGATAAATAATAATAATCAAGCTAAGACATATTATAAAACTTATATTCATAATACATAACTAACCTCCACTGTAACTAAAATCTACATATTTGTACCTTTATGAGGGAAAAATAAATTATTTCATCAATAGATGACTTGTATAGCAAAAATATAGAAAACAATCTTACAAAAAATTAAGTCACATTCATGACATGATATTTGTTTATTTATTTATTTCTTTTCTTCATCTCATATTAACTTAAATTATAAAGGAAGGTCTCTTTCCTTAGCAATTATAACTATCAAATTACATCTATCATAATTTAGGTATAGTGAAGATAGCCTCGTGAACTTTTGACATTACTCCATCATCTTTTAGTAAAGAAAGTCCTTATAGGCTTCTAACATTATTTCATCAATTTTTGGTGAAGATAACCTCTTGCAAGCTTTTGGCACCATTACATAATCCTTTAGTGAAGACAACCTTGTCAAGTTTCCTAAAGCATCACATTTCCTTTCATGAAAACAACCTTGTCATACTTTTAAACCATCACATTACCTCTAGTGAAGATAGCTCCATTAGGCTTCTGACACTATCACATTACTTTTGGTGAAAATAGCCTTATCAGTCTTTTAATACCATTTCATCTTCTTTTCTTATGTCTCATATTAAACTCATTCAATACCTTTTTATTTATAAAGTATATGTCAAGCATATCACATTTCAAGCATAATTACATTATTTATTCATTTTTATATCAATAATTAAATGTACACAACTTATATATCACGTTGGCATGGAACTTTTCATTTTATAAACAACATTATAACATTACCATGCTTTTTTGCATGGTCACATGATTCAATTCATCCCATAACTAATATAACAATTTTACTCACGTCACATATCACATATTACAACTTTTTCATGCAATTTTTCAAGGCTAGACATCATGCACTTAATTTTTATTTATCATATAATATCTCAACTTTGTGTTAAAGAGCACCACACCCTATCTCGACTTTTTACACATTGTGAAAATGTCAAGTAAACTAGGTAAAGTCAAATATATACTTAAATATGGGAGCTCCTAAGAGCAACTTTTGGGATCATAGTTAATTATGTAGTTAACAATGGATGTTTAGATTAATTTTGGGTGCTTATAGTCGACTAGCATCTAAAGTGCAATTTTTTTATTGATAATTGACTATTTAATGGACTATGCTTGCCTAGAAGGCATGTTATGGGGAATAGTTAACTATTGCCTAGTTTTCTATAGATTTCTTCATGATTTTTATTGTTTATCAGCTATAATTTTGCATCCAAAGCACCTAACTCATTACCAAATTGCACTATCTCAGTAATACAATCTCATAACAATTCATTGATGTCAAATCCATCATTAAATCAAGGTAAGCATCATATATCAACACAAATTCATATTCATTCATTAAAAAAACTTAAACTTTAACATTTGCTTAGTAAAATTAGTTTAATCTTGTAAATAGAGTTAAAATGCTCATTACCTAGTATAAAAGAGGAAGCAAAATGTTAGATTTACAATCTTTTAGCCTTAATCATCCAAAAATCCTAAGAATTTCAAGTTAAGGTTCATTTCTTCCTTTTTTAAATTAATTGCTCAAATCCTCTCAAGTTGAAAGAAAATAATCAAGATTCTTGTTGTAATGAAAACTTTACCTTGTTTATGTGAAAGATTTGATGAAGAATTGCTTCCTAATTATTTGATTTGAGAAAAAGTTAAAGAAAGGGAGAAAAATATGGAAAGGAATTGCAAGGTGAAGGAAAAAAAATAAGGAATTAAGGTTAATTTTGGCTTAGAAAGGGGCATAGGCCTTTTCATCATTTTGCCTTAAATGTCTTCCATATTCATAATTATACTACTAATCACTTATAACTTCAATTTTTTTTATTCAAAGAACTTTTCCTCAACTAATCCCTTTAAGTTTTATTTTCTAAGCCTAACTTGAATAGTTTATTTTTTATTTCTATTTATCTTAAAGTTTCTATTTAATACTTATTTAATTAATTAATTCTCTTTCCTAAATACATCATTCATGTATTTCTTATCAAAATTTATTCATTCTATATAGAATCTTTTTTTTTAATTTTCATTATAGTAATTAACTAATTATTCTCTTCTTTCACAACATAAAATTTTAAAATTCCAAGAAACATGTAACAAATAATTAAGTAATTAAAATTTTGACCCAATAGTTATAAAAAATAATTATAAGATTTATACACATAATTTATAGGAATTAAATTGATGAAATTTAAATATTTATAATTGAAAAAATTTAATAAAAATTTAATAAGTTTATATATGAATTGTAAGCAATAATTAATATTAAACAAAACTTACATATATTAAGAATATAAAAGCATGATTTCAAAATATATAACCAACTTGTTGTAGTTACCATAATATTTAAGGATCAATCAATGAATGAAGGGTTAATTTTCTCTATTTTCTTTGCAAGTTAAAGCCAATGTTAAAAAATACCAAAAATTTGTAGAGGGTTCAAGTTTTTAAATTTTTAGAGAAAGAATAATTAATCATAAATCAATTAGAGGAACTTAACTTGATTAAGTAAAAAAACCTTATTGGGCTCACGTATTAAAAGTCCAGTAAGTTAAAGGTTTATGCAAGTTGCTAACAACACTAACCTATTAGGAATTATTTGTTCACAAAATGATCACCAAAATGGTTCCAAAAACAATGACTTTAGGGTCAAATTCAATCCACTTTAAAAAAAATTAAATTAATTAATGTAGTCTATTTTAATATTCTCCAACCTAAACAATATTAATTGTAATTAATTTTATTTATAAAATATTTTATTTTGAAAAATGATTCTTAGATTAATGAGTAATTTTAAATACAAGTGGCCATAATTTTAAAAATATACTAACTTGGAGACAAATACTTAAAAATTGACTAAGCTTTATGTAGCCAATGATACTAAATCATGGTAGTCATTACATTCTTTAATAATGCAAGACCTTCCAAGGTTACAAAATATCATAAGCTATATACACTTGGTCATTGATGTGATAGTGTAGCAAGAAAGATAGAATTAAAAAATTGTGATCAGACTGAGTTCATCTTTCATGTCAATTCTCAATAATTTCTTCAATAAACTCAATATAGCTTAAGAAATTAATTAGAAACATGTAGAGCCAGATTATCACATAAATCTCAAAATGGTGTCGATTTAGAGATAAACAATCAAATTTAGAAACTAATGACTAACATTGAGTCTTAACCTGTATAAATTTATTGCAAGAATGTCTTAAAGTTTAAAAAGTGGTGTTAACTAAGAGATAAACACATAAACTTGGAACTAATGATGAATACTAAATCTTATCCTAATAAGGTATCATATAAAATAATATATTAAACCTGATACCTAACCTTTATTAAGGCAAGTATCATTAGTCCAATATAGTGGCCATGAGTTAATAACTAATACTAAATTTTAGTTATCATAATTATAATAACTAGTAAATTTCACAATATGGAGATACATGTATTGATAAAGAAACCATAATTTATATATTTAAATGTACAATAATATACTAGCATGATTAAGAACAAATATGGTAATGGTACATAAAATAAAGATCGGAAGGTTGTATAATAATATATATGATATATGCACTTTATGTATCAAAAAATATATTATAATTATTAATTGAGATGAAAGGTTCTATAATGTATAATATAAAACTCCAACTAACCAAGTATATTATAGGAAAAATAAAATTGAACACCTATATCTTAACAAGCTTCTAAAACATCTTATGAAGATAAGAATCTTGGTCTAGGAAAAATCAACATTTAAATTTCACATATATATCTGAGTGTTATGTAAAATTGTGATTTTTCAAATCATCAAATTTAAAATTAGTGATGTAATTTAAATAAGAGAAATCCTAAAGTTAAGATAAGTTAATTATATAATTATATTTAGTGTCATAGACATGGAACTTATGTAATTTACCAAAATTGACACCAAATTTAATTTAATGAAAGAGTTTTTAGAATATATTTTTAGAAATCACTTGATTAAAGTATGAATAAAAATCTCAAGTGAATAATTTGAAAAACTCTCATAGCAACAATATACACTAGTATACATTAGTTAATAAAAGAACATCTCATAAAAAATTCAAAAGAAATAGATTTATGATGTATATGCCAAAAGCTTTATAAGATTTTTTTTTTAATATGCCCAAAAAGCAAACTAGTGTCTATGTCAAATTCATTGCTATTAGTAGAAAATATTCTTGATAAAAAAGTAATTTAAAATTAAAATATTATATATATATATATATGAACTTAATGAAATTTCCTCCTATTTATAGTACATATTTTTTGACAAACAAATGTACATAATGATATATAACTTGTTACAAACACAATTATACAAGCAAATTTTAATATTTTATTAGATTTTATAAAATAAAGCAATTTCAAAAATCATTAAATGATCTTTAACAAAAATAAGCTCTAGAACATAACAATACAAGCCAAATTTCATAATATTAGATCAAACTCTCGTTGATGTGAAAATTTGATGCAATTAGTAAAAATTATGCATCATTGTCCTTAAAATGTGTATTATTTTATAATTTCAATAAAATTACAAAATATTTGCATTATTATAACCATCATTCCATCACACACATAATAAAAAAAATTAATGGCCTTATTGTGTATTAAAAATAATTTTTGGTGGAAGAAAAGGTTCCATTAGAACAATTATTTATTTCGATTTTAGAATACTTGAAGATTAAATATAAATGTTTACTAAGGGTTAAACTAGAATACAATCAATATCAAAGTATATTTTCTATAAATTGTCTTATGTGTTATAAAAAATATGCTCCAATTTGCAAAGATTTAAAATGTTATATGACTTTTTTAATGGATAACTAACATAAATAAGTAAATGATAGAAGCAAAATTTTGCTTATTTTTATAAAGGGGGAGAATAACATTACTATCAAGATTATAAGAATCTTAAGAAAATTATAATTACAAAATTATATAATTTTAAAATCATGTGAATAACAAATAAAATATTTGTGCTTTCAAAAAATATCAAAAAATTATATAAATAAAAATATAATAATACATCACAAAAAATATTTTAGCCAAAGTATGATGCAAATTTTTTTATCCAACCATAATTTCAAAGAATAAAAATAAAATTTCGATAATATAATTTGGTTTCACAATCAAGAATTCATATAAAATATAATTTTATAAATATATATCAAAATTTTGTAATGTTAATATTGCTCATGAAATGAGTAATTAAATAATAAAAAACCAAATTGATAATTTATATGTCAAATATAATTTTTTATTAATAATATATAAACATTCCACCCCGAAAGGAGAAAAAATTTATATTTGAGTATATTGTGCCTTAATTTTATATAAAATTCAATATATCAATTTGAAACAAGAGTTGCACAATAAAATATGGCATCTTTATAAAAATTTATTGTATTATAACTTTCTAAACCATATCCAAATTGAAACATCTTAGAAATTATTAGCAATATCTATACAAGAGTACCAATTGCATATATATATATATATATATATATATATATATATATATATATATATATATATATATATATATATATATATATATTCTTTTTAGGCAAAACATAGAGTATGTGCTTGATTATTTCTCAATTTCATGAAGTTAAACATTTAGATAATAGTTTTGTGTTCAAGAGACTACCATATTTGGAAAAATATGTCTTTAAAACTAGTTTACCCTTATAATTAAGTGATGAATTAACAAATTGCGTATACGTTGGAAAAGTTTTAATAAATGTATTTATTATACTAAGTAAAAGAAGTAATATTGTAAGAAATAAAAATATAACTTTTAGTTCATAAATATAGAAGTAAGCTACTTGGTAGCAGTCTCCTCTTTGGCAAAGAATGCAACATGAAAAAGACCCTTTTATTTATAAAGTTAACTAATGGAATGTTGTGCATTAAAAATTTATCTTTTTAGTTAGATAAATTTTTAAAATTACAACAAACCTAGAAATTTATATGCTTCATAAAATATCTTTAATTTAAACATGTGACAATCCTTTTTAGGTAGATTGTCATATGCAATAATTATAAAACAATCCCATATAGCATAACTTGAAAATGTTGTGAATTAATATGAATAACTCCATTTTAGTGAAAATTATTCACAGTAATCCATAAATCTTCCAAAAATTTAGGATAAACAAAATTAACCAAAAAAATTAGTTAAAACATATTAAATCAAAAGTTACATTCTAATTACTTTAATGTTATACGTTTTGCACATACAACATGTAGCATTTTATGCAATATTAAGCATAATAATTCATTTATTTATGCTACCATTTTGTCAATATCAAGGTTTTAAGGACGATGTGGGTTCTAGAATTAAAAGGTGTAAATACAATAATGGAATACAAGAAAGTGGTTGTGAGGATGGATAAAGAATAAGTACTTTGCAATTTAAACTTTTGGAATAGGGCAAAAAGGCCCTTTCCCATGTACTCAATGGATCCTTGAACATTTTTTAGGTTTTTAAAGAGGTTATAACTAATAGATTAGAGGTCTTTTTTTCTAGGATATCTTTAAGAGATTTCCTCTGGCTCATTTGTGCTCATCTTTCCTTTCCTGTTGTTTCCTCTATGCATTCGTGATCTCTTTTTTAGTGTGTTTTTCTAAGGATTATGAAGGAGGTATTCATAATATGGTAGACTGTTAACATGGATTTAGGTTATAAGAATAATAGTTTTATATAGAAAATCAAGTTAGTAAATAATATATGATAGAAAAAGTACTACAAGGTGAAGGGTAGTAGGTTAGTAATGGTGGTAGTGGTAATGGTAGCAGAGGATGTTCTTACAAAGCATCTAAAGATATTATGTCATGGTTAATTTTTGTTAATAGTCCATTGAGTATAAAAGCCCTTTTTATTTATTCTAATCCAAAGGGCATCCAATCTAGAAAAGTGAGGCGTGACATGCTAACCTTTCTTATGGATCATGGCAAGACCCTTATTTTTATCCTTTTGAGTTACATAATCTAAGTACTTTCAAGAAGAGAGTGGGAAAGAGTTAATCTATTCCCATAGTCAAAGTGATCCTTAGCCTTGAATTAGATGACCACTAAATGGCTTTTAACCTTCAATAGGCCTTATTCATTTAGACTACTACAATAGAAGTGATGTGAAGGGCAAAGTGGATAACCATTTTTTAGGCGAGCAAGGACAGAGACAATTACTGCAAATTCCCTAATGCATCTGATGATCTAACATCTTTTGACCCATTTTTTAGCCTCTTTTAAGGTGTTCTTTTGATAAGGATTGGACCCCTTGGAAGTACATGTTTCATGGTCTTCTTTTGATAGCAGCTTTGTAGAGACTTAGGCTCTTTTTGGCAACTTAATTGACTTTTTGAAATTTTGTATTTTTCAGATAATTTCTTATATTAAGCCTAGTGACTTTAGGTATCAAGAATCAATATAAGGGTAATTTTATAATTTGAATTAGATCTCCCTTTAATATATTTCTTTTAAGAAAAATAAACTATATAAAAAGTTAGATAAAAATATTTAAAAATAATATTAATATATCTTAATAAGGTACCTTATTTGGTTCATATAAGACCCATTGTAAAATAAAATATTTATAAATATAAATATCATATGTGAAAAATAAATAATATTAAAAAAATTATATATATAATGTGTAAATTAAAATATATATGCAATAAAAGATATTAAGTAAAAATAATTAAAAGTGCAATATGTTAGCTCTAGGCATTTAAAATTATTAATAATCCTATTTAGAAGTATTGAAATATCATTATAGTCTTCTATTTAAGCAGAGAATGTAGCATGTAAAGATCCTCCTAAAATTGAAGTTAAGTAAAATAACAAATTATTGCAAATTTATGCCTTTTAGGTAGATAAAATTTACAATAGTGAAATAAATCTAGAAATAAAATTAATTTAGTAAACTATTTTTAATTGAAATATACAATGAGCTTTTTTTGGCAAATCATTATATGAAATAATTAAAAATTATTTTAATAATCTCATTTCTAATTACAACATATACTTAACCCTTTTGGACAAGTAATTATGTGAGATAATTAAAAATCGATCTTATGAATATTTATTAATAGTTCAAAGATTTATAACTTAATATCAATGATTTCACCTTAATGATAAATATCCAGATCAACCTATAATTTTCTCAAAAGAATTAGGACATATAAATTAAGTCTAAATTATAAATTAAATTATTGAAAACAATTAAAAAGACTAAACTATTAAGGAGTGGTAAACAATATGTAGCAATATTGATTATCAAAACCATATTTCATTATATTAAAATCTCAAATTTTATTAATTTTTAGTACAAATTATTTAAAAAAACTAGGATTTTCTTATTTTTCTTCTAAATTCCTCAAAAAAATGTACATTTTCAAATTGTAATTTTAGAGAGAGAAATATACTAATACGAATCTAGAAAAAAAATTATTTTTCTAAAAATTTTCATAATTTTCATTTAATTAAATATAATTTTGATTAATTAAAATGTGTATAAATATAAAATAATAAATATTTACTATAGTGAAAATTTTAAATGAAAATGCAAAAAATAATGCACAAAAAAGGATTTAAACAATGGAACAAATTTTGCACTCATGGTAGTATATGGATCCCATATGCTAGTAAGGGTGTCATGCACTACATTTTTAATTGAATAATCTTTAACCATGAATGGAACATTGAAATCTAGGCAAAAATGGCATATTGTGTTCCATCACTAATGATGGTCTGTAGATCTAAATCAAACCATTATAAAGTAGCTAGCAATGATGAAGTTCAATAATAGCATACTAATTAATGACGAAAATTTTCAACCAAGAACATTATCCATAAGTAGGAAAAAATTTATGATCAGGTTTAGTACTATTTCACACATCAATAGTGAGGAATAAACATAAATCGTAACTCAAAATGACTAGATTTGATGAGCTTAATATAGAATATTAATTGACAATTATTTTCATTAATTATACTAAAAAACTAAATCAAAATTAATAAATTTTGTGAAAAATTGTAGTATAGATATAGAACACCACATATTACTCAGAGAATAAATTCAAACAATTTAAAAAAACTAAATGAAATCAAATCAAAATAGATGATAATAATAATAATAATCATCTAAAATACATGTTATACAAAGAAAACATGCATTTTAATTTTAAATATAGTGTAAATGTCTCTAATACCACATGTAAGCAATAATTCATCTAAAACAAAACTTACATAGATTATGAATATAAAAGCATGATTTCAAAATAAAAAACTAACTTGTTGTATTGACCATAATATTTAGGGATCAAATAATGAATAAAGGTTTAATCTCTTTTCCATTCTTTATGACCTGCAGCTAATGAAATACAAACACAAAAAATTTCCAAAGGATTTAAGTCTATGAAGTTTCAGAGAGAGCGTGAGAGAGTAAACAAGTGTAAAATGGTTAAGGAAAATTAATTTGATTAAGTAAAAAAAGCCCAATGGGCTCACCCATCAAAATCCTAGTAGGCTCATGGTTAATACTAACGATCAACCACACCAGTTCACTAAGTATTTTTTTTACTTTATAAAATGATGACTAGAATGAACCCAAAAACAATGACTCTAGGATTATACTTAACCTACTTTAAAATATGAATCAAAAGATTCAATTAATGATAGTTTAATAAGAAATATTCTAATTTAAATTACAAGTATTCAAGTATTGTAAATTACTAATGGCATTCTAAAGAAAGTTTAAATCATTTTATATAATATTTTATTTAATTTTTCATTAGGGGCTAATATAATTTTTAGAATGATGTACATATGCAACACTTGAATAAGTATGTGAGAATACATTAGGGCTTAAGGGGCACGCTCCCCCAAGCTCTAATGTAATTTCACCTTTATTTGTTGGTCATGGTTATGAATTGATTTCATCTCCTCACTACCTTGTACCCAAATTTTCCCTATTAATGTAATTACTAATTGAGTTAAAAGCATTTAGAACAAGTGACATGATTTTTCAATCCAAGGTTCAATATTTGATTTTTGTGGTGTGTATCTAGTTAGTTATATAACCACTCCTACCTTTACAAAAAAAAGTGTAATTACTAATTGACATTCTTAAACCAGAATTAGTGAATGTATTAATTAAGAGACTTATAAAGTAAAAAAGATTTCAATATTCATAAAAAATGATTAAGGGACCACTTGAAGGGCTAATTAGTTTTAGGATAATAAATAATTATAAATGAATAATCTTACCTTCATGAGAAAGTGAATAACAATTGGTAGTGAGGCTTGCATGATAAAGATTAGTTCGATGAGATTATTAAAGAAAATAGAAGCAAATTATGAGAAACCACAAGAAATAGAGCATAAATAGGCCATAAAAAGATTTTCTCATTGAGAAATAGGAGTGATAATTTGTGACACGACATAATAACTCGATACGAACACAACATATTTATTCAAATTCAAATTGACATGTTAACTCATTTAAGAATTTATATTAAATTTTTAATAATTTTACTTATGAAATAAGTAATATTTTAATCATAAATAGATATATATAATAAAAATACAAAATTATTAATTTAATAAAATAATAATAAAAATTTAAAATAGTATTTTATTAATAATTAAAAATATTTTTTAAAAAATAATAAGTAATTATATTTAATAATTATTTTATAATATAAATTTTATTAATTAAAATTATTAAATAAGTTAAACAGGTGATCCGTGGGTGATCCATTTTGACACGTTTAATAAATGGATTGATTCGAATGACACAAATTGTCACCCCTACTGAGAAATAATGGAATACATTGGTGAGAAAAATATTTAGGTTTAAATATAATTTTGGTCCTTTTAATCTTCAAAATTGTTGAATCTTGTCTCTTCTAATTGTCATATTATATTTTACTCCCTCTAATGTACAAATCGGATCACATTTGGTCCACATTATTAATTTCAATCAAATAAAAGATTGAAAATTCTAATGGACACATAAAATTCCAATAATGCTCCAAGTTTATAATCATTGGAAAGAAAATTGGTCAATTATATGCTACTAATAGCTAAATTAAGGTGTTTTTATAGATTAAATGAGTCACATAATTTCATACTTTTTTGGACATAATAAGGTTACTTTCATAAATATTTTCCTCTAATGATTATCAATTTGGAGTCCTATTGGAAATTTGGATATCAATTAGGTGTTTTTATATTAAATTTATCAAAAGTTAACAATTTGAATCTAATTTAATTCAATTTGGATACTAAAGGGACTAAAATAGAATATTTCATTTAAGAGGAGAAAATGTGATCACTTTGAATATTAGGTAATTAAAATTATATTTAAACTAAATATTTATATGTAAAGTATAAGTTTTATTTATAAAATAATATATTACTAGTATATATATGACATTTTAATTAAAAATAAAACACAATAACAATTGTTTGTAATTATTATAATAAGAAAAAAAGAATAATTTTTACAAAAGTAATATCCAAAGTAATTAAAAAATATAATTAAAAAAATTAAAAAGCAAGATAAATCTCACTTAATAAAGGATCTTCTGGGTTAAATTCTTGAAGATGCCTTTTTTCTTGAGGGATTTACTATTTACTATTTATTGTTTACTGCTTTCACGCCAAACAAGATTAATTTCATACCTAGAAAAAATGTAGGGATACTTAGGTATAAAAAAAAAGAAGTATGTATAAAAAATGTTAAAATATATATCATAAAATGTTAAAATTAAATGGATGCACCAAAGTAATTTATTTAAAATTTATTCATATATCACAAAATCGACACGATTATAATGAAATGTATAAAAATAAGCGTAGGCAAGTACTTGTTAGAAACATTAAGAGTGTTAGGGTGTATATTCATTAATGTCAAGGATTATTCCAACTCTATTTGCATAATTTTATGTTGCAATCTTTTAAGATTTAACAAACACTTTTGATTTTGGTTATACAACCAAATCAAGTGCAAACGTAAGAAATATGTTAACTTAGTAGATAATGGTCTTTGGTATTTTGAAAAATGTGAAGGTTCTAATAAAAAGATTAGGATTTGAGAGAATGAAGAAGTTCTTTTATTTTTCTATAATAAAAAAAATTCTAAGTTTCTGTTTCTATAGGATAAAATAGAGCTATTGGAATATGATTGCTAAAATATAGTCGTAGTAATTATGGTTGTTAAAAATTAGTCATTGTAATATAGGTTTTGTAGAAAATGCAAATAAGAATAATTAATACCATTTAAGATTTAGCCTTTTAATATAAGCCTTGTTTTCTATAAAATATAATTTTTAAAGATGGACTTGGCCAATGATTTATGTCACTCACACCAAAACTAAATAATAAACTTACAACACATAGTAAAGAGTGAGTCCAAGTTACATCTAAAGGAATAAAAGTTAAATGGTGAAAATAGAATGTAAAATAGAGGGATTTTAAGTAACAATTTAAATGAAACAATTGAAACTAGAAATAAATTGAAACTACCAAAAGATGGAAATCAAATCCAAAGAAATTCACACTCCAATTTTTAGATTTCTCATTAACACTTAATGAATCTACTTAAATTCAATTACCTAACCTATGAATACATGAAAGCTAGTGGTAAACATGCAGTTTTTAATGCGAAACAACCAAACAAGTGACCAATCAATCATTTATTCTTAATTCAATTTAGAGTAAGCACATAAATTTAATTAATAACAATTTTAAGTATTCAGAACTAGATTAAGGCTGAATCTTATAATTCTACAAGTAATAATGCTAAGTTCATTATTTGTTTTCCTTAGGCTACTAATAATTCAATTAAGCATTAAATTACCCAAGCTTTATTGTTATTGATTTTAATCAATTATAACTAACCTATAAATGAGAATTAATTATAACTAATTATTTGGTTATAGACTATGATAGATAATTAACTAACTAATCATATTTAGCAAATTATCTAAATAATCATTCACAATAAGAGCAGAAAAATAAGAGATAATTGAAATATAAATAAATTGAAGAGAAAAACCTTAAAATCAAACTAAAATTAAAGTGCTAAGCTCTTGAACTTTAAAAAAAAATCATTTACTTATGATAGTTTACATATGAGACTTAAGAAAGAAATAGTTCTTGTTTAATTTTAATGTGTGCCTTTGAAGGTACAAAACCTAGTTATATTTGATTTCATAAGGTAGAAAACTTAAATGATTAAGTTAATATGCCTCCTAGAGTTAAATGAATGTGACTATGCTTAATTTAAAAGTCCATATCCTAATTTACAACCCAAATTACTAATAATGCTTATAATAGTAAATTTTTGTAAGTCAACTTCCCACCAATGTTTGACCATCAAAATAGCATAGTTTCATTAATCCCTAAACACAAAAGTTGTTGGCCTAATCTAAGATGACTTTGGGTGTTAATTTGACCTTAATTGGACTTTTGGAGCTCTATATATAGCTAAAAAATCATGACTAGGTCAAATTAAATAGAGACACTATTTTATTTTCACGATCAAATTTGATCCTCAATATGTCTGAATTAGGTTCTATCATTAAACATGAAATTTTTAGAAATTTCCTTTATCTTTTCAATGCCATGAAGATCCCCTAATTTGGACCTCTAAAACTTAAGTTGTAGTAAGAAATATGAAACTATCAAAATTCAAAATTGATCAAATAATTCATTAACATTGTAAAATCATAATTTAATCATAAAATAAAACCAATTCCATTAAATTAAGTACATGTAATAATCTAAAAGGTAAAAAATAGGAAATAATAATGTAAATAATATTTTGCACATTAAATTTCCTCATAGTTAGTCTTTGTATGTCTTCAAGTAAACACAAATTTGTTTAAAACTAAATAACAAACGATCAACTTTTCAATAACTTCAAAATCATAAAATTTACAAGCAAAAAATCAATCAAAGCTATTAAGAATGATAACACATTATGAACAATCAATCTTGATAACTCAAAATTTATCAATATAATAACTTCATTTAAGATAGATAAATCAAATTGATAGAATCATCACAAAATTCACTTTCCATCTAGTATTTCATTCTAATTCATTTCATGAAAATGCCTTACCATAAGCTTGCTTACTATTCAAATCACATGCCTATAAAAATTAAAAGAACTTTATTAAAAGTTGTGATAAGGCTTAGGTAAAAAAAAGAAGGAAAATTAGATATATAAAGGGATGAAAATTTAAAAAATTAAAAAACACTTGAAACATAAATATATGCATAAATTATGAACAATTTCAACTTAACATAACAACTTAGATTTTAATTTCAAATACTCATTAACTTTTTTATTTTTCTTTTCTTTCCCACTACTTTTTGCCTTATTTTTTTCATTTTTCTTTTCTTTTTTTTTTCTTTTTATTATTCTTTTTTGGTTCCTTTTCTTTTCTTTTTTGCCTTGAAATTGAAGTTGATGATATTTTTCATAACATGCTCATACACTCCCTAATTTCTTCAAGAACTTATCTCTTCAAGATTTTAAATATTCTACTAATCTTGAAAGTTAAGTAAAGATACTTATTTTACATTAGAAATTATGTTAATGGGATAAATATAAGAAAAAAGGTAATTAGGCTTAAGGAGGTTCGAAAAATATAAAATTTCAAGTTAGCAATTTGGCACTAGCTTAAGCAAAAAATACATTTATCATATTTGTACATGTATATGCAAATCTAACCTAAAAAAGAATTAAAGCAAGTTCTAGAGAAACAAATTCCATGAAAGAGTATCACACACAAGAAGGAAAAAAATAGCATAAATGCTCACATAAAAGCTCAAAAACTCATAAGGCAATATATACTACTAAAATTTCAATCTAACAAATCACAAACGATCATTATGCTGATCATATTTAAGAAGTAAGATAATTTATTTAATCATATTATGAAACTGTCAAACTTCTATTAATTTTTACTCATGAAAAATACAATATCTTAATAAGTGGAAAGCAACTAAAATGATTCAAGAAGACTCCTAAAACACATAAAAAGATATTTTTATTATTTTAATTTAATTTTTATTTTTTCAAAAAGATATTTTTATTATTTTAATTTAATTTTTATTTTTTACAAAAAATAAAAACATAAAAAGAAATTTTCAAATGCATAATATAAAAGAAATCCTAAGTCTCCCTTAAGTTAAATCTTATATTATCCCTAATGTAAAACATATTATTAACAAGAAAGATAAGGCACAAGTAAAATGAAAAAAGAAGGAAAGAAAAAAATGTAAAATTGAAGGCTTAAGTTGCCTCTCAAGAAGTATTTTTCTTTAATGTCTATTACAAAAATTAGTTGCTTTGCTTTAGTTTGGCTTCGATTTCTAAGTAATAACCTCAAATGTTCTAATAATGCACACTTTGAATAAGCAAAGAAAGGATCAACTTCCAAAATCAATTCATTTATCAAATTTTTAAGTGCCAATTTTATATTATTCTTTCTTTTTAAATCAAAATTTCCTATGCTATAAAATTAACTAGGTCAATAGAAAAAATAACATAAACTTCAAGAGGATCTTTTATAACCTTGGAACCATTAAGTTTGTCTATTGCTCCACCATGTACATCAATTTCATTTTTTTCTTCTTTTTCTCCATTAATCTCCTTTTAGTGTATATTGACTTCCACCTTAATAAAAATCTCTAACATCTCTCATTCTTTTTCTTCTTTTTTTATTAATATTTCTAAGACTATTGGGAAAAAAATAGAAGAATCTCTAAAAGAAATAGACTTAGGTGTGGATTGTACATCTATAAAGACTACATGAATGTTCTTGATTTAGGGTGGGGAATTAAAGGTAGCTTTTTACCACCTCAAATGTCCACCCTAAATCTCACACCATTATTACATCTAAGTTAAAAATGAAAAACTTTAAAATTATATTTTGGGGCATCTTTGGTTGCCTTAAATTGCTACCTCAAAGAGCAAAATCAAATTCTATAACTACTTGTCTTTTAGACCAATGTGTGTTGATGCTTTCCTCTTCTTATTCCTTTCCTATTTATCCCAATGTTTTCCTATACCACCTAACCTTAATGCTTTCCTTAGCCATTTAAATAAGTTTCTTATGTGCATGCCTAATATTTTCTTATATACATATATATATATATACATATATATATATATATATATATATATATATACATATATATATATATATATATTTAAAGTTTCTGCTAGCCTTTGTGCAAACTAGAAAAAAATTTGTATCTAAAATCTAGCTCATTATGATAGGAAAATAGTCTTACCAATACTTCTTTCAATATGCAATATGGAAAGGAAAATGGGGGAAAAACAAGCTAAACAAACAATTAGGGCTTGTGTAATTGTCTTGTGTATACAACAAGCATCTCTTCTTTGAACCATAGCCATGGTACTGGTATATGATGCTGTGAAGGCACTACCTCAGGCTTTCAATGTTAAATGCCTCGATAAATTTCATATCTGTTGCCTTCCACTTAACACCAACAAACTGTTAGTATTGCTCAAATTCACAAGACGAAAATTAATTCTATAATTAGATTCTTATTGCTGGGAAGAGTGTTTGATGCTCCATTAAGGCCAAGATTAGTCAAGGTTCTTGCCCTACTAACTGATCAGGGGATTCATGCCGCACAGAAAGCAAGACTGGAAAAGGAAGCTGTAGGAGAGAGTCTAGCATAATTGAAATCATCTAAGCTGATAATAACTAACAAAACACCTTGTTCGTCACAAATTGATATGCACATTTGATACACATATCAAAAAATGAAAACTAAATCTATAAAAATCTAGTGAATACATAGAACTTTAATCAAACAAGCAAGTCTCTATTTTTTTTGTAGTTAATTTATTCTATTTTGTATTTATTTTGTTAGAATCCATATTATTTATTTTAGTTGGAAAAAATTAATTCACATCAACACTTTTATGTCATAAGGGTAATGCATATTAATGGATATGGATGGAGCGATGAAAATTTTTAACAAAATTATTATTGAAGGACTCATAATAAGAAGCTTGATATTTAAGGAACTAAATACTCAATAAGTAAAAATTTTAGAGATAAAATAATAGGCTAACTCTTTATTTATTCATTTATTTTGTGTATTCTTTTAGTCATTTTATGGCTCTGCCAATGCTGAGTTCTTAAATATAAATGTCTAAGTACTTAATGAATTTTATTCCCATTTGTTCTTCATCCTTTAGTTTATGGATTATCTCTAATTAGATTGATAATTGTTCCTTTTTTTTGTTTTGGTTTTCCTAAATACCCTCTTCTCTAATGAAAGTTGCAAACTTTGTGTTCTGCACAAGAATTTACATAGGGGATTTTACTATGAGTTGAAACTGATGTTGGTCTTTTAATGTATATCTATATTTTAGATCCCTCAGATGAAGAATCTCTTATTCGTCCTTACTTCACTACTTTTCATTAGTGGAAGCAATGTTACTTTTTGCATCACAGCTCATATGACAGCCCCTTTGCACTCCATTATGTTTTAGGGGAATGTGATGGGGTTGAGGCTTAAGAAGGTTAGTGACAGAAGCTATATATAATTAATTGACTCTGATAGTTTTAGTAGGTTAACATTAACATAATGTTATAACCTTCTTGCAAGAAATTAGATTAGGTTATACATGTTGTATGCACTGTTGGTCCACTCCATTAACTGAACTAACCTACATTCCTTTAATTTTTTATAATATGAAAAAAATCACGTATAGATGAAAATGGCTATTCTGCACTAAAACTTTAATTGGATTGATCCCATGAAAGCAGAGTTGTGGTGATAATTTAATCTTAGGTTGTCAGCATATTCCCTTGATCGTGTAGATAATTTAGCCTTATTGTCATTTAGGTAAAATGCTTTCTAATAATAATGCACATTTTGTGAATGGTCTTGCAAAGAGTTTATTACTTGAGCCAAGCTTAAGTTTGGAGTGAGTGGGGAGTTGGGTAGAGGTTCTAGGTAAAATGGTGATATATAGTGACTTCCTAATTTAACTAAAACAGAAGTGGTCCCAGGTGTCATTTATAACAGTGCAGCTCTTATTTTAACAGAGCTCCAATCTGTTCCTTTATACATTAAACTCCAAGAACATGTAGGGGGCCGCTAATAAAGTGATCTTAAATATTGTAATGATTCATGATCAATGGATTGTGATGAACAATTTAACCATGTATCCTTACCGATTTTCCTGTTAGGATAGTGTCTCTTTTAGGCAATGCATAAAATGCCTTGTTGTTCTTGTTTCATAACTACTAGGAAGTTGTGCTATAAATTTTCCCTCTTGATCGAATAAACATGTTTATAGAAGCCTACCTTTATAATTTTGACTCAGGATTTTAGCAAGTAGCCATTCTTTTTCTTTTTTTTAAGTAACTTCATATAATAACAATTTTGGATTGTGACATGCTAACTTATATATGAATCAACAATATCAATAGGATTCTTCGAAAATTTTTTCTTAGATGTCTTTCTTTTAGAGCTAAGTACCATGACAAAATCCTATAGCAGACTAGATATATATTTTACTTGTTTGGATCGACCACCAAAATTACTTTTGGTATGGTATAACTTACACTAGGTCATTAAAAGTCATTGTCCAAAATTTCATGATGTTTGGATTTCAATTCCAGCCTTCATGTTTGAATATAATTCATGTTTGGCCATATTACTTTTGGGAAGAAATATGTGAGTGTTTCAAATTACTAAAAAAGATATGAGACGCACTAAAAAAATTATTAAGACAAAAAGGTAAGGAGAAAATAGTAAAAGATTTTAATTTATCATAGCTATTTGAAACACAGTAACAATATTCCTCCCCTAAAAAAAAATTAGTATCTCATATTTTGTCAAACATGTCAAGTTTTGAGACTTAATTAACTTAATTATTGGCCATCAAATGTATTATTGCAGTGTCATGAAACAAAGCTTTGCATGCATGCCAACAAGCAATCATGCTTTTGCAAGGTAGAAATTTAGGGTTTAAGTGAGTTTGTGAGGTGTTTGGTTGGTGGTTTTGTAGGAGTGGATCCTTTCCCATTTACAGCTATACTAGGGGTAAAGAACTACACATTAGGTATGGGATTCATGTAGATCCCACACATTGAATATTCATTTGGGTCTCACACCCAAAATATGGTCCTCACTCCTTATTGCAACTGCATTAATGGAAGAGGATCTAATTCACAAAGATGGAAAGAGTGAATTATGTATCTTGTATAAGAAAAACTATTTTTTTAAAAAAGTAAAATACTTTACATTTTTCTAACTTTGGGGGGGGAAGGAAGTTTGTTGTTGTTAAGATTACATGCATTTTAGGAAATTATTTTATAATAATTTTAGATCGATCTTTTAGTTTATTTAAATAGGATTAAATTGTATATATGCATTTTAGGAAATTATTCTATAATAATTGTATATCAATCTTTCTGTTTATTTGATTAGGATTAGATTGTATATATCTATATTAGGAATATAGATCATAAGATGATTTTCGTAGGTTGATTGATTGAGATTATCTTCTAATCTTTTGTATATAAATAACACAAAATGCTAAGCAATCTGCTCAAGCTACATCAACAAATTCAAGTGTTCTGTTTATCTTGTTTTAGGAGCAATCTTATTCTTTCAACTTGCAATCTAAAAGTTTTGATTCTTATCCAGATATGAACCCTATCGTTAATAAAATCTAAAAACAAGAAATTCTACTTTTGTTTAAAAGTGGTTTTTAGATTAGGTTGAAAAGTTCAATTTGGTTAAAAGTGGCACTCATATACTTTTGCCCAGTTAAAAGCAAACATTCTCTAAAATAAGACCTTTGACGGACAGAGAAAAAGATAATAAACTACTATGTCACTATGGTGTCGAGAGAGAAAGTAGAAAGAGATGGAAAGGGTGTCTCTCGCAAAGCCTCTATGTTTTTGCCGTGGTTAATGGGACTTAAAATTTGTACTAGGCTCGATCATGATATTCAAGGATGGTGTCAGAAAAGGGACGACCATGATTGAGGAGCAGGTGCATGGTAGGCGGTGAGGCCTCCTATTGTGCAACAAAATCAGGCTTGTATTAAACTTTGTTTGATGTTTGATTTGCAGATATTTTCGTACATTTCTTGCATACACCACTAAATTGAATAGTTAGGTTTATTTTATGCAGTGCTAAAAATGAATGAAACTTAACGAGCTAAATTAGCAATACTATTATCTTGATTTGGTGTTTGTTTGTATTGTTTTGTACGTGAAGCTGTGAAATGTTGCTATTGCTGCTGTTATATCTGCATCATTTGACGGTGTAGCAGAGAAAAAAGAGATAGAGTACAATTTTTAAATATTAAATTAAATTATTTATATATTTTAATTTAATGTATCAATTGTAATTATTTATTATATCTAAAATTATTATATATTTTTTATTAATTTTTATTTATCACGAATCCTCTTATTTGTGCTAAATTTTTTAATGAAAAAATTTATTCAAAATAAAAATTTTATTAATTTTGAGAAAACAAGTATAATTTCTAATTCTTCTCTTCAAGATAATTTTTATTGAGAATTTCAATAAACTTAATCTTGAATCAGACAATAGATACTTTTTTTTTTCAATTGAAAGGAAGTTTGATTTTGATTAAAGTTGAATTTGAGTGGAAAGCTTTAGGTGATTAAGATTTAACATATTTATATTAATCTCTTAAATTTAATATATTTATATTAGTATCCTAAATTTAAAACTCTTGTTTTATCTGATATGAAACTTCATAAAAAGATAACTAATTCTAAAACCTTTCCTCAGACTTTAAATGGATTTGTCACCAAGAAATTCTTATGGGGCTCACTTGTTTTCTAATAGGATTTTAAATTTTAATAAATAATTTTTTAATTGGTTATAATTTATAGGATAGAAATTAAATAAATTAATTTTAACTATCTATACCTTCACATAGTGTTTGATTAGTATAGGTTCCATGAAAATATAAGGAGTTTAATTACTTTCAATGTTTTTTTATTTTTGCTTTTTGTTTACAAAATTTGTTCTAATTTTGTAATTTTCTTCAATTAGATTGTTTCTAATATTTTTAATACTTATGTTTGACATTTAGCTCAACCTATTGATATCCCTAAACTTGCAATGACACTTTAGCTAATCCTATTAACTTACATTTTCACTTTTAATGTATTTGAATAGGTTATATATTGTTATATTGTTGTTATGAGGATGGGGATTGTGCCATTAAGTTGTTGAGTTAAAAATTGTGACATTATAGTAGTGGTAGTATGTATTATCCTCATCTTCATTAACTTTGTTACTATTTTTCTTTTTTCTTTCTCAATCTTCTTTCACAATAATCAACTCTATGCAAAGGCTTTATGATTATCTAGCTAGAAAATTGCCAATGACGAAAAAAATCCAAGTGAAACATTGGAATAGTGATAATCTGAAGGCTTTTCCCCTAATTATTCATTTGAGTTTGTTGGTAGCAAGAAAGTTGATTAATTTTAATTGATTTTGTATTTTGTTGAATGAAAGGTTACCTGCTTGCATATATTGCTTGAAGTTAATTTTTGCAATGTGCTATCTAATTTAAAAGCAAGGTTTTGGATTTATGTTGAAACTAGATTGTTACAATATGTGAAACTAAACCATGTTTGACATATTTTTTATACCTTCATAAAACTTGTGATTATACTAATTTTTTATGCATTTAAAGATAATTTTCATATAACTTCTAATTTAGAATTATATAATATTTAACCAAAAGTTGTATTTAAAGTAATCGGCTTTGTATTGTGTGATTTGTAACTAATGACATTTGAAATCTTGATGATATCAATTTTTTGCAAATTTGAGAAAATTTTTCTTACATTTTGTTGGAAATATAAATTTTTTGCACTTATCAACCTTAATTTTAATCTTACATGCCTTTCCATTTACCACTTTTTCTTCTTTCATCACTTTCAAATTTTAATTGTCAATGTATTTTGGATCTATGAATTTCATTATCTTACCTTTTTTTCTTCTATTAACTTTGAAATTTCAAATTTCAAAAGATATATTTAACAATTGTTTCAATTTTCATGTGTAATTTCACAATAGAAAGCCACACCTTTTTTTAGCTATTGTTTGCCATAATTTCTTAGTTTAACCTTTTTCTTTTCTATTAATTGCCATAACTTCTTAGTTTGTGGGCACTATCACTACATTTAGAGTATTTCTATTTTACTCATGTCTTTTTTAGAATAATGAAGTCACCATTACTTTCTTTTCAAAATATAGGGTAATAGGTGAGGTTTATACTATAATTGCCTAAAAGGAAGGGCTTATTGTCAAAACTTAGCTTGCAGAAAAAGTATATTGTGTGTGCCCTCAATCTTAATCTTTAAGTAGTCGCATCAATAATGGCCACTCTTCTTAAAGAAAAGCTTAGAGTGTTGACTTGGTCTTGAAAAGCAAATCACTTAAATGATGTCAAATTTTTTCATTATTTTTCCTTTTTCCTTTTTGTTTTAATTTGAAATTCATTCTAAGCGATATGCTAAGTTATTTCTCCTACTATTCTAATGCACTTTGATATTTATTTTTTCAAGGTCTTCAAGAGAGCATCCTAAATTAATGTTTAGCAATTGGTATTAATGGGAAGTGCTGAGTGCCAAAAAGGAATGATTACAATCAAAATTTCCTTTGCTAACGAAAAGTATAAGGTTAAATTTCATAATCTAAGTTAATTAGAATTTGAAGTAATTTTCTACATTTTATCCTTATTTGTTTGTTTTTGCATGTCTCCTTAATTGAAGTGGCGAGATGCAATATTGTATGGTAATTCATAAATGAGATGCCATCTTATAAAGATATTTGGCAACATGAATTTTATAGAAAAATAGTAAGGTTTAGGTTGCTTTAACTAATATTACTTTAGTTAAAAAGATTGATTCAAAAATGTGTGTCAATGTAATTAGAAGTAGTTCTTTTTTTTTTATATAGTATTGATGAAAAGCTAGTGAATTTTCTTGGAAGCTTAGTGTCTTTAGTTAGAGTTGAATGCTTAGATTACATGGGAATACTTCTATATCTAGAGTGGAATGCCTTAAAGAGTTATGTAAAGAAATGCTCCTAGGACCTTTTTTTCCATGAAATCATTATTGTGATATATAGACACTTTTTGTTTCTTATACATTTTTGTTTCTCTTTTCATGTTTTTTGTCTTGAACTCTATTATCTTCATCCCATCACCTTTCAAGTATCTAATGTATGTTCATGTATTGAGATTTGTCTTTATCTATGATGTTTGTACTTTGTCTTTCTAAATTTTTCATATACTTCTTTAGAAGTTTGCTAATTATTTCATATACTCTTTGAAATAGTTTGCCTTTTAAAGCTTTCCTTTTTATTTTCACCACATTATTTTCGAAGCTACTATTATTTTTTATTGCTATGGTTGTTGAAGTGATTTGCCAAACATTAAGATTTATATGTATCTTATTGAATTTTAGGTAAATTGATAGACTAGAATTTACAATTTATGCCATTTGTAATGGAAAAGTAATTTTTAAAGTGTTTGAATATGTATTGTTATGACATAGCTATGCATAATTTGTTATAATAAATACTGATGATTTGAATTTTTCTATTTAGGTAATTTAAGATTAATTGTTGTATCATATTTTTTATTTTGAGGATTGGTTTACTTTAATTTAAATTAAGACATGTAGCTAAACAAAATGTTGACATTAAGATTATGGTATTTGTCATGTCAATTTAGGCAAATCAACCATAACTAGATACTTGATCTATAAGTTTGTAGATGTTGACAAGCATGTCATTGAGATTTGAGAATGAACATTTTTATATGTTTTAAATATGATACATCTATAGTATTCAATTTTTAAAATACCAAACTTTGGGGAATTGGCATCTTTGTGCATGTTATGTAATAGTTTCACTTGAAAGTATTTTTTTCAAACAAATGATGACTATTGTATATTTGTACTCATTTAAATCCAACTGTATTTTTTAAGTTTGCAAAGTGAACATAAGTAGATTGTAACTTAATTAATTATTTTTATTTTAAGATATTTCAAATGGGTTCCTAACTTCCTTTTTCACTGTACTGATTGTTGTGGTTGTTAGCAAAAGCTTGCAATCTCATGCTTATCATCTCATTTTAGTATTACTAGCTTTCATTTTTTATGTAAATCATGGAGATAGAGTTGGAAGTTAAAGTACAATTTGAGATGTAGCATGCCAAAAGAGTACTAGAAATAAAGGATCAAAACTTATATTAAAGTCTTTATTATTTGTACAAATCTAGATTAATATGTCAATGGTTTGGTTGGTGAGATATGATGTATAAATTTTATAGTTAGTATTGTAGATTGTAAGTATTAATAAATTGATGTAATCACAAATTTGACAATTTTAAGTGAAATTTGTTCAAAATTTTACTTCAACATCATTATTATGTTAAAGTTCAAATGCTTATTCTTTATTGTGTTGAATTTCTTAGCAGATGGTGCAAGGACATTGGTTTAACAAGTAAAAGATGTAATAACTATATATTTGCAAACAAATCGGACATGAAAAATTATACTATAATTCAAGTGTTAAATTTTTGGTTTAAATGTAATTTTGATTTCCTTAAAATATAAGTTGTATGAGTTATTTTTCTTAATTTAAACTAATTTATTTTAGTCCCATAAGTATTAGATTGGTATAGTTTTGCTCCTTATTTAATTTTCATTAATTTTTGTAAATTTCTATCAAATTTTGTTAACTCATATTTAATCTCTAAACATTCACTACATCAATTTTCAAATAAATGACATTTTTTTAAAAAAAAATTATAGACTATTAACACTCAATATGACTCAATTTTTTATATATAATCTATTGATTTTGTTTAAAATTTTTGAAATCTAGATAAAAAATTTCCTTCCATACACATGAAAGTCATATTAAGTTAATATGGAAAAAGTATTAGATAAGAATAGTTTTATGAGTTAAAGAATTGATGAAAATTAAACAAAAAGATTAAAACTATACCAATATGTAGGGGATGAAAATAAATTATTTTAAATTAAGAGGATCAAAATTATATAATTTATATCTTAGAAGATCAAAATTATATTTAAATCTAAATTTTTATAAATAGCTTCGTGTATATTAATGTATATAATCTCAACTTTTTTTATTGGACACATAATCTTTTGACAAAAATGTTATATTTACATGAATTACAAGGTGATCGTAAGCGTGCACTAGTACAAGCTCTGGTGGTAATCTATTGTTTCTTTCCGATCCAGACCCCACCATAGTGTTGGGGATCCGTTTCCATTAAGTATATTTTACAAATGTTTTTAAAAGTTTTACGTTTATGATTTTTCATAAATGTTACAATTTTATATTAAATAAATATATAAAAATTTTCAATTGTATCAATTAAAATTATATCATAAATATTTTAGCTTAATAATACTTTTAGCCTCAAAATTTTCTTGAAAGTTAGAGTTTTGCCTTCTTCATTTCTAAATTGAATTTGAAAAATGTTATTTTCTACCTTTCTCATTGTTATAATTAGCTTCTTTTACTGAGCCGTTATTTAAAAAAGATAAAATTTATTGATTTTATGCCTATATGTTAATGTAATATTTATGTGACACATTGTCTTATTTATGTGTCAATAGTAAAGAGTAAAAAAAAACTATTAGTTAATTAATGTTTATGATGATTACTGAAGTACAACACATGTAATTGAAAGTGTATTTTGATTAGGACACTTTTTATTTTTCTTGTATAATATCTTTCTTTTGGACTTTTACTTCTTTGGTTTACCCAAAAAAAAAAAGATATATTTTGATTTTTCTCATACAAATTATGAATACATGAATAAAATATGTGTCAAATAAAAATCATAATAATTAAATATGTATTTATTTTAAAAATCCAAATTTACTCTTAAATCCAGGTCTGACTTCCCATATAAAGAGTCCATTTCTATTAACTATTCTTTCTATAAATATTTTCATAAAAATAAGATATATTTTGTTAATGTTTTATAAATTTCAAAAACTCGTCATTGATTTATCAATGATTCTTGAATTTTTTTTATTAGCAATAGAATTGAAGAACTAATGTTTTGATTTGAAATCAATGGTTTGAACCACAATTGTCTATGGATCCAAATAAAAAATGAACATGGATATGGTATAATTTTAAGATTCTTTAGAATTTGAATTTCTTTGAGTTACAATTTACAACTTGAGAGTTTGGAAGAAGAAATTCAAAGTCACAGTAATGGGCAATTTGTAGGAATTTGACGTAGAAAGTTTCAAGTTTAATGATATAACTACGATTTAACGAGTCACATTGTCAACTTTTGTATAGGTTGACATTGGTTGAAGAGAGGTTGAATTGATACAACATTATGATATTTAAGGGATTGTTAATGGTAGTTAGCAAAATTTAGGGATAAGATTTTTAGAGCCTTCCTAAATTGAGAACGTTTAAAAGATGGGTTCATTTGCTGGCCTTTATTTTATTTTAACTTTTTTTTGGTTTATTTCTTTTATTAGTTTTTCACATTTCCCTCATGAAAATTTGGATAATGCTATGGGAGATTTCATTTCTAAGATACTAAGTGCTTTCATCATTAAATTACTTTTTTTTTAATTTCAAATTAAGTAATTTTTCACATTTCCCTCATGAAAATTTGGATAATGTTATGAAAAGTTCCATTTATAAGAGACTAAGTGCTTTCATCATTAAATTACTTTTTTCTTTAATTTCAAATTAAGTAATTTTTCACATTTCCCTTATGAAAATTTGGATAATGCTATGGGAAATTTCATTTTCTAAGAGATTAAGTGTTTTTATTATTAAATTAATTTTTTTAATTTCAAATTAAGTAAGTTAAAATTAAAAATATGAATATCAATACATTAAAAGCAATTCAAGAGTAAAAATACTTAAATTCTTAGGAAGTGAAGCTCCCTACAATACCACCTTTTAAATTTTTCTTTAAATAATTTAGATTTTCAAGATTAATTGGTCATTCACATTAATTAAATGGAATCAATTGATTATATAGTATAGAATAGAATTAAATCAAGTTTTGCATAAAAAAATAACTGAGAGATACTAAACGATGAGCATATGCATATAATTAATAAATGAACAATATGTTTTTTTTCTCTTTTGTTCTTTGTAGCATTGTGGTTATCATTTGCCCCCAAAATTTTTTGAAAATTTAATTATTTGAAATTAAAGTCATAAAATTTTTTACAATGAATATAATTTCAAATAAATTGAATTATATCTTCTAATCATTTAGAATAGGACATCATTTTCTTCATGAGTAAGGCTAGCAATGAGTCAAATCAAATTACGAAATGCTTGAAACTTGATTCAATTTTTTGTAAAATGAGTTAAGCTTATGAAGCATATGAACGATACACAAGATGAATATTTTAGCCCATATATTAAATGAGTCAAACTTGAATTTAGATATATTTAGCTTGATTGTTTAATGAATTGGCTTGAATAATGTATATAATTAAAGAATGATTAATATGTTTATATATATTAATTATAAATCCTTTTATAATATATGTTCTAAATTAAATACTTATTATGAAGAATAAATAGTAACATAAATAATTGTAATTTGATGTTTGTATTAGATTAGAATTATAATTAAAATAGAAAAATGAATTGATCTAATAATAGACATTATTAACATTATTCTCATTTTGAAATTAATTGTGTGGTTAAGGTAAATGCAATTTAAGAACATTATTTAAGAGGATGTGAGAATATGTGAAAACTTTCTAAACTACAGTCTATATCAAATATTATAAAGGTTTAATGCAAATATTTTTACTCTAAGATGGGAGTGATAATGCAAAATTTTAAAATTGTATGAATCATAAGATAGTAAGTGGTTCATGCTTATTAATTGATTTAATATTAGTTTATTAGTTTTTTTATACAATTTTATATACTTTAAATTTTCGTGACAAGCTAGACTAGACATGTATCCAATTTATAACCTCTTTAATCAAACCATTTAGTTTAGTTAGATATTTTGAACACTAATTCAAGTTTATTGAGTTGAGCGAGTTATCTTTGAACATAAATCGAGTTAAGTTTGAATTGAATTTGAGTTAAGTTATAAGTTAAACAAAATTAGATTGAATTGAGCCTAAGTAGTTTATTGCCACCACTATTTATAAGTATAAATACCTTTATTAATAAATGTACAATATGTATCCCATTAATCACTTGCCAAAAATTATTCTTGCATAATTATTATATATATATATATATATCTAAATCCTTAACTAAACATAATTTTTTTTAAAAAAATGATGTAGTTTTTTATTTGTTTATATATTTTCATCTTTTATCCATTGTAATTCATTAGAAATTATGAAAACTAATGCATAACTTTAAATTCATTTGGCTTGCAACTTTTCTAGAATTTTTTTTTTTTAATAACAGGGTGTAAACCCAAAGCTAAGCCTTATATGAGATTACTTTCATCTCAACATGCAAGATTTTCTAGCATTTAAGAAGAATATTCTAAATACAACTTTTTGTAGCATCAACTCTTATCACAAACTTATCAAAAGGATTTGGTACCCTATTTTGCTTGCAATACACGAAAGAAAGTTGAACTTCCCAATTCAACACTAAAAGGTCTGTGATCATCATCACTAAATCATGGCAATGATGCATTTTATAATAATCATGCTCTACTAAAGCCAAGGCTTTAGAACTGTTTATCTCCAAGATAATATTCCTCAAATGCATTCGCCAAGCTATTTGAAGTCCCTTCAACAAACCTTGCAATTTTGCTTCAACAAAACCTCTAGGACCATTTTTCTTTGCAAACTAAGTAACACATTGACCAAATTGGTCTTTAACAACTCCATTCCATGCATGATAATGCTATCTCTAGTACATGTTCCTTGGAATGGAGTTGGAGTTGTTAAAGACCAATTTGGTCAATGTATTACTAGAAATGGCATTATCATGCATGGAATGGAGTTGTAACAACTCCATTTTATGCATGATAACTCATAACTTTGAGCCATCCATTGCTTGGAGCTTTCCATGAATCATTATAAGTTAACTTGTTCTTCAAAATCCTAGCCTTTTCAAGTGTCCTTATACCAATAATAAATTCATGAGATCATTTGTATGTTTCCATCACTTGGTCCCTTCCTTTTTCCACTTAAGTAAAGATCTGCTAGCATTGATGCTACTAAATAATCTAGTAAGCAAACTGAAACATTATTGCCCAATTGCATTCTTTTCCCTCAAAATATTCCTGCTTAAGTTCAAACTACATCAGTTGCCCAGAAGATAATTATAAAAGCATTGCTAATAGGAAGGATGCACCATTTGCATCCAAACATCTACAATACCTAGGCAATCTTTAATAGCATATAACATTGTCTCTGGCCCATTTCCATATCTTTCACAAATGCTTGTGTTTGTCATCCTTCTTACCAATCTTCCACTCGTTTTTTAGAAGCTTATCTCTTAACAAAAGCCATAAAAAGGTCTCATATACTTAACCAAATTACACTTCTATATAGCTTTCCACTTAGAGTTATTATTGCTAAAGCATCACTAGTCAATAAATCATAAGCTAACTTAATTGAAAAAAGCCTATCTAGAAAGGGATTCTAGCTCACCATGTCTTTACCTCCAACATTAGCCATTGTAGTTGCTTCTTTAACTTTAAGCCACACTTTTTTTAATCCATTTGTACAAATTAGATGTGCCATGTTTTATCCCTTATTATAGGAACATGACTTTTCCCACACTTATACTTATTTTTAATTACTTTCACCTATAAAATTTTTTCTTTTTTCATTAAATTGAATGTTATCTTCATTAATAAAGCTTTATTATATTTTTTTGAGCCTTAAACCACCTTTTTGTTTCACATTATACACTGGTCCCAGTTTACCACCAATTACTTTGAGATTTATAATACCATATTAGTTCCTGCTAAACAAGAATCTTTTCAAATTCCTCCTAATTTTGTTTCTGTAGATGCTCTGATTAAGGATTTGGACCACACGCTAAGCATTTATTAGTAATTTCAAGATCTGCTAATAATTTCTTTTTTTTTAGCATGATATTCTAGCAAGAAAGTCTTTTTTCCATATCATAGCTTTTGATTTAAAGTTTGATGAAGCTTCCACTAATCTTTGCCCTCTTTCCAATAGTCACATATAGCTCTAGGAAAAGAATCATAAGTTAACTAAGTAGTAAGGAAATGAAAAGCAATGTTCTTCTTACCCTTTGATGGATATGCTAATTTAAGGAGAATTGATTTATGATCCAATTTGAAAGGTGGAAGATGAAATATAGTAGCCATTTGAAACATTAGTTGCCATTCCACATTGCATAAGCTATGGTTAAGTTTTTTTTTAGCTTTTTCCCTCTTCCATATGTATTTTAGACACTTATATCCCACACCTAACAAATCATAATTTCAAATCCAGCCACTGAATTGTTGCATTGATCTCCAATTAGGTTACCCTTCTCTCCATTTTTCATTTAAATTTGTATAAGTATTAAAACCCCTCATAACATTCCAAGAACCATCCATTTGTCTAGTAATCTGTCGAAAACTTTACCATAATATTTTTTTCATTTTGTTGAGGGCTTGCATAAATAAATGTCATGTATGCTTTATAGTTCCCATTCACAGATCTTACAAAATAATGAATGAATTGATTAGAATACTCTAGTAAAAAAACTTAGGCTTTCTTTTGATTTTTCAATACCTATATGCCTCCAAAATAACTTTATGAGTTAACTTAGACAAAGGCTTTAAACTTCATTCTTTTAATTCTTCATGTTACTTTATCTCTACTAACCTTTGGTTCCATTATAATCATTACTTGAAAATTATATTTTTCCACCAATTCGTTCACCAAACCTGGTAAAGCCTTTGCTTCCATACCTTGATAATTCCATGAAATAAAATTCATAGAAAAAGAAAGAAGAAGCTGAGGCAAAAGAATCTCACCTTAGAAACTATAAGAGATGTCTTATATGCCTTTTAAACCTTTACTTGCACTTTCTTTATGTAATAAATACAACCATTCTTCCTCCTTTATCACAATATGCTTAAGAAATTGATTATCTAAAGGTTTAGTTTTGAAACTATCATACTCTAACTTTCCATCCTTTCTAATTTTATTTGAATTAGAGGTTTGTGGACTAATGATACTAGAAATGGATGGAAAAGTTGAATATGGCTGGGTATTCTTTTGCTATGACATATGAAGCCCATTGTTAGACTTGCTTAAGGTGTGTGTAGGACTCATATAGTTTATGTTCCTAAGAGAAATATTCTTTTAACCATTAGTGTTTAACTCGAGTAAGATATTATTATGATGCTTATTTTCTTTCTTCTCTTTGTTTCTATAGACAAGCCTAAGCCTACTGTTTTCTTTCTCGAGTTCTGTGGTGCATGATGAACCTTTATGATTTTACCTTTCCCATTGGAGGTGTGCTGTGTATCAACTAGCACCTTATTATGCAATCCATCATTAGTGACTACTAACAAATTTGTTTAGTTTACGAATATCTTCCATTTATTGTTACTTCTTAGAGTAGCAACATCATTAATATTTGTTAGTGCTAAAAATCTTAACCCAGTAAATGTCTGCACTTCCTTACTAGGACCTAGTAAAACCCCTTTATTCACCTAGATTAATTCTTAGGTAGCATATTGCCTCCATTCTCCTTATCAGGTGCTTTGTTTACACTATCATCCGAAGACCAAAGTTGTTCTCACCTATTCTAGTTTTGGTAATCAATCCAAGAGTCTTAGAGTTAGCCTAGGCTAACATTCTCCTCACTTGTGATAGTCTTATTCTTAGTTAGTTTTGGGCAAATTTCCTTCTTATGGCTATACATACCATAACTAAAGCATATTAAATGTAGTCATTCATCCTTCACACAATAGATTTTGTTTAGTTATTTGAATTTTGATTGAAATCATTTTTTTATATCCATTTTGATATAAATTAAAGCAAACTTAGCTCATTCTACAAGCTTTCCTTTTCCATTATCTTTTTCTTGAAGGTGTTTACATCCAACTTAATCATGTGACTAATCCTATTTCCTAGCCTCCATTGAAAATGTTCATTATAAAATTCTATTGGAAAGCTAAAGACATAAGCCCACACAAACTATTTTAAGAAAATCATCTTTATATGGATTGAAGTTTTTCATCATCCTTTAAATAATGAGGTAATGGTCCATAATCAACTATGGTCCCTCTTGGAGAACATAGTTTTAATCTTTGACTTTAAAAAATCTTATTAGATGATTGTCATTATCCATGTCAATAAATTCAAAATTCCCTTACAATGCCCATATCTTTAGTGACTTTAGTTTCGAAACCTCATCCCAATCTTTTTCCTAGTAGCTTTACAATTAAAGCCATCTTCCATGGTTTAGATAACTTCTTCCTTTCTTCCCTTGATTCATGAATGATGGGATAGGTTGGATCATCATTTTCCACTACAACTACAACATCAGTTTCTAAATTTTCATCCTCCTCCTCATCAATTTTTATGACATCTTCATTATTTTCCTTGTCATTCGTACCTTTCTCTTTATTAAAACTTAACAATTTGTCTTTATAGATAACAATAGTTTAGGGACTATTTGATTTTGTGTTCTCTTCTACATGAACATTGTCAACCTTGATGTCATTATTATGTCATTGGTTCTCCATCCAATGTTAGGGTTTATATTCTTTATCTGCTACCCTATCCTTCTTGTCCATTTGATTATCCATAAGGACTTCCTCATTAATAATTCCTTTAGCATGTTTTGTGCTTTGTACTAAAAGGTCCTCCTTTTCCTTCAAGTGTTTCCTCCTTTTTGCCTCTATCATCATAAGAAAACTTGGTAGATGCCTTTTTTTTTTAATTTGATATTTCTATAATTGATTTTATTTCATTTTAATAAAAATAATTTCAATTTATTTATAAATAAATTTTATTATTTGAAAATTTTATTAAAAATGATGATTTCAATTTATTTGCTAGAGAATTATTTTGTTTGGAATGTGCTAAAAATATATAGAATTTAATTAAAAAATAGATTTCAATAGTATGATAGTAAATATAATATTAAAAAGAAAGGATAATTCTTTTATATAATATATTTTTAAGTTAAACAAAATGAATTTTAGCGAAATCTTTGCTAAAATTTAATAGATTTTATAATAGTATAAATATTATTAAAATATAAATTATAAATAAAATGAAATCTTTTCCTTTTTAAGACTAAACATTATTTTAAAAAGAAATTTATTTAAAAATAAAATAAAATGTTATTTTATGCAAGGTAACCTATTATTTAATCTTTGTAATTTCTTCTCATTGAGTATTTAGTCTTTTAAATATTAGGCTTCTCATTATGAGTCGTCTAATAATATTTCTATTAGAATTTTTCATCTTTTCGTCCATAACTCTTAATGTGCACTACACCTGTGGCATAAAAGTGTTGAACTATATTAATTTTTTTAACTAAAAAAGATGATGTGAATTCAAATTTATCTATAAAATATAACACAAAAGAAATACAACACAGAGAAGGGTTTTGGCTCTGGCTCTGATTTTGTTTTTGTTAGAGGCTTTGGTAGCATAGATAGGAATTTGCTTAGTTTGATTCTCTTGTGCCTTTTTTGGACAAAGGCATCAACTTCATCATCATGCTTTGATATGTAATCTAATTGATGTCTTGCGTGCTTGACTTTGGAGAAATGTAATCCATCTCTGGAGCTCCATTTTAAATGCCGCGTGAGCCTCCTTTCCCTTTGGGGGGGTGCCTACTGCTATTAAAGAGCTTGTGCTCTTATGCAACCTAGTACTTGTGTAAGGGACTCCCTTCATAAAGGCTTCAGCTATAGAATACCATTTTCTCTCTTAGACTGATTCTGTATACTATTGGTACTTATGTTATTGCGTAGTTATTCCTTGAACTAACAGCCGTTAATGACACATCAATATGCTTTATTAAAATTTATAGACGTAAGGATGAAAAGTTTTGGGTAGGTATTTTTTGAAGGACTCATAATGAGAAATTTGATATTCAAGGGATTAAATACCCTGTTCAAAAACAATTAAACAAATAATTTTGGGGAAAGCTTGTTTTGTTTTGGCACGGGCTCTGGTCCTTTAGAGGACATGGCCGTCTTCGGGGAAACTCTCTCAAACCCCTTTTAACCAAAAAATAAAAAAGGAAACCCTCCCAAACCCCAGCAGAGTGCAACCTCACTTGGCTGTTTTCTCTCCGACCGAAGTAAATTGCTCACAAGCTCCGTTGAAGCTCACATGCGCTCCGTTCGATTGTTGTTGAAGCTCTGTGAAGGTACGAATCCTGTATGTGAAGAAAAGCACTCGTTGACGATTTTGACTGTAGACTGAGAGATTGAGAAATTTATTTGTCTCTTTTTTTGTTTTCAATTTTCAAGGTTTTTAATCTGCCCGGAAATTCCAATTGCTCTCAACTAAAGCTCACCTGAAGTTGCATCTACCCTCGTGCGATCTCTGCTTCGGTGGCTGAATTGGTTCTGTGTTTGCTGCATTCGATCGAGTTGAGGTAATAACAACGATCTGCTCTGTTTTTCTAAGGTATTTTGATTCATTTATTTAGGGACTTAGTAATTCCCTTGTTTCTGTTGTGATTTCCTGATTTCAGAAATGGCAGTTTGCCTATATTTTATGAAGTCACCACAATCTAGATTTGATTTAGAGAATAGATTGAATTTGGATGGGTTTTTAGATGCGGTGCCGATGAAGAACTAGAATTGACAGACAACAATCAAACTCTCTTATACTCTTTCTCTCCATTGCCATTGCTGTTTACCGCTGCTCTGCTTCCCGCAGGTGCTCCAATAATCTTAGTTCCTCTATTTTTAGTTTCACATTGTCTTTATCTTATGTTTGTTTGATAATAGCAAAGCAATTTTTTTGTCTGTGATGGCTTTCCAGGTTGATTGTTCATTAAATCCAATGTCAAATCTGTTCGGAGTCAAATGGAAGTTAATTATGCCTTTTGCTTCAACTGGTTATTAAAATTCATTGTGGTTGATAAATTCAAACCGAGATAATATAGTAGAACTATATACTAATTTTGTTAGCAAGTAACAAGCTGAGACTTTGAAAAACAGCGGAACCGTGAGATACATATTTGGCCCTTTTGTTGAGCTTGTGAAGTGAAGTCATGGAACCTTCTGTATTGGCTTGTGCATTGGGGTCAACCTGGCAACATGGTATAATTACAGTTTGCTGTGTGTCCCTCATCTATAGCAGAAACGTACACTGATATCTCTCGATAGGCATTATCTGGATAGTGTATTAACTGGTCTCTGGATTTGGAGGCAGCTGTGCCTTTTGCCATGGGTGGCTATGGTACCAATCTTGGTTTCCATATACATTATTCTGATGATGTGGTAAGATCTTTTAAGAGTTCTGGATATGTCATCATTATCATAGAATCACAATTAGCTTGATGTTAAATATATTCTTGTCTAATATTTTCTGGAGGAGAAGGCTAAGGATTTGCACCCACGGCTTTTAGATGGTATGTTTTTCCTTTTTGCTCTTCGAGCTACAAATAGAATCAGATCTCTACTCAGATCAGATAAACCCATTTTTGAGAGGGAACAAGCAACTATTGTACCTTCAATTTTGCTCTTATGATTTTTTTGATAAATCATTCCAGCTTATTAAACCTGTCATTTGTATTATGCTTGCAAGTCAATAATTAAATAGAATGTGATTCAGTGGTTCTTTCAGAACAAAAGCTGTCATGTGGCCACATTTTTCAGACTTTGACTATATGATCATGCGTGTCAATTGTGACATCTGTTGATGTCTCTTTCTATCCAGCTACAGATGGAAGGGATGCACTTGATTGCTTTGTCTATTTATATTGGTAATCTTTTGAAGAAAATGCTAGATCCTAGTTGTTGTTTGGTGGTTTTATATTGGTCAATGTTCTATATTATGAATTTTTTAGCACTCTTTATTGATACTGTGTTTCATTTACTTAATCTTATATTCTCTCTTCTGCCTCATTTTACCCACTGGTTTTTCCTGATATGGGAGATGTTGCTAATGGGTGTAGGGATGGGACAAGAAACAAAACAGCCTGAGGTGATGCAATTGAAAACTATGTATCTCACTCACAAAAGCAGAGCTTCATCACAAACTTGCAGGCTTTGAACTATGCTAGTACCTTGCCAATGAGGCTAAAAAGATTGAATATTACTGAAGATGTTATGGTCTCTGTCACATAAGCCTTAAGGATTTCTCTCTCCAAGGCTATTTTCGTTTCTCTATTCTTGTGTTTGAAAATACAGAATATTCAGTGTCCGTAACATTTTAGACCTAATTTTGTTGCCTAATTCTCGTTGTATTCTACCTGATGGTTGAGTGGGGCTGATTTTGTTTGGTTTAGTAGGTTCTGCAATGCTGGACTGCCAAGTGATATTACTGTTTCAGTTGAGGAGATCACTTTTCATCTTCACAAGGTACATTTTTCTTTGTAGTTATTATAATTAACTTGCTTATCCTGTTTGTCTTCTACAAAACTTATTTTTTCACTGCATGACTCCCTCTTCCGGCCTTCTTCCTATATGAATGAAAATAAAATGGGCCTTTTTATCTCTGGTTATTATAGTTAGCTTGTTAATTTTGGTTGAAGACATTCTTCTCTTTTTGTAGTCATGACTCCTTCTCATAGAATAAATCTATTGTAAAACTCTCATTTTTCAGGCAAACATCTGCTCCAGCTTTATCTTCCCCATCAGGAAATATTGTCAACTTAGGAGATGTTGAATTTACTGATCCTGCAATATTAGAAGTTGGTAAGGTGATGCTGGCCGGAAGGCAGAATAGTCCTTTTGATTCAAGGTAACCTTTCCTACCTCAATTCAGTGATGTTAAGAAGTAGACGAGTGGACTGAATCTGATGCCATGTTGATTGTCTGCCATTTCCACATTGGGAATACTCGAGGCAAACTTTCCTTCCTCAATTCAGTGATGTGAAGTAGACAAGTGGACTGAATCTGATGTCATGTTGATTGTCTGCCATTTCCACATTTGGCATGTCTCTGAGGTGCTATAGTGTGGGGCTTTATTTTTTTTGGTTATTTATGATTACTGAAGTTTAATCTTTAATCCTATTAAGTTAGCAAGGTGTCTTGCTATGAGTTCTTTATCATAACAAGCTGCTATGATGAATTAGCATAAATATGTCTGGGCATGTGGTGTCTGTCTATGATGACTTTTGCTTCTTTTGGATATGACCAGCTCAGCTAATGCTTTTCCTCTATTTTATTCTGAATTTGTTGCTTTGTTGCTTAGGCTGACTGCTGGCTATTACCTGCTGGTGCTTGTTCACGAGCCTGGCTGTGATTTTATTTGTAACGTCAATTGATCCAAAGTAACATGTTAGTCTTAGTGTATCACTTGAGAGCTTCCTAAATTTTTGTTTTTCTTCCCTGTCTGATTATTATCGTTTTTCTCCTGCTTCTTGTCATTTCAAACAAGAAATTCTTGATGTTCAAAGTAATTGATATAAGAAATTCTGGGTTGCATTTAGCATTCATTTGTTTTGCGCATCAATGTTACTGATAGCTTTTGGGTCACAGGTAATTAAGATATTTTCATCATAAGAAAGAAAACAATTGAATGACATTCCTTCCAGAATTCTTGATTTGTTTCATGTGGTTTACAGGGAGATGTTGAAAGAAATACTTTTTTTTTTAAATATCGCTAAATTTTTTTAAAATTTTCTAAAAAAAAAAAAATAGCAGCGGCGCTTTGTAACCATTATCATATGTGTCATAACCGCCACTACGCTGAGGCTGGCGGTACGTTTCTCGCGGGGGTATTGGAATTGCTGCTATTGCACGGCAAACCGCTGCCATTCGTTTCCCTTCCTCCCTCTCGCAGTGAACAAGTCAATTTTTTTAATAATATATCAATGGTTATAAAATAATTATAATTATTATAACTCTTGTTTTTATGTTATCGTTAAATTCAATGATTGAGTTTTTTATTCATTTGAAAATGTGAATGGTCCTGGCCTCTGCATGTAGATATAATTACGCACATTTACATTTATAACTCTCATTTGTATTTTATATCTTCTAAAATTGTTCCACTTAACGAATTTCTTTTTCAAAATAAAAAATTTCCCTCCCAAAATAACTAAAAAAAATTCATGTCAAAGGGTATTTAATGCAATTCCTTTTCAAAATAGAAAATTTTCCTTTCCAAGACAATCTCTATAAAAAATTATACCAAAGAGTATTTAATACAATAATTGTCATTTGTATATTTTATTAAATTAATTTATTTTCTTTTTAAATATAATATATTATAATTAATTTTTTATCCTTTTAAATAAATAAAAAAATTTGCAATTCATTAGTAAATCATATTTAATATTTATCTTAAAAATTTGAAAAAAATAAAGGTATGGATAGAAATTTATATCTAAATCTTCCTCTAAAGTTTTTCTCTCAAAAATAAAAAATTTTCCCTCCCAAAGCGGCTTTAAAAAAAAATTAATGTGAAGGAGCATTTAATAGAATATTTGATATTTTTATACTTTATTAGATGAATTTATTTTCTTTCTTAAATTTAATATATTACAATCATTTAATTTATATTATCTTATAATTAGAAAAAAATTTTACATTCCACTAATAAATAATATTTAGTATTTATTGTAAAAATATTATAATTATTTCCAAACTAATTTTTATTTTTATCTTGGATAGACACTGAAATTGAAAGGTAATTAATAATATATTAATTTATATTTTTTTGAATAATTTGTATTCTATCTATTTGTTTATTTTCCTCTAACTTCATCCATTTATATCTTTCTCTAAAATTCTTCCATACGCAAATTTGTCTTCCAAAATGATTTTAAAAAAATTTATATCAAAGAACATTTAATAAAATGTCTACCATTTTTATATTTTATTTGACTAATTTATTTTATTTGTAAATTTAATATGTTATAATTATTTAATTTTTTATTTCCTTTTAGATAAATGAAAATTTTTTGCAATCTATTAATAAATCATATTTAATATTTATCTTAAAAATAAAAAAAATATGGATAGAAAATGAAATAGGAAAGAGATCAATGATATATCACTTTATATTTTTTCCTAAATAATTTATATTCTATCTATGTCTTTTTCTAACTTTCTATATTTATATCTATATCCATACTTATATCTTTTACTATAAATTTTCCATCTACAAATTTCTCTTCCAAAATAAAAATAATTTTTGCTCAAAATAACCTAAAAAAATTTATATCAAAGAGCAGTTAATGGAATAATTGTCATTTTTATATTTTATTAGATTAATTTATTTTTTAAAATTTAATATATTATAATTATTTAATTTTCATCCTCTTTTAGATAAATGAAAAAATTTTGTAATCTACTAATAAATTATATTTAATATTTATCTTAAAAACCTTAAAATATTTTATTTTTATTAAAATATATTTTATATTTTATATTTATCTAATAGTATTATAATTATAATTCTCAACATATATTTTATATTTGTTACCATTTTATTTTACTAAAATTAATTTAATTTACAATAAATATATTTTTAACTTTTATACTATAAATATATTTTAAAATGTTTTATTTACAATACTATTCTTCATACTATTAGTTAAATTTAATAATTATTATAATAATTTTTTTCACTATATTTTATATTATATTGAACTTTAAATCGTTAATTTTATAGTTTCATTAATATTTTTTAGTTAACACGCTAAATTTAAAATCACTTGAAGGTAGAATATTTGTGCAATATTAAATATTATTGTTTAGTTAAATATATTTTATATTCTTGATAAATTATTTATATATGCTTATATTATAAATTATTATAGTATTTATATATAATAAGTTACAATGTGTTTATTGATTAAAGAAAAGTAACTATTATACTAAACTAATTTTGAAATATATAGGTTTGAAGGGATTAAACATTTCACCTCTTAAACTTTAATTTTTTTATTTGATTATAGATTTTAGTATCTTACATTATATTTTTTTTATAAAATAAAAGATTTTTATAAAAAATTTAGAGAATGAGAGTAATGTGTATATTTACATATGTGTATATTTTTATAATTCTAATTGTGATTTTTTAACTATACAAATTATACTAATGTTATAATAAATTTTTGATAATATTTATATATGAAACATGAAACATGTGTATATATATATTAATTTTAAATAAAAAAATAATCCACACATCACATGGAATCTAAGCTAGTGGTACCTAATCCCTCGCAAGATCGAAGTATCATATCAATTGAAACTTTAATGAAAATCATAAATCAGTACAAAATCCATAAAATAGGAAATGTGTAAGAACAAAACTAGGAAATTATACTTCTTAGAAAATCAAATTATTCAACTAAGGTTGGTAATGAATTGAATCAAATTATAAGATGCTTAAAACTTTATTTGACTTTTAACTTGATAAGTTAAGTTCATGAATCATATGAATGATATACAAGTTAAATGTTTTGGCATATATATTAAATAAGTCAAGTTGTGGCTTAGAGATGTTCAGTTTGATTATATTATGAGTTGACTTGAATAATATATATAATTTAAGATTAATTAGTATGTTTATATATCTATATCTATATCCATATTTATTTATTTATTTATTTATATATCCTTTTGTAATATATGTTCAAAATTAAATATTTTTTATGAAGAAAGATTAGTAATCATAATAATTTTAATTTAATGTTTGTATTAAATTTGAATTATAATTAACATCATTCTTATTTTGAAATTAGTTGTGTAATTAAGGTAAATGCAATTTAAGAAGATTATTTAAGAGAGGGGTGAGAAAGTATAAAAACTCTCTAAACAAAAGTTTACATCAAATATTATAATGGATGAATGCAAATATTCTCATTGTAAAAAGGAAGTGATAATGCAAAATTTTAAAAATATAAGAATCATAAGATAATGATTAGTTTATGCCTATTAATTAGTTTAATGTTGGTTCAATAGTTTTTTATATGATTTTATAAACTTTCGATGTTAGTAACAAGTAGGATTAGACATGTGTCTAGTTTACAGGACTTTTAATTGAACTATTTGGCCCAGTTGGATATATTGCACATTAGTCCAAGTCCATTTAATTGAGTTGAGTTGAGTTAAGTTAAGCTAAGTTAACTAGCTTAATTCGAGTTAAGCTTGAGCTTGAGAAAAAAATCAAAAAATTTTGTTCAAATCATATTCGAGCTAAGTCATGAGTTGAATAAGATTAGATTAAGCTGAGCTTGAGCTAAGTTCAACTTGACTCATTACCAATGCTAAAGCCAATCAAAACCTTTATTCTTGGAGGTCTTGTTCAATATACCTTATTCTTTTTCTCCTTCTTTCTATTATTCCTTTTTTCTCATTTCAACAACCATTTTCCAAAGAGCTTCCATATAATGTAGGTTTCCAAAATCTTATATGAATGCAATATACATTTTCCAAACTAAAATCATAAGAATAAAAGTAGTAAATGAAATATCTACAATAAACATGATTGCAATACTAATACAATTAGTGTGATCAGTTCTATTCCTTTCCTTTTGTTAAGTTTTAAATTGCAGTTTGCAACTCTTTTATTAGGGACAATATATACATAGCAGCTATGGTTACACTGCAATTGTAATTTTCCATGAATTTTCACCATAAAGACCACATTTTCCTATAATTTTGCTAACCACGACAAACTACAATTGCAATATAATTGTAATTTAGAATCATACTTTTAGTAACCAACCATTTCATGAATCATAAATTTTCTCTTTCCTTTGTATTCAATGCAAAGAAATTAAGGCTTTGATATTTTACCTCATGTAATTTAAGGATTCCATAATAGTAGTTTTATTACCTTGACTTAAATCACAATCCATGTATACTTAAATACTTTCTTCATTTTCAATTCCCAAAACTATGCCATAAATCTCTAATCACAAGAAATACTCGCTAGCTTGTAGAGCGGTTACTAGAGTCTTCCATGTAAACACATGATCCAATATTTAGGGCTGTAAGATGGTACCCCTTAAAGAATAACCTAAAAAATTAGAGCATTATTTGTTTAGAATAAATACAATATTTAGCTCCTTATTTATAAAGATAGTGACTATTACATCCATTAAGTTTTATAAGTAGCACTATTAGTTCTTTATTTTTATATTTGTTATAATTATTCGTCTCTCCCTTCCTTTGAAATGTTAAAATAAATGAAAAATATTGAAGTATATTGATAAATTTTACCTCAACAATGTCAAATACATACTTTCTTTTTAATTATACTCTTGGTTTTCATTATTTATTTTAGTATTATTAGTGAAAAAAAGGGATAAATAATTATAATAAATGCAAAAATAAGAGATTAATAATTTTAGTTATGAAATTTGAAAGATGTAATAGTCACCACTTTTATAAATGAGAGAATAAATATTATGTTTACTCTTTTTGTTAATAGATTCTAAAAATAAGAGAATATTATCTCATTTATTTATTTTGATTTTCCTTACTTAATAAGTAAAAGCTAAGAGATAATTGCTTTATTTTAGGAATAATGGGAGACAATCAATTACATTACTCCATTTTAGGTATAATTATCTTTGAAACAAATTTGGAGATAATTTGTTAATTAGAATTAAAATAGCTAACTGCCATAAAAAATATCCATTTAGGATTAATCTCATTAATTACTTAAAAAATTAAATAATTAATTAAATGGTAAAGTATGCCCATGTGAATGCATCATATGTCATACATTATCTTCTACTCATACATATAAGCATGCATACTCTCCTAAAACAAATGTTGGTAAATCCTTTTGATTATATACGAAATAGAATATGTGACTACATGAGAAAGGTATGAATGAGTAAATGATATACTAAGTCATCATCTAGCATGACATTACTCAAGTTTTATTATACCCCAAGTCATATACTTACACAAGATTTTTGCATCTTTAATCTTTCTCAAATATAAAACCAAGTAAAATTCTTGAACCATCATGACTGGTATAAAGATACCAATTCGATATCTTTATGAGCCTTTCTAAACTAAACTACTTTATAACACTAACTATTTTCTTTAAAAAAATGCATGATGAAAAAATACAAGTTGAAAAACTTATTAGTTTTTTTCTTTTTTACTTTCTTTGCAAATCATTTCCTAAACTTTTTCTTCCACTAAAAATAAATGGAAAGAAAATTAAAAAATTATTTTTCATAATTGATAAGGTTTAATCTTTTAACTATATTTCTTCAAAAAAGTAAGTAAAACTAGAAAATCAATTTTTTTTTAAATCTTTGATGACAAAAATATTTACTATACTATTTGCTTCTATTTAATATCTTTTAGTGAGTTACACATGTTTAATTTCACTAAATTAGCCTTGTTTTATAATTTAGAGTTAGTTTTACAAAGTTTTGAATTTATTTCGTTAATATTGGATTTTGACACTGTTTCTATTTTTCAGCTATCTTAGGCTTTAAATGTCATATTGGAGTGATTTTTATACTGTCAGAAAGCTTAAAGAAACATGTGTAACTTTGTTGTTTTAGTCAAAGTCCAATTTGGACTCCTTATTTAGCTGAGAAGCTAAACCCTGTCTCTAACCCAACTGAGCCAACTTTGATTTTTAGGCTATATCTAGAGTTACACAGGTCCGATTAACCTAAAACTAGTGTCCAATTCTTCATAAAATCTAGCTCTACAATTTTGGTGTTCATGGATTAAACAAATTATATTGCTTTAGTGGTCTTATGCGAGTTGGAATTCAGACATACAAGAATTCATTGTTGTAATTGTTAGAGTTAATTACCTCGTAAAAAAATAAGCTTAGGTTTTTAAAAATTAAGAAAATCCCATTCTTGTAATCCTAAGAGACATATAATCCAAGTCCAATAGGGTTTTAGATTAATTAGGTTAAATAAAATGAGAGAACTCATTAGACTTTAGAGATTTTTACACATTCAACAAATAACTTTTCTCTTCTTCTTTTAGATTTAGTGCTCTAGCCATGGAGGGCTAATTTTTTAGGTTAATTCAAGGAGTTTAAGGCTCTTCCTTATTAGATTATGAGATTAAGATTAGTAATGTTTACTTTCTTTAATTAATTTTTCTCTTTCCCTATTTAGTTGTACTGTTTTTATGAAGTTACTTGTGTTGGATGTTGATTTGACATAATTGGTATTCATCCTTATAATTTCTAATATTTTGCTATTTTAATGTTAAATTGTGATTGTTAAATCATGATTTTACACATAGGAGCAGAGGGTTGAGGGATTAATTTAGAGGTTTCTAATTTAATTTCTTAATTCAACTAAATTTTATTATTAAATGAATTTCAATCTAGCTTAGGGATTATAATGGCTACTTAATTTAGCTAATATTAATTGACCAAATCCTAGATAGTATTCTAGTATAGAATTCATGAATTATTACAGTGGTTTTGGATAATTCAAGGTTGAAGAATTAATTAGAAAAGTCAAATTCTAATTGATCTATAATTAATCAAAACTAGAGCTTTCAATTCCTTGAATTGGTTATTTTATTATGTTGATTTTCCTTATTACTATTTACTTTACAATTTTGTTTTGTTTAATGCATTCAATTTAATTTTTGAATTACAAACTCCCCTAATTCTGTGTTCTACAAACTCCATTTTGCATAACACAACTTTCTATATTGCATTTAGTGAGCATATTACATCCATTCTATTATATTCTATTTTAGCTTATTGTTGTATTATGTTTTCATATCTAATTCTACATTTTATGTTTGCATTCTAGTAGTAATTCATAGTAAAATATAATATCAAAGGAGCACTAGAGGTGCGACCTAGTTGTGCTACTATATTACATTATTTTGTAACAAACCAATTTTTAATCTTATTAGTGCATTATGATATGCTTATAAAAAATTTAGTGTTGTTACTGGGGATCCTCTTGAATTTATCTTTTCCCACATATTACTAGCTGTGTAATACATAATTGTTTAAGAAATCCAGTCATCAATTGCATTTGTTAGTGTGTTACTTGCATTTCATGGTAGTGATAATTTTTCTGCATATACCTGCATTCTTTTGCATTCTTTAATTTTTGCATGTTCTTTCACTTCAATTTATCATATTTCATCATATTTTACTTCATTGCATATTGAAATAGAGGTTTTTAGCCTAAGAAAGCTAATTTTACACAATTCTGCACCCTAACTCCCTTGGAACTATATTAGTTCTCATTAACTCTGATTGATTTAAAATTTTTACTAGAGCTAGTTTTGATTTTTCTCATAAAAAAATTACATATGTGAGATGCCTTATTTTTTGGCCAAATTTCACTATTTTGAAAACTTTTTTAATTTTTTAAGATTTTTTATTGCATTTTTAGGTTCTACATGGTTATAGAAAACTTTTTGTGGTGGTCCCATAATTTTTAAAAATATCTAGATAAGTTAATTAAATGTGTTCAGGATGATTTTTCATGCTGCATTTACATTTTGGTGTTTTGGCATTCTTATGCTTCTGTCTAGTATAACTTAGTGTAGTGTAATGGTAGTACAAGACAAGGAGGAGTGTTGCTAAATTGCTTGAATTTGATTTTGAAATCGATGAAACTTTTCATTTTCTTTGTAGGAATAAAAATAGAAGTAGTTCTTGCATTCCTATCCCCCCCTTTTAACCTTTTATATAACTCAAGAAACATAACAAATAATAATAGGACATTGAAGGAATTGGCTGCCCCTAATTTTACCTACTAATCATTAGAAATGCAATATCTTGAGTTAGATGTTGACTTTGAATTGAAATCTGATTTAATCCATTTGCTTCCAAGGTTCCATGATCTTGCAAGTGAGGACCTTTATAAGCATTTGAAGAAATTTCATGTAGTGTGCTCAACAATGAAGCCATAAGGCATTTTTTAGAACCATATTAAATTGAGGGGCTTTCTTTTCTCCTTTATTGATGTTGCCAAGGATTGGCTATACTATCTACAACTTGGTTTAGTTACATGGTGGACAGATATGAAGAAATTATTTCTTGAAAAATTCTTCCCTGCTTCTAGAGTTGCTATAATAAGAAAAGAAATATGTAACATTAGGTAATTCAATGGTGAGCCACTCTATGAGTATTGGAAGGGGCTTAAAAAATTTTGTATAAGCTATCCACACCACCAAAATCAGTGAGCAGCTTCTAATTCAATACTTTTAGGAAGGTTTTCTTCCAAGAACTGTAAATATGATAAATGTAGTAAGTGGTGAAGTATTAGTAGACAAAACACCTATAGTAGCTAGGGATTTGATAGCAAATATAGTAGCCAACTCCTAATAGTTTAGCACTAAAATGCTCCTCACAACCAAAAATGTCTATGAGATGAGTTTTTCTTCTTATGCAAATCAACAAAGAATAGAGTATAGGATAGATGAATTAACTTTCCTAATAAGGCAATTGGCTATAGGACAATAGCAACAGTAATTCCTAGCCTTTCCTTCTGTAAAATTTTGTGGCATATGCTCTAGCTTAAGCTATCCTATTAATGCATGCCTAACTTTACAAGAAGATGATAAGCAATACCAAGCCTACACAAGAACAATATTCCTAGGAAAGTCATAATACTAGTAGCCAAACTAGTACTAACAATACAACAACCCAAATATGATGCATACTCTAATTTTTATAATCCTAGTTAGAGAGACCATCTTAATTTTAGATATGATAGGCCTCCATGCAGTAACCTTCCAAGCCAATCCAACAATAGAACTTCTAGAACCAATAAGCATCCTTCTCTTCATCCTCTCAGCCATCCCTTAAGGAGTTGGTTAAGTAAATGGCTAACAACAATTTGTAGTTTCAACAAAGAATAGATGCTATAATGCAAGACTTGCAAACATAAATTAGTAAGCTCCACCATAAATGAGCTTAAATCATAAATTTTTAACAAATTGCCCTTCTAAATAATTCCTAACCTTAGAGGAAAATGTTTATGTCATCATGTTAAGAAGTGACAAGGAACTTCATACTCCCAATGTTCCTAAATCAGCAAGCTGGCAACATAAGGCAAAATAACTAATAGTTGTTACTAACCAGAAAATAAACTAATAAGAAATAGTGCAAAAATCAATAAATTTTACAAAACCACTTCCCTTCCTTAATAGAATTACATAGTCTAGGAAAATAGAAGACTTTGATAGAGATAAGGAGATCCTAGAGACTTTTAGGAAGGTGAAAGTTAGCATTCCATTACTAGATGCCATTAAACAAATTCCTAAGTATGCTAACTTCCTTAAGGAGCTATGCACATGCAAGAGAAAACTAAATAGTAATGAGAAAGTGAGCTTGGGTCAGAATGTATCATCTATGCTTTAACCAAGCTTACCACGAAAGTGCAAAGATCTAGGAAGATTTGACATACCCTACGTAATAAGCAACAACAAATTTAAACATTCCTTAATTAACTTGGGAGCTTCTATAAATGTCATGCCAATGTTAATATTCTCCTTTCTACAGCTTAGTCCCTTGAAGTAAATAGGAGTTATCATCTAATTAGCCAACAGAAGTATTGTATATCTTGTTAGAGTTATTGAAGATGTGCTGGTTTAAGTTAAGAAATTGATATTCCTATTGGATTTTTACATTCTGCCTATGGAGGATGAGTCTTTCAATAGTCCTATATCATTGATTCTAGGAAGATTATTCCTCAAAATAGCAAAAACAAAACTTAATGTAGATGTTAACATTCTTTCCATGGAAGTTAGAGATAAAGTAATAATTTTTAACATTTTGAGGCCATGAAATTCCCTATTGAAGAACATTCCATATTTTAAATAGATATGCTTGATGAATTTATTGAAAATACCCTTGATGACACGCTCGCTGATTTTCCTTATATTTCTAAGTTTATAGATGGTTTTGATAGTCATGAATGCACCCACTATGGTGATGATAATTAGTTCGTTATATGTGCTAAAATCTTTACTTTCATAGGTAAAGAAACTAGTACTGTTCCAGAACATGAAAAATTTGATGTAAAAGGTGTAAAATTTAATTTTTAACAAGAAATTTAACTTGCTGAAGTGGTTTCCACCACTAAATCATTAATTTCTATCATCTAGCTACCAACATTAGAGCTTAAAACTCTTTTAGGACATTTAAATATGCATTTTTAAAAGAAAATAAGAAGCTATCAGTCATTATAGTAAAGAACCTATAACTTGAATAAGAAGAGAAATTGTTATAAATTTTGAAAGCTCATAAACAAGCAATTAGGTGGACACTTATAGACATTCCTTGTATTAGCCCTTCCATTGGTATGCATAAAATTTTGCTAGAAGAAGAAGCCAAACTAGTGAGATAACCTTAAGGAATATTGAACCCTTTAATTTTGGATGTGATAAAGAAAGATATTATTAAGCTTTTGGAGGTTAGTATTATATAACCAATTTCTGATAGCAAATAGGTAAGTTTAGTCCTAAGAAAACTGGCTTGGCGATAGTGAAAAAATAGAATAATGAATTACTTCCTACTAGAGTTTAAAATAAGTGGAAAGTTTGCATTGACTATAGGAGGCTAAACCAAGCAACTAGAAAGGATAATTATCTATTATCATTCATTGATCAAATGTTGGAGAGATCGGTTGGAAAATCCCATTATTGCTTCCTAGATGGCTACACTGGTTACTTCTAGATTTATATTGCTCTAGAAGATCAAGAGTAAACAACATTCATTGCCTTTTTGGCACTTTTGTTTATTAAAAAATGCCATTTGGCCTATGCAATGTACCTAGTACATTCCAAAGGTGTATGGTGAGCATTTTTTCTGATTTTTTAGAAGATTGCATTGAAGTTTTCATAGATGATTTTTCTATTTATGGTTCTTCTTTTGATGCATGCTTAGATAATCTATTTAGGGTATTGGACAAATGCACTGAAACTGATCTTATGCTAAATTTTGAAAAATATTATTTCATGGTAGAGCATAGGATAATTTTAGGCAATATGTGAGTAATAAAGGCATTAAAGTAGATCTTACTAAGATTAATATGATTATTGCTTTACCTTACCCTACTTGTGTGTGGAAAGTACAATCTTTTCTTAGTCATGTTAGTTTCTATAAGAGATTCATTGGAGATTTTAATAAGATTGCCTTTCCATTTTCTAAGCTACTGCAAAAAGGAGAAAAATTTAACTTTGATCAACATTGCTAGGAAGCTTTTGATAAATTGAAGCAAGCTCTCACAACCACTCCTATCATTCAGCCACCATCTTAGGATTTACCTTTTAAGTTGATATGTGATGCTTTTAATTATGCAATTGGTGGTGTTCTTACACAAAGAGTGGGAAAACAACCTCATTTGATTTATTATACTTTAAGAACTTTAGATGCTATCCAAGTTAATTACATTATAGCAGAAAAAAAACTTCTATCTATTATTTTTTCTTTAGATAAGTTTAGATCATATTTTCTTGGTTCTAAAGGCAATTGGTGTTGTTCTTACACAAAGAGTGGGAAAACAACCTCATTTAATTTATTATACTTCAAGAACTTTAGATGTTATCCAAGCTAATTACACCATAGCAAAAAAAAAAAACTTCTATCTATTATTTTTTCTTTAGATAAGTTTAGATCATATTTTCTTGGTGCTAAAGGCATTGTGTTTTCTAATCATGCAATTTTGAAGTTCTTTTTGAAAAGTCCTAAGGTAAAACCTTACTTGATTAGATGGATGTTACTTTTGTAAGAGTTTGATATTAAGATTGGAAATAAGAGTAAAGCTAAAAATTTAGTGAGAGATCATTTGAGAAGGATTCTAAGAGATGTAGACACTCTTCCCATCCATGACACCTTTCAAGCGAGTAGCTTTTTTAGCTATTAGGTAAGGATCCTTAGTTTATTGATTTAGTGAACTACTTGGTTACTAACGAGTTTCTTACATATGCTAAGAAAGTTCAAATTAATAAGTTGACAAGTAAAGCTAAGTATTATGTATGGGATGATCTTTATTTGTGGAGATTTTGTGTTGATCAAATAATTAGAAAATGTGTACATGATTTTAAGTTTTATTCCATACTTGCATTTTGTCATGATCACGTTTGTGGATGTCACTTTGGACTTAAGAGAATAGCAAGGAAAGTGCTCAATTGTGGTTTTCACTAGCCTACTTTGTTTTATGATGCTTACATATTTTGTAAAAAATGTGAACAATGTCAAAGAATAGGGAATTCAATTCGTAGACATAAGATGCCACAATTTTCTATGCTTTTTTTTACGATGTTTTTAATGTATGGGGTATTTATTTTATAGCTCTTTTTCCCTCATCCTTAGTTTTGTTTACATTCTTTTTACTATTAATTCTATTTCTAGGTGGGTGGAAACTAAGTTAATTATGTTTCTAGATGGGTGGAAACTAAGGCCACCAAAATTGATAATTCCAAAGTTGTTATAGATTTTGTTAGGTCTCACATTTTTAGTAGGTTTGGCATTCTATTTGATTTGATTAATGATCACGGGACTCATTTTTGCAATCGAGCACTTGAGGCATTGTTGAAGAAATATGGGGTTTGTCTTAGAGTTTCCACACCATATCATCCCTAAACAAATTGGCAAGTAGAAATTTTCAATAGAGAAGTTAAGTCAATTTTGGAGAAAATTGTTAAGCCTAATAAAAAAGATTGGATCCTTAAATTAGATCATGCACTTTGGTTCTATAGGACTGCATATAAAACTCCTATTAGGATGTCCCTATACTGGATTGTTTTTAGAAAAGCACGTCATTTTTCAGTAGAGTTGGAGCATAGAGTATTTTAGGATGTGGAATGGAAAGAAAATTACAATTACAAGAATTGGAGGAACTTAAACTTGAAACCTATAAGAATTCTAGGCTTATAAAAAGAAAACAAAGGCATTCCATGATAAGTTTATTCTTAAATTTTTTTTTTAGATATACCAAAAAGTTTTATTGTTTAATTCAAGGTTTAAGTTAATGCTAGGTAAACTTCGCTCCCATTAGGATGGACTTTTTGTTATTACTAACATTTTTCCCTATGGTACAGTTGAAATTAAAAGCTTGGAGAACAACAAAGTGTTTAAGGTCAATATGCATAGGCTTAAACCATTCTATGAAGGCTTTCAAGAGTAAGTGGTGGAAGTAATAGAGTTAAGAACCCTGGTTTATTCTTGATGAAGGAGCAAAAAAGGCATTTCTTTATAGGCAACCCAAGCTATTTTAAAGATTTGCTTTGTCCTACCCTTTTCTTTTATTTTTCTTGTCCTTGATCTTTTTTTTAGTATTTTTTTATGATCTTTCTTGATGATGTTGATATGCTTTACATTGAGGACAATGTAAAATTTAAGTGGGGGAGACTTTTAGGATTTATTTTGAGTTTTATGTTTTCATGATCTTAAGAGTCTTTATACTTAGAAAATAGAAAAATAGAAAAAATAAAAAAATATTTTTCACTTGTTTTTGATGTATTTCTAAATCATTTTAGTTACTTTCCATTAATAGAGATTTTACATTTTCATGAGTAAGATTCAATTGAAGTTAGATAGGATTCATAACATGATCAAATGAATGATTTTACTTCTTGAAATTGATTAATTTAATGATATATTTTGAATCGGTATATAGAACTCGATAGCATGAGTTACTTTGTGAGATTTTGAGCCTTATATTGAAAATTCATACTATTCTCTTTCCTTTTTGTGTGATATTCTTCCATGATTTGTTTCTTTAGAACTTGCTTTGATTTTATTTGAGATTACATTTTGCATATACATGCACAAAAATGATAAAGATATTCTTTCTTTATTTAAGTTAGAGCCATATAGCTAACCTAGAGTTTTTATAATTGATTGCCCCTTTGAACTTTAATTGCCTTTTCTTTGTTGATTAACCCATGAGTAGACTTTTCTGATGAAAAAAAAGAAAGAATATTTTTACCTAACCTAAGGGATTAGTAGATCATTTGAATTTTTATAAGATGGGCTTTTGAAGAAGTGTAAGGGTGTGTGAGTTTATGTGTTGTAAAAAGTCATCAAAGGTTGATTGAAAAAGAAAAGAGAAGAAAATGAAAAGAAAAAAGAAGCAATAAAGCGAAAAGAATAGAAAAAATAAAAAAAAGAAAGAAAAATGAAAAGAAAAAATGGAAGAATAAGGTAAAATTTTTTTTTGAATTGAATTGAAAAAAAATAAAGAAAGAAAAGAAAATAGAAAATAAAGAAGTTAATGAGTGTTTGAATTTGAATTTCACTTTTTATGTTAAGTTATAATTCTTTAATATTTGTCCATATATTTTTTATTTAACCGCTCTATTAATTTCTTTAGTTTCTAGCTTTTTATATACTTATTTTTCTTTCCTTTTCCCTTGCCACATTACAATTGTGAGTAAAGTCCTTTTAATTTATGTTGTGCATGTGATTTGAGTAGTGGAGATTAAATGATTAGCAAGTTCATCATAGATCAATTTCATGGAATGAACTTGAGCAAAACACTTGCCCCAAACACTTGAAAGATAGAGAGTTAATCTTGTGATAATTTACTATGTTAATCTACTTGTTTTGAATGAAGTTACTATGTTGGTTAGTTTCAAGTTTGTCAAGATTTTTCTTCATGATGTGTTATATTTCTTGTTATCTTTTATTTATCTTTTACTTATGAATTTGAAGTTTTTAGAAAATCAAGTCTTTTGTTTATTAGTTTTAAATAAAGTTACGTCTTATCGAAAATATGCAATAGCTAAGTGTAGGGAAATTTGATGAAAAAAATATTTATTATATTATTTCATCCTATTTAATGTCTCCTAATCAATTATATATGCTTAATTTCATTAAATTAACCTTGTTTTATAATTTGGGGTTAGTTTTACAATATTTTAAATTTATTTAGTTAATGTTAGATTTTGAAACTATTTCTATTTTTTTAGCTATCTTTAGGTGTCAAATTCGAGTGATCTTTATACTATTGGAAAACTTAAAGAAAGATATACAACTTTGGTCTTTTGGTTAAATAGGTAAAGAGCTATTAAGCAATGGCTCATCGGCAAAGAGTTTTTGTTTAATAGCTAACTTAGAAATTTTTTATTGATATTCTATATATTTTATATTACTATAAATATTTATCTTAATCAAACTCAATGTACACAACAAATATTTATTCTTTCCCTCTTTAATCTCATTCTCAAATTTTCACAATTGCAATATATTTTCATTTCTCTACAAGTGTTGAAAATTAGAGGTGGAGGTGGTGCATGAAGTTTTAAAACATTAAAATTTTCATTTTAAAAGAAAATATTGGTGACGCTCTTCAATTCTTTTTAATCTCTACTTATATTTTTATTTTTATTAAGTTTTATATATTTCAATTGTTATAATATTTTAATTAATTCAATATTTGTTTTCTTGTTAAATTTAATATTAGTAATCTCATTTTCATATTATTAATAAATTTGAATTATCTTAATAATATGCAAAATTATTTTGATAACCCAAATTTTTTAAAAAATGTAGCTACTAATTTTTCAAATAATAATTTTTCAAATACTCTTTCAAGTACACTAGAATTCACATTATCTCCTCTTCGTTCTTAAAATCCATCAACTTCACAATGTGTTAGTAGTCATAAAAATTTAAACACTCTTATATCCTCATCTAATTTAACAAAAAGATTAAAAAATTTTAAAATATGAAATCATTTTTATCTAAAAAATGTAAATAGTATAGATAAAGTATTTTACAGATATTGTTCAAAAAATTATAACTATGATAATTATAAGTACTAAAACAAGGAGATACCATTATTTTTTTAAACATATGGATATTGTAAATATTTCAAATGAAAATTCTAACATGTTTAGTCAAGATAGTTGTAAGTATGAATTGTGTAAATTAATTTATAATACTGAAATACCATTTAATATAGCTAGTTTTCCAAAACTAACTGCCCTTTTTTAATACTTTAATCCTTCATGGCGTGGTATAAGTAGGAATACTAGTATAAATAAATTGAATAAAATTTTTAAAGAGTAAAAAATGATTTTTGTTAACTTTTTTTTAAATTCAAAGGTAGAATCGCACTTACATATGATATTTAGATACCATCATCTCAAATGAGCTATGTTTGTATAATTATCCATTATATTAATGATAATTTTATTTTACATAAAAATTATTTGTTTTAAACTAATTCCACCATCCCATGATACATCTTCTATTACTTTTTATATAATAAATATTTTTAGTGCGTACATGATATAAGATAAAATATTTTTAATTACCTTTGATAATGCATATACTAATACTAGTGCTATTAAAACTTTGATTTCAGTTTTAAGTCCTATTCTTGAAGCTCAATCTTTTCATTCAGATGTACATTCCATATTTTAAATTTGGATATTCAAGATGCATTAAAAGTTATTTCTACACTTATACAAAATTTTAGAAGCATAGTTTTATATATCAAATTATCACCAGCTAGAGGTATGATCAGAGATAATTATGTGTCCAAATGTCCAAGAAACCTAAGACACATCCATAAGATATTTGTAAATAATGGAATTCTACTTTTAAAATATTATAGTTTTTCTTAGACTATAAAGACGTCATGGATACTTTATATTCAACAAAAATCTAAGTTAATCATCACCTTGAAAATGTTGAATGGGAAAGAACACAAATTTGCTTACAATTTTTATAAACATTTTGAAGAGCAACTAATTTTTTATTTAGTTCTTATTATTTAACTTCTCACTCAATACTTAGTATTTTACTTAATTGCAGTTTTACATTTTTAAAAAATTTGAAAATATTAATAGATTTGAAATTATTATTTATGAAAGTTTGCCAAAATAGAATAAATATTTTAGAAATATTCCTTATTTATATGCTATAGATGAAATTATAAATCCTAAAGTTAAACAAGAAAGAGTGAAAAAAAATTGCTAAAAAAGTATTATAAAAATATGTAACCTAAATTTGACTTAAAGTCTTACATGAATAATATAAATAATTTATTGCTAGAAATGTTTTAAATATATAGTATTAAATTTAGTTTTTTACATTCACACATTAGTTCCTTATCTTTTTCAAGACAAATATCTTATATCATGAAAAACATGATGACTTTTAAGATTTAGTTGATGATACTTCTTCAATCAACAATGAATTAAGGTTTTACTTATTTACACCTATTGCCATTTTAGAATGGTGAAAAACACAAAGGATACAATATCTTGTACTTTCTTTTATGATATATAATATACTAACCCCTCTAATATTTTTAGTAGCATCAAAAAGCATATTTTCTCTTGGCAAGTGAATTTTGGATAACAATAGTTTATCTATGAATTATCAGAATTTAAAGATGACTATTTGTTTAAAGAATTAGTTTGATACAAAAGATAAATAATAAAATAATTTGTAAGAAGATAAATCATCATTAGGTGAAGGAGATAATTAGAAATAATGACATATTCATATGTTATAAATTTAGTTAGCAAAATATCTATATTCATTTTATTTAATAGTGAAAATTTTCTAGACTAAATTTCGTGATTTTTACCCTTCTTAATGGAATATTTTCCATGTTAAAAATTGTCATATCTTAATTTATTTCTTTATTATTTTTAATTTTATTAAAAAATAACAACTACAATAACAACAATAATAATATATAATAATCATAGGATAAAATTTTAATCTAAATTTAAAAGTTTCTCACCATGAATTAATCACATAAAATTTTCAATATGTGATTTTAGTTACAAGTCTTATTATACCTCAAATTTAAAATTTAACTTATTTAAATTAAATATATTTTTTATAAATAACTTTTTACAAATGGTCAAATTATTTTAGTCAATTTTTTTCCATGTATTAAAAGTGATGAGATTTTAATTTAAAATTTTAATATATTGAAAAGTTATCAATATATGCTAAGAAATTAGGAACAAAATTACATTAATATTTAAAAAATTTTTACTTTATTTTTTAAAAGAATTAATATTTAATCTCTTCATAATTTAAAAAATATAAATTTTTATTTCAATTATCCTAAACAAATTTATCCTAATTTCCATTGTTTTAATGAAATTTTAAGTGATGATGATGATGATTATAATGATAATGATGATGATCATAATAATAATAGATTTCAATTAATTAATGATATAAAATTAATAATAACAAATAATTGATATAATAATAATAATAAAATGTAATATGTTGTAAAATTTATTTAGACTCATTTGGTAAATATTGACTTGAGACTGATAGTAGAACTAGAACTAGTATCATAGCAATTTAATCTGACCTAACCTGTGAAAAAGTAACCCAACCTAGGACTGGCCTAACATAAGATTTTTTTCTATTAGGTTAGCTTGGTAGGGTTGGCTAGTCCATTTTGATAGGTTTATACTGTAACTCCCTTACTTATCAACGTCTTATTCCTCATTTAATAGATAATTATTACATACTAATTTGCCATCTGCTCTAAACCAATTCAGAATATCTCAAATTTCTGTATTTCATACAACATGAGCAAGAGTCATATGATTATACAAAAAGAGTTCAACTTACAATTCGTACATCCATCATATACAATATCACCAACTATGTAACCATTTTTTTTTCTTTTACATTTACAACTTCAAAACATCATTGAACTTTATCATGAGAGCCTTTGGAAGCATCACCTGGAATGGTTAGTAACAATACAGAAAAACATAAGAAACAAAGTTTCTTAGTAGCTAGCTATTGCCATAAAAATACATCAAGCCATTCCAGATCCTTAAGCAAATAAAACATACGTTTCGAAATCAATTAATCATTTATCATCATATTCAATACCATACCATTGTAAGAAATATGCGCTGCACACAGCAATCATCAAGCCCATTCAAGGACTTATATCAATATCTAGATGGCCATCATAGATAATCGTACCTAGGCCTCACACAGCAAGTCACTGTCTTCCCGGGGTACTCGAGCCAAAGGCCTAACACAGTATCACACTGTCTTCCCGAGGTTTCTGGCCATAGGTATCACGCACAACAATTGCACTATTATCCCCGAGGATCTCGAGCCATAGGCCAAACACAGTATTCTACTGTCTTCCCGGGTTGTGCTACAACAATTGCATTATCATTCCGGGGATCTCGAGCCATAGGCCAAACACAGTATTCTACTGTCTTCCCGGAATGCGTGCACAATAATTTCATACACATTCCATACAATGGCATAAAATACAGAAAATCATGTAAATAGAAAACAGCTTAAGGATAAAGCTAGCTACCTTTTACAAGCTTCCAATGTGATGTTTCCTTTGCCCTCACTAAAAACTCCTTTATAACTCCCCTTGCCTTTCCAATTGTCACTCCTTAGTCTACATAAATACACATCATAGTTCTTTATTAGAACATCATCATTTTCCCTTAGATCTCATATATGCTTTACTTCCTCCATATTGATAGATGCACACATGCATACTTAGATGCTCTATACTTTGTTTTCAAACTTTGAAATGACATATATGAGCATTAGAAAAGGGTCCAAAGGCAAAACCATGCAAATCCTGAAGAATCAAAGCCAAAATGCTCCCTTGACAAAGAACACGGGGGTCCCATACCCCGTGTTCAGGGCCGTGTTTCTTACTGGATGGCTTCAAGGCTTCACTGGTTTATTCAGAGAAGAACACGGGGGTGAACACGGGCCGTGTTCTACCCTGTGTACCTTACTGCCCTTCAGTTCTGAAGTAAACACGGGGAGTGTTGCACCCCGTGTAGCACACTGATCAGCCTTCGACGAAGTACACGGGGTTCAACACGGGCCGTGTTCTACCCCGTGTACATTACTGATCCTCCAAAAACACAATAAACAGCTAAAACTCCTTCCTTCCTTCTTTTCCATATTCATGGTTTTGGCTTCTCAAAAGGGAACATGCACATAAACACTTTCATAATTCAAAATTTCATCTTCCATAGGCTTTATAATTCATAAAAATTATTCTAACTTCATCAATTTAGCCAAGTTCCAAACATATCATACCAATTCTGCACATGCACCATTATGCCTCTAAAACCCAAGTGTGTACATCATGGTTTTTTGCTATTTTTACACCAAACCAAAGCCATGGATTAACATAACAACATTCAAAACACCATTAAGCATATTCAAATCATCCTAAACTCCATGTTCAATCACCCTTGACCACACCAACCTCAAGATTTCAAGAATCTACAAAGAGTACATTAAAGAGCTCTTGGAGGAGAACATTTTTACCTCTTGGTGCAACTTGAAAATCCTCACTTGGAGCTCCCCAAACTTAATCAAACTTGAGCTTTTCTTTAATCTAAGCACACCAATGGATAGAGCTTGATGAGAGGAGCAACTTTCCCTTCTACACCTTAGCTTGAATCTAAGTATTTTTGGGTGAAAAAGCTAAGAGAAACTTTCTCTCTCTTCCTTCTCTCCCTCACACGTCCAAGCTTGCTCTCATGGGGATTTCTGCAGCTTTTGGAGAAATGGAGAAGAAGGTAGAGTTTTCATGAAGCTTCTAGGGGCATTTTGATCCTTTTTGAAATTTCTAAGGATATTTTAGTCCTTTTTCACCAATTAGTAAGGCTAATCTTGCCATTATTTTTCTAATAATGACACTTGTCATATGTCTAATGGCCACACTAAATAAAATCACATATTGCACCCTAAAAATCTTGGTTATTCATATTAGTTCTCAAATTCTTGGTTATTTCACTTTTAACCACACCCGATTTTGCACTTTTGCAATTTAGTCCATAGGGTTTCTGTCTGTTTAAAATTCCTTACACTGTCAGCCTTAGACAACTTCCCTTTTTAGGATTTTCTAACCTTCTCTGATCATCCATACTGTTTTAGGAAAATTAATTCTTGTCCTACTATCCCTTTTCCTTCAAGATTTTGTTTACCTTTACACTTAATCCTTTCATCTTAAGATTCACCCACCAAGCCAATTCAAACGTGCTCTTTGCTTCTACGACCTTAGAATTTAGAGATTCAAATAATAGAATTAAAAATTTGGGACATTACATATACCAAATGCAATATTGTATTATTTTATGAATTGCTTTCACAACTTATTTCCCTTTTTGCTTACTATATTCACTCTAACATTGTCCTAAGTTCATTAGGCTTGTCTTAATATAAGTAGACATATTTCTTATGATAAGATGATTATAAATGCACTCACCTTATAATTGAAAGTCCTTAAGGTCCATTGAAGTTTTTATTGTCATTTAATGGTCAATCCTTGTTCTCATAGTCTCTAAAAATATCTTTGAAGCCCAAAGAATCGATTGAAATACTTAGATTGATAAACAATTTTTCAATGATTCAATTATGCTTAAAATCTTTATTTAATAATAAGAGAATAGCTCAAAATTGTCTAAAGTCATCAACTAGGAGGAAAGTTTTAGATCTATTAGTTCTTACCGTATCAATTTTGTCAAACATTTTAAAGCTCACTATTCCATTATTCACTCATTTCTCTTCTTATTTTCCACTGACCTAACTTAACCTTAGGTTTGCTTTACCTTTTTCATGTAGCATTTTAACTAGCAACTACTTATATTTGGTTATAAGTTGAAGCCTTAGCCTCCTTCTCACTTTCCTCTCTCTTTCCTTCCATTTTTTCTTCTTTCCTAAAAGAACTTTGTGGTTTTCTAAAAGTGCTTGCTTCAATCAATTGAAAACTTAGTCTAATTGATGAAATATATGTATTTTTATGAAGACTATTGTCAAGTTTAATGGGCATCTTACTTTAGGCCTCTTTGAAGCAATTCAAGCATCATTTGGTCCAAAAAGGGCTTTCTTTTTTTATTATCATGATTACCTTAAGGGGCCATTTAGTTTAAACTGGGGAAAGGAAATAGAATCAGGAAAGGGAATTAAGGGGAAAGGAAAGGAATAGCTCCTAATTACCTAGCCTGTTTGGTTCAAACAAGAAAGGGAATGAAAATCCTTCTAATTCCTTTTGTTGTTGTTTAGTTCAAGATAGGGGAATCAACCAATATTTTGTACTAGACATTGTCTAAAATTCATCCTATATAATTATATAAATCACCACACTTTTATATTACATATATTAAATCAAGAAATTATATAAAAAATAGTAGTATAAATTTATGTTAAATAATTATTTTTAAAATGTATTCCCCTCAAAGAAGTCATGTTCTTTCTCGATGATTCATGCCAATCAAGGGGAAATAAATAATCAAAGAAGCAGGCTATTGGAAGTCTGAAGAATTTTTCTAGTGTTTTCAAATTATTATGGCTGTAGCTAAAAAACTTGCACTCCAAAAGAAATTTGGATAAAGTATTAGATGAACAATTGTAATGACCAATAAGTTTGAGTAGTAGACTTATCACCCAGTACAAATTTGGATTAAGTATAAATTTTCCTCAAGATTATGCAAAATAGACATGCCAACAACAAGTAATTCTAATGACCAACACAATGTATGAGTAGCAGAAATTAAAAGATGAACATCGACAAGCACTAACCTTTCATTTTTCTTTAAAATTCAATTGCCCATATTTATCACCCAGTCAGCATCAATCTTGTATCTTCGAGAAGAATTCAAATGAGCCATCATTTTTAAAATGTTATTGGACTTATCCAATAAGATGTTAGCTTCTGTACAAGTAAGTTCATACACGTCATCAGTATCATTCTATGCTAATAACTTGGCTTTTCTTAATAGTTCTTTCTTTTGTGCAAATCATTTCAAGGGCCAGCATTTGCTTCCAGAAGACCAAAGAGAGTTCACTAACACATGGAAAAGTATCAGTGCAGATGCTTCTAAAAAATTCCCAGCTTTCCCGAGCATATTTGTCGTTAAAATAACATCACCTATCTTCTTTGCAATGCTTGCTGCCTCTTGAAAGTTACCCATTTCCTCCTCTAATAAGAGGAGCTCTTCAAGCAAACCTAAAGTGTTTAAAAACCTCAAATCCATTAAATGAAAGGCTTTAACAGCTTTCATTATCAATCCTGTCTTGTTAAGCTCATGATAATGAAGAGCACAACTCTCTAAAAATTTCTATTTGATTCTGCTCAATTCCTCTCCCTTAACCACACTATAACCAGCAGCCTCATTTTGTTACCAACACTTAATGTAATCCAAACCAGAAATAATTTTGCCTCTACATAGACAGTCAAACACTCAGAAAAGTAATTGCCATTTGGAATTCCAAGAGCTTTTTAATATCCTGCACAATATTATTATCAGACCATAAATATGGAAACATTATCAAAAACAGGTTCAATTATGACTTTTTACAATAATTAATCCAATTTTGCCTTTTAATAATTATCACTTCCATCAGTGAAAGGAATAACACAAAATGATAATTATCCAGCTTTGGCTATTGCCATCCTGGGTGGCATTCCACTTGGTTAACAGCACAAGCAGGCTTAGTGATTAAAAGAAAAAAACTACAATCAACTAAAGTAGCTATATTAGACACATTATGATAAGGACACCTTTAGAATTATATCAAAAAAGCTATATCAGACACATTGTGACAGAATCTCTATTATAAGTGCAGTTTTGAAAGACAAACTATATCAAAATTTTGACAGTGAAGCAACATTAGATGACCATGAATTATATCATTCATAGAATGTATCATATCCAAAGTATAAAGAGTCAATTACTAGGTATTGACATTGCATACACTTATCATAAAGTTTGAAGTTTAGGTCATCAAACACAAAATTCAAAAATCATCCATCACCTAACATATATCTAAGATGACTTATTAACATCTGAAAGAAAGCTTAGAACATATTGCTTCTTAAGAGAAGCCGGGCATTGGTAGAAGACATTGAGCTTGTTTGGTTGAGTGATAAGAATAGTGGCAACCTCCAAAGCTTAAGCAGTAGTTAATTCTTCTAATTGGAGCAACTCTTTCACCACTTTGCCACTCTTATCAGCTATTTCTTATTCTCGTTCTTGTCAACGTGACCAAGCATTTGCTATAGTAGAGAGATGTACATTCATGTTTTCTATAAAAGTTTGCAAGCATGCCAATTCCAAACTATTTGTATGCTTAGTCAGTTTCTTACTTTCTTTTCTCTTTTGAACCTTTTCTTTCTTGGCCCTTTTGGAAGGAGGAGCAGATTCTGCAATTGATTATGTTGCATCAACACTTGTATCAACATCAATATTATCAAATGCATCAATGTTAGTAACCATATCCCCTTCCCTTTCCAAATTATGCAAAGCATCTTGAAAGGTCACAACATTCCTTCCAGTAGCATAATCATGACCATAAATTTGCATCATCTCATGAAAATGGAGGAATGGCACTCCATACAAGTTTTTGACATTAGCATGGTGTTGTAAAATAAAGTAAAATTAAAGGTTAATATATAGAAAAGACATTAACAACATACAATGAATTCAAATATCTTGCAAGCTTACCTTACAATATTCATCATAAACATCTCTTTCCACAGATATCATTTTCCTTTCATCATCCCATTTGAACCCACTATTACCCAACATCTCACAAATAGCTCTAAATTTTCCAACAAGAGTTTTTAGCCTAGAATCAATATGAGGGAAAGCTTTTAAACCACAACCAGGTAGTGTTTTACCTATCATTTCATCTAAGCAAGTCATATAACCATTTCTAAAACCACCATCACATGTTTAATGTGGATCAATAAATAACTTTTACAAAGCAGCTATGAGAGCTTTATCTTCTTAGGAACTCCAAAATCACTTGTTTCTATCTCTCCCACTAACGCTTCCACTACTTTGTTCCATCCTAAGACACATTTAAACACAATAAAGCACACAAGTGTAATAAAAGAATATAGAAGAATATGAACACATGTTTATCATAGTAAAAACACAATAAAATCCTCAATTAAACACAATAAAATCCAAACATGACAAAGTACATCAACAAATAACCAATTAAAATGGAACTCAAAGAAAACAAATACAATGTTAATTATTAAGCCCTAAATATTATTTCTAACTCTCCAATTGTTGAACACGTTTTAAGCCAATGTGTTTCTGAAATTAGTCTAAAGGTCTGATGTTGCAATAGAGGTGATGAATTCATCTTCATTGTCTCCATCATCATCACTAGTTTCTTCCTCCTCGTATATATCTTCTTCTTCGATAGATCCTGGTGGCATATATCTTGTTATTAAGTTATGTAATAGGCAATATGCCATAATAATACGACCATTTGTTTGTAAAGAAAAACAAGAAGAGCTTCTAAGAATAGCCTATCTTCCCTTTAATAAATCAAAACATCTCTCTATCACACTTCTGGCCATTCCATGTCTTAAGTTGAAATACTCCTCAGCATTTCGTGGTTGACGATCACCATTCTACTCTTTAAGATGATGAAGGTGCCCTCTATATGGTGTAAGAAATCCTTCTCTATTAGTGTACCCAGCATCACATAAGTAATAGCAACCTTAATAGATCAAAATAATTATTTTATAATATACTCATTTAAATAGTGTTAGATTAAAAAGATATAATCATAATCAAATTTACCTTTAGGAACCTTTAAACCATTAGGCTTAGAAATAGTATCTCGAAGGATTCTACCATCATGTGTTGATCCTTCCTAACCAGGTAATACATATATAAACTCAATATTGGGTGAGCATGCTCCTAAGACATTCATTGCAAGGTTACCTTTTCTTGTTCGATATTTGGATCGATCCTCAGATGGTACAGTTACACTAATTAATGTACCATCAAGAGCACCTAAACAATTCTACAAAAAAAAAACATATCAAAATGAACTTTAGATTATGTGATATCATAAGTCATGTAAAACCAAAATGAGATAAGCTTCATAGTACCTTGAAATACTTCCATTTATCATCCTAACAATCCTCCGATATAGGAGATGGTTTCTTAAGTAATACTCTATACAACATTAGGATAACCTTTAAACATAAGTTGAATTATCTACTCATCGTTTCACCACTCCTATAAAAATAACCACTAACAGTTCTATTCTTATGGTGGTGTGCTACTATGTTTACAAATATTGCAATAATTTCCTCCAAAGGTATATTTCTTGTCCCACTCAAACCTCCAATATCTCTAACCATCTCACAAAGTACATTAAACGTTTGTCGATTTATTCGAAGATAATTCCTACATATAACATCACTTTCTCTTATAAATTTATTTAAGTTTGCCATCCTCCATTTTCTTTTATTCCTTTTCCTTTTTTCCAATTATTATGCATTATAAATCGTCTTATTCATTGAATACCACATCAAATACACTATGATAACAACATTAATCATAATGATTATATATTGAAGAAATTCTAATTCTCTTTTCCTTCTTAATGATAGACCAAAAGGAGCCATTTCTATATAAATTTTAATAAAGACATTAGTTAGGAAACTCAATATAAATTAAGATAAAATTGATAGATTTTCCTAAAAATATAACAATAATTAAAGTAACATGGAGTGACAATAAAGGATATTGCTTAGTTTTTGCCTTTTGGTTTTCTTTTATGTGTTGTTTTTGGTTTCAAATTTTGTTCTCTAATTTTTTGCTGTGCACTGTTTCTTATAGTTCATCATTAAATCATGAGAAAGCATTTCCATAAAATTAAAAGATGCCATATGAATAGAATAAGATCACGTAGTGATGAATTTTAAACAAATTAGAAAATAGAGGCAACAAACAAAATTAGGAAGGTTAGGAAAGAACTAGAGAATGGTTTCTTCGGTCAAAATGTGACCCATGAACTTTATTTATAGAATTTGAAAAATGATAAAGACATTGACAAGCAACCTTAACACACCAATAATTTAAACAAGATGCTGATAATTTGTAATAAGATGAACTTTGTTGCATTAAATAAAACAAAATGCAGAACACAGCAATCGACTCACCATTTGGACTCATACAGCGACAAGACAGAATAATGAATTTCAGTCAAAAAATGGCATGCAATTGACTTTGAATCACAAACTAAATAGGTTAGATACATGAATGCGGTGCTCATACAGAACAATTAACAAACTTTGACTCACCCATTTGTATGTTGCTGTAACTATGCTCATACAGAATAATTAACAAAATAGAATGGTTAAGAGAAAGTGAGTGAGATAAAATGATGCTATGAGACAGAGAGAGAGTGAGAAAGAAAGAGAGGTACCTATAAGAGTGATGAAGGAAATTGCAAAGAGAGACCAGCTGAATTTGAAGATGAACGCAGAGCGAGGTCAGCTAGTTTCAATTGCAGAGTGTGTAAAACCTAAAATAAGGGAATGGGATTCCTTAAAAGATCTAAAGAAATTAGGGTTTCCGAATTTTGGGTAAACCCATTTAGGAAAAAATGGGAAAGGGAATCAATTTTTTTTAAACCAAACACACATAAAGGGAATAAATACCCTTCATTCCCTTTCCCTTTTCTAATTACTCTGTACCAAACAGACCCTAAAGTTAATCAATTAATTAAAACTCCTTAGACCTATTTTGGTATGTTATAGTTGATTGCATTTGTTTTGTAATATAAGTGCATTTTGTTATTAGCTACTTTACAAGATTGATTTTAGGATTTTTTTTGTATCAATTGTGGATACATTTTTTTATTTTTTATTTATTTTTATTTTTATAATAATTATAGTGATGTTTTACTATATTGAGTAGTATGGTCTCATAACAACTAATAATGAACCTTAATTACAAATTGTATTCTTACCACTTGAAGTGCAAATCATCCATGAATCATGCAAAACATACTTTTCAATTATTCCTTCTTCCTTCCACCTTATTCTTATTCACTTTTCCATTTATTAGCTCAATGATTCTTGTATTTGGTATATCTTACATGAATATACTATAAGACCCATAAATATGCATCATAAAACCTTAAGATGCCTCTATAATTTTGGTATACCTTGGTTCATTACTCTAGCTAGTTGAGCAATACTAGTCCTATATGTCAATTAACACATATTGATGTCAGATAAAAATGTGAACAGTGGTGTTAAGTAACATTATAGTTAATAGCCTAGAATACACTAGGAAAATAATTTTGCAATCCACTAAAAAAGAAGGAAAACTCCTTGAATATCATTAAAATAAGAAATATATGGTTAATTCCATTTTATATATTGATACCTTATTTATAAGCATGATAAGAATCCTTAAATAAATAGATATCCTACTAAAATATCTCCACTTTAGGAAAACTTCTCCTTGAGTTTATAGGTTAATTATAGTGTCTACCATTTCACTTACAAAGATATTTTGAATATTTGAAACTTTTAAAAAAAATTTCAACTCACCTTTTCATGATTTGAGAAATTATAACCCAATCTACTTGCATCTTTGTTTAGTTTTCATGAATAATTAAGTGCTAAATAGAATTTGAACTAAGCAATTTAAATCCAATAAAGTTAATAGTTATTGAATATTCTAGAATAACTTCAATATTAGAAATTAATTTTCTTTGCAAATCCTTATAGAAGAAATTTGATAGGGTTTCTATAATCTTTCAAGTTTTGATCTTGTACATTATTCTTTTCTAATGATTGAATCTTATCTCAATTGAAAACTTAGGAGCAATTCCACTTGGATTTCTTCTTAATTGATAGATTAGACACAATCATCTATGTTTTCTTCAATAAGTGATTCTTTTGTTGAACCTTTTCCTTTTGAGTTATTGATTCTTGTGTAATAATTTCTTCTTGTATTTAGTTGCAATTAGAAAACTATAATTCCATTTACCCATATAATTTTAGATCAATAGCATTAAATGAAGGTTCAGTATAATCTATAATAAAGGAATTAACCTTTTTACTCACTTTATGTAAAATTTTATGATAATAATCGAAGAAAAATTCCACAATTAATAGGTTTTTCATCATTGACCTAGATGAAAATTTTCTAATAACTTCTCAAGCCTTATATTTCTTCAATTGCCTACACCAATCTTAAGCATCATTAATGAATTTGTAAGATATAAGTTAGACTTGACCAACATTAAAAAGAATTCTTTAATCTTAAAATAACATTCAAGATCTACCAATTAATTAATAAGATTTTGTTTAAGGAAATATCCTTCAAAACAAGAAATATCTTGAAAATTAAAAGTGAAAACATCATCCTGCCAATTGTAGTTGAAAGGATTGCTATGTACACAATTGTTATTATGAGCCATCAAATAAGTAGATCTTTACTTTAATACCACCTAATGCAAGAAATATGAACATAGTTACTAGATAACGTTCCTACTAATAACCTAGAATCCACCTAGGAAAATAATTTTGGAATTCTCCAAAAAAAAAGGCAATCTCTTTGAATATCATTAAAATAAGAAATGTATGATCTATTTCATTTTATTTATTGATGCCTTATTTATAGATATAATATGCCTCCTTTAACAAATAGATATCTTTCTAAAATACTTGTAACTTATATAATATCCTATTAGGACTCTAATTCTATATTACTTATCCTAAAATTACTTTAAATAACTAAATAAAATCCATAAAAATAAAAAAAAATTACATGATAAATATAAAAAATCTAAAACTAATTATGATTGATACATTTTCTTTGTCCTACATCATAGGCTTAAAGATTCTTTGCTTAAGACAAAGGTGGTTACAAATCATAATAAGTCCAATGGGTACATTCCTTAAGCTATGTTTTTCTTTTCTTTTTTGCTCAAAATGGTTCTAAATTGTAGACTTTTGTCTAAACTTGTGATTTCATTTTATAATATAATTTACATGATTTTCATCTTATGTCACATTTTAAAATGTTCAATTATTATTTTTTTTGTCACTTGAAAATTCTTATGATTATATTTCAAATGTTTTTTTTTTACTCTACTTGATGTTAAAAAAATTTTACTAAAGCTTATGCTTATTACTTTTACCCTACTTTCTCATGGTGTATATATTGTTTACTCATTAGTTCTTATAACTTACCTTATCTATTAATGATACATCCTATTATTTAGCTTCATAAGAAAGGAAACTTTCTATTACAACCCTCAATTTTAAAATGTTTCTATGTAAAAATAATAATAAATTAATCTAGAGGGAATATGAAATAAAATTTTGTATAAATTATAAATAATTATTTGAATAAAAATGAGAATTTTGTATGGAATTGGTGAGAAAGAGTAAGAGAAATGAAATGTTTAAACAATAAAAGTGTTTAAAGGTGAGTATACGAGTGTAAAGGAAATTTATGACACTTTTGCCCTTATTTGCCCTTTTTACCTTAAATTTCATCCCATCTCCTATATATTTTCCTTATTTCTAAAATCTGTAAACACTTTCTTTCCTTCACTCTCTTTATCTTCTCCTTTTCTTCTTTTTATTGATCAAAGCAAAAATGAGACAATCTTATCAAATTTCCTATATAACTAAGGTAAGATTTTCATTATTGCTAAGCTCTTCTCCATTCTTTATTTAGGTTTAGCGAGATTTGAATATTGTAGCTCAAAAAGGGAAATTTGAACCTTAACCTTTAGTTTAATGATTTTAATGATTAAAAATATGCAAATTTTAATCTTGACTTCCTAATATCTCCTTTAGGTAAGGTAAGTAAGCATTCGAGCTTAATTTTAAAGAAATTCCTTAAAATGATTTAGTTATAGACTAGGTTTTTCTTACTTGATAGAATTTTGAGAAATAAACTAATTTGCTATGTTTTGATTTAAGATTTTTTTGTTAAATCTAGTATAAAATGATGTCATAAATGTGTATTATTATGATTTAGTAGAGTTTGATGTCTTTATAAATGTGTTTAGAATGGAGTTATTCCAAATGGACATTAAAATTATGTGAAAATCTACAAAAAGGAGGTCTCTATTGACTATATAGTTAACTATGCCTCATAGCATGCATTCTAGACTAGCATAATCAACTATGACTTAAAGAACTTCTCTCTAGTAGCTCATAATCAACTACGAAATTAACTATGCACCTGTAGAGTAACTTTCTAAAGTTGTATAGTAGATTACATAGTTGACTATATGCCTCAAGATTGCTCTTTGGACCTTTATAGTTAATTATATAATTAATTATAATATCATAACTCAATCTAATTATGATTGGCGTGGATCCTGATATTAGTTTTCACAAGCCTTAATATTGATTCCTCAAATCTATCTAAAGTAAGTTTCGCTGGTAGCTTGCCAATGCTGGAAATCATGGTAGTGCCTAGGAATTAGAGGAAGGCGATAAGACATTTTTGCATAATTAATCTCTCTACTTTATGTTGTTTGGGGGTTAATTTCAAGATAAAGTCATTTGTAGGTGTTTTTAACATACAGAATGGTGCACATGAAAAATATAAGTTTTATGATATAAAATACTAATATAGGATTGTTAAAATATATAGAGCATTATATGCTACTATTCTAAAAAAATCATGCAAGATTTAGAAAGAAAACCATTCACAGGTGTTTTAAGTATATGATGATACTTTAAAAAATGTATTTGCATATATATATATATATATATATATATATATATATATATATATATATATATATATATATTATGCTATAAGATGACAAGTTATCATGCTAGTAGTATTTTTGAAGTAGTATATCTTAAGATCTCAGATGATTTAAAGTAATTTAGAAGATATCATTCTTGTGTAATTTGAAATTGCATAATATTATGTGTATTTTTGAAGCTGTTATATCTAAAAAATAACATAAGTTTTGTACTTTTAAGGTATGTGACCCTTAAGAAGTATTAAAAAACAAGGGAGACTCTATCCATTTTTCCTAAAATTTAAAGTGAAATTTTGAGTCCCCGTAGCAATATGGAAACTTCTTTTGGATAGATTTAAAGAATTAATATTAAGGCTTATGGAAACTAGTATCAGGATCTACACTGATTGATCATGTTAGGTCATGATATATAAACTTACAAAGTTGCTCTTTAGATTTCCATAATTGAGTATATAGTCAATTATACTTTATTTAGCTTTATATGCTAAAATATACAAAAGGGTCAAGGCATATTTATATGTTTTATAATATTGAAATTGATTAGTAAATGTTAAATATTGTTAATTATAGGATGTGAAACTATGCAGAGAGGTATTATGTTTACTCCTTAATCTGTATGACTTCCCTATTTGATAATGATGCATTTTATTCTTATCTTCATAACAAAGAAAACTTATTATGGCCCTATATTTTAAATTTTTTTTGCAAAAATAATGATAAATTAACTTAACAAGAATATAGGACAAAATTTAGTGTAAATGGTAATTAATTATTTAAATTAAATTAAAATGAAAATTTTGTATTGAATGAGTGAGAAAAAATAAGAGAAATGAAATTTTTAAAAATGTTTAGAAGTTAGCATATAAGTGTGGAGGAGATTTTAAGGTGCTTTTCTTATTTTGCCTTGCCCTTGTTTCTTTTTTTTTTTTTTTACCTCCAAATTTTATCCCACCTCCTTCCTATTTTCCTTATTTGCAAAATCCCTAATCATTTCCTCTCCCTCATTCTTTTCAACTTTTCTTGTTGTTGTTGTTCTTGATCAAAGAAAAAAAAAAGAAGATAATTTTCATCAAATTTCCCATACAACCAAGGTAAGATTGTCATTATTTCTAAGCTCTTCTCCATTCTTCTTTCAAGTTCGGTGAGATTTTAAAATTCTTGCTTAAAAGGGAAAATTTAAACCTTAACCTTAAATTTAACAATTTTGGATGATTAAAAATAGGCAAACTTCAATCTTAACTTCCCAATATCTCCTTTAAGCAAGGTGAGTAAGTATTTTAGCTTAATTTCAAAGAAATTCGTCGAAATGGCTTAATTGTGGACTAGGTTTTTCCTACTTCACTACTACAAAATCATAAATTTACACCCATTATTTAAAAGATTCAAAATTGGTTTCAAATTTTCATTTATTGACTGTCATAGTAAATATTTTGTAACTTCAATCATAAAACCATCATAAGAAAAATATTACATTAGTTCTTTAACAAGTAAGCCATCATCATTTCTTGTAGGTTATACCACTTAATAATTATTGACATTTAATGATGTTGATTTAATCTCTATAACTATCATTTAAAATTACAATTTAATGTTAATTTATTTTATTAATTAACATGAAATGTTTGATTTACCATTTTAGTGATTCACATAATTGATATTGTATTACATTCCCTCTTCTAAAAAAAACCTATTCTCTACACTCTCTCCATTCTATATAGTGTCTCATGACATTTCCTATTGTATTTCCAACCTAAAATACATCCAAAACTCCTAAAACCACAATACTACAACTTTATAATACATACAAACCTCATATTGAACAAAAAGCAATGTACATCTCATCTTAATTATAGTACATAATCCTAAATTCAACATATATAATTCATAATAGATAGAATGGCTTTCTTTTTCCTTTACATTAATTCCATACAATTTGGTCACGAATTAACGGAATACTTACTGATTTGAACTATTAAATGGCATGCATCCATAACATTTTCAAATTACAAATGAACAAACTAAATAAATGAAAATTTGAATGTTGCAATAACTACAAAAAGATTTATCATGATAAAAGAAAAATTACCTTCTAATTTATTGTGGATACTACTTTATCTAAGTATGTTTAATTTATTGTTCATGTGCATCTCAAATAGGACCTACATTATCCAAATATTTCAACATAGTATATACAATAAGAATAAAACAATTATGTATGTAAGCATAGCTTCAAAAAAAGAGATTAAGTTGTAAAAACAAAACATAAAAGCTAAGAAAGTTTTTATGTTTACATTCTGTACTTTTCTATTGAATGCACAAACCTATAAATTTATTGATAAGATGATAGATCTTCAATACTACAAAACAATTGGTGAGCTTCAATAGAAAAAAAATTAAAAATCATGTTAAGGTTAGAATGTGAGTATACCTTAGTGAGAGATAATCATTTTAAGGTTAAAAAATTTTCATGATAAAATTTGCAAATAATATTATGACTTCACCTCTTTTTTATTTTCATCTCATGCATTGTGATTTGAAATATTTTAATATTAAATATCAATTCTAAAGAAAAACTAACTTGTATAGTAAAATATTGTTGTTCAATTATATAGGTTTAAATGTCAATTTTTAATAAAAATTTGATGTCATCAACCAAAATATTTTGTTCAAAAATATATTTCAAGCAAAAACTTTATAACTTTACAAATTGGTAGTATTAAAATTATTTTTTCTTCATTGAATAATTGTCTTTTACTTATACAAGTATATAGATACAAACAACAACAATAAGAGGTAGAAAATTACTTTAAATGAACAATTTAACAAATAACAATGGATACAATAGCAATAGATGTAAAAACTTTTTCTTATGAAATTATACACATACAAATAGCAATATATTGAAAAATCTAACAAATAAAAAATTATAATTTATAATGAACAATAAACTTTAAATAAGAAAAAGCGAGATACCTCTTCTCATAATTCTTTTATATTGTTTGAGGGCTTCTACGTTATGTTTTGAATAACAAATTAATCATAAATTATAGTGAGTAGAAGTAATATATCCATTTTTGCAATAAACTCAAGTCTTTCAATGTAAAAAAGGGCATGCTACTTCTTTTCACTACATTTTTTTATTAATTTTATCATTTTTGTAATGGGATAAAGTTTAAGGGGTTTTAAGTAATATAAACGGTTGAAAATTAATAATAAATTATAGTTAGAAAAAATAGCATCAAGACTCTTGCTTTGTACTCAAGCTTATTAATGCAAGTTTAGATATATTATTTCTTCTCACAATAATTTATTATTACTATGTAACCCATCTAAGTTTGACACTGCTGATGTATAAGATTTTATCTATATTATTTCATTATATTTTATGCCTCTTTGTATGTTACAAGTGCTTAATTTTGTGGTATTGGCTTTGTCATATGATTGGGTGTTGATTTACCAATATTTTGAATTTGTTTGGTTAATGTCGGATTTTTATATTATTTTAGATTCTTGTTTATAACTTAAGTTCCAAATATCAAAATTAAGTGATCTTTATATTGTTGGAAATCTTAGAGAAAGCTTTACAATTTTCATATTTAGCTAAAGCCCAATTTGGACATTTAAAAGGTAAAAAATAGTTGTGAAGTTAATACTTTATTTCTATCCAAGCTAAACTAGTCTAGTTTATGGGCTATATATGGAGCTTTAAAGATCCAATCAAAATAAAATTAGTGCCCAAAGTTACCTAAAACTTGACCCAACAACTTTTATGTTTATGTTTTGATGAAACTATGTAGTTTTCGAGATGTTACAATAGCTAGAATTCAGACATGTGAGATTTGATTATAATAACTCTTGTAGTGTATTATTTTGTAAATTAGGTTATGAGCTCCTAAAATTAGCAAGACCTCATTCTTTGTAACTCTAGAAGGTATATTAACTTAGCTCATTAGTTTTTGTAAGAGAGGAAATTAAATATAAGGTTTGTGCCTCCAAAGGCAAGAATACAATCTCCATATAATTTCTATACAACTCTATAAATTTTTTCTTCTTTTCCTTAAGATTCTACCTTTCGGCCATGGAAGACTAATTATTTGATTGATTTAAAGAATTTGAGACTCATCTCTATTTAGATTATAAGATCTTATACTATTATGTTGACTTTTATTAATTAATTTTTGTAATACCCCATGTTAATATTTAAAGTTTTATAAATTTAAACACTTGTGAAAATTTATTTTATTTATTCAATTAATAATTAATTTTGAATTTTTATTCTTTGATATTCTAATTTCATTTAGTTGGCTAGGATTAGTTCAAGGTTTGCTTGAATATTTTCTATAAATATTTATAAAGTTAATTGTTTGTATTTGATAAATTATTCTTAGGAAGATCAAAATATTTATTTTATTTGATTGGTTAATATTTGGTTTAAAATTTCTTTTTCTCATTAAAAATTCTAGAATATTAAGATGACATTGATGGTGATAGTTAGAACATATTTATTTTTATACGACCATTTTTCCAAGGAATTTCTCACATGTTGAGAATAATTTTAATGGTCATAGGAGTAAGAATTTATGAAATAAATTGCTTGTATTGGATAAATTATTTTTGAAAATTGATGAAAATTAAAATATTTATTTTTAAAATTTTTAATTTTATTAAGTTATTACAATTATATAAATATCTTAGAGGAAGATTGGAAATAAGTGAGTTAAGATTTTAAAATAAAATCAATTTTGTAAAAAAATTGAGTTGTTAAAATAAATTAATGGCTAAGATTAATTCTAAATAAAAGAGGGGCTGAGATCTTATGATATGGGTGAGCTCAAGAATCGCGAGAAGTGCCATAGCAAAACTCAAAGCTTACTTTTTTAGCATTTTCTCTCTCTTTCCTTTCTTTTTCCATTGACTCTCTCTTTCTTTTTTCTCAGTTCTCTCTCTTTTGGCTAACTTCTTTTCTCTCTCTAAACCACAAAATCCCATGTCTTTCTCTTTGTCTTTACCTTCACCCAATTGTTCCTTCTCCCTCCTCTATTTGTTATTGCTTTTTTTCCCACTAGAACTCCACTAGCTGCTGCATCTACCTTCTTCACTTCCCTTCAAGCCACCAATTGTGCTTGGGAGGCAAGCCAATTGTTGAACGCGATTGTGTAGCCGCTTGAATAGAGAGCTATCAGCCCTTTTCTTTTGTCAGTGTTCTTCATGCCTTTACTGCTAGCCAATTTTCTATTTACTTTCTAAAGTAAAAGGTGTCCCTATTCTGTGATCCTTCTCACTAAACTGTTGCTTGCTAGTGCTATGGAGAGGAACCTAAGTATAGGTGAAATAGCAACACAAGGCCATTTAGCCTTTCCTCTTTACTGGCCTTTCGATATGCCCTTATTACTAATGGAGCTCCAACGGGGTAATCTCGGACTAGAAAGGTAAGTGACACTATGAAATTATATTGTTTTTATTATTGTGAAGCTCACTTGAAGAAAAACCCATTTGGATGTTTTTAACATATACGATGCTACATATGAAAAATATATCTTTTATGTTATAAAATGCTAAAATAGAATGCATAAAGTATGAATGGACTGTTTACTCTATTATTATGATGAATTCATATATGATTTAAAAAAACCCACTTTTAATCATTTTTTAGATAGGTAATGATGGCTTAGAAAAATATAATTTTCATGCCATAAAGTGTTTAATTAACATGAAGAGAATCATTTTAGAGTATTATAAAATAATATTTTAGTAGTGGATATATATATATTCTAGAGAACCTATATTGTGAATAATTCGAAATACATAATGGTGGATCTAGAAAATAAGATTTTTACACTATGGATTGCTAGTATGATGTGTTAGAAGTATACTTAAAGAACTATGTTCTAATATCTAAGTTAATTAGAAGTTATTTTAGAGAGACCCCATTTTATTATTATGTTATAGTTACTTATCATGGAATTAGTAAAATAAAGACTTTGTGCTCAAAATTATTAGATTAATATATTTAATGTATATTCATATCATTATAATATAATATTTTGATTATTTTATATTTGGATTTTGAAAATTGTCATATACAAGAATTTTTTATGTTTTTCAATGATAAGTTTTGAAAATAAAAGGCGTAATAGTCTAGGAATAATAAGTAGCATTAAATGAGTTTTTCTAGAGCTTGAACTTTAATATTTCCATATGTGTAAGTTTGATTTCAAATTACCATATAATAGAATATCTTGGTTTCGTATTAATGATCTAGATTATTAGAATACCATAATATGAAACTAAAATTAAGATATCTCGAAAGAAAATAAGAAATCTTATTTATTTACACATTATTCTTGTATACTATAAATGGGAAGATGAGAGAAAGTTGAACTTGGGTGCTTCAGAGTAAATGAAATAGGTGGATCCTAGCAAGTGAGTATATCCCACCTTATATTCCTTTTTATAAGCAATATGCATCATATGTCAGTTTATAGGTAATTTTTGACAGTATATCTGCGAATGATATTTTATTATGAAATTGATATGATGGCTATGTATAAATAATATGGAAATAATAATTATGATGGATTGGTAATTGTCTATTTAAGAGAATATTGTTTGAACAAGCTTATGAGTCATAGGGATGAAACTACCAACTATGGGTTGAATCACAATTGAAATGTGATGACAAATGATATTTGTATTGAGCTTGGAATTATATTGTTACTTGTATATGGGACATTGTAGTGCAATTTATATTAGAATGTAAATGAGTATTATCGCCATATAAGAGGACATGATAAAGTTATCATATGTATTATATTATAAGCATTGATTTAACTTGTGATGATAAATAGCTACTTGTATTAAAATTATGTCTAGCAGAGCTAAGTTCTAATGAATTTATTACATCAAGAATTATTCTAGGACTGGCATTTGAAATGAGAAATATGATAATGTGGAAGTGGGATGGGAAATTCCAAACAAACAGTTTGTAAAAGATACAAGATTAATTTGGAAGTTAAAAAGGGTGAATGTGATGAGATGTAATATTGAAACTATGTTTATAGTTATATATTACTATTTGATGTGATTATGATGATTTGTTAGTGTTTGAGCCTTAATGGTTGTTTGTTATTGTGATGCTTAACTAAAAAGGGTAATGTATGATATGATAGCGATGTTGTGTATTAGTAGATAGTTGAGATTACTATAATTTATGAGGTGAAGTGTACAATTTATGTTACATGTAGGTGAATACTCAATCTAAGACTTAGTTTTGTACATTTTAGAAAAAGCTAAGAAGTTTGAATTACTTAATATAATTGAATCGAGATACTTAGTCAACATGTGATTACTTAATATAATTGAATCGAGAATTAGTAGTGATTGATATATAATTACTAAGTTCTCACAACTCACTCTATTTTATTTTAAATGTTTTCAAGTTGGAATAAGTATATTTGAGCTTGTTGTATCCATGGAGAATCAAGACTTTCTTGTTAAATGATTTGACAGTTGAGATCATAATTAACATTAAAGATAGAGATTTTTTTATTCATGTGATATGTTAAATTATTTGCATGTGTATATGTATATTTTAAGATGTTTGATGCTATCATATTTAAGAAAAATTCACAGGTCTTATGATTTAAGGTATGTAGCCTTTCAAAAATGTCCAAAAATAAATGAGATTGATGTGAAATTATGTTAGATCATCCTAAAATTTAGCAAATCCAAAAACAAAAATCAAAGGGTATTCATGCCATACTCTCAAAGATGAAGAATGGGAGTGATAAGTAATAATGAACATGCCACAAAGGATATAAATTCTTTAATAAGTGAAGAAAAAAACACGCCATAAGTATGAATCCTTCCTTGATTAGTGAAAATCAATGTCACAAAAGGTGAACCATTTTGATAAGTCACAAGTTCATTTAAGGACTCAAGAGAGAACATACTCTCACTAAAAAGGCATTTAGCCAAATTGTCAAATCTTTAATTTAGTATAAGAAACAAGCTTTCTTATATAACTCTCTAAAACTCTAATTGATAGGTTTAAATAATACCATATTATCCCAAAACTATTTTACTAACCTAAACTCAATAAAACAGCCTCTAAATGACTTTAAGTGACATAAGCAATAACTCATACTTACATCGTAAATGTTTTAAAGTAGAATAGGCTTAAACACATTTAGCCTAAATTAAAGTCCAAAATTCTTTAAAATGACTTAACACAAAGTAAACATAAAGTAAAGGCCTAAATGCTAAGTTAAAGCCCTAAAGCATTAAATAATAGTAAAAATGGGTTGAAGAGGCGCCAATTAGGATTATAGCTAATATGACGTTGATATAGCACTATCTCCTTGATAATGTGGCAATGATATGGATTATAGCTGATGTGGCGTCATCTCTTTGATGATGTGGTGATGATGTGACATAATTTTAATATACTTGATCAAGCTATCCTCCTAACTTACTTCCTTATGTTTGAACCCTCCTTAGATCCATATTATTCTTCCTTTTTTCAAAAAGATTTATCCTTAAATCTTGAAAACCTATATCAATAAGAGAGAGATTAAAAATACAAAAAGAAGCACTCATATCAAATTTACTATGAGAGTTCAAATTAGAAAAATAATTATTATCTCTTTGAGACTTGGAATGAACTATCTCTAAATTAATCCCTCAACCCTCTACCCTTATGTGTAAAACCATGATTCACCAATCACAATTCAACATCAAAATGATAAAGAAATTAGAGATCACAAGGATGAATAACTATTATACCAAATTAACATCCAACACATGTAATCTTAAGAAAATAACATATAAAATTAAGAAAAGAGGAAAATTAATTAAAAAAATTAATATTACAATTCATAACCTCATAATCCAGTAGCATAGAGCCTCAAACTCCTTGAATCAACTTTAAATTTAAGCTTTCATTGAATCAAGAACAAAAGAGAAATAATAAGAAGAAAAGTAAAATTTGTCTGTTGAATTTATGTAAAAGTCTAAATAGTCTAATGAGTTCTCTATATTTATTTAACTTAATCAAGCTAAAACCTTACTGGACTTAGATTGTATGTCTCTTAGGATTACACTAATGGGGCTTTTTCAATTTTTAGAACTCTAAACCTATTTTTAACAAGACAATTAACTATAATAATTACATTAGTGAATTCCCACAAATCTAACTTCCAACCAATTTAAAACCACTAAAATTAGGTGATTTGAGAAATCCATAAATATTAAAGTTGTGAGCCTGTGTCTTATGAAAATTTGGATACTAGTTCTATGTTAATTGGACCTCTATAATTCCAGATATGACCTAAATATTGAGGTGGCCTTAGTTAGGGCATGACTTTAACTTCTCAGCTATATATGACCTCCAAAACATTTGAATTAGGCTTAGGTTAAAATAATTACATCAATAAATTCCTATAGGTTTGATTTTCAATCGATTTAAGGCTACTAAAACTAGGTAATTTAGGTAATCTATAAACATCAAAGTTATAGGCTATGTTTTATGAAAATTTAGGCACTAGTTTCCTATTAATTGAATCTCTATAGCTCTAGATATGGCATAAATATAGAGGCAGGCTTAGCTAGAATAGAGACATGACTTTAACTTCTCAGCCACATATGACCTTCAAAACGTCTGAACAAGGCTCGGGTCAAAACATAAAAGTTATAGATCTCTCTTTAAACTTTTTAAAGATGTAAATATTGCATCAATCCAACATCTAAAAATCAAGATATAGCTGAAAAAGATAAATAGTGTCATAATCTAGCATTAACCAAATAAATTCAAAATATTATAAAATCATCTCCAAATTATAAAATAAGGCCAATTCTATAAAATTAAACTAATGCAACACCTAAAAGACATAAAATAAGGAAAAATAAAATAGTAAATATTTTTTTCACAACTTTTTCCTTGAAACAAAGGAAATTTCTTTTTACCACTTTGAAAAATTGAAGTTATTCCACTAATTCTTTGCCTACATCCTTCACTCCTATCATCTCTTCTTTCATCTCTTTTTATGCCATCATGATACACTCTTTCTCTTTTACTCCTTTCATTTTTATTTTCAACTTCCTCTTCTTCTTTACATCTCTTATTTTGTCTATCACAACTCGTCCAGATCGTGACCGGCATAGATCTCATTACTAATTTTCACAAGCCTTAATAATTTTTCACTCTTCCTATCCAATGAAAGTTTCCAAAGCTCAAGAGGGCTTATAAATTTATGTTAAATTTTATAAAAAAAAGACAAAGTCTCCTCTATTTTTGGATAATTCTTGAGAGTCACATGCCCTAAATATATTGAACATGTTTATTTCTAGATATGACAATAATCACACATACATACAGTATAGTACAATTTCATATTATACACACATAAACGATTCAATACATTAATAGTTGAATCAATGAAAACTCTATCTCTGCTTCTAATCTAATCTAGCAATTCTCTAGTTAGATGCTGATTGTATTCCCAACTGTCAAATCTTTAATAAAGTGGTCTTGATTCTCCATGAATGCAACACGCTTAAGTCTTAACTTAAAAATATTTAAAATAAAATAGAGTAAGTTATAAGAACTCAGTGAGTATATATCTACCACTATTTTGCAAGAGATCCATCTTATAATTAACTTTCACAAAGTAAATATGTACTAACTTAAAATGTTAACGAACTTATATTTCTTGGATTTTTGAAACATATGAAATTGTGCCCATAATGAGAATTTTCCTACACATAACTCTATACCTCATATCACAAACTACCCATTCCAAGTAGATATCACCATCATAAATAGTCATTCAAGCCAAACATAGATAATTCATCTCATTCACATCAAGCCATTACAATCAGTCAAACAATGGTATTCAACTGCAGATAATTTTTAACATCAAATCTATCACACATCCAGTTATAGTAAGCATACATGTAGTCACCCTTAATTTATAGGACAATTTCATTTTTTCTCAATTGTTCGTCAAGAATTTCCTATCTAGCTTTCATATCAATGCTATGTCCTTTATAATTATTTATCGAGAATCCTTTGTCTGACTTTCACACTATCCATCACCATTCATAATTTTCAATGCCATTACTAGCATGATTCTCACATAGTATCTACAAAAGAGCTTAGCTCTCATATCATAGTAATCCATAAGATTTTCAATGCAAGATCACTAATCTACCATTGAACAATATCAAGCATAGCGCAATACACAATATTAACTTCATAACATATAAATATCATAGAAACTGAACCATAATTCATCATTAGGTAAAATCACCATGATCATGCTTTTACTATGCACTCTGATATATTAACCTTCATTCAAATAGCCAAATACTATTATCACATGAAATTAAATTTACCCATGAATAAAAGCATATACATATAAGCAAGGATGTAAAGTTAGTACCAATAATAAGAAGAATATTATTCACAATATTTAAACCATATTATTTAGATAAAAGTACAGTAGTGAGATGTATACTCATCTGAATTTGTCCCTAGCTTGGAAGATTTCTAGCTCTTTCATTTTCACCTTCTGTTCTTCCTATTTGTCAACATACGATAACAGAATATAAATATAAAGTAGTTACTTAGTCTTCTTTTGGATAGTACCACTCTAGGTTTGTTTTGTAAGTATTTCAACACTTAAAATCATTAACTTATTATATCTCCTAATATGAGCTTATGCAATCAAACACCATATCTTAAGGATTTACTTAAATCAACTTTAAATACCAAAATATTAATTCTCATGATATACATATAGTCTAAGTATACCATCTTGATATTCAAGAGTTTCATATCATTCTTTTATCTATGGCATATCAAATACTCAAATAGGATGATAGAATAGAATTTCCTAAATTAGGCCTAAATCATTAAAACTATCTAAAAATAATACTTCTTACACACTTTCCATTCTAGTATTCTATATTATAAAAAGGTATATTTTGTAGATATCATCATATATTCAAAATACCCTCAAAATAAGTTTTTTCCTCCTTAAATCTCTAAATTATTTAAGGATAACATTTTAGAAATATTCTAACCACATCTTTTAGGAATTTATATCATAAAATTCCCATCTTCGAAGCCATCATTATGCATTTCATTCATAAATGAAATAAGTTATCTCAGATTAAATTAGAACCATTTAAAATATAAGAAAGTAATATAAGTTTCTGATTTAGCCCCATATCGGCTTTAAAATTAACTTTTTAGGGTCTCAGGGTGCTTACTCGTCTCTAAGGGGGTTCACCGGCGATTCGCCACTGCCAAAAAGATTGTTGGATCACTGGAAAACAAGGAGAAAGAGTGCAATACTCTCTGTTGAAGCCTTCACACCTTACCAGCTCGCAATGGCTGGGAAAAGGGAGAGAGAACTCAAAGGAATTGCAGGAGGCTCGCTAAAAAAGAGAAAAGCCTCGCCAGCTTGTCGTTTCCACCTTATCCATGGTGGTTCAGTTTACTGTTGCCTCATGTACGATTCCCTGATGCCTGTTGCCACTAGCATCAGCAGCTATCTTCAATCGTGAACGGAAGGTGTTGATTATGGTAACATTCTGACTTGCTAGCGGAAGAAAAAGGAGGAGCTCGGCTGAGGTTGATGTTGGCAGAGAGAGACTGATCAAGCTCTAAATGAAATCACCAACTAGAAGCCGAGAAGAAGATGCTACTTTTAATGACATCCATCCACGCTTATGACAGCTTCACCTAGAACAACAGCGATGGCAGAACTCCGAAGAAAAAGAAAAGCGGTGACAGAAGAAAGAAGAAACTGGTGAAGAAGGGCGAAAGTGAGGAAAGAAGGAGCTGGCGAAAAGATATAAAGAGGGGAGGAGAGACACAGAGAGAAACCAGGAATGTAGTGGAGAAAAAGAAACCAAAAAAGAGATGAGGGACCAACTCACTTTTAATAGGTGAGAGAGAGAATTTTTTTAAAAGTGAGGAGTTGAGGGTTTTGCTTCTATGTATTGAAATACACGATAAGTCGATCTTCTATTTTAATTTTAATCTTTATCTTACGCCATGCATAATCATCCTTCTTTTAAATCTCATTCCTTTATTTTTATATTAAAATTAATTTTAGTTATTTATTATTTTTAAATTTATCCTATTTAGAATTTCAATCCTCATCTCCAAATAATTATTTTAAACTTTCATGATTCTTAAAAGTAATTTTAGCAACTTCAAATAAATTATTCATAAGTTCTTACATCTATAGTCAATAAAATTATTTCAAATGAATAAGAAATTGCTTAGCAAAATATAAAAATAAATGCTTTCCAAATATTTTCATCAATATTATTTTAATATTCTAAAATCTTTTAAAAATCAAATTTTATCCAAATAAATATTAAATAAAAATGGATAATCACAAATATCAAAATTTATAAAAAAAATTAAATATTAACTAAATAAATATTTATCTGCAAGTCGTGAAAGTTATATTTTACATTTAAACCAAAGATATTACATTATCTTTTATCTCTCTCATGATATTAGCTCTTTTGAGATTGTCTATCTTCAAGCTTTCTAAACATTTCATCAGATTTTTTTATAACTTATGGCAAATCCTCCCACGTGCATCTATCATTATTTTTCTTATTACCTCATAACATCATTAAATGATAAACCTATAAGAAAGGTTAGATAAAAGAAGGGTTCTCATAAGAGCACACTTCTTACTTGATTTAATGATACTTACACTCGTTTTTACACTCTAATTTTAGCTTTTACCCAACTTACACACTCTTTGCCTTTCTTTTTCACTCTCTCTCTCTTGTGGTTCTTTGAAAACTAGGGAATATAACTAAATAAAATTTAACAAATGTAGCAATCAATATCACTAATCAAAGTTCACAAAATTTGAAGAATCAAATAAGATAATTAGAGAAATAAGAAATGAAAATTCCAAGAATAGAAACTAACTAGGACTCAAAGATTTAGAATCAAATAATAAAAGAAAAGAGATAAAAAAGACTTAAAACAACTCAATAATGAAAATTCAAAGAATAGGAATTAATTTGACTCAAAATGATAGGAAAGAATAATATAAGGTAACAAAATGTGTTGATTTAAGAATTCAAATAATTAAAAGAGATAATGAACAATTAATGTCAAAAAGAGAAGTTCAAGCGTGATTAAAGCATATTTAGAACCAATAATAACTAAAAGTAAACAACTTCTTTTCTTTTAATTTTGTTTCACTTTGTTTTCAAAATTTCAACGCTTTGTTTTCCTACCCCTTCCTTGTAAGTTGCCTTTTAATTCACTTAGCTTTTTCTCCTTTATTTCTTGCTATTTTTCTTCTTGACACTTGTTTTTGCTTTGTAATTCACAACTACTAAGTACTAATCTTCACTTTGTTCTTGCACTTTTTTCTTTTTTTAACTTCAAACACTCATTCATCATTTAGCATTGGTTATATTGATTGCAATAGCATCTTGCACAATTCAAACTTGGTGCTTTTTGCTTTACTTTAATCAATTACTATATTCAATTATAACACTATGGTGTTGTGCTATTAAAATATGGTAGTTAGTTATTACATGTTGAACTTCTTCACTTTAAATTTTTAATAAACATATTCAATACACCTTTCATTCATTATACTAGCATTGATATTTGAACCAAAATTTGAGCCAAACAATAGGAAACAATACAAAACACAAAAAATGACCAAGTATTAAGATAAATTTAGACTTACAGTTCACTTGAAAAACTTATCAAACACATAGAAGGCAAAACTAAAGAACAATTTAGATTTGATATAAAGATGAATTAAAACACAAGATTTTAACACAAACTAAATCAAAAATAAAATCAAAACAAGATAGAAATGAAAATTTATGATATAAGATGGTAAATAATAGCATGAATAGTATATGAACAATATAGAAATTGAAGAGAAATTAAACTTGAATTTGGGAGCCTTGCTCTGATATTAAACAATGTGAAATTATGTTAGATCATTCTAAAATTTAGCAAATTAAAAAATAAAAATAGAAAGATATTCATACCACACTCTAAATATGAAGAATGGGAGTGATAAGTGATGATGAATACACCACAAAGGATGTAAATCCTTTGATGAGTGAAGAAGAAAATATACCATAAGGATGAATCTTTTATTAGTGAAAATCAATGCCATAAAGAGTGAATCCCTTTGATAAGTCATAGGTTCATTCAAGAACTTAAGAGAGAGTACACTCTTGTTAAAAAGTACTCAATCAAACTGTCAAATCTCTTATTTCCCATCTCCAATCTCTAATCTAGTATAAAGAATAAACTTCCTTATATAACTCTCTAAAATCCTAATTGAAAATGGGCTTAAATGACATCATATTAACCTAACTATTTTATTAACCTAAACCCAATAAAAGGATCTCTAAATGACTCTAAATAACATAGTAAATTGCTTATAGTAATATGGTAGATGTTTTTAAGCAAAATGAGCTTAAACATATTTAGCCTAAATTAAAGCACAAAATGCTTTAAAATAACCTAATACAAAATAAACATAAATTCAAGGTTCAAATGCTAAATTGAAGCCCCAAAGCATCAAATAATAGTAAAAATGGGCTTATGTGGCACTAGTTAAGATTATGGGTAATGTGGCATTGATATGATGCCATCACTTTGATGATGTGGATCATAACTGATGTGATGCCATCTCTATGATGATGTGGTAAAGATGTATTATCAACTTGGTGATGATGTGATATAATTCTAATCTACTTGATCAAGCTCTCCTCTTAATTCATTTCCTCTTGATTGACCCCCTTAGATTCACATCAAAGACTCTGTCCATTTTTCTATTAAAATTTTAAATGAATTTCGATTCCCTTTGGAAATATGGAGACTTCTGTTAAATAGATTAAAGGAATCAATGTTAAGGCTTGTGGAAACAAGTATCGAGATTCATACTGGTCACAATCAAGATTGAGTTGTGTCAATTTTTTTATTTTTATCTAATTCTCTTTTTTAATTTTCTAAAATTATGTGAATTAGATTCTAATTTAGATAGTATGTGTTTGTTTATATGATTTATAATGTTGATCTAGTTTTATGTTGAATGTTAGTTAGTAAATCATTATTATTCTAGTGAGAATGGAGGGTTGAATGAATAAATCAAAAGTTTCCAATTTAATTCTTTAATTTAGTTAAATTCTATTTTTAAAACAATTTAGATATGGCTTTATGAATTATAGTGGTTGCTTAATTCTACTAATCTAATTTGATTATCTCGGATGGTTATCTAGCATGGAATTCATGAATCATTGTAAGGATTTTGGATGATTCTAGGTTAAAAAATTAATTGTAATTAGTAAATATATTGTGATCTATGATTAATCCACCAAAGAATTCTCATATCCTTAGATCAATTGTATTTCTATATTTATTTTTATGTTACTTCTACATTCTATTTCAAATAATACATTCTATTTAATTTAAATCAAAACCTCTAATTTAGTTCTATTTAGATTCCTACATCTTGTTTGCATACTGCTTGTTTAATAGCTTAATGCAACTTCCATTTGCTTGTTTTATTTTTTTAGTCAATACTATAATCATAGTCAATAATTAAATGTGAAAGGATATCTCAAGTGGATCACTAGGGGCTCGACTTGGTTTGTTACCTTATTTGCAAAATTTTAATTACATTGATAATTAGGTTCAATAGCTGTTAAAATTTTGGTGCCATTGTAAAGGATCCACTTCAATTCATCCTTTAACATCATCTACTAATTGTGAATAATTGTTTAGACATTCTAGTTAATTTTGTAGCTATTAGTGTTTCCTTGCATTTTATGGTTTCCTTTATTTTTTTCACATTATCTCTCATTTTCTTGCATTTTTAACTGTTCACATATTCTTACACTTCAATTCATCCTTTTTGAGTATATATTACTTCTTTTTACACTTTATTAGAAGTTCTTGACTCATTTGTGTAGACTACACACATGTTACTTAATCCCCTAACATTGGTTACAGGGCCACCATCTTTAATTAACTTGAAAATTTTTATGCTAGTAAAAAATATTTTTATCAACAAACCTTAGGATATACCTAAGTTCCACATTTTTTTGCCAAATTCCATCGTTTATACCACTTTTTATTTCTTAAATTTTTTATATTATTTTAGGTCCAAAATGTTAAAAGTTATCATTTTGTGGTGATCCCATTATTTTTAAAATTTTCTAAATAGGTTAATTTTATTAGAAGTGATTTTTAATACTGCACTAGTATTTTAATGTTTTTATGCTTCTATAGTATAATGTAGTATAGTCTAGTGTATGACAATGCAATCTACTTGTGAATTGTTAGAATTTGATCCTAAAATCGATAGAACTTTTTATTTGCTTTATAGGACTAGAAATACATGTGATTGTAGCATCTTTACCCTTTATTTTGATTTTGTTAATAATTCTAATAACATGGTTAATAAAAGGATATTAAAGGAATTAACTACCCTTGATGTTACTTGCAAACCTTTAAGCATCTAATATCTTGAACTTGATGTTAATTTTGAGCTAAAATCTGGACTAATCCATTTACTTCTTAGATTTTATGGCCTTACAAGTGAGGATCCTTATAAGCATTTGAAGGAGTTTCATGTGGTTTGCTCAACCATGAAATCTCATTAGATCTCAAAAGACCATATCAAATTAAGGACATTTCCTTTCTTACTTGTTGATGCAGCTAAAGATTAGGTATATTACCTTTAATAAAGTTTTATTATAAACTAGAATGATATGAAGAGATTATTCCTAGAGAAATTCCTTCCACTTCAAGAGTTGTTGCCATTAGAAAAGAAATATATGATACAAGGCAGATGACTAGTGAAACATTATATAAGTACTAAGAAAGATTCAAGAAGTTATGCTTATGCTATCCACACTATCAAATTAGTGAGCAACTCTTAATTCAGTATTTTTATGAAGAGTTTCTACTAATTGATAGAAGTATGATCGATGTTGTTAGTGGTAAAGCACCAGTAGATAAAACTCTTATAGGCTAAAGATTTAATAGCTAACATAGCTAAAAACTGCAAACAATTTGGCACTAAAATTATAACTGCTACTAAAATGTGTATGAAATAAATTGCTTCCATTTGAATCAGCAAAGAATGAAGCATGAATTGGATGAATTGACTTCTTTAGTTAGGTAGATGGCTATAGGACAATAGCAAATCCAAGCCCTTCCTCTTACTAGACCTTGTGGTATATGTTCATGTCTAACTCATCTTACTAATTTTTGCCCCACATTGCAAGATGATGAATGTCAACCTCAAGCATATGCAACAATGATCTTTGTTTATTAAACCTTAATACTAGTACCAATAACAATAACCTAATTAGTATCCTAGTTGGAAAGATCATCAAAACTTTAGATATGGCACAAATTTTGGCTAAGATCAATACCTTCTTCCTACTTACAATAGAATCTTGCTCCTAAACCAAATACCATTATAAAGGATCTTGTCAAGACTTTAGCTATCAATATTGTCTAGTTTTAATAAGAAACTAGAAATAATATTTAGCAGTTTTAACAAGAAACTAGAGATAACATCTAGAAATTCCAACAAGAGACTACTACAAGTATAAAAAATTTAGAGAATCAAATAGGTTAAGTAACTTCTTCCATAAGCAAATTAGATGCAAAAGGTTCTAGCAAGAAGCTTCCTTTATAAATTGCAATTAATCCAAAGAACAAGGAAGTTGTCAATGCAATTAAGCTTCCAAATGGCAATTAAATGGAGATTCATCCTTCTCCTAAACTAGGAGCAAGCCATTCACCAAAAAAAAGGTCAAGAAAAGATGCATCTAGAAAAGGAGATAAAAACATGGTGAAGAAAGTAAGGTTAATCTAATCCTTAAACCCCCTACCTCCTATTAATTTTTCTATTCCTTTTCTTTTTCTAAGAAGAGTTGTTTTAAACAAAATTGAGGATGAAAAATAGATTTTGGATGCTCTTAGGAAAGTTGAAGTTAACATACCTGTGTTAAATTTGATAAAATAGTTTCTAAGGCATGCTAACTTTTTGAAAAATTTATGCATTAATAAGAGAAAATTATAGGATAATAAGAAAGTGAGTGTGAGGGAAAATGTGTCTACCATCATTCAAAGAAATTACTAAGAAAATGCAAGGATCTATAGACATTTACCATCCTATATGTTATAAGGAAAATTAGAATTAACCATACTATGCTAAACTTAGGACTTTTAATTAATGTCATGCCTTTTCTTATTTATAATGCTTTGAATATGGGTCATTTCAAACAAACAAGGGTGGTTATGCAATTACTAATTAGATTTAACATTTACGCCTTGGGTATTCTTAAGGATGTTTTAGTGCAAGTTAATGGATTTGTTTTTCATCAAATTTTTACATCTTGAAAATGTAAAATGAGACATCTGAGATTCTTTCCCTAATCATTCTTAGTTGGCTTTTTCTTAAAACATTAGTAACTAAAATCAATGTTTGAGACGGAACATTAACTATAGAGTTTGATAGTATGGCAGTAAAGTTTGATATTTTAAAAGCTTTATAACATTTTATTGTTATTACCATGTTCTTTCTTGATGCTTTTAAACCTTTATTTCATGATGTTTATCATTCTCATTTTTCTAGTTCTATTTCTAATGTTTCTATTTTTTTTTTTTTTATGCATTTGGTCGAGCCATTTATGATGATATGCTTACTAACTTTATGAAAATTTTTGAGTTTATGGATTATGTTGATGGCCATTAGTGCACTTATTATGATAGTGATATTATGTGTGCCATATGTACAAAGATTTCAACATTTATAAGTGATGAGAATATTATTATTTCAAAATGTTTGAAATTCTTTATTTTCTTAACCCAATTGCTCTTTTAATTTTGGAGGAAAAAAACTTTTATCAATGTACTCTTTCTTTTACACATTTAGCACCATCAAAAATTGATGATCATGCGGAAATAAAATTTGCAAAAATGGTTTCTACCACTAACTTAGTCCATTCTATTAATCCTATGAAATTTGAATTTTTAAAAGAAAAAATTTCTTATCGATCATTCTAATTATTTTACTTACCATATTGAATTCATTATACAGGATAATTTTAAAAATTCAAGAAAGAATGATTTGAGGATAACGGTTAGAGACATTATGCTGGATGATCTTAATTTTTAAGGGATTTCTTTAATGAATGATATAAAGTTTGGCAATTTGGAAGTAGTGGAGGAAGTTAATCATTATATGGATCCTAGTTAAAGAAGTTACAACCATATCAAGCCTAAAATGTTAAATAAAGGTACTTCTTGAGATTTAACCTAAGCTTTTTTAGATTTGTTTTCTCTCACTTTTCTCTTTAACTTCATTTGTCATTCATCTTTCTTAATGTTAATATGCTTTACATTGAGGACAATGTAAAATTTAAGTGTGGAGGGAGATTTGTAGGGTTTATTTTGTGTGGTTTATGTCTTTCTTTGATGCTTTTGAAGTAAGAAAAAAAAAGAAAAAGACATAAAAATTTAAAATTAAAAAAAATATTTTTCCACTTATATTTAAGTATTTTTTATTTTATTTTCTTTTCATAGGTAGATATTTTGCATTTTTCATGAATAAAGTTCAATTGAAGTTAGATAGGATTTATAATATGATTAAATGAATAATTTTTCCTCTTAAAATTGATTAGTATAGTAATAAATTTTGAATTGATGGATTAAATTACGTAGCATAACTTTTCTTGTGATATTTTGAACTTTATGTTGAAAATTTGTACTATTCTCTTTTCTTTTTATATGATGTTCTTTCAAGCTTTCACTTCTCTCGAACTTGCTTTAATTCTTTTTAAGATTACATTTACACATGCATGAACAAAAATAACAAAGGCATTCTTTTTGGTTTGAGCTAGATCCAAATAGCTAACTTTTAATTTTTATCTTTATTAAGCCCCATTGAGTATAATTATTTTTTCTTTATTAATTAGCCCATGAATATTATTTTTAATAAAAAAATGTATTTTTATCTAACCTTAGGGATTAGTAAAGAATTTTAATCTTTGTAAAATAAGTTTTTAAATAAGTGTGAGGATATGTGTGTCTATGTGTTGTGAAAATTTATTAACTTTAAGTTCAAAGATTGATTTAAAAAGGGAAAGACCCAAAAAATAAAAATGAAAATAAAAAAGATGAAAAAGAATGCTAAAGAAAAAAGTGTGAAAATGGAAAAATAAAAATGAAGCAAAAAGAATTAGAAAAGGAAAGAAGTTGATAAGTATTTGAATCTAAAGTTAGGTTGTTGTTTAAGTTATTTTCAAGTGTTTTATTAATTTCTTTAGTTTTACCCTTTCATATCTTCAATTTTCCTTCCCTTATCCCCTAGCCCCATTACAACTTTGAATAAAGTCCTTTTGATTTGTGCTGTACATGTAATTTAAGTAATGAAGATTAGGTTATAAGCAAGCTTATGATAGAGCAATTTTGATAAAATGAATTTAAGTGAAATGCTTATCCTAAACACTTAAGAGTTAAAGAGTGAATTTTATAAGAATATATCATATTAATCTATTCTTTTTGAAAGAAGTTGTTAAGTTAGTTGATTTCAATCTTGTCAAGATTTTTCTTTATGATATATTATGTCTTTTGATGGCTTTGATTTTTTCTTATTTGTGGATTTGTGATTTTGAAGTCTTTGAAAAGTAAGTCTTTTATTTTTAGTTTTGAATAGAGTTATGTTTTGCTCAAGATCTCATAAAGGCTAAGTATGGTGGAATTTGATATACAAGATTTTATCTATATTCTTTTCTCATATTTTATGCCTTTTAGTATATTACATGTACTTAGTTTTATGAAATTGGCCTTATTATATAATTAGATGTTAGTTTTCCAATATTTTGAAATTGTTCCATTAATGTTAAATGCTCACAATGTTCTAGGTTCTTTGCTATAACATGAGTTTTAGATATCTAAATTATGTGACCTTTATATCATTAGAAATCTTAGAGGAAGCTCTAAAACTTTTGTATTTTAGCTAAGACCAATTCAAATATTTGGAAGGTAAAAAATACTTGTGAAGTTAATACTTTATTTTTACCTAAGTTGAATCAATCTTAGTTTATAGGCCATATCTAAAGCTTTAGAGGTTTAATCAAGGTGAAACTAGTTCCTAAATTTGCCTAAGACTTAGCCTAACAACTTTCACATTTGTGGTTTAGTGAAACCACATAGTTTTTAGGGTCTTACAATAGCTAGAAGTTAAACCTATGAGATTTTATTGCAGTCATCCTCACAGTGTTAGATTAGATTTTAGGCTTCTAAAATTAGCAAAGCTCCATTCTTTGTAACTCTAGGAAGCATATTAACTTTATTCATTCGATTTTGTGGAAAGGGAAATGTGATATAGGGTTTATGCCTCTAATGACAAGAATATAATTTCTATATAATTTTAATACAACTTTAGACAATTTTTCTTCTCTTCTCTGAGTTTCTAATTTTTAGCCATGGAAGAATACTTTTTTGATTCATTGAAGGAATTTGAGACTTATTTTTATTTGGATTATGAGATTTTAAGTTGTAATGTTAACTTTTATTAATTAATTTTCCTCTTTCTTTAATTCTCTTATTTGATTTTCTAAAATTACATGTATAAGATTATGATTTAGTGTAATCTATGTCCATTTATGTGATTTATAATATCTATTTAGATCTATGTTAAATGTTGGTTGGTTATGTGAGAATAGAAGGTTGAATGATTAAATTAAAAGTTTGTAATTTAATCCTTCAATTTAATTGAATTCTATTGACATGCAAGCCATATTACACCAAAATTAGATTATGCTAGTTTGCTGAAAATAATGTCATATAAGATGTTAAACCAGGTTGTACCCTTGTGATCCTTGAATTATCTTTTCTCAGTTAACTAGCTAACAATGTCTACACAATTGTTTATGTACTAGAAATAAAAAAAATAGAGGAAATAGATGCAAGTAGAAATAAAATAGGATAAAGGTAGATTGCAAGATACACACAAATTGTAATAGAATGCAGTATGCATGATACAAAAACAAATTAAGGGGGTTTACTCAAAAATAATGTAAATATACTAAACCAAACTCAATATAGTAGTAAAATAGAAAGAGAACCAAGATAACATAGTAGTTGATCCAAAGATATGATAGCTCTTAGTATAGATTAATCATATATCACAAAGAATTTGACTATTCTAACTAATTTCTTAACCTTGAATTATTCTAAACCTCTATAGTAATTTATGAATCCTACATTAGATAACCATCTAGGATTTGATCAATTAAGATTAGCTAGATTAAGCAATTGCTATAATCTTTAAGTTAGATTGAAATTGATTTAAAAATAGAATTCAATTGAATTAAGAAATTAAATTAGAAACCTCTAAATTAATCTCTCAACCTTTTTGCCTTATATGTAAAAATTTGATTAACCAACCATAATTCAACATCAAAATAGCAAAATATTAAAAATCATGAGGATGAATGCTAATTATACCAAATCAACATTCAACACATACAATTTCAAGAAATTAGCATAAATAATTAGGGAATGATAAAAATTAGTTAGAAGAAGTCAACCCTACAAATTAGGATCTCATAATCCAGAAGTAAAGAGCCTTACCATCCTTAAATTAATAAGAAACTTAGCCTTTCAAGGGTTGAAAAGGAAAAAGGAGAAAAAGAAAGAAAAGTTATTTGCTAAATTGTGACTAGTCTAAAGTCTAATCTCTAATATGTGTTCTTGCTTTTATATCTAACATGATTACTATAAATCCCTACTAGACTTGAATTTTATGTCTTTTAGGATTATAAGAATAGGGCATTCCTATTTAGAAGTCCAAAACCTATTTTTACAAAGCAATTAACTTTAAGGGTTATAGCAATGGATTCTAGCAAGTTTGACTTCCACCTAATGCAAGATCATTAAAACAATGAAACTTTTATAAACCATAAACATAAAAGTTGTAGAGTTTCACATTAATTGGACTTTTATAACTCTTAATATGGCCCAAAAATCAAAGCTGGCTTAGTTAGAATAGAAATAAGGCTTCATATTATTAGCTAAATAATACCTTCAAGGAGTTTAAACTAGGCTTTGACTAAACTCCAAAGTTATAGATCTTTCTTTAATGTCTTCAATGGTATAAAGATCACTCCAATTTGATATTTAAAGTCTAAGATATAGCTAAAAAGCTGAAATAATGTAAAAATTCAATATTAACTAAATAAATTCTAAACATTGTAAAACTAACTTTAAATTATAAAATAAGGCCAATTCTATGAAATTTAGCAAATATAACACACTAAGAGACATAAAGTAGAATAAATAATATATTAAATATTTTTCATATCATCTATTTTCAAATTTATTTAGATAAAACTTTATGGATTATAGCAATTGCTTAATTCTACTAATCTAATTTGATTAAATCATGGATGGTTATTTAGCATAGAATTTATGAATCATTATAGGGGTTTCAAATTATTCTAGGTTAAAAATTAATTATAATTGTCAAATATGTAATGATTTATGATTAATCTACCAAAAAGTTTGCTATTTCTTGGATCAATTATGTTTCCATATTATTTTTTATGTTACTTTACATTCAATTTCTAATAGTTCATTTTGTTTAATTTCAAATCTAAGCCCCCCAATTTAGTTCAATTTATATTTCTACATCTTGTTTGCATCTTATTAGCATACTACTTATTTAATTGCTTAATTCTATTACCATTTACTTATTTCATTTTTTTATTTAATTTTGTAATCATAGTTAATAATTGAATATGAAAGGATATCTTAAGTGGATCATTAGAGGTTTGACCTATATTGTTATCTTATTTTGCAAAATTTTTATCAAACTAGTAATTTTTAATTTAAATTAGGTTCAATAGCTATCAAACACAATTTTGTATATGTTAAACTTAAAGTGCCTGGTTAAATGTTTGCTTTGAGCATTTAAGTGTTTCTATTTTTTAGTGTGAGAATGGTATTATATGCTTTATGTATATCAAAGTTTGACACAACATATAGAGTAATGAGCATGTTGATTCTCTCATTGAAACACAAGAATAGTCAAATGTTGGTTGCAAATGAAGCAATTAAGCATCTTAAGAAGAGCTATCTCGATAATTAATTCAAATAGGCAAAAAGAGCCTTATTTATAGGTCAAGAGCAAATTGGTGACAAACCATCACTACATGTAAATTGTTGATGAACCGTCACGATGTGCAAATTTTTTATGAAGCATCACAATGTGCAAACAAACCATTACAACATGCAAATGAATCGCCATGATAGTTGAAATGGATTACTAAACTTTAAGCATCTGTTTTTATAAAAAAAATTGAGGTTATATACCATCTTTTTTACCTCAATTGTTAAAAAAGTGATGTCATATATCGATACATCATAAGATGCCAACTTCGATTAATGTTATTGCCTACCATTTATTAAAGTTAGATGGCCTCTGGTAAATTCTTACTGCCATCATTTATTAGAGTTAGGTGGCAAGTGTTATACCTTTATACATTGGTTGGTCAAATAAACAACATGGTATCATTTAATTATAATCATGTCAATTTTATAATAAATAATTGATATAGTTTTTTTACAACTTTACATTCTTACATTTTTCTAAAAATACATACAATAGAAAATTATTGTTCTAATAATATTATCAACATTAACTAGTAAACATCATACAATAAACATTGTTCTAGCAACATTATCAACAATAAATTGTAAATATTATACAATAACATTAAAATTAATCATTAGATCTCATAACATTGAGGAAAGGTGATGATGAATGTCTATATGATATTTATGAAGTAGTCCTTTCCTCTTATTTTCATATCTATGGCAAATTTTAACAAAGTATGTCATTATATGAATGATGCGAGACTTGCAAATTAATTTTTTTTATAGCAAACACCAATATACTTTATCTTTCTTGATACCAGTACCTTTTTTTATGAATGATGCAAGATTTACAAATAATTGCATCTAAGAGTAGCAAATTGCATCTTAACAGTTAATGATTGAAACATAGATATTGTATTATCCTCTTATGCCATATAAATAAAATTGAGTTAGAAAAAAAATTAAGGAATGAAACCTTAAATGAAAAAAGGATTAGAAGAAAAAATAAAATCTAAATGCAATTTATAAAGAGTACAGGGCATTCTATATCTACATTAGTTACTAATTAAAAAACTAACATTATAAATAAATGACATTATTCAACTAGAAAATTTTAAATTTCATTTATTATGTTAGAAGACATTTATTACAGGTTAGTAAATATTCATTACATTTTAGCTTAAATTTAGAAGACAATTATGATTAAAAAAAATCATCATGGTATAGGAATCTAATTTTCACAAACAATGTCAGTTTTAATAAATAACTAATGTCCTTTCTTCATATATTTTTAATCAACTTACATACCACATTAAGTTTTAGAAAATTTCTACAACTATTGAAAAACAAAGCGACCATTTTACAAATTACCCAAAAGATGCATCAAGTATGAGAAATCATAAAGTTGCATAAATAGGATGAAATATTTACTTTATTTTAAAAGACTTTATTTTTTGTAAGTCTAAAGAAAAAAGAAAGTTAGTTTTGAAATTAATAAAGAATGTTAAATCAATTTTATTAAATATCATAAAATTATGATAAGTTATATATTCTTTGTGTATATTTTTTGTATAATAATACAAATATCAACATATTAAATGTGAATATACAATAATATGAGAAAGAAGACATCAATATAAGAAATTTGATTTTATAATTTTATTCATTCTATATGTTGTTATGTCAACAAATGTAAATTTACAATAATATTACACAAGAAAAAAGAGGAAATTAGTCTTCATGTATCATTGCCAAACTTAATGTTAATTCTCCTAGCTATCTACCAAATCTCAATATTGGGTAATCACGGATCTAGGCAATATCTTTGCTTCTGGTACTAATGTTAATTTATGTTTGAGGAGAAAGAATATATCTCTCCCACTATCTCATTTAATACATTTAAATGATATTGATTAGATTCTATATTGTCTTTGAAGGTGTTAAATGAAATGATAAGGGAGCTATGTTCTTCTAAATCAAACACACATTAGATTTAGATAATGGGGGCTAAGGCATTAATATTATCTTTTTAAATGAAGAGTGGATGTGAAATATATTTTTATATAAACTAAACTACAAATATCAATTATTAAATCAAAACCAAAATCTTAAGATTGCTTTATTATAAATAAATGGCATTTCAATACCCAAGAAAACTTTTTAAATGACTTTCCATGATGATTAATAACAAAACTAACATGGAGCATTTTCTTTTTCTCGCATAACCTTTTAAATGCTTTTCAAATGACGATTTCCTAACTTAACCCTTGTCTTAAGTTTCTATTTAAATTTTAAAAATGTCACCAATTAACTATAGATGTTGGTTCATTTTAAACCATCATCTTATTTGTCCTAATAATTTCAAAACTGTCACTACATTTATATAGACATCAATTTATCCTATGACTATGTCTATTGACTAATGTAGAATTGTAATTTATGATAGCATTTGTTAGAATCTTGAGATATGGACAAATTAGATGTGTTTTGATTTGAGATTTTTTTAAAATTAGTATAAATGATGTGACAACTATGTATTATGATGATTTAGTAGAGTTTAATGGCTTCATAAATGTTTTAGAATGAATAGTAAAATTGCATGAAAGTATGCAGAAAACTAGGTTATAGTCGACCATATAGTCAATTGTGTCCCAAAGTATGCATTCTAGGCAAGTTTAGTTAATTATGACCTAAAGAACTTCTCTTTAGAAGATCATAATTGACTACATAGTTGGCTATGACCTTATAGAGCTATTCTCGAGTGTTGCATAATTGACTATATAATTAACTATATGCTTTAAGATTACTTTCTGGACCTTTGTAGTTAACAATATAGTCAACTATAGGCATGCAAAGTTGCTCCTTGATTTTCTATAATTAAGTGCATAGTCCATCATACTTTATTTTATTTTCATACATTAAAATATGCAAGAGGTCAAGGCATATTTAAGTGTTTCATAGCATTAAAATTGATTATTTCATGTTAAATATTATTAATTATAAGATATGAGGTAATGCAAAAAGGTATGGTAGTCTTTTAATATATTGATTATGTATGGAATGGAATGAATTATTATTATATAAATGAGATTAATTATATTCTGACTTAAATGAATTATAAAAAGGATGATATATTGTCTTATGAATCAAACTTCATATCTAGTAATGGTTTACGAGGGATAAGGATGACTTGGAAAAATAAGGATAGGTTTGTGTAGGATAAGGAAGGTTGGTAGATACGAGAAGATTTACTTTCTTTCTTTTATTATTTGCAATTATTGAAGGATTTGGATACGGTATACTTGGATTTGAGATATTATGCAAGCTAATGCATTTATTTATATGACTGTTATGTTAATACATTCGAGATTGCATGGTGATTTGCTTTGAACTAGTATAACAGCTTATGGAAGGTAATTTGGTCCGTAAGAGTTTTCAAATATTTATATTATTTTTTTCTTTTATTATTTGCAATTATTAAGGGTTTAGATATAGTATACTTGAATTTGAGATATTGTATAAGTTAGTGCATATACTTACATGATTAGTGTAATAATCCTTTCAAGATTACATTATGATTTTCCTAATAATAGTATAAGAGCTTGAGAAAGGTAATCTAGTTGGTAGAAGTCTCAAATATTTACATTGTGCTTTGCTTTTATAAGAATGTTTACCTATTAGGCCTCGGATTTACCCTTTTATGTTTAATTTTATTGATACTCAAGTTGAGTTACCTCCACCACCACCACATAAGTAATCTCCTTGGGAGCTTTATATTAAGGTTATAGGTAGTAGTAGATATCTTGCTATAAATAAATATTTTTAGACCTTAAACTGCATAGGAAAAGGTAGAAAAATATGAACATTTCTCAGTTAAGACTAGTTAAGCTAACTTATCCTCAAGTTAAGATAAATTATAAGCAAAACTAAATTCTCTTTATTATAAAATTATTTTGACAAATACAATACTTGCATTTTTCAAAGCAATTTTTTGTGACATCATCTAGAAACCTAACTAATGGATCAGTTAGGATTATTGATAAGTTTAATTAAGAAACTTATAGGATCATTATAAAAGAATTAGGATAAGAAAGTTAATTTTGAATAATTAAGTAAAAAAAATTTTAAGTATCTAATACAAGTAAGGCTTCCAAAAAGGTCCTTAATGAGCTATTTTTATTTAGAAATCCAAAAAAGCCAAAAAAGGCCAAGATTTGGAAGGAAGCCTAATCTAAGAGTGGATCTTAAACCATTTAAAGAAAAGCATATGATTTGGCTTTCCAAATAGGAGTCCAAAACGATAGCTCATGATCCATCAAGGTTTAGATGTAATTTTCATTCAAGTGAAGGGCAAAATGGTCTAAATAAAAAATAATTCTAATAAAACAATTAAGATAAGGTTATTCAAAATTACTAAAAGGCTAATATTAACCTAAACTAAGAACTTAATAAGACGATTAAGGTTATTCAAACTTATTGAAAGATTAATATAACTTAAACCTAAAAACCTAATAAAGATAATAAAGTTAGAATGAATCAAAGCTACCAATTAGTTAATATTAGTCAAATAAGCAACTAAATGTAAAAATTTAACTAGTAAGAGTTTCTCACAAAGTAAGTATATCATAATCTAGCTTATAATAAACCCTAAAATTCATAAAAAGAAGAGGAAGATTAAAAAAAGGGGTTTTAATTTGAAAAACTACAAAAATGGAGATTTTCAATCTCTCTAGTGATTTTCAAACTTACAGAAATGATTAGGAGTTAATGCTATGTCTCCTAGAAAAATGAGAAATTATTTCCAAAACTAAAATGCCATTCTTCATAAATTCTTCTCTCATCAAACAATTTAAAAGTTAGGTGTTGAGATTTTGCAAACACCTTTGTAAGATCTTCCACAATATTTCTAACTTTCATTTTAGCCACATTTGGGAATTTGATGCATCTAAAAACATTTTGAGAAGAGATCCAAAGATTTATGTTTGCATGAATCCAATCTTTGATTATTGAGTATAGATCTCACAAGTCTTCCATGAGATATTCATCTTTGTTGCATGCTTTGGATTTTAATAGATAAGTAGCTTTCTAAAAAAAATCTATTTTGATTTATGCAAATTGCATATCCTCTGAACTTTTAGTTTTTCTTCCTCAATTTCACTACCTATATTCAAACTTGATTCTACAAAATTTGATTTTGCCTAGTAACTGTATTATAGGATCTGATGTTGCTTAATTTATATGCTAAACCTTAAGTCTGTGCTTGAAATTTCTTATATTATAATCTAAAGTTAATTTTTTAACCTATTGTAGAACTAAAATAGGATTTGTTGAAGTCCTCTCTAAAATTCACATTATTTCTCACATTCCATATCATATACAAAGTTGTAACCACAAAAATAGTGAAAATTTCATGAAATTAATAGTTTATTTTTCCTTTATCAAGGCAAATCTTAAATCACTATCTAACATCTTGTGATTCCATGCAACTTGTTCTAATGGTCAATTGCTATCCAAACCAAGGCTTTCATAAAATCATAATATAGGAAAAAATGATTGAATTTTTCCTAATGATGTTTTCAAAAAGAGCATTCATCTTGGATTACAACTATTCTACTTTTCAAAAAATGAGAGCAATATTCCTTGACAAAATCTCCATAAAAATGTTAACATTCTAGGTGGAATAGGTAATTTCCATAACTCTTTCCATGGAAAATTTTCTTTAATTTGATTATCATGACTTTGATTAAGAATATGATCCTTAATTTATGACTAATAGCCTTTTTGAATTGTATAATTTCCTTATGGAGAAATAGTATATGCTAACCAGTCTTTGAACCTTAATTTTGAAATAAGGTTTTTCTTAATTTGACTTATAATATCTTTAAGATAATGAGCTTACAATAAATTCACATTCCATTCTAATTTCTCCTTATTTATAAAATCTTCCACAACATGAACATTCTGCATAACTAGTTAATAACTCAACCATTAAAACATACATATGAATACTAACTTGATCTCTTAAACCTATTTGCCATCTAAGATGCTTAGTAATAAATTTAGAGCTACTATATATATTATTCCATTTCCAAGAAGCATTAGAATTCTTATTACTTAAATTTTCATAGCTACCATTGCCATACTTATTAATTATTGATTTAGATATTATTAATTTCGATAGCAAGGAGGTAGGCTTTTCATAAATATGCCAAAATTGCTTAACTAAAATAGCAATTTTAAATTATTGAATATTTTTTAAACTAAGCTTGCTATACTGGATTGGAAGAATTAACTTACTTTGATTTTGAGGACAAAAATGATGTGGCTTCAAATTTATATGCTAATAAAACTTTGTTATGATTTATTGCATGTTGTGTGAGATAAAAAAGTGAAATTTTTACAATTCGTATTTGATATACTATTAATGCTTGAATAACATGTTTGCATAGTATTAAGCTTCCTACTTGCGATAGCATTTTGCTTTTTGAATATTCTAAAATATAATGATATGCTATTTTGAAGTGATTTAAATTGTAAAATTAGAATAGTTTTATAAATCATAAAATTTCACCAAATATGTCCAAAAAATTACGATTAGCTTGCTTAAGAGCACTTTCAGTAAAATCAAAGTGTTTTCAACCTAATGCATGCATAGAACTCCAATTGCCATGCAAGCAAGCCAAATTGGCCCTACTCTAATCCCTAGTTACACACCCTAAGAATGGTGTGCAAAACTTACTCCAAAAGCTTTAAACAACGGTACAAAGTTATTGGTCTTATTCTCACTAATGCATGAATCTTCATTTCATTTCTTTTATAAAACATTTTTAAGATAAGTGCCCCATCTTCTCTTGCCAAGCATGCTTAGCTATAAGAGTATAAATGGTCGTTTAGTGCCTTGTTTCACTTAAAAAATAACTTTACAAGGTGTAAAGTAACTTTGTTAACTAAGTTTTCCAGGAAGCCTTCTTATAAATGTAAAAGAGCTAGCCAAAACTTTAGCTCTTCTTCCCTATTTCACACACCATACTCCTTCCTAAAATAAGAAACTCTTCTTACTTACAACAATTAGTAAATATACAAAATTCTAACATCAAGGATCACAACCTTACTTCTAAACAAGTAATAATTTCTTCCTTTTTCTTTAGTAAGACTTAAGATTTTTCCTACTTCAATAGCCAAGGTGATATTTTTTTTTTCATACAACATCATCTTAACTTGGTTTCATAATTTCAAACTCTAGGAAAATCAAGTGTTTCAAACACTTGCTTCTAAATTCATGATTTTTTTAAGAAAAATTCTTTGTTTGAATTTAGTTTCTAAGTTTCTATCAAAGCAAGGATTTTCAAGTAAGTTACTACTATCCTCTTTCTTATGAGTTTTAGTTAAGGGAAAAATATGATTATAGGGTAATAATTGCATTGTTTTAGATTATAAGAAAATAAATGAATATGGTTACAGGTAATGTTACATAAGAATTTTAGCACGTTAGTATGAAATTAAAATGCCTCTAACATATCTATATGCTTAGTTATTCCAAAGAATCAATAGATCTTGTTTCCAATAAACCTTAGTAAATATGTTAAGATTTATTAAGGGAATATTTGTTAGAAATGAATTTCTTGCTTATGAAATCTTATACCACTAGTTAATGTTTAATGGCTTCTTTATTGGGTTTTAGACTTACTATTTGTTTGTTGGTTATTTTTCCAAAACATTCCTCCAAAATATAGACCTAGTAGCCAATCCTCCCATTATGATATCTAACACTTTTACTAAGACCCATTTTACTGAATTTAGTTTTTATAAACTGGATGTTCATGTGTCTCTGTTGATGGAACCCTTCCAGCCTCAATATGTTATTTTTCATATGTTAATTCTAATAGGATGGCCCTTTTCTACTTTCAACCTAGATTTCATGAATATAGACATTCCAAACCTTGTGAATAAGGATGCCTTTCGTCCTTGCAACATAACTCTACCACCTCCAACTAAACAAAAAAGTATGCTTACCTATCAAACTTTAAGAACTTTATTTAGGTGTGTATTTAAGGGCTTAAGCTCATTACTATTTGGACTTGGTTTTTACAAAACCATAAGGCCTAAAACTTATGCATGCTTGAACCATCTCATAACTAACCATATGTTTTTACTAATATTACTTGTGCGTTGCTCATACAACATCTAGCTAGTGTGTTTTTTGCATGATACTACAAATTATAATTTTGGAAAACCCTATTACATAATCACTTGTAATAAGGAAAATGAGACAAAAAATTGTGCAACATTACTTAAATGGTAGTTCTACTTTTAAAGAAAACTTCCTTAATTTGTTATTAAGAAATATTACTTTGGAAAATTGTTATTTCTTCACTATTTTTCAAAGTATATCCTTAAAAGAAAAGATTTTAAAAGAGTTATCTTTTACTATAATTCATGCCTTCACTTTTAAAAATAGGAAATCATCCAATTTTCTAAAGAGTCAAGATTCAAATTCCTAAGTTTTACTAACCTAGCATTATTCTATTTTTTTTTTATAAAACTTATTTTCAAGAATCGAGTTTCAAATTCTTAAGAAATCAATCATCTTTCTTCCCCTTAAGTCAAGGTTTTTCTAAGAAAATCAAGGAAACAAATAAATCATACTTTCATTAGTTATCAAGAATATATCAATTTTCAAAAGATCTTTAAAGTCAAGATATAACTTCTTCTATAGAAATCAAGCTCATTGTTTTCATACTTCATGGTACTAGATTCCATTCAATATTAAGAAGAAATTCTATCACAAATCTTATAGAAGATCCTTAATGTTACACTGTTCAAGCAAAAGATATTTCATTTTCCACTCCAAAAATATAATTATTTTCAAATCAATTTAAAACTTTTAGGAGTTTATTTTTATATTTAAGCATTTGTAAGTTATTAAAATTTCTAAAGGTAGAATTTCAAATATATATATGTATATATAATTTACTGGTCAAAAATCATCCTTGAAGTTTTATGTTTTACAAAAGTAGCAAGTTTTGAAAAAGGAATTGAGAAAAACTTGTAAAGATGTCAAAATTATGTCTTCATGCCAGTCATGATTGGTCAAAATGGATCATGATAGGGTTGTTTTCAAAGTGTGATTACAAATTTCTATGGAAAATAAGAACTCTGAGAAAAATATTTTTAACCTTATACATGGTGTAAAGATTGAATAGTCAAAATGGGAAAGGAACATTAATTGAGGAAGTCCAAAAGGAGTAGATATAAAACTCACACTAAATTTTGTTTCTAATATTTATTATCTTGTAAGATTATGGCTAAAAGAAGAAGGTGCATTAGACATATATGGAAGCTTTCAAGAATACTGAATATGTAAATTCACTTGTAAGTAATGAACATAGAGAAAATGAGCAACCAGAATACCAATTTAGGTTGTAACCTTACAATATACTGTAGAAAGACAAGTGCAAGTAACATCTTAAAACCAAAACCAAAACAAATCTTTAAATAGGGATCAAAATTATCAATAATCACTCACACAAATAGCAGCAAAATGGAGGTTACAAATAGTATATGAGTTTCTAAAACTCAAACTTCCAAGGTATAATAACTCTGATCTTTCTGTAAATCCATATCAATTCCTTAACCATATTAAAAGAATAGGTAGAATGTTAGGATATACTAATGCCATAATGATAGAGTTAGTTGGATACCAGTCGAATGACAAGGCTAATTAGTAGTTCACCTAACATATGAAATAATGAAATAAACTTTTTGAACCTATGACCCAGGATCAATTTCGAATAACCTAGAGGATTATTTTCTACACCTAACATTAGGGAAGCTAAATCATGAAAATTTAAACAACTAACTTAAAGTACAACAATAGTAACATAATATAATGCTTAATTTAGTCAATTTGCTTGCTATAATAGATATCTCATACCTATTGAGAAAGCGAGAGTGGAAAGACTTATGAATACACTTAAAGACTATTTCTTTGATTAAGTGAATGTATCTAAGGATACTACCTACCAATAGGCCCTAAATCAAGCAATCTATTTGGAATTATGATCCAAGGAAAGGAAAGAAATAGCAAAAAACATTTAAGAGAAAGCAAATAAGATTTGATGGGAAGAAGTTAGTAAGGACCACTTCAATTCAAAATGCACCAATGAAAGGAATGAATGGGTAAAGCGGAAAGAGAAGGTTGTAATATCCCAAATTAAATTTAAAGTTTTAAAAATTTTAATACTTGTGAATAATTATTTATTTATTTGGTTAATATTTAATTTTAAACTTATTTTCCATATTAAAGGTTTTAGAATATTGAAAAAGATATTTATAATAATATTTAAAATTTATTTATTTTTATATATATGGCCATTATTAATTTGAAATTAGTTTAAAATGATTTTTATAAAGAATTTCCTATAAGTTTAAAATAATTTTAATAAAATAGGTGCAAGAATTTGTGAAACAATTTATGTATATTTGAAATAATTATTTTAGAGCTTTTAAATTTATTAGACTATTTCAAGAATATATTTTTATGTACATGAGAGGGGGAATTAAAATAATTAAGTTAAAATTTTAAATAAAATTAATTTTATAAAAATAAGCTTTAATAAACTAATTAGGTAGTTGAGATTTAATTGCCTAGGTTTAGTAATCAAAACAGAAGGAAAATATTAAATTATAGAAGTGAGCTCACGTACCTGAAATGTGTGGAATCATACCTTTTAGTGTTGCTTTTTCTTTATTTTCTACCACCCACTCTTATTTTTTTCAATCATTTTCTCTTTATTCTCACTCTTTTGATCACTTCAGCCTTTTTCTCTTTCCTTCCTTTCTCTATCTGCATAGTGCAATGCCCTATGGTTCAAGTCGCTGCTATTGGTGGATTTGTCGATAGCTCCAATGTTCATGTCCATAATTATAGACGATTCATTCCTTCAATGCTCAGCTATGTAGCTTTATGCAGAAAATGGAGAACTACAATAGCAACAATTCTTTCTTCCAATATTTCCCCTTTTTTGGCTCTAGTAGCATCGAATGCCATGGCAGATGGCATTATCTCTTCCTAATTATGGTTCTAGCTGGTGGCATGAAGGAGATCTTAAAAACACACTAAGGTGGCAAGTTTTCTCCATAAGTAGGGCAAATTAGGAACTCTTGTTGCTTGCCAGTGATCTACTACTTTTTTAGCACTAGTAAGCTATCGTTAACCTCTCTAGATGATAATAAGCACATCTCTATCATAAAAGTTCAATATTTCTAATGATTTGATGTTTAATTCAAGATAGTCCATTTTTGTATATTTTGAGAAAAATGATAATATTTCACAAAATGAGTTTTTTATGTTATTAAAAGTTAAAATAGCATGATTAAGATCTAAATACACCATTAATTTTACTAGTGTTGAGTATTTGAAGTTTAACTAGAAAAAAGGCCTATTTGTGTGACATATATAAGTGAAAAATATGAGTTCCATTTGATAAAATATAAGAAAATAAAATGACTAAAGAATATTTATATATGATCTAGAAAATTCATTTGTATATGTAAATATACTAGATAATGCATATAAAGAATAGACTATTTATATTGTAAAATGCTAAAATAAAGTCATTAAAATATAAATGGAATATTCATGCTATTGTCATGGAAAGTTTAGGAAAAATACAAAGAAACCCACTTTTATACATATTTGAGATGAGTAATGATAGTTTAGAAAAATATGATTTTTATGTTGTAAAATGCTAGAATGATACGAATATGGCATTTTTACCACATAAGATTTTAATATTTTGAATGCTTCATGTTCGACTTATAAAATCCCATTTTATCATCTTATTTGGATATTTGACATAATATCAATAAAATAATGATTTGAGACTCTAAATTGTTAAGTTACTATACTTAAAGTATATTTATATCATAAAAGTTAATATTTAGGTGTTTAGGGTTAATTTTAATAAATTCTTTAAATGTGGTGTTTGATTATATAAGCCTATGTTAATTTTGTGAGTTAATCTCATAAATGTAAAGAAAGCTAGAATCTAAAATGAATAGATGGTATAGTTGTATTACCAATTAATACCAGAAGTAATAAGGAATGCTATTATACTATACTATACTTTGAATAAGGATTTGTAATATGTGGAAAGAAGATAAGTAATGTTCATACAACTATAATTTATCTTCATAATGGTGATAATAGGAGGAAAAATTGAAAAGAAGAATGTGGATGTTTTAAAGCTTCCAAAGTTGAATCAACGTCACCAAGTAAGTATATATCTCACTATAGATTTCTATCTTACTAAAAGATGACTTAAATGTTATGATTCGTATTTATCTTATTAATAGTACTAATTCTATATTCTTTTATATATATACATATCTATGCTAGATGAGAAAAATATTTACTATTTTATTTTTTTCTATTTTATGTCTCTTAGGTGTTATACTTACTTAATTTAGGACTTGTTTTATAATTTGTGGTTAATTTTATAATATTCTAGATTTATTCAATTAATACTAGATTTTGACATTATTGTCATTTTCAGCCATATCATGAGATTTGAATGGCAGATTGATACAATCTTTATATTGTTGGAAATCTTAAAGAGAGAACTACAATTTTTATGTTTTGGCCCAAGTCCAATTTAGATGTTTTGGAGGTCATATATAGCTAAAAATTTGAAGTCATGTCTTTGTCCTAACTGAGTCTGCCTCTATTTTTAGGCTATATCTAGAGCTATAGAAATTTGATTAACTTGAAATCAATGCCCAAATTCTCATAAGATATAAGCCTATAAGTTTGATGCTTATGATTTATCTAAATAACATTGCTTTCGTAGTTAAAAATTGGTTAGAAGTCAAACATGTGGGAATTCACTAATGTAACTATTGGATTTAATTATTTTGTTAAAAATGGGTCTGGACTTCTAAAATTTAAAAATGCCCCATCATTGTAATTCTAAGAATCATACAATCCAAGTCCAAAAAGGTTTTAGTTAAATTAGATCAAATAAATAAGCAGAACTCATTAGATTATTCAAATTTTTACACAGCACTTAACAGACAGTTTTCTGTTCTTCTTATTTTCTCTTTTTTTCCTCATTAATGGAAGCTAAAATTCAGAGTTAATTCAAGGAGTTTGAGGCTCTCTTCATTTGGATTATAAGGTTATGAATTGTAATATTGACTTTATCAAATTAATTTTTCTCTTTTCCTAATTATGTTGTTGAATTCTTAAGATTACATGTGTTAGATATTGATTTAGTATAATTGATGTTTATCCTTGTGATTTCTAATTTCTTTGCTATTATCATGTTGAATTGTGATTGATAAATCATGGTTTTACACATAGGGGTAGGGATTAATAAATTAACTTAGAGGTTTCTAATTTAATTTCTTAACTCAACTAAATTCTATCTTTAAATCAATTTCAATCTAGCATAGCGATTATAGCGATTGCTTAATCGGCTAATCTTAATTAATCAAATACTATAGGGTGATCTAGCTTAGAATTCATGGGTTATTACAAGGGTTTCAAATAATCCAAGATTCAAGAATTAATTAGAAAAGTTAAATTCTAATTGATTAATCATTAATCCAAACTAAAGTTTTCAATTCCTTGAATAAGTTATTTTGTTACATTGGTTTTCTTACTTTCTGTTTGCTTTGCTTTTTTTATTTTGCTTAACACATTAAATTCATTTTAAATTCACAAAACCCCCAATCTTGCATTTTGTATTCTGCATAATTTTCCATACAATATATAGCATATTCCATCTCTTCTGATACAACATTCTATTTTAGTGTATTTACATTTTGTTCTACATCCATTACATTAGTTTCTTGTATTTTTATTACATAGTAAATTAGATAATTGTATAGATATTGTTGATAATTCAATTAGAAAATATAATATCGTGGGAATACTAAGGATACGACCTAGTTGTTTCATTATACTACATTATCTTATAGCAAACTAGTTTTAACTAATTTTGATGCATTATGACCTGAATACTAAAATTTTGGCACCATTATCAAGGATTCTCTTGAATTTATCTTTTCCTACATATTACTAGCAATATATTACACAATTGTTCAAGCATTTTAGCAGGTAATTTCATCCATTAATTATGTTTCTTGCATTTTATGGTAGCTCTCATTTTTCTATGTTTTCTTGCATTCATGTACATTCTTTTATTTATGCATGTTCCTCTACCTCAGTTCTTCATATTTTATCATAATTAATATTATCAAACATTGAAACAAAGGTTTCTAGCCCAAGAAACCTAATTTTATATTATTCTGCACTTAAACCCCCTAGTTTGGTACCTAAATCTCATTAGTTTTGATTGAGCTAAAATTTTTATAAGAGCTAGATTTGATTTTTCTCAAGAAAATTCACAAGCCTTTGGCTTGTGGGGTGCCCTATTTTTTTAGCCAAATTTCACTATTTTAACCACTTTTTAAATTTTTTTAAAGATTTTTTATTACATTTTTAAGTGCTACATCCTTAGAGAAAACTTTCTATAGTGGTCCCATAATTTTTAAAAATGTTTAAATAGGTTAATTAGATGTGTATAGGTTAATTTTTCATAATGCTTTACCATTTTTATGTTTCTATGTTCCTATAGCTTTCCTATTGTAATGTAGTGTAGTGCTAATACATGACAAGAAGGAGTTGCTAAATTACTTGAGTTTGATTCTAAAATTGATAGAACATTTCATTCTCTATGGAGGAATAAAAATAAAAGTAGTTCTAGCATTCCTATTCTCCCTTCTAACCCTTTAGTTTATTCTGAAATCATGGCTTATAATACATTTTGAAGGAATTGATTGCCCCTGATGTTACATACCAACCATTAGGCATATAATGTCCTAAGTTAAATGCTAATTTTAAGCTTAAACCTAGTTTAATACCTTTGCTTCAAAAGTTTCATGGTCTTGCAAGAAAGGATTCTATTACAACAAATTAATACTTGTACCACGAATTATGCCACGAAAATTTAAAAATCATGGCAATTTTACCACTTGCCATGAGAACCAAAAAAATCCAAAAAAATGTCCAAAAAACTAAAAAATTTATGCCACAAGAAAATTTTAGTTATGGCAAAATATTACTTATGTCATAAACTAAATTGCAAGAACACAATCTTCATAGCAAAGTATCACTTGTGTTACAAAAAAAATTTATTGGTGATAAAATATCACTTATCACACAAAACTAAGCTATGGGAATACATTTCTCGTGACAAAGTATCACTTATGCTACAGGAAAACTTTACTTATGGCAAAATATAACTTGTGCCACAAACTAAGTTATGAGAATACATTCCCTATGACAAGGTATCACTTATGCCATAATTGAAGTTACAAGTATGTATTTCTTATGACAAAGTATTACTTATTCTGACTTATAATTTAGAATAATTTATCTATAGCTAAGTATTACTTATGCCATGAATTAATTTTATGAATAAAATTATAATCAAATATATCATTTTTAGTAAGTATACATATAAAAAAATTATTTATAATAAGTGTAACATACTACAATATGGTAGATAATAAAAAATATATGAACATTTATATATTATGGGTATTTAGTTCATCAATTGATCAATGGATTAGCCCTAATTAATTAAAATAAAAAACTATAGAGTATAATATTTTCAATTAGCAAATTCATAAAATATATGTAAAAAGATAGAACTACACATAAATTATATAATTATGTACTTTTATTATTTTTATTAAAATAATTAAAGTAGGAATTGAACCCCAAACCTTAAGATATATAAGAAAGAGTTCAATTATTAACCTCCTTAGCATTTTTGTTTACATATGTACCAAATTCTATTTGAATGTAACTATTTTTCACAAATGATAAATAATCATTTAACTTTCCATTAATTAAATTTCTATAATAAAATTAATATACATTAATAAAATAAATATTATAATATATTAAAGATTATATTATATAATTATTCAATGAATTTAAATTCTATATATATTAAAATTAAAAATTAATAGGATTAACTTATGCATATATATAATACATACATACAATAATTTTTTCAATTCGTTATTCAGTCTAATTTTTAAAATATCGATTAAACCAAAAAATCATTCAAGGTATAAAATATTATTAAAAAATTATTTTTATCACATCACATTATTCTTAAAAAATATGTTAATATATATATATATATATATATATATATATATATATATATATATATATTATGAAAACATTGAAATCATTATATTATATATAAATAGTATAATTTGTGAGATAAGTTATAATAGGTTTTATTATAGAAATATATAATAATAAGTTTTACATTTATTACTGTAATATTAACAAAACTTTTATTAAAAAATCAAAAATAATAATTATGTAAAATTATGTATAATTTAATAATAATTAAATTATTATATCAAAAAATTTTAAGTAAATTATATTTAAGGAAGTGATATATATAAAATAATTTAAATTTTTATTTTCATCTCTTATTAATTCCAATTGCATTAATTTCATTTCTCACAGATATTTTATATTAATTTCTTTCCTTCTAAAAATAATTTAATTAATTTAGTTTATTCATTTATAATTTTACTGATAGGTTAATGACTTAACAAATAGAAAGATAAAAATTAGATATAAATAACATATGAAAGAAGAAATTAATACAAAAAATTTGTGAAGATTTGAATGATTCAACTTATACTTGCGAATGAAAAAAATATATATTATAAATAAAAAAGTAAAAGTAAATAATTTAAATATTAATTTATAATTAAAATTTAAATATACATAATAATTCAAAGTTATGATTTATATGAATATTTGTTTCATATAATTCAACTTTTATTGAAAAAATTTTAGAAAATAATAAAAAATTACTTGAAAGATGTAAAAACTTTACTTTTATTTTGTAATAACTCAATCAATAATAATTAATGAAAAATATTAATAAAAGGATAAAATTAACTAATTAATTATTTATAAGAGATAAAATTAATATCAGATATTTATAAAAAATAAATTTGATATAAGTAAAATTAATAATAAAACAAATAAGAATTTAGTTTATAAAAAATAATGTTTAAAATAAAATCATAAAATATTTTAGTATTAGTGTATTTTTATTATATTTATTTATGTAATATTTTAGTATTATATAATTAGCATCACATGAGTGTAGTTTTATTTTTGAAGTCAACTAATCTATTAACAATTAATATAAAATATATTGTCTTATAATATTAAAGAAACAAACTAGTATAGTGGTAAGGTATAGCATTCCTTGCTTGGAGATTTGAGTTCGATTCCTTATAAATGTAATTTATAATTTCTAAAAAGATAGAGTTTCAGTAATTTATCCTAACTTGATATAGGTCAAATACATTAATAGATTTTAGCAGATGTATAAATAAAATGATAAAATAGTATCTAATTAAATTGGTTAGATAATTGATTTAATTTGGATATATAAAAATTATTTTAACTAATCATATTAATTTTTATAATTATTTTATTTTATTTTTTATCATGATTTTATTCGTGGTAATATAATTTACTAGCAACAGATGTGCCTTTCTTGCCACTTTTGTACTCATAGTTAGAAGAATTTATTAGTCACAAGTGAACTCATAGCAAAAAAAATTATTTATGCAATACGACCTTTTTTCTCATGACAATTTTCTTACCATGTTTACTTGTGCCTTGAGACTATTCAATTGATATTTCCATAGTTAAATAGCATAACCATAAAAATTTTGATATTGTGCCACGATTCTGACCATGGTACAAGTATTGATTTGTTGTAGTGTCCTTACAAGCACCTAAAGGAGTTTCACATGGTTTGTTCAACATTGAAGCCTTAAGGCATTTCTAAAAATCATATCAAGTTGAGGGCATTTTCTTTTTCATTAGCTGGTGATGCTAAAGACTAGCTATATTACTTGCAACCAGGTTCTATTGTCTACTGGAATAACATGAAAATGCTATTTTTAGAGAAGTTTTTTCTTACATCTAGAGTTATTGCAATAAGAAAAGAGATATGTGGCATTAGGCAAATGAGTGTTGAGACTTTATATAAGTATTAAGAGAGGTTTAAGAAGTTGTATATAAGTTATGCTTATCACCAAATAAGTGAGAAGCTCCTTATCCAATATTTCTATGAAGGACTTCTTCCTATGGATAGGAGCATGATTGATGCAATAAGTGGTGAAGCATTAGTAGATAAAATACTTACAGTAATTAGAGATTTAATTGCAAACATGGCAGCCAATTCCTAATAGTTTGGAATAAGAGTTATAGTTGCAATAAGAGGTATGAATGAGCTAAATTTCTCCCATTCCTACTAGCAAAGACTAGAGAATAGAATGGATGAATTAACTTCACTAGTTAAATAATTGACCATGGGACAATAGTAACAATTTCAAGGTCTTCCCCCTGCCAAAGTTTGTGGAATTTACTCTTATCCAAATCATCCTGCAAATTGTTATCCAACACTATAAGAAAATAAATGTCTTCCTCCTCCAGCATAAGTAGTAGCCATGTTCCCTAGGAAGTCACAATTTCACTAGTAGAACCAATATCCATACCAACAACCACAACTCAACCAGTACTAGCAACAGCATAATTAGTATTCTAGTTAGAGAAATAACTAAAATTTTTGATATGATAGCGACTCAAACCAAAATCCTCTTACTTATACTAGAATGGCACTAAGTCCTGTCTAATAACTAAAAGCAACTTCAAACTCTTCTTAGCCATCATTTAAAGATTTAGTTAAGCAAATGATAGCAAATAATCTCTAATTCTAGTAGAGAACAAAGGCCACCATTATGAATTTACAAACTCAAATAGGCCATTTGACTTTTGTATTAAGTTAGCTTAAAGTATAATGTTCTAACCAACCATTTTCTAGCAATGTAAGAAACAAGGAAATGGTAAATACAATCATGTTGAGAAGTGACATGCAAGTGGATAACCCAGAATCAAGATATACACTAGAAGCAAATCAACCAACAAGCCATAAACTAGAAAGCACCTAACTAAAAATAAGAGACCAACCAAAACAGAACTAACAAAAATAAGTAGAAGAGACAAACTAAAATAAACTAGAAAAACTAATAGGTAATCAACCAGAACCAAGATATTAACTAGCAACTAATAAACCAACAAAAGAAATTAAGCAAGGTGATAATGTGGAAAAAATTTTCCTTACTCCCCACCTTCCATTTATTTTCCTATCCCCTTCCTTTTCCAAACAGAAGAAGAGTTTTTTAATAAAACAAAAATGAAGATGAAAACCAGATTTTGGAATCTCTTAGAAAAGTAAAAGTGAACATATATTTGCTAGATTTGATTAAACAAATTCCAAGATATGCTAACTTCTTAAAGAATTTATATATTAACAAAACAAAATTAAGAATGGATAAGAAAGTAAGTATGGGGACAAATATGTCTACAATCATTCAAAGGAAATTACCAAGAAAATGCAAAGATCTAAGCACATTTATCATTCTATGTATTATAGGTAAAACTAGAATAGAGCATGCCATGTTAGACTTAGGAGCATCCATCACTGTCATGCCTCTTTTTGTTTTTAATACCTTGAATTTAGGAGTTTTGAAAGAAACAAGGTTGTTATTTAATTAACTAATAGATTTAACATTTATCCCTTAGGTGTTGTTGAAGATATCCTAGTGCAAGTTGATGGATTAATCTTTCTAGCAAATTTCTACATTTTAAAGATGGAAAATGAGGATTCTAACATTCTTCCACCAATCATTCTTAGTTGGCTTTTTCTCAAGACATCAAAGACCATAATTAATGTTTGAGATGGAACATTAACTATGAAGTTTGATGGTGTTATAACTAAGTTTAATATTTTTAAAGAAATGCATGACAACTCCATATCCTTCCTTAGCATTTTGCAGCCTTTAGTGCATGATTTTCCTCATTTTGAGTTTGCTATTTCTACTGATGTTTCTACTAGTTTTGATTTTGACATTTCTATTTTTTATTTTACTGGTTCTACATTTGTTGATTTTGAATTATATATTATGGATTGTGTAGATGACCATGAATGCACTTGTTCTAAGAATAATACTAAGTGTAATATATATGCTAAAATTTTTACTTTTTTAGGTAATGAAAACAATGTTGCTTCAAAATTTTCAAAGAAAAATAATAAAGAAAACATTCCACCTTTAGAAGAAAATGAGTGCTTTCATTTTTATCATCCTAGTTCTTCTATTGATCATATTGAATTTGTTACACCAGATGACTTTAACCATTCAAGGAGAAAGAATGATTTAAGATTAGCACTTGGAGAACTTATGGTGGATAATTCAAATTTTCACAATATATTTTTAAGGGATGATATAAGGGTTGGAAAATTAAAGCTAATAGAGTTAGCTAATCCTTATATAAATCCTGTTCAAGAAATAAAAGTCATGGTCTAGCTAAAGACAATAAAAAAAGGTGTTTCTTAGGAGGCAACCCAAGTCACTTTAGAGATTTGCTTTCTCTTACCTTTTTTGTTATTTTCCATTTTATTGATATGTCCTACGTTGAGGATAATGTAAAATTAAGTTTAGGGGGACTTTTAGGATTTACTTTATGCTTTTGTGTTCCCTCAATTTCATGCTTTCAATGAAAAATAGAAAATTAAAAAAAGTATTTTTCACTTGATTTTAAGCATTTTCAGTCCTTTTTAGTTGCTTTTCATAAACGTAGATTTTACATTTTCATAAGTAAAATTATCAATTGAATTAGATAAGATTCATAACATGATTGAATGACTAATTTTACTTCTTGAAATTAATTGATATAGTGATCAATTTTGAATTAGTATATTGAACTTAGTAGCATGACTTATCTTATTAAATTTTGAGCCTTATATTAAAATTTCATACTATTGACTTCCCTTTTTGTGTGATGTTCTCCCATGATTTATTTTTGTAGAACTTGCTTTGAATCTTTTGAGACTTCATTTTGTACATGCATGCATAAACATGATTAAGGCATTACTTCTTTGTAAGCTAGAGTCATAAAGCCAACCTTAAAGTATTTATTATTGTTAGCCCTTTTGAGCTTTTATTGCTTTTTTTTTAAAAACCTATGAGTATATTTTTCCAAGGAAAAACAAATTTCTTTGCCTAACTATAGGAATTAGTAGAGCATTTGAATTTTTAAAAGATGGACTTTTGAATAAGTGTGGGGTATATGAGTTAATGTATTGTGAAAAGTCATTATCAAATATTGGCTGAAAAAAAAAATCAATCAAAATGAAAAAAAAGAAGGAAAAATAAAAGGAAAAAAATGAAAAAAAATTGAGAAGAAAAAAAAAGGAAAATGAAAAAGAAAAATAAAGAAGTTAATAAGTATTTGAATTTGAATTTGAATTTAACTTGATGTGTTGAGTTATAATTACTTATGATTTGCTCATATATTTTTTATTTAGGTACTCTATTAATTTTTTTAGTTTATAGCCTTTCACATCCTTATTTTTCCTTCCCTTTCTCTTAGCCCCATTACAACCTAAAATAAAGTCCTTTTAATTTGTGTTGTACATGTGATTTGATAGTGGAGATTAAATGATTAGCAAGCTTATGATAGAATAATTTTATGGAAAGAACTTGAGTAAAATACTTTACCTTAAACACTTAAAAGTTGAGTTAGAGAGTGAAGTTGTAAGAATGTATCAATTTGATCTAATTTTTTTAAATGAAGTTACTATGTTAGTTATTTCCAAGTTTATCAAGATTTTTTTAATAATGTGTTATATTTTTTGCTAGCTTTTAATTGTATCTTACTCATGGATTAGTGATTTTAAGGCTTTTGGAAGGAAGGTTTTTGCTTCTTGGTTTTGAATAAAGTCGTGTCTTGCCTAAGGATGTACAAGAGCTACGTATGGAGAAATTTGATGAGAAAAATATTTACTATTTTATTTTTTTCTATTTTTATATCTCTTAGGTGTTATATTTTTCTAATTTTATTGATTAGGCCTTGTTTTATAATTTGTAATTAATTTTACAATATTATGAATTTATTCGGTTAATGCTAGATTTTGACACTATTCCCATTTTAGCCATATCTTGAGCTCTAATTGTCAAATTGATACAATATTTATATTTTTAAGAAGTTTGAAGAGAGAACTACAACTTTTATGTTTTGGCCCAAGCCTACTTCAAACTTTTTGGAGGTTATATAAGGTTGAGAAGTTGAAGTTGTGTTTTTATCCTAATTGAGTCCATCTTTATTTTTAGGCCATATCTAGAGCTATAAAGGTCCAATTAACCTAAAAATAGCAATAAAATCTCGCAAGACATAGGTATAAAAGTTTAATGTTTATGATTTATCCAAATTACATTAATTTCATGGTAAAAAACTAGTTGGAAGTCAGACATGCGAGAATTCACTAATATAACTATTGGATTTGCTTATTTTGTTAAAAATAGGTTTGGGCTTCTAAAAATTAAAAAATCCCCATTATTGTAATCCTAAGAGTCACACAATCCAAGTTTAGTAGGATTTTAGCCTAATTAGGTTAAATAAATAAGGAAAACTCATTACACTATTTAGATTTTTACACAGCACTTAACAAACAGTTTTCTCTTCTTTTTGTTTTCTCTTTTGTTCTTCATCAATAGAAGCTTAAATTCAATGTTGATTCAAGGAGTTTAAGGATTTATTCATCTAAATCATAAGGTTATGAATTGTAATGTTGATTTTATCTAATTAATTTTTCTTTTTTCCTAATTCTATGTGCTAAACTCTTGAGATTACATGTGTAAGATGTTGATTTGGTATAATTAATGTTCATTCTTGTGATTTCTAATTTCTTTGCCATTTTGATGTTGAATTATATTGGTAAATCATGGTTTTACACATAGAGGAGAGTGTTGAGGGATTAATTTGGAGGTTTCTAATTTAATTTCTTAATTTAATTGAATTCTATCTCTAAATCAATTTCAATCTAGCATAAGGATTATAGTGATTACGTAATCATCTAAACCTAATTGATTAAATCCTAGATGATGATCTAGCTTATAATTCATGGGTTATTATAGGGGTTCCAGGTAATCTAAGTTGAATAATTAATTAGAAAATTTAAATCCTAATTAATCAATGATTAATCCAAACTAGAGTTTTCAATTCCTTGAATCGACTGTTTTGCTATATTAGTTTACTTATTTTCTGTTTGCCTTGTGTTTTCTTTTATTTTTCTTAATACATTCAATTTAATTTAAATTCATAAAGCCTCCAATCCTGCATTCTGTGTTTTGCATAATTTTCCATACAACATATAGCATATTGCATCTATTTTGATATAGCATTCTGTTTTAGTGCATTAACATTCTTTTTTGCATCTGTTCCATTAGTTTCTTATATTTTTATTGCATAATAAATTAGATAATTGTATAGATATTGTTAGGAATTCAATTAGAAAAGATAATATATCAAGGGTTTATTAGGGGTATGACCTAGTTGCTTCACTATATTGCATTATCTTGTAGCAAACTAGTTTTAACTAATTTTGGTATATTGTGACATTGATACCAATGCTCATGCGTAAACTTAGCTCTATGGTATATTAAAGGAATACTATTAGTTCAAAGTGTGCAACAAAACTATGGTAGTAGTGTTTCTATTTATTAATGAATTATGCTTAAGTCCATTGATATCTATGTGTTATAGTTATATAAGAGTACACGACCATTGTTGTATATTCATGCATAAACTATTGTGTTCTTGATATCATCCAATGATGAATTATAAATTTTACATTGAAATTATATAAATAATTATGAAGTGAGATTTGAGCTCTCATGTACATTATCTATGGGAAATTGTGAATTATGGTGGAGTATTGACATTGAAAACTATGATTAAAGATAGAGCTCTAATATGAAAGCTGGACGGTAAATTCTTAGCAAACAATTATGGAGCATATAAGATTGATCTAAAAGCCGAATAGGAAATTCCTAACAAGCTACACAATAATGATATAAGAATGATCAGGAAATTAAAAGGATAAATATAGGTACAGTTATTTTAAATGATTACATGATGTGATGTAATATTAGAACTTTACTTGTAATCAGATATCATTATTTGACATGATTGCAAAGGCTTGACGTGATTATGATGATTTGTTTATATTTGAGCCTTAATGGCTATTTGTGAGTGTGATGCCTACTGGGAATTAGTAGTATACAATATTGAGTTCAAATAGAAAGTTGAGACTCTTATGATTGTGTTATGAGAAATAAAGTTTGAGTTATATGCAAGTAAACATTCCATATCAGGGCATGGTTACACATATTTCAAATTTTCAAAAAAATGGATTTGCTAATATTTTAGAATTTAACATATGATTAACATGTGATTATTATATATAAAATTGATCACTTTCAAAATAGTGATAGATATATGCTCACTAAGTTTTTGTAACTCATTTTGTTCTAACTTCAATGTTTTCATGTTATGGTGAGCATATATGAGCTTATTGCATCTGTAAACATCCAAGACTACCTTGCTAAAGAATTTTGACAATTAGATTATGATCGAAAATAGAGATAGAGTTTTCATTGAATCAACCATTGAAATGTTAAATCATTTACCTACATATATGTTGTAATTGTATAGTGCTATGTGCATGTTTGATACTATTGTATCTAGAAATATATACAAGTTTAATATTTTAAAGCATGTAGCCTTTGAGAAGTATCCAAAAATATGAGAGATTTTATCCATTCTTTCATAAAAAAATTAAAATAAACTTTTGAGTCCCTCTTGAAATTTGAAAAACTCCTATTTGATAAAAAAAAGTAAAAAATGTTAAGGCTTGTAGAAACCAATTATTAGGTCCTACGCCAATCACGATCAAGTTAGGTCATGATAGAGGTTTCAAGCATAAACCATTTTTATTAAAGCAAGCACCTTTAATAGATTGGTATCCATTATGAAAATGCTAAATAAAGCTTGCTCCATGTTATACTAAGCAAACATGATACCTTACAATAACCAATGCAAGATCAAATACTAAAAACCTTATGGATATGAGCCAAAAGCATGTTACAATTACGGATAAATAGGTCATATGACTTGGAATTGTGCAATAGGATAATATAGCAAAATATAGCAATACTAAGTATACATACCACCTAAAACACTAATTCTATAATATCACTAATAGTAGTAAACCATTGTATTGGAAAAGATAATAGTGGATGAGAAATAGGTGGATCTCAAGAAAGGGTATAAGCTTTAATTTTTCAAAAAGTTCAAGCTTCAAAAGTAGTGGTGACTAGTATGTTTGCTAGCAAAAGCTTTATTTAACCCTAGTACTACGCATTCATTTCTATCTAAAGAATTTGTTGATAAGTTATTAAGACCTCATAAGGAATTAGAAAATGTTTTAATGGTTACTACTCTTATGGGAGATATCATCTTTATAACATAAAGAATAAAATGTTACAAAATTAGGATAGATAACTGACTTACAAAAATAAATGCAATAACTCTAGCTATGATACATTATAATGTGATATTAGGAATGGATTAGCTATCCATGTATTACTTTTATGTTAATTGTTATTATAAGATAGTTAGCTATTAGCCAAAAAGGGAAATAACATGTATATGTCAAGGAGTAAGGATGACAATAGTACCTATTTTTGTGTCATGCATATTCAAAGGTTATTATAGAAGGGTTGTGAAGCATGGATTGCATTGATAAGCAAATTAGAGAAAAAAAGATAAAGAAGTCAACAAAGTCTAGTAATGAATGAATTCACTAATGTTTTCCTTAAAAAATTACTTGGACTATTAGCAAAATGCAAGATCAAATTCACTATTGATGTGATATGCAATATTGAATGAATATCCATTCCACCATATTGTATGGCACTTGTTGATTTAAAGGAGCTAAAGGAGCAATTACATGACTTACTAAACAAAAGATTCATACAATCCAGTACTTCACCATAGGGAACACTAATATTATTCATAAAGAATAATGTTAGATTGATATGACTATGCATTAATTATTTTTAATTGAAGAAAGTCATGATCAATAATTAATATCTAATACTAAGGATAAATGACTTGTTTGATCAGCTACAATAAGCACAGTGTTTCTCAAAGATTAGTTTACAACAAGCTACCATTGACTAAAGATTTGCAAAAAAGATATACCTAAAAATAGGATTTTGTACTCGGTATGGACACTATGCATTCTTATTGATGTCATTTGGATTGAAAAAAATGCTAATAACATTCATCAACTTGATGAATTGAGTTTTCAATCCATTTTAGATAAGTTCATCATTGTCTTTATCGATGATATCTAGCTGTACTTAAAAAGTGAGGAAGAACATGCAAATTGCTTTATAGATACTAAAAGAACACTAACTTTGTGCCAAATTTTTGAAGTGTGAATTCTAGTTTACCAATGTTCATTTCCGAAGACACATGGTTTCTCAAAAAGGAATTTAGGTAGATCCTTAAAAACTAAAAGTTATAGCTAAATGGCCTTGCCATTAATAGTTATACCAATTTGAAGTTTTTTTTGAATGATTTAGATACTATTGTCATTTTATGAAAGATTTCTTAAAGATCACATCCCTTCTACCTAAGTTAAATAGTAAGAAGGCAAAATTCATATGGAGTGAAAAATATGAAAGGAGTTTTGAATGGTTAAAGGGATGTTTGTCAATAACCCAAGTGTTGGCTTACCATCAAGGACAAAAAAGTATATAATGTATTATAATGCCTCATAAGTCAAGTTAGGATAGGTATTGATGCAAAATGGAAGACTCGATAGGTATTAATGCAAAAAGGAAGAGAAATAACTTATATTTTCTCAATAGTTAAAAAGGCATAAGGTAAATTATCTGTAATATCCCAAGTTAAAATTTAAGGTTTTTTAAATTTTGTTATTAATGGATAATTATTTATTTAGTTAGTTAATATTCGATTTTAAATTATTTTCCATATTAATAATTCTAGAATATTGAAAATGATACCTATGATAATATTTAAAAAATGATTTTCATAGAGAATTTCCTACAAGTTGAAAATATTTTAGTGATTATAAGTGCAAGGATTTATAAAATAATTTATTAGTATTTAATAAATTATTATTGAGAATTGTTGAAGTTTGAAATAAACATATTTTAAAATGACCATTATTAATTTAAAGCTTGTTTAAATATTTTCTATGAGGATTTTCTCATAAATATAAAATATTCTTAAAAGTGAGAGAGAATAAATTATTTATTTTAGGACTTCAAATTTTGTCAAGTTATCATAATTAAAAAACAGATATTTTGGGAATATAATAGTAATAATTCATAAAACCGACACTTATTTGAAATAAAGATTAGTTCTAGCACCTCTTTGAAAGAAAATTCAAGAAATACCACTACAATGTAATTTACCATTTAATTTTCAATTTTTTATATATATTAAAATAATAATTTTGGTATATTAAAACATACATTAATATTATAATTTTAAAAATATTATTTAAAAATAATTAATAATTAATAATTAAATTATAAATAACTTTATATAATAAAAATATGAAATTTATGTTTTAATAAAATAATTATTATTATTAAAAATATTTTATTAATAATTAAGTATATTTTTAATATAAATAATAAATAATTAAATTTAATAAATAAATTTATAATATAAATTTTATTAATTAAAAATATTAAATAAATTAAATAAATTAATTCATCTTAATATATTTAATAAATGTATTAATCTACCATGAGAGAATTATTATTCAAATCAAATTCGAATTATGCTCATTTGAATTATTATTAATTTTTAGCACAACACAAATTCAATACGTAAAGACAAATTGCCAACCTAATTCCTTACTTCAACTTCAGTACAAGCGAAATTACAACAAGTATTTTTGATTAACTAAATAAACTTTACAAAGCTACCTTTAGTGGGGATTAAATTTAGGAATTTATCAAAAAAAAATTACGCAAATTTAACGACTCTGATTGCTTCATATATGTATGGACGGATAAGATTCATGTAAATTCTGATGTAGTTGGAAGGGCATTCTAGACTCATGCTATCATCATAAACTCATAATAAATACATGCTCCTTTGAGACTTGAATAAGAACCAATCCAAAATTAAAAATTAAAAAAATTGAATAAAAATGGCATTACTAAGGAGCACGAAGGGTTTTTACTTTTTAGTCTCCAACAAATACAAAAAAAAATGCCTTAGGCCTATTGTGCAATAGCTCTTTAGCCATTGCTTCAACTGATAAATGGATTTTTTTATTAATATTTTATATATTTTACATTATTATAAATATTCATCTCAATAAAACTCAATTTACATAAATATTCATTCTTTTTCTCTTTAATCTTATTCTTATAATTTTTATTTCTCTACAAATATTGAAGATTAAGGAAGAGATGGTACATGAATTTGTAAAACATTGAAATTTTCACTTCAAAGGAAAATATTGGTGACACTTTTCAACTTTTTCTAACCTCTAATTATATTTTTATATTTTTTATTAAGTTTTATATATTTCAATTTGTATAGTATTTTAGTTAATTCAATAGTTATTATTCTTGTTAAATTTAATATTAGTAATTTTACTTTTATATTGTTAATATATTTTAATTATAGATTTGAATGATCCTAATACTATACAAAATTATTTTGATAATCATAATTTTGTAGAAAATATAGCTACTAATTTTTCAAATAAAAATTTTGCAAATACTCCATTAAGCACACTCGAATTTACATAATTTCATTTTCTTTCTCAACATCCATCTTCACAATGTGCTCATAGTTGTAAGAATGTAAACACTCTTGTATCCTTATTTAATTTAGCAAAAAGATCAAAAAATTCTAAAATATGAAATTATTTTAATTTAAAAAATATAAATGATGCAGTTAAAGCATTTTGTAAATATTGTCCAAAAAATTATAACTATAATAGTTATAGTGGTGCTAGTATAATAAGATGCCATTATTTTTCTAAACATGTGGATATTGTGACTATTCCAAATGAAAATTCTAACATGCCTAATCAAGGTAATTGTGAGTATAAATTATATAAATGGATTTGTCATGTTGAAATGCTTCTTAGTATAGTTAGTTCTCCAAAATTAAATATCTTTCTTCAATACTTTAATCCTCAATGGTGCAATATAAGTAGGAATACTAGTGTAAATAAATTGAATAAAATTTTTGAAGAGTAGAAAATGATTTTAGCTAACTTTTTTTAAAAAATTCAAAAGTAAAGTTGTACTTATATATGATATTTGGATATCACCATCTCAAATAGACTATATTCATGTAATTGCTTATTATATTGATGATAATTTTATTTTATATAAAAGAATTATTTGTTTTAGACCAATTCTATCACCACATGATGCATCTATTATTGTTTTTTATAGAATAAACACTTGTAGTGATTGCATGATATCAAATAAGATATTTTTAATTACCTATGATAATACATCTACTAATACTAGTACTATTACAATTTTAATTCCAACTTTAAATCATATTCTTGAAGCTTAATTTTTTCATCTTATATTTTCATGCCATATTTTAAATTTAATTGTTCAAGATGCATTAAAAATTATTTCTATACTTATACAAAATTTAGAAGTATAGTTTTATATATTAGATCATTACTAGCTAAAAAGTATGATTGGAAACAATTATGTATCTAAATGTCTAAGAAACCTAAGACACCTCCTCAACATGTTTGTACATGATAGAATTCTACTTTTAAAATTTTTGAATTTTGTTTAGAGTATAAAGATATTATGAATTCTTTTTATTCAATGAAAATTCATATTAATCATCACCTTGAAAATGTTGAATGGGAAAAGGTGCAAATTTGCTTACAATTTTTACAAATATTTTATGAAGCAACTAATTTTTTATCTAGTTCTTATTATTCAACATCTCACTTTATACTTAGTATTTTGCTTAATTGTAGTCCTGCATTTTTAAAATTTAGAAGTATTAATGGGTTTGAAATCATTATTAATAAATGTTTAGCAAAATAGAATAAATATTTTAGAAATATAGGTTGTTTATATATTATAACTGCAATTATGGATCCTAGAGTTAAAGAATAAAGAGTAAAAAAATTGCTACAAAAGTACTATGAAAATCTGCAATATAAATTTGACTTAGAGTCTTAGATCAATGATATAAATAATTTACTATTAGAAATATTTCAAGTATATAGTAGTGAATTTAATTCTTCACATTCATGTATTAGTTTTTCATCTTCTTCAAATATTTTATGAAAAATATAATGACTTCTTAAATTTAACTGATGATACTCCCTTAATCAATCATGAATTAAATTTTTGCTTATTTGCACCTATTGTAGCTAATATGCCAAAATTTTCCATTTTAGAATGGTGGAAAACATAAAAGACACAATATCCTATACTTTTTCTTATGACATGTGATATACTAACCACTTTAATGTCTTTAATAGCATCATAAAGTGCATTTTATATTAGTAAGCAAATTTTGGATGATAATTGTTTATTTATGAATAATTAGAACTTATATATGACTATTTTTTAAAGGATTGATTTGATGCAAAAGATAGACAACAAAATAATTTACAAAAAGATTAATCATCATCAGGTGAAGAATATAATTAGAAATAGTGACATATTCATATGTTATAAATTTAGTTAGCTAAATATTGTACTCATTTTATTTAATAATAAGATTTTTCTGAACTCGGTCCCATGATTTTTATCCTTCTTAATGGGGATTTCCTATGTTAAAAATTATTATATCTTAATTTATTTTCTTATTATTTTTAGTTCTATTAAACAAAAATAATAACAATAATAATAATAATTTTTAAGTGATAATAATAAAATATGATTACATTTTATAATAATAAAAGTAATTATAATAATATATAATAATAATAATCACAAGAAGGAATTTTAATCTAAAATTTGAAAATTTTCACTTCTAATTAATTACCTAAAATTTTCAATACGTAATTTTGATTATATATTTTATTATACCTCAAATTTAAACTTAACTTGTTTAAATTAAATCCATTTTTTATAAATAATTTTTTACAAATGATTAAATTATTTTTAGTCAACATTTTCTTTCTCTTATTAAAGGTGATGAGATTTTATTTTAAAATTTTAATATATTGAAAAGTTATTAATGTATCCTAAGAAATTATCAACAAAACTACATTGATATTTAAAAATTTTTTAATTTATTTTTTTAAAATAATTCATATTTAATATTTTTAAAATTTAAAAAAATATAATTTTTACTTTAGTTATTTCAATAAATTTATCCCAATTCATCTTTTTAATAAAATTTTAAGTGATAATAATAATAAAATATAATTATATTTAATAATAATATATTTTAATTAATTAATAATGTAAAATTAATAATAAATAAATAACTAATATGATAATAATAATAATAATAATAATAATAATAAAATATAACAGGTTATAAAACTCACTTAGTAAATATCAACCTAGAATAGGGATTAAGACTAATATTGTAACAACCCAATTTAAACATAACTTAGTGAAAAAGTAGCCTAGCTTTAGGGGTAGTAAACAGACCTAAGGCCTATGAGCCTGGCAAACTGGCCTGCAGGCTTTTTGCAGATTGAGCCTGCTAAAAATAAGTCTACGAAAATGCAAGCTTAAACAAGCTCGACTTGCATGGATCCAATCCACACGAGCTAACCTATGAGCTTTGTAGATTTTTGTAGGTTCTTTTATAAACCAGACTTGCTAAAAATAGGCCCACAAAAATGTAAACTTTTGCGGATCTAAATTAACTTGTAAGGGTCGACCTATTTAGCACTCCTAGTTGGCCTGGGACTAGCCCAATGTACAGTATTTACCTGTTGGATTAGCCCAATAGGATTGGATTAACCCGTTTTAACAAGTTTATTGCTTATTCAATCAAAAGTTTAAGATAGTAGTGACAACCTATACAAAAAGAAAGCCATAATTGAATCTCTTACTAATTTGTATGTTTAAATGTTTTGGTATTCCAAATCTTGAATTAGTTTTAAAGATTGTTGTTCCTATAATGTTGCTTAGAAATATTAATCAATCCTTAGGTATCTACAATGGCACTAAACTACTAATTATTAAATTGACTAACCATGTTTTTCAAAACAAAAATGATTTAAAGAAGTACTATATGTGACATTATTTACATTCCTAAAATTCTCTTGATTCCTTTAGATCCGAGGTTGCCTTTTAGATTTTAAAGGCATCAATTTGCAGTAACAATTAGTTTTACAATAACAATTAATAAAAGTTAAGGATAGTCACTTTTTATATTAGCATGTATCTTTCTAATCCAATATTCAATTATAGTTAATTATATATAAGTTGTAATTTCAAAGGTACACAACATTAAAGGAATAAGATTGTAATTGTATTGGATAACCTATAAATACAACAACAAATATTGTTTTCAAAGAAGCATTTCAAAATCTCCAATTAGGTAAGAAACTTTCTCATTCTAAGTTATAAAAAATGATTACTATAACTTCATGTGCATTATATCATATGAGTGTTTTTTTTTTATTTTATCGTTATTAACATTTGTGATTGATAAGTTATTTTTTTCATATGATCCAATGTAAAAGGTGACTAGAACTTAGTTAAGAAGAAAATGGCTAAATCAAAATATATATTGTAAGCCTTGGCAACTCACACCTAAGAGGGAGTGAATTAGGTGTTTTTGAAACTTTTATCCTTTTTAATATTCTTTTTGAAAATCCTTTCATTATAGGAAGTCATGAGGATAATTTTAATTTAAATAATTTCAAGAAAGCCTTATAAGGATGTTTGCACTTGAGATATGATAATTCAAAAAGTTAGTGCAAATTTACTTATTCAGCTATACATTAATAAATCATTGAGAGACAAATACAAGATTATTTAATCAAGAGGTTTGCATATAACATATGACAATTCAATACACTTATGCAAAGTAACTCATTTAATTATGCATAGATAAGAATTAAGAAGCCAATGCATAAATTGATTTCTATTTCAACTATTTAATCACTAAATTGACAAAATCAACATTGAAGCACAATTCATTTAATAAACAGTAACAACAAACTACAACATATAACAAGAAATAGTAATAGCAACAAAATAGAGTATACAACACAATATATTAGCAAATAATAGTAACAAAATAAACCAAGTGATCAAGAAAAATAGAGCATATTGATAAATGTAAATAGAATAAAGGTAGAGAGATTAAACATAAGGATTTATAGTAGTTCCCCCCTTGAATATCCTCTTCAAGGTGTACATATACTCTCCAAGCTTATATTTCAATCCACTATCCTTTCAAGTTTTAATTAACACTTGAAGAAGCTTTACAATTCTCTTGCTCTTCTTTCAGCAAATTTTCTTTTTATATAAGATATTTTACCCTTTACAAGTTTTTCGAAGGGATACCTCACTTTTTATAATTAGGAAATAATAAAATATGAATATCAATTCATATAAACTTTTTTAAAGAATGGATGAAACAATTGAAGCTCCTAGAATAGAGAAATTTCATAAATAAGAGCTCAAATCATAATTTGATAAAAGAAGGTGTAAAATAATATTAAATGTTAGAGTTCGGGCTCTCTCTTAGTTGTATTTAGTGTTTCTTAGCTTAAATAAGAAGCCCATAGACTATTATAGCTATTTAGGAGTAATTAGAAATGAAAACTAGCTATTATACGTACACTAGAACAATCGAAATTGATTGGTGAATCGATTCAGGCATTTTAGTTTACTCTCTAAACGCCTGAAATCAATTAGTGAATCAATTCATGCAGACAAAATTGCAAACTCAACTTTAAAAGGTCATAACTTCTTCATTTTAAGTCCGTTTTAAGCAAATGATCTATTATTAGAAAGCTATTTGAGTTTACTTTCAAATGGGACTAGTTTCAAGCTCGTATATAATGCAATTTTAGAGATATATTTGAAACAAATAGAAAAGGTTAGAAATAGTGAATTTGTAAAAATATGATTTTGAGACTCAAATTGTATAATTCATAACTCTTTCATATCTTGGTAATTTTAAGCAAATGACTAGTTTATGGAAAGCTCTTTAAGTCTATTTTTAATAAAAGTAATTTCATACTCATATCATTTATATTTCTCAAGATATGATCAAAATAATGAGCATAAGTTAAAAAAGGATAGAATGCAGAAAACTAATTTCTAGACTCAACTTGAAGAGATCATAACTCTTTCATATATTGATCATTTTAAGCAAATGATATGTCCATAGAGATATATTTGAGTTTATTTTCATGTGGAAAAAGTTTGACAATTAAATAACAAATATTTTATGAGATATAATTAAAAGAATGACCAAAAGTTAATATTAAAAAATATTAAAACCTCATATCTTATTAGTTTTTGAAATATTCCCGTAGGCTATCTTGTGAAAATATGATTGTGGGCTATCTTTTTAAAATATTTTATCAAGCTAAGATTATAAAAATATGTTTGAGCTCTATATCATAAAATACTCTATTTTACAAGAAAGTATAAGCCTAAAATAAAAAATTATACTAATGAAGTTTCTTGACTTTTCTTGGTACTTCCAAGCTTTCAAACACTTTAATCTTCTCATCCTTTAATACTTGGATCACATCTTCTTTCTTGCATTTCTTCTTTGTTCACTCTTAAGTTGAGCATGAAAAGATCTTTGATTGCTTTACTTTAATGCTCACTCTTCTTCCTTTCAGACTTTCCTATATAATAGATGTAGACTTTGCAAATCATGTATACAGTTAGTCCAATCTAATATGTCAAGATATTAATATGCAAGATTCATATATATAACCAATTAGCATGAGAACATGCATAATCATCATATCATATATCTTGACCAATCAAATGCTTAGTCATGTTTGTTAAGATATAACTTTTTTAGTATATAATCAAGCATTAGTATTGTAACCATAATATAACATGTCTATTGAAGATTTTATAACGTTTTGGTATAAAAACATGCAATACTATTGCAAACACATATTTGTCATCATGCATATACAAGAATAAGCATAGTCATTATATCATATATATGCATTAACCATAACATAGTATGTCTACTGAAGCTTGTACAATATATATTACTTTAGCACAAGATATACAATGCTATTGGAACACCTATTTGTTATTATTAAAACTCATCATATCTAACCTTGGGGTTAACACATATGAAGTATAAAAGTTTAATAAATTATTTTTCATCATACTATTTAAAGTTTCATTTTACTTCAAATTTTGATAATCTGATTTTGGTAAAATTGAGAATAGATGCTCTCATAACGAATAGATTGATATTTCTAAAGAATTTCTATATATTTCTTTATTCTTTAAATGTTATTCCTTTTCTTTTAATGCAATGTATATTACATTATTCCATGCATGGCATTGATTTACTACTAGTTATATTTATATTATATTATTAAAATAGGGTGTAGTTCTTGCTACGTATCATTCTCAGATGCATCAAGTTGCCATATAGCATCATGAAGTACAATATTTTCTCACTTATTTTAACTTTGCAGTACTAAAAAAATTATGTCCCTTACGTAATTCTTTAATATAATAGAAGTATAAGGTAAAAGTGAAAAAAAGAGAGGAAGTAATCTATGTATGTATGTATGTTTGTATCTATCTATTATTATTATTATTTGGTCTCTATCATATATCATCCTAAGATGAATTGTCTTGCTACATGGTGTCATGAAATACAATATTTTCTTGCCTATTTTAACTTTACTATACTAAAAAAGATTGTATTCTTTTTAGGTGAATCGAATTCACAACCTCTACTACAAAATCATGATTTAATAACACTTAAACCAATCATTTTGAGAATTATATTATTTCCTAACTTAATTTGACTAACACGCTTATCTATTTGAATTGTACTTTTACAATTTCCTATTACGATAAATACGTATGATTATTAACAAATTTAAAAATATAATTATTTCTATGAAAACATGTTATAGTTATTAATTAAAATTAATAAATAATATTTTAATTTTACTTAGTAAGAAATTCAATCTCCATCTTATTTCAATCTTCATCTTCATGTTATTTTATTTGCTAACAATATTAAAAATAAATAAATTAACGTCATCTTAAGTCAAACCTATAATCTCAAGAATAAAATAATAATTTAATATCACTTAACTAATCACTTTGATAGTTATTTTATTTACTAATTTAACATGACTAACTTGCCTTTGAATTGTAATTTTACAACTTTTCATTACAATAAATAATGTATAATATTATTAAATTTAAATTAATTATTATTTTTATAGATAGATGTTGTAATTATTAATTAATATTAATAAATATAAATAATAATTTAAATTTTAATCCTACTTGAATCAATCAGAAATTTCAATCTCAATCTTATTTAAATAAATATAATATAAAATAATATGTTTAATTCTATATGATTTATGCAAAATATTTTTTAATAACAAGATAATAGATGAAAATTTTTATTTTCAAATAAAATTAATTTATTAAAATATATAATATAATTATTAATAAATATAACTAAAAATTTTGTTAATTATTAAGATTTTAATTTATATTTGACCCACTAAACATGTACTACTCTTTACACTATAGACGATAATATTAATAATAAATTAAATTTAAATCTTAGGGTTATCAATAAATATGATAGTAATAATTTTTAAAATCTATCTCTATTATAAGTAAAAATGAAAATGAAGTTTGCATATCTTTATAATGATTAATAATTAATAATACATAATAAAATAATATCATATTGTTTTTAGTTTTAATGTAACAAATTAATTAAGCAATAAAACTAATATAATTAGATTTAGTGGCAATAAATAATTGTATATAAAACAAATGATATCAACAAGAAATCAAGAACTATACTTATAAGAGTAAATATATATCCAAAAAATGAATTTTTGCAAATGAATTTACATTTAATCAAAAGTTATTTAGTTGTATATTTCTCTTACTTAAATTTACATAAACACACACGTATTATTATTAATATTAAAGGGAAAACATGGATTTGTTGCACTATTTATCGAATTACAAAGTCAATTTATATAATTTTGTATCAATTGCATATTTAAATTGAATAAATTTTTAGTTTTATTTAAATTGAATGAAGTTTGCATATCTTTATAATGATTAATAATTAATAATACAAAATAAAAGAATATCATATTATTTTTAGTTTTAATGTAACAAATTAATTAAGCAATAAAACTAATATAATTAGATTCAGTGGCAATAAATAATTGTATATAAAACAAATGATATCAACAAAAAATCAAGAACTATACTTATAATAGTAAATATATATCCAAAAAATAAATTTTTGCAAATGAATTATTACATTTAATCAAAATTTCTTTAGTTGTATATTTCTCTTACTTAAATTTATATAAACACACACGTATTATTATTAATATTAAAGGGAAAACATGAATTTGTTGCACTATTTATCAAATTAAAAAGTCAATTTATATAATTTTGTATCAATTGCATATTTAAATTGAATAAATTTTTAGTTAGTTAGCAAACACATAAGTGCCCACTACCACTGAGATTGGAGATAAATAGAAGAAAAAATGGTTGGAAATTAACACCCATCCTTATATTTATCATAATTTTTATTAGTGATGAGTATATAAATTATGTATCCACTGGCTAACTAAGAAATTTTCATTTAAATTGAGGATTAATATATCCTTAGATTCAATACACAAAATAAGTGAATACAAGCAAGTGCAAAAATATTAATTTCATTAAATTTACATTTATATATAATATATGATAATGTAATTTTTTTACAATATTTATTAATGGTTCAGCCTAATAAAAAAATATAAAACTTAAAAAAATGTAGTTTAAATATATTTGACATATAGATATTTTTTTGTCATATAATAAGCTAAATTATTACTAAATAATTTCAATAAATAATACATTAAAATATTCAAACAAAAATAAGTAACACATTATTCTTATTATGATAATTATTATTGATAGATAAATTAAAATATTAAAAATAAATTATTCAAAATTATAAGTTTTTAAGTAAAAATCTTACACACATATATTATTATTAAGCATCGAAAGGAAGATAGATTTGTTATATTAATTATTGGACAATTTGTACAAATTTGTATCGAAAGCATGTACAAATTAAGGATTAATATATAAATAAATTTAATATATAAAATAATCAAAGAAAAACAAGTAATGTGGAGAGACACAAAAGTACAAAAATATGTAATAGTGCACTTTTTTCAATAGAAAAATACTACTTTTGAACTTGATTATTACCGCTACACTTTAAAATTTATATTTTTATATGAATTCTATCCAATTTTATTTTTGTAATGAATTAAGTACAAGATAGTGCATAGCATGGGCAGGCCTACAATATACACGAAACTAGAAAGGTAATTAATTGTTAGGAAGTTAACACGTGAAAGAAAGTAAAATTTTATTTTAATAGTGAGATAATTGATATATGAATAATATGAATGGATTAAAAATAAGCAATAAAGCAAATAATAAAAAATAAAATAATGGAAAATTTTATAAAGTATATAAAAATCAAAAGATTAAAGTTAAAAATAAAAATAAAAATAATATAAATGAGAGGAATTAGAATGAATCCCATGTATATTCTAATTCCCATATAAATGAGGAGGACGAAAAAGAAAATTAAAAAAAAATGAAAATTGGGTTTATGCTATAGGAAAATGAAAAAAAAATTATATTTACAAATGAAGTAAAAGAATGACATATGGCAAAATAATAAAACATTGGCACATATTAAAGAGAAGCATGAACCATTAGAAATATTATTGATTGATGATTGATATGCTTAAGAGAATTAATGTCAAAATTACACTTGGCTTATATAAGTTACACTTACTTAATCTATCGGTCACTATCAATATTTTTTTTACTTTTAGGTTCCACTCCATGTGCCAATTAGCCTTTTTAGAATGCTAACTTACGAGGTTACTTGGCTAGTTATTTTAAAGGGCTTCATGGGCATGATTAGGTATGAAAATGAACGAAGTTGAACTAAATATTTATATATTCAATTTTAAACTTGCTAATGAGTATAAACTTGAGCTAAATATTATTAAGCTAAAATAATTTAAACTTAAATATGAATTTAAATGAGTTTATATGAACTTATTTGAATAATATATTATTAGGCCCTAATTTTTCATAAGATTTGAAATATTTGCATTCAAGTTTGAGCTTCTAATGAAAACAAATCTATACAAGTTTACAATTGTATTTGAATAACTTATTATTTCAGTTAAGGTTTTGTTTAGTGTAATAAATAAATTAACTTATAACTTATTAATGTGATTAATAAGTTATAATGTAGCCTTTAGAAGTGTTTCACATACTAAGACTTCATTTCACACAATAAAAAAACTAACTTATTTTATTAAAAAAATAAGTTCTAATTTAATAAATTATTTTAAATAATTTATAATTTATAAACAATTACCTCTTTAATTTTTTTTAAATCTATCCTTATTTTTTTATTAATTTACAATCCATATTTTTTTATAACATAAACCTAAATATTATTTTTTTATAAAATATAATTAATTTAATTTTAATATGATTATATTTTGATTTTAAATTATAAATATATAAAAATATATATGTAAATAAATATATAATATCATAAAACATAATTAAGTAATTATAATTATATATTATAAATTAAGTAATTATAATTATAAATAATTATATTTTAATTAGCTATAATTTTATTATAAATAATAAAATAAAAATAATATAAGCAAATAAATATATAAATTTATTAAATTTAATTAATTAAACATTTGATATTATATTTTTATTTTTGAACATATTAATTATGTTAATACAATTTAATTTTTAGATAAATATAAATTATTTTAATTATATATTTATTTCTATTAATATATCTTTTTATATCATTTTACAATTTCAATTAGTTCAATAACTAATTTTATAAAATACTTATTACACAATTAATTAACTTATTAATTATTAGTTATTAGTTAAAAGTTATTGGCTATTAGTTAATTTATTAGTTATTAGTTAACTTATTAATTACTAACTAACTTATTAATTATCAGCTATTTTATGAGTTATTTACATAAAATAGAGCTTAACTTATTGAAAAAAACATAAGATATGATTTGATAAGTTATTTTGAGTAACTTATATCTTATAAACTATTATTTCTTTATTTTTTTTCAAATTTATCCTTTTTTTATTAATTTGCAACACATATCCTTCATAACATAAATTTAAATATTATTTTAAAAAATATATAATTAAGTAAATATAATTATAAGTAATTGAATTTTAATTAATTATAATTTTTTTATAAATAACATAATAAAAATTATGTAAGAAAATAAATATATAAATTCATAAAATATAATTAATTAAGCATTATATATCATATATTTATTTTTAAAAATATTAATTATATTAATATAATTTGATCTTTAGATGAACATGAATTATTTTAATTATATATCTATTTTTACTAATACATCCTCTATGTTATTTTGTAATTTTAGTTAATTCAAAAGCTAATTTTGTGAAATACATCTTATACAATTAGTTAACTTATCATTTATCAGCTATTAGTTATAATTTATTAGTTATCAACTAATTTATCAGTTACTTGTACAATATAGAGCCTAAATTTGACAATCTAAAATTTTATCATTTATAAATAAATTAGATACTAAATTTTTATTTTATAATGCTAATAGTTAAATTTAATAGAAAGTAACATATATTAGAACGTTAATTACATCAATTAATGTATCATATTTCCTCATGCAATTTCAATAATTAATAATGGGATTAATTTTTCATGCATTATATTGTTTATATATATTATAAGAATAAAAACACATTTTTTATTATTAAGCTCATTTGGGCTTATGAACATATTAAGTCGAGTAATAAAAAACTTAACCTCATCTCATGTATTAATCGAGTTTCACTAGTTTATACTTGACTTATTTAAAATTGAACTCAAATCGATCTCAAACTACTTATAAGTAGCTTGACTTCTTTCCACCCCTAAGGATCATGAGAATGTATTTTAATTTGATAGAATATATTAATCCACACAAATATTTATATGAAACTTTTAGAATAAACTAATATTAATTTTACATATTCTACACCTTTAAATGTGGACAACATAGATAAGCGATTGGCAAAAGAAATTCAAGAAATGAAATATACACATAAAAAACTCATTTAAATTCAAGTAAATGAATGACATTGATAACTTTACATATTCAAGTATGTTTGCTCAAAGCTTATCTAGCTTATTACATTTCACTACTAAATTGTAGCTAGTGAGACCATAAGGTGGTTTTTTATGTTTAGTGTAATAGGGTCTCATAAATGATAATTAAGGATGCAAATCAATTAAATTAGGCTTATCATACAAGGTCAACCTAATTAATTAATCTTAATTGAAGGCCTTATTTTCAAGCCCGCAATTAACTAGCCCTATAGGCTAAATTGTTGTTACTTGAAGGTTTCAGTCACTAACAAATAGTTGCAAGTTAGTTAGGTGAAAGCCCAAAATGGAAAAGCACTCTATCCTGCACTTTGACCATTATTTTTATGCAAACATCACACAAATTGGAATAGAGTACCATAGAACCTATATGATTGAATTGCAATAATTTATAACATAAGCAATCTTGCACCCTAAACATAATAATAAATTATTTTTAAACTAGAGACACTAGGACCTAACTCATTAACACATAACTTAAAAATCCCTAATTGAAACTACATCCATAAATTCCAAAGATGATAGAAAAAGTAAAGAAAAAGAATATGAGAAAAAAAAAGACAGAGAGAGAGGAATTATAATAAGCTTAATTGTCTTAGGGTTTCATTTGTTTCAATTTTCAAAGAGAGATGCAAAAGGAAGATCTCAAGTGGCAAAATTGCTATTGGAGGATTGCAATACCAATGGAGTGACTTAAATGGTAAAATCAATGGCTAAGCGTCGATGCAATAGTAGACTTGTTGAAATTAGAGGTAAAAGAAATTTAGGGCTACTTGAATTTGATTGCACTAAGAAATGGGTTATTGTATTGAGAGCATTATGCTTAACAATAGAACCTAAAATAGTATCATTGAAGGCCGTCATCACTCACCTTTGGTTGATTGTGGGTTGGATTAGGTAGTCGATATTCCACTAGTAACTTATTGACTAACACTTTTCTTTTAATTCACCCATGCCCACTTGCCTATGCATTTAACCTACTTCTTCCTGACTAATTTTAATTAGGTATAGGCAATTTAAATTGGTTCCTTTAAAAAATTTCACCTTTAATGATCATATGATGTATTGAAGTAAAAATTAATATAATTTATGCTCATGATGTCTTTAAAATTGACTATATAATTTAATTATGCCAATATGAAATATGAAAAAAATTTATGATAAAAAATATACTTTGTTAAGTTTAAATAGCTATAATATAATTGATTAATGAGTCAATTTTTATGTAAGTTTGAACTTAAGCAAAGCATATTATTAATCATAAAATACTTAGGTTATTATATATTATTTGATTTGAATCTATAATTATTTTTTTACATTATTTTATTGAAGAAAAGTTTAAATTTTGGTTCAAATATAATATTATATTTATGTTTTAAGGGAGATTTCAGTATATTTTGAATCTAAAGGAGAGTTTTGTGTAATTTTATTAAACTAGAATATAACCCATGAATTCTTATAGGTCATCCTTGAAAATTAGTTTAATTTAAAATTAATTCAAAATTTTAAATTTTAATAAATTATACTATATTTTATAAAATTATAATTTTATTTCACTCAATTTCAACTTATGTAATAAATAATTCAAAAATTGACAATTGGATATTTAATTATTAAATAATTACATTGGAATAACTTAAAATTGAATTTTCATAATAGATTCCACCAAACTAAATTTTTGTTGTTTTATTCAAATCAATATTAAAGTATATATTAAATGATTAAATGGTACTTTATAAAAAAGATATTAAATTTTTGCAAGTTATCACTCTAATTACAAACAATTAAAGATAATCAAACTTCACTTGCAATGCATAAAAAATGCAAACATAAAGAACTAACTCCCTCTAGGTAAATCACAAAATACTTAAATTAGGCAAATCATATATGAAACCAAACTTCATTTGCAATAGAGAAAAAAGCAAATACAAAGAACCAAACTTCATTTGCAATAGACAATTAAAGTATGTATGGAAAAAAAAGGTAGCTTAGATTACAAGTAAACCTCCTTTCTCTAAAATGAACAACTTAAAATCATATATACAAGCAAAGATGATGTAAGATTGTCAAAACAAAACATAATTTTATTTTTCACGTCAAAGTTCATGAATACAATTTTTTTTTCAAATCACCACATACTAGTAAGATTGTTAGAACAAAATATAAAAAATATGAATAAAGTTAGTTTACACTAAATCACATTTACATAGACACAAATAAAAAACAAACAAAGAAAACTATCTTAGATACTACCCTTACATCAACACCATATAAACTTATGTTAGCACCTTCTAACTTGTCACTTAGGGGATTTTAAAAGCATAATGGAGAAAACTAGTCAAATAAAGGCATGTAACTATTATCAGTTCATAATCATCAAACATTATATTAAAGATCCCTAATAAACAAGTTAAATATAGAAAACAAAAATGATAATTTCAAAATCATAAAGCATAATGAAAAAGCTGTGAAGTTACAATAGTAAGAAAAGAAGACTTACCACAGAGACCTTAGTAAGGTAATTGAGGATAATAGCAAAAGGTGGAAACAATTCAATTGACCTTGCAAAAATAACAATGAAAAATAATAAGTTAGTTATGTTTGAAATAAACACATCATTTTAGATTCAAGAATTTTCCATAACATTAGAGTAATTATAAAGAAAATATAGACAAACTATTAACTAAAAGGAATTTTTTATGGACAAAGGAAGAAAATTATTATAAATATAACCATTAAACAATACCGTATAGACTGATATTAACATCTTCTAAGTAAAAGCAATGCAACCATTCTAAGCGTATAACCATGAAACTATTACATTATGGATCATGTCAAACAAAAATAAACACATTAAACTAAAAATAATGACTTGGAAAGATATGAATAAAGGGAGTTATAAATTTTCATGTTATTGTATGTTGTTTGTACTTTACCATAGCAATATTGGCTTGATTGTTATCAAAGCATATTTAATTTGGATGAAGTAAATGAAACTCAATAGATTAGCCTTGGCACGCTAACAGAGGAGTATAGCTAGAAGGTGGAAATAATGAAGCTTACCTTATAAAAACCACAACATAAAATCAATAAGCTAAAATTTATTGATTGAAATAAACATATCACTTTTGATTCAAGAAGATTCAATATCAAAAGAATAATACCTAAATTTTGCTCTTTAGTAGGTATTAGGCATCAAAACCCTAAATATTAGGATTTGAAAAAACATGATACACAGATTAAAGTTAAAATAAGAAGAGGTGAACAATTTGAAACTTGAACCACCTTTGAATTTATGGATTTGGGAAGTACAAATCACATATAGGTTTGTAGGTGAAAAAATAGCATATAGCTACAATTGGTAAAAAGGATGACTATATAAACAAAATAAGTAGAGTTAGTAAAGAGCTTGCATACCTTCTATTGAACAAGAAAGAGCTTTCTCATGAGGATCCATTTCGTCTAAATGAATCAATTAGCTAATTGACTGATATGTGATAGACATGCAATCAATGATCTTGCATAATCAAAACCTTAATGTAATTGATGCACAAATCTCTACAACAATTGTGCTACCATTTGCCATGGCAAAGCTTGGTCGAGGAAGAAGCATTATTGCTAAGAAATCACCAAAATATCATAGAATTAGAGAATCATAGATAAAAGAAAACATGATACAATAAAAAAGAAAAATGAACAATATAAATATTAAAAAAGAGAATATAAACATCATTGAATAATTAAAAATAAAATTTAAAACAATAAATATGGTTTTAGTTTATAAAACCAAGCGAAGAAAGGAGAAGAACTAATAAAAATTTATTGAATTCCTTCAAAATCTAAATGGTGCAATTATCAATAGGAGAAGATGTGCTGCTAAGAGGCATTATTGCTAAGAAATCACCAAAATAGCATAAAATTAGAGAATCATAGATAAAGGAAAACATGATACAATAAAAAGGAAAAATGAACAATATAAATATTAAAAAAGAGAACATAAATATCATTGAATCATCAAAAATAAAACTGAAAATAACAAATATGGTTTTAGTTTGTAAGTCCAAATAAAAAAAGGAGAAGAACTAACAAAAACCTATTAAATTCCTTCAAAATCTAAATGGTGCAACTATAAATAGGAGAAGATGTACTACAATAGTAACTTAGGGCAAAGCTACTTGCTTAAAATGCACTAGAGCAAAAAAATATAACAATGAAAATTACAAATTATTTAATATAGAAAGGATTTGAGGAGAAATAGGTGTATTTTTCTTTAAATTTTATATGAATAAATTTTTGTCACTGTGTTAAACTATTTTTTTCTACATATTTGCTCAGATTAAATGAAATTAATGATAGATTATTTTTGTGACAACTTTTAATTTATTATTTCAAGTTTTTTGTTCTATCATACGTTTGGAATCTCTTCCACTATTCTAAGTTACTATTTTTAACTATATTTTATTTAAAATTTTTGTTAAAAAATTATTTTATATAAATGTACATTTTTAAAATATGATAACCATATATATATTAAAATTAAGAAACTAATGAGATATATTTTTTCAATTGATTTTCAACTCAATAAGATGATAGCTTATTTAAATATAATAAAAGTATAAAAAATTAGTACATAAAAGTGCAAAAAACAAGGGATGGTATTTTAGTTTTTAGATATTTTTATGTATTTTTTTTGTTAAAGTACAATTAATATTTACTAGTAGTATCCTAAAATATTAAAAGTGTTATTAATATTATGTATCTATGAAATATTATTTAAAATTTCTAATTTCATTAGTAATTATTTATAATTTATAATTTTAATATATATTATTTTTACTATATTAACATTATAAGATTTAAGACTAAGACCTAAAATTCTTAATTTTTTTTGACTTATTAATAATGGCAAGACTTCCACATCCTAGATGTTTTCTAAGGCTCGAATACCTTACTTGATATTTTTTTTATCAAATTATGCCACTAAAAATTTGTTTCCATAACTTGTTAAATTTTATTTATTTGTTCATAAGTTTGCCTATTAAAATAATTATTTTAATAGCACTTTATAGTTTATTCATTTTAAATTTTTTATCTAAATTATTTTAATTATATTTTGACCCTAATATTTTATTTATTGTAAATTTATTACCAAAACTATTTTAATCATATTTTAACCCTAATGTTTTATTTATTTTAAATTTATAACTCAAATCAATTTAATTATATTTTAACTTTTCAAGCATATTAATCATATTTCTTTACTTATTTAATCAATTTGAAATTTATAAGCAAAATCAATTTATTTGTTTCTAAAAAAAAATCCATGTAAATCATATATGAAATTTCCCTTAACTAATAAAATTGATTTTTATTACCTTTTTCAATCAAACCCTCTTGAAAATTTTCTTTTTCAAATTAAAAGTGGGAGATTTAGTTCATACAATCAGTAATTAGTAGAGGAAGTCAAGGCATCAATTATACAATATTGAACAAAATTGGAGTTTCATAGAAGAACAAAAGATGTCAAAAGATACAAAGCTTCATATAATAAAATCAGCAGGTAAATAAGTTTCAAACAATTTACTAATCAACTTGATATAATGAAGTAATAATTCAAATAATTTTCCATTCATTAGTGATTTTTATTTTTATTTGAATTTGCATTGCGATGGTTATTAATTTTCTTTATTTTTTTCTTAAGCAATGATAAAAAAGTTTTATAACTTTTTGTATTATTGGATTCAAATATTTCTTTGGTTTGAATATTATTTAGGTACATTGGATTCAAATAGCTTGAATAATTATGTGGGTGATATGGTGGAAAATGATGATATTAGGCATAATGACAATGACCTAACAAAAGAGTTAAAGGGGAGTGATGAAGATATGTTTTAAAATATGACTAAGGATGCTATAATGTGCTTGCAATTGGATAGTTGAGCTAAGGTGGAATAGTTTTATAAGAAAGATGCTTGTATTAATGGATTTGGCAATAGATTGGTTGATATTTATAGGAATAAATAAAGCCAACCATAATCTAAGAGATTTGTATGCTTAGTTGAGGGTTATGGGTCTCTGAAGTACATTGAAAATAAAGAACATTTGATAGCAAAGGTTTATGACTCGTTTGGGTGTAAAATTGGGACTGTGTTAGGAAGAATAAGAATAGCAAATGATAGTAAGTATTTAATATTAAATCGAATCATAGCCACACTACCCTTGGATCCGTTAACACATTGCTTTACGTAGATCACAGAGTATTAGTGGAGTATGTTAGATAAGTGTTGCACCACTTTTAGATGACCAAAATTTACAATAATATTCAAGTCTCATCTAATAGAAATAATATAAACCTCTACCAAAAATTTTGATAAACAAGAAGGAAGAGAAAGAAAAATGTAGATAAGACAAAGGTGGCATTCAAGTTAGGAATCATTTAGTTCACACAGGAAGTAACTTCTCGTAAAAAATTGAACTTCCAAGAAAATAACTTCTTATATGAATTTCTTAGGGAGTACATAAAGTTGTTTAATTGATGCATAATGATAATTTTATCATTATATTCATAAATAACATAGACAATAAAACTTAATTAGAGGAAGGTGGATAAGTTACTTTCTCATGTTTTGTAGGAACTACAACTTCTTAGAAAGTCTTATTTCTTACAATTTGCTAGATAGTGGCTAACCAAATAATATAACTCTTTTTTATTTCTCAGGAAATAGCATCTTCCATATCATTGAGAAAATTAAATGACATCTTACAGTGTAATTTGAATAAATAAAGGGTGTTATTGTCATTTCATAATTTTAATATATTAAAGTAGAAAAAAAATTAAAAGTAGAGTACATTCAAAGAATATTCTTAATTGTTTTATTAAAATGGACCAATATGTATATTTTAAAAATATAGAGGATGTTCATTTAATTTAAATAAAATTTAAGGGATGTCAAAGTAATTTACTCTAAATAATAAATTGATAACACATTATTTTAATAATTCATATCAGTGGGATTTCTTTTGAATTTACTGTAAATATTGTGATAAATTTAGCATTAGCTCCTTAGAAAATTAAACTTCATATATCAAATTATCAAAAAGTTAAATCAAATTATTTACATAATAAATGATTAATCTAATAGCCTATAATTATCTAGATATCTAGGATTTGGATATCCCTGTAAGTGATCTTTGTATTAATGTCTTGATCTATTAATAATGCACGAAGTAGTGACTCCCTTTGTTTTACCAATTTAAATTCTTAATTAGTATTCTTTTTTATATTCAGCATTATTCTTTTGAATATTGTGAAAACTGAATTGGATCGGTTTGTTTGATTAAACCGCTCCAAGGCGAATTTAACTGGCTTTAAAAATTAGTATCTTTAAAATTTATCAAAAGACCGGTAACGATGACAAATCAATTAATTCATGCATGATTCACATAAGTTGAACTAGTTGATCTTTTAAATTTTCTTTTAATTTAAAAAAATAATATTACATATGTTAAAAATTTAATGTATCAAATAGTATACATAATCTTAGTTTATAGATAGAAGTTAGGTAACCCAAAAAAAAAGTTTAATATAATTTTTTTGTCATAATTTGAGTTATAAAATTATAAATGTATAAAATGATTTAGTATGATTTGAATTATTGTTATACTTATACGAATAAACTTAGTTTTATGTGATCATTTAATTATTTTTATTATTACATATTATATTTTTATTAAATATTAAAATAAAATATTATTTCAACCTCGATTTGAACACTGCCAAATCAATAAGTTCCGAAATATTCGTTAAAAAATTTGATGACAGGTCTAACTTTTAAAACATTATTCATTATCAATTATCTAACAATTCAACTATTTTTTACCCTACAAATGATAATGAAATCACGATAAGTTTTTTTCCTTTCTTTTTAGTACTCAGTAAAAGTTGCAAAATTCATGATTAAAAAACAATACAAGTTATCCTCAAGCCACTAAATGATGGTATTTTTTTTTTTTTTAAGTTTTGGTCTGGCCAAATGGTGGTATTAAACATGGGAACAAAAGATGAAACGTATTTTTCTTTTATAAAAACCAAACGTTAAAGTTCCTGCTCTTTTATTTTTTTTTCTATAAAAAACTTTTGGACCGGTCTTTTTTTCATTTCAGTTACACGATAGATTTGTTTATTATTATTCAGTGAAAAAATCTCTTTCAGTTTTAACAATTATATTGCCACACTGCAGGTTAGACCCAAATGGTCCCAAACGGTATTATGACTCATACAAAATGGTATTTCATTTATTCACCCTCCATATGTAAATCCAACCCAATATGTCCTTTCTGGATAGGATTGTTTTGCACATCAAAACTGCCGTTCAGGCAAAATAGTAACCTGCATCCACCCAAATCCAAAGCAGTGATTTTTTTTAATTTTTTTTCTTTTCTTGCAATTTTCCGTATTATGATAATAATCTAATATTTCAATATTAAAAGTTTCCTTTTTCTAATTTTCTTTTTCTATAAAATCAAACTGAACATTAAATCCCTGGATGGCACCAAGAGAGAATTTCTTGTCATTGAAGGTACCCCTCTTTTTTGTTGCTTGACTCTCAATCAAGGACTGACCCATCTTTTCCGTTTTGCTTCGGCAACTTCACCAAAGCCCTAATCTTCCATTTTCACCACCGTCCAATGGGTCGCGAAACGCTAGCACTGACTGCTCAGACAGCACCGAACCCCCAACCTCTAGCAGTAGCGTCACCAGCACCAGCCGCAGCTGTAGCAGGAGGACCGCCTACATCGCTGGCTCCTGGGTTTCGCTTCCACCCAACTGATGAGGAGCTCGTCATCTACTACCTCAAGCGCAAGGTTTCTGGGAAGAGCTTCCGATTTGATGCGATTGCTGATGTGGATATTTACAAAAGCGAGCCTTGGGACCTAGCAGGTTGCTCTTTTGCCCAAATTTCATCTTTGTTTGTTGGTGAAGCAATTAAAAAATTTGGTCTTTCTTCGTGGGTTTGTTTCATTTTTCCAAAATTATTTTTGTTTCTGGGGTTTGAGGGGTTAGATTGGGTTTCTGGGTTTTGGATTTTTTTTTTTTTTTAAGTTAAATGGGTATTTTTTTTAAGATAAATTTCTGGATATTAATTTTTTTTTTTTTTCTCTTACTTTGTTCTCTGTAATGGTGGTTGAATGGCTTTGCAGATAAGTCAAGGTTGAAGACCAGGGACCAAGAGTGGTATTTTTTTAGTGCATTGGACAAGAAGTATGGGAACGGAGGGAGGATGAACAGGGCTACCACCAAAGGGTACTGGAAAGCAACTGGGAATGATCGCCCAGTTAAGCATGACGACAGGACCGTGGGCTTAAAAAAAACTCTGGTATTTCATAGTGGCCGAGCTCCAGATGGTAAGAGGACCAACTGGGTCATGCATGAGTACAGGCTTGTTGATGAAGAGCTGGAAAAAGCTAGGGTTGGATCCTCACAGGTGAGGTCATAGCTGAATGTTTTATGTTGTTGGTTTGTGTCTGGTCTCCCAATAAATTAAAAAAATAAAAAGAAGGAAAAAGGGTGAGATGCAACCTTGAATTCCCTTGTTTCAATTATTAAAAAAAAAAGAAAAAGAAACAAGAAAAAGGGAAATGAGACCATGGTTTATACTGTTTTCCATGGTAACCAATGGCTCCCCTTGTTTGAAAACAATTGATGTATATGAAATGGGAGCTCGGTTATTTGTTTCCCAAATCCAAATTGTGTTGTCTTGGATGCAGAAGTTTGTTGTTCTTTCAGTTACTGATGAGCTACCAAAACAGGAATCTAATTTTGTTTTGGGAAATTTAGTAGTATGGAAGTTGTTATGATATTACACCATCTAGTTCTCCTTATTCATGCAAATTCTCTTCTGGTTGGAGAAGGATGCATATGTTTTGTGCAGAGTATTTCACAAAAATAACATAGGACCTCCAAATGGGCAACGCTATGCGCCTTTCATTGAGGAGGAATGGGATGATACATCAGCACTGGTTCCAGGGGCAGAGAATGGGGATGATGTTCCGGTGGACCATTATCCACATGTTGAAGGCAATGGTCGTGTTGCACATCTTGAAAAGAATAATGTACAGGTTTGTGCTTTCCAACAAAACCTTTGGTGTGATTTTGATCTTTTTCACGAATAGCAAATCTTGTGGATTCACTTAGAAATAAATATATTAATGTGTTACATTTAGCCTAATCATTATTCTAATAAAAAAGAAGAAAGAAAATTTAACTTGGTGTGTAAGGGATGACGTTCCGGTTGACCATCATCCACATGTTGAAGGCATTGGTTGTGTTGCACATTTTGAATAGAATAAGGTATAGGTTTGTCCTTGCTGACAAAACCCTTATGTGTTATTTTGATGTTTTCCATGAATAGCAAATCTTGTGGATCCACCTAGAAACAAATTTATTGATGCGTTAAATTTAGTCTAATCATTAGTCTAAGAAGAAAGAAGAAAGAAAAATTTAACTTGGTGTTCATGGGTATGATGTTCTAGTTGACCATCATCACGTGTTGAAGGCAATGGTTGTGTTGCACTTTTTGAGAAGAATAATGTACAGGATTGTCCTTGCTGATGAAACCAATTTTGATCTTTTTTATGAATAGCAAATCTTGTGTATTCACTTAGAAACAAATTTATTGATGCGTTATATTTAGTCTAATCATTATTCTAATGAAAAGGAAGAAAGAAAATTTAACTTGGTGTGTAAGGGATGATATTCCGGTCGACCATTATCCATGCGTTGAAGGCAGTGGTTGTGTTGCATATTTTGAACAGAATAAGGTATAGGTTTGTGCTTGTCCACAAAACCTTTTGGTGTGATTTTGATCTTTTTCATGGATAACAAATCTTCTAGATTCACTTAGAAACGAATTTATTGAAGTGTCACATTTAGCTTAATCATTATTCTATCAAAAAAGAAGAAAGAAAATATACTTTGGCATGTATGGGGTGATGTTCTGGGTGACCATCATCCACATGTTGGAGGCAAAGGTCACGCTGCACATTTTGAAAAGAATAACGTAAAGGTTTGTGCTTGCCCACAAAACCTTTTGGTGTCATTTTGATCTTTTTCATGAATAGCAAATCTTGTAGATTTCCTTAGAAACAAATTTATTGGTGCATTGCATTTAACCTAATAATTATTCTAACGAAAAAGATAAAAGAAAATTTGACTTGGTGTGTATGGGATTGATGTTCTGGCTGGCCATCATCCGTGTGTTGGCAGCAATGGTTGTGTTGCACATTTTGAAAAGAATAATGTATAGGTTTGTGCTTGCCAACAAAACCTTTTGGTGTGATTTTGATCTTTTTCATGAATAGCAAATCTTGTGGATTCATTGAGAAACAAATTTATTGATGTATTATATTTAACATAGATTATTCTAATGAAAAAGAAGAAAGAAATTTTAATTTGGTGTGTTAAAGTGACGTTTGACACTTATTCGACAAATCAATAATAACATGAAAAGTGGAGGAAAAATAGTGAACTGTATTTGATTCAGAATAAAAATGATAATTATAATATACTTCAAAAGTTATGTTAGAATGTTGAGCTTACAGCTCATATAACCTTTAGTTAGGCTATTATGATCTTCCCTAAGTTACATGATATTTTGGGTGGGTGGGTGTGTGTGTGCGCGTGCGTGCGTGTGGGTGTAGGTGGGTGTGTTTGTGGGAGGGTGGGTGTGGGTGTGTGTGGTAATGCAACAGATTTTATGGTATCATTTATACAACCTTTAGCCAAATCAATAACTTGAGACATGACGATGGATTGAAGTTCTAACCATTTGATTGCTAGGAAACTCTCTTTCTTGTCTAGTAAGAATCTTAAGTCAGTGTCCACTAATAAAATGAAAAAAGGAAAGGAAGAATATTATTATCAGTAACTTTACCTTTACTTGCTCATTATGCTCATCTTTAAGGCTCTTTTTATATAAAAGGTCAGTTATACATATATAATTTATGATGCATCAGGAAGTTGTATTTCAATGTATGGTCTTTGAAAGTTATGCCTGCATGCTCAAGAATTGTCTGGCTTCCATTATTACAAGGTAAGAGCTAAAACATCCTTCTTGTTGAATGATGAGGATAGGACTTCTAGTTGGTGACTTGGCTGTGTAGGGATAGTTAGATGTCAATGATCACTGTTGCAAAGGGTTAGAGTATCTAAGGTATAAACTGACTTTGGGGAAATTAGGTGATGCTATAAAATTTATTGGAATGAGATGTTCACTGTGGCTTTATAGCTTAGAAATTGTTGCACCTTCCTTGCTAAGATGCATTTTCTGGAACAAGTGGGGGTTTTGGGGCAGTGACATTTTCAGAATGTGGGGCCTGAGGCTACTGTCTTCATGCAGGCAGTGGATGTGGGATCTTTCTTGCTTTTGAGGAATGTTCTATTTTTATGTCTGCTTGGAATTCTAGAATAGAGATGAATTTATAAATTACTCTCAAAAGTTTCTTTCTTGGACTTATAAAGTATAAGCTGACCTGGTGATGACACTGCTAGCTTATAGCTGGAGTTGGTGAGTGGGAATATTTAACAATGTATTTATTTGCTGGCTATGCTCTCACAAGAAAAATGAGTGGGCTGTTAAACAGCATATTGAGGGGAAAAAAATTGAATGATTACATACAGTGGAAAACTGGTAGAGATTGAGGTATATGGTCTTGCATTAAGTAGGTTACAGCTAGGTTAATCGTGAAGAATTCAAATTCTGGTAAAGGTGATTTATTGAAAAGTTGTACCAAATTCAGTTACCAGTTTTGTGGCATGCATTAAATGGTTTATGGTCCAGTTTTTGTCGCACGTGTTTCCGGTAGGAATTTCTGTAGCAGTATTTGGGCTAAGTGGCCATATTTTAAAGTGGTGGTCCAAATTTATACCATCTTTGAATATGGGTACATAAGTGTTTGTGTGTGTTTACATGCAGGTGAAAGTTTGTGTCTTGATATATTAAGGAATACAAATTTCACTTTTTATACTTGCACGTAATATATTTGAAATTCATTGAAGGTTTGGAGCATTTCAAGTTATTTTTCTGACACCCTTTTTTCTCTCTTTCAAACCAAAATGGTTCAAAAAGGTCTATATAATTTTTTGTAGAACCTTGAGGATGATTAAATTATTCCTTTTTTATCTATCAAGTTGGTTAGTTATGGAAATTCGATTCCTTGTGCCAAACAAAATATTGATGTCATCAAAGAAAAAATGTGAATTATCAGCATTTCTCCCTCTTCCGAACCAAAAACTATGAACTTAAAATATTAAATTTTCATTACTTATTTGCTGCATCATACATGCAGACTCTTATTTAGTTCTGTATATGCATTATTGGCTTCAAAACTGCCTTCTGATTTCAAGCTAATTTTATTGCTGAAGTTTTATTCATTGTTTGTTGATTTTTTCAGGACAGTCAATCAAATTCCAAAGCTCCCTTTGATATCAACAAGCTTCCGATAGAAACACAAAATCTTCTAGCTGTCTGCAAGAGGGAGAGTATGGATGAGGACCCTTCACCCGAAAAGGATTATCCAAAGGCTCTGGCCCCGGTTGATATGTATTCTTCTGCTCAAACAGACAATCCAAGGCCTGTCTCGTTAATATACAAAAGAAGGCGTTACAATAATTTGAATTCTAGTAATTCAAATGCTTCTGAGGATTCAAATCGAATCAGCCAAGATCCTTCCTCATCTACAATTACTACTGCTGCAACTACATTGCCAGCCATGACAGCCACCACAAGTGCACCAGCAAGGAAACATTTTCTATCTGCATTGGTAGAGTATTCCCTACTAGAATCTCTAGAACCAAAGCAAAGTGCTGTGGTTCATCCACTGGATCTTGATGCCTCCAAACTCGGCTCTTCTGTCCCCCCAAACTGCGTTAAACTCATTGAAGACTTGCAGAGCGAGATTCGCAAGCTGAATGCTGAAAGGGAGACAATGAGGTTTGAAATGATGAGTGCTCAAGCCATGATTAACATTCTCCAGTCTCGTGTTGATGTTCTGAGCAAGGAAAATGAGGAAATGAAGAGGGGCGCCCAAGATCCTTAGGATATTTGATATTAGCCCATGTTTTAATTGCGATTTGTGCTAGTTTATCAATTGCGGCGTTGTAATGGTGTATTGGTCCCTTGTCTGCTGGATCATGTAATCTTAAAGAGTCAGGAATAATTGTAGTTGTTTAGTAGACTGAATTTGTGGGGAGCATTGAACTGTTAGTGTTGTATCATCTATGAATTTTAGTTATCCTCTGTTGCAAAATCAGCCATCTGGACTTCTTTTCCTTTGCTGATCTCTATGAATTAATATATATAGTTAAATAAATGGGGCTGGTCAATCCTGCAGTAAAATGACTGAAGTACCAAGGGACCTTTATGATGTCAAGAGTTACCGTAAGCGGGATGTGAAATGTAACCTAGTTGAAACAGATTTCCGTACCAGCTTCCAGGTCCCAGTCATTAAGTGGGCTAATATATCTTTAGTTGCCAAGAAGTCAAAGACACCGCGAAGCCCATATTTTGACATTGCATCCCCAGAAGTTGATAAGAATTCTAAGTCAGCCAAGCTGCAGTCGGTTTTCCTGGGGGATTAAAAGGAATAGAAGCCATAATTCTAAAATCAATCTATGGTTGAAGGATTAAAATCAATCTTAAGCCAGGGCAGGGTTAAAGGTCAACTTTACAGAAATGTTCTAAGCCTAATTGAATCCCTTGGTTTGCATTGCATTTTAACAATGACAGCTTAAATTCTAGTTTTCAATTTTGTTAGAACTGCTTTTGCATTTGCCGGCACCTACAGTGTTGGTACGTTGACATCTAATGTAGTTTTAAAGAGTGGTGGTATATTGGCATCTAAAACTGTTTTAAAGGCTTTTTTTGTGTCATATCTTGAGTTTGAGCTAAATATGTTTTATGTATGCTTAAAAGTGGCTTATCACTCCAATTTGGGGAAAAAGAAAAAATACTGCTGCGTTTGAGGTGACACTTGGATTGTTTATTAAGGAAATCATAGCTTGGGCTCACAGCCCCATCTTGTTTCCAAAACTTAGAAGCCCATCGTTGAGCTTACGGGTAGGTTTGATAAAAGTCTGGGTCAATAGGATATTATTTCAAGATTTTTAATGATATCCAAATTAAAATTATTGGCTCCGTATGGATCTCCATTTCCCTAATTACTTCTTATTTTATCAAAATTTCTTAATTAGGGGATAGAAAAACAAATTTTTTGATTGGGACTTAACCATTTCAAAATAAAACAATTTTTAAATTTATCCTTTTTTTTTTTCAAATTTACATCCTTAATTTCATTAGAAAATAGGAGATGCATATACACTTATGCTTTTTCTTTTGGGTATTCAAAATTCTAGTTAAGTGGGCAACTACTTTAAGGATTAAAACATTAAAGACTTTCTTTCCTCTTAATAGAAGTCATTTCTAAAATTTAAATTCTTGCCTATTGACCTATAAAATTCTTCTAAGTATGAGCATGTTTTCCATTGAACCAATAGTGTATGTTATCTCTATGTCCTCAAACTGTGTGTGAAATTAGATAGAACACATTGAGGAAAATATTTCCTTGTTGTATATAATTGATCAAAGATACATGCATATATACAAGTAGTAATGGACTACCTATTAAATACAATCAATATAGGACTATCTAATAATACTAGAACCTAACAAACACATATACATATATAATATTTTCTAACATTTTCCTTCAAATTGGAGCATATAGATTATATGTACTGAACTTGTTACAAATAAACTTAATGTGAGGACTTGTATGGGACCTAATAGAAACATTTGCAAGTTGGTCATTTGAGTTAACATAGCTAGTGATAATACAACTGGATAATACCTTCTCTTAATAAAATGTCAATCAATTTCTGTGTTTTATTGTCTCATGAAAGACTTGATTGGAGGTAATATGAAAAGCAGCTTGATTATCACATAACAACTCCATTTGAGATATCTCTACTAAATTTAGCTCTTAAATCAATTGCTTAATCCATAAAAACTCACATCTCACTAGAGTTATGGTACAATATTTTGCCTTAGCACTTAACTTAGCTACAACTTTCTATTTTTCACTCTTGTAAGATACAAGATTACTTCCAACAAGAACATAATACCCTAAAGTAAAATGCCTATCAGATTAGGACTTAACCAAATTATCATTTGAATAACCAATTATCTATGTGTGATCTTTCTTCTCGTATAATAGTCCTTAGCTAGATGAATAAATCTTAGAATTTGAATGGCTACATTTAGTAACTATCACATGGAGATTAAAGAAACTGGCTAACAACAAAGAGTAGCAAAAGATTTGGCCATGTGATAGTGAGATCATTTAATTTATCCACTAGTTTCCGATATCTTTCAAGATTTACAAGAGGCTTCCCTTGTCCTTAAAGAAGGTTGTTGTTAGGATCCCTAGGAAAATTGATTGGTTTACAATCCAACATACCAACTTTTTCTAGGATACCCAAAGTATGCTTTCTCTAAGAAACATCAATGCCAGAATTGGACTAAGCGACCTTTATACCAAGGAAGTACTTAAGCAATACCAAGTTTAGTCTAAAAATGAATAATTTCTTCTACTAGTCAATGCCATTCTGATTATTCTCAATTATGACAATATCATTAACATAAACCTTTAGATAAAATATATTGTCCTTATAAATTATGCTTATGAAAAACAAAATGATTAGACTCACACCTAACCATACCATGTTTCTTGAATAACAACATTAAAACATCCAAACTAGGTATAAGAGGACTGTTTCAAACCATACAGAAAATGATAAAGTCTATAAACTAAACTAGACTTCCCCTAAGCAACAAAACTAATTAGTTGCTCTATATAAATTTTTTTTTAAAGTCCATTCTAAAGGAAGACATTTTTAATGTCCAATTGATACAAAGGCCAAGAACACATAGCAGCCATTGCAAGAAACAAGCAAGCAGAAAACATTTTAGCTACAGGAGAAATAGTATTACAATAATCCAATCCATAGACTTGTAGCAACTAGATAAGCTTTAATCTAACCAAGTTAACCATTAATACCTATTTTGATAGTGTAAACTTAATGATAGCCAATAAAAGATTTACCTAGAGGCACAAAACCAATTCTTAAATATTATTAGTGTACAGAGTAATCATCTCATCCAATACAGCTTGTCACCACTTTGGATTGGAAAATATCTCTTTAGTGTTCTTATGAAAAAAAAATATAAGACAAGAATAAGATAAAAGCATAATAGGGTGAATAGAAATGATAATAACTAAGAAAGTTATAAATGGGATAAGGGTTATGAGTAGAACAAGTACCTTTGTGAATGGCAATAGGAAATTAGTCTATTAGAGGTAGGCTTGCAATAGGTGGAGATGTTAGAATAGAAGCCCTTAGACTTTTAGAAGGATAGAGAAATATCTATAATAGTATTTATATTGGCATGAGAACATTTATGATATACCTATAGTGGAATAAAAGATGAAGCAAACTCAAATACCCTAAGATTAGAAAGAAAAATAGGTGAAGTGTTTAGGTTGGGTAGAACTTTTCATAAAGAATGATATAGTGTAGAAGACGATGAGGAGTAGAAAGAAGAATACTTAAAAAAAGTAACATTAACTAATAGGTAGTACTGTCAGGTGTCTTAAGAGTAACATTTTAACCTTTTTGGACTTGAAAGTAGCTAAGAAAGATGCACTTGATAGATTGAGCTAACAATTTATCTTGGTTAAGAGTCATATTATGAACAAAACATATACAACCAAAAATACAAAGTAGAACATATAATGGTTAGTTAAGAAATAGTATGGCATGAGGAACTCTATGCTAAATAACAAAAGAAGGAATTTGATAAATAAGATAGTAAGTAATAATTACAACATCACCTTAAAGACAAGAAGGAACGTTATGATGTAACAAAAAGGTATGAGTAATTTTAATTAAATGTCTATTTTTATGTTCAATAACCTCATTTTATTGATAAGTTTAATCATAAGAAAATTGGTGAAATATTCCCTGAGAAGACATAAATTGAGTAAATGTTGTCAAATAATATTCAAGGATATTATCATCGTGTAATAATTGAACATTGGTATTAAATTATATTTTAATTTCAACATAAAAAGATTCAAAGATTGAAAATAACTTTAAATGACTTTCTGTTAAGTATAACTAAGTGTAACAATAGTAATAATTAATAATAGTTATAAAGTATTGGAAACCAGAAGTTAACATAACTTAATAAGGACCCTAAACATCATAATGAACTAAAGCAAATAAGAACACAGCTCAATTATTAGTGCACTTAGGGAACAAAGTTCGAGATCATTTATTAAGCTAACATGATTCACAATTGAAATTAGACAAAGTGGAAAAAATCAAAACCTTCTTCTAAAACTTGGACAAACTTAGATAACCTAAACAATTGTGAAAAATAGTTGGAGACTTTATAGTAGTACAGGAAATAAAAAAAGAGTGAAGACGGTAAAGTTCTTATGACTCATGTCCTGAGCCAATCATTTATCTTGTACTACAATTTAGGATAGGAATAGAATCATAGTAAAAATAATAGAATAATTCAAAGCACTTGTAAGTTTAGTAATAGAAATAAGATTAAAATGACAATTAGGAAGATACAAATGGATCCCAAGGACACAAAGGTAAGGGTTTTGCACCACCTACAGCTATAGTAATTCATTTAGAGCCATAAGCTAAAGTTATAGGAGGTATAGATGTTGAATAAGTAGAATTAGAAAACAAGAGAGGATTACCAAAAATATGATTAGATGCAGTAGAATCTAGGATCTAAGGTCTAAGAGGAGAAGATTGAATAAGACAAGTAGTGGAATTACCATTGTGAGCTATCAATGCAACTAATAAAGATAATTCCTAAGATTAGGGGTGTGATATAGGGCAGAGCAGGCTAAATAAGCCAAGCCCACATCCTAAAGCATTAAGGGAGAGCAAACTCATGATCCCCTATTTGCAGATTGGGTAGCAAACATCCAACAATTTTTTTCTAGCAAAATATGTTACATAGAATAAATTTCTTAATTCAATTTTTTGTTTGATTTTAAAAATTAAAATTAGGTTATTTTCAAACTTCAGTTGAGTTTATTCTTTGTTTGTTGAATTATTGGACTTGGGTAAATGGGACAAAGTAGGTTGTGTTTTTTTATTGGCTAATGGTGAATTTTTTTTTCAATTGGGCCATAATGGGTTGGGTTACCCTCATTACTTTTTTTAAAAAATTATTAAAGCCTAAAGTTATCTTGTGATTGTATAGGTTATAACTGCTTAAGCTTTCATATATGTAGGTAAATTGTTTAAGCCTATAATGTAAATAAGCTCAAGTTTTTCATTTCACCCCACCTCATACCTACAATTTATTCTTAAAACTAGCCAGTATCAAGCTTGTTTTACACCTTTAGCTGTGATACCTAATGCTTGAGATAATTATCATAATCAGCTCTAGTGAAAAGTGAAATTCATTAGAGTGCTTAGGAAAAGTAGACTAACATGTGTAACATTAGCACAAAAAGGTTTTTCAAGAAGTTGGAAACATTTTTCTCTCGTATGTCCTTACCTATAATAAAAGGTACACCTAGGATGATTCCTTTTATTATTTCCTTTTTAATCACTTCCTTATTTTAGTTTAATTATATGTTGAGTAAGAGAAGTTAAGACTAAATGTTCCACTAGAGAATGCTTAGGCACTAAATCAATAAAAGATACCTAAATAAGACAAGAGAAAATATTTTCAAGAGTATAAACAATCAGATTGGCAAGTATCTAATTCCTAAAAGATTTAAGATTAAGACCTAGAGCACAAACCATAATGAACTTGTCTTGTTAAGTGAGATCATTTTCAAGTGATTTACCAATATGAAATAATGATTTAAATTCAGCCTTAAGAGATGACAATTGACCAAGAAATTCATAGATTGGGACATCCTATTATTTTTAATTGATTAACTAAACCATAATTGAATATAAATGACAAATGTCATTAGTATAAACTTTCTAAGCATGTAACCATAAATCATAATGATTTTTCAAAATTAATGCAAATATCTTGGAGGGAAGGATCAATAAATTGCCATAACGAGGAACACAATAAAGAATTTACCTGATCCTAAGCATCTTTATTAGTTTTCACATTAGTAGATTTTGTGGTCAAATGATTATATAAATGTTGCCTTTTACACTAATTTTTCAATAGCTCTTGCTTAAGAAACATTATTTAAAAGACTTAGTAATTTCTCGATAATTATGATAGGAGTAGTAATAAAAGTGCTAAAGAATTTGAAAAGGAATCCTTACCATTCATGATTGATGTAGAAAAGCAAAAGTGTGAGAATCAAACCAAAAACCAATAGAGAAAAATAGTGTATAGGTCACAACAACATGTAGTGGCTATAGTAAGGGCATGATGTTAGGTTTTAGAAGAGCAAAACACATTAAGCAAGGTGGTACTGATGGTAAGATCATATAATTATCTTAAAAACAAATCAGAGCCAAAAAAAGGTGAAAAAACTCACAGACAGAAGTGGCATATATGGGCATGTCAGAATTGGTTACTAGCAAAACTTTAGTGGTTGATTGTTAGAAGGGCAACAAGCTGAACAATGCTAGCAATGATGAAAGATGCATTACAAAGGAGTAAATTAGAGACAAAATAGTAATAGGCCACCAGAAGAATGAGCTACGTGTAAGAACATGTGAGATGCTTGCTGGTTATAAAACTTTGATAATAGGCCAAAGAGAAAGAGTATCGAGGCAAACTATACAGTGGCTAGAGATGGAATGGTGGTAGTGCCGAAAAAGGAGGCAATGGTAGAGAAAAAAAGGAAAGGAAAAAAAACTTTAAGAGTTTAAGGTTTTTATAACCTAGCTCTTGATACCATATAAAATTAAATATAAGATACAGAGGAAAATATTTCTTTGCTATATATAATTGATCACACACACACATAAAAGTAGTAATGGGACTACCTCCTAGATACAACTGATGTAGGACTACCTAGCAATACTAAAACCTAACAAACATATATATCCATAACAGTTTAACTATATGTGTATTTTGATGTAAGCAAAATTAATGGACAAAACCCATTTTTTTACCTATATGATTTACAAAGAATATTTAGTTACTATAACTCCTATTGTATATTTTTATATGATTGTAATATCACATAGGAGTCTTCTTTAAAAAATATCTTAAGTGAATTAGAAATTTCAAATAGGTATTGTATTAGAAAATACTTGAATCAAAAAGTTTGGCAAGAAAATTGGGTAAAATTTAAAAGAATCATAGTAATAATTTCGATGGAGCCTAACTAAAATTTTTTATGAAAATTTTATTAAGCATTAAAATGGATTGAAATCCAATTCAAAACCCAATAATAAGTTTAGGAAAATTTACATAGGAATTTATTGAAATTTCAAAATCTTGGTAAATTGAAAAGTGAAAAATTGAGTTGAAAACTTAGCAAATTGAAAAATCCTTAAGATGACTTAAATAAAATTTTTTTAAATGTATATGGAAGTTCAAATATAAAAGCTCAAATAATACCTAAATTTAAGTATAATTCATAATAAATCCTTTTTTTTAAATGGCTAATTTTTATTGGTATTGGATTAGCTTGGCCTAATTTTTAAAAGCCTAAATTTAGTTTCCAAGGCCTAAAAATATGGGCCCAAATTTCTAAAAGAAGCCAAGGGTATAAATGAAAAAAAAGGAAAATTAAGAGCTAATTTGTGATAAACTTTTTATCTCTCAAAGTGGTTAAATTTTATTAATTATTAGGGTAATAATTTGCCGGGTTTGATAGGCACATGGATGTCGAAATTGGCCAAAAATTTTCCAAAGATTTTTTTCAAAAACCAATAAATAATAATAATAAATTTAAAGATTTTTTTAGGATTTTATATAAATATATTTGTAGGCCATTTTGAAGTAAAAAATTTGCTTTCTTGGCTAGCAAAATTATGACTCCTTGGCTACTCCTCTGGAGTTTTTGTTCAATTTTCTTCCATAAAAATTTTTCCTAAGAGCTTTCCTCATAAAAAACCTTGAAGGTAAACATGCTTTCTTTTTATTTTCTTCATGTTTTCATGGAAAATTCTTCTCCAAATTTTCTAAAATACTATTTATTATTATGGTTAGAGTTTAGCTACCTGTAGTAAGTACCAAGCATATTAGAAGGTTTAAAAATTCAAGATGAGTGGCAACTACCTTTTTTCATTAGAATTTTTCTATGCAAAGTGATAAATATAACGATTTATGATGATATTGTTATAATTTTTGTGTGTGGCCATGTGTGAAGACATGGATTTTATGCCCCTTTGAATGTTGTTAGGTTGATATCAAGATTGGTAGGAGAAGATTAGTAAGTTTTGATGACAATAGAAGCAAATCAATTAAAAGTGGATAGTGCTCTATTTTCTATTACTTTATGGAAATGAAGATTGCAAATTGTTAAAATTTCAATTTTTAGTGTTTTAATGTCAAAATTGATGTTAGATTGTGAGGAAAAATTTAGGAATTTTTAGAAAATTTTAGAAATGTGAAAAGAAAATGTTCATAAGCTTAGAAGAGATGAAGCTAAAAATAAGATGCTAACAATTTTACTTCTATTTTTAGGGTATTTGTGCAACCAAATGATTGAGAAAAATTATAAAAATTGGTATCTTTACCCTTCTATATGTTACTAAACTCATGGCCAAATTTGGTGGCATTTAAAGTTTATTTAGTTATCTAATAAAATTTTCTATTTCAAATGTCCTAGTATAGTCCTAATTTTGGACCCTCACAAAAACAAAATTATTTGACCACCCAAACCATGAAATTTTTTAGATGTAATTGATGTTATATGTTTATTAACACGTTAAGGATGTTATAGCAAAATTTAGTGATTTACAAAAGTGTTTTGAATAATAAAAAGGCCCTTTCATTACATGATATTCCATTCTGGCCTTATTCTAAGAGTATGCCTGCACCTCTATATGAAAAGTATCAAGGAATCCTAATTATGTAAGATAATTACCCTTTGATGATTCATAATCGGTTAATAAGATGTCAAAAGTCTTTCAAAAAATTTTAGTGAAAGTTTGATTAGGTTTGAGTAGTGAAAATGGGGTTAACTCTTGAATACCCCTTTATGGTTTAATAAGACATTTAAATAGTGAAATAAGTTTTAAATTTATACCATATACTTAATAGTCAAATTGCCTTAAGTCTTGAGATATTCATATAACATATTTGTTATTAGAAAAATTTGATAGAACACTTATGACTAAGTTGTTATTTTGACCATATCTATGATATGAGATAATGAATCATGGTTGATGCGTACAGTATCCCAACATAATTGATGTTCACTATGTCCTAATATGGTTGATACTTATGGTGTCCTATTAGGTTTGATGGATATGGTGTCCTATCATTACTCATTATGACTATGAGTATTCATCCTGTACATGATTTATAAGGAAGCAAGGTAATTGGAAATCATTGATGCCTATAATGGGTTTATACATATTTCTGACATGTGGGGAAATTATGTATCTAGAATGGAAGGGTATAAGGTGGGACTAAAGTTACAAAAAGGAAATCTAAGTACCAACTATAGCTATTTAGCTTAATAATTTGATTAAGTATTATTTTCAAAGAAAATATTATTGAGAATTTATTTTGTGATGATTGTTTAAATTTATTGATACATATTTGATCTTTTATGGCAAAAACTCTTTAGAAAAAGAGAAAGTAATTATTAACTAAGTGTTCTTTAATACTCACACTCATGTATGTTGTTTCTTTTGTAAATACTAATTGTGGTCCTGGTGAGATAAATTAACATATATACTAGATCCTTTCCCCATTCCATGGAGGCATGCTAAAGGAATATTTTATGAGATAATTTGGTTTATTTGGCAAAGAGTACTCTTCGTTAGAGTGTTATGTATATATTAATAATGACATATTTTGTATACCTTTTAAACTTATGTATATGTTTCCCTTATTACACATATCAATATAAATCAATTTTCTCTCACATCTATGTGTTGTAATCCTAATATAATTGCAAGTATTTTTCTTAATATATATATATATATATATATATATTATAGGAGAAGTGGTGAGAAATTTGTAAAGTGTTAAGGCTTATAAAGGTATTTAGTTAATGGATATACACTAATTAGATATTTTTACATTGATCACAATACTTGAAAAAAATCAAGTCATGATAATGATATGATATGGAAAGCTTACTATTATAATTTTTTGTTATTGTTGTTGTTTGGTGAGGATTTGGAAAGTTTATTTTTTATGTAAAAATTTGGAATGATTATTTAATAAAAGGCTTATTTCATTGTCAAAAAGAAAACATCAAATGCATACAAAATTGAAGATGTCATTTGTATTATAGAATCAAAGAGTGGATTGTAAACAAAAAATTGAACTAGCTTCCTTCTTAGATGATTGAAATTCTTGAAGGTGTCTTTGTTGGGATGCGTTTACTATCTATTACTCTTGCTACGAATAAGAATTGTTATCATATTTGATAAAAAAAAAGTTACAAGAGTACCTTGAGTGTAAATTAAAAAAAAATCGATATCTTAAATATTTTTGTGTGCTAACACATAAATGATATCATAAATTTCAAGAAGATTTGTTAAAGGCAGTTAAAATCTTGTAATGGTGAACTTGAATTAGCACATTTAAATACAATACACTATTTCATAATTACTCTTGTTTTTAACAGTCCATTTTTTAATAATGTCATAAAAGTACTTAAAGTTCATTTAGTTTATTATTATATTATTAATAATATTACTTATGTAATTGTAAAATAATTTTTAAGTGGCAAGTTCATTATTCACAAATAATGTTTGAAATCCTAACACAAGTAGAGAATACTCTAAAAAAAAAATTAAGGATGTGATTGAATCATTAAAGTTATTAAAAAAATATCATATTTACATATAAAATTAAATAGATTGATCCATTGCACAAGAAAACATTAGAAAATAAAAAGATTATTAATTCTATGCATAAAAAATTTCACATAGTAAATTTAAACATGTATTAATTATCTAAAATAAACTATTATGATATTTTATATATGTGATGGTAATAATTTTATTTGAAAAAAGGAAAAGATATAGCTATTTTATTAATATTATTTTAAAATTATATATAAAAATAAGTTTAAAAATTTTCATAAACTATTGGTATAAATCTTTCTAACTGAATGAAAATATAAAGTTTCTTTAATGTTGATGTTTATTTTGTTGATAATAGTAGAAGTGGTTAACCTTTAGATATACATACATAAAAACCCTAAACCCTAAAACTTGCAAGAAATATCAAGTACCATTTGAATCAAAAGCTTTTAACTTCTTGAATGTTTATTTAATGAATGAAATGATATATATAATTTTATAGTCAAATTTTTAAAAAATTAATTATTCATTTTTATATGTCATATCATACAAATTTAAGAATTTGCATAATAATTTATTATATGATTGCTTAATGTACTAAAATAATTAAAACTATATTTTAAATTTTAAATTTTCTCTTAAATTTTAAATATGAGTAAATACATTTTCTATCAATTGTAATAACATAAATATATGTTAAATAACTTTAAGAGTTGTTTAGCAATATTTAGTAATTTAAGAACAATATTTTTTTTAACATGCTAAAAAATTGTATGATAACATAATTATATAAAATCAATAAAAATAATAAAATAAGATATTATCAATGATAGTATTGAAGGAATATGAATGTAAAATATAGATTAAATTTACATAACAATGTACATTATATTTATTTAATTTAAAACATAGATAGATATGTTCAATTGATATTATTTGAAGTATATCTATTCATTAGCAAAAATATGCTTATGATTAGAATAAGTTTTTCAATCTTAAAGTTTGCATGAATTTGTAATTTTGTTTTTAGTCATAATGCTACTGTTTAAATGATGAATTAATTATTACAACCTTATTAAAGCACTAATAGTTCTAAAGATCTTCCACTTTTTCATTAATCATAAATCTTGTTGCATCAAATTTATGTATTATATAGTAAAATAATGACTTAATGTCATTAAGTAAATAATTTTTATGATGCATCATATAATAATGTTAGTAATCGGTAATCCATTAACAAACATATGAATAAATAGAAAACATAGTAACTTTTCAACAAATAAACACTACCATAATAAGGCAAATAGAAGTCATGATATAGATGTTAGTAAAAACCTAATATTGATGTTTATACTAACATAGTAACATTTTTGAAATTATATGGGACATGATATTTAAAATTGGATCAATTATTAAACCTGACAAATCATTAGTTCATTGGTTCAACCACCGATTCAATAGTTGAACTAATTTTAAATTAAAAGTAAAAATATAAATTGTATGTATACATTATATATATTAAAATATTAAGTATATTTATACACATATATACATATGTACTGTGTATTTATAATAACAAGTTATGATAAAATTAAAAAAATAATACAACATAAATTAATAATATAAAAAATAAGTAATAAAATATAAGCGATATACTAACAATTTATATTAGAAATATTTTAAAAATAACATAAATTTAAGTAATTTGAAATTGTTAAGGCATTACATCTTAACTTTCATGAAATTGTAAAATTTTTATTTTTTTAGAAAAGAAATATGAAATTTGTAATGAATTGGTTCGTTAGTTTTAATCAATTTTGGCGAATTTACACTTGTTTTAGATGATTTACACCAATTTACATGCATTTTTAGTTTAATATCTTTAACCAAACTAGCTCACTGCTTCACTAATCCAACCAATTTGTCTAATCTAATTTTTAAAACCTTGATTTAGGAACTTAATATCATGATTCAAAAACATAATTGACATATTTGTAAATTCTTGACTTTTAGGCACAATTTATTAAAAAATTAATGTCTAAAGTAATATTAACCATTAGGTTTTGTGGTGCATTTAGCAAACTTAACATGTCAAATATTTTTAAGAAACTAATGTCTTAATCCACAATATATTTAGACATCAATTTTTTTTTACAAAAATAATATATATTTAAGGTAATAGAAAGCCAATGTTTTTGTAAATATGGGCATAACCTTATACATCAGTTCTATATAAAATTAATGTTGTTTTGTTAAGACATTAGTTATTTATAAAAAAAATTCAACATATAAAATCTTTAATCATATAACTTTTATTTTATTCTCTATTTTGCTCTCGCTTTCCATTCAAAATCTACATTCTCTAACTATAACCTTACTTTCATTATTTCTCTAGTGTTCCCTAAACCTCTTCCACATTTTTAATCTCATTAAGCTCGTTTTTGTCATTAGAATCATTGTCAAGTATGGTGTCTTGTCTTGGTTTTATTATTTTTTTAATATTAATAGATTATTTTATTTTATTTAATTGCAAGATATATATATATATATGTACATTGACATTATGTAAGCTTCTTTCATTGCTAGGTTTAGCCTTATATTCTACATTGGTTTGGATAAAGGTTTTAAGGTTTAGTTACTCTTATGATATATAGTTATATTAATACTCTATTAGTGGTGATGCTTAGGGATATCTTCCTTTTACATTGCTACATTTTCCATTACATGCTTTTGTAGCAATTAGAGGATTTAAGATTATAATATATCATAATATGAACCTTGGTTATGTAAATTAATGGTTTTTATAAATTTAAGAAAAATTTTCTAATTTAAGTTCTCTTACTTGTTATACAAGTTATGTGTTCTGCTATTTCCACCATGTAACATTTGTTGTGAGTGTAATTGGTACAGCTACCATTTTCTTGATCATTAAGCAATCCTAACCTTTATTTTCATATGATTATACATGATTGACATTGACATTTTTAAAACAACTACAATATGGATCCTTTTTGAAAGGTAGTTGGTCTCAGTTAAAAGACCAAGATAGGTTCTACATTCATAAAGTCCATTAAAGTAGTGTGCATTAAAGGTGACAAGACACATATAAAGTTCTAAAAGGTAGTCAACTAGTCAAATTGCAACTCTTGCAGCTCCTTTAACTTGTTACATAGGAGTATTATCATAAATCAAAATATTAATAGCTTATGCAAATTAGAGGTGTGTCCTACTAGTATTGAAAGATAACCTTTAGAAGGATGTCTTCATAGACACATGTGATAGTTTCATTATAGGTTTAAGATATGTAAAACTATATTCCTAAAATAATTACATGTACTTACTTTATATATGTTTTTTTATTATATGGTTCTTTTGTTATTCCTAACATCTAGCAAATATGTAGGAAAGTATTATTGCAAATAATGAACTAGTAAAGGGTTTTCAAAACAAGGTTAAAGCAAGAATATCTTAACAAAAATACCAAAATAAAGGAAAACTCGCTTAAGGAATACAACTTCCTTGACTAGCAATCATGGGAGAAGTTTTTAAAATAACATAATGTGGAACATTTTTAGGTAAATTTAGGCATACTATTGGCTATGTTTTCCCAATGTTTTCTATCTATATTAGTTGTACTCTATTGTGAACTAATATGCATTTTTATCAATAAAAGTTAAGTATTGAGAATCGAGAAGGACAAAAGAAGGGCACATATCTACATAGGCTTTTTGAAGGAAGATGCCAAAAGCTAAAGCAAAATTTGGTGAAAGAAAGGCTTAATTTAGCCAAGGGTGATGAATATAAGGTGCCACATTTCACATCTCATGTAAAGTTATACAAGCGAGCTCAGATAGATTTGAAAGGGCAATATATAACCTTGGAGAGTCAAGGGTTATGGAGAGGATTGTAAGTGTTTTTATCAATAATTTAAACATGTTGTGTGCTTTTAAAATATTCATTTCACATGAAATTTAATTATCATTTTACTTGCTAAATATGACATGATAGTGTCACATAGTAGGCCTTCTAAGAAAAGTTTTGCCCAGCTAGAAGGAAGGACATCCTGACCACTATATTAAGATCAAAAGAGTATCCTAATTATGTTTAGAGTGTTAAATAAGGCATAGGCTTCAAGGAGTACTTTGGCACCTCAAAGTGTAGTCAATAGGGACATTTGGACTTTGATGTGTGGTGTTCATTACAAGGATTATTGGTGACATCTTAGCTTAACTTAATATGAAATTGAGGGCACAGGTGTAAAGGGCCTTCCAAGAACAATAGTAAGAGGTGTAAAAGCAGATGTCTTCCTAGTATCTCATATAATCAAGGTCCAATATGCATATTGAGCCATTTTCTAATGACCTAACCTTTTTAATTTTTAATAAGCTAGAGGAGCTGACCCTTTTACCCACTGATAAGTTGAAGGAGTTAATCTTTTTGGCCATTGATAAGCCAAGGTTACTAGCCTTTTTAACCATATCTACTAATACAGGAGATATTTTAATGATCTAATCTAAGATAATTGCCATCTTACATTATTCCAATTTTCCATATGTATATGTTGATAAGTGCACAAATACACCTAAATTCTATGTGTTTTATCACTCATTTACTTAGTATTTTGTGCAAAATTGATTGAAAAAGATACTTAGATGCTCTATATCTTGTTTTCAGGCCATGAAATAAAACATATGAGCATTAGAAAAGAATTCAGAGGCAAAACCATTCAAATCATGAAGCATTGAAGCAAGATTGTCTACTCAGTAAAGAACACGGGGTAATGGTAACCCCGTGTTCAAGGCCGTGTTCCATTCTGGATGGCTTCGTGACTTCACTGGGCTACTCAGAGAAGAACACGGGTGTGAACACGGGACGTGTCACACCCCATGTATATTACTACCATTCGCTTCTGAAGAACACGGAGGGTGTCACACCTCGTGTAGTATGCTGATCAGTCTTCGCTGAGAAACACGGGGTAGAACACGGGACGTGTACTACCCTGTGTACATTGCTGCTTGACAATTCGTAGAAGAACACGGGGCGTGTCACACAACGTGTTCCTTGCTGCTCAAACTTTCACTGAGAAACACGGGGTACAACACGGGCCGTGTTGGACCCCGTGTACATCAAAAATATAAGTTTCGCGCGAAATCCTGGGAGAAGAAAAGGAGAAAAGAGGATAACGGAGAGAAAGCTGGGGAATTAAGAAGAAAAACTGCTAGGAGAAGCCCGAGGGGAGACCAAAGGCGCCTTCTAACACGGATCCAAGCAAGAAATTGAAGAATCAAGCAAGAAATTTGTAGATCTTCATGGATTGTTTGGCTTCCTCCTCTGTTTTCTTGTTTTCTTCTGATCTTATGATGTTCTCACACTAAACCTCTGTACTTAGCTTAGGTGAACTTGTTCATGGAGTTATGGAACTGAATTTTATATAATCTAGCTTGATTTACTGTTGAATTATGATTTGATCTTGCTGATTTGTTTTGAACAAGCCAATATATCCGGAATATTGGATTTGTGTCTTGGATTAGTTGATTCTAGGTTGAAATGACCAGTCAATTAATTGGATCTTGCATGATCATTGGGAATATCAATTAGACTTAGGAATTAAGCTGATTGAATTCTTTTGCACAGGATGAAATGTCCAAGAATGGATTCTGAACAGAGTTAATGCAACCTTGATTAGTGGTTACTAGAGTAATTCTGGACACTTAATCTCTTGGTTAGTAGCTAGTAGCCTTGCAATGAGGTATAGCTTAATTTTGGTGATCCAGCAATCATAATTAACAGTAAACCAAGTTAGAGAGTTATATTCATTCCATAATGAAATGTACAAGAGATCCTTAAGCTAAGTACACTTTTACTCCACTGAATCAAACCTTATTTTGACAAGTTAATCTCTGTTTTTGCACTTTAATCTTGAATTCCACTATCAATTGATCTGCCTAGATAATTTTGCTTGAGATTTAGTTAGTACTCAACTTACAATCCCTGTGGAGAACGATAATCTTTTATACTATAACTAGACTTAACCGTGCACTTGCGGATTTTAGAGGTCAAGTTTTTGGCGCCGTTGCCGGGGATTATTTCTAGTTGATATTAACAGCAAATTTTAAGTAAATTAGACTAGGCAATTCTTTTTCCTTAACTTCATAATTCATCTTGTTTTGATTTTTCTTACTTTTACAGCATCTCTTTCTCACCTTGTTCTGTTTTAGTGTTACTAAATCCTTCTGCCGACCATCTTTTATATGCGACGGAGAAGTCTTGACGGAATTCTTGACTTGGATCCGGAAATTGAAAGAACACTGCATAGGAGAAGGAGGGAACACAAGTCAGTTCACTTTCAAGAGGAAATCTGCATTGAACCAGCAACTGCACACATGGATAATAGATCACTCAGAGAGTTTGCCGCACCCGATGCCACTGGTCTTCAATCCAGCATAAGGAGGCCTGCTGTGGAGGCCAATAACTTTGAATTGAAGCCAGCTTTGCTGTCTATGGTGCAGCAAAATCAATTTGGTGGATTGCCAATGGAGGATCCTAACCTCCACATCCAGATTTTCCTGGAATATTGTGACACAATAAAGATTAATGGGGTACAAGCTGACGCCATCAAGCTTAGGCTCTTCCCATTCTCCTTGAGGGATAGAGCAAGAGCTTGGTTACACTCCTTACCAGCTGGGTCAATTACAACATGGGAAGAGCTGCTGAGGGCTTTCCTATCAAAATACTTTCCTCCAAGCAAGACTGCCCAATTGAGGAATGAGATCACTACCTTTTCCCAAAGAGAAGGAGAATCCCTTTTTGATGCTTGGGACAGATTTAAAGAGCTATTAAGGCTATGTCCACACCATGGACTGGAAAAATGGCTTGTTCTCCACACCTTCTACAATGGTTTGAATTACAACACTAGACTCACTGTAGATGTCGCTGCTGGAAGAGCCTTAATGAATAAAAGGCTGGATGAAGCCTATGAGCTGATTGAAGATATGGCCTTGAATCACTATCAATGGTCCAATGAGAGAGGAACTTCAAGGAAACCAGTAGGGAAGTATGAATTAGATGCCTTTAGTCATTTATCTGCTAAAGTAGATGCATTAAGAAATTTAGGTAGCAAGGTAGATGCTCTAATGGCTAAATTTGATAAATTTCATGTTAACAGTGTGAATACAACAGGTGCTACTGATAGTTCCTGTGAGATTTGTGGTGTTACAGGGCATGTTGCAGCTGAATGCACCTTGGGCCAAGACTTTACTGAGCAAATGAATTATGTGAATAATAGTGGGTTTGGACAGAGAAATTCCAATGAGCCATTTGGAAATACTTATAATCCATCATGGAGGAATCATCCAAACTTCTCCTACAAGCCTACCCAGCCATATCACACACAAAACACCACTAATAGACCACCACCACCTGGTTTCCAAGGTCAAAGATCATACAACCCACCTGCCCAACAATCTTCTACTGCCAAATTAGAAGGCCTCTTGGAGAAATTTCTTATTTCTCAAGAGAAAACCAATGAGGAATTTAGACAACATGGAAGACACATGGAAGATTCAATCAGACAACTGTCTTCTAAGGTGGATACCTTGGCCACTCATGGAAAGATGCTGGAAACTCAAATTGCCCAGCAAGCCTCCGCATCTTCTTCAAGAGCTTTTGGCCAACTTCCTGCCCAACCAGAATCAAATCCAAGGGAGCATTGCAAGGCAGTAACTCTTAGGAGTGGAAGATTATTGAATGATCCTATTGCCACTCAAGAAAGTAAAAAACAGACAAGTGTGGGGGAGAAGCAAATGGAAGGCAACAAGGCCTCAAATACCACTGATACTATAGAGAATGAAGGGGCACTACCAGAAAAATCCAAATATATCCCTCCGGAACCTTACAAACCGCCTATCCCTTATCCTCAAAGATTAGCCAAGGCTAAACTGGATAAGCAGTTTGGAAAGTTCTTGGAGGTGCTGAAAAAGCTATACATCAATATCCCCTTCACAGATGCACTCTCACAAATGCCTTCATATGCTAAATTTTTGAAGGACATTCTCTCCAACAAGAGGAATTTAGAGGAGCATGAAACTGTGGCTTTGACTGAGGAGTGTAGTGCCATCATTCAAAATAAGCTACCTCCTAAGCTAAAGGATCCCGGAGGCTTCTCTATACCTTGTGTTATAGGAAATGTCCCTATTGATCGGGCATTGTGTGACTTAGGAGCGAGTGTGAGTCTTATGCCACTGACGGTTGCCAAGAGATTGAACATTGAGGAGATGAAACCTACTACGGTTTCACTTCAATTAGCCGACCGGTCAGTCAAATATCCAGTAGGTATTCTTGAAGATATACCTATTAAAGTTGGTAAGTTTTTCATACCAGTAGACTTTGTTATTCTAGAGATGGAGGAGGATGCTCAAATCCCTATTATCTTAGGTAGACCATTTCTTGCTACTGCTGGAGCTTTAATTGATGTTAAAAATGGTAGACTGTCATTATCTGTTGGGGATGAGAAGGTTGAATTTAATTTGAATGAATCTATCAAATTACCTGTTTGTGAAGACTTCATATGCAGGGTCGATGTGCTGGATAAAGCTGTCAAAGAAAACCTTCTAAAGGAGAGCATCCAAGATCCTCTAGAAGCATGCCTGGTTACAAAAGAGGTGGTTGAAATTGAAGAAACTGCTGCATATCCCTTCCCTGAAGCAGCAATTGAAACATTGGAGGTGGAGTCCAGCAAAACCACCACTGAAGAAGACACACCACCTAAGGTAGAGTTGAAACCTCTCCCATCTTCTCTAAGGTATGAATTTCTAGGACCCCATTCTACTTATCCTGTTATAGTCAATGCCAATCTAACTGCTTTGGAAACAGAAAAATTACTTAGGCAGCTTAGATCTCATAGGAAAGCTTTGGGGTATTCCATTTCTGATTTAAAGGGGATTAGTCCTTCTATATGCATGCATAAGATATTGTTGGAGGATGACAGTAAATCCTCCATTGAACACCAAAGAAGGCTGAATCCTAATATGAAAGAAGTTGTGAAGAAAGAAATAATGAAACTGTTAGATGCAGGGGTAATTTACCCAATTTCAGATAGCCAATGGGTTAGCCCGGTTCATGTTGTGCCTAAGAAAGGGGGGCTAACTGTAGTGAAAAATGAAAACAATGAGCTAATTCCCACTAGGACTGTCACGGGTTGGAGAATGTGTATTGATTATAGGAAATTGAATAAGACAACCCGGAAAGATCACTTCCCTCTTCCCTTCATTGATCAAACTCTAGAAAGGTTAGCTAAGCATTCACATTTCTGTTATTTGGATGGCTATTCTGGTTTCTTTCAAATCCCTATCCATCCAAATGATCAGGAAAAAACCACTTTTACGTGTCCTTATGGCACATTTGCATATAGAAGAATGCCTTTTGGACTGTGCAATGCTCCAGCTACTTTCCAGCGTTGTATGATGGCAATCTTTTCTTATTTCATTGAAAATATCATGGAAGTCTTTATGGATGACTTTTCTGTGTATGGCACTTCCTTTGATAACTGTTTAACTAATTTATCTCAAGTGTTGCAGAGATGTGAGGAGGTAAATCTGGTTCTCAATTGGGAGAAATGTCATTTTATGGTAAAGGAAGGGATTGTTCTTGGCCATCAAGTATCTGAACATGGCATTGAAGTAGACAAAGCCAAAGTGGACATCATAGAGAAATTGCCTCCCCCAAATTCTGTCAAGGGAGTGAGGAGTTTTCTAGGACATGCCGGCTTCTACCGACGTTTCATTAAAGATTTCTCTAAAATTGCTAAACCTTTGACTAACTTGCTAGCTAAAGATGTTCCTTTTGATTTTGATCAAAATTGTTTGGATGCCTTCTGCAGGTTAAAGCAAGCCTTAATTTCTGCCCCTATCATGCAAGCACCGGATTGGAACCTGCCATTTGAGGTGATGTGCGATGCTAGTGATTATGCAATAGGAGCTGTGCTTGGCCAAAGAAGGGACAGAAAGGTTCATGCAATTTATTATGCAAGCAAGACTCTTGATGAAGCCCAATTGAATTATGCCACAACCGAAAAGGAGCTTCTTGCAGTGGTATATGCAGTTGACAAGTTCAGATCTTACTTGGTGGACTCTAAAGTGATTGTTTTCACAGATCATGCAGCCATTCGGTACCTTCTAAGCAAGAAGGAAGCTAAACCTCGTCTCATCAGATGGATTCTTTTGTTGCAAGAATTCGATCTGGAAATTCGAGATAAGAAGGGTACCGAGAATGTTGTAGCTGATCATCTCTCTAGGCTGAAGCAAGAATTAGGAGATGAGGAAGACAAGGATATACCAATCAATGATGCCCTTCCTGATGATTATTTGTTGGCTGTCTCTTCTTCCGACATCCCTTGGTTTGCCGATTATGTGAACTACATTGTGAGTGGAGTTCTACCTCCGGATGCGGGATATCAAAAGAAGAAGAAGTTTCTAGCTGAGGCAAAACATTACTTTTGGGATGAACCTCTTCTCTTTAGGAGATGTGCTGATGGGCTAGTTAGAAGATGTGTGCCAGAGGAGGAAATTGCAAGTATCTTGTTCCACTGTCATTCCTTTCCATATAGGGGACATTTTGGTGCTTCAAGAACTGCTGCCAAGATTGCTCAAGCAGGATTTTATTGGCCGACTCTTTTCAGAGATGTTCATCATTATGTCACTTCTTGTGATCAATGCCAAAGGGTTGGCAGCATATCAAAGAGACATGAGATGCCCTTGAATAACATTCTTGAGGTTGAAATCTTTGATGTTTGGGGAATTGACTTCATGGGACCATTCCCACCTTCTTGCAGCAACAGATTTATACGAGTGGCAGTTGACTATGTCTCCAAATGGGTGGAGGCAATTGCAACTCGGACTTGTGATGCCAAGGCTGTGGTTCGCTTCTTCAAGAAGGTGTTATTTCCTAGATTTGGCATACCAAGAGCTGTCATTAGTGATGGAGGATCTCATTTTATTGCCCATCAATTTCAATCACTCTTGAAGGGGTATGGAGTAACTCATAAGATCTCTACTCCATATCACCCCTAAACCAGTGGGCAAGTTGAGCTTTCCAACAGAGAAATTAAGTCCATCTTGGAGAAGACAGTGTCTAGATCAAGGAAGAATTGGGCACTTAAGCTGGATGATGCTTTGTGGGCCTATAGAACTGCCTTTAAAACTCCAATTGGAATGGCACCATTTAGGCTCATCTATGGGAAGAACTGTCACTTACCAGTGGAAGTTGAACACAAGGCGTATTGGGCAATCAAGTTGCTCAATTTTGACTTACAATCTGCTGGAGAAAAGAGAAAGCTCCAACTTCTTGAGCTTGAAGAATTGAGGAATGAAGCTTATGATAATGCTAAGATCTATAAAGAAAAAACAAAGGCTTGGCATGACAAGCGAATTCTTAGAAGAGAATTTCACGAAGGAGACTTGGTGCTCTTATTTAGTTCGAGATTCAAATTATTTCCAGGAAAGCTAAAAACCAGATGGACTGGACCATACCTTGTGAAGAAGGTATATCCATTTGGAGCTGTGGAAATTTGGAGTGAAAGCACCGGCAACTTCAAAGTAAATGGCCAAAGATTGAAGAATTACGTTGCGGGCCCACCAATGATGGAAGCACCAGACTAATAAAGAAACAGGGGTCGAGCTTATGACCTTAAACAAGCGCTTCTTGGGAGGCAACCCAAGTTTGTTTCTTTGTTCTCTTGCCTATTCATTCTTAGTTTTCTACTTTTTAATCTTAGTTTTTGAGTAGTGGAGGAATTTAAGCCATTAAGTGTTGATGTTGAATGCTCATTTTTGCTTGTGGATTCTGTCTTTGAGGTAGATTAGGCATGAATTGATGACTGTTGTCTGTTTTCTTGAGCAAAAAGCTTAAAATGAAGTTCAGAGAGAAACACGGTGTTCAACACGACCGTGTACAACCCCGTGTTCCTCACTGACTGATTCGCGTAAAAACTTTGTGATTCTCATGGAAGTCCAGAGAGATACACGGTGTTGAACACGAGACGTGTCCATCCCCGTGTACCTCACTGATTGAACCTATGATGAGGACTCTTGAACTTGAGACTTTCAGAGGGAAACACGAGGTACAACACGAGTAGTGTTATACCCAGTGTACTTCCGCGCATTTTGTTATTACCATTCAGAGAGAAACACGGGGGATTGTTATCTTCTTTCAGAGAGAAACATGGGGTGAACACGGGGTATGTCAGACCCCGTGTAAATTTTTGAAATCCAGGGCGCTCATCCGCATAAGAACACGGGTTCAAACACGGGTCGTGTTCAACCCCGTGTTCCTGTGCGAAGGAGCTTTTAATCATCACAAAACCCATATTTTCCCAGATTTTCCCCCATTCTCTCTCTCTTACTCGCAACCCTAGCTTCTCTCTTTGCATTTTCGCACTCCAAACTGCTAAATTACACCGATCAAAGTGTTTTAATTTGCCATTTGAGGTTGTTTAGCCAATTAATTTGCGATTTAATCGACTAAAAAGCTGTGATTTGGATTCATCTCCTCATTCTTACACGAACTAGGGTTCTGTTCATCATTTCATCAGGTTAGTGCATTTCCTTTGAAATCCTTGGAGTTTATTGATATTTCTAATGATTATTACCTTCCATTACATGTTAGAATTCATAGGAATGTTGAAATCCTCTGAAATTGATGATTGATAGGTTAATTGAATGACCTTACAAAGCAATGTTCATGGCAATTCACTGGTTTTCTTGATTGAACTTGCTTCTTTGATGATTAATTGAGCAAAATAGAATCTTAGATTGATGAATTGAGTTTGAATCTTTCATTCATAGGTCTTGTATTGTTGAATTGATGGATGAGTTTGATTAACTGACCTTAATGATCATTACATTTCACTGATTGGATGTTGATTGATGGCTTGCTTATGTGTATTGAATCTTTACCTGTTTGAATTGGAATGCTTTGATTACTTGGATTGCAAGCTTTAGAGGATTTCTCTGATTCCCTACTTTACCTCATTGACATGTTCACTCCATTGCATATATGGCATTGAACTATTACCTTTTGATATGCTAACTGATCCATTGTTGATAAACTTGACATTTATTGAATATTGAATGATTGGATGCTGACTGTTGATAAATTTTTGTTCTTAGAGTTGCTGCTGGCTGATATACTCTTGATACACTCTCTCACCCTGTAAATTCCTTTTGCAGACAATGTCAAAGAGGCAAAAGACTACAGCTAGAAAGACTACCAAAGGTAGTTCATCTAGAGGGACATCCTCTAGAAGACCCACGCATCCCTTCTTAGAGTTTCCTGAAGAGGCTTACATCCAAGCTTGCGATAGGCACAAGGATAAGCCAATTGTAGAAGGAAGATTCTTAGATTGGGGAGTGCTGAGGGAATTTGGGCTAGAGGAAGAAATACGCGAGCTTATAAGTGTGGGAGCCTGGGAAACCTTCTTTGAGATTAGGGAGCCCACCTACAGGGAGCTCACCTTGGAGTTCCTCAGTACATTCTATTTAGAGAGGTATTTTGGGACGGTGGACTCCCCTGATACAGTTCAGTTCAGGCTCGGCGGCATTACTTACTCTATGAGTGTCACCCAGCTGTCTGTTCGCCTGGGACTTTATTCTATGGATTTTGTGACTATTTCGGAGTACAAGGACATGCTGGTCGGACTGCCACACGGGCTCCAGGAGTGGCGCATATGGACCGATATAGCTACTGGGCATACATATGATCCCGCCAAGAGTAAGGTGTCTAGCCTTAGGAAGATTTCCTGGAGGGTCCTTCACTCCATCTTCAGTCATACTCTGAGCGGGCGAGGGCACAGCCATGGCGTTGTGAGCAACGCTGATATTCTATTCCTCTATAGCATGATTGAGAAGGTGCCTATCAACATTGGAGGAGCATTCGCTCACTTTTTCTCAGCTCAGGCCACGGATAGGAGAGTTGGTAGTATAGCTGCTGGCCCATACATTACTCGACTAGCCAGACGGCTAGGAGTCTTCGACCGGCCTTATGGTTCTCTTACCATTGTATCACACATGGCACCCTTTCGAAGGGGCATTCTCATAGCCATGGGGATCCATCCGGTAGAGCCACAGCAGACCCAGACAGAGCAGCAGCAGCATATCCCAGACGATAGCACAGTTCCTGATGCTGGTCCTTCTTCTTCCACCTGGAGCAGAGTTCCATATGAGGCGTATTTCAGGGACCTCCTCTCTGGGCAGCAGCAGATCTTGGCGGAACTCCGTCTGATGTCCGAGCGTCAGACGCGGATTGAGGGACTCTATGATGACTTGGACAGACGCTCCAGGCATATAGAGGGCATGGTGGAACCTCTGTTCCACCTATTCCACTCTTCTTCCCCTACTGACCCGGATCCCCCTACCCAGTAGTTTAGTTTGATTACTACATTGTTGATTAGCTATTCTGTTTTTCTTTTTACTTATTCTTCATATCTATCCCCATTTATCTGGTCTGTATATATATTGACTTTGCACTTGTTTTACTCTTTATTATATTACTTTCTTCTCTTTTATTTTCTTGCACTTTTGATGTTAAATTTCTATAAATACTAACAGCATTTCTTTTCTAGTATTTTATCTGCTTTCTTTTAGAGTACCGGTTCTCTTTCTCTCCCACCTCGTCTCTCCTTCTGGATCTCCCTGCGATATATTGGACAGCCATCATCCGCATGTCAGGGAAGTTTCAGTTCCCCATATGTTTTCTATCTCTTTTCCCATTTACTCTTGTGCACATTGAGGACAATGTCCAATTTTAAGTGTGGGGGAGCTGTGCTTGCAATATTCTGCACTTGAACTTGTTTGATTGACTGAGAGAATTTTGAGTACTGAAATTCGCTCCAATTTCAATAATATATATATATAAAAAAATAATAATAATAATAAAAAATTTGTAAGACAATTCATTGAATAAAGAGATTGATTCATGCCCTGCTTCCTAAATGAATATTTTGCAACTTGATAAGGAAAATCTAAAGCTTGAAGCTAAGAGAAATGAGCATGATTAACCTTTGTGAGATTTGAGCCTTTTGAGCTATTTACTCATTACAAATTAAAGCTCATTTCTTTTCTTCTTGAGGGATTATGTCATCACTCTTGTCTTTGTGCTCTAGAACTTGCATTTTCTCTTTTTAAGGCTACATTTTATGTGCTTTGCATGTCAAAAATGATGAGGCCATGTTTCTTTACCCTTCTTTTTACTTGTTTGGCTTATTTGAATCCTTTTCTTTAATTTTCCCTAAAACTTTTCCCCTAGTTAGCCACTTTGAGCTTTAGACCTTCATTTCTAGCCTAGCCATACCATATACACCCCAAGCCACTGCCCAAGGTGAATTTGAACCTTAGAGTTTGAGGGAGCTTAGACACATTATATGAGTTTGGCTATTTTAGAGGTCCTTACTTAGTGCTGCTAGTTGGATAAGTTTTGGTTGTTTAAAAAAAAAAAGAGAATCAAAATCAAATAAATAAATAAATAAATAAAAAAAAAGAGAAGAAGAAGAAAATGTGTTGTGTTTGCTGAATTATCTGTATATATAAAAAAATAAAATAAAATAAAATAAAATGAAACAAAAAAAAATGATCATGAAAATCAAAAGGAGAAGAAATGAGGTTGAAGCAAGGGTTGATGCAAAGAATTATGTTAAGCTGAGTATTGGAACTTGACAATGGTCAAATTCATGACCATTGTGTCTTTTTCCTTCAAACTCAGGGGTTCAATCACTTCTCACCCTTTGTTGTTCCTATCCCCTATCCTCACCTTTTTCCCTAATAAAGTCCTCTGATTTGCATGCAATTTACATTATAGTAGTGGAGATTAGAGTTTGTGCAAGCATATGGTAGCATTAAGCCATGAGATGATTGACTTGAGAGTAAACACAAGCCTTGTTTTGAGAGTGAGAGTAAACACTTTACCTGTGAGGCTTTTCTCTTTTGCTTCTATGCTAAAGATTTACTTGTTTAGTTGCTTTATTTTCATTGAGTTGCTTGGCATGACTTGATCCTAATCTTTGATTTGTTGAATGATTGCATGATCTAAAAAAAAAGAAAAAGAAAAAAAAGAGAGAAGTGAATAAAATTGGAGTAGATTTTCTTGTTCTCTTACTTCCTTGCTCGAGGACGAGCAAGATTCATATGTATATATGAATTAATCTTCCTATAATGGGGTTTCTTAATGAATAAGGTAAAACTTTGTGAAGCCTTATATATTCTAATAGTTGTAAAATCACGTATGCACTAAATGGTAACTTGTTATGCTTTAAAAGGCGGTGAGCTCCACCAAGAACCACTACTAAACAATCAAGTGAAAGTGGTAGTTAGCAAACATGTGGAGTGCATTATTAAGGTTCTAGTACTAGCTAATAAACTTTGGATAGTAAATGAAGCCCACAAAACCTTCATTGCTTGGCTAAAAGCCTTTATTCAGTACCTACAGAGGTATCATCACATTTTTTCCACTTATTATTTTTTTACAATTGAACTTATATTAATCTTATCTTTCAAGTTTACTAACCCGATCTCTATATCTTAAAAATCTCACGATTTTGATTTAACCAAGCTATGGGCTAAGATTAATAGTTACTAAGTCTTAAGTCCTAAGTTCACATCATCTTAGAGTTGAAGGTGGTGGATAAAGATTATCTTCTATTCATCACAAAGAACATTATCCTATAGCTCTTGAGAATGGAGGAGCTTGACATTTCTTGCATCCAGATTTAAGTGAAGTAAGTTTATTTTGTCTTCTTTGAATATATATTATTTAGTTTAAACTATCATTTGAATAGACATTTAGCTCATGCCACTTCTATTATAAGTACTTGTATGAATGTTGGACTGCCCATAGGATTATAGCCTATTATGGATTTTTATATCCATATCACATTAATCATCTAGCCCAAGGTGATAGTTAAAGGCAAGCATACTTGGAGCAAACATTTTTCACAAAGCTAGGGAAAGAATGCTGCATTATGCTTTGCCATGAAAGGTAAGTCTCACTTATGCACCAGTTATGATTAAGCAATTTTCGTATAATGGTTTTGAGATTTAGTTATGCCACTATATTTTAGGCTATTGGATGCTTGCTATGGTATACCCAAATAAGAAATTCATGTATTAGCTTGATTTTTTAAGCAATGGATTATGATCAACCTTAAAAAAATACTTAACTATGCCTTAAGGACATACTATGTGTAGGGCTTGTTATCAAAAGTGACAAGCAGTGTACAATGGGGACAAGTGAAAGTAAATTTTTTAAGTAACATTGTAACCTTTACAATAATAGCTTGTACATCACTTGTTGCTAGCAAACTTGTTATTGTATTTGATGTAGTGCTATAAATAGAGAGAAAATTGGAAGTGTGACTACCACATCATGCAATACATAGTCGAACATGCTGATGAGGATAAAGAAAGATTGATGAAACCTACACTAGATAGTCATTTTTACTTATTTATAGCTCCTTAAATGCTTACTTAATTTGATTTCAATGCTAACATTTTAATTTTGTGTAAATTATAATGCTTCAAAAACAATACTAAACCATTCTATCATAAGCTAATCTTAAAAACTTTTCCATAATTTTCACTAGCTTGACTAATTTTAAATTAGTACCATCACATAATTACCGATAAACAAACTAATTTTAGGAACATTTTTAAAATATTTATAAATAATATTTGTACTAGCACAAGTTTACATCATTACTACAAGACCCAAAATATATCTGTCTATAGTCTATTATTAGTTATAGTTGACCACTCAACTATGCATTAGGAGACTTTCATCACTATTAAGCTGGTGGTGGAGGAGGAACTAAAATAGGCATATCTAAAAAAAATAGAATAACTAAAGTAGTAAATTAATAACTTAGTAAGTAAATAATATACTCATATAAAAAATATGAAATATTTGATTATGGGTATCGTAATAACCTTACCTATCCATGCCAAGCTATATACATAATAAATAACATAATTGAATCAATAGTCATGATAAATAATTATCAATAATAATAACAAATAGAAAGCAAATTAGTCTCCTTATGCCTTCTATGTCAACATTGTCTCCTTACAAACACCTATCATTGTTCTTCCTAAGCCCCACCTTATCCCCTCATATATGTTTTTCCCTAATTTTCATATTGTTTCACATTTCATCATATCATTTTCCCCTAATCACATTTCCATAGTCACATTCCCAAACTAGGAATTTATCATTCATATAACAAACAACAAGTAAGCTCATTATCCACTCATACCATTATAGATAGTTAAATAACTTGTAACCTTTACAATTTAGTATAAACAACTTTACATTGAAAACTTATGATGGGGATATTTAAGTATGCTAGTTAAATATAGGTTTCCTAAAAGAGAGCCTATATTCGACTATAATACTTGGATATACTTATCTAGAAGCGAATTGAGTTACTAATAATCAAGTTTGGTGCTTGATTATTAACCCTAAAGGATAGCTCCTATGTTATAATTAAGTACCATATTCAATTATAAGCATCTAGAAGAAGAAACTTCAAAATTATTTAGGCATGGTACTTAAATACTAACCTCTTGAAGGCACTCTTTAAGGTTATATTCAAGTATCATACTCAAATATGAATTGGATTTTCCAACTCTTCATTGAATTTCACCAAGCCCTTGCATAATTCTTTCATCAATCACTAGTTAGAGCAATTCTAACCTAATTTTTAGCATAATGCAACATTCCAATAACAATAAACAATAAGATTACGGAAAAACACACCTTTATATCACATATACTTACTAAAATGTCCAATCTACAACACTTAAGATTAAATAATCAAAATATCATAAAATCATCTAAATTAAATAGATTATCTTCTTACCTATAGTATAGAAGAGCTGAGGAAGGCTAAAAGAATGGCTAATTTGTTTCTAACATCACCAATTTGAAAAAAAATTAATATTGAACTCCTAAAACCCTTTTTACACAAAATTAAAAGGATTAGCACTTAAGGTGGAATTTTGAGAGAACTTAGATTGTTAGAAGTGCAATAAGTGTTGATTTCTTGAAAAACCTAGTTTAATCCTTGTTGAGATGTCTTGAAATTGCAAGGAAAGTTTAAGAGAAGTGACGAGGTAAGATGGGAGTTAGTTAGGTTGTTAGGAAATTGGGAAAAATGTAGGTTTAAAGGGCTTTAAATGGATTCAAGGGTATTTTAGTAATTTTAAAGATTTTAAAAGGTAATTTAGGAAAAATGCTCCTTAAATCTCCTCTGTACATCTTTATTTAATTCTAATTATACACTAACCCTTAATTAACATGATTCTATCTATTTTTATCATAAATTCTATTTTCTTTATATAAAACTTTATCCTAAACACACCTATAAAATTTAATTAATATCACATCTGTGTATTTATTAGTAAAAATAATTAAATTATATTTTAATTTTCTATAGGGTGTAACACATACACTTAAGAAGACATTAATGAAAGGTGAAAGTTATAGGTACGGTATCTCTTCAAAGCTAAAGCTAGACTGGAATGAATGTTTTTAGTTTTGTGTATCTAAATATGTAAATTGAGTTTAGAGTTATATCTAATTGTAATTTTTTACGTGCATTTTTTAAATATGTAGCTTGTGATAGTACTCTATTTGTAAATAATATGTTTTTGTGTTTTTTTGTCATTGATTTTTATGTGTAAATGTAAGTTTTTATATAAAAACTCCACGAATTGTACAAATATCTATTTTTGTTGTTATTATCAATTGGTATGTCAATAAAGGTGTCAAAATGAGTTAAGTTTAATGGATTGACTTGAAACTGGTATAATTTTGCTTAGCCTAGGACTGAGTTTGGTATGAAAAATGATAACAATAGCTCAACTTCATAAAGAAATGATAACAATAGCTCAACTTCATAATGTTATTAGCCTATCAGGTTATTGAATTAGCTTGTTATCCTGGTAATAGTAGTAAATAATAAATGATTAATTTATTATTTCATGTTTAATTTTTAATTTTATATATATTAAAATAATAATTTTGATATATTAAAATTATACTTTAATATTAGAATTTTAAAAATATTACTTAAAAATAATTAATAATTAAATTATAAATAATTTTAGAATGCATTTTACAAAATAAATGAGTTACTTAACTTACTTTAAAACTTATAAATTCACTTGATTAATAAATAAAAAATTAATTTTTTGATGTATTTGATGCATCAATTTGTTAAAAACTTCTATTTAATAAGTTTCATATAAATTACATACTTTATAACTTATTTTTTTTAATTTTATACCTTTTTTAGTTACATTATAGATATTTTTAATTATTTAAATAAATATTTATTTTATATTTATTAATTTAATATAAATAAAAAATAATTAATTAAATAACTAAATATTTGATATAATAAAATATAATTAATTAAATTTCAAATAATAATATTCTTGTTTTAAAATTTTGATTACATTAATATAATTTATTTTTAAAATAAATATAAATTAATTTATTTTATATAATTATTTATATTAATATATTTTTTATATTTTTAACTGACTTAATAATTAATTTTATTCAATATATTTAAAATATTGAATTAATATATTATAGAAACTAAAACTATAATTGAATTTAAAAAAATAATTTTAAAAAATATTTATTATTTTTAAAAAATATGTCTATGCTTATTACCTATATAGTATACAACACAAATTAATTATAAATTGATACATTTAACTGTACTTAAATATTAATTATTATTTTTTATTAATTTATATGTTCATTCATAATTAACTCCATATGATATAAATGATAAATACATTAATATTTTCCTTATAATTACATAAAAATTGAGAAATTATTTATTTATCTAAATTAATTATAAACAATAAAAAATAAATATAAAACTTTTAAAATCTAGTGATACATATAATTTATATGTATTATTATATTAATCTTCGATTTCATGAATGTTTTAAAAATCGGATCCAACAGTAAATCAAAAAAAAATTATTATGCTATAATTTGATTGGTTCAATCAATTAAATTAATGGTAAAATTTGATAACATTATAAATAAAAAATTATATAAACTTATTAAAAATAAAAATATTAACTAATTTATATTATATATAATTTATATAAAATTTAAAAAATAAAATAAAATAGTAAATTTTTTATTAATTAGTTGCTAAATTTTTTATTTTTTAATTACATATAAATTTAAATTTAAAATATTGAAGTAAAAACAATTTTAGATTCATTTCATCTATAATCTATAATTCTTTTATTTGAAGTGACTTACAATTTTTTAATACTATTACTTTTTTTAAAATTATATATTCATCTTATTTATTTTTATTTTTCTATAATAGATGTTCTATGTTTTACTTGTAACAAAATCTAGCTTGAATGTGGTCCATTCGAAAAGAAAAGGACATTTTTTAGTTATAGAACGTTTGCATTCCATAAATTGTAAGGTATTTGGTGAATTCTCTCTGTTCATCAAGCATTTTGGTCAATTTGGAAAATTTTCAAAGGCAAAATCTTCCTCCTCAATCCATCCTTATCTATGAGTTTACCACAATACCCTTATTCTCGAGACACGATTCACCTTGCAAGTCAACATCCCCCAGACCAGAGCTTTTGCCATTCTGCAATGACAAAGCATTTACTGTTGTGCAACGTCTCTCTCTAAATATTTTATATATTTTACACTGCTATAAATACTTATCTCAAATTCTCATTTCTCAATCAAACTCAATTTACACAATAAATATTTATTGTTTCTCTCTTCAATCTCATTCTTATAATTTTCATCGCTTTATAGATATTGAAGATTGGAGGTAAAAGTGGTGCATGAAGTTGTAAAGCATTAAAATTTTCACTTCAAAGGAAAATATTGATGACACTCTTCAAACTTTTCTAATTTCTACTTATATTTTTATATTTTTTATTAAATTTTATGTATTTTAATTTTTATAGTATTTTAGTTAATTATTATCCTCGTTAAATTTAATATTAGTAATTTTATTTTTATATTATTAATAAATTTTAATTATAGATTTGAATGATTCAAATAATATGAAAAATTATTTTAATAATCAAAATTTTTTAGAAAATGTAGTTACTAATTTTTCAAATAATAATTTTATAAATACTCCTTCAAGTACACCTGAATTTACATCATTTCCTCTTCCTTCTCAACATTCATTTTCATAATGTGCTTGTAATCATAAAAAGGTAAACACTCTTGCATCTTCATCTAATTTAACTTGAAATATAGAATCATTTTGATCTAAAAAATGTAGATAATGTAGTTAAAGCATTTTACAAATATTGTTATAACTGTGATAATTATAGTGATACTAATACAATGAGATGCCATTATTCTTATAAGCAAGTAGATATTGTAAATATTTTAAGTAAAAATTATAAAATGCCTAGTTAAGATAATTGTGAGTAGGAATTATGTAAATAGATTTATCATGTTGAAATGCCTTTTAGTGTAGTTAGTTCTTCAAAATTAAATGCCATTCGTTAATACTTTAATCCTTAATGGTGTGGTATAAGTAGTAGTACTAGTATAAATAAATTTAATAAAATTTTTAAAAAGTAGAAAATAAGCACAGCTAACCATTTTTTTCAAAATTTAAAGGTAAAATTACACTTACATCCAATATTTGGATATCACCATCTCAAATGGGCTATGTTTGTGTAATTGTCAATTATATTGATGATAATTTTATTTTACATAAAAGAATTATTTATTTTAAACTAATTCCATCACCACATGATGCATCTACTATTTCTTTTTATATAAAAATGCTTGTAATGATTACATGATATTGGATAAAAAAATTTCAATTATTTTTAATAATGTATTTACTAATGCTAGTGCTATTAGAATTTTAATTCCAACTTTAAATCCTATCCTTGAAGCTCAACTTTTTCATTTTAGATGTGTATGCATATTTTAAATTTAGTTGTTCAAGAGCATTAAAAGTTATTTCTATACTTATACAAAATCTTATAAATATCATTTTATACATCAAATTATCACCAGTTAGAAAGCATAATTGGAAATAATTATGTATTCAAATGTCTTAAAAACTTAAGATGTCTCCACAAGATGTTTGCATAAAATGGAATTCTACTTTTAAAATGTTAAAATTTTATTTAGAGTATAAAGATGTAATGGATACTTTTTATTCAATGAAAATTCAAGTTAATTATTACCTTGAAAATGTTGAATAGGAAAGGGTACAAATTTACTTATAATTATTATAAATATTTTATAGAGCAATTAATCTTTTATCTAACTCTTATTATCTAACATCTCACTTAATACTTAGTGTCTTGCTTAATCGTAGTTTTGCATTTTTAAAATTTGAAGGTTTGAAATTATAATTAATGAATGCTTACCAAAATGGAATAAATACTTTAAAAATATTGCTTATTTATATGTTATAGCTACAATTATTGATCCTAGAATTAAACAAGAAAGAGTAAAAAAATTCCTACAAAAGTACCATGAAAATATGGAATATGAATTTAACTTAGAGTTTTACATGAATGATATAAATGATTTACTGTTAGAAATGTTTCAAGTATATAATAATAAATTTAGTTCTTCTTATTCATACATGGGTTCTTCATCTTCTTCAAAAATGAGTATCCCATTTCATGAAGAATATAATGATTTCTTAAATTTAACTGATGATACTTCATCAATCAATAATAAGTTAAGTTCTTATTTATTTACACCTATTGTAACTAATATGCTAAATTTTGCCATTTTAGAATGTTGGAAAGCATAAATGATACAATATACTATACTTTCTATTATGGCATGTGATATACTAACCCCTCCAATATCTTTAGTAGTATCAAAAAGTACATTTTCTCTTAGTAAGAAAATTTTAGATGACAAGCATTTATCTATGAATAATCAGAACTTAGAGATAACTATTTGTTTAATGGATCGATTTGATGTAGAAGATAAATAACAAAATAATTTACAAGAAGATAGATCATCATTGAGTAAAAAATATAATTAGAAATAGTGACATATTCATATGTTATAAATTTAGTTAGCAAAATATTTGTACTTATTTTATTTAATAGTAAAATTGTTCTAGATTAGATCCTGTGATTTTTACCTTTCTTAATAGGGATTTTTCGCATTAAAAATTATTATGTATTAATTTATTTCTTTATTATTTTTAGTTCTATTAAACAACAATAACAATAACAACAACAAAAATTTTTAAGAGATAATAATAAAATATAATTATATTTTATAATAATAAGAGTAATTATAATAATAACAATAATATATAATAATAATTATAAGAAGAAATTTTAATCTAAAATTTAAAGTTTCTCATTACTAATTAATTACCTAAAATTTTTAATATATAACTTTGTTTACAAGTTTTAGTAATTATTATATCTCAAATTAGAACTTAACTTGTTTAAATTAAATGCATTTTTATAAATAATTTTTTACAAGTGGTCAAATTATTTTTAGTTAATATTTTCTTTTATGTATTAAAGGTGATAAGATTTTAATTTAAATTTTTAATATATTGAATAGTTATCAATATATCCTAAGAAATTAGAAACAAAGCTATATTAATATTTAAAAAAAATTGCTTTATTTTTTGAAAGAATTCATATTTAATTTCTTTAAAATTTTAAAAAAATATAATTTTTATTTCAGTTGTTTCAATAAATTTATCTTAATTTCATCCTTTTAATAAAATTTTAAATGATAATAATAAAATATAATTATATTTAATAATAATATATTTTAATTAATTAATGATGTAAAATTAATAATAAATAAATAACTAATATGATAATAATAAAATATAATGGGTAACAAAAATTCGTCTGATAAATATCGACTTGGAACTAGTATTATAGCAACCCGATCTAAATTTAACTCGGTGGAAAAGTAGTCTGGTTTGGGACTAGCTCGACACACAATTTTTGCTTGTTAAGTTAGCTCGATAGAATTGGGTTAGCCTATTTTAACAGGTCTATATATCGATAGTTATTGGAATTGGTTTTAGGTTGGCATTGTATTTTGCTATTACTACTAATATGATCTATGAAAATTGATTAAAAAGATAGGCCTAAAAAAACACATTAATTTTTAACAAAAAATTGACATGTAAGTCATCCAATGTGGAGTTTTATAATATGCCAACCTCTAAAAGATAATCAATAGCTTATAGAATTATTTATATATGTTGGATGTTTAGCAGTTTACATTTTAGTTTTTGATTAATGTCTAATCCAACATTGATATATATTAGTATTGATGTCAATTATATAACCAATGTAAAGAAACATGTTGACTTTTTTACTAAACAAAAAACATATTTTCTTTTCTTTTAAAATTTTATTAATCTTTATACATTTCACATTGGTTTTTTTTATTTTTATAAATTACATCAATTTTTTGATAAAAATTGACACATTTTCTTTTGATTTTTTTTACATTTCATATTAATTTTTACTAAAAAATTGATGTGAAATGTTTCCATAATTTTTCACATCGATTTTTGACTTCCTTGCCTAAATATTTATAATAAAAAATTAAATAAACCTAGCATCTAGCAAAAAAACATATATTTTAAGTTAGAAAACTTTAAAATGTTATAATTTCACACTAGGTTGTCCATTTGAGGTGATTTTATTTCAATTTCTTGTAATTTTTCAAAATTCATCCATTCGCAATGTCCTTTTGAAGTTAAAAAAAATGATTATTTTTATGGATTTTTTTAATTTTTCTTATCTCTTATTGTTTGGCCGATTTTAGACTTTTTGCAATATCTTATCAAATAGATAATAAGATCTAAAACTTAGATATAATATCAAGGTTATAAAAGAAAATACAAGCAGTAATTTCTTAAAAAATCTATGCAAAAAATGAAAAAATAGAAAAGGTGAAGATATGAAACATAAAAGTAAGAAAATTATCTTTTATATTTTGAATCATTAGCCTGGAACGAGGCATTTTCTTCATACTTGATATTAGTTGAAAGAATATTAGTAGCTCTTATGTCTCTAACCTGTGATGGATGACAAAGTGGGATCTAGGATTTTACAAAAGGAACAAGTAAAGATTGAACTTGAAAATAAATAAGAAAGAGGGTGAGTGTGATAATAAGGAAAAGAAAATAAGATTTACTTTATTTTTAATCCAAAAATATCACTATTCTCATAATCTTAGATGTTAGTTATTTTAAGAATTGATGTCAAAAGTCTCATGAGAAGAAAAGATGATGGTTTTTTTATAAAGAACTAATGTCTAAAGTTTTCTCGTATTTTAAAAAATGCAAAATTCCTATAACTTTAGATGTTAGTTATTTTAAAAACTAATGTCTAAAGTCTTATAGAAAGAAAACATGTTAGTTTTTTAAGAATCAATATCTTATGTATCATCCTTTTCTAAGTAAGATGGTAGTTGTCATACCATTAGACTTCAGTTAATTCTAAAATTGATCTGTAAACTTTTTACACTTCCCCATGAGATGCTTGAAATGCCTTTAAATGTCAATTATGTCCAAAATAGATGTCTTAAGTTTTTGTGGTTTCCTAGACCTTATAAATGCTTAGACATCAATTATATTCATATTAAAAGTTTGATATTTTTTCACCAAATTTTTGTATTATTCTTAAACATTGGTTACATATAAAACTAGTGTTGTAAGTTTCCAAATTTTTTTAGTATCTCTTACATGTCATACATTTCGACATTGGTTTAGTAAAAAATTGATGTCTTAAGCATTTTAATAATTTAAAAAAAAATGCTGCCATGTCTAAATAGACATTGGTTATATTGATGACTCACTATCTTAAGCTTTCATATAATTTCAAAAATATCATTATGTCAAAATAGACTTTGGTGTTAACTTTAATCAGTGTCTATTTATAATTCTATAGTAGTGGTCAATTTTCTTTACAAAGCCAACATTAAAGTTCTTTAGTAGGATTATGTCATTTACATTTATACATTAGTTTTCAAGTTTAGAACTAACATCTAGTTTTCTATCTTTTGCATAGAAATCTAAAATTTTTAAAACAAAAGGCATCCCTACTTAAGAAGTTGGTTTTATATAAAAAAAACCAACATCTAAAGTAAAATAATGTCCCTTTGACATCAATTTTACAAATTTATTGGAAAGAGTTGAAAATAACAAAGTTAAATAAATGGCACTAGTTGCAAATTTTATCTTGAAACTTTTTCAATTTTAAAAAGATCTTTAAGACAATGTAAGTTTATTGCACCAATTTTTTCATAGCTTGTCTTAACTAATAGCATATGTTTATCAGATATCTCGCTTTACTCTTTGATAAGTGTCTTGATATTTTATGTTTGGTGTTACTTGGATTTTGTTTTTGCACTTCCAATCTTCAACTTTGGATGATTTAGGTTAAACTTTTGTTATATTGCTCATATCTTGGATGATTTAGGTTAAACTTTCATTATATTGCTCATATCTTACTAATACTTTATTAGTCATGAAAACACAATATATAAATGTAAGAATTTGTTTGGTTTTGTGTTTATGCTTGCAAACAAGTTTCTAGTTTCATAATCATTTATATTTTATTACCTATTATTATTTTAATAAAACTTTTACAAATTTTATAGTGCTTCAAAAATGATAAATTGCATTACATAGGTAAGAAATTAATACTCTTTATGATTGATGCACCTATTAAATTGTGATGTGCTTATGCATTTTTTTACGTATAGTGGGTTTGAATAGGAGTTATATCCACCTATTTGCAAAAATTCAATATTGTAGTTTTCATATTTGGCTTTAGGGGTTATTCCTTAGAATTTATTTATAGGCCCACTATTTTGTACGCTCTTCTTTATTCAATTTATTGTATCAAACTAATGAAATTGAGATTCTATAGTATCATAGGAGATAATAGTTTTTGTTTTGATAAGGGTGTTCAATCTAGTTGTATAAGGGAGTTTAAGTTATGAGGCATCAAGTTATGTCACTTTGATTATTTAATGACATCAACATGGTATATAAGATATTACATGTTAGGTTTTAAAAAAATCAATGTTTATTCATGAAGAAACAATGCCAATTACATAATTTGTGTTAATAGTGAAACTATAATTGACATGGTTTTTCTAAAATACTTAATGTATATTTGCATTTCTATAATAGTGAAACTATAATGCTTTTAACTTAAAAATTAGGAAGAAATTCCATCAAAGAAAAGAAATACAAGCCTACGTGGAACAAATCCTATAAAAGAAAGAAATACAAACTTATCCGTATATCTAAGAGTTTAATTTTGGGTTAAATACACTATACCACCTTGAATATTATTTCAAAATCAACTTACTCTTAAATTTTAAAATTTGACACTTAAAGCCTTAAAGGTTTAATTAAAAGGAAACTTTTGATTTTAATCTTAGCTTTAATGAGGATTTTTCTAATCTAAGTTGTCTTATCAAATTAATTTATTTACACTTTTAACTTATTTTTGCAATTGTGGTATCAATTCTTATCAACCAAAACAAAATTAATCAAAATTTGAAGAATTTAAAACACATACAAATATAAAAAAGATTATGAAGGTATATTCAAGAGTTTATAATTAATTTTCAAATTTCATATCTATATTTTACTTTAAAATTCTTTCACCTATCAAGGGGATCTAATAATGTGTTGATAAATTCATTTTCCTGAGCAAAACAAAAAAAGGGAATTGCTTCTAAAAAATTGAAGGGAAAAGCTATCAATGTTAAAAAGTCAGCATTTAAGGCACAATCTTGATTGAATAAGTTAACTAGTAATGAAAACATTGCCTTGATTTAGTAATGCTTATATCGCAAGAGTTCTATTCATGTAAGAAAGTCTTGTCTAAACTAAGTGCTATGTAAATAGATTCATAAGACAAATTTTTTTATTTGATTAAAGACAAAGCACGTGGATAATAAGGAAAATTAAGCGTATGTTTGATTAAATTGTGCAAAAATTATTTGTAAAGAAAAAATTTATCAAAATGAGGTTTATATTTGAAAATGAAAATTTAAATTACCTTGGTAAAAAATATTTTGTGTGCATATATACAAAAAATTAGTTTAAAATGTGAAATGATTGAATAGTAAAATGTTTATTAAAATATTAGTAGAGCACAAAAAATAAAGTGAAAAATGAAAAGTAAGAAGAAAACATAAATGTGCGTAAAATTTTATTAATATTTTTCATATTTTAATTAAGATAATAATTATATATAAAATTTTATAATTTATTAATAATTCTTATGTTTTAATTAAAAAATTTTAAATAATAATTATTTATAAAATGTAATATGTTACAATAAAAAAAAGCTTAAAGCAATACACGGGATTACTGCTGGTGAAATAAAATAGAAGCGAAAGCCACTATGTCATAATCCATTTATAACTATGATTGGTGCTTGGTGTAGGACTATTAAACATAATCCTAGAAGCCTACCCTAAGTTAGTATCTATTACATGACATATGATGTGTTGACATAGGCATGTTATATGGAATTATTTATTGATTAATTAATTAATTAATTAATAATAAAATGTGAAAAATTAAATCCTAAGTGCATTTATGGTGGTGGTTATTTTATTTTTGGTTTATGGGCACATTATGTTTATATTTGTTTGGAAGATAGTCCTGCCAAATAATTTGAGTAGATTATCTCTCAATTTTTTTCTTTTTAAAGAAAGAAAAAATAAATTAAAATAATATAATTATTTTAGAAAGAGAATTACTATGCTTATAACTTTTTAACATAGAAAATAATTAAGAGTTATTATTAGGTTAATCTCTTAGGGGTTACCATTAAAAGAACATTAAAACTAGAATTGTGGAATTCTTATAAAGGACTCTCATAGCTGTTTTATATCCACTAAAAAATATTAGTTTCTAATCTAATCATTTAAAGTTGACCTCAAAATTTGGAGATATGACATTAATTTGTAGATCAAGAGTATAAAGGAATTAAAGTGCACGTGGATCGTGATTTAAGCCATTAGTGATCCAAATTTTCATTGTGGGGATCCAAGAATATTAAGGTAACATTCAAATCCTTATTTTTACTAATAGTTGTATTAGAGCCATCTGACTTATTTTCGTTCCCATGTTCTATGTGCTTTGCATATTTTATATATAATTTTTTATTTTACATGCAGAAAACATTACAATGGCACACAAAAGTATTGCTTTTGGAATTGTTTCCATACTTATACCCATACCTATGCATCATAAATGAGTTTCATGAGAGTTTTTTTTTGGTTCGACAAATTAAATATGCATAATTTAATATTAAAAAAAAGAATGTCTTTTTTTCAACATTATGTTCCTACCATTGTAATGAAGAAAGGTTTATATATATATATAATGTCAAATTTTTGAAAAGTGAAACTTTGTGCTTCTTTAATGTCAAAATAATATTTGTTACTATTACTACTAAAAAAAATTATTTTATTTGGAATTAATTTTTTCAAATAAGTCCATTTATTTATTAAGTGCAAATAAAAATTATGTATTTTTTGAATATTTTTATTTAGATAAAAAATACTTTTTCAATTTGTTATACATGTTTTATTTGGAATTACTTTCAAATAATTTATTTAATTAGTGGAAAATAAAAAATATTTTTTTTGAGTATATATACACATCATTTTATACAATTGAAATTAATTTTCAAATATTTCATTTATATTTTAATAAAAAATGAGTTTTTTTAGTTTACTTTTAGAAAGATAAATTTCATTTTGTACATTATTTCTTTTATTTGAAATTCATTTTCTAATATTTCATTTATGTGTTAAATGAAAATCTTAGGATGTGTTTAGATATATTTTTATTTTATATTTTAAAAATTATTTTTTATTCTCAAAAGTTATTTTTAGATTAAAAGAAAATAAAAATTAGAGAGTGATCGATATTGTAAATAAGAAAATATTTTTTTAATTATAAAACTAATATTAAGAACTAGTTTAGAAAATAACTAAAAGTTATTTCTATTTTTTTATTTTTAATTTACACATTTAGAGTTACAAATTTTAAAAATAGATTGATAAACAAGTTCTTCTATTTTTTTAAAAAATAGAAAACTATTTTTTTAAAAATAGTAAACAAATAGATCTTTAGTTCTTTTTTATGTTTATTGCTAGAAACTATGTTTTTCTAGAAAGATGTATTTGAGTTTGATATATTCATTAATTTAGTTATCATATTTGTTATAAAAAATAAAACTTTTCTTTTTTTCCATTTACCAAAAAAAAAGTTTTCAAGAATTTTTTATTCATTTACTTGTTAAATGTATTATGAGTTTTTTTTTTTGGAAAATATGTTTTTTGTATGTGCATTTATTGATATATATTATCACACAAATTTGAAATTTGTTTTCAAATATGTCTTTAATTTGTTAAATATATTTAATTTCCTTTTAGGAAAGTATTTATTTCTAAAGGATTTGTTTTAAAAAATATGTATATTTTATGATTTATTCATTATTTGCATATTCTTGTGTGTGCTTCTAAATTATTAATTTTCATTTATCTTTGAGTGACAGTTATATTTAACTTTGTGATAAATATATATTTTAGAAGCATTGATATTTTGTTGAATGTCTATGTTGTGTGATATATAGATATTTCAAAATAATATCATATATATAGAAAAGGTGTGGGATCCTTATTTTATTATATAAATTGATGTAGTAGTAATATTCAATTATGTAATAATTTTAAGGTTATATTTATTATGGAAGCCTTGTAAAGGCATGCATTTTCACACCAACTTAGAATATAAATATTATATTATTTTGCACGGGCAACAAAATATCAATAGAATTCTTTTGTTGGATTCAAATATATATATATATATATATATATATATATATATATATATATATATACACACACACACACACATATATATACATATATTTGCAAATATATAAATAATATAAACATGTGAGACCAAAGTCCTAAATGTTAGTAATTTGATTAGATGTCTTCTTCCTTTTTAGGTGATGACTATGGTGCACCACTAGTTTAAACCTTTGGATTTCATTCATTTGTGCAGTATTGCGTGGGATGAATGAAATCCAATAGTTAGATTGAGTGGTGCACCAATGCACCAAATTCTCTCCTTTTCTTTAATATTACTAAAAATGATTACTAACATAGTGAAATTTTTGACCTAGTAATATTGAAAAAATTAGAATTCCTAATTAAATAAAATAGGAAGATCTATGCACAAATTGAACCATATATAATGATGTATGAAATAACCTCTATAGATATATTCTTTTAGTGAAAAAATGACAAAGAAATAACTTAATATTTGACATAAGGAAGTTTAGTACTTTTTGAATGAGCAAAAGTTGTTCAATAACTTGACTTGTGATGTATCTTAACTCAAAGTTAGGCATATGGCCTAACATAACCATGATCATTGGTTTAGGATCATTGGTCTAATAAAAGGTAAAAGTGCTTGCTTTAAATATATAACTATCTAAATCTTCTAAAATGATCTATTAAGATTGAAAAATGGTGGAATGTACACCATTGGGCTTTAGGTTCTAACCTTATGATTCAATATGATTTGAACCTAAAAGATTTTATGCACAATTATATTTGGGTAATTTTTCCATAATTAAAGCTATAAGCAACTTTCTTAAACTAAAAAATGATCTTGATCAACTATAATTTATCCATTTGAGAATTATTAAGATTAGTTTTCATTCACAATTTAGTATTATAGTGGCATAGGTTGTGTAACATAAAGGATGCAAGCTTGTTAGAAATAACATTAGGCCTTGAATAGGATAGACATATAAGTATCATAAAGGATAAGAGTGTCTCTAAGGTTATATCAAAGATGAAGTATTTTAATTATGGGAAAAAAGGTCATTATAGGCTTGTCCTGAGCATATTGAAAAGGTTTATCTTTCATCACCCTTAATATTTTATAATTTTTCACACATATTTATGGTTCAATCTCTCTTTGGTTGTATAGTAGAAACATAGACAATAAAACATGTGACCTATAATTATGTAGATTAATATATTAGCATTGAATGCCATAACCCAAACATTTTGTGATAATGGAAAAGATCATAAATGAAGGTTATATATGTTGTAACCAAAAGTTTTGCTATGTGTGGTAATCTTACGTGATATGCTTCATACCTCCATTGTTTCATATAACTTATTCTACATCTTTGGTAGAACTTAGATGTTTAAAGCATAAATAATTAGTTTATTTATCATGAAAACAATGATCATGATGTCTTCTAGTATGATTGGATCATAATAGATATAAATTTGAGTTTAGATAACATTTTTGTAATGCATTTTTCTTTCTTTATTATGAAGACATAATTGGGCTAGATAGGACATCAATGTTAGTTAGAGAAGTGCTATTGAGCTTTCTCACCAAAATTAAAGCTTCCAACATGTGAGCTATAACTTATTAAAGAAACAAGTTGAAAGCCTTATAGAAAGCTTAGTGAGCATCACATCCTTTAGAATTAATCCGTTCGATCATATGTTAACTAGTGAGTGTAAGGGTCTGTTATGGTGCATCTTATTTTATTTCCTTAAAAGATGAACCTTTATCTATAGTTTATCCTTTATTATCATATCGATGTTTTATAGTGAAGGTTAAGAATAAAAAAAGAATGAACATTAAGGCTCTTAGAATTGATTGATGAAAAGAATACTTATTTGATTAGTTTAAAAAGTTTTATGAAAAGAAAAGGATATGTAGGCAATCAATAATACTTGGTTTACTACAATAAAATAGTGTTATGGATAGAAAGAATCGTACTTTGCTTGACATAGTTAAGTCTATGATACTATAGGTAAACCTTTAAATAAGTTTGTTAGGGGATGTTTTGTTAATTACAACATATATCCTAAATCATTAGCCTTTAAAATTAATCTCCACCACTCCATATGAGTTATGGAATAGTATAAAGCTTGATCTGGAAGGCTTGCACCTATAGGGTTAGTGGATTTTGTTCATAATGCTTTTCATAAATTTGGGAAGTTAGGCTCTAAAACTGAAAAGCATATCTTTATAAGACACTATAATCATTTTAGGGCATGCATTTTGTATGGTGAACATTCTAACAGTAGACTGATAAAAATTGAATCCCAAGATATAAATATTTTAAAAGGTGACTTTCTTAGCATTAGTAAAGTCAAGAAAAGTTTTAAATTTTATAAGTTAGAGGAATCTCAAGATGTTAAGCTCATCTTTCATGAGATGGATATAGATCCATAAAATCATGAGGTTATCAATTATAATGGGAAAACTTCTATGACTTTTAATGATAGTGAGAGTATTATCCTAGAACTATTTTAGATTTACAAAAACGAAGAAGCTTGCATAGAAATGTTCCTTACAAATACTTCAAAATAGATAGTAAGTTCATCTTAACCATTTTTGTGGATTCTAATAAGCTTTTTTCCAATAAAGAAGCACTTAATTCACCTACTTTGAACAAGTAGCTTAGTACTAGAAAGAGGAAATATGCTCTATAATGGATAACTAACCTCTTAATGAATGGATACAGCAAAAAGAGGTGTAAACTATACAAAAAACCTTATATCCCATCATGAGACTTGCATTGTACTTTATCTTGGCAAATATTTTGCATTTAAATTTAGCATAGTTCCAAATGAATGTGCAGAAAACTTTTCTAATGGAGAAAAAGATGAAAAAAATCTATAAAGATTAACTCTTTTAGCTTCAAAGTTAAAGGATAAAAGCATAAGGTATGTTGCTTAAAATAATTTATTTATGAACTCATATAATCATATAGATAGTAGTGCATTTATTTTCACAAAGCCATCATATATGGTGTATTTTATTGTGATTGAAGAAGACCATCATGTATATGTCAAGAGAATTGAGGATATGTTTCTCATTCTTTCACTTTGTATAGATGATATATTGTATATTTGGAATAACATGAAGTTAATTCCATTAACTCAAAAATGATTATGTTCCACATTTAAGATGAGGATTTAGACTATATATATATTCTTTGATAAAGGATTTGATAGGATTATTCTAAGAAATTTTTGTGTTTGTCACAAGAAACCTATACTATAAAAGTTATGAGATCATTTTTGCATACTTGATTCCAAATTTATGGATACCCCAATGGATAAAACCTTTTCCCCATGCTTAGATTAATGTTTTAAGATAGATGAAGAAATAACATAAATAGCATAAGTTCCATATGAAAATGCAATAATAGGCTTTATAAACCTTAAGATGTAAAGTTAGCTTAACATCTACATGGTTAGTAAATTTTTAAAATAGTCTTAAGATTGCCCTTTTGTAGAGTAGTGAAAAGGATAATTTAATCTAGTAAACATCCAAAATATAGCTTCATACTATTTGAGTCGAAGCCTAAATAAGTAACATCGATAGTTTGTACCTATAAGCAGACATAAGTTCACAATGAGCTATATGTTTATGTTAGATAAGTGAATAATTACATATTATAGAAAAAAGTAGGAGTGTTTCTCCTAGCCTTTAATGGTTTATAAGGAATTTCATTGCATAGGGATTAGTTTCTTTAAAGTATATCATCATTAGTAATGTATTTATTAATACTTTTAAGCAAACCCAGTATAAGTGCCTTTAGAAAGCATGTTAAGTTTTTATGTTTTGTGAGCATTTGATATATTATTATGTTATACTTTATTTTTTAGAAAATAAAGTTATTTTATTATCATTTATTAACTTACAATAAAGGTTAATTATGTGTATATATATATATATATATATATATATATATATATATTATCACTAAGTTTACATTGTTGCTTTTATATAGGAAATTGCCTTCATACTTGAGTAGTAAGTGAGATGAGATTTAAACAATCACTAGGAATTATGCATAACTGATCTTCTTATTGTCAAGGTGGCAAGTAAAGATACATTCCAAAACATGTCACTTTAGTTATGCACTAAGATGAGACTCTTGAAAGAGTCAAGCATAGAGGATGTTTAAACCTTTATGTAGCTTATATGAAATTATATTTGAAAATATGTGTTTCAAGTTAGTTGCTTTATGATGACTAGTCTGTGTTCTGTATAGTGTATTATTTAAGCATGGCAAGCTTTAACTAGGAGCTCTACCATAGCATAAATTTCACACTATATGTGCTATAAGATGACCTATGTTAGAGAATGACTAAATGGATCCCTACTTTATCATTGTGCGAGTCCTATAGGACTTGTAAGTGTCATATATTTATACCCTTTGGAACTTAAACCTATGTCATGAATCTAAAGTTGAGTGTTGCTAGTTTAGCTTATTTTCCAAGGGTTATGAATCATATGGTCTAACGAAATATGTTTAGGAAAGTAGCCCAAACATAATGGATTGACAAGGATGTTTTAGGAAAAATCATTTGATCTTTCACCTATAGGTTTATAGCTTATTGCTTGGGCAGTTATTGAAACTTGTGTAATTAATGTAACCATGAGTACAAAGGACATATATTGATTTTCTACATAGCTTTATATTTAAAAGGGATTAGTGATGCAAAAATATCACGTAAGTGGATGATTTAAGGAATAGTAAGACTTAAGTAGTGCCATGCTTGTTATATGGTGATTTAGTGTGTCATTTACTCATTGATACCTTTCTTGTGTGATCACATGATTCATTTCTTGCATGATGAGAAGATTAATCAAATGTCTTTGAAGAGAGCATGTATGCTCACATGTATGAGTAAGAGATATTGCAAGATAAATGATGCATTCACATGGGCATGCAACATAAGATTATTTATTAATTAATTATTTAGTTAATTAATGAGATAAATGTAAAATTTAGATTCTAAGTCGATTTATGATAATGGTTATTATATTTTTGTTTTATAGTGACATTTTCTTCATATTTGTTTTGAAGATAATCATGTAAAATAATTTGAATGGATTATCTCTTAGTTTTTGCTTTTAAAGAGAGTAAAAACATATAAGAAATAATAAAATTATTTTTTGAAAAAAATTACTATGCTCATAACTTTGCACTATAGAAAAATAATTGGGAGTTCTCATTAGGTCAATCTCTTAAAGGTTACCATCAAATAAACCCTGAGACTTGAGTTATGGAATTTTTATGGAGAACTCTAGTAGTCTCTTTACATCTATAAAGAAATATTAGTTCATGATCTGATAACTTGAGATTGACTTGAAAATCTAAAGATTTGATGCTAATCAGTAGATTGACAACATAAAGGAATTAAAATATATGTGAATCATGATCTAAGCCATTAACGATCCAAATTTTCATTACGACATTTACTAATATTTAAGTAAAATTCAAATCCTTATTTTTACTAGTAATTTCAATATAAATAATACACATGAAAATAGAAGCTTTAAAATAGAATTTCTACTTACTTCTCATTAAATCTAAATTCATTTGAAATGCATTTAGGCTACTCCAAAAAAAAGTTAAACTAACTTATAAATCTAGTATCACACAAGAAACAAATTAGTCAATTAAGAGCTTTATAAGTGTTTCACCTCGTGGTCTATACTAATGCATATCTATTTCCTAATAACTAAGACTAGACTTCATGTTGGAAAGTTTATAAATATGCATAATAGCAAAATAAATATGGATTCGCTACTACATTGCTTGCAAAAGAATGAAGGGATCTATGAAAAGGCATCCCACCTACTGTGGTGGAGCTACTTCAACTTGAATATATAAGAAAAAAAACTCTACAAAAGAAGTATCCGAGACTTATGAAAAAACATCCTACTTAAGTAATAAAATCCATAATATTACATCTTAACACATTTTATCAATCTAGTCATAAAATAAAAAAGCTTTTAGTTAAATTCATCTAACATTAACTAAGCAATATTACCTACAAGAAATATAATTTGATTATTGGATGTAATAATATTATAACTTGCTAAGAGATATTAACATATTGTTCTCACAAAGATATCATTCAACAAAGAATACAAAGTAATAAAACCTCTTCATTACTCTCAATTATCCTTATCCCTTTGCAAATGTAACATTATCCTTTCTAGATCAATCTTATCCTTTCACAAACAACACATGAATCTAGTGTATAAGTCTTAACATAATTATGATTTACCCTTATCATCATCAATTCCCTTTTGAATTTCTATATATTTTCTATAAAATATATCATTCATCCATTACATTTCGGCTTCAAATCTTAGACATAGCATGAATTCTTTAAAAAATGACCACCATAATTCATAATAAAAACATTATAACTACATGTTTTATCATTCAAATCTATCATCTGAGGCTTATAGTCACAAAATCATTCTTGAACTCACTAAAACCCTATTTATATCACTAAATGTTTACAAAATGATAAATTCAAGCAAGGGTTTAAGTAGAATGCTATTCACAAGTTAAAGAAGGAAGATTTAGAGTGGGACTTGGCAATAGATTGTATAGCTACAAATTAAGTAAAGGAAAATCTCAAGTTAGTGCATAAAAATTTTTGGAATTAATTTTAAACAATTCTTTACGATTTCTCATGTAAAAGAAAGAAAATCAACAAGGAAATCTCTAAAAGTTGGGCATGCCATAAAATTCTTACCTTGTTTACTTAAGGATGATGATAATAAGGAAAAGAAAAGAATGAGCTCTTGCTCCCTCTCTAAGGATGCTTACTTTTGAAGGAAAATATGATGAGCAAAGTGAGAAGGAGATGGATTTTGTAAATAAAAAAAGTTAGTTAGCCTTAAGGGAAAAAGGGAAAATTTTTTATAGCTCCTCCAACTTCTTCAAATTACCTTGTTTCATAAAACCAAACACACACTAGCTTATGTACAAAAAGAAAATTGCAAGGAGAAATAAAAACATCCTACTCCTACCTTGTTGGAATAACATGCATAAAAATAACTTTTGAGAATTAATTTTTAAAAATTCATTTTATAAGAATGAACTTTATGTTTAAAAATATAGATTAAAACTTACTTTTTCAAGGTGAAATGATTGAAAACATATAGAATATTATAGTAAAATATTTGCAAAATGTAATAAGTAAGGTTTAAATGAAAAATAGGAAGAAAAAGTGAGTGAATATAAGATGAAGTGGATGTTTGAGTTTCATCCAAAATTAATTTTTTGGAGAAAATATAAATGAAGTTATGTTTGGTAACTTAAATTTAAAATTACTTTTGCTTCAATGTTAACTTGATAAAATTTACTTACTTCTACTTCATTTTACATTCAATTACTTTGTTTTACTTTTCTTAAAAATTAATTTTAATATAAGAATAATTTTGGATTTAATTGCCTAAATACCATTCTTCTTAATTTTATCTTACTAAAATTAATTTTGAGGTGGGAAGTCTTAAAGAAGCTTGAATTTACTTTCATGTCACTTTTCATGTTTAGATTTTCCTTTTACAATATTTTTTGTATTTTGTTAGTATTTTAACGCAATATTTTGTATTTTTTAGTCATTTATATTTAAAAATAATTTTTTACACATTTAAATAAAACATCTTATTATAAAAATAAATTTTAACTTCTAGTTTGAAAATAAAATTAATTCTTAATTCTTAAAGAATTAATTTTCTTAAAAAATTATTCTAAAAGCATTATTAATACATATCTTTAAAAAAATTTGATTCTTGAAGGAAAAAAATAAATTTTATAATTCATTCTCTTTTTGTAATAAAATATAATATGTCTTTTTATGGCCACTTGCTAAAGATAAATTATTAAGGATCATATTTGGCTTATAAGGAACATAATAGACCCAAATTTATGCTAATGATGTGGTTTAGTTATTAACACAAATCTTTATGCAATTAAAGATTTTCTAACTATCTTTCATAATTAGTTGAGGTTAATTAAGCTTAATCATTAGTTTAAATTCTTTCTATGTTCTTTGGATTAATGGTTGGATGTCAACTGTAGTAGATATCTCTTGAGGAATAATCAAGGCTAGTGGAAGTTATGGTTTGGAGTGGCTTAATGTATGCATTTATACAGAGGAAATATAGCTATATTTGGTTTAGATGAGCAACTAAGTAATGCATTTTTAGAGATAATAAAAGGGTTACAAAAGGACGGCATGGTGCAAGAAAGATAAATTGAAAATAAGGATAAATAGAAGACCTTAGGATTTTAGTGGTTTAAATTAAACACGGATGAAACATATATTAATGAAGGAAGACGTATTGCTTATGGAGGAGTTTTATGTGATAGTATTAACTAATAGGTTAGAGGTTTTATCCATATAGTTAGTTCTAGTAATGTCATTATAGCTAAGCTCCAAGCCATTCATATTGGTTTATAGCTAACTCATAATAATATAAGTCTTGAAAGGCTTATTATTAAATTTGATTATGCTAAGGCAATGGCATTTATTGAGCATGGATGCATTAGATCACAATCTTACTATAAAGTAGTTTTGTAGATTGCTAACTTATTGGCTTTAAGCTAGATTGTCTAATTTTTGCAAGTCAATAGAGAACAAAATAAGGTAGTTGATAAATTACCAAGAATAGCTTTAAAGCTTGGGACTAAATTGTAAAGTATGTAGAGATGCCTTAAAAATTGCATTGCCTTATTGTTAGCCAACATGGAAAGTGTTATTTCTTTGTAATTCTAGGGCTTTACCTTGTGGTTTCTAAAAAAGAAAAGTCATTAATATTATACTTCTTCATTATAAAACTTTACTATAAATGTGACATACTTTTGCTTTCAATTTGGTTAGTATAACAAGAAAAATGGTTAAAAGAAAATGACTTTTGGCCTTTTAACTAGGCAAAAAATCCAAGTAAAGCCATTAGAAAATTATGGCTAGCAATTCTCTATTGTAACATTAATCTTATAGTATACTAAAAAATTTAAATTTATATTTGATAATTTAGTATTATTGTGGCTAAGATTATAATTTGTAATTTAAGTCTCAGTTAAATGATAACAACCATTATATATAGGCTGTGAGCTCTATACCAAGTATATTTTAGGAGTTTCTAATAGGTTCTAGTAATATTTTGGAGGAAAATTGAACTAATGTCCAATTAGATGTTAAGCTTGGTATGAAGGAAATCTTAGAGCTTAGGCTATTCAAGTCCAACATACTTTAGTGTTAGGTCAAGTAATATAAGCTAAGTTTGTTATATTGTTTAATCAGATGAAATAAGTTCGATTGGATATTTGTTATCACTTACCCTTTCATCCTTATTAGTCACCTCATTACACATATTGAGACTATTAAATGCTTCTAATAGTTATAATGATTCATTTTTCTTAATGAATTTGGTCTATTCAATTTATCTAATCTTGCCTGTTAGATTTGCTTTTTGAATTTTATTTTTCCTGACAAATCTATATCATTTGATTTGTTTAATCTTGAACATTATATTTACTTTTTGGATTTCATATCTCTTTCTTTTTTTATCCCTTTTGCCTCTAATCTCTCTAACTTGCAAGGTTTTCCATTTACAATACTTGGCCTTTTCTCCTTTAGTGTTGTAAAGCTTTTTCTAGTAGCGTCTTAAACCATTTTTAGTGTTATAGTTCAATTATTGGATTTTTTCCATTTTCATTCTTCAGTAAGTAATGCTCTATCTCCTACCTTTTTACTTTTCTTTTTCGATATATTTGGTTAACTGCTTTGTAAAATAGGATTGTTTTTACATTTTGGTTTTTTATGAATGTCATACTTTGATGTTTGTAATGTTCTTCAATCTTCCCTCCTTGTATCAATACTAATGACTTTGTATTTATTATGACTTCCATTGATTTAGTTATATAGTAAGTTCTTTTTGCTATTTTTATTTTTATTTTTTTCATTATTGATCATTTTGCCCTTTGAATCCTTTTTCTTTGCTTTGTGTTTATTTTTTATTTTTTAACTACTTGCCTCATTCTTTCAATCAGTTTGATACTCTAACTTCCATATTGAAGGTGTTTTAACTTGAGTGATTTAGATCAAAATGAGACATAATTGGATTTGGATAAGGATCTTTTAGCTTGCATCATTCATGTGAATGTCTTTTTCCTCTTACAACCATTATGATCAATTAGTTAAAGGAGCTTATTGTAATAGATAAAGCTAGTTAGTTGCATCGGAATGACCTTGAGTTTAACTGAATTCACATTGATGTGAGAACCTAGATGGCATTGGATAAATGGATTGATTAGGCTACCTTGGAGGCTTTACATGATAATTGTTATAAGGATCTATTTAATTAACAAATAATTAGATATATGGCTTGCCAATTTGATGAACAAGTTTACAGTTATGACCCTACATCCTTTTTAATGTTCTATAGTGACTATGTTCCTTAATTAGGATTTATTCCACCTTTCACCTTTTTTCAAGATGAAGTTCTTTAGAGTTTGGATGTGTGTTTGACATAATTGACACCCCAAGCATGGATTTTCATTATTTATTTTGACATAATGTCATGTGAGCTCAAGTGTTTCTTTACTTGGGACGTGTTTTTATTCCTTTTTCTTCTTTGAGTCACAGAAAAGGAGGATAGATGCATTTTTTCTAGTTATTTTGCGTGAGATTGAGACAAATTTCAAATATTAGAAAGATTTATTTTTTAAATTAAGTGTTGAACAAGATGTGTATCCATTCTAGTTAGATGATTATAGCATTCTAATTTATCTGATATGATAGGGAAAAAGAATTAAACCTTTAAGAGTTAGTCTTTGGATACCTATTTGGCTGATGACTAAGAATTGATTCTTCATTGGCTAAGTATAAAGGCATTTGATATGCTAAATTTTTTAAATATGTTTGCTTATAATTTTGTTGACTTCTATCATTTATGTATGTATTTTATGCCACTTTTATATCTATTCAAATATTTGGCTTGGCAAGTAAGAATTGACCTTAAGCATGGTGCATATAAATGAGACTATGCTCTAATGAATGAAAGAGAGTTTTTTGAACACAAAAATTCTTGCTTTAAAAGGGGTTAAGAGTTCACTAACTACAACCCATTCAGAAAAAGCATAGAGAAAATCTCTTAATTTGATTCCCAAATTAGGAGGAAGTCATATGGATTCTTCAATGTAGGTGGCATTTGAAGCTATAATTGATATTTTTAAAGATGTTAACATCTAATCTGATAACATTATACATATAATTACAAATGTTCCATGGTAGGCATCTTTTCAAAGAAAAGAAAACTTTAGTTTCTAAGAATGTTAAGAGGAGAAAAAACTTACCTTATTTGTTGTCTAGGAAAGCTAAAGATTGGAAAACTTAATAAGAGCTCAAAGATAAATGCAAGGATGACAACTGAAACTTTGGATAAATTATGGTATAATGATGTGGACTTATTTTTTTTCATTACTGATTGGATGTTACTTTCACATGACTATAAGCATAATTTACTTATTGCTTAAAGTAAATTTGGTCGAATAATTACTAGTGATTTAGCTTAAAATTTATTGATAGTTTTATCTTTTGCAACACTATATAAGGATAGTGAATATTATTATTGAAGTTCAATGGTGATAATGCAGAAATAGTGTCCAATCTATAGGGCCGTTTAAACCAAGTTTATGATGAATTGCATGTTCTCTAGGAAAAGTTAAAGAAATCACAAAAGCACATATTCGAGATGAAAAGAAAGACAATAAAGAATTTACAATAAAAATTGTAATTTAAAGCAAAATCCCCTTGGCTAAAAGTTGAGAAAGATCTCTTGGATGTTGATTTTTGAAAAAGAAAGAAGCAAAGTTGGAAGCACTAAAGACCTAATTGTTCACCTGGGATAATGAGTTATAGCAACATGTGATTTTTTAGTAGAAATTGTAGAAGTAGCTTGAAAAGAATAATGTTGCCAACTATGCTATGTACTTAAGAGGGATTAAGGAAGCCAAAGTATAAATTGGATATTTCTTCTTGAACCATTCCCTTGATTTATCTAAATTATCAATAAAAATTAATGTCCTTCCAGATGATGAAGGCCAAAATGATGATGCCCCTAGAATTAATGTAATTTTAGATTTTGAAGTGTTTTTTTGATAAAATATTACTTGGATATTTCATGGATCCATTTGAAGGTTGAACTTTTTGTTTGTTGCATTATGGATATTTTTGCATTTTTCTTGTTTTGCCTAACTTTCTTACTTTTATTTTGAATAAGTTTTAGTTGTGCTAGCAATATTACTCATCCTTGGCTTCCAATGAACCAATGATTCTTTTTGTTCTTTTAGATAATTTGAATCCATCTAGTTGCCAAGCTTATTTCAAGTTGTGTTATATGGTAATATGCTTGTCTAGATTGTAAAATATTTTCTATTAAGTTAATTTTCTTTTGTTCAACTTTCAATAGGCCATGTTTGCTTCTTGAATGATTTTATCTTATCTTTTCGTGAACTCAATATTTCTATTAGCGTACTTTATCCATTTGGATATGTATCATGTTAGCTTTTATACTAACAAGAAATTTATCTTAAGAATGCTAAAAGACTATCTTTTGGTCCAACATATTATTATCTCTTTGGACTTTTGGCTAGGAAATTGATCTTGGGCTTTGTGGTAATGTGAAAAGATTATCTTTAAGGTCAAGAGAATATCTCTTTGGACTTTTGGCCAAGAAATTTATCATGGGCATTATGACAATGCCAAAAGATTTTCTTATAGGTCAAGATATTATCTCTTTAGACTTTTGGCTAGGAAATTTATCCTTAGCTTTATGGAAATGCTAAAAGATTTTGTTTTAGGCTAAAAGTTTATTTCTTTAGAGTTTTAGCCAAGAAATATATCTTGGGTTTTATGATAATGCTAAAAGATTATTTTTTGGGCCAAGAGATTATCTCTTTGGATTTTTAGCTAAGAAATATTCTAAGCTTTATATTAGTTCCAAAAGATTATCTTTTAGGTTGTTTCCATTAATCTAATTAATAATTCTATCCAATCAAATATTTGTTGAGAAACTTTAATTTTATTCATGGATTCATGTTGATATGAAGTAAAATTTTAGATATGACACATTCCAATTTCTAGGTATAAGCTTTCCTTCTAAAGTTTCTAGTTGGTAAGTGCAGTTCTTTAAATCATTCTTGATTCTATAAGGTCTTTAACAAGTTGTTGCAAGTTTTTTAGTTTGACTATTGGTTCTACTTCCTTTAGTTTTTCCAAAGACTAAAATTCTTTTCTTGAAGGCTCTGTTGCATACTCTTATGTTATGGAATTTTATGAGTCTATTTTTGTACTTAACCATTTTTAACAAAGCATCTAATTAGATCTCATCAAGCAAATCCAACCTTTCTTTCCTTTTGTCATCATTTTCTTTAATAACATAACTTTATATTTATTAGAGATTTCACTTACTTCAACTGTGATCATATCCTCTACCTTTTATGCCAAATGAAAAGTTAATGCTCTGGTTATTATTTGTAAAGTTATTCTATGGGACCATAGTACATTGGGTGGTTTTTCTACCTAAGTTCCTTTTGTGCCTTATATTATTCTTTTTAGCTTATCAAGAATTATTCGATTAGCTAACTCTGCTTACCTGTTCACTTATGGATGTTCAACTAAACAACTTTTTCCTTATTGCTAAATTATTTTAACTAAAAATCCTATTAAGGACTTTTTTAATTTTTATTTGTAAATGTTTTGTCCAAAAATATACCTTTAGCAAAAATTTATAAATTCTTTACTTGTAAACTATGTTTCGCTATCCATTATTATTGCCTTTAGAAATTTGAATCTACATATTATGGATAGTTAGTATAAAGGAAATAATCTTATTAAAAAGATGTTTTGCAGCCTTGTTTACCTGCATATTATAGATTTTCATAAAAAAATTTATGAATTTTAAGTTGTGATTATTACCAAAGGTTCTTCTTTAATCCACTTCATGAAATAGTCCACTACTACCATGAGGAATTTTCTTTGTTAGGTTATATTTGGGAATGGTCCAAGGAAATCTATTACCTATTAGGTAAATAATTAGGCTATAGTGATTAGAGTTAGATTTTAGTTGGTTTTTCTAGCATTTTGTCTTTTTCTTGACATTTATCACATTTTCTTATCAATTGCTTTCATTGTTAGCTAGTAATACCCCAAACAAATGGCTTTTGATGTCAACGTAGGCCTTTTGATATAGTTTCCACATATCTCCTCTTATAACTCCCTTAAAACATAATCTGATTTAGTTGGCCCCAGATATTTGAGCAAAAGAAGAGAAACACTCTTTTATACAGTTTACCATTATGCATGAAGAAGTTTAAGGCTCATTTGATAATTTTCTTAGCATCTTTATCACATGCAGGTAACATCCCATTGGATAAATATTGTGATATAAAAAGCATCCAGGATTGCTGTGTATCAAACATTACTACTTCACCTTTTATTATGTTAGGTTTGTTTTAGATTTCTTGTATAATCATTTGGTTATTCACTATTGCATAAGCATTAGCCAATCTTACCAAAAAGTCCGCGTGATTATTTTATTCTCATGGTATCATCTTTACCTCTTACTTAAATGTTTGTAATGAGTTTTTTTGCTTTCTTGACATATTTATTCATCATGGGCTCTTTTGTTTCATACTCCCTTTTAACCTAACTTATGATTAGTAGGAATTGCTTATTACCTAAATTTTCTCAACTATAACTTCCTTAGTTTACTCCAATATGACTATTAATGCTTCACATTTAACTTAGTTATTTATAGCATGGAATCCAAATTTTAGCACATATTTTAATGTTACCTCATATGGTCCCTCCAAAATAATGCATGCTCCATATCTTTTTTAATTAGAAGATCCATCTACATAAAAAGTCCATTCCATTATGATTAGTTTGATTTTAGGTTTCATCCTCTCCATTATGAAGTTTGCTAATGCTTGTGACTTTTGTTGCTTTTCTTCCTCAAATGTTATGTCATACTTTAACAGCTTCAATGACTTTGACACCTGTCATCCTACCAGATCTAGTCTCTTTGAAGATTTAGTGGATTGGCTAATCCATTCAAACAATGATTTTGTATGTTTAAAAATAAGGTCAAAGTATCTTTGCTATTATTAAGAGCATAAAATCTAGCTTTTCAATTTTCTAATATCTTTTCTCACCACTGTGTAGTACTTTACTAACAAACTAGATAGGTTTTTATAGACCTTCCACTTTTATTATGACCATGAAACTAATAACTTCCTATGATGTTGTAAGGTAAATATATAATGGCTTATTTTCTCATGATCTCAATAGGACAGTGGTGAAACTAAATAATTTTTCAACTAGGTAAAAACTTCTTCACATGAGTTATCCTAAGAAAAAGTTTCTGTAATCATAAGTAGTTCATAGAAAGTAAAAGTTTATCTCCTAACTTGGACATGAAGCATACCAATCCTATGAGATGTCCATTTAGTACCTAACTTTTTATAATTGTTTTGGGGCTAGTAATGTTGATCATGACTTGATATTTTGATGGGTTTGCTTCAAACCCCTATTTAGTCACATGAATCCTAAGAATTTTCTTGCTTAAACACTAAAAGCCCATTTTGTAAGGTTTAACCTTATAGAATTCTTTTTCAGTACTTTGAAAGCTTATTTCAAGTTATTTTAATGTTATGCTTCATTTTTTAAGTTAACTAATATGACATCAACATACACTTCACATTTCTTTTGATTTGTTTAGTAGAAACCTTATTCATTAGGTGTTAATATGTTACACTAGCATTCTTTAATTTGAATGGCATCACCTTGTAACAAAAAATTCCTTCATCTATGATAAATGTAATTTTTTCCTTATCTTCTAGGTTCATTCTTAGTTGATTATAGTCAAAGAATACATCTTTAAAGCCATCTTTCAAAATAAGACGTATTATTTACAAGTTGGTTAATGGTAGGTAATGGATAATGTATTTTAGGCAAGCTTTGTTTAAGTTAGTAAAGTCTACACACATCTTTCATTATTTATTTGCCTTTTTTATAAGGATAACATTTGCTAGCTATGTGGTATGCTCAATTTCCTTGATGAATCCTACATCCAACAATTTTACAACTTCTTTCTTGATAAACTCTCCACATTTGGGTCCAAAATTACATTTCTTCTATTGTATGAGCCTGATTCTTAGGTTTATCGCCAATTTGTGACATGTGGTATTGACATTAACCCCTGGTATATTTAAAGGTTTCTATGAAAAAAAAACTTTAACATACTCCTTTAGCAAAGTTATTAGCTCATTTTTATCTTTTTTCATTAAATCATTTACTATTCACACTATCTATTTATCTTTCTTTTGAAAAAGATAGATCTTTTCTAGGTCTAATAATGGCTCTAGTTTTCCAAATATTAACATCTTATACATCTAATAATGTTAGATCCATCATTTTGTGACCGTGTCAAGATGTTGAAGTAGTGTTTTAGAGCATAGTGTCTATTATCAAATTTATTTTAGGTGTTGGGTATTTGAGGCTTACCATGTAGCATTTTCAAGCTATTATTTAATCTACTTAGACTTGTTCCACACTAACATTAGTTAGAAACTTCATTAGAAGGTGTGGTATTGAGATAATTACTCTTATCTAATTTAAAGAAGGATAGACTAGAATTATGTTGCAAGCTTTATTGTCCAATTGGACAACTGAAAAATCCACATTAACACTACATTTTTAGAGATGTCCCTAATGTTACTCTTAAAGTTAATGTTTTGTACTTGCTTTCTTGAAAAGCTAACATGTACCCCATTATAAGGTTTTATAATAAATTTAATGAAATTCATTTTTTTCAATTATGGGAGAATATAATATATCAGTGGAACTTCCTTAATCCACCAATATTCTTTGCATAAGAAAGTTATGAATCATAGTAGAAATAACCATTGGATCATTGTAATCTTTATCAATGTCTCTAAAATCCTCTTCTATAAAAAAAGATCAGTTCATATGATCTTTTTAACCTTTTTTGTTCGATCTATATAGCCTAATGCATATGTCATCTTTCAGTGTTTTTTTGAAATGCCTTTACTAGCAAAGCCTTCAACTATTGCATCTACTGCATTTACTAAGGTTTATTTATGTCATATGTAGCTTCTTATTTAGGAGATCACTTTCATTCTCTATCACCTTGTTTAAATCTTCTTAGGTTTCTTCAGTACTTACCCCAAGTATCCCTTTTGGATTAGATGTTTTACTTCTTCTTTTAAGAACACACAATCATTAATATTATGACCATAATCTCCATAAAATTTATAATATTTAGACTTATCTACTAATTAGAATTTATGCTTTCTATTTGATGGAAAGTTCATCAAACTTTGTTGCTTAAACATCCTTCATAATCATACTAATATTTGCTCTTAATGGCTCATACTTATCAAACCATTATTTTAGAACATACGAAAGGATCTGAAATGCTCTTTACTTTACCTAATTGGATAAGTATTTAAAACAAAGCTATTGCCATTGTGATTTATCCTCATGATTTCATACTCTTTAGCATTCATATACATTTTTGCTCTATCTAAGATTGAAACTAGTCATTTGGCTAATGTATTGTAAAGTGTCTTGAATAAAGTTTTATACTGACTTGATGAATGGCTACTCCTTTGTTGAGATCTCTAATCTTTAGTACTAAAGCATTAAACCTTGTCAGGTATTACTTCAACATTTCATTTCCATGTTATTGAAAATTTATCAAGGCCAAAGCCACTATTCAAGTACAAGATACTGTCATTATCACCTAGACAATTAGACATCTAACCTATAATTGTAATGAATTGAACTACTATAAACCTACCTTTTAAGCATGGTTGAGAAAGCCTAACATATGATTATATCTACTGTGCTAGAAAGTAGCATGGTTGTGCGAAAAGCCTTCAAATGTTGTTAAAGATCTTTTAATCCATTGTAAAAATCAAGGTGTCTAAGTAACTTGAAGGCTTGAGATAATTAGGCTTCTATAAATTCTTGAGTGAATAGATATAGTTTATTGGTTTTGATAGAGAATTTCTGTGTTAATTAAATCATATTAATTATGGCCATAGTTGTGATAGTTTTGGACATGTGTAAGGATTTAATGACTGGATGTGTAGATTTTGCACGAGGTGGAATGAGCAATGTATATAGGTGTCCAAAGATGACAATTATATGTGGAATCTAGGTTATGAATGATTAGATGGTATTGTTGATATGTAGCTATGATGGATAGTTTTGCTTTTTTTAGAGATTTTCAATTTTATGTTGTAACTTTCTTAGACTTTCTACTAAAATGTCACATTTGTGTTCAACCCCTATATAACGAGCTTTATGTCAAAGTTAATCAATTAGGATGCTACTTCATAGAACTTCAATGATAGAATTGGTTTTTCTTTTTTCTTGCTTAGTAGGCATGGATGTTTTATTTGATCTAGTCATGGTAATGTAAGAATGCAGCATGAGGGCTATAGGCAAAGCTAATTATAATTTAGTAATATCTTAGGTAGGATTAGGCTTTGTAATCTAAGTTTCAATCAAATGACTACAACCTTTATATATAGGTTTTGAAGGTCATAACCTAGTGTTTTCTAAGAGTTTCCAGTAGGTTCTAGTGATATTCCAAGAGAGAATTAGGTTAATGTTTGATTAGATATTAGGCTCGGTATGAAGGAAGTCTTCTTTAAAGCTTAGGTTGTTAAGTTCTAATATATTTTAATGTTAGTTTAAGCAACATAGGCCAAGTTTGTTGTATTGTTCAGTCAAATGAAAAGGTTTGTTCAGATATATGTTGTCAATATCCATATTCATAAGCCAATTCACTTTCTCACACAAAACAAGTAAGACTCAAATATCTTACTTATTTCATGTGAAAGTCAAATAGGTGTAAAGTTGTTGAAATGAACTTGGGTCCACATACAGTTTGTAAGTCCCAAAATAAAAAATCTGTAAATCCTAAAAAAATTATGGATTATGACCTATGAAATTAAAGTCTATTTAAATGTCGACCTAAATAGGTCTAGTCTATTTGGTCCACAATTCTTAGGGACCAGACCTAATAATTAACAAATAGATCTAACTTTATTTCTTTTTTTTCTTTTTTTTTAACATTTCTCACCTTCAACCTAAACTAATCCATTACATTAATCTTCACCCAACTAAACCAATATTTATTCCAAAATCCAATTCTTTATCTTGCAATCCAGCCTAACCTAAATAAATTATTTCTAAGTTAATATTTTTTCTCAAATTATTCATTTCAAAGTTAACTAATTTTTATTGTAGTTTAACTAGCCTTGAATTGTTAATTAGGATTAAGAATGCAATAAATATATGCTTTTAAATTTTGCATATATTATTTTAGACTTTAAATTGTTTTAAAGGTTCTTAATTATCTAAAAAATAAAGAAAAAATCATAAAATGGTTCATTTGGTTCACAAACCACATCCTACACTACTTGAACGCTTATTTAGGAAGTCCTCAATTTTCATAAACCCATTCAATCCAATCTATTTATGATGAGTACTTAATTTATGAATGGAGTAGATGAGTTCATTCTACAAATCTACTTAGGTGCAAAAATATAGATATAAGTTTAACAAATTGATATTTAAGAAAAATATATCAAATAACTTTATATGAACACTAAATACTTACATCTTCATTGAATTAGATAATAATAATTTGGAAAATTACTTTTTAATTACTTATTATTTATCAAATTTTAAATTATTAATTTTTTTTATCAATAGTTATAATGCTTTATTTCATCCTCTAGAATGCTAAAACACATAAGAACAATCTTATTTAGGTCAATAATAAGACCCTGGGGTGTAAGCCATTGATTGTTTATGACAAATAAGTGGCACTGATACCTTTTTTTGTAATTTTTGTGAAGATTTTTCTTATGTGATAATATCCTTGAAAGAAAACAAATGAAAAGAAATACATTAGATCATATGACATTAATAGGTTATCTTAAAATATTTACTTAAAATTTTTAAATATTTAAAAAAGTTTAATGTAATAGTTATAAATGTTGCAATTTTTCATAATAAATTATTTTGATGAAAAAGTTTCAATGTAAGTAAATTTTATGTGTAACAATTATATGAAAAGTTGTAACTTCATCATTTAAAGGTACATTAAAAAATTTTCTCATTTCCTAATGATTACAACCTTTAATAAATAGCAATATGAATTTTCTTGAGTATATCCAAAAATATAATCAAAACACTAATAATTTAATACTATCTTAATCTAAGACAAATAATTTAAGACATTATATTTGATCCATTGTCACTATATACTTTTTCACACTATGGTGAATAAAAAGAAGATACCTCATTAAAAAGTCAATATTAATTAAGAATTTTTATTGATAGTAAAAAAAATTTAATACTTATTTAATGACATAGATAATTGTGTAAAACTAGTTCAAACTAATAATAGATTAAATTTAAATTCTTAATTTAATTAGAACTTTTCATCATAATAGAACCATTATAATTTAAAAAGGACAAATTTTTGAACACACACACACGCACACGCACACGCACATATATATATAGGAATAAATAGTAAGATTTGAGTCAAATTCTAATTATAATCAATTATTGATTATTTTTTATTATAAGTTTTCTTCCTAATCAAATTAGATTCTTTATTAGGCAAAGATTGTAATTACTTATTAAGTATGTCTTTAAGCTTTACAAATACCTTGTATTTAGGCATGGATAATTCATCAAAAAAGGTAAAAAAAAAAAAACTGAGATATCAAGGTGTAGAGTGTTAAAGAACTTATATTTGTAGTCCTTTATGATGGTCACTTGGAATCTTGTAGTCAGATTTTACTCTTTTAGTGACATTATAAAAAAGTGAGAAGTATATACATTGTATGAAATTTTGGATGTATTGTAATATGAATTTGAGAGTTATCATATCAATTGTATTCTTTAAAAAAAGCATAATAATTAGTCCTTAAAATTGATGGTTGATGATTAAAAGGTCTTTGCATTTACATCATTAATATTAATGGTCATTGGAATCACAAACCATTACAAAAGAATCATACCTACATTTGTGGGATCTAGCTAAATTTAAGAACCAAGCTAAGTTGGACTGTTATCTTTGCCATAGCACTATTAACAGTTGAAATGGAAAAACAACCACATGAAACACAAGTATTTTATGCCTTTTTTTTGCTAGCATTTTATCATTTACACCTTTTAAAAACCTAATTCAACAAACCTTTAATCTAGAGCAATTAGATCTTTATGCAACATAGCTAGAAGTTAGAAGTCAAAACAAACCATGCATATTATAGAAAGTATAAGGGTTCATTATTTCCAATCAAGGATTCTCTTTTCTTCACTTTTTACTAATACTCTCTCATACATTGTTTTATAAGTAGTATTTGTTAACTAGCCATCGAACTTAACAGGGCTACCACAGTAATAATGAATACAACTGATGAAACTTTATAATGGATAATAAATGCTAATGACAAATGTTAGATGAACAACTATCCTCTCTTAAGTTTTAGTGCTTTAAAAGATGACATAAGCGATGTTATTCTATTGCCTTTTTCTCGCATGGATCTTAAAATTCCAACAAGGACTTTAACAATTTGATTATGTAGGTTCTATTATCTCTCATCATATATTATAAATGGAAGGAGGAAATTAATTAGCTATTCAAAATTTTAAGGTTGATTAATTTACACTCAATATTTTAGGAATGTTATAGTCAATAAGTTATAAAATAAAGGACTAAATTATGGGTTCACTATAAATTTTACATGTCATTACAAACAAATGTGAGTAATTCTAAGGAAAAAGGAAAATGTACAAGAAATTACATAAATGAAATATGTAAAGGATAGATATAGAAAAATGTTTAGATGATTATCTTTAATGTCAAAATAGAAAATAATTATGAAGGGCACATTATTTTTTTCTAATATTTCTATCAATTTAATATAAGTATGTCAATGATTTTGATTTTTTACTATTTCCATTCTCGATAATGTATGACACATAAACTTTCATCTTGAAGTTCTACAATAATTAAAGGTGCTTAATTGGTAAATTGAATTAGGTCACAATTCACAAAAATAGCTTAAACAACCTAAGCCTATTTAAGCTAGCTTTTAAATAGGTTAAATTGAGTGGTCTAGTCTAATCCAAGAATGGACAAGACCAAACTAGTTAAAAAGTTAGCCCACTTTTTTAAAAATTTTTATTTATTTTATTTTTAATTTTTATATTTGTTATATCATTTTATGTTTTTTATTTATTTTATTATCTGATATGTTTTATATTTTGCTTTTAGTTTTTGATACAAAATATGTCTTAGAATTTCATGCATCCTATTTGTCCTTTTCAATATCAAGAAAGAGGAATTTGGCTCCTCTAAAGTGTGAAGTACACTTTAGAGGATAAAGTGCATCATCAAAGTCATTAATGAAAAAAATCAAAGGAGTGAATAATTACAAATTTAAAAATTATCTATATCATTTATTATTATTTATAAAATCATGAGCCATTGATTTTATCATTGATAGTTGTGATGATAAACTTTACCCTCTGAAGTACATCTTGTATTTTAGATGAGCTCAATCCCAAGGAAGAGTAAATAGTATTTACTATGACTATTTCATTATTCAAATTCATTAACTACTATTATTACTTCCTTAATTTTATTTTTTTATAATTATTTATCCCTTCATTCATTTAAAATGTTAAAATAAATAAAAAATATTAAAGTTAATTATTGAATCCCACTTTAACAATGTCAAATACATGCTTGCTTTTTTATTATATTCTTTCTTTTTATTATTTATTTTAGTATTGCAAGTGAAGAAAGGGACTAATAATTATGCAAAAAAATAAAAATGAGAGATTAATAATACTAGTTATGAAATTTGAGAGATATAATAATTATCACTTTTATAAATGAAGAATTAAATATTATGTTTACTTTATCAAGGAATTATGATATATGGGTTTGAATTGCACCATTTGATTGAGAAGTATATAATATCCAAAATGTGGAAAGAATAATGCATGGAAGCTTTCTTTGAACATACAAAAATATAAAGCCTATTATTATCTCTACTAGTTAGTCAACATATCTTTTATTGTATATATTGATCATGTATAAAATCAAAAAGTATGAATCTCTTCATCAAACAAATGAAGTGAAAACACTATTCCTTTGTTTATGTATAAATACTTAAATGATTTTTTTCTTGGTTTGAGATTTGAAGGTTAAATAAGATATTTATGTATAAATAATGATATGAATGCATCCAATGTGGAAAGAATTAGACAAAGCAAAAAGGAATAAGGATAAAGACAAAAGCAGGATAAAAGGTATAAAATATGTTATTTATTTTTATTACTTGTTATATTTAATTATTTTTTACTAATTAGGTTTATTTTTTAATTTTTTACAATTTAGTTATAGTGTAAAGTTAGTTATAAACTACTTTTGAGAAAAACTATTAGTTTGATTATTAAATTATTTAATATTTAGGAAAGTTAATCCATGGGTTGGCTTACTTCTAAGCGAACTCCATTTGTTTGAACTATGACCTGCCAAAACAAATCCATTTATATTTGCTTTATTTTTTTAATGAACTTAAAAATAAACATAAATTTTCCTACTTTGATCCATATAATACCTTCTTAACTTATAGACCAGAGGCTCATTTAGCACTCCTTATATAATGGAAATTAATTTTTTATTTGTTTTAACAAAAAATATCTTCCTTATAGGAATATAATTATGAAATACAAAGATGGTGAAAAATGATCCTTGTTTTCAATGTTAAATTAAAGAGTTTAAGAGAAGATATCTTCCTCTTTTTCAAAGTAGAAATTGTTTTTCTCTTTTATCATCACTCTAAGTATCATTTTTTTAATCACATGATATAAATGCATATGATACTCCCTTACTTGTATATAAGAAAGTGAAATCTTTCTATAAAAAGTGCCTTTCAAAAGGCTAATGGAGGCTAAGAATGAAACAAACAAGGTTCTTATTTATTTTTTTATTGAAATGATCTTTTTTCAATAGGAAAAGAATTTAAATTTGATTTTCTATAAGTGCAATTTTTTTTAAACCATCAATGGATAAATGATGACATGTTATTAAAAAATCAATATTACCAAAGAATTTTTATTAATAGTAAAAGGATTTTAACCAATATTTTGAAATTCAACTTAGTTATTAACTCGACTATCACAACCCGTCCTGATCATGACTAACATAGATCTTGCTACCGGTTTCCACAAGCCTTAACAATTTTTTACTCTTTCTGCCTAATAGGAGTTTCCAAATTCCAAGGAGACTTAAAATTTTCTTTTTAAAAATTTATGAAAAAATGGATAGAATTGTTCCTATTTTTAGACACTTCTTAAGGGCAACACGCCCTATGATTACGAAACCTATATTTGTTTTTAGATAGGACAACAATCAAAATTTCCAAAATACTATACAAACTCACTTTTACACATTTAATGAATTAACACCACATAAATTAACAAATTTCTATTCCGAACTATCAAATCTTCTAAATTCAAGCAGTCTTAATTCTCCATGAATGCAACAAACTTAAGTTTTAACCTAAAAACATTGAAAAAAAATAGAGTGAGTTATGAGAACTCGATGAGTATATATCTACCTCTATTTTGCAGGTGTTCAGTTTTATATATAATATTTACACATTAATCATATACTAACAAACCTAATTTTTGGATCTTTGAAATATGTGAAACTATGATCTAAATGAGAGTCTACCTATACATGACTTAAACTCTATTTTTCGCATCACAAACATGAAAGTCTCAACTATTTATTAGAAGTCAATATTGTATACTACCCATTCTGGATAGACATCATATTTGTAAACAACCATTAAGGCTCAAGTACAAATAAATTATCATAATCATATTGAGTCTTTGCAATCATGTCAAACAATGATATTCAATGTAAACAAGATTCCAACGTCACAACATACCATACATCCAATTATAATTAGCACACATATAGTCACCATTTAATTTCAAGTTAATTCTCTATTGTTCTCAACTGAATGCTGGAAATTCCCCATTCGGCTCTCAAATCAATCTTATATTTCCTATAACTATTTGCCAATAATTTTCCATTTAGCTTTCAGAATATCCTTTCAATACAATTCATAGTTCCCAATATCACTGCTCGGACACAATTTATAATTTTTAATGCTATCTATGGCAGAATATATAGTTAGTATATACATGCGAGCTCAACTTTCAAATTATATTTCAGACTATTAATATTACCAGATCTAACATAAGCTCACACAGACAATTAATCAATAATTATGGGCCATCAAATCATATAACATATATGAGTAATATGATCTATTGCAGTCCTATCACATCAATTGATTAATAACTAACAAGAACATAACCATGCTTTAACTACGCACTTTGATCAATTATCATTCGTTAATAGCTAATTACCCTTATATTATGTAACTAAGTTCATATAATAAATATGAAATCTATACTCTTGATAACAGAAGTACCATTCACAACATTTAAACCACATTTTATTTAGATAAAAGTGATGGTGAGATATATACTCATATAATATCATCCAATAGCTTTGAAGATCCTCAACTCTTTCGCTTCCACATTCTGTTCTTTCCTATTGATCAATTTATGATAATAAATTATAATTATATACACATTACTTTTCTTCTTTCTCTCTATATATAGTATAAATCCATGTTCGATTTATGATATAATGGCACCCGATATTATTACTTCTCATTTTCATTATTCTTAAGACTACTTTTAACTCAAATATATTATTACTTAGGGACATTCATCTTAGAACCATATAGATTTAAATATCAAATCTTAAAGCTTTAAAAATTTTCTAATTCCTTCATCATTCCAAATCATCACTTTCTTTATTTTTAACTTTTTCACTGAAAAATCAAGAATTTTCACAAATAATAGGCATTTCAAATCAAAATATAAAATGATCAAGGTATTGAAATTTCAAGCAAACTACTATAATTTGAATAAATCTTTCAATTTTAATCCCTTACTTCATCCATGGTATAGATAAGTTATATATTTGAAGCTAACCTTCAAGTACTCTCTTTAACATTTCATTCCTTGATAATAGTTATATTAGAGTTGTAAAGTATTCACTTCTTATATAGTTCCTACACATTAAATATAATTACTAATTCTAGTTGTCAAGCTAATAATATGATTACAAATACCACTTCACAATTAACCATTCATATACACAAAATATCTTTAAATTGTCTCCTTTCTAGATTCTACATTATAATAAAATCTAGTGTTTAATATATACTCTTAATCATCTTATCTCAATATTTCCATCATAAAGATTACATTTTTATTTCATATGAGTCATTAAATATATCACACAGTTTATCTTCAAATCAACCTTCATATAACAAAGATTGGAAATACTACTCACATAGATAAACTTATCACCTCTCAAAGGGGCCACCAACAGCTCACCGATGCCGGGAAGACAACAGATCACTGGCAAGCAAAAGGATTCCCATGTTGCCTTGTTACTATCCAATACCTAGCCATATTTTGTGGTAGTTTTGTCTGTGTTTCATGATAGTTTCCATGTTTTCTATTGTGCTAAAGGCCAGTGGATGGTTGGATATGTGATGCTCTCAACAGCTCTAACAAGGCACTCCTTCACCATTGTAGATCAACACCAAACAAAGCTAGTTCACAGTGATAACAACTAGCAAAGATAACTCGATGATTAGGAAAGAAAAGAGAGTACAATGGGGTTTTGTTCTAGTTTGCCAAAAAAGAAAGCAAAAGAAAAGAAAAAAGAAGGAGGACGGTGACAAGAAGAAGAAAGAGAAAATGATAGAGAATCCTGAAGAAGAAAAAATTCGGTCCAGACAAAAGGCACTAAGCTTTTGAGATAAGAAAGCAACTGAAAATAAATAAGTAAAAAGGAAGGGTACTAAGTAAAAATATAAGAGAAGCAGACATGAACAGTGGGTTGAGAGAGAGGTTGACACTAGTTTTTTTTTTTTATTTTTAAAGAGAGAGAAATGCTGAGAAAAATGAGTGAGAAAAAGAGGTAAATTTCTTTAAAAAATAATAATACCAACTTTCTAAAATAAAAAAGAGCAACACTGACTTCCTTAAAGGAACAAGAGAAAAAAATTCTTAAAGTTATAAACTATAGGTAGCAATTCCATGCATCTTGATGCATTATAACTTATACTCCCCTTTTGAGTCTTAACCTTCTAATGATTCTATAAAATTTAAGCCTTTAGATTTTTATTTCTTATAATATTTCTTCTCTCCAAATAACTTTAAATTTCAATGTAAGTATTTTAATAAATAAAATTTTAATACTCATATTTTCATAAAATTAATTTTTATCGATATGGATAATTTATTTCATGAAGCCTTACACTCATAATTAGCAAAATATTATTAATTTGTAGGAAATTCCTTCATAAAAATTATATTAAATTAATCTTAAATTAATATTGCCTTATATATAAAAATAAATAAATCTCAACTATTGTCATGGTTATCATTTTCCATATTCCAGAACCATCGATATGAAAAATAATTTAAAAATTAAATATTAAATAAATAAATAAATATCCATAAGTCTCAAAATTTATATAAATGTAAGTTTAAACTTAGGATATTACATCAACAAAGTGACTCAGTTAAGATTGAGTTAGTTCAACCAAGCAATACAGCTATTTTACATAAGAAAATAAGAAAAATAATAAAAATATGTATTTTATTATTGAATCAAATTATTTATTTTTTAATTTAATATATATTTGTAAAAATAATAAATATATGATACGTAATATGTATAAATATTACAACTAATGTAATATCATATAAATAAATAAATAACAATAATGATTTTATAAGTAATTTGTTAATGTTATAATTATATTATATAAAAGCTTTGCCCTTATAAGAGTAAGAAACATATGTGGTTAAGTAGCAAAGTAGTCATTCCTTAATCTAAAGGTGGCAATTAGTTAATTTAGACCAGTTAAACGATCCATTTCAATCAATCGAGACATATTCATTATTGTAAAAAATGACATTAAATTGATTGGAAGATGTGACCAAATTGAAGCAAACTAACTATATTATTTGTGATCAATTGATGTTGGTTACAACTATTTAGTAACAAGATCGAACATTGCTCTAGTTCTTGTTCTATTTAGAATGCCAAGCCATTGCAAAGTAGTTGACAGATGATATGTAGAATATTATTTATATTATTTTCTCCAATTTTCTACCTTAATTGCTACATATACTTAATTTAATGGAATTGGTTTTGTTTTATGATTAGATCATGATTTTGCAATGTAATTAAATTTTTAGGTTAATGTTAGGTATTAATACTATTTTAGATTCTTGGTTATAACTTAAGCTCTAGAAGTCTAATTTAAGGTTATCTTTATTTCATTAAAAAGCTAACAAGAATATTTACAACTTTCATATTTTGGCCAAAACCTAATTTAGATGTTTAGATGTTTATATTTGATTAAAAAGATGATCTAGTATTGCTATCCAATTTGACCCAGTCTTACTTATTTGGGAATAAATAGAGCCTCATAAGTCTAAATGATGCCAAACCAAGATATAAAGTTACCTAAGATCTAACCTAACATATTTTAAACATACTTTAATGAAATTATGTAGTTTTAGGGGTTTTATAATGACTAATAAGGCAATTTATAAGATTTTACTATAGTAAACTCTTAAAGTATTTTCATTTGTAAAATAAGTTTTATGCTTTTCAATTAAGCAAGACCTATGTCATTGTAACCTTAAAGTACCACAACTTACTTTAATTAGGATTTCTTTTTTAGAGATTAGATATATAAGGTTCTTATCCTCCAAAGTTAAATATAACACATATTAGATAAGTTTTTCCTTTTCTCTAAGTTTACTTGTAAACTATCATTAGTGACTAATTTTATAATTAGCTTAAGGAATTAGCACCCAATTTAGTTTGAATTTGAAACTTTGCCATTAATTTTACTTTTAATTTAATTATCTCATTTTTTTCTCTTGTTGTGAACATTCCTCCTTGTGTCTTTGGTCATTCTTATCTTCTTACAAACTCCATTTTTATGCTTTTAAGCATAATTTTTAAAATCAGACTGGTTATAGAATAGAACAAGTCATTGGTTCATTGATTCTTTAGTTTAATCATTGATTAATTCACTAGTTGAACTAGTTTTGAATTAAAAATATAAATTATATGTATATACCTATATACATATATATATATATATATATATATATTTATATTATATATTTATAATAGTAAGTTATGATAAAATTATAAAAGTACTATAACATAAGTTAATTAATGGTATAAATAAATAAGTAATAAAATACAAGTAATATAATAATGATTAAAGTTAAAAATATTTTTAAAAAAATAAATTCAATTAACTTAAAATTATGAAGTTATTGCACTTTAATTGTTGTAAAATTTGTAAATTTTTATTTTTTTATAAAAAAATGTAAAATTTATAATGAGTCAATTTATTGATTTTGACCATTTCACATTAATTTTGACTAGTTTATACCGATTCCAGCTAGTTCATATGATCCAATATCTTTAACTGGACTGATTCATTGAATGTTAGGATCGAGAGCTAGACAAATGCAGTGGAATTAATTAATCTCAACTAAGGATCCATGTGAAATAATTAGATTAGGATAGGGATATAATAATCGTTTGCAAACACTTCAAAGGGTCGATCGCTAATCACCCTTTTTCACTTGCTTTTGATCGAAGATTCCAAAGTATCCACACAAACTTGTGAATCATCAATAAATATCTCATGTGCATTGATTATAATTCATCTCCTTTTCTTTCATAGTACTAGCTATGCCTTTCAAGGGTTCAAAAGGGTTGCTAGGTTTTTTTTGTGTTTTAGGATGTGTGAATAATTCTTATTATTACTATCAAGCCTATTTAAATAGGTGCATAGAAAACCCTAATTGGGCTTTGTTCCATGTATAAGTATAGGTTTATTATTAGGCCTTATAATTATAACATGAAATTCCTATATATTAGGCCTAAATAATTTTGTCCATTAATTCCAAATCCACTAGGTTCTAAGTGTGCAACCTACGGGCTCTTATTACATTAGTAATGATTATAAATCATATTAATGATCATAAACAATAAAATGTATCTAGTAACACATCATTGTTACCCAAGTAATGAGAAAGTCGGTGATTCGATTGAACCTTTACATATGATCATCATCTATGTCTTTTTATCCTAGACATCTAGATTGAGCATGAGACATGAACCATGTCATTCTCGTATAGCCCAATTCAAAGGTTTCTTGATTCTTAAGTAAGCTGATTAAAGCAAATGAAATTGACATCCCATGTCAATTTATCTAAGCATGGCCATGCATTTTTTCTTAACTTTACTTAAACAAGCAGTCCATAGATGTCACTTTTGTTATATAGAAGGGACAAATTCCTTCTTGATCACACAAATCTCTCTGCATGATATGTAACATATCTAATAACTAGCCTTACATTCACTTAACCATGAGTGACATAGAGTAGTATAAAAAATATGAAACTCACATGTAGGGAACCTTAGCGATCTCAGGTTAAAGGACCATATTAATGATGATCATTACGAATCACTTATGATCCTCATATAATGATCCATATAGTGTTCTTAGGGTGGGTCAGTCCAGTATACAAGTCCTCTAACTTGTACTCATGTGTAAACTTAATATCTCATATAAGTTACCATACATGCTAGTTTTAACATATCAAAGCAACCTAATCTACAATGATATATGACTAAGGATATTTAAAAATATAATTATTCTAAAGTTATCATCATAATTAAATATATTATACAGATAATATATGTATAAATATGATAATTGAAATTGCCATTAAAATAACATGATTCAAATTTACAATCATCCATATGATTGGTTTTAAAGCATATACACCAATATTGAATGATTTATCAATTTACCTGTCCAACCAACCAGTTTGGTTCAATTTTTAAAAATATGCCTCTAGGGTTAGCATTATCCCCTTATAAATGGGCATGTAAATTTAGTGTATAAGTCACAATATAAGTATTAATGGCCCCACATCATCATTCTTATCAATCTCAAAATCCATAACATAATAATGGCATTTCAGCTAACATTTCAATTTTATGTTTATAACACAAGCATTCATATTTATATACATAAGCAAGGTCATAACTAGCTTATCAATTCTACAAAATCTAGAATCTAAATTTTAAGATTTCATAATGAGACCAAATCACATGATTTCCTCTATTTCATAAATACTAGTACATTTACTCTTATTTTATTTTCCATTATTCATATTAAGGTTATCTATCTTTATTTCATACTCACATGATGATACAATAACATCAAATTTCAATAAAAATACAAACATGTGAAGAAACCAAGCAATAATTGCCCATAAGTGTTTAAAAAAGAATTTTGTCAACTATAGTTAACTTTAAGGGTTTAACAAGTGTCCAATACCTAACACAGTCAACTATATTTGTCCAAAAAGCAATTACAATGTTTTATAATAAACTATATAGTCAACTATATCAACATAAAAAGTGATTCTACTAGGCATAGTTGACTATATAATTGATTATAGCTTTATAATTTGTAGTTTTTCTTCCTTTTTTTTTTTGCAAAATCATCATTCATCTACCACAAATAATCCTTTAATCTCATTCTTAACATACTATGTCACAACAAACTATCAAAACCTATAATAAACACTCCAAAATAGTAAAATCCATATTGTAACCCTAATTCCAAGCTCAAAACATAAATTCTATTCAAATTCTTCTAAAAGTTCTACATGAATCAAAATAAGTAAATTGATAAAATTTAGGTAAAGATTTTGGTAGAATACTATTCATAACTTTCAAAGGAAAGGCTTGAAGTATGAAATGAGATAAGTACAATATTTGAATATCAAATAAAAAGGTTATAAGATAGGGTTTGTTTTGTTTAACTTTCCCTAATTAAAACTAATTTGAAATACAATTAACGGGAAAGGAATAGATAAGATTAGGAGAATTGATACACAAGGAATTAAATTTTGAGAGGTTGCTCACTTGGAGCTTTCTTCTTGCTCTTCTTGGCTTTAAAAAGTTAAGGTTAGAGATAGGAGTTAAGAAGGTAAGGAAATGAGAGTGCAAAAGGGTTTTGAAGAGTTTTAAGAAGAAATTAGGGAAAAATAGCTAAAAGGTCAATTTAGGAAAGAAATTTCTATAATTTTTCTTTACCTTATGTTTCTTTTTAACCATAAACCTATTCAAACAAAACAATTCAATTCACAAACTCATCTTACTTCATATTACCGATCATAAATTATATTTCAAGAAAATAATTGGTTTTTCTTTTTTAAAATTTCCAAGATATTTATTTCTAATCACATTTTATATTATTCATTTCAATAATTCACTAGTTTCATTCCTTGAATCTTTAAATTCCTAGAATAGTTTATTAATATTAAAAAAGGAAATTTAAAATTCTAGGATAATAACATGTTAGCACTTTAACAACATAAAGAATTGTACTTTAACCTTTCAAATAGACCTAAGACTTATTCAAGCTTGCTAAATAATGGTCCAGCTAGTAAGTTATCAACATCTTAATAAGGACTTAGGATTTATTAGGTCCCACTGGGAAGAAGGCTAAGTAATGGTTACAAACCCCTAATGGGAGTAATAGAGTTATGAAAAGTAGGTGAAGCCTCTTTCCATAAGTTGTATTAGGCATTTTGTGACTTAAAGGATCAGAGTAAAGTTATGTTTATATGGTTTTGAAGAATTGTACCCATTTAAAGACTTTACCATTATACCCCGTTAGGTAGGTGTGTAAAAGAGCTCTTAATATCATAACCAGGCCCTTGATCTTCGTAGACCTACTTTCACTTTGTTGACTTGTTAACTGAATCTTAACCAACTTAATCCATATCAACCTTGTCTCAACAAAATTTTCCTCTTTTATAATAAAGATAAAACTTGATTACATCATACCTTTATCTAAATAAAAGATGAATGTTGTAATATCCCAAATTTTCAATTCTATTATTTGAATCTCTAAATTCTAAGGTTGTAGAAGCAAAGAGTACATTTGAATTAACTTGGTGGGTGAATTTTAAGTTGAAGGGAATTAAGTGTAAGGTAAACGAAATTTTGAAGGAAAAGGATAGTAGGGAAAAGAATTTATTTTCATAAGCAGTATAAATGATCAGAGGAGGTTGGAAAACCCTAAAAGGGGAAGTTGTCTAAGTCTGACAGTGTAAGGAATTTTAAACAGACAGAAACCCTATGGACTAAATTGCAAAAGTGCAGAATCGGGTGTGGTCAAAGTGAAAATAATCAAGAATTTGGGATCTAATATGAATAACCAAGAATTTGGGGTGCAATATGTGATTTTAATTAGTGTGACCAATAGACTCATGACAAGTGTCATTGTTAGAAAAATAATGGCAAGAATAGCCTTACTAATTGGTGAAAAAGGGCTAAAATACCCTTGAAAATTTCAAAAAGGACCAAAATGCCCCTAGAAGCTTCATGAAAACTCTACCTTCTTCTCCATTTCTCCAAAAAGCTGCAAAACCTCCATGAAAGAAGCTTAAGACGTGAGAGAGAGAGAGAAGGAAGAGAGAGAAAAGTTTCTCTTAGATTTTTCACCCAAAAATAATAAGATTCAAGCTAAGGTGTAGAAGGGAAAGTTGCTCTTCTCACCAAGATCTATCCATTGGTGTGCTTAGATTGAAGAAAAGCCCAAGTTTGATTAAGTTTGGGGAGCTCCAAGTGAGGATTTTCAAGTTACACCAAGAGATAAAAATGTTCTCCTCTAAGAGCTCTTTAATGTACTCTTTGTAGTTTCTTGAAAACTTGAGGTTGGTGTGGTCAAGGGTGATTGAACATGGAGTTTAGGATGATTTGAATATGTTTAATGGTGTTTTGGATGTTGTTATGTTAAGCTATAGCTTTGGTTTGGTGTAAAAACAACAAGAAAATCATGATGTACACACTTGGGTTTTAGAGGCATAATGGTGCATGTGTAGAATTGGTATGATATGTTTGGAACTTGGCTAAATTGATGAAGTTAGAATAATTTTTATGAATTATAAAGCCTATGGAAGATGAAACTTTGAATTGTGAAAGTGTTTGTGTGCATTTTTCCTTTTTAGAAGCCAAAACCATGAATATGGAAAAGAAGGAAGGAATGAGTTTTAGTTGTTTAATGTGTTTTTGGAGGATCAGTAATGTACACGGGGTATAACACGGCCCGTGTTATACCCCGTGTACTTCGTCGAAGGCTGATCAGTGTGCTACACGGGGTGCAACACTCCCCGTGTTTACTTCAGAACTGAAGGGCAGTAAGGTACACGGGGTAGAACACGGCCCGTGTTCACCCCCGTGTTCTTTGTCGAGTAACCTAGTGAAGCCTTGAAGTGATCCAGTAAGGAACATGGCCCTGAATACAGGGTATGGGAACCCCGTGTACTTTGTCAAGTGAACTTTTTGGCTTGGTTTTTTCAGGATTTGCATGGTTTTGCCTTTAGATCCTTTTCTAATGCTCATATATGTCATTTAAAGATTGAAAACAAAGTATAGAGCATCTAAGTATGCATGTGTGCATCTATCAATGTAGAGGAAGTAAAGCATATATGAGATTTAAGGAAAATGATGATGTTCTAATAAAGAACTATGATGTGTATTTATGTAGACTAAGGAGTGACTTGGAAAGGCAAGGGGAGTTATAAAGGAGTTTTTAGTGAGGGCAAAGGAAACATCACATTGGAAGCTTGTAAAAGGTAGCTAGCTTTATCCTTAAGCTCTGTTTTCTATTTACATGATTTTCGGTATACTTTGCCATTGTATGGAATGTGTATGCAATTATTGTGGCACAACCTGGGAAGACAGTAAAATACTGTGTTTGACCTATGGCTCGAGATCCTCGGGGATAATAGTGCAATTGTTGTGTACGGTACCAATGGCCAGAAACCTCGGGAAGACAGTGTGATACTGTGTTAGGCCTTTGGCTCGGGTACCCCGGGAAGACAGTGACTTGCTGTGTGAGGCCTAGGTACGATTATCTGTGATGGCCATCTAGATATTGATATAAGTCCTTGAATGGGCTTGATGATTGCTGTGTGCAGTGCATATTTCTTACAATGGTATAGTATTGAATATGATGATAAATGATTAATTGATTTCGAAACATATGTTTTATTTACTTAAGGATCTGGAATGGCTCGATGTATTTTTATGGCAATAGCTAGCTACTGAGAAACTTTGTTTCTTATGTTTTTCTGTATTGTTACTAACCATTCCAGGTGATGCTTCCAAAGGATCTCATGATAAAGTTCAATGATGTTTTGAAGTTGTAAATGTAAAAGAAAAAAAATGGTTACATAGTTGGTGATATTGTATATGATGGATGTACGAATTGTAAGTTGAACTCTTTTTGTATAATTATATAACTCTTGTTCATGTTGTATGAAATACAGAAATTTGAGATATTCTGAATTGGTTTAGAGCAGATGGCAAATTAGTATGTAATAATTATCTATTAAATGAGGAATAAAGCGTTGATGAGTAAGGGAGTTACAAATGTCACATTACCATTGCCTTGCTCATCATTAATACAACTAGTCTATCTCTTCCCATCTTACTCAACCTACCAATGTATTACCTCTATACTAGTACCACTGATGCCCTCCATAAGCCTTTCTCACCTATAAATACCTCTTCTTAACTCGTATAAAAGGGAGGCAAACATCTAGACCTACGTTCTTTAAACTCATAATTGTGATACCATGCTTATCCTTATTACTTTTTATGCATGACTTATCCAAGCATCCTTAGTAGTGCTTACATTTTATCTTCTATTAGCCTTTTTGGTGGAATTTCATTTACTGTATTGATACATTTGTACTCCTAAAACCCTCAACATATACATTTAGTAACTTCACTAAACATATATATATAATGATAAGGCCTAACCATGGGGTAGCTACTTATGGCAATGGCATAGTTAGAAAAACCATTGCCATTTACGAGACATTATAGGTGTTTGCTTCACACTTGTAGATCATATCTAAACACATATGGTATAATGTTGCTTATGCCCTTAGAGATTAAATTTATTTAATTAACTTATTTGTATACTTGTTTATGTTCATTTAAATTTATCTTTTAAGGCTTGCTAACTTTTGCTTTAAATGCTCTAACTATTAACATATTTAATTATGATGCTAAAAAGAATGCTAAAGTTTCTTATAAAAGGAACACACCTTAACTTGCTAACTTCATGACAAGTCATCGCATACTTTCTCCAACATTATTGAAAGCTTAGTTATTGTTGGAATAGATAAAATATAGCAACTCTTGGTCATAACCTCAAGGTTACCTAAATTATCATAATAAATCACATAAATAGAAAATTCCATATTTCATTGCATTTTTGTAACATAAATATAAAACATTTTATGCTTACCTATCTATTCTTTGCTTGATTACTATTATGATTAAGTTAAATAATGAGCTTAGTATAATTATCACGTTAAAACTATGTGAATTATCATTTTGTGTCCATTCTCTCATGCTTAAATTGTTATTGGTTTAAGCACATTTAATTATCTCACTTCTTTATACCAATCATGCATATAGGGGCCTAATGTTCCTTTAAGAGTATGTGGTAGGGGAAAGTTGCCCATGGACCTAGCCTTCATATAAGTATTTTATCACTATAGAAGATTCATACTTTAACCCCCTAAATGGACCTAAGACTTAATTAAGTTTATAGGGTAGAAGTCTAGCTATTGGGTCATTAGCTATTTTTAGGAACTTAGAACCTATCAAGTCCTATTGGTAAAAGGCCAACCAGTGAATGCCTACCTTTATGCAAAGGTAGTGTAATGGCACAGACGAGGTGATACCTTTTTCCATAACACATGTAAGGAATTACATTTTGTGTGGGTTGGAAGCATTAGACCCATTTATGTCTTGTTGACTAAGTCCTTTATAGCTATTTAAGTGCTTTACCACTAAATTAACTTAAGGAAATGAGTAAGAAAGCTTTTCAAATCGTACCTAGATCCCTAAACCCTATAGACCCATTTATCTCTTGTTGACTAAGTCCTTTCTAGTTGATCCATATCAACCTTAACTCAACAAATCTTTCCTTTTATATTAGAAACAAAAACTTGATTTTATTAAACTCCTTTCCAAACAAAGGACAAATGTTGCATTACCACCACCTTATTTAGTACTAATACAATTAACCTATCCCTTTCTTTATCTTTCCTAGCCTACCAATATACTACACTTATAATATTAGCACTAACCCCTACGTAGACCTTTATCACCTATAAATATTCATTCTTAAATTATCTTAAAGGGAAGTGGACTTTTAAACCTAAGTTTTCTAAACTCTTAGTTATGATTATCATGCTCATCCTCAAAACTTCATTTGCCTTACACCCCTAAACTTCATTAAAGGTGTTAACTCTTTACTAAGGGTGATTATTAGGTGGTTAAGACCTTTTCCTTAATCAATAGATTCTAATCATTGTTATATTTTTTACAACAAAAATTGATTGATTACTAAACTTTAACTAAACTTAATCAATCATTTTATTTTTGGTTAGTTAAAGTCAATTACTAACAAGTTAAAACCTAAATTATGGTATTATAATATTATATTTCATTATAGATTTGGTGGCCAAAATTAATGTAAATCCATTTACTATCATTGATTCCATGAGTAAATAGTTATAACAAAAGTAATTTTAGCATTAAATAAAAAAACATGATCATTGAATGTGAGATATGAACTTTTATTCAAATAAAATATGATATTAATACTTAAATATTCATATATGAAGTTTGGATAACAAAGATTGTAAAAAATTATGAAGCAAAAGTTTAAAATCCCTTAGCTAATCAATTAAATTTTTCAATTTTTTATTTCTCAATTTATATTGGTTTTCTATGGTTAAGAAATTCTTGACCACAACTAATTGATTAACTAAATCTTAATTGCTCTTAATTGACCAAAATTAGGTTCGGTGAGTCAATTAAAAATGATTTGACATATTTTAATCACCTCTACTCTTTATGTTTCACCTTTTGTAAAATATATTAATTTAGAATTTATTTTAAAAGGGAATAATTAAAATAGCTAGCAAACTTTATGTAAAAGGAAATTTGTATATGAAAGGAAATTTTGATAAACATCTATAAGTAAATTATGGAATAAAATAAAATTTAGACATTTTAGTAAATTTTAAAATGTGGATTTTCTAAGAAATAAATGAGAAGAGATAACAAAGGTAATCAGGGTTAAAATTTTGAGTTATTATTAATAAGTGGGTGAGTATGGATGAGATCGAAGGAACATTTTGAAGAATCCTTGCGAGCATTATTTCCTTATATGATCACCATCCAACCTTCCCTTCTCACTTTCCCAAATTTCTTTAACCCTTTCTTAAAGTTCTATTAACCCCCTTTCTTTCTCTTTTCAAAATTTACAAGGAAAAAGTGTATAATCTTCATCAATTTCTTCATCTAATTAAGGTAAAAATGTTATCCTTATTAAGATTCCTCTTTGTCTCTTCATAGTTTGATGAAGATTAGGGTATTTTGGTTCAAGGGGAAAATTGGAACCTTAACTAAAAGGAAACTCTTAATTTAGTGTGATTAAGATTAAAAGACATCAAATCTAGCTTCCTAGCATCCTTTTCCATATTAGGTGAATAGATACTCTACCTATTCTTATTAAATCCTAAGAATATAAGTTGAATTACATGTTTTAAGCTTTTATGTATATATAGATGCAAATACTTAATTAGTTCAGTTGAAATAATGATATAAATGGCATTAAAGGTACAAGGTTCACTTGTATTTATGAATTCCTAATTTTTTGAGTAAATAATGCATTGGAAAAGTTAAAAGTTAGGATAAATAGTGAAAACCTTAAAGAAGTTGCAAATTTTCAAGTAATAGTTGACTATGCCTAAAAAATGCAATCTGGGAAAGCATAGTTGACTATATGGCTATGAATTGTTGTTTAGAGATTGATAGTCCACCGTATAGTCAACTATGGACATCCAAGATGCTTTCTAAAGCTTAATAGTCAATTATTGAGCCTTAAATATGTTCCTAGACCTTAATGGTTAACTATAGACACTAGAATTGCTCTTGAGACTCCTATATTTGAATATATAGTCAACTATACCTAGTATACTTTATTCTATCATGATTTGTAAAGGTCCAATATGAGATATGTGGTTCTTAAACATGAAAGAAAGTTAATATATGATAGATAAAAGTTAAATATATGAGTATGTAACCATAAGATGATGAATTAAAGTGTTGTGCCACATGATTTACATTATGACTAGAATTGTTATTTTGCCTATAAGATCAAATGAAATTTAATAATAACGTGATATATAATATAGTTTTAATTGATCTTTATCATGAAATTATGTGATACATTGAGCCATGTGGCCATGCATTAAGGCATAATATTATTTTAAGAATACATGGTACTTCATGACATAAAAAATGTATTGAGGGAGATGTTGTAAATATTAGATAACTAATTCCTAGTATTATGTTTATGAAGGGTATAAGGCTAACTTAAGAGTCATAGGACAAATTCATGTATCTTATTTTTAATTGTTATGCATTGTGATTTGATTTGAAATCTAATTACTATTAATTACTTTTGTGTGGCATAATTGTGATGCTGTGGTTATGTTTGAGCCTTTTAAGGTTACTTGGAATTTAATTGATAATGTGAATGTTTATATGTTAAGTTTTACAAAAGGATGATTTGTTAAGTAAGTTTACATTCATTGTTATGCTTGATTATGTTAGAGTATTTACTCACTGAGCCTTAGACTCATTCTTTTGTGATTTTTGTTGCAAATACATAGGTTGAGCTACACCATTATCTTTTCAAAGCCAGACTTACTGGAAGCTCTTTGATTTGGTTATTTGGTAGCATTAGATATTTGTGTATTGCATAGTTTTAGAGGCCTTATTCTATGTATAGGCTATGTGTCATATCCATAGAAAATTAAGATATTTTATAATTATTTTTAATAATATTTTCATAAATATGGTAATTAATAATTTGTTATGAATGAGTTTAGGGTAAGGATTTAGTTAAAGGAAATAAAATATTATGTTGGAAATAGGATATTAAAAATCTATCTCAATTATTTCATGTAGCAATTACATATACAAACTAATAATTAAAAATGTTGTGAATGTGTTTAGGATAAGAATTTATCTGAGAGAAATCGAATTTAAAAATGAACATGGGTGTAAATAAATTTATTAGAAGTTAGTATATGATTAAATTTGAGTAGGTGTGTAAGGAAGGGATTTAGAGAAATATTTTTTCAATTTTACCCTTTAACCCTCCATAAATTACCAAAAATGCCCTTGATAGTGTAAAAGCCTTAAAAACCCTTCTCACATCATTTTCTCTAAAAGCTTTAACTGATACTCCTTCCTTTCAAACTTCAATTTATTCACCAATTCTCCTCAAGCTAATTCCATCATTTTTTAGCAAGATTTGACTAGGAGATTCCAAGGAATTCTTATCCATTTACTCTTAAGTAAGTGATTTCTTCTTAAAACCAGACTTTCGAGGAAGTTTTGATTTTAAAGATGAAGAATAGGGATTTGATTTAAACCTGGTTGTTTGGTAGTTGATGGGGGCAAAACAATCAAATTTCTAGTCTATCCTTATCTCCTTTATCACTAAATAAGTAGATAATCTACTTAATTAGAAAAGAATGAAAGTTTTAAATTTTGGTTTAATTGTTTATGATTTACATGATACTTGATGATTTGATGCTAAAATGTTATGCTAGGTTGAGATTATGTTGTTTTAATATAGAAAATATTGTTAGTTGTTGATGGAATGATGCTTAGTGAGTTGATGCTATTTTTTATGGATTAGAAGAATGAGTTTAGTTAAGTGTTAAGGCATTTTTGAATGAATTTTCTAGAAATTCCAAAATCATAATTAATTATAAAGTCAAATAGGGATCGACGAGTTAATTTTGATCAGCTATATTTGACTATTATAATTGAATATACTAGCAAGGCTTAGACTCTGCTAACTTATAGTCGAATACAATATTTTAATATAATTTAAGAACTAGTGTTCTAGAAGTCATACGCAAATACTGTAATTGAGTCTTAGAATCTCACTGGCTTTCAAGTTGCTGCTATTTGAATATAGTATTCGAATATAGGCTGTGTTCTAGGAGCCATATATTCAAGTACCATACTTGAATATCATTCTAAAATTCTTAAAAATAAAATTAAGATGTGCATTAATGTAATGGATTAATTCATGAAATATGTATATGCATAGCTATAAATTGTATTTGTATTAATTAATAGTGTATATGATATATGTGATAAAATAAGTATGATTTGGATAAATTACATATCATGAATGGTATAAAATGTTGTTATGATTGAATAAACTCTAATTTGTGTTGTGTGACCAAAAAGATATTATATGAAATGTTAACGTGAGCCCGCAAGTGCACAAATTTAGTCAAGTTATAGTATAAAAGATATCGTCTCCACAGGGATTGAGTGTTGAATACTAACTGAATTTCAAGGTAAATTATCTAGGTATACTAATTGTGATTGTGAATTAAGAGTAAAATGCAAAACAAAGTTTAGTTATTAAAAAGGAAATAAATGGAACTAGTATGAATTAAGTAAAGATTTAATTCAAATGGGGTGGAAGTGTACTCAGCTTTAGAGTTTTCTTGTGCTTTTCATTATGGAATGAAGATGATCTTCTAGCTCGATTTACTGTTAATTTAGATTGCTGAATTACTGAAAATAAGCTATACCTCATTGCAAGGCTACTAGCTACTAACCAACGAATAAAGTGCCTAGAATTTCTCTGGTAATCACTCACCCAGGTTGCATTAATAGTGCTTTGAAAATCCAATTTTAGACATTTCATCTTGTGCAAAAAAATTCAATTAGCTTAATTCCTAAGTCTAATAGAGATTCCCAATGATTATGCAAGGTCTGATTAATTAATTGGTCATTCCAACTTAGAATCAACTAATCCTTTACACAAATCCAATATTCCGGAAGTATTGGATTGTTGAATTAAAAACAACATAATCAAATCATAAATTAACAATAAATCAAGCTAGATTATATTAAAATCAAATCCATAAATCCATGAACAAGTCTACCCCAGCTGAGCACTAAGGTTTAGTGTGAGTTCATTACAAAACTAACAGGAAATCGAAAAATAGAGAGGGGAATCGAACTAGTCATGAAGCTCTACAAATTCCTTACTTGAATCTTCAATCCTTTGCTTGAATCCAATCCTCCAAGGCTAGTAATCACCCTCAGTGTCTTTGGGTCTCTCCTAGGGTTTTTACTAACGGCTCTCTATTTTAATTTTTAGCTATCCTCCTCCTTTCAGCAAATCCTCCTCAATAAACTTATATCGGTAAAGTACACGGGGTATGACACGGCCCATGTTGTGACTCGTGTACTTATACTAAGGTCAAGCAGTATGGTACATGGGGTATGACACGTCCCATGTCGACTCCCATGTTCTTTTGCGAGCAGCTCAACGAGGCTTCAAAACACATAGAAAGATACACGGCTGTCCACATGGGATTACCCTACCCCGTGTTCTTTGTCAGATGAGCGAATTTACTTTGATTCTCCATAATTTGCATGGTTTTGGTTCCAGATCCTTTTCTAATTCTCTAATGAGTCACTTTAAAACCTGAGAACAAAATATTGAGCATTTAAGTACCCTTTTCCAATTAATTTGCACGAAATACTAAATAAATAAGTGATGAAATACATAAAATATAAGTGCAAATGTGCATTTATCAATTCCCCCACACTTGAATCTTGCTCGTCCTCGAGTAAGGAAGTAAGAGAACAAAAATTTACTCCACTTTTCTATTAATATCATTTGGCAATCATTCAGTGAATTAAAAATTAGGATCAAGTCATGCAAGGCAACTAGATAAAAATAAAGCAGCAAAATAAGTCAATCCTTAGCATAAAAGCAAAAGAGAAGAGCCTTACAAGTAAAGTGTTCACTTAAACTCTCAAGATAAGGCTTGTGTATACTTTCAAATCAATAAGCTCAAGACTTAATGTTACCATATGCTTGCAAAAACTCTAGTCTCCACTACTATATTATAAAATGCATGCAAATCAGAGGACTTATTAGGGAAAATGATGAGGATACAGGAAAGGAAGATTAAAGGATGAAAAGTGATAGAGTCAGAGAAGGGAAAAGACACATTGGCCTTAAGTTCAACCACTGTCGAGTTTCATTGTTCAGCTTAGCATATTACCTTACTTCTATTCTTTACCTCAACTTTTTTCTATGACAGCAAACAAAACTTTTCTTTCTTTCTTATTTCCTAACAAGCTTTTCTTCTTCTTCTTCCCAAATTATTTATTTAACACCATTTTTTTATATTAACAATAAATTAACTAACCCAACTGAGCAGCTCTATGTAAAAACCTCCAAGTGATAGCCAAACTCATTTAATGTGTCTAAGTTCCCTTAAACTCTAAAGTTCAAGTTCACTTGGGCAGTGGCTTTGAATGCACATAGTATAGGCTAAGCTTGAAATGAGGGTCCAAGGCTCAAGGTGGCTAACTAGGGGCAAAGCTGAAAATAGTCTAGGGTAAATCAAAGAAAGGATTCAAATAAGCAAAACAAATAAAAAGGGTGAAGAAACATGGCCTTATCATATTTGATATGCAAAACACATAAAATGTAGCCTCAAAAAGAGCAAATGCAAGTTCTAGAGTAAAAAGTCAAGAGTGAGACATAATCCCTCAAGAAAATAAGAATGAGCCTCAAATTCTAATGTGAAAAGTTGCTCAATAGGCTCAAGTCTCACGAGGATCAATTATGCTCATTACTCTTAACTTCAAGCTTTAGATTTCCTTATTAAGTTACTAGTTAATCATTAAAAGAGTAAGGCATGAATAAATCCACTTTAGCCAAAAGATTGCCCTAAAATTTTAAAATTTTTTTTATACATCATTGTATTTGGAGTAAATTCTAGTACTATAAATCAATCAAGCAGATTGAAGTGCAATACATGTTCTAAAAGCTGCTTCCCCACACTTAAAATTGGACATTGTCCTCAATGTACAAAAAATAGGTAAATGGAAAAGAGACAAAGAAGAGATGGGGGACTAGAACTTCCCTGACAAGTGGAGCATTATTCTTAATTACAGAACATGGCGTCTGGGGGATCCACAAGCAGAGAAAGATTAGGAGATAAAAAGGAGACTACTAATGCAAAAGAAAGGAGATGCATTACTGGGATAAAATATGTCGTTAGTTAGTTATTACAGACATAAATAGTAAAAGTGCAAGAAAATAAAAGAGAAAGAGTTAAAGTAATAAAAACTAAATAAAAGTGCATCACCAATATAAGTACAGACCAAGATAAATGAGAATAGAAAAGAGGAATAAGTAAAAGGGAGAATATATAAGTAAAAGGAAAAAGTAATCTGAGCTACTGAGTAGGAGGATCTGCATCGGCTGGGGAAGAGGGGTGGAAAAGCTTGAACATGGGCTCAACCATGCTCTCAATGTGTTTGGATCTCCTGTCCAAGTCATCATAGAGGCCCTCAATCCTCGACTAACACTCAGATATGTGCTGAATCTCAGCCATAATCTGCTGCTGACTAGATAAGATATCTTGATAATAAGCTTTAGATGAAACTCTTCTGCCCGTAGAAGATAATGGACCCATATAAGGAGCTGCATCGGCATCGGCATCATCTGCAAAAAAATCATCCTTAGGGTGTGGCTGCTGCATAGGCTGGATCCCCATAGCTAGAAGAATGCCCCTACGGAGGGGGGTCATGTGGGATGCTATAGAAAGGGATCCATAAGGTCGATCAAAGACTCCCAACCGCCTGGCTAGTCTGGTAATGTATGGACCGGCAGCAATACTCCCAGCTCGTCTGTTTGATGCCTGAGCTGAAAAGAAGTGTGCAAATGCACCTCCAATGTGGATGGGGACTCTCTGTATTATGTTGTATAGGAAGAGGATATCAATTGTGCTCACTACTCCGTGACTATGCCCCCGACCACTCAAAGTATGACTGAAAATAGAGTGGATGACTCGCCATGCAACTCTCCGGAGGCTAGATGCCTTACTCTTTGTTGATTATAGGTGCTCTCGGTAGCAATGTCAGACCATACTTGCCACTCTTGGGTCCCATGTGGCAGTCCTATCAGAATATTCTGATACTCAAGGGTGGCTATAAAGTCTTCAAAGTAAATTCCTATATGTACTGATAGCTAGGTCACACTCATAGAATATATGACTCTGCCGAGGTGGAACTACACTGTATCAACAAAATCAACAATGCCGAAGTATCTCTCTAGATAGAAGGTGCTGAGAAACTCCAAGGTAAGTTCTTTATAAGTAGGCTCTATGATCTGAAAGAATGTCTCCTAAGCACCTACACTGATGAGCTCTTTGATCTCATCCTCAAGGCCAAACTCCCTCAAGACCGCCCAATCTAAATATCAATCTTTCACAAATGATCGGTCTCTGTGTCTATTAAATGTCTAGATATGGGTATCATCTGTGAATTCTAGGAGTTGAGAGGTAGCGGGTCCTCTAGAGGAGGTCCCTCTAGAAGTACTGCCTTTAGAAGTCCTTTTAACAGCCATCTTCTATCTTTTTGACATGATCTGCAAGGGAAAATTAGAATGTGAGAAAGAATTTTGAGAGTTTCACTATAAATTGAATAGTTCTAGGTTCAAGGCTAGAAATTTAGCAAGCAATTCTAATATCTATCCAATGACAAAGGAAGTGCAATTCAAAGCTTGATGTCATCAATGCAAGTAAATGAGCAAATTAAGTGAAGTAATTCATGCAATCAGGTTCCCCAAGTAAATATTAAACTCTAAAGGATTTAACTTCAATCAATAATATCTAGGCAAAGAAAAATTATGAGGATATGAACATTCTTATGAGTCTTACCATTCATTGAAGCTCAATAAACACAAGTAATTGCAAATATCTTCAAAGAATTCAAGGGAAAAGCTCTTACCTCGTGAATTTCAGAGAAAAACCCTAAGTTACTGGTTGAAGCCCAAGAGGAACCTAAATCTTGCAATTGGACCGATTAAATCGAAGATTAAAGAGTAAAATTGCTTCAAATAGCCAAGTAAAACACTTTAATCGATGTATCTTGGGAAAAGAATGGCCGAAAATGAGTGTAGAGAAAATAGGTCATGATGGGTGCTAAAGAAGATGAAGGAAAATGGAGGAGTTTTGGCCATTAAAAGCTCGTCCGCCCAGGAATATAGGGTATGACACGGCCCGTGTTGTACCTCGTGTTCTTCTGCGAATGGGTATTCTGAAGAACAATGTACAGAGGGATTTTCGCAAAAATACATAAGGTCTGACATACCCCGTGTTTCTCTTTGGAAGGCTCTTTGAAGACTTCGCAATAATACACGGGGTTTGACACGGCCCGTGTTGACCCTCGTGTTCTTCTCTGGAAAGCTCATGTTCAAAAATTCTTATCAATGATTCAGTCAATAAGGTACACGGTGTTCGACATGCCCCGTGTTCTACACCATGTATCTCACTGGAATACCATTAAATTCAAAAAATTTCAATACTAACCAGACAGTGAGGTACACGAGGTTTGACACGGCCCGTGTTCTACACCGTGTATCTCACTAGAATGCATTTTGAGCTTTTTATGCATGAAAATGAACAACAGAAATGCATATATGCCTAATTTACCCAAAAACAAAGACCAAGTGCAAGAAATAAGCATCCTAAATCAATAATTAATAACTTATATGCCTCAAACTAGTCAGAAACTCAGAGAAAAATGGAAAAAATGAAGATTAAAAGCAATAAAAAATAGAAAAATATGCTTGGGTTGCCTTGCAAGAAGCGCTTGTTTAAGGTCACAAGCTCGACCCTTGTTTCAATCAATCTGGAGCTGCCATTATCGGTGGCTCGGCAATATAGTATTTCAATCTCTGGTCATTAACCTTAAAATTGCCAGTATTCTCACTCCAAATGAATACACTTTTTTCACATGAAATGGCCCAGTTCACCTTGTTTTGAGCTTCCCTAGAAAGAGCTTAAATCTAGAACTGAATAATAACACTAAGTCTCCTTCATGGAATTCCCTTCTAAGAATGCGCTTGTCGTGCTAAATCTTTGTCCTTTCTTTGTATATCTTAGCATTGTCATAAGCATCATTTCTCAGTTCTTCAAGTTCAAGAAGTTGAAGCTTTCTTTTCTCCCTAGTATATTGTAAATCAAAGTTTAACAACTTTATTGCCCAATATGCCTTGTGTTCAATCTCTACCGACAAATGACAATACTTCCCATAAATAAGCCTAAATGGTGCTATTCCAATGGGAGCCTTGAAAGCAGTCCTGTAGGCTCATAAGGTGTCATCCAACTTGAGGGCCCAATTTCTCCTTGATCTAGACATAGTCTTCTCTAATATGCTCTTAATTTCTCTATTTGAAAGCTCCATTGGCTCACTAGTTTGTGGGTGATATGAAGTAGAGATCTTATGGGTTACACCATATCCTTTCAAGAGGGATTGAAATTAATTGGCAATGAAGTGAGACCCTCAATCACTGATGACTGCTCTAGGTATCCCAAATCTAGGAAATAACACCTTCTTGAAGAATCTAACTACAACTTTTGCATCACATGTCCAAGTGGCAATTGCCTCCACCCATTTGGAAACATAATCAATCGCCACAAGTATATATTTGTTACTGCAAGAAGGTAGGAATGGTCCCATGAAATCAATTCCTTAGATATCAAATATTTCGACTTCCAAAATGTTGTTCAAAGGCATCTCGTGCCTTTTTGATATACTACCAACTCTCTGACACTAGTTACATGAAGTCACATAGTGATGAACATCCTTGAATAGAGTTGGCCAATAGAAACCTGCTTGGGCAATCTTTGCAGTTGTTCTTGAGGTCCCGAAGTGTCCTCCATAGGGGGAGGAGTGACAATGGAATAGAATACTAGCGATTTCTTCCTGAGGCACACACCTTCTGAACAAGTCATCGACACATCTTCTATAGAGAAGAGGATCATCCTAAAAATAGTGTTTCACCTCTACTAAGAACTTCTTTTTCTGCTGATATCTTGCATTCGGAGGCAAAACACCACTCACGATGTAATTAACATAGTCGGCAAACCATGGGATAGCTGAAGAAGAGACAACCAACAGATAATCATCTGGAAAGGAATCATTTATTGGCATCTCTTTGTCAACCTCATCTTCTAACTCCTGCTTCAACCTTGAAAGGTGATCAGTCACAACATTCTCGTTACCTTTTTTATCTCGAATTTTAAGATCGAATTCTTGTAACAAAGAATCCATCTTATTAGGTGAGGCTTAGCTTCTTTCTTTCTCAAAAGGTATCTGATTGCTGCATGATCTGTAAAGACTATCACTTTAGAATCCACCAAATAGGATCAAAACTTGTCAACTGCATAAACTACTACAAGAAGTTCCTTTTCAGTTGTAGCATAATTCAGCTGAGCCTCATCCAAAGTCTTGCTAGCATAGTATATGGCGTGAACCTTCCTATCCTTCCTCTGTCCGAGTACCGTTCCTACTGCATAGTCGCTAGCATCGCACATCACCTCAAATGGTAGATTCCAGTCTGGTGCTTGCATGATTGGGGCAGAAATCAAGGCCTTCTTTAACCTGCAAAATGCATCCAAACAATCTTGATTAAAATCAAAGGAAACATCTTTTGCAAGTAAGTTAGTTAAAAGTTTAGCAATTTTAGAAAAATCCTTGATGAAGCGTTGGTAGAAACCGGCATGTCCCAGAAAACTCCTCACTCCATTTACAAAAGTTAGGGGAAGTAATTTCTCTATGATTTCCACCTTAGCTTTGTCTACCTCAATACCATGTTCTGATACTTGATGACCAAGGACAATCCCTTCTCTTACCATAAAATGGCATTTCTCCCAATTGAGTACTAAATTTACCTCCTCACATTTCTACAGCACTTGAGATCAATTAGTCAAATAGTTATCAAAGGAAGTACCATATACAAAAAAATCATCCATAAAGACCTTCATGATGTTTTCAATAAAATCAGAGAAAATAGCCATCATACAACGTTGAAATGTAGCAGGAGCATTACACAAACCAAAAGGCATTCTCCTATATGAAAAAGTGCCATAAGGACAAGTAAATATGATTTTTTATTAATCATTTGGATGTATAGGAATTTGGAAGGAACTAAAATAACTATCCAAGTAATAGAAATGTGAATGCTTAGCTAATCTTTCCAAAGTTTGATCAATAAAGGGAAGAGGAAAATGGTCTTTTCGGGTTGCTTTGTTCAATTTTCTATAATCTATACACATCCTCTAACCCGTGACAATCCTAGTGAGAATTAGCTCATTATTGTCATTTTTTACTACAGTTAATCCCCCTTTCTTAGGAACAACATGTATCGAACTAACCCACTGACTGTCTGAAATTAGGTAAATTACCCCAATATCTAGCAACTTCACTATTTCCTTTTTTACAACTTCTTTCATATTTGGACTTAGCCTTCTCTGATGTTCAATGGAGGGCTTACTATCTTTCTCGATCAATATCCTATGCATGCATATTGAAGGACTAATCCCTTTCAAGTCAGAAATTGTGTACCCCAAAGCTTTTCTATGCGATCTAAGCTGCCTAAGCAATTTTTCTGTTTCAAGAGCATTTATATTTGCATTTACTATCACAGGATAAGTGGAGTGGGATCCTAGAAATTCATACCTGAGGGTAGATGAGAGAGGTTTCAATTCTACCTTAGGTAGTGTCTCTTCCTCAGTGGAAAGATTTTTAGACTTCACTTCCAATGATTCAATTGTTTCAGGGAAGGAAAGTGGTGGGCTTGCCTCTAAAAATTTTGCATATGCAGCAATCTTCTCATTTTCAGCAACTTCATCTGTCACTAGACATGCTTCAAGTGGATCTTGAAGGCACCCCATGAGAAGATTTTCTTTCACAACCTTGTCTAGCATATCAATCCTGCATATTGAATCTTCACAAACAAGTAATTTAATTGATTCATTCAAATTAAAGTCAACTTTTTCATCTCCCTCAGATAATGAAAGATTTTCATTTTTAACATCAATCAAAGCACCCGCAGTGGCCAAAAAAGGTCTACCCAAAATGATAGGGATTTGTGTATCCTCTTCCATTTCAAGTACAACAAAATCAACAGAAATGAAAAACTTACCAACCTTGATAGGTATATCCTTAAGTATACCTACTGGGTATTTCACATAATGGTCTGCTAACTGAAATGAAACTGTGATGGGCTTCATTTCTTCTATGTTCAGTCTCTTTGCAACTGACAGTGGCATGAGGCTCACACTTGCTCCTAAATCACACAATGCCCGGTCAATAGGGACATTTCTAATCACACAAGGAATGGAGAAGCCGCCTAAGTCCTTGAGTTTAGGAGGTAGTTTATTCTGGATGATGGCACTACACTCCTCCATTAGGGCTACAGTCTTATGCTCCTCTAACTTCCTTTTGTTTGAGAGGATGTCCTTCAAGAACTTTGCATATGACGGCATTTGTGAAAGAGCATTAGTGAAGGGGATATTGATATACAATTTCTTCAATATTTTTAAGAACTTTCCAAACTGTTTGTCAAGTTTAGCCTTTGCTAGTCTTTGAGGATAAGGGATGGGCGGTTTGTATGGTTCTGGAGGGACATACTTTGGCTTTTCAAGTAATTCCCTTTCTTTCACTTCAACATTATCAGGATTTGAAACCTTTTTACCTTCTTTATGCACTTCTCCCTCAACCATCTCTTCTTCACCTTCTTGAGTAGCATTTGGAACCTTCAATTGCCTCTCACTCCTAAGAGTGATTACCTTACAATGCTCCCTGGGATTTAATTTAGGTTGAGCAGGGAGTTGACCAAAAGCTCTGGAAGAAGAAGTAGAAGTTTGTTGAGTTATTTGGGTTTCCAATATTTTTCCATGTGTGGCCAATGAGTCAACTTGGGAGGTCAATTGCCTAATAGAGTCCTCCATAACTCTTCCATGCTACCTAAACTCTTCATTAGTTTTCTCTTGGGAAGTGAGAAATTTCTCTAAGAAGCCTTCTAATTCAGAAGTAGAAGAGGGTTGAGCTGGTGGGTTGTAGAGTTTTTGGTTTTAAAAATCGGGTGGTGGTGGTCTATTGTGAGTGTTTTGAGTGTTGTATGGCTGGTTGGGCTTGTAGGATAGATTTGGGTGGTTCCTCCATGATGGGTTGTAGGTGTTTCCAAAGGGTTCATTCGGATCCTTCTGTCTATACCCACTATTATGCACATAATTCACTTGCTCAGTAAAATCCTACCCCCAATTTACACTCAGTTGCCATGTGACCTATCATACCATAAATCTCACAAGGAAGGTTAGTAGCACCTGTAGTATTTACACTATTAACTTGAAATTTATCAAATTTAGCTATAAGTGCATCTACTTTACTACCTAGACTTCCTAGAGCATCTACTTTAGCCGACAAATGATTAAAAGCATCTAATTCATACTTACCTGGAGCTTTCCTTGAAGATCCTCTCTCATTTGACCATTAATAGTGGTTCAAGGCCATGTCCTTAATCAATTCATATGCTTCATCCAATCTTTTGTTCATCAAAGCACCTCCAGCAGCAACATCCACAGTAAGCTTAGTATTGTAGCTCAAACCATTGTAGAAAGTGTGAAGAACTAGCCATTTCTCTAGCCCATGATGTGGGCACAACCTCAAAAGTTCTTTATATTTATCCCAAGCGTCAAATAGAGATTCCCTTTTTCTCTGAGAGAATGTGGTGATTTCATTCCTTAATTGAGCAGTCTTGCTTGGAGGGAAATATCGTGATAGAAAAGCCCTCAGTAGCTCTTCCCATGTGGTAATAGATCCTGATGGTAAAAAATGTAACCAAGCCCTTGCTTTATCCCTTAAGGAGAATGGGAAGAGTCTAAGTTTAATGGCATCCGCTGCCACACCATTTATCTTGATTGTGTCACAATATTATAAGAAAATCTGAATGTGAAGGTTGGGATCCTCTATTGGTCCTCCACCAAATTGGTTTTGCTGCACCATAGATAAAAAAGCTGGCTTCAATTCGAAGTTATTAGCCTCAACAGTAGGCCTCCTTATACTAGATTAAAGCCCAGTGGCATCAGGTGCTACAAATTTTTCTAAGGGACCTGTTATCCATGCCTTCGGTCACTGTTTCAATATTAATTGGCTTTTGGATATGTATTGATTTTCACTCTCTCCTTCTCCTAAGCAGAGTTCTTTCAATCTCCAGATCTAAGTCAAGAATTCCTTCAAGACTTCTCCTTTGCATATACAAAATTTTTTGCAAAAAGGATTAGGTAATACTCGAACAGAACAAAATAAGAAAGATATTCTATATAAAAATAAGAAAATTAGAACAAGATGAATTAAGAACAAAAAAAAAATGAATCGCCTAGTCTAATTCACTCAAAAGTTTCTATTAATATCAACTAGTTTCAATCCCTAGCAACGGTACCAAAAACTTGACATGAGCCTACAAGTGCACGAGTTTAGTCGAGTTATAGTATAAAAGATATCGTCTCCATAGGGATTGAGTGTTGAATACTAACTGAATTTCAAGTTAAATTATCTAGGTGTACTAATTGTAATTGTGAATTAAGAGTAAAATGTGAAATAATTATTTATAAAAAAGGAAACAAATAGAACTAGTATGAATTAAGTAAAGATTTAATTCAAATGGGATAGAAGTGTACTCAGCTTTAGGGTTTCCTTGTGCTTTTCATTATGAAATGAAGATAATCTTCTAACTCGATTTACTGTTAATTTAGATTGCTGGATTACCGAAAATAAGCTATACCTCATTGCAAGGCTACTAGTTACTAACCAACGAATAAAGTGCCTAGAATTTCTCTGGTAATCACTCACTTAGGTTGCATTAACAGTGCTTTGAAAATCCAATTTTATATATTTCATCTTGTGCAAAAGAATCCAATTAGCTTAATTCCTAAGTCTAATAGAGATTCTCAATGATTATGCAAGGTCTGATTAATTAATTGGTCATTCCAACCTAGAATCAACTAATCCTTTACACAAATCCAATATTCCGGAAGTATTGGATTGTTGAATTACAAAATAGCATAATCAAATCATAAATTAACAATAAATCAAGCTAGATTATATTAAAATCAAATTCATAAATCCATGAACAAGTCTATCCCAGCTGAGCATTGAGGTTTAGTGTGAGTTCATTACAAAACCAGTAGAAAATCGAAAAATAGAGAGGGGAATTGAACTAGTCATAAAGCTTTACAAATTCCTTGCTTGAATCTTCAATCCTTTGCTTGAATCCAATCCTCCAAGGCTAGCAGTCACCCTCAGTGTCTTTGGGTCTCTCTTAGAGTTTCTACTGATGGCTCTCTATTTTAATTTTCAGCTCTCCTCCTTCTTTTAGCAAATTCTCCGTAATAAACTTATATTAGTAATGTACACGGGGTATGACACGGCCCGTGTTGTGACTCGTGTACTTATACAAAGGTCAAGCAGTATGGTACACGGGGTATGACACATCCCATGTCGACCCCCGTGTTCTTTTGTGAGCAGCTCAGCGAGGTTTCAAAACACACAGAAAGATACACAGCCATCCACATGGGGTTATCCTACCCCGTGTTCTTTGTCAGATAAGCAAATTTGCTTTAATTCTCCACAATTTGCATAATTTTGGTTCTAGATCCTTTTCTAATACTCTAATGAGTCACTTCAAAACTTAAGAATAAAATATCGAGCATTTAAGTACCCTTTTCCAATTAATTTGCACGAAATACTAAATAAATAAGTGATGAAACACATAAAATATAAGTACAAATGTGCATTTATCAAATGTGTTCTATTATAGTATTGAATTATATCACTTTATATTCTATTACAATATTGAATTATATTAGTTTATATTTTATTATAGTACTAGATTATATATATTAGGAATATATTCTATTATAATATTAAATTATATTAACACATATTATATCACCATAATAGATTAAATTAGCATATATTGACTACTATAAGAGATTTTATAGGTATGCACCTTTGATTACCATGATAGAAATATATAGTTTTATATTTCAATACTATAATAAACTATATAAATATATGTTTGAATATTATGAATGATTATATGTATATAAATATGCCATAAATAGATTACACAGACGTATATTTGATTACCATAATTAAATATTAATGGGAATCCATATTCTTTGGATGGTAGTATTTAACTGCCATAATTGAATATGGATTGTAGAATTTGCTTTTGGAATGCTATATTTAACTAAAGAATTTAATACCTTTAGTTATTTTATTCTGGGTTATAATAAAATAGATTGTTAATGCTTAGTTGTTTTTATAAATTATGTAATGTTGTAATTGAATTGTAATGAGTTTGTTTAGATTAAGAATGATGAAAACTTTGTATTATGATTTTTTTTTTGTGTTATTGATAATAATGAATTCTCAATAGCAAATTATGAATTGTTTTACATCTTTAATCATTGTCAGCTTTATGTATGATTGGTAATATAATGATGAATCCTAATGGAATGAGTTGATTGAAAATGTGAAACAAAAAGATTATTATACAAATATGATGGCATGATATTGAATTGAAATAGGAAATTGTTTGAAGGGATAATGTAGGACTTGGACATTACAAGATGGTTTAACTACTTTTATTTATATGTATGCATGGTACCATAACCTAGTTTTTCTTTGTATAGGCATCGAAAATTAAGCTTTAAGAACTCTCCTTTATGAATAGGGTGAAACATGACTCTTCACTCAGTGGCTCCTTCTTATAAGGGTTGGAGTGTTTCTGGTAAGTGCTAAGGATTATGACCTTATATCCCATGCCAAGTGCTTGCATTACATCATACACTATGTCTCACCCAAGCACTCATAGGGAGTAGATAGGGAGAATGGTAGGCAAGTTAACTAAGTAGACAATATGAGAATAACTTCTAACACTAGAGTTGGCTGATTTTATCTATAATATCTATAATTGTGCGCTCTTTGTTACTTTAAGATTATAAAACATTTGAGCTATTTTGTGAATGTGAATTACATGAGTATTTTCTCATAGTTTCTTATTGACTATTGTAAGCTATCATTAGTAAATAAAGGTGATGTATGATATAAGTTAGAAACATTGCTATGTTTGTATACATAAATATTATAAAAATGGTTGTGTATGGTTGTTTATATTTTGTTAAGTAAATTATTGTTTACTAAATTTATAACTCATTATTTTTGTTTAAATATTTTTATAAATTAGCTTGTAGGAGCTTCTCCATGCCCACAAGCAGACAATAATAAAATCCTCCTTGGTCCTTATTTCTAGCAGCTATAATTAGACTTGGAGTGTGAAAAGAAATAGTTTAGGCCTTGAAAATAGTTTTCGGTTATGTAATAGTATATATTTTTTTTGTAAGTATTTTTTATAAACATTTATTAAATACATTATTGATAGAATTTGTGTTGTGATACCAAGCTTGAGGTTAACTAAGGTTAGTGAAAACTGAATAACAAGTTCCATGTTAGTTACGACAAATTAGGTTGTGACTTGTGACATTATGGGTAATGAAATCCCACGTTAAATCCTTTATTAGTTTAGTTAAAGTTAAGAGGATTATAAATAATTTTAACTTTTTTTATATTTCATAAAACTTTGTTCATGAATAAAATATCCTTCCTTATCAAGGGTTGCCATCCTTCGTGCTTAGTGTTCAATTCATTATTTAAAATTATGACAAGTAGCCAGATTAATTAGTAAAAATCATGTAGTGAGTTTTACGTAGGTCACAACTGAATTAAGGTTGTGACACTTTAACTCTTGTTAGCCTTTTTACTAGGATTTTATTTACCATATTTATACTTCTGTACTCTTAGAACCACCTATATAAACACAATACTAACATAAAAGTATAAAAATGTAATGCATATATATAACAAAATAATCTTATCATCTTCATTTTACATTTATTTTATAAAATAAAATTTATAAATTAATATGAAATGAATATTAATTATTAGCTCAAATGACATATGATATTATTTGAATGTTCTACCTTTTCATATATCTTGAATTTGACTCCAAATCATATATTGAATTGACTCAATATATATATATATATATATATATATATATATATATATATATATATATGTATATGTATGTATATAATTGTAACTATCAATAATTTATAAAGATTGATTGATGAAAGATAAAATCATATGGAATCAATGCAAAATTGAGTTATGAACAAAGTTTCTTTTTGGTGATAATTAATGTCAAATTATTAAAATAAAAGTTTTATAAAATATAAAATAAAATGAAAGAATATAGAAATAGATTATTTAATTATAGTGAAAATAGAAATAATATTGATTGATTCATATGCTATAAAATGATTTTTATTTTTAATTAAGAAAATGATGTAATCTCTTTTGATTCCCAAAAACACCCGAAGTTTATACCCTACCATATCATTCACGCAGTGGTGAATTTCCCCAAATTTTCCGGTTGTACCTCGTTGAAGCCTAGAACCTTCTTTTTGTTACTCGATCAAAATCCGCTTCGCTCTCCATTCAATCCCAAAATTTCGTCCAAATGTGTTGCTTTTCTTTCTTCTTCAACTTTCTTCCGTAACCCTAGTTCATTTTCTGTCTCTAATTCACGCTCTAAAACCCCAATTCAGTTACAGTAGTCTATTTCGATTGCCCATCCATGGCTTCTGAAACTCCAACTTCGCTCGCTCCTGGTTTCCGATTCCACCCTACCGACGAGGAGCTTGTTCGTTACTACCTCAGGCGCAAAGTTTCCGGCAAAAAGCTGCGGTTTGATCCAATCGGAGTAATCGATATCTACAAAACCGAACCTTGGGACCTTCCATGTTAGCCTTTTTCCCTTCTTTGTCTGTTTCTTGTATGTTGGCATGATTATCTGTATGTATGCAGTAATTGGTTAAATTCTAATTTCTTTCTTTGATATTTCTATAGGATCTTGTTTTTCTGTTTAAGTTGATTTTTGGGTTTGAATTCTTTGTGGGAATTGTAGTGAAGTCGAAGCTGAAAAGCAGGGACTTGGAGTGGTACTTTTTCAGTGCGCTGGATAAGAAGTACGGGAATTCATCTAGGACGAATCGTGCTACTGCAAAAGGGTATTGGAAGACTACTGGAAAGGATCGCCCAATTAAGCACAATTCCCGAACTGTGGGAATGAAAAAAACTCTCGTTTATCACAGCGGGAGGGCACCTCGTGGTACTCGTACCAATTGGGTCATGCATGAGTACAAGCTGGTTGACGAAGGGCTGGGGAATGCTGGAATAGCGCAGGTATATTGAATTATTGTATCATATTTGTCCTGTTTTATGATTATTTCTCGATTTCATCCCTAGTTTTTAAGTTGGTTTTTGTGTTGGAAAATTAACATGAGTACAATTTCTGTTTTGGGTGGAGAAGGATGCTTTTGTTTTATGCAGGGTGTTCCAGAAGAGTGGCAGCGGACCAAAGAATGGAGAGCAGTACGGTGCCCCATTTTTGGAGGAAGAATGGGAAGATGATGACGTGGCCGTACCACCTCTAGGGGAAGAGGTTGGAACTGACTTGTTGACGTTTTGTGATAATGATTTTGTCGAAACGAAGGACCTTGAGCAGGTTTCTTTCCTATCCAAACTTCTTGGAGTTTAATTGGAATTTTGATTATGTAAGTCTCTTGCAATCGTTGTACCTTTTGTCATTGGGGCTGGCTGCAAAGTGGATTCCGTAGATTTGATGCTTGCAAACTATTTGACCTCAAAGCTTTGCATTTGTGGATCATTGCATCTTATTATTTGATAACCTGTGTAACGTTTACCTCTGTTCTAGCTGTGTAATCATCCAGTATGATGTATGCCTGTCTAAGCTCTCAGTCGTTTTCTTTTTGGTGATAATCTAATTTGGCATCAAATTCAAACCGTGCTTTGTTGTAGTTAAATTGGCTTTCTGACCTGATGTATACATTATATAAGTTTTTTTTCCTTTGTCATTGGTTTTATATCTCAATACTGTGTTGATTGTTGCTGCCATTTTGTATTGCTCTGTTAGTTAAGTTCTGGAACCTATTATCTAGAAAAACTTGGAAGTTCTAGAACCAAATAATTGTTAGTAATTTAGTTCTCTTCCTGTAATTTTTTTGAAGTTAAGAAAAGTTAAGAGTGAATATTAAATTGTTAATGTTTAATTTGTGCTTTTATGATCTTTTGGATTCGGGATCTCCTTTCCATGACTATGTCTCCATTGCTATTACTTTTCATTTCATAATTTAATGAGAGAAAGGGTAAACACTGTTTCTGGTCCCTTACTAGTGGGGTTTCTTTTAATTTCATCCCCCAGAATTTCATATTGAATTAATTCTTTACTGATGAAAAATGCTTTAATTTGGTCCTTCCACACAGTCAAAAGTAATGTGGATGTTTTCTTCAGAGGGACCATTTTTAGGGAATTGTCACATCTGTGAAGAATGAACTTGATAATGAAATTCCCTCTAGGATGGAATTGATACAAACCTTATCTTTGAGGAACTAAAAATGCTGTTTAGTTATGAGAGAAATCTAAACTTTCTAGACTTGGCCATCCTTCATTCCTTTCTTATTTTATATAGGTCTTCATTTTTTAATATGCCTTTCCTCGAAGGAAATGATACAAACCTGATAGTTGAGGAACTAAAAATGCTGTCTAGTTATGAGAGAAATCTAAACTTTTTACAGTGGTCTTGCTTTATTCCTTTCTTCGTCTTCTTCTTCTTCTTCTTTGGTAGGTGCATGTATGTGTATGTATGGATGTATGTGTGTGTGTGTGTGTGTGTAGGTTGGACTGATATGGGTAAATGATAGATTCTACATTTGTGTTTTTGCTTCTTTTCCTATTCCTATGACATTGCTTTTATATCTCTACCTGTGATGTTTTAGTAACATGCTTTAATATTCTAGTGTTGTTAAATGCTTTCTATTGCCAGAATCTTGACACAGGGATGACATCTGAAGGTGCTGATCTTCCGTTGAACTTCTATTATGGGGAGACTAGTAGCTATCCTAATCAGTCTTTGGAATTAAGTGAAGAATACCAGAAGCCTCAGTTAGACAGTGTAAATGACCAGTTCCTTACAATGCCTGAGCAATATGCCATAGACAGCAAACCTGTGAAAGATGAAGCTACTGGTCAAACCCACCATGATGAAAATCCTCTGAATTTGAAATACACACTTGATGAGCTGTACCTGGATGCTAGTGATGTTCTTCCTGTTGCTGATGCATCATTCCTGGAAACCAATGACCTTGCAAACCCCATGGAGGCATATACCACTGGTGTTGGCATGGTTGATGAGTATCTTTCATTCTTTGATGATGATCATGATGATGTTACCCGGTATATATCATTTGATTCTCCCCATATGACTTCAAATGGAGACCCTGTTTTTGAGCAGACTCCAGTCACTGAACTGGTGAGCTTTTGGATAGTCGCTGTATATATACCATGCTTGATGCTTAGATATATATACTTGAAAATGTTGGCTTAGAAATCCATGTGTGTAAGTTAGCATTCCACCCACTTTTCGCTGGACTAAAAGGCCAACATTTTTATATCAAAGTTGCTTATTAGTTGTGGGTTTTTGAGTCATTTGAGAAAAATATTTGGTAATGACTTAAATTTGTTTAATATACTTTGCCTATCTCAATTAGATTGGAGTGTCTCTGCTTCTCTTTCTCTGTTGTAACCCCACGTCTCTTCTATCTAAATGGCTTGGTTCCATGGAACAAACAACACCACATTGTGGCTTTTAGGGGGTTTGTCAACGTAATGAAACCACTATTATCCTTTTCCAATTTTCTAGTGTCTTTTGCTCTCTAATGATGAAAAAAATTAATATTGCTGTAGACCTATTTCCTAAGTTAGTTTCATCACATGGAAATTTCTGTATCTGTCCTTGTTGATAACAGAACGTGGATGAAGGAACCAATGATGCTTCCATTGCAAGTGAACAATGTGGCAACGGAGCATCCTCTTCAGAGAAGAAGCCAGAAGCCACAAAGTTGGTATCAGGTAAGATTCTTATTCACCTAGCAATTGTAGTTTGCATTCTCTTGACATGAGCATTCTATAAAAATCCCTCTGGGGTATGTGTTATAGTCTAAATGCATGTGGAGTGACAAACTATTAAGTTGGGGGCCTTCCAACCACACTATTTGATCTTCCTGATCTTTTAAATATTGGGATATCTTATGTATTTTCCTGTTTAGCAGAAAGCAAAAATTCATTTATAAAGCAAGCTGCCAGTCACTTCTTGGGCAACATCCCTGCTCCTCCAGCATTTGCTGCAGAATTTCCTTCTAAAGAAATTGCGCTTCGGCTTCAATCTGCAGCTCAGTCTTCCAATACTGCTGCTCATGTCAGTGCTGGTTTGATTAGAATAACAAACCTTTCACTAAGTGGCAATGAGATGGACTGGACGCTGGGTAAGAATGGAGAGATCAACGTTATGCTCTCGTCTCAAGCTGATGCACCAGCTGCTTTGGTGCCAGTTCCTGGTTTGCTCTCTTGCAAGACTGCATATATGGTGTCCCATGGCTGGATCTTCCTCCTGTTCTTTTCAATTCTGATTCTTTCATTGAGTTTCAAGATTGGGAGCTTCATGTATAGTGGTAAATGATCATCAGAAGAGCTGCCTGTGATACTGTGATTTTAGGATTTAGTTAAACTCCCATTGGCAACAGTGGTTCTCTAATCTTATGACCAAGGTCGATAACACGTGGATTTTGTTAAAATTAGAGATTGCTAAACTTATATGTGGTGCTCTTATACTATGTATTGTTTCACTGTAATCCGTGCATCTCTGATGCAGATTGTGGTTTAGCATTATATGCAGTCGTATATCATACTTATCGGATGATACTGATTTCAAATTTTCTAGTTGTTGCTAGTTTATGTCTTAGAGTAATGGTGTAGTTGATTAGCTGTCCTTATCCTCAATGATATGAAAGGAATTGCATTGTCGTAGTCATGGGTTGTTGCTCCTTTTTCTTGTTTTCACCTTTTCAACAGAATTTCCACCTGGCCTGATCACGGTTTGAATTTAGTCAGTTTTAGAGGAAAAATCAAACCGACCGATTAAGAGAGGATTGAAGAAATCATCATCCGTTGCCATCTTATACAGCAAAATCATCTACAGAACTGAAATTTTAAAATATTTTGGTCGGTTTAACAGATTTGCAGCGGTTGCTAGTCATCAGGGGAAAGGAAAAAAGTCACTTGTTCTTATCTTAAAAAAAAACATGATATGTTTATAAGAATATTTCCAAATTGCAACAAAGTATTCTACTAATCGGATGATCGATCTTGGACGAAGGGTAGAGGACCAAGATATGTCCGTAAAATACGAACTTGCTGTGTTCGATCATTGAGAGAGACTTTGAAAGACGGAGAGATGGAGATAAAATAAAATGGAAAATGAAAGTAATTCATGTATCCCGTCTTTGGTACATTTAAAATAAAATGCATTCTTGCATAGAATGCATTTTATTTTATTTAAAAAATAATTTCATTTCATTTCTAAATAAATCGTTTTGTTGGGATAAATTATATAAAATGTAATTTTATTTCACTTTAAAATAAATTTTTTTATTTAATATTTTATTAAAATTAATGAAATTTATTTTAAATATTTATATTTACAATATTATTTTTGAGAGAGAAAGAGAGAATTTAGGAAAAGAGATAGTTAATAATTTAAAAAATTAAAGATAAAATTATTCAATAAATGTATTATATTTGAAATGAAATAAATTTTTATAAAATTTAAAAATAATAATAATATAAATAAAATAAAATTTTAAAATAAAATAAAATTTAAAAAATTTTAAATTTATACATAATTTTTTAAAATGAATTCTAGGGTGCGCCGAGAAGAGTTAGTGGCAGCAGAGTTGCAGACCTGGTGTGATTGAGTTTGAAATGACGGAGAGAAGGATAGGCGGACTTGCAACTAATTGACAAGATGGTAATAAAGTAAAGCAATCAAACGGTAGCAACCGCACAAGAATTTAATAATTTCGGTTGATAACAGTTCAGTTCTGTCAAGGAACTAGGCCACCGATGTCGATGGAAAGCTAAAATTTTTCTATCCTTTCTTTATCGTTACAATCCAATAATTATCAAACATCTGCAACAAACCAATGTTTTTCGATGGCTTAATACAGTTGGAGAATTTTTTATCAGCCCTAGTTTTCACAGAAGTGTCACACAAACTTACATGTTGGGAGCATTTAATAGTTTCTGGTACGTTGTCTTTCGGTATTAAGAGTAACTTGGAACCTCGGCCTCCGCTTCCCAGCTATAAAACATTCAGAAGTGTATATGATAAATTCTAGTTTAGATTTCTGATTCATGTCAATGATAGTTGAACGAGACTAAAAATTATAAGGTAGGTTATAGTGATTTCTTCTGGAGTTTACCTTTATTTAAATTAACATTCTTTTAAGGAATTATACATTAACTTCCTTTTTGACCATATGTGTGCAAGAATTAAATTTTAATGTACAAAATTTTTCTAGATCTTGACTTTAAATTATAGCATGAGATGGATGAAAGTAAAGAACTCAAATATGTAATCATAAAGAATTATGTAATTAAATATCCGGAGTTTGAAATTTTATTCCATATTAAATTCTCTGATTTTTTAAATTCCTGCAAAATCATTTGATCCACAATGTTATGAGATTGGTTCTACTTCTATCATAACTACCCACTATCTCTCTTTGAGAATTGAATAAGATTGTGTAGAACAATATGGATTAGGGTCGGTTATTAGAGTTAGAGGATCTCACTAAATAAATAAAGTTAGATCATGGATCCTACCTATTATAGAATTTATGCCTAATTAACCAACATTTGAATTATAATATCATATAGGGCCTGATTTCAATTGTCATACTACCTACAGCCTACATAACAAAATTTAACATTAATTTTCATTTACTAAATTAATGTGAGGTCTATATTAAAATTTCTAACAATCTTCCACTTGGGCCTATATGAATTTATAAATGATAACCACTTGGAAAGAATTAAACTTAAAATGGTATTATTTCATTTATAAGTCTGATTGAGATCATAAGCATCCAACAATACTAAATATTATATCCAAAGGGATATCAATATTAAACATATTGAATGCCCACATCTTGCCAACTAAAATAATTAAATACAATGTGTACAATGAAATTTACATTATCTTAATATGATTAAATATAAATTTCCTACACAATGGCCCTAGCATCCACCCAAGATACCTTATGAAAATCAATATTCTCAATTCATAATGAGACAAGGTCTAAATGTCTTTGTTAACAATAATGAGACTACATCTAAATGTCTCTATTCTTATGTCATAACCAAAATATGCATAGTATATGGCAAAGATATGAATATCTTATTATAAATATTTTGCCTAAACATATAACAGAATATTAATGAGCTCATGTGAACAAAACTCCCACTAACCCAAGATACCAAAAGGCCTTAGGAAAATTTACTTTATTCACATGATCATATTTTGTATTTACCCTTAAGCTTTCTAGTTAATGGATCTATAAGTAAACGATCTGTGAAAATTAAGTAATATACTTGCTATTTTCTTTCTCACAAATAGGTACTTCAATTCGAAGTCTTTCACATCAGCAAATTTGTTATTATTGAGAGAAAATTCATAACAGTAGTTTTATCATAATATAAACTGGTTAAAGCCAGAAAACCTTTAACTTATTAACTTGATAAGGAATTTATTACATATGATATGCCTTACCCTTTAATGGAGGTTGTTATAATTGATTGCATAATAATTCCAAAACATAGCACCTTATAACACATGTCCAATTACAATTTTATGATCACTTGGACAACTTATAAAATAAGTCTGAGTAATCTATGCATACAAGATCTCTCGATCTTTTATAAGTCAGTGTGTAAACAATTGTACCACATTTATATAACATTGTTTGCAATCCAAAACCACTAACCGAAATCAATAATAGGTTACTTACAACTTATGCATATGGGAAAACCCTTATCACTTAGAAAATATTTGAGTCTAATAAATTTAATAATTTTAGATTAATAAAATGAGAACATACCAACATATTAGACTCTTTTGGTATTAAAATGAAACAAGGCAAATACCTCTAGGATCATTGGCCCACCATAAATAATTTTGGGCTTACAAGCCTAATATGTATGCTATTGTAAGCCCACCACACTTTACTTCCAGACAACTTTTAACTAGGTTTGATTTAATTATTTTATCTCAAACAACATATCTTGACTACGACCAATATGATCATGTAGATCCAAAACTATAAAAAATACTCAAATTCATCATACATTGATCCGCATTACTTTTTGAAAACAAAAATTATAATCTCACTAAAATGAGACACAACTGTGTAAATAAATATTATTCTTACTTTCTAAAAACTTATATGACTATCAAGTCACTAATCAAGAAGGTTACTCTCTTCTTTAATGTGGCTCCTACTGATATGAGCTATTTTAGACCATAAGTGAGTTTAAACGTCAAAAGAAGAGAGTTTTTTATGAATTATACCTTTTTTTCTAAAATAGTTAACTACCGACCAACTTGATTTTGAACCCATAAATGTAGTTGAACACTCTCACTATCTCAGGGCATCCTTAAATGGGTCAGTCCTATTAAGCCCTACAAATGACATTAGGGTTAAATTTCAAAAATTTTGAATTTCCTTTTTCAACAACTTAATTGATTTGAAATAGGAGTGATTTTATCATTTCATAAATTATATTTTTATTTTTGAATCAAATTAACAAGAAACTAATGTCTTTATCATTTTTATCTATTAATAAATCCAAATAATAAATGAAAAATATTCCTTAATTTTTTTTGCATTATTTTTAAATCAATTTTTTCTTCCATAATTTTTCTCACTTAGTGCGAAGCAGTGAAAGGCACGAATGGATGCAAAAAGAAGGGGACAATATATTAAAAACTCGACCAATCAACAAATTGGAAAAATCATCCTTTTATAAATCGATTGGTCAAACTGGTTGCATCAAATGATATGATAAATAAATTTATAAATTTATTAAAGATATTAAACATTAGTTATATATATATATATATATATGAATTCATAATTTTTAAAAAAAATTAAGAAATAAAACAAGTTTGTGAAATTTTAATCAATCCAATGTTAAATTTCTCATTCTATTACATTTTTATTACATACTGGCTCTCTGTTCTGTTTTAAAACCAGATCACTTTTTTAATAGGCGATTCTTTGGATAGATTCGAATTGAATAACATAATAGCTAGTGATCGAATTATCTGATCCAGTATAATTTTTTATTTTAATATTTTAAAAATAAAAAATCCTGCTAGTTGATTAAATAATAATAATAATGGAAGGGTAAAGAATTGAACCCCTTCAACTTCTCTGCAAATTTGAGGTTCTACCCTGTAACTTGAGCAGAAGACAATAGAGAAACACAAACTCCGGATGATAATTTCATTCGATTTATTCGTACTAAAATTGATCACTACATCAATTTGTCAAAAAAGCTAGCAAGAACAGAAGGAGTAGATCACTGCCTCAACTTGACAAAAATGTATAATCATCTCCCATCTCTCTCTCTTACAGAAGAAGCAGGTCACCCAAAATCTATAAGGAGTTCTATCGTGTTGTTTGACTTGTTTTTCAAGGAAGTTGTTGAGCAGGAAAGGGATCAAAAAGCTACAGACAGGCAATGATGGAAACTACAGGCAATATCTCTGTGTAGCCAACTTAATTTGCTGAAACTAACAGGGAAATTGCAGTGACAATCCAATTAGGCAAACTGAGCCATCCATTCAAACACCAGTAGTTGATGACTTCAGGGACTTGTGAAATATGAATTCTATGCAGCAATCAAGTCGAGTATTTCACCCGTCATGCCTGCCTGCTCAGAGTCGAAGATTTCCCCCAATAAAACGATTTTAATTTGCCTTACTATATCATAGTATTCTCACTCCTAAGTCATTTGCGACATCACAGCTGTCATCACAATATTTGATTAACTTAAAAATACAGACCACATAATTCTCTGAAAGAAGAAATTTGGCAGCTTAGATCGCTCTATTCATAAATATATATGCCAGTATAGCAGTAAGTTACAATGCCAGGAAAAATTAAGTAAACAGAACTGGAATTTCCTCTTTGTTACACATACCCGGGTCTGTCAGTCAAAGATACAACAGTATGATCCGATGAATGCCTCAGTCTTGTATATATTTTTCATGTCAAGAGTAAAGCAGGGAGACACTCCTCAACACAATTAAAAAGGTAAGATTTCCTGTAAAAAGGAAGATCCCAAGACTTTGATCTGCAGCCCTTATTTACTTTCAGCAGCCATTTTCTTGCGTATCTCATGAGCCGTATTAAAAATGCCAAGGGTGGGTTTGTTGCAGACAAAACACTTTTTATTCTTTTGATGATGCTGCAAAACACAAAGAACTAGAAGTTGAACATCCTCATGCTCAAACAAGACACAGAAGAGAACAAAGTATTACAGGAATTTTACATAGCATTGACTAATTACACAGCAACATATATACAGTGACAGAAGGATAATTTCAGTAACTTGAGTAATCAATAAGGTCGAACTTTATAATTAGAGCTTTTATATAGCAACTGCAAACAATTACAGAACTATATCAGGCCAAAAAATGATTGAAGAACAACAAACAAACTCAAGATCAACTGAATGTGAAAACCAACATAAAATGTTGGCTTAATGTGGTGCTATTGTACCCAAAAAGTGTAGCCGGAAAAGAATTCCAAGACATTTTAGTGGCTATATAGTTAAGTTTGTAAACTCCCATTTTATCAAATTTACGGTTTTGATATGCTTCTATCTTTTTAGAACCACTCGTTGGGACTCATTTTTGGGGATGTTTAGTGTTTTCCTTCAACTGATGATTTTAACCAGAAAAGAACCAAAGCAAAGTATTTCACGCATCAGTTATTCATGTGATGTCAGTTTTTTAAATTTGTTTGCATCAGCTCTAAGAATGAAACTTAAACCAGCAATTTTTTTTTCCTTTTTTACCACAAAAGGGTCATAGCAAAGTATTTTACATATCACTGTTTCATGTGTAGATTGACAGAATTTAAAATTACTAATACCAGACAAGGCATACCTTCAATGCGCAATGCTCACAAAAGTAGTGCTTGCAATTGGTCACAATAGGATCTACAAAAGGCTTTCTACAAATGAAGCATGCAAATGGTAATGAATCATCATCATCATCATCGTCACTCAAATCAACTTCCTCATCATCAGCATCCTCTCCCGCAGCCAATCTCCTCTTCCTTGCTTTTTCAGCTTCCTCCCATTCCTTTTCCAACTGCCAACCCGGCTTATAATCTCCTCGGTCATGCATAAACTTGCACGAATCACCATATCCACAATAACCAGTCTCCTTGTAATCTTTACATATGTCTGGCTGATAATCAAATCTTGCAGAAACTCTTATGTGAGCAGAAGCCCTGAGTGGACCATGTGCCCCACCAGCTTTCTCACTGGCAATTGTTTGCTCTCTCCGAAAACCCGCCTTATAATCTTTATAATTGTTGACACCCTTATACAATTTTTCATCCCCAGAGTTTGTTCCTTTTCCCTTCAAACTCTCCTCTGCTTGCTTTAGAGCTCTTTCACGAATGGCTCTAGCATCCCTAGTAAACTCAGTCTCAGTCTCTAGGGAGGCAGTGGCTTTGTTATCATGTTCAACTTGAATCTCTTTTGTAGACTCAAACTGAAACACTGGTTTTTCAGGTTCTTCCCTTGCTTCAGCAGAAGCAGAGCTTTTTGAGGGTCCAGTTGAAAAGTACAACTTATTATCAGGCTTCAAGGTCTTTTTCTGGGAATGCAACAAAGAGCTTTCATTTTTCGAATCCCCCTCTTCATCATCATCCTCAATTACACGTTTCCTGATATTCTTCCTACTTACTGGTTTTCTGAAGAAACTACACACTAAGGAAGGAAAAAAAAAAAACTCAACTCAGATGATAGCAATAAAAGAACAAAAGGGGGAAAAAGGGCATTTTACAAGTCAAAGGTATAAACGATGATTCACCGCAAAATAGATGAAAACACCATACCTTGCTCAGCTTCTAGGTTTTCAGTAGATTTCGCCGCTTCGTCCGAATCCCTCATACTTGAATAGCAGATAATACAGCGTCAGCCAAGACTCTGAATGCTCAGAAAATATAAGTAATTGAAAACAATCACGATTCAAGGGAAATTCAAAGCAAAATTAGCCAGAACGAAAGCAACCGAGACGGGCGCCTGAGAGAGAACTGACTATGATAAATTTAAAAACCGTGGCTTCACAAAAAAATCTATGAAATTTCAAACAGCTAACGCAGCACAGAAATTCGACTGATGAATTTCACCGAACAGTTGGTGTCGACAGAGTACAGGAATATCCACGATGGTGAAATAGGTTGCAGGGTGCTTGTATCTGCGGCACAAGGGTTTGCTAGTAGAAGGTTACGCCCTACTCGTAAGCAGTGGCGCAATCTACAGACCGCGTATGATTGTATACGTAAACAAAAGCAGAAATAAAATTTGTACAACTAGAAAGAAACCGTGGACTCGGTACATAATTTATTGTTCAATGAAAAATTATAAAAATTGAATAAATTTTAAAATAAATTAATTTTGTTTTATGAAAGAAATAAAATTAAAAAATTGAATAATTATTGTAAATTATATTTAATATATTCTTAACGATTAAATATTATATTAATAAATAAATTAATTTTTAAAAAATTTTATAACTATTTCAAAAATATTTGGTTCAGAAATTAAAAGAATATTTTTTGTAATTGAATTAGTACATAAGTGTGAAAGTATTTTTTTAATTATATATGCACAATTATTTTAGCTAAATAATCATTTCATTTTAGTAGATAAATAATTTCATAAAAAAACTTCTAAATAAAAATAATAATTTTCTATTATATATCTATAACCACTAACTAATGTTTAATTTGTTGTAATGTTAAACTACACTATGTGTACCTATAATTTCAAAAAAAAATTATGTAAGTATCTTTAGTTTATAAATTTTGAATTGGGTACTTATAATTTAAGATAGATTTTACATACTTACCATCAAACTTGTATCAAAATATGTTCACCTAGCTTGCACCTTGTTAATGTGAATTTAGTTGACTTTCATGTTAGATTTTATCCCCCAAATCTACTATAATTCACCTTACTATTATTGTTGATGCGAATCTCCCTTTTCAATCCCTAATTTTTATCCTAACAAAACAAACTTAAGAGTCTGATGGGAGCTTAAGGAAAATCAATTGTGCCTTACCTTAGCCTTACCATATTGTAAAACAAAATTTCAGGAATCTTGTTGTCCTTTTGTGATTGATATTGTTGAGGTTGATAGGAGCTTCAATTTCATGTGGTGGACCAATGCAACTACAATGCACTAGGAACAAGGTCAATATTAATAGCTTTTCCTCTTTTCTCAAATTCCTTTTACCTTTTTTTTATTTGTAAAGTTGGCTCATGTTTCTTTGAAAATCCATATTTAAGTATTTCAAAAACAATTGTATTTTATATGAGCTTTCACTCGTTTAGGACTATATGAGAATTTAAACTTATTGCTACAAATGTTACAATTAGTTTTTTTTCATTATTGATGGATTTTTTAGTGATTTTTAAGTATTTAAATTCAAAACTATTATTAATATCCATTATTTATTTTATATTTATATTGTTTAAAATTTATTGCTACATATGTTACAATTTAAATTTATTGCTAAAACTGTTACTAATATCCATTGTTTAAATATTATACTTGAATCGTGTATTTTAATCAATACTAATGTTGTGACTACCATTTATAATAAGCAAACATTTGAAGCTTTTAAAACATGTGAATGTGCAGTTGTAGCATGGAGCAGAGGTGGAAGAGGACTTTTAGTTAGAGGTGGACTATCAAGTGAATGTGGAGGCTTTAGATAGCTTAGAAGTTTGAAAATTATGGTGAGCATGAATTTGATGTCGAGTTTGCTGAAGATGAGGATGAACTTGAGGAAGGTAATGATGGCTGTAGTTTGAGAGACATAGACTTTGTGGATAATGCAGATGATTAGGATGATGATGACTTTTTCAATATAAATATTGATTTTTAAGCCTATACTTGTGATTGATGATTAGCCTACTGGACTCCTATAATTTCAACCAACTAACAAAGTATTAGATAGTGTTTATGAGACAAATTCATCAAATAGCATTGAACTTAACTTTGATGGTAAAATATAAAAATCCTTCTACCCTAAGTATCTAAAATACAACCTTACTGAAATAAGTGCTAACTATCCTATGGAGGAAAGGTTTAAAGTTTAATTATATTAAAGAGTTTATGATTATTGTGAGAGAGTGACGCATCTTGAATGGAAGCGATGTGAAAATGAAACCAAATGACTCAAAAAGATTTAGATTTAAATGCATGGCAAAAGAATGTGATTGGTTATGCTTTGTGAACAAGGCTAGTGGAAATAAGACCTTTAAGTTGAAGACATGGAAACCAAAGCACATCTATGTCAAAACTATGAAAGGCCATTTAGCATCATCTAACTAGGTTACTAAGAAAATCATAGAAAATATGTTTAACAATCAAATGCCAAAATCATTAATGTGATCGAGATGGTAAAAAAAACACATGGCAAATATGTTTATAAACAAAGCCTATTAGACTAAGAGGAAGACATTAGAAAGGTTAAATTGGACATATATGAACAATATTCTAAATTATAGGATTATAATGTTAAACTACAGAGAGCTAATCCTAGAATAATTATTAAAATTTTATTGGATAGGGTAAGTTTGGAAAAATAGCCTGGGTTCCTAAGATACTACATATGCCTTGAGCCTGTGAAAGAGGGTTCCTTAGTTTCTCATAGACCCATCATAGGCCTTGATGGATGCCATCTTGAAGGCATGGATGGAAGGCAACTATTTATAGCTATAGTGAAAGATCCCAATGACTAATACTTTCCATTGTGTGTTGTTATGGTTAAATATGATATTAAGGACTTTTGGTCTCGATTCCTAGACATATTATTAACTGACATTAGTAGAAAGAGCTAGGTATTCATCTTTGACCAACAAAAGGTAAATTGCCAACTATGCTTACCTAATTTATGTGTCTAATTGTAATACATACTCTAATACATGTAGCAATTTGTGTATTTATCACATTTGATGCAGAGGTTAATTCTTGTAATTGAAAAACTTTCAATATAGATAAGTGGTATAAAGTATAGAAGATATGTTAAATATATTTATGCTAATATAATGATAAAGTATAGTGAAGGGGTTGTCCTTTGAAATTTTATACTAGCTGCTTTAAAAGTAACATACATGAAAGAGTGGAAGAGACAAATGGGAGAGTTGAGGAGGGTAAAAGTTGAAGCATATAACAAATTAATAAGAATTAATTTAAAATCACCAGCTAAATTATTTTTTTCTTTTTGAGCTAGAAGTGTCATGATTATGAACAATATTTAAAAGCTTTTAATGAGGGGATCATTGAAGCAAGAGACAAGCCATTAGGTTTACTGGATGACTAAGTTTGCTAAAAAAAAGCTAAAGGACAGCTATACAAATGAAAGGTCTACCCAAAACCTTTGAAAAGGTTAGAGAAAGAAATTGAAGAATTTGGGAAATGGACAATCAAATGGGCTAATACACACAAGATTAAAGCAGGCACTTATCTGGATAAGTTTGTAGTTTACTTACAAAACCACTATTATTATTGCAATTGGTAAGGAATCATAGGTTTACCTTATAGGCATGTTTGTGCATGTATTTTCTACATGGAAGGTGAACCAAAAAAATATGTTAGTAAGTATTACCATCCTTTAACATACATGGCATGCTATAGACTTATAGCGAACCCAATAAAAGGTGAAAGATTGTGGTAGTCAATAAGGAAGGAAAATATCCTTCCTCTAAGACATAAAAGACCTTCAAGTAGACCAAAGACTTTGAGAATAAGAGAGCCAAATAAGCTAGAACTAGCATATAATTTATGTAAGGTCAATACTAGTTTAAGATGTTTTAAGTTCCTAAAGTATAGTCATAATCAAAGAACTTGCAAGGGACTAACTATTAAGAAGAAAGAAAAGCAAGCAGTAATTTAAAGCAAAGTAAACAAGTTGCAAGTGGGCAAAAAGAAAATTAGGCACTAAAATGTACACCAATACATGAAAGGCAACAAGGTCAATAGGCAGCAGCCACTACACTAATACAACAAAGGTAAAAAGAAAAAAAATGTGCAATAATACCATAATTAGTAGGCAAAAGAAGAAAACTAGAAGTTAAGGTTAATGGAAAGGAGATAAATTAAATAATGCATCTTAAGAGATAATTAATGCTATACAATAACCTCCTAATAGTTTAGCATAAGGAGTTCATTGCTTTAATTGCTTGGCACTTAGTTTGAAATTATAGTCTTATTGTAATATAATTAAGCAATAGGACTTTCTTTTCTTATTTATAACAGCTACAATAGTGGCTTTGTTAATATAAGGGTATAGGGTTGCTTACTATGATTAGCTTTTTATGCTTGGAAATGGAATATAATGCTTTTGTTGATAGCAACTACTTTTGTTGAATGAAATAAACTCATTTACTATAATTTTATTTCATCTTTCACTTATTTTAAAGCAACTTGTAGCTTAGTGTGCTTAATTTCATTTATTTCCTAAACTCTTATTTGGAATGCTATTCTTTCTATTGAATATAGGGTTAATGATTATTTTAGTGCCATTTTCAAGTGGCTTCATCCTTTTTGGTATTATTCAAGTGGAGCCATATCTTGCTTTATTTTTCCTATCTATAGGTTTTTATGGATGTATATGTAGTGTGTGTGTGTGTATTAAATAGTAGGTTTTTTGTATCATACTTATTTTTAGCATCATTTTATTTTTAGGACTAGGGGTTGCATTATCATTAGCATTTGCATGATTAAATGGACCTCCATTATCAATTAGCATTAGCATTTCTATATCGCAATGAGTTATAAAGTTAGATGAAGGAATGAGATCTTGGTTTGAAGAAGCAAGAGTAGTGCTTAGAATAATAGTGGGACGGATCTTTTACTGAGTACAACATTATAAGCATTATTTTCCTATTATGATTTGACATTTTATTGTTTAATTAAACTTGTGAAGCTTATCTTTGTGATCAATTCTTTTATGCCATCATTTATGCTTGAGAGATTTGTAAACAAGAGAAAATCTTTTGTTTTACACAAGCCTTTAGATTGTTCTTTTGACTAAAAAAAATTGTCCTTGTATATTTTGATTGCATGGTTATTATTTTTCATAATTTGTATTCAAGGTAAGCATTGATTAAAATATGCTTTGGATGGATTTTCACATAAGGAAAATGTTAGCACAAGTAATTCTTTTTAGTTTTCCTTAATTATCACATATTAAGAATCTAGTAAATTGAATACTATTTATGTTCTATCCTTTTGATTTAGAATTGTAAACTTGATTACTATTGCTATCCTTTTAACATGTCTGAAACTACCAACAGGTGTTGTAGTTATCATTATTTCAAATTCAAATAGTCATGTTTGTTCTTCTTAGAGTTGAATTAGTTAACTTCAAGCTAGAGGAATGAGAGCTATTTATTGGATTGATTTGACCAAAGTTAAATATGTATCTTGATTTTTCACATACCCTTTAGATGCTCTTTGAAATGAAATATCTATTCAAAATGTTGAAAAAAATTTTAAATGGAGAGAAATTATTGAATGAGCAAAAGGGATGAAGGAAATAAGCAATGAGAAAGGAAGAAAAGTTAATTCACACTTGTAAAAAAAATATTTGGTGTGACTATATATATTTATGTTTATTATGAAAATTTGAAGAAGAATATTTCTTTAGATGTTTTTATGCTATGACACTAATAATCTTCCATTTTTTTTTTTGCCAAAATTACTATGCTAATAGGTTCCTATATATAAAGAGCTAATTTTTGCAATCTACTTCCGTTAGGTAATATCATCTTGAGTAAAGTTTAATTTAAAAGGTAACACAAACATACAAATAATTGACTTTATTTTGTAGTCATTTGAATTTTTTATTCCTACATTTTCATTTAAGAGATAGAGAAGTCCAAGGTCATTACTAATATAAAGGTATGAATAAATGATATCATTAAGTTCCACTAGTAAAACAAACTAGCTTGAAACAATGCTCAACTTGAAGTATCATTTTATTAGTGCATCAACAAACACAAATGAACTTCCAAAAGTTTAAGAAAATATACTTAAAAGATAAAGACCTTCAAATGGTGTATGATCCAAATTTATTTAATGCATTCTTCCAATTTTCGATGCCAAATGGTATGTTCTTGATTAATTATTAAAATTAAATACCATGCAATTTTTATTTTTCATTTATTGAAATTTCTTTTCGCCTTCTCTCAGTTCAATTATGCACCAACTTTTACACAACTATATCTATTTATAGCAAGAAAAAATAGAATGTATATGTTCTGTTTTGTATATCAAGGGTGGTAGATGAAAAAAAAATCACTATTAGAGACAATGAAAGTAATTTGTCAAACTTAATGAAAATACCATTTTCCATTAAATTCCATAATTATACAAGGATAAATATCCATACAAAATAATCATATCCAACTTCCATACAAAATCAAAGCCATAAGCATTCTATTTCACTTTGCCTTGTTTCCTTATCATAGTTATAAAATATGCTACTTCACCTATTCTTCAGACATTGCGCCATCCATACATCAAATTAACCTTGCACTTATTATTTATACCAAACTACAACCAATGTAAACCAAGAAATTAGTGGTAGATACTTCAAGGTCTTAATAGTAGCCTCCAAAGATTTAATCATGGCCTTTCACTCTAAAATTAATTCATTGTTTCAATCATCAGTTACTTCATCAACTCACTCAAAATATCCATAGTAGCTTTCTGACTGTATAAACCAAAACTCACCATTATTCAATTAACTTAGAAACAAGAATGGAAAACAAACTAACAAGAGTGGAAAATAAAGCCTAAATCTTGTAGTTCCTACACTTTAGAAAATTTTTCCTTGGATTAGCTCGATTTTAAGGTTAAAAGAAGTAGTGCATCTTTATAGTAGCAGATGCATTGGGCTTGCAACTTGAGCTTGATGCTTCATTATTGTTGCTCCCCTAAGTGAAAGAAAACTCCCTAATTTTGATGCTTTCTATTGAAGCTTCTTGCTTGAACAAATGGTTTTGCACCTCAATTTGAAAAACTTGCTGTTGTTAGGCCAAATGACAAGAAATTGTTACTATTAGGGTGCAAATTTCACACCTTAGATGGGAGAAGCATTATAGGAATACCAGGCTTAGTATTAAGTTAAATCCATAATGTAATTAGTTTAACATCTAATGTGGAAATATAAAGGACAGGTCAGTAAAATGTGAGCCAAGTGAACTTATTTTGATGCAAGTTTAATGGTTAGTATCCAATTAGAAAACTACAAGTACCTTGATAAAAAAAAGGTGAAACTATAGGTATTGACAATATAATTTATTTTTTTTAAATATGATGATAAAAATAATTATAGCAAAATTACTATACACTAACCTTTATTTCTTATTTTATACAAGTCTAATAAAAATGAATACTATATATCCTCCATAATATAAATTTTATACAATTTTAAAACATATTATACATTAAAAAATAAAAATATTGGAAATTAAAAAATGAATTAATTGAAAGTACTAATATGTCATTAAATGAACCTTAAATTTTTTAGCTGCCTAAGATATTCATTTTTATTTTAAAATTTATTTCAAGTTAAAAAAATACTATTATAAATTGAGAAGATAAAAAGGCGATTAAAAATCAAAATTAAAAGAAAAATAAATTAAAAAAAAGACATAGTTACAAATATAAAGAGAAGTGGTCAATTAAAAATTAAAATTAAAAGGAAAATTAATAAAAAAAGGTTGTTTGTATTGCAAATTAATTAATAAAATTAGAGAAAGGAGATGAATCATTATAAAAAATTAACAAATATAAGAAGAAAAATCAGTCATTTGCGAGAGTATAAATAAAATATTTACTCCTTCGGTCAAAGTAGCTTTGAAAAAATATTTATATAATAAGAAATTTTCTTTACTTATTTATTGATTTTAATTTTTTTCTATGTTCATTAAAAATTATTCCTTTAATTTTAAATAATTGTATTTAACACTTTATCTATTACTCTTTATAATTAATTTCTTAAATATGTTTATAATTGATAAAATTATTTATATAAAATATTTTTTCATTAATTTAGGTGAAAACTAGGCATCATATTATTTCGGCATAAAGGAAGAAAAATGCAAATATAGTAGTCATCAATTTTTGTACTTGATTAAACAAACAAACCTTCCAAAAACCAAAAGACACAATTATGGTGCATTACATCAGTTGATTGATGGAACAAATTAAATTAAAATTCTAAAAAGAGATGCACAACCTAAACAAAAGTATTTAGAATAAAACCTTGTTAAAAGCTCTATTTCATTTCATATTTGAGCTTTGTCTCAACTCTCTTTGTTTCAAAGTAATGCATTCATTTATGAAATTATCAAGAATTTTACAAGCTTCCATATCTTCTTCTCTTTACTGATTTGAAGCCATTTTTATAGCTTCTAGAAGCTTCTTAAAACTACAAGTCTATAAAATATTCCCTCTTTAGCTTCATTGAAAGTCTACTTGTTTTTAATTTCTAGGAATTTAATAGAGACAATTTAGGTTGGATCCAAATAAAATGGAGCAAGCTTCCATGATTTTGTTCTTTTCACCATTTTGAAGCCATTTTGGCACCTTTTAAAAGCTTCTCAAAACTACATGTATGTAGAAGTCATTTTTGAGAATTCAAAAGAGAAACGATTTTAGATCCAAAAGCTTCTCAGAAGCTATTTTTGTTGAAAGCCTTTTTGCTTTCAATGTTTGAAAATTCAATAGAGAAACGATTTGAGTTGGATCTAAATACAACTAAGCAAATATTTTCAAAGTTGAATCAATTAAAGATGTCTTGTAAATCTACCTCAATTCTTTGCTTCTCAAAATGATAGAGAAATTAAGCAATTTTTTATCTTCCAGATAACTTCCTTGAGCAAAATTCTCAAAGCTTTTGTTCCTAATTAGTCTATGAAGCAAAGTCCAGGTGCCATTTCCATAACTCAAAATTGATGGTGAAAATCCTATCTCCAAAAGCTTGGAAAATCTCTCGGAATGTAAGGTCTTTCACGTATTTGTCGAAATTCTTGCTTATCATGTGGTGGACATTTGTGGGATTGGTAGTGACAAGTACTAGTGGAGTCTTAACTTTTTTCCTCACACATATTACTTTCGAAAATATAAAGGAATAATATACAAATAAACAAGCTTGCTAATAACCTTTATTTAAAACCGACTCATTTGTTATATGATTTAATAACAGCTGTCCATTTAATAGTGCACTAGTGCACCACTTTTTAAGTGGTGCACCAAAGTCTCTTCTCCAAATGAAAATACCTACTGGTGCAAACTTCCATATCCTAGTAAAAAAGTAGGGTAAATTATCCTACTGTGTTATCTAGTTAAATATCATTTTATAAGTTAACTTAACAAAAAGAAATATAGAAAATTTTTATTGCAACCAGAAGTAAATTAGTTAGAGAGTTAGATAATAAAAAGGAAAAATTATATTTAAGTCCAAGAATATGATAATTATTAAAAATACTCCCATTAAAAAAGTTATTTATAAAATAATTTTACAGATTAAAATTAAAGTTGAAATAGCTAAATTTTATTTACTACTCAATATGATTCTTTTATCCAATTAGTATATTATTTTTAAATTTGAAATTATAATAGTAAGATAGTGGGATAATTGTTAATTTGTAGCAATTTAATGAATAATTTCAATAAATTAATATTTTTAATATTATAATAACCATGGTATTACCACTTTTGCATTATATTATTCTTAGTGCAAATGCATATACATAACATATTATTCTTTTAAAAAAATTCCTTTAGCCAATTAATACTATTTTATAAAAATATTTAAGTAAATTAAAATTTTAATATATAATGTACATATTCGTTGAACTAATTAAGTATATATATATATCCCATTTAACAATAAAAGTTTTTTAAAATTAAAATTAAATTTAATTACAACTTATCAATATTTTTCATATCAATTTTTAAATATTGTATTTCATATTAAATATACAAAAATTCAAATTTTATCAAGGATTCATAACTCATGTATTTTTTTTTTCATTTTGTCTATACAATTATTTCTATTTTCTACTCCTATTATCTAAAATTTAGTTATCATTGAGTATTATAAATATAACAGTATAAATTTCCTTTTTACTATAAAAATATTCAAAAAAGTTCAAGACTTTATTCAATTGAATTAATTTACTTCATATTCTATTTTTTAAAAAATAATGAATTTTATACATTTAGAGTGAGTTATAAAACTTTGATAAAATTCAAATTTTTGTACACTTAATTTGAAATATAACATGTGAAGATTGATATTAGGAAAATACTAAAAAGATAAAAGTAAATAAATTTAATGTTAATTTTTCATATTTTTATTAAAATATGATAATGTTAATTAAATTAATTAATAAAATCTAAATTAAACTTTAATTTATTTAAAATATTATAATAAAAATAAAATATATTACATTAATTTATACTATTTAATATTATTAATATTTGAATTACAAATAATAGAAGAAAATATATAATAAGCAAAAATATGTAATGGAAAAATGAAAAAGAATAAATAATGTGTAAATTATAAATAAAGTGATAAAAGTTAAAAATATTGCATGTAGTCAATTATTTCATTAAATAAAAATTTTAAATTATTTAAAATATTATTTGATAAAAATATTTTTTATTATATCAATATCACTTAATGATATTAGTGTCTAAATTGTAAATTACAAAAGTGAATAAAAAAATATACAATAAAGTTGATAAAAAGAAAAGTAATTATGCATGAGTTGTAAAGTTTTCATAAAATTTCACTTGATGTATATTTTATTTGAAATATAATACTTGAAAAATAATATTAAGAAAATGATTAAAAATTTAAATAAATTAATTTTGGTTTTAATTTTTAAATTTTTATTTAAATAAAAATTAAAATGCGTAAGTAATTAATTTAATTAATACTTTCTATATAAAATTTCTAACATATTTAAATTATTTTTTGGAAAAAATAACATATATCCTTGTACTATTAACATTTGAGTAATAAATAACATGAATTAAAAATTAAAAAATATTTGATAGAACAAATAAAAAGAAGTAAGTCGTAAAGTGATAAGAGTTAAAAATAAAAATATGTAATTAAGTAATTCAACTAAATTAAATAATTTTAACTTATTTAAAATATTATATATATATATATATATATATATATATATATATATATATATATATATATTTACACTAAAAAATGATATCGAAATCTAAACTCTAATTAATAGAAGTAAAAAGAAAATGCAATATTATAGATAAAAAGAATTAAAAGAGAATATGGGTTATAAAACCTTCACAAAATTGCAATTAATACATATTTAATTTAAGATATAGTACTTAAAATTCATGTAAAATATTTAAATTATTGCTTCATTTAAATTTTATTTTTTTATTTTTATTGAAAAATAAATATCCAATTGATAAATTCAAATAATAATTCATATATATTAAAGTTTTAATATATTTAAAATATTTTTATAATACATATATTATGCTTTATGTGTATGATTTGGTGATATTAGTATTTGAGTTACAAAGAATATAAGTAGACATAAAGAAATAAAAATAAAAAACTTATAATAGAGAAAATAAAAAGAAAAGAAACAATATGTGAGTTGTAAAGTAATAAGAGTTAAAAATAAATTATATAATAATTTAATTAATCAAATCTTTAACTTATGCAAAATATTTTTACAATAAAAAATATTTCATATTACATTTATATATTTAATAATATTAATATCTAAATTATAAACAACAAGAATGAATAAAAATAAAAAAAATACAATAAAGTAGATAAAATGAATAGAATAATGCTTGAGTTGGAAATTTTTGATAAGATCATAATTAATGTATATTTAATTTGAAATAAAATATTAGGTAATTTTAAAATGTTTTTATTATAAAATAGAATATATATATATATATATATATAATATTAATTCAATTAGTCCTATTTCATTATTTTTGACTTATTTAAATTTAAAATATGATATTAAAATTATGATAGAGAGAGAATAAATTAAAAAAGTGAAATATAAGGACGAAGAGAAAAAAAAAGGAAAAAAATAATGGGGAGGCCTTATAATCTTAGGTAAAAAAAAGGTATTATGAGTAAATGCCGTGTGTTTTTAGAGTGCATAAAAAAATTAGAGTTTCAATAGATAGATAAATAGAAGATTTAATATAAATATTAAATGATATTTTAAGCTTTTATTATAAAATTAAAAAGTTTAGGAGTTAAAATATAAAATAGAATAAGATAGAAATTTTTACTGATTATCAATTAAAATCTTTGATTAAGATAATATGTCCTACCTCTGTATTATGGTACGTAAGTCTGAACCAATACCCACCAAATGAAGAAAAATTTAAAAATTAGCCCATAAGTCTGGTCCCTCCCAAATTTGAGTCAAAAGCCACTCTATTTTTCGTAATATTGTGTCAAACCAATTTGAAGGATTTTATGAATAAGTTTAAGGGATGATAACAAAAATTAATAATCATAAATGTTATAATTATCTCAAAGTTGAGGGGGAAATTGCTTATCTTTGTTCAGTATTTAATGTGATTTTATTTTTATTGGAAGAAAAATAGTTATAAGAGCGAGAGACTTACATGTATTGACTACCAATTAAAATACGGTCTCGGTTACTTCAAGAGAATAAATACCATCTACTAGGGAGTTTTGGGAAGTGATATCAAAGCGGTTTTTAGATATCATATATTTTTAAACAATTCTAAAAAGTTATTTTTAAAAATTATTATTATTTTTTAAAATCTGTTATCAAGTTTAAAGAAAATAGAGAATAGAAAGTAATTGGTGGAATAAATAAATAAGGAAAATTTTCATTTAATTACAAAATATTTATCAAGAATAAAAAAATAGATTAAAGAAATATTTAAAATTTATTTTTATTTTTTATTTTTAAGTTATACATTTAAAATTATAATTTTTAAAAATATATTGTGTAAACAGGTTTCCAAATAGATTCTTTTATTTTTATAAGAATATAAAAATAAAAGATTATTTTTAAAAATAATAAATAAATAGACCTGAAAACATCTATAAGTTATTTTTTATTTTTAAATTATATATTTAAAATTATAATTTTTAAAAATAGATTATGAAAATAATTATCCAAAAAAGAATTTTTATTTTTTAAAAAGTGAAAATAAAAAATTATTTTTAAAAGTAGTAAATAAATGGACTCGATATCTCTTAGCAAACTAGAATACTTGCTTATTGCAAGATGCCAATTGCTTGGGGATTGCAAGCCAAAGTGTTGTACCTTGAGTTATTTCACATTTATATTGAAGATTTAAAAATCTTGTGCTATGTTTCCAAGTCTATAAGGAGCTTGTTCTGGGTCTGGATTAATTTGCCACTTTGTTTAATAGACATCATATAGGGCCTAGATTTTTTTTTCTATTTTTAGAATTATTTTGAAAAATTATTTCTAAAATTGTTATTTTCTTTTCAAAAAATTATTTTTGAATTTAAGAAGAATAAAAAATATATGGTGTTATAAGGAATAAATAAGAAAATGTCTCATTTAATTCTAAAACCAACATCATGAAAAAAAAACTAATCAAGAAAATATCTAAAAATTATTTCTATTTTTAATTATAAATTTAAGTTATAATTTTTTAAAAATAAATTTTAAAAATAATTTATTAAGTGAAAAATACTATTTTTGAGAAATAAAAGAATAGAAAACCACTTTTGAAAATAGTAAACAAGTAGACCTATAGTTTTGCTACTGCAACTATTATATTTGTAATAAAGCTCAAGTTGCATGTAATAAGACTTTTACATTATTGATTTGATAACTTATTGAAGCTATCCTTAAAAATGTTTCTTTCAAATACTTGTAACATTGCAATACATTACTCTTGCCCCTTTCTCCACATAATCTTGACTACTTTTAGGTAAATAATAGGTCTATATAATTGTGATTAATTCAATATAGGTAGCGATACTTCTTAGGAAGGCACACTTAATTTGTCTTCATGCTTATACAAAATATACTCCTTCATGTGCTTATTAATCTAATGTAACATATTATTCAAAGGAATGAATTTATTTTGAAAGACAAGTTGATTTCTAGCATACGAGATTTTATATGAAAGAGAAAAATACTTTGACGTCCTATAAGTTTTAATAAAACTATATGGACCTCTCTTTTAGTTTTAAAATTAACATAATCCTCTGTTGAAATATATAAAAAAAATCTATACTTAAACCTAAATTTGAATCTTTCATCAATAAAAGAATGAGAAAAGATTATTATTAATTCAAACTAAAAATGTAAGTTATTCTAAGCATTTTGTGACCAAATATAGGATTTAATTAAGTTTAAAAACTAAAAAATCATTTCACTGACATCAAAATTTAACTTTCATTAGTCATACTTTAGTTGTTTATATTGGTGTGTATCTTAGGAGGCAATCATAGAGATGGTTGTAATAAATGCACAATGTATTATATTTTATTTTAGGCAGTTTAAATTATTATATTTAGTTTCATATTCTATCACTCTGCACAATTTATAACTTAATATAATAATTATCCCTGGAATAGTTTTACTATTCCTAAAATGCCCTTAGTCAAGTATTATTGCAAAAGGGATAGTAATAATCCATCGAGACTAGCATGTATAGTGACTGATGATATGAATCATGGATGTGTGATATCAAGTCAATACATGAGTACATTATTAGTGAACAAATGTACTGGACTAGCCCGCAATGAAAAAACTACATGAATTATCACGTGTCATTAGTTATTTTCATGTGAGCACTATGCACGTAGTTCTTTGACTTGAAGTCACTACGGTTCCCTACATGAGGAGTCACACATTTTGATATCGTCTTGTATCACCTTTAATCGAGATGTGTTGGAGGATGTTAATTAGGTGTGTCTTGAATCATGCAGAGGAATGTAAGTGATGTAGATGGGAATTTTATTCCTATTACATAATAGGATTGATATCCTTAGGTCCCTTGATTAAGTAAGATTAAAAAATACATAGCCATGTTCAAATGGATCAATATGAGATATTGATCATTTACTTAAGTTACTCTACTTGATCTCAAGAAACATAAATTGAACATAAATGAGGATGACGCATTCCATGTCTTTAGTTCGATTTAGATATCATTACAAAGAGGACTATATTGCCAAGTGTTGTTCACACATTAAGTGGATATTGAGTCACATACAATTTTTACTACTTGGATGGCAGTGATATATTGCTAAATGCCACTCATTATTTATAGTCCATAAGTGGGCTATTACCAACGTAGTAAAAACCTACAAGGTCATACAAAAGAAGTAGAAATGAGATAATAATTAATTAGGCTTTAGTTGAACTAAAATTCAATTAATTAGACTTATTTTCGTACATATATATTATTATTAAGATAATAATATATTTTTCACGTAATATATATAATATATTATGTGATATTATTTGATATTAAAGTAATATCAGATTATTATATTATTAGATATTAGATAATTATATTATGAGATAATATTATTATCTAATATAAAATAATTATATATCAATTTAATATTAGATAATTATATTATGAGATAATGCTATTATCTAATATTAAATAATTAATAGATAAATCCTATCTCTCCTCACTCTCTCTATGATAAAGATAAGGTGATAGTTGTTAAGTGTGATTAGGATTCTTTTGAAGCATTATCCTAGTAGGTCTAGGATTGTGATATGCCTTAGTTTTATAAAAAGGACTTGAAGGTAACACTTTTAAAAATATACATAAGCTTTCATCAAATCCTAAATCACTTAGAAAACGCCCAATCCGAATCATAGTAAGAGAAATGTATTCTAGCAGATTCGTGAACGGTGAGAAGTTATTATTCACTCTATATGGATACCGTAGAGATGCTGTACCTTTCGGCCGGCGTTTGATTCATCCGCTTTCCCAAGTTTTTGGTTTAGAAAGGGACACGAGCATATAAAAGGTAAAACCCTAACCATTGATTTATGCCCTTTTACACGGATCCTAGGTAGAATTCGAATTAAAATTTGAAATTTCGCTGCATAGAGATGATTTGAAACCTAATAGTTTAAACTTAATCAAAGCCTTTTTTTTTAACACAAACTTAAAATAACTCATATTATTAGATTTGAACTCTATGGACATCTTTTCTTATCATTTTGCAATGAAAAATTCAAATTTGGATTTGTGATGTCCCAATGTTGTTTTAAAGTTCTTTAGTTAATTTATTAGTCATTAACTTAATTTAAGGTAATGAACTTACTTTTTTGAACATTTTAATTTTGACCTTTGAATGGTCTTTTATAAATAATTCAAAAACTACAAGTTTATTTTTCATGAAACTTATTTCATATAAGAATGGGCTCAAATAGCTTTTCATGTACTGGTCATTTACTCAACATGGTTAGAATATAAAAGAGCTATGACTTTTACAAGTTAAGTCTATATTTCTAAGCTTTGTTCCTTGTTTTGGTGATATATCAAAATTTACATAATATATTAGCATGGTACTAGTGTTATTTGAAAGTAGACTCAAATACCTAGGCAATATGCTAAAAACATATAAAATAAAGATGTTATGACTTCCGGTTAATATTCACCAACAATTGATTATTAGCTTTTAGAAGAAGGAAACTTACCTAGTTTTAGGGTAATAATCAACTATAAACCCTAATAGTCAATTGTTAGAGGTTGACTAGTTTAAAATAGTACTTTAAGTACCTAGTAGATGCCTAAACACTCAAACGACCCCTCCAAACTCTCTTCCTATCGTTTCTCTTCCTTAAACCCCTAGCTTTCGTCTCTTAATCTTTCAAAGGATCATTAGTTTATTGCTTAAAAATCCTTTACTTATCCTTTATCTTTCTTGGTAACCTGTGGAACATAATTGCCCTATAGCCTTGAAGCTTGAATTGGAAGAAGATTTTGTCTCAATTCCATTTCTATTGGTCTAGCTTAAATTATTGATCAGATTTCTTTGATTTTCTTATTAGAATTTGAATTCTACATATAATTTAGTTTAATTTTTACTCCATTTGCTTAGATTTACCTCTATCAAGTTTGAAACCTTTAAATCCTAAGTTCAATTGAAGAATTCATCACTTTTAGGTAAGCTTTCTTTGCTCATGCCCTTATAATGACTCTCCTTGTTGGATAGGGTTTGTATAATAGCTAATCGATGTATATGTGTTATTAAATTGCTTGATTAGGGGTTTTAATACTCAAAAGCTTGGTTATGTAATTTTAGTTAAGGAGAACACTTTCCACTAAAATGAGTAAAAATTCCTACTCCTTATATTTTTTTGTAGAAATATAGTATTAATTTTGAAATTTGCCTTAAATTGACCTATGTTTTGGAATAAATTTCATGCATATTTATTTCAATGAAAATTTAGCTATATTTCTTTTTTGATTATGAGAATATATGATTTATGATTGAATGTCTACACAGGGGACTTTATAACAAAATGACTATGTCTTGATGATAAAAGGCTATAGATATTTAATGATAAGAAAAGGTATATTCTTATGCTATGAAAATGATTTACAAATATTTTTTTCTAGGATTCTCAATAATTAGATAGAAAAAATAACTAGGTGCATCTATTAGAGTCCATATGTATGCTAAAAGGAGTAATAAGGTTGAGTATAAATGGTGGTTTGCATACCTATTGACCATAAAATGAAAATTGTGCTTGAAAGAGTATAAGAAATGGTTATATTGTGGTTGAAAGTGCATAAGAAATAGTTAAAAATGTGATTAAGAGGTTACACACTTGGCATTCCTAATTAAAATTCCCTTAATGCTAACTAAGAATAGTTATGTTTTTTTATGGATTTGTAAATGATACAAACTAAAAAGATATGGAAGGATTTCTAATTTTAAACTAAAATGTTAAAAATACTTCTATATATGCTTGTATGACCTTATGTTCTTCCATCCCACATTTAATGGGTAGTGGAAATCTTTGCTTATATTGTTTTCCTCCTATAAAATTAAGTTACAAATTTGTCCTTCATTGCCCTTGTTAGTTTTCTATCCTATGAGCTTTCAGGATAAGTCTTAATATGTGAGCATTAAGATTTATAGTGATATAAGTGTGTCAAGCCAGATCAATCATTGCATCCATGACTAATTTAGGTTGCATCACATCATGAGGTGTTTGAAAATTTTGTTGATACTATGAAGGATGGATTTTTGAATTTCTACTTGATAAATGACAAGAATGTTTTAAAAAAGATGATTGCATTATTAGCATGAAAGGGGTACATCATCACATCATAAGGTGTTTGAAAATTTTGTTGATATTATGAAGGATGGATTTATGAATTTCTACTTGATAAATGACAAAAATGTTTTAAATAAACTGATTGCATTATTAGCATGAAAAGGTTTTTTAGGGTACTATATAGGATACTTCAAGCTAGTCATATTCCCATTTACAAGGTTGTGGTAACATTTTAAGTGTAGGATTTTTTTTTTGGTATTTTAAGAGAGTTCTATGTGTAAACTTTGAAGTTTGAGTAGAGGTTCACATAATTTCCTTAAAACTCAAGGGATGTTAAAGTATTTTCCTATGTATAAAATGATAATAAGCTTTATCATCAACTTAAAATGAAGTTGTTTCCTATTTTGTCTAACAACTAGGCATTGACTTGTGGTTAGATTAGATCAATATAAATAGAGGATTCTAAACCAAACTATATAGCTCGAGAGTAAAAGCATGTAAGATATAAATGCTTTGTAGTTTCTTGTTCCAAATTACATAAACTACATTGAGTTTCCCCTTGAACATTTCTTTTGCCCAAAAGGTAGCTATAGGAAGAATATTATGGCATAACTTCTAAAGGAAAATTATCACTCTTTGTGGAATTGGTAATTGCCACAATTCCTTCCACAAGAAAAAAGGTATAGATGAATAATTATTAGAGAAAAATGTTTTGACTTCTTTTGTAATATTGAAAATATATGTGGATTTTTTCTCTATTTGTAAAACATACATGACTTATCATAGATAACCAATTTTCAACACACTTTCTCCCAATTTAAAAATTTCCATCTAGTAATTGCTAAGTTCTTTATTTGTGCATGGTTAAATAACATTCTTTTATTAGAAAATGTTACTTTTACCCCTAAAATAAATATAGTATAAAAATTATTTTATAATTATTACAAAGTATCATTTTTTATTAATCAAAATCATAATTTAATATATTTTAATATGAAAATTATTTTCCTATTATAACAAAAAAATCATATTTCCATTAATAAAAATAAAATATAATACATTTTAATATGAAAATAAATTTCCATTATCTCATTCATCCATTAATAAAAAAATATAATAGATTTTAATATAAAAGATAATCTTTCCATTATAAAAATATTTTTTAATTAATAAAAAATAAAATGTACTGTATTCAATTTGTCATGCACATTGAAAATTAAAAGCCACAAGCTTTTAAAATCTAAAAAATTGGAAAAGAAAAATTATAACATGAAAATCACTTTTTCATTAATTAAGAGCAATATCATATGAAAAAATGGTGTGAGAGTGCATTCATGTCAATAAAAATAATGTCATTTTAAAACTCTAATTTTAAAAAATTAATATCTAAAAAAATATTCCTAATAGAGAAATGCAAAATTAGATAATGTAAAGGTTTTGAAAATAAAGTAGAGACTTGTAACTATTTTTAATATTTCTTTGGGATCAAAATATTTTTCCCTAATAATTGTCTTACATCTTTAGAAATTAGTAGCTTGCTTGATAGTATAAGAGCCACCACTAGCATTGTCTAAACATGCTTTACTTCTCTTGCAAAATAATTTTTAATTTTACAGTAATCATGAATTGAGTTCAATATTACTTTTTATTACATTTTCACATCATCATTAAAATAATTCTAAAATTTAGTAGATATTTTTTTTAAAAAATAATGGACAATAATGCCAAAACTACAATAGTGTGATAGAATTAAAAACACTTTCCTTACAAATTTTATCAAAATTTCTCATAATTTTTATGGTCTTTTCTTATACTTTTAACAAATTTTATATAGAATTTATGTAAATAAAAAATTACAACTTAATGAATCAAAGCTACAATAAAGAGGTTTCTAAATATTTTTTAATTATTAAAATTACTAATTTATTATATATTTTTTGAAAAATTGAAAATTTTTTAATAAAATTTAAATTTTGATTATGAAGGAATTTTTTTAGCAAAATACACAAACTTCCCCTAAATTTAGTTAAAATTACATATAGCTCCCTTCTAATTCAAAAATATACATAGAAATTCCTTTAATTTTAAAAAGAGTTACTACTACACTTATTTTAAAAATTCAATCAAGAAATCATTAATATTAACTATTAAGACATAATCAAAGGATTATTTTATGACCAAGCTATCATTCATTTATTTATTTATAAGTTATTGTACTAGATTTGCTCTAAATTACTCTAAATTTAAAAACATTTCTCATATAAAGAAGATACTTTACTAAAAGTTTGTTTTGCATTTTTTTTCTAATTTGTACTTATTTCAATACTTAAAGTGTAATAACTATTCTAGACTTTTGAAATTTATATCTTATTCTAATAATTCTTTCACCTACAAATTTTCCTCTTAAAATAATTTTTTTTTCTCTCAAAACAACATCCAAAAAAATTCATGTCAAATAGTATTTAATAGAAAGTTTGTCATTTTCATATTTTATTGGACTAATTTACAATACTATCCTTTTATAGCGTTAGTTAAATTTAATAATTACTAAAATAGATTTCTCACTCCATTTTTTCCTTAATATTCTTATTAGTTGATGTTTGAAACACACCAAATTTACAAGCAAAAATTGTTAATTTTGTTCTTTATTTTTCATAAACACCATATAAAATTTACAAGTGAAAAATTATATCTATTTGCTATTAATTTACAATCAATCATCCTAACTCTATAAGTGAGAATTAACAACAATCAATCATATAATATTAGATCACTAAGAATAATTAATCAATGAACCTTATAAGTTAATTATCAAGGCAATCAAGAATCAATAAAAAGTAGAAAAATAAGAGATAATTAATTCACAAATGAATTGAAGAAAGATATATCAAAACAATAGTGGAGCGATAATCCTTTGACTATCAAAAGAAACTAGCCACTCATGGTGGTTTATGAGAGAAGGCTAAAAGAAAGAGTACATTGTCTAATCTAATATACTACCTTTAGAAGCACAAAACCTAATCATATCTAACTTCTTAATGGGGAAAGCCTGATGGGACAAGTTAGGAAGGATTACAATGAATAGGGTTTTGCCTAATTTTAAAGCTCAAAACTCGATTTACAAACTAAGTTACTTCAAGAGTTTATTGTAGTAAAATCCTATCGATTAACTTCTAGCAAATGTTTGACTATTAAGATGGAATAGTTTTGCTAATCCGAAAAAAATGAAAGTTATTGGGTTAGGTCTAACCTAAATTTTAGCACCATTTTGAACTCATTTTGACTCATAAAGCTCTAGATAGGGCCCAAAAAAATTGAGACTAGGTTTAATTATATTAAATATTGCTTCATTTTCATAACCATATCTGAAACTTCAAACATTTGAATTGAGTTTTAGCCAAAAATACAAAAGTTGTAAAGATTTCTATTAGCTTTACCAAAAAAAAAAGATCACCCCAATTAGACTTTTGAAACTTAAGTTATGCTAAAAAATTTGAAATAGTGTCAAAATCTAGTATTAATCAAATAATTCAATAACATATCAAAATCATAACTCAATCATAACACAATACCAATTCTATTAAATTAAATATATGTAACACTCTAAAAGGCATAGATTAATAGAAAATAATACGTACAATATTTTTGCATATCCAATTCCTCACTCTTAGCCTTTGCATGTCATAAGCTAAACACAACTTTATTCAAAATTAAAGAATAAAAAAAGCATATGAAGATAAACTTTCTAATGGCTTCAAGATCACAAGGTCATAAGTAAGAAAATAATGAAAGTTTTTAAGAATCGTAGCACACCATGGACAACAATCTTAACAAACTCAAAATTAATTAATATATCAACTTCATTAAAAAAGGATAAACTAAATTGATAAACGTTCATATGAAAATTCACTTTCTAACTTTTAAGTATTTAAGGCTAGTGTTTCATTCCAATTCATTCCATAAAAATGCCCTACCATATGCTTGCTTATCATTTAATCTTCATTATTCAAATCTTATACAAAAATACAAATTAAAAGAACTTTATTGAAAGTTGTAATAGGATTAGGGAGAAAGGGAAGGAAAATTGAAAATGTATGTCATGACTTGCCTAGCCATGACTGGTATGGATCTCGTATCCATTTTCCATAAGCTTGTTTATTCCTAATTTTATATTATCACATAATTACTAAACAGATAACTTGGTTTAATTTAAAATTAGTAAACAAGATAACTTGGTTTAATTTAAACTTTTCATTTCATAAAAAAAAGGAATATTTACATTAAAATTAGATAAAATATCTATAACTATCTACAAAACCCTTTGTCCCTTCTAACTAGCTTTCTTTCTAAATTATGGTTGCTTAATACACTTATTAGGGTAGACTTTACTCTTGAATAGTTGTAGTGGCTATAGAGCTTCAATCCCAATATCTGTAAAAATATTTTGAAAGAAAATATTAAAACTACATTTTAGTAAGTAGATAGTTTACTTAACTATATTATTCTATAATCAACCATTTGATATTTGTCTTATAATTCATTCTAAACATCATACACATTCATAAACTTGATAAATACACAAATTTTCATGTTTAAAAAACTAAATTCATATACAAGAAATAGCTTATAATCCACCTTATGCCTCCCAATTACCTTTATTTGTTTACAAATCTAACTTTGCCTTTCCAAACACCTTATCCATTCACAAATAAATAATTTGGATTTGGTGTTAACAATTTAACTTCATACTTTCTTTTCTTAACATTATATCTCATTACCATATTTCTTTGTTATCATAACTTAACATTTCATCTATTCATTCAACATTCCATCATCATTCATCTTTTAGCCTTTCATCCTCATTCCATCCTCTTCATAAATTAAAAATTAAAATTTCACAAAGCTAACATTACAATTCATACTTTTAAACCCATCCATTTAACTTTAAAAGGAAACAAATCCATATTTATTATAACATATTTTTACCATAATACAATTTCAAGTATAAAATCAAAATACTCGAGTATATAACTTAGGTATGATTTTCTTAAAATAAGGTCATACTTAAGTACCATACTCAAGTATATGAAGGCAAAAACAATAGGCAACATAGGTATCTAAGTATGGTTTTAAAGTATAGGCCTTAAAAAAGGGCTTGTATTCTAGTATCGTATTTGAATATTCAGAGGCAGAAAATAAAGAAGCATTTAATAGTTAACTAGGATACTAAAGTACTAGCTTTCTTTAGGTAGTACTTGAGTACTAGTTTTGGAATTTCTAGAAACTGGTTCAACAACGTAGAAAACCTAACAAATTCTAGCCAAATTCCAACTTCAGCTTACATGTAACAACATTCATCCATCATACTTCATCTTATATGAGTTTTATCTACATTTTTAGCTTAAAACAACATATTTATAACCATTAACATTTCAACTTTAAACATTAAATTCCGTAGGAACTAACCTATGAATCAACTAAATCAATTCATTTTACTTATTTAATAAGTGAGTAGATTATCTACTTACCTTCTAATATATTGAAGGAGATCAAAGAAGGAGCAATTGAAGGAAAGTCTAGCCCTACTATGTACAAACATCTAATTTCCATTTAAAATCCATAATTTTATTTCTATAATCAATCTCTAGCAAATTTTCTACTAATTTCTTAATCTAAAAGAAGAGTACCTTGATAGATGAGAAGCTAATGATAATCTCTTATCTTTTTTTCACTTGATTTTGAAAGAATTGTTACAATGAGGTTAAGAAAATTAGTAGAGTGATGAAAAGGAGAGAAAGTTAGTGGCCTTGGGGAAAAAGTTGAAAAATATAAGTGTTTTTGTAATTTAAAGGGAGCAATGGCTTTTTTATAATTTAGAGCTAAGGGATAGTTTAGAAAACTTTCATCCAAAATCTTCTCCACACATTTTAACTCAAATCTAACTTCACTCAACCCTATAATTAGTTTAATTATACTTATTTTATTGTTAAAGTTCTATTTTTTATAATTAATCACTTATCCTAAACTCATTCATAATATTTTCCTAATTATTGACATGTGTACAAATTTTATTGAATAAATAATTAAAATAAAATTCTAAAATATTCAAGGTGTAATAGTTCTTTACCCCTTTAAAGAATTCTTTTTTGAATTCTTAAAAGTTAATAATTGGAACAACATAATAGTCTAAGCTTTAAGCTTACCAAAGAGATATAAATAATTTGGATTCCAAGTAGCTTCTTTAATCTTATGTTTCTCCCAACAAACTTTTATTAGTGGAATTATCTAGGATTTGAGCTTATAGATTTAAATGTCTAAAATCTCTATTAGTTGTTCTTCGAAGGAAATTTTTAGATTTAATTGAAGCAATTCATGCTGAATAATATGAGAAACAACAGGAAAATATTTACAAAATATAGAAATATGAAACACTAGATGATACTTGAATTACATGGTAAATCAAGCTAATATGTAATAGATTGAACATGCTAGATGGACCAATATAACACAGTACAAAATTACATAACTCATTTCAAAGGAGAAACTTTTAGGAAGACTATGTCTCTTTCTTGAAACTCCAATTCTTTTCTTCTTTTATTAGGATATCACTTTTGATAATTCTAGGTAGTTTTCTAACTTTCTCAAATAATTTTTAGAAAACACTTATGGATTGTACAAATTATGATAAGTATATGCTCTATTTAAAAATAATCTTTAAGTTCTAAATTTCCATTTAATTATTTATCTAAATATAAATGTAACCATATACTAATATGCTTATATTAATACATGGATCAAGATGATATGAGATTTCTTTATATTAGTTCCTTTGTGCTTTATCCATATGATGGATTGATCCTTGTGTGATGCTAAATTATAGTTCTTATATAAATAAGAGTAAATGTGATATGGAATGCAATATCTAAGGATATGTAATGAAGGCAAGAAATTATTGTTGCTTAAACTGATGCATTATAATTTACTCATATATTATTAAATAAATAGTTTATAGTCACATAAGAGAGGTGTGAAATTATTTTTAAATAGCATAGTTATATTTATATTGGAAATGTTTTGTTGGAGTAAATGATAAAATATGATATGCGATGAAAATAATATTATAGACATAGTCAATGCGATGAATATGATAGTTACCATAACTTGTGAAAATAAGAAGCTTAAACAATGCAAGTTGAGAAATGTGTTAAGGGATGATGTGAATATTGATCAATTGAATCATAATAGAAAGGGAGGTATGGTATAAGATTAATGCAGAAAGAATAAGGAATGAAAGGAAAATAGGATATAAGGTTGGATCAGGAGTTATAAGAAGGATGCATGTATTTTATATGTGATTGATAAATATATTATGTTATGAATTAGATCTTAATTAATATTAATTATTTTTGTGTAATACTATTATGGTGATATGGCCTTGAGTGAGCTTCCTATGATAACCTAATTCCAAATTAATGATTAGAAATGTTTATGTGAAAAGCATTAGCAAAGAATGTTCTGATTGGTAAGTTTACTAGTCTTTTTATAGAGAAAATTAACATTTTAAGATATGAATCATTGTATCATATTCTTTATGGAAATATTAAGCTAAGAGCAAATGAGAATATCAATTAGATAAATTTATTATTTCGAGGTATAAAGTTTATGTATTGAATTTATTAGTTTATTCATCAAGTATTAGATCCTTTATTTACTAATGTTAAAATTCTAAAGACTTTTTTATTAAGAATATGCTAATTGAGTTCTCATAACTTATTCTTTAATTATTTTAACATTTTACACCAAGTTAAAATGTCCTATTGCATTGCTTCTTGAATGATTTAAGATACATGGGTGAAAGAATTTAAAAATTAGGATAGAGATGTAACCACATCTCGAAAGAAGTTGTATATTATTTGTTTGTTTTCATACATGGTTATTAGTATTTGTTAATTAAGCCATAGGGTTTGCATTTTAGGGATGTAACCTTTTTATAGTGTCTATAAGTAGAGGAAACTCTATTTTTTACTTTTTGGAAATATGCATTGAAAATTAGTCTCTATAGAAATAAAAGAATTTTTATTAGGTTAAAGTTTGCATAGTTTATAATGAAGTGGTGGCAACTAGGAAGTAGGTTGTACAATGATCATGATTAGGTTGGGTCATGACAAAGTTAATATGAAAGCATGATTTAGGTCCTAAGGGTGAATGGGGATATAGGTCTCTAAATGTCAAATCCTACTAGTCCTACTAAGTTTATGATTATGTAGTTGCCATCTTAAATGATTGTATAGTGAATCTATTTTAAGATGTGCCTTCAAATCTGTATGATTCTTATGATTGATATTACCTTCTTTTATGTTGTTTGTTTAGATCTTTTTACCATTATCTTTATAAATGATTTATTGCTTTGAATTTGGCAATAATGATAAATTGAATATATATATATAAATTGTTAATGAGAATGACTAATGAGTTTTAGACATGATATATGAATTAAATGTTACCATATAGTTTTTAATGTTGATAGTTTGAATGAATTAGATTATTTTCTAGTATTGTGCATATGATTGTCATTAAATTGTTGTGCATTAGTTTAAATAGGTGCACATAGGGTGGTATATACTCCTTACTATGCTTGATAACTCATATTGGTTATATAGTATCTCAAACTAATATTTCATAGGTAACATTTAGTAAATGGTAGGTATTTAATATATAGTTTGGTATTGCATATAGGTAATTAGCTATGTGCTTCCAGCTATAAATATGGATAATTGTCAATGGAATGAAATATTAATAATTATGTCTTCAAGCTTGAAATGGACATATGTGTATATATGGCTATTAAGTTTTATAAATGAGTTAGAAGGCATATAATATTCTTTTATTATTATTATGTATATGTAATAAATAATTATGATGAGTAGTTAATAAAGTACTGCTAGTTAGGAATTACTTTGTGAGTCTAATGTCAAAAGAAAAGAAAGATTAGTAGCCAAAAAGAGGTATGTTATGAATTATCAATTAAATGCATAATCTATATATAGGTAGTCAGCAGTGTATATAACAAATTGATGTTGGTACTAGTATGGACTAGGTGAATAATACTATAATAAGGATGTTGATCTCATTATATTATTATTTAAGGAAAACTTTTAGTATTAAGTTTAGTAGTTTAATATAGATGAGCAAAGCCTTGGATGAATAAATAGGAGGTTCAACCATAGATATAATTTTCTTCTATACTTAAGTGATAGATTTTGGAATTGAAAGTTATGGAATTGGTTGGATCTAGAAGTTAATTTTTATACTTTATTAAAGCTTTTAAATGCTAATAAATTATGATGGTTCAAATATAGTTCTCCTTAACAATTGATGTTAATTTGTCAAGTGCATATAGTTTATTTTAGTCAAATTAAGCTAATCGGAGAGTGAAATCTAATAGATTAAAAGAGAGTTTAAATGTGATTAGAAAGAAAGAAAAGGTTTAGCTATATGGATTAGGGAAACTAAGGTTTTGATTTACATTTTGGCATGACTTTAAATTGGATTAAGAAAGTAAGATTCATGTAAGTTGAATTTTTTATAGTGAATAAACTTAAATAAATTTCAATAGTTTATGAATAGTGGTGGAATATAAATTATGTTAAATTCATAATACTTAAATTGGCTAAATGATATGGTTAAAGTATGTAATATATATTGTGAAGGGTAATTAAATAAATTAAGGGTCAATAGTGAGTTAATAGTTTAAGGTGGAAATTATACGAGGTTAATTAGTGATTTGTGCTAAGTTATTTACAAGTTTCTAGTAGCAAATGACTTGCCATTCTTTGACAAACAACCACCCATTCTTTAACAAATGGATACTTGTTATTTCAAAAATTTAAGCAGTAGAACTCTAAAAGCAAATGGTAATTGCTCTCTGGCAAATGGCTACTCATTGGCTTATGAAAGGGACTCCTTGCTAGTAATGATCGACTAGCTGTTGGGTTATTAATAGCCACTTACTAAATACCTTATTTCAAATGTTTGCCACTATGATTTTAATATGATGTAATGAACTTAGAATGTAATTATTACATTTTTAATAAGTGGGATAGATTCATAAAACTAAGTGGAAAAGCATCAAGGATATTGAAACATGATGCTTGATCTTTATAAATGAATGTGTATGTTTATACTAATGTATATGTAAAAATTAAATGAAAATTTCTATATTAAACATGTAAGGAAAGTTTGTGGTAATATGGTACCTTTAGAAATTCGTTAGATGTTGAATGAATATAGTACACTTACATTGTATGAGTCTTTTGTTGAAATCGTATACATAGTTTTACCTTATTCTTTATTCTAAAGTAATAGAAATGATTAACTGAATGCAAATAGATAAATAGAATGTTATTCTTATTGAACATATAAGGCTCATAATGTTATTTCATAGGTGAAATTTCATAATAGATATGTTTGTTTGTTTTTATTATTTTGTCAGGATTTTTGCTTTATGATTTTATTCAGCCTAATTTCATTGCATTTAATGTAATTGATCTATTTCCTATAGTGGTCAATGGATTATCTTAGTAACTTACTTATGTGAATAGGTAAATACCTTTATTTTCTAGTAATGACAAACTAAAGTATAAGGGTAAATGGTTATATAAGAGGAAAATGTCAATATGCCTAGTTCGATCATCTTAATTAGTTAACTAATCTATTAGGTATTTTTTTGCTTTTGTGAGTAAGTTAGGTTACATTAATTTAGAATGATAGGTAGTGTAGTTAACTTGTGGATATAGGAGTGCAATTATAATTAATCTTTTAAAGCTATTAGTAGTGCTTGAAATTTATGAGTTTTTTTGAATTTGTAGAGATATAGGATTGTAAAGCATAGGAATAGACACTAGACTTTGATTATAACTAGGATGGAGTGTTATTATGGCCCTATGGAGGATAAGGTTAGTACAGGACGAATAATGATGAAGAGGAGAGTAAAGTATAAGGTTGGATAGGGAATTAAAAGGACGATGTATGTATTTTATACATAATTGATACAAATATTTTGGTTTGAATTGGATCCTAATTGATATTAATTATTTTTATTTGATACTATTATGGTGATATGGCCTTAAGTGAGCCTTTCATGGTTACCTAATTTCAAATTGATGTTTAGGAATGTTTATGTGAAAAGCATTGGCAAAGAATGGTCTAGTTGGTAAGTTTACTAATCTACTTATAAAGAAATTTAACATTTTTAGACATGAATTGTTATATCATATTCTTGATGGAAATTTTAAGCTAGATGCATTCATTAGGTAAATTGGTTATTCGAAGCTAAGAAGTTCAGGTACTAAATTTATTTGTTTATTTATTATCTATTAGATCCCTTATCTACTATTTATGGTACAATTCTAAAGACTTTTTGATTAAGTGTATGCTAACTGAATTCTTATCACTTATTTTGTAATTGTTTTAACATTTAAAGCTAAATTAGATTACCTTATTATGTTGAAGGATTTGAGGCTCATAGGTGAAAGAATTTAATAATTAGGATAAAGTTAGATGTAATCATGTCTAGAAAGATGTTGTATATTATTTATTTATTTTCATATATAGTCATTAATATTTGTCAATTAAGTTATAGGTTTGCATTTTAGGGCATGTAACCCATTTATAATGTCTATAAATAGAGAAAACTCTATCCATTACTTTTAAGGAATATTCTTTAAATGTCAATCACTATAAAGAAGAAAAGATTTTTGTTGGGTTAAAGTCTGCTTAGTTTATGGTGAGGTTGGTGCAAATCAGAAAAAAAGTTCTATATTGGTCATGATCAAGTTAGTTTATGACAAAAGTAAAGGGTTTATGGCATTTTATTCCTATAGGTTAAGCTTCCCTTTTTTTGACATTATTTATAATTTTTACAAAACATGTAGGATTTATGAAACAAAGTAAGCTAATCTAAACTATAATCCAAAGTTTTTCTTGCTATTCTCTTGGGTCTAAAATGGCCATTATAAGCATAAGTATGACAAAAATAAAGAATAAACTACTTAAAATCAGCCACACATCTCCTTATTGCTTGATAAGAATAAATTTTCCATAAGTAAGGATCATCGCACACATAATATTTAAACTCATTTTTTAGCTTATCTTTTTTAGCTTTAGTCATATCATTAAGAAAAGTCTTTCAAACTCAGTAATTTACTAAATCAACATAGTAAGGAACCTTACCTAGTAGCTTGAAAAGTTGCTTATCTGGGAATGACTCTTTTAAGGATAAAGGATCCTCTTCTCTAATCAATATACTCAAATGGCTAATAATGGAACCTTTAGCCTTTTTCTTATCTTTTATCTCTAGATCAAATTCTTGAAATTGGAAAATCTATTTAATAAACTTGGGCTTTACTTTGCTCTTAGGCAACAAGTATTTCAAACTTGTATGATCAAAAGACACAACAACCTTGGAATTAATTATGTAAGATTAAAATTTATCTTAAGAAAAAATAATAGCAAGAAGTTCTTTTTCTATAGTAAAATAATTGTATTAAGCTGGATCCAATGCCCTAGAAGCATAATAAATCACATGAGCTTGCTTGTAACTCTTTGGCTTAAGATTGCTTCCATAATATAGTTAGTTGCATCACATGTGATCTTAAAAGGTAAATTTAAATTAGAAGGTTTAATTATCAAAGTTGTGGTGAAAGACTCCTTGAGTTTCCTCATTGCATTATTAGGTGAAGTAAAAAAAGGTATCTTTTTGTAGTAATTTTGATGAAAGTAAGGCTATGTTGGAGAAATCCCTAATGAATCTATATTAAACCTGCATAGTAAAGAAAAGAATGAACTTTTTGCATATACAATAAAGTAAGCTAAAAATCATGTCAAGCTTAACCTTATCAACTTTAATGCCATGATTAGATATAACTTATCTTAAAACTATGCTATATTATACCATAAAAATACATTTTTCACATTTTAGAACAAGGTTAGTTTCATTGAATCATCTAAGCATACTAGTCAAATTATCTAGACATGTATCAAAAGAATCACTATAAATAGTAAAATTATCCATAAAAATGTCAATGCATTTTTCTAAAAGATAAAAAAGATGTTTACCATGCACCTTTGAAAGGTGCCAAATGCATTACAAAGCTTCAAAGGCTTCCTTTTATATGCAAATAACCAAATAGGAAAGTGAAAGTAGTTGTTTTCTAGTCCTCTAGTGCAATTAGAATCTAATGGTATCCAATATAGCCATCCGAAAAGCAATAATGAGATTTTCCAGCCAAATGTTCTAACATTTGATCAATAAAGTGTAGGGGAAAATGGTTTCTTTTGATTAAAACATTTAACTTGTGGTAATTTATACAAACTCGTGATCAATTCAAATTTCTAATTAGATTAAGCTCATTATTCTAATTTGGTATAACTATGATAGCTTTCTTTGGAAGTATTTGAACTAGGCTTATCATTTGTTATTTAAGATGGGAAAGATAATTTCAAGTTCCAAAAGCTTTATGAATTCTTTTTTTACTAAATCCATCATGAGATGATTTGATCATCTTTATGCTTCCTTAGTTAGTTTAGTTCTATCTTTTAGTAAAATTTTATGCATACACATGGAAAGACTAATGCCTTTAATATAAGCAATGGTCCATCCAATGGCTATTTTGTGATCCTTGAGCATTTGAATTAATTTTGTTACTTTTGTTTAAAGTTAGATTTCTAGGTATAATAACTAGAAGCTTTTTTTTTTCTTTAAAACATAAATTTTGGATAATTTAGCAAAGGTTTCAACTCTAAAGTTAGTGGTTATATAATGGAAGGAAATAAATTTAGGGTAGGAAGTAAAGGTTAGTTGCTTTAATTTTTGGATAGATTAAAGGGTTAGTTTTTTAAATTTTGGTCCTATCTTCAATACTTCTTCCAATTTAGCCTATTATCAAATGTATCATGCAATAGTAAATTAACTAGATTAATAGAAAAGACAAAATGGTCTTCACAAGGATGTTTGATGACTTAAAATATATTGAATTTGATAGCCTTTCCGTCAAACTCCATGGTATGTGCTATTATGAATATTAATTTTAGTTGTAGCTACTTTCAAGAAAGGACGCCTATGAATGATGGGTGCTAGATTTGTTGTAGTCTTATCCTTTATATTTAAAATGTAAATATTTGCAAGAAAGAGGGAATATCTTTGATTATCCAAATAGGATATGCATTGGATCTTTTTGCACATTAAATGATCATGCCATTTTCCTTCACTGATTCTAATCTTAATGATGTGTATATGGATAGAGGCATGACATTAATGGAAGCTCATAAATCTAGCATTGCATTTTCAAATCCATATTTCTGTATGATGCATGGAATCATGAAAGTATTAAGACCTTTGCATTTCTAGGGTAATTTCCTTTAATGATAGCAAAATTATTTATCCTTATACTAATTTTCTTATTTCCTTTTAACTCTTTTTTGTAACGCACAAATTCTTCAACAAATTGGCATATTTAGGAATTTGTTTAATTATGTCCAATAGTGGTGTATTCACACCTGCTTTTCTAAAAGTCCTTAAAATCTTATTTTGTTCTTTTGTTTTCTTTGTATTCACTACTCTACTTGCAAAAGGAAGAGGGTTTGATGAAATGTTAGAAGGAATAAGGTCGTTTACAAGAAGTTTACCTTTATTAGAAGGGTTAGAATTGCTAATTTTTGGTTTATTGCTCTCTATTACTAGTGTTGATGGAATTTCTGATTACTTACCAATTTTCAAAACAATGGTACTAGCATTTTCTTTAGGATATATGACAATATGAGATGCAAGCTTGCCACTAGAATTCTATGCCTCTAATATATAACAAAGGTAGCAAGTTGACTTATTTAGTTTCCTATGTTCTTAATACTAGCTCTAGTTTCTAACTTGAATTAGACAACATTCCTAGCCAAACTTTTGACAAGGCCCTCTAATGATGAATCTAGTTTTGGAGTAAAATTTACTAGTGGTCTAAGTGAGGTGGGATGTTAAAATGTATTTTATGCAATAGGCAATGGAGCTTGGCTAGAAGTATTATCACATCTAAGGTTTTGATGATCTCCTCAACTAGAATTATATGATTAAGAATAATGATCAATCTTGTTTAGAACTACTTTTGAAATCCTTGTATGGTATTGGTTTGTTAAGTAGAATCATCCTCATAGAGAGTTGGACATATATTAATAAGATGATTAGAATTAGAACAAATGCCATACACCTTTACCATTTTTGCTTGATTCATAGCCAATTTTTGAATAAGAGAAGTTAAATACGCTAGTTGCATTTTGATATTGGATATGGCAACCTTATTCACTCTTTTGTTTGTAGAATTTTTCCTATTACCAAATTATTGAGAATTAGTAACCATGTTTGCAATTATATTCCAAGCAGCATGAGGGGTTTTATTGACCAATGCAACACCAATCATAACATCAATCATGCTTTTACCCATCAATAAAAGGCTTTCATAAAAATATTGAATCAATAGCTAACTTGGTATATAATGATGACGACAACTAGCGCATGCCTTCTTAAGTCTCTCCTAATACTCATATAGACTTTTCCTATTGAGTTGTTAGATATCACATTTTTTTATGTTTGCTACATGGGAGTAGACAAGTATTTCTTTATGAAAATTTTCTTCATATTATGCTAAGTAGAGATGGTACCAAATGGAAAGTAATAGATGTAATCCTTGGCTAAGTTAGCTAAAGAGACAGGAAAGACTTTTAATTTGATCTCCTCTTCTAATATGCGTTGTGGCTTTCATACTACTATGCACTATATGAAACTCCTTTAGATATTTATAAGCATTTTCCTTTACAAGACCATGAAAAGTTAGTAGCAAATGTATTAAACCATATCTTAATTTAAAAGGATTATATTGAATGCATAATGATTGATAATAAATGAGTAAGTTCCTTTAAAGTCCTATTATTGTAATTAGTAGCCATACTTTCAAATTTTAATCTATGTTTTCTTCTTAATTTACACAAGGTTCTCTCAATTTTATGATCATAACTAAATGTAACATCATCGGAGGACCTAGTCATGCATTAAAAAGAATTAAAATTAAGAAAAAGTAGAAATACAGATAAGAAATTACTAAAAATGTGGGAAAAGTAAAGAAAATCTAGAAAAAATAGCAAATGATGTTTTTTAGTAAAAAAATGCTAGGGCACCTAGAACATATGGGGTATCTTGGTTATAAGGATAAAAAACCCAACACTACCAAGTTTCATCCCTAAATTCCAAGAAAAATTTGGTCATTATACTCTATTAAGAAGCCTAGAAAACATTAAAAATTAAATAGAAAAAGGTTAAAGCAAAGATAATAATTAATAATCACAAACTGCACAATTTATTCCTTAAAAATGACACTAAAATTTGATGTGCATTGCTCACACTAAAATTAATTATTAGACTTACTCAAATTAATAGTGAGTCTAAGTTAAACTTAAGGGAATAAACAACAATAAGTGAAAATAATGGAAAACAATGGAGTTTTCAAAAGTAATGTTAAGTGAAACAATTGAAAGAAGAATTAAACTAAAACTAGTAGAATAAAGAAATCCAATCTAAGGGAAATCATACTTCAATTTTTAGATTTATCATCAACACTTAACAAATTTACTTATAATTCAATTACTTAACCTATGAATGCCTTGAAGTCAATAGTAAACATATAAGTTCCTACTATAGACTAATAAGAAAAAGCATGCAATCAATCCCTTATCACTAATTCAAAACAAAGGCCCAAATGTAATTAATAATAGTTTCAAGCATTTAGAACTAGGTTAAAATTAAATTTGACAATTTCACTAGAAAAAAATTGCTAATTTTGTTCTTTATTTATCATAAACACCATAAACCTTACAAGTAAAAATTAAGATAATTTTTTACTACTAATTTACAATCTATCATTCTAATTTTACAAGAGGGATTAAAAACATTCAATTATATAGCATCAAATCACTAAGTATAATAACCAATATTCCTTATCAGTTAATTATCAAAGCAATCAAGAATTAATGAAAAACAAAAAAAAAGAGACAATAAAATCATAAATGAATTGAAGATTAAAGTCTCAAAATTATACCAAAATTGGAATGATAATCCCTTGATTTATCAAAAGAAACTAGCCATTCATGGTGGTTTATAAGAGAAAGATAGACAAAAGAGTATGCTATCTAGTCCAATATGTTGCCTTAAAGGCACATGACTTAATTATATCTAACATCCTAATAGGGAAAACCTAATGGGCCAAGCTAAAGAGCCTTTTAGGGTTACCATGAAAATGGCATTGCTTAATTTAGAAGTTTGAAACCTAATTTACAAACTAAATTACTATAAGACCTTACTATAGTAAAATCCATAGGTTGATTCTCAATCAATGTTTAACCATCAAAACAGCATAGTTTCATTAATCCTAAAAGATGGAAGTTGTTAAGTTAGATCTAAACTAACTTTTACCACTAGTTTGAACTCATTTTGTCTCATGGAACTTTGTATATCACCTAAAAATTGAAATTGGATCAGATTGGACAATAACACTACTTCATCTTCATATCTAAATTTGAACTTTTAAACATTTAAATTAGATTTCATCCAAAATAAAAGACGTAGTATCATCTAATCCCACTAAGCCACACAAGATAGAATTCCTAGTGAATGCTATGGAAATGGGTGATACTTTCTCCTTGTGGTTACACAACCTTTACTTAAGGGTAGCACACATTAGTTGGCCTTCTGCCTAGTGAGATCTAATAGTTCTTAAGCCTTTTTAAGAATGCTAAGATATGGCACTTTTATAATGTTAGAGCTAATGTCATAGGTGGATCCAAGGTTATTTTCCCTTATCATGGACTTTGGTAGCAACATGCTCAAAGTTTAAATAATATAATATAAAAATTAATTTTAATTCCATTATTATTTTATAATCTTCAATTTTGACATTTTAATCCCTCTAAATGCACTAATTACTCTATCTTTATCATGTAACTATTGCCAATACATTTAATATGTATACTAAGTGGCATAATGTAGGTTAAGTTTTTGAAGTGTTTATTATAGGGATTGTTTTATGGTAGAAATAAGGAGACATATTATTAATAGGGTTCACCATCATTAGGACCTAAAACTAGTGGGCATAACCAATGCATAACCTTAGAAAAGACATACATAAGCAAAGCCATGCAAGACTTTATTACACTCAGACATCTTATAACTTAGCTCATAACAACTCATGCTTCAATTTTTATGCAATAACATATTCATTCACATATCTAATGATCCTATCATGGATATCACATTTTTTATTATCAACAAAATATTCACATCATAAGCATGTTCATTTATCATAACCCAATTTTAGAACATTATTATCAGTGTAAAGATATTAACTAGATATCTTCATAAATCTTTCTAAACCAAACTACTTTATAACATTAAATATTTTCTTAAAAATATGCATGATCCAAAAACCTAAGTTGAATTTTTTAAAAACTTTTTTTAACATCCTTTTTCCAAAATTCTTTCTTTATTTAAAAATAAATGGATATCAAATTAGAAAGTCATTTTTCATAATTAATGAGGTTCAATTTTTTAACTATGTTTCTTGAAAAATAGTAGCTAAAACTAGAAAATGAAATATGTTTTTTCTTTTTAAAAAATCTTTTTTCCTTTTCCTTTATTTTTGAAGGAATTTTTGAATAGGGATTTATAGTTACTTCTTTTAGAGTTAAAATCTTGGACAAATAAAAGAAGTTTTCTTTTCTAATTAGGAAGTAGTTAAAACATAATGATCATAAAATAAAAAATGAATACTTGTGAAGTGATTTTAGGAAAATATCTATTCATCAAAGAGTCTAACATATTCTCAAATAGGCAGTTTTATAGTAACTATTTTCAAAAGAGATGATGTGTTAGACAAGATTATAAGGAATCAAACAAAATTATGAAATGTATAAATAACATTTTCTTGAGAATATTCCTTAAGAAACTAAAAAGATATTTTTGTGAAAAATCTCTAAATACTAAGTAATGGATCTATTTTAGAAATTCAAACTATGGATCAAATAGAATAAAATAGGATTAAGTTAGAAAATTTTAAAAGACGTTATTCTAATTTAAAATACTTTAAAGATAACATTGAATTCAAGAAACAAACAAGAAATAATTTTGGTTTAAGATATGATGGATACTATTTAAGGAAATACTTTGAAAAAAACTTAAAAAACTTTTTAAAAGAGATTTGTATTTTCCTTTAATAAAAATAGGAACCATTTTCCCTTTAGAAAGAAATCCTGTAGCTAACTCAATTTTTATCACAAAATCATTTTTATTGCAACTATAAGGTAAGCAAAGTAATACTAAAAATTATATATGCATAAAAATATGCATTATACATATATATCAGTTATACAGGAAGTTACCTTAGCTATGTAATAACCCAATTAGTAGAATCTCAAACTAATTATATAGAAAAAGATTGTTAAACCATAATTATACAAAATAAATTTTAAAACAAATAATTAAACTTAGATAAATGTAAAAGTTATCAATTTGGATTAACTATTAGCTTTATGTATATTAGAATAAAAAATCTTAAGGTCAGGAAAAGTAATAGCAATTCCTCAAGAATTGTTATTGGTGGTTTACTACTATTGTTATGAATATTGTAGGATTCAAGGCCATTAGAAAACTTAAACTTACACCAACCAAATGCAATTTCCTCTAGGTGCTATCATATGCTTAGAGATTTCAGTGGGTGCCATCTAGAGCTAGGGTACTTGAAAAAGTATATTCATAAGTAAATTAATTAATAAATTATTTAGTGAGATTGCTATCACACAAGTTTTTTAATTAATTTTAATCAAGAAAAATCATTAATATATAATATATATTTAAACCTTTTCTTACTAAAAAATATTTTACATTACCAATTCTATATACTATTCAATATGATTGATATACATAGATCAATTATAAGCATAGTATAATCACTTGATTAGTAATTATATGGTAAGGTGGCATAAAAGGATTCCTCTTTGTTACTCCAAACCAACTATAATCATAAGTATCCTAGCCCTATCCTCCCTTCCCTTACCTTTTATCCTATGTCATTCTATGTAACTTGAAATATATAGCACCAAGCCAAAATTCTTATCATATCCACAAGGTCTCATATCACATATCATACTAAATTATCATACCATCACATAAGCATTCAAGCTTCAAAATAACAGAAGCATGACGTAGAGTAGTTATCAGTTTATAGGCACTCACTAACCTAATTTTCACATAGGGCACTTATTGGCTTATTTTCTTTTTTACATTGAGCATTCTTCATCCTATCTAGTACAAAACAAGGTTAGGTTAAAATGCTATCCTTTAACCATAACCAAGATATAACACAATTATAATCTAGCAAGAAATATCTTATAGTTACCTCACTAATTTTGTAGTGATTGTAACACATATTAGTGCTTCCATGCACTAATCATATAGTAGGCTTCTAGGTCAACTATGTAGCTTATAGAGTAGTGTCTTTTTTTTTTCAAAGAATGCTTTCAAGTTAATTATTATGTATAGTAATGTGTTATCAATTAATCAAAAATTGATATAGCATTTAATTTTTACAGATAAAGACTAAGAATTCATGATTCCAAGTTCCATAACTTCCAATTGCAAGCAGTTTTAATTCTTTACTTTGAATATTATTCTCTTAAGTAAAAAAACTATTTTTCTTCACTAATTCAAGTAGTATTAGTTGTTATTCAATAGTAATAAGACTACAAGGAACTACCATTTACTAGCAACAACAAGTTAAGAAGATAAGTACTAAATTCATGAAATTTCAACAAGCATCCTTATATTGAAAATTCCAATTAAAATATCAAACTTTATTAAATTTTCCTCAAAATTTATATATTTAATAATTATTGTTTAACATCATGTTTAACCTTTTTGCTTACTTAGAGTAAGTCACACAAGTTATTTTTACATCTAATTATCAAAATTGCTCAAAATATGCACTCTTAAATTTAAAATTCCTTTAAAAAATAAAACTTTAGTAAAAATTTGTGAAAATTTTCATAATTATTATTTAAAAATAAAATAAAAATTCTCAATCATTACTAGTCATAAAATAAGTTGCGAAAGTCACCTAAAATAATTACCATTCCAAATAGTTTGGAGGAGAACTTTAGTACTTAAACATAATAGTTTTGGAAACAACTTTTTTGCACTATTCAATTCACTTTCAAGCATGTTTTAAACATATTCTTGCTACAAGCTCTTTGTACAATTGTTTACAAACACTTCCTTAATAGTTCATAACATAAAGTAGCAAATTTTGCCTATAAAAATAGAATTTTTCTAAAAAAAAAAAAAAGCAAGGAACCTAAAAGCTTATAAAACTTGGTTTAAGTAGTTTTAGCTTTAAAAATCTTTGATGCAACCAATCTAAAACATTTATACACAAGTGTAGTTTAGCATTTACTTAATTTTTTCGTAAAAAATATGGAATTTTTCCCATGAAAATAAAAGAAACTTGAGAGCCATCACAAGCAAAATCCAATCATTTTTATTTCAAAACTTGATATTCAAGTATCTTATCATTACTAAATGAATTTAAACTATAGTGTAACAACTTTTAGGATATAAAAATAAAATTTTTGCCTATTCAAAGACAAGAACCTAGAAATTCCTTCTTATTTTCTTAAAAAATTTCTCCCAATTTTATGTAAAATTATGTTTCCAAAATTTCATTATCTTAGAGAATTTATCTTCAAAATTTAACTCTTTCATCTTTTCATCATAGAATTTTTCAAGAAAAATTCTCAAACTAATCCACCATTATAATCATGGCTTTTGCACATCGTCAACCATAAAATATAGATATAATAGATAATCCATCATGATTAATCATGACTTTGGTGCACTATCAATCACAAAAAAAAATATAAATTTCATATATAATAATCTTCTTAAAAGAAAACAAAAGAGAAAAGTAGTAAATTTCTATTCATTCAAGAAGCTTGAGAAACTTGATTCTCCTCACCTAGAATTTAGAGTGTTACATCAAAATAACATAGAGTTAATGAAGAATCTAAAGAAAGAACTATGAAAAAAATGATGAATTTATGGAGATTTATAGGTTTTTACATTCACTAGAAGATCAAAAGAGCATCCATCTTTAACTAACTCTTAAGAATGCTTAAGATTCTAATATAATTTCAATCTATCTCTATTCTTTCTCTCTCTAGTTGTGCATGCCTGTGGGTGTGGGAGGAATTAAACTATACTAGCCTATTTATAAAAGAAATATGAATGGGCTTGAAGTAATGACATAACCATTCTTGTATCATTAAGATGACATCATCTTGTTTACTTAAAGACTTGCATCATCTAAGAATATTCCATGCTCTTTATTTATGCTCAAATATTAGATCCTTTATCAATTATTTAATTATTAATAAATCTTAGACTTATTGAAAATTACTTTAGTGTCCTAAAATCAAGTTATATTACCCTAAGGCCTTTAAATTATCTCCCTCATATAGTTGTTCACTCTTTTAAAATAGGTGGAAAATTACATTTTTGTCACTTGAATCAATTTTAAGATGTTCTTAAGTAAAACCACTAAGTTATTCCAAAATCCTATCAACCTTGATATTAAATGCCTTTAATTTCCATAAATTTTCTTAAATAACTCCTAATAGATTTTCTATTTACTAAAATTATAAAATACTTCTAATATCAAGAATGGATAATTTTGCTAATCACCTATTAACAATCATTACTTGACTCAATTCTATTTGTCTTTGACTATTGAATTTTCATTGAGCGTTACATTATTAGCCTCGTGATAGGCTTTCGTAATGTGATCATTAATTAAAAACCTTGCAATAATTCACATTTATACAAACATATAGTTTTCTTGGATTTTTTTCTTTTTTAAAAAATTGTTCTTAAAAAATATTTTCAAAAAATATTTTTTTATTTTTAAAAATTATTTTTAAATTTAAGAAAAATAAAGAATATAAGGTGTTAGAGGAGTAAATAAGAAAATATTTTATTTAATTATAAAATTGGCATTAAAAATAAAAGAATAAATTAAGAAAATTTTAAAAAATTATTTTTATTTTTCTATTTTTAGTTATATATTTAAAGTTGCAATTTTTAAAAATGGATTTTGAAAATAGTTTGCAAAACAAGAACTTCTATTTTTTCAAAAAAAATAGATAATTATTTTTAAAAATAGTAAACCAATAGAACTATAATTTTTTATAGAATTAAAAAAAGTTATGACACAATGAAAGCTGGATACTACCTATAGGTTTTGAGAGCACATTTAAGAGTTCAAAACATTTACTTAATATAAAATAACAAACTTTAACTCATTAGTTGACATAAACAATGTGCATGAGTTATCATTTTACAACACTCCTTTATCAATGGTGCTAAAGATAATGGACCTAGAGTTATGCCTCTATTTCAAAAACATAGAAAATATGTGGGAGAGTGATTAACTCAAGGAGCAAATAATATGCACCCTAATAGAAGTAGGACAAGTTAAAGGATGAGTTTTTTTTAATAAAAACTTTAATTTAAAATAAACATATAAACCATGTGTTGCAAAAGAATTATCAAGATTATCAAATGTATTATAAAACAAAAATTGATAAGTTTCCAAATAGGTAGCATAAAAACAAGTAAAAGTTATCAAATATACAATGATATTAGTAAGAAATCTCAACATAAATGAAAATGAAATTATAATAGTTAAAAATTATAAGAAAATAATAATTAATTGTGAGGTTCCTAGTTAAAAATCTCATAGTGTAACTAACCATATTGTCATGTTTAGGCATGTGATAGCTAGTCCCTAGTATGACATTAACATCCTCTCATATTTAAGTGTATCATAGCCTTTCCCTAGTGTGAGATTAACTAGCCTTACCTTTGGTTGTATCATAGTGTAATACCCAATAGTATAGGAAAATTTAAGAAGAAATTTTAAATAGAAACCACCCTAACAGAAACCTGGTAACGTAATTGGATAAATTATAAAGAGAGTATGAGAGTTCACCTAGCTAGATTTTTTTATAGGAATTATATTAGATATTAGGTCAAAATATTATAAAAATCCCAACATTAAGTTTGGAAAAATTATATAAAGGCTTAATAAAAAAAATTAAACGCCCAAATAGACCAAAATTAATTCAAGTGATTTGAAAATCAACGATTAATCTTGAAATTAAAATGAATCAATTAAGTTTACTTGGGCTAACTTAGCATAACTTTTTTTTGAACAAATATAAATTTTGAAAGAAGAAAAATTCAAGCCCAAATAAGGCCTAATCTTGTGAGAGACTTATGACATTTTGGTGAAAGAGTAAAAGAGTAAAGGCATTCCTTAGCAAGCATTTCTAGGCATTTTATTTAACTAAATTTTAGTACATTTAAGAAGAAAATCTTCTAATTTTATGCTAGAAAAATTGTGCCCTATGCACTAAAATTATTAGCTAAATTTTTGCCAAAAAAAAGGAAGCTTATGATGGAAGCCTTGAAAACCATTTTGAATCATTTCTTTGCACATTTTTCTACTCCTCTTTCCAATAAAATTGTGAGCTCTCTAAGAGTGTTTCACTAGAGTTTTCAATTTTCTAGCTTTTTCAAGGGGTTTCATTCATTTCTAGTAAGGTAACCTAGGTTCTTTTTTATTTCCTCCAAGTTTTGATATCAATTTCATCTCTAAAACTTTTAAAAATATAGTTTATTATTGTGGGGTTATTCTTTGATATTTTAAGTGGTCTTTAAGAAGTTAAAGACTTAAAAAATTGATGCGAGTGGCAACTAGCCCTTGTTTTATTGAGTTTTCCATGAAAAATGAAGAGATTTGATGACATTTGCCATTGTAGATGTAAATTGAGTTGTGATGCTAAATAGTTTGATTTTGAAATTGAATAAATGTTAATGTAAAGCTATAATGTTGGTGTTATAGTGTTAAGATGAGTTGAAATGATTTGTTAACTTTTTCTTCAAGAAATGACCATAGGAAATTTGTAAAAACAAGATTTTATTAAGGATGTTTAATGGTATTGATGTGCACGCTACAATGCATCAAAATTGTATTAAAACTGGTGTCCTGAAAAATAATGTTATATAGTGGCACAATCAGGTCGTACCCCTAGTGATCCTTTAATTTTATCTTTCTTAAATGATTTTTTAACTATATATATACTATTATTTAATTATTTATGTAATGAAAATGTGAAGGACAAAGGCAAACAGAATGATAATGCAATGAAATAGAATGTGTGCAGAAACAGAATTAAAGTTAGAATGCAACAATGCAATAATGGGTTATATCTAAAATAGAATTAGAATTGGGGGGGTTGGTTGCACAAAATTAATGTAAAAGCAATGTATTAAATAAGCACAAAATAAAAGTAAAGCAGAAGTAAAATTGGAAAAAACTCAATGGAAGTAAATAGCTAATTTAAGGAAATTGAGAGCCTTAAATTGGATTAATTATAGATCAATTAGGATTTGACTTTTTCTAATTAATTATTCAACCTTGAATTATCTAGAATCCCTACAATAATTCATGAATTCCATGCAAGAAAATCGTCTAAGATTTAATTAATTAAGATTAGTTGAATTAAGCAATCGCTATAATCCCTAAACTAGATCGAAATTCATTTATAATTAGAATTCAGTTGATTTGAGAAATTAAATTAGAAATCTCCAAATTAATCCTTCAACCCTCTATCCCTATGTATAAAATTATTATTTATCAACCATAATTTCATAAAAAAAATAGCAAAGAATTCGAAAACTATAAGAATGAACATTAATTATATGAAATCAACACCCAACACAAGGAATCTCAAGAATTGAACACAATTAAATAGAGAAAGAGGAAAATTAATTAAGAAAGGTCAACATTACAAAGCATGATCTCATAATCCTTAAGAGGAAAGCTTCAAACTTCTTGAATAAACCTCAGAAAATTAGCCCTCCATGATTGGAAGACAAAAGCTTGAAGAAGAAGAAAGAAAATTGTATTGTTGATTGTATGTAATCAGATTTTATAATTATGTAATATGTTGCACATCCCCTCATCCCTATTTATATCTGATAAAACCCATAGAATCCTAATCCTAGTCCTCTTAGGATTTCACAAATCAAGGCCTTGCTAATCCTACTCCTATTAGGATTATTAAACTTAGCGATTTCTTCTAGAAGGTCCAATAGTGAAATCTCACTAATATGACTTCTATCTGATGAATGACCCTAAAAATGATGTAGTTTCACTAATATTTTAATTTAAGTTGTAGCCCTGGGTCTTAGGAAAATTTTAACACTGATTTCACCTTAATTGGACCTCCGTAGTTCCAAATATAACCCAAATACCAAAACTAGTTCAGTTGGTATAGAATGACGCCTTCAACTTCTCAACCACTTTTGACCCCCAAAATATTTGAACTGGACTTGGACAAAAACATAAAAGTTGTAGATATCTCTTTTAGCTTTCCATCAATATAAAGTTTGTTTCAATCTAACATTTGGAGCCCAAGATATGACTGAAAAATAGAAATAGTATCAAAATTCATTATTTACCGAATAAATTCAGAAACTCATAAAATCAATCCAAAATTATAAAATAAGGCCTATTCTATAAAATTAAGTAAATATAACACCTAAGAGACATAAAATATGGAAAAATAAAATAAAAAATATTTTTCTCATCAAATTCCCCCACACTTATTCCTTACTCATCATCGGACAAGATAAAACTTTATTTAAAACTTAAAAACTAAAGACTTTATTTTCTAAAAACTTCAAAGTCACAAATCCACAAGCAAGAACTAACTAAAGGCACCAAGAAACATAACATATCATGAAGAAAAATCTTAACAAACTTAAAACTAACTAACATAGCAACTTCATTCAAAAAGAGTAGATTAAATTGATAGATTCTCACAAACTTTACTCTTCAACTCTCAAGTGTTTGAGGCAAGGTATTTCACTCAAGTTCATTCCATGAAATTTTCTACCATAGGCTTGCTAATCATCTAATCTCCACTACCCAAATCACATGCACACACAAATCAAAAGGACTTTATTCAACGTTGTAATGGGGCTAGGGAAAAGGAGGGAAAAATAAGGATGAAAGAAAGTTAGAAACTAGAAAAATCAATAGAGCACTTGAACTAAAAACATATGGGCTAATTATAAACAAGTATAATTCAACATATCATCCAAATTTAAATTCAAATACTCATTAACTTCTTTATTTATTTATTTTTTTCCTTTTTTTCTTTTTTTATTTCTTCTCACTTTCTCTTCTTTCTTTTTGCCTTATTGCATCCTTTTTTTTTTACTTTTTTTTACTTTGATTGAATTTTTTTCAACTAACTTTTGATGATGAAAACTTTTCAAAAGACATAAACTCACACACCCTCACACTTATTTAAGAGTCCATCTCATAAAAATTCAAATACTCTACTAATCTCTAAGATTAGGTAAAAACATTTATAGGAAAAATATGCTTATGGATGAATCAATAAAGAAGGAAAAGGCAATAAAAGCTTAAGGGGGCTTAACAGAGTTAAAAACTTCAAGGTTGGCTTTAAGGCTCTAGTTTAAAAGAAAAAAAAGAATGCCTTAATCATGTTTATATATGCATATGTAAAATGTAATCTCAAAAAGATGCAAAGCAAGTTTTATAGAAACAAATCATGGAAGAACATCACATAAGAAGGAAAAATAATATCAAAGTATAACTTTTGAACAAAAGGCTCAAAATCTCATAAGGTGGGTCATGCTACCAAATTCAATCTACCAATTCAAAATCCATCACTACATCAATTAATTTCAAGAAGCAAAATCATTCATTCAATCATGTTATGAATCTTATCTAACTTCAATTGAATCTTACTCATGAAACTACAAAATCTCCATTAATGGAAAGTAAAAAAAGAACTCAAAATAACTTAAAAACAAGTGAAAAAAACATTTTTTTTGAAAAACATTAAATGAAAACCCAAAGTATAAAGTAAACAAAAAAGACACAAAAGCATAAAGCAAATCGTAAAAGTGTCCCCCACTTAAATTTTACATTATCCTCAATGTAAAGCATATCAATATCATCAAGAACAATCATAAAAAAAGATAAAGGATACGAAAAATAAAAGAGAAGGGTAAGAAAAAATAAATCTAAATTGATTGGGTTGCCTCCCAAGAAGTGCCTTTCTTTAATGTCTTTAACTAGACCATGGCTTTAATTTCTTCAACCAGGATCTATATGAGGATTGGTTACCTCCTTTGCTTCTACATTTCCAACCTTCAGTTCATCTATCAAAAAGATGTTATAAAAATTTGAATCCTTCGCCATAAGCTCTTAAAGTGCTATTCTTAATTTATCCTTCCTTGAATGCTCAAATTCATCTAGTAAAATAAATTCAACATGATCAACAAAATGGTGAGAGGAATCAATGTGAAAACACTCCTTTTTTTATTTTTTTCTACTTTCTTTTTTAAAAGTAAAATGTCTCGATCATCACTTTATTTTTTTTGCAATTTTTGAATGAACAATGCTAATTTCATCTAAAAATGCAACATCACAAATGGAACACTTAACATCTTCATCTTCACAAATGCATTCTTAACTATCAAAATAATTCCTAAATTCAGAAAACTCAAGAAATTTAGCAAGTAATTCATTATAGACAACATTAACATGTAAATCTGAATGACACGTAGCAAAATCAGAATTGATAGAATTGAAAATAGTGGAATTAGAAATAGAAATGTGCACATAAAAAATAACAGTAGAAATAGAATGAGGAGAATCATGTACTAAAGGCTTCAAAATGCTAGGAAATGATATAGAGTTATCTTGTATATCTTTAGAAATATCAAACTTGGCTATAACTCCATCAAACTCCATAGTTAATGTTCTATCTCAAACATTAATTATGGTTTTTACTTTCTTGAGGAAAGGCCGGCTAAGAATGATTGGTGGAAGAATGCATGAATCCTCAGTTTCCATCTTCAAAATGTAAAAATCTGCTAGAAAAATTAGTGCATCAACTTGCACTAAAATATCTTCGACAATTTCCAAGGGATAAATGTTAGATCTATTGGCTAATTGAACAATAACCCTTGTTTCTTTCAAAACTCCTAAATTCAAGGCATTGAAAATAGAAAAAGGTATGACATTTATGGATGCTCCTAAGTCTAACATGGCATGCTCTATTCTTATTTTTCCTATAATGCATGGAATGGTAAATGTGCTTGAATCTTTGCATTTTTCTGGAAGTTTTCTTTGAATTATTGCAGATACATTTGCCCCTACACTTACTTTCTCATCCACCCTAAATTTTCTTTTATTGATGCACAAATTTTTCAAAAATTTAGCATACCTTGGAACTTGTTTTATCAAATCTAGTAAAGGTATGTTAACTTCTATTTTTCTCAAGGACTCTAAAATCTAATTCTCATCTTCATTTTTATTTTCATTCTTCTTCTGATGAAAAATTTTTCTGTTTGGAAAAAAGAGGGAGATAGGGAAAGAGTCTACTTCACTGTCACTATCTTTTTTCTATTTCGTTGGTTGCTTTTAGATTTCCTCTTATATTTGTTTTTGTTGATTCTATTCTAGTTGCTTTCTTAATTCTGGTTACTTATTTTCTGGTTGAATGCTTTTCTTTGGTATATGGCTTGCTAGTTGATCACTTGTTATTGAATGGCTTGATTTTAGTTGTGCACATGAAGGATTGCTAACTTCTCTACCACTTTTAACATGATTGCATTCACTACTTCCTTATTCTTTGTGTTGTTGCAAGATGGATGGCTTAATCTTTGTGCCTTAAGCTCACTTAATGTTAAAGTCAATTAGCTTATTTGTGTTTGCAAATTTGTCATGGTGGCTTCTGCTCTCTGCTGGAATTACAAGTTACTTGTTGCCATTTGCTTGACTAGTTCCTTAAAGGATGGCTGAGAAGATGAATTTGTTTTTGGTTGAGGAGCAGTATTTATTTGTATTTTGGTATATACAGTAGGATGATATTGATTCTGACTTAAACTGTTGCTATATTTAAAATTCTAGTTATCTTTCCAACTAGTATATTAATTATGCTGCTGTTGGTACTAGTTTTGTAGTGGCTGTTGGTATTGACCTTAGCAATCCTGTAAGTGCATGGGTTAAGTCGAGTTATAGTATAAAAGATTATCGTCTTCACAGGGATTGTATGTTGAATACTAACTAAATTTCAAGTAAGATTATCTAGGCGAATCAATTAATTTTGGGAATTGAGGGTAAAATGTAAAACAAAGCTTAGCTATAAAAAATAAGGTTTAATTCAATGGAATGAGGGCATACTCAGCTTAAGGATCCCTTGTACATTTCATTATGGAATGAATGTAATCCTCTAACTTGGTTTACTATTAATTAAGATTGCTGGATTACCAAAATTAAGCTATACCTCATTGCAAGGCTACTAGCTACTAACTAAAAGATTAAGTGCCCAGAATTACTCTAGTAATCACTCATCTCGATTGCATTAACTTGCTTTAGAATCCATTCTTGGACATTCATCCTGTGCAAAAGAATCCAATTAGCTTAATTCCTAAGTCTAATTGATATTCCCAATGATCATGCAAGGTCCGATTAATTAATTAGTCATTTCAACCTAGAATCAATTAATCCATAACACAAATCCAATATTCCGGATATATTGGTTTGTTCCAGCACGAACAGCATAATCAAATCATAAATTAACAGTAAATCAAGCTAGATTATATAAAATTCAAATCCATAAATCCATGAACAAGTTCACCCAAGCTGAGCACAAGAGTTTAGTGTGAAAACATTACAAAATCAGAAGAAAACCAGAAAACAGAGAAGGAGTTCAAACAATCCATGAAGATCTACAAATTCCTTGCTTGATTCTTCAATTCCTTGCTCGAATCCACGTTAGAAGGTGCCCTTGGTGAGTTTGGCTCTCTCCTAGGGTTTCTCCCAGTAGCTCTCCTTATTAATTCTCGGTTTCTCCTCCCTCCATTCAAAATTTCGCACAAAACTTATATTGGTGATGTACACGGGGTCCAACACATCCTGTGTTGTACCCCGTGTTTCTCAGCGAAAGTTGAGCAGCACGATACACGTTGTGCGACACGTCCCGTGTTCTTCTCCGAAGTGTCAAGCAGTAATGTACACGGGGTATGACACAGCCCATGTTGTATCCCGTGTTCTTCAATGAAGGCTGATCAGCATGTTACACGAGGTGTGACACTCCCCGTGTTTACCTCAGAACTGCAGGGCAATATGATACACGGGGTCCAACACGTCCCGTGTTTGCCCTCGTGTTCTTCTCTGAGCAACTCAGTGAAGTCTCGAAGCATTCCAGAAAGGTACACGGCCATAAACATGGGGTTCCCATACCCCATGTTCTTTGTCAGATGAACAACTTGGCTTCGATTCTTCACAATTTGCACGGTTTTGCCTCCGGATCCTTTTCTAATGCTCATATGTGTCCTTTCAAAGCCTGAAAATAAAATATAGAGCATCTAAGTATCCTTTTTCAATCAATTTGCACAAGATACTTAATAAATAAGTGATGAAACACATAGAATTTAGGTGCATTTATGCATTTATCAATTCTCCTACACTTGAATCTTGCTCGTCCTCGAGCAAGGAAGTAAGAGAATAAGAAAATCTACTCCAATTTTTATTCTTTCCTTTTTCTTCTTATATATATATATATATAATCAGGCAATCATTCAACATATCAAAGAATAGGATCAAGTCATGCCAAGCAACTAAATGAAAATAAAGCAACTAAATGAAAATAAAGCAACTAAACAAGTCAATCCTCAGCATAAAAGCAAAAGAGAATAGCCTCACAGGTAAAGTGTTTACTCTCATTCTCAAGATCAAGCTTATGTTTACTCTCAAGTCAATCAGCTCATGACTTAATGCTACCATATGCTTGCAAAAACTCTAATCTCCACTACTATATTGTAAAATGCATGCAAATCAGAGGACTTTATTAGGAAAAAGGGTGAGGATAGGGGAAAGGAACATCAAGAGGTGAAAAGTGATTGAGCCATAAGTTTGAAAGAAAAAGACACATTGGTCATGAGTTTAACCATTATTGAGTTCCAATATTCAGCTTAACATATTACCTTGCTTTACCCTCCATTCTTCTCCCTTTTTTTTATTTATTTATTTCCCAACAAGCTTTTCTTCCTTTTCTTCTTCCTAAATTATTTATTTGACACTATTTATTTATTTATTTCTTTATGGTGTTTTTTTTTATTTGTTTTTGTTTTTGCTTGCTCTCTTTCTTCTTCTTCTTTTATATATATATATATATATATATATATATATATATATATATATATATATATATATAAAAGCTATAAATCAAGTTATCCAACTAGCAGCACTAAGTAAGGACCTTTAAAATAGCCAATCTCATATAATATGTCTAAGTTCCCTTAAACTCTAAGATTCAAGTTCACTTGGGCAGTGGCTTTGGATGAACATAGTATGGCTAGGCTAGAAATGAGGGTCCAAGGCCCAAGGTGGCTAACTAGGGAAAAACTGAAAAGTTTAGGGTAAAAAAAAAGGATTCAAATAAGCCAAACAAATAAAAAGGGTAAAGAAACATGGCCTCATCATTTCTGACATGCAAAATACATAAAATGTAGCCTCAAAAAGAGCAAATGCAAGTTCTAGAACAAAAAGTCAAAAGTGACGACATAATCCCTCAAGAAGAAAAAATGAGCTTTAATTTCTAATGTGAAAATTGCTCAAAAAGCTCAAATCTCACAAGGATCAATTATGCTCATTACTCTTAACTTCAAGCTTTAGATTTTCCTTATTAAGTTACCAGATATTCATTAAAGAAGTAAGGCATGAATCAATCACTTTATTCAAAAGATTGCCTTAAGATTTTTTTTATTTTTTTTAAATTAATTTTTTTTAATATATCATTGAAATTGGAGCAAATTTCAGTACCCTAAATCAATCAAGCAAGTTCAAGTGCAAAACATTGCAAAACACTGCTCCCCCACACTTAAAATTGGACATTGTCCTTAATGTACAAAAAAGTAAATGGGAAAAGAGACAGAGAATAGATGGGGGACTGAAACTTCCCTGACAAGTGGATTATGGCTGTCCAGTATAGGTCACGACTGCAGGGAGATCCAGAAGTAGAGACAAAGTAGGAGAGAGAGAGAGGAGGCTGGTAATCTAAAAAAAAGGAAATACAATACTAGAAAAATAAGCCGTTAGTTATTACAGACATTAATAATAAAAGTGCAAGAAAATAAAAGAGAAATAGTCAATATAATAAAGAGTAAATGAAAGTGCATAGCCAATAGATGTACAGACCAATGGAAATAGAAATAGAGAGGAGAAATAAGTAAAAAGAAAACAGAATAGCTAAGTAAAAAGGAAAAATAAACAGTAAACAATCTAGGCTACTGAGTGGGAGGGTCCGGGTCAGCTGGGGAAGAGGGATGGAAAAGGTGGAACAGGGGCTCGACCATGCTCTCAATGTGTCTGGAGCGCCTGTCCAAGTCATCATATAGTCCCTCGATCCTCGTTTGACGCTCGGAGATAAGCCTGAGCTCAGCCAGAATCTGCTGCTGACCAGAAAGAATATCCTGGAGGTAGGCCTCGGATGGAACTCTGCTCCCCGCAGAAGATGATAGACCAAAATCAAGAGCTGGATCACGATTGCCATCATCTCCTGGAATATGTTGCTCCTCCTCATGGGGCTGCTGCTGCTGCTGCACAGGCTAGATCCCCATAGCTAGAAGAATGCCCCTTCGAAGGGGTGCCATGTGAGAAACTATGGTGAGGGATCCATATGGCCGGTCAAAGATGCCTAACCGCCTGGCTAGCCTAGTAATATATGGACCAGGAGCTATGCTCGCAGCTCTCCTGTCTGATGCCTGGGCCGAGAAGAAGTGGGCAAATGCTCCTCCAATGTGAATAGGCACCCTCTCGATCATGCTATACAGGAAGAGTATATCAGAAGTGCTCACGACCCTATGATTGTGCCCCTGTTCACTCAAAGTGTGACTGAAGATAGAGTGGAGCACTCGCCAGGCAACCCTCCTAAGGCTAGACGCCTTGCTCTTGGTGGGATCATAAGTGTTCCCAGTAGCTATGTCAGTCCATACCCGCCACTCTTGGGTCCCATAGGGCAATCCTACCAGCATGTCGTGGTACTCTGGAGTAGTCACAAACTCCACAGAATAAAGGCCCAAGCGGACGGAGAGCTGGGTCACACTCATAGAATATGAAACTCCTCCAAGTCTGAACTGAACAATATCAACTGAGTCAACTGTCCCGAAATACCTCTCCAAGTAGAATGTGCTCAGAAACTCCAAAGTGAGCTCCCTGTAGGTAGGCTCTCTAATCTCAAAGAAAGCCTCCCAAGCTCATTGTTTTCATTTTTTACCACAGTTAACCCCCCTTTCTTAGGCACAACATGAACCAGGCTAACCCACTGACTATCTGAAATTGGGTAAATTACCCCAGCATCTAGCAATTTCACTATTTCCTTTTTCACAACTTCTTTCATATTGGGGTTCAACCTTCTTTGATGTTCAATGGAGGGCTTACTATATTCCTTCATCAATATCCTATGCATGCATATTGAAGGACTAATCCCTTTCAAATCAGAAATTGTATACCCCAAAGCTTTTCTATGAGATCTAAGCTGCCTAAGTAATTTTTCTGTTTCAAAAGCAGTTAGATTTGCATTAACTATCACAGGATAAGTGGAATGGGGTCCTAGAAACTCATACCTGAGGGTAGATGGGAGAGGTTTCAACTCTAGCTTAGGTGGTGTGTCTTCCTCAGTAGTGGTATTGTTGGACTCCACTTCTAATGATTCAATTGCTGCTTTAGGGAGGGGAAGTGGTGGGCTTGCTTCCAAAAACTATGCATATGCTGCAGTTTCTTCAATTTCAATCACTCCATTTGTGACTAGACATGCTTCAAGTGGATCTTGAAGGCTCCCCTTTAAAAGGTTTTCTTTCACAGCCTTGTCTAGCACATCTACCCTGCAAATTGAGTCTTCACAAACAGGTAATTTAATTGATTCATTCAAATTAAATTCAACCTTTTCATTCCTAACAGATAATGAAAGTCTTCCATTTTTGACATCAATTAAAGCACCAGCAGTGGCTAAAAATGGTCTACCCAAAATGATAGGGATTTGTGAATCCTCTTCCATTTCAAGCACAACAAAATCAACAGGTATGAAAAACTTACCAACTTTGATAGGTATATCCTCAAGAATACCTACTGGATATTTCACTGAATGGTCGGCTAGTTGAAATGAAATTGTGGTGGGCTTCATCTCCTCTATGTTCAGTCTCCTTGCAACCGACAGTGGCATAAGGCTTACACTCGCTCCTAAGTCACACAATGCTTGATCAATAGGAACATTTCCTATCACACAAGGAATGGAAGGAATGGAGAAGCCGCCTGGGTCCTTTAGCTTTGGAGGTAGCTTATTCTGGATAATGGCACTACACTCTTCAGTCAAAGCTACAGTTTCATGCTCCTCTAGCTTCCTCTTGTTTGAAAGAATGTCCTTCAAAAATTTAGCATATGATGGCATTTGTGAAAGAGCATCAGTGAAGGGAATATTAATGTACAGTTTTTTCAAAACTTCTAAGAATTTTCCAAACTGCTTATCAAGTTTAGCCTTGGCTAATATTTGAGGATAAGGGATAGGCGATTTGTATGGTTCTAGAGGAACATATTTTGATTTATCTGGTAGTTCCCCTTCTTTTTCTTCAGCATCAATAGGAATTGAGGCCTTGTTGCCTTCTTTTTGCACTTCCCTCACACTTATTTCTTCTTCACCTTCATGAGTCGCATTTGGATCTTTCAATAGCCTTCCACTCCTAAGAGTTATTTCCTTGCAATGCTCCCTAGGATTTGATTCAGGTTGAGCAAGGAGTTGACCAAAAGCTCTAGAAGAAGATGCAGAAGCTTGTTGAGCTATTTGAGTTTCCAACATCTTTCCATGTGTGGCCAATGAATCTACCTTGGAGGACAGTTGCCTAATTAAATCCTCCATGGCTCTACCATGCTGTCTAAACTCTTCATTAGTCTTCTCTTAGGAAATGAAAAATTTCTCCAAGAGGCCTTCTAATTTAGCAGTGGAAGAGGTTTGAGCTGGTGGGTTGTATGGTCTTTGGTTTTGGAAACCTGGTGGTGGTGGTCTAGTTTGAGTGTTTTGTGTGTTGTATGGCTGGGTGGGCTTGTAGGAGAAATTTGGGTGGTTCCTCCATGATGGGTTGTAAGTGTTTCCAAATGGTTCATTTGAATTTTTCTGTCCAAACCCACTGTTATACACATAATTCACTTGTTCAGTAAAATCTTGTCCCAATGTACACTCAGTTGCCACATGACCTGTCACACCACAAATCTCACAAGGAATGTCAGTAGCACCTATTGCATTTACACTGTTAACTTGAAATTTATCAAACTTAGCCATAAGTGCATCTACCTTGCTACCTAGACTTCCTAGTGCATCTACCTTAGCTAAAAAATGGTTAAAAGCATCTAACTCATACTTACCTGAAGCTTTTCTTGAAGGTCCTCTCTCATTTGACCATTGGTAATGGTTCAAAGCCATATCTTCAATCAACTCATATGCTTCATCTAACTTTTTGTTCATTAAAGCACCTCCAGCAGCAGCATCCACAGTAAGCTTAGTATTGTAGTTCAGACCATTGTATAAGTATGGAGAACTAGCCATTTCTCTAGCCCATGATGTGGACACAGCCTTAACAGTTCCTTGTATCTATCCCAAGCATCAAATAGAGATTTCCCTTCTCTCTGAGAAAATGTAGTGATTTCATTCCTCAATTGGGCAGTCTTGCTGGGAGGGAAATATCTTGAAAGAAAAGCCCTCAATAGCTCTTCCCATGTAGTGATAGATCCAGCAGGTAAAGAATGTAACCAAGCTCTTGCTCTATCCCTCAAGGAGAATGGAAAGAGTCTAAGCTTGATAGCATCCACTGCTACCCCATTGATCTTGATTGTGTCACAATACTCCAAGAAAATCTGAATGTGGAGATTGGGATCCTCCATTGGCAGTCCATCAAATTGGTTTTGCTGTACCATAAACAAAAGAGCTGGCTTCAATTCGAAATTATTAGCCTCAACAGCAAGCCTTCTTATACTGGATTGAAGACCAGTGGCGTCGGGTGCTGCAAACTCCCTAAGTGATTTGTTATCCATGTTTTCAACTACTGGTTCAGGGTCAATTGCTTCTTGGATATGAACTGATGTTTGCTCTCTTCTTCTCCTATGCAGAGTTCTTTCAATTTTTAGGTCTAAGTCAAGAATTCCTTCAAGACTTCTTCTTCGCATATAAAAGATTTTTTACAAAATGATTAGGTAACACTCAAACAGAACAAGATGAGAAAGAAATGCTATAAAAATAAGAAAATCAGAACAAAATGAATTAAGAATTAAAAGAAAATGAATTGCCTAGTCTAATTCACTCAAAACTTCTTGTTAATATCAACTGGATACAATCCCCGGCAACGGCGCCAAAAACTTGACTTTAGCAATCCCGCAAGTGCACGGGTTAAGTCGAGTTATAGTATAAAAGATTATCGTCTCCACAGGGATTGTATGTTGAATACTAACTAAATTTCAAGTAAGATTATCTAGGCGAATCAATTAATTTTGGGAATTGAGGGTAAAATGTAAAACAGAGCTTAGCTATAAAAAAATAAGGTTTAATTCAATGGAATGAGGGCGTACTCAGCTTAAGGATCCCTTGTACATTTCATTATGGAATGAATGTAATCCTTTAACTTGGTTTACTGTTAATTAAGATTGCTAGATTACCAAAATTAAGCTATACCTCATTGCAAGGCTACTAGCTACTAACCAAAAGATTAAGTTCCCAGAATTACTCTAGTAATCACTCATCTCGATTGCATTAACTTGCTTTAGAATCCATTCTTGGACATTTCATCCTGTGCAAAAGAATCCAATTAGCTTAATTCCTAAGTCTAATTGATATTCCCAATGATCATGCAAGGTCCGATTAATTAATTAGTCATTTCAACCTAGAATCAATTAATCCATAACACAAATCCAATATTCCGGATATATTGGTTTGTTCCAGCACGAACAGCATAATCAAATCATAAATTAACAGTAAATCAAGCTAGATTATATAAAATTCAAATCCATAAATCCATGAACAAGTTCACCCAAGCTGAGCACAAGAGTTTAGTGTGAAAACATTACAAAATCAGAAGAAAACTAGAAAACAGAGAAGGAGTTCAAACAATCCATGAAGATCTACAAATTCCTTGCTTGATTCTTCAATTCCTTGCTCGAATCCACGTTAGAAGGTGCCCTTGGTGAGTTTGGCTCTCTCCTAGGGTTTCTCCCAGTAGCTCTCCTTATTAATTCTCGGTTTCTCCTCCCTCCATTCAAAATTTCGCACAAAACTTATATTGGTGATGTACACGGGGTCCAACACGGCTCGTGTTGTACCTCGTGTTTCTCAACGAAAGTTAAGCAGCACGATACACGTTGTGCGACACATCCCGTGTTCTTCTCCGAAGTGTCAAGCAATAATGTACACGGGGTATGACACGGCCCATGTTGTACCACGTGTTCTTCAACGAAGGTTGATCAGCATGTTACATGGGGTGTGACACTCCCCGTGTTTACCTCAGAACTGCAGGGCAGTATGATACATGGGGTCCAACACAGCCCGTGTTTGCCCCCGTGTTCTTCTCTGAGCAGCTCAGTGAAGTCTCGAAGCATTTCAGAAAGGTACACGGCCATAAACACGGGGTTCCCATACCCCGTGTTCTTTGTCAGATGAACAACTTGGCTTCGATTCTTCACAATTTGCACAGTTTTGCCCCCGGATCCTTTTCTAATGCTCATATGTGTCCTTTCAAAGCCTGAAAACAAAATATAGAGATCTAAGTATCCTTTTTCAATCAATTTGCACAAGATACTTAATAAATAAGTGATGAAACATATAGAATTTAGGTGCATTTGTGCATTTATCAGTATTAATACTGATTTTGTTACTGGAATAAAGGCTTATTAGGGAAGATAGCTTCTACATATGTTAGAGGAGGAGGGCACTCATCATCTTGCAATGTGGGGTAGCAATCTATTGGATGAGTTGTGCAGGAGCAAATGCCACAAACTTTGGCAGAAGGAGTAGGAATCTATTGTTATTGTCCCATGGCCATTTATCTTACTAAAGTAGTCAGTTCATCCAGCCTATTTTATAATCTTTGTAGGTTAGAATTGGGGAAACTTATCTTATTCACATTTTTAGTTACAGCAACCGTGATTCTTGTTCTAAACTGCTGAGAATTTGCTGCCATGTTTGCAATGAAGTCTCTTGTTGCCATTGGAGTCTTGTCCACTAAAGCTTCACCACTTGCAACATCAATTATGTTTCTATCCATGGAGAGAAGGCCTTCATAAAAATATTGAATTAGCAGCTACTCACTAATTTAATGGTGTGGACAGCTTGCACATAACTTCTTAAATCTTTCCTAATATTCATGAAGTGTCTCACCACTCATTTACCTAATTCCATAAATTTCCTTTCTTATAGCAGCAGCTTTGGATGCAGGAAAGAATTTCTCCAAGAAGAGCTGCTTTATATTAGTCTAGCAAGTGACAAAACTAGGTTAAAAATAGTAGAGCTAATCCTTGATTGCATCAACTAGGGAGAGGGCGAATGCTCTTAGCTTGATATGATCCTCAAATATGCCTTGTAGCATTATAGTAAAGTAAACCACGTGAAACTCCTTCAAATGTTTATGTAAATCTTCACTTATAGACCATGAAACTTTGGAAGCAAGTGTATTAATCCAGATTTAAGCTTAAAGTCAACATCTAATTCAGGATATTGGATGCCTAAAAGTATGTGACATCAGGGGTAGCCAATTCCTTCAATGTTCTATTATTATTTACCATTTTTTCTGGTTTATCTAAGGGTGCAAGAAAGCTAGAACCACTTATATTTTTATTCCTACGAAGTGAATGAAATATTCTATCAATTTCAAAATCAAAATCACACAATTCAATAGGATTTCTTCTTATCATGCACTAAAACTACACAGCACCACACAATATTACACAAAATAGAACATAAATGCACTATAGAAGGACATAAATAGTAAAATGTATAAGCACTATGAAAAATTAACCTAACACATCTAATTAACCTATTTAGATAATTTTAAAAATTATAGAACTACTATAGAAAGTTTTCTCCAACTATGTAAAACCAAAAAATACAGTAAAAAATCTTTAAAAAAATTAAAAAAGTGGTCAGAACAATATTTTTTAAAAAAAAACTACGGCACTCATAGGCATAAGCCTATGACTTTTGATGAGAAAAATGAGGTCTAATTACCATAAAAATTTTAGCTCAATCGGAGCTCGGATGAAAAAGTTATGCCCAAAACAAGATATGAGTGTAAAATTTTGTAAAACCAGGTTTCTTAGGCCAAAAACTTCTATTTCAATGCTTGGTGATGTTTATCATGATAAAATATGATGAATTGAGGTAAAAGTGTAAAAGGAAAACAAGGAATGCAATGAAATCCAGAATAATGCAGAAAATAAGAGTTACCATAAAATGCAAGAAACACAATTTAGTTAATGCAATTAGCTATTGGAATGCTACAAGAATTGTGTAATATACTACTAAGAATATACATGAAAAATATGATGTTAATTATGAGCAAAAATAAGAGAATGCAAAAGAATGCAATGAAACACAGAAAGACAGAAGCATGTAAGTTACTGAAAAATGCAAGAAACACAATGACAAAAGCAAAGACAAGCTGAGATACTTAATCAATTAGGAATATGTATGAAAAGATAAACTCAAGAGGATCCCTGGCAATGGCGCTAAAATTTTGATGTGCATGCCGCAATGCACCAAAATTGTATTAAAATTAGTGTGCTAAAAAATAATATTATATAGTAGCACAACTAGGTCGTACCACTAGTGATCCTTTGATTTTATCTTTCTTAAATGATTTCCTAACAATATATATACAATTATTTAATTATTTATGTAATGAAAATGTGAAGAACTAAGGCAAACAGAACGTAATGCAATGAAACAGAATGTGTGCAGAAATAGAATTCAAGTCAGAATGCAACAATGCAATAATGGGTTGTATGTAGAATAGAATTAGAATTAGGGGTTGGTTGAACAAAATTAATGTAAAAGCAATGTATTAAATAAGCACAAAATAAAAGTAAAGCAAAAGTAAAATTGGAAGAAACTCAATAGAAGTAAATAGCCGATTCAAGGAAATTGAGAGCCTTAAATTGGATTAATCATAGATTAATTATGATTTAACTTTTTCTAATTAATTCTTCACACTTAAATTATCTGAAATCCTTATAATAATTTGTGAATTCTACGCAAGACAAACACCTAGGATTTGATCAATTAGGATTAACTGAATTAAACAATTGCTATAATCCCCAAACTAGATCGGAATTGATTTATAATTAGAATTCAGTTGATTTGAGAAATTAAATTAGAAATATCCAAATTAATCTTTCAACCCTCTGTGCCTATGCATAAAACTATTATTTATCAACCATAATTTCATAACAAAATAGCAAAGAATTCAGAAACTATAAGGATGAACATTAATTATATAAAATCAACACCCAACACAAGGAATCTCAAGAATTTGACAGAATTAAATAGAGAAAAAGGAAAATTAATTAAGAAAGGTCAACATTACAAAGCATGATCTCATAATCCTCAAGAGGAGACCTTCAAACTCCTTAAATCAACTTCAGAAAATTAGCCCTCCATGGTTAGAAGATAAAAGCTTGAAGAAGAAGAAAGAAAATTATGTTATTAATTGTATGTAATCAGATTGTATGATTGTGTGATATATTGCCCATCCCCTCATCTCTATTTATATCTAATAAAACCTATAGAATCCTAATCCTAGTCCTCTTAGGATTACATAAATTAAGGCCTTGCTAATCTTACTCCTATTAGGATTATTAAATTTCTTCTAGAAAGTCCAGCAGTGAAATCTTGCTAGTATGGCTTTCATCTGATGAATGGCCCCTAATATGATGTATTTTCACTAATATTATAATTTTAAGTTGTAGGTTTGGGTCTTAGCAAAATTTGAACACTGATTTCACCTTAATTGGACCTCTGTAGCTCCAGATATAGCCCAAATACCAAAACTAGTTCAGTTGGGACAGAGTGACGCCTTCAACTTCTCAGCCACTTTTGACCTCCAAAATATCAGAATTGGGCTTGGACCAAAACATAAAAGTTATAGGTCTCTCTTTTAGCTTTCCATAAATATAAAATTTTCCTCAATTCAACATTTGGAACCCAAGATATGACTAAAAAACAGAAACAGTATCAAAATTCAGCATTTACTGAATAAATTCAGAAACTTGTAAAATCAGTCCAAAATTATAAAACAAGGCCTATTCTATAAAATTTAGCAAATATAACACCTAAGAGACATAAAATAGGAGAAAATAAAATAGTAAATATTTTTCCCATCAAGTATGTTTCTATTTCTCTTTGGATTTAGGGATTAGAAGCTGGCTAAATTTCAATTTTTAGCATAATCATGTTATAGATAATGTTAGGATAGGTGTGAAATAATTTAGGAATTTTTTAAGATTTTTAAAGTTATGAAAAAAGCATTTGAATGGACTTTGGTTACAATAGCTTGGAATAGAATTTTGGATCCTATATGCTGCTATTTGGTGTTGTTTATACCATGATTTGATTGAAAAAAAATTAAACCAATTATTTTTCTTTGATTATTGATATGTTAAAAACCTTACATAAAAATTTGATAGCAATTGGATTTGATTTGGATGCCAAAAAGGTCCTTTTTTCACAATAACTCCAAAACTATCCATAGTTGGAAGTTTTGAGTTTTTGGTAATGCATAAATAATAACCATGTGAAGTTTTTGTAAAATAATTGATGTTTTTCTTCAATGAACATGTTAAAGGTGTTGTGCCAAAATTTGATAATAATTGGAAGTGGTTTGAATATAAAAATGTGGCTATTATTGTGATTGCTCCTATGCTATCCTATTTGGATTTTATTATTTTGGCACTAAATGAATAGTACTCGAGAATGTTTGAATAGTGAGAAAATTATTGTTTGATGTATATTAGTATATTAGAAGAATTAGATAAAATTTTGATAAAAATTTAAATAAATTTAAAAGCCTAAAAAGTTACTAAATCATGGAAATACCCCATTTTACATAGCAAGTTTTATTCTTGATTATTCTTGTTAAGTGATATTGTAAGAAATTGAAGTTTAAGAAATAATTGATGATGCTTGGACTGTAATTAATAGCTATGCAAAAGAGCTAAGTCTTTTCATTGTCTTGAATAAAAGCATTATGTATTAACCTTAATGTAATGTCATATGATGATGAATTATGAATGTGAATAATAATGGCTAGATTTTATGGTATAGTTAGTATTTTAGCCATACCTTATGAAATGAATAAAATGAGTAAAGGATGCTATAATAGGTATCTTGATATTACTCACTTTGAATTCAATTTATAAGGGGGGAGATTTGCATCCTTTGCAGAAAAGGAGATGAATGATAAGGGTTAGAGGGATAAGGTTAGATTGAAGATATAAAGAGAAACCTATATACTAACTATTGTCATTCTTTAGAGTAATCTTTATAAACATTATATAGAAAAGTTATAATTGATACTGTAGAGTTAAATTAAATTATTATTTATTTTACATTGTTACATATCCATTATAATGAAAACTATCTAGAAAAAGAGGAAAGTAGCCATTCACTGAATATTTTAATACTCACTCTCTCTATTGTTGATATCTTATTTATAAATTTGGAGCATGGATCATTGAAGAGTGATTGATATCTATACAAGAACTTTCTCATCACATTAGGGCATTTTCTAAGTTATATTCTAATATAGATTCTATAGGACTTAGAAAGCTAAATTCAGAGTCAAATCCTTTTGTTATATTAATCTTGTTTTACCCAATCATTCATAAGAGGATATATTTAGTACTTCTAATTTTATCAATATGCTAGATCTTCATATTCCTCATTCATTAAATTTGATCCCATAGAAAATCCTGAATGGAAGTCAAATACGTTGAATTAGGAATTTCTCTACTTACAGTAATCTTTTTTTTAAATGCTAATACCCTTATATCAATCTTTTATGAATGTAAATTATATTTTAAATTTTATTTGCATGTGCAATTAATTCTACTTTGTATAAATTCCTACTTTTATCTTTAGCAAAGTTAAATAGTAAAGAGTCAAAAAAGTTTTAAAGGCTTGTAAAGATAGTTAGCTAGTAAATTAGTACTAGTCGAATATTTTTACACCAGTTATAGAGTTAGTACTAAAGTATGGTCTGGGATAGCTATTATAATATAATAAAAAAGAGACCTAATTTGAACACAGAATCTATGAAAGGTTGAAGAAAGAATAGATATTAGTCATGGTGGATCCATGAAGCTTAGTATGTATCTTTCGTATTTCTTTTCTAGAAAGGTAGTATTTATTAATCAAAGTTATTTCATAGAATTATGGCTATAAAAAGGAAAACTTGAGGTAGAATGACTTAAAGACAAACTAGAGCACATCCAGAAGTACTGGAGCATAAAGCCTCAACAAATATGTCTCCAGAAAACTTGTATAGAGTAGAAAGAGAATAGCTCAATGCTTTAGCATGAGCTACGATGCTACAACAAACTCTAGAAAGATTTTAGCTTAAAATTAGCATCCTTCTTCTCCACCTTTAGCTTTGCCAATGCCAAGGCAACAAGTTCCCCTATTGCCTCTAAAGGAATGGTTACAAATAGTGCATGATTTTCAAAAATTGAATCTCTAAAATATAATGGTATAGACCCAATAGTGGATCTTTATTGATTTGTAGATCAGATAAAAAGAACTCAGAGAGTATTAGAATGTAATGAAAAAATGATGGTGGAATTAGTGGGTTATTAGTTAGAGGATATGGCTTGTTTCTAGTATGTTCATAACATTGAACTAATAATCATTATTAATGAACCAATCACCTAGAAGCATTTTTAAGCCGAAATGATGGATAGATTTCTAGTGCTAAGTGTTAGGGAGGAAAAAGCATATGAATTTGAAAGATTAACCTAAGAATTTATGATAGTAGCTCAATACGATGCATAGTTCACTCATTTTTCCTGATACATAGAACATTAAGTGCCTAAAAAGAAAGTTAATGTGAACTAATTTGTATACAATCTTTAAGATTATTTTTATAATCAAGTGGATATTTTTGATGGAATGATGTACAAGCAAGCCCTAGATCAAGCAATCAAAGTGGTGATATGTGCTAAAGGGAGAAAGAATAGAGAAACAGGTTAAGGAAAAGGAAAACAAAATTTTAGGGATGAAGTAGCAAAGATATAGGAAAGGCAGTAATGGCTTAGAATGTGTTAGCTGGAAATATGTAGATGAGGAGAAAAAGATTTCTAGATCGAAGAAATTTCTCAGGAAAAACTCCTAATAACAGATCAGAAGTAGGCCCTAATATTTCAAGTAGGACCTACTTATTTCCAAATCCTTCTAACAAAGCTCCTCGCTATTAATGATGTAATCTTAGTCATTTTGAGCTATATAGATCCTACTTCAGATGTGGACAAATGGGATATCAAGCTTTTAAGTGTATGATTGCCTAGTAAGGAAGCAACATTATTGCCCCAAGTATGCAACCTCCCTAAAATATAACCACAACAAAACTACCAATTACATTAAATATGAAGAATAAAGGGAAAAAGCTAGTTAGGACCCAAGTAAAGGCATTCATCGTGACACGTTAGGAGGCATAGGCTTCTAATGCAATGGTGATAGGTACTATTTTAGTTAAAACTTTTTTGGTAAAACTATTGTTTGATCATAATGTTATGTATTTGTTCATATCTAGAAACCTAGCAATTAAACATTCAAAATTATTAGATGAATTAGATGAACCCTTATTATTAAATACATTAGTAGGAGACATCATCTTTTCCACTCAAGGTGTTAAAGGGTATATGATATGGATAGATGAATATTCCACTTCAATTAATTTAATTGTATTAAAGATAAAGGATCATGATATAATTTAAAGAATGGATTGGCTATCAAAATATCATGCTTATATTGACTATTATCATAAAATGGTAACTTATCAACTAGAAGGGAGTGAAGTTCAAATCTTTTAAGGTGAAAAGAAAGTAGGAATGCCTATTTTCATCTCATGTATGAAAGTTTAAAAAATAATAGATAAAGCATGTGCTATTTGGATAACTTTAGTAATAGAGGTTGAAAAGAAAAAAGGTAGAAATTGATGAAATACTTATAGTAAAAGAATTTTCTGATATTTTTCCTAAGGATCTACAAGGGTTACCACTAGATTGAGAAATTGAATTCATAATTGAAACCATTCTCAGGATAGATATAATTTTCATAACACTTTATTATATGGTACTAATGGAATTAAAGGAATTAAAGGAGCAATTGCAAGATTTGTTAGATAAAGGTTTTATACAACCCAATACATCCTATAGAGAGCAGTAGTGCTATTTGTAAAAAAAAAAAGCATGGCACATTATGGCTATTTATTGATTAATGGTAGCTGAATAAGGTCACTATTAAGAACAAGTATCCTTTGCCAAGAATAAATGATTTGTTTAACCAACTACGAAGATCTCTGTATTTTTCAAAAATTAACTTGTGGTCAAGTTACCATTAACTGAAAATTCAGAAAGATGATATCCTTAAAATGATCTTTTGGACTCATTATAGCCATTATGAGTTTCTACTTATGTTATTTAGATTAATCAATGCTCCTGTAGCATTTATAAATTTGATGAATCATGTTTTTAAACCTTTTTTAGATAAATTCATTGTTGTATTTATTGATGACATCTTGCTATATTCTAAGAGTAAGGAGGAGCATGCATAACATCTAAGAATCACATTATAAAAATTGAGGGAGCATAAGTTGCATGCTAAATTTCTAAAGTGTAAGTTTTAGATGAAGAAAGTACATTTCTTAGGCTATGTAGTGTTGTAAGAAGGAATACATATAGATCTCCAAAAAGTTAAAGCTATGCTTAAATGGTCATGATTATCTTTAGTGATTAAAATACACAATTTTCTTAGATTGGTTAGATGTTATAAAAGATTTATAAAAGATTTTTTTAGAATAGCTGCATCATTGACCAAATTGACTCATAAAAGAGTTAAGAATATTTTTTGAGAATAGCTGCACCATTGATCAAATTAACTCATAAAAAAGTTAAGCTTTTATCGAGTGATGAATGTAAGGAGAGTTTTCAAAAGTTAAAAGAATGTCTAATTTTTGACTTAGTGTTAGCATTGCCTAACAATGTGGAAGGATAATAGTATATTGTGATGCTTTCAAAATGGGATTAAGATGTGTATTAATGTAGCAAATTAGAGTGATAACTTACATATCTTGTTAATTAAAGAAGTATGAGATAAATTATCCCACTCATGATTTAGAAATGACAATTATGGTGTTTACTTTGAAAATATGGAGACATTATTTATATAGTGCTACTTGTGAAATTTATACTAATTATAAGAGCATTAAGCGTATTTTTTAGTAGAAAGAACTTACTATGAGATAAAGAAGGTGGATGAAGTTTGTAAAAGATTACGATTGCTCCATTCGCTACCATATGGGTAAGGCTAATGTTGCTGCTAATGTTGAGTTAAAAGCTCCTAAGGGTAAGGAAAAGAAGTTGGAAGAAAATAAATGAGCAAATTTGACTTGTATAATGGTAGATTTTACTATAATATATTAAATCAAAGTTGCCCGAAAAGAAGATCCTTAATATAAGTAGTTAAAGAGTAAAGCTATGAATGAAGAGAAAAGCAATCTAGTAGTGGAAGAAAATGAAGTGATAAGAAGTAAAAATCGATTATAGGTGCCTATAATCTTAAGAAAAAAAGTATTAAAAAGAGATCATGAATCATCTTATACAATATATCTTAGTAGAACCAAGATATATCAAGATTTAAAAAATGTATATTAGTGAGATGGAATGAACAAAGATGTGTAAGAATATGTGATTAAATGCTTAACCTATTAGCAAGTAAAAGTAGAGCACTAACGCCTAGCAGGACTTTATTAGAACATTAGATTCTTAAATGGAAATAAAAGAGTACTACAATGGATTATATAGTTCGATTGCCACAAACTAGTAAAGGATACGATTCTATATGGGTAATTAGAGATCATCTTACGAAGACAACACTTTTCCTACCAACAAAGGAGGCATACACCATATTGCAAAATACTTAGTTATACTTGGATAAATTATTTTTTGCATGATTAATAACTTTTGATCATTTCAAATCAAGGATCCTAGTGTACTTCTTGATTTTGGCAATTGTTTTAGGAAACACTAGGTACTTAGTTACGGTTTAGTATAACATTTCATCTACAAAATGATGGACAATTTGAAAGAAGAATCCAGAATTTAAAAGAAATGCTGACAACTTGTATAATTTAGTTTGTAAGGAGATAGGACAAACACTTATCATTGATAAAGTTCACATATAACAATAGTTATCACACCAGTATACAGATGGCTTTGTTTAAAGCTTTATATGGTAGAAAATATATATCACTCATTGGATAGTTTGAAGTAGGGGCAGTTAAAATGATTCGCTTTAACCTGGTTGAGGATGCCATTAATAAAGTTCAGATCATCATAGAAAAATTATAAGTAACTCGAAGCTAATGTAAATCCTATAAAGATAACAAACAAAGGGAAATGGAATTCTAAGAAGGTGATATGTATTTTTAAAAGTCTCGCCAATAAGAAAGATAATGAGATTTAGAAAGAAAGGAAAGTTAAACCTGAGGTATGCAAGTTTTTATGTGATCACCAAGCGAATTGGAAAGGTCACCTATTAACTAGAACTATTGAAAAATATGAAAGTAATCCATCCAATTTTTCATGTGTCAATGTTAATAAAATATCTTCCAAATCGATCCTATGTATTAAAAAAAATGCTATTAGAATTAAATCAAAGTTAGTGTATAGAGAACAACCTATGCAAATCGTTGACAAATAAGTGAGGAAGTTGTGTTCCAAGGAGATCCTAATGGTGAAAGTAATATGGAAAAAGCATAAAGCATGGAAAGCTACATGAAAATTAGAACAAGATGTGAAAGAAAAGTATCTAACCTTATTTTGTAAGATTCTATCTAAGATTTATATACAAGCTATTAAAAATTCTATTTATTTTTATCTAAAATTTTAAAATTTAAGAATGAATTTTTTAAGGTGAAGAACTCGTAATACCCCAATAAAGTAAGAAATTTTAAGAAATTTTCAATAGAAACCACCTTAATAGAAAGTCAGTAATATAATTAAGTAAAATTTAAGTAAACTATAAAGATAGTACAAAGGTTCACTTAGCTAAGTTTTTTGTAGGACTTATATTAGGTATTAGTATAAGTTAGAATATCATAAAAAGCCTAACATTGAGTTTGAGAAAATTATACAAAGGTCTAATAGAAAATTAGGGACCTGAGTAAACTAAAATCAGCCAAAATGGTCCAAAAATCTAGCGATTGAGCTCAAAATTAAACTAAATCATTTTGGTTTTCCTAACTTTTTTTAGCCTAAATATGAATTTAGGAAGTAGAAAAATTTAGCCCCAAATAAGGCTTAATTTTATGAAAGAAGCTTATGCCATTTTGGTGAAAAAGTGAAATATTAAAGGTTTTTGTTAACAAGTATTTTTAGGTATTTTATTTGCACAAATTTTAGTAAATTTGAGAAGAATATCTTTTGATTTTAGGCCAAAATATTGTGCCCTATATGTTGAAATTATGAGCTAATTTTTTGCAAAAATAAAAAAAGGAAGCTTATGGTAAAAGTATTGGAAATTAGGGCTTTATATAAAGTCATTTTGAATGATTTTTTGCACACTTTTTTGCTCCTCTTCCTAAAAAAATTGCGATCTTCCTAAGAATGTTTCGTTAAGGTTTTCACTAGCTTTTCCAAGAGGTTTCATCCATTTCTAGTAAGGTAACCTAAGTTCTTTTCTATTTTTTTCAAGTTTTGACATCAATTTCATCTTTAAAACTTCTAAAAATTTGGTTTATTGTAGTAAGGTTGTTCTTTGCCATTCTAAGTGGTTTTTAAGAAGTAAGGGACTTAAGAAGTTGAGGTGAGTGGTAACTACACCTTATTCTATTGAGTTTTCTATAGAAGTTGAAGAGATTTGATGACATTTACCATTGTAAATGTAAATTGAGTTATGATAGTGAATGATTTTATTTTGAAATTATATAAATGTTAATAAAGATATGATGTTGGTATTATTGAGATCAGTAGGAGATAATTTATTATGTTTTTCTACAAGAAATGACTATAGAAAGATTGTAGAAACATGATTTTGTTAAGGAAGTTTAATGGTATATTTTTTATTCTCCATGGATTTAGGAATTAGAAGTTGATTAAATTTCAATTTTTGGTACAATCATGTTATAAATAGTGTTAGGATAGGTGGGAAAATTTTGGAAGTTTTTTTTTAAAAAAATTTAGTTATAAAAAGTACATTTGAATGGACTTTAGTTATAATAGCTTGGAATAGAATTCTAGACTCTACATGTTACTAGTTGTTATTGTTTATGCCATAATTTAATTAAAAAAATTTAAAATAATTGATATTTTTTTATTATTAATATGTTAGAAACCTTATTAGAAATTTAATGGAAATTAGATTTGATTTAAATACCAAAAAAGCCCTTTTTCTATAATAACTTTAAAACTATCTAGCTTTAGAAATTTTGAATTTTTAGTTTTATATTGAAATTTTTGCAAAATAATTGATGTTTTTCATCCATTAATATATTAAGGGTGTTCCATTAAAATTTGGTAACAATTAGAAGTGGTTTGAATATTGAAAAAAGGGTTTTTTTTTTAATTGTGAGTGCTCTTATGCTATCCTATTTAAATTTCATCATTTTAGTACTGAGTGAATAGTACTTAAGGATAATTAAATAGTGAGAAAATTATTGTTTAATGTAAGTTAGTCTGTTAGAAGTATTAGATAAAATTTTAGTAAAAATTTAGATGGATTTGAGAGCTCCAAAAGGCACCAAACCATAGAAATATTCCATGTTACATAATTTAGTTCAATGCTTGGTTATTCTTGTTAAGTGATGTTGTAAGAAATTAAAGTTTAAGAAGTAATTGATGATGCTTGGACTATAGTTGATAGTTATGCAAAAGAGTTAAGTTTTTTCATTGTCTTGAATAAAATGGGTTATGTATTAACCTTTGATATAATATCATGTGATGATAAATTGTGAATATTAATAAGAATGGTTAGATTTTATGGTATAGTTATTATTTTGACCATACCCTATGAAATGAATAAAACGAGTAATTGATGCTATGATTAGCATCTTGATATTGCTTACCTTGAATTTGATTTGCAGGGTATATGCATCTTTTATAGAGAAGGAGAAAAGTGGTAAGGGTTAGAAAGATATGATTAGTAGCCTTATGCCTACAGTGGCGAGAGACAAGATTGGACTAAAGATATAAGAAAAAATTCATATACCAATTATTGTCATTCTTTATAACTAATATAGTAGATATAAATTAAATCATTATTTACTTTACATTGTTACGTACATATATCTTTAATCTATTATAGTGAAAAGTAGCTATTTGCTAAGTATTCTAATACTCACTCTCTCTGTTGTTGATCTCTTATTTAAGATTCTAAGCATGGATCACCAAAGAATGATAAATATATGTACAAGAACTTTCTTATCACCCTAGGGGACTTTCTGGGTTATATTCTAATAAAGATTCCAAATGATAATGATGGGGCCTTGTATTAATTACTTTGTAGGACTTAAAAAGCTATATTCTAAGTCAAATCCTTTTATCATTAATCTTGTTTTACCTAACCATTCACAAGAGGATATCTTTATTAGTTCTAGTTTTATCAATATGCTAAATGCTCCATCTTCCTCATCTATTAAATCTGATCCTAAGAAAGATCTTAAATAGAAATAGGATGAGTCAAATTAGGAATTTCTTTACTTATAGCATATGTGTGTAAACTTTTGTATTTTTTTAAAATGATAGTATCCTTGTATCAATCTTTTTACATATGTAAATTTTATTTTAAATTTTTAATTATATGTGTAGCTAATTCTACTTTCTATAAATGCCTATTTTTATCTTTGGCAAAGTTAAGTAGTAAAAAGTCAAAAAGGTTTTAAAGGCTTGTAAAGATAACTAGCTAGTAAACTAATACTAGTTAGGTGTTTTTGTTGGGAATTCGGATTATTACATGCAGCGGAATTTCAAAATTTTGATCCGAATTCTACCTAGGATCCATGCAAAAAGTATAAGTCAATGATTAGGGTTTTACCTATTGGGCACTCGTGTTTCTACTGATCAAATCTTGAGAGCGGATAAATCAAACGCCAGCCGGAAGGTACAGCGTCTCTACGGTATTCACACGGAGTGAACAACAACCTCTCACCCTCCACGCGTCTGCTAGGATGCGTTTTTCTCTCTAAGAATTAGGATTGGATGTTTTCTGAGTGATTTAGGGTTTATATGGAAGCTTAAAACGTATTGTAAAAGTGCTGCCCTCAAGTCCCTTTTTATAGAACTTAGGCAAGCTATAATCCTAGTCCTACTAGGATAATGCTTCCAAAATCCTAATTACACTTAACAACTCATCTTATCCTTATCTTAAAGATAATGGGAAGAGATAAGACTTATCTATTAATTATCTAATATTAGATAATAATATTATCTCATAATATAAATATCTTAATTATTAGATAATTGCATATAGTTATCAAATATCAAAATAATATTATCTCATAATATATTTATCTAATATCTGATAACGTAATTATTTAATATTACTTTAATATTAAATAATATCACATAATATTATATATATATATTACGTGAATAACTTATTATTATTCTTAATAATAATATATATGCACGAAAATAAGTCCAATTAATTATTGTCTTATTCCTACTCCTTTTTGTGTGACCCTGTAGGTTCTTACTATGTTGACAATAACTCATTTATTGAGCCATAGACAGTAAGCGGTATCTAGCAATACATCACTGCCACTCAAGTAGTAAGAATATCTATGATTTGACATCCACTTAACATATGATCAACGTTTTGCATCATAACCCTTTTGTAATAATATCCAAATTGAACTGAAGGCATGGAATGTGTCATCATCGTCAATGTTCAATTTATATTTCTTGATACTGAGTAGACTTAAAATAAATAATTAATATCACATATTAATTCAACTGAGCATGGTCATGCATTTCTAAGTCTCGCTCAATCAAGGGGCCCAAGGATATTTCTCTTTTATACAAGAGTAATAAAATTTCATTTACATCACTCACTTCCCTCTGCACGATTTATGACACACCCAATCAATGCCTTACTTGTCATCCTGATTAAAGGTGATATAGGACAATATTAAAGTGAGTAATTTCTCATGTAAGGAACCGTAGTGACTTCAGGTCAAAGGTTTATGTGTATTTGTGATCATATGAGAATAACTTATGATACATTTATCCATGCAATATTCTCATAGTGGATCAGTCCAGTACATTGTTCACTAGCAATGTACTCATGTATTGACTTGATATCACATATCTATGATTCGTAATCATCAGTCACTATACATGCTAGTCTCGATGTATTATTACTATCATTTTCGTAATAATACTTGACTAGGGGCATTTTAGGAATAGCAAAGCTATTCCAAGGATAATTATTATATTAAGTTATAAATTGCGCATAATAATAATAAAAATAAAATATAATAATTAAATTACCTAAAATATAATACATTGTGTATAACTTCAATCATCTTATATGATTAGTTCTAAGATACACACCAACAGTTTTTACCCTAGTCATGTCATCTAAAAGTCAGGTCATGACGCATAGCTTGTACCTAGAGTGATAACAACCATAATCACTTTTAGGTAAATTATAGTCTATACCCAGAATGATATTAACTATCCTTGCCTCTGTGCATATTATAGTCTATCCTTAGAGTGATATTATTTGATCTAGCAACTATCCAAGGTGCACCTTGGGTAATGCCATTATTGTTGTTAACTATAATTTCCAATTAGTCTTTTCCCAAAATAAGTTTAGAATATAATTGAAGTAGTATTTATAGAAAATAGTTTCATTAAAGAAAACCTTTCAGTCAACAACTTGAATTAACATAGTTATGGTTCTACTTAAAACATATTTCAAATCTATATAAGTTTCAACTATTTGCAATCCGTATAGGTTCCATTCAACAACCATCCTTAAGTAATCTTTTACGGTTTCCAACTTTGTCATTATTGTTTTCATTTCTAAATGTATCAATCAAACCACAGTCATAAATGCAAAGCCATTTCATTATTTTCAAAAGCATGGCCTTTCAATATTTTCCCATAATCTTTTTCCATAAGTATACCATTTTTAATAAAATAATCAAGTTTCATTTTAATTCTATGATAGTTCAATGGTAAATTACATTTCCTAAGAATTAATGAAATTAGTGAAGCAAAGAATTACTTTCAAACTTACATTAAGTAATGTAATTTCATAGATATAGGATTTAAAGGTCCAAGCTTCAAATGAGAAAGAAAAACTACTAAAGAAAGAATTGATAGATGTTTAGCAAATGTTTATGTTGGCTAGTGTAACGAAAACTCTTATATTCCATATTTTTCGTATGAAATCTAATCATTAGATCCATTGTGCTTTATTTCAACACTTCTAATCGGAAACCTTGAAGGCATTGACCATTTTGATTCAATGTAGTTTCAATGGTAAATTTTCAAACAAACTTAATAAAAAGAGAAAAATACATTGATATCTCTTAAGGTTACTTGAAATTAGTGAAGTAGGAATTAGTTTCTAACATGTATTAAGCAATGTAATTTCATAGATATGAGATTTAAATGTTCAAACTTCACATGGAAAAGGAAAAATGTTAAAGAAAGAATTAATGTTTTTTTAGCAAATGTTCACGCACTACTACATTAATATGATACAAATTTACACATTAATGTTGGTTAAAGTGAAAATCGATATATAATGGTACAATGATATTTTTAAAATTATGAGTAACTTATCACATCAATTGTAATTAATAGTTGACATTGTCAAGTAATGTTATATTTTAATGTCAAATAGGAGATAAATAGTTAACTTTACATAACTTTCCATATTAGTTGTTTAATAAGAATCAATATGGTTATAAAATTGAGTTATTATGTTGTTTATAAAAGATTGGCATTGAAGAAAAATTTGAACAATTAGATTTGAAAATTAAGCTAAATACTAGACCTCATTTTTATACTCAATTAATATGGAAGGTTTGCCCAAAATGGCATTTTTATAATTATAGGTTGAACATTAGATGCTAATTTTAGTGATAAATGATGTGTAAAGAGTTACATGTCAATTTTTTTAATAACTAATCTGAAAAGTGTTGTCACTAACATTTCTTATCTTTGTTTCTCTAAAAAGAAGTTAAACCCTAAATAAGCTTCATTCATATGATGATATTCTTTACATTTTTACTTTTTCTCTATGCAAGTTTCTCCAGTATTTGTTTGACCATTGTGTAATGTCAACGTTCTATGTCTTTAAGCATTTACTTCACATTATCTAAGATATTTTCCTTGATTCTTTTATGCTTTGTGAGAATTTTATGGTTTGATGTGGTCTTTATGGTTAGATTGCATTGTCATATATTGTCAAAAAAATTTTTCATGCTTTAATATTGCTCTTTAATCATTTTAAACATGGTTAAGGCTCATTATTTAATATGGAGAGTATTGTACTTGAACATATGTTCTAATTTGTTCTTTTATTTTTGAAAATGTCATTTTTGCTTAGATGCTATGTTTTGGACTAATATTCTTCATTAATATGGTTTTATTGCTTAGATGCTATTCTTAAAATGTTAATTTATGATCGATGGCATTTTTGTTTTGTGAATAAACTAGATGTAGTAAAATGATTTCCAATGTTTCTTATTATTTAAGTTATCACATGCATATACTTGGAAACTTATTAGATGTTGCTTAATGCATAAGTTAAATTTATGTTACCTTTGTTGTAACATTATAAATAAAAGCAACATAAATTTTGGTTCTATCAAAGGTGGTAATAAAAGGAAAAGAGTTAAAGATTTTGCAATTTTAAGAAACATGGTCCTTAAATGTGTAGAGGAGATGGGAAGAAAGTATATTCTAATGAGAATGGCTAGACATATAGACTTGATATGATAGATTTTAGCAACTATTGTCAGGTGTTGAAATGCTTCAAGGTACCTATCACCATTAGGTAATAGCACTAAGTGAACCAAGACATGAAGGATGCCATTTAGGAGGATATATTCATAAGGAATCTTAATACTTATCTCTATTTCATTTTTTACATTTGAATAACAATCGATTTGAATTACATATGTGTAAGTGTCACTCATGTGTGGTTTCCTTACAGATTACCTTCAATATTGCTGAAAGGTACAAAGAACACATTTTGCAACTTTATAGCAAGAGATTGAAGGATTTTAAGCATAACATGGCTAAGGATTTCATCTTTGGCAAAAGGAAGGTCGATGAGGTGGCTACAAAAAAATATTTCTAGATCAATCTCAAGAAATAAAAGGAGTTTATGGAGATATGTAACTTAAAAGTATCAAGAAAGAATATGGACATCTCACTATTATTTTCATTCCAATATTAATAGTGAGCCCATTTTTTCATCACTTATTTTATTTTTAGTTAACAAGCCTTAAATGAAAAGAAGAAGGTGAAGTAAGTAAAAAATGTATACAAGCATAAGTTGTCTTGAGGTAGGCATAGGAAGTTTGAGAAGGAGCTCATCAAAGAAAGGATTTAAGTTGCTAATCAATCTATTGATCAAGAATCTACTTCTATTACCCCCATTGAATGACATGAATTATAGGTTTTAGGTAGAGTTAACAAAAGGATAAATTCATGATAGAGGAAAGTTGGCAAGTTTCCTAATGAATAGTAAGTGATGTTATTATTTTATTTTTTAAATGTAAAGTGTATTGTTTAGTTATCAAGATATGACTAACAATGTTTGATTACATTATGCTAGGATGAGCTCAAGTAGCAAGCCACCCAAAGAAAGTTTAACCTAGAAGGGAGGATGCACATCTTAATTATTACCTTAAGAACTAATAAGCATCTCAGATATGTTAGAGGTGTTAAAGGATTAGTGAGCTTTATGGTTGACTATAGGGAAACTTCAAAATGTCCTTACAATAGAGGACTATTTGTTAGGAATAAGACAGAGTTGAAGGCAAATTTCTTTGCTAAGATAGGAAAGAAATTAAGAAAAGACATTATAGAGGATGTAAGGGTTAGGCATATGCAAGAAGGTAGGACATTGGCTATTACCCTGAGGGAGGAGGAAAAGATACAAATGGAAACATCTATGATGCAATAGGGTAGTTATTACCTTTTTTATCGTGATCCATTCACCTAAGTATCATAAGTAAATTCTTGTCACCTTACTACTTATTATAAGATATTTTCAATAATGTTGTAATTTTAAATTAATGCTAATTAAGTGGTTTATTTTTCCTTACAAGGTAGACATATATGTATATTAATGGTTGTGAGATCATTTGTTAGATAGATGGCAATAGGGATGGCTTTCCTTAATCATATACTCTACACCCTTGCACTATTGGAAGATGAGTGTAAGGTCATGGTAAATGTTGTTAAGAAGGGCACACCTAAGATGTCATTGCTAATCAATGAAATGACCATTTTAGCTTAAGTCAGCCTAGCTGAAGGCTTTTACTACATTATCCATAAAGATAAGATTTTCCACTGTCTCTAGTTTTTTATTTATAGTTAAACAAAATATTATCTAACATCTTTGCTTCTCAATTTTTTTTGCAATCTATTTAAGGTATCTTAGTGGAAAAAAATGATAAGAGGTCATACGAAGAAAATAAAGGTGAAAATGTTAAGTCCAAAGAATCAAAGAATTTGGCAGTTACCTCTTAATGAATTTAAGAAGTTAGTAACTCTTGGTAGAGGCTCTGATCTATTACAAATAAGATGCAAAGCTCAGACATCAAGCTACTATATATGGTGAAGGAAATGGTGGGATATGAATAGAACATTAACCTAACCAAGTAGTATCTTAAGCATCTTAACATGGAAGAGCTAAAAGTTACTTATGTTTGCACTTAGGTCAGGTGCATTCATTTTAACTTCTTATATTTTCTCACTTTTCATATGCATGTTAGACATTATGAAGTTGAGCTAATGCATTATGAAAATGATGGGTACTTGTATCGTATTGCCTAGAATATAGGTTTAGGTTTCTACTTTGATTTCCTAGATCCATACTTCACTAAGGTAGTGGGAAACAAGCTGACATTTCACTATAAGTACATAGAGAAAGCCATGTTAGTGGGCAAGAGATGATATTACAACATGGTACCATACTAAGAAGGTTATATGGGTTCGAAGATTATTACTCCATCTTTGGTCACATTTTCTCCTAAATTGTCTCACTTTGATATTAATAATGTTGTAAACACCTCTAGATGTTAACAATTATCTATCCAAAGCATATGATAGTGTACTAGCTTGACTTATTAGGTAGGATCCACACTTAAGTTAGCAAGCAATACTTGAGGGATCTATGAGTGCAAATTACATGATAGGCATTTTAGGTACCTAATATAGTGATCGATCATCATTACATGATAAGGTAATTTGTTTGAATTTTACTTAGGTAAACACTTATGGCAAGTAATGAATTTAGTCTTCTTATTGAGTTTTATATGTAAACATCTAGTTTTTCAAAGGAGACATGAGCCTTTTTAATAAAGAAAATATAGAAGCCTTATAAAGGAATGGTTTGCATATGTATTGAGAAAGAGACTATTGGCTTAAAGGGATTACTAAATATGTAGCTTACCTTAATTACTTATAAAGCAAAATGTGTATATATCTATTTGATCTTTGTAAGACTTAGTGAGATTACTTATAAATGTATCCATGCTTTGTATGTATTATTAATGTTATTTATAAGTATTATTTTAGGATTTAAAGTCATTTAAAAGATGGTGCTTTTTTGTATCAACAAGTGTGTTTGCATTACTATTTATGTAACAAGTTTTGTTTCTAGTTTATAACTTTTATGGAGTAATTGTAGCAATTTAAAAAAAAAAAAAGAAACCATGTCAATTATTTATTAAAAACTAACATTAATATGTAATGATGTTTAGTTTCCAAAAAATAATTGATGTGGAAATTTAAAAATGTTGACTCAATTATTAGAGCAATAACAATAATAACTTAAAAGAAACAAATAACATTAATTGTTTATTAATAACTAATATTAATTTTTATATAATAAATTGACATTGTATATTCGACCAATATTAGACATCGATTTTGCTATATAACCAATGTGGAAAATTTAAACAACTTCATTTCTCTTTTCTTAAAACTTATGAAAACAAAAGTGGGAGTTGAAATGCCAGGCAAGCCCATCCTAGTGCTAAAGTGCAAATTATAGAGTGGGATCATTTTACTTGTAAAATTTGTAATGCCTTTTAGAGAAATTCACACAAGAGATCACCATAACTTAAGTTCAACTAATTATTCACCTACTTCTTGCTAATATTTTTTTTCTCAATATTAAGATCTGTTTGAATGCTTTACTTTTTCTCTAAACCTAAATTTTAGCTATTATGTATGGTCTTGTTTTATCCACATTCTATGTTTTTTATCTCATTTTTTAGGGTCTTGGGTGATGTGAGTGTTAATATATTCCCCCTGAAGTAGATAGATTATGCAAACTTGTATCCTGTCTAAATCATTTTATTGAACTTATTTGAAGAAATTACACTAGGTGTTAAATCATTGTTATGTGCTACAACACACCAAAATGAGATATTACTGGTTTGCTAGAAAGTTTTACAATAAAGGGAGATTAACTTGGTCAAACCCTTAATGATCTAATTGATATACTTTTTCTTAATGATTTACTAAAAATAATTACACAATTGTTTAAGCTTCTTATGCACTAAAAATAGAAGAAATAAAAGCAAACAAAAGTGAAACAAAAATTTAAATAGAATGCACACAAAATACAAGTAGAATTTAGACATTATGCAAAACAGAATACCGAATTAGGATGTTTTGATTTGAATTTAAGACAAATGCACTAAGCAAAACAAATTACAGAAGTAAAAAAAAAAGGAAATTCAATAAAGCAAAACAATTGATCCAATAATTTGGGAGCTCTTAGTGTAGATTAATCATATATCACAAAATATTTTATCATTCCAATTAATTTTTTGACTTTGAATTATCCAAAACTCATGCAATAATTCATGAATCCTATATTAGATGACCATTTAGGATTTGATCAATTAAGATTAGTAGAATTTAACAATTGCTATAACTTTTAAAAGGAGTTAAAAATTAATTTGAAAATAGAATTCAACTAAATTGATGGATTAAACTAGAAATCTCAAATTTAATCTCTTAACCCTCTATCCCCATCTAAAAAATCATGATTAACTAACCATAATTTAACATAAAAATAGATAAAGCTCAGAAATCACAAGGTAAATATAAATTATACCAAATGACCATTCAACACATGCAATTTCAAATAATTAACAAAAATAACGAGGGAAAGAGAAAAATTAATTAGAAGAAATCAATATTACAAAATAAGATCTCATAATCTAAATAGAAATGAGTCTTAAAATCCTTTAATTAACTAGAAATTTATCCTTCCATGTTTGAAGAACCAAAAACTTAAAAAAGAGATAAGATTTATATTTGTTAAATTATGTAAGAGTAAAAGTTTCAAGTTTTTAGAGGTACAAAACCTTATATCTGACTGCTAACCTCTAAAAGCCTAATGGACCTAAATCGTGTGCTCATATGCCTTATAAGGTAACAAAGAATAAGGCTTTTTTTTATTTTGGAAGCCCAAAATCTATTTTACAAAATAACATACTACAGGAGTTATAGTAGTGAAATTTTATAGGTATAATTTATACCTTATGAACGACCATTGAAACTATATAACTTTGTAGAACTGCAAATACAAAAGTTGTAGGGCTTGGTCTTAGAAAATTTTGGGCACCAGTTTCACTTTAATTAAACCTCTATAACTCTGGATATGACCCAAAAATAGAAATTAGCTCAATTAGGATAAAAATAAAGCTTTAACTTCTTAACTAAATTAGACCTTCTAAACATTTAAATTAAGCTTAACCAAAACATAAAAGTTGTAGAATTTTCTTTAAGCTTTCTAACAATATAATGATTACCCCGATCTGATATCTAAAATGAAAGATATAGCTAAAAATTTTAAATAGTATAAAAATCTAATATTAACCAAATAATTTCAAATTATTATAAAACCAATCTCAAATTACATAACAAGGTCAATTCTATAAAATTAAGTATATGTAACATACTACGAGGTATAAAATAAAAGAAAATAATATAGACAAAGTCATACATGTCAATTTCTCCACACAGTTAGCCCTTGCGTGACCTCGGGCAAGACATGACTTTATTCAAAACTAAAAAAATAAAAAGCTTACTTTCCAAAATAAGGTTTAGCCCAAATTAAATGATCAAATAAAGTTTAAGATTAAATGTGTCTAAATCATCTCATTAGGTGTAGGCTTTTATGTATAAAAATCTGAAAGTCTTATTTCTTATTTATGATGGGCAAATTAGAAATAAGAAAAAATAAAAAAATAAATAAAGGATTATGATCCCTAAATTATGTGTAGGGTTTTATTATTTGATATCCCATCATTAGAAAATAGAAAAAGGTTTTCATAGAAAAACTAATATATGCTAACTTCGAAGATATAGAACCACAAAACCATAACCCCATTAATTACTATAAATTCAGCTATACCTTCACATCTAGTAGTATATTCTTCTTGATAATTAAACATGAAAGAACCAGATTTTGATAATGAATTTTATCATTATTATAATTAAAGTTTCTCCAATAGTGTGCACATGATTCTTTATTATTATTCTTTTAAAAAATTTACTGCTATTATTATATTTTTTTTGTTTTACTTACATTAACGAGCCTTAAGGTTAGGAAACATTTTCTCCTTTTTTCTTTAATTCATTTATTATTATTATTATTATTATTATTATTATTATTATTATTATTATTATTATTATTATTATTATTACTACTACTACTACTACTACTACTACTACTACTAGGTAGTTACTTGTGTATTGCATGAATAAATATTTATTTTAAAAATATAATATTATAATTACATATTAATTATTATAAATAGGATTATATGAATATTTAATTAATATATGGTTAATAGATAAAAAAAACCACATCTCCACTAATTTTGCCTAATATTTAAGTAAATAATTAATTTTTAATTCAAATATTATATTAATTATATATTATTTTTTATATAATAATTATCATTAATATTAATATTTAATAATATAATTTATGATAAGAATAATTTTTTTATAATAATAATATATTTTTTATTTACCATATTATAGCATAAAATAAAATTTTAAAAGTAGTAATTTTATATTATAGATAAATTTTATTTTAATAATATAATATTATAATTATATATTAATTATTTATAAAAAAAATTAAATGAAAATTTGATTAATATATAGTTAACAACTTTAAAAAAGGTAATTTCCTTAGTTGTAAGATATTTTAAAGAAAAGACATGTAATAAAATAAAATTTGAAAAAAATTTAAATGAGGAAAAAAATTATCTCTCCACTTATTTTGCTTACTATGTAAGTGGATAATTGATTTTGAATTTATTTTATTAAGCAAATTAATTTTAAATTCAAACATCGCATTAATTAGATATCATTTTTTAAGATAATAATTATTATTAATATTAATATTTAATAACATAATTTATAATAACAATATATCTTTTGTAATAGTAACATATTTTTTATTTACCAGATTACAAGATAAAATAAATTTTTAAAAGTAATATTTATATTGCAGATAACTTATTAAAATTCACAAATTATGACTTGTATGTTGACTAAAATTTGATATTTTAATATCAAGTATTTTATATTTTATCAGTTTACATGAAAGAAAAGAATAGCTTTTGGATAAAAAATATTAAAATATTTAGTATCTTCAAAATATAATCACAAATATAAAATAGTAACAAATAAAAAGTGTACAATGACTAATAAATTTTTAGAAAAAGAATTAATCTATTATATAATCAAAGTTTAAGAAAAATATGTTAAAGATACAGAAGAAAACAAGTGAAAGAAATAATACAATTATTTAAGAATATAATACAAAAAAAGAGAAATAATTAATTAGTTTGTGAAATTAAAAAATAAATTTACAATTACTATAGTGAGAATTCATCAAATAAAGATGAATTATTGAGATATTTAGTAACATATATCGTTTGATACCAAATTCAAGCTTTCTCTGATAGATGCAAGTGGAATTATTCATTTATTTATAGAAATAAAGGGTGATTTTATTAATTGAAGATGAAGAAAAAGTACATTATAAATAAAAATTTATAAATTTTAAATTGGATGTAAAATAAGATGAACATAGAGATAAAAAAATTTCTAATCAAATTAAATAAAGATAAAAAGATAAAAAAATTTCAAATAAAATTAAACAAAAATAAAGATAAAATAACTTTTAAATTTTAAAATAAAAAATGCTAAATTTGTTAATCATAATGTTTTTATAGAAATCTAGGAAATAAAAAATTACCTATATATATATATATATATTATCAAATGCAAATTTGTAAATTTCATAATTGATACTCCATTTGTTGACATGATAATTCCTCTTCTTCCATAATTTCCATGGCGTTTGGTTCGTGGAATATTTTTAACATGACCAGAAATATTTTAAGGGAATATCATATTCCCATGTTTGGTTCAAGGTTTGAAAAAAAATGTCCAAGAATGTTACATTCTCGATAATATTTTTAGTCAAACATTCCCCTAAAATATTTCCATGCAGGGAGGTGGGTATCTTAGATTCCTATGGCATGAGAATGCTAATACCAAAACAAAAGGATAAAATTATCCTCACATTTAATTATTTTTCTTATTTATCACTTTATTAAATAATTTTTAATTTAAATTGAAAAATAATTATCACCTTATTTTAAAATATTTTTTATTATTAAAAAATATAATAACATTAATTTTTTAATTATAATTTCTTTTTATTATTGTTTTTAATATTTGGAAGATTATTTTAATATAATTATATATACATATGAGTTTTTTATTAAAAAATAATATGTTTGGCTTGGAATTGTTTTTAAAAGGCATATTTATATATAAAAATATAAAATAATAATATTTTTATAATATAAAATTTAATATTAGTATGAAATATAATTGTAAAAATAATTTAACTATGAAAATTTATAATTTTATAAAAAGGAAATACGAAGTATATTTAATATTATGATAATAAATTGAATAAATTATGTTCACTTCATTTTGAAATTTGATTTAATAATAATACTAATAATTATAATAATAAAGTATAAAATATTAAAATATAATATACAAAAATATAATACATTAAATATTAAAATATAATAAAATGTAAAATACTTATATATATTTTAATAAATTTTTAAATCTTAAATATTGAAATTTAACTTATTAGATGTTAAAATTTTTTATTATTTATGTAATTTTAAATAAAAATATGATTTATTATATTATATTTTATAATAAAAAATTTCATAAGGGTATTTTTTGAAATAATTTCAAAATTACTAAGAATATTAAATATGAACCAAATATAGTAATATTATATATATGGGAATCTAATAAAATATTCCCAAGAAAATTTGTAGTGAATCAAATATAGGAATGTTACATTCTCATTAATTAAATTCCCAAGAATTACATTTCCTAGGAATGTTTGCTTTCCTGGGAATGTAAGATTAATGAGAATCAATTAAGCTTTTATAGTTTTAGAAATCAAGAATCTATAAAATTAATGAGAATCAATTAAGCTACAATTTTTTCCTAAAAGTAGAAATTTAATGAAATAAAGCATTTATAACAAAGAAAACAAACAATCAAACTGATAAAAAAAATCAAAAAAAGAAATTTATATGATAAGAATTTTAGATTGAGTAATTGCGAAAGGTCAAAGATGAAGATAAAGATGAACTTACAGATAGTTAGGTAGTTGTGAACTTACAAATGACTTATAAATGATTGAAGGAAAAGAGAGAAAAGAAGAAAACATAAATCTAATCTAAAAATTTTTTTATAAGAACAAAACAAAAAAGTAGTTGTGAATTTTAATTATAGATAGAGATTCAAATTCAAATTTTTATTGAAAATTAATTTAATATTAAAAGGATGAATGAAAGGAGCAATAAATGTGACTTTGCATTTATTATTTATTGTTAGTGACTAATAAATGTAAGAAAATTATGTTTTATTTCATAATTTGTCTTTTAGATAGAAAAGAAATGATAAATTGACTTTTCATTAAAAAAATAACAAATAGACATGTAATAAATTATGTGAATGACACTTATCATGAAACAAGACAAGAAATATCATAACTAATATATAATATAAATATTATTAATATTAATATTACTATTACTACTACTACTACTACTACTGTTATATTTAACATAAAAAATTTATTTTTTTAACTCTTTTATTAATATTATTATTTTATTTTCTTCTATTTTTTATCATCATTTTCAGTCATTATTATTAATTTTTATTTTTATTTATTTTTTATGTGCATATTTCTTGGTTTTTTTAATTTTCTTTTTTATATTTTTTATTATCTATTTTGCTTTTTAATATTTTATTTATTATGTATATTTTTATTTTTATATTTTCTATTTATTTAATATTATTAATTATTTTATTTTATTTTTTATTATTATTATCTTTCTTTTTTTAGCCTTTATGGATTCAACTTTAGAGCTACTTTAGTAATACTTTCTTTAGATTCAATACCAATACCAATGCAAAGCTACTCCATAAGTTTAACATGTTAATCTTGAAGTACTGTCGATTCTTTTGTTAAAGATCTACTCTTGAAGATACCAGCCACCTTTAACACTTATTCATTCTAATAACATCAGCCACTTTGAAGGCCACATGAGTGTCTATGTGGGTTTTAAAATCCTTCCACAAATAGTTTTCTTTTTTTTTTTTTTACATTTGCAAGGGAATTATCCATTTCTCTTTAGGCCTGAACAAAACTAATAACTTGCTTATTTTTGGTGATTTCTATGATGAAATCATTGCTTCTACTAAAGGGTTGCAGAATGCTCATTGAGATTCCAGAGCATATGTTTAAGATGACAATTGGTGATAATAGCAAAGATAATGGTAACAACAAATATTAATTCCTATCACTTTTTGCCTTTTATCCTACATCAAGTGATGTCAAAGCTTAGTCAATGATCCAAATTTCAAGATTCAAAATTGGAGATGGTAACTTGAGGCAATAGTAAAGACTGCATTCCATCACTCTTCACATGAAGATTCATTTTTATCACTATGCTGATTGTGACAAAATTTTATAATTGTACCCATTAGAGCTATCTTCCACCATTTGTTTTATGTTCAATGATGTTAAAGTTCTAACGATAGTTCGAGGTTCTAAATCAAAGATTTGAAATGATGACAAGAAGTGATTACAAAGATAGAGACAACTTTCCTATTGATGGTGATCATTAGCTTGAAGCTCTTTAGGTGATGATGTAGACTTAAGAGACAATAATATAAGCTTGATAGAAAAGGTTAACCTACAAGATACATGAGATTTGTGGCATGTTCACCATCTTGAAATTTTGTAATAATAGAACTTGTTGAAGTGATAAAGACAATAGCATGAAAGATAGTAATTACAATCAACCTATCAATTTTCACGATCTAATTTAACAATTTTTAAAGATTCACTTTTGTCACTTTATCTCGATCAAACAAACTTTCATGATAGTGTCATCTTTTATCCTTATGCCTTCTGGGAAAAAAAATTAACTTACTAATCTTCATAATCCAAGTTAACCATTACCAAAGATTCGCTTTTTGTCACTTTATCTTATCGAGACAAACTTTTATGATAGTGCCATCTTTATTGAAAAAAACTCTATGACTACCTTTTTAATATGACTATCATTTAAAATGAAAACTAACTTCTAAAGGTGTTTCGATCAATTCAAGTATCATACTCTTAGTAAGACACATGTATTCTATACTTAGTGTAAGCAAGATTTCATCCATCTATTATGATAAACATTCATTTAAAAGAGCTTTTCTATGTGCCATGAAGATGTTTAAAATCTCACCTATAGAGATATTTAGGATTAGCATTTGAAGGCATTCATGATCTTGCCTACAAAGACATTTGACACTTTGTATCTAAAAATGTTCATGATCTTGCCTTTAGTGATATTCAACACTTTACATCTAAAAATATTCATAATCTTGCCTTTAGTGACATTTAAGACTTCACATCTAAAAAATTTCATGATCTTGCCTTTAGTGATGTTCAATAATTTGCATCTGAAGATGTTCATGCCTTGGTGATGTTCAACAATTTGCATCTAGAGATGTTTATAATCCTAACTTTGAAAATGTTCAAGATATTGCATTTGAAGACATTTAGGACATCATATTTGAAGATATTCATGATCTCACTTCTAAAAATGTTTAAGACATCGCATTTAAAGATGTTTGGGACTTTAATCTAAAGATATTAGGACACGTATTTAAAGACATTTAAGACTTCACATTTAAAGATATTCATGATCTCATCTCTAAAGATGTTCAACCATGTTCTAAGAAAGCTTCACATTTATTGGCATTCATTCAATTTAAAGTTTCCACTTTTAGTGACATAGAAATCCACATGTCTTCCCTCTATAGTTCACCCATCATCAAATTTGTTTTAAGTTATGCCATTTAGCAAAATGTTAAGACATAATTTTTAGTCTATCATGATTAGCATAAATATATCAATCGAATATCTTTACAAACTTTTTTGAATAAACCATTTTAAGACTTCTACTATTTTTTAAAAAACATGCATAACGAGGAAATATATAGTTTAAAATTCCATTAATTTTTTTAGTATATATTTGTATATTCTATTCACATCAAGAAACAACATTAGTAAAATCTAAAAAATGTCAAGATTTCATTTTCCCTTCATCATAGAAAATAAATAACACTTCAGAAAGTTTTTTTTATTAAAAAAACACTTTCTTTAAATAATACAATTGTTCAAAATATTTCTTTCCTCATTTAAAAGAAATCATAAAAATCATTTTCTTATCTATGTATTCATCATAAAACAATTATTTTTAAATCTTTGTTATTTTAGCTTGATAGGATTTCTGACTAATCAAAATCCTTTTATTCCTTTTGGAAAGAGACATGTTTATAACAAATTCTTGCTTCTTCATATATATTTTAGACTTTGTAATCCATATGAAATTTATTTTGTAGACAAATATAGAAAAAGACTATGATTCTATATAAACATTTACATTATAAATCTTATAAGACACTAGAATCAAATAATAATTTATTTTAAAAACAAAATATTACAATAAAGATAGCAATTCTTTTTGTAAGGAAGGAATGTAATATTTTAGTATGAAGAATACCAAAACACATATACTTGTAAATCATTTTGCCTTGAAATTCCTCAAATAGAGATATTTGAGAGGATCTTCTAATTTTTCCAAGAAAACTAAGTTTTAAACTTATTATAGGAGTTCAAATCATGAAATAAATACAATAGAATAGGACAAAGTTAAGAAAACTCAAGAATTCAAACAATCCTATTCATTTTTCAAAGTTCTATTTTAGAGATAACATACTCTCAAACAAGAAATCAATTTTCTATCTTTAAATTAAGGATAACCATATAACATCTTTTGAAATAGATTTTTTATATATCATTTAAAATCCTTTTTCTTTCCTTCAAGTATGGTATTAAATGCTTTCTTTTAAAAAAGAATGGCTACATGTCATTTTAGACAAAACTAATACCTTTATAACTTGCTTTAGACTAAAATGCTTTTTGAATAATTACTCTTTTTCTTTTCAACATAGAGCAATAATATACCTTGTCTTTTCAAGCAATTCTACAGAATTCATTTGAAAACCCTTTAATCAAGAAAAAAACTTGCTTTTCCTTTAATAAAACTGTAATGACCCTGAATTAGTATAATAGTGATAAAATATATATATATATATATATATATATATATATATATATATAATAATTAAAATAATAATATAAAAAAAGAAAGAAATTTTTATTAAGATTGTAATGAGTGAAAATTTACTTAGAAACTTAAGAATAGATTTTAGAAAATTTCGCTTAGAAATTCACTAAATTTCTGTACCCGGTAAAGCAAAAAAAGTGAGAAAATGAGTCGAAATTATAGTAAATTAATTCAAAAATTTTATGGATGATCAAAAATAATTTTCAAAGCTCAAAAATAGTTATGGAAAGTCAAAATAAAATTTTTAAGATATTTAGAAGCCTAAGGGTGAAAATGTAAAGAAAATAAGTAATTCGGGACCGAATTGTAATAAACCCTTTTATCTTTTTAGCCTTTTTATTTTTTTGTTGTATAGGTTGGGTTAGCCCAAGTTTTTTTCAAACCCAAATGTGAAAAATTAAGGCCCAAATTCGTGATCCAACATTAACCCAAACTTCCAAAGGAAGTCAAGGACCAAAATGAAAGAAAATGGTAAAATTTAGGGGCAAAAGAGTAATATTTAAAAAAAATTTATTTGTGTCTCATTTTTATTGGCTAAAATGTGATTTTATGGTCTGAAACCCCAGCTACTTGGACATCCTATGCATCCTACCATGTGTCCCCAAAATCCAAGGCAAATTTAATGTTGAAATTGATGAAAATTGTAGAATTATTTAGAAATTTCTTTAAGCAATTTCTATATAAAACAAAAGAGGCTTAGCAATAGCAAATTTTCTGCTCCTCCCCAGCAAAACATGACCACATAGAAGAAGAAACAAGGAAAGTTAGACAAAGTAGATTCAAGAGAAACTTGGCAAGTTAAATAGGTAGATTTTAATACCCCTAATTTCTTGTGAAATTCTTCTTCCTCTTAACTCTAAAATCTGATTTTTATTTTCTTGAATTTATCTCCCTCTCCCTTAGAATTCAGAGTTGAAAAGAGGAAGAAAGAAGTAAGGATTTAAGGTGAGTAATAGCTTGTTATACATTTTATGAATTTCTAATGCTAGATTGTCATGATGAATATGATTCCTTGGATATGATTTGTGTTGGTTGCTGTGATAATTAGTTCAGCATGATTTGAACATGTGATGATGTTGTTGGAAGTGAGTATTTGGATAATGAATAATGAGAATGGAAGTGGTTTTGGCTATTGCAAAGAAATTGTTAATATTATGTTGGAAATGGTATCAAGAAGGGTGAAGAATGCTGTTGAAATTCTGGTTGGTGAATAGTCACATGGAACCTAGGTGATTTATCATCAGAAAATTTCATTTTTGATATCTTAAGGTCTCTCATGATGTGAGGTTGAATTCTGGAAATTTTGAGAATTTTTAGAAACTTTTAGGTATTTTAGAAGAATTTCCTAAATCAGGTCATCAGTGCTGTCTAGGAACAGGGCATTTTCACATTGGCTTCTGTTTTCGAATTTCTTGGGGTCTAAAATGATCACGAAAAATCGTGAAAAAATTTAGTGAAACCAATCAAGGTGTTATTAGGAGTACCAATAAAATGGTGAAAAGGATCTATTCATGACAAAACCCGAATATGCCCAGTCTTGTTTACAAAATTTTTAGGAGTACCAAATGATTGAGAAAAATTATGGAAAAATTTGTATGAATCACTCTCATTGTGATGTAATATGGGTTAAAATTTTATAAATATTAAATTTTATTTAGTTCTTCAAATAATTCCTGCCCTTATGCTGCCTAGATAAGGTCCACATACAAAATATTTTGTGTGACATGAATTGTTTGATTTGTGTACATGACATATGAATTATTTGATTTGTATACATGAATATCCTTAAGGGTTTGATATAATAATGAGCATAGAAGGATAAATGAAGCATAAAACACTTATGGCATAGTTGGTATTTTGATACATTCATTGAGGAAAATTGTGGTTGACGCATGTGGCATCCCACAATTGTTGATTCTGCTTACAAAAATGTAGGAGGGAGAAAACATCCTTCGCAAAGAAGGAGAGGAGGGGTAAGTAGTGGAGGGAAAAGGTTGGTGGCCTCAAGCCTAGGGTGGCGGGGGATCAGGTTGGACCGAAGATATAAGGTGACATTACATACCAACTAATGCCATTCCTCAGACAACGTAATATCTAAACTTGGACTTTTAATTAGAAAAGCAACCTTAGATGGGAAAATCGAAAAAGGGCAATAACAGGTTATTACTAACTGAGTATATTTATACTCATTCTGTATTTTCTTTAAACTGTCTTTTCAGATAAAGACCATGGATCTGTGGACGCCCGGTAATACTTACAGAAGATATGCAACGACACCCCTTGGGACGTATGGAATAGAGTTCTACATAGAGATCCGGGTCACTCCTAACGAAATAAATATTTTGTATCATACAAACTATTGGCCCATGGACAGGGAGCCAAATGTCCTCGAAATTTTCTTCCCACTAGTACCGGTCACCCCGGATGATGATTCCGGGAGTAATGTGACACCATTAGGGCCCATAACATCTAGTTCCAGTTCTCCTCCAGAATCTGATCCGGAGGAGGAAGGCCCTAATCGAGTTAGTGAGTCAGATGACTAGGTCTAATGTATTAAAGTTATAATGGACTTATTTTTGTAAATATTTTTGTGCTATTATATGTATATTATTTTGGTATTTTAACTCTTTATTATCTACTTTCTTTCAGCACGCCCTAATATTATTTTTATAAGTATATGTGATATTGTATTGTCTTTGGGGGCTAGTAAGGATATCTTATTAGTGTGGAATGCTGATTGGATATCTTTACGCCGGTCACGACTAAAGCACGTCGGGTCGTGACAAAAACTATAGGCCATGCAACCTTAATTTCATTAATAATCAACATTCTTATATGCATGAGAAAACCATAAAACTATAGCTTTAAAAAATTAGTAGGAAAAAAGTATCACTAAACACATATTCATAAGAGTTCAAAATAATTATGCAAACATTTTATAACTAAAATGCATAGTCTAAATAATATTGAATGTCATCATGGTAAGGGTTATCTAAGCTTGGTGGTGATTGTGGATCATCTATTGCTGGCATTGTTGGTATTGCATATCATGGCATATGTAGTATTGTATAGATGCTACCATTAATCATTAACTGCAAAGGGCTTTTTCTTCCCACTATTATGTATCTAAAAAATATCCTTAAGTAGAATGTAAGTAATAAGTTGCTCAGTAAATGGTTATCTACCCCTTATTTTGATTATTTTTAATTAGAAAATCATATATGCATAATATATATGTACACACACCAAAAACATTTTTCTTACCAATTTTCCTTCTTAATAGTTTGTTTAACTCATAACTATTTTCTACAGTTATAAGAATACAATGAATGTAATTTGTGCACATAATATAGTATAAGCACATAGTTTCCTTAGAATCATGCTATAGAAATGGTAAATGGCATACAAGGTTACCTCTTTATCATTTTGGAGCAACCTTATCTCACATATTTTAACTTTGTTCATGGCATATCATTTCTTTCTCATTAAAGTCTAAGGCACTAGGCCAATTTATCAATATTTTACATAACCTAGGTTAGATTTGCAAACTTATTCAAAATCATGCACAACTTTTTGATATTCACATTATTTCTTATGTTGTGATCACAAATCATGTTCATACATTTTCACAAAGGGCAACTTGCCATGTCATTTCACAATTCATTTCCATTACCATAATCAGTCATTCATGAATCTCTTTGGCATAGTGGGTATTTTTCCTTGTAGTCATTAACTCATTTATTAATAAGGATAGCATGCACAAGTTTGCAACCCTACAGTCATTAACTTGATCAATAACAAGGGCATCACATGAGAAACTTCACACCTAATATGCATCATAACATACCAAAATTAATTTGAATTCACAAAATAGTAGCAGAGATGAATTAAATTGATCCCACAAAGATTAGACTTCAATTTACTTTCAATTTAATTATAAAACAAAGATATTTTTTGTTGTAGGAAAAATAAAATTAAATAGCAAGAAATAACAATCATATGATTTGAAAATAGAAAACAAAAATAAAATTTATTCATAACTAGAAAATTTCCAATTCAATGGATTTTATATCAATCAATTAATTTGTCATCAACCATAAAATATAGGTAATACTTAAGTAATCATTCAGCTGATGGAAATAACCTAAAATCCTATAATTATTTCCAAATTCACTTCTTATGTGATTAGAATTAAGAAATTAAAGTTGATTAATTAATTGAAGATGATTGAAATGAAAATAAAGTATATATAAGCAAAATTCAACTAAAATAAACTAAATAACCTGCAAGTGTGCAAATTACAAAGCTTTCCCTTTATTTCATCTATCACACAGCAACTAATTAAATCAAATTCATAATCTTAAAAATAAATCCAATGAACTATTTTAAATCTTAATCACATAGAAAACCATCTAACGAGCTCTTTTTAGAAAACTATCCATATAATTATCAGTAAAAATAAATAAAGATAAGCAATTAAACATTAAATATGGAAAACAAGGTCTTAAAATAAAGTAGGAAGAATGTACCAAATCCTTTGAACTAGAAGAAGAGAGTTTAGTCACTCATTGTGGAATAAAAAAAAGAACTAAAAGGAATAATGTTTGCTATCTAAAATATGTGTTCTTGCCCTTAAAGGTATAAAACCCTTAAATCTGATTTCTTTAGCTACAAAACCTAATGGGTCAAGTACATTTGCCTCTTAAGGTTACAAATAATGGAGCTTTTCTTAATTTATAAGCTTATAACCTACTTTACAAACTATGGTAATTTTCATAGTTTAGTTACAACTAAAGTTGGACTAACAAAATGGTATAGTTTCATTAAACTCAAAACATAACAATTGTTAAGGTATATCTTAAATAACTTTAGGCACTAATTTTACCTTATTTGGACCTCTAGAGCTTTAGTTATAACTTAAAAATTGAGATTAGTTCAGTTAAGATAAAAATAGAGCATCAACTTCATATAAAGACTAACCTAATTAAAGGTCCAAAGCTCAAGTTACAACAAAAAATTTGAAACAGTGCTAAATTCTTAAAATTAGTCATTGTTTTCCATTTGACCTAAAATTCATGATTTATTTCATAAAAAATTTAAACACATTAAAAAAAGTATAGTGATACCTTAAAAGACATAGATATAAGGGCAAATCGATATGAAATATTGTGTATATCAATGTCACTATTTTCATATTCATATATAGTATATCACTAATGGTGAATATCATGTTGCATTATCCATCAATTTCATAATTTCATAGTTTTTATCAAACTAAATACCATTCATGCCATAGTTAACATATGCAATCACAATTTTCAGTATATAATCTAGCAAAAGATTTCACAATTACCTTATTACACATTAAGGGACCATTTTCAAGTATTCATACTTTTATATTCAATACTAGATTTTCAAGAGTTTAATAACTCTAATCATACTCGTCCAAATTTCATGCAATGCACTATGAGTCTTTACTCTTGTATTCGTATTCAAAGTTTCACAACTATATTACTTTCCAATCATATAATTCCATGAGATAGTATACAATTATTCTAAGTATAGTCAAGAGCTTATTTACTCATGGTTTTAAGAAAAACTAAGGGACTCGTCATCTAGTTCAATCATCAATTTGCTTTTTAATTTAATTCAATTCATATATATATATATATATATATATATATATATATATATATATATATATATATAAATCAAATTTTTTTCCTTAAAAAAACAAAGATAGCTCATAGTTTTCAACAACAAAATTGTGAGATATATCATCCAATTCCTTATTTCAAATTTATCACATCCATTAATCATTCATCCATATACAATTTTTATGCAATAAACATAAGTTTCCTATGCACTGGAGCCTATAAAACTTATGGTGAAAACTTGTAGGTTATATGTCAAAATTTGCTTCCAATATCTTGTAAATTCAAGCATATTATTTCTAAGCATCATTTTACTAAGTAAGAAAACTATTTTTCCATGTTATTTTAAGCATGAAAACTCATAATATAATGATATAAAAACCATAACATTTCTTCACCTTTTAATATCAAATAATTATTGAATCAAGCACAAGCCTTCACTTGATTTTAACATGTAACCCTTACTTTAAGATACCAACATTTTATGCAAACTTTATAAGCTTTTCTGTGAATTTTCAGCCTTGAAATACTAACCAAAAAGGTCTTTTTCAATGATTTTCATGTAAGTTAGCAAATTAATTTACTAACAAATAACTTTGTAAAAGACAATAACTTTGAGATTGCAATTTTTAGGGCTTTTTTCTAGCATTTAGCCATGGGCTTAAAGCTCCATTTTCAACATGTTTTTGCTTCAAAAAATTTTTCACATAAATGTTTACAAACATCCTAAAAGAGTTTAGAACTAAGTGTTGCAAATTTTTCTCATAAACATATAATTTTCCCAAAGTTTTTCCCTAAAGAATTCATTAGCCTCCGAAGGCATTTTCTAAATCATTTTTACTTAAAAACATTGATGTAACTATCATTTAATTTGCTTAGTAGGATTTAAAGCATCATACACTTGATTTCATCACAAAAATCAAAATTTTGTCATAGGTTTAGATGGAAAACCCAAGAGTTCTAAGGATTCTTCCTAATGAAATTTTTGTTTCCAATCTATATAAAACCATGTTTTACAAAATAACTATAAAGAAATCTAAAATAGTGTGGTCTTTTTCCTTAAAACATTTTTCAGGATCTTTTCTTTCTTAATTTCGTTGTAAATCCTTTTTCAAAATTCTTTCTTTTCTACTCTTTCCCCCCTCTCTCTCTCTCTCTTCAAGTTTTCCTTTTTCAATATTTATAGGAAAATTTCTTAATACATAAGAAGGTTTTAAAAATCAAGCTTCTTTTCAAGATATTATCATTCATAGACTTAGAAATCAACTTTCTTTTTCCTTGATTTGTACTTTTTGATCTTCAAGGATTATACCTTGTGATATTCTCAAGGAAAGCACTTTTCCAATTAAAAAAGTCAAGTTTCTTCATGAAAATCATACTTTTCAACTTATCAACAACAAAAGCATATACATCACACATATATAATACTTTTTGAAATAAAACTTAAAAGAATGAAAGAAGATTTCCACTCCTCTCTTTCAAAGCTTCCTTTGTGTATTTCCTAAAATTCTAAGAATCCTGCTTTTCAAAACAAAAATTAGCATATGAAATCTCAAAGGAACTATGAAAAGAAATATAGTAAAAAAAGATTGTTTACCTTCTCTTGAAAGATCAAAGAGCACTCTTTCCTCAAAGATTCAAAAATGAAAATTCAAAAATACTTTTAAGAAAGTATAAAAGTAAGAAAATAACAAAACTCCCACACTTCTTCTCACTATAACCTATAGGCTTCTAACTCAAATTTGATGTGGAAATGTTACAAATGTTAAGTCATCTTGAAGCCACACACATCATCCATTAGATGTTGTATATTTCATTTTATTAGCCTCCAAATTGAAGCTACATGGCTTCTTGTTGAAGAGAAAATCTTCACTAAATCTTCTTATTCTCTCTCTCTCTTAACTTGTAAATATTTCTTTGTAACTTTTAACTCACACTTAGTTTGCATTTCTTGTACCCTAAGTTGAAATGCATATTATTTCATTCATAAGAAGCAAATCTTGCTAAAATCTTCACTTTCTCTTTCCTTTCTTAAGTAATATTCCTTTATCAATTAATCATGTGTCAAGAAGCTTCTTATTAGTAACTTCTAATATAAGCCTAAGCTAGTTTCCTACTCTTCAAGAAAGATGTGTTTGCAACTTAATATTAAAATAATGGGTTTCTTCCAAAATTAAGCATTCCAAGTCACACTTTCATTTTCCAATAAAATTAGTAAAATTGCAAAATACTTGGAATTAAAAATAAAAAATTTATAAATTATATATTAAAATGCTCTCTTCAATTTTCATAATAAATTTCAACTTCCTTGAATTCATATTGCTTCCAATAATTAAGTTCACTTAAGTAGTATTTGTAAGTGTTTCACTATTTCCCTTACTAATCAAATCACAATTTTTTTTTCTAAAACATGACATTTATTAGGATCTTAGCCAAAATCCTAAAAAATCCTTCTAATTAAGCTTTCTGATGAGTTGTTAATTCCTTCACAATATTTTCTTAGAGTCACCCTTACTTTATTCATAAAATTACCTTATTTTGCCACTAGTTCACACATGCTTGGATACCAACCTTAATTTTTTTTCAAGGAATTACTAATTCTTGCCATCCAATCACACATTACATGTTTTGGACATTTCCAAACCATGTATTGTGCTTTCTCTTTTGCAAAAATTCTCATATTGATGGCTTATGGGTTTTTATAAGGTATTTCTTGGTAGAAATCCCTTTTTTACACCAAAATTCTACTAGACCTTGATTTTTCTCTTTCCTTTAAAAACTTTTAACTATTCCAAAATAATTCTAATAGTTCTTTTCCCAATATATTTAATAAATGTTTCTTTTAAGCACCCACTAATAATAATATTTTAATTAACTTCTAATTATTTTAATTTAATGAATTTTTATTGGGTATTACCTAAGAGACATATATTCTTTATTAAGTGTAAGGGAGTCATCATCTATAATATCAACTAAAAGTTTTTATTAACAAGCACTATAATTGAACTTGAAGACCTAAAAGAGTTAGGAGAGCAATCTAAAGTGTCCATTTAATTTGGAATGGATATTATTAGCCTTGATAGCTCTTCCAATAATTTCATTTTTTATTGTTAACTTATAATTTTTAGAAAAAATAGGTTGAGCTAAAATATCATTAAAAATGCCAACTATATTTAACTTTGCCCTTATTATGTGATCTCTGTGACAATAAACTTGTGAAAATAGGACTAGGATTTAGTATTGTAGTCATTTATACATACAAACCTATAAAAGCTCTTATTTTGCTTTATCTTATAAGACGTTACGGTTTAAAACTTGTTAAGTTGATTAGAAGATTTCCTCTAGATGCATTGAATAGGGAGTTGTTGAAAACTTGCTTTTTTGGTGCCATTTGAACTTGTTTAGATAAATTTAATTTTGAAGATAAAAGATGAAAAGGAGAATTGTCCCATTGGGTGTGCCAAAAATTCATACACATAAAAATCTTAAGAAATAATTATGAAGGTGAGAAAACGTGAAATAAATATTTTTTTATTTTAATCAAGAAGTGAGCACAATCTTTAATTTGTGATTCTTCAAAAAGAATACAAGAAATCCTCTAATCCTATTATTCAATTTGACTATGATTAATGACTTTAGGAAGCTTGATATTAGATCAAATAATTGAATTTTTTTTGCTTCGACTAAAGGCCTGAAAAAGCTTGATCTCAACTTAAAAGTTGAACACTTGACTTTGATGGAGGGTTTCAAGAAGCTTGATCTCCAATTAAAAGTTAAATACTTGACTTTAACGAAAGGCTTAAAAAAGCTTGATCTGAAATCAAAGGTTGAATCTTTGCAAAGACTTCACACTTGAAAATATTTGAGAACTTGAATGTTGTTCAAATCTTTACCTTATAGCAAATGTTCTTGATGGAAGCCAGAAACTTCAAATGCTTTGATCTTTATTGGTAAAGCTTTTGGAATGCTTCATGTATTTTCTTTTGGTGACTTCTTATTATGAATGTTACAAATGAGCTTTCTATTTATAGAGCTACTAGATGTGCTTAGAATATGCATCTAATTTTTTTTATGTTTATCACTTTTTAATTTATTAAAAAAGTAATTTTCTCATTAATTTGTCACTCAAGACATTTTTTGTGAACCCACTTATTTTCTATATAGGATTTTAAGTTTTAATAAATAGTCTTTTCTTATTGGCTGAAATTTGTGAGGTGGAAAATTAAATAGATTAATTTTTATTTGTCTATAGCACAATTTATATTTTAGGATGATCAAAATCACATTTAAACATTTGTAATTCTATTTGTTATATTAGAAAATCTTTCTTAATCCTATGTCTCATTTATATAAATTTATAATTTATTATTTGTTTTGTATATTTTTTGCCACAAGAAGAACATGCACTTAGTTATGTTTGGAAGCTTTATTTATAATACTAGTCATTATACTAGTATTTAAAATTTTTCTTAGAAGAAATCTTACTAGTATACTAGCATACTCACGTATTTGTGTACAACGTAAGACAAGACATTTCTACTCTAAAAAATTATATTAAAATCAAAGATTGTCTTTAAACTTTCGCTTTTGAACTCAAGAACATATCCTACATATCTAAAGTTTACTGGACATTTTGAAATGCATGCATTTAGTTTATAAATCAAGCTTACTTCTCATTGGAAGCATAATGTGATGAACTGAAACACCATAATTAATATTATGTTACAACTCTATCAAATAGCAATGGTTTATAATCTTGTAAGTGTTTGAAAGACAATCCTCTAGCTTTATTAGGACATAATTAGGTTGCTCCATATTACAAAACTTGTTCCTTGTAAGAATTAAATCACTGTTCAATCCATTAAGAAAACAAAACTACATTAACAAATCCAATTTCAAGTATCAATTGTTTTTTACAAAGAGAAAAGTTAATACTAGCTAGAAGAAACTAAAGTATAAAGTTACCAAACTGCTCTACCTCAACTTGTTCCATAACCTTGTCAGGAACAAGATTATCAGATAAAACTCCAAGCATATAAATTTGTTTGCATGCTTTAAGGCAAGCAATGTTCTTTAAGATTTTACTATCACCTTAATATAGACTAATTATAAAGGGAAGCTCTTAGAAAAATTCAATGTCCCACTTTCTTTGTCCTACCTTGAAGAAGGTTTAAAATACCTAAAGATATATGTAAAAGAGACAAAAAAAAGTGCCAGAACATGTCAAACCAAAAGAAATAAACATATTAATGAAGTTCATAACAATAAATCAAGCACTTTCTCATCAAACCTCTTCTCTCTTAAAAAAAGAAATAATGTAGTAAGAACTTAAAATTTAATCATATAAGCAATAATCAACTTACTTATCTACAAGGAGCTATGGGCAATAAAAGTATACCAAACCAATACTTGAACTAAGATTAACAATTATTCCAATGCTTTCAACATGTAAGTTTCCTCATGAAATAGATCATTATGAAAAGGCTTACAAGGAAGAGAAGAATGGCTAAAGGACTCCTTTCTCATTATATCTCCACTTGTAAGGTATTTCTCTAGTAAAAAATATGTAAAAAAATCTTAACAATAATTTTAAAGTAAAATAACAATTCCATTTGAAAATAACCTCTCTTAATTTAAAAACTAACTACATTTTGATGTCAAACTTCTGTATTTTGTAATATATTTATTCTAACTTGTCTAAGTGGCCTGATGATAAAGATAGTATCAAATGAATTCCTAAAACCCTTTCTTCAAGAACATTTACAAGAATAAAAAGAATAACCTAAAAGAGGATTACCATTTCACTATTAATAAGTAATCTAAATTTTACATTCTAGCACAACCCTTAATTAGTATGAAACTACAAACTATGGAAAAAAGGTTAAACCTAATAACCAAATTACAACTTTGAACATTTAAACTTTCTTTGAGAATTAATGTAGCAATAATGATGTTGACTTAAAAGTTAAAATACCTTAATTAATAAAATTGCCTTTAATTATAACAATAAAGTAAATTATCAGAAAAAATGCCAAGCTTATACAAAATTCTTCCATAATTTTTTTTTCTCTTTTTCTTAACTAATTTATTAACGCAGAATTGTTTCTTGCTATATTTAGTCTTCTAGTTAATATATTTTAAGAGGAAGTCACTAAACAAAGCCTGCATGAAAAAGGCTATAATAACCCTTTCCATAAAACTATACATCTATTGTCATTCAAACTCTTGCAATTTATATTATATATTAAACTAATGTGATTAAGAAATTATTCCATATAAACTACAACAACCAATATGATTAAGAAATTATTCCATATAACCCACGGCAAATTAACACTACATTTAAAATCCTGGCACAAACATGGCACAAGTTCAAATTTTCTGCAGCCATGCTATCTTGCTATAAAAATACTAGTTAGGGAGTCCTATGGCACAAATGGACATAACAAGAAAATTGCAATGGAAAATATATCTTGTGGCATAAATAATTTTTGTTACCATATGTATAACTGTGGCTAGAAGATTCCTCCCTCCATAAGTATAATTATGGCAAAAATGGTAATTGCCACAAGTATGTTGATGGCTAACAAATTTCTCTAGCCACGAGTATAGTCATGGCAAGAAAGATATACCTGTGGCTAACAAATTTCTCTAGCTATGAGTATAATTGTGGTAAGGAAGATATACCTATGGCTAATAGATTGCTTTAGCCACAAAAATAACTATAGCAAGAAAGATGTATTCCTTTAGAAGCATAGCAAGACATGTACTTGTGGCTAGTATCTCATCTAATCACAACTTAAATCATAACTAATTATCTTAATATGGAATGAGATCATTATTCTCATAACTTGATAATGACATAAAAACAAGTACAAATACAAGAGAATATTTGAATTCAATTCATAACAAAGAAGGGATATTCTATTAAAGTAAGTTCATAATTATCCATGTTAAGTATGTATAATGTATAACAAATAAAAAAATAATTTCAAACTAAATTCCAATGATGAATAAAAAATATTATTGAATCCACATTGGTTAAAACATTTGAAAACTAACTAATAAAATATTGGTAGCAGGCTTTGCTTCATATTCACAATCAATGCAACAATTTCTCTTAACTTTCCTCTACAACACAAGCTATGCAACAATTTCTCTTTACTTTTACTTACAAGCATGGAAAAGTAAAACTTAATGATTTGGCTAATAACATCCCAAATAGAGAAGGAACAAAATTTCTTTAAGTTAGCTAAAGCTAGATTTCTTGGAATTTTCCCATAAATTTTCAATATATATGTCAATCTCTCCTATATCTTATTATTAGCTACAACCTCAGCATTTATATCATTTCTAATTGCTTTTGCTTCATTTCTAGCATGTTTTGTTTCTTTGCTAGCTTCTTATGCATCTTTTTTAGCTTCTTGTATTATTCCATTAATTATTTTCTTAATTTCCATGACCTCTCTAGCAAGGTTGATATGTGAAGTCTTAACTCCAAAATAATCCAAAATCAACATTTATATAATTTCTAATTGCTTTTGCTTCATTTTTAGCATGTTTTGTTTCTTTGCTAGCTTCTTATGCATCCCTTTTAGCTTCTTATATTATTCCATTAATTGTTTTCTTAATTTCTATGACCTTTCTAGCAAGTTGATATGTGAAGTTTTAACTTCAAAATAGTCTATAATGCTTACTAGGTACATCTCGAACAATTTGGTCATCTATCTTATCATGAAACCTTTCTTCTCTTTGCTTCTTTAATTTTTCAATCTCAAACTATATGAAAAATAAGAATCAATAGCCAATGTAGTGGTTTAAAAAATTTTTTCTTGTCAATTGTTATGTTTCATATAGATTGTTAATAACTAAAAAGTAATATGCTTACTATAGCACTTATATTGTTAGCAAATATAATAATGTCGACATCATTCTTTGATTTTTCACTTACGAGATTCAAGCAATAAATCAACTTGTGAGCAATCTCTTTTAGTTATATTATCCAAAAATTATAATTACCAATAAGAACCAAAAATATGATAAAGAGAAAAATTCATTAAAATGTACTTGAGTCCACTTACAATTGCTTACTTAGGATGTGCATATCTTTGAGTGCCATTGTAGTGAGGCATTTTTTGATAAGACTTGTTCTGTTTAACTTTCTTACTTTTTACCTATAAAAAATTGAGATGTATTAATGGACAATCATGAATCCTTTTAAATATTGATACATATCTCTAATTTGGATCATCCCAATAGTCCAATAATTTAAATAAATAGCTATATTGCTTCTAAGTTAGGATAACAATCTTCACTGATAAAATGATAATTTGTTTGATGAAAAAATGTGTAAAATTGTTTCTATTCTAATTATAATTTGTATATTGACTTATGTAATTTCATATTGTAAGCCCTTGTAAGAGACCAAATAATATAACCAATATTAAAAATAAAAAATAAAAAATTACCCAAGTTATGCTTATTTATAACTTCATGAATGATAGCAACAAGTCCAACACAACATGTGGTGTGACCAATATACTAAAATTAAATATATGAGGAATGGTATAGTGTGTTTACATATTATAGAGACAACATTTAAGAAATGACTCTTCCATTGGAGGTAAATGGTAGACACATCAAGTTAGGAATTTACTTTGCACCTATAGCAATACTTGTTTCTCAAACTAAAACTAATAAACACAAACCATGATAATGTGTAATTTCAATAAAATCATGTTAATCAAAATGTTATTATTGAAACAACATTTTCTTATTGCATTAGTAATACTAGATATTTTGACCTTCTTGAAGAAAAGATTCCATCTTTTTGATAAATGCTAAGACTTTATCATTATATCAAACACAAACACCCTTCCCAAAAGGAAAAAAAAGAACTCGTTCATTTTTCTTTCTCAATATGTCTAAAAATGAAACTTATAAAACCTAAATTTTCAAGCAAACTTTTAAAAGGAAAGATAAAAGAATGATCAAATTAATACCAAGATGCAGTAGATAAATAAACTTAATAAACCATTTTTTAATTTTGAATGATCAAACTAAAAGATGGTTGAAAAAATAAAAAATAAACATAAAATATGAATAAAGATTAATGCAATCAATCCACCATCAAAACCCTAATTACTTTATTATGCCATGAGAAGCTGGAAATTACCAAGAAAAAGCAATCATAAAATCACAAAACTGAACTAAAAATAGGAACCATAGTGACACAAAGATAGAAATTGACAACAATCTAAAAGTGCTTAACACTTATGTACTAATGATCATTATTTGGATTTGTCTAGCATTTTAAGTTTATTAATATATTTTACGTAGGCTTTTGGATCAATCCAATAGTTAACCAAGTATCTTTAATCTACCTTACGTGCATTTGGAGGCTTACTATTTAAACATGCTCTTTTTATTTTTAATTTAGGATCATGGAAAAAATTCTACTTCATCTTTTGTCTATTATACCTGAATATAGCCTTTGCATATTTAAAGATAGTTTCTTCCTTAAATTTAGGTTATCAAAAAAGAATTTTTCCTAAAATTTTAAGAAAAAAATAATGATAGGAAATGCTTAACTTATTAAAAAGAAGGGAGAACAAAGTAAATTATGTAAACTAACTAAAAGGAAATTTCCTTATAAGACACAACTCCATAAATGTTTTAATGCTTCAAGTTTGACCTTTTCCCAACCTTTGACTTGTATAACTAAGACTATGTGATTTCTAACTTGTTTCCTTAAGAAGAAGGAAAACATTAAGGCATTGCCATTAATAGGATTACCATCAACATCAAACTTAATTTTTATTTTCTGCTTGATAGGCAATGTAGTTAGCTTTCTACAATATGTAGGGCTTCTTGTTTTCTTTGCAATACTTGAAAGATATCTGATCATAAGTTTTGCTAGTTAAAATTAAATTTAAAGTGATACACACAATAATTATCATTACAAATGTTTGAAAATGAAACTAATTATTGCTAGTGATGTTGTAATCCATCATTATTGTTGATAGATAGGGAAAAGAAAGAAAGAGGTTATACTAGGAATACTAAGTTATCCAAATAATTCATCATCATCTTTGTTAAGAGATATGTCTTCAACATAACTTCCTTTCTAACTTAATTATTCTCTTCATAATGGATCCCTGAATCATCTCTTATTTTATTCACAGTTTCATGTTGTTAAGCAAGTAGGAAAAAAGAGGAAATGAGATGAAATAAATAACAGCAAATGTAATGGAAAATTTAGATATAATTCCACCAAAAAGGTTAAACATAATAAGATCAATACCTGGATTCACTCAATCACTTTCATGATCATCACTTTTTTATTCTAAAATGTCAACATCATTAAAAAGAAGTAAATAATTGATTTATACGTCACAATGCACCAAAATTAGTTTATTACTAGTTTCTTTCCATAAAATAATATAGAATAGTGAAGTAAACCAAGTTATACCTTTAGTGATCCATTTGAACTATATTTTCAAATTGATTTACCAACTATGTTTGCATAATTGTTTTATTATTTATGCATTAAAAACACTAAGAAACTAATGTGAACAAAACCAAAAATAAAAACTGAACAGAATGTAGTATGTAGCAATATGTAGTAGGTAGACTAAAAAAGAATTAGAGTTAGGGGGTTTTGTGAATTGAAATTGAAATAAACATATTAAATAAAATAAAGCACAAAGTAAACAGCAAGGAAGAAAAATTGATGTAATAAAATAGACAATTCAAGGAATTGAGAACTATAATTTGGATTAATCATAGATCAATTAATATTTAACTTTTTTAATTAACCTTTTAACCTTGAATTACCTAGAACCCCTATGATAATTCATGAATCCTATGCTAGATAACCATCTAGGATTTAATCAATTAAGATTAGCCGAATTAACCAACCACTATAATCCCTAAGTTAGATCAAAATTGACTTAAAGATAGAATTCAATTAATTTGAGAAATTAAATTAGAAACCTCCATATTAATCCCTCAACCTTCTATCTCTATGTGTAAAATCGTAATTTACCAATCATAATTCAACATCAAAATAGCAAAAGAATAGAAATCAAAAGGATGAATACTAATTATACTAAATTAATATCTAACACATGTAATTTCAAGAAATTAACACAAGTAATTAGGAAAAAAGGAAAATTAATTAAAGAAAGTCAATATTATAAATCATAATCTCATAATCTAGAAGATGAGAGCCTTAAACTCTTTGAATTAACTCTAAATTTAACCTTCTATGACTAGAGAACAAAAAAGCTAAAAGAAAAAGAGAAAAGTTATCTACTGAATGTTGTCTAGTCTATTATGTCTAATCAATTTTTTCTTTTTATCTAACTTAATTAACCTAAAACCCTACTGGATCGGAATTCTATGTCTTTTAGAATTATAAAGATAAGGCCTTCAAGCCTAGAACCTATTTTTACAAAGTAATTAACTCTAAGAGTTATATCAATAAATTCTGGTAGGTCTAACTTCCAATTAGTATAAGACCACTAAAATAATGTAATTTAGGTAAATTATAAGCATAAAAGTTATAGAGTTGAGTCTTATGAAGATTTTGCCACTAGTTTCATATTAATTTGACCTTTATAGCTTTAGATATGGCTTAAAACTTGAAGCTGGGCCAACTAAGATAAAAATAGGGTTTTGGCTTTTTAGCTAAATAAGGGTCTCAAGGACTCTAAATCAGGATTTGATTAAAACATCAAAATTATAGATCTTTCTTTAAACTTTCCAAAGGTATAAAAATCACTTCGATCCAATATCTAGAGCCTAAGATATAGCTAAAAAATAAAAATAGTGTCAAAATCCAACATTAACCAAATAAATTCAAAATATAATAAAATTAACTCCAAATTATAAAATAAGCCCAATTTTGTAAAATATAGTAAATATTACACACTAAGAAATATAAAATAGGAGGAAATAATGTAGATAAAATCTTGTTTATCAATACTCATATTTTAGCTAGTAAGAAAATTAAATCTAAATTTTATTTACTTTGATCAAACCTAAAATGTTCATCCTTATTAAATTCTTCTTGATCACTCTATAACCTTAACATGTATACTTATGTATGATGAAGAAGTTAATCAAATCTTAATTTAATTATAAAAAAAGAAAACAAACCAAATTATAGATAATTTCTACCTTTATCAAGTTCGATATATTTTTTATTTTCATTGATTTGGGTTTAATTGCTAATAACTACAAAATAGAATAAAAAGTTAACTTTTGCTCATGTTAATTTTCAAATGCAAGACAAAGATTAGAAAAATAAACAAATATACATTGTTCTATAGCTTTGAGGCCATTAAAAATGTTTCCATTACTTCTTCTCCCACCAATGATTGTTGTTGTTTCTTGTACATGGCAAAAAATTTAACAATCGACATTGGTGAAATAACTAGCCTTTATTATCACAAATCTTTTTTACTAACATATTAATCTGAGCATACATCATTTGGAGCAAGATATTTTATCTTACATTGGTGTCAAAAGACTTTCAATGTCAAAACTGATATATGGAGTGTAAATTTTATTAAAAGTAAAAAACACAGAAAACCAAAAACTAGAAGAACAAATAAACACATTTCTAAAGCTAGAAACATAAAATACTCATAAGAGAGAGCTAGTATAAAGTGTTGATTTTGATTAGAATCTAATATATATAAATAGAGGCAATAAATAATATGGTTCTATCCATATGTATGGCTATTTGCACACATATTTAAAAATAATTTTTAGTATTTCTTAATCACCTTTTTGGAACATGCAAACTCATTTCATTTGCACCACCTGAAGTACATAAATCTTCTTCATCACTATTATTGAAAGTAAGAACATATTCTTCATCTTTTTCCTTGTCATTTGGTCTTTAGTTTCTTTTCCTTTTACTTTTTACCAAACTTGTCAAAGTACTAGCAATGTATTTGTTGCCCAAAGATTCGAACTTTACCTTTTTATCTTAAATCCTTTTAATCCTCTATTATTCATACTCATATGATTAGACACTTTAGAGCCTTCCACTTAATTTTTGTCTAATGCTTGACATTTTTCAATCAAGGTGAACACTAAGATATGAAAAAAAAATTCATAGTAGATATCTATAAGGAAAACATATACGAGAAAGACAATATGGAATGACATGACCAATAATTATTTACTTGTAAATAGTTTTTAATAAACTATTTATATATATGTAAAGTAATGCTAAAAATTTATCTAGAAACATAAGTTTATTTTCAATCCTTATCATTAAAATAGTCAATATGCCTTACATACATTAATAAATATTTAGGAAGAGACATAAAATGAGATTTTGCAAGATCTTCAAGATCACTATCAACATGATCACTTTCTTCTTCATTTTCATGCCAATAAAAATATTTAGGTTAATTTAAATCATCTAAATCTACGATCATATCATTAATATCATATTTTCTATGATCAAATGTATCTTGAATCTTATCAATATCTATAATAGATAAAAGCTATAAGGATGTTGAATGACTTTGTTGTAGTGCAACACTATCTTCTTGAAAATCTTCATTTTCTAGAATGTTATAATGATGTGGTGGGTACGTCCTAATAATAATAGCCAATTTTGATCAGATCCATCTCTCGTATAGAAAACTTGTTGAGCTTGAGACATTTGAACAAATGGCTTATTAATATGTAACTTAGATTTACTATTAACATTAAAAAATCATATTTATCAATCTTCACACCTCTATCAAGGTTATGAACATCCCACTAATAATAACAAAACAAGATCATATGTTTTCCTTCCAAATATTGTAGTGAAATTATGCCAATAAAGACCCCAAAATAGTTAATATCACTAGATTCAACAGTTCCCTTGACCATAACTCCATTATTTTCATTTTTCCTCCTCTTTTCAAGATTCTTTAGATGAAATCTAAAACCATTAGCAATAGATGCCTTAAAAACTTAAACACCTTTGAAAGGGCCTAAAGCCAATGTCCTCAATTCATTTACCATATACCCATCACCTTCTTATTTAAACTTATGATCTTATCATAATATATATATTGACATTCTAAGATATCAAGGAAGGCTTAAGTTCATCACAATTTGTTAACTTATAGTCTTGAACTTGTATCCATTATTCATCCATAAGATTTCTAGATTTAAGTTTCCCTAAAAGAGTATCACGATAAGTAAATATTGATAAACCCTCATAATCATTTTCCCATCTTCATTCCTCTCTAGTTGGTTAAACTTAATCTCAATTTGATGCAAGTATTTGGAACAAAACAACATACACTTTTTGACGATATAGGCCTCTGCAATAGAACCCTCTGATTTACTTTTGTTTTGCACATAACATTTAATTTTATGTTATAGTCTTCAGAATTAACATAAGATTTTATAAATAAAAAATTTAACAAATTAAACTAATTAAAAATATAATATAAGAAAATATGATACCTTTTTATTGGATACATCTATTGACATTGGATTAGTCTACAGATTTTTACCCTTTTAACAAGGTAAACACACAAGTGCACCATAATATTAAAAAAAGACGGCAAGAAAACTTTTTCTATTTCACACAAGGTGCTAGCAATTTAAAGCTCAAGATTATCTAAGTTATCCAACTTTAGTGATTTAGAACATTAGTCTAACACTCTACAAATTACAAGTGGCAATAATTGCTCCAATAGAAATCATATGTTTTAAGTCCCTATACTTCATGCTTCTCCAAGTTTATGCATTTTGAAAAGTTAGATGATTAACCATTTGGAGCCTTCACTTCCTCTAAAAACTTACACACTTTTCCCTTTTGAGTCTTAGACAATATGTAAAGTGTTGGTGGAATATGTCATTTTTCATTTACTAATTTAGGAGTAAGATGCATTATAATTTTTTTTTCATATTTTAAATCATAAATAACCTTTATGTTATCCTTTCCTTTTCCATCGAAGTTTAATAAAGTGCTTAGAATATTGTCACATATAATTTTTTCAATATGCATGACATAAGGTTATAATAAAGCAAAAGGCTACTCCAATATAGATGTTAAAAAAATACTTGTCTTTTTCTAATTATCTATTTTATTTGGCAATGCTATAGCTTTTCTAAAATCTATGCCATTTAGGTCACTTAACTTGGCCCAAACTTTAATAATAGATAATTGCTTAAGAACACCCATTCTTTCCACTTTACTATTGAAAGACTTTGTATCTCACCATTTATGATTAATAAGCACAGAAAAAGATAGTGATTTATATAACAACATTTCTTACAATTGGGTAAAAAGGTTAAGCTAGTTTCATTGCAACAATAAAGACATGCCTTATAACCTTTGGTAGACTATCTAAATTAGTTAGCATATAAAAATCATTAATAGTCTATATTATAGTAATATGCATTTGGAAATAATTATTTAAGAAAGCATTATAGGTCTTAGCTCTATATTCCTACAATTACTTTAACTCATTAATTAAAGGTCATAAGTATACTTCAATGTTATTACTTGGCAAACTTTTCTTAAAAACCAATAAAGATAACATAGTATAAGGTTACTTCATGCACATCCATGGTAGGAGGTTATATGCAATAAGTACTACTAGCCACATGCTATAATCACTTCAAAGGCTTTTGAAAGGGTTAAACCCATTACTCATTAAACTTAACCTAACATTTTAAGAATTTGAAGCAAATGAAGGATGTAACTCATCAAAATACTCCTAAGCCTTAGAGTTTGGTGGATAGAATTCCATTATCTACTCGTTTATCAAAATGATATCTCATGTCACTTGTGGTTTTTTATAACATAAATATCCTTTGTAATCTTGGATTTATAGGAAAATACTATAACATGTTTGGTGAAACTTTGTTATGTATTTGATGACATACTTTACAATTTTCAAGATTAGCATTCTCTTTCCAAAATAACATCCAATCATTCCCACATGCCTCTATTTTCTTATAATCAAAACCTAAATCAATAATCATTTTTTGTGCTTCATATTATATTGACGGCATAACTACACCCTTATGTAAGACATTCTAGAACATGTTAAACTTATTAGTGAAAGCTCTGTAAGTCATCCCTTCAATATACTTAATTTGGAACATATTTAGATTAAATGATAATTTTGAGAATTCATCACATCTAGGATATAGACTCTCTTAAGCATCTCTCATCAAATTTTCATACTTCATTGATTCCTTACCATGATTAGCATATTTATCTAAACCGTTATCCATGAGATTAGTTAAGTTTCCAAGCTCACAAGCTTCATATATCATGCCAAATATATGATCATGACTATCTTCTCCTAAATCATTTCTAGTTCATTTTTGTGGGGGCTTATATTCACCATGATATATCCAATGAATATATCCTTTCACAATCCCATTTAATAACAAATCCTTATTTATATCTTCTATAGTTTTATGTCAACTATTGTTAGATTTCTTATAAGACCAAGGGACTTCTATCATGGCATCCTATCCATTTTAACCTTATAACAATCCATGTCTTTAGGACCATATAAGAAAAACAAACTAAGTTATTTATTGCTCAATAATATTTATACTTAACCAAAATATCTAAACTATCAACCATAATCAAAGTTCTACTAAAAATGAAGTAAATCACAATATTTATAATTGTGAAATTGATAATACTTTATAGTTGTCTTAAATGATAAAAACCTAAGTCACAACTAATGATGGCTAAATTTGCAATAGTTGCAATATTGTTTCTCAAAACTGGCTAGTTCGATAGACTTTTAATGGAGAACAATCCTAGAATCTTCACAAGAAAATAAGTAATATAGTATTCTTTCTTGCTTAAAGTTATAGGAGAATGAGAGGCATTAGATTATGAGTTTTCATTTTATGTCAATTCAATTTCTATTATAGAGTTGACTATATGGCACCTACTTAGTATTTTCTTATATAATTCTTTTTTTTCTTATTTTGTTTTAGTTTCAAAAATTTAAAGATATTCTATTGAATATCATGGACCATTTATGGTTATTTTTATGTAAAAGTAATGAATTGAATATCACTAATAGGTTTTGTATGTTTTATCCTTAAGATGGTACCAAACCAAGTTGAGGCAATTTTGATGATGCACCTTATTCACAAGTCATTTTTTCAATTTTTTATTCTTGAAAAGTCAATTCACATTGTGAACATGAATTGGTTAAAGAAATGAATTAATGATGGATTTTTAATTGTTTTTATTCTCAATTTCATTCCAAATAGAAGTTGAGAATTTCTATATGCTTAATACCATTACAAAGGCATCCAAGATAATCACATCAACACAGTTATGTTGTTGAAAAAGTGAATTTAGGATGGATTTTTATTTTAAAATAGAAATGTAGATTTAAAGATTTTTGGCTTTTACAATTTAAGACTAACCTCTAGCACATAAAAAAAAGCATAGCTTGATCCATAGAAATGGGCTTTTTCAATACATAAAGTGATATCAAACTTTTAGTCTAAAAAAGTCAATTCACACTATGAACATGAATTAGTTAAAAAAGTGAATGAAGGATGGATTTATGATTTGTTTTTATTCTTAACTTTATTCTAAATAGCAATTAAGAATTTTTATATGACTGATGTCATTATTAGGGCATCTAAGATAAGGGCACAATTCACAACTATGCTATTGAAGAAGTGAATTAAGGATAGATTTTTAGTTTTATAATAGAAATGTAAATTTATAGGATTTTGGTTTTACAATTTAGCACTAACCTCTAGTACATTAGAAAACAAGCATAGCTTGGCCTATAACAACAAGCTTTTTAATTAAGATAAAGTATAATGTCCTGAATTTTTAATTTTATCATTTGAATCTCTAAATTCTGAGGTTGTAAAAATGAAAGGCATGTTTAAATTAGCTTGATATGTGAATTCCAAGTTGAAAGGTGTTAAGTGTAAATGTAACCAAAATTTTGAAGAAAAAGGAATAATAGGAAAGGAATTAATTTTCCTAAATACTATAGATGATCAGAGCAGGTTAGAGAACCCTAGAAATAGGACTTGTCTAAGTCTAATAGTCTACGGATTTTCAAACAGTTAGATAACCCTATGGACTATATTGCAAAGTACAAAATGAAGTATAGGTTAAAGTGTAAATAACTAAGAATTTGGGGTCTAATATGTAATTCCACAAAGTGTGACCAATAGACACTTGACAAGTATCATTTTTATAAAGAAATGGCAAGAATAACCTTACTAATTAGCAAGAAAGGATCAAAATACCCTTGGAAATTCCAAAAATGATCAAAATACCCTTGAAGCTTCGTGAAAACTCTTCCTCCTTCTCCTTTCTTCTCCAAAGCCATGGATGCCTCCATGGAAGTAAGTTTGAACATGTGAGAGAGAGAAGGAAAAGAGAGAAATTTTCACTTAGCTTTTTCATCTAAAAATAGTGAGATTTAGGCTTAGGCATAGAAGACAAAGTTGCTCCTCTCATCAAGTTCTATCACATGATGTATTTAGGTTGAAGAAACCTTCAAAGTTGATCAAGTTTGGTGAGCTCCAAGTGGGGATTTTCAAGTTGCTCCAAGAGGTAAAAATGTTCTCCTCTAAAAGCTCTTTAATGTACTCTTTTTAGTTTCTTGAAAATTTAATATTGGTGTGATCAAAGGAGGTTGACCATGGAGTTTTGGATGATTTGAGCATGTCTAATGATGTTTTGGATGTTGTTATGTTGATATATGGCTTTGGTTTGATGTAAAAACAATAAGAAATCATGATGTACAAATTAGGATTTTAGAGGCATAATGGTGTAGGTATGGAATTGGCATGATTCGTTTGGAATTTAGCTAAATTGATGAAATTAGAATGATTTTTATGAATTATGGAGCCTATGAAAGATAAAATTTTGAATTATGAAAGTTTGTGTGAAAATTCCTTTTGAAAGCCAAAACCATAAGCATGAGAAAGGAAGGAGGGAAGAAGTTTTAGCCATTTAATTATGCTTTTGGAAGTTTAGAATAATGTATTACAATGAAATTCAAGAGGTATTGGAATGTACATTAAAAATTTGGACACTTCCTTCATGGTTTAATGTATGTGGAGAAGTGAAGAATGTATGAAGTTTAAGAAAAATGATGGTTTTTTAATAAGAATTATGATGTGTATTTATGTAGAGCAAGAAAAGTGGCAAGTTGGAAAGGCAAAGGGATTATAGAGAAATTTTAAGTGAGGGCAAAGAAATCATCACTATTAAAACCTTTTAAAAGGTAGCTAGCTTTATCCTTAAGCTCTATTTTCCATTTATATGTTTTCTGTATTTTATGCCATTGTATGGAATGTGTATGAAATTATTGTGTGCGCATTCTAGGAAGACAGTAAAATATTGTATGTGAGGCTTATGTCCCGAGTTTCCCAGGATGATAATGAAATTACTGTGTGCAATACTTACAACCCGAGTGTTGTGTGCGTGAAGCTTAAGTACGATTATCTGTGATGGCCATCTAGATATCTATACGAGTCCTTGAATGGGCTTAGTGATTGCTGTGTGCGATGCATGTTTCTTACAATGGCATGGAATGGTGTGATAAATGATTATTTAATTTTGGAAACGTATGATTTACTTGCTTAAGGATCTGGAATGGCTTAATATGTTTTCTTGCAATAGCTAGCTATTGGGGAAACTTTGTTTCTTATGTTTCTATATTGTTTACTAACCATTTCAAGTGATGCTTCCAAAACCCCTCTTGACAAGAAAGAATAATGTTTTGAAGTTGTATTAGAATCTTCATAGAGTTTGTGATATTAGTATGTGATGGATATATGTTTAGTAAGTTAAAATTTTTGTATAATTATATGACCCTTGCCTATGTTGTATGAAATACATAGATTTGATGTATTATGAACTAGTTTGGATTGGTAAGCCTTTAATAGGCAATGTGTGTGAAGTTGAAAATTAACTAAATGAACAGTGAACTCGTAAGGCAGTAAGCTGAGTATGCTTGCAGGAATTTTTGGCTGAGTTTTGATGCTCTAAAAATTATGAGAAAATTCAAGAGTCAACTTCATTTATGTATCATCCTTGTGCCTAAATTCAGCCTAAAATAAGCTCATTTGCTATAGGAAATTATTACACATTTTGGACTACCCTATTCCCGTTACAATGCTGAATAAAAATTGTAAATTAGTATTCCAAAGTAGTAAATGGATGATTTTTTATCTGAAAATTTTATGGCAAGTATATAACATGTTTATCAAGTCCCATACCAAATTTGAGCTTAATCGGAATTGATTTACCCACTGAACTAAGGGTTTACTTTTACAATTGTAAATTTTGGATAGCACTAGAACAAGAACACTTTGCTATGAACTTTGAAAGGTCAAATGATGTCAAATTTTCACAGGATGAAGTCAATGAGTATAAGGTTCATAGGAACAAATTTCGTAATTTTTGGAGTTCTACAAAGTAGTTTTTCATATTTTTGAAGTTGGTTCGATGATTCTAGAAATGAGCAAAAAATTTCTAAAACTCAGAATTTGTAATATTTTATTTCACAGAATCTTAAATTGGCTTCAAGAAGACCTAACTGTGCAATAATGACCTATTTAATGAGGATTAAGGTGTTAATAAGTAAGGGAGTTACATAAAGCATTATAATATTATATGAGACATAATTTAGTACTTTTGCATAGAAATGGATACACCTTATATATATTCCTACTCATTATCTTATGTTTTCAAAATTGAAAAAAGTAGGCAAAAAAACATTCTTAAGCTAAAAATATTTCCCTATAAGCTCAAATAAACATTCTCAAGTTAATTATGACATATACAAAGCCATTTAGTGAAGTAATATAATAAACCACAAATTCTTAACATCAATACAAGGCTAAATTGCAATCCCATATATCAAATGATCTCAGAATAAAAATAAAAATTCAAATAATAAAAAATTAAAGATAAAACTAACCTTAAGACAAAATTAAAACTATGTTGTTAGAATGAGAGGAAGGTATTCATTGTTAGAGTAATTTCCAATTTCACTACAAGGCTAAATCATAATTTCAATTATCAAATCATCTCAAAATAAAAATAAAAACTCAAACAAGAAAAAAATTATAGATTAAACTAACCTTAAGGCAACAATATAGGTGAATTGTCATCAAAGTGAGAGGAAAGTATTCCCTATTGGATTGACTAGAAGCTATTAACTACGAGAGTGACTAGAAGTTATTCATAGTTGGAATGAGTGGAATGTCATCTAGCATTCAAATTTGAAAAAATTAAGAAAAATAAAGAAATTAATAACTTGGGTGCAAAAAAAAGAAAGAAATTCAACAAGGTTTATTATAAATGGCATTACCAAACCTTCTTCCAATTCACCAAATTTGCATTCTATACAAAATGCTATGGCATAAAAGTTAAAAAATTTAGAGTAAATAATGAATATTTTTAAAGTATACCTTATCATGGAAATATATTTTGTGTTGTACATAATACTTAAAATTTAATATTATCATCCTAGGTATTGAAAAATTAAAACAGCTTTTTAATTTTGAAACCCCAAACTATTAGGTGGGTTAATCACTAGTAGGCCCCACCATAATAAGCAATTAACAAAATATAAAAAAAAGGAAATAAGTGTGTGACTTCTTGAAAAAGCCACCAAGAAAGAAATATCAAATGGTAGGCACTGAAATAACATAGCAGAAAAATAGAGAAAAAGTTACAATGACAAAAGAGAGAAGAAAAAAGAAAAACTTGTGATTTTTAGTCAGAGATTTAGAGGGGCAAATCAACTCCATTTGAGCTGAAATTTAGTATGTTATTCTTGATTGTGTGAGCTACACTCTAGTATTAGTAGTTTATAGAATCTCCTCTCTTGTTGCTTTAGTTGTTAATACTCCTTTGTGGATTTTATATTGTATTATTATCTATCATTGTTGGTAAGTAGTTAATGCTTGTTGATCCATAGTGAGCTAGGAAGATTGAATATTGTTGTACTTATTATTTGTAAAATAATGGACATATTTTTCTAGATTAGGTCTTGTGGTTTTTCCTCTTATTAGGGTTTCCTACATTAAAAATTTTTGTGTTTACTGATTTATATTTTTTGCATTGTGTGTTGATCATTGGAAATGTATTTTTCTGTTGCTTGGTATTTTTGGAGCATATCTCATTTATACAGGGAGAAAAAGAACTGTTTTATTGCTTTTGTTTTATGGGCACATTATGTGTGTGATCTTTCTCCTAACAACTAGTATTAGAGTAGTTTGATTATGATATTTGTGTTGAGCTAATAAAATGGAAACCAACATTCTTAAAATGATCAGCTTGAATGACTCTAATTATTCTATTTAGAGAGGAAAATTTAAAGACTTACTTTATGTAAAAAAGTTTCATGAACCAATGTTTGCTATGGAAAAACCTAAAAATATAACAAATGATGAGTGGAACTTATTATACAAACAAGTGTGTGGTTATATTAGACAATAGGCTGATGATAATGTCTAGAACCATATAACTTAGGAGACTCAAGCTAGATCCCTATGGAATTGACTTGAACAATTATATGTAAAAAAGATTGATAATAGCAGGATGTATTTAATCAAATTATTATTATCTTTAAGATATCAAGAAGGGTTTCCAATTGTAGAACACATGAATAATTTCTAATGAGTCATGAATTAACTAGCTAGTATGGGAGTAAAGTTTGAAGATGATATTTAGGGCTTGTTTCTTTTAGGCTTATTGCCAAATTCTTGGCAAACCTTTAGGACCTTCTTTTGCAATTCTATTCCTGATGGTATAGCATCCTAAAGCTTGCCATAAGTAGCATTTTGAATGAAGAGATGTGAAGAAAATCATTGGGATCCTTTTCACAGTCAAAAGCCCTAGTTAATGAATCACAAGGGAGAAGCCAAGCTAGAAACTTCCAGAAAAATGAGAGCCATGGTAAATCCAGAGGGAAGTCAAAGCCCTGGAAAAACATTAAGTGCTACCATTGCAACAAAATGAGTCATATGAAGAAGGAATGCAAGTTGCTAAAGCATAAGAAATTGCAAGGAAAAAGCAAACTTAAGAAAGAAGAAAATGATATTGCTATAGTTGCTTTTGATGGTGATGTTATTATAGCTAGAAAATATAATAACCTTTCATACTAGGACTCCAGTTGGATTGTAGGCTTTGGTGCTTCATTCCATGTGACATAGGATTTAGAGTCTTTTTCATCCTACACTACAAGGGAATTTATTAGTGTAAGGGTGGGAGATTATAGAGCATACAAAATAGCTAGTATAGGAGATATTTGGTTAGAAACCAGTATTGGATGCAAGCTACACTTAAAGAAAGTTAGATATATCCTAAATTTCCATCTTAACATGATTTCAATGAAAGCACTTAATGAGGATGGCCATGAAATTACATTTGGTGGTGGCAATTGAAAAATCTTATGGTTGTAAGGGGACAAAACATAGATACCCTTTTATTGGATGTTAGCAAAGCTAATAGTAGTAGAGGTAAATGCAGCTAAAGATTTTTCCACAAGGCTATGGCATATGTGCTTTAGCCACTTCAATGAAAAGGGTCTAAATACTCTTGCCAGGTAGAAACTGCTTTGCATTAGAGGTAATTCTATAAAACCTTATACTTATTGTTTGGTTAGAAAGCAGCATAAAGTTTCATTTCTTAATTTTCCACATAGGAGGTCATATACCTTTGATTTAATCTAAACTAATATTTGCACCATGGATTCTAAAAACACTTGGTGGTTATTTATATTTTGGTACTTTTATTGATGATTATTCTAGAAAAGTGTAGGTGTTTGCTTTGAAATCTAAAAATTAAGTGCTTGCTGTTTTTAAACACTTTCATGCAAATGTTGAAAAAGAGATAGGTAGAAAGTTGAAATGTGTTAAAGCCGATAATGGTGGTGAATACAAGGGTCCATTTGAGCAGTATTGCAAGGACCATGGTATCAAGCTTGAGAAAATAATTTTTAAAACTCCATAGCAAAATGGGGTTGTAAAGAGAATGAATAAAATGATTACTAAAAGAATCTAGTGTATGTTCTTATGCAAAACTTCTTAAAACTTTTTAAAGTGAAGTAATAAAAACTACAGTGGATTTGATTAACCTTTCTCCTTTAGTTCCTCTTAATGGTGATGTTCCCAAGAAAGTTTAGAAAGGGGAAGGTGTCTTATATAAACACTTGAGAGTGTTTGGTTGTAAAGCATTCGTTCATGTCCTAAGAGATAAAAGATCCAAGCTTGATGACAATTCAAAATAGTGTATCTTCTTGGGCTATGGCAATGAAGCATTTGGTTACATATTGTGGGATCAGATTGATAAGAAAATTGTTAGAAGTCTAGATGTTATTTTCTTGGAAGACCAAACTATTGAAGATATTGAAAAAAAAGAGACAAGCTAAAGGTAGTAGCTAGAAATAATAGTATATTTGAACCGGAGCCTCCTACTAGAGTTACTAATGATATGGGAGATGTAAATGTTAATAGTGAAAATAGAGATGATAAGCTTGCAACACATGTTGATGCTAATAAGCTAGTTAAGCCCATTCCTCTAGAACCAACACCACCAGTTAATCCTCAATTGAGAAGGTCCACTAAACAATCTTATCCTTCTTAGGGATATCCTCCACATAAGTATGTATTGTTAACTGATGGAGGATAGCTAGAGAGATATGAAGAGGCTTTATCACATAAGCACAAAAATAAGTGATTAAAAGCCATGAAAAAAGAAATGCAATCCTTACATGAGAAACACATTTAAGTTAGTACAACTGCTTAAAGGCAAGAAAGCACTTAAGAAAAAATAGGTGTTCAAGGTAAAAGCAAAGACAAATAGCTCACAATCAAGGTACAAGGCAAGGTTAGTTGCGAAAGGCTTTAAGCAGAAGAAAGGAATTGATTTTAAAGAAATTTTTTCAACTATAGTCAAAATGTCTTCAATCTGAGTAGTACTTGGGCTTAAAGCCACTTTGAATTTGGAGATTGAATAGCTTGATGTGAAGACAACCTTCCTTGATGGTGATTTGGAGGAAGAAATTTATATGAAGTAACCTGAAGGTTTCATAGAAAAAGGTAAAAAAAGATTTTATTTGCAAATTAAAAAAGAGTTTGTATGGTTTAAAAGAAGCACCTAGGCAATGGTACAAGAAGTTTGATTCTTTCATAATTGATCATAGGTATAATAAAATATCTTCTAATCATTGTGTATTTATGAAGAAATTCACTGATGTTAATTTTATTATTCTCTTATTATATGTGGATCACATGATGATTGTTGGTCATAACACAAAGAAGATTGAAGACCTTAAAAGGGAGTTGAGCAAGTCCTTTGCTATAAAGGATTTAGGTGCTACAAAAATAAATCCTTCACATAAGAATTATTTATGATAGGAAGAATAGAAAGCTATGGTTATCCCAACAAAAGTATATTGAGAATATTTTAGGGATGTTTAACATGGGCAGTGCCAAACTAGTTAGTACTCCACTTATAGGTCACTTTAAGTTAAGTAGGAAACAATGTCCTAAAAGTGAGAAAGAAAAAGAAGAAATGAAGAAGGTTCCTTATGCATTTGCTATTGATAGTTTGATATATGTGAGGCTATACACAAGGCTAGATATTACTCATGCAGTTGGTGTAGTAAGCAAGTTTCTCTCCAATTCTGGGAAAGAATATTGGCGAGCAGTGAAATGGATATTTAGATATCTTAAGGGTACTTTTAGATTCAATTTATGCCTTGGTACTGGTAAACTTGTGTTCAATGGCTACATAGATGTTGATATGGCTAGTAATGTGGATTTTAAGAAGTCTACTTCTAGCTATATATTGACTTTTGTAAGGGGAGCATTGTCACAGTAGTCTAAGTTACAGAAAAGTATTGCATTATCTGCCACAAAGGTTGAATATGTTGCTATCACTAAAGTAGGAAAATAACTCCTATGGATGAAAAGTTTCCCACAAGGATTAGACCTTGAGTAAGAGAAGTATGTGCTATATTTTGATAGTTAAAGTGTTATCCATCTCAACAAGAATTATACCTTTCATTCAAAGTCAAAGCACATTGAAATGCGGTATCACTAGATTACAGATGCACTGGAAATGAAGAAGTTTTCACTTGAGAAAATCTATACTGATGAAAATGGTTCATATATGATGACTAAAACCTTACCTATGGAGAAATTTGCCATTTTTAGGATGAAAGCAGGTTTGGTTGAGTTTGGCCTCATTAGTTCATGGATGGGAGAATTGTTGGGTAGGTCACTCACTAGTGGGCCCTACCATAACAAGCAATTAATAAAACATAAAAAAAAAGAAATAAGTGTGAGTTCTTCAAGAAGCCATCAAGGTAGAAATATCAAAGGGTAGGCATTGAAATAATATAGTAGAAAAATAGAAAAAAAGTTGTAGTGACGAGAGAGAGAAGAAAAGAAGAAAAACTTATGATTTTTAGTCAAAGATTTGGAAGGGCAAATGAGCTCCATTTAAGCTAAAATTTAGCATGTTATTCTTAACTGTGTAAGCTACACTCTGGTGTAAGTAGTTTATAGAAATTTCCTTTCTTATTGCTTTGGTTATTGATACTCCTTTATAGGTTTTATATTTTATTATTATCCACCATTATTGGTGAGTAATTGATACTTGCTGCCTTAGTGAACTAAGAATATTGAATATTATTGTACTCATTTTTTGCAAAATAATGGACATATTTTTTGAACCAGGTTTTTTGGTTTTTCCTCTTATTAGGGTTTTCCATGTTAAAAATTCTAGTGTCTATTGTTTTATATTTTCTGTATTGTGCGCTGATCATTAGAAATGTATTTTTTTGTTACTTGGTATTTTTGGAGCATATCTCACTTATGTAGGGAGAAAAAGAACTATTTTATTGCTTCCATTACGTGGGCACACTATGTGTGTGTGATCTTTCTCTTAACACAAACTTATGATATAAAAAAAGAGAAAAATGCAAATTCCCCTACCAACTATGGGATAATTGCATTTTATTCCCTTGAATTATGGAAACTTAAATTTTATCCCCTGTAACTATATAAAACTTATATTTTATCCTTATTGTTACAAGTTAATAGAATCTATTAAGAAAATTATCATTATAATATTTCATTTATCGACGGTTAAAAACAACTGCTATATTCGCTAAATTAGGAAAAAATTCACTTAATGATAGTTTATAACTACCATTATGTATTACAAAACTACCACTAAGTGTTATCACTATTAATTTAATAATGGTGGGGGTAAAATGAATGTTTTATATAGTTTTAGAAAATAAAATTTGAGTTTTCATAATTTAAGAGAATAAAAAGTAATTACCCTATAATTAGTGGGGGTTATTTGCATTTTTCTCAAATTTGATTTGTCAAAAATATAAATGTGACATATCCATTTAATTGAGAGAATCAAATAACAAAATTATTATAATTATTTAATATTATTAGCACATTTTTTAAAATTATTAAAATAAATATTATATTTATAATTATTATTTTACTACTTATCATTATTATTGAATTTATTTTTATTATTTACAATTATATTTTATTATTATATTCATTATTTATTATTATTATATAATTATTAGTATTTTATTATTATATCATTATTATTATTATTTAAAATTATTATTTTATTAAAATTATTAATAATTGTATTATTAAATATTTTATTATTTTTTCATTATAATTATTATTTTTATCATAATTATTATGAATTATTAATTTTTAATTTATTATTATAATATTATTATTGGAGATGATAAATTAAAAACTCAAAATTCAAGAATTAGATTATTTAAAAAAATTAAGAGAATTATCATTACCATATTTGAGATAATTTTATTGAGGGAAATGAGGAAAAGGAATATGATTTTCTAAATCAAACAGACATCGCCTTATTTGATAATCAACTAATTATATTAATAGTTAGTTAATTTAATTAACAATTAGTTAATAGTATTAACTTATTTGCTCAATTAATAACATTAATTATTAAAATAAAGATGCTTGGTTAAATTAGTTGTTTGCATATAAAATAATAAATAAATATATGAATATATTTTTTAATTTATGTAAATATATTCTTATACTTTGATAATATTTTAATTTTTATATATTTTTTATTAAATTAAAAATTTATTCTAAAAATATATTATTATAATTTATTATTTTAAAATTATTCTTAAAAAATAAATTGCTACACCTATTATACTTGTTAAAATTTTTATTTAAGAAATAAATATATTTAGATGTCCATAACCATTTTTGTGTTATTTTACATTAAGTTTTTAGCATATTATTTATATATTTTATAATATATCTTCTTCTTCACATTTTTCTAATAAAGAACATAACTCATTAAAAGTGATTATATTTTATATGTTAAATGATCCATTTTTGTTTAATCATAGTTTCAAGAACTGAACCAAATGATGAATTGAAAAAATGGTTATATTTTAATTTTTACTTTTGATGTAAAAATAATTTAAATTCATTAAGTAATCATATAATATAGTAATACTTATTTCGTTAATGCATATTATTTTATTATTTAAATTTAATTAATAGAAAATTATATAATTATTTATTTATGAAGAATTATTATATTCTAATAAATATATTAAATTTATACATATAAAAAATAGAAAAATTAATGGTTTGATGGTTGAGTCCTTTCTTGTATACTCTATGGTTTAAGGTTCAAGTTTTCTATATCATATTTTAAGCAAAATAATATATATATTATATATATATATATATATATATATATATATATATATATATATATAACACTATTGAATTTAAAGATAAATTTGTTATTTCATTCACCTTTTATGAATTAGTTAATTAAAAATATTATTTTGATCAATCCACTAGGTGCTCTCAAATCATCCAAAAGCTTATTAAATTAAACAGTTTATTGTCAAATAACTTTATAAAGAGAATGAAAACCTTCAATTCCTTTTCCTTTTTTTTAATTACTCTAAACCAAATGGCCCTTAAGTGTAAATTGTAATCAAAAGCATAATTAGATAATTTAAATTAAGAAGTTCATGTAAAATTGTTACATTAACAAGTAAATATAATAATTAATTCTTTATTTATATAGGTATTGAGTATTAAATTGGTACATAAATAAATAAAAATATTTATAAGCTTATGGTTGAACTCTCTCTTATTTGTCCTAAGATTTAGGATTCAACTTCTCTTTTTTTTCAATTTAAATAAAATAAAAAATGTACATAAATATATAGTTTGGGGGTAATTTGATCTTTTTACTAATATTTTATAAATTAGTTGGGTTTCACAGCTTTTTTATTTTGATTAATTAACTTCCAATCAATTGATCTAATGAGATGTTTACTAAATAACTAAAACAATTATTTGACTTAGTCAATTAACTAAATGCTCCTAACTTAGATAAAAGTTGATAGAGCACCTATTTGCGAAACACACTCAAGATATAAATATTTGTATATTTTTTATCTACTACATTACAGTATACTGCACCTATTTACCCTTTTTTATTTATATATTTGTCACAAGAATGATATATTTATTTATGACTTAATCCCTAGAATTAATTTATGGCATAATTAATAATTCATTGGGTAAAGTTTTTCGAGTTATATGTTGGCACAAGTGATAATTTGTCATGAGTTCTCATAGCCTAATATATGATATAAATGATATTTTATCATAAGTAAAGGTTTTTTATAGTATAAGTAATATTTTGTTATGAATAAAATTTTTTTCATGGCACAAGGAGTACTTTGCCACAAGAAATGTATTTTTATAACTTAGTTTATGTGATAAGTGATATTTTATCACAAAATTTTTTAGTGGTACAACGAATATTTTGTTATAGGAAATGTGTTTCTGTAACATAGTTTATAGCACAAGTGATATTTTGTTATGAGTAAAATTTTTTTATAGCATAACAGAAAGAGAAAAAAATAAAAAGAGAACAAAAAATCGAAAGAGTTGGAGATCTGAAGTAATGTCTAACTTAAGACTTTTTCGATGTGAAGAAAAGAGGAAGAAGAATGCTCGATTCATAATCATTACGACAAACTCAGAATTTCATAGCAACTCAAATTTTAACCAGCTTTATCTCAATTAATTGATACATTTCTGTGTATATAATGAGACAGAAAAGTTTGACTCTATATCAATATTGTTGTATGGAATAAAAAGAAGAAAAAAAAGATAGCAGGCAGAATCAGCGACGTTGAGAACTTCCAAAGGGAAGTAACATGAAAAAGAAACGGTTGAGTCAACCACATAGCATCACCCTGTGTCCATCAGGTGAGCATGGCGTTATGTAGAAGAAATTCTTGAAAAAAATTATGGGTCAGGATAACCATCAGAAAATTAAACACGAAGACGAGGACTTTGTGCGTCACTCAAACTTATATGTGAGGCTCACAGAGGAAGAATAATAATAACGATTATCATGATTTTATTGAAAAGAATCTTTTTACCCAACTAGTGATATCCTAACAATATAGGGAATATTCTTGAAAAGCAATCTTTTTACCCAACCATGAAGTGTGAATCTGGTGATGTTCGCATCACATAGCTCCACAGATTCCAAGTTCCAACATCCCGTTAACTTTAGTATTTCAAGTTGACTGCAGAACGGAAAATTTTCACACTCACAAAACCTGGACAATCATCTAGTGTTAATCATTCAAGTGTTAGATAGTTCATCAAGACAGTCCAGTGCTTCTTGTTTGACCTTGACAAAAGCCAAAAACAGGACCTCGTGATTTGTCAAGCCACTTAATGCGAGAGTGCAGAAAGCCTCTCATTCTGTTTTGACGAAGTATACAAGAAGACGATGTTTCATCTGCAAGTTATAAATTGAAACGACAGTGTTCAATTTTAACAGAAGACCTAACAGCCATTTGAGCAAAGTTAATGACACATCAAGCACACTAAACACACTCCGTTAAAGCCTATGATTATAAGGATGAAAAGTTTTGAGTGAATGTTTTTTTAGAGCAGTCACAATGGAAAGCCCAATATTTAAAGAACTAAATACTCAGTCAACAAAAATTTTAGGAATGAAATGAAATAGTAAGTTAACTTATAAATAAATAAAAGGACTCAGAATAATAGGAAAAAAAAAAGGAAGGGGAAATAGAGTAGAGGAAGAAAAGAAGAAAATTACCTCCATCAGCAGAAACAGAGACAGGGGACTGCTAGCAGGAAAAAGAACAGCAATACAGCCATTGTAAGTTTCTCCAGTTAAGACGCAAATAACACTACTTAAGTTTCTCCATTGTAAATTTCAAACGAAACCCATAAAAGAAACAAGGCCAAAAGAAAATGATGAGTGAATTAAAGAATCAAACGGTACAAAATCTTCGAATTCTCAAGGAAGAAAGTGTGAGGAGAAAATAAGGGTATTTTCTATTTTTAAAAATAATTTTTATTTTTTAATAAAAGAATTTATTTATCAATTTCTTTTCATAACATATTTTTAAAAAATATTTTTAAAATATTTAATTTAAAAATAAAAATAAAAATAATTTTTAATTATTTTTAAACATATTTTTCTAAATATTAATTTTATAATAAAATAAAACATTTTTTATTTATAATATAAATCATTCTTTAATTTTAATTTTTTATTTAAAAATAAATTTTAAAAATTAACTTTTAAAAATATATTCAAACTTCCTCTAAAATAAGACCTTTGACGAACAGAGAAAGAGACAATGAACTGCTATGTCACTGCGGTGTCGAGAGAGAGCAGAGAGAGAGAGAGAGGGAAAGGGTGTCTCTCGCGAAGTCTCCATGTTTTCATTGTGGTCAATGGGACTTAAAATTTGTACTAGGCTCGATCATGATAGTCAAGGATGATGTCAGAAAACGGACGGCCATGATTTTAGATCGATGGTCAATGTGACTGTTTTGAAAAAAAAAAGGTAAAATACTTTACATTTTTCTAACTTCTGGGGGGAAGGAAGTTTGTTGTTGTTGAGATTATGTGTATTTTAAAAAATTACTCTATAATGATTTTAGATCAACCTCTCAGTTTATTTGATTAGGATCAAATTGTATATATCTATATTAGAAATATAGATTATAAGATGATTTTCGTATGATTGAGATTTTCTTGTGATCTTTTGTAAATAAATAGCATAAAGTGCTGAGCAATCTGATCAAGCCACTCCAACAAATTCAAGTGTTCTGTTGACCTGGTTTTAGGAGCAATCTTACTCTTTCAACTTGCAATCCAAAAGTTTTGACTCTTATCCAGACAGGAACCCTATTGTTAAGAAAATCTGAAAACAAGAAATTATACTTTTGTTCAAGTGGTTTTCAGATTGGGTTGAAAAGTTCAATTTGGGCAAAAGTAGCACTCATGTACTTTTGCCCAGTTAAAAGCAAGTTCTATACAAATATGTTGTTTGAATCCTGACATCACAGAAGCAACTCTTAACTGCCTAAGTTTTACTTAGTAGTTAGCTACACATCTCTGGTCGTAATACTTTATATTTTTTTTTTCTAGGTGCAGCATAATCCAACTAGGTGGCCTGGCCATGACCTTGATTAAAACATAGCAAGTTATCGAAAATCATCTAGTTACATATAATAAGGGCTAAAGGTGCTGAATGTTAAAACTATTACGGAAAAGGAAAAGTAAGTTTTCATATTTGGCTTTTCTGTCACTGTGAATTATAATTTTCTTCCACTTCTGTTTCCTGTTGATACTCGTAGTATTTACATTATATCCTCTGTCTCTCGTTTCAGTTTCTTTTCTTTAAAATTATGAAGTTCTATATTTTGTGCTCGCTCTATTTTGCGGCAGATGCTTTTACTGGCATTAATATTGGTAGAGATGTCTCTGACGTGCCAAGTCCAACCGAGGTTGTGGCCCTTCTAAAGGCTCAAAATATCCAACACGTGAGACTTTATGATGCTGACCGAACCATGCTTCCTGCACTTGCCAAGACAGGCATTCGAGTAACGGTCTCAGTTCCCAATGATCAACTACTTGGTATTGGTCAGTCAAATGCCACAGCAGCCAACTGGGTTGCTCGCAATGTTATAGCACATGTCCCGGCAACCAACATTACTGCAATAGCTGTCGGATCTGAAGTCCTAATCACCCTCCCAATTGCCGCTCCAGTCCTAGTTTCTGTCTCAAAATTCATTTATTCTGCTCTTGTTGCCGCTAATTTGGATAGCCAAATTAAAGTCTCTACTCCACACTCTTCTTCCGTCATTCTTGACTCCTTCCCATCTTCCCAAGCATTTTTCAACCGCACACGGAACCCAGTCATGATTCCCTTGCTTAAATTTTTGCAGTCAACAGGTTCATATCTTATGCTCAATGTGTATCCATATTATGATTACATGCAATCCAATGGCGTAATCCCACTTGATTATGCACTATTCCGGCCCCTCCCACCAAATAAGGAAGCTGTTGATGCTAACACTCTCCTGCCTTACACTGATGTCTTTGATGCTGTTGTTGATGCTACATATTTTGCAATGAGCTATTTGAACTTCACCAATATTCTTATTTTAGTGACTGAATCAGGATGGCCTCCAAAGGTGATTCATCTGAGACGGATGCAACCATTGATAATGCTGACACTTGTAACCGTAACTTGATCAGACATGTCCTCAACAACACGGGGACTCCAAAGCATCCTGGAGTTGCAGTTGGTACTTATATTTGAACTTTATGATGAAGACTTGCGGTCAGGTCCAGTCTCTGAGCAGAACTGGGGACCTTTTTATGCTAACGGAGGGCCAGTTTATATCTTACATTTGACAGGTGCTGGTACCGTGCTGGCAAATGATACCACAAACGAAACCTTTTGTGCAGCAAGGAGTAATGCAGATCCCAAGATGTTACAGGCAGCACTTGATTGGGCTTGTGGGCCTGGGAAGGTGTATTGTTCGCCTTTGCTGCAAGGTCAGATGTGTTATGAACAAAATAATGTAGTGTTATGAACCAAATAATGTAGCTGCACATGCTACGTATGCGATCAATGCATATTACCAGCAGATGGCTAAATCAGCTGGAACCTGTGATTTCAAAGGGGTTGCAACCATTGCCACAACTGATCCCAGTAAGGCCAATTTTCATTAGTATTCTTTAGCACTTTATTGGCCATTTTCTAGAAAGTGTGACATTACATTAGCAGTTTTCATATGAGCTTGTCTTATTATAGCTAATATTTGTTATGTAATCCTTGTCGAGGGTCATGGTTCTTGTAGTTACATTGTAATTTTATAATTTTCATTCTGTTAGTCACCGTTTTTTATTCCAAAAGCAATGAAACTTGCCTCTTCTGCTGAATTGTATTTTCAAGTAACTTTTCTTTTCATCTTGTACCTGTGGTGAACAGTGGTAGAAATGGCACCAAAGGGAACAACACAGTCGTGGCTCCATCCAACAATTCCTCATCTTCAGGCTGCTTTTCGCAATACTACTACAATGGGGAATCCTTCACAAGTTTTCTGTGATTACAAGTGTTTTACTTCTTAATGCACTATTCTTGTAAAAACTATGCGCATTGGTTGTCTGCTTTCTAAAGAAGTATTGGAATCCAGTCTCGGGGAATTACATGCTGTGATGTTGGACGGCCTTTTTGGAAGATTGCAATCGAAACCCAATTTTGTGTTCCTCTCTTGTTGAGGATTGAAGGGTGGCAAAATTGATCTAGTTTGTATTTTGGCATTGGCAATGGTAATTGTAATTTTGAGTAGTAGTAACCCATTGGATTCTTGTACAAACAAAACCAGTGCAATTATTTGGCATCATTGTGTAACCAAACACCTTGTTAGGGTGTAAATTTATCACAAAATCTGTATTCTTTAATCTGGAATTTCTCCATCTCTAATCTCTAATCTCAAATAGATAGGCTGCTGGTTTTGTTGATGCATTGATTGTGGATTCTTTCAAAGATAATCTCCTTCAGTAGGTTGCTGGTGCCGTTTGTCCTTGGGTTGTTCTTGGCAGTGGCTTTGTCGGCACGGCATTTTATGGCTCCTCAGAGTTGAAACAGAGAGCTTAGGCCCCCATGGAAATTTTTGTGCACAATTTTTCTGCACATGGCATTATGTTACCGGAGTGGAAAATGTGTGCACATGTTGAGTGTGAATACAAAACTCCCGTTAGAGTGAGGCATGTGAGCCATTTGCAAGATTTTGATACGTATGTTTTTAAATGTGTGAAACTGTGTATATTATAGCGTGCGCACGTATCATTATTGAATAATGCAAAATTTAATTTTCAAATTCACAACACTTCTTTATAGAAAAGTTTTGAGAATTATATCTATTCCCTTTGTCGACATGATTTCATTGATAGCCTTAGTGTTATATGCCCCATTCTTTCTAGGGATTTTTTTTCCATTTTGAACAAAATAGAGTGTATTGTACATAACACCATTCCCAAGATTTTAGATCAGCGACACATAGATGAGATCATTTTGCTAAAAATATATTTACCGGTTAAAGAAAGCAAACAAAATAGTAGCAAAATGGTCTTTGGAAAGTTTATATACTAGAAGAATTCATTTGGTCTAACAAGATGTGAAGAAAATTTTAGTTGAATTACAAACAAACACACACTAAAGAAGATTAGATATTGTCACTTTTTTAGTTGAAAATAAGATTATGGATTCAACTCTTCTTTTGAAAATAGTGGTAGTGGATTTTTCTCCAATATATTGGCGAAGTTCTGAATGAAAGCAATGTAATATAAATAGAAGTAGAAAATAAAAGAAATTAAAAGGTACACAAATTTGTAATTGGAGGTAGAGATATATAAAAATGCCTAGAAATATGACAATTCAAAAGTAATCCATAGTTTCAATCTTTGTAGAATTCTTACAAGATGAGTACATTGAATGAATGTAGTAAATGAGTGTGATTTGGAAACTAAATCCTTCCTCACACTCAAAGATTAGTGTTTAGATTACAGAGAATTGCAAGAAAAAGAAATGTAATAGTAGCAGAATGCTACAAGAATACAGATAAAAAGTGCGTATGTGTGCTCTCATGTTACAACCTATCTCCAAAGAACGTGATTGTTATAGGGAGTCACTATAAGCAACTATATATTAACCTTTCCTAAACATTTATAATGCAAAGTGTCATATGCAATCATGCCTCATTTTTTAAATAGAACATATAATTTCCAAAATTATATGTAAAATGCATCGATAAACTATTATACAAGATTATTCCAACTGTTTTAATGCTTATTTTAGTGCCTAAGTTCTTGAGTGAGCCAACTTCCAACCCATTTGACAATAGTTGAGTACTTAAGGCAAGAAAACTCCTAAAGAAAGAAGAAAACAAAAAGAGAGTGATTCTTATTGGACTCAGTGAGTAAACAACATATAAAGGGAATAGATTAAATCTTAAACTTATTGTGAGACAAGATTTATATTCAACCCTTAAATGGATTAACATTTAGTTTTCATATGGAAATTTACATGCCTTTCTTCCCTCCCATCAAAAGATAAGGATAAGTTGGAGGGATAACCTATATGTGGATTTACCACATATGGGAATCCATTTAGAGTCATTTTACCTATTTTTGCATCATTCTACTTATATAAGGCATTCAACTATAAACTAACTCATTTTGTACACATAGTCCCATAATTTAATCATAATATTCCATTAACAATTCATAGTAAAAAGCAAGTAGATCTCCTTATAACTATCTTTAGCTTTATCTCTCATAACCCCAACCTTATACTTTCAGGGTTAGCTTTATTCCCCCATAAATGAGTACATGAATCTAGTGCAATAAAACCACAATAATAATATCATTACCCCTACCAATATCAAATCTCATACATTTTACAAATTATCATAATTTATAAATAAATGCCTTAACTAACACTTCATCACTTTATCATAATAATAACAACATCTATAAATTCAAATGAAAGCAAATGCCCTAACCAACATAACATTCCAAGTAAATAACATAGATTTCCACATCATATGGATATAATACCCAATGTCAAGTAACGGTTATTGAATAAGCAAGTATAGTGCACTAACAATAGTACTTTATTCATATCATAATAGAATCATTTACATATTTATGTGTATTTATAAATAAGCAAGACCTTATGTCATTGTCATTTCACAACTTGATTATAGCCTTGACATGTTTTATATTTCCATTCAACTCATTGAGAGATCTAATAATAGGTTTGTTTTCATTTGACACATCATCCAAAATTCTCTAAAAAAATTTCAAAGTTTTGAGTTCTTATATAGAGAGCTATATTAATTACAAAAGAAAAAATCTCAGTCTTAGTTAATTTGATATAACTTGATCTAAACATGATTTTTAATAATTTTTGAAAGTTTTCAAGTGGCTTTTTAATGAGGTGGAAAATGATAATATTTTGAAAATCATCATTTTGAACTAGAACTCAAAATTTATATTTTTATTCTTTAAAGTTTTCATTTTTTTGATATTTTATTTGAATTCAAATGGAGGTATTTCCTTGTTTACATTTATATCTTAAGTAAATGGAGTTTTAAATGACATAAATGGAAATAAGATAATAGTATAAGTTAGTTAGCCATTATATCAGCCAAAAGTAATTTTGATAGATATAATCAACTATATAGTTAATTATATGACTTCAAAAACCAATTCTAACCAAGCATAGTTGACTTTGTTTGTCCAAAAAGTGGACCTAAAGATTATAGTTTAGTATGACATCATAATTTGCATATTTTCTAGCAAAAATACTATCCATTCATAACTTTCCACGCTTAAATCCTATATTTATCATATTTATCATACAATATCATTATTAAACCTTTAAATACATTAATTACCGGTCTTAAACACCCATCAATTAATCACCCATTTTAAGGCATATAACCATTGTTCAGATAAAATCATTTTAAGTAATATAATGAAGTTTGGTTAGAATTTGGGTAGCATATTAGTCATGTAGTATGGAAAAGGATTCAAGAAGTTAGATTTGCTGTCCCTTGACCCTAATCATCTAAAATCTTAAAGATTTCCACATTAAGGTTTATTTTTTTCTTTTTTTGGGTTAAATACTCAATTCCTTTCAAATCTAAGGAAGAATATAAAAAATTTAATTGCCATGGAAGTCTATCTTATTTATGGAAAATATTTGATAAAAATTAGTTCCCTAGTTGCTTAATTAAAGAGGAATTTAAAGGAGAAAAATAAAACATAGAAAGAGTTGGGGTTTAGGGGAGGAAGGGAAAAAGGAAAAATGTGGAATGACGTTTGATTTTAATTAGGGGCCGAGGCATTTTCAATAATTTATCCTAAATTTATCCCATACTCATATACTCACTTCTAAGCCTTACTAATTCTTTTAGGTTTCTCATTTCTAGTCCCTACAATTAATTTATTTTTATTTACCCAAAAATTTTATTCAAACTAATTTGATTAGTTAATTCTTTTTTCTATAATGTCTCATTCACACTTTCCTTGTCAAAATTGATTTATTCACATAAAAGTTTTATTTTAAAATTTTCATTGTTAAAATTAATTAATTATTTCCCATATACAAAAAATATTTTAATTATTTTAATTTCTTAGAAGATTTAATTATACTCCCCTTCAAATAATTCACCTTCGAATTCTTAGGGCCTTGCTAATTTAATAACTTTATGAGAATACATCACTCCTTAACATATGCTACTTTTACCTTTTCCATTATTTCCCTAAATTATAGTTCATAATTTAACACAAGTTAATCCATTGATTCATTAGTCAATGAATGTATCACTTCTCCTAGTATTCCCAAATTATTTTGTAATCAACCAACTCATTATTACTAAGCAATTCTTTAGCATTCTAGAGTAAATCATTAAATTAAAGCCTCTAACACATGAGAGAAATTTCAATAACACTCACTATTACTCTTTTACCCACTCACTACATGAATTGTCAAGTTGTGTGAAAAAAAAAATAGTTTTAAGTATAGTTGTAGGGGTTTAGTTACATGAATCTTGACAAATTGATCAACTTTTCTTATAATTTATCTTGTATCTTATAAATGTTAATTACTATCATAATAGGCATGTCAATTTCTAGAAATTATATAAGAGATAGGCATTTTTTAATAGTACCAAGGTAGAGTTTCAAACCTCTACTTACAATTATAATACACGAAAATATTTATATAATTTAATTGAGAAAAAGCTAGTTAAATCCTTTTATTAGTTTTTTCAATTAATGGTTAAGTTATATAACACAATAGTGTATTCATAAATATTCAAATGAGTTTATTGTAAGTTGTATATACATGGTGCCATCCGTACCTTACATCTCATGGTTGCCCTTAAATTTCAATTTTCTTATAACTTGCATACTCAATATAGTTAACAATTATTAAACTTAGATATTTGTTAGTTACTTATGTGTGTGTGTGTGTATATATATATATATATATATATATATATATATATATATATATATATATATATATATATATTATATTTATTTATTCTATTTATGCACATATCTTCATATATGTTTTGAATTCACATAAACTTGTTTTTCCTAATTATAGTTTATTGCATGACCATAGATTATGCATATTACCCTTAGAACTAATAGTAATCATTAATGCTTATATTGGCTTTAATTATATAAATCAAATCATGAAACTATGGCATAATTATAACAAATTTCAATAAATATGTTCTTGACATTTATCAAATAAATGTATTAATAAAAGAATAAGATATACTCAAGATAATTATGTAAAAGAATGATGTTATTTGCTTTCACTAAAAAATTTATTATCTTATTTAGATTTAGTCTATAATAAAACTATGATCTTTCACACCACTAAAAATTCAAGAATCTACCATTTTACTTAACAAGATCTTAAGTTTCAGTGTGACTAACACCATACATGTCTTAGCATAAGTTCTACGGTTTCTTCCATTTATGATGTCTTAGATGGAATAATTTGTTTAATTATTAAGCCTCCTTCTTACTAAAGCTCCAAAGTCATAAGGATCTCATCAAGTTCATCATTTAACTAATCACCTTAGGCACTAATGGGTTCATATTACTTGATCTAATATTACCCTTCCAATTATGATATTAGTAGTTAAATCACTTGACTTCACACTTTTACCTCACCTATGGCCTGATTGCATTTATTCTTTAATTAGCTTTAATTGTAGTATTGTATCCATTATCATATTCTATATCCCATTGGGTTCAAGCATAGGTATCCAACTCATTGATCACTATTGTTGTTATTTTCTACTTCTCTTTTCCTAGATATAACTTAATTGATTTGTCAATATAATTATGATTGCCTCTTATACAGTTTAGACAAAATAACTATACTAGTTATAATTGACTATCCTAACTCTTCTAGTGTTAGAAAATTTCTATCCTACTACACTTATTCTTTATTTAGTCCATAGACTTTTGATTCATAACCTTTTTAATTTGCATTCTACTCTACTGACTAGTACCTCATTTCCTTTTTTCGATTCCTATCTATAGTTATTGTGATATATAAAAATTATTAAGATCAGATATAAGTGTCCCGCATGTCATGTAAAATTTGCTTAGTAGTCCTTTTAAAGTTTTCAAGGAAGATAACAATCTCTTCACATCCCACTCCTACCATAGCTTTTCCTTTGACAATAAGTTCCTTATAACCTTTAACACCTATCTCAGTTTTTTATTTGGTATTCTTATTCAATCTTATCAACTTAGCATCTAAACATGAGTGTATTTAAACCTTAAACTTCAAAATCAAAGTTACTATTTTTGGTAGTACATTAAATATAAGTTTGACATGCTTAGTTGATTTTTAAAACTCCACTCATCAAGCTTTGAATTCACAAAATAGCATAAGACCTTATTCATAAATCTTATAAGAAACTTTCTTCCTCCTCCTTGCACTGTATTCTTAATTATAAGCATGTCAACTACTCTTTCTTACATCATATGTTGCCATTCTAACATCACCTCATCATTATGACCATAGATTTTGAGTTTTATTCAAGTTATGACAATATAAACATTTAACTAAAGAGATCATTAGGCTTATTTGTCTAATCCTCTTTGAATTAATTCAATAATGTATTTACATAACCATTACCTTACAAATCATGTTGACATTTATATTCTATCATATTTTGGAATCTTAACCTTATTAAATTAGTTTTATCTAGATAAGCTCACCCTTGCATATGTAACAAGCTATATTGAGTCTTATGACTACAACTTTCACTAATTATCCTATATTTACCCTTAAAAGAAGAATTACACTTGGTACCTTAGTAACAAGTTTTCCTAGTTCACTTTTACTAGCCTCAAGTGACTACCTTGCTCAATACTACTTATACATTATTAACTTTCGTTCCAAAGCCTATATACTCACTAATATAATTTTAGAATTAGTACATTTGAGATTATAAATTTATAACTTGTTATTTATCCATTTCAAATGAATAATAAGGCCATCTCTCAGTACATAAGATTATGATGCGCACCCTTTCTTACTTATACACAAAATCCAAAGGTTTATTTTATTAAAATAAAATTCAATCCCTTTCATGTGTCTTAAAATTCTAACACTCTTAGGCCAATTTAGAATTTAATCTTCACCTAAGAAATCACATCCCTTACAAGGTATTCTAACCATATAAACTTCATTTTCTAAATATATTTGTAGTATGTAAACTTAGCATGCTAACATTTCTTTTTCTAGAAATAATGGTAGTTGATTTTTCTCTAATAAACTAGTGAGGTTCTAAATAAAAGTAATATAATACAAACAAAAGTAGTTAATAAGAGAAATTAAAAAATGCTTAAATATGTAATTAGAGGTAGAGATGCATAAAAGTTCTTAGAAATATGGCAATTCAAAAATAGTCCATGGTTTTAATCTTTGTAGAATCCTTATAGGATGAGTACATCAAATGAATGCAATAAAGATGAGTGATTTCAAAATGAAATCCTAGTTCACACTTAAAGATCAATGTTTAGAATAAAGAGAATTGCAAGAAAAAGAAATGAAATAGTAGCAATATGCTACAAGAATGTAGACATAGAATACATATGTGCATTTTCAATAGCAAATTAGGAAAAAAATTCTTCTACCTTTGTGCATGTCTTATTTATACTGCAAAGATTAGGTGGTTATTATCTAAAAGGCAATTTCATGTACTTTAAGGTGATCATTAGTCGTCCACATGTTATTTACATGTCAATTGCTAGGATTGGGAGCTAAACAAACGCAGCAAAATTAACCAATCCTAACTAACGGATCCATGTAAAACATTAGATTAGAATAAGGATTCGTTTAATACCTTTCTGATGATTCAAGAACTCATTCATTGATCACCTCTTTAACTTCCTTTTGATCAAAGACTCCGAGGTATCCACATGAACTAACAAATCACCAATGAATGTTCTCACAAACACTGGTTGAAATTCTTCTCCTTAACTTTGTAGTACTAACTATGCCTTTTCAAGGATCATGGTCAAGGAGGAGTGCTAAGATTTTTCTATGCTTTGGGATGTGTGAATAATCATCCATTATTACCTAATAAGCCTATTTAAATAAGTGTATAGAAAATTCTAACTAATTGGGCCTTATCCTATGTATAATTATAGGCTTATTATTGGGCCTTATAATTATAATATGAAATTCTCAAATATTAGGCCCAAACAATTTAGTCCATCAATTTTAAATCCATTAAACTCTAAGTGTGTTACCCTAAAGGCTTTCATTACATTGGCAATAATTATAAATCACATTAATGATCATAAACAATGAGTGGTGTCTAGTAACACATCATTGTTACTTAAGTAATGAGAAAGTCGATGATTTAATTGAACCTTTATATATGATCATCATCTCTATCCTTTCGTCTTAGATATCTAGATTGAATACGAAACATGGACCGTGTCATTCTCGTATAACCCAATCTAAAAGTTTCTTAATTTCTAAGTATGTTGACTGAAGCAAATGTAATTGACATCCCATGTCAATTCATTTGAGCATGACCATGTATTTTCTCAGCCTTACTTAATCAAAGGGCCCATATATGTCATTCCTATTATATAGGAGGGATAAATTCTATCTTGATCACACAAATTCCTCTACATGATATATGACATATCCAATAACTACCCTTACATTCACTTAACCATGAGTGATATAAAATAGTATCAAAGTATGAAACTCACATGTAGAGAATCCTAGTGATCTCAGGTCAAATAACCATATTAATAATGATAATTAAGAATCACTCATGACACTTATATAACGATCCATGTAGTGTTCTTAGGATGGGTCGGTCCAATATACAAGTTCTCTAACTTGTATTCACGTGCAGACTTAATATCTCATATATAAGTCACGGCACATGCTACTCTTGACATATCAAAGCAACCCAATCTACAATTATATATGACTAGAAAATTTTAAAAATACAATTATTCTAAGGTTATTATCACAATTAAATATATTATGTAGATAATATATATAAATATGATAATTAAAATTATCAAAATAACATGATTCAAATTTACAATCATAAATATGATTGATTTTAGGGCATATATACTAACATCAATATCTACTTCTTCTTGTGCTATGATTGCTTTACAAGTGGTTTATGACTATAACCTTTGCTTAAAAATGTTTGTTCAACCAATTTACCTAGTGAATTCAACTATACATACCTTGACTCGTATTTATGGGTGCATGGACTATTTTGGTTGGAAGGGTTATCATTTGGCTTAATCTTATCTAGTTTTAGCTAACTTCCTATCTTTTTAATTGAAAACTCTTGAGTGAAGGTAAATGGTGACCAAAATTCATTTCTAACTTGCTAAAAATGGAAAAAAAACTTTTTAATTACTAAAAAAAGAAAAATAAGAAAATAAAAAATTCATTAAAAATGATTAAAAATTTTACTAAAGATTAGTTGACAACACAAATTATGTTAGTTAAAATAGTACACTTTTAAAATAATCAGACAAGTAAAAATAGAATGATTAAATTTTATAAGTGTGTCAAATAGATATTTTGCTAGTTTGGGAGATTTTTGTTAGAGACATATATTTTCTACCAAGCATATCCATTAAAGTTAGGCTTGAGTTTACATAAGAACTAAAAAACCAAATATTATAGGCCAAAGTAAGGTTAAAAAAATGCAAGGAGGAGTTCATAGCTAAAGTACCTAAGGCAAACATAATGAAATAAAACTTTGGTATGAGGATATCCATCCTTCTATCTATTTCTATTTATCTACATAAAAAGTGCCTAAACTGTATTATAATACCTATTAGAAACTAATAGATAAAGATTGATAGAATTAAATTAAAAAGTATTTATTAATTAGTAATTAGTAAAAGTACTCATTAATCCTAGTAGATGAAAAGTTTATTAGAAATTATCTATGAAAAGTTACAGTAATTTTAGAATTTATTAAAGATACAAGGTTAATATTGTTTTGGAGTAACTTAAAGATTTCACTTAGAAGTATCTTACGAGAACCCAAAGGACAAAATTTAATTTTGGACAACAAAAGAAGAGTGCATAATTTTATGGTGATAAAAAGAAAATGACTTGACTTTGGAACATTAATGTAATTTTTAAGTATTTTTCTTAATTATGATTTTATTAGGAAATAAAATATGATGATTTGGATAAGAAAAATAATATTTTAATGTATTATAGCATTTGATGTTTTGGTGAGTTAGAAGCTTCCATTCATTTAATGAAAGTAAGCTTAGTTATCATTCAAGATAAGCATACAATAAAATAGAAAGGAATATTCTTAGCATTATGTGATATAATAATATTTAAGAAGGTTTTTATTGGAAATTCTCCTTAAAAAGGAACCAAAATCATGCAAGCAAATTGAAGACACAAGGAGAATGATGTCATCTTAGTTAGGATGAAGCTTGTGAGTCATTTTGCCTCACCATTATAAATAGAAGTATTTAGTTCAAGCTTCCCCCACACCAAAATTAGCCCATAGCTTGAGAGAAAAAGAGCGAGTGAGAATTGTTCTCTAGGGTTGTGTTTTCAAATTTGATCTAACTATTAATCTGATAAGAAAACTAGGACAAGGTTAGATTAATTCAACTGATCAAATCGAATGGTTTAACTGATTAATATATTTTTATACATATAAAATTATATATTACATACATCCTTATAAAAAATTAAATGCACTTAACTTATATGAGTATATTTTTAAAATACAAGAAAATAAATATTAATCTTATTATAATTATAATCATCTAACATAAATTTAATATTATTTTATAATATTAAAATTATACTTTATTTCAATTTGATGAAAATTTTAAATTAAATATTTTCTTAATAAGAATAATTTAATTATATATTATAAAATATAAACATATAATATATATTGTTTAGAAGAAATGTAAATGAAGATAAATTTGAAAATTGGAAAAAATATGCAATCTATGATATGAAATTGGAAACACTAATACTAAATGATAAGAATTTATAACAGATCATTCTAAAATTCAACAAATTTAAAAATGACAAAAAAAGAAGGATAATCATATCATGCTCTAGAAAAAGAAGAATGGAAGTAGTAAATGATGATTAACATATCATAAAGGATAAAAATCTTTTAATAATTGAAGAAAAAATATGCTTCAAGGATGAATCTTTAATTAGTAAAGATCAATGCTATAAAGATTGAATCTTTTTGATAAGTCACAAATTTATTTAAATAACTCTAGAAAGAGCACACTTTTATAAAAAAGGGCACTTAGCTAATTCTATTTTTTCTATCCTTCAAAATCTAACTTGTTTATAAAGAACAAGATTTCTTATATGACTTTGTAAAATTCTAATAAAGAATGAGTTCAAATAACATAAGTATTATATAACTTTCTAAATGATAAGAATTTATATGCAATCTATGATGTGAAATTGGAAACACTAATACTAAATGATAAGAATTTATAACAGATCATTCTAAAATTCAGTAAATTCAAAAATGACAAAAAAAAGAAGGATAATCATGTCATGCTCTAGAAAAAGAAGAATGGAAGTAGTAAATAATAATTAACACATCATAAAGGATAAAAATCTTTTAATAAGTGAAGAAGAAATATGCTTCAAGGATGAATCTTTAATTAGTAAAGATCAATGCTATAAAGATTGAATCTTTTTTATAAGTCATAAATTTATTTAAATAATTCTAGAAAGAGCACACTCTTACAAAAAAGGGCACTTAGCTAATTCTATTTTTTCTATCCTTTAAAATCTTCAAAACCTAACTTGTTTATAAAGAACAAGATTTCTTATATGACTTTGTAAAATTCTAATAAAAAATAAGTTCAAATAACATAATTATTATATAACTTTCTAAAATCCTAGTTGAAAATGAGCTCAAATAACATAAATAAGCTCAAAACTAACACACTATCCTAAACTTAATAAAAAGGGTTATAAATAATTGTAAGTAATATAGTAAATTATTCAAAGAAAAATGATAAATATTTTAAAACAAAATAGACCTAAACACATTCAACTTAAACTAAAGCCTAAAATACTCTAAAATAATTCAATGTAAAATAAATACAAATTAAATACCCAAATGATAAATTAAGGCCTAAAAATCAAATAATGGTAAAATAGATTGAAGTGGCACCATTAGGATTATGGTTGATGTGTTGTTGATATGGTACAATCTCTTTAATGATATGGTGGTGATATGATGCCAACTTGGTAATGATGTAATACAATTCTAATACACTTGATCAAGCTCTTCTCAAAGCCCATTTCTTTATGATTTACCATTTTTGCAATCATATCATTATATATAATGAAAATCAGTAATATATCAAGGATGATGTTAGCTTTAGTGATGAAAGTGTGTGCACTAAGCCTAAAGGTCTTTTGTTTTAGTCTCCACACTACTATTTTCTACATTTTTTATTAAGGCACAATGTTAACTTGCTTAAACCTATTCTTACTAGATCAACAAATTTAGCAAGTTAATAATAGGCCAAATTGGTTCAAAATGATCTAATTAATTGCCTAGGTTTCCATTGATACCTAAATTGGACTAGGGTTCTTAATCGAATTGGTTGAACTGGCCCATCCAATCTTGATTTTAAAACTTTTCTTAAGTTTCTTTTACATTCCTTAGTGTGCTTTTAATAGTTTTTTCAAGGTTCCTTGAGAGTTGGTGGAGATAAAACTCCCTTGTTCATAAAAAAGAAGGTAGAAATTCATCTACTCTAGTTGTTTCTTTCCTTTTCATAATTCTTCTAAAAGCTCTCTTTCTTCATGCTATTTTGAATGGTATAACTTGAATCATAAGTATGGAATAATTAAGTAAACAAGGTTATCTAAGTAAGTAAAGATCTACTTATTTTCTTCTTATTTTCCTTTAAGAGGATCTTTATGTATGATATATATGTGTGTGTGTTGAAGCCATAATTTTCATGATGTATTTGCTTGAAAAGGTGTGTGGAAATGACTTTTCCAACAATATTGAGGTAGCATGTGTTTAGAAAACATGTTTTATTTAAGAAGGAACTAAATTTTTGTTAGAAGCATATTATATAACTTTTAAGAGCATAAAGCAAGATTTTAGTTTTTGTGATAAAATTAAGTACACATTATTTTACACCCTTATATGGATAATATATTAGGATTACATCAATGTCTTAAAGCAAAATTCATATTTAAAAACACTTATAGCACTCTTAGATCTCTTGCTATATGAGGGGAAAATTTCTATTTTTGTGAGAAAATTTTATTACACTATATTCTAAACTATTTAAGATGTGTTATTAAACATTTATATCAAGTTTTTAAAGCAAAAACATATTTGAAAATATTCTTGAATGGTATTAATTTTATGTTGAAAAATAATATTAAAAAGTTATGTTTTCGAGAGAAAAATTATCTCATACAAAAAGGTTTTTGAGTATTTTGATAAGTAGTATAACATGTTTTAAGTATGAAAAAAGTTGAAAAATGGCATTTAAAGTCTTTAAATTAATTCTAGATATTTTTAGAAAAATTGAGAAAAGTTTACTATTTAAAATAGAATTTTTAGGTATAAAGGTGATTGTTAAAATTTAGAAAGGTTTAGTGATTGTTTCCTGACTATTTAATATTGATATATGGTAAAAAAAAATATAGTGTTGCTATTGCTAGATAGGATGCATATACACTTGATTAAGTAAGGAAAAATAATTTTCTTACTTAATAAAATAGTGTGCAAAGTTTAGGGTTAAGTATGCTTGGAAACGGAAATAATAGAACTTGAAAAAAATTAAGTTGTTAGTCATAATTTGGCTAAAAACCATGCACTAGTACATTAATTTTTGAATTTAAATATTGCTTGAATATAGTATGGACATGTATGGAATTAGTGGATTAAAAGTATGCTTAAACATCAATGAAAATGTCTAAAAATTAGGAAGGTGCTCCATAAGTTTCATGATGAAATTGTGAGCATGAAGTGATAAATTAAGGTATAGTTTTTTGTTGTGAGTTAATTTGTGAATCACATATGCAAATTATTTTGTATGCAAAGATATTTATGAAAGATAATGAACTCTTGCATAGGAATGTGATATGGTAATCTAGCATGTGGAAAATGGAAACACAAATGCTTAATATGGTTACTAGAAATGTGATGAGGTAAATAAATTCCTTCTTTCTAGATTATGTTCTATATTATATTATGTGATGGTTATGGCAAAAGGATGACATTTTGGCCTTACTCTATTATATGTGAAAATAGGCTAAAGAAAGCCTTCTATGATTATTGGCTTGAATATCATATATTATTGGAATTCTATATATGATTGTTGGCTTGAATGTTGTATGTGATAATGTGACAACAATCATGATTATGTTGCCCTCATAGAGAGGAAAGGAGATTGGCTTGGCATCTTGTATTTTGAGTCATATGGAATGACATAAGGTAAAAAGAAGGCATAAGATTAGGATAAATGTGGTTATGGTTAGTTCAGAGTAACAAGAAGGAAACCTTTCATGCCTTCTTGCCATTTTATTGTTAATTAAATGATTATATTATGCTTATGATTGAATTATGTGATTAAACCATATTTATTTAAACATTTAGTAGTATAGTACACAAAATTGTTAAATGTGAGATATGTGGAAAAGAGTTTTAGTAAGAAAATGGTTAAATATATGTCTTGTATATATTTGATTTTCTTGATTGAAACTCATTATAAAATTTATATGATAGTTATCTTATTGAGTAATTTATTATTCATTCTATTTATAGATATGATTTACAAATACTCTTTCTCCACATGGCTCCAATAATGTGTGGTGGCATTTTTATGACATTAGATATGACATTTTCAAGCAAGATTTCCATTTCATCCTTGTGATTGATGATAATGGTAATGTACAACAATAGGCTTAGATATGAGTTGTTAAGGTTTAACTCTAGGGGCCAACCTTGTCTAGTTATTTCTAGACTAGCATTCTATAGATTTTGGGTACTAGGTAACTTCGGAGGATCTAACTTTAGACGATCCTTTAATTATTGCAAAAGTGATTGATGTACTTATATATGACTTTGAGCCCTATGACCCTTTTGTTTTAGCTTTAGTATTCTTAGCCATCTTGCTTATACTCCTAGTTACACTACTAGCACTAATAATAGTAAAGCAAACATATTATAGCCTAACTCCCAAGGACCTAATTGACTCTAATTTGAACATCCTTTTTGAGGATTTTGTGGACAGCTAATTTGAATGATAGTTATCACACAGTATTTATTTTTTTAGGTGGTATCTGTATGATATTATCTTTAACTTTTTGTAGCACTTATATAAAAGTTTTAACAAATGAGTTATGGTATAACCCTAAAAAGCTTTGTATAAAGGTAACACATGTATAATTATGTTTATATGTATGATGTAAATTATTGCATGTCTTATTTGCTCACTAGTTCTTTAAATAATTAATGTTTTTACTAAAGGCTTGGTTATGAAACAAAATGAGGGATCCTATGGTTTTTTAAAGGAAAAGGGAAAAGAAATTGATTTTCACCTTTATCAAAGGTAAATATATGTTAGATGACCATTTATGTTCATGGTGTCATATTAAGGACTAGTAGCAACTCAAATAAACCTAACTTGAGTAATAATTATCTTATATTGAGTTAACCCATTTATTAGAAGTGTCAAGATATGTTAACTTATCTAATTCATTTAATAATTTTAATTAACTCATTTATTAAATCTAATTATTTATCATTTTCACAAGAAATATATTTAATCACTGATAAAATATTTTTTAATTTTTATTATCATTTTATTAAATTATGAATTTTATATTTTTATTATATATAATTATTTATTTTTCAAATAATATTTTTAAAGCTTTAATATAAATTTTTAAATGAGTTAATGTGTCAATCCGTTTATAACCTTAAACCAACTCATTATTATTCATGTTAAATAGATTAACTCATTTATAACTCAAACATGTATGAGGTTAACTCAAATTCATATAAAGACTTTGTGTTCATTTTGAGCTATCTTATTATGTCAAAAATTGCCATCTATAAATATATATTTCTTAATTTAAAAGTATTTATGTAAGTAATACATGGTTACACATTTTTTTTTTTGAAAAATGATTTGTTAATGACTTTCAAAGAATTATTTTAGAAGAAAAATATTTCTAACTTAAATTTAAAAAGAAAAAAGGAAATCAGATTTTTGAATCTTGAAGGAGAGTATGTTATCTTTAAAGTATTTAAGAAACAAAATAGGGTCTCTTGATTTTTTGAGTTTTATTAATTTAATCCTATTCTATTTATTTGTTTCCCAATTTGAATTTCTATTTCCAAAGAAAAATTAATTCTTTTTCAAGAATCAAAGAAGTTCTTCAATGTTTTCTTAAGAAATTTTAAAGTAAAGTATCTTTGAATTAGAATATAATTATATTTCAACTATTTTCTCTTCAAAAAAAGAAATGACTCTTTTGTGAAAAATATTTAAATTATGTATTTTTTATTTTCAAAATTAGAAGAAATTACCATATGTTTAATTTCAAAATTTCCTTCAAAAAGGGAAAAAAGTCTTTGATGTTTCTATTTTAAAGATGACTTTGTTTGGTATAAATCTCTTTAATTATTTTTTATTAAAGAAGTTGTTTTTACTAAGTCTCTTACTATTTAAGTTAATGATGTTGCTTATTAATAGAAGAGATTTTGTCTATCAAAATTATTAGTTATTCTAAAAAATAAAAGAAGAGTTAAATATCATCTATTTGAGCAAAGCTTTTCTTTGATAAAGGGTACAAAAATTATATAATATTTATAAATAAATTTTAGTAAAAATCTTTGGAATTTGGATTTTCTACATATTGTATGTTTTCAAAAAATAGTAAGTTTTACCAAATGACTTTGATTAGAAAGGTTTGTAAAGATATTCATTTGATATCTTTTCAGTGGTTATGATGGTAGAGAAGTGGGTCATGATATATACATTTTTGTTGAAATATTAATGAAAAATTATTTACCATATGTCCATTATATATTTCTCTTTTTCTCGCCCAAAATCATCCCCTTCCCACCAACTTTGTCTTTTCAATTTAATAACTTTGAAGTGGATAAATGATTTTCTTTCTTTAATTCTTATATAGATAATAAATAAATAAAATAACAATAATAATTTTATTTATAATAATCTATAATTTATATATATATGATAATAATATAAAAATAAATAATAATATGAAATTATATTGTATGATATATGTATATTATATAGATAAGATCATGACAATCTAGATGGGTTCATGTCTAAAATTCTACTATATCTTTGCTTTTTATTTTTTTTACTATTTTTTATGTTTAATGCCAAGTTAATTGCACAATAGATTTGAAGCATAGATGTTTTTCTACATTTTTTGTTTTGATATTTTTGGTATGTTTCTCAAACCTATCTTGTTGAGTTTGAAAATAAGTATTTTTCATGCTAAAATGAGATTTTTATTCTGTATGTTTACCTTTTTTACGTTTATTTTTATTTTTTTAAGACTGAAACGTATATTTGTAACATACGTGTGTTTTTGTCTTCATTTATGTGTGTTTTGGGGCAATGTTGTGTAAGAGCAAATCGACTAGTTCAATTGAAAAAAAAGAAAATAGCGAACTAATCATGAAAATCAGTCCATTTGAGTTTAAAAACCGGTCCCTCAAATATTAGTGAATCGATGGCAAATTAGTCAATTCATGCGAACTAGTTATAGTTCACAAGGTTGAACTAGATAATTTCTTTTTTAAAATTTTCTTTCATTTTAAAAACAATATTAGTTTGTTTAATATTAAACACATCTTGAAAGCTTACCATAATTTTATTTTTTAATGGATAGAAAATTAGAAATCATGGAGGGGAAAAAAAATAAAAACTTAGTTCAATATAAATACTTTTTTATTTTTTTGATAATTTGAATCATAAACTTGTGAAGATCAGGTCAGAAAGTATGAAAAATTTGATATAATTTGAGTTAATTTTATATTTATTTTCATAAATTCATTTTATGTAATAATTTAATTATTTTTATTTTTATGTATTATATTTTAATAAATTATTATATACGTTAAATTCAAGTTTAATCTTAATTTGATCCGATCGGATCACTAAATTTTGAATGAAACAAAATGTACCTCAAGAAAATAAAAAAATGATAATGATACAGTATTTTAAATATAAATATGTCCAATAACTACTATTTAAAATATTAATTTTTATTTTTTGAAATAAAACTATAAACAAGTTTTTAGTGGAAGTCTAATCAATTTCTTTTTATAAAATACAAGCATTTGTGCTAATTTTTAGGTATTAAAATTGATTATGTAATCACATTAGAGCATCTCGCCGATTTTTATTTTGTTGATGATTTTAGTGAAAAGAAATTCACAACCATGGATACATTGTTATTTGTTTAGGTATAATATATATTTATATTTTTTTATTATTTCTTTATACATTAACTTTTTGGATGGTACTAATATAAAAACATTCTTCTTAAGTTGATTTGAATTCCTAGGTAAATATACAACTGGTTACATTTAAGAAGTGGAAAACACTTGGAAGACAAATATTTCATCAAAACAGAAACTTCTTTCTATCAAACCGTTTTGAGCGTATGCCATTCTTAATAGTAGTTTTTTGAGTTATAGTATTATTTTTTATAAGAATTTTAATCCTATATATTAGATATAATGAAAATATGAAAATATATAATAAATTATTGAGACAATAAATTATTGAGACTATTTATTGGCATAAGTATTTTTTTATTTAATTGAATAGTTTCAAGTTTTATGTTTGAATTACTCATTGTTTTGACAGAAATCAATGCATGATTTCATAATTATTTCAAATTTTAACAAATATGATAATATGATTATGGAAAATGAAAATTTTCATAGGTGTTAATATATAGATAATAAATGTATAATTATTTCAATTTTTCACCAAAGTATGTAAGGTGTTAATATATACATAATAAAAATTTCATATTGACATAAAAGAATACATTAATAATTATTTTTATATGATTACTATTTTTTCTTATATTTCATAATTTAGATAAAATTTAATCAATTTTATATATGAGAAAAATGCAAACCCTTCCGTGCATCGCATAAGACATGACACTAATAATTGAAAATTTAATTTATTCATTCTCGTCTTCTCTCGGTAACCAACCGGTGAGAACAAAATTCCTACGAGACCCAAATTAAATTTATATTCTTCTTAATTTCATTTCTTCATCCAGAACGAGTATAATTCCTAATAGATAGATTTCTCATCTCTAATTTCTTCCTCCACCAATCTTTTTATCCATTTAAACTATAGGCTAGGGTATTCTATTTTCTTCTCGTGTTTTGGGCCCGAGCCCATTTCCATGCGAATGTGTAAAATAATACCCAAGAAAAAAAATTTAGCTGCAGGTGGAAAGGGATAATGGGGCATGTTAAAATGTGTTTTTTTATTTTTAAAATTTATATTGAAAAGTTTTTAAATTATTTTTAAATAGAAGAAAAATAATAAATAAATAATATTTGATAAATTAAATAAATAAAAGTTTTATTTAATTATAAAATTACTATCAAAAATAAAAAAATAAGTTCAATAAATATTTAGAACTTATTCTTTTTTTATTTTTAAAATAATAATTTCAAAAGTAATTTTTAAAAATAAATTTTGAAAATAATTTATCAAAGCAAAATTTTTTATTTTTAATAAAAATAAAAAATTATTTTAAAAAATAATAAATAAATAAACTCATAAGTTTTGATATGACATGAATTACACAAACTTAAGTTAATCATAATTGAATTTCAATTATAAATGAATCAATTATTTGACATGAAAAAAGTCATGTCGGATTTGAATTAATCCATTATAACTTGTTTAATTTAGATATATTGACATTTGGATCAACTTTGACTAACATATATAACTCATGATAATAAATTATAATTGTAATTGTTAATATTAATTATATAAAATTATTAATTAGTTATTAATTTATATATAATATTATTTTATGAGAAAAATTATGCGCCACAAAATTTTGGATGAAACTTAAAACTTAAAAAGGAGTATTTAGTTTGTAAAATCTTATATTAATAAAAAAATATATATTTCCGAAAATGTGATTCTTACGTATGTGATTTCTTAACATATAATATTCTTATATTTAATTCAAATATATGTTTAAAAATATTTTTTTAAAATTTTAAATATATTATATTTTGGTTCATATTCTATTTTTGAGAATCTTATTTTGTTAAAAAATTATTTTTAATAATTTTTTGTTATAAATTTTAATATATTATAGATTTAATTTAAAATATATGAATAAAATTTTTTGGAAACCTAATAAATTAATAATCTGAATTCTTTTAAATTGAAATATAATAGATAATTTAATATATAAAATATTAAAATTTTTAAAAATTTATATTTGAAATTTTTATATAATTAATTATATAAAAAAATTAAAATTCATCTCTAATATCAAAATATTAATTTTTCATAACTTAAACAGTTAAAATTTTATTTTTTTTCACTTTTTAAAGCACTTAAAATTATAAAAAATAATTATAAATTTTAATTGTAATTTTTATATAAATAAAAATTTTAAAAACATATATTATACGTAAATGTAATATTAATCTTAAATTAAAATTTAATATATTAAAATTATTTTATAAATTATTTTTTATCTATTATGAGGTTGTATATAAATTAATAAAATTAAAATTTAAAAATTAATTATTTAACTTTTTTATTTATTTGATGAGATTATGCTCATTATCATAAAAAATTGAAAATAAAAAATAAAAAAAAATATTTTAAAATAAATTAGGACATAAAAATGAGAGCAAATTTTTTTTTTATTTTAGTATCAATATTTGCATATTTTAAAAATTTGAGATATCTACCTTCTCATAAGAATATTTTGAGAGAAAAATTAAGTTAAAAATATTATATTTTTGAATAAATTTTTTAAAAATTTAAATCAAATATAAAAATATAATATTTTTATAAAATATTTTCGTAAAAAAATATCGTTCTGATCAAATATCTTAAAAAAAAATAAAGTAAATACTAAAAAAAAATGGGAAACAGACTCTCAATGTAATGTAAGATAACAAACCCCAAAGTCCCCAACTCCCGTCCCGAGCACGCTAACGCAGCCGCAGATTCCGTAGTAAGGAGTAAACACTTTTTCTTCTCTCGCGATCTCTTGTCCGAAGTCGCAGATTGGCACTCGATAGCCTAGATCCAAAGCATAGGAAGTGACGACGGCCACCGCCAGCAGCCAATAGCCACCGGTGAGTGCCCTTTTCATTGTTTGGATTTTGGTTGGAAAAACTAAATATTGGCTTGCTGACATTTTAAGTAATCTATTTCTTCGTTTTCTGGTATCTGAGTGTCGGTTGATTGTTTTTTTTTTTTTTTTCCTGTTGCCCATAACGGTGTGCTTGGTTGTTCTCATTCTGTCATGAAAATATGGTGAAATGTGGTCTATTCCAATAATAATTAGCTATTTCTTATGTCAAGTTGAAAGTAGAAAACAAGGCACTTCGCATTCTAACAGGTTTGTTTAATATCCTAGTGTTAGATATATCCTTTTGTGGGAAGTTTCCTTGGTAGTGATTTCATTTGTCCTTTACTGTTAGTGATCATTTGGGGATGATTATACAATATAGAATTAATTTTTGTCTTGCTCAACATTTGGCTTTTCTAATAGGTATTCAGCCTTTAATAATTCTTTTGGCTTGTTGGGTAATGTGGCTCCGATAAGTTAATGGTACATGTAATGACTGCCTGTGATCTGCTGTATTTTGTATTATGTTGCTCAAGCGACAACTTATGTTCTAATCGTAATACCTAATATCAGCATTTGGCTGAGGAATCTTTGTACCTTCAAGAAAATTATGAAACTATAAAACTTTTGCCTATTATCATCAATTCCTTTATTATCTGTTATATTTGCAATGTTAAAAAGATTGATGGTTGAAAAACCAATGCTTATAGACAATAACCGTTTATTTCTTCTCTTAACTTAGACTGAGCTCCTCTGTCTGCTGTCAGCACTGAGCACATCAACCAGCCACCACCTTACTGAGAGACAGACGGTGGCACAAGTACTCCTGCTAGTTGCAACAGGTGGTGGCACAATCACAACAGGTATGACATTTTCAACCTATTTTGTGTCTTTCCAATTTATACTGGCACTGGAGCGTTGGAGTGTGAATGTACTGCACCTGTTTAATTGTCCATTTTGTAATGAAAATTCCAGTAGCAGATTTTCAAGTCAAAGTTATTAATTAGTTAATCTTAAACAAGTGATTGAAGAGTAAGTGACAATGGCGGAGGAAGCAATTCTGAGTTATCTGGAAAAGAATGAAGAAATAGCAGATTCAGGTGAATTTGCAGTTGAATGTGGACTTGACCACAATGAGATTGTCAATGTCATCAAGAGCCTTCATGGCTTCAGATACGTTGATGCTGTGGACATTAAAAGGGAGGCATGGGTGGTAACTGATGAGGGCAAGACATATGCTGTTGCTGGGTCACCTGAAGTCCAACTTTTCTTTGCCATTCCACCTGAGGGTATATCTAAGGAGCAACTTCAGGTTATTGTTCAAACCTTCCTAACAAATCAATTTTGTAATTTTGTTCAACTTTTGTTTAATCAAATATGAAGCAATATAAAGCATTAATGTTAGTGGCAATGAAGATTTTTGGAGCTATGCTGTTATTGTGGGAAAAATTGGCATTTTTGTTATCCGGAGATTTGTCATAAATTTAGTTGTAACTATTGTTGTATTGTTTTGGAGGAGGATTATATGACATTTTATTTATGATTTTTTATTATAATATTTGTTAAAAGTATACTCTGCTTGTAGAAAAATCTGGACACTGCAGTGTTCAAAATAGGATGTGCCCAGGCTGCAAAGAACAAATGGGTAGAGATGGGAAAACAGCTTATATCCAGAAAGGTAAGCTATGAACCAACCAAGTCTGGCCTAATTCATTGAAGTTTTATTTTCGTCTCTTTCTTAATTTAACTCCAAGGCATACTGTTTTCTTTGTTTCGTATCTTTATCCTAAAACATAATCAGAATCTTACAATTCAGGAGTTGATTCATGCAATTCAATTTGAGTCAGGCACCTAGCTATTCAATTCATCCATATGAATCTATCGTGTAATAGAATCTTAATTGGAATTGCTTGAATCTTGTGATTCATGATTTGAGTCATACAGGTCATGACTCTTAGGTTTCTAATTAGGTTATAACATAATCAAGTTGAATTTCACAAAACGCAACTTTAGAAACCTGGTTTTTCCTTTTATTTTTGTTATAATGATATTGTTTTATATGATTAGGAAGCATTATTTAACTTTTTTTTTTGTAGGGTTATACACTTGCTTTATTATTCCAATATTATTTAAATACCTATTTTGAAGTCAATTTTCTTATTTCTCAATTATTTAGTTATTTTTGTATGTATATAATATTATTTTATGTCTTGATCATGAATCTTACTATTCATGATTCGATTCAATTCAAAATTCAAAAAGATAATTTTTTGATTCCTTGAATATAAAATCAATTTCTTGATGTTTAGTATATACTTTTACTGGGACTGGAAGGGCTTAATGGTGCAGTAATTTATATTGATGAGCCAATTACTGGCTGCAGGTTGAACGTGTGGACGATAAAGTAAAAAACTTGCTTCTTCAAATACAAGAGGGCCAGGTGAGAACTTACTATCATGAATGTGTTTGTAAGAAAACTTATTATGTTGAGAGGAGGAAAGTGGGGAAAGAACTGAGATTTTGTTCTGGGAGAGGGATGTAGGTAATATCTTGTTTCTTTGAATTGGTAGAAGTTATAATGCAATAGTAGAGATTAATTGGAAAGATAGAGCCTCTCCCAACATGTAAACATAGTTTCTATTTTCCTTTTCTCCATAAAACCAGAGCAGTACATGGTTTCTATTTTCCTTTTCTCTATAAAACCAGAGCAGGGAGAGTGATAACAGGAATAATTGTGGTTATAAGGAAGTTAATTATGCTTTCTTATATCTTGGACATTCTTATTTTCAAATAGGGGCCTAGAAATTTTCTAGCTGTTTGTTTGGAGTCTTCTGTTAATTTTCTTTAAAGTTTTACACCCGTAAATTCCATGGAGAATTTTATGCTATAGTAACTGGGAATTCTACTTTCTCCAAACGGCATAAGTTGTTAGCCTCAACTTGCTCCCAGTTCCTGTCTCTTTCTGACTTCTATTTGTTTGGCAGGATTATTGTTTGCACTGTTTATAAGTTTTTTCTCCCTATATCAGTTTCCCCTTGAATTCCACATATCATTAAAAAGTTTGGTTTTTTTTTTCCTGCTTTTTTTGCCCCCAAAATTCAGGCCATCAGCTCAGATGATATCAAGGCTCTAAAAGCACGGAAGCTTATTGTTCCTCAGTAAATATTATTTTTCTTGATCATAATGTATTAAATTGCTATATCATCAGGATGCTGCCTTAATAGTTTCCTCTATTGCGGTAAAGTTTTGTAGATAGATTGCATGTGCAGTTATTGACTAGTATTTTCTAAATTAATTCTTCTTAATCATTATCTAGGATATGGAAAGGATATTCAGTGAAAAAGGGTCCTAATTATGCTCCGCGAAGAAAACAAGTTGTCACTGATTTAACTCGAGAAAATTTTCAGAGGTATTGTATGTGCTTAAGTGTGTTGGATTGAAACCTGCATTCTAGACTTCTAGTTTCCACATCATGTCTGTGTCTGAACAGTATTTTGTTGGTGCTCATTAAATTGTATTTGACTTCATCAGTACTTACATGTCTTTTTTTCCTTCTGAACTTTGCATTTGTTGTTTCGTTTTATATCAGTGGTGAGTGGAAGGAATTAGAGTTCAAAGAGTACAACTACTGTGCTAAGGGTCAGCCTCTTGATGGTGGCCAGCTTCATCCACTGCTGAAGGTAAGATCACATATTTTTCTCATCCTCTCTCCCCATCTAGGAAAGATTTGTTTGAAACTTCAAACGGTAAAATATTAAAGCAGTCTACCATTGAAATTGTGGCAACAGCAACGTTATCCACATGTAGGAAAATAGAAATGTGATATATATGTTTCATTTTTATGCTTGCATTTTGATATTAGTTTACCTAACATTCTTGCTAATGTTTGTCAATGTGTACATGTGCCTCAATGCATGCCTCTATTTTCGTTTGCAATGTGTGCATGTATAATTATGTATCACTTTGGCTGATTTGTTAGTTAACCAACTTAGTAGTGTGTTGAGTTGAAACAATGTATTGATGATGTGTAGCAAGTTAAATATCTCTACAAGCAGTTAATGTTATCTGTTGGGTACAGTTTTCATATGGTCATTGCTTCTGAAAATTCTGTGTTATCAGGTACGATATCAACTGAAAAAGATTTTCCTTTGCATGGGGTAAGCTCCGCTTTTGATATATGAAGCCCAATATCTATTTTCTTAATATATTTGGCTTCAAATTTGATATATTGGAACCTTCATTTGGTCCTGTAGGTTTGAGGAGATGCCAACAAACAACTTTGTTGAGAGCAGGTAGTTGCTGCTTCCCTACTACATTCCATTCTAGTGTCTCTAAATAAACTATCATCTGTGAAATATTCTAGGCTAAGATTTTGAAGGCATTTGTTGCCAAAAAGCATAAAAAGTTCATGACTTAGTTATTCTCAGCAAATGAATGTATTGTTAATCATAAGATCCTTATTTAATCTATACAGTCTTGTAATTCTTGCTTATATATGAACTTAGGATGCTAGATATTTTCTTTTTTATGTTATAAATTGGAGTTTTGGAGATAGGCGTTGGAATCAAAAGGTTTTCGCTTGAGTAAGAGTAAGACGGAGTATATGCATTACAAGTTTAACAAGAAGCAAGATAGAAATAATTTGGAGATAAGAATTGGAGATCACATCATACCGCAAATATTTAAATTTAAGTACCTGGAATCTTTTTTACAAAGCGATGGGGAAATTGACGGAGATGTCACACATAAGATGTAGCTGGATGGTTAAAATGGAGAAAGGCATCTGGAGTGATTTGTGAACGTCAAGTACCTACTAAACTCAAAGGAAAGTTTTATCGGACTGCTATACAACCAACTATGCTCTATTGTAGTGAATATTGGGCTCTAAAGGGACAACAAGAGCAAAAAATGGGGGTAGCAGAAATGAGAATGTTAAGATGGATGTGTGGTTATACAAGAAAGGACAAGATAAGAAATGATTGTATACGAGGGCATATTGGCGTGGCACTTATTGAGGAGAAGATGACAGAAAATCAATTAAGGTGGTTTGATCATGTGCAAAGAAGGCCATTGGATTTACCAGTAAGGAGAGTTGATTACATGATCTTTAGCCCTGTGAAAAAGTGCGGAGGAAGGTCAAAGAGGACATTAAAGAAAGTTATAAAAAGGGATTTCTTGGTGAATAATATCACCGAAGACTTGACTTTTGATAGAGCCCAATGACGTCGTGCGATTCATGTAGCCGACCCCACTTAGTGGGATAAGGTTTTATTATTGTTGTTGTTGTTGTTGTTGAAGCTCAGAACATCCTTGTCATGCTTATAGCAACTAGCAGTACATTGCAACTCTCACCTTCTATCTTCTTTATTTGTGTCAATTGCAGCTTTTGGAACTTTGATGCCTTGTTCCAGCCCCAACAACACCCGGCTCGTGATTCCCATGACACATTCTTTTTACAAGGTCACTAGAATTTCCATTTTTCCTATGCATGTGTAATTCATATGGTTTTATTCTGATTTGTTGTGACATTTTCTTATACAGCTCCTTCAACTACAAGAGAATTACCAGAAGATTATGTTGAAAGGGTTAAGCATGTACATGAATTTGGTGGTTATGGATCTAGAGGGTAAGAGCTTAAGCACACATAATAAGTCATTATATACTACATATTGATAAACATAGAAGTGCTGACAAGTTTTCTGAGAAAACCCTCCCATTCGTTCTCTGGTAGATATGCATATGACTGGAAAAGAGAAGAAGCAAATAAAAACCTCCTGAGAACGCATACAACTGCTGTTTCCTCCAGGATGCTTTACCTGCTGGCACAGGTTTGCATCTCTGGCTGAATTTGTTGGTGCCAATTTGTTCCCATAAGATTTCAAATTTCTGAAGTCACATTTCAGAGTGATGTTATGTGTTTAAGCTGGATTGGGTTTGTTCTTAAGATTTTTTCCATTTTTACATTCTTGGCATACATCCTTTCCCATCAGATAAGTGAATAGAGGGTTCAGTTTTTGTTCAAAACTTTTGTTTTAATCATGATTTTTCCCCTCTTCAAATGTCAATTGTTTGCAGAAACCATTTGCACCCAAAAAGTATTTTTCTATAGACCGTGTGTTCAGAAATGAGGCAGTTGATCGGACTCATCTTGCTGAGTTCCACCAGATAGAAGGTATGCAAGAGCTATTATGCCTTAGAGCAAATGGTTCATTTTCTGCATTGTGGAGCTTCTATTCCTTAGTTAATTATAACTCTAACTGGTCTGGTGAAGTTTATCATTTTTGCATCATGCTGAAACTATCCTTATATTTTCATCTATTTTGATTGAAGTCAGATTCTGCATACTAAGTTAAGGCTGGATTACTGTTTTGGTTCCTTTAGTATACAGTTTGATTGTATTTGGTTCCTATAAATATTCATATCCTGGTCCCTTTAAGTAAAAAATTCATCAGAGTTTTGGTCCAACTGTTAAATGTCCATTATCATATGTGGCATGATATGACAAATTGTTGGACAGCCACATCAGATCTCTGGGTTCCTTTCTTCCACTTCAAATTCAATTCTAAAATTAAATTCTCCTTTGTTTTAATCATGATATGGCAAATTGTTGGACAGCCGCATCAGATTTCTGGGTGATGGTTATATGTATGTGAAGAAGATGATGCACAAACAATGCAGGGTCTTGACAATTTTTTAAATGACAAGTACACATAAAAGCTACGTTTTTGTTACTTTTTTACTCATTGTGGCTATGGCTTCAGAAGATGAAGAATGCTTTTACTGTTTCTGGCTTTCGTCCTTAAGTTGATGTTCAAATTGGGGATTTCAGGCTCAATATTGCTTAGGGGAAAGAAAGATAACATGTCTTAAAATGAAAGTAAACCCATCAAGCTGTTTGAGACTGAAGTGTACAAGTGCCCTGATATAAAATTTTTCTGTTAAAATTTGATGGAGGTTTAACAGATTGATCAAAAATAGGTTGATTTTATATCTAAAGGGACCAAATGTGATGAAAGTATATATTGGAGGGACCAAATCTCTAACAAACCCTTAATTTAACTGTTAATCGTTAAAATGTAGGAAGAAACTGGCAATTTTGGTCTTAAAGACTCCGAACAGCTGGTGTTTTGGTCTTGATCAATTGCACTATAAGTTTAGTCTTAAGGATGTACATGTACAAAAGCGAACTTACATCCTTGGTTTTTGTTAAGTCAGGCCTTGTATGTGATCGCGGACTCACACTTTGTGACTTGATTGGGGTCCTGCATGATTTCTTCTCACGCTTGGGTAACGCTTTCTCATAGTGAAATCTTTTCTCTTTGTTTGAATGTTGGTCACAATGAAGAACGGAAAGTATGATGTCCTGCTAACATGTTTATAAAAAAGGCTTTAGTAACCTAATTAATTTTGTTACTGAGTTCAGGCATGACCAAACTAAAGTTCAAACCCGCATACAATCCATATACAGAACCTAGCATGGAGATTTTCAGGTAATGCATCTTTCTTTACCAAGATCGATCTTATCTTAATATGTAGAATTGTTAAATTTCCACTATTTACGTTGTCAGCTATCACGAAGGATTTAAAAAATGGGTAGAGGTAGGAAACTCTGGCATGTTCCGACCTGAAATGCTGCGTCCTATGGGCCTTCCAGAAGATGTCCAGGTTATTGCATGGGGTCTTTCCCTGGAAAGGTGAGCAAGTTAAATTCTGACATTATCACCATTGTTGAGTAAGCTAAACAAAGTACTATGGATCTGAATTTTATGTCCAAGTACTACTTGGCATGATTGGATAATGATTAAAACTTCTTTTGGTCCTTGGAATCAGACCAACAATGATACTATATGGGATAGATAACATCAGGGATCTCTTTGGACACAAGGTACTTTTTTAAAGGCTCTTTTCTTAAGGCTACAGAGGTGATGTTGAACTATGCTTTGTATATTTCATTTTAATGTTCTTGCAGGTGGATCTCGCTCTCATAAAGAAGAATCCTATATGTCGCCTTGGGATTGACTGAAGTCCAATGTTGAGATTTGTCTATTAGATTCTAACTGTGATTTTGAACTTCTGATTCAATTTTGCATTTAGTTTTAGATTCAGCCGTTGGAAGGTACTATGTTGTATTTTGCATTTTTGTCTGATGTCCGCAGATTATGTCAGAGAAGAGGGGTTGGGGGGGGGGGGGGTTGGTCAAAACCCCTTCCGCATTTTTATTTATTTATTTTTATCTATCATTTTCCTTTTTTTTTTAAGGGTTCAAATTTGATCCACTATCAATGAATAAAAAGATGACATTTTATTAAAAAATTAACTAAGAATTTTTACTAGTAATAAAAAAGTTTTTAGCAGTTTTTTAATGATTTGACAATATATAGGTCGTTGATAATGTAATATTGGTTTAGATTGATGGTGACATTTTATCAAAAAATTGATATTAATTAAATTTTTTTACTGATAATTAAAAAATTTAGTTTTTTAATGATTTGACAATATATAAGTGAATGATAATATAATATTGGTTTAGACTGATTAAATTTAAATTCTTTTTTCTAAATGATTGAATATGTGGAAATTTTATTGTTGATGGATTTTTCTTGTGGTCTAGCATTGTTGAGTGGGATTTCTGTTAAGTAAAATGATGAAACTAATTCCATGTTGATATCATGATGAGGATAATTATAGTATGCCCGTGCGCTCGCGCCTGCAATTTGTCATGAAATTTTTTTCTTTTCACGGTATTAAACTGATGTAATTTTTGTGGACTGGCTTGTAATTTTGTCATAAAATCATTATATGTGTATACATGTGTAATGGTTACAATTTATTCTTTGTCAGAAAGAAAGTGGAAAGTAAAAGTTGTATGTGGCTTTTATAAAACCTGAAAGAGAAGATTTCAACTTGGGCTGCGAGTCTTCAACATTAGTGTTAAAAAAAAAAAAAACTCAGCTTGTCTGAGAAACTAGTCAGTATATTAAAATCAGAGTCAAACAATCAATCAAATTTACTAAGGTAGAACATTTTTAATACGGTATAGTCATATTTGAAGCAGCCAAACAAATAATTCGATGCCCTTCGATAACAATCTTTTACCAATTTACAAAGGGTGGTTCCAAGAGGGTGGGTGGCTGGTTCTCACCCTTGAACAAATAGTGGGTTCGGCTAAATAATCAAATGTAGCTTAGGTAAAGTTTTATGTTTTATAAATGAAGCAAGCCTAAACTTCCGTATATGAAATTGGTCTAGCTCTATTCTGTATCTACATATTAAATATTTTGTTTATTTTGTCTTTTTTTCATACATTATGTGGAACAAATTTTAATTATTAAGAATATATATAAATTACGATTTTTTTCTCTCAATTATATATATGTATTAAATTAACATTTATGTAACTACAAATATATTACTTATGTATGTTTTAATTATATACATAACATAATGGAGATTAAACAGAACTGGTCTTGAGCGTGTCTTTTTTGGAAAAAGTCAAATTTAGGCACATAAAAAGAATCTGGTTTGTATGACTAAATAAATGAATGCCATGATTCAAAATTAGATTACAAATGCAAATTAATAGATCTAAGATGATTGAACAAATTTATAAAATTTAATTCAATGGATATAAAATATTCTGAATTCAAGTTTGAATTCATTTTTATTACATGTAGCATTTTATGTAAAATATTTCAACAATATTGAATATGACGCCACCTGATTATTGCCCACCCCAAATTAATCAAGTGGTATCTAATGCAGTTACATCAAATAATTCATTAGTAATCTTTACCAATTCATCACCTATCTTTTTCGTTGTGGTGTTTGAAGTGTCATGCATTGAGGGTTAGAGTTAGGGTGTGAAATGTTGTTAATTTTTTTATATTGACAGTAAGAATATCTATACGTATCTCCAATCTATCATCAAAATATTTGACTGTTAGATCACATCTAGTAACTTAATATTATTGCTAAACTCAAGTTTACGTTAATGGTTTATTTGAAGCTTCAACAACAAAATTCTAGTGCAATGATGCAAAATGTTAACCTTTTTCAGGACAGTACTGGGCCGCTTGTAAATTAAGTGATAATTTTACCGGGAACTTAAACTATCAACAATTGCATGTTTCAATAATAGGATCACCTTGTTTTGAATTTGAAAGTAAATTAGTAGTGAAGAACACATATCTTAAAGCAAAATCATGAATGCCATGGTGAAAATACTTCACTTCTTAAACGTTTTACAGAATCGCGGCCTCTTGTTATATAATCTTTGTTCTTCTATTTTCATTTTTAAATTATTTGAGATGCCTATTTATTATAATTTCTTTTTCATTTACTATAAGGATTTCTCTCATGCATTTGGAAAGTTTGAAATAATTTGATAATTACTTAAAAAATATGTAATTTTATATTTTAATTTTAATTATCAACACAAAATTTTATAATTACAATTCACTTGTCTCACTTTCATATAAGATCACCACTCCCACTTAATATGTTCCCAAATAATTTAGAATTTATGCTTGTATTAAAAAAAATTAAATCCAATAATCTCTAATTATAGGTGCACATTCAATAAAAAATAAAAATGCTATATATAACAAAAATAAGATTCAAAATTGAGTTTTGAGTCTTTTATGTCAATTAGATTGATTTTTATAAATTTGTCTTACTATCTTGTATTGATTAATAGCCCTTAATTTATATTTGAAATCTAATTTCAAATTCTATTTTTGTTATATATAGCATTGTTGATATAAAATTGCTCTTTTACTATTCTTAATTGATAAAGAGAAACATTTTCACTAATTAGAATATAGATAATATAATAGAGTACTAAACAAGGCTGCTTTTTATTTTCCACTTTCCCTTTTTTAACTTCCATCACTCTATTTTGCTTCATATGCTTTTTAGGAATTAGCTACCATAGTGACTTTTAGCCCACCTCATTAAGGCTCCATTTATTTTCAAAAAATATTTTTCATTGAAAAATTTCATTTCCTTATATATAGATAAGAGAGTACCATATACATATATACCTTATGATTAAAAAAAATAATACCTAGAGTTATGATAAAGGAGTAAGATAACTTCCTTTTTGAAAAAGAGAAAATTATCTTTTACCAAAATCTTTATATTTAACATTGAATATATAAATTATTTTTCACTATCTTGATATTTTATAATTATATATTCACAAAAGATGTATTCCACAAAAATGGAGCTTAAATATGATTTGTGCTTTTGTGGTAAATCAAGAATGGGCTAAAAGAAAACTAGCAAGCCCACAATGGGGCATTGAATTATATAATGGGCTCAAATTGTTGAAAGAATGTTTTGGAATTAGGGAAGTAATTAGTAGTATTGTTGGCCCACCAACAATACTTAGACTTGTTTTTGTACTTAAGAAATACTTAGACTTGGTTTTGCATCCAATTAGGGATTTATGGGCCATGATCAAAGGAAGAGAGCTAGCCCTGTGGTGTATCCTCTATAGGTAGCATGCACCATATCCAACCATGTGCAACATACCTAATGGATTATCTTGAAGGTATGATCTAGGGAAGAACCAAACAAGGCCCTTAATTTCCATGTGAAGATTTAACTTCTCTTCCTACAATAGCTCATTCATGCTCCATTTTCCCTATTTCTCAAGAAATGAAGTTAGTGCAACATACACTGTGGCTGCTCATAAATTCTTGCCACCGGAGCTAAGAAAAATCAATTAGGGGTACTAGTACAAGACCGACTTTAATACTTCTAATAAGGCATGTAAAATTAAAATTGAAGTTATAGAATGTATTGTTGCTACCAACGCATCTAAGTGATCATCTATAATGTCCTCATCCTTTAAAGGCACACTAAAAGTGTAATTGATAAGAGCTTCCAAGCTTAGGTCAGATTTAGGAAAAGAAGGAGAAAAAGGTATTGTAGGAAATTGCTTTAAAGTTATTAGTCTCTATGATCTAGAGTTGGGTTAAAGAACCTTCCATAGAAAAAGAAATCAAGGCCTTTTCATCTATTCAAGAAGACAAATATTATTAAAAAAGAAGGAAAAGGGTTAAAAGACTGTAAGGTAAACAAAAAAAGAAATAAACAAGAATTACTTGTTGGGGGAGGACTTTTCTCTTGAGTGGCGATATTAGTATCCAGAGCACCCTTGCAACTTTCTTTTACTTTTGCATAAAAATTAAGAAAGTTAGTAAAAGTGAGGAACAAACTATAAAAGACTAACAAACTAAAATTTACCTTCCAAATAATCATTTCCTTATGGCTAGGACCTTTATTCTCCTTCCATTATTGAGGTTTTTCCAAAACAAAAGAAGTTAAAGGATGGGGCATGATCATTTTCTCTTTCATCCTGACCTTGTTATTACAACTAGTCTCTTCCTGAACTTCATCTATACCTTATAAGGTCTTTTTAATCTCTCAAGCCTTATGCACCTTTACTAAAATTCTCTTAATTTGCTCTAGTGCAATGGACCTAAATGCCCTAAGTAGGGCTTGAATTCTAGAATCAATCAATAGGGTCTCTAAAGCAAAAAACCATGATAAATTAACCCTCATATTCTTACTTTATTCCTTATTCCTAGGAGGATCTACTTCTATTAGGCTTTTTGGTTTGCTCTAAGTTCCTCTGTCATAGTTTATTAGATAAAATGTTTGCATTGAGACTTGTAATGACATTTTCCATTCGGACTAAGTTAAAAACACCTTGCAAGTTTGCATTGCTCGCATCCCTCAAGCTTGAAATGAAGTAGCACTACTAGTCTTCACTCGAGATGCGCCCAACAAACACTTCCTTGTCTTTGGCCTTCTTGGCCTAGCCTTAAGGATTTAAAAAGTCAATATGACACATCACCCTAAGTAAGATGAACCTAAAACAAGAAAAGCATGTATCATAATTAGATTTAAAAAAAAAGGTAAGTGACACCAAAACATAAAAATCACATGAAGAAGGACATATGTCATAATTTTCAAAAGATAATGAAACTTAAGAAGCATTAGCAAGATTGTTCACCAAAGCATCCAAAGAATCTAATTCCTTTCCGTTAACATTCCTTTGGAGTTTTTTTTCTATTTTCTCCTTAGAGACATTCTCCATCATATTTCCCTAAGGCAATAGAAAAAAAGGGGTAAGCAATTAAAAAAAAGTTGATGATTATTAATTTCAAGTAAAAAATGACAATGAGAAAATAGAACCTGTACCTCAAGTTTAGAATTTATTGAATAGGTATTAGAATTAATCATCCTCATTTTTTTTTTAATGTTGCTTATCACTTTTAGCAAAGTCAGTCACTTTTTTTGTTAAGACTAGACTGTACTTTTCAAGTCTTACATTGAAGCTTTGATGTTTCCTCCATAGCTCTAACTTTCTAGATTTTTTAGATTTGGATTTCTTCAACTTAGACTTCTTGGACTTGTTTTTAGAGGTAACAACCTTTTTTCTTTTCTTTTTTCCCCCTTTTCTCAATCTTTGCTTAAGATGCAGTAACCTTATTTTTCCTTTTTTCCTTCTTAGCCTTCGACTGAGAAGTAGTAGCTTCCTTTTTCTTCTTTTCCTTCTTAACCTTCAATTGAGGAGTTTAATTGTATAAAGGGTACATTCTCAAGATTGAATCCAAAAGACCCTTACGAGTGCCTATTGGAGTAGCACAAAGAAAAATATCCTACTTTATCTTTTTCAAAATTTACAACCATAACTCAAAGCAACTTTTTTTCAAGAGAAATAGAGGTAAAGAGGTCAATCAAGTGAGTTAATGTAAAATGAATGGATTAGAATGCTTTGAAAGTTATCTATCACCTTATATTTTCTAAAAGGAGAGCATTAAATGCATAACAAAATGTTTGGCCAACCCTAAGCTATTGCGCCACAATATAACATTGCATCGTGAGGTTGATAAAAGAGATCTATAAGAATAAACCTTATGAGCATAGTAAGAGCAATGATCATGAGCCAACGATTAAAGTTACTCACTATCCATACCCTATATTTAGAAACATGGTTAACATATTCTTAAGTATTTTTTATTTTTATAAAACTCTATCCTAGCATAGCTTGGAGCATTTAACATGTAAGGCTTGAACCTAAATCTAGACATATCATTAATAATACTTAAAAATGGCTTTTTTCTATAAGACTTACCCTATCTCCAAGAACATAATTAAATTTGACCAATAGGAATAGACTTATCCTTTGGAGTATAATCCTTAAACTGGTCATATAAAAATAATTAAAAAAATAAAGCATCCATAAAACTATCTACATGGTACCTGTTGTTAAAAACACTTAATTTATCCTTAGAATTGATCAAAGAAAAGGCAAAGTCCTCTAGTTACGATAAGGAAAATGCTAAGATTCAATTACTTATTTAAAGGACTTGAAAAAACAAATTAGCTAAGTCAATAAGTTATGAATGTGGAAAGAAACAAATCTGTCACCTTATTGACATAGGAATCCTCAATGCTCATTGAAAATTAGTTTTTGTCTTAATTAATCTTCTTCTAGGGGTTTTTTTTTAAAGAAGTACTTTAACTACCTCACAAAGGTTGGCATATCCTTTATAGAATCTTATTGCCCACCATAAGCAGTAAGATAATCTTTCAAATAAGACATGATCCTAAATTCATCACTTTCCTGAGAAAGCTATGTCATGTTAACCTCCCTAAAAATAGGAAGTTGATATAAAGTGACAATATTTTCCCAAGTAAGTTAAACTCTCCCCATTTAGTCATAAGAACATGGGTTCCACATGCCTATCTCTTAATAGGGTAGCATAAATCATTTGTGTTTCACTTCACATGGAAGCCAACAAAAACCTTGATTGTCTCTAAAATGCCTACCTTATCTAGTTGATTTATGTACGCCCTAATTTTAAGAACCTCTTATGTCTAAGCATCAAAGCCTTTTAAAAGGAAAGATTTAGAAAGAAATTTTATCATACTAAGTGACATATCATGGCCAACTAACTTAGGAAGTAATATGTGGCTAGCATAATCCACCATGTTAGCCTTTGGATAATAATACCTCATATTATAACGCATGATAATCTTCCTCCTTATTGTCCCACATCCTTAAACTTTTTAGTAATAGTGTTAAATTTCTTACTACGGTCATAATCCTCTATCAATTGCCTCTCTTCAGCAAAAGGAGAAAAAATAGGGAACTAACTCACCCAAAACAAAAATAGGTATTAAGGCTTTACCATTGCAATGTTAATTACATTAAAATCCTAATCTTTCTTTAATCTCTTGGGTGCCATTGCAAAAAATAAAGAAAAGGGCTAAGATTTAGAAGTAATGAAAACTAGGATCTTTAAAAACTCTTAAGCATTAGAAAGAGTAAAGTAAAATGAAAAAAAAGATGAATTTAGCTTTTATAAGAGTTTAATTAGTACAATAATCAAAGACTTACAGCAGTTCATCAAGAAATGACTTCAAGAACTATGATTTGCAATGCTATAAGTTAATCTAATCAAATGGTTCAAATTATACAACCTCGCTAAAAATGTCAAATATGACATCGAGTCACTTTATAGGATACATCTGTAAAGAAACTTCTTTAAAAAGGCATAAATGCTTATAAAGACCATTACACTTTTTGTGAAAGTGCCTAGGGCCTCATTATGTGAATTCACACCTCATAACACTTTTTTCTTATCATAAAGTTTTGCTTGCATAGGGCTTAATGTTGATACCTAAGGTTGTGAAACCTAATATTAAGAAAATATCTAAAAATTTATAATTCCTAGATGTTAATTACGTTGCCAAAAAAGGCTTAGCCTATATAAAAAGCACCACAAAAGAGGACAATGACATACATGTTGGTGTGTGTCATAAAACCAATCATATAGATGATTGGAGTTATACACAATGTATTATGTTTTATTTTAGACAATTTAATTATTATATTATATTTTTATAATTTTATTATTATTATGCGCAATTTATAACTTAATATAATAATTATCCTTGGAATAGCTTCGCTATTCCTAAAATGCCCCTAATCAAGTATTATTACGAAAAGGATAGTAATAATACATCGAGACTAACATGTATAGTGACTGATGATTACGAATCATGAATATGTGATATCAAGTCAATACATGAGTACATTGCTAGTGAACAATGTACTAGACTGACCCATTATGAGAATATTGCATGGATAGATGTGTCATAAGTTATTCTCATATGATCACAAATACACATAAACCTTTAACCTGAAGTCACTATGGTTCCCTACATGAGGAATTACTCATTTTAATATTATCCTATGTCATCTTTAATCAAGATGACAAGTAGGGCATTGATTGGGTGTGTCATAAATCGTGCAGAGGGAAGTGAGTGATATAGATGAAATTTTATTACTCTTGTATAAAAAAGAAATATCCTTGGCCCCTTGATTGAGTGAAACTTAGAAATGCATGAGCATGCTCAATTGAATTAATATGTGATATTAATCATTTATTTTAAGTCTACTCAATATCAAGAAATATAAATTGAACATTGACGAGGATGACACATTCTATGCCTCCAATTTAATTTGGATATTATTACAAAAAGGTTATGATGCAAAACGTTGATCATGTATTAGGTGGATGTCGAATCACAGACATTCTTACTACTTGAGTGGCAGTGATGTATTGCTATATACCGCTTACTATCTATAGCTCAATAATGAGTCATTGTCAACATAGTAAGAACCTATAGGGTTATACAAAAGGAGTAGGAATAAGACAATAATTAATTGGACTTTAATTATATTAATATCCAATTAATTGAACTTATTTTTGTGCATATATATATTATTAAGAATAATAAATTCACGTAATATATATATTATGTGATATTATTTGATATTAAAGTAATATCAAATAATTACGTTATCAGATATTAGATAAATATATTATGAGATAATATTATTTTGATATTTGATAACTATATGCAATTATCTAATATTAAGATATTTATATTATGAAATAATATTATCTAATGTTAGATAATTAATAGATAAGTTATATCTCTCCTCATTATCTCTAGGATAAGGATAAAATGAGTTGTTAAGTGTGATTAAGATTTTGGAAGTATTATCCTAGTAGGACTACGATTGTGGCTTACCTAAGTTCTATAAAAGGGGGCTTGAGGGCAGCATATTAGAGACACGCTCATAGACTTCCTAAAACCCAAGATCACTCAGAAAACATCAAAATCCTAGTTCTTATAGAGAGAAACGCATCCTAGCAGATTCGTGGAGGACGAGAGGTTGTTGTTCAATCCGTGTGGATATCGTAGAGATGCTGTACCTTCCGACCGGTGTTTGATTCATCCGCTCTCAAGTTTTGATCAGTAGAAACACGAGTACCCAATAGGTAAAATCCTAATCATTGATTTATGCTTTTTGCATGGATCCTAGGTAGAATTCAAATCAAAATTTTGAAATTCCGCTGCATGTAATAATCTGAATTCTTAACAGTGGTATCAGAGCTTCTTGCAAAAACATAGTTCTGATTATGTGTTTTACCGTCTTTGATGAATATTTATATGATAAATACACATCAAATCTGTTTCGATTTAAATCAGAAGTTACACGTTTTGATGAATGTTTATGTGATAAATTAATATCAAATCAGTTTCTGTTTAAAATAGATATATATAAGATATATGCAAACTCATGTATGATTTTGATTTCATAGATATATATATGATATATATGATCTGAATTTCGAATCTGATTATTAATTGATGAGATTAATTATGTGAATATGATCATGCATTTTTTTTGCTTCATATTCAAATCTATTTATGCGTAATTCTGAGTTTTCAAATGATGAACCCTTGAATCTGTTCTAAACATGTGATGTTCTCTACGTTTAAAGCATATAACCTAGTCAGCACAGAATTAATGTGATTAATTCTGAATATGTAAAGACTTGTTTAAATTCGTTTAATATGATTAAGTTGAATTTGGTTTATGAGGTATATGTATGCTTTAATTTAATTGAACACGGTTGGATCTATTTTGATATGATTAAAAATTATTCAAAGTGTTCAGACGTAAATCCTATTTTGAAACTATGATTTGAATGTCAACCATATAGTCAAATTGTTCAACTTAGGGTGTGTCAATTGTTGGCAAAATGAATTGAAATCTGAATGTCAGATGAATTCAATTTTTAGCCCGGGGGGCTCTGCCCCCCACACCCCCCGACAAAGGGCTCTACCCCTTTGACTCCCGCCCACTAACTGGCTAATAGGACCACCGTGCTAACTCTACCTAGCGTTCAAAAATTATTTTTGTTCTTAAGGCGCCGTTTTAAAACATGATTTTATGATGATAATGTTATCAAATATATATGTCAATCATCCTGCTTATCTTGGTTACATATATTTCTTAGCAATTATTATATATGATGCATGAATATGTTGCATAGTATAGCCCTTGGAGTTTTTATGGATGGATTTTAAAATACGACCTGCGTGTTGTGTCTTCCTCTATTTTTCTAATGTATTTTCTCTTCTTATCTCAATTCCCCCCGAATGTAACTCGGGGTTTCTGTTGTAAATTTGTAATTGCAATGGAGTATTCTTTGCTTGGAACAAGGAGAAGCTAAAGAGCTATGGGACAAGAAGAAGTTAAGGAGTTAGTTAGGAATGTCATTAGAAAATAGAATTTTGGGCCATACTATATGACATTTTGATTTCTTTATTATGTGATGATATTGATGAGTATGCATTTATTATGTGATAGAATGTGTTCCTACTATGTGATAGTTCTATTCATTGCATGATATATGATATGTGGTAGTCTATTTTATTCATTTACTTTATATGATATATGAGATATGCTAGATATATTGCATGAATAAATAGGCTAGTTATGGTGAGATATGATAATAATTAAGTTAAAATCCCTCATCTAAAATATTAAGTCAGTAATAATTAATGATGTCTTCCAATGTTTGGCACTCATCAAGGCCTCGATTGACATAAGGTAGGTTTGCCAGAGTAAGGTACCTCGTTTATCTTAGTGAGATGCAACTGGATAATAGTGATATCCAAATGTCAAATATTGGGTTCGACTCAACTAGGATATCTAATAGGATTAAGACCTAGAGGCATAGAGTTGGGCTTTAGTTCATAAGATGGACTAGAACAAGTGTTATTCACCTAACTATCCAAGAGTTGTATATGATACAATTGGCAAGTGTTGCTTACCTGAATAACTAAGTTTTAAGTGATTAGTCAAAGCTAACTTAAGGCTTGGTGAAATATGGATCTTAGCCCACTAGAAAGCTTAGACAATATGACTTTCCGAATTAATAGTGAGGGCTATTAATTTGAATGAAATAGTGGGAGGTACATTTAATAAAAGACCTTATTAAATGTTTTAAATTTAATACTTACTTTGCATATTTCTGTTGTAGATAACCAATGGCTAATACATCAAATAACTTATCACTGTGATCAGTCCTTGAGAAGGACAAACTGAATGGGACAAACTTCCTAGACTGGTACAGGAATTTGAGGATAGTCCTCAAACATGAGTGCAAAATGTATGTCCTAGAGGAACCTATTCCTCAAGAACCTGAAGCTATTGCCCCTTGAGCTCAAAAGGATGTTTATAAGAAGCATCATGATGATGCATTAGATGTCGGTTGTCTCATGTTAGCTACCATGGACTTTGAGCTTCAGAAGCAACATGAGAACATGGAAGCTTATGACATGCTTGAGCATCTTAAAAAGCTTTATGAAAGCCAAGCTCGGCATGAGAGGTTTAAGGTGACAAAAGCCTTGTTTCAGTGCAAACTAGTAGAAGGAAACCCTGTTGGGCCTCATGTACTCAAAATGATGGGTATGTTGAGAACCTTGAGAGATTGGGTGCTCCACTAGGTCAAGAGTTAGCCACTGACTTAATTCTGCAATCGTTACCACAGAGTTATGGTTAATTTATCATGAATTACAACATGAATGAAATTGACAAACCACTGCCAGAATTGTTAAGCATGTTAAGAACTGCTGAACAAAATTTGCAAAAGACTAAGCCTAATACCATAATGATGGTTCAAAAGGGCAAAGGTAAAGGCAAAAATAAGAAGGATTCCAAATCCAAAAGCAAGCCCAAGTTTAAATCCTCTACACTGAAACCAAAAGGGGGTGTGGCTAAGGAAGGGACATGCTTCCATTGCAGTCAAATCGGATATTAGAAAAGAAACTGTAAAGTTTATCTAGAAGATCTGAAAAAGAAGAAGGGAAGTGAGACTTCCGCTTCAGGTATCTATGTTATAGAAATTAATGTTTCAACTTCTACATCTTGGGTATTAGATACCGGATACGGTTCTCACATTTGTACAAATATGCAGGAACTACAAAGGAGTAGGACTCTAGCTAAAGGCGAAGTGGACTTACGAGTTGGCAATGGAGCAAGAGTTGCTGCGCTAGCTGTAGGGACATATTATCTATCTTTACCTTCTGGTTTAGTAATAGAATTAGAAGATTGTTATTTTATGCCTGCTATCAGCAGGAATATTATTTCTGTTTCTTATTTGGACAAGAAAGGTTTTTCATTTATAATAAAGGACAAAAGTTATTCAATTTATTTAAATGAAATGTTTTACTGCAGTGCACAAATGTTCAATGGGCTCTATATTCTTGATCTTGAAATGGCTGTCTATAACATAAACACTAAGCGATTTAAATCAAATGATTTAAATCCAACCTATCTCTGGCATTGTCATTTAGGCCATATAAATGAGAAGCGCATATCCAAGCTCCATAAAGATGGATTCTTGGATTCATTTGATTTTGAATCATATGAAATATGCGAATCTTGTTTGCTAGGAAAAATGATTAAAACACCATTCACTGGACATAGTGAAAAGGCTAATGATCTATTAAGTCTCATACATACTGATGTATGTGGGCCTATTAGTTCATCTGCTAGAGGAAGTTTTCAGTACTTCATTACATTTACTGATGATTTCAGTAGATATGGATATGTGTATCTTATGAAACACAAATCAGAATCCTTTGAAAAGTTCAAGGAATTCAAGAATGAAGTGCAAAACTAGCTTGGTAAAAGTATTAAAACACTTCGATCAGATCAAGGTGGAGAATACTTAAGCTAAGAATTTGATGACTATCTAAAGGAGTGTGGTATAGTATCATAACTCACTCCACCTGGAACGCCACAATGGAATGGTGTTTCAGAAAGAAGGAATCGTACCTTGTTAGACATGGTACGATCTATGATGAGTCATATAGATCTTCCAATTTCCTTTTGGGGGCATTCTCTAGAGACAGCTGCTTTTACGCTCAACCATGTTCCCTCTAAAATGGTTCAAAAGACTCTATATGAGATATGGACTGGGAAACGTCCCAGCTTATCTTTTATAAAGATTTGGGGTTGCGAGGCTTATGTAAAACGTCAAGTTTCTGATAAGCTTGGACCCAAATTGGACAAGTGCTACTTTGTAGGGTATCCTAAGGAAACTAAGGGATACTATTTCTATAATCCTAGTGAAGGCAAAGTGTTTGTCGCACGAACTGGTGTTTTTCTGGAAAGAGAATTTATCTCTAAGAAAAACTGTGGGAGGAAAGTAGAAATCGAAAAAGTGCGAGACTCACAAAGTAACACTGAACCTGTAATAGAGCCTGAAAAAAGACCACAAGATGTTGTGGGTCAGGAACTAGCTCAAGTAACACAAGGCCCACGTAAGTCTGGTAGGATACGCCATGAGCCCGAGAGATATGGATTTCTTGTAACTCAAAATGACGATGTTTTGCTCATGGATCAAGATGAGCCTACAACTTACTAAGAAGTTATAAAAGGGCCAGACTCTGAGAAGTGGCTTGAGGCCATGAAATCTGAGATGAATTCCATGTATACTAACCAAGTATGGACTTTAGTTGATCCACCTGAAGGGGTAAAACCCATTGGGTGCAAATGGGTTTTCAAGAAGAAAGCCGACATGGATGGTAACGTGCAAACCTTTAAGGGACAATTAGTCACAAAAGGTTATAGGTAAGTTGATGGTATAGACTATGATGAGACCTATTCCCCAGTTGCCATGCTTAAATCCATCCGGATTTTGCTTGCTATTGTAGCTTTTTATGATTACGAAATCTGGCAGATGGATGTCAAAACTGCTTTTCTTACTGGAAAGCTCCTCGAGGATGTGTACATGACACAGCCCGAGGGTTTTGTCATTCCTGAAACTACTGGAAAGGTATGTAAGCTACAACGATCCATTTATAGATTAAAGCAAGCTTCACGGAGTTAAAATCTTTGTTTTGATGAGGCAATCAAAGAATTTAGTTTCATAAAAAATGAAGATGAATCTTGTGTTTACAAAAGGGTTAGTGGGAGCACAATTATTTTCCTTGTATTGTATGTGGATGACATACTACTCATCGAAAATGATATCCCTACACTGCAAACAGTAAAGACTTGGTTAGGGAATTGTTTCTCGATGAAAGACTTAGGTGAAGCTACCTATATACTAGGTATTAAGATCTATAGAGTTAGATCAAGAAAATTGCTTGGCCTAAGTCAGAGTACATACATAAATAAAGTGTTAAAACGGTTTAACATGCAAGAATCTAAAAGAGGATTTTTGCCTATGTCGCATGGCATAAATTTGTCCAAAGCTTAGTGTCCTTCGACACAAGATGAGAAGGACCGCATGAATAAGATACCATATGCATCAGCAATTGGATCTATCATGTATGCCATGATATGTACTCGTCCTGATGTCTCGTATACTTTAAGCATGATGAGCAGGTGTTAGTCAAATCCAGGTGAACCTCACTGGACTGCTGTTAAGAATATCCTTAAGTACTTAAGAAGCACTAAGGATTCATTCTTAATATATGGAGGAGAGGAAGAACTTGTTGTAAAAGGTTACATTGATGCCAGTTTCCAATCCGACAAGGATGACTTTAGATTGCAGTCAGGTTATGTATTTAGCCTAAATGGTGGTGCTGTATGTTGGAAGAGTTCAAAGCAGGAAACAGTGGCCGACTCTACTACAGAGGTTGAGTATATTGCTGCATCTGATGCGTCAAAAGAGGCTGTTTGGATCAAAAAGTTCATTACTGAACTTGGCGTTGTTCCTAGCATTGCAAACCCAATGGATCTCTATTATGACAACAATGGAGCCATTGCACAAGCCAAGGAACCCAGATCTCACCAACGATCCAAACATATACTTAGGTGCTTCCATCTCATTCGAGAAATCATCGATAGAGGAGATGTAAAGATATGCAAAGTACCAATTGATGATAATATCGCCGACCCACTGACAAAAACTTTAGTGCAGAAAAAGCATGATGGTCATACTATGTCACTTGGTATTAGATACATGAGTGATTGGCTCTAGTCCAAGTGGGAGATTGTTAGTGTGTGTCTTAGAACTAATCATATAGATGATTGAAGTTATACACAATGTATTATGTTTTATTTTAGGCAATTTAATTATTATATTTTATTTTTATAATTGTATTATTATTATGCGTAATTTATAACTTAATATAATAATTATCCTTGGAATAGCTTCGTTATTCCTAAAATGCCCCTAGTCAAGTATTATTACGAAAAGGATATTAATAATACATCGAGACTAGCATGTATAGTGACTGATGATTACGAATCATGGATATGTGATATTAAGTCAATACATAAGTACATTGCTAGTAAACAATGTACTGGATTGACCCACTATGAGAATATTACATGGATAGACGTGTCATAAGTTATTCTCATACGATCACAAATACACATAAACCTTTAACCTGAAGTCACTATGGTTCCCTACATGAGGAATTACTCACTTTAATATTATCCTATGTCATCTTTAATCAAGATGACAAGTAAGGCATTGATTGGGTATGTCATAAATCGTGTAGAGGGAAGTGAGTGATATAGATGAAATTTTATTACTCTTGTATAAAAGAGAAATATCCTTGGGCTCCTTGATTGAGTGAGACTTAGAAATGCATAGCCATGCTCAATTAAATTAATATGTGATATTAATAATTTATTTTAAGTCTACTCAATATCAAGAAATATAAATTGAACATTGACGAGGATGATACATTCCATGCCTCCAGTTTAATTTGGATATTATTACAAAAGGGTTATGATGCAAAATGTTGATCATGTATTAGGTGGATGTCGAATCACAGACATTCTTACTACTTGAGTGGCAGTGATGTATTGCTATATACCACTTACTGTCTATGGCTCAATAATGAATCATTATCAACCTAGTAAGAACCTATAAGGTCACACAAAAGGAGTAGGAATAAGACAATAATTAATTAGACTTTAATTATATTAATATCCAATTAATTGGACTTATTTTCATGCATATATATATTATTAAGAATAATAAATTCACATAATATATATATATATTATGTGATATTATTTGATATTAAAGTAATATCAAATAATTACGTTATCAGATATTAGATAAATATATTATGAGATAATATTATTTTGATATTTGATAACTATATACAATTATCTAATATTAAGATATTTATATTATGAGATAATATTATCTAATGTTAGATAATTATTAGATAAGTCATATCTCTCCTCATTATCTCTAGGATAAGGATAAAATGAGTTGTTAAGTATGATTAGGATTTTGGAAGCATTATCCTAGTAGGACTAGGATTGTGACTTACCTAAGTTCTATAAAAAGGGGCTTGAGGGCAACATATTAGAGACACGCTCATAGACTTCCTAAAATCTAAAATCACTTAGAAAATATCAAAATCCTAGTTCCTAGAGAGAGAAACGCATCCTAGCAGATTTGTGGAGGACGAGAGGTTGTTGTTCAATCCGTGTGGATACCGTAGAGATGCTGTACCTTCCGGCTAGCGTTTGATTCATCTGCTTTCAAGTTTTGATCAGTAGAAACACGAGTGCCCAATAGGTAAAATCCTAATCATTGATTTATGCTTTTTGCATGAATCCTAGGTAGAATTTGGATCAAAATTTTGAAATTCTGCTGCATGTAATAATCCGAATTCCTAACAATACATACTTCTAAAAGGCTAATTGGTTCACCAAAAAAGGCTTAAGTCTTTATAAAAAACACCTTAGAAAAGGTCCATAAAAGGTTAAAAAGCTTGATGTTATTGGATGTGAAAGGGAATCTATAGTAACTGTTTTTTTCCTTATTTAAACTTTTGCTAAAAAAAAAGGCTTTCTACTTTGCCCTCGGCACCATTTTTATCATGAAGGTCTAAATAAATAGGGTCTTATGGAAGGTCAAAGCTAGTTAGTGATTATCCAATCCAAAGGCAAGGATCTATTTGATTATAAGAATAGAATAACTCTTTCCTACACTCTTTTTTGGAATACTTCAATTGTGTGGCTTAGAAGGAATAGCATAAGAGCCTCGTCACAATCCATAGGAGAAACGGGCATGTAATGTTTGATCCTCTTTAACTATGTGCCCTTTGAATTGGATGAATGAAAAGGCACATTGTTACAAAGTGTCTATTCCTCATCCATATCTAAAAACCATTATCCTCTATTCCATTATTAAATTTACACCTCTTAATTCTAGAACCCCAACATCCCGCAAAGCAACTAATAAATTTGCACTAATAATATAAAATAATTGTATTATTATTATTTTTTATGCAAATTTCAAAATTTTAGGCTACCATCTTTTTAATTTCAATTAAAATAAATATGTAAAATAATACAATGAATCCTATAATTTGTAGATGCTTTCTAAATCAATAATTAAAAATTACTAAGCTCATAATAAAAGTAATAGGACAATAATACACCAAAAGAAGGTGAATTGGAGTTTATGAAAATAATTCAAATTTGAGCTTCTAAAATAGTTTGTCTTTTCAGATTGCTTTTTTTTTTAAAAAAAAAACCTTTAAAAGAGTAATGAAAAGTAAATTGAAAGATTAAGTAAAAAAAACTAAAGATAAAAAATAAAATGCATAAAATAAAGAGTAAGAGAAAAAAAGATAACACTGTTGTTATAATGATTCAATTATCTAAAAGAATAGTCATTCCTTTAAATCTATTACATTCTTCCAAGATCAAAACCAATCTTAATGATTATTCATTGGCATTTTTTTTAGAAATCCAATACACTTTTCCATATGATCCTTTAAGAACTCAAGCAATCCTACCTTAATACTTAAGAATTTTCTTCTCAACAACCTAATTGTTGATTAGAGGAAAATTTGTAATGCCATATCCTTAATTGAATTAGGCAGTCACTATATATAATATAATATAGATACATATCATAAAACATAAGTGATATGTGATATAATGCTACTTATCTACTAACACTCCCCCTCAAGTTAGGCTATAGATATTAATCATGCTTAGCTTGTTACAAATTCCATCAACGCATTTCCCTAGAAAAGCCTTAGGAAATAAATCAACTAATTGTTTCCCAGTTCTAATATGTCTAAGACTAATAACCCTTTCTTGTAACTTTTACCTAACAAAGTGATAGTCAACCTCTACATACTTAGTTCATTCATGAAAAATTGGATTTGAAGTAATATGAGTAGCAGCTTAATTGTCACACCACAATTGCATAATTTCATGAGTTTTGATGCTAAGTTCTTGAAGAAGGTAAGCAACCCATACAAGTTTATATGTAGTATGAGCCATAACTCGGTATTCAAACTCTGCACTGGAGCAAGATACAACTGTTTGTTTCTTACTTTTTCATGACACAAGATTTCTTCCAACAAACATACAATACCCAGAAGTAGATCTTCGATTTACGGGACATCCTGTCCAATTTGCATTAGAAAAAGCTTCCACTCTGCAATGACCATGATTTTTATATAAAACTCCTCGACTAAGTGCCTTCTCCAAATACTTCAAAATGTGTGTAAGAGCATCCCAGTAAGAGGTTCTTGGAGAGTTCATAAACTAACTAACCACACTTACCGAAAAGGCAATGTCAGGCCTAGTTATAGTAAGATAGTTCAATTTTCCTACTAATCTACTATATCACTCATGATCTTCAAGTAACTCCCCATCTTTCGGATTAGGCTTCACATTTGTAATCATAGGAGTTTCGCATGATTTAGAACCAATCATCCTTATTTCATTCAAGAGGTCAAGTACATATTTTCTTTGAGATAAGAAAATTCCTTTCTTTCCTTGAGCAATCTCAATGCCTAAGAAATATCGAAGTGCTCCTAGGTCTTTAGTTTGAAATTTAACTTGAAGAAAAGCTTTCAATTGTGAAATGCCCAGTTTGTCACTCCCAATAATCACAATATCATCAACATATACAACTAGAAGAATACATTCTAAATTAGATTGCCTGTAAAATACAGAGTGATCATGATCATTTTTTTTTCATTCTGAATTCTATCACTACTTTACTAAATCTTCCAAACCAAGCTTGAGGAGATTGCTTCAACCTATATAATGATTTCTTCAAACGTAGTACCTTCTCACACTCCTTTTGAGCAATAAACTCAAGTGGTTGCTCCATATACACTTCTTCATGCAAATCTCCATGTAAAAAGATATTTTTAATATCTAACTGGTGAAGAAACCAGTTATTAGTCGCTATAAGAAAGATAAGCAATGAACTAAAGTAATTTTGGCTACGAGGGAAAAGGTTTCTGAATAATCAATACCATAGGTCTAAGCATAGCCCTTAGTTACTAAATGAGCTTTCAAACGAGCAATAAAACCATCTAGATGCATTTTTATAGTAAATACCCATTTACAACTAATGAATTATTTACCATTAGGTAAAGGCACAAGATCCCATGTTTGATTTGCCTCAAGAGCTGTCATTTCTTCCTCCATAGCGGCACACCACCCATCATGAGAAAAAGCTTCGAAATATAACTTAGGAACAGTAATACTATCTAAAGAGGCAATAAAAGATCAAGAAGAAGCAGGTAAAGAAGAATATAACACATAGTTAGAAATGAAATACGGGTGGTTAGAGTTACCTTTCTGAGTACAAGTAAGAATACTTTTCTAAAGAGCAATAGGTAAATTTAAATCAGAAGACACAAGAGGAGGATCAGATGAAGAAGAATCCGATAAGGGAGATAAAGCTGATAGATCATTTGAAATGAAGTCTAGACCAGATGATTGTGGCTTATCTGGTGGAAGAGCTGCTGAAGGTACCTGCACTCTACGAGAGTAAACATATTTAATGGGAGGTCGAGTCCAATTCTGTTGTGGAGAAAGCTGTAGATTTTGTGAGGGAGAAAATACAAGAAAGTATTCATCAATAGGTTCTGAATCTGGCAAGGTGGAGGAAGATAGAGAAGACCTAAAGAATAAAGTAAATTCGAAAAATGTAATATCAAAAGATACAATATAATGATTTAAGTTAGGGGAAAAACACCGATATCTTTTTTTAGTACGAGAATATCCAAGAAAAATAATTTCAAAGACCAAGGATCCAATTTGGATACATGTAGACAATTATCATGCATGAAACATGTACACCCAAAAATATATGGAGGAATAGGAAATAAGGACTTAGAGGGGAAGAAAGTTGAAAAAGGTACCTGACCATCAAGGACTGAAGAAGGCATGTGATTTATCAAAAAATAAGGTGCAGAAACTGTATCTGCCTAAAAAACTTTAGGAACCTTCATTTAAAATAAAAGGGTACAAGAAACTTTCATTAAATGTCAATTTTTTTATTCAATTACTCCATTTTGTTGTGGAGTAACAGCATAAGATAACTGATGAATTATACCATGCTATGATAAATAGGCTGAAAACTATACAGAAAAATACTTTTTAGCATTATCACTTCAAAAATTACGAATAGTTATGTGAAACTGATTTGTAACTTCATCATGAAAAGTACGAAAGATATGAAATAAATTTGAATGATTTTTCATTAAATAAAGCTAAGTCATTTTTGAATAATCATCCACGAAAGATATAAAATAACGAAAACCAGATTTTGGAGCAATTGGGCAAGGCCCTCAAATATCCAAATCTACTAACTCAAATGGAGATGAAACTCGCTTATTAATTCTAGGAACATATGATTGACGATGTTGTTTAGCAAATTGACAGGACTCACAATCTAAACGAGAAATAGATTCTAAGTTAAGGCATAACTTTTGTAAAGATACCAATGAAGGGTGACCAAAACGATAATGCAATTGATGTGGAGTGAGGGTAGTAGTAGCAGCAATTGATTGCTTAACTTTGTCAGCCAGTATGTATAATCTCCTAGATTCATATCCCCTACTAAAAATCTTCTTCGTCAATAGATCCTAAAACATACAATAATCAGGAAAGAAGAAAACACCATAATTATAACTACGTATAATTTGGCTGACTAAAAGTAAATTAAATAGAAAATTTGGGAGACACAAAATGTTAGATAGAGAAATATCAGAAGTAACATTAACCATACTACTTCCAATAACAGAAGCAGTAGACCTATTAACTAAAGTAACATGAAAAGGATGTGAGTTATTAAAGAAGAAAACACCATAATTATAACTACGTATAATTTGGCTGACTAAAAGTAAATTAAATGGAAAATTTGGGAGACACAAAATGTTAGATAGAGAAATATTAGAAGTAACATTAACCATACTACTTCCAATAACAGAAGCAGTAGACCCATTAACTAAAGTAACATGAAAAGGATGTGAGGTATTAAAGGAAGACACGATACCTATTTGACCAATCATATGATCAATAGCTCCAGAATCAATGACCTATCTAGAATTGGAATTAGAGAGACATGTAATGGGATTACCTGTTTGAACTATTAAGGCAATGGATTGAGTAGGTGACAACTGTAAAGAGGCCTTCAATTGCAAATACTCAACATATTCACTATCAGAGAGTAATTTACCATTATTTCTTAATTTTTCTGGGCTATTAGGACCCCCAAACTTACTTGTCAAATTAGAACCAGCATCCATGATGAATAAACTTTTCCAACTAGCAAATAAAAAATAAAAAATTATCAAAAAATAGAAAACACTGCTTGGAGTCACAAAATTGTAAAAACAACCTCATAGGGCTACTTAGAAACCTCCTAAATAGTGCTTCAGTGAAGATTTCCACCTGTAGATCCTCCGCACACCGCCATGCATCGTTGATTTCCTCTGCGTATAGGCCTCATGCGCCGCCGTACACCACGTGCATGTGACTCATGCACTGTTTATCCCGATTGCCTTGCCGTGATCTATCGTCTCATGTGCCCAAATCCTTTTTCTGGTGGCCGGAACTGCATCAACTTTGCCAAATAGCACATTGCTACTTTCCTCCACTACCAAACAACACCTTTGAAATCTGGGTTCCCACTGATATGCAGCTCAGATTGCCGCTAGCCCTACCATGACTTTAGTCACGCGTAAAAAAATGAAAAAGAAAGAGAGAAGAAGAAAGAGAGAGAGCTGGGTTTTCTTTTTTTTTTTTCTTAAATTGGGGTGAAAGAAAAAAATATCTAGAAGGCTCTAGATACCATATTAATTAGAGGAAAATTTATAATGTCATATCCTCAATTGAGTTAGGCAATCACTATATATAATTTAATACATAATATATATCATAAAACATAAGTGATGTAGGACATAGTGTTACTTATCTGCTAACACTAACTATAAGGTATCTATAAGAGTTTTACTCATTTTCTATCTTAGCTAGTGAACCTTTAGATGGGCAAGGCTTGTCTTTTGAAGAAACTTACAAGGTTCATACACTCCAGTAGTGTAAATTATACAAGTTTAAGCATAGTAAGCAAATCAAACTTAAAATTAAAGAGAACTTTGAGATCCCTTTAGAGAGAAGAAAGAAGCTTGAATTGGATAGATTTGAGTGTTTGCCTTGAAATGAGCTTCTCTATTTATAACTAAATGGATGAACCTGCCATTAGAAATTTCTCTGCATTCAAAGGGCAACTTTAACCTAAAAAGCCTTCTTCTTTTTCTTTAAGTCTTTTAAATAGCTTACTCTTTCTATGATATGAATTTGAATCACATGTGAGATTAGTAATATTAGTTAAAAGCTCTTACTCTTTTAGAAGTTAGCTTGATAAGTTATTTTCATTAAGCACAATTCTACTTGCTCTTTTAGAAAAATTTGAATTTAATGTTGTTAAGTTCTTTTCAAGGCATGTACTATGCTTATTTCTATGACTAAATCAAATTATAAAATTTTAAACTTGAGTTATCATTAGGTGGCATTGAAAAAAAAAAGCAACTTGCATAAATTTACAGAATTATATAAAAACAGTACAAGTATGATAGAATGAAAGAATAACTCAATTGAAGTTGCTTAAATCAAAATTACAATAAGATATATTATGACCTTTTGATATATTTGGAAAGCCACTAAATATACTAATCATATCCATTCTAAATAAGGTATTTACTTAAATAAAAAACAATTTGGAATAATTAAAGCACATATATCTAACAAGTAAAAAAGTAATTAGGTAAAGTTACATTATTGAACTAGTAATCATGCTTTTTTAACATGTATGCTCAATCTTTGCAATTTAAAAGTATTAATTTAATTTATTATCGTCAAAAATTATTTTAAGCAATATTTAAGAAAACATTTGGAGGTCACACATTTTATTTCTCTCCTTTTTGGATGAAGACACCTAAGCAAAGATATTTTGAAAATAAGATATTTTAACAATTCAACATGACCAAATATTAAGCAATATCATAACATGAGATTTTAATACATATTAGGCTAAAACCAATAACCACATGTATTACTATAAAATTAGAGCATTAAAATTAAGACATATATATGTGTAATTTCAGTTGATAATGCTATTTTTTATGGTGTAGTCCTCTTTGTTTTTAGTAAAAGGATGTTTACTCTTTTGCTTTAACTGTAATCTTTTCTCCTTGTTCATCTTAAGAAAAAATGATGAAATTCTTTGAATTAACCACTTCTTTTAAAAAATTGATATTGGAGTAAAAATAATGAGGAAAGGATGCTATAATAGGAAATCACAAGCAATAAGTTCATAATAGGGAAAGGTTAGGTAACAATAATAAAATAATACAAGTAATTAATAAGTTATTAAAGCAATCCTCTGAGTTAATGCACTATAATAACCTATAAAATGCTTAGGTAACAATAGAGAAACTAACAAGTATGAATAAAAAAAGGAACTTATCAAAAAATGATCAAGGTATTATAGCATTTAAACCATAAAGTTTCAAAAGTGCAACCATAAATTCTATATAAAATTCAATAAATGCATTCCTAAAGTACATTACAATGCACTAATTTTAAAGATAGCATGAATTAGTAACTAAACATTAAAACTTCCTAAAACATCATGATATTATCCTAAAAAAAATTCCTAAGAACAACCTAAGAATAGCATGAACACTAAATAATAGTACTTAGTAGTTTGAGTTATGGCTTATTCCTTTGATTTCTAGCTAAATCTCCATGTTTATCCCTCAAAATATTGACAATCTAGTTTGGCATCTCCTTTAAGTTTTGCTTAACACTTTCAACCTTTTCTTGAACATTATGCATTTAAAGTTTATGTAAGCCACCTCTTTCAACAAGCAAAGTAACTTAGTTTTCAATAGGTGGAATAATAGTTATTGATTGTTGATTAGCAACATATATTAGTATCAATTAAGCTTCGTAAAGATTAAGGTCGATATTATCTTAAATAATAGGTTGTTAGTTGGTATAGGGTTGAATGAAGTTTAGTAGTTATGAGTCATTAAAGTAATATAGTATGGCTATAGAGGTTTTAGAAGGTGGCTAAAATAGAACTAAGGGAAGTGTGGATGATAAGATTTCTACAATAGGGTTTGAAGATGTTTTTTAATCCATTTGCTTATGAAAAGTTAGTTGAATGGGTTGTGTAGAGGTTATTATAGTAGGGGTTAGGTTAGGGAAGGTAGCTATATCATTTGTGATAGTAATAGGTTGCTCTTTAGATAAAATAACACTAATAGCATCTTTAGCAATTTTAGTAGAATCATTTTACTGATTTACTATGGTTTTAATATTAGTAGTATTAGCATTGGCTTCTAGATTTTCTACTTTCTTTTGTAAACTTATTTCTTTTTCTCTTTCTTTCTTTTTCTTTTTTCAATTTTTTAATAAAACTTGTCGAAATTGATCTTTTAGAAGAAGTCTCAGCACTAAAGTAGAAGTTGATATACGTTTTTGTAAAGTGTTCTTCCTTAAAACTAACTTATTTTTTCTAGGGTGGAAGCTTAAAAAGTTTGACAAAAGGTACAAATATATGTTCTAACTTTTTTTTTTTCTCAAGCTCTGCTTCTTCATTAAAAATTATAATGTTTTTCTTAGAGTACTTGCTTTTTTTATGCTTGTTAGTTGTAATAAAAATACACCAAATTTGAACCTTTTTGATATTATTAAAAAAAGTGGTTTTCTCTAAGGTTGCTCTAAATTTAGCATTTCTCAATCTTTTAGCATGCTTTTTCAAATTTTGCTCATCTATATGGGGTTAAGCAATCTTTTTCCCTATTAGATGTTTAGTTGAAGGGTTCCTTTGGATTTTTTTGAAATTAGCCCTTCAGATATCATAATCCTTTTACCTTTTAGTGGAGAAAAAGGCAAGTCACTATCTAAATTAGAAAAAGATTCACTTATTGTTTTTGAACCAAAGAGAGTAACTTTATTGTTAGATAGCTTTAGCTAGCTCTTCTAATTTATTCTTTGATTACTTTTTTTCACTTTAGTAGTTTGTGAGAAATTCTTTAGACTTTCTCTTTGAACTAGAAAAGGTTCTTTGGACTTTTGGACTTTTTAATCTCTTAGCTATTTTTGAAAAATAAGATTTTTAACTAACTAGTATTCATTATATTTTTTTTAGAAACTTTTCTTTCTTTTTTTAAAGATAAGTCCATGTTGAGCTCTTTATAAATACTTGAAATGAGCATCCCATAAAGTAATGGTGCCCTTTTCTTGTTGACTTCCTTTACTATGTGTTGGATGATCAAGTATAAACTTGTTAAATAGGCTAGTATGGATATAAGTCAAGTCCATGATGGGTCAATCTGTATCACACATATTCAAAATAGGTTAAATTTTAAAAAGTCTAAACTTGTTAAAACCTATGATAGACTGGGCCTACCCATAGGGTTTGACTATGAGTCTATGAACTTAATGGATATGAGTCAACCTATGATGGACTAAGTCTATAATGAACTGACTTGTATTACTTGCATTAAAAAATAAGTCAATTTTAAAGGTTTAAAACTACTAAAATTGGTGACAAGTACAAATCAACCTTTAGGTAATGACTTGTTTGACACCTTTAATTAAATGGTCAATATCGGACTTGATATCTTACTCAATCAATTACATGATGAAGGCTTTAAAATTGTTAATATTGTTCAATCCTCCTTAGGAAGAATCAGTTGGTTAATTAAATAGAGTGGCACTTTTTTATTTTTGTCAAGCAAATCACCTCTTAAGAAATTTTTTCCACTAGAAATGAGCATTATCCATTGCTTAATATTATAGCCTTCGTAGATGATGTTGCCTCTTTGAATATTGATTTCTTTCACCTTATTTGGTACCTTAAGGATATTGTTAATCCTTGTTACATTTAAGGTTGTTATTTTCCTTTAATTGAAACTTTGAGAACTGAATCAAAATTTTCAACATTAAGGTTTGCATAAAAAAGCTTAATGTATCTTTCATATATAAGCTCATTTATCTCCAAGAAAAAGCTCTAACTTTCATTCCTTAAGTGCTCTATACAATCCAAGTTTTTTGAAATAAGAAAGTTTAAATCTACTTTATGGGGGTCACATATTTATTTTATAAATAAAATTTTGGTAGGTAGTTTGGAGTTTAGGATTTTAAAAAAGTTAAAGGCAAACTGAAACAAGAAAGATTAGGTTGCTATTTTTGAAAAGGAAGAGATTTTTAAGATAGTAAAATAAGGTTTTGATTTCAAATAAGAAAAGAGTGTTTGAGTGAAAGAGATAGTAAATTTCTCATTTTAAAGTATCAAAATAGTATAACATAGATAAGTTTTCAAAGAAATAAGAGACTTGATTAAAAATACTTTAATTTTTATAAAAAACAAGGTAATTTCCAAAAGTATGCAATTTCTTAAAACAAGATAAAAAAATAATTAAAAAGTAGAAAGAAGAGTTTTTTTAGTAAACTTGATCACAAATTTATGTAATCTTTGAAAAGAAAAAGTTATAAAGTTAGAAAAGCAACATAATTTTGTAAATAAAAAATAGCATTGTAGCAACAGAAAGAGAAAGAGAGAAAGCAAGCAATCTTTGCAATTAAGGTAAGTGTGAACGGTAGAAGGAAGTTTGATAAAGAAAAGGAAAGTAAATACAATTTATAAAGCTTTAAATACAAAGTAATAGTTTTTAAGAAGATGAAGATGAATAAAAAAGCAATTTGAAATGATAGATTGAATGTGCAAAAGATTATTTTCCAAATATATGCAAGTACAACATTCAAATGATCAAAAGTAATTACTAAAAAAAAGGTGTAAGAAGTTAATGAAGCAAAAGGTTATCAAAGGATGTGATAAGTTAACTTCAAAATGGCATCTTGCTTCTGATTACTTATTGGATTGAGCAACATGAGTCATATAATCCAAACTTTTTCTTTTTTGCATGATCTAAAGAATTTCTTTTTGATAGGTAAGTTCATCTTGTTAGATTTCAAAAGGAAAGAACTCTTTTCTTTTTTCCTTTTTTTCTAAAACCCTATAAATGATATACTTTCATAAAAAATAAAAAAATCTAAAAGATTAATGCACTCTAGGTTATGTAAAACTAATGCAAAAATTGTAATAAAAATACATCACACAAATTAATTAATTAATTAATTATTCAAAATATGTAATCCAATGATATTGAATATAATTAATTGAGATTATTCATTCTAAGCTCATTTCTTATGGAACAAAATTTATCTTAATGAAGGGGTTTTGTAAAAATATTAGCAAATTGATTTTTAATATTTATAAAATTAAGTTCAACATCCCTTTTATAAACATAATATCTTATAAAATGATGCTTAATCTTAATTTATTTTATTCTTGAATGTTAAATAAGATTTTTGATCATATTAATAACACTAGTATTATCCAAAATATTAGAATGTGATTATGATTTAAATCGTAATCTCCAAGTTGTTGTTTCATTTATAATACTTGATCATAACAACTTCTAGCTGCTATATATTCTACTTCAATTATGGAAAGAGTAACTGAAACTTATGTTTGCCTTTGCTATGAAACAAAGTTTTGGACGATGAAGTAACATACTCTACTAGTGCTTTTCCTATCTAGCTTTCATTTGGAAAAGTCAACATTAAAGTATCTAATAAGATTAATATAATTATTTTTAGGATACTAAAAACTAAGATCTTTTGTACCTAGTTAATATCTAAGATTCTATTTGCAACCACCAAGTGTAATTCTTTGAGATTAGATTAATACCTTGCACATAAGCATACATTAAATATAATATCTAATTTACTGCTAATCAAATAGAGTAATGAACCAATCACAATTTTATACCACTTTTCATTTATGAGCTTACCATTTTCATCCTTATTATGTTTAGCAGAAGGGCTCATAGGTGTAACAAGAACTTTTACTTTATCCATCTCAAATTTTTTTAAAGGATCTTTAGTGTGCTTAGTTTAGTTGATAAAGATTTCATTTTTAATTTTTTTCCTCACAAAATTGGAATATTCCTTACATTAAAGCTTATTAGTAGATCTAAATATAATATCATTAATATAAATTTATACAATTAAAATATCATATTTAATATGTTTGATAAAAAGAGTAACATTTACATTTCCTTTTTAAAAACTATTTTCAACGAGAAATTTACTAAGTCTCTTATACCAAGCTCTAAGAGCTTGCTCGAAATCATATAAAGCCTTGCTAAGTTTGGAAACATGATTTGATTTTTTAAAATTTTCAAATTCGAGACTTTTTTAACATAAACTTCCTTATTTAAGCAACCATTCAAGCAAATAGTTTTGAAATCCATTTAATAAAGTTCGAAATTTTTATGAAAAGAAAAAATAAGTAGCATTCTAATGGATTCAAGTCCAGTAATAAGAGCATAAGTTTCATTATAATTAATACCTTTCTTTTGATTGTATTCTTGTGCTAATAATCTTACTTTATTTTGTACCACTTTTTTAGATTCATCAAGCTTGTTGCAAAATATTGATTTAGTGCTAATGATTTGTTGATTGTAAAGCTTAGGCATAATTGTCTATACTTGATCTTTTCAAATTAGTTAAGTTCCTTTTGCACGGCTTATATTGAACTTTGATTAAGAAGTGATTCATCAATATTCTTTAATTCAATATGAGAGAGAAAAGTTAAATTGTTGTTTCTAAATGAGGATCTTATTTTAATTCCTTAAAAGGGATCTCCAATAATATATTCATTTAGGTAGGTTAGCATGTGCCTCTATTCTCTTATAATACTTTTACATTAAGATCTAGAAGTTTGCTCCTAAGGTTACTCAATCTGATCCTGTTGCTTATTTAACTCAGTTTGCTTTTTTAATCCATCTTACTTATTTGGAACTCTTTGTTGATTCTAATCATCTTGCACGATTAGAGCAACTTGCTTATTACGATTCTGATGACATGCTTGCTATTTTGATGAGTTACCTTTTAAGATGAAATTGTCATCATTATCATCATTTAAAGGCTTGCTTATTTGAGCATTATTATTTTAATAAAAAATAACATGTATGGATTTTTCTCTCATAAGAGTTCTTTTATTGTAAACTCTATAAGTTTTACTAGTGATAGAATAACTCAAGAAGATAAATTCATTGAATCTTGAATCAAACTTGGTTAGATGGCTTTTCCTATTGTTTAACATATAGCATTTACTTCCAAATGCATAGAAGTAGCTTATATTGTGTTTTCTTCCATTCCAAAGCTTATTAGGAGTTTTCTGCAAGATAGGACATATCAAGCATTTATTTGTGATATAGTAAGAAGTGTTTATAACTTTTGTCAAAAAAATATTTTAGAAGATCATTTTCACAAAATACAATTCTAACCATGTTAATTAAAATTTTATTTTTCCTTTTAACTATTCCATTTTGTTGAAGAGTTTTAGTATATGAAAAATTATCGCTAATATCATTTTCTTCATAAATTTTTTTAAAAAGATGGTTTTCAAATCCCCATTATAATCACTTTTTATACTTGATATGCTTACACATTTCTTATTTAGAATTATTTTGCAAAACCTTTCAAACTTATTTAAGGTTTCATTTTTATAAGTTAGAAAGAGCACTCAAGTATATCTCGAGAATTTATCAATAATAACTAGACCATGTATTTTGCCTCCAAAGCTTTAAGTCTTAGTAGGACTAAAAAGACCCATCTACAATAGCTCTAATGGTTTTGAAATAAAAATGATACTTTTAAGTTGAAAAGAAGAAGATTTTACTTATTTTTCTTGTTGACAAGCATTGCAAATATGGTTTTTCTTAAAGTTAAGTTTACAAAGGCTACGAACTAAATCATTTTTAAAAAGGTTTGAGATAAGGCATACGTATGTCAACTAAGCCTAGCTTTTCATGCTAAAACTAAATATAAATGCTTTTTGAAACAAAATATTTAGCTTCCTTTAAATAGGTATCTTATTAAAAGATAGCATAAATGTTATCTATTCTTTGGCTCACAAAAGATAGTTTATTATTGGAGATGTTTTGTATATAACAATGAGAAGATTCAAATATAACCTTATAGCCTTTATTACATAGTTGAGTTATACTTAAGGGATTGAATTTTAAGTCATTCCTCCATTCTAAGATTGTGAAAATGAGATGAAAAATCTATATCAATCCTAACAATTTTATATCTAGTATCATCACTAAGAACTACATCACCTTCTTGCATTGGCTTCAGGGAGATAAACTTGTTTGAATCCCATTATATGTTTTGAGTAACCACTATCAAGGAATTAATAGTATTTTTTGGCACTTGCCTTAAAGTTTACTTGTAAAAATGTAACTATCTTGTTTTAAGTACCCAAGTCATTTTGGATCTTATCATGCTAATTCTTTACTTTTTAGGACTTTAATCGTTTGGTCTCCTTTCTTGTGCTTCATGAATAAGCAACCTTTTCTTATGAATACAAGATTGGGATATATGTCCATTTGTCCTAAAAAAGTTATTAGCTAAATTAGGAAAGGAGTTTTAAGATGCTTTTACAAAGATATTTTTATGATATTTATCATACTTTCATTCTATGAAGCAAGTTCTCTTTTTTCATAGGAGTGTTTATATTTTTCTAAAAGAGTATTCAACTTTCTTTTTCTTTTACAAAATGAGAAAGTTCCTTTTTCAAATTCTTCATTTTCCTTTTTAGAAGTTGGATGTGATTTTTTAAAGAATGAGCAATCAAGTTTTCCTTTTCCAAAACTTGTTTTTCTTTTAAAAAAACCTTTTCTTTTATTTTAAAAATTCATTGGTCATTTTTTTTAAATGAATAAGTGTTAGCTTTTTTACGCTTGGATTACTTCTTGAAAGGACAATTTTTTGTTTGTTGGCATTTGAGTTGCTTTTTAAAGGAATAACCTCTTACTTTTTTTAAATACCTTATGAAATAGCAACCATTTTGCTTTTTAAATCACCACTTTCTTTTATTAAACTTTCTTTTTCCCTTTAAAAGAAAATTACTTCATTTAATAGAAGAATTTTTTTTTGATAAATAATTTCAAGAAAACATATCCATGTCCTTAAAATTTTCATTTTCCTTTTTTAAGAAATCATTTTTCATTTTTTAAAGAATCAATATTTTCTTGTAAAGCTTAATTCTTTTTCTTCAAAATATCATGTTCAACTTTGGAGAAAGCAAGACTATCTTGAAGTTCTTGATTTTTAACTTTTAAACTTTCAAAATCTTTTTGCAAAGAAGAATATTCTTAGGAAATAGAAAGATATTTTTTATGATCTTTTATAAATCTTCCAATAGATTTTCTAAGGTTCCATGTAACTTATCATAAGGAATAAGTGAATCTATATTTATTACCTTGGTATATTCTTCTTTGGCCATGAAACAAAGGTTGACAACATCCTTTGCTTCCTTTTTTTAATCATCATCATCCAAGAAAATATATTTATCATTCCATGTAGCTATCATTATTTTATTCTTTGGTAGCCTCTTTAGGAATTTCCTTTTTAGATTCAAGCAATCAACCTTGAAATGGATGTGATTTTTGCACTTATATTTAGTTTGTACTAGATTGCTCATTCTTTCTCCACTTTCTTTTTTCTTAATTACTTTTTTTGAGGAAATGAATTTTAAGGGCTTATCTTGCCTTTTTTTTTAGCATTTTTTGAACCTTTTAACAAAATAAGTTATTTTTTCTTCCTTTTCAAATTCATACATCATTTTCTTAAAAAGATGTAGAAGCTTTAAGATCAATATTTTTTTCTTTTGCATGTTGCATCTTTCATCATTTTGATTTTCTCCTAAGCTATGAGTTTACCTTTTAGTTTATCATAGGTAAGAATGTTAAAAGTGTTGCTTTCTTGAATAGCATTAAACTTAGATTCCCATGAACTTAGGATATATCTAAGAATTTTCAAGATGACATCTTGCTTAGGAATGATTTGTCCTTGAGCATAAAGATCATTCTAGATGTGTACAGAATCTTTCAAATATAAACTTTATATCTTTATTTTCCTTCATTTAGAAGAGTTCATACTATTGAACAAGCATATTTTTATAAGCTGTACACACTTGCCTTGTTCCTTTAAAGGAGACTTAGAGTTTGTCCTACATCTCTTTTGGCAAAGTACATTTAAAAAATTTCTTATACTCTTTATAAGCAATGACACATATGATGGCATTTTTTACTTTAGCATGGAGATTGCCTTTGTTCTTTTTGACTTCACTCTACTAGCTCTTTAGTTTAAAAACACTGGCTTCACCTTTTTTCTATTGGATGAGTATATTCTTCCTCGATCAACTCCAATATTTCATCATTAATGGATTGAAGAAACATCATCATTCAATATTTCCAATTTTCATAATTAGTTCCATCAAATAAATAAATAAAATTATTAATTTTTTTAAAAAAAAACTATATTACAATTATTTATTAAAAATATCCAAAAATAATGAGATAAAAATCTTTATAAAAAGATAAAATAATAATATTTCATCAATAATAAAATAAAAATTCTTTAAAAATATTTTCAAATATAATAAATAAAAAATATTCAAAATAATAAAACTTGTGTCTATGATGTATTGAAATTAAGTAATTCGATTGCAGGTGCAATTATAATGGTACTTAATATAAAAAAATCTTTCAATTATAATGATACTTAATATTATTGAGACACGTTATTCTGTTCAATCCTATTATGAAATTGAAAGGATTTAATAACCACATCAACAAATTTTTAAAAATCTCTTAAAAATAAAAAATTTAAAATCTTTCAGAACTAATAAAATTTGTGCCTATAACATATCGAAATTAAGTAATTCAATTACATGTGCAATCATAATGGTACTTAACATTATTGAGATACTTTTCATTTGAATTCTACCAAGAAGTTCAATAAATTTGGATAATTAGATCAACAAGTTAACTAAAATTAAAAATTATATTCTTAGGAAAACACACGTGTAATACAATAAGGATCATCATAATTCAACTCATAAGATACAATTAGAATAAATAGACGATCGTTCTTTAAACGGACATTGTAGGATACTAATACTTTCCTTACACGTTACTAACTCTTGAATCTAACTCTGGGAATGTAGATTACTTTTGGTGTTCTAATCACACCATAAAAAATAATTGGTGGTGACTCCATCTTTTTTTTATTTACACTATACACACAAAATCACGTTTTTAAGGAGGTGTGGAAGCTCGCTTATCTTCCTTAGGTTCTGCTGTGGGGCACATCACGACAATAAAGAAGGATATTAATATGCACTTAATAGATAAGAGAAAATATCATCTAGATTAAGATTCATCCTCATTAAAACATGGTTTTTTTTAGGTTGAATAATTTTGGATTAGTTTCTTACCAAATTAGGCGACTTTTATAATTTTCTATACTAATCTCAACCTCAAACAAAATAAATTATATTATTTTTAGTCATAACTCAAATAAAATTATACTAATTTTTAACTCAATTCATTAAATCTAACTCCCATTAACACCTTTGCATTGAGCTCATTGGAAACATAAGCGAGAATCTTAACTTCTCATTTTACTTATATTTCTCGGGCAAGTATATTTTACATTGTTGAAGTGTCATTGATTAATAAGTTTTTTTAAAAATTTAAAAATATATAAATGATATCTTAAAATATAAAAAGATTGCAAATTACTCTCATAAAATTTAGAAAAATATGAAAATATTAATTTTTTTATTAATTGTAATTCTAAAACCAATATGTCACATATTTTACTAAGAAATTTATTTCTTAATTTAGAAGGAACAAAATTCATTGTTTTTCTTATCATATAAACTATGAATTATATGATTTAAGTTTGAAGATTTGAAGAATATTTAGAATTAAAAATATGCTTGGTGCAAATTTTGTACATTATAGTAGAAGAAATTTGAACTCAACAATGTATATTTAACATATTTATTAGTTTAGGATTAAGATTAATAATCAATTAACCTTTTTTAAAATTATAAAGATGTAATATGTAAGTTTAAAAAAATTAAAGACTAATTTGTCACTTAGCAATATTCTATGGTGTAAAGTGAATTTTCTCTTATTTTTATTATGTCTGAGAGAAATAAATAAAAAATTCTTATATTGAATGAGATTCAAAATTAATTTTTTTATATAGAATGAAATCTATAAAAATATTTTCTATATTTGTTTCTATTTAATATGATAAAAATAATAAGAAAGGAAAGACACTGATCTATGTGACAATCTTATACCTTCCATCTGTGACACTAATTACACGAAATCTCACCTTAGTCATTGATTTCCCCACTATTCCGTTAGTGCTATGTAACCGAGGGAGACAAAATTATACATCAAGATTTCAAGTACGTAAATATTGAAATCAAAATTCTAAAAACATTGCTATTTGATTTGGGAATTTAATTTTATTCAATTTAAAATACATTCGTCACTATTGTTAACAAAGAAGTAATAAGCCACTAAATTATTATATAATGATCAGAAATTTGAGTAATTTGTTAGATGTTTTAAGTTTGTATTTTCTCTTGTCAATAAAAAAAAATCTCATAAATAAAAAGTAAGTAGGTCGATTTATTTAAACTAATAGATAAAGGTGAATTTAAATCAATTTCTTTTCTAAATATATCACAATTGATACTTTGTGAGAAAAAGAGATTTGAGTGTATTTTATTCATTTGATCAAAGAATTATTCACGTGCAGGAGCAGCTTTGTTGCATTTCGTATACCCTTTTTTTCCTTTCAGTAGTAGATAATTACATTGGATCACGGCTAAATTGGAATTGAGCCGGATTATATTTAATATAGGGATAAAGTACTCTCAATATTTATTTTTCCTATTCATAAAATTTAAATTTAAAATTTTATTTAAGAAAAATATACATCATAAAAGTTTTTAGTTACGCATAGCTAAATGTCGTTGGTTATTCCTCGAATCCGAACGTGATATTTTATTTGTTTTTGAGTTAAGTGCACAGTATTGTATTTTTGTATAATATTATGATTTAATTAATGCATCTACATTTGATGTACTAATGTATTATCAATAAATATGAAAATAATGTGTAATTAAAATTTAAAAGTAATCAAGAATTTTTATCAATGGTAAAAGAATTTTAATAATTATTTAATAATATAAAAATATAGAAATGAGTGATAATGTAAAATTGATTTACATCAATAAAATTTAAATTCTTAATTAATTTATATAATTTAAATATATTAAAATTTATAAAATAAAAAATTATTAACTTCATAAAATGTAATTATTAACATTAGAAAATAAGCCAATCAAAATTAGAAACTTAATCGGTTAGTAGTAGCTGACTTGGTTAACAATAATAAATGATGATATCAATAATTAATTAATAATGATAAATAATAGTACTTGGTAATTCATAATATTAATATATTAATAAAAACTGAGTAAAATAATTCTTTTATATAATTAAAATATTTCATGTGATGTGAGCGTAAAATATTAATTATTTTGTAAGACTTGGTCGGTTCCAACGAAAAACTTCAATTATAATCATGTAATATTATGATTATGAAATATAATTTATATATTTAATATTAAGTATAAAAAATTAGCTTTTATTTACTTTATTAGAAAATATTTTTTATAAAATATATTATTTATATATATTTAAAAAGGAATGATATATTATTTATTTTAATAATTTAAAAATATAATATATAAAATATAATGATGAAAATATTTTTTAATATAATTTTTTTAAATTTATATATATTTTTATAATATTCTCTCTATTTCTTTTTATCTATCATATTTTAATTTTTTTATTTGTATTTTTCGTTTTAAAATTTTAATAAAATATTAATTATTTTTTTTAAATTTATCCCTCTTTTATATTAATAAATATTTCATTATTCTATAATCTTAACCTACTTATATTTATTTCATTATATTTATTTTTTTATTTTCAATCATCTCTAATTTTATGCATAAAATATAGTCTTGGGAAGTATATTAAAAATAAATAAATTAAATTAATTTTTTAATATTTATAAAATTAATTAATTGTGACAGATAATGCAAAATAGAGGAAATATTAAATAAATAAAATATTTTTATATTAGTAATCTATAATTATATTTAAAAAATTATTTTTCATCAAATAGACGCGTAAATAAAAAATAACAGCCCCTTTAAGAAAACCTCAAACTTGCTATTTGGGGCCCGGAAAAAGAACTAATTTCTGTCGTTGCAAAATATTGTACGGAAGTGAGTCAGAATAGGATTGGATGTTTCTGAATACTAGGGCGTCGTAATTAACTCCCAAGAAGACAACACATTCAATGCCAAAGATCCGGCTCAGCAGTGAGGAGAGAGCGCGTGGACTCACTTCGATAGACTACAGCCAAAAAACCGTTCAAACAAGGAAAGACGACATTTGTCCAAACTCACTCTCATTTCTTCAACCGAACTCTTACTCCTCCGCATGGACTACCCGCCAACCTCACCTTCTTGTCCGAATCCTCCCGAAATTTCTGAACTTTGTTGCTTTCCATTTTCGTTCTCTTTCTCCCTCTCTTTCTCTCTCTGGCTTTGTTTCTATCTTCTTTCTCAATTTGAGGTGATTATTATGCTGGAATGATACAGAGACCGCTTCGACAAGCAAGAAGAAAGCAAACGAAAGATGGGTTCTGCTTCGAGAGTAGCGAGCGGCGGTGGGTATGATTACTCGTTTAAGATTTTGTTGATCGGTGATTCTGGGGTTGGCAAGAGCAGTCTTCTTCTCAGCTTCATCTCCAACTCTATTCGTGATCTTTCTCCTACAATCGGTACTTCCATGGCCGCTGCGCCGCTGTTGGTTGTGGCATGCTGTTTTTCATTCTTTCTGGTATTGTTTGGGTTTTTTCGAATTTGGGTAGCTTCTCTTGCTAGCGTGTGAGGATGATACGGGATGGCCTGTAGCAGTGGATGATTACTGAAATATCTATTTGGGGTTGGAAATCCATTTCTATGGTTTAGTGCAATGGCAAAGGTCTTATTTACTTGCAAATTGCCAAATTCAATATGAGGAAGTTTTTGGTATTAGAGAGGAAAAACTGGGAAACGGGTGAACCTTCCTCTGCCAAAATTCTTGTGGGGGGGGGGTGAGGTGGGGTGATCTTTGCAGTTGAAAATTTTTCAGTCATGCATTCTAGACGTCTAGGTCATTGTATCAGTGTTTTTCCTGTGAATTATGCATATGTTTGCTCATAGAGGATCTGTTTGTTTTATGTCCTTCATATATGGGGTTATAGAAAACATTTCTAGACTTTGGACCCAATTTATTTTGTTTCATGATTCTAGTTGAAGTATAGTTGAATTTGTGAATCATTGACTGGGTAAATATATAGCGTTCTATTCATTGAACCACTTTTTCTCTCATAACAAATGAAGTTGTTCTTAGCTTCACAGAGTTTTAATTCAAAGTTACTTTTTTTGATATTTGACATATACGAAGTGTTCCAGTCCAGGAACATTATCGAGATTATTCACTTATGAGAGAATTCAGTCTATTGATCTAGTTACTGGACTGTGAAATGGTGCATTTGTGTTAAGTAATGAGGCAATATTTACGCCTTATGAAGTTTGTCATTCATTATTATGATTCCTGTATTAGGCTGATGAGCATATATCGAAAATTTCTGGTTGACAGCTTTGATGCTATTTTTCCTATATGCATCATAACCTAAGGAAATTTTCCTTGTTATTTGCTACCCTTTTGTTTAAGGGACACTAGGACGTGCTTGGTTGTTGTCTATTTGTCATCTTTTTGTTGTTTGCTACTTCCTGGGGTCTGACTGTATTTTTATTCGTAGGTGTGGACTTCAAGATCAAGCTCTTTACAATTGGTGGTAAAAGACTGAAACTTACTATTTGGGACACAGGTAACATGAATTCTAATTGTTATGAAAGCAATTTCACTTTGCCCTTTACAAAGGAATTTGTCCTACATAATATATGATGAAGAATAATTTATTTTCTAACTCTATTTGTTGATCAATACATTGAAGCCAATTTTATTAATTTAACAGATATCTGGTGTTTGACATCTACAAATATAAATGATTTTAGTCATAGTGTTCTTAGGAAAACTATAAATCATTAAAATATGCTCTATCTTTGTTGTGAGGAATGAACATTGTCGTCGTCGTCGCCGCTGGCGGCGCCGCCGGCGCCGCCAACCTTATCCCACTAAGTAAGGTCAGTTATATGGATCGCACGACGCTAATGGACTTTATTAGTAACTATATTCTCAATAATATTATTCACAAAGAGATTCCTTTTTGTAACTTCTTAAAATGTCCTTTTTGATCTTCTTCTACTCCATTTCACAAGACTAAAGATCATGTAATCGATTCTTTTTACTACTATCTCCAATGGCCTTCTTTACACGTGACTAAATCACTTTAGCTGATTTTCTGTCATTTTCTTCTCAATGGGTGTCACGTCAATATGCCCTCGTATACATTTATTTTATATCTTATCCTTTCTTGTATGACTACACATCTATCATAACATTCTCATTTTTGCTACTCCTATTTTTTATTTTTGTTGTTCCTTTAGAACTTAATATTTACTACCAGCTAGCATAGTTAGTCTTATAACGGTTCGATAAAACTTTCCTTTAAGAATGATGGTAAAAGCATGAAAACAACTTAATTGAGATGATGAAGTAAACAGAAATAGAGGATTTGAAGGGAGACTAATCCTCCTCCTTCTAGCTGGAACAACAACAACAACAATGAAGCTTTATCCTTCTAGGTGGATGAAAAACTACATCAAAGATTAATTTTATCTGCATTCTTGGCTTACATGGGAAGGAATGAACACGGCATCAATTATAAAATTCTATTTTATTGATATATAAACTCATCCAATGGTTACTTCTCTTGCATTATGCCATGTGGATGTTAAATGATGGTTGAAGCAGTTAGTAAGCCTCCCATCAGACACACAGTAATTTGAATTTGAATAATGACTGTTTCTTGAACCTGTAAGCATGTGCCACCAAGAAGAAGCCTCAATCTGGTTTTAATGCATTGTTTAATACTTCCTGCAAGATTACATCGATTTCCATAAGCCAGGTGCATATTTAGGCACCAGGTCAACATGGGCTGCCCAGCTATCATTATTGAAGCCCATTTTGTGGGATGATCTTGCCATTTCTACGATTGCTATTAGAAGGTGTTATTTAGTAATTGGATTATGTTGCAGGTTTAGGTTATATTACGGGCTTAAGTCCTTGTATTTTAGTAGCTCTCTATAAATAGAGCATTAGGGGTCTTGTAATGTATTCAGCCATTATTATTAAAATACATTTTTAGCGTTCTCTCCCAAATTCTCTGTACCTCTTTCTTCATTTTTTCCTCCCAAACATGGTATTAAAGTGAGCGGTATCATCCACTTTGAGGCCTGTTGGTGTATCACCCTTCCCGCAACCTTAGAGAAGGCTTGGTTGCCATTGAAATTATTAGTGAACCTTATATTCGTCACTTTCTGCCAGTTTTGATTCTGTGAAAATCCTAGCCACAAAGAGAGGGGGAAAAATGGGAAAAAAGAGGCACGAACCCAGCAAATTTTCTCCCCGGTGAAGTTGTGAATCAGATCTGGATCTACTGCACGTTAGTTACCCCTAACCTAGCCAGTTTTCTCTCTGGCAAAACTGTGAATCAGACTAGTTTTGAGCGATCCGTTTTCTTTGCAATTTGAGGGCTTTTTGGGTGTTTTCATTTATTCCGATATGCTATTTGAAGGTAACAGCACCCAAGAATCATTTGGGCAATGTTGAAGGTGGTCAGTCACAAACAGGGATTTCCTATAGGTTCAAAACAAATTTGATTTTTCTCTCCGTTTGGTTTGAATTTATGAAGTCTGAACTGGTTCGTTTTCATTGATTCTAGAGCTTTCTTATTCTGCTAAAGGTTGGGTCATAGTGGTTTGTCAATTAGGACCATTTTCTTGGTCTGCCCTGATTTGATTTTGATTGATTTGGTTGGATTTGTTACTGCTTGGAGTCAATTTGGAGTTATTCGGATCTGGACAGCTCTCTTTTCAATGGCGTTTTGTGAAGCTGGGTGAAGAAAGGCATAGTTTGATGGTGGTTCTTGCCAGTGCTCTATTGGAAAGAGGCAATGCATTTTGATGTTAAGTGTTTGGCTGTGCGAAGTGGTGGCAGTGGCCTTGTGGCCTTATTGTTGGCTGTTTTTGTTTGGTTTGTTGCTTTTATTTGATATTCTGTTTCTATTTTTTGGGGTGAATTTTTTGCTTGGTGCATTTTGAGTTGCAAGGCAGTGTGCTTATGTTTGGCTGCAATGAGCACAATCTGGGAGCAATTCGGTTTGGATTGTGGTAGTGTTGGTGGTGTGAATGCAATGAGGGGTGTTGCAGTTTATTTTGGTGTAATTCCAACCAGGGGTGTTGAGCTGATGGCGGAGCTTAAAGAAGCTATCTAGATGTTGTGTCTTTTGTGCCTAGGGGAACAACAAGTAGAAGATTGAGGGAACAACTAGGGGTGGTTTGGCTAAAGACTTCTAGGAGTTGTATCTACCGAGTTTTTGGTGTTGTTTATGGGGTTGGTGAATGTTTGCATTTAGGGGGAGTTGTTCTTTGTTTTTATATTTAATTGCTTTTTATTTATTTTGAGAGTTCAAATTTATGTAACAATCTTTAGCTTAGCTTGAGGGGGAGGGGGAGTGTTAGAAAGTATTATTTAGTAATTGGATCATGGTTCAGGCTTAGGTTATGTTATGGGTTTAAGTCCATTAGGGGTTTTATGATGTACCCAGCCGTCATTATTGGAATACATTAATAGCCATCTCTCCCAAACTTTTTCTCTGCCTCGTCCTTCTTTACCTCGTAAATCCTAATTTCATTATCAACAATTGGAATCGACAAGTAGATATATCTTCACCCATTAGGATGTTCTTTTTGAACATATCTAATCTCTGATTTGTAGCATTGATAAGTATGACTTTTGAGAAATGTTGAATTCATGTTGTTATTATGAATTTGCATATTGAATGAAGGCTAGAAAAGTATCTAGCTTGTTCATGTGCACTTAGGATGGCTGATATGGGAAGATTGGGAAGAGTGAGATGCAGATGAAAGGAGGTTTTGAGAAAATGCACCAGCCAACAGATTTCTATAGTTAAAACATTCTGATCATGTTGTTAAGACCTATTGAACGGAAAACACATTAATGCCAGAAATACTTTCTAACTAGGTTGCCTCTATTCCAATAGGATTCAACAGCAACAAAAATTAGCCCTTCAATCATCACACGGTCAAAAGATTTTTTATTTTTTATTTTTCCCAATTCAGTTACCAAGAAATATTCCACTAATTAAAGAACGAAATATCTTTAGCATATGTAGGAAGATGCTGAAAGAATTCAGTAGTGTAATCCAAAATGGAGATTAACGATCTCATTACCAACCAACTCATGCCTAGAAGTGTCGTATACACAACAAAGCAGAGATGCACAACTGAAACTAACAGGGGCAGATCCACATATGTTCATATCTTTAGCATATGTAGTCATGATGCAGAAAGGCCAGAATAAGATAAAAACTGGGTAAAACTTGTTGAACTTAGGGTCTCCTTGATCATGAGAGCAGCTTCTGTTAGACCATTTTATTGTAAAGCGTAACATCTAGAGTCAGGTAATTTCTTTAGGCTGAAAAAGAAACTGGTCAATGAATTTTTAACTTTCAGCTACTCTTCCAGACGAATACCAACCTGGTATATGGGAAAAGGAAGCTTTTCTACAACATCAGTTCATCAATGATCAGTGGAGATCATATTTTCCCTTCAATATGTATCAACACAGGCTTATTTAGCAGAGGATTTTAAGCTAATCGTGGGAGTGTTGTTACATATAGTAATGCACATAATTGTAAAGGAAGTCAGTTGATTTGTACAAATTAACATATTCGTTTTAATTGTTATCAGAAGACCAGGGAAGAAATGGAGAAAAAGAAGAAACTATATGTTATCATGTGATATGACATCTAAATACTTGAAGATTCTACTGTTGCTGCAGTCAAGCATATGAATTATTAGTTAAATGCACATTTGTTTTCTGCCTGAAGTGCTTGAGATTTTATTTACTCCTTATAAGTTGTAACAGAAGTTATGGTTTGCAAGTGGGGCATCGTTCCCACCAAAAAAAAAAAAAAAAATGTTCTAAACCCAAGCTAACAATGAAGAGTTTGGTGACATTGAAAATCACTGAAGTTGCTTCTATTATGTTTAGGAACATAAATGTTTTGGTCATTAGTGTCTGTAACAAGCACTGTATGGTTGAAACTCTACTTGTGGACCTTGGAGTTGGGGTTTAGACTTTGTCTCCAATCGACCTCAGGAAGCAAGCACCTCTCCCATCTTGTCCAGATCGCTAGGGATAAACAAATTAAGTGCTCCCTGTCCATAAATCTTATGTTTTCTTCATCATAAAAGAAAGAATAATTGTTTTTTTATGTGTTAAATATATGTATTTTGTAATTAGGAAAGTATTATGGCTTCACTGCACTTGTAGTGCACCCAAAGTAGAAGAATATACGATTGCAGTGTTATAGTGCCTCTATATATGAAGGCTTGGCATGGTGTTATGTATGAACACTAGTTCCACTGAGTAAATTTGTGTTCTTTCTAACTTCTCCCTCAAACCTTTCCCCCCCTTCCCAATTTCTTAATGGATTGGAAATTCATGTCCATTTTATATGAACTTCAAAGGTGATTTAGAGCAGTTGATTTTTGAAATTTTGTTTTATTTGCAGCGGGCCAGGAGAGGTTTGGAACGGTAATAAGCTCCTACTACAGAGGAGCACATGGAATCATTCTTGGTATGCTGTAGATTTTGGAATTCACAAATTGAAAACTTTTCCATGAACAGTTAAATCTATAGCATATAATGTGTTGCTCTATTGGTTATGTGCACAATCTGTTACACCTACGCAAACAATACATCACCTTGTTCTTCCTTTTTTATTTCCCTCTTTTATTTTTAAAAGTATGTTTAGTCATTTATTTATTTGTTCTTGGTTTTGTTTAGTCATCAATATCAGTATCGTTGTTATTATGGTGCTATTCATAAACTGGTATTATAGATTCAAAGGACACACCTATTCAATTGTTAAATATAACATTTGAAATAGGCCATAGTTATAAAGTGAGGTATTACAATTTTTCCCGCAACTACAGTGCAAATATTTTTTTGATTTGACATAGATGGCCCAAACTTGATAAGATATTCTTAGGCAGAGCCATTATACATTTACCTTTGCAACACTAATACAGAGGAGATACACCATGTCCAACTTGAAACCTTAATAGGGAAGTTTGAGTTTCTAGATGATATGTGCCCTTCTTATTGGTTGTACCTAAGGGGCATACTTTAGGTTATCTAAGCAAAATTTACATCAAATAAAGCAAGGGTTTCAAAATATGAGCCATCTTTGGGTAAGGTAAACATATTATATAGCAATGACCCCTTTAAATGGTGAAAATTACAAGAACCTCCTACATTTTAAATTTCAGTATAACAATTTCCCCCATAACATACCCCCTGAATAAGGGACATTTTTAATCTGCCAATCTTTTGATGTTATTTGTAAATTATTTTTGTTAGACACACATTTTATATATTAACTTTAAAATCCACGCATTTCATTTTAATAGTTAATAATCTATAATTCAGTAACACGTGTGTTTGCACATGCACACACTTGTAGAATAATTTTTATAGAAGGTTTCTCAAACTTTGACCTAAAATGTCCATAATGTAAGACAATTAACTATTTGATTATAAATTTTGTAATATCCAACTTATCTAGAATTTAGCATTCAAGAGTGACTTAATAAATTCTAATTATTCATCAGCTGATTCAATGAAAATCATATTCCATGAGAAGTTACTAATGTTGTAAGTGCATAAGAAAGTATATTATCTGGGAATTGCATCCTTGCCTTTATGTGTACTTTTAAATAGGTACATAGATTTATTGCCAATTTGTTCACATTAAAAAAATTTATATTAACCTATAACTATTAGAGGACTATCACATTTTTATACTGAATACCTGGTTAAGTAGCTCTTCAGGTTAAAAAAAAAGGGGGGGGGGGGGCGGGGTTGGACCACTTGTCAGTTAATTATCAAATTATTGACAGTACCTTCCAGTGATTTGGTGCTCACCCATTGTGCTTTTAGTATTGGCTGTCTCACATATTTCTCCATCAATTTTTTATGTTTAGTCTATGATGTGACAAGACGTGAAACATTTACAAACTTGGCTGCTATATGGGCAAAAGAAGTGGAGCTCTACTCTACTAATGCTGAGTGCGTCAAAATTCTAGTTGGAAATAAGGTGGACAAGGTAATTTCTATTGTGAATTTCAGCTCCTCCTTTATGCCTTTAAACAAACAGCAAAAGCACACAAGATTTACAATTATTTTTCCCCTACCAACCAGTTTCCTAAGTAGTCATTTTATGTTAAATGACCGCATTTTTTTAATTGGTTTTGAAGATTGCTAGTTTGTATTATTTCTCAGGATAGTGAGAGAGCTGTAACTAGGGAAGAGGGTATGGCACTAGCACAAAAGCATAAATGCTTGTTTTTAGAGTGCAGTGCCAAAACTAGAGAAAATGTTCAGCAATGTTTTAATGATCTCAGCTTAAAGGTACTTGACCTTTTTGCATCTTTAGCTGCTTTTTTGTTTCATTGCCTTAGTAATAATTTATTCATAAAGTTTCTGGGCTGAATACAAGGTTGTCCACTCCTCATGCATAAACCACGTTGAATTTGTCTTAATGGTGAAACTGAGTCACGTATTCTAATTTCATGTCTAAAGCATTTAGTCTCAACTTGTACTTTCTATTAACCAAGATAGTAAGAACATCTAATAGGATGGTTCATGGTACTTGAAATTGACTCTCTAAGGGGAAGACAATGCTAATTCAGTCCATCTACTATGAGATGAAGACCAATTTTGCAGTAATTTTTGTCATTCTTAATTCAAGTTTCTAAAGCTGGTCTGAAACTGATGCACTAAATTCCGCACTCTGACCTTTTTTTTTTAAAAAAAAAAAAAGAAAAGAAAAAGAAAGATAGCCCTCCAATTGGGGTCTAATTTTAGGTACCTATTGTGATCAACTTCACTGTTCCTATTATTGCCACTTTTGTGCTATTTTCATTTTTATAAGCTTGCCGTTAGCTGCCATGGATTGAGTAGCCAATGCAAGTCCATTTGGAGTAATGTATCACGTGTATCCTTCCAATCTGTTTAGGGTCCTAGAATGTTCTGAGGTGGATGCCGTAAGAAAGAAGTTTTTTCCTGGTATGTGACTTCCAGGTGGGGAATGCAACCACTTGGATGCCCTATCAATGTTTTCTGATTTATAGTCAAGATATTACAGGAAATTCATGAAAAGAAGTTGGATAAGATGCACTGGCAATGATTTATTTTAGAGTTTTTCTTTAGTACTCCATAAAGAAATGATAATTAATCTGTTCATTTAGAATCCTGACTATTAATCCTTGAAGTCTTTGATTTTAAACCTGTGTTCAGATATGATAGAGAAGGAGCAATCTCAGACATAAAAGATATGGAAGAGGGGTAAGAGAGAAAGAGGCCTATCAGAGACACAAAATCTAATCTAACTATTTTTGTACTTATCAATTATAAATCACAAAAACAAGATATGGAAGATTGGGTTATTTTAATTTTTTTAGAGTGATAAACCTCCACGTCAGAAATTATAATTAGTCTTGTATCTCATGATAAAATTAATTTATAAACCTAATACGATTTCAATTTTCACAAATATATAATCACTTACTGTTAGACTCATCTAAGTCAACTATGGAAATTGTCATGATTTAAGAATATTAAGACATTTTACCTAGTCCAAATCATTTGTCTTGTGTTGATGGATTGCAATATTGAGCTTTAAGATGCTATTGGCTCATTCCTGTTGACACAGAATTTGAATCAAGTCTCAACTATGAGCTTGGGAAGAGGGTTTATCCTTTTCCCTTAATCCCATTCTAGCGTTCAGATCATATGACAATTGAACTGCTTCCTTGTGGGGTGTTAATTCTAATCATAATTATTCCTTTTTACATCATTTTGATGTTTTTCATTGATGTGATCTTCTAGTTTCATTATCTTATATAAAATCTAACTGGCATTGCTTGCAACTAACTTGTTGCTTTGGTTCTTCCATTTACCATTGATTTACAGATATTGGATGTGCCAAGTTTGCGGGAAAAGGGATCTGTAATGGTTAGGAGGCAAACTTTGAAGCAAAAACAAGTATATGAGACATCTCAAAAGGCCAGTTGTTGTTCTCAGTAAATTCTCCGCAACAAATAGTCGAGATGATCATCCACTTTATTGTACCAAGGTGCCATAAAATTCATAATATATGGTAATGCTACTATATTGCAGCTGAACAGATTTTGCAACTAGCAGTAGGAGGGCTGTTTTATCATACAGACAAAGTTAGATAATCCTGATGGATCATATGGTCTGATAAATTTTTTGAAGCCTACTGTTATATTTTTGACAAGCTGCTACTTCAGATGGTATGACTCCGCCAATTCTTTTGTGTGGAGAGATGATTATGGAACTCTTCGGCATGTTTTGACATTGTTGTCATACTTTCTGTCTTAGCTCTGGCAATACCTAGGCGTTCTAACATCTTGTGTATATATCTCTTGTTTTGAAAGTGTTAGGGTCAGTTGGATCTTTGACTTGTTTGATGGATATTTACCGGCAGTATATGCCATTTCTTACTAATCTTGTGTTTCTAAGGTTGCATTTGTTGTTATGAAGAAAAAAACTGATATGCATATAACTATAGATAGGTAAAATTGATTCTCACGGCATTGTCATACAGAATTTCTAGTTACATCTGTAATTTTATAGCAGGGAAAAGGAGGATCTTAACATGTACCTTTTTTTCTTGGGAAATGTATCTTAACATATACGTTAAATTAACTGTTAACTGACTTGTATAATTATATTTAAAATTTCTTATTTAATTGATTTATGTGTCTTTTTGAGATTGAATTCATCATGTGCATGAAATTTATATCTAAGGATTTATCAAAATTAGGAAGGAGAAAAAAATTCTCAATAATTGTAAAAATTGTAGTGTATTGGAATGTGGGGCTTGTTTGGATATGTAGAAATCAACTTGGATCACAAATTTCCGTCTTGAATAATTATTGCCACGGGTTAAATGTTGATATAAGGAAATTTCTGTATTTGGAGGGTACAACCTTCTAGGAAATCTGGATTTAGGACAAATGACTGTTGTTTTGACTGTGGTAATACTGCACACTGAACTGAATAATGTTATGGGAGGCATTATTTAGGGGTTCAAAAGCTGCTATGATTTACAAACTGTTCCTCTAAGTAGGAACAATAGTTTCACTTTGAAGTACAATTTACTCTAAATCTACGTTTAAAATTAGATGTAGAAATATCATATCAGGTCCATAGTGAGTTTACTTTGTGAGAGTGGAAGCGGAGAGATAAATTGTGAAAATAATCAAATTAAGGCTAATGCATTAACTTGTTCTCAAAAAATTCATACAATCATACGACAATCCACTCATGACTTTTATTAAAAGAAATATACTTTTTATAACATTTTCATTAAAAAAATAACAAAAAAAGGTTGAAAACGTTATAAAACATTGTTTGTGGGACTTTGATTTCATAAGGTGGCGAGTTTTTATGTATCTGTTAAACATAAATCTCATACAAAACCAAAAATTTTTATAAGAAATTTGTAAGCTTTTATTAGTGGCGTAAACCGAGCTTAAAGCCCTTGGGTCAAGTGGATTGGTCTCCAAGCTTTCCCAAGATTAAACTAATGATTTAATAACCTGTTTTTTAGGGAAACGGATTCCGTGCATTGCACTGAATATATTTTAGAGAGAGATAGATATAAAATTTTTTCATTTCAAATTGTGGGTCTTAATTAAAAAAAAAAAAAATAGTATGTCTCAAAATGAAAATGGCTCTTTACTTATCTGAAATTGACAGGTAGAAATAGCAAGAATTTATATCCATTTTTTAAAGGAGTCAAATGGGTTAAACTTGTGGAGACCAAGTCATTTTCTGGATTGACCTCATTTTTTTTTTTTTGAATTTCAAAGTTTTTTGTTTATGCCTTCTAACATTGGGCTTACTCCACCGAAAATCAAATGACATATGCTTAAAAACAAACAAAGCCACACTACTTCAATTCAAATGCCAAACCCAAATAAATTTGAACCAATTACCTAAAAAGAAAATGAAAAAAAAAATCAAAATCTCATTATTTTTTTAACAAAGTTTGGTTCAAATGTTTGTAAAACTTTAAAGAAAAAAGTGGTGCACTTAGGATTGATCTAAATTATATAAAATTAAACATAAAGTACACTTAAATATGATTGGTTAAAACCTGTTTAGACCCACATCCACATGAATTATGCCTAATTTGATCCCATTTAATTCATTTAATACTCTTAATTTTTATGAAAAATTTTATGATACACTGCTTAATCAGTGGCATATTGATGTACCATTAGATCTAACTATTGATATGTCATAAAAAAGTTCAAGATTTGATTTTTGAAAAAAATAAATTTAATGTGCAATTAGATTTGATGGTACATCGATATATCACATAGAGTAGTATACCATAACTTTTCTCAAATTTTATATATGCTATTATATCTTTTATAATAAACTTCCAAATAAAACTTTCAAAAATTTCAAATACTACCAAAAAGTGAAAAAGGATAAGCCGTTTAACTCATTTTGTTTGTTGTCATTATAGTTACTTTCCCAGTCTGCTAGAAGCCAAGATGATCATCACTGGAAAAAACACATTTTAAAAATGTTCTCTAAGATGATACATTCATACTCTTTTGTTGGCATTTTTGTATAGGGTGATGTCTTCCAACTAAAATCCTTTCTAAATTTTAGAGTTTTTGGTTCATACCTTCTTAAATTGAGCTTACTCCACCTAAATTCAAATGATATGTGTTTAAGGATTTGCATGGTGTGGTGTCTATGCCTGTCTGTGCCAATTTTCAAGCCTGCAACTTGATGGTTATAGAATTAACCACTTTGTCATAGAGAATATTGGCATAAACAAAAGAGGAAAAAAAAGACATATGTTTAAAAACAAACAAAGCCACATTACTATAATCCAAATGCCAAATCCAAATAAATTTGAACCAATTACCTAAAAAGGAAATGAAAAAAAATCAAATTGTCAAATTATTTTTTAACAAAGTTTGGTTCAAATGTTTGTAAAACCTTAAAGAAAAAAGTGTTTGATCTTAGGATTGGTTTGAATTGTATAAAATTAAATGTAAAGAAACTTAAAAAAGATTGGTTAAAACCTATTTAGACCCCAATTTGATCCCATTTAATTCATTTAATACTCTTAAATATGATGAAAAATCTTATGGTATACCACTTAATTAGTTGTGTATTGATGTACAATCAGATCTAATTATTGATATATCATAAAAAAATTCAAGATTTGACTTTCAAAAAAATTTAAATTTAATGTGCAATTGGATTTGATGATACACTATTACACCTATGCACTTTAGCTTCTCCCAAATTTTATATATGCTATTATATCTCTTATAATAAACTTCCAAAGAAAACTTTCAAAATTTTCAAATACTACCAAAAAGTGAAAAAGGGTAAGCCGTTTAACTCATTTTGTTTGTTGTCATTATAGTTACATTCCCAGTTTGCTAGAAGCCAAGATGATTATCACTAGAAAAAACACGTTTTAAAAATGTTCTCTGAGAAGATACATTTGTACTTTCTTGTTGGCATTTTTGTATAGGGTGATGCCTTCCATTACAGATCCTCTTGTGTAAATTAAAAAAGAAATTGATGCCTAAATTCTTTTACATTTAAATGGAAAAAATTAAGTTTCAGAATTAAAAAAATTATTATTTTTTAATCCAAGAAAATTGATAAGTAATAAGTTGAGGAATTCAAATGTACTTGCCTTTTACATTTCAAAAATGAAGAAAATAATCTAAACAAAAATTATGCAACATGCAATCCCATGGGTTAGCTTAATTAATAGAGCATTATCTTCAATTATTTATATATTAGATTCGAATCTTGCTGCAAAAAATCTTAAGGATTAACTAATGTGTGTAAGTTCTTAATTAAATTGATAGTATGTTATATTTTCAAAATGGAACAACTTATTATCCTTGTAAATTTTTGTTTAAAAAATTGAAAAAAGGAAGAGGGAAATTATGTAGTATGTTTACTTACTATTACTAGAATGAACAGGGTCCTTGAGCTTGTTTTGTTCTTCTTAATTTGCCATCTATGCACCACCAATGAAGCCTCACATAAGTCTCAATTCTTCCTTCTGTTTCGGTTTGATTACCAATTATTAATTGAATTCAACCATTTATGAACATCCCTCAATACAAATTACACCTTCAATAAACAAGCCATCTCCATAGAGTTAGGTTAATGTAATTTGACTCAATATACACACTAATGCTACTTATTTCTATAGAAAATTGGGAGCGGGGAAAAGGAAAGAAAAGAGTTGAAAATAATATTTTTTTATTTGGTTATAGGGTAGAAAAGGGATGAAAGAAAAAAGGAATATAATCTATCAAAAAATCTTCTTAGCATATATAAATGGAAAATAAATAAAAAATTGACTTGTTAAAATTTTATCCTTAATTTTATTTAATTTGAAAACTAACTTATTAATTTGAAGGATAAATTTATCATTCAACTCCATTTATTTCATAAAAGAATATTTTTTATAGAAAAATATTATTTATATATATATTAATGAAAAAAATATATTACTTATATAGGTAGATTAAAGAAAAGATATTTAGAGGTATAGTAATGGAGGGAAATAAATTTATTTTTGAAATATAGAAAGTTACCTTCTTTAAATTTTTCATATTAAATATTAAATAAATAAAATATTTTCCCTTATCTTGATATTTTATAACTATATTTTATGAAAAATATTTTCCATTAAAAAAAATGGAACTTTAATTTAGTTTTCTTTTCTATCAAAACAAGTAAAGAAAAATAATTTTCTTCTTCTTTTCTATTCCTTTATTTTCTCTACATTTAAGTAAGAAAAGAGAAAACTCTTTTATTATTATTTTTTCATCTTATTTTCTTTTATTTTTTTTTGTGTGTAACTAAACAAAAAGTAGTCGTGTGGTAAGAGTAATGAAGAATTTTTTTTTACATTTGTATTATTTATTTTTATCTTCTAATTTTTACTATTTTTAGTTTTACAATATGTACTACTAATGCAGGTAAAATTGAGTTTCAACCATATTTATAAATTAATTATACATTGATCACATTTATTACTTAACAATTTATACTGCAATTAAGGATTTTAATAATTGTTTTTGTTAATTTTGAGCTAAATTCAAATTGTTATCAATTATTGATTATTTTCTATTATGAATTTTCTTCCTAGTCAAGTTAGGTTCTTGTGTTAGAGCTGGATTGGGATTTCTTATTAACCAAATATTTTTTGAGTATAAATATTTGTATTGATAAAGAGTTTGAGGTATACGACTATGATATAAGTGCTTATAAGGATTATGTGAGAACTCATATAAAAGATTGAGAGAAATGTAGGAATAATGGTTGGGAAGTTGTGAGATTATGATTGAAAGTATTTACAAATATTATTTTGTAATTTTTTGATGATATAGTAGATTATTTCTCATCCGCAAAATTTTCCCTAAAATTTAGGATTTTTCACATTAAATTTGTATGCTTTATTATGTTTTTTGATTGATTTAATTGCATGTTGTTTATTGTTTGAAAAAGGGATATTTTTTTTCCAACAATTAGTATTAGAGTAGGCTCAATCCTATAAGAGTAGTAATATGAGATAGAAGAGTAAGTTTTGATGTCATATGATGGATGATGATGATGGTGTGGTTGATGATGAAGATAAAGATGTGATGAGTTCATATTAGTTCATGAAAGTGTTTACAAAGTTTGGTGTTTGTGCAAATGTAGAGATCGTAGATAGGCTTTGATGAAACTTATGACACTTAATTAAGGTGGAATACAAGAAGATAATTGGTGTAGTTTGAAGAAATCACAATAATTGAGGGTTTTTATGATTGGTGCCCCACAATTGGTTTTGTTTGGCAATAAGTGAAGTATGAAAATTAATGAATATGATGAAATTTATGCTAAGATAGAGATTGTTAGGTTTGACTTAAATACAAATTACTAATTATTGATTGTTTTTTATTGTGAGTTTTACGTAGATTAGGTTTTTGTATTATAGTTGGATTGGAATTCCTTGCCAACAAGTATTATTTTGGAGTACAAATATTGGTATTATTGGTCAAGGGTTTGAGGTATGGGAGACATATGAGGTAAGTGCCTATAAGGATTATGTGAGAACCTATGTAGAGGTTTGAGAGAGATATAGAGATAGAAGTTAGGAAGTTGTAGGGTTATAGTTGAGAACCTTCACATGCATTATCCCATAATCTTTTAATGATATAGTAAATTTTTTCTCATTTGTAATTTTTCTCTAAAATTTGAGATTTTTCATGTTAAATAATTTGTGTACTTTATTATATTATTTTAATTGATTTAATTGCTTAATCTTTGTTGTTTAGAGAGGAAATATTTTTCTCAACAATTTTCATGTACAAAAGAGACATAGATATATGTATATATAAATTATAATCAACAAAACAAAGGAGAGATATATAATCAACAATTTTCATTAGGAAAAATTACATTTTATTTGCCTATGATTTTGTTAATTTTAACCCACCTATATTTTCAAGCATTGAAATTCACTCACTTGCACACACACGCGTGCATGCACACACACACATTACTATTTAACACTTCACTCACTGAATTACATTTTTTCTCTTGTGCTCCTTTTTTCTCAACTATATTTTCCTCTTGGAAGAGCAAATTTTTGTTTTTTGGGTTTTCTTTATTTGATTCTAAAGAATTACTTAATATCCAAACCCCTGAAAATCCCTCTTTAAGTGACTATTCTATATGACTAACTCTGCCATAGTCACTTTCTTCTGTAGCATAGATGTTCGCTTACGTTAAATTCAAAATGAAATTGTATGTACTTTCACTATAATTTGGTCATTGGGAAATCCATATCCTTTATGTTATACCGACAAAGACAGCCATTAACACAATGCTCTCGTTCGAGTGATCTAAAAATGAAATATTGTTAATTGTTTATTCGTCTGTGTTCACTGACAATCATTGAAGCCACAATGCGTTTATGGGGCAGGATTTTCTCTAGTTTTAGACCAGAAATGCCCCAAATTTCTATTAAATAAAAATGGGAAAAAGTTGTATACTTTTTAATATATTATGTTTAGACATATCTTCTAGTAAAAAAAGGGAGCACCCTAAATAGAGTAGTAATTATTATATTTAAATACTATTACTCATTGATTTATTAGATAATTATAGTCAAAGCTATGCAACTCTTTTATTAAGGTGAAGTGGAGTTTATTAATCAAAGTTAGTGGGTACTTTTCTTTTTTTAAATGAGAGAAATGATTAATTTTTCTATTGGAACAGCCATTTGAGTTAATGGAATGATGCTTTAAAATTGAATGAAGGAAGAAGAATGATAACTTTTTGGTAGGTTAATTGTTTGAAACTTTCTTAATCTATTTCACCATTCAACTCAGTTGCTATAATCTTAAGTTGAAAATAAGCCAGATTTCCCCTAGTTTTATCACCAAGTACCAGTATTAGAGTTATAAGAAGAATAATGAGAAGGGAGATATCAAGGTGCTAATCATGTATTAGTCTTTGTTTTTCTTTATGTTTTTTATATGTTTCTCACATGGGTTTAATTTCTATGGCACAAAGCATATCTTAACTTATATGATTAATTTGTAGTATATGAGGATGAGATATTAGGATATTTAGTTAACTTACTTTTATATAATTGTTATAATTGTATTCATGAATTAGGTTATGCCTGAGATTTGTTTATCTATTCTCAAAATTTTCTAATAGTCCTATGATAATGCAGGAGTACTCCTGTATATGATAATGCTCAGAAAGGATAGCTGCCGATGTTATTAGTCCCTATTTTCTCTTCTCCTTACAAAAATAAAAAAAAGAAGTCTAGACATATTGAATCAATTTGGTTAATTTGACGTTACAAGAATCTCTTCTGTCACTTGAAGCACATTATAAAACCAAATACGAAGCAGATTAGCTAGAAGTTTAAGGCTGCAGTGGTATTTTTTGTGCATCGTTGATGAATTGTAGCCACAAGTTCTAGATGTCCGCTGCATAATGTTGTGTTTGAATAAAATATTTAAGAAATATTAGGAAATTTAAAATTTTATATTTGAAAAGGACAACTTTATTTAGTTTTCATAAATGAGAAATGAAAGTTTATATAATGTTTTAAGAATAAATTTGACATTTGTAGAATGAGATCTATTTTATTTGAATTTAAAATATCAAATTTGATAAGCTGCTCTATCTAGTCATTGTCAAATAAAATATTTTAACTTATACAATTTAAATTTCTTGATAATTAAATAATTAACTTTAATTTCTAAATTCAAATACAATATGAATTCGGCATTCAAAATTCACATTTCAATTACGATCCTTAGAATTTTTAAGGAATTGAGATTTTCTACATATTTTGTTTGTAATCAAATATTCTGTTAGATCGTGTTCGGTATTAACTCATGTAGACAATACTTTAATGATATAGTTTAATGATGTAAACGCAGAGCTTCCGTACTATTTGCGTTTATATTTTAAGTGCCAAGTAAAATAAAAAAAATGAGAAAAATGTAATAAATACTTTTTTTACTTTTGGATGATTGTATTTTATCCTTATTAATTTTAAAAATTTGAGAATTAAACTCTTAAATTATTAAAAGAAACTCATAGTTAATGCTTCCCATCTACTTAATTAATTATTTTAATAAATTTTTTATTAATTTTTAAACTAGAATCAAAATATTATTATAAATTATTTTATTACATCATTTTTTACATAATTTAGAAATTCACTTTCAAATAATTAAAATTATATATATCTAATTTAATTTCTATTGATTATGTAACATAAGAATTGTAAAAAAAATGATGTAATAAATCAACATATAATAATATTTTGAATTTTGTACAATTTTTTTTAAAAATTATATAATTTAATAAAACAATTAATTAAGTAGATAGTGTGTGTGTTAATTGTAAATTTTATATATTTAAGAGTTTGATTTGTAAATTTTTAAAGATAATGAGAATAAAATGCAACTACTGCAAAAATTAATGAGAATATTTTGCACTTTTCCCCATTTTTTTTAAACTACAATAACATAATTAAAAATTAATCAAAACTACTAGAAGCAACTGACTAATTTAATCAGTTATTTATGGCATGCTTGGTTAACTTTTCATTCTTCTTTACTTCAAAACTCTCTTTTTCTCATTTTTGGATTTCTTTGCTTGATTTTGAAGAATGGCTCAACATCCAAATCCCACAAAATCCTTCCTTGAGTAATTGTTTTAACTTTTATGGGACCAATGTTTTAGCCATAGTCACTCTCTATTGCAGCATAGATGTTCCCTTACACTAATTTCAAAATGAAATTGTATTTACTCTCACTATAATTAGGTCACTGTGAAGTCAATAACCTTTAGGTTACACTGACAAAGATTGCCATTAACACACACAGCTCTCATTCCAGTGATCTAAAAATGAAATATTGTTATTTGTTGATTGCTTATTCACGTGTTCACTTGTAGTCACTGAGGCCGCCACAATGTGTTTATGGAGCAGAATTTTGGTCAGTTTTTCATTATAAATCCCAAATTTTTATTAAGCATTAACCAAAACCACCCTCCTCTCAAAAAGAAAAAGAAAAAAAAAAATTGTGGCCCACCGCTATTAAAGTAGCATAAATTTACATTAATAGGTCAATTGTCCATATTATCCGATCAGAAAATTTTGTCCTAATGATTTTTTTAAATAATTCCTAACTTATATCTCATCCTATAGATCAAATGATGTAAATTTACACTAATATAAAAGTAATGCATCAGGAAAAAAAAATGCCAAAGCTTCTACAACTTGGTGTAAGTTATTCATCGGAGGGAGCCTTACCATTACAATGGTGGAGCCTACCAAATGGATGGTCCCAGATATGGAAAAAATGTATTTACATTGAGCTGTTTAAAAAAAATGAAAAAATATAAAATATATTTTTTCAATTTTAAGTTGACTGGATTTCCTCTCTTTATACTTTGAAGACTTGAAATCTCTTTAAACTATACAAAATTTGCATTTAATACTCTTCATTGACTTAATTAACAATTTAATCAAATTAAATTATTCTTTTAACGATTTTTTCAAACAAGAATTACATTATAGCATATTGGATTATTTTCTCATTATTTTCACATGATTTTGTGATTCATTATGAAGTAATTAATTAAAATGCTATATCTAATTTTATTTCTATTAATTATAACATTGTGATTCTTATTTAAAAAATTTTATAAAAAATTTTATAATTTAATAAATTGAAAAATTAAGTTGAAGATAGGTGTTAATTATAAATTTTATATTGTTTAAAGGAATAATTTTTATGTTTTTAAAATTGAAAAGAACTTAACCAAAATAGAATTGAAAGGGTATTTTACATTTTTGTCTCAAAATAACTTTTTAAATACCAAACTACCAATGAGTTTAAATCTAATGCAACAATTAATAAATATAACAATTTCATTTGTGTTATGAATAATTATTGAATGTGAATATTCACATGTCAAATGTTATATCCAGAATTATGATTAATTATTAGGATTCAATTATGATCAATTATATCCCCAATTATGATCATATTATTAGGTTTTAATTATGATTAATTATATCTCAATTGTGATTAATTTTATTTATAAATTATCATTATGAGATTACAATATTTGATCAATTTATCTTATAAATATGAGTTGTACAAATCATTTTGTATAGAATTGAATGAAATATTCTCCTCCTTCATCTCTTTCATCTCTCTCTTTTATCATTCCTTAAGTATTTAATATTTTCATAATACGTTATCAGCACGAGGCTCTGATCCACTGAGATAATTTTTTACAGACATACTTAATCTTATTACTTTCTACTAATATAATAATTCTTCTAATTCATCTCATTCTTATTCCTTACTTTCTTCACATTTTTATTTTAATTTCTATAATAATTTTAACATTTTGCTAGTTTTATTTGAAAAAATAATAATTATAAAATATTGAATATAATGTGCATAAATACAAATAAATAATGAATTAAATTGAGACAAAGAAAATAATGTAAATTCACATATATGAGATATTATATATTTGAGAATTTATTCTTGAATGCTAAATGAATAAATTTTTTAAATTTATTTTTGAAATGCATGTTAGTTTTAATAAAATGTGTGAGTATTATATATATATGGTATGCAATTGTGGATATGTGGTAAATCTTTAATTATGTTATTATCTCGTGATTGAAAAATTGCTGTATGAAATAATAATATATGTTATGTTAATTCACTTGCATTATAAGTTTTGGCTTTACGCAAAGATGAGTACAAATATTCAAGAAACTAAGTTTGAAAAAAAAAAGAATTATCTAAAAGAAATTGGTGTATAAGTATACATATAATCTAAAATATACCTTTCATAAATTTGATAATTTTTGCAATGTTTGATAATCACATAGATTGATAATGAAATAAAAGATTGACAATGGATTAATAATTATATGATTAATATATTGATTAATAATTCTTCAATATTCAATCTCTATTGTATTAGAAATTTTCTCATTCATTTTTATATGTCTATAATAGTATTATGGCAGATCTTACAAATCTTGATTTATGACTCTTGACATTATAGAAAAATTTAAAGGATTAAAATTGAATACCTCAAGGTAAAAGATTCACTTATTCTTTATAGTAGTTTAGAAGAAATATATGATAAAAAAAATTCTCTACTTTTATACATTCAATTTGCTCTTGTGGTAGCAATATTAAGAAAAAGGGTTTCAATAAATATTCTAAGTTAATTTCTTATCCTTTTGTAGTTAAACAAAATAATGAACTTTTGATTAAAAAAAAATCATGAGTCCCACTTAACTGGTTTTGCTTCATTTCTTGAAGCTAATGTAGCAACATATGATTATTTTACTTATTAACAAATTTATGGTCCTAGATGTGGTCGTGATCATGTTTCTTATATCAAGAACTCAACTTCCTACCAGAAGTGGAAAAATGAAGAAAAGAATGATAAAGAAAAAGTTGGACAAAATAACAAGAACATATATGATGATCAAGGTCATTAGTCTCGTACCTGTTGTACTCTAAAGCATTTTGTTGACCTTTAGCAAGAATCATTTAAAGAAATATATATATATATATATATATATATATATATATATATATATATATATATATAAAGATAAATTTTGAGTGTGAAAAGGGATTTGAATTGATTTTCTTAAAAAATGCTTGTAGTTGTCTATTATCTACTTAGTTTTCTATAAGTATTCTTATCTCAAAATTGTTAAGAAGTTTTTATTAAAAAAATAGTGGTAAATACAAATGTTTAGACTCCACCTTATTTCTTTTGAAAATTTGATTGGGAAAGTATCCTTATTGCATTAAGACATTTAATATATGCCTATTATTCATATATTCATAAATTAGTTTTGTTTTAATGGTCTTTTTCACTAACCAATTTTAAAAGCATTTCTATAATATCTATCATTTTATTCTACATCAAGTTACTTGAAATTCATTTATAAAAGTAATCATAATACATGGATATGTAAATATACACCTTATTATGGTTTGTTCTTATATGGTTACCATGATATCACTCTAATACTAGCCATTTTTAATTAAATGTGTCACAACCTCTTTCTTAGGAGATATTATATAATTACTGAAAGGTTTTAAATTATAGTATAGCATAAAATTGTGCACCATTGAACCAAGCAGAATTATGGTGGGGATATTAAAGGTAAGTCACAATATATGTGTGCCCTAACTTTCTATGACTCATTGGGTTAAGGATATTTACTATCTATTACATGTAAAATTTGATTTTTCTTATTTAGTAATGTAAAAAGCCAATGTTAATACTATATCTGATACTATAAATTTAATTGAAGGCTCCAGCAAAGTTAATATTTTGTTATTTAGAGGAACAAGATTACACATTAATAATATGCTATATTCTACTAAATCTCATAAAAATTTATTGAGTTTTAAAGATATCCATCAAAACAAATTTCATATCAAGATAACTAATGAAGGAAATATTGAATATCTTTTTATCACTGATATAATCTCAAGTACCAAATGCATACTTGAAAAATTATTTGTTTTTTATTTGGTTTGTACTACACATATATTAGTACAATTAAAATGCATGCTACAATAAACCAAAAGTTTGTTAATTTAAAAATATTTACTATTTGACATGAATGATTGGGATATCTCAGGTCACTAATGATGAAATAAATTATTGAGAATTCACATGAGCACCCATTGAAAAACCTGAAGATTTTTCAATCTAAAGAATTCTCGTTCATTGCATGTTCTCTGGGTAAATTGATTATAAAGCTATCACTAGCTAAAGTTAGAACTAAATCTCCAACATTATTGGAACGTATACAAGGTGACATATATGGGCCTATTCACCCACCATGTGGAACATTTACATATTTTATAGTATTAATAGATGCATTTAGCAAATATTCTCATGTATGTTTACTATTAACTCGTAACCTAGCTTTTATGAGATTGTTTGCTCAAATTATTTGATTAAGAGAATAATTTCCAGATTACCTTATCAAGTCTATTCATCTTGATAATGTTAGTGAATTTTCTTCTTAAACTTTTAATGTTTATTGCATGTTAATAGGAACAAATGTTGAATATCTTGTAGCTTATGTTCATACATAAAATGGCTTAATTGAATCATTTATTAACAACTTCAATTAATAACAAGACCCATGCTTATGAGAATAAAACTCTCTATTTCTGCTTAGGGACATGCAATTCCACATGCAGCAACACTTATGTATATTAGACCAAATAGTTATAATAAATACTCCTTTTTACAATTGGCTTATGGTCATAACCCAAATATTTCTCATCTTAGAGTTCTTAGATGTGTAATATATGTTCCAATAGTTTCACCATATCGTACTAAGATGGGACTTTAAAGGAGATTGGAAATATATGTTGGGTATAATTTCCCTTCTATTATAAAATATCTTGAGCCAATGATAAGAGACTTATTTACAACATGTTTTGTTAATTATCATTTTGATAAATTAGTGTTCCCAACATTAGGGGGAGAAAATGATAAGCGATTGGTCAAAGAAATTATATGGAATACTTTGTAAAATATTGATCCTTGTATAAAGCAATATGAACTTCAAGTTCAAAAGGTAATCTAATTACAAAGTATAGCTAATCAACTACCAAATGCATTTACTAACCTACAGAGAGTAACTAAATCACATATACCAGCTACTAATTCTCTAATAAGGATTGATGTCCTCGAAGGACAATCCATCAATGAGAAGCTAATGAGTCTAAGGCACGGCAGAGGCATGGTAGACTAATAGGTTCAAAAGATAAAAATCCCTATAAAAGAAAAGAAGAAATTATTCAAGATGAGCCTATTAAAGAAATAGATACTCTTGAAGAGTCTAGAGGTATACCAAACAATATAATTTTAAAAGAAGTTAAGGTATCTAAAAATAATGAAGAAGATGAAAATAAGGAGATCTCAATAAACTATGTCTTTATGGGGAAAAGTTTGAACCGTAAAGAAATAGTTATTGATAACTTTTTTGCATATAATGTAGCATTTGATATTATGGATGATAATGAGGATCATGAACCTAGATCCATTGATGAATGTCAACGTAGATATAATTGGCTAAAATGGAAAGACGAAATTTAAGTAGAATTGAACTCATTTAAAAAATATAAAGTTTCTGGACCCATAGTCCAAACATCTAAAGGTGTAATATTCATTGGGTACAAATGGGTATTTGTACATAAATGAAATGAGAAAAATGAAGTTGTAAGATATAAAGTACAACTTGTTGCCTAGGGTTTTACACAAGGACCTAGAATTGATTATAAGTTCATTTATTTTCCTGTGGTGGATGCAATCACATTTCTTTAGCTTGACAGTCCATGAAAAACTTGATATGCATCTTATGGATGTTGTTATAGCCTATTTACATGGCTCACTTGATTATGACGTCTATATGAAAATCCTAGAAGGATTTAAGATGCTTGAAGCATGTAATAGGATTTAAGATGCTTAAAGAATGTAATTCAAAGTTTCGTATATGGCTTACTTGATTATGACGTCTATATGAAAATCCTAGAAGGATTTAATATGCTCGAAGCATTTAATTTAAAGTTTTGGGAACTTTATTCAATTAAATTACAAAAATTTTTGTATGGATCAAAGCAATCTGGATGAATGTGGTATAATCATCTTAGTGAATACCTATTAAAGGAAAGGTATAATAATGATCAAATATGTCCATATATTTTCATAAAGTGAACAAATTTTGAATTTGCAATCATTATTGTATATGTTGATGATTTGAACTCTTGAAAGGATTCAAAAGGCAGTTGATTGTTTGAAAAAAGAATTTGAAATAAAAGATCTTGGAAAAATAAAGTTCTACCTCGGCCTGCAGATTGAACATTTAAAAAATAGAATTTTTATACATTAATTAACTTATACCCAAAATATCCTTGAAAGATTTTACATGGATAAAGTACATCCATTGAGTATCGCAATGGTTGTTCGGTCACTAAATGTGAACAAAAATTCCTTTAGACCTTGAGAAAAGATGTAAAGCTACTTGGTCTTGAAGAACCATATCTTAGTGTAATTGGAGCATTAATGTATCTTGTTAGTCATACACAACCTAATATATTATTTGCCATTAATTTATTAGTAAGATACAATTCTCCACCTATATGAAGGAATTGGAATAGTGATATAAATATTTAACAAATCCGATCAAGTAATAATCTAGTGAATTTATTTATCGAGACATATTCTATTACGGTATTTGAAAAGCTGGTTCATACTATTGGAGTTCTTTGACTTAAATATCTTAATTGATATCATCATGAGGGAGAGTTAATATGCACTGTACTCTTTTTTCCTTTGCTATGGTTTTATCCCACTGGATTTTTCCTAACAAAATTTTTAATGAGGCAGTATTGTATTGCATATTATATGGACATTCAAGGGGAAGTGTTATGAATAATTATTAAATGTGGATGTCCATAGATCAAATGTTATATCTCCAATTATGATCAATTCTATTTATGAATTGTTATTATGAAATTGCAACGTTTGATCAATTTACCCTATAAATATCGGTTGTATAAATCATTTTGTATAGAGTTGAATGAAATATTCTTCTCCTTCTTATTATTCTCCTTTATCTCTTTCATCTCTCTCTTTTATCATTCCTTAAGTATTTAACATTTTCATAACAATTTGATAATATAAATGAACGGTTTTTGTATTTTCATGAGTCCAGATTTATTATGAACCCTTTATTTAACTTTAGATCCAAATGAGACACTTTTTTATGCAATTAAATGCAGCAATTGTAACTATAATTATTATACTAAATCAACATCTAATAGATAATCCAGGATTCAACAAATTATTTTAAATGATCTAAAATAGTACATTTAATATCTATGTACATAAGAATTTTTTTTAAATCTAGGGTGTCGGCAGCACATTTTACCAAAGTTTGCTCCAACATAATAATACATGAAAATTGCTGTCCCTGACACTTTCGGATGGAAAGATAACATGCACCACTTTTTCATTTACATAAAACAAAAGAAAATTCAACTTACCCTTTATGAATAACTTTATTATATAGGATGATATAGCAATTTTAATGAAAAATGTTGAGGATACTTCCCTTCTCCCTTCCATTCTAAACATATGATTCTCTCTTTCCCGTCTGGAATGTGACATTTATCCATTTGTCCTCTTCCCTGCATCTTTTGGTTCGATCTGAGTTCTAAATTTGCTGGCTTAATTACTTCTGTTATCAAGTAAAAAGAAAAAAAAGTAATGTAAAAAATAAAGTAATTTATTAATTAAAAGAGATATTTCTCATTAGTAATTCCATAGCATTTGGGTTTTTATTAATGAAATCTGAAAGCATTTGATAAGCTTTAAAAAAAAAAAAAAAAAGGCAGACGCAAACCAAGAACGCTGGTACACATCAAACAACTGTAAGTTAGTTATATTACGTGGACATAGAATGAATGAAATGAATGAGTGAGATCGTAGCTCATCTCTCATAATTAACGAAAACTCATCTCACATTTTCTGGAAGAATAAGCTAAAGTCATATACAAAAAACTCATGCTCTAACTTCATTTTCTGAAGATGAAAGGATATTTAAACTTCAAAAACGACTACAAGGCCCAAGTTTCAAAAGATTTCAGTAAAGGGCGAAATTTTAGTGCTGTCCCTATTTATTTCCGTTATTATCGTAGATTCAAATTGAGTGCTACGATTGCTCTTGTAATGTATTATTGATGCCCTAGCCTTATGCAATTGCAGTTTTGTCTGTAACAATAACATTTTTTTTTATATTTATCTGCAACTTTATTAATTATAATGTAATTGTAATTATGATTATTACATTAATTACCGGGGTCAATAATTTTGCATAATATTAACATTATCATTGATCGTTGATTCTTTGTCGTACGTCAGCTACAAAACGTGATTCTTCTTAACTGTATGTATGACTAACACTAGAATTCTCCAACACATCCTAGTAGAAGATTTATGAAAAAACAAAAAAAGAAAACTAGCTCATAATTGTTGCAATTTTGCATAAAACATCTTGTATTTTTTTTATTGAACTAAATAAACTATAAACGCCCCCAAATCAATACAGAATAAAAATTAATAATTAGTTAGTTCAGCAGAAGTAGATTGAATCATAATGTATTGCAGTGATAAAAGGCCCTAAATTTAATTCTTGAAAGCATTTTTAATGAGAGAAATTAATCATTTAATACTCCTTTTGAATGAGAATTAATCCTATATTTGATAAAAAAAAAAAAAGGTGTGAAGATATCATGAATGTAAAAAAAGAAAAAAAATTGCCAAAATATAAAAACTTCTCACAGATTAATACAAACTTACGTGTATCAAAGTTTTTGGGATATGTTTCAAAACTTCCCAACCAACTATAAGCAGGTTTTTAAGAAGTGACGATGCTCAAAGTAGAAAATTTCACGTCAATTTCAAGCACTTAAACCATTTAGGTCACTAGTCTTTTCATGTAAAAACCAATACTTTTCATGAGCAATGAGTCACAGCCTTCCTTGCTGTAATAAAACCACACAACTCCCTCCAGGACAAGGGAGTATGGAAAAATGAAAAAGCTTTTGCTTTATGATCACGCTAAAATTTCTGAATAAATTGTGATAAGCATGTATTTCTATAAGTTTCCAAGCCCAAATTGATTTTTGTTGTTACATTATAAAAATAATAAAATTATACTATTATTTATAAAATTTAAACTATTTTTTTTTAATAATATGTCATTTGTATTTTATTATTCACAAATAGTATGAAAAAATTAATGATGAATCAAATTCAGATTCTTTTTTTTTTTCACAAACTAATTTGTAAGTGAGGATAGATATAACTTGAGTCAACAAAAAAATCATTAGTGATTTAACTCAAATTAATTTAATGAGTTAGATTATTGAATCAACTAAATTGAACCTGAATATAAAAGATTGGCTCAATTGTTAAAAGAACCAAACTCAATTTATATTTAGTTTAATTTGTTTGATTCATGAAGAAATTTGATAAATTAATTATATATATAGATATAATTTAATAATATTTATGAAGAAATTATAATATTAAATATAATATTATGTAATATGTATTGTATTAAAATGAATTTAAATTACTTTTTTCTAAAAATGATTTTAGGCTGAATGAACCAAATAAACCGAGATAATGAATCATTAATACAAGCGATGTTGATTCATTTGTATTCAAATTTGTTTGCTTGAAATTTTGATTCATTTCATTAAAATAAACGGACTTTTGAGTTGAGTTAAATGATTCAAGATCTTAATTTGAATTGAATTTGAATTAAAAATTTTAATTCATACGAATAAGAGTTGAACTTTGAGCCGAACCAAATTTGTTTAAATTGTGCTGAGCTTATTCATGATTCAATTCGCATCCACCACTAATGATAAGTGATCATATAATTCAATTCAGGAGGATTATGTGAAAATTAATGAAAAAACTTTAACTCTATCAGCAGCCCTAGTGTCTAACACAGTGTATATAGTGGGATCTGATAGAAACTATGAAAATAATGACATAAAAGCCAGATTCAAAGTTGGTTTCATATTTCATGTTGATTTTATAGTTAAATTACCATTATGCAATCCAGACAGCGACTTCAAATTAAAACGATTAATGGATTAAATCCAGCTAATGATTGCTTGTCAATTTCTATTTATTGTTTGTTTCAATCCTGAAGTATCACATGCATGAATAATCCCATAGAGTGATATGATGCATTAATATATTAAAAGTTTCAGATTATGCATACAAATTCCATGTTATTGTCTAATTAATTAATTGCTTTTCTATAAATTAGAAAATCAGCACAATTTTATTTCACAAAAGTTGAATTTTTTTTTTGAAATGTCATATTTATTTGCATCTATCTTAGTTACAACGTAATTGTAGTTTAGAATCATCCATTTATTTATCTTATGAAATTACTAGCAACGTTTTGATGAAGTTGTTGATCTTCAAAAAAATATTACTAATGAATTTGAACATGCTCAAAAGTTCTTTATTTTATTCCTTGATAGAGGTGAAAGTAGGCTAAGTTGAGTTATTCTCTATTTAAAATAAGCTAGACTTGTATAAAAAATAGAAAAAATCAACAGGACTTGGCCTATATGCCTACAATAGGCTTACCATTTGATTTGATATAGTTCATACATAAATTTTTCAAAGCCTAGAGGAATAATAGGTTAGTGGAAGGTATAAGGCAAAATCTGAACGAATAAGGATGGAAAGATTGTGGAGGGTATAAAATGAACTCGAGAGTTAAAAAGATGGATATATGCATTTTAATTTTAAAATTCTTATGTATTGTAATGTGAAATTCATATCTAGTTATCTTTGAATATTTTTGTTTGATGCGGTTGTGATGATTTAATTGTGGTTGAGCCACTGATAGCTACTTGGAAACTAGATGATTACTTGGAATGGATTGCATGTGAGATTGTAATGGTTTTATATAAATTGAGCAAATGAGGTTATTATGGATTATGATATGAAATAAGAAATTTGAGCTACGTGTAGGTGAATATGTCAAGCATAGAATTGATATCACATATTACAAAATTCAAGAATTGGGTTTGTTGTTACTTTCTTTTCTATTATAGTTCTAATTAACATTTAAATTGTTTAATTTAACTGATTCTAAGTATGATTGTGGTAGATATATATTTATTGAATTCTTGTAACTCATTCCTATTATTTTCAATATTTTTAGGTCAAAATTAATTCATTCGCACATTGTTGTTTCTATGGAGAGCAATGATTGCTTTATTAAAGGATGTTTATAGTTGGTTTAGAGAAAGTGAATGGGATGTGTCTATACAATTTATAGGTCAAAATTGGTTAATTGTTGTGTGTATTTTCTAGTGTTGTATTTGTATAAATTACAAGTTTTATAGTTTAGGACATGTGACTCTCAAGAAGTGTCCAAAAATAGAAAAAAAAATTTCCTTTTTTTTTATAAAAAATTTGAACACCATATAATTAGAGAAATTTTTGTTTGGTAAAAAGTAGCATTATTAATGATGAATTTGGTGGAAATTGGGTAGTAGGATCCAAGCTGATGATGATTGGCTTTAGATCATGACACTGTCATCGAAATAAAACTAGTAGTAGTTAAGATATTAATATACTAAAATCAAAGAACAAAAAACAATATAAAAAAGATATTTTTGTGTCAGTATACCAATGACTTCCTCTTCTTCTACTTTATACTTTATTACTTCTTTGGCTTTTTGTGAGTCTAGTAATGAAGGCACCCATCCATATGACTATAAGGACTTGAATTATTACAAGAAAATTAGTTAGTTGAAAGATGAATTTCTATTACCTAAAGGCTAACCTTTATAACTTGATATTCCTTGCTAATATATCATAATGTGGAAAAATGCTAACCTTTGTAAATTAATGGCATGGAATATCATGTCTTCAATAGGTTTAGTTTTGTATTAGAAGCATATATATTTAATATCAAATAATAGGATATTTTCAATCATTTTAATATTTTATGACTATATTCTTACTTAAGATGTTTTCATTAGAAATCTTAATAATTAATTATAGATCTAATGATCGATTATATTCCTTTAGAGAAATGTTAATTACTTTTAAAAATCATTCTATAACCAATTACAAGCGATGATTCTGATTAAACTAAAATTTGACCGAAATCATTTTTAATTTAATCATGAGGTGGGAAAGAAACAATAAGATTGATTCCTGTAACCCACTTTGCTTATTTTCTGTTATCTTTTGGTATATAACCATCCAGTATTCGAATACTACACCACATCCGATATCTGATGTGTAGTTATTCTGATAATATAATAATAATAGTAACTCTATTATCTTTCCTCCTTTATTATCTTTTTGGTAATTTGATGGTTATCTCTGGATGTGTATATATGTCATTTAAATAAAAATAAATTAAGTATAATTAACTATTAAAAAGATAAGATCTTGCTAATCATCTTTCATTTAAATGATATTTAATATTTTTTAAGGTTTTATATCTTATTTTATATTCAAAACTAGTAATTTGACCACTATTATTATTATAAAAAAAAAAGATAAGAGCTTATCAAATATGATTTTTTTTTGTGTAAACAGTTAATAAATTAATTCGTAATTAATAAATTAACTAATTATATAAGAAATATTTCATAAAATTAGTTATTAAATTAATTAAAAATATAAAATAACATAAATGGTCACGTTAATATAAATAGATATAAAAATTAGATTCATTCATATAAAATTATATTAATGTAATCAAGATACTCAAAATAAAAATATAATTACTTAAAATTTAATAATTATATGTTATGATCTTACATATTTATTTACTTATATAATATTTATTTATTATTTAAAATATAAATATAATTATTTATTAAAGACATGAGTTATAAATTAATAAAAAGAAAAAAGATAAATATGAAAAAAATTTAAAAAAGTTATCAACTTATAAGTTATAAGTTATTTAAAGGTTTTGTTTTGTATAACAAATGATCTAACTTATAGCTTAATAAACTATAAGCTAATCTTCTAAGGCATTTTACGTATTAACTTATTAAAAAAATAATTCCTAATTTAATAGATTAAATTGAATAACTTATAGTTTATAAACTCATAAATTTCAATTTAATGCCAAATTTATCCTTTTTATTTTCATTAATTTATAAATCATACCCTTAATAATATAATGTCATAAAATATAATTAATTAAATTTTTTTGTAATTATATTTTTATTTTAAAAATCTTAAGTATATTAATCTAATTTAATTTTTAAATAAATATGGGTTATTTTAATTTACATATCTATTTATATTAATATTTTCTTTTATATTTTTATCTAGTTTAATAAATAATTTTACAAAACACTTCTTACATAATTATTTAACTTACTAGTTATTAGTTAACTTATTATTTAGTTGCATGAAATAAAATTAAAGTAACTTATTAAATTAGAACTTATTTTTTCTGATAAGTCATTGTATGAAACATCTTTATATGTTAGGTTATAATTTATTGAATTAATCATGTTAATAAGCTATATATTCTATTTCATGCAATAAATAAGTTAAATTATAATTTATTTATCATATGATCAATAATCTATAAGATAGTCTTTAGAGATATTTTACATGCTAACTTATCAATAAAAATAAATTTTGATTTTATAAGTTATATTAAGTAATTTATAACTTATAAGTTGATAACTTTTAATTTTTTTACCAAATTTATCAATTTTCTTTTTATTAATTTATAACTCATGATCCTAATAAATAATTATATTTTAATTTCAAATAAAAATTAAGTAAGTAAATAAACATATAATATAATATATTTAGTATAAATAATTAAATAAAAAATAAGTTAGTAAATAAATATATGTTGTTAAAAATTATAATTAATTAAATTTTAGGTAATTATATTCTTAACATAGATCCTAGATAAATAAAAATAAGTAAAGAAATAAATAAATGTATTATGTCATAAATTATAATTAATTAAATTCTAGTTACTTATATGTTTTATTTTAAATTATAAACATATAAAAATATATATGTAAATAAATATGTAATGTCATAAAATATAAATAATTGTATTTTAGGTAATTATATTTTTTTTATAAATAATAATTAAATAAAAATTATGTAAGTAAATAAATATGTAAAGTCATAAGATACAATTAATAAAATTTTAGATAATTATATTTTTATTTTAAACATTTTGATTGTATTCATATAATTTGATGTTTAAATAAATATGAATTAATCTAATTTATAGATATATTTGTATTGACATATCCTTTTATATCTTTTTATATTTTTAACTAGTTCAATGATTAATTTTGTAAAATATTTCTTATGTAATTAACTAATTTATTAATTATTAACTAACTTATCATTTACTTATATAAAATAAAGGCATGAGTCAAGTTATTTGTTGTACGAAATAAAGTTATAATATAATTCATATATAATCACTATTTAAAAGCTTTATTAAGAATTATAAAATTTTATTAATAATCATTCATGTTTATAATTAATTATCCGAACAAATAAGCCCATGGTTATACTTGCAATATACCTGGTTTCCTTTGTGCCGATGTGATGCCACCATGGCTTTGGTTGGGGTAGTTTTCATTCGGTGAAGTGCGTTGGCAAAGTGTGAGAAAGAGAGTGTGAGACGGACTCATTGTGTCCAACAAGCCACTCCTTCCAATTTGTTAACCCTTGACACAAACCGACTAATTTTGGTCCTTTTTTTTTCTATTAATTTTAGATTGTTTTAGTGAATTCTTGCTATATTTCCTCTCCTCAATTTATCTCTGTCTCCTATATTTAATCTCCCAATAGTTGGATTTGAGGACTATTTCACACTCACTCTCAATCTATCTATCTATTTTGCAGATAGTATATATAGCCAAAAGCACTCTGCCTTTTCCCTGCTTCCTTCATATTCTCTTAACCTCTCTCTCTCATCAAGCTCTCTGTGGTGGTGCATACACAACAAGAAGAAGAAGAAGAAGAAGGAAAAAAAAAAACATGGAAGCCATTGAAGAAGCTCCTTTAGGATCCAAGGAGCCATCACAAATCATCAAAGGGAAGCGGACGAAACGAATTAGGCCACAATCTCCACCACCCGTCTCCATCACCGCTAATTCCTCCGCAGCAGAAGGAGACATTGGAGAATGCTACAACAACCACAGAGACAAATATGATGTCAACAGCTTCTCTCCGGCCACGGAAACAGAGGAAGATGAGGACATGGCCAATTGCCTCATCCTCCTAGCTCAAGGCCCGGCCCGGAAGGACATTGTCGACACTGCTTTAACAGAAGATGAAGATGGCGGGACCAATTATGCCAAGTATAGCAGCCGGAAATTCATGGAAGCCGCCGCCTTGGGATCCGGCAAGGACGGATATTATGTGTATGAATGCAAGACATGCAACAGAACATTCCCTTCATTCCAAGCACTTGGAGGTCACAGAGCAAGTCACAAGAAGCTGAAAACCGTAGCAATGGACAATGAGGAAGAATTCCAATTCAAGAACAAAATCATTAACAACAACAACAGCAATAACAATCCTTTCTCTCTTCAATTAAATAGCAGAGGAAATCTGCAAATCAGCAAAAATTCAAAGGTTCATGAATGCGCAATCTGCGGTGCTGAATTCACATCTGGGCAAGCTCTGGGTGGCCATATGAGACGCCACAGAGCTCCAGTTGCAGCGAATACGACGTTGTTGTTGAACCCAGTAATGGCCTTGGAAGCAGAAGACGAACGAGCAAGAAAGAGAGGGAATATTGTGTCGCTGGATTTGGATCTGAATCTTCCAGCACCTGAAGATGATCAAAGAGAATTAAAGTTTGGCTTTGTATCCAAGCAACAGCAGCAGCAGCAGCAGCCTAAACAACCTCAACAACAAGCAAATCTTGTCTTCACCGCCTCCTCTTTGGTAGATTGTCATTACTGAGAAGGTTAATTTTTTTTTCTTTTTTTGAAAATACTTGAAATCATTAAATTGATTCAGCATTCCATGGAAAGTTAGGAAGCTGAATTTGATACAAGTTAGTAATATATTCCCATTTTGTTATGTGATTTTTTTCAGAGTTTAGTAGTATATTAGGTTGCTCTAAATTGTTCATAAGATTGTTCATGATGGGTAAATTAAATTTAATTCTTGAGTAAAGTAATTCAGTTTGTTTTCTGAAAAGGCCTTTAGAGCTCATGGAAAAGTTCATGATGAATATCTTTTTCTTCTGTGTCAGAGAATGTGATGGGTTAACGTTAGAGAGAGAGAGAGAGAGAGAGAGAGAGAGTTAATAGGTGGTGTTGGGTAGAAAATGCAATAAGTCATCAATGAAGTTTTCTTCCATGGTTTCGCTATATAATACACAAATAAATTCACATGGATACTTATAATACTTAAAAAGCTTCTTTTGAAACTTAATATTTGGTTAAAGAATTGCAAAAAGTTCAGATTAAGAAATTATTATTATTATTATTATTATTATTATTCTCGTACGTGGAGAAATTCTTACATAAATTCAATTTATTTTAAGAATATAAAAAACATAGATAGTATATTCTTAAAAATCAATGTAAAAGAAGAAATATATTCAAACGAACCACTAATTTACAAGAATCTATGTTTATTTTTATGTATATAATATTTTTTAATTCACAATTAATTAAATTCAAATAAAAATTTCCTATATTAGTTATTTTTTTAAATTAATAAGAGGAGTAACAAATTACTTAGTGTACACAATATCTTATATTTGAATCTATAATATTTAAGGGAGAAAGCTTCCACAATAACACTCCTTATCATTGCACCATTAAAGACACGGGCTCTTACTTAGCCCAATGTCTGCTCGTTACAACTAAGCAACCTATGAAACTATCCACTAGGTATAATTCATAATCCTTCCATTGTCCCACTGGATTCTAAACCTTGTTTTAAAAGGCACAGCTCATACAATAGCCGCATACACCATCTACAAGGAAAGAAAAACATCTGATTACTCCATATAATATAATACTAAGGATAGAGGTTCTATTTTAAGCTACATGTGAGGTTTCCGGTGAGTTAGCTAAGTTGAGTTGGTGTGCTAATTTAGAAGCCCAATACATGCAAAAACAATGGTTTAATTATACATTTATGGTTTGTTTAGACAAAATAAAAGAAAGGGCAGGAGGTAGGAGGCATAAATTTTAATTTTTTTTTTGTTTGTAATTAGTGAGTTCTATAATTACTAAACATTTGCAATTGGACGTACATTGTAGCAATAATTTCTCAACAAATTTATCAAAAATAGTGTGAGTTGAGGTAATATGAGTCACGACAAAACAGGATCACGTTCTTCTCCTCCTAGTCTTAAATGGGATTACACATTTGGAAATAATATCATGTCACTTAGGTCACATAATTCGCGAGTTTCGCTGATCATTGAACAATTAGTATTATTTTTATATTATGGGGTTGTTAAGTTACTTTTCCTTTCTTTTAGGAAGACATAATTTAGAGTAAAATAAGTTACTCTAATTTGAAATAGGAGTGGATCAACGTAACTTAACTTTTTATCTAGACCCTAAATAAACAAGATTTGAGTCGAAAGGTTAAACTCAATGGATGGATTTAACAAAAATTTTAAACTCCTATAAATGAGTAAGACTTAAATTTAAATAATTAAAATTGGATAGATCCAAATTTGGTCCTAATTTATATTTATATACTAAATATTTTATTATATTATATATTTATTATATATTATATGAGATAAATTTCAATAAAAAAAGAATTAGTATATACAGATATGATAATATTTTTAATAATTTTTTATTATATATATTAAACATAATATATTCATAAATATAAATATATTTTATATGTTTATAATATTTCAAAGGTTTGGATATAAAAAATATGAAAAAAAATCGAATTGGTCAAGCTTGAACTAAGTAAAAGTATCTTAATATTTATATAAATTCAAGAGATGGGTTATAAATAAATAAGAAATCTTATCATTTAAGACAATTCAAGAAGTTTTAGTGAATAAGTCACTAAATTCACACATATCTACAAATTGAGATCAAAATAGAGATAATAGATTGTATTATCAAAGTTAGGTTTATTTACGACATTTATTCTTTTGATATGCAAATATTCAAATTCAATTCCTTCTAAATAAAATATTCTATTTTGGTTAATTTTTTTATGAAAAGTTAATATTACAAAATGGAAGAAATTATATCCTAATTAATTACTGTAGGCAAATTTAAGATAAAATATTTTAGTTGGTATACAAAATCTCATAAAAAAAATTAGTGACATTCAAATTTTTATGTAAAATATGTGCAAATCATGTGAGCCGTGAGCCACCTAAGGTGTGAAAACATCCCTAACTTAACCGTTGCATCAAATAACCAACTAATTTCCTTCCTGATAAATAAATAATGATCAGTAACTTGGAGGTTTTTTTTTTCTTTTTAATTAGAATCATAAGTCTTCACTACTAAAGAAATCAAACATTATATTTAAAAAAAAGATCGAATGTCATTAATTTGAATATTCAGATATCAAAACGAACATTCTTATCCATGAAGTGACATTCAGTATTATTTTTTAAGTTCAGAGTAGTTTTTCACTTCTATAATTATCAGAAAAAATATATTTTTTTGGTCATCATAAGAAAAAAATATTACAAATTTTAAATTGCAATTTGAGAGTCCGTTCCTTTAGACCTTCAATGGGCTGATTCTGAATATGTTTCAATCGGTTGGGTTCGTCCCCTCGGTGTGACAACAGGCACATCAAGATTGATAAGATCCCTGCGTCATACAATGCAATTATTAGACGCTTGCGAAGTACCATACTTATTTTCATTCATTTTGCCATCCAATTTTATCTGCATATGTTTATAGATAATTATTTGGTACCCAAATTCAAATTCAAGGTGTAAATACCTTAATTAATAAACCAGTAGTATTTTGATACGGAAGTTTATGTTGATATTTTTACACTTATTAAAACTATTAAAACCTAATATGACAAATTAAAAACTCATTAGTAAAATTTATAGATTTAACCCCAATTAAGTATTGTAAGCAACAGTGAAAGAAAGAAAATATTAAAATTATCAAATGAAAACATATTTATATTTTCATATTTAAGTTTAAAAGTATTTTATGTAAATATTATTATAATATTATAATTTTTTATTTAAAGGTATATTAGTACTTAATTTTGACTGTTTAATGCTTTTTTTTAATTTCCAAAAATATATTTTAAAAAATATTACGTAATTGTCACATGAATGCCTTTAAATGCTACTTATTTATCTTTTGTCAAAATTATATATTTGGTAGTACATGTTATTAGTATTGTTATTATGACTTTTTTTCTTAATATTTTGAATTTGAACCCAAAATTATTAAGTAGCTTGATAATTCTTTTATAAAAAATTAAATATTTTTTGTTATCCAAAAAGTAATCATTCTATCCTATATATTCTTTTAAAGATACCATCTAATATATTTATTTAAGCTTGAATATAGTACATGTATCCTATATTTAGTTCTACACTCACACATTGATCATTATACATGTGGCAATTTTTGTAATCATTATAAAAAAATGTGGATGATAAAAATAATATTACACAGGATATCTTTTTACCTCTCCATTAAGTCGTCAATAATTTTCCATGAACCTATTATCTTATAACCCATTTCATCCCATGGTTGTTATGGTGCTACATAATCAATGTATGCATACCTAGACTTTCAATCTAAATATTGTAGAATTATTCTTTATTTGTGTATGATTAAATTTTTTCTTATTTGAAAGACTTAAATGTTTATTTTTAAAACATGTATTTTCTATATTTTCCTATTTTTACACTTGGGAATTGACCGACTTTTCAATTTTGTTTTGATGAGTACGAATCATTCTTAATTTTAAAGAAAATAATTTATTTTGAATTTTCTTTTTGCCGAAACACTTATTAAAATTACAAGAAAGTGTTTAATAAATATTACTAAAAAAATTTTAGTCACAATCTTATGGCATAAAATCAATGACCATTTCAGTTAGCCTGCATTGGCAAAAATGCATATGTATAACTATATATATTCGCATCAAAGAAAACTTATGGCTTCAGTTTCTTTTCTTAGGAGATCTTTGTTTATCAAAAAAATTATCATTTACTAAATAAAATAAATGAGCGAAACTAGTAGGTAGTAATCGGTAAATGGCAAGAGATTTGAATTAAATGTTAGATGAGAAAAGTTTAAATCTCTTTCCCCTCAATGTACACACACACATATACTAAATGTAAAGTATCAACATGTCAATTGTATATCATGATTAAAAATTTATAATACTTATTGTCATTATGATGGAAATACATCTAGTTTTACTGTAATATAAAAACTTAGTACTATTTTTATTTATATTTTAATAAGAAGGATAAGTACTTTCTAAATTTTCATAATCATCCAATTATGATATTAAAATATCTTATTTGTCAAAATATAAGTGGAGTATTCAAATTTTAATATTACTATAAGATTGAAAATATTTTCTATAGTAGTAGGGAAAATAATTTTCCTTCAAAATAGAAAATATTATTTTTATTATAATTTTCACATTTAATATTGAAGAAATAAAATATTTCATTTCATTTTATTTTTTTATAATTATTAATTTAATATTTTATAATTATATTATGGTAAAATATGTCCAAACGGAAAACATGTGAAGGTGACAAAGAAATTATTTATCCGCCACTTTATTTCCTTATTAATTTAGCATGAATTTTATGTGTGACTACTATAATTATGGAAAGTACATTTTTTAAAATGAAAATTATTAACAACTAATTATATAATTAAATGTATAAATAAACGAGTATTTGATGCAATGAGACATTTCTTCTGTGATTCGAGAGGGCTTCCCACACACACAAAGCAACAGAACAGGCCTTAGAGAACTCAAGTACATGAACAAGAAGGTAACCAAGTCCAAAGAGGTAATGAGCTGATTGTCTAATAATTTTACATTCGAAATTGTGTTAAAGTTAATAATTGATATACTAAATATTAATTCGCAAGCCACAGTGTGGTAGAGGTGTGCAAAAATCGAGTCCGTTGGCCTAATTTATATTAGAGTATTCCTACTTTGCCCAAAGTTCGGCTCGAGTCAAATTCTTTTGTATTTTGTATGTTGATGGACACTACTCACATTAAAATTAAAAACTGATCCTATTTTAGGAAATGATAAGGAAAAGTTCTGAATGTTAAAAAAAAATAAAATTAATCGGTTAAAATAAACACATAAGAGGGATTTGAATAGGAAATTAAATGAAATAAATAAGAACATGATTAAAAATTAGAAACATCAAAATATGAGAGTCTAATTCAAGGAAAATTACACTTCAATAGTCAAATTTATCACAGATACCTAACATATTTTACTATTGATTTGACTACTTAATCAAAAACTACTCCTAAGTCAATAGTAATTGAGTTCCTAAGATTTATTAATACAAATAAGTGTCAAACTAATTTCTTTCTACTAATTCCATCCAAAACAAGTGCCAGGATTCCAATTAATAATAGCATTAAGTAATTAGAACAAGGTTAAGATTGGATTAACAATTTTACAAGCAAAAATAATTAAGTCAACCTCAATTTTCCTTAAGCAATAAATGATTAACACACATGTCAAATTACCAAAGCCTAATTGATATTAATTACAATCAATCATAACTAACCTACAAGAAAGAACTAATTGCAATTAATCATTTGGCTATAGACTATAATGGATAATTAACTAATTAGTTGTAATTAGCAAATTATTTAACCAGTCATTCATAACAAGAGCAGAAAAATAGAAGATAATCAAATCAAAAGTAAACTTAAGACTAATGTCTCAAAATCAAACCAAACTGGAGGGATAATCCTATGAACTATTAAAAGAAATTAGTCACTCATAATAGTTTACGATAGAAAGCTTAGGAAGAGCACTATTACAAAATAGTCAATTGATATCAAATATTTAGGAGATTAGATGTCAGTTTACAACTAAATAATTCTTCACATCAATTTCAAAACAGTTGTGAAATAATAAAAAAAAAACATCGATTATGATATAAGAAATTTGATGTCAAATCTTATGCTAGAGATAGGGTAAGGAACATTCAATATCAATTATTTATAAACAGCTAATGTCTAATTTTGATTTACCATTTCATTTTAGATTAATAATAATGTGGCATATTTTACCCCTCACTTAATCTACCCCATTCACGCCTACCTCACTCCCCCACCCTAATGTCTCCTTCCAACGCTAACTTCCTTCACCAATTCCTCTTCCTAAATCCTTCTTATTTCCCTTGTATTCAATCTTCCAAAACATGATACTAAAAAATAGAAGACAATATCCCATATGAAACTAGAAAATCCCAATTATAATAATTTTAAATAATAAATTTTGTAACAAAAGTTTGAAAATCATGAGAGATTATACTAAATACCCTAATCATAGATGGGTGTTGTGCTAAATACTATCTTGATATTTATGCTCAATATGTGAGGTTGGTACTACCTAGAAAAGCATAATTGAATCCAAGCCCTGCAAATATGATGAACATTCATTAAAATTTGAGAAAATAATGCTACATATGTCATAATATGACTGAAAGTAAAAAATGATGAATAAAATTAAATTTCTTATCTGTACAAACCTATAAAAGCTACATCACAAAGAAAGGTAACAAGATATGATAGATTATGAAACTAAAAACTAAATTGTAAAAACAAAAATAAAAACTAAATGATCCTTTACCTTTAAATTCTCTATTTTTCCAATGAATGCACAGCCCCACAGATTTAGCAATAGGTTAATAAGGATTTATTCTTATAAAAAAATAGGTGAGCAAAATACAAAAATAAAAAAAAATCACCATCAGGTTAGAAGGAGAGCATATTTGTTAAAGAAAGAATTAATTTAACATTAGAAAAGGCCAAGGATGAAATTTGTAAATGGCATCATTTTTTCACTCCTTTAATTTTCAACTCACACCAATGTCTTATATTTAAATGTCAATTATTTGTAAATAGCTAACATGTTAAGTACAACAATGTTGTCCCATTGACAAATAATTGACATTGATTATCTTATAAACAAGCAATGTTGTAAAATAAAAGATATTTGTTTTGGTGGATGCTATGTTGTCTTTGAGAAAATCCTAGGTTTGAAACCTAAGACGTGTGGCAGAATGTAATTAATCCACGTGTTAAATGATGAAAAAAATAAAAGATTTTACTTATGAAAATAATTTAGGCAAAATTGCAAGAATGACCCTACTTTCAAAATTCAGATCATAAATCAGCAGTATCACCAGCCTTCCCACTACTTCATACCGCCTTATAGGATCTCTCAATTGTAAAACTACTGCTATTGTGATTTTTGTTGATGCAGTATCATCATAATTTTCTAAGTCATTGTAGATTTGATGCTCGATCCAATCCTCAAGTGAAACTACAGAATCTAAAAGATCATTGCCCCTTTCTTTTATTTTTTCACTAAGTGCAGAAACATCAAATGGACCTTTTTCTTCAGCCATGTTAGCTTGGATTTTAAGTGCTTCAATCGCCATGGATTCAATCTTCTACATAAAGAATGCTATAATATTCTCTACAATAAGTGGATTTTCATCCATATTCCAGAGCCCAGTTGAAATCCTCTCATTTCTATCTAAACTCATGGCATTCATTATGCTTTCCAAGGTAGAAACTGTTGGTGTGTGTCCTAGAACCAATCATATAAGATGATTATAGTTATACACAATGTATTATATTTTATTTTAGGCAATTTAATTATTATATTTTGTTTTTATTATTATTATGCGCAATTTATAACTTAATATAATAATTATTCTTGGAATAGCTTTGCTATTCCTAAAATGCCCCTAGTCAAGTATTATTATGAAAAAGGATAGTAATAATACATCGAGACTAGCATGTATAGTGACTGATGATTACGAATCATGGATATGTGATATCAAATCAATACATGAGTACATTGCTAGTGAACAATGTACTGGACTGACCCACTATGAGAATATTGCATGGATAAACGTATCATAAGTTATTCTCATATGATCACAACTACGCATAAACCTTTGACCTGAAGTCACTACGGTTCCCTACATGAGGAATTACTCACTTTAATATTGTCCTATGTCACCTTTAATCAGGTGACAAGTAGGGCATTGATTGGGTGTGTCATAAATCATGCAGAGGGAAGTGAGTGATGTAAATGGGATTTTGTTACTCTTGTATAAAAGAGAAATATCCTTGGGCCCCTTGATTGAGTGAGACTTAGAAATGCATGGCCATACTCAGTTGAATTAATATGTGATATTAATTATTTATTTTAAGTCTACTCAGTATCAAGAAATATAAATTGAACATTGACGAGAATGACACATTCCATGCCTCCAGTTCAATTTGGATATTATTACAAAAGGGTTATGATGTAAAACGTTAATCATGTATTAGGTGGATGTCGAATCACAGACATTCTTACTACTTGAGTGGTAGTGATGTATTGCTAGATACCGCTCGCTGTCTATGGCTCAATAATAAGTCATTGTCAACGTAGTAAGAACCTACAGGGTCACACAAAAGGAGTAGGAATAAGACAATAATTAATTGGACTTTAATTATATTAATATCCAATTAATTGGACTTATTTTCGTGCATATATATTATTAAGAATAATAAATTCACGTTTTATATATATATATATATATATATATATATATTATGTGATATTATTTGATATTAAAGTAATATCAAGTAATTATCTTATCAGATATTAGATAAATATATTATGAGATAATACTATTTTGATATTTGATAACTATATGCAATTATCTAATATTAAGATATTTATATTATGAGATAATATCATTATCTAATATTAGATAATTAATAGATAAGTCTTATCTCTTCCCATTATCTCTAGGATAAGGATAAGATGAGTTGTTAAGTGTGATTAGGATTTTGGAAGCATTATCCTAGTAGGACTAGGATTATGGCTTGCCTAAGTTCTATAAAAAGGGACTTGAGGGCAGCACTTATGAATCACGTTTTAAGCTTCCATATAAACCCTAAATCACTCAGAAAACATCCAATCCTAATTCTTAGAGAGAAAAACGCATCCTAGCAGACGCGTGGAGGGTGAGAGGTCGTTGTTCACTCCGTGTGGATACCGTAGAGACGCTGTACCTTCCGGCCGGCGTTTGATTCATCCGCTCTCAAGTTTTGATCAGTAGAAACACGAGTGCCTAATAGGTAAAACCCTAATCATTGACTTATACTTTTTGCATGGATCCTAGGTAGAATTCGGATCAAAAGATTAAAATTCCGCTGCATGTGATAATCCGAATTCCCAACAGAAACTATCCACACCACACTAGAACCCAAATTGTTTATAAATTACTTAAAATGTGTCAATTGCCAAAGTTAAAAGGTATCTCCCAGAGGATATCCCATAGCTAAGCTTTAAGTACATATGATGGGAAAAGAAATCAATCTGTAGAATGAATGGAGTAATTCGTACTATTTGGATTGGATGGAAAATTTAAATACTTCCTATACTTTTTTTTATAAATTTGAGATAATTAATTTTTTAATTAATGGCTGTTATTATAAGGGAATTGGACACTCCATATTGCGCCACATCACCCTGAGCACTAAACCTCCAAGGTGTCGTAGAATTCCCCATTTATTTTAAGTAAAAAAGTTGATGTCTTCTTTTACACCAATTATTTTTTAAAATGCATAGAATTAATTAACCAATAAGAAGAATAAATTGACACTTGTAGAAACATTACACAACAACAAAAAATGAGATAAAAATTAATAACAACATAACTAATTATAGGAGTTTTTATACCAAGTTTTTAAACTATTGTTTACACGTCAAAATGCAAGTTATGACAAGTCATTTACAACTAGGCTAATTATCAAAAACTAATTTACAACAATTTAATTAGTTATAACTACTAATAATATTTAAAAACACCCAAAGCCATTCATTACAATTTAGCTCTAGTCAACAGGAAATATCTTACCTAAAACTCTCTAACATCATCAAGTTATTCTCTTGTATATGGATGGAAATTTTGCTTGAAGTGTTATAATTTATACACAATAAATATGTTATCATTAAGACTAATTTAGTTAATTAATGTAACATGTGATAAACTATAAATAAGCAAGTGATTACCTTAGTAAGGACTTTACAAGTAGAAAACAAATCAAACTTGTAACACATGAAATAGTAGTCATATTCCACATTTCTAGGCTATTTGAGGCACTAAAATAAAATAAGAGGTCAATTTGATCCGATTGACACATAGTCTTTCAGGTTAAATATGATATAATCATTCTATTAACAATATATCTTCACTTTTTCCTACTTGGAAGTTTTACATAGGCCCCTTCTTAAGCCACATCCGTAAGCTTTGATTAGAGCTCCTTCCTTGGTGTTTTGAAAGATGGATTGCATATCTCCTATAAAGGATCCATCCAAAAGATCATCCTACTCTTTGGCATTACTATGTTCAACCCGTCATGGTATAATGCAAAGTAGGATTTTTTTAGGCTCATGTAGTAAAGCCTTGATAATGTAGTCTTGCCTTTTATCCTTTTTCAATGCAAATTATGCATTAAGTTAATATAGATCTAGGAATCCATATGCAACATTCACTAAGCCTAACATGTCAAAGTAATTCTTGTAAAAGGATTTATGTGAGATAAACTTAAATTCAAACATTAGTTCAATTAATTTGTGTTTGGTCAAAGAAGATAACATAAACATACATTATTTAGAAATGGATGCAAGTCACATCAAGCTCCTTAAACTTTATAACTACTTGATGAAAACTTTTTCAATGAAAACTAATTTTTCCCATCCTACCACATCCACCCTAATCAAGCCTCTTAAGGCATCCTTATAGCTCTTTTTAAATAACATTAGGAGGTTGTTGAATCATAAATAATAATGGTTAGTAGTCTTAGATAATAATGCCAAAATAACTTTATAAAATATATAAAAAATTTATTAATGGGGCATATATGATGATACCTTTATTGAGTATTGAATAGAGGCTGTCAACGATATAATGCAAAATTTTTAGGCTTCATCCATTGTCCAAATCACATTATTTGGTACTAGCACCTCAACCTTGTAGAAACAAGGGCTTGTTAACTAACATATCAACTTGATTGTTAAGTAATGGTCAATGATGTCACTGATGGCTTACTAAAATCCACTCATTCATAACTTTTTAACAAAGTGGCCTTGTTAACTAAAGCATATTTAGGCTCTACCTTATATAATATGAACCTTTACCATAGAAAATCTAATTTATGCATAGACATATATGAAAAATTTTTAAGGTTAAGTATAACATTTACCCTAGTATGGTCTTTAACATTTCATCTGTCATAATGGTTGATGCTTTAAGTGCTAACATGTCTTTTCTACCAATCGCAAGAAGGGTTAGCACAGCCCTCTAATTAGTAATTCACTTGGTTGGCTAGATATAGGGAGCCACTTCACCCATAAAAGCAAACATTGCAAAAGTTAGAGTTGTGGTATGCTAGTTAGTTACTTATTCTTATAAGATGTGAAATATATCACCTTATTATTGCATAAGTTGTTACATTTGCAAATGTTTCTCTATTATCTATTGCAACCTTGTATCAAAGTCTACATTGCATCATCACTTTGTCTGTGACTTTCACTTCCATATGTGCTAAATTAATCATCAATTGTGTAATCAGATGGCATCTTGCTTGGTTAAAGACCTTCATATGAATAACACCACCTCCAATAGCCTAAACACGACTAAAATGCTTTTTAATTCCTAAAGTTATGGTCAGGATGTCATACTTTTTAAGTAGAGGCCTATTGCATGAAAGTATCCTATATCAATTAACAAAGATTATAAGATTAGAAATAACTCAATTGAAATGGAAGCTTCAAAATTAAACAACATATTTTAGTACAAATTTTAATACTTATAATCCTTTTTGCAACATTGACTCTCTAAGGTCATGTACTACCTTTGTTTGTTTATTCTTTCTTGCTTTAATAACTTTGCGTGAGAAATGGAGTCTTATTGGCATCCTTACCCTCTTCAACTTCAACATGCTTCTCAATCTACAAGTTCTTCTCCAACTTCTTGTAATATCCTCGGGAAAACTTATATGAATATGTATTCTTACTTCATTTCTCCCACTTAGACTTAATGTCTATTGACCAGAGGACATAGTTCACAAGCATAAATGATATATAAACAAGATATTGAAATGAATTAGATGGTAAAAGATAAAAATTTAGCCTTAAAATGCTTATTTTTATATTATTTTTGGAACTTTTTTTATAATTCCTAGTCAAGGTAATTCCATCATTAGGTCGAGTTAGTTTTTGTCGTGGTCTCAAGATCAATGTATTCTCACCTTAAAATTGACTTAAAGTCCTTCCATAAGGTTAACACATGTTATAGTACTTTATTGCTCATTAACTTGTCACTTGGAATATCAAATGATTTCTACAACATATATATGAAAGATTAAATTATATGTATGTTACAAAAATAGTTTTTTATATCTATAGCATAAATATATCTAAATCAAGTTTACATGCTAAAACCTCTTCTTAAATGTTATCATTTAATCTCTAAAACACTTTCTTCCAATGAGGAATAGTTTTTGATACTTTGGAACATATAGTCAATCCAACATGACTAACATATTGGTTATCATTTTCCCTATCTAGCTATCATTTATCATTAACTCAATAGGTTATCTTTTACCCTTGGAATGTGCTATAATAATGCCCTTCAAGATTGTGGAACCCCTTATGTTTCTTTTGGTGAAGGCAGTTGCCTCTTAAAAAAGATTCATATTCTAGATTTATCAAAAGAAAAAAATGCAATCATGTGTACATAATAAAGTGATGGTTGATATTACTTAATGATGAACAAATTAACATATATAATATTGGTCCTCATAATAAATGCAATACTAAATTGCATGGAAAAATACATAAATTACATGACAAGCAAATAAATTAAAATTACATCAATCATCACGGACTTTTCCACTAATTTACTTAATTATAAAGCAAATTGGAATCATTGAAATATATGATAAACATGATGCTATGAAAAGACATAATAGCATACAATGGTAAATGCAGCAAGTAAAAATAACAAGGACATTACCATTGAATAGAGCATACCAAAACCATATATCCTAAGTGTGATTAAACCTTAAAATCATCACTAAACACAATATATAGTGTAATCCAAAGCTTAACAATGAACAAGGCTCTTATAATATCACTATACAGATATATAAATATCCTAACTAAACAAAGCCAAATTTAACCATTTAATATATAAAAATATAATAAAAATGAAAGAGGAAAATATACCTAAAAAATCTTTTGATGACTAGAATGACCACAAAACAAACTTTAAGTGCAAAAGAGACATGAAGACAATTTAAGACTCGCCAAAGAAATTTTAATGGCAGAAGTGATGTCAGGGAAGTGTGTTTTATAAAGCAAAAGTGATAAGAAATAAAAGAGCAAATGAAAGTTTTGTAAACAAAATAATTACATGTTAGCTTCTTGTTAGAATACTAATATTTTTAATAAATGGCATTAGATTACTAGAAAACAAACATATAAAGCTAATATGATATTTAGAAAAATACAACTAAAAATTTAATTTTAATGTTAGTTGTTTTAAAAATTGACATCTTAAGTTAATTTGCCTTTTTAAACATAACATTTTGCATTCACTGATGACATCAGTTATAAATATGATCAATTCTAAAATGTTGATGATGACAAAATGACATTGGTTTTTAATTTAAATATCATCTTAAGCTTATATGAAAATTTTAACAATGCCACCATTTAACTATAGAATTTGGTTTCTATTTAAACATTGTTTGAGGTTCTCATGGAAATTTCTATAGTGTTATTGCTTAACTATATATGTTATTTATTTTAGAAACCATTATCTTATTTATCCTAATAATTTCAAATATGCTATTGCACTAATATAAACACTAATTTTTCTTATGATTGATGTTTGTTGACCATCATAGAATTGTAATTCTACAGTAATGGAAGAGAATGATGCCTAATTTCTAAGTGTTACCTTTGGATGTGGAAAACCTAATTAAATCTAATCTCTCTTTGAGAAAACCTAATTGGGATAAATTGGATTAAATTTTAAGATTATAATGAATTGGGCCATGTTTAATTTAGAATCCCAAAATATAATTTACAAACTAAAATGCTATAATAATTTACTGTAGTAAAATCCCATAAGTAAGCTCTTAGTCACTATTGAACCACTAAAATGATGCAATTTCACTAATCTTGAAACATGAAAGTTTTTAGGACAAACCTAATATACCATCTAGTTTTGGATTAGCACCATTTTTACTTATAGAACTCCATAAGTGGCCCAAAAACTGCATTTGGGTAAGATTGGACAACATCATTACTTCATCTTCCTAACCAAATTTAAACCCTAAATGACTGAATTAGACTTCTCTTTTAACATAAATTGTGTAAATATTCTTTTTAACCTTCCAATAATATAAAGTGCATCCTAATTAGAACTCTGGAACTTAAGTTATGGCAAAAAAAAAATCAAATAGTGTCCACATTTAATATTAACTAAATAATTTAATTACATTCCAAAATTATAACATTATCACAAAATAGACTAATTTCACCAAATTAAGCATAAGTAACATCATATGAGCTCAAGTATAAGAGAAAACAAGTATGGAAATATTTTGCATATTAAATTCCCTCTACATTAAGGCTTTACACATCATTAGCAAGCAAAATTTTATTTTAAAACTAAAAATAAAAGACTTACCTTTCAATGATTTCAAGATCATAAAGTTCACAAAAAAAAAACTAGTTAAAGCTCTTAAGATTCATAATACACCATGAACATCAATCTTGACAAACTTAAAATTAATCAACATTGCAATTTTGCTTAAAAAGGATGGATCAAATTGGTAAATCCTTACAAAATTTACTATTTATCTCTTGAATATTTAATGCTAATGCTTCACTCCAATTTGTTCTATGATATTGTACTATTATGAGCTTGCTTATCATCTAATCTCCACTACTCAAACTACATATAACAGAAATTTAAAGGACTTTATTAAAGGATATAATGGTGCAAGAGGAAAATTGAAAGGAAATGGAGGTGTAAAACCAAAGAAATCAATAGAATGCTATGTCACAACCCTATTTTTGAACCATCATGACTAATGTAAAGATATTAATTGGATATATTTACAAGCCTTTCTAAACTAAATAATCTATAAAAAAAATTTCTATTTTTTGAAAATGTATGATGCAAAGATACAAGATTCACTGATATTTTCTTATTTTTCACTTTCTTTGAAAATTTTTTCCTAAAACTTATTTCCTTAAAAACAAATAGAAATTAGATAAAAAAAAACCTGTTTTTTAAAAAATATTATGCATAATTAATGAAGTATAGTCTTTTAAATAAGTTTTAAAAAAATTAAACATGTTTAAATCTCTTTAAAGTCAAAATCCAAGTTAACAAAAGAGGTTTTTCTTTTCTAATTTGGAAATAATTGAAACAAAATGACCTTAAAAGATAGAAAAGGTTAATAAAGTGATTTTTAAAAAATATTTATTTATTAAAAACTCATTATTTGTAGTAGATTCTCAAATAAATAGCCTTTCAAAAAGATATTTCAACAAAAAAAATTCAAACTTGAAACATATTTACAAAACTTTTCAAAATATTATTTTCTTAAAAATTCCACAAGAAACAAAAATAATACTTTATAAGGAACTTTTTGAAAAACTATCTAATGTTTTTATTTCTATTATTCAAACTATGTATCCAACATAATAGAATAAGATCTAGTTTATAAAACTCATAACACTTTGTTTAAAATACTTTAAAGATAACATCAAGTTTTGAAATTAGTTTCTTTTCTTTGTAAACAAACTAGAATTAACTTAAATTTAGAACTATGTTAATAATGCTTAGAAGATTACCTTGAAACATTTAGAAAAATAGTTGGAAATGATACATATTTACCTTTATGTTAAAATTGTTTTCCTTGTATTTCCTTGAAAATTACCATGAAATCCCTTGTTACTTTCTATAACTACCTTTAAATAAAATATATATGGAAAGAAACAAATGAAATATACACTAACATAAATTAAGGATCAGCATAATTAAACATATGCATCTTTTAAAATAGAGTATTTTATTTTTATCACACCTTTTTATCAAAATAGCTATGATAATATTGTAGCAAATCAATGCAAATATATACAATAACTATAGATCAAAAGAAAAAAAAAGAAAGTTCCTACTAACAACCTAGCTATTCATTAATGTGTCAAAATAAAATTTCATGTCTAGCAAGGGAACACTTATCAGTATGTATTATAACATATGTATGTTTCACCAAATATTTCTTAGCTCAATGAGTGGCATCAAGCACAATATTTGCAAAGTTATATCCATTAGTAGAATAAGTAATAAAATTACTTAATGAAGTAACTATCATATAAGTTTTCTAGTCAATTTTAATTCATATAACATTGATATGCAAGATATATATTAAAAATTTATTTTCTTACTAGAAAATATTTCTCATTAAACCCTTTTGTATACTGCATTAATAACATTTAAACAGAATATGATTTAGTCATAAGCATAATACAAATACTTGTACAATTATTAATTGGCTTAAAGGCATAAAGGTTTCTCCTTATAATTTCGAGCCAACCTTATCCCACTCATATTTTAGCCTTATGCCTTTAAGATCAACCTTATCCCATGTGTCCTTCCTTATGACTCAAAAGTTAGGGTGCCAAGCTAATCCTTTAAACTGTTCATAAGATCTTATATCATATAAATATGTCACATATCACATATAACATTGATAGAGCTTCATTCGTAGATATTCTTATGCATAGACTCATTAGTGTATATACAAGTCATAGGTTAATTCATGTCCTAATTCATGCACTAATCATATAATGGGCTTATGGTTTCACTATGAAACCTTGTAAAATAGTCTTTATTTATTTTTCATAGAATTGCTATCATCATTCCAACATACTTTTAGCATATTAGTATGTTATTAGCCAAGCATAATCTCATTTTTAATATAATTACTAGACTTAAGATTTCTTTAGCAAAACCATAGAGTTCTAGATTCAGGTTTTCCAAGTTCTACAAATTCTAATGTTAAGCAATTTTAATTCTATGTCTTGCATGTCTTTCTAGTAAGAAAATAATTTTTCCTTACTAAATCAATGGCATTTAATTGCTATCTACTAGGATTACAAACTGCTCAAAACCATTTTACACTAGCATTAACTAGATAGGAAAAATAAGCACCTTGAGTTTGTTAATACTAATTAAAATACTGCACTTTTTTAAAATTTTATAAAAATTTTAAGATTTAAAAATGAAGGTTTAGATGACATTTTCAAACCCTTTTCATAACTAAAACATATTACACTACTTATCACTTTAAGCAATTATCGAAACTACTTAGAATTAGAGCCCTTAACTTTGAAATTCCTTTAAAAATACCAAACTTTAATAAAATTTTGAAAAAAAATTAGAATTAATAAATAAATATAAACTAATATTTTTCAATAATTTTTAGCCATAAAAAAAGTTTCAAATATCATGTGAAACAATTACCAATCAAAGTTATTTGTAAGAGAATTTCCTTACTAAGAAACATAGTTTTAAAGAATAAATTTTCTGCATTTTTCCATGAGCTTTCAAAAAGTTTCTAAGTATATTCTTGCCACAAACTCATATTAAAAATGTTTAATTCATAATTAAATAGTTTAGAACATAATGTAACAAGTTTTTCTTTAAATGCCAAACTTTTCTTGCATAAACCAACATCAAACTCAAGAGCAACATATACTTGTTTCAAGGTTATTTTTACTTGAAAATTTTAATGTAATCATTCCAAATCCTTCATATTAAAGTGTGATTTAAATTTTACTCAATTTAATCATGAAAAATAGAAATTTTCTTGAATAAAATAGCAAGAAATTGTAGGACTAATATACTTGATTCAAAAACATTTTTTGCATTCAAAACTTGATTTCTTTGAATTCTATCATCTTTAATTTAAACTAGTATTTTGTGTAACATCTTTTAAGAAATAAAAACATGGATTTCAAATTTTTATTATAAAAACCCAAGAGCTTTAACTTATCCTTTCTTCAAATTTTTTCTCTCATTTCCATGTAAAATCTTGTTTTTTAAAACTTTATTTTCTTAGAGAAATCACTTTCAAAATTAGAAAAAATTTAACTAATCCACCATGATAGATTGACTTTAACACACCATCAACCACATAATAAGAATAATATATATATATATATATATATATATATATATATATATATATATATATATATATATATATATATATATATATATATCTCATACATAAATATCATCAAGAAAGAAAATCAAGAAGAAAAATAGTGGATCTCCACTCACTTAAAGATACTTGTATGACTTGTTCCTTTCACTTAGAATCCAAAGTGTAGTATCCAAGATAACATGAAATTAGTGAAGATTCTAAAGAAAAGAACCATTGAAAAAAGAGGAATCCATAGAAATTATGAGCTTATACCTTCACTAGATGATCAAGGATGCTTCCAACTTCAAGAATACTTAAAACACTAATAGAAACTTACTAAAATTTAACAAGAACTCTCAAAATAACACTTTCTCTCTCTAATTCCCTCTGTTAGCCACAGAGCTCTCTATGTTTGATGTAGGATTTTGTGCTTTTCTTCCTATTTATAAAGGAAATGGAGTGATGGCCAATAAGGTGACATCAAGCTTGTTTATTTACTTATGTTATCTTACTTATATCATGCTTGTATCATTTTAGCATAATACTTGGCATATTCTTCCATTAAGCTTATCCATTTAGCATGTATGTGTTGAATATTTATATGTCATACTTGCTCCCTAAGTTTAGCTACTCAATCTTCCGTAAATTCTTTAATTGCTAATAAATAATAATTAAAAATTACTTTAGTTTCTTAAACTTAAGTTATATTATCTTGAGGCACCTAAATTATGCCAAATTCCTTTTTCTCCCCTTATGGATGCCTATGTACCTTAAAATGAGGGGAAATTTACATTTTTACCACCCTAAGATTATTTTAAGATGCTTTTGAATAAAAACATCAATTTGCTTCCAAACCATATCAACCTTGGATCATGAACACTTTTAATATTCCAAGATTTTTCCTAATTAACAACTAATGGATTTTTATCCTCCAAAACTTAATAAATGTTTCTACTATTGATAATAAGTATTTCTACTTATTATCTATTAACAGACATTATCCAACTTAATTTCATTAATTTCTACTTACTAGGTTTTTGTCAGCTATTACAACTTGAAATGTAATTATGGGAAAATTATAAACAATCATAATTGAACACAATAACCCAAAGTTCAATTTCAATTACTTATTAATTTCTTTCATTTCCCTTTCTTTACTAACTTTTTTTACCTTTGTCTTTATTTCTTTTCTTCCTTTTCACTTTTTCTTTTTCAATTTTTCATGACAATTTTATTTTTTTAAACCAAATCTTGAAATTAAAGTTAATAGTGGATGATTTTCTACCTATTTCTCATGCATAACACAAACACCTTCACACTTATTTAAGAACTCATCTCATGAATATTTGAAATTCTTTACCAATTCTTAGGTTAAGTAAAGATACCTGATTTTCATTGGAAAAACATATTAATGGGATAAACATTAAAGAAAGGCATATTAGGCTTAAGTGAAGCATCAAATATAAAATTTCAAGGTTGACTATTTAATAAATAGCTCAAACAAAGAGTGCCTTTATCATTTTTTTGCATGCATGTACAAATATAATCTTATAAAGAAACAAAATAAATTTTAGAGAAACAAATTCATAGAAGAGAATCATAAAAAGGGGAAAGACATATATGCTTAATAGAATGGCTCAAAAGCCTACAAAAGTAAGATATGTTACCAAAATTTAATCGATCAATCCAAAATCAATCATTATGCTAATCAATTTTAGGAAGCAAGATAATTTGTTTAGTCATATTATGAAACCATCAAGCTTAATTACTTTTTACTCAAAAGAATTAAAAATTATTTAAAAGAAACCAAAATAACTCAAAAAGACTCAAAATCAAGTGAAAATGCATTTTTTTATGTATATATGTATGTATGTATGTATGTATGTATTTATGTATGTATGTATGTATATGTGTGTATGTGTGTATATATTAACTTTCTATTTTTTTTCAAAATCTAGAAGTAAAAAAAAAAAAGAAAAGATAAACTGTAATGGTAAAAACATAAAGAAAAGCCCAAAAGTCTCCCTCACATCAAAATCTTACATTGTTCTTAATATAAAGCATATAAATATCATGAGAAACAAGGATAATTATAACAAAAGAGAAAGGAAAGAGAACAAATCTGAGGTGGTTTGCTAGAAATGCCTTTCATTAATGTCTTTAGTTAAACATTGATGTATTGCTTTAATTTGTCTTTAATTCATATACCAATGCCTTATTTGCTTTTAAAGCACTAAGTCTTAAGTGGTCTTGCAAGAGATTTTCTTCAAAATTTAAGCCATCCAACAAACTTTCTCTAAGGGATATTTTGAAATCATTCTTCTTATTTGAATTAGAATCATTTTTATACTAAGAAATCAACTATATCAATAAGAGAAACAAAATAATCATTAGGAAAACACATATTTTCCTAAAAAATATTAAATTGTGATGCTTTGCCATCAAATTCCATTAATAAAGTTCTGTCTTAAACATTAATCAAAGCTTATATAGTTTTAAAGAGAAGGTCTCTATAGAAAGATTGAGCTGGATTTTTTACAGTCTCATTTTCCATGATCAAATTATATAAATTCATAGTAAAGATCATTACTACAAAATTTGATTTTAACATTGGTTATTTTTCATTTTCAATGTCGATTATGAACCAATGTAGATACAGGCATTATTATATGTTAGAATATTCCACATTAGTTAGAAACCAATGTGAAAAAATATACAATAATGTTAATTTTATATAAACAACAATCATAATAATTTTTTACAACTATGATGATTAAATAACCATACTCAATTATGGTTATTTAAATAAGTGACATGGTATGGTATTCCCTTTAAACCACCCTGACTCTTCCTCCCTACCTAACCCCTTCTTATAGATCTTCTCTCCTAACATTCCATTTTTCACAATTCCTCCTTATCTATTCCCTTTTAACCCCTAAAATCTCTAATGACACTTTAAAATTCCAATTTCAACAATTTTAAAAACTATAAGAAAAGAATGAAAATGGCGAAAGTTTATATTTGATACTCATTAGTAAATATGTAAGGTTAATACTCCCTAAAAAAGTTATTTTGAGTTTAATATTTATAAATATAATAAACATTCATTAGAATTTGATGTTTTTAATATAATACCACCCAACATCAAAAGAAAAAGAATGAAATCAAGTTTCTTATGTGTATAACCCTTAAAACTTGTATCAAAATGAAAGGTAATAAAACATGATTTATTTTAAAACCATATACTAAGTTGCAAGAACAAAATATAAAAGTTAAGAAAGTTCTTATATTTATATTTTATGCTTTTCCTATGAATATAAAACCTTATCTATTTATTGACAAACTAATAGATCTTTAGTACTGCAAAATAATTAGTTAGTATAAACATAAAAAAAACTAAAGAAAATTATCTTAAAGTTGGAATATGAGCATACCTTGGTAGAAAGGGAATCATTTTAGGATTGAAAAAACTCCATGATGAAATTTACAAATGGGGTCATGACTTTACACTTTTTATTTTCATTCTGATCCTTGTGTTTTGATTGTTTTAATAGTACACATTTGTTCCTAAGAAAAAATTGATGTGTATATCAAAATGACATCATTCAACTATAAAAGTTTAAACATCAATTTTTGATAAAAAAAATCAACATCATAAACCAAAGTATTTAGTTTATAAGTATGTTTGAAGCAAAAGGTTTATAATTTTACAATTCGATAGTATTAATTTTTTTTGCATTAACTAATCATATTTTTCTTATATAATTATACATATGCAAATACAAATAGTAAGAACAACAAATACAAATACAAATACACTTAAAATGAACAATTTAATAAATAACAATGAATACAACAAAAGCAAATTCAAAAACTACATAAACAAAAAAAAATTCTTATATAATTATATAGATACAAATAGTAATAGATTAAACAATCTAACAAATAAGAAACTATTATTTACTATAGAAAAAATAAGATACTTTTTCTTGTAGTTCCTTTGTACTACTTAAAGGCTTCTGAGTTGGATGATATGGATGACTGCAAATAGATGATAAATTATAGTTAGAAAAAGTAACATCAAATCTTGCATTCTACTTAAGCTTACCAATGCAAGACTAAAGATGTTGCTTATTCTCATAATAATTCATCATTGCTTTATAACCTATCAAAGTTTGACACAATGATTTTATATTAATTAACGTTAAGGTGCTTGATTGATCATTTACTTTGAGTGTTTCTATTTCTCAATGTAAGAATAATGTTGCTTGCTCTCTCTCTCTCTCTCTCTCTCTCTATATATATATATATATATATATATATATATATATATATATATATATATATATATATATATCAAAGTTTAATATAACATATTGAGTATCAGGTTAGTTCTCGCGTTGAAATATAGGAATAGTCAAACACCTATATCAATGAAGTAATCAAGCATTTTAAGGAGAGCTATCTTGATAATTATTTCAAATAGGTAAGGAAAGTCCTATTTATAAGCTAAAAGCAAATCAATGATGATTGTCATGATGTGTAAACTATTGATGAATCATCACAATGAGCAAACTATTAATAAACCCTCACAATGTGTAAACTATTAGTGAACTACCATGATAATGGAAATAAATTACCAAATTTTAGATGTTGATTTTTCATAAAAACCTAAAGTCATCTACCAACCTACTATACATGGCGGAAAAACCCATTCTTTATATGTCAGTAATTAAAAAAATTGGCCTTGTATACTAATACCTCATAAACACCATCCTTGGTAAATGTTTACTGTCATCATTTATTAGAGTTAAGTGGCCCTAGTAAATACTTATGGCTACTATTTATTAGAGTAAGTGGTAGGTGTTATACCTTTATATATTAGTTTAGTCAAATAAATGATATGTTGGTTTTAAAATAAATAATCAACATAGTTTTTTTAATAACTTCTACATTTTGAAATTTTTCTAAAAATGCATATAATTACAAATCATTGTTCTAACAACATCATTAGTATTAATTAATAAATATTAGATAGTAATATTACAATTAATCATTTAATCTCATGATTTTGAACAAAAGTGATGATCAATATCTACATGGTATCTATAAGGTAGTCACTTTCCCTTACTTTCATATCCATTGCAAATTTCAACAAATTATACCCTCATATGAATGATGCAAGACTTGTAAATAAAATTTCTTTATTAGTGAAGACTCATACCAGCTTTTTCTTGCTATTAGTACTTTTATATGAATGATGAAAAAGCTGTAAATAATTGCATCTAGGAACAATGAATTGCATTTCAACAATTAATGATTGAGTAACATTAATCTTGTATTGTCCTTTTATACTATCTAAATAAAATGGGGTGAAAAAAAAACTATGGAGTAAAAATCTAAATGAAAAAAAAGGAGTGAAAGAGAAAAGAAACCTTACATGTAATTTATAGGTAGTACAAGACATTATATATCAATTATTAATTAAAAAAATGACATTAGAAGCATCTATCTCTAGAAAAGTTTCCAAAAACATAACTTTTAAACATCAGTTTATTCATCTTAAGTTTACTTGTGTCTAACATTTCATCTCATTTAGAAAATTAGGCTTTATAGGATCATGTTTTTATTTGAAGCGATGTTACAAGTTGCACTTATTTACAAAAATGCAACCACACCATTGTCCACATTAATTTTTTCTTTAACCAATGTAAATATGATAATGTTAAAGACTAACTCTATAGAAGTGGATTGATGTATTAGAATTTATCTACATTATTTCTTCCCATTTTATGCTTCTTATTGTGTTATATATGCTTAATTTTATGAAATTTTCCTTATTACATGATTGGGTGTTAGTTTTTCAATGTTTTTAAATTGTTTAATTAATGTTGGATTTTTACACTATTCTAGATTTTTAGGTCATAACTTGAGTTTTAGATGTCAAATTTAGGTGAACTTCATATTATTGGAAAGTTTAAAGGAACCTTTACAACCTTTGTATTTTTGTTGAAACCTAATTTAGATGTTTGGAAGGTCAAATCTTGTCATAAAAATAAAGTAGTGGTGTCATAAATTGTCTATATGGCTATTGTGACTGACGTAAAAATACCTAGTTAGTATTAGGATATCAAATAGATATCTTTACAAGCTTCTATTATATTTTAATATCTTTATTAAATTAATAATATTGGAGGATGTAGATGTCTAGACTCAAAATTTAAAATTGTATACATTAAAATTATTGAAGTTTAATATATATATATATATACCTATCCAAAAATTACTTGTATGGAAACATAATTTACATAACACAATAGATAATATAGACCCTTAATTGGATCTATCGAGGTTCCATTCCTCTAGATCTATGAAAAAAAAGCTTCATTATTGGTAAAGCTTTTACATAAGGGTATTCGATAAAAAGGATATATTATAATAGGATTAAACTCTTAGTCTATTCTGCTAAGTATTATTTTGTAATCTACTCTTATATTTATAGGTGTGGATTATATTTTATATTAGAATAGTATTTCATGGGTGCCATGGGTAGACTAGAAAATCCCTATATAAGTATCAATATGCTTTATTAGTTCCATGATCAATACCTACAATTTAGTTCAACATAAAAGTAAGTATAAGATATTCTCAGTGAATGGTTGCTCATCACTTTATTTGGAAGGGTTTTCATCATAAAAATTTAGCCTTTTATTTACATGTAGTTATTATTTAGTTTCTTATAAAGAAATTTTCTCATGTATATCATCAATACTTGTTACTATAAAAAATGACAATGGTATATATACAAGTTTTACCTTATATCTTTAGTTCAATCTTATTTCGTGCCACCTTAAGCATAAACCCACTAACCTTTTTCCTCTCTTTCACCATAAAAATTTAGCCTTTTATTTACATGTAGTTATTATTTAGTTTCTTATAAAGAAATTTTTTCATGTATATCATCAATACTTGTTACTATAGAAAATGACAATAGCAGATATACAAGTTTTACCTTATATCTTCAATTCAATCTTATTTCCTGCCACCTTAGGCATAAACCCACGAGCCTTTTTCCTTTACTATTAACCATGCCTCTCTTTCTCTGTGAAGGATATCATATTTCCCTCTCATAATTCATGATAAACAATAATTGAATGTTAAAACATCAACCATTTAATATTCTAATAGGTATGGCCAAATATCAATCTTACCATAAATGTCTTAAGTGAATTTACCATTCTCTCATATCCATCCTCATCTTTTAACAACATTATTTTCAAGATTAATCTTAGCATCCTATTAATGATAACATTTCTTAGCCATGGGAATTACTTGCCAAACTTTTACAAATGTTCATAATATTTCTAATAAGTTAGAAATTATGAATTTACATCATTGATTGGAATTCTAGAAGTTTCAAAATAATCTAACAATTTAACAAAATTTTATCTCATATTCCTAATACATTAATGACTATAAAACATTTTTCATTTAACAAGTTTGTAACCTTCACATAGTAACAAAACAAAGCTTCTAGAACGGGATAGCATATGAATACTTATAATTCAAGTCACTTTTCATCATTTAAATGAAAATCAATTGCTCCTAAACTTTGCCATGATATTTTCAATATGTTGAATATAGAAAACTTTATGGCTTTGCTAATGTATAAAAGGCATAAACCTAGAGCTACCAAATTTAGATAATACTAAAACTATAAAAATAAAACTATCATTTGGGTGATTAAATTAACTTTATTTGCCACCAAATTTTGACACAAGCTAACATCTTTAATATCATATCTGGTAAGTTTAATAATTTTTCTCAATTTTTTATGCCTTAAATAATTCAAAACTCAAGACCTAACAGAATAGGATTTTGAAATTAACAAAATAGAATAGGATTTTGAAATTAACAATCTTAAGTACTTAATCTTAAACATAGTTTTTTATGTACCTAAAAATTTTCAAAAGCTACCAATTTCTTCTGCAATCATCCTAACACTAATTATGATCTTAAAATGTTAAGGATTGAAATTTTAAAAATTTCTATCTCTTAAATACTTTAAGTGATTGAAACCTTATTCAACTTCCCTTGAAAGATTTGTTTTTATTTCAACTAATTTTTATTTTCATCTTTCCAAAGAAAATTTTATGAATTCTTTTTCGCAAAATTCTTAACATTAATATTCCAAGATTGTACCATTATATTAATGTTTGAAGAATTTCAAAACAAAATTACATACCATTACATTACAAATGGTATTTGAGGAAGCATATTTCAATAATATATTTATCTTCCATGAGGTAACCCAAAAAATAAGGAAGAGTCATTACTCACCTTTTTTATAGTTTATGAAGACTTAAATTCCTACTAATTTCTCTTCTCCTTCTTGAAGCTAGCTAAAGGAAGCAAATTTTTACTTCAAAATGGCCAGCTCGCTCACGTGCACACTCACAAATATATATATACACACACACACAAAATTTTAAACCATAATTAAAATATCTTCAATTTGCTATTATTATTTTATAATTTTTTCAAAAAATATTGGACATGTGGCTGACTACTTTAGACATCCAAGTGGCTCTATTTAATTAGAAAATTATTATTATTATAAAAATAATAAAAATAAACTACTTTGAAGGGTAAAAGTGGTTTATTACAAATTAACCTTAATTTTTCATTTTCTTACATGCTTGCCCTTAAGCTTTTTGAACATTTTTAGGCCTTGATTTGGGCCTTCATTTTTGAATTCTCATAAATATTTTGGGCCTAGAAAAATTAATTTAACTTAGTCCAAAACTTTTTAAATTAATCCATTCAATTTTTAGATCAATTTCTCACTTTTCAATATACCTGAGTTTTAGAATTTCAATAAATTCCTATGTTAATTTTCTCAAACTTATTATTAGTTTTTTTAATTAGATTTTAATCTATTTTGATTCCTAATAAAATTTTTATAAAAATTCTAGTTAAGCACATATCCAAATTACCTTTACAATCTTCTTGAATTTCACTAAAGTTTCCTACCATTTTTTTTATTCAAATATTTTCTAATAAAATTCCTATTTAAATTTTCTCCTCCTTTTAAGAAAATTCGTCTTTGAATTTTTAAGAAATTGCATAATAATGCAAAGAATTGTTAATAGATTATGTGATGGTTTTAGATAGAGAACTTACCAAATCACTTTAGGTACTTTTCTTTCATGTCTTTCTCTCATTGCCATGTTGCCTCTTGACCTTCATGATTCTCTTATATTACTTTTATCTTAGGAATTTCCTTGGATCACAATCTCCTTATTTATTGATCAACAATTCGTAAAGGTTATTCTTCATATACTAGTTTTTGATTTAATTCTATAGGCATTTCTTCTGACACATGAGATTCATCTAGAATATATTTATTTAACATAGATATATGAAAAACCAGATGTATTGCTTTCATGTTTTCTAGTGGTTCTAGTTTATACACAACTTTTTTTATTCATTTGCCAATTTCATAAGGACCCATATATTCGAGTGTCAAATTTAGTTTTTTTTTTGAAATTTTGTTACCCTTTTCATAAGAGTAGCTTTCAAAAATACTTGATCACTTTTTTGAAATTTTAATGTTCTAAGTCTATTATTTGCATAAGATTTATGTCGATTTTGAACTGCCTATAATCTTTCTCTAATTATTTGAACCTTATTGATAGCATATTCTATAAGATTAGGATTAATCATTTTTGCTTCTTCTAGTGCAAACCACCCAATAGTTGACCCGTACTTCATACCATATAATGCCTTAAATGGAGCCATCTCTATATTAGTGGTAGCTATTATTATAAGTGAATTCCATAAATGGTAGATATTTATTCTAATTTCCTTTAAATTCAATTACACAAACTTTGAGCATGTCTTCTAGTGTTTGAATTGTTCTTTCTAATTACCTATTAGTTTAAGAATGGAATGCCATAATAATTCATAATTGAGTTTTTAGCATTTCTTAGAATGACTACTAAAATCGGGATGTGAGTTGTGATTCTTAATCTGAAATAATTATAAATGGCATACCATGCAATAGGTTAATCTTATCTATGTAGAACTGAGTTCATACGATGCAATATGTTATCTTCATCTGTATGAAATGTGTAATTTATCAAACAATCCACAATCGCCTAAATGGAATCATATCCCTTGCTATTTCGTGGTAATCTAGTTATAAAATCCATTGTAATGCTTTCCTACTTCCATTTAGGAATATAAATATTTTGATAAAGACCTATTAGGCATTGATGCTTTGCTTGTTAACAAGACAGACATTTGATTACATAATCTCACACAAACTTCTTCATTCCATCCCACTATTCTGATATATTTTTTTTGCACCAAGATACATTGTATAAGATGATTCATGAGCTTTTTTCAATACTTTGCCTTAGAGTCATAGGCACCCATAATTAGTTTCTATTCCTTATTACTCCTTCTTTATTTATTGTTAAATTAGTCTTTGCCTCATTCATAGCTTTGTTCTTTAGTTATTTGTATTGCAAATTTTCTTTTTAAGCTACTTTAATTTGATCCATTATAGTTGAATGTATTATTATACAAGTCAATTTCACACTTCTATCTCCTTCTAACTTTTTCCCTTTATTTTTAAGAGCTTTTTGACTTGAAGCATCATTGATTACATTAGCCTTGCCTGGATGATAGTGAATGGAGTAGTCATAATCTATAATAAACTCCATTTACCTTCTTTGTCTTATATTAAGAACCTTTTTCTTTGAAAATAGATTTAAGGCTCTTATAATTTGTATAAATCTCACAAATGGCACCATACAAATAATGTCTCCATATCTTTAAGGCAAATGCTGTAGTTAGGATTTCCAAATCATATATAGGATAATTCATCTCATGTTTTTTCAATCAATGAGATGCATAGGTTATTACCTTTCCTTACTACATTAATATGTATCCTAATTCCACTCTAGATACATCACAATACATTATATATCCTTTTACACTATTAGTGTCACGACCTAATCTCAATTGTGACCGATGTAGATCTTGATATTAATTTTCCACTAGCCTTTAACACTATCCACTCTTATATGTCCAATGGAAGTCTTTCTATTTTTATGGAGGCTCAATTTACACTTTAACTTTTTACAAAAAAATGAACAAAATCTCTTTTATTTTTGGATACTTTCCGAAGGCCACACGCCTTAAAATATAAAACCTATATATATTCTCATATACAATAACATCATATACATGTATAATACTACATAATTACAACATATATATAAATAAATAATTCAACACATTAGATACTAAATCATCATAATCTTTAGCTTATTTCTGATTCTAATCCAATTATCAAAATCCTTTAACAAGGCAATCTTGATTCTCTATGGATGCAACAAGCTCAAATACACTTATTTCATCCTGAAAACATTTAAAATAAAATGCAATGAGTTGTAAGAACTTAGTGAGCATATATCTACCATTTTCTCGCTAGAGATCTATTATATATATATATATATATATATATATATATATATATATATGCACATAATAATCAGGAGCGAATCATGTACTAAGTAAAAAAAATATAATGAATCCATTTACTAGATTTCTAACATGTACAAAACCAAGCCTCAAGTTAAATGTTCATATGCATACAACTTAGACCTTATATTTCACATCATAAATCATAGGAATCTCAACTATTCGTTAGTACATAATATCATTTTATATCACACATTACCCATTCTGAGTAAGTATTACAATCACAAATATAATTTCAACGTCACATTTCATCACATAACCATTTATAATAAACACACATGCACTCAAATTTGAATTTCAAGGTCAATCTTATATCCTTCTCAAACTATCTACTAGGAATTTTCTATTTGATTTCCACATCATCATATTTCTTTATTTCAAATGCTACTCCTGGCATAATTCAAAATGTAATATATTCACTAGAGCTTAGCTTTTCTAGTCATAATTCCAACACAAGCAACTATTTATCTTCACGGGGCAAACAATGCCCATGACATAATATATATATCCAACAACATTACCATGTCCTCATACATGGTGATAACACTTATTTACATTCTAATATAAATTATACTACAATATTTAGCATACAAGTAACAATATAACTCTAATCTTAATATAAATATTATTTGCCATCGTAATCTTATCACAATTAGTCAATAGATGATAATGATGCCACCATGTCTTTCCAAAATGATATATCCACATTTATTTAAGCAAATAACCATTACCTTACCACATATAGGATTATTATGTCATTCACGTATGATTACAAGAACAATTTAGTAGTAATCTATACTACATGGTTATACTTTAAAGAATTCACACATAGATGTACATATATATGTTCTATATCAAGAATATAGATTATAACATTTAAATAACACCTCATGAAGATACTAATTTAGAGTGAGATATCCCTTGTAGAAACTTATAGTAGTTCATTTCCATCTTTTCCTTTTCTTTACTTAGAAATTTTAATAATAAATTTTAACCACAAGTCATCACTTATAATATTTCCTAATATTATAACTTCATATCTGAATTATAATATGTTATAACTCATTAGCTTGCCACTTACTTATCCTAGTTCATCAAATGTCCTTATTTCCAAATATTTACTTATAAAAATGAAGATATGTCATTAAATGGTAATTCTTCAAATCCATACAATTTAAAATAAATATTAATGTCGACTAATTTAAAGAGGTTTTAATTACATCATTGTAACTACTATGCACTTATTTTCTTTTATGTTTAACCCTTCTTAGAGGAATCAAAGAAATCACATATACTAGAGATTATTCAAGTCAATTTCCAAACATTGCAAATATTAAATTTTATGGTATAAATATACTCTAAGTGTATAGTGTACTAGTTTAATATTCTAGAGCCTTAAAGAAATATTTTGCCAATGCTATGTCAAGTATCCAAGTAAAATAATAAAAGCATGATTTTTCTAAATCAATCTCAAATTTTCCATGATATCAACATATAACATTCTAGAAAAGCTTCAATCATATGGTCTTATCACTTTGCAGCAAGAAAATATCATTTTTCAAAAGCATTACTAAGAATCTATAATATATATAAAACGGGTTTTGTTAGGATCAAATTGGAATCTTGTAAAATACTAGAACCTAATGCTCTATATTTACTCAACTAATTTATTTTAGCAATCTGTATCATAAATTCCTATATCTTTTCTAAGCCATTATCATATATTCAAAACACTCATAAATAGGTTTTTCTTGGATGAAGGATCAAAATACCATAAATATTAAAACTTTATGATATAAATGTGCTTACCTACCCTCAAAATGCTTGGCTGAAGCTCGCCAATGGCAAAGCCTTGCTAGAACTTTAGCATAAACTAAAAAGAGCAATAGTTTATGGCTACTAACAAGGGCCTTAGATCAGGACCTCTACTGGTCTCCAAGCTTGCTATAGTTAAGAGAAGGTAAGAGGAGGCTCAAGGTGAGCTCTAGGCGATGCATGGTGATCAACGGAGGTGGATCTAATGACTGTAACACCTAACCTATCTTGAGCTTAACCAACAATTTCCATGTTTTATTATGCTAAAAAGCTTTGATTTTCTTCATAGGGATTTGCTACCATTTCGAAAGCTCCAACATTGGTAACAGAAGGTGCCATGTGCACCAATAATAGCTAACCAACAAAGGCACATGATAGAGAAAGAAGAAAAGAGGGAAAGCTAATGGTGAGTAAGAAGAGATAGGGAGCTAGGTTGAAAAAGGGAAAAGAGAGAAAGCATTAACATAATAAAAAGAAAAAAGGTGAAGAGAGAAAATGCTAAAAAGATGAGCTATGAGTTTTACTATGATGCTTCTCAGTGCACTGTAATCCCATATTCCTTTTAATCTTATCATATTTCTTAAACCTTAAACCCTAAAGCCATCCATTTCAAATTAAAAATAATTTAGTTATTTATTTATTAAAAGAAACTCATTTTTCATAAAGCTAATTTTATTTAAAATCTTAATTCTATAATTTTCAATCCCCCCACAATATATATATATATATATATATACTTTTGAAAGTCCTTAAATAAATATTTTAATCTCTCATAACTTTCAAAAATAGTTTATCAAATACAAACAATTAATTTTATAAATCTTCATAATCATAATCATTAAAACTATTTCTAACTTATGAGAAATTCTTATAGAAAATATTTAAATAAGCCTTGAATTAATAATGATAATTTAAAAAAAATCTATTTCAAGCTTTCACAATTTTTAAAAATAATTTATTAAATATAAATAATTTATTTTATAAATTCTTGCATTCCTATTTACTAAACTTATTTATTAAATACAAATGATTTATTTAAACTAGTCTTGATAATGTTCAGATAAAAATAAATATACATTTTGAACATTATCATCAATATCATTTTTAATATTCCAAAACTATTTTAAAAATAAAAATAAATTTAAAATTAAATATTAACTAAATAAATAAAACAAATATTCACAAGTTTTGCATTATATAAAACTTTGAATATTAACCAGGGTGTTACAGTTAGGTAATACCAAGACTAGAGCAAAAGTAAGACATTCCTTCAATCTTTGAAATCTTTTTTTACAATCATCATTTCACACAAATTCAACTCAATGAGTTGGTCAAGTCAAAAGTGTGGCTATCTTCAAATAATCCTTTACAAATCTTTTGTTGTATCCAGCCAGTCCAAGAAAGCTACGCACTTTTATCACTAAGGAAGGCTATGGCCATTTGAGCACAACCTTAATCTTTTAGGGATCTAATTGTATTCTTTCTTATGACACTACATGGCCTAAAAGCTACGCCTTCTTCATGTAAAATTCACACTATGAGAATTTAGCATATAGCTTATGCTCTTGTATTGTTTACATGTGGTCTTCAAATGTCGAGCATGTTCTTTCTCACTCTTGGAATATACTAAAATATTATCAATATATACAATAATGAATTTATCCAAGAAAGTCTTGAAAATATGATTTTATGGTCCATAAACGTTGTAGGAGCATTTTTAATCCAAACAACATAACCAAAAACTCGTAAAGACCATAACAAGTTTGGAATGTTATTTTTTAAATATCTTCTTTCTGAATTTTCAACTAATAATAGTCAAATCGCAAGTCAATCTTCGAGAAGTGTTAAAAACCATACAATTGATTAAATAAATCATCTATTCTTGATAAAGGGTATTTATTCTTAATGATAAATTTATTTAACTGTTAATAATTAATACATAATTGTAGGATCCATTTTTCATTTTCACAAACAACACTGATGCTCCCCAAGGTAATGTATTGGGTTGTATAAAACCCTTATCTAATAAATCCTACAATTGCTCCTTTAATTCTTTTAATTTTACTAGTGCCATTTTATAAAGAGCAATAGATATTGGGTTTATTCTAGAGATGGTTTTAATTATAAATTCAATCATCTGATCTAGTGGTAATCCAAGTAAATTATCTAGAAAAACATCATGAAATTCTTTTACTACAAGAACAAAATCCATTATTACTTTTTTTTTAGCTTCTTTTATCGAAGTTATCAACACAACACATCCTTTATTCACTAACTTCCTAACTTTTGTACATAACACAAAAAGTAGGCATTCATGCTTTCTTTTCACCTTGAAAGATTTGGACTTCACCCTCTTCTAGTTGATATATGACTATTTTATAATAATAATCCACACAGGAATGGTACTTTGATAACTAATCTATTCCCAGAATTATATCATAATCCATTATTTCCAATATAATCAAATTGATCAAATTTAGATTATTATGTACCCAAATTACATAATTATTAACACTATGGGTTATTAGTATCATTTCACTTATGTATTTACCACTGAGGGTTCGTCTAACTCATCTAATGGTTTCAAAAGTTTTACCACTAAAATTTTAAATATAATGAACGTGTGGGCCTAAGATCAAATAATACTTTTACAAAAAAGGTTTTAACTAATATCATACATGTCATCATTGTGTTAGAGGTTTGAGCTTCTTGATGTATCATGGCATATACTAGAACTTGTGTTCCAGCCAATAACTTTTCCATGTTCTTCTTTCCTAATACTATTAATAGTTTTACTAAGGTTGTATTCTAAGTGGGTCATATGGTAGAGGTCATGGTATTGCTTCTTTGTTAAGTAGTTAGGCATTTAAATGCTCAATGCCCCACTTATCCACATCTAAAGCAAGATCCACACTATCCAAAGTGACTAAGGTTGCACCATATACACCAAAGAGGTCTATTAGGCAAAAGAAGAAATGGATAAGCTTGATTGAAGACATCAAAGCCACTTCCAAATCAGTTGTCAAAAACTTTCTTTAAAAGTCTTCTTTGATTGGCTCTACTTCCTCTAGCTTGATTGCTCTTACGTAACATATTCTTGGTTGTTGCCTTTTTCTAAGTGTTTCTACTACTCTTTTCTTGAAAATTTAACTTCCTTTGTCATTTTGAGGTCATTTCCTAATTTTGTCTATCTTTAATGTGTAGTTCTACCTTGATTGCTAAATCTAGGGCTTGCTTATACATTGTATTATCAGAGATGTCTACTCGATCATAAAACTAGTTTTGAAGATCATGCATAAATTGACTCACCTTCACTTTCTCAATAGGCACCAAATGCTTTGTATATTGAGATAGCTGAGTGAAGTAGGCATCATATTGTGCCATTGTCATGGATCCCTAAGTTAATCTTTCAGATTCACGAGCCTTGGCTTCATGAACTCTTAAGGTAAAAATCTATCCATAAACTTCATTTAAAATAAGCAACATCCTTTAGTTAATAGCCTACTAATTCCACTATCATATTCTCATCACATCCTATCAATCTACAAGCTCTTTTTATCTAGTTTATGAATTGATAAAGGTCCATTGTAGGATTTGTACTGTCATATTTTAACAAGTTTAATTTTTAAAATTTATACACCATTTGTAGTCTTTCCCTTAGATGCAAAAGGGAAATTTGTTGTCTAAGTGGTGGTGTTGGACATAAGGATATTCTGATTTTAGTTAAAAAATCTTTCTAAGGTTTATTACAACATTACAATCCATGCCAAAGTTCTATGTTGTGTTTGTCCTACCTTTTGAGGATCTTTCGAGGGTACATTTACAAATGCCTCATTCTATAGTATTTCCAAATATGCTTTAGTAGGTTGTTGAGGCATTCTAGGCTGAGTTTGTTTCTTCCTAGCCATTCTTTTCTAAAAAATATTTAATAAGCAAATACTAATTCTAAAGAAAAATAAAGAAATACTTATAATTTTCATGGATTTAAGGCAACTAATACTTGTTCTATCATGAACCATCCAGAATCTTTATGATCTAACTAGCCTCCGTTAACTTTATTATAAAAGATTACTAGTATCTAAAATTATGATCTAATACCAATTCGATCATAGCCCATCACATAGCTATTGTGACCAATGTAAAAATACTTAGCATACCAAATAAATATCTTTATAAGCCTTTATAGTATTTTGATATCTTTATTAAATTAACAATATCAAGGGATGCAGATATCAAGACTCAGAATTTAAAACTATATACATTAAAAGTTTTAAAGTTTAATATATATATATATACACATATACACATCTAAAAATGGTTTATACATAAACATAACTTACATAACATATCAAATCATACAGACTCTCAGTTAGATCCATTAGGGTTCCATTCCTCTGGATTTATCTCTATGAAGGAAGAAAAAGCATCATTACTGGCAGAGCTTTCAGGTAAGGTACCCAATAAAAATGATGTATTATAATAGGATTAAACTCAAACTCTATTCTTTCAAGTATTACTTCATAATCTACTCTTATATTTATATATGTAAATTGTACTTTATATTGGAATAGTAACTTATGGATGCCATAGGTAGATTGGAAGATCGCTATATAAGTATCAATATGCTCTATCAATTTTATGATAAATGCCTATAATTTAATTTAACCAAAAAGTGAGTGTAAGATATGCTTAATAAATGGCTACTCATCACCTTATTTGAAAGGGTTTTCATCATAAAAATTTAGCCTTTTATTTATGTGAAGTTATTATTTAGTTTCTAATGAAGAAATTTTCTTATGTATATCATTAATACTTGTTACTATAGAAAATGACAATGGCAAGTATACAAGTTTCATTTTATATCTTTAGTATAACCTTATCTCTCGCCACTCTAGGTATAAAAATACTAACCTTTTTTCTCTACTACTAACCAGGCCTCTCCTTCTCTATGAAGGATGTTGTATCTTCCCCTTATAATTCATAATAAACAATAATTAGATGTTAAAACATTAATCATTTAATTTATTCTAATAGGTATGGCTAAATACTAACCATGCCATAAATGTCTTATATGAAATTGTCATTCTCTCACATTCATCATCATCTTTTTAAAGCATTATTTTCAAGATTGATTTTATTATCCTATCAATGATAATTTTTTTAGCTATAGGAATCACTTCTAAAACTTAACTAATGTTTCCAATAAATTCCATTCATATTCTACCTATTGGAAATTAAAAATTCATATTATTGATCAGAGTCCTAGAAGTTCTAAAACAATCCAATAATTTACCAAAATTTTGTCCCATATTCCTATTGCATTAGTAAGTATGAAACATTATTCATTTAACAAGTTTTGTAGCCTTAGATTACTGTTCACACAATAACAAAACAAAGCTTCCAAAATATGATAATATATGAAAATTTACAATTCAAGCCACTTTTATTATTTAAATGGAAACCAATTGTTCCCAAACTTTGACATGACATTCTCAACATGTTGAATAAAGAATGACTCAATTATTGTAAAATAACTTTCTTGGCTTTGCTAACACACAAAAGGCATAAACCTAAAGCTATTAAATTTAGATAACACTAAAGCTATAAAATAGAACTATCATTTGGGCAATCAAATCAACTTCATTTGCCACCAAATTTTGACATAAGCTTAATAACATATCATATCTAGAAATTTTCATAATTTTTCTCAATCATTTGATGCATGAAATAATTCAAAACATGAGATTTAATAGAACAAGATACTAAAATTGGTAGTTTTGAGTATTTCTTCTTAAACTTAATTTTTCATATATCTAAAAATTTCTAAAAATACCTAATTTATTCTACAATCATCCTAACATTAATTATGACCTTAAAATGGGATTGAAATTTTAAAAATTTATAACTCCTAAATATATTGAGTGACCTAAACCTTATTCAACTTCCCTCGAAAGATTTGTTTTCATTTCAATTAATTTTTATTTTCATCTTTCTAAAGCAAATTTTATAAATTCTAATTTCAAACATTTTTAGCATTAATATTCCAAGATCATAAAACTATATTAACATTTGAAGGATTTCAAAGATAGAACTACACACCATCACATTACAAATGGTATCTAAGGAAATATATGTCAACATTATCTTCATCCTTTATAAGATAACCTAAAGAATAAGGAAGAGTTATCACTCATCTTTTAATAATTTATAAAGATCTAAATTCCCACTAATTCCTCTTCTTCTTTTCATAGGTTGAAGCTAGCCAAAGGAAGAAAAATTTTGCTTCAAAATGGATGCATATACACACACACACAAACCCTAAACCCTAATTAAAATATCTTAAATTTTTTATTTATTACTATATAATTTTTAAAAAAAAATCTTTGACATGTGAGTGACTACTTTAGATGTCAAAATGGTCCAATTGAATTAGAAAATTATTACCCTAAAACTAATAAAAATAAGCCACTTTGAAAGGCAAAAGGGGTTTATTGTAAATTAATATCAATTTTTTATTTTCTTGCATGCTTATCCTTTGGATTTTTAAACATTTTTAGGACTTGATTGGGGCTTCATTTTTGAATTCTCCTAACACATTTTGAGCCTAGAAAAATTAATTTAAGTTAGCCTAAATTTTTTTAAATTAATCCATTTAAATTTCAGCTTAATTTCTCACTTTTTAATGTACCCAGGTTTTGAAATTCTAATAAATTTCCACATAAATTTTCCTAAACCTATTATTTATTTTTTAATTATATTTTTATGCCTAATAAAATTATTATAAAAATTCTAGTTAGGCTTGCATCCAAATTACTTTTATGATCTTCTTGAATTTCACTTGAGTTCTCTACTGGTTTTCTAATTTAAGTGTTTTCTAATAAAATTTCTATTTGAAATTTCTACTTCATTTAGAGTATTTTCTTAAGAAAACTCCTATTCTTATTTTGGGATATTATAAGTGAGGCTATTTAACTTGACTTATGTATGGTTTTTAGTCTACAAATATAGCTTTTAAGGTCAAATTGGCTCAAACTAGCACCCAAACTTGCCTAAGACCTGGGTTAACATGATTGAAGACTTACTTTAGTAAACTATTTAGTTTTTTGGGTCTTAAAATAATTAGAATGCAGATTTATGAGATTTTACTACAACAACTCTTGTATTACATTAGTTTATAAATTAGGCCATAGGATTTTAAAATTAGTAAAGCCCATTTTTTATAACTATAAGAGGCATATTAACTTGCTTCATTAGGTTCTGTAGTTTAGGAAATCAAATTTAAGCATCATGTGACTCAAAAAGGCAAGAACATTCACATTCTAGACATTTTTTCCTCCTTTCCAAGTTTTTTTTTTTGTAAATTACCATGGAAGGTTGAATTTCAAATTGATTTAAGAACTTTAAGGTCAACTTGATTTGAATTATGATATCATAATTTGTAATGTTAATTATTTTTAATTAATATTTTTCTCTAACTTTTTGAAATTGTATGAATTGATATAGATTTGATATAATTTATATTCAATTATGAAATCTATAATTTTGATCTAGATTTATGTTAAATTTTAGTTAGTTAATCACCATTCTTCACATGAAAATAAAGGAATGAACGATTAAATTAGATGTTTCTAGTTTAATCCTTTAATTCATATGAATTCTACTTTTAAATTGATCTTGATCTTGATTTAGTTTTATAGATTATGATAGTTGCTTAATTTTACTAATCTAAATTGATTAAATCCTAGAGAGTGATCAAATATAGAATTTGAAAATCATTGTAGGGGTTTTAATGATTCCAAGTTAAGAAATCAATTATAATTGTTAAATTTAAACTAGTCTATGATTAATTTGTTAAAGAATCCTTAATTTCTTTAAATTAGTTCTATTTTTTCATTATTTTTATGTGATAATTATGTTTTCAACATTACATTCTTTTAAATTTCAAAATCAAATCCCCCAATTCAATGCTCTTTAAATTCCTGCATTATACTTGCATGCTATTTGCATAATTGCTCAATTGTGGAAAATAATTTCATAACTACTTGAATTAAAATTTTCTATTTTTCTTGTATAAATAATTTTATAAACATATTTAGTAAATCTATTTAACAAGATTTATTAAGTGAATCATTAGGGTTTCTTCTAAGTTTGTAACCTTGTATTGTAAGTTTTCTTCAAACTAGTAAATTTTAATTTTAATTGGCTTTGATAATCGTCAAAATTTTAGCATCATTGCCAAAGAGAGAATTTTAGGATTTTATTTGTGCTTTTCTTTTAAGTTTTCATATTTCCATTTGATGTTCTTGAGTTTCTTGAAACAAAAAAATTGAAAAAGTTAAAAAGAAGTTAAAAAAATGTGTTTTTTACTTATTTTAAGTCCTAAGTCATTTTAGTTATTTTTCATTGATGGATATTTTGCATTTTTCATGAGCAATATTTAATTAAAGTTGGATAGGATTTATAACATAATGGAATAAATTATTTTCCTTCTTAAAATTGATTAATATAATGATGTATTTTGAATTAGTGTATTGAAATTGGTAGCATGACCTTATGTTGAGTATTTATATTGTTATCTTCTTTTCTTGTGTGTGATATTCTTCTATGATTTTTTCTAGAACTTATTTTAACTCTTTTTATAATTATATTTGCAAATGAGAGAAAAAAATGATAAAGTCATTCTTTCTTTATTTAAGTTAGAGCCAAATAGCTAATCTTGAATATTTGTCTTTGTTGAGCCCTTTTTGAACCTAACTACATTTTCTTTGTTGATTAGCCCAACTACATATTTCCTAATGAAAAATAAGTATTTTTACCTAGCCTTAAGGATTAATAAAACATTTGAATTTTTATAAGATGAGCTTTTGAATAATTATGAGGCATGTTTATGTGTATGTTATGAAAATTTATTAACTTCAATTTCAATGGTTGGTTGAAAAAATGAAAAAATGTTTATAAAAAAAAAGAAAAAGATAACAAGAAAAAAAATTACCAAAAATGTGAAAAAAAAGAATAATTCAAAAGGAATTGAGAAAGAGAGAAAAAAAGAAGTTGATAAGTGTTGGAATTTAAAGTTAGATTATTGTGTTAAGTTATGATTGTTCACAAGTTACCTATATATTTATAGTTCAAGTGTTGTATTATTATTATGACATTCACATCTTTAATTTTTTCTTCCTTTTTTCTTAGCCCCATTATAACCTTAAATAAAGTCCTTTTAATTTATGTTACTCATGTAATTTAAGTAGTAGAGATTAGATAATAAGCAAGTTTATAGAAATTTTATGAAATAATTTTGAGTGAAACACTTGAGCTAAACACTAGAGAGTAAATTTTATAAGAATATGCTATATTAATCTAGTCTTTTTGAATAAAGTTGTTATGTTAATTACTTTTAAGTTTGTTAAAATTTTTGCTCATGATATATCATGTCTTTTGACGACTTTGATTATTTCTTGCTTGTGGATTGGTGATTTTGAAGTCTTTTGAAAAGTAAGTTTTTTGTTTTTAGTTTTGAATAAAGTTATGTTTACCCAAGATTGCTCAAAGGCTAAGTTTAGAGAAATTTGATGCACAAGATTTTATCTATATTAATTTTTTCTATTTTATGATAACACTTAGTGTATTACATATGTTAATTTTATGGAATTGACTTTGTTATGTAATTGGGTGTTAGTTTTCCAATATTTTTAAATTATTAGGTTAATGTTCGATTTTTGCACTATTTCATATTATTAGCCATAACTTGAAATATGGATGTCAAAATTATGTGATCATTATATTGTTGAAATCTTAGAGAAAACTCTATAATTTTTGTGGGGCCAAAACCTAGTTTAGATATTTGGAGGGTTAAATCTAATTGTAAAAGTGAAGCACTGTTGCTATTTAACTTAACCTATCTATGGTTCTTTGGATTTTAAATAAAGCTTTGGAGGCCCAAATTGACTTAAGCCATTGCCTAAGTTGCCTAAGACCTAGGCCAGCATATGTGGTTTTGGGGGTCTTAAAATAGTTAGAAGGTAGACTTTTGAGATTTTATTGTAGTAACTCTTGTAGTGCATTGATTTGTAAATTAAGTTATAAGTTTCCTAAATTAGCAAGGCCTTATTCTTTATAATCTTAGAAGGCATATTATCTTGGCCCATTAGGTTTTATAGCTTAGGAAACTAGATTTAAGTTTTTTTTGCCTCAAAAGTCAAGACCATACACATTTTAGATAGCTTTCTCTTTTTCTCCAAATTTCTTTTGTAAGCTACCATAGAAGGCTAAATTTTAAATTGATTCAAGGAATTTGATACTCAACTTAGTTTAGATTATAAGATTTAATTATAATGTTAATTATTATTAATTAATATTCCTCTTTCTCTATTTCTCTTAATTGATTTTCTAGAATTATATGAATTGAATCTAAATTTGGTATAATCTGTGTTTAATCATGTGATTTATAATTTTAATCTAGATTTATGTTGAATTTTGGTATTTATGTTAAATTTTGATTAGCTAATCATCATTCTTCTTGTGAGAACATAGGATTGAATGATTAAATTAAAGGTTTTTGGTTTAATCATTCAATTTAATTGAACTTTACTTTTAAATTAATTTAGATATATTTGTATGAATTATAATGGTTGTTTAATTCTATTAAATTGAATTGATCAAATCCTATATGGTGGTCTAGTAGAGAATTCATAAATCATTACAGGAGTTTCAAATGATTCTAAGATGAGAAATTAATTAAAATTATTAAATATGAACTAATCTATGATTAATTTGCTAAAGAGTTCTTAATTTCCTTAAATCAATTGTGCCTTTCTATTTTTTGTGATAATTCTATTTTCAATATCAAATTTTGCTTAGTTTCAAAATCAGACTCCCCCCAAATTTATTTTGTTTAAATTCCTATATTTTGCATGTATATTATTTACAATTGCTTTGTTGTGAAAAATTAAATTTCATAATTGCTTACATTCACTTTTTATATTTTCTTTTGCATAAATAATTATATGGATAAAATTAGTTATCAATGTGATGGGATTTCTTGAGTTGATTACTCATGGTTTGACCTGGTCTATTATCTTGTACTGTACATTCTTTTTAAACTAGTAAATTTGAATTTTGATTAGCTTCGATAATCATCATGAATTAAATTATTTACCTGCACTAAAACATCCTTAACCATATTAATAAAGTAAATGTTCAAACTATTAGCTAATTACACAAATACATGATTTTAGAAAGCCTAATTTCAAGAATTAATAAGCAAAAAGAGGCATAACATTAATTGAAGCACTTAAGTCTAGCATTTCATGCTCAATTTTGCTTATGCCTATAACCTAAGGGATAGTTTATATGCTTGGACCATTACATCTTCTTAGTAATTTTCTTTGAATGATTGCAAACACATTCTCCAAACATTTATTTTCTTTTCCTTTCTCCTCAATTTCCTCTTTTTAATGCATAGCTCCTTAAGGACCTAAGCCTAGCATTGTATGCTTAATTTTGCTTTTGATTATAACATATTGGGTGATGAATATCGTAGATCTTTACATTTTCTTAATAATTTCCTTTGAATGATTACAAAAACATTCTCTAAACATTTATTTTATTTTTATTCTTTATCAATTTTTCTCTTTTTAATGCACAGCTCTATAAGGAACTTTGCTTACCTAAGAATTTGTTTAATCAAATATACAAAAGATATGTTTACTTCTACTCTCCTAAGAGTATGAAAAATTCTCTTTTTCATCTATCTCATTCTTAGAAAAAGTAAGTCTACCAGGTAAAGGAAGAAGGAAAGTATGCAAATGAATGAAAGACTTGGGTGTAGATTTTTACCTAGGCTTCTTTTTTCTCTAGGGTGTTATTAACTTTTTTCACTTTTAAGGCCAATATCATAAATATTTGTTTTTAGGGTTCATTGTAGGGTGGGAAGTGCAAGGCAACTCTCTTAAACATTGAGTTTCCAACTTATTTATTAATGTTGCAAGTTGATTGATTTATGTTTCTAAATTTTTTATGCTAATCCATGACTTATATTAAAGTTAATTGATGATTGTCTTAGCCTCTTATTGGAACTATAATGTATTTAAAGTTAAACTCTTGATAATATCTTCAAGTGATTTATTTATTGATTGAGGAGTTGAATTTAATGGTAGTCTTAGCTAAGCAGAAGGAGGAAACTTGCTTAAATTAACTTGATTGTTATATTTGAAATTTTAATGATCCTTCTAACCATGATTGTAAATATTAAAGTAAGGATCATATTTCTATTGCCATTGGCTAAGGAAGCCTACTGGCATGCATTGATTTATAAGATTCATCCTCTTAAAGGGTAAGGCAAGTATTTGTGGAATGGCTCGAAGTAGAACAAATGCCACATGCTTTCATCATTTATGTTTAATTAACATCTAGTTTTTAGAAAAAGTGATTAAATATTTTAGTTGTTTATTTATACTAGATGTGGCCATGATATACATCATTTGAAACTAAAAATTAAACTGAATCTATTTCACAAAGTAGATAAGGTGAGTCCAAGTCAAACCTAAAGGATTGAATGATCGAAATAAGTTATAAAACAAAAAAATAGGGGGGTTTTACAAATGCAATTACATAGAATTGAATAAATGATGAATAGCAAAATTAAAAAAGGGAAAATCACAATAAACAAAATTACCAACTTAAGAGACATTTTAAACCTCAATTGGTTAATTAATCCCATACAACTCTAATAAAATTACTTTATTTTGATTAATTAGTCTAGGAATACGACAACAACACTCTTTATGTTCCTTAATTAATTAACCTAAACCTAGCACCTAGATTAATTCCTCATTATTCAAGCCCAACACCTAAACAATAGCATTAAGATTTAGACAATGACTAAAATTGAATCAACAACCCAACATAGCATTGAATTTTCAATTTAGATTCTAATTCTCTTAAGTAACTAATAATTCACTCAAATTTCAAATCAAAGCTTAACTACTACTCATTTATGAATTAATTATAACCTAACATCATAATTAATTAGCTAGTAGTAGATCACAATAGATAAACAACCAAAGGATTCTAATTAGCAAATCATCTAAAGCAATCATAAACTTGAAAAAGTAAAAAATTAAATGATAATTAAATCAGAAGTAAATTAATAATATAAAATGTTAAAAAATTGAATTAAGGTTAAAAACCCCTTAAACTAATTAAAGAATGTTAGGTACTAATGATAGTTTACAAAGAAAACTACAAGAAGAAAAGTTTGCTATTTTTTGAATCTTTTGTATTTGGACGCATAAAATTAAATTATATCTAACTTTCTAAGCTAGAAAACCTAATAGGATAAATAAATATGTCTCCTAGGGTTGTAAAAAATAGGACTTGAATAATTTGGAAGCTTATAACCTAATTTACAATTCAAATTATTAATAGTGTTTACAGTAGTCAATTTTCATAGGTTAGCTTCCAACCAATGTTTAAACATCAAAATGATGTAGTTTCACTAATCTCCAAACATGAACATTGTTAGGATAGAGTTAGATAACTTTGGGTACTAGTTTCACCACAATTGGACTCCTAAAGCTCTTGATAAGGACTGAAAACCATGACTTGGTCAACTTGGACAAAAAAACTAGGTTGACTTCATGGCCAAATTTGAACATCCAAATGTTTGAATTGGATTCTAGCAAAAATATGAAAGTTTTAAAGCTTTGTCTTAGATTTCCAACACCTTAACGATCACCTAAATTAGATATCCAGAACTCAAGTTATAGTTAAAAACCTAAAATATTATTAAAATCTAACTTAATCAATTAATCCAATTATAATGCAAAGTTATAACCCAATCACAACATAAGACTAATTCTATTAAATTAAGCATATGTAACACTCTGAGAGGTAGAAAATAGGAAGAAATAATATAGATAATATCCTTCACATTAGGCCATTTCATTGATTAGTTTTTATAAATGTTCCCTTCTATAGCCAATTTGATAAGAGTTTGTTGTCATATTTGTAATTAAGTTCATTGCAGCTTCTCATATCTTATCAACTGAGCTCCTTGACTAACTATGTTATCCATGTTTCTAGCCATAGGCATTAATCCTTCATAGAAGTATTAGATGAAAAGATAGCCAAGAATTTGATGGTGAAGGTAGATTTTAATAATCTTTTAAACTTTTCCCATTATTCATAAAGAGGCTTTCCACTCAATTGTTAGATCCCACAAATTTATTTTTTGATGTTGGCAGCACAAGATGCAAGAAAGAATTCTTCCAAGAAAATTCTTTTCATTTCAAGCCATGCAATGATTGAACCAAAAGGAAGTTAATATAATCATTATTGAATTTGCCAAGAAAAAATGAAAGGCTCTTAATTGATTTATTCTTTTGTAATTCCTCAAGGTTTCTTAATGAAGCAAACTATATGGAATTAGTTGAGCTATTTATGAGGATCAAAACCAAACTTAAGTTCAAAATCAACATCTAATTCAAGGTATTTATTGTAATAAGATAGCACATTCAAATCAGGAGCAACAAAGTCTCTTAGAGTTCTATAATTCACAACCATATTCGCAAGCTTCATTCTATGTAATGTTCTTAAATTATGGAAGGCCTCCCCAATTTCAAGATCAATATTCAACATAGGAATAAAAAAGGAAAAAGTAATACACTAAATAACAAAAACTAAATGAAAACAAAAAGAAACACAATAGGAAAATTTTAAAAATTCAAAAACCTATAAAAATGATGGAGTATGGTCAAAATATGTTAAGGATAGAGGTAAACTAATCTTGCTCAAAATGCCCAAAAAACTTTAGATTAGAAAGTTTCATCCTTAGATTCAATAGAAAGTTTAATTACCTAACACCATCATTATACTCCTATGGATTTAAATTTTTGCATTTTATATAATTGATTTCATATGAATTAAATATGATTAACTTGTTTGAATAATGTGTTTTGAATCATGAGTGATATATTTGAATGTTAACATTTTGATAAGTAATAGAATGGAAATTTTATGAGAAATAAATAAAGAAGGATAAATAGAATATTAGGGTTTAAGGTTTTAGGTTATTATGAGTAAGTAGGTAGGTATGGAGGAGATTTGGGAAACATTTTCAAAAATATCCTTAGATACTACTCTTCATTTTTATGGCAACCTATATCCCCTTTTTCATTTTCTTCAAATGTTATTTCTTCTTCTTCCTTTCTCATCCTTCTATCAAGATTGAAAAAAGAAGCATAATTTTTTTCTTAAACTCTTTATCTAATTAAGGTAAAAGCACTATTGTCATAAGAATTTCTCTTCATCACTTACTAATTTGATAAGGATTAAAGGTTACTTGGCTCTATGAGAAATTTTGAAACCCTAGCTAAAGAACTCTTGATTTTTAATGTTATTAGGATTAAAGAACATCAAATTTGATCTCATAACATCTCCCTCCATACTAGATGAGTAAATATTCTAACTTAAATTTATTGATTTTAATGGAAATTGATTATTTGATTTTATTAGAAAAATGGTGATTTATGATGATTGATTAATTTCATGTTAAAAATGATTATGCGAGATGTTAGTTATGGATATTAATGATTGAATGGTGATTTAGTATGCAATAAATGAGGTTGGAATGCATTAAATGTTAAGTAAATAGTATTTTTTCCAAAGAAAAATGCAAGATATTCATACATGAATTGATTCCAAAATCAATTCAACATGTACAAAAGGGAAAAATTTTATGCATAAATTAATTCCATAATTAATTCAACTTTGCAGAAATATTATTTATACATGAATCAATTCAAGATGTCTAGAGGAAATCTACATGCATGAATTAATTCCAAAATCAATTCATCACTTCTAGAATCAAATTTTCTACCACAAATTGATTCCAAAAAGGATTCACCTTACTCTAGTTTTTTATTTTGATAACCCAACTAACTAGGATTGATCCTTTAATGCACATTCAACCCTGAAATTGATGTATAAGCAATTTGTTAAGAATATTAACCACTTTCAAGCACATGTATGAACATTATACCATGATGTGAATTGAGGGTGCAATTATTGTGTGTTTATAGATTAAAAAGAGACCTAAACATGATGTAACACATAGTATATGATAAGTTTGAATATACTTATGCATTTGTAATTTGTGAGGGGTTATATGGCCATGCAAAGAGATATGGTAATATTGCGATTTACAAATTGTATTGTAAACCAAATTGAAATGAGCTATGCTCATATGTATGATGAATGAATTGAATTACAATAATATAACAAAATGAATGGCATTGTAATGTGAATCACGCCATTATAGGCAATAAGATAATATGTTAGGGTTGAATTACATTATAATCTGATGATATGCATTAAGATTTACGAGCAATGTTTATAAGGGGATAAGGTCAATCTAAGAGGCATAAGGATGGAGTTTATGAAGGTATAAGGTTAACTTAAGAGACATAAGGTGGAAACTTGTTTGATTTATGTGATATTGAAATTGTTATTTAATGAATTGAGATTACTTTGTGCCTATATGTGATAGGTGGAAACCAAAAGGTATTTAAAATCAAAATGATCATGATGGCAAATGTCTAAGTACATTATACTTATGATTCCATGTAACATGAAACTCAAAGATATGCATAACTATTTCTTTAACTTTTCATTCAATTTTCTTAAATTATATTGTATGGATTATTAGGTAGGATATTCCTTACTGAGTTCTATATTCATTATGTTATGGATTTAACATTTGAAATACACTATAGGACTTTCTCTCTTCACCAATATAGTAAGCATGATACCTTCCTTTAAGGGAAATAAACATCCATCTTGACAAATTGCAACTAGTATAAAATCAGTACATTAATTTGGAATAGTGAAATTGGGTAACATATTTACTTTTATGATTAGGACAAGGATATTTATTTATGAATTGTATAGTTAGGGTAATTTATTTTTAAGTGGTAAAGACCATAAATTAACCTAATTATTTTTTATAAATTAATTATTATATAATGAATCATTGGAGATGAATGATTGATAAATGTTTGATGATGTATGAATGTAAGATAAGATTAGAACATTTGTTATGTTTATCAATGTGTGGAAATATATTGATAGGATTATTGAAAAATAATTCTATATTGATTAAGGCCAAGTTAGGTCATAACAACACCGAAAGCCTAAAAATAAAGAAAATTGTACAAAAGAAGCTAAAAAGGTTGGTAAAAATAATGAAACAATTGGAAATTGATTAACTAATCCCTAATAATGATGTCAAAATTTTGTTACATGTTGCTCACACCAAGTTAAAAACTGATCCTACTTTGTCAAATAGCAAGGATAAGTTCATATTGAATCCTAAGGAAATGAAAGTCAATTAGTGAAAACAGATGCAAATAATAGATATGAATTAAATTTTAAATGAAACAAATAAGAACATAATTAAAAATAGAAATGCCAGAATATGAAAGTTTAGTCTAAAGGAAATTACATTCCAATTTTTAGATTTATCATAGACAACTAACAAATTTTACTATTAATTTAACTATTTAACAAAAATTACTATTAAGTTAATAATAATTGAGTTTCTCAATTTAATTAATTAAAAAAAAGCTCCAAACTAATCTCTTACTTCTAATTCAATCCAATACAAGTTCTATTAATCAAATTAATAATGGCATTAAGTGATTAGATAAGGTTAATATTGAATTAACAATTTTACAAGTGAAAACTACTAATTCATCCTTTTTTTTTAAATAATTAATGATTCACCCAAAAATTTAATTATTAAAGTCTAACTACTACTAATTACAATCAATCATAACTAACCTAAAAATAGGAATTAATTATAATTAATCATTTAGCTATAAACTACTATAAATAATTAACTAACAATCATAATTAGCAAACTACCTATTTACTCATTCATAAAAAGAGCATAAAAAAAAGAGATAACCAAATAAAAGTAAAATTAAGAACAAGATCTTAAAATTAAATTAAGTTGGAGTGTTAATATTCTTGAACTATTGAAAGAAATTAGCCTCTCAATGTGGTTTACAAAAGAAGGCTTAGAAAGAAAAGTATGTTGTTTAATGTCTAAGTGCTGCCTTTATAGACACTACACCCTATTAAATATGATCTCTTCTTGAGAAAAACCTTCTGGTTTAAGTTGGAATGACCCTTAGGGTTATAATGAATTAAATATTGCTCAATTTGGAAGCCCAAAATTTAATTTATAAATAAAAATATTACAATATTTTATTGTAGTAAAATCTCATAGATCAACTTCCAAACATTATTTGACCATCAAAATGGTATATTTTCAATAATTCTAAAAATATGAAAGTTGCTAGACTAGATTTAAGCTAACATTTAGCTTTAGTTTGCATCATTTTGACTCCTAGAACTCCAAATATGACCTAAAAATTGTGATTGAGTCAAGTCGAACAACAACATAGCTTTATCTTCTTAGCAAAATTTAAACCACTAAATGACTTGACTAGGCTTTGCCTTTAACATAATGTTTGTAAGGTTACATTTTAGCTTTCTAAGCACATAATGATCATCTCAATTAGACCTTAGAACTCAAGTTATGGTTAAAATCTTGAAATAATATCAAAATTCAACATTAATTGTATAATTTAATTACATTCTAAAATCATGACTTAATCCCAATATAAAACCATTTTCACTAAATTAGGTTCATGTAACATCCTAAGAGATAAATTATAGAAGAAAAGAAATATGAAAATATTTTACACATTAAGAATGAATGCCCAAACTAGCTTAATTTTGACCTAATTTTAATAAATAAATATACACACATATGTTTACAAGATATATCAAATTAGACGTATATTTTTATATGAGAAATGAAATGAGTGAATCGTAACCATCAAATTTTATGTTAATAGCTAAAATTAAAACATAATTGAAAATCACATGATGGCTTGAAAAATTACATAATTACTTAAAAAAATTACATGACTTTATTTTAATACTCGCCCATCAATACAAAATTTAATGATAATAATTCGCCACTCTCATACTTATATGAAAATAGTGCTCTCATTGGATATAGTTACTGCACATTTATATTATAAATAACATAGAATATGATTGAATAAAAGAGAAAAATAATTCTATACTAATATTAATTCTTTATAATTAATATTCATATTATATAATATATATATATATATGTAAAATATATAATATAAATAAAATATTTAATATGTAAATAGAATATAAGACTAGATTGAACTTTTTTTGTGTCTAAACTTTTCTTATTTATAATATAGGTCTTCACATTTCATCAAAGTTTGATGTTTGAATAATTGAGCCTAGCTTTTAACTCTAAATTCTAATCATTGATATTAAACACTACTAACTCTTATTGATATTAAACATTAATAACCTCACATTCCAAAGGTTAAAAACTTCTACTTTTTTTTAGTTAGATTAATTTTTTTATAATTCTTATAAGTAACGCAATAATTATGAATATTTAATTAATTTTAATAAAAAATAATTTTAAAATATCTAAATTAACTTCATTTATCTTCCTTTATCTTTATAATAAATGTACTAATTAATTTTAAAAAGGTAAAATTATAAACTACTTCATCCAACTTGGGGATTGTTGCATTTAACACCTATAACTTTTAATTTTTGCAATCAATCAAAACTATGTATAAATTGTGAATTAAACCTAACATTTACTTTTCCATTAAAAACTAAATAGCCTAATCAAATTCTTATCTCCTTTCCTTTCTTTATATCCTATTTAAAAGATTACCTTCTTTTATTTTTTCTTCTTCTTTAAGTTGAACACCCTTGAAAACTATATATCTTAATGGTTTAATTGAAACTTGTTATGAACATTTCCTATTTTTCATATATTAAACTAACCTATAAAGACATATAAATTAATCTTTGAACAACAAATTCATCTTTTGATGATGAAAATGGAAAGGTTGATGGCATAAATATGGAAAATAGTGAAAATATAAGGAAGGAAATGGAGACTCATAAGAAAAATTTGACTACTCGCACAATTGAAGAAAATAGCCAAAGCTAGCAGCTTTTTCTGTTTGGCTTTATTTCATAGAAAGAGGGAATTTTATATTTATTTCTCATCATTTCCTATTATTTATGCTTGATTCCATTTCATCTTAAGTTGTAAATTTTGTTGTTTATTGCACTTTGAAAAGTGGAAATTTTAAGCTGAGATGAAAATCAAAATTAAGAAAAAATTTTAATTAATGGTCATTATATCCATCTTTCTATAGTTGCCTCGTTTTATTGTTTCTAGCCTTTTAATTTATGCAAGATATTCAAAATTGAAAAATACAGGCAAATGAATCCTTTATATATTCCAACATTTACCTTAAATTTACTTCTTTCATATTCATCACTATAATATTAATAATTAATTAATTGAGTTAAGCACCAATTTTTAATAATTAATTAATTTAGAATGTGAATATGAATGTAAGGAGATGGAAGTTTACTTTGTTTTTAAAAGTGGAAGATGTTTCAAAACACTTAATATAATGTGAAATCTTACATTGCTTGAATTAAACTTTACAAAAAAGTTTATATTTAATATCTTCTATATAGGATAATAGACAAGCAAATTTATATTAGGCTTACGTGCATGAATTAGGTAAAATTAAATATAAACATTGGATGTGACCATTTATGCAGAAGTATCTTGTAAGGCTTGGTCTAAGTTTAATTTTATAAATTAATTTTTAAATTATGTTTAAAAATATATTTTAATTTGAAGTTTAAGATTTTTTAACAATCATTTTCTTATAGATACTTTCCAATAATAATTTTTAAACAACTATTTTTCAACTGGTATTTCACAATGATAATTTTACAATGGCTATACTTTCCTTCCTAGTTATACTTACTATTTTAGAACCTTTGGAATCATCTAAAGCTAAAATGTCTCCCCTTTTCTTTCAATTTTTCATCTAGTATCAAACTTTAACCTCTTTTGTAAAATACAAAATTTCTTAATGGGTTAATATTTAATATGCCTACATCTATTTTGATTATGCAATTAAAATAAAAAAGTTTGTTAAATATTAGGGATTTCCATAAGAAATCTTGCATGAAGAGAGGTAAAATAATACTTAGATGGTGAACTTACACATAGTAAACTCCTAATTTTCTAACATACTTTACATTATGATGCGTAAAATGATTTTAGTTACCTAAAATGTTTGTCCATGGATTAATAGAAAAAAGAAAACATTAAATGGGTTCTTTAGAAATTATTTATAAGGAAAAGTTACCAGTTGAGTGGAAGTATTCATCTTCAAAAAAGAGAAAAAGAAATATAAGCAATCTTATGCAGAGAATTAACAAACACAATATGAAGGAGAGACTGGAAATAAGAATCTAGATGGATCATTAGTTTTTAATGGGAAAGTAAATGTCAAGTGTGATTTACCATTCATATATAATTTTAGTTGTTGATTGCAAAAATTAAAAGTTACAAGTGTTAAATGTAATCACTCGAAAATTAGAAATCAGTTATAAATGAAGCTTGTGTAATTATCATCCTTTTATTTATTAGCCAAAAATATATTTTTAATCCCCTAACTTTCATTGAAGTTTTAATCTTAGCTTTTAACTTTTATTTCAAAAAAACTTACCCTTTAACTTTTCAAAAGCATGCAATATTATTGAGCAACTTATCACTATTTAATTTGCTATGAAGGCGCCCATATAGAAGCTAACTTGGCATCTTACGTAGCCAAAAATATTAAAACACCTTTAAATAATAGAATGAATTTTATTTTTCTTAAGAAAACATCTCTTGCATCATTTGTGTGATTCTCAAGCATGACCTATTAACTTTGAAAGATACTAACCTTTAAATGCATAGAAGAGATATTCTTTCAATTGCTTTCTTTGTAACTTTAGTAAATGTCTCTACAACTTTAGCAAGAAATTAGCATAGAAGCAATTTTAGATTAATTAATAATTAAGAAATTATCTAGAAAACCTTTTGGATTGCTAGCAAGTGGCCTCTACTCAAAATGCCATGTAGCTCTGGCTTCTTAATAGGGATAAGAGCACCACATATTTTCACCAAGTGGAATAGAGATCGAAAACTAAAACTATGTGAATTAAAGATAGTGAAGATTAGATAGTTCAAGATATTCATTCTATGAAGCAAATTGTTCCCAACCATTTTTATTAACTCTATAATCTATCTAGGTAGCCTTTAAATACCTCTCTTAACTTTAAGCAAATTCTAATCCCCAAGCTCAATGATAGTCATTTGTTTTTGCTAAATAAAAGCATCTCTTAAGATAAAATACACCAAGTAGTCAAAGATCTTCCTCGATATGTTGCTCTATCCCAAATGGTTTTATAGTTAGATTTTTTCCATACTTTTAGTTTGTGGTGGGGCAAGAAATCTTTAAAATAATACTCCTTTTTTTTTTCAAAGAAGCCATCTCCTTATAGTCTTCAATAAGACTTTTATTGTGCTTATTCCTAAGGGAAAGGAGCAGATAACTTTTTTTTTATTTTTAGCCTATTAGCTTATGTGATGCCATCTATAAGATTATTTCAAAAGTCATTATCAATAAAATTAAACACATTCTAGATGACATTATTTTTCCTTGTCATAGTGCTTTCATAAAGAGTAAACTCGTAATAGATAATATCTTGATAGCCTCTAAAATAAGGAATTCATTTGAAAGATAAAAAGTGAGAAGAATTTTTAGGTTGTTTTAAAGGTGGATTTTTCTAAGGCATATAATAGCATCTTTTGGGAATTTATTCAAAAAGTTCTATAAACAATAGTCTTCCCACCCCTATAGACTCAAATAATTATAGCATGTGTCGCGACTTTTACATATAAAGTTATTATCAATAGGTAGTTAATTGAGAGAATTAAATCTTCATTAAGCCTTAGGCAATAGGATAACTTATCCCCTTGCCTATTCATTTTATGCTCTAACATCTTGTTGAAGGCTTTAAAGAAAGCAAATAGGGATAATATTATCTATGATGTTAGACTAACAAGGTTTGTTCCATAGATAAATCACCAAACCTATGCAAATGACCTAATGATTTCTTTTAAAGCAAATAAATAATCTTGCAATGTAGTTAAACAAAACTCTCTATAGTTTAGTCACTTATCTAACCAATTTTTAAATCTAGCCAAATCTATTATTAAATTTAGCTTTAGCACTCCTAGAAGATTTAACATTATTCTTAATCATGTTATAAGGGTGAAACAAGCATAGTGATAAGGAAGTACTTAAGGAGTTATATAGATGACCTATATAATAGTAAGGTCATATAATAGGATATCAACTCTAAAATTTGTGCAAAACTTCAAGTATAGAAAGTTAGATGCCACTCATAGGGAAATAGATTGGTTTTATGCAAACAAGTGTAATATACTATTAATGTTTATTGCTTAACTTTCCAGGAATTGTCATGATAAAATTGATTCTATTATAAATAAGTTTTAGGCTCAAGTAACTCAAAAAATAAAAAACTACATCTTGCATAGTGAAACCATCTAACCAAGCCTAAGTTGATGGTGGTGTTAGTTTAAGGAAGAGCTTGGAGTTTAATATGACTCTTATGTGTAAACATTTTTAGAGCATTATTCATCAGGCATCTTCATTTCTAGGTATGGTGACTAAGTATAGCGAAGGTTAATTAATTCTATCTTTTGTGTTAATCAAAGAACTTCTTGGAGATGGAAAAAAATAATTAAGGCTTGCCATATCCTAATAAGCAAACTACAATGACAAATGGGGAATAAGACAAACATTACCCTTAGGAGTAAACTCTAATGGCCTACAACAAGACCATTAACACAAGATTTAACCATGGTTAAAAAGTTGATTTATAGATTGCAACTTTATGGCACTCTCAAAAAGTTAAAAGGATCTTGCTAATAAACTTATCAACATACTCCTTTAAATAAAAGGGGCCAAAGATTAAATTGCTTGGATTGAAGCACTTGATAAATGCTATTTAGTTAAAAGAGGTTATGCCAAGTTTATCCAACTTGAATAGAACTTGCATAGAGATGATTTCCTTTAGAATGAGCTATGGAAACTTCAGGTGCCTCCAAGAATTTCAAATTTTTATAGAGATTTTATAATCACTTACTACTTATGGCTAATTTACCCAATTATAGAAACATAAAAGTTTCTCATACTTATTAACTTTGTTTTTCTGATGATGAAAGCACTAACACTTTTTTTATAATATGATTTTACATGTCTAGTTTAATTTAGTTTCGACCTCTCAATCAGATCCTAATATTTGCACCTTTAAGACATTGTCTAATGGATAAAGACATGTTTGCACAAAGGTGCCTAATATAAGCATGTGCATATAGATCTCACCATGTCATCTAGTGTTTTCATAACATGGTAATATAAGCATGTCATCTAGTGTTTTCATAACATGGTAATATTTCAAGACAAAAAGCCTATCTCAAAGGATGTTATCCAAGCTTACAATACCATGCTTTCTCAAAACACTACATTGATAAATCCATTAACTTAATTAGCTTGGACAAGATAGAAATCCTCAATTTCTTTTACTACTAAACTTCATTATTAATTAAAAAAAGAAAGTAAATGGGGAAGGAAGCATTTCATTATCATAGCTAATTTCAATGGCCCTTATCAATATCATCTAGTTATTGATTTCATTATGCCTGATCATATTCAAAAAAGTCTTACCATTCTTTTGGCTAGCAGATTGTTATTGTCTATTTTGCAATAATAGTCTTCATCCCAATTGATCCAAATTTGTTGCTTATCCAAAAGGATTATCAACATGATTTAATGGAAGCACAAACCAAATCTAGAGGAAAAGATTTTGGTTTGGGATATCTTTAAGCTTTTGGAAAATTTTCACATGGCTATCCTCAAGCTTCTAGACTAATAACCATTAAGGACAACCACCTCTTCAAGGAGAGTTAGTTAGCATTAATAGTTTATTTGTTAATGGTAGTTTTAATGGTTAGCTTTTTAGGTAACCTTTTAGTTTTTTTATTTTGCTATTTAGTGTGTATCACAAAAAAGGAAGGAAATTACATATTTTTCTTAATAATTAATGCTTATATATTTTAGTCACATAGAATGCCACGTAGGATATCAAGTTGGTTGTCATATAAGCACATCCATTAAAAAACTAAAAAAATGTTAAGCTATTAAGAAATATTAAATGTTTTTGAAAAATTAAAGGGTCAATTTGTTTCAAATAAAAGATGAAAAGATTTAAACTTTAATGAAAGTTAGAAGACTAAAAGTACATTTTTACTAATATATTATGTTATGTTAAATTTCATTACGACATCATTTCAATGGATTAATATTTTCAAAATTAAAAATTTAATTTTAACAACTTAATTAAAAATTGGATCAAATTATATGGCATAAAAATATATTTAAAGGTAAATTATTTATACAATTTTAAGATTACATTATTGGATTTAGCCAATCAATTCATTTGGAAAATTTGCCTTGTTAAAATTAAGGCAATACACTCTAACTTGCAAAATAATAGTTTTGATCAAATAAGATCATTGTAACTTTCTTTAGTTACAAATAATTATGTCAAATGAGTTTTGGAGAATTATAAGACATTAGTTGTAATCTTATTCATTCATTCTATATCCACCTAATATAACAAATATATAATTGCTTAATGTGTAAAGCATTATTAGTCCTTGCGATACATGACTTATTTTCTGCTTAAAGCTTATCAAATGTAAAGGATTTCATTAATCAAAGTGTTATTAGTTTTCCCCTATCTGCACACATTCTTTGTAAATCTATAAAAAAGTGCATTGATAGAGTTTTTAAGGATTTATAATAAAGTCAAAAAACAATTTTTTAAAAGGTCTATAATAGAGTCAAATTTTTGTTATTAAGCATTGATTCATGTGCAATAGAAGTTGTTGCATTACTTATCTTTAATTAACTTCTCTAATTTGAAACTACTTTTTGTTAGGTTTTAGAACTAGTTACCTATCGAAAATATAAAATACTCTATTCTCCTTCTACAATACATCACTCATTATGACTTCTACATTTATCATAAACCACCATTCATTGCCTTTCACCACCATCATTGGCCACCACAACCATCAATATCTAATCCAATTCCATTCCACTATCACCCTAACCATTACTATCATGCCTATTGTCTAATTTCTTACCACTATGACCATTGCTACTTATATCCATTGCTTATATCCCTTTTACACTACCACTGTTATTATAGTTTTAAAAAAATATTAGGAATTTTATATAATTTAGGAAATTTTATTATAACTTTATTAATTATTAATATATTCTAGTTATAATCATAAGGAAGCAAATGGAAGGGGTTTTACAAATAGTGGAAGGCTAAAAGAAAGCAAAGGTATTGATAAGGGATTTGGTATTTCATCTTTGCTTCTTGAAGCAAAAATGGAGAGGCCTAGAAGCACTATAAAAATAAAAAATCACTAATTAAGGATCATTGAATTAGTGATGGAATTTTGTATTTGTCACTAATTTTATTGCTAAATTTGTAACTATGACGACTTACATGTGACTACCATGTAGTAAATTAATGACTGGTAATTTGTCACCAATTTTATTGATGATTGTTCTTATTTAATAGCAAAACATTTCGTTGTTAATTTTGAATTTATTAGTAAATCCATCACTAATTCTATTACTAATATGAGATACATCATTAACATGTTGTTTATTTTTATAGTAAGTTAAACACTAAACACCTTGCATTAAATCAAAGTTTACGACATAAATATCCATTTAACAATTAAATTTTTCAATTCAAATTTTATAAAATAAAATTGAATATCAATATTTATATAATGTAATAAAGCAATAAAATTAATGAATTCTAACATACAAAAATAAAAGAAATCTAATGTATATACATATAAAAAAAATAACCTTACATCCTATCAGATTATCTCCTAGCATTCCACTACTAATCATCCCCATGATCCTCGCCTCCCTAGTTAACTTGTAGCAAATCATCTAGTAAAGCATTGAGTGGTATCTTCAGCCTTTAGAACAATGTTAAAGTAGAGTTCATGCTAGTCAATCATCTACTACAAGGAAACAAGCTATTACTGCTAGGCTATCATCACCTCTCTTGCCTCTACAAGCTCCTCCTATAGTGTCACAACTCAAACCCAATCATGATTAGCATAGATCCGGTTACTTAGTTTCTGCTAACCTTAATAGTAACTACAATAAATATATCCAAGAAAAACCTCCGTATTTTTATAGTGACCTAAATTATTTTAAATTTTTATAAAAAAATAGATAGAGTTCTCCTTATTGTAAGGTACTTCCCGAAGGCCACACATCCTAAAATATAAAACCTATAAGTTTTTTTGGTTTGACAATAACACAAAGTACACATAAAACATACAATCCATCATATTTATTTATATAGAAAACCCAATCTTCTAATCTAATTGTTAATTCTCTAACAAAGCGATCGTTAATTCTCCATAGATGCAGTAAGGATCTAGTGCACTCATATTGACTTAAAAACATTGAAAATAAAATGAATGAGGTACAAGAACTTAATTAGCATATATTTACCACAATCATGCTTAAAATTAATTACATAAAATAATTAAATGCTAATTGAGTCTTAAAATAGAAAATAATTACAGACTAAATTCTTAGATTTTTTAACTTGCAATACCAATTTTGTGGTTAATATATTTGCCTAAATATAGCTCAAATTTCTTATTTCGCATCACAATTCATAATAATCTTAACCATTTAATTAACACCATATCATTACCATATCACATGTAACACATTTCAGGTAGTTATCAAACTTTTAAGTAACCATTGAGGCTTAATTATAACCATATCATTACAATCATATCAAAGAGGATTACTCAAATAACTAGATACCAATTTCACAACGCAATACATAAAAATTTGTAAATACAATACATATATCTACCTTTTAACTCTTAGGCCAATCTTATACTATACTTACATTTCTATTCTTATTCCTCCCAAAATAATCTTATACCTTACCCATCCTTTTATTAGAAATTTTCCATTCAATTTTCATAAAACCATTTTCATCACATCTTTGATCTCTATGCCACTTATAGCATATAATTTAAACACTGGATCCTAAGCTCTATATATCACATGTTCAATCTAATTACAAAACAAAGTATATAATTTAACATCATAATCCATTCACAATTGACTGACATTAGATAATAGTATCACGACTCTCACTAAGTATTATCAATCAACATTCACCTAATGTATATACACATTCACAATCCATTATTCCATCAAACATATACATCACCAAGTAATACTAAGTAACAATGGTACCTTGCCTTTGTCTGAAGGCCTGAAAATAGGAATGACAACATCTTATGAAATAGCTATATGAATATATATATGTATTAACATACTAATAATTTCAATGACATATTAGTCAAGTAAACGATCATAACTATCGAGATTAAAGCTCTTTAATCATAAATAGATCCAATTCATGTATGAATGTATTTGTAATCTATATAGTTAATAAGGAAATTATAAAATATAACATTTAACTAATATAAGTAATATGCATAAGTTTTAAGGTAGCATATATAATTACTTGGGAAGCCTATTCACCTCAAGAACTCCTAAATATTCCATATTCATTCTTTTTTTCTTTCTACTTTACAATTTATTATGATAATTTATAAGTATATAAGTATTCCTTATTTTCTTTACAAATATTGCAATTCCTAATTCAAATCATGATATACTAACACTAAAGCATCAATTACTTATATTTTTTAATATTAGCTTTTAAAACCAAAATATTCATAATATAGAGATTTTTAAATCAATACCATATAAGTAAAAATATTATAAGTTGATGCTATAAAAAAAATTCTGTTCATTCCACTCTATCATTTTACATCATCACTTCTTTATATTTCTTTAAAATTATCACTCAAAAATTGAAGATTTCATAAATAAAGGTTTATCCAAATTAAAATTTAAACACCAAAAATATTGATTTAATGAGCTTGATATGCTTTAAAGATGTGGTTCTAATGCTCTAAAGCACAAGATTCTTATTTTATGAGTTCTACATCAAGAAATAGAAAAAGATGATAAAAATGAGATATTTTAGAACCAAGTATAAGACAATCAAAATAATAAAACTTTATGTTATAAGAATGCTCTATTCATATAATTTTATAAAATTATACATTTAGTTACTAATATTTTTAGCTTTGTTCCAACAAAATCACCAAATGACATTTTAGACATTTAATAGTTTTTCTGCATCAAGTTCAAATCATCCAAAGTCTTAAGGTGTAATACTTTAGAAATACTCTAAACATGCTAAATTAACAATCTATAACATAAAAATTATAGGTCTGCTAGTTTTTTATTTTTTCATTTTTAAAAATAGAAGAACCTATTTGTCAATCTATTTTTAGAATCTATTTTTAAAAATTATTCTTTAAATGTGCTTAAAAATAAAAATATAGAAACAATTTTTAGTTATTTTTGAAACTTATTTTCTTGTTGCGAATATTAATTTTGTAATTAAATGAAATATTTATTTATTTATAATATCAACTATTATCTAATCTTGGTTTTCCTTTAATTCAAAAATAATTTTTAAAAATAGTTTTTAAGAACAATTTTTAAAAATATAAAAATAAAAATAAAAATATATCAAAACACACTTTATATTTCTTGAAAGCTTCATCATACACTTCAAATATACATAAAAATAATTTTTTTGGATTAACTTTGAACACCTAAAAATATTGAAATTGATAACATGAAAATGCTTTAATTATCTCATTCAATCATCTTATAGCATAAATTTCATATTTTTTTAAAGATATCTTCATGTATTTCAAATAGACATAAATGGAGATTTCTATATTAAGCTTATCCAAATAAAAAAAATAAGGATTTTATGTTTAAATTCTTCCCTAGAGGTTAAAAGCACCAAAAACATGGTGGCTTGCTGGAATTAAAGGAAGGCAACAACCTCCCTTATTGCCTAAAACTAGTTAAAATTTGGTGGCCTCTCTAATAGCTATGGATTACAAGTCACTAGAAAGCAAGAAGGGAAAAGGGAAACATGGTAGATGATGATGTTTCAATGGTTGAAAGTGGCAAATCTGATAGCTACAACTTCACTGACCCTCACTAGCTCATCTTGGACTTCTTAGCAGCTTCGTACATGTAGTTAAGCTAAAGAGCTCCACAAAAATTAGCACCTATACTAGTAGCATCTGTGCTAGCAATGAGAGGCAGTAGGCATAGCAATAATGACAGCTTCCCAATAAGGGAGGAACAAGAAGAGAAGGAGGAAAAGAAAGAGACTAAGGGAAAAATGGGTAAGGAAGAGAAAAGGAAAAAGCAAAAAAAGAAAAAAAGATCTATAGGTTTTGATTCAACATTTCTCATGCACTATGAGCTCATTTGCTATTAGATCTTATCCTTTTATTTTCACTAAAATCAATCCTAGCCGTTCATTTTCTTTTAATACTCCATCTCTTTAAAATTCTATATATTAAATATTCCAAAACTATATAAATGTTAAAAAGATAATTTATTAAGTCATAATCATATATATATTGCATCCTAAATTTCTAAAATATTTTCATAAATTTATAAATTTATGAATAAAAATTATCTACCAAAACTAATACATATATCTTATAATTTCTGCACTTTTAACTTTCAAATATCCTAAAAATTATTAATTAAAATACACTCAGTTAATGCTTTCATCAAATAAAATAATAATGATACTTATTCAATAAAAATTTTAAATATTCATGTTTCACATTGGTATAAATAAATATAATTTAACTATTCTTATTAATTAAAATAAATATTTTAGGCATTTAAAATAATAAAATTTTAAATATTACTTCAAGATATTACATGTAGCTTGAGTTATGAATATGAACTAGCCCTAGTAGATGAAAGCCTAGTAACCTTACACACCTCTAATCCTATGCCATAAATATAACTTTTTTTTTACTACTAGCTACTTCTATCCATCAAAAGGCCTCATCAACTTGCTTGGAGTTACCTTACCACCTGCAACAAATGCATAAGAAAATTGCTCCTCTAGCATCTTAGATTAGTTGCTCTATAAAATTAAATTTGAAGGTAAAACACTTTTGATAGACTATATATTATATATTATATATTAGAAATAGCAATTAAATCTTACATAGATGCTTTTTTATCTCTTATTTAGAAATTCTTGAGTGCCTTCCTTACCTATATAAGTATGAGTGTACAAAAAACACCTTGTATTAATAGGCATCCAGTCAAGGCTAGATACCTAAAAAATTTTGTATAAATTATAAGTTATAGAATGAAACAACACTAAAACTAACTTAAAATTGACTAAAATTCACCATCTTCTTATTACTTTTAGACATAGATATCAAATTATCAATATGCAAGCTACCTTGGTATTAGATACCTTTTTTTTATTAACCTCTTACTTTTACATGAAGTCAACATCTTTAGCCCATTTAATCTTTAGCCCATTTCTTTTTAAGTTCATCAAAAACGTGATTAGGCATCCATTTGGTGTCATAACCTATCTTACAGTTATTGTGACTAGTATAAAGATACCTAACTGGTACTAGTATACTAAATAAATATCTTTACAACCTTCTATAGTATTTTGATATCTTTATTAATTTAATATTATTAGAAGACCCATATGTTTAGACCCAAAATATAAAACTACATACATTAAAAGTTTTGAAGTTTAATATATATACACCAAAAAATATTTTTTATATAAAAATACAATTTACATAATATATGAGATGATGCAGACTCTTAGTTAGATACATCAAGATTCCATTCCTCTAGATTTGTCTCCATGTAGGAAGGCAAGGCATCATTACTAGCAAAGCTTTCAAGTGGGGGTATTTGATAAAAAGAATATTTTATTAATAGGATTAAACTTTGATTTTATTTTTCTAAGTATTATTTCATAATTTATTCTTACATTTATAAATCTAAATTGTATTTTATATTAAAAAAGTATATCTTGGGTGTCATGGGGAGCCTAAAAGGTCCTTATATATTAATCTGCTTTATCGGTTCCATAGTCATTACCTACAATTTTGTTCAACAAAGGAGTGAGTATGAAATATACTCAGTGAATGGCTACTTATCACCTTATTTGGAAAGGTTTTCATCATTAGAAAAATTAGCATTTTATTTACATATAATTATTATTTAGTGTTTTATGAAAAAATTTTCTTATGTATATCATTAGTATATGTTACTATAGAAAATGGCAATGGGATGTATGTATGTTTTACTATATATTTATAGTTTAACTTTATCCTCTACCATCTTAGACCTAAGGCTACCAATCATTTTCTTTCACTATTGACCACACCTCCCTTTCTCTATAAAGAATGTTATATTTCCCCTTCATAATTCATAATAAATAGTAATAGGATATGAAAACATCAACCATTAAATTTATTCCAATAGGTATGGCTATATGCCAACCATACTATAAATATCTTATGTAATTTACCATTCTCTCATATTCATCCTTATTTTTTAAAGCATTATTATCAAGATTGGTTTTTACTATCCTATCAAAGATGAAACTTTTTAGCCATGGAAATGGCTTCTCAAACTTTTACCAATGTTCACAATACTTCTAACAAGTTTTATTTACATTCTACTTATTGAAAATTAGGGATTCATATTATTGATTGGAGCCCTAAATGCTCTAAACCAATTCTATAATTCACCTAAATTTTGTCTCATAGTCTTAATAAATTAGTAAACATGAAACACTGTTCATTTTATAAGTTTTGTAGCCTCAAGTTACTATTCACACAATACCAAAACAAGGCTTCCAAAATGGGATAGTAGATGAACACTTGCAATTCAAGCCACTTTTCATCATTCAAATGGAAACCATTTACTTCCAAACTTTACCATGACATTCTTAACATGTTAATTATTGTATAATAAATTTCATAACTTTAACAATGCACTAAAGGCATAAACCTAGAGCTACCAAGTTCAAGCAACACTGGAATTGTAAGTACAAAACTATAATTTAGGCAACCATATCAACTCCATTTGCCATAAATTTTTTCATAAGATTACTAATATCTTAGATATCATATTTGGAAAGTTTTATAATTTTTCTTAATCATTTGATGCTTCAAATTATTTCAAAACCTAGGACTTAATAGAACAAGGTTCTAAATTTGATAGTTTTAAGCATTTCATCTATAACCTAGTTTTTCATGTATTTAAATTTTTTTAAAAATTCTCAATTTCTTCTACAATCATCCTAATACTAATTACGATCTTAAAATGTTAAGGATTGAAATTTCAAAAATTTATAACGTTTAAACATATCAAATGATAGAAACCTCTATTGAGTTTTCCTTAAAAGATTTGTTTTCATTTCAATTAATTTTTTCTTTATCTTTCCAAAGCAGATTTTATGAATTCTTTTTCCAATATTCTTAACATTAATATTCTAAGATCATGGCATTATATTAACATTTGAAGGGTTTTAAAAATATAACCACACATGATCACATTACAAATGATATCCAAGGAAGCATATTACAACAATATCATTATTTATGAGATAACCCTAAGAAATAAGGAAGAGTTACCCCACATCTCTTAATAATTAATGAAGGTTTGAATACCCTTTTAATTCCTTTCTCCGTCCCATGGCTTTTAGCTAGCCAAAGGAAGCAAATTTTCACTTTAAAATGGCCTCATCACTCACATACACACATATATAACCTTAAACCCTAATTATAAAAAAATGCAATTTTTTATTTATCATATATTGGTTTTGTGAAAAAATTTTAAACATGTGACCAAACATTTATGGCATCTACATGGCTCTATATTTTGAAAAAATTATTACCCTAAAACTAATAAAAATAAGCCACTTTGAAGGGTAAAAAACTTTTTACTGCAAATTAGCCATAATTTTTCACTTCCTGCATTTTTGCCCTAAGCTTTTTTAACATTTTTAAGCCTTGTTTTAGGCTTTCACTTATAAAATCTGATAGCTAGCCAAAGGAAGCAAATTTTCACTATAAAATGGCCTCATCACTCATATACACACATATATAACCTTAAACCCTAATTATAAAAAAATGTAATTTTTTATTTATTATATATTGGTTTTGTGAAAAAATTTTAGACATGTGACTAAACATTTATGGCATCTTCATGGTTCTATATGTTGAAAAAATTATTACCCTAAAACTAATAAAAATAAGCCACTTTGAAGGGTAAAAAACTTTTTACTACAAATTAGCCTTAATTTTTCACTTCCTGCATTTTTTCCCTAAGCTTTCTAAACATTTTTAAGCCTTGTTTTAGCATTTCACTTATAAACTTTGATAGCCTAGGAAGCTTAATTTAAGTCAACCTAAAAGTTTTTAAAATAATTTATTTAATTTTCAGCCCAATTTCTCACTTCTTAGTATACATGGGTTTTGAAATTTCAATAAATTTGCATAAAATTTTTCCTAAACTTATTATTGGGTTTTTAATTAGATTTTTATTTATTTTTATACCTAATAAAATTTTTATAAAAATTCTAATTAGGCTCACATCTAAATTACCTGTACATTTTTCCTAAATTTCTCCTAATTTCCTTATTATATTTTCTGATCCAAGTATTTTCTAATAAGATTCCTATTTGAAATTTCTATTTCACTTAGGAAATTTTATAAAGAAATATCTTATGTTAGTTTTCTTATTTTATTTTGGGACATTACATTTGGGCTTATTTGGCATGTCTTTCCTCGTTCAATCCATTGTTTATAATTCACCATGGCCTTATAAGGAAAAAAAGTTTTATCTAGTATGTAAGCTTAGACTTCCACTTGTATGTGGCATATAAATAATGAATAATTGAAATCAAATAAGTGCAAATTTCTAAATTAAAGTACAAATATAAAGTTAATGATACTATTACATGTTAGCTCCATGAAACAAGCCTAAATCACTTTTTTATATCCCTAATGGGGCCTTAGGTAAATAAAGAAATTAACCTATATCCAAACACATTAGTGATACATATATAATGATTGCAAAAGATATCAAAATTGAATGTTAATTCAAAACTTATAAGTTACCCTTAAGATGGACCTAGATTCTATAATAATCTAGGTCTCTATCCTATAGCTAAGCTAATAGCCACCCTAGCCAAGCCACCAAGATAGAAGCATTCTATTGGATGGGTTACTTTGAAGTGTGCCACTTTGAATCTATCGCAGAAAGCTATAAAGCATGAGAATCATATCCAAGTGACTAGAGGAGTGGCACTTGGTGATTAATTAGTGACCTTGATGTACTGGGGATAGATATGGATAGTGTAAAAACTAGTATGGCGCTCTAAGTCATGGAAGATGATAGTGTTTTCTTATCACCACCATAACGGATAATCGTACAACCACCTCTAAAGGGAATATCTCTACCATTTTCAAAAATGAAGACATTATAACCTAGATCAAATGAAAAATAAAAGGTAAACTAACTTAAAGCTAAATCCTAAAACTAACTTAACTAGAACTAAAACTAAACCCTAAAGATAACTTAATTAAAACTATCTTAAAGCATGCACTATTTTAAATTCCTAATTATTTTCTAACTCAATACTAAAGCTAAGCTAGATCTAACATTAAATTCAATTCCTAATTCTTTCCTAACCTAAAACTAAAACTAAAACTAATAGTAATAATAACTTAAAACTAAAATTAAAACTAACTTAACTAAGGCTAACTTAAAGCATACATTAATTTCAAATTTCTAATTCTTTCCTAACTCAAAACTAAGGCTAAGTTAAATCCAACATTTATTTGGACTTCAAATTGTTTCCTAACCTAAAATTAAAACTAACTTAAGTAAAACTAAAAATAACTTAAGCCATACACTAATTTCAAATTCTTATTGTTTTCCTAACTGAAAACTAATTTTAAATAATAAAAAAATCTCAAATAATTCATATGAATGAATAAAATAATTAAAATTAATCAAAAAAATTAATACATTCTACACCAATGGCTTGCTTTTTCACAATCAAATCATCATATCCAAATTTTAATCAACACAAGAAAATGAAAATAAAAAACCTTAAATAATTCATGTAAATTAATAAAATAATTGAAATTAATGAGCAAATTAGTAAATTATCCATTAATACCTTCCTATTTCACTTTCAATTCATCATATCTTAATTTTAATAAACACAAAGACCCTTGAAAAATAAAAAATCTAAAATAATTTATATAAATTAATAAAATAACTAATCAATAAATTTACACATCCACTGATGGCTTCTTATTTCACTTGTAAAGCATCATATCCTAATTTTAATTAACAAAAGAGATAACAAAATAAAAACATCTCAAATAATTTTTGTAAATTAACAAAATAATTGAAATTAAAAAAAAATTAGCTTATTATCCACCAATGGCTTCTAATTTTACTTTTAAGTCATCATATCCTAATTTCAATTAACAAAAAGAAGATCCTAGAATTCTAAAAATCCTAAATTGAAAAAACTCACTAATTAAAGGTAAGCAATAATACCAGTGAAGTTAGTGGTGTGGCAATAGGGGATAATGACGACAAGCAAGGAGGTCATTAGAACTCATTGGAGGGCCAATGTAAGAGAGAAGAAGAAAGAAAGAGTGAAAGTATAGGGTTACTATTGCAACAGGAATATATTTTTAGGTTAGTAACAAATTTAGTGATGGATAAATTTATTGCTAACTCTTTTTAATGAAATAGTGTGTTTTCTTTAGCAATGGGTACTTAAAATTTTGTCAGTAATTTTTGAAAATATTTCATTATTGCATAAACAAATTTTCAAATTTTGGATAACAAAAGTTATTGCTAATGCCAATCGCTAGTGTCTTTGCAAGAATTAGCAATAGATGTTTAAAAGTTCATACCTAATTCCATTGCTAAAATGAAAATCCATTGCCAAAAATTTCTAGGGTTAACAAACCTATTTATCAACAAGTAGTCCATAGTAAAATACAGATTTTCTTAGAGTGAAGTAAACTGAGCTAATTTGTGAATTGCTAATACTTTAACTTAAAATTGACTTAACAAGTGAGGTTTATAAAATCAAATAATTTGAACTTAAACATAAATAATTGGCTCAATTTCTAAATAAACTAAACTCAATTTATGATTATCCAACTTGTTTGGTTCATGAACTAACTCAATAAATTAATTATGTATATATATATATTAATAATATTTATGAAATAAGTTGTGATATTAAATATAGTATTATGTATTATTTGTTGTACTTAAATAAATTTAAATAGTATTTTTAAAATGATTTTGAACTAAATGAATTGATTTTAATGAACCACTAATATGAGTTAACTTTGTTCATTTTGATTTAGATATGCTTATGTGAGATTTTGGCTAATTTGATTAAATCAAATAATCTATCTATGAGCTTAATTCAAAGGGAATTCAAGTTTTTTTTTATTAATTGAAATATAGCTGAAGTTTCAAGTTAAGTTGGTTCATAACTCAACTTAATTTGACACTTTTCCTCCCCTTAATGGAGTTAGTTCTAATTAACTCCATTGTTTGCATTAGTAAGATCCAACCATTCTTCCATATGTTTTGATTCGGCTACTGTAGACGACAAGATTAATTCAAGCTAACCCTCCACTCCAAGCACAAGATAAATAGGATAATGAAAAAAAAAGGCATGGTGGAAGATGAAGCATTTGAAAAATCAATTTTGAAATTAAAGTGAAAATTAATTTGTTAAATAGACATATTATAATAAAAAATTCAACAATTTGAAACTATAATAATAACAATATCTAGAAATATACAAGGACATTATTAGGGGTGGCACTTGAGTTGTGCTACTTAGTTATTTAATTAACTTAAGAATGGTTCACTTCGACTTAATTCATGACTCATTTGTATCAAGTTCAAGCAAAAAAAAAAAATTAGTTTGTTTAAAAATTTGAGTCAAGCACAGTTTACTCTTGTTCAACTCATTTATAAATGCATTCAAATACACACAATTTTTTTTAAATATTTACTAAGAAAATATCAATATTTTTTTTTAATTAAGTGTTAGTGTTAATAGGATCATAACCTTGTTTTTATCTAGCTTATAAATGTTGATATGATTTTAAATTTTTTAACTTTTTATTGTAAAATTAGATTTTATACTATGTGATTAATTTATTAATAAATGCTAAAATCGAACATAAAGCTTTATTGCAACATGAAATTTTTTTTATCATCATCAAGTGAGTCAAACTGGTTATCTATAATATCCTAATAGAGTAATAAAATTAAAAAAGAAAATTTGAATAGAAATTACATCAATAAAAACCTAAAAATATAACTGAGTAAAATTTAGTTAAACCGTAAAGATAGCTTGAAAGTATACCTATCTAGAATTTTTGTAGAATTTGTACTAGGCATTAGTAAAGGTCAAAATATTATTAAAAGTCTAACATTAAGTTTAGAAACATTTTACGAAGGACTAATAGAAAATTAAAGGCTCAAGTAGCCAAAAATAGCCCGTGTAACTCGAAAACTTAAAGATAAGGGCTAAAATAGAAATTAACCACATTGTCTTGTTTGAGCTGATTTAGCCCAAATTTTTAGGCCCAATTTGATGTTAAAACCAAAAATAATAATAAGGCCCAAGAAGGTCCAAACTTGATTTGTTAAATTCGTAAATAAGTGAGAAACCAAGGCCTTTTATTAGCAAGCTTTTTAAGGTATTTTATTTGCATAAAATTTATTTATTTTGAGACAAAAATATTTTAATCTCCTAACATAAAAACTGTGTCCTAGTGCTGAATAATCACCACATTTTTTTAAGAATACAAATTAAGAAGCTTTGGTGGAAGCTTGAAATAAGATTTCTATATAAACCATTTAGGGTTATTTTGGAATAAATTTTTGCTCCTTTTTCCAACAAGAATCATGAGTTTCTCTAAGGCATTTCATTAGGGTTTTCAAGTCTTTAAGAAGTTCCAAGACTAGATTCTTTAAATTCTAGCAAGATAATTGTTAGTGTATATGTCTTAAAACTAATTATATTGATGATTGTAAATTTGAATCGTATTATTTTAATGGCAATTCCAATTATCATATTTATATATATTATTTGCATAATATATTTAATTATGATAATAATTTTAGAATAATTATATTCTTAAATATCCCTAGGCATACATCATTGTGGATTGGGTTGCTTTGATATGTTAAGACTAGCATGTGTGCTAACTTATATGAGATATTAAGTCTGCACATGAGTATAAGTTAGAGAACTTGTATACTGGACTGACCCACCCTAAGAACACTATATGGATCATGATATGAGTGTCATGAGTGATTCTTAGTGATCATTATTAATATGATCATTTGACCTAAGATTTTCAAGGTTCTCTACATGTTAATTTCATATTTTGATGCTATTCTATATAACTCATAGTTAAGTCAATGCAAAAGTAGTTATTAGATATGTCACATATCATACGGAGGGATTTGTGTGATCAAGATGGAATTTATCCCTCTTATATAACAGAAGTAACATCTGTGGGCCCCTTGATTAAATAAAACTAAGAAAATGCATGGCCATGATAAGATGAATTGACATAGGATGTTAATTACATTTGCTTCAATCAGCTTACTTAGGAATTTAGAAACCGTTGGATTAGGCTATACGAGAATAACACAACCCATGTCTCGTACTCAATCTAAATGTTTAGAATAAAAGGACATAAATGATGATCATGTATAAAGATTTAGTCAAATCACTAACTTCCTCATTACTTGGGTAACAATGATGTGTTGCTAGACACCACTCATTATTTATGATCATTAATATGATTAATGATAATTGCCAATGTAATAAGAGCTTGTAGGGTCGCACACTTAGAGCCTAGTGGATTTGGAATTAATGGACCAAATTGTTTAGGCCTAATATTTGGGAATTTCATATTATAATTATAAAGTCCAATAATAAGCCTATATTATATATGGAACAAAGCCCAATTAGTTAGAATTTTCTATGTACCTATTTAAATATGCTTGTTGGGTAATAATAGATTATCATTCATGCATCCCAAAGCATAGAAAACCCTAACACCCTTCTTTGACCATAACCCTTGAAGAGGTGTAGTTAGCATTATGAGGCTAAGGAGAAGAATTCCAACCAATGCTCGTGAGAACATTCATTAGTGATTTGTTAATTCATGTGGATACCTCGGAGTTTTTGGCTGAAAGGAAGTCGAAGAGGTGATCAACAAACGAATTCCTAAATCATTGGAAAGGTATTGAATGAATCCTCATTCTAATCTAACGTTTTACATGGATCCATTGGATGGGATCAGTTAATTCCGCTGCACTTATTTGACTCTCGATCTTAACAATAACTAAGGTTTTGTATGATCTTCTTCAAGTTTTTATGATAGTATTCTCTCTAATTTCTGAAATTTGGCTTGTTTTAGTGAAATTGCTTTCTTATTATTCTAAGAGGTTTTTAAGAAGTTAGATACTCAAGAAATTAAAGTAAGTGGCAATTATCCTTTGTTCTATGGAGTTTTCTCATGAAAAATGAAAAATTTGATGATTTTGGCCAAATTGGATATGAAACTAAGATGGTGTTGTATGATTTGATATTCATAAGTGTAAATGTTGAAATAATGATATAATATTGGTATTATGATTTTGATTTCAATAAGAGATGATTTATTAAGTTTTTCCATAGGAAATAACTATAGAAAAATGTAGAAACAAAATTCTATTAAAAAGGATTTAATGGTATATTTAGTTTCCTTTTGGAAATAAAAGTTAGGATGTGCTTAAATTTCAAATTTTAGTATAATTATGTTACAAATAGTGTCAGGATAATTGTAGAAAAAATTGAAAATTTTTAGATGCACGAAAAATTAAGTTATAGGTGGAACACTAAAAATTACCAATTTCAGAACCCTATTCTATTAGGTCTCAGATTTTGAATTATTTGAAACATTAAATAATTAATAAAAATTATAAAAAATTTTTGATATGATATCTAGGATGTTACTAAGCTTTTGTCAAAATTTAATGGTACATGGAATTAATTTAGTTGCCCAAATGATAGTTTCATTTTTACAACTCTAGTACTATCCAAATTTGGCTACTCTACAATAATTAAGTTATTCCTTATTCAATATGTTAAGTGACATGACAAAGTTTGGAAGCAATCAGTTTCCATTTGAATGATGAAAAGTGGCTTGAATTATAAATGTCGATATGCTTTCTTATTTACACTTCACTACTTTGGTATTAAGTGAACAATACTTGAAAGTAATTAATTTATGAGGAAATTACAGTTTTATGCTCATTAATATATTAAAAGCATTAGATAAAATTTTAGCAAACATGTGAGATAATTTGGAAGCCTAAAAAGGCTTCAAACCATGGAGTAGTCATGCTACTTAGCATGATTAGCATTTAATATATTAGATTGAAATGTAATTGTGTTTAAGACCATTTTGATTCTATGATTGAGTGTCATGACTCGATTCTAATTATAACCTATTTAGATCCCAATACTTAGTTTTCACAAGCTTTAATATTTTCACTATTCCTATCTAATAAGAGTTTCCAAATTTTCAAAGGGACTTAAAATTTTCATTTCAAATTTTACAGAAAAACAGACAAAGTCTCCCTTATTTTTAGATACTTCCTAAGGGTCACATACTTTAAAATACAATATTTGTGTTATTTCCATATACAACAGTATCAAACATACACATAGACAATACAATTTCAAGCTTATACACATATAATCAATTCAATACATTGTATAATTCAACATATCTATTCGAATGCTAAATCTAATTTCAAATAAAACCTAATTGTTAAATCCTTTATTAGGCAGTCTTTGATTTTCCATGCATGAGACATAACTTAAGTAGCTTTCTTAACTTGAAAATAGTAGAAATAATCGGAGTGAGTTATAGAAACTTAGTAAGCATATATCTATCACTAGTTTGCAGGACATCAATTTTACAATTAACATTTGCAAGTTAAACATGTATTAATATTAACATATTAACAAGCCCATTTTTCCTAGATTTTAGAAATATATGAAACCATGCCCCAAAATGTAAGTTCTCCTATACATAACTTAACTCTATATCTCATGTCACAAATCATAGGAAATTCAACTATCTGTTAGTACATAATATCATTATCATATCATGTACTACTCATTCTAGGTAAACATTACATTCACAAATAATCATTAAGGTTCACATACAAACAAATCATCATAATCACATCAAGTCTTTACAATTATGACAAACAATGATATCTAATCACAAGCAAAGTTATAATATTACATCACATCATAAATCATTTATAATAACTATGCCTGTATCCATCTTTTGATTTCCTAAATATTTTATATCATTCTCATATGATTTGCCAAAAATTTTCCATCCAACTCTTAGATCGATCTTATATTTTTCATGACTATTTGTTAGGAATTTTCGATTTGGCTCTCAGCATTGCTCTATTATAGTCATAAATTTCCAATATCGTTATTTGACCACAATTCACACTTTCTAATGTTATCCATGGTAGGTATCACAAATGATATACACGAGAGTTCAACTCTCATATCACAATTGTTTATAAAACTTCAATGTGAAATAACCAATTCATTATTGGTCAATATCAAGCATGTGGCAATATAGGTATAAATATACAGTAATGCTATTATATCCTCCTACACGGCTATAACATAAAAATATTATTAAATTCAATCATAATCCATTAATAGTTATCACTGCTACTATGCTTTCACTGCATACTTTAATCAATTAATATTCTTTCAACATCTAATTATATTTATACCACAAAACTATGTCTCATATGAATATACATATACACATGTCTATAGAAGAATACAATTTATCACATTTAAATTATCTTCTATTAAGATAAAATTTGGCATGAAATATATACTCACCTAGTAACAATGTTCCACACTTGAAGGTTCTAAAGCATTCATTTTTCAACTTTTCCACATTTCCCTTATATCATCACAACTTATAAGAATAATTCATAAATATATCAAATTCATCTATTTTTTTTGGATCCACTATCATGAAATCTAATTAGGGTATTTTAATATTCCATATTACTATTTAATTATCCCTTTCTTAAATTAATCATTAGAAATCAAAAGTATATTATTTCATGATAATTTGGAATCAAGCTTACAGATGTGAAAATATTAAAATTCAATGTTCTAGAAAAAGCTTACTTAGTGCCATTCACTCATCTAAACTATTGCGTCATTTATTTTCAAACTTATCATTGAAAAATCATAAGTTCTTGTATATGCCTTCTTTTCTAGTCCAAAGTATATAACAACCAAATATTAAAATTTAATGATATGAATATACTTTAAATATATACTAGTCTAATAATCTTGAGAAAAAATCTTTATTTTATAAATATTGTCACAAGTGTCCAAATAATATGGTGAAACAACATTTTCTTTGGTCAAATTGGAATCTTTCCAAGATATGAAAATATAATATTTTGAAATGAATCTAATCACAGTACTCTTAGCAATCCATATCATAAAACCTATATTTATTTTTATGCTATTGATGTGAACAATATTCTATTAATATTTTTCCTTATATTTAGGTCTCTTAGGAAGTGATGATGCTTAATTGAATTAATTTTACATTAATTTGAGACTAATTGCATTAATTTGGGCTTAATTGAATTTTGGGCTTAATGTTGGATTTTGATACTGTTTTAGTATTTTGATCATAACTTGAGGTTTGGATGTCAAATTTGGACGATCTATATACCGTTGGAAAGCTAAGAAAAAGAGTTACAATTTTAATATAGACCAGAGAACCTAGTTCTGCCATCTTGGAGGTTAAATATTAACTTAAATTTGAAGCAGAGTTGTTATCCAAGCCCAAACCTGACCCAATTGCAATGATTAATTCATATCTTAAGCTCCAAGTATCTAATTGATGCAAGGCCAAGTCCAATTATTCCTTAAAATCCATATATAATTATTCATGAAGATATTTTGAATAAACTAAGTCGTTTTGAAGGCCAAAGAAGATAGATTGATAGCTCATTACTTCAACTCGGACTGGATTGAACTCTTTGTAGTATTTTTGCTATAACTTGGGTTAAAAATGTCTGATTAGGCTAAAATTTTGTGGGTAGCTTCCTAAGATATTAGGATACAAGTTTGTAGTTCAGGTCCAATCCTAATTATGCTTCTAGGGTTATAAATAAATAGAGGCCAGAATCAGAACGTGAAAAGGAGGACAAAGTTTAGCAGAGTTCTTGTTTTCTTTATTTTCTTATTTTCAAGCCATGGAAGGCTAAAAACACTTGGTTGATTCAAGGATTGTGAAGCTCTTCTTCAAGGATTATGAGATTTTTATTAGTAATATTAATTTTTTCTTATTGATTTTCCTCTTTTGGAATTGTTTATGTTAAACTATTGAGATTACTTATGCTAAGTGCTGATTTGATATAATTGGTGCTCAATCTTGTGATTTCTACTATTTTTATTTTTTAATGTAAAATTATGGTTAATTAATCATGGTTTTACATCTTGGGGTAGGGGGTTACTTCAATGATATTTGATTTAATTTTCTAAATCAATTGAATTCTATCTACAAGTCAAATTTGATCTATAAGTCAATAAATTGAATTCTATCTATAAGTCAATAAATAGAGGGTAGAATCAAAATGTGAAAGGGAGGACAAAGTTTAGCAGAGTTCTTCTTTTCTTTCTTTTCTTATTTTCAACCCATGAAAGGCTAAAAACACTTGGTTGATTCAAGGATTGTGAAGCTCTTCTTCAAGGATTATGAGATTTTGATTAGTAATGTTGATTTCTTCCTATTAATTTTCCTCTTTCTTAATCGTTTATGCTGAATTATTGAGATTGCTTATGTTAAGTGCTTATTTGATATAATTGGTGCTCAATCTTGTGATTTCTACTATTTTGTTGTTTTAATGTGCAATTATGGTTAATTAATCGTGGTTTTACATGTTGAGGCAGAGGGTTAGGGGCTTACTTCAATGATATTTAATTTAATTTCCTAAATTAACTGAATCCTATCTATAAGTCAATTTCGATCTAGTTTCGGGATTATGGCGATTGCTTAATTCATCTTCTAATCTTAATTGACCAAACTCTAGGCGATTGTCTAGCGTAGGATTCATGGATTATTCTAGGAATTCCAGATAATCCAAGGTTGAAAAATTAATTAGAACAATCAAATGTTTAGTGATCTAGGATTAATCCACAATAAGAGCTATCATATCCTTGAATTTACTACTTCCGTATATTGAATTCCTTCTATTTTATTTCTATTTTTGCTTGATTATTTCATTGCTTATACTTTAATTTCATCCAACCAAACCCCCCAATTCTATATAATTTTCATTTTGCATTCTATTTCACATAGCATTTAGTACGTTGATTCTATCTCTGCACAACATTTTATTTTATTGCATTATCATTTTGTTTGCATTAATTTTCTTTGTTTTCATTGCATAAATAATTCAACAATTGTATATATATTGTTAGGAAATCATTTAGGAAGGATAAAATCAAAGGATCACTAAGGGTACGACTTGGTTGTGCCACTATACAATATTATATTTTTAGCATACCAATTTTAATGCAATTTTAGTGCATTGCGGCATGCACATCAGCCATCTTTAAATATTTCTTCATGACATAGGTTTTGCAAGTTTTCAAACAAATATATAACCATAACTAAAAATATTACCATGTACAATTCTAAGATAATTCTACTTTTATCATTTATACATTTTATAATAAAACATTATACTTTTTCTAATCTATTATCATTTATCTCAATCGTTTCAGAAATAGGTTTCCAGATCAACTCCTAATCATTCATAATATTAAGATGTATTATTCCAAATAATCTTCACTTACTTTATTCTAAAATTTCATGACATAAAAATCTTATTTTTCAGAAGCACTAGTCAGAATCCATAATATGTATAAAATGGTTTATCTTGAATGAAGCATTCAAACATCATAAAAAAATTAAAGTTTTATGATATAGGTTGGCTCACCACCCTCCAAAGTGACTTGTCAAAGCTCGTCAATGACAAAGGCTTGTTAGATCATCGACAAATGAAGAGAGAGAAGGTGCCTTACACTTGCAACCATCATCGTGCCTAAATAGCTCCACTAACTCCCCCTTCACAGCACTAACTTGTAGTGACCAAAGAAGTACAAGTGCTTGTTATGGTGGTTGAAAATGATCGTGAATGGGGTCAAAAAAAGAAAGAAGCTATGATGCCTTGGTGTTGCTTCTTGCCATTTCAATCAGGTCTTATTTGCAATACTGTGTGGTACTCCTCAATTGTCATGATCAAACCTAATCTTAGTAGACGTGGATCTCGAGACTAATTTTCACAATCCTTAAAATATTTTACTTTCTCTATCTAACAAGAAATTTTAAATTCCAAAAAGGCTCAAAAATCTATTTTAAAATTTTACGAAAAAAACAAAACAGACAAGGTTTCCCGATTTTTTAACACTTCCTAAGAATCATATGCCTTAAAATACAAAACATGTATATATTTTCAATTACAACAAATACAATAACATCAAGCATTCATATAATACTATACAAACTCAAACTTATATATAGATAAGCAACTTAACATATCATATAAAACCACAAATATTTTTCGATGACATCGATTCCACTCCCAACTATCAAATGTTTTAGCAAGGCGATGTTAGATCTCCATAGAAGCAACAAAGCTCCAGGGCATTTATCTTAGCTTGAAAACATTAAAAGTAAACAGAAAGAGTTATAGAAAACTCAGTAAGTATACATCTACCACTACTTATAAGGGATTATCTTTGTATATTTGTAAAGATACATATTAATCATGTTTTAAACTAAAACTTATCACAAACCTATTTCCTTGGATGTCTGAATTACATAACACCAAACCTCAAGTCGAGCGTGCACTTGCACACAACTAGATATTATATCTCATATCACAGATCATAATATTCTTAACCATCTGCTGATACACTAAATCATTATTACAATAGATACTATCCATTTCAAGTAGACATTATGATCATAAATAGCCACTATAGCTCAAACATAAACAAATTATCGTAGTCACATCAAGTTTTTGCAATCATGTCAAATAGTAATATCCATTCACAAGCAAAGTTCTAATATCATGTAATTATTTATAATAATTGTGCATGAATCCATCTTTTTATTCTCTTAATGATTTTTATATCATTTTCATATAGTTTATTGGGAATTCCCATCCAGCTTTCACATCATAGCTCCATCACTGTTCACAATTTTCAATATCAATATTGGCATGATTCACCAGTATTATACATGAGAAAACTCAACTCGCATATCACAACTCTTTGTGAAACCATCAGTGTAAGTTAACTGATTCATCACAAAGTAATATTAAGCATACAACAAAATATATAATAGTAATATTGTCATGTTCACCCATATAGCCATGATATATAGATATTATAGAAACCTAATCACAACTCATCGATAGTTTAGAAATATTACCATTACACTTTTGCTATGCACTCTGACCTAACAATATTCCCTTAATATATCATGAAACTAAGTTTCACACTTATACAGTACTATCAATAAAATAAAATAAAATTCACCACATTTAAATCATATTTTATTTTGATAATAGTTTAGTGGTGAGGTGTACACTTACTTGGTGGGGCACATTCATAGCAAGAGTTCAAAGATGTTCATTTTGTCCTTCTTTTATCCTAATAGCATAAATATAAGAATACTATTTATTTTCTTCCCAAGCATTACAAATTCAATTCTCAACTTATAACATAATAGTATCTTTTACTATCAACTTGTTGTAATTCTTAATATAGGCTTATGAAATCAATCACTACATTTTTTAAGATTTGCTTCCAATAATTTAGAAACTATACTCAATATTTAAAATATGGATAGAATAGGCTTTATGATTTAAGCATAATGAAGTTCAAAAATATTATAACTTTTTGCTTTAGGAAAATTTTAATCATTTTATTATATGAGATTATACACTTAATTTTTTAATGCTTTAACTTTGTCTCAAGCAATTTTTCCGGTTCATATTTAAATCTAATTTAAGGCCACTTTAATTATGTAACCTTAGCATTCAATAACATAAAATCATATTTCACAACTACCACCATTTATTTCAAAATCTATAAAATTAGAGTTTCTAGTATCATATGTAAATCTTCATAAGATTAGAATAAAATGATCATATATATTTTAATCATTTTATTTAATATTTTAAACATAAAAAATTATATATATTTATTTTTATTTCTTTTAAATCACTCAAGCAGAAATCAAGGGAAGCTAATTATATAAAATGTTTTATCACCCTTAGAAAAAAAAAAAAAAGACTGTTGGTAGCTCGCCGGCGGCAAGGGGTTGCTGAATCGCCAGCGACCAGAAAATTCATCAGCCCCCTTGGCTTTTATGATCCAAGATCAACCGCCGGTCACAGCTTCTTCGCGTCATCAAGCTGCGGCCAGCTACAAGAGGATAGGAACTCAAGAACGAAGATAGTGGAGGATGGCACTTCTTGTGTCGGAGACGAGGGAACAGTAGCAGCAGCAGCTACGGTCGCTTCACCAAATGGAAACAAAAAGTCAAATAGCCGCCGCATCATGTTGGAGAAAACCAATCTCTCATCGCTGCATGCGGGAGCTGCTTTCCAACGAGAAGCCATGTGCAACAAAACCAGCAGTGGGAAGAGGCTATGAGTCTATGACGAAATCGCTAGGGGTGACAGTGCTGGACAGAAAGACACTGCCAAAAAATAAAATAAAATAAAATATATAAAGAAGAGAGAGACAGAAGCTAGCGACGGTTTCCTTGAGAAAGAGAGTGATGAGGAAAAAAACATAAGGGGGGGGGGGGGAGCTGGGCCAAATAAAAAAAACACCGACTTAAATAAAAATATCAGCTCCAAATTTGAACTGTTATTGGTGTACCGTAGCTATTTACACCCAAAATCTCACCCTCATTTTAATTCAAATCAATCTCAGTCGATTTTTTTATACTTTATAATACTTCTCTCCAAATAACTTGAAAATTTAATGTAAGTATTTTAATGTTACTTTTGATAAATAAAACCCTAATTCACACATTTTTATGAAATTAAGTTTATTTAGAATCTTAATTCAATTATTATTTTTAATCTCTCTTTAATATAAAAATGTATGTAATAAATTGATAATTTGAAATCTCTAAAATAAATATTTCAATCTTCCATAACTTTTAAAAATAATTTATTAAATACCACTACTTAATTTCATAAAATTTTATATTCATAATTATTATTTTTAATTTATAAAAAATCCTGTTAAAATATTTAAAAAACCTTCAATTAATAATGACTATTTTAAAAATATACATCTATTTCAAACTCCCATAATTTTCCTAAATAATTTATTAAATACAGATGATATATTTCATAAATCCTCATATCTTAATTTACCAAATTTATTTCCGTCTCACGAGAAATCTCTTATAAAATTAAAAATTATTTTAATTTATTTTCAAATCAATAATGATTATATAAAGATAGATAAAAATATTTATCATAAATAATAAAATTTATAAAAATTTAATTATTAATCCAAGGTATTGCATTAACAATGAAGAAGCAAGCTAGGCAGCACCTCCTCGACAGTACATTTTGGCCGTAAAAGCTGCTAGACTGAAAGGAAAGGGGAGAACGCGCGTAAAGAGAGTGAGGAAGCTACCAAATTTTCTATTTCTAGAGAGAGATGCCGAAATGGCAAATTTAAGGAGATAAGAGAGAGAATAAAATCAGAAAAGTTATTATTATTATTATTATTATTATTATTATTATTATTATAAAGAGAGAGAGAGACTAGATATTTTATTTTTAAAAAAAAGGGAGGGGAGAGAAGAACCCGTATGTTTCTAAGAGAGGGAGGGCAGTTTTCCTAAAAAAAAAAATGCACTGCCCTTTTCAAAGATGAAAGAGGAAAATGTTAGCTTGAGTTGTAGGCAAGATTCCACGTATCTTGCACCCATAGGTCCAATTCCTTTATAAACTCTCAACCATTCATCTATTTCCAAAACTCAATTTTATCAAATTCTAATTTAAAATTACCAAAAATAAGTATCTCAACTTAATTCTTTTTAATCTTTCCTCAATATATAAATATATATTAATTTGATAAAGTTGAAAATTCTAGAATAAATATTTCAATCTTTCCAAAGATAATTTATTAAGTACAAATAACTAATTTTCTATATAATTACAAAAATTATTTCAAACTTGTAAAGAAAAATCCTTATGAAAATATTTAAACAAACATTGAAGCAACATTGACCAATTAAATAAAATTTGAATATCAAAATGAATATACATTAGTATTAAAATTTATAAAATTTTATTTTGAGATATTACATTAAAAATTATGAAAAAATTGATGATATTTGAATTATCTATCTTGGATGGAAAGATTATATATCAACCTTAGATATGATACTATGTGATGTTAAAGATTGAATACATGAAAATGATTAATTTTGTTAATAAAATCCTTATAGCATAGTTGGTATTTTGACCATACTTATGATATATGATAATGAAATGCATGATTGATGCCTTTATATGCTTATGGCATCATATCAATGCTCATTATGAGTATGATTGCTCATTCTATATTTGATTTGAAGGGGAGATTTACATCTTTCACAAAAAAAGAGAGATAAGTGATAAGGGTTGAAGGGATAGGATTGGTGTTTTAATACATAAGGTGGTGGGAGGTAAGGTTGGATTGAAGACATTAAAAGAAACTTAGATATCAACTATAGTCATTCAATGAATTTTACAATTAATTACTATAATCATTCTCTAAATAGATTTTATACATAATACTCATAAAATTATTGTATGTACATTAAAAGCTATTGTTAGTACATGAGAGTTGTTGCTAAACATATAAGAATTTTTTATAGTATTCCAAAATTATAATTGTGTATAAAAAATTATAGATGGTACCCAAGAGTTTTAATTAATTATTATGCAATAATATATATATCTAACCTAATGTGCTGAATTCCTTCTAAAAAAAAAGAGTATCCACTCATTGAATATTTTAATGCTTACACACCTTTTATTGAATTTTTATTTACTATTTATAGATATGAAACATGGATTCCAAAGATGAGTAACATCTGTGTGAACTTTCATTTCACTTTTGGAAATCTTTCATGCAGCATTTTGTGGTGTCCTAATTAGAAGTTTTATCTTCTAATAGTGATTATATAGAATTATATTTTTAAAAATTTCACGCTCTTGCATAAATAATATTTAATGTATGTAATTTATGTTATGAACTTCTTTATGCATGTGCACATTAAAATTATTTCCCATAAGTACTTATTTATACTTTAGTAGAATTATGAAAGAGAAAGAGTTATGAATGTCGTACAAGTTTGTAGAGATAGCTGATTGATATATTAATATTAGTTTGGTATCTTCATGTTGGTCACAGTATCCAAAAAATTGAGATGTAACATTATCTAATTTTATTATTTCAAATCAAGTTGATCATAACTAACTAAGGTAAAATTGGGCTCGATTTCACCCATGGCTAAGAAATTTCTTCTGTTTTGAAGCTGCTTCGAAATCTTTTGATTCTCTAATTAAGCAAAGTACATGAAGCCAATCAGTGCTAACCAATTGGATTGTTTTCGATGTGATCATTTTTTGAACCTTAAAAGTCCTTTCATCTTTAGAAAGTGAAATTAGGGCATGCGTTTAATAATTGAATTTTTTTGTTATGTCCGGAACATGTCAACTAAGTTTTGGTTAACTATGAGAAATAAGTTGCAATTTCATTCATTCTATGTCCGCATAATATAACTATCATATACTTGCTTGACATATTCAAAATATTGTTATTCTGCGCAATACATCACTTATTATTATTCTTTTTAAAGCTTATCAAATATTATAAAATTTCATTAATAAAAACCCAAATGCTATTAAATTTGTTTCCCCACATTCTGCCTAAGATTATAGAATTAATAATGGGAAACATATTTTTTCATTAATAAATTCCGTTATTAACATAATTTTTATAACACCCTTACTTATCTACGCCTTATTCCTTATTTATTAGATGATTATTACGCACTCATTCGCCATCTACCTCAAGCTAATACGGAAAATCTCAAATTTTTGTACTTTATACACATGAGCAAAAGTTATATAACTATACAAAAAGAGTTCAATTTACAAAAGATACATCCATCATATACAATGTCACCAACTATATAATTATTTACAACTTCGGACATCATTGCCCTTTATCATGAGAGCCTTTGGAAGCATCACCTGGAACGGTTAGTAATAATACAAAAAAAACACATGAGAAACAGAGTTTCCCAGTAGCTAGCCATCACTGTAAAAATATATTGAGCCATTCCAGATCCTTAAGCGAATAAATCAAACATTTCAAAATCAAGTAATCATTTATCATCATGTTCAATACCATACCATTGTAGGAAATGTACAACACACACAACAATTCACAACAATCATCAAGCCCATTCAGGGACTTATCACAATATCTAGATGGCTATCACAGATAATCGTACCTAGGCCGCATATACAGCATCACGCTGTCTTCCCGGGGTCCCGAGCCACAAAGGCCTAACACAGTATCACACTGTCTTCCCGAGGTCCCTGGCCATAGGTACCACACACAACAAATGCACTATTATCCCCGAGGATCCCGAGCCATAGGCCAAACACAGTATCACATTGTCTTCCCGGGTTGTGCACAAACAATCTCATACACATTCCATAACAATCTCATACACATTCCATACAATGGCATAAAACACAGAAAATTATGTAATAGAAAACAGCTTAAGGATAAAGCTAGCTACCTTTACAAGCTTCCAATGTGATGTTCCCTTTGCTCTCACCAAAAACTCCTTTACACTTCCTCTTGCCTTTACAAGTTGTCACTCTTTAGTCTCTTGCAACAACTTGAAAATCCTCACTTGGAGCTCCCTAAACTTAATCAAACTTGAGCTTTTCTTCACTCTAAGCACACCAATAGATAGAGCTTGATGAGAGGAGCAACTTTCCCTTCTACCACTAAGCTTAGATCTCACTATTTTTGGGTGAAAAACTCAAAAGAAACTTTCTCTCTCTTTCTTCTCTCTCTCACACGTCCAGCTTGCTTTCATGGAGGATTTTCTGCAGCTTTTTGGAGAATGGAGAAGGTAGTAGAGTTTTCATGAAGCTCTAGGGGTATTTGGTCATTTTGACAATTCTCAAGGGTATTTTAGTCCTTTTTCACCAAAAGTAAGGCTATTCTTGCCATTATTTTTCTAATAATGACACTTGCCATAAATCCATTGGTCACACTAATTAAAAATCACATATTGCACCCCAAAACTCTTAGTTATTCATATTAGATCCCAAACCCTTAATTATTTCACTTTAACCACACCCGATTCTGCACTTTTGCAATTTAGTCCATAGGGTCTCTGTCTGTTTAAAATTCCTTACACTGTCAGACTTAGATAACTCCCTTTTTTAGGATTTTCTAACCTCCTCTGATCATTTATACTGCTTAGGGAAATTAATTCTTTCCCTACTATCCTTTTCCTTCAAAATTTCATTTACCCTTACACTTAATTCCTTTCAACTTGAGATTCACCCACCAGGCTAACTCAAACATGCTCTTCGTTTTTACAGCCTCAGAAATTAAAGATTCAAATAATAGAATTGAAAATTCGGGATATTACAATTTTTGCCGTGATAAGAGAATTAATTAAACCATTAATTCAAACATAAGAATCAAGATCGAACTAGATGTAAAAGAAGAATTTTTAAAACTTTTTTAATAAATATTGAGTGCCATTTAAATTAAAAAAAAATGCTCTCCATTATATAATTTGTCAACTTTTTTTTTCAGTTATCTAAATTAACTAGTAGTTTAGATATGCGAATTTTTAAGTAAATATATGAAATTAGTTCAAAATTATACAAATAATATCATTGCAAGCCAACATGTAATATTGTGATTCTATTTTAAAAATATCATGTAAAAAAACACATTATTAACATAAATTGTTAATTAGGTGGGCCATAAAGGTTAATTCCAAAGTTATTGGTTTAAGGCTTCATTAGTTCTAAATTTCTGAAGTTTATAACAAAATTCATCTAATCAAAAATTGAAATAGGTTTTTTTTTTGCATTTTTTTAAAATAATGTGTTACTCATTCAAATATTAATCCAATTTTATAAATTAATCTTCTAAATGACAAAGTTTTTTTTGTAATATTAGATTATCCAAATTGATTAAGTATGTTTAATCTTATAATTAGGGATATAATTTTTAAAGGATTGCTTATCTCCACACCTTTACGTGGAGGTTAGTGTCTCTAATTTAGGTAACAAAATTCAACATGCCTTTCCTAAATAACTTTAATACCTAGGGTAAATTTTGTTGACTTTGATGTTATTGAACATAATTCATTTAAAATAAAATTAATTCTAGTCAAGTTTAAGTTCAAATTAAAATATTTATTAATTGATTAAATAATAATAAAAATATATTCTTTTTGAAATAGTATAATATTCAATATGATTATGATTATTATTAAATAATATAAATTTAAAAGTGTAAAAATAAATTAAATTTCAATTATATAGTATATTATATAAATAAATATATAAAAAATTATAATTGAATTAAGCAAGCAGCTAAGCTGTTAAACTCAATCATCTGTAACAGTTTGTAGTTGCTAACGTATTTCTTTTCCACATGAATGTTGGCAACAAATCAAACGTTTAGACTTTGTTGTGGTCTACAAAAATAGGAGAGCAGTTTTTCTACTCAACGTCCACCGGATTACATGACTTCTTGATGGGAGAAGCTGGCAACATGAATATATATAAACGGAACAAGGGTCCCCAGGTATGGTTAATGTTTAACTATTTTTTTGAAAAAATACACCATCAATACAGCACAAACCAGAACCTGGAAGCACTTGAGTTCAAGAATTGCAGTAACTATTCGACACAGTTTCTTGGAGCAACTTCTCTGTGCAATTTGTTAAAGCTATGGCTAGAGGTAGGCTTCCGCATTCCTGATTTAATTTCATGTTTCTAGGATATTTTAAGTGTATGAGTATCCTAGATAATTAGTTTAACATTTGGTATCAGAGCATGAATATATCTCTGCCTTGCTTATATGCAGTAGAAAAAATAGAGATATTATTTAATTTCAATCCTATTTAGATGCTGTTTTTCATGTTTTTATGACTAGGAATTGATAGCCCATGAGATTCTAATAATTTTAGGCTCGAAAAATGATGAAAACATGCTGAAAACTGCATAAAATTCTCGGGTCTGGTGTTATGTTTTTGGGTTTTGAATTAGGTTGAAATCGGGTCGGGGAAACCTGCTGGAGTTTGAAGACAACCTCCCCATTCGCAGCATTAAAACGCACCATTTCAATTAGTGAAACGACGTCGTTTCATCAAATGTTTTTGAGTCCTCTTAGGCTTTCTGTGAAACGCATTGCTTTTGGGCTCTCTTTGGTTCTGGGCCTTTACTGATTTAGAAAAAAGAAACAAATTATATATATAGTATCGGAGTGCATCCGTTGAGATTCGAACCTTTATCATGTGGCTACACCAAGCAACCTAGCCACTTTGTCTGCAAGCATTTCTTGCTGTATGTTTGCTCAGATTAATATATAAGGACTTTAATAGCATTCTGTTTATCTACATTTTTAATTTCCGAATATTATTGAATCATGAAAATAATGTTAATATCATACATTTTTTTATGCCTAATATCTAGAAATTATTTTAGGCATTAGTTTACCACAATTAAATTAAAATTAATTAGGAGAATCTAAATTAATTAATCACATTTAGTTTAGTTAATTAATTAATTATTTGCTTCTCATTATAATAATATTGTATGATTGTTTTATCAATCTTAGGCTATATATTTTTCTATGGAGAGAAAATTAATTTGTCACATTTATTTAAGTGATTAATTAATATTTGAAATCTCATAAAAAATATATATTTATGTTTTAAAAATGTCAAGTGATCCATGTAATTTTAGTTTAATTAAAATTTAGCCACAACATCTTTAATCATTCTAAAATTATACGTAAAGTATTGGATTTAAATTTAGGATCACATAAAGAAAAATTAACATTAGTTATAATTAATCATATTTAATATGATAATTATTATCTCACAGGAATGTTATTATATTTAATATGATTAATTAGGGTGGAATAGTAAATTTTTCTTCGCCTTAATCTACCCACAGGAATTAAGATAAGGGATATAATTTGCTAGTTTCACTAACTTTATACATAAGTCTAATTAAATAAAACTAAACCCACAGGCAGTTTTGTTTGCTACTAGGATTATGTTTGATAGATATGTTTTGCATTGGTAAGACATGTCATATAAAATATTTTTTAATTGCCTCAAATTATTAACATAGCGTGTAATTTTATACAGCTTTTCAACCTTTAAATATATCTGATTTCTAAGTTCCCGAATTGAATGATGATAACTATAAGATACGGAAGGAGAAAATTCTTCTTCAACTAGGGTGGATGGACGTGGATGATGCAATAAGAAAGGATGAACCTCCTAAACCCACTGATAGTAGTAGTGTAGCTGAAATAGCACTTTATAAGCATTGGGAGTGATCAAATCACCTTGGTATGATGTATTTCAAAACTAAAATATCTGCTAGCGTTCGTGGGTCTATCGGAGAGCATCAGAACATTCGAAGTTTGCTCAGGCCATTGATGAACAATTTGAAACTTCAGACAAGGCTTTGGCGAGCACCTTGACGACAAGGTTATCACCAATGAAGCTTACTAGCATAATGGGTGTGCGAGAGCATATCATGCAGATGAGGGACATTACAGCTCAATTAAAAATGCTTGAGGTCGAGATATTTGAGTCTTTACTTGTGTACTATATCCTGAACTCTCTACCGCCTCAGTATAGACCTTTCAAGATTTCCTACAACACACATAAGGAGAAATGGACAATCAATGAACTTCTGTCCATGTATGTACAGGAAGAAGGGAGGCTTATTGCAGAAATGGGAGAAAGTGCATATATGGCAACATAAGGGAAGAACAACAAGCAAGCTAACTTAAAAGGAAAGGAAAATGCACCCATTCAAGGCAGTATAAAGAAAGAGTCCAAGTGTTTCTTCTGCAAGAAGAAAGGACACATAAAGAAGAACTGCAACAAATTTAAAAGCTGGCTTGAAAAGAAAGGTATCTCAATATCACACTTTTGTTATGAATCTAATATGATAGATGTTAGTAGTAACACATGGTGGATTGATTTTGGTTCTACAATCCATATTTTTAATACCTTACAGGGCTTTCTAAACCAAAGGAAACCAGTGGGCAGTGAGCAGTACATCTATTCAGGCAACAAGATGGGCTTACTAGTTGAAGTTATAGAAACTTGCAGATTAGTTTTAGATACTGGCTTTAGTTTGATGAAAAAAGACTTTTTATGTATCAAGTTTCTCTAGAAACTTAATTTCTATTTTGAAACTTTTACCTTTTGGATATTCTTTTGAATTTTCAAATAATATGTTTAAATTATTTTATAAATCTAATCTTGTTGGCAATGGTACAATTTCTGATGGTCTTTTCAGAATTCAATTATAAGACAGTATACCTAATGAGTCAATGCATGTTTCTAGTAGCATAGGTGTTAAGAGATGTGTTACTAATGAAGATTCCTTTATGTTGTGGCACCGTAGACTAGGTCATATCTCAATAAAAAGGGTTAAAAGGTTAGTAAAAGATGGAATACTTAGTATGCTAGATTTTACTGACTTTGAAACTTGTATAGACTACATAAAGGGAAAGCAGACTAAGAAAAGTAAGAAAGGTGCCAAGAGGAGTACTACTATTTTAGAAATCATACATACAGACATTTGTAGTCCAGATTTGGACTCTAGTAGCCCAAAATACTTTATCACCTTTATTGATAATTACTCACGATATATGTATCTCTATCTATTGAATAATAAGAATGAGGCACTTGATGCCTTTAAGGTGTTTAAAGCAGAAGTAGAGAAACAATGTGATAAACAAATTACGATAGTGAGATCAGATAGAAGTGGTGAGTATTATGGTAGATACACTGAAGATGGACAAGCATTAGGTCCATTTGCCAGATTTCTTCAAGAACATGGGATTATTGTCCAATACACCATGCCTAGATCTCCGAATCAAAACGGTATAGCTGAAGGAAGAAATCGAACACTATTAGACATGGTAAGGAGCATGCTTAATAGCTTTAAGCTTCCTAAGTCCTTATGGATTGAAGGCCTTAAGACGACAATGTATATCCTTAACCAAGTTCCAATTAAGGTTGTTGAAAAGACACCATTTGAGTTGTTTAAAGGTTGAAAACCAAGTTTAAGGCATATGCGCATTTGGGGATGTCCGTATGAGGTTAGGGTCTACAGTCCACAAGAAAAGAAGCTGGACCCTAGGACTATAAGTGGCTACTTCATTGGGTATGCTGAAAAGTCCAAAGGATATAGATTCTATTGTCCATCTCATAGCACTAAGATTATGGAATCAAGAAATGCAAAATTTCTTGAAAATGACTTGATTAGTAGGAGTGATCAAATTTAGCATCCAAACACTGAGCTTGATCATTTTGGTTCTCAAGCTTCCACATCAAGTGATAGATTGGTTGTAATCCATGCCCCTCAAGTACCATTAGGTATTGAACAACCAATCATTGAGGATCCACAACCACTTGACCATAACCAAGTTGATCCAATTGTTGAACAATTACCAGAAACTGTTGAATAACCAATTGAGGAGCATGCTTCCCAAAAGGATGCTAACCCAACATTAAGAAGATCAACTAGGGAAAGGAGGTCAACAATTCCTAGTGACCATACTGTGTATCTACAAGAGTTTGACTACAATATAAGAGCTGAAAATGACCCTAAGATGTTTTCACAAGTTATTAACTGTAAAGAATCCGGATTATGGTACAATGCTATGAAGGAAGAAAAGGATTCCATGGCGTCTAATGGAGTTTGGGATCTTATCGAGTTGCCTAGTGGTTCAAAGGCCATAGGGTGTAAATGGGTTTATAAGATGAAAAAGGACTCATTAGGCAACATTGAAAGATATAAGGCAACACTCATGGCTAAGGGATTCACTCAAAAGGAAGGAATTGATTACATAGAAACATTTTCTCCTGTGTCTAAGAAAGATTCCCTGCGTGTAATAATGGCATTGGTTGCCTAATTTAACCTGGAACTGCATCAGATGGATGTGAAGACAACATTCCTCAATGAGGATCTAAAGGAAGAGGTATATATGAAACAACCTGAAGGATTCTCCTCTAGTGCTGGTGAGCATTTAGTATGCAAGCTTAAGAAATCCATATATGGATTGAAATAGGCCTCTCGCTAATGGTATCTTAAGTTTCATGATGTTATTTTCTCATTCAGATTTGTGGAAAACGTCATGGATCAATGTATATACCACAAGGTCAGTGGGAGTAAAATCTGTTTCCTTATGCTGTATGTGGATGATATACTGCTTGCAACCAATGATAAGGGGTTGTTGTATGAGGTGAAACAGTTTCTTTCTAAGAATTTTGATATGAAGGATATGGGTGAGGCATCTTATGTAATTGGTATTAAGATCCATAGGGATAGAACTCAAGGTATTTTAGGTCTATCACAAGAAACCTATATCAATAAGGTCTTAGAGAGATTTTGGATAAAAGACTGTTCACCAAGTGTAGCACCTATTGTGAAGGGTGACAGGTTCAATTTGAATCAGTGCTCGAAGAACGATCTAGAAAGGGAACAAATGCGAAACATTCCATATGCTTCAGCTGTTGGAAGCCTTATGTATGCTCAAGTTTGTATAAGACCTCACATTACATTCGCAATTGGAATGTTAGAGAGATATCAAAGTAATCCAGGAATGGATCATTGGAGAGCTGCAAAGAAAGTGATGAGGTATCTCAAAGGTACCAAACATTACATGCTGATGTACAAATGAACTGAGAATCTTGAAGTAGTTAGCTACTTAGACTCAGATTTTACCGAATGTGTTGATTCACGGAAATTAACATCAGGATACATTTTTATGTCTGCTGGTAGAGCTGTATCTTGTAGAAGCGCAAAGCAAACCTTAGTTGCTACTTCTACAACAGGAGCTGAGTTCGTATCTTGTTTTGAAGCAACTTCACATGGTGTATAGTTGAAGAGCTTTAATTCTGAGCTTAGAGTTATGGATTCAATTTTTAGGCTATTAAGAATTTATTGTGACAATTCAGCTGCAGTTTTTTTAGCTAAGAATGACAAAAGTGGAAGTCGAAGTAAATACATCAACATCAAGTACTTATCCATTCAGGAACGTGTCAAGGAAAATAAAGTTACCATTGTACACATTAGCACTGAGTTGATGATAACAGATCATTTGACAAAAGGCATGTCACTATCAGTGTTTAAGGATCATGTATTAAGGATGGGACTTGGTACCATATTAAGTCTTTGATGTATATATACATATTTGTAATAAAGCTCTTATTCAGTTTAAGTTATTTTTCTCATTTCAGAGTATACATTTATGTTTAGAGAAAAATAGTATTAAGAGGACCTAGAATAAGTACAAGACTTATTCATTAAGTTATGGTGGATTAAGAAAGCAAAATGTATCGTGATACATAGGAGGTAATACTCACATATAAAGAACCTATCACTATGATCCATACATTGAGTTTTCTCTACTTTTGAATATATATTTGGTTTTTACGGACCAAGTGGGAGAATGTAATAGTTTGTAGTTGCTAACGTATTTCTTTCCCACGTGAATGTTGGCAACAAATCCAATGTTTAAACTTTGTTGTGGTCCCCAAAAATAGGAGAGCAGTTTTTCTGCTCAACGTCCACCGAATTACACGACTTCTTGATGAGAGAAGCTAGCAATGTGAATATATATAAACGGAACAAGGGTCCCTGGGTTTGGTTAATGTTTAATTATTTTTCTGAAAAAATACACCATCAATACAGCACAAACCAGAACCTGGAAGCACCTGAGTTCAAGAATTGCAGCAACTATTCGGCACAGTTTCTTGGAGCAACTTTTCTATGCAATTTGTTAAAGTTATGGTTAGAGGCAAGCTTCCGCATTTTTGATTTAATTTCATGTTACTAGGATATTTTAAGTGTATGAGTATCCTAGATAATTAGTTTAACATCATCACCCCTAATTCTCCCAATGTTTATACTCCAATCTACGAGAGCAGTGATGGATTCAAGCCAAAAGTTGCTTCAGAGATACAGTCCTTAAAAACCGTACAATTTGAACTTGATTCAAATGAACTCTGCACATAAATTCTAAAAATCAAATGCACAAAGGTCGAAAGAGCATGCTCATATAACATACTAAATGTTATTACCCACAGCGAACAAGCCTAGTATTGAAGGCATCAAATGCTACAAGGGTTTGAATGAGATTTTATACAAGTTTGAAATTAGTTAGTAGTCGTGTAACTTAGGACGAAGGTTATTTTAGCTATGGGGAACAAAGAATCTCCTTTCTCATAAATTGTGTTGGGAATCGTTTTTTCTGTGTGAATAGATAAAGTTAGGGTGAGAGTTTCGTTTGTAATACATAAAAAAAAAAAATTAAAGAAAAAATTATATTACGCTTAAATCATTATACTATAAATATCTTAAAGTTACGATCTAAAAAAGATTGACAACCTCTTCCATACCATAAACTTTCGATGAAGACAAATTCAATCCCGTCAGACATTTTCAGACATGGGGCAAGAGATTTGCATCCATTTACCTTTTTCATCATTACAATCTTATACCATTTATTCCATTTAAATATCTGAATTCTTTAGTTTCCACTCAACTTATCAATGTATTAACTATATAATCTGTCCGTATCATTATCGGTCACTCTTTTATACCTCCTTCCACCCATTCCAAGTGGGGCGGACCAAATAAAAACACCTTAACTTAAAGCTACCTCAATGTCTATTTTGCCCCTATCAAGGACGCTACTAACCCAGAGTGTTCACTCACACCTCTACTCAATAAACCCACTCACTTTCCCCGCCAACACCCTTTCATTCCACAAATGTGATTCTCTCCCTGCGAACTGAAATTTTGCGCCGAACCAATGATCTGGTTGGAAATTCATAAACGGTGTCTCAATGTGTAATTAAACATTTTTAAATCATTTCAATTTTTAAAAAATTTATAATAAACGTTAATGTTACTATTTTGAATTTGCCGTAAAACTCCTGATTTGCTAAACTTTTTTTAGAATTAATTTTTTTAATAAAAATAATCTCACTAATGACCCACAAATCAGTGTGTAGGGTATAACTACTGATTCTAATATTTAATATAAATCATTTCATTGTTAATTTTTTGTATTGTAGTCTAATTTCAAATTAGTACCGAAGATTTGCACCAAACCAATGATGTCATAGGAAATTTAAAAGTAACGTGTTAGTGTATAATTAAACATTGCATAAACCGTTTCAATTTTAAAAAAAAATGACGAAAGTTAACATTACCATTTTGAGTTTGCATTCAAAACTTATGATTTGCTGAACTAATTTTTTTTTAGATTATTATAAATTATTTCATTAATGACTTAGAAATCAATATATATGTGGAGCATAGTTAATTATTTGAATTTTTAATATAAAATTATAAATAATTTCTCTTATAATTTTTGGTACTTTATTGTATTTTAAAGCCTTACTTTCAAATTGGTACTTATGGCAAACAAGTGATGTCGTTGGAAATTCAGAAATGATACGTTAAAAATTCAGAAATTATATGTTAATGTGTGATTAAAAATTGCTCAAACCAATTTACCAAAAACAGAATTGCTTAAAGCATTTCAATTGACAAAAAAATTATGATAAATATTAAAGTTATAATTTTGAGCTTGTTATAAAAACTTGTGATTTACTAAACTAATTATTTTAAAATTTAATTTAATTTTTTATATAAATCATTTCAATTCATTCATAAATGATTCTTAATATTTTGAAATTTTTTAAAATAATAATTTTGATTAATTTATAAATAAATTATTTTGTTTCAATAAATTTATTATTATTTAAAAATTTTCAAAAAATAATTCAATGAATTTATATATTGAAAAATTAATCATTTTAAATTGGAAGAGAGATTATAGTGTCACCATGATATATAAAATGCTAGAAAATAAAATAAAATCCATGGTAAGGTGTATTAATAATGGCATAATAAGTATAATTAATGCATGAAAATAAATGAAAAAAACATATATTTTCCTATCTTCATTCTTTATTTTTGATAAATGGTACAAATGACTAAACCACTATACATACCTACTAATATTAGGGATTGAATTTTAAATGTAATGAAAAATATAAAATTTTCAAGAAGTATTAAATATTACTTGAATAAAAAATTCTTGAACTGACTTAATTTTTAATGTTATATATAATAACTTACTATTCCTCTTAATTGATATAATAAATAAGAATATTTATAGCAACAATATACTAAACTAAAATATATCTAAAAATGATGTCTCTTTTGTTAAAATATTTTATTAAAATATTAAATAAAAATGCTTAGTAGAATGAAAGTAAAGTATTTTAAAAATATTGATAACATAAAAATAAAAGATATATTATTGAAATAGATAAAAAGAAATTGTGCTAATAATTACAAAATAAATGGCCTATAACTATTAAAAAAAACTGCAAGGTAGAGGTTAAAATAATTTATTATTTTTTTATAATTTTACTTTATTTCTAATTTTTTTTTCCTCACTAATCCGAACTCAAATCAGATTGAATCCAATACCAAGAAAATGTTATTCCAATAATAATTTTCTCCGTTCACAATTCAAATCTAAAATCTTACTTAAAAAAAATTACTCGGACCAAGGTACTCCATTTCGAACTAAATCCATGGAATATGACCCTCTCCATGGCGCAACTGCCTGGCGCAAGCAGTAGGTGATGTGTTGCGCGATGCCACGTGGTGTATGAATTCTATGGAAAAGCAAAACCGCAGGTTGGCGGCTAAAATACTTTGTCATTTTCTGTAATTCTACTCCACTTCGAGCTAAATGCATACAGGTAAAATGTTTTGAATTAGATTTTTGTATCTATTTTTTTATTTCTAATTGGATATTTTTCATCATTTTTTATTAAATTTTGTTAGCAATTAATAACAAACACGAGCAACACTCTTTTGATGTGTTTTAATAGTTGTTGATATAAAATTTTTATATAATTTCTAATTATATTTAAATGAAAAAATAATTCAAAATAAATTACAACAAATATGATATTATTTCATTTGTAAATGGAAATTTTCAATTATTTGACTCTCACTTTATAAATCATTAATAAATGTTATTTACGTAAGTCAATTTTATAATAAAATTTAATAGAAAAATAATGAGAAGTATTCAATTAAAAATAAATGATATAAAATTTAATTTTAAAATTTCAAACTATAATAATTTGCGCTAAAATTCAGTGAAAATAGGTTAAGAACCACGGTAATTTGATCTGCACGGGGAAGAGCACAAGATGAGCGGTAAATGAAAACGGGGCAGTTATTCTGTATGACTTAGAGCGGTAGTTCCAATTTATATGTCTATTACCATTAAAAATTAGAAAGTCGTTGTTGTACGGTGATGATTGTTTTCGTCTATCATGCGGCAACTCAGATTCGATCCCGCAATGTCGTCTTATTAATTTTAACTTTTTGGAGCAAGCAATCTTTTTGTTTTAATTTTGGGTCAACGTTAACAACGAGGTTGGGCCCAAAGACGGAAACATTTAAATCCAATCTTAAATGTTTTTTGCACAATTATTGCCGGGCATTATCTTTTTATTTTTTTATTTTTTCTGGTAGTCTTTCACGAGAATGGTACGATCACGGTTGAATTAATCCATGCAATCATAAGAGAAATTAATTTATTTCAATATATTTTTATTTTATATTATGAATATTTTATTCATGACATATTAAAATTTTATAATTAATATCTTAATAATACATTTAACATAACTTAGCGACCATCATTTAATATCAAATTACGTGAAAATTTTTAATTAATATTTTATTTAATGATTAGAATATTTTTAATATATTTTTTGATGGTGAACATTCCTTTTTTTATTATTAAAATAAATTTTTAGTATGTTAATAACATGAGTATATTAATAACATAAATATTAAATATTTTTTAATTTTTTATTATTAAAAAGCTAAAACAATAAAAAAATTAAAAATAAAAAAGCCTAGTGGTCTAGCTCATAGCATGTAAGGACTCAACAAGAGCCTTTAATATAAAATCTAGTGTGCAATACAGATGGGCTTGACCTACTCTATTTAGTAGTCTACCCAGCCTGTCTACTTAACAACTTTACCACTAAGGAAGATCGAATATGATGTAAAGGTAGTTAAGTTGATAAAATTTCTAATGGCTAAGAAATGAAAGCACCCTCTAACAATCAAACCAAACATTGCAAATTTCACAAAGATTATGGTCATCACATGAACAATTATGTCATGTTAAAAAATGAAATGGAAAATTTAATCCAAAAATGATACCTTTCAAAGTACCACAAGTATAAGGTAGATAATCAATAGAGTGGAAAATGTTCAAAAAGAAGATTAACCAGAAGACACATGCATAAATGACTTAAAAAGTAGTACAAGGCATTGAAATAATTACGTAAGGATTTTCTAGAAGTGGTAACACAAATTGAGCAAGGAAAAAACATGCCAGATAAGTCCTTACCATAGGTCAAAGCGACATAAGAAAAAGTTCAAGCCAATTAGTTTCAAAAAACAAGATTTTGGCAATATCAATTGAGATCATGATGGTTATTACAACAATGGTTAGAAACTATTTTATCAAATGGATTTTAATCAATTAGGGAAGTTCATTGAATATCGTGTACTAAAAAATGGCATAGAGCGTAAGAATCACTTGAAATATGTATAAACCTTACAATGGGATACTTATCGGGTTTGCAAAAAGTCAAGTACAAGTCAAAAGGATGGTAACATTAACAATCAGCCTAGGCTTTATTTATAAGTTAAAAGACATGGATGTAAACCTTTTAATGTTATCAGCATAAAATAATGCTTATAATGCCATCTTAGGCTAACCATCGTTAAATTTGGTAATGGCTATCATGTCCACACCACACTTGTTGATGAAGTTTAACACTTATAAACAACATTGGACAAGTTAGAGGAGATTAGAAAATAACACACTAATGCTACATGTGAGTCTAAAAGGAAAACAGATTAACATAAGGTCGACAAGGGTGGAAAATCCTTTGAAAAGTTGCCAAATGGTTGATTTTTCCTTGTTGGATGTCCATTCAAAAAGCCTAAGAAGAGTAAAACGTGAGGCTAAGCTCAAAGAAGTCTAATTACCTAAAGGTGATAGTGACATAATGGTAAAAATTGAAACAAGCCTAGAAGAATAAGACAAATGGATACTAGCACTATTATTGAAAGATAATAGCATCGTATTTGTATGGTTCCTTCCTAACATGCAAGGCATGATATAATGGTAACTTGCCACATACTATCCATAGACCCAACCATTAAATCAACATAACAAAAAATAAAATAAAATGTGGAAGGAGAGAGGCAAGTAATAATTAAAAAGGAAGCTGATAAGTTATGAAAAGTGGAATTCATCAAAGAAGTCCCCTACACAATTTAGTTAGTAAACATTATTTTGGTAAAGAAGATAGATGGCACTTAGAGGATTTAAGTTAATTACACAAACTTGAATGAAACCTACCTAAAAAATTTATATCCTCTACCTAATATCAATTAACTTGTAGATAATTCCTCGACTTCCAAATCTTCAATTTCAATGATGCCTTCTTCGCATACAACCAGAGGAAGATGCAACATTATGATGAGGAGAAAATTGCTTTCATAACAGATCAAGGAGTCTTCTATTACAAATTTATTTCATTTAGCTTAAAGTATGCAAGCGCATCATATTAGTGACTAATAAATAAGGTGTTTATATATCAAATTAGATTAAATATGGAAGTTTATGTAAATGATGTGATAATTAATAAACTAGTAAGGAACAATATTGGAAAGACATAGTAGGGGCATTTAAGGTCTTAAAGATGTACCAAGTGTAACTTAACACAAGGAAGTATACATTCAAGTTTGAGGCAGAAAAATTTTTAGGCTTTATGCTTATCATGCGAGTATGGAGGCAACTTTAGTAAAGTGCCAAGCAATTATATAGATTAGAAGTTGCTCAACTATTAAAGAGAACTAAGATTTTAATGGCAAATAAGCTATCCTTTGTAAATTCCTATCTAAGTCAGTAGACAAGTGTTTCTATTTCTATAATATATTCAAAAAAGTCTTGGAAATTTTGTATGGAATAGTGAGTGTGAAAAAGCATTCCACAAGCTGAAGGAATATCAAGCCATATCACCAATGCTATGTCAACCAAAACTAGGAGAAACATTGTACTTAGCCAAGTTAAATGTTAGAGTTAGTCTCATTTTAGTCAAGTAAAGTGAAGGAGTGCAAGGATTAGCCTGCTTTGCCAACAAAATCCTACACCGGGCAAAAATAAGGTATCACGGAGTTAAAAAGTTAGCATTTGTCCTACTTATTTTCTCCAAGAAACTCAAACCATACTTCCAAGGTCATCAATTAGTGGTTTTGTTAGATACACTGATAAAATAGATTTTACATAAACCCAATCTTACTAATAGCTTGATTGATTAAAATTTTAAATATGTTTTCATTTACAAACCTAAAAGGTTAATCAAGTCCTATCACTAACTAAGTTCATAGTTAAAATGACCAAAGAAGTGAAAACAAACTTGCCTTTGGATTGGACCATGTTCATAAATGGATTGTCAAGCAAAAGTGGAAATGGAATGAGTATAATCTTAAAGAATAAGGATGGGATCATTTTGAAATATTTGACTAAGTTTAAATTTAAGGCCACAAATAATTAGGCCAAATATGAAGCCATTATAGCCAGTTTGAGATTAGCCATGGAAGAAAAAGCTAAAAAGATACAAATTTGCAATGATTTAAACCTAACCATTGCCTAATTAGAAGGAGAATATGAGATTAGAGAACCAAACTTGATTAAATATTAAAAAAAATAAAAACCTTATTGATGAAGTTTGAGTACAAGTTGTTAAAGATGCCTTGATCAAAAAATGAAAAAGCAAATGCTTTAGTGAAACTAGCTAGCACTAAAGTAGTGATTAACAATTGTACAATAGTTCACTAAGTATTAAAGATGCTACAAATTGATCAAACAAACTTTTAGATCACTCCTATTTTTGTTTATTTAGAGAAAAGGAAACTTCTAATCAATAAAAACCATAGCCATGGAATCTAAAGACAAGCAACCTATTTTTCCATTAACAACAATTAATTATATAAATGCAACTTTGACCTACCAACTTTTAAGTGCTCTTTCCTAAAAGAAGCTAATTACATGCTTAGAAAATTATATGAAGGGATATGTAGAATCCATTTGGCAAGAATAACTTTATCCCTAAAAGCCATCTGTTTAGGTTACTACTAACCTAAAAAGAAGAAAGAAGCCATAGAACTTGTAAGAAGCTATGATAAATGCCAAAGGTTCACAAAAATATAGAGGCAACCATCAATAGCAATGGAACCTATCATTTCTTCATGGCTATTTTCAAAATAGGGGATAAACTTTTTAGAACCATTGTAGACTAAACTGTTAGCTAAAATACTTGATTGTGGTAATGGATTAGTTCACAAAATGGATTAAACTAAACCTCTTGTGTCCATTTTAGCAAAAATTATGCAAATTTTTTTGGAGATCCATTATATGAAGGTAATATCAAACAACTCAAGTTGATCAAACAAATGTTACATTATCATGTTAACCTCATCATATGTAGATTTAGCTTATTAAAAACTTTAGTTTTTTAAAATGGAATCTTATTCACTATGAAAAACTTCACAAGCTTTTTCCAAAGGTAATCATACTCAATTTACTAAAAAGTTCACTCTTAAAAATATAAATATCTTATATCTTATCTAATTTTCTTCTAAAAACTTGAAGTTAAGCAAAAATTTACATAAGTCAGGACACCCTAAGTTAAACAGCCACTTGTATTGATGGTTGACCTATTTCAGATGATGTAAATACCTTAACATATACCATCACCTTATATTTCATTGGTGATCCTAACCTTTGGAAAGACAAATCTGCTGGGTAGGTTGGTTAAAGAATTTCCAAGCGTCCTATAGTCCTATCAAACCATAACATAGTCCCCCATCGGCAAAACCCCTTTTAAGCTAATTATAGTGTAAAATCCATGATATTAATCAAATTAAGGGAGCCTAACTAATGACACAAAAGATATAAGGAAGAGGCAAATCAAAGCTACCTAAGACAAGACTTAAACTTTCTCCTTGAAAATGAAGACATGGCCTAAATTAGAGTTAAATAAACAAAAGAAATCTGGCTAACTACTTCAATAGGAGGGTCAAAATACAAGAGTTTCTTGAAGATTCCTTAGTGCTTAGATGGACTAAAGGACCTTGTAAGAAAACACACTAAGGAAAATTGGTCCCAAATTAAAAGCGACCTTTCAAAATTAAGGAAAAAAATAATAAATTAGGTATTCAAGCTTAAAACAATAGAAGAGGCACCAATTCATCAGACATGGAATGTGACTTATCTTAAATAATATTTTGTAAACATTAGAATAAAGACAAGTATGTTTAGGAACATTTAATTTGCACTCTAAAGCCCAAGCGAACTATACACCTTCGACATTATAAAGCTTAAGTCAGTTATATGCTCTTGGCATTATAAAGCTTAAGCAAACTCCACACCATCAACACTCTAAAGCTCGAGTGACCTACATGCCCTTGGTACCTTAAAGCCTAAATGAGTTACATATCCTTGGTACCCTAAAACTCAAGAGAGTTATACACCCTTAGTAACTTTAAGCCTAAGTAAGCAAACTATACACATATAAAGCCAAGTTATGCACCTTTTGATTAAAGATGAAAAATACCTCTTAAGCATCAAAATAAGTCAAAAAGATCAAACCTATTAGAATCCATTTAATCCAAGATCAAAATATAATAAAGTTAAAAGAAAAAAATAAAAGTATAGACATTTTAAGCAAACTTGTAAGTATCTAGATCATTTAAGAGGAAATGAAAATTACAAAAGCCAAAGAGCATTCCTCCACTTCAACAAGTAATCCTAGGATATATCTTTATTCATCTTCAAAAGGTCAATTACTAGGAAGGATTAAAATGCTTGATCTATCAAACAACCTCTTTAAACTCCAATTGATACAAGGGTTAGCATTTGACTTAAGCTTTCAAAGCTTTAGCGTCAAATTCTTGAGCTTAGTCATTCAATTTCTTTATCATCTCATCCTTATTTAATAACTTCTTCAACTATTCTTGCTCTTTCTAGTGAAAATTGTTCAAGAAATCTTCAACTTTCACCTTCTTTTCTTGTAAAACAAAATGGCACTTTTGCTCTTCTTCAATTTTTCTTCTAAGTCTATCTCCCTCTTTTTTGCATCATTAAGCTTGAGTGCCTTCTTCTCTAAATCTTGGCAAGCAATAATAAGTTATTGTTTAAAGAGCAGCACCATTATATTTCTCTGCTGAAGGAATGACTTTAAGAATAATCCCTAATGGCTGACTAAATTCAATCACTATGGAACAAAAAGCTTCACCATTACCATGTTTTGCAAGGTAGGCCTAATTCTTTTAATAATTGAACTATGTCAACAACTAGCTCTACATCGACAACATTGAATCTATAACTTTATATCAAAAGCTTTAAGGTATGTTGACAAATAATGCAGTATCAATAAGAACCATCTTAAAACTAAACAAGTCACTTAACTCATGAATGCTACCACTCCTAATAACAACTTTAGCATCACATTTTCTCTTCACTCACTTGTTCTTTAGTGTAATCTTTGTAGCTAAATGAAAAAGCTTCCTTTAATGGCTATACTTCAAGGACATCTTTTAGCAATTAAGCTTCAAGTGTCCCTTAGATAGAAAAGGCAACAATAATGTCCATGTGAGCATCTCTAGTCAAATCTACCTCATGAATTTAAGCAATAGAATTTGTAACACCCTTACTTATCAATGCCTTATTCCTTATTTACTAGATGATTATACGTACTCATTCGCCATCTACCTCAAGCTAATACGGAATATCTCAAATTTCTATACTTTATACACATGAGCAAAAGTCATATAATTATACATAAGTTCAACTTTACAAAATATACATCCCATCATATACAATATCACTAACTATATCATTATTTACAACTTCAAACATCATTGCCCTTTATCATGAGAGCCTTTGGAAGCATCACCTGGAATGGTTAGTCACAATACAGAAAACATAAGAAACAAAGTTTCCCAGTAGCTAGCTAATGCCATAAAAACATTTCAAGCCATTCCAAATCCTTAAGCAGATAAAACAAACGTTTCAAAATCAGGTAATCATTTATCATCATGTTCAATACCATGCCATTGTAAGAAACATGCACAACATACAGCAATCATCAAGCTTATTCAAGGACTTATCACAATATCTAGATGGCCATCTCAAACAATCGTACCTAGGCCTCACACAGCATCACGCTGTCTTCCCGAGGTAAACTCGAGCCCAAAGGCCTAACACAGTATCACACTGTCTTCCCGAGGTATCTGGCCATAGGTACCGCACACAGCAATTGCACTATTATCCCCGAGGAACTCGAGCCATAGGCCTAACACAGTATCACACTGTCTTCCCGGGTTGTGCACAAACAATCTCATACACATTCCATACAATGGCATAAAACACAGAAAATCATGTAATAGAAAACAGCTTAAGGATAAAGCTAGCTACCTTTCACAAGCTTCCAACGTGATGTTCCCTTTGCTCTCACTTAAAAACTCCTTTATACTTCCTCTTGCCTTTGCAAGTTGTCACTCTTTAGTCTATACAAATACACATCATAGCTTATATTAGAACATTATCACTTTCCCTAAACCTCATGTATTCTTTACTTTCTCCACTTAATTAAATGCATACTTAGATGCTCTATACTCTGCTTTCAAGCTTTAAAATGACACATATGAATATTAGAAAAGGATCCAAAGGTAAAACCGTGCAAATCCTGAAGAAATCAAGCCAAAAAGTTCACTTAACAAAGAACACGGGGGTCCCATACCCCGTGTTCAGGGCCGTGTTCCTTACTGGCTCACTTCTGGGCTACTCGACAAAGAACACGGGGGTGAACACGGGCCGTGTTCTACCCCGTGTACCTTACTGCCCTTCAGTCCTGAGATAAACACGGGGAGTGTTGCACCCCGTGTAACACACTGATCAGCTTCGACGAAGAACACGGGGTACAACACGGGCCGTGTTCTACCCCGTGTACTTCACTGATCCTCCGAAAACACATTAAACAGCTAAAACTCCTTTCTTCCTTCTTTTTCATATCTATAGTTTTGGCTTCTCAAAATGAAAAATACCCACAAACACTTTCATAACTTCAAAGTTTCATCTTCCATAGGCTTTATAATTCATAAAACTTATTCTAACTTCACCAACTTAGCCAAGTTCTAAACATATTATGCCCATACTACACATGTACCATTATACCTCTAAAACCCAGGTGTGTAACCATGGTTTCTTGTTATTTTTATACCAAACCAAAGCCATAAATCAACACTTCAACATCTAAGACACCACCAAACATGTTCCAATCATCCTAAACTCCATGTTCAATAACCCTCGACCTTACCAACTTCAAGATTTCAAGAAACTAAGAAGAGTACATTAAAGAGCTCTTAGGGGAGATCATTTTTACCTCTTGGTGCAACTTGAGAATCCTTACTTGGAGCTCCCCAAACTTGATCAAACTTGGGCTTTTCTTCAATCTAGGGACATCAATGGATGGAGCTTGATGAGAGGAGCAATTTTCCCTTCTACACCTTAGCTTGAATCTTGGTATTTTAGGGTGAAAAACTCAAAAGAAACTTTCTCTCTCTTCCTTCTCTCTCTCTCACGTCCAGCTTGCTTTCATGGAGGATTTTCTGCAGCTTTTTGGAGAATGGAGAAGGTAGTAGAGTTTTCATGAAGCTCTAGGGGTATTTTGGTCATTTTTGAGATTTCCAAGGGTATTTTAGTCCTTTTTTCACCAAAAGTAAGGCTATTCTTGCCCTAAATTTTCTAATAATGACACTTGTCATAAATCTATTGGTCACACTAATTAAAATCACATATTGCACCCCAAAACTCTTGGTTATTCATATTAGATCCCAATTCCTTAGTTACTTCACTTTAACCACACCCGATCCTGCACTTTTGCAATTTAGTCCATAGGGTTTCTGTCTATTTAAAATTCCTTACACTATCAGACTTAGACAACCTCCCCTTTTAGGGTTTTTCCAACCTCCTCTGATCATTCATACTATTTAGGGAAATTAATTCTTTCCCTACTATCCTTTTCCTTCAAAATTTCATTTACCCTTACACTTAATTCCTTTCAACTTGAGATTCACCCACCAGGCTAACTCAAGCATGCTCTTCGTTTCTACAGCCTCAGAAAATAAACATTCAATTAATAGAATTGAAAATTCGGGACATTACAGTTCTACCCCCTTAAAAGAATTTTGTCCTCAAAATTCGAGATACGTACCTCAAGCAAAGAGATGCGGACAGCGATTTCTCATATCTTCCTCAGTTTCCCAGGTTGCCTCCTCCTCTGTCATACTTCTCCACAATACTTTCACTAAAGGAATATTTTTATTCCTTAGTTGCTTCACCTGTACATTCAAGATTCTTTCTGGTTCTAAAGTAAATGATAAGTTTTCATGTATTCTCAATCCTTCAAAATTTATGATATGGGTGGGATCCAGATGATACTTTTTCAACTGAGAAACATGAAACACATCATGCAATTGTGACAATTCAGGAGGCAAGGCAATTCTGTAAGCTAAAAGTCCCACTCTCTCAATGATCTGAAATGGACCAACATACCTGGGATGAAGTTTCTTAACTCTGAGTGATCTACCTATACCCGTAACTGGAGTTACTCTGAGAAAGACATAATCTTCCACTTCAAATTCTAGGGGTCGTCTCCTCTTATCCGCATAACTCTTTTGACGACTTTGTGCTGCTAGTAATCTTTCATTGATGAGTTTTATCTGCTGAGTGGTTTGATCCACTAGTTCTGGCCCCAAAATAGTTCTTTCATTCAATTCTACCCAGCACAAAGGAGATCTACACTTCCTACCATACAAAGCTTCATATGGTGCCATTTGTATGCTAGAATGGAAACTATTATTGTAAGCAAATTCAGCCAATGGCAAATATGAATCCCAATTCCCTTTCATTTCTAGCACACAAGACCTTAACATATCTTCCAATGTTTGTATGGTTCTTTCTGTTTGTCCATCTGTTTGTGGGTGGTAAGCAGTACTAAACCTTAGCTTCGTGCCCATTGCTTCCTGTAAAGCTCTCCAAAATCTAGAAGTGAACCTAGGGTCTCTATCAGATACAATACTATTAGGTACCCCATGCAGTCTAACTATTTCACTAATATAAATTCTAGCTAACTTATCTAAAGAATATGTAATCTTAATAGCCAAGAAATGAGCAGATTTTGTAAGTCTATCTACAATCACCCAAATACTATCATTCCCAGCGGATGATCTTGGAAGTCCTACAATAAAATCCATAGCTATGCTATCCCACTTCCATTCAGGAATATCCAAAGGATGCAACAATCCAACTGGTCTTTGATGTTCTACTTTGACTCTTTGACAAGTTAAACACTTTGATACAAATTGGGTGACATCAAATTTCATTCCCGGCCACCAAAAATTTTTCTTTAAATCTTGATACATCTTAATAACTCCAGGATGAATGGTATATCTACTTCCGTGCGCCTCTTCCAAAACTTCACCCCTCAAACCGTCATCATCAGGTATATATATTCTATTTTTAAGTCTAAGTAATCCATCTCCAGATATACTAAAATCCTTGGCTTCTTCTTGTCCCAATTGTTCCATCTTCTTTTTAGCCAGATCATCTTTCTCTAAAGCTTTTTTAATCCTCTCTTCCAAGTTACTAACAATTCTGACTTCGCTAACCATCAACGCTCCAGATTTTTCAGATATACTCAAAGTTAAATCTCTAACCCTTTCAATCAATTTATACTCTTCCACCATCATTGACGCCATGTGTATGGACTTTCTACTAAGTGCATCTGCCACCACATTCGCTTTTCCTGGATGGTATTTAAGAGTAAAATCATAATCCTTGAGAAATTCCAACCATCTTCTCTGCCTCATATTCAACTTTTTCTGATCAAAAAGATATTTGAGGCTTTTGTGGTTTGTAAACACCTCAAACTGCGTACCATACAAATAATGCCTCCAAATCTTTAATGCAAACACAACAGCTGCTAACTCTAAATCATGTGTAGGATAATTCTCCTCATGAGGTCTCAACTGTCTGGATGCATATGCAACTACTTTTCCTTCCTGCATCAACACACATCCTAATCCCTTTTTAGAGGCATCACTGTAAATTGTAAACAGCTTACTAGAATCAGGAATTACTAGCACTGGGGCAGAAGTCAATCTATTTTTCAGCTCTTGGAAACTTTGCTCACATCTATCTGTCCACACAAACGGTTGTTCCTTTCTTGTTAATCTGGTTAATGGCAAGGCTAACTGAGAGAAACCTTGGATAAAACGCCTATAATACCCTGCCAGTCCAAGAAAACTCCTTATTTTTGTCACCGTTTTAGGCCTTTCCCATTCTAGTACCGCTTCCACTTTATGGGGGTCAACAGATACTCCATCCTTAGACACTACGTGCCCCAAAAACTTGACTTCAGGCAACCAAAATTCACATTTACTCAACTTTGCATATAGTCTCTTCTCTCTCAAAGTTTGCAAGACTATGTGCAAATGAGTTTCATGTTCTTCCAATGTCTTAGAATAAATGAGTATGTCATCAATAAATACCACTACAAATTGATCTAGGTATGGTCAGAAAATTCTGTTCATGTAATCCATAAAAATAGCTGGTGCATTTGTTAATCCAAAAGGCATAACAAGAAACTCATAATGACCATATCTAGTTCTAAATGCAGTTTTTGATACATCTTCATTTTTAACTTTCAATTGGTGGTATCCAGATTTCAAATCAATTTTTGAGAAAACAGTAGCACCCACCAATTGATCTAACAAATCATTTATTCTAGGCAAAGGATATTTATTTTTAATTGTCACCTTGTTCAGCTGCCTGTAGTCAATACACAACCTTAGACTCCCATCTTTCTTCTTAACAAATAAAACTGGTGCACCCCAAGGAGACACACTAGGTCGAATGAATCCCTTTTCCATAAGCTCTCCTATCTGCTTTTTGAGTTCTACTAACTCGGCGGGAGCCATTCTATATGGAGTCTTGGAAATTGGGGTCGAACCCGGCACAAGGTCAATTGCAAATTCCACTTCTCTATCAGGGGGTAGGCCACTAAAATCCTTAGGGAATACGTCAACATACTCCCTAACTACAGGTATTTCCCTTATATCTCCATCACACTCAGCTTGTGCAGCAAAGAAAATCACATACCCTTTGGCATCACTTTCCAGACTACTCTCTGCACGGGTATAGTTTAGAAACATATTCTCTACAGATAACACAGAGCAAGATACATCCATGTCCACAGGTATATTAGCACATACAGATACAGTCTTACTAGAACAATCAAGCATAGCGCGATTGGCGGATAACCAATCCATGCCAATAATCACATCAATATCATGCAACGGTAGGCATATCAAATCAAGGACACTGCAAGTACTCTCATACTGTATCACACAGTTCAAACAAGCATCTGAGGTTACTACTCGGTTTCCTGTGGGGGTATTCACAACCATATGATATGTCAAAGTTTTAGGAATCAGATTCAAACGTCCCACACATTCATAAGAAATAAAGGAATGAGAAGCACCTGAATCAAACATAGCATTCACTAGAGAACCACATAATGTTATTATACCTTGAATGAGTTCAGGTGATTTTCTAGCCTCTTCCTTGGATAAGGCAAATACTCGACCCTGGGTTGGGGGCCTTCCTTGGCCACCACTTGATCTTGACTGGTTAGGCCTAGATGACACAGCCGGGCGAGATCATGAAGAAGACTCTTCTTTCCCAAATCTACAGTTTCTAGCAATATGCCCCGGTCTCTTACAATTATAGCATACTTTTACAGAACAAGGTTCGTTTCCATGAAATTTACCACATAAATTACATGGCCTATTGCTAACAAATGATTGAGGAGGAGATTGAATTGGTGGCCTAAAAGCGAGAGATTGACTCCTGGAAGGTGGATAGAAAGTTCGTGGCCTTCTATCACTCCAACTCCTACCCTTACCCTTTTGGAATTCGCCACTAGCTCTTTTCTTAGAAGCATCACCTTCCAAGGACTTCTTCTTTTTCAAAGCAGCATCAATAGCTCTAATGGCGCTCACCAATTCTGGATAACTTCTAATTCTTTGGCCAATGATAGAAATGGCTATTTCAGGTTTAATAACTCTTTCTAATCTCATGCATTTCCATGCCTCATTGTAATGATCCCTCAAATATCTAGAGAACTTAGACATCTCCTCAAATTTGGTTAGAAATTCTTCTGTGTCCATATCCTCAGTTTGCTGCAAATCTAAGAATTCGCACTCCTTCTGGTCCCAAATAATTTCAGGCAAGTATTGTTCATAGAAGGCTGCAGTAAAATTTTCCCAATTCAAGGGCTGCTCTCTATTCAACATCATATGTTTAGTACTTTCCCACCAATACTCCGCCTCCTCACATAGTTAGAAAGTAGCTAACTGTACTCTTTACTCAGAGTTGCAAGGCACCAGGCCAAAGATCTTCTGGATTTCTCTAATCCAGTTTTCTGCTCCACCGGGACCGACTTTTCCATTAAAGGTGGGAGGATTCATCTTTCTGAATTGGTTCACCAATTTGGCTAGTTTATTAGCCTGCACCTCCTCTTCAATTTGCATAGGCCCAACCTCTTGGGGTTGACGTTGTGGATCCCCTTGATCAAACCTTTGCTCAAGCCTTTGTAGCACTTGAGCTATAGAGGCCATAGCATGGGCCATCTCATCACTCCCCCCTTCACTTGTATCTTTTCTTTTCCTACCTCTACCAGCCATGCTTATCTAAAATTTCCAATATTAATACACTTCCATTTACACAACAACCAACTCCAATTAATAAATAGATATTCACATATACAACAAGGCCCTAAAACATGCTCTGATACCAAAATGTAACACCCTTACTTATCAACGCCTTATTCCTTATTTACTAGATGATTATATGTACTCATTCGCCATCTACCTCAAGCTAATACGGAATATCTCAAATTTCTATACTTTATACACATGAGCAAAAGTCATATAATTATACATAAGTTCAACTTTACAAAATATACATCCCATCATATACAATATCACTAACTATATCATTATTTACAACTTCAAACATCATTGCCCTTTATCATGAGAGCCTTTGGAAGCATCACCTGGAATGGTTAGTCACAATACAGAAAACATAAGAAACAAAGTTTCCCAGTAGCTAGCTAATGCCATAAAAACATTTCAAGCCATTCCAAATCCTTAAGCAGATAAAACAAACGTTTCAAAATCAGGTAATCATTTATCATCATGTTCAATACCATGCCATTGTAAGAAACATGCACAACATACAGCAATCATCAAGCTTATTCAAGGACTTATCACAATATCTAGATGGCCATCTCAAACAATCGTACCTAGGCCTCACACAGCATCACGCTGTCTTCCCGAGGTAAACTCGAGCCCAAAGGCCTAACACAGTATCACACTGTCTTCCCGAGGTATCTGGCCATAGGTACCGCACACAGCAATTGCACTATTATCCCCGAGGAACTCGAGCCATAGGCCTAACACAGTATCACACTGTCTTCCCGGGTTGTGCACAAACAATCTCATACACATTCCATACAATGGCATAAAACACAGAAAATCATGTAATAGAAAACAGCTTAAGGATAAAGCTAGCTACCTTTCACAAGCTTCCAACGTGATGTTCCCTTTGCTCTCACTTAAAAACTCCTTTATACTTCCTATTGCCTTTGCAAGTTGTCACTCTTTAGTCTATACAAATACACATCATAGCTTATATTAGAACATTATCACTTTCCCTAAACCTCATGTATTCTTTACTTTCTCCACTTAATTAAATGCATACTTAGATGCTCTATACTCTGCTTTCAAGCTTTAAAATGACACATATGAATATTAGAAAAGGATCCAAAGGTAAAACCGTGCAAATCCTGAAGAAATCAAGCCAAAAAGTTCACTTAACAAAGAACACGGGGGTCCCATACCCCGTGTTCAGGGCCGTGTTCCTTACTGGCTCACTTCTGGGCTACTCGACAAAGAACACGGGGGTGAACACGGGCCGTGTTCTACCCCGTGTACCTTACTGCCCTTCAGTCCTGAGATAAACACGGGGAGTGTTGCACCCCGTGTAACACACTGATCAGCTTCGACGAAGAACACGGGGTACAACACGGGCCGTGTTCTACCCCGTGTACTTCACTGATCCTCCGAAAACACATTAAACAGCTAAAACTCCTTTCTTCCTTCTTTTTCATATCTATAGTTTTGGCTTCTCAAAATGAAAAATACCCACAAACACTTTCATAACTTCAAAGTTTCATCTTCCATAGGCTTTATAATTCATAAAACTTATTCTAACTTCACCAACTTAGCCAAGTTCTAAACATATTATGCCCATACTACACATGTACCATTATACCTCTAAAACCCAGGTGTGTAACCATGGTTTCTTGTTATTTTTACACCAAACCAAAGCCATAAATCAACACTTCAACATCTAAGACACCACCAAACATGTTCCAATCATCCTAAACTCCATGTTCAATAACCCTCGACCTTACCAACTTCAAGATTTCAAGAAACTAAGAAGAGTACATTAAAGAGCTCTTAGGGGAGATCATTTTTACCTCTTGGTGCAACTTGAGAATCCTCACTTGGAGCTCCCCAAACTTGATCAAACTTGAGCTTTTCTTCAATCTAGGGACATCAATGGATGGAGCTTGATGAGAGGAGCAATTTTCCCTTCTACACCTTAGCTTGAATCTTGGTATTTTGGGGTGAAAAACTCAAAAGAAACTTTCTCTCTCTTCCTTCTCTCTCTCTCACGTCCAGCTTGCTTTCATGGAGGATTTTCTGCAGCTTTTTGGAGAATGGAGAAGGTAGTAGAGTTTTCATGAAGCTCTAGGGGTATTTTGGTTATTTTTGAGATTTCCAAGGGTATTTTAGTCCTTTTTTCACCAAAAGTAAGGCTATTCTTGCCCTAAATTTTCTAATAATGACACTTGTCATAAATCTATTGGTCACACTAATTAAAATCACATATTGCACCCCAAAACTCTTGGTTATTCATATTAGATCCCAATTCCTTAGTTACTTCACTTTAACCACACCCGATCCTGCACTTTTGCAATTTAGTCCATAGGGTTTCTGTCTATTTAAAATTCCTTACACTATCAGACTTAGACAACCTCCCCTTTTAGGATTTTTCCAACCTCCTCTGATCATTCATACTATTTAGGAAAATTAATTCTTTCCCTACTATCCTTTTCCTTCAAAATTTCATTTACCATTACACTTAATTCCTTTCAACTTGAGATTCACCCACCAGGCTAACTCAAACATGCTCTTCGTTTCTACAGCCTCAGAAAATAAACATTCAATTAATAGAATTGAAAATTCGGGACATTACAGAATTAAAGTTTAGCCCCTTCTCCTTTTCCTTCTCTAAGCATGTTTGCTAAATAAAAGTAAAACAAATTAGATCTATGGTAAATGGAAGGATATCAAAGTCACTAACTCCTGATGAACATTTTAAAGTAAAAAAAAATAAAAAATAAAAAACTAAAGTGTAAAAAAAAGTGAGTAATGTTAAAATACATATTATGAACAAGTTAGATATTAAAAAATTTTTCTTGAACGCATATTAAGAGACAAACAACTATATCTTGATCCTTGAAACTTTGAAGCTTTGAGGGAGGTGGTTGTTCATGATCCTTAAACTATTTTACCAAATATAATTGTTTACCATCCAACAACTAACATGGCATGGTATTCCCTATCATTTGAACTTTCGAGAGGCTATTATTCCATCCTTTCATTTTGGAGTATAAGTTTGTAAAAAGAAATCAATCTATTTTATGCATGATATGCATCCAAGCCTTATTCTTTTGATATAAAAAAGTATAAAAAAAGGAAAAAAAACATAGGAATTACAAGATCTAAGGTTCACTTTGTCATAGAGAGTCTCGAAGCTAGCAAAAAAATATCAAGCATTCTAAGTTAACTGGATTAAACAAACATTCAAACATTTTTATACACATTATTAAAAGGTCAAGAAAGAAGGAGAAATCTTAAGTCATTGAACAATGTCACCATAGAAAATGTAAAAAGAGTTAGTATCATTACTATAACAATGCCTATATTCTCTCATGGGAAAAAATACCACCATGCTCATGTCATTTATTATCAAACATCTCTTTTAGAGCTCAAATATGATGTCTAAATTAACCTCCTAACAAGAAGCAAGCATGTTCTTTTTATCAATGCTCACTCACCTTAAGTCCTCAAGACCATCCACCAAATACAAAGCAGGATCTTCACTATTAGTGTTCTTATATCAATAGACCATAACAATGGTAAAAGGAAGGATGAATATAACTCTAAACAACCTTTCCTATTTTGAAAGAGGCAAAAAGGAACCTAAAGAGTTTGAAAAGGATAAAGGAATCCTAAAAATGTATTGGTTCACATGTTCCCAAGGGGAGTCTAAAGGACCTAACAAAGATGGAGGGTTCTTCAAAAAAGACAAAAATTGAATGTTAAGGAATAATAGAATGAACACTTATAATAAAAGTATAAAAAGGCATTGTCGATTGATCATAAGTAAAACCCTTAAAATACAAAGAAAAATGACCTAAAAAACCTATAAGGATTACTTGAATCAAAATAGAAAGCAAAAGGTTTTTAAAAACTTGAAAAATAAACAACAAATAAATACATGACCAAATAACAAATTTATAGAATTCCTAAAAACCAGTAGGTGTAGATAATAAAAATAGTAATTACAATACCAAAATCAAGATGCAAGAGAAGAATACTTGAATAAAATAGTGTAAATGGATTTTCAAAGATCACAACAAAAGTTGCAAAAAAGTTTAAACATAAAAATGCTAGAATGTGAGGTTAAAGACAAAGATTAAAATGCAGAGAGGCATAAAAAAATACTACTTTATTTGAATGGAAAAGATAATTCAAGAGAAAAAAAAACCATTTATCTAATGGTTAAGGAGATAAAACATTCTAAGGGCCAAGATAAGGAAGACAAATAGTCATCCATATCTAATGGTTTAGGAAGACACTAAATTAAAGGATGAGAAGTTAGACCTAAGTATGTAATTTGAACTTAGGGATTCATATACATAAACACTAAGGCACAAGAGTATTTAAGGCTAAAAATTTAAATTCTTGAGAACCATATGTTTGAACATGAAGGAAAAGAAGGTAAGTGATAACAAATAAAATGGCTGATTGGACTAACTTTGATTGAACTATGAAAACCCCTCATATTAAATCTTGTATAACATGTGAGTGCCATAAATGTTGGATCCATGTCTGAGCCTAAATCTCACTTATTTAGTCAACAGTAACTTAGAGCTAAATTCTATTAGTAAAGGAAAAGCCCAAATGTTAGTGGTTAGGCATAAATCACTACTATAGAGTAGCTTATTGATGTCAAGTGTTTAATGGATCAGATGTTAATTTTCAACTGATTTGAATTCCAGGAATGAAGAAAAGCATTTACATATACCGAAAGGTCTAATGATAAGAGTTATGTCTAAAAGGATTAACAAAGGACTTCAAAGATTGAAAAAAAGAACTTGGATATATGAGGAAGGAAGACTGGATGACTTTAGTGAAGCTTGAAGTATGCGTACTTTAGCTTTGGCAAATTATCCTTGAATAGTTGAATATTATAGCCAATTATCAAGCTTATAGCTTGTTTTGCATATACATAGTCAACTACCATATTTGATTATTAAACTTGAAGTTTGGCTCTATCATCTATATTCAATACTATATTCAATTACTAAAAGACTTTTCCTACAGTATTGGAATATAATATTCAAATATCAACAGCCTGATGTGCACTTTAGTTTTTGTTGTTTTTGTTTCTTCAAGTTTAAGTCATTTTAAGCCTAGTAATTATTTTATGTATTTTAGCTTATTATTTTATACCTTTATTTTAAGCAATATTAATGACTTAATTACCAACTATTTTAGGCTTAATTAAAGCCAATTAAGTCTAATTGACTTTTAACATTTTAAACCTATATGAAAAGTGTTAATCCTCATTGAAACAATCTTTGGCATTTTGAAATAAATAAAAAAACTCTATGTGAGTTCTTTTCTCTCATATTTCTAGTAAAAACTTCAAACTTATTAAAGGAGATTCAACCTTTGTAGAGTTAATTTTCACTTATCACAGGATCAATATCCTTTATGGCACGATTCTTTCTCACTAATTGCTTCCTATTTTCACTATTTTGAAGCATGACATGATTATCCTTCTTTTTAAGTTTGGTTTCTAAATTTTGGGTCATTCCTCAACAATTTTGTACTTGGATTATTATTATTTGGTATTCAAAGCAAAAGTTTCCCAATTTTCAAGTTATGTTATTCATTTCTTTGTCATCTTGTTTGATTTTCTTCATTTTTATTTTTTAATTTAATTTCTTATTGCTATTTTATTGTGATTTTGTCTTTACTTTTTTAGTTCTTCTATTGATCTTATTTTTTTTTCAATTTTATGTTTTAAATTCAAGTTTGATTCATTATTCTTCATCAATTTGTGAGTCTATATTTTATTTTTGCATAATTTTTTGTTGTTGTCTAAGTTTGATCCTAATTTGCTAGTTTTATTTTTATATTCTGGTTTACTCTTATGTTCAAGTCTTGAATCTATTATTAGACCTTGCACTTAGTGCTTCAATTCTATGCAAGTTTTTGTTCAATTTGTGAAAATTTCATTAAACTTTGCTTCGTATGAAAGTTACATTGAAAGTGTTTAATTAATATTCAAAATAGTGAAGTTCAACTTATTATAGTCAAATATAGTATTTGAATATTATGCAAAAATTAATACAATATTTGACTACTATAGTTAAATATAGCAAGGTAAAGAGTAACCAATTTTGTAATAATTGAGTACCATAATTGATAATTCCAAAGGCAAAAGCTAACTAGACTTGTTATAATCAAATATTGCAGTCAAATATCCATACCTCAACTAAAGGTATTCGATTACAATACTTGAATATAGCTAGGCAAAGGCTGCTATATTTCCAACCATAGTGCCTTAATATGCCTATTACCAACAATACAAAAGTGTTATATAATTGTTTAGGAGTTTAATTCAAAAGAAAAGAAAAATCAAAAGAGAAAATAAAAAGAAAGTGAATTGAAAGCAATAAAAATAAGATCGAAGATCAAAAGGAAAAATCAAAAGCATGAAAAAAGGAAAAAAATAAAGTGAAAGAAAAATAAAAGAAAATAAAAATGTAAAGAAAAAAATAAAAAAGAAGTTGTTTGAAAAATAATTTGATTATTCATTTTATGCTCTAATTCATCTTTGAACTTCTCATTTTGAATTAGCTTTTTCATTACCTATTTCATGCATTTTAATATTTCCTTTTTCCATTATTCTTATAATCTTTATAGTCCTTAGCCTTATTTCTTAGTTATTAATTGTATATTTATGTCTTTCCTTATTTCTTTTTCTTAAATTCCTAATGTCATCCGCTATTTCATTTGATTATTTAGTCCTTGTTAAGTGAAATTATTTGCTACATTTGTTGAATCTTGTTGGTTGAGTCATTTAGTTCCCAAAGAACCACAAGAGGAAAGAAAAGAATAAGAAAAAGCAAGAGTATGTGAGATCATTTAAGTATAAAAACCTTAATTAGAGTACAAATATAATTGTAAGTAACTCTAACTTAAGTAAGTAGTGTACTCTTATGAGGTCCTTTTCTTTATCTAAAATTTTCTTATAGGTTTATGTTTAAAAGATGTTAAAAGGAAATATGAATAATAATGTTGTAATAAGGGAATTATGATAATTGATTAAAGATATGAATGTGAGACTAATTAGAATGAAAGATGGTTAACCTTATAAAAACCACCATGGTGATAGATAAGAAAGAAAGGAGGACGAAGAGAAAATAATATGATAGATATAAAGAAAAAGAAGGAGCCAATAGTAATGATAAAGGAAGTGAGTAATCTGATTAATCAAAAAGGAGTGTAAGAAGAAGAGTTGAAAGAAGAAATAAAAGAAAAAGAGATGAAAAGAGAAGAAAAGATAGGCAAAGAAGAGAAGGTGTTGATGATAAGCTTGACAACATTAAAATGAAAATTTAATCTTTTCAAGGAAGAAATGATCTAAATGCCTTCTTTGAATAAGAAAAGAAAATGGAATTGGCCTTTGATTGTCATAATTATTTAGAAGAAAAGAAGGTGAAACTTGTCATTATTGAATTCTCTGATTATACTATTATTTGAAAGAATAAACTTATGTCAAATGTCTGGAAAAACCATGAGTTAACTATTAGAACTTAGGAGGATTTGAAGATTACCATAAGAAAAAAGATACATTCTTAACCACTGTCATAGAAAATTATGCCAAAAATTGCCAAGCTTCATTCAAGGTTCCAAGAGTGTTGAAGATTACAATAAGGAGATAGAGCTCATCATGACTAAGGCCAATATAAAGAAAGATAAAAAAAATTGCAATAGCTAAATTTCTCGATGGCTTAAATAGAGACATTGCTAATGTGTGGAGTTACAAACATTATGAGGAGATAGAAAAAATGGTTCATATGGCTATAAAAGTTAAAAGACAACTCAAAAGAAAATGGTCTTCTAAATATAACTCCTACTCATGTTCCTTGTTGAAGTCTTGGGAAAAAAAAAGTGGAAGGAAGGAGGACAAGAGGAGTAAACACAAGAAAAAATCTTTTTCCAAAAGGTGAAAATCCTAAGGGAAAAGATAAAGTTAGAAAGCCTTAAGGCATTCAAACATCAAATGCTTTAGATGCCTAGGAAAAGAGCACCTTACTAATGAGTGTTCTAATAAAAGAGGCATGATTTTAAGGGATGGAAACATTGATTTTACTAGTAAAATAGAAAAAAGGAATCCACAACATTTTCAAAAAAAAAATAGTAGAGAAAATGGAGACCTTTTTGATCGAAATATCTTTGTGATTAAGAAAGTATTAAATGTGTAAGCTAAAAAGGAAGGAAAAGAGCATAGGGAAACATCTTCACACCTAATGCAACATCATAGGCAAGATATGCAATGTGACCATTAATAGTGAAAATTATACTAATATAGCTCATAACATCTTAGTGGAAAAGCTTAACTTACCTACTTTGTAACATTCTACCCCATGCAAATTATAATAGTTAGATAATAGTGGAGAAATGAAGATGACAAAGCAAGTGTTAGGGTCTTTTCCATTAGAAAAATACCAAGATACTTTGTGATGTTGCTCCTATGCACACTTACTATCTATTGCGTAGAAGGCCTTGGCAATTTGATAATAAAGTTACATGTAATGATGTCCTCAATAAGTATTAATTTATACAAGATAGAAGGGAGGTGAACCTTAAACCTTTGATCCCATAATAAGTTAATAAGGATCAAATAAGGATGCAAAATAAAATAAAGGAAGAAAAAAAGGAGAAAAGGCATAAAAAGAATGAAAGTGATAAAAAGAAAAAGATGAAAAATAAGGTAAAAGCTTAAAATAAGGGAATGAAAAATTGAGTATGTTTGCAAAAATGAATGATATAAGGAGTACTTATCATGCTTCTAGGCTAATATTTGTATTCTTATACAAAGAATCCTATATAAACATTAATTAAGAAAGCCTTGTTTTACCAGGAGTAATGAAATCTATTTTATAGCATTATGAAGATATGTTCCTAAAAGGAAGGTCTAAGGGAATTGCCATACAAAACAAAAATTAAGCACCAAATTGACTTCCTTCTAAGAACTTCTATTCCAAACTATTCCCCATATAAGACTAATTTAAAAGAAGCTAAAGAGATTCAAAGACAACTAGAGGACCTTATGTCAAATAGATATATAAGAGAAAGCATAAGCTCATGTATAGTGTTCCAAATTGACTTCATCCTAAGAACTTCTATTCCAAACTATTCCCCATACAAGACTAATTCAAAAGAAGTTAAAAAGATTCGAAGATAATTGAAAGACCTTATATCAAAAGGATACATAAGAGAGAGCATAAGCTCATGTATAGTGTTGATCTTATTAGTATTAAAGAAAAATAGGTCTTAGAGAATGTGTGTTAATTATTGACTAATCAATAAAATCATCGTAAAGTATAGACATCCCATTCTTAGACTTAATGATATGCTTGATGAGTTACATACGTCTTTTATTTTTTTTAAATTAATTTAAAACAAAGATATTATCAAATTAGAATAAAAAAAGGCGATGAATGAAAATCTATTCTTAAAATAAAATATAGTTTATATAAGTGGCTTGTTATGCCTTTCAATTTATCCAATACATCAAGCACTTTTATGAGATTGATGAACCATGTTTTGTGCTCTTTCATTGGAAAATTTATTGTGGTTTATTTTGATGATATTCTTATATATAGAAAAAATATTGATGAACATCTTGTACATTTAAGATGTGCCTTGCAAGTTTAAAAGGAAAAAAAATTGAGTGCCAACATGGAAAGATGTTCTTTTTGTTTGGATAAAATTATGTTCCTAGGTTATATTATGGGTAGCCGAGAAATTAAAATGGATGAAGAGAAAGTGAAAGCAATTAAGAAATGGTCAACCTCTAAAAGTTCTAGTGAAGTAAAAAATTTTCAAGGGTTAGCTAGTTTTTATAGGGGATTAGTAAAATATTTTAATGCGCTAGCTACAACTTTGAATAAATTAGTTAAAAGAATGTCAAGTTTTATTAGGGAGAAGAGAAAGAAAGTGTTTTTAACTTGTTGAAGGATAAATTAAGTTTAACCTTTTTGCTTCCTCTTTTTAATTTTACTAAAACTTTTGAAATTAAATGTGATATCTTAAGTATAGGTATTAGAGCTATTTGGATATAGTTAATAAGACTAATTGCATATTTTAGTGAAAAGCAAAATGAAACAGCTCTTAATCATCTTATATATGACAAAGAGCTCTATACTTTAATTGGCATTTGGAGACTTGGTAGCATTACCTATGGCTAAAAGAGTCTTTCTTTAACTATGAATCATTAAAGCATTTGAAAAGCCAAGGAAAATTAATTACAATGCATAAGATGGATGGAATTTATTGAAACATTCCTATATATAATACAATACAAGTAAGGTAAAGATAATGTAGTTATCGATACGTTCTCTAAAAAATATCTTCTTATCTCTACTTTACAATCTAAATTGTTTAGGTTTAAACAAATCAAGGATTTATATAGGAATGATCATGATTCTTCCTCTATTTTTGAAGCTTTTGAAAAGATAGCCTTTGAGAAATTCTATAAGCATGATTGGTTTTTATTTAAAGAAAATAAATTATGTATGCTCTAAAATTATTTTAGGAATTTGCTTATGAGAGAAGCCTATGAAGAAGGTTTGATAAGTGATTTTGGAATTAGAAAAACTCTAGGTATTTTTATTGAGCATTTCTTGTAGTCTAACATAAAATATGATGTAAAAAAATATGCTATGTTACTTATAAAGAGGCTAAAGCTAGAGTTTTACCTTATGGGCTTTACGTTTTGCTTCCCATTTCTAGTGAACCTTGGACTAACATTTCTATAAATTTAATGCTAGGCTCACCAAGGACAAAAAAAGGAAAGGATTTTGTGCATGTTGTTGTTGATAAGTGTTCAAAGATGGCACATTTCATACCTTGCCACAAGATAGATTATGTAACAAATATAGCTAACCTTTTCTTCAAGGAAGTTATAAGATTGCATGGAGTACTAAGAAACATTATGTCTAATAGAGATACTAAGTTTTTAAGTTACTTTTAGAAAGTTTTATAGGTAAAGTTAGGAACCAAGTTGTTGATCTCAACAACTTGTCATCCTCAAGTTAATGGACAAATTGAGTTAGTGAATCGAACTTTAAGTACTTTATTACACTCCATAATTTAAAAGAATTTGAAGAATTAGGAAGAACACTTGCTTTATGTTAAGTTTACATATAATAGAAGTGTTCATTTCACTATTAACTTTTCTCTATTTAAAATTATCCATGGCTTTAATCTACTAACCGTTTTGGATTAATTTCCCTTACCTATTAATGAGCATTCTAGTTTAGATAGGAAGAGGAAGTGGATATGATATGAAAGAAGTTTATATTTAAGTCGGGTGAGTAAATGTGGATTCATATAAGGAAAGAAAGATTTTTACCTTAAATGAAGAGCAAATTGCATCCAAAAGGAGATATCTTTTTTCAAATGATTGAAAAAATTAACGATAATGCTTACAAATTAAATTTACTAGGTAAGTATAGTGTTAGTGCTACCTTTAATGTTGCTAGTCTTTCTCTTTTTGATATAGATTTTGAATATTCGAGGATGAATCATTTCGAAGAAAGGGGGAGTGATAAGAATTCCAATAGCAAAGATGAGCATCTACATATATCAAAAGGTCCAATAATTATAGCTAAGGCTAAAAGGCTCAAGGAAGGACTTTAAGGATTAATAGAGAAAGCTTGAATGCATGAGAAAGGAAGATTAGAAGACCTTAGTATGGCTTGGACCATGTGCATTTTGGCTTTAGCATATTATCCTTAAATAGTCAACTCCTAAGCTTGGAGTTCATTTTTGCTTCCTTATAGTTGACTACTAAATTTAACTATTAAACTTGAAGTTCATCTCTATCTGCGTATATTCAGATACTATATTTGAATACTAGAGGGCTTTTCCCATAATATTCAAATATAATGTTTAAATATCAATAACCTAATATGCATTTTGGTTTTTGATGTTTTTGTTTCTTTAAGTCATTTTAGGCTTAGTAATTGTTTTAAGTATTTTTGGCTCATTAATTTATCCTTTATTTTGAATAATATTAATAACTTAATTAATCGTCTAATTTAGGCCTAATTAAGCCCAATTAAGTCTAGTTGACTTTTAACTTTTTAAACTTATATGAGAAGGGTTGTTCCTCATTAATACAACTTTTAGCAATTTGAAATAAAAAAACTCTATATGAGTTCTTTTCTCTTATGGTTCTAGCAAAGAACTTTAAATTTATTAAAAAAGATTCAACTTTTATGGCATCAATTCTCACTTATCAAAGAATCAACAACTTTTGTGGCATGACTCTTTCTCACTTATTACTTCCTTTCTTTATTTTAAAGCATAGCGTGACTATGTTTCCTTTTTTATTTGGTTTCTAAATTTTATGACATTTCATGGCAATTTCATACTAGATTCTTATCAAAATTGATGTTCAATTGAGTGTTATCCTAAATAATATTTCATATCAACTTCAAAATACTCATAAAATTTTACATTAACATCGGTTATGACATAATAAACCCAATTTTGTATCTTATGCTGGAGACATGAGAAATAATATTCAAAGAATCAATAACTTTTGTGGCATGATTCTTTCTTACTTATCACTTCCTTTCTTCTCTATTTTAAAGCATAGCATGATTATCTTTCTTTTTAAATTTGATTTCTAAATTTTGAGACATTTCATGGCAATTTTGTACTTAGATTCTTATCAACAATTGATGTTCAATTAAGTGTTGTTGTAAATAATGTTTTAGATTAACTTTAAAATAGTCATAAAATTTTACAATAACATTGGTTATGACATAATAAACCTAATTTTGTATCTTATACTGGAGACTTAAGAAATAACATTCAATATCAATCATTTATAAATAACTACTGTCTAATTTGGATACATCACTTCAGTTTATATAAATAAGTAACATGGTATATTATACCCCCCATTAAACCTACCCTAGTTCTTCCTTTCTAACCTTAACCTCCTCTATTAATTCCTCTCCCTAAATATTCCCCATCCCACCTAAATTTAACCTTCCAGAACACTATACCTAGAAATAAAAGACAATACCTCATATGAAACTATAGAATCCCAATGATAGCAATTTTAAATAATAAATTTTGTAATAAAAGTTTTAAAACTATGAAAGGTTATGCCAAATACTCCAATCATAAATGGGTAATGCACTAAATGTTGTTTTAATGCCCATTGCTTAATATATGAGCTTAGAATTTTTTAGAAAAGTATAATTGAATCTAATCCTTACAAATATGATAAGTATTTATTAAATTTTAAGAAAATTATGGTATGCATTTTACATAAATAAATGGTAGATAATACAATTGAAAGCCGAAGAAATTAATGAAATCAAATTTCTTGCCTATACAAACCTATAAAAGTTACATAAAAATGAAAGGTAATAAAATATGATAAATTATGAAACCAAAAACTAAAAAGCAAGAATAAAAAAACTAAACAAATTTTTACCATTAAGTTCAACATTCTTCCAATGAACACATAATCCTACATAGTTAATGACAAGCTAACAACAGTGATTCATTCTTACAAAAAAATTTGGTCAGCAAAAATATAAAATCAAAGAGAATTATCTTTAAGTTAGAAGGAGAGTATACCTTATTAAAGAAAGAATCAATTTAAGATTAGAAAATGCCAGGGATGAAATTTACAAATTACACTATTGCTTCGCTCCTTTTATTTTCAACCTACACCAGTGTCTTGGGTTTAGACTTTAGTTATTTGTGATAAAAAAAAACTAACTTGTAAACTACCAATTAACAACTAACAATGCAAATTAAAAGATGTTAATTTTAAATAGAAAATTAACATTTTTCATCAAAATTTTCTTTAAAAGGAATGAAAACTAATTGACACATAAGAAGCAACCAATTAACACAAGTAGAAACATTACACAACAATTGTAAAATAAGATAGAAATTGACAATAGCATAAAAAATTGTAACGGCTTTCATACAAAGTTTTTGAACTCTTGTTTACATATCAAAATATAATTTATAATAAGTCATTTATAACTATGCTAGCCATGAGCAACTAATTTATAACAACTTAATTAATTATAACTACTAGTAATATTTAGGAACACCCAAAACCATTCATCATGGTTTAGTTCCAATCGAGAGGAAATATCTTGTTTAAAGCTTGTTAACCTTATCAAGTTGTTCTCTAATGCATAGTTGGTGATTTTTCTCGAAGTATTGTAATTTGTACACAACCAATATGTTATCATCAAGACTAATTTAATTAACTAATCTAGTATGTGATAGTTGTAAATAAGTAAGTGATTATTTTAATAGGAACTTTATAACTAGTCAACAAATCATGCATGTAGCATATGCATAATAGCCTTACTCACATTTCATGGCTGTTTTGGGAACTACCATAAAAGAAAGGTTAATTTGATCCCATAAAATCTTTTAGGTTAAACATGATACAATCTTATTATTAACAATATACATGCACTATTTTTCATTGGAAAGATTTGTCCAAACTTGCTTTTAAACCTAACTTATAAGCTCTGGTTAGAGCTTCTTCCAAAGAATTCTTCAAAGTGGATTACACTTCTCTAAGCAAAAATCCATCTAGTAGATAATTCTACTCCTCAGTACTACCAGGGTAAGTATCCAATGGCTATTACAATACAACATAATAACTAAGCTATTAAATTTTATTTAAGAAGAAAAACATAACAATTGATGCATAAGTGAAACTTACCCCTTGTGGTATGGCATGAAGCACCATTTTTTTTCTAAGCTCATGCAATAAAGCCTTGAAAATGTACTCTTAACTTTTATCCTCCTTCAACCACATTAAATTGATATGAATCAAGGAATCCATATGCAACATTTATTAATTGCAAAACATCAAAGCAATGCTTGTACAAGGATTAACCTGAGTTAGACTTAAATTCAAATAGTAATTCAATTAATTTATGTTTAATAAAAGAAGATAGCATAAACTTGCATAATCTAAAGTTAGATGTAAATGCTTAATGGAAGCTTTTTCAATGAAAATTGAATTTTCTAATTCTATCACACCTTCCCCAATCAAGAGCATAAATAGGGCTTTCTTGCCCCAAGAGCTATTGAGGCATCATTATAGCTCCTTTCAAGCATAATTAAGAGGTTACTAAAACACAAATAAAGATGTTTAGCAATCTCACACAATAATACCAAAATAAATAATATATATATACAAGTTATTGATGATGGGATACATGATGATACCTTTATTTGGTATTAAATAAGGGTCATCAATCAAGCAATGAATATCTTATAGGCTTCATCCATTATTGGAACCATATTATTTAGTATCGGCACCTTAACTTTGTAGACCAAGAGCTTATCAACCACTATCTCAACTTAATGTTAGACAATAGTTGATGGTCCTAGTTCACTACCTACCAAAATTCATCCATCCATAACCTTTCATAAAGATGGTCCCAACACATTAAAGCACATCGATCTTTACCCTATGCAATATGAATCCCCATTATAGGAAACTTGATTCATGTCTAGATAAATTTGAAAAAGTTTCATTCACCTTAAGTATAGTCTTTAAAATTTCTTCTACCACGGTGGTTGGCACTTTAAATGTTAATGTGTCCTCCCTACTAATTGTAGGAAAGATCAACACACCCTACTAATCAAGAGTTCACCTTACTAGTTAGGCACTAGTCATAAAAGCCACCTCACCCGTAGAAGCAATGGACTTATAGGTGAGTTGGATAAATGCTATAGAATTCAAAGTTGTTGTATACTGGTTAGTTACCTACTCCTATAGGATGCAAATCATCTCATCTTACTATTACAACTATTGTTGCATAAGTTACTACACTTGTAAGTGTTACCCCTATGTCTACTATAGCCTTAGCTTAAAGTCCATATTGAATTTTCATGTCATTTCACTAGTGACCCTTGCTTCTATGTGCTAATTCAATCATTAATTATCCTAGATCAAAAACCTCCTATGGCCAACACTATATTTGACAACCTAAACATGGCTTGGATGCCCTTCAATTCCTAAAGCTATAGTTGAGATGTCATACCTCCTAAACAATTGAAACTCACCCTATGTGGTTTGTTGCATGAGAGCATCATGTAGTAGTTAACAAAAAATAGATGATTAGAATCAACTCAATTGAAATGGAAGTTTTGCAATCAAATAAATCTTAATACTACCTTTACATGTTTGCATTCCCTCATTTCCATAACTCTACATAAGAAATGGAAGATGTCTCATCGACATCCTTGCCCTCCTCAATTTTGGCATGCCTTTTGGTTAAGTCCTTCTCCAATTTCTTATACCTTCTTAAAAGAGCCTATATAAATATGTATTCTTTTTACACTTTTCCCAATCAAACTTACTCAGTACCTATTGACCAAAGGTTATAATAATTCACAATTACAAACATACAAATAAGACATTGAAATAAACTAGACAATAGAAGGTAAAAATCTTAACTTGAAATGCTCATCCTCGCATTATTTTTGGAACTTTTTCCACAATCCTTGGTTAATGTAGTTCTATTGCTACATCAAGTTAATTTTGGTTATGGTCTCAAGATTGATATATTCCCACCTCAAAGTTGGCTTGAAATCCTTTATAGGGCTACTGCATATAATAGTACTTTGTTAAACATTAACTTTTCATAGGAATATCAAAGGACTTCTACAAGATAAAAGCACATATGAAAGATCAAATTATATATGACTATGTTACAAACATAGTTTTACATATCCTTAGTATAAATCTATCCAAATTAAGCATACATACCAATGCCTTCTCTTAAATGTTATCCTTCAAGCTCGGGAAGCTTTTCTTCTAATGAAAAATAATTATTGATACTTTGGATAGTATAATCACTTTAACATAATTAACATATTGGTTGTTATTTTCCCAATTTAGCCCTCATTTCTCATTGAACTCAATAAGTAGTCTCTCACCTGTGGACCATGCTATAGTAATGCCTTTTAAATTTATAGGACCTTTTATGTTTTTTTGGTAGAGGTAGCTACCTCTTAAGAAGGATATATATTATGGATTTGATGAAAAAAATAATGTGAATCATGTATACCATATTGTTTGAAATTACTTAATGATGAACAAACTAGAAAATATAAGATTCATAGCAAATGCAACACTCAATTACATGGAAAAACAACATGACAAGCAATTGAATTAAGATTCCATCAATCATCACAGACTCCTCCATTAATTTACATAACTATAAAGCAAACCAAAATGATTGAAATACATGATAAATTTGACACTTTAAAGAGACACAACAACAAATAATGGTAAAGGTAGCAAGAAAAAATGGTAGAGACATTACTACCATACATAGCATATCCTAAGTGTGACTAAACCTAAAAATACAATATATAATATAATTCTAAACTTAATAATAAATTATGCTTTCACAATATCACTATACATACACATAAACATCCTAACTAAATAAATCCAAATTTAATCACTTAATATTTAAAAATATAATGAAAATGAGGGAAAGAAACATACTTAAAAAATTTATTAATGATTGAAATGACCATAAACCTAACTTTGAGTGCAGAAAAGACATGGCAAAAGTTTAGGACTCATCAGAGCAATTACAATGGCAAAGTTAATATCAAGGAAGTAGGTTTCACAACGTAAAAGTGATGGAAAACAAAGGAGCAAATGAAAGTTATGTAGACAGAACAAGTATATGTTAGTTCCTTACTAAAAAATCAACATCTTTGTAAACGACATCGGATTGGCAAAAAACAAACATATAACATTAATGCAATATTTATAAAAATACCATTAAGCAACATTAGTTGTTTAAAAAACTAACATCTTAAGTTTTTTAACCTTTTTAAATATAATAGTTAACATTCACTTATGATGTTAATTATAAATAAGATTGACATCTTAATTTTACTTTTATTTTTAAAACATATTAACCATGATAAAATGATATCATGTTTTTATTTGACTGACATTTTAAATTTCTATGAAAATTTCAACAATGCTATTGTAATGTCCCAAATTTTCAATTCTATTATTTGAATCTTTATTTTCTGAGGCTGTAGAAACGAAGAGCATGATTGAATTAGCTTAGTGGGTGAATCTTAAGTTGAAAGGAATTAAGTGTAAGGGTAAACGAAATTTTGAAGGAAAAAGGATAGTAGAAAAAGAATTAATTTTTCTAAACAGTATAAATGATCAAAGGAGGTTAGAGAACCCTAAAAAGGGGAGTTATCTAAGTCTGACAGTGTAAGGAATTTTAACCAGACAGAAACCCTATGGACTAAATTGCAAAAGTGCAGAATCGGGTGTGGTTAAAGTGTAAATAATTAAGGATTTGGGATTTAATATAAATAACCAAGATTTTAGGGTGTGATATGTGATTTTAATTAGTGTGACCAATAGATTCATGACAAGTGTCATTGTTAGAAAAATAATGGCAAGAATAGCCTTATTAATTGGTGAAAAAGGACTAAAATACCCTTGAAAATCTCAAAAAGGATCAAAATACCCCTAGAAGCTTCATGAAAACCCTACCTTCTTCTCCATTTCTCCAAAAGCTGTAGAAATTTTCCATGAGAGCAAGCTTGGACGTGCAGGAGAGAGAGAGAAGAGAGAGAAAGTTTCTTTTGAGTTTTTCACCCAAAAATAGTGAGATTTAAGCTTAGTGGTAGAAGGGAAAGTTGCTCTTCTCATCAAGCTCTATCCATTGGTGTGTTTAGATTAAAGAAAAGCTCAAGTTTGATCAAGTTTGGGGAGCTCTAAGTGAGGATTTTCAAGTTGTTGCAAGAGGTAAAATTATTCTCCTCTAAAAGCTATTTGTTATGCTCTTTTTAGTTTCTTGAGACTTTGATGTTAGAGTGGTCAAAGGTAGTTGATCATGGAGTTTTGGATGATTTGAACATGTTTAATGGTGTTTTAGATGTTGTTATGTTGATTTATGGCTTTGGTTTGGTGTAAAAATAGCAAGAAACCATGATGTACACATTTGGGTTTTAGAGGCATAATGGTGCATGTGTGGTATTGGCATGATTTGTTTGGAATTTAGTTAAATTGATAAAATTAGGATGATTCTTATAAGTTATGAAGCCTATGGAAGATGAATTTTGAGTTATGAAAGTGTGTATGAAACTTCCCTTTTGAGAAGCCAAGGGGAGAAGGAGGTTTAGCCATGTAAATTATGTTTTTGGAAGATCAGTAATGTACACGGGGTAGAACACGGCCCATGTTATACCCCATGTTCTGTACACGGGGTAGAACACGGCCCATGTTGAACCCCGTGTTCTTCTGCGAAGCTGATCAGTAATGTACATAGGGCAGAACACAGCCCATGTTGTACCCCATATTCTGAACACGGGGTAGAACACGACCCATGTTCAACCCCGTGTACTTTGTCAAGTGAACATTTTGGCTTTAATTCTTCACGTTTTGCATGGTTTTGCCTTTGGATCCTCTTCTAATGTTCTTATGTGTCATTCCAAAGCTTGAAATCAAAGTATAGAGCATCTAAGTATGCATTTATTTAAGTGGAGGAAGTAAAGAATGCATGAGGTTTAAGGAAAGTGATGATGTTTTAATAAGAACTATGATGTGTATTTGTATAGACTAAGAAGTGACAACTTGGAAAGGCAAGGGGAGTTATAAAGGAGTTTTAGTGAGGGCAAAGGAAACATCACATTGGAAGCTTGTAAAAGGTAGCTAGCTTTATCCTTAAGCTTTGTTTCCTATTTACATGATTTTCTGTAAATTTTGCCATTGTATGGAATGTGTATGAAATAGCTGTGTGTGCAACCGAGAAGATAGCGTGATGCTGTATATGAGGCTTATGGCCTGAGTGTTCCCCGGGATGATAATGCAATTGCTGTGCGCGGTACTTGTGGCCTTTAGAGTTCCCCGAGAAGATAGCGTGATGCTGTATATGAAGCCTATGGCCTATGGCCTTTAGAGTACCTCAAGAAGACAACGTGATGCTGTATATGAGGCCTAGGTACGATTATCTGTGATGGCCATCTAGATATTGATATAAGTCCTTGAATGGGCTTGATGATTGCTGCAGTGCATATTTCTTACAATGGTATGGTATGGAATGAGATGATAAATGATTGATTGATTTCGAAATGTACGTTTTATTTGCTTAAGGATCTGGAATGGCTTGATATGTTTTCGTGGTAATAGCTAGCTACTGGGAAACTCTGTTTCTTATGTTTTTCTGTATTGTTACTAACCATTCCAGGTGATGCTTCTAAAGGCCCTCTTGGCAAAGGAGAGTAGATTTTTGAAGTTGTATATTAAAAATGATTGTATAGTTGGTGATATTGTAAATGATGGATGTATGTTTTGTAAGTTGAATTTGTTGTATAATTACATGACCCTTGCCTAAAGCGTTTGAGATGCAAAATATTTCGTGGTATTGTGAGTTAGCCTAGAGTAGAAGGCAAATTAGTATGCAATAATTATCTATTAAATAAGGAATAAGGCGTTAATAAGTAAGGGAGTTACAACTATCACATAACTATAGATGTCAATTTTTAATTTAACTATCATCTTAAGTTCCTATAAAAATTTTAAAAGTGTCACCATGTAACTATAGACATCAATTATTTTTACAATATCATCTTATTTATCTTAATAATTTCAAAAATGTTACCATGTTAATATAGACATCAATTTTTCTTATAACTAACATTTATCAACTGTCACAGAGTTACAATTCTATAATAGTAAATACAAGAAAATCATGCCTTGACATAGCGAGAAATAAATCCAAATTAAAAAGGCATTAAACAAATCAAAACTTTCAATCACTCTTATAAATGCTCAAACTCTTATAAAAGATGTTAAGTATGCCTTTATAAGTTAAGATACTTTCTTCATACTTTTTAGCTTGTCTAAATACAAACCTAAGTATCAAAGTATGCTTGGCAAGCTTCTTTTTATCATGTATGTCTAGCCTATGTTCTTTGTGTAAGCCATTAACTCAATCTAACCATCATCCAAGTAGGTTAAGCAATATTGGAATTATCAACTACATACAAATGGGATAATGCCATAGGGAGGTTAACCTCTTAAGAGACTAAGTGTTTCTACCATTAGATTGCATTTAATATATTAAAATTTATGTTTTTAATTTTAATTCACTTTGATATTTGAAAACAAGTTAATTTGATAATGAAATACTTAATCTTTTTAAAAGGCTGAGCATAATACCTCAAAGTAATATTTAAAATTTTACAAATTTCAATACCTTGAAATATTTATCTTAAATGAAAAAGATAAAGAAATTTTATTTATTTAGTTAATAATTAGTTTAAATTTCTATTCCTTTTAAGTTCTAAGATATTAAAATGATATTGATGATATATGAATTATATTTATTTGGCCAATATTGATTTAAGACTTATTTAAAATACTTTCTACATAGAATTCCCCATAAGATGAAAATAATTTTAGTAATTATGGCTACAAAGATTTATGAAATTAATTACTTATATTTGATAAATTATTTTTTAGAGTGTGGGAGTTTGAAATATTTATTTTAGAGCTTTCAAATTTATCAACTTATTACATATATATATTGAGAGAAGATTGAAAATATATGAGTTTGGATTTTAAATAAAATAAGTTTTATAAAAATGAGTTTCTAAAATAGATCAATGGTTAGATTAACTATAGCCTAAAATAGAGGGATTTAATTTGGTAGAAGTGGGTTTCTTGCACTGGATCGGAGCCTATAGCTCTTTTTTTTTTCTCTCATTCTCTCTATTTCTCATGGCATTCTCTCTCCTCACCTAGTTTACTCTTTTCTCTTTTTCCCCCTTTCTTTCTTTTTCTTCCCTTTCCTCTTTCGCTTTCTTAGCCTAGCAACCATTTCGACCAACCTTGCACTACCAGTAAGGCACTACCAAGCTCCTCCCTTCCTCACTAAGTAATAGTTGAGGGTGTTACAAAAGAAACCTGATTAGAACAATAAAAATAGCATGTAGGCATTAAAGCCATTTCTTTTTCTAATGACATTTGCACTCATTTACGACCACTATAGTAAGTGCTTGTCCTTTTTCACTTGTTGCAAGTTATTACTATGAAAAGGGAGCTACTAAAGCTATATGGGCATAATGGTTATAGCAGGGAGCAAGGCACATCCTTTATTTTCATTCTTCAATAACCTACCATATTTTTTTGGTACTTGTAAAGCATCGACGACCTCTCCTAGCAGTGATGAGTAGTCTTATACAAAATCTCCTAATATCTTGAGTGTGTGTAAGCATGATTTTGAAAAATTAAAAATAAAAAACTTATTTCTTATGTATATTTGAAATATACAGTAATGGCTTTAAAAGTAAGAGTTTTATGATATAGTAAAAGTAAGAGTTTTATGATATAGATTACTAGAATAATGTGATTGGCTTATTCCCAAAAGGTTACACTTTAGTATTTTAGGAATTTAAGTGTGATTAAAAAAAAATACATTATTATGCATGTGAGAAATAATGAATGATAGTTGAAAGGGTAATAGGTTAATGATATAAGATAATTACAATTGCATAATTAAGGCTACTTTGTATTATCAATTTGTATATTCTTAGTATAAGTTAATTTAAGAAATTACTAAGTGTGATTTGATAATTTTTATTTAAATGGAATCAAGGAAATAATAAAACTAATAAGCAATTATATGAAAAAAAACATGATTGGAGTCCTTTTAGAACATAAAACTTTAATATTTTTATTAATTAAGCTTGATTCAAAGAATTGTTAGTTATGTGAAATGTGATCTCATTGAATTAAAAATTAAATGTGTGGTTTTTTGAAACTAAGTGAATAGAGTATTCTTGAAGTAAAGGTTTTAATATTTTGATTTCATAAGTTTACATTAGAAAATATAAGCAATTAATAATCTAGAATATTTGTACATCATAATTGAATTCGGAACTATAAGATTTAGGAAGGAAATGAGTAATTCTAATATAGTTATAATTTATCATATTAAATTTCTAAATAAAACATTTTTGTAACTTCAAGTTTTAATATTTTATTGATATGGTCATAATTCAAAAGTCTTTATATTATGGTGAATCTCTAATTCATATATTAATCTTAGAAGATGAGCAAAGTATGATTTGGAATATTAAAATATGAATATATCATGATTAAAACTTGAAGTAGCAAGCTTAGAAAGAAAATGAGTGATATCAGTATTTATGGTTATAAGTTATTATTATAAATTATGAAGTAGGAAGATTGGAAAGATGAAAGTAGAATGCTTAGAAATCCTTGGAGCAAATAAGTATCCCTAAGAGAGTATATATCCTATTCCAAATTAATGTCTTAATATTATTTTGTTTAAATGTCATATCTTATAATCTTTCTTATAAATGATGTGAGTTATATATCTATTCACCCATGAATTCTTAAGAATGTAATTATGGATCATGATGTATTACTAAATCATCTTTATGGCCATGCATGAATGATATAGAAATGATGTTTGTGATAAAATTATGATTATCAAGTCAAGTAAATGTTGATGGACCATGCATAGAAAGCATGGTGGTCGATTATTGATAGTAGATTGATTATGATTAAGTTTTCCCTATTACTTGTATGTGCATTGATATTGCCCCATGATGATAAAACTACTACTTGTGATGAAATTTCATTGAAATTGTGAAATATAAAGCTTGAGCTCTAGTGTATTCTATATTGTGAATTATGTCATGTGTGACATCTAGAAATTGAAAATGTGATAACAACAATGATGTGAAAATTAGATAGGAAATTCCTGGTAAAAAGCTTATGAAGGATATAAGGCAGACCTTAAAAGGACAAGGATGGAAAGCTTATGAAGAGTATAAGATTGACTTAGGAATCAAAATGTGGATGTATGTTTTTAATATATATTGTTCTGTATTGTGTTACGAAATGGAAATTTATTTATCCTTGATATTACTATTTGATATAGTTAAGATGACTTAGTTATGGTTGAGCTTTGTTGGCTAGTTCAAAGTTTGATACCTACTCGGAATAGGTTGTGTATGAAATGATGAAAATTTATGTACAATCGAATAATTGAGATTACTATGATTTATGATGTGAAATAAGGAATTATGTTGTATACAGGTGTATGTAGCAATTCAAGAATTAGTAACACATGCTTTAGAATTCTAGGAATTTGGTTTAGAACTATTTTCCATTTTGACATTTAATTAATATATGGTAGCATTATCTAGCTGATTTCAAGTATGGTTGTGATAGATATATACTTACTAAGTTCTTATAACTCATTTGGTTTTATTTTCAATATTTTCAAGTTGAAATAAGTGTATTTGAATTTTACTACATCTATAAAGTATCAAAGACAACCTAGTTAAAAGATTTTAACAGTTAGATTAGGATTTAAATCAGAAGTGAAGTCATTAATGTCTATATCATGTGTGTTTAAGATCATGTAGTATTGCATATATTCTAGGTTACTATCATGTTTGTAAGAATCAAGAGTTTCATGATTTAGTATGTGTGGCCTCCAGGAATGTCCAAAAATAAGGGAAACTATCCATTTTTTTCATAAAATTTTAAAATGAATTTTGAACCCTTATGGGAATAAAGAGATTCCTAATAGAAGGATTTAGTGTAAATAGTGTTAAGGATGGTGGAAACTAAATAGAAAAATTCACACCAGTCACGATTGGGTTTGAGTCACAACATTGAGCCCCCATAGCATTACCCATATATATATATATATAAGGTTGTTAACCTTCAGATATTCATTTGGATTAAAAAAAATCATGTTACTAATTTAATGGTAAAAAAAATTAAGGGACATCTAAGTAATTTTATTAAAGAGATATTAATTTAAAACATTTAAGTTAACTTTACTTATTCTTTCTTATCTCTATAATAAATGTACTTATTAATTAAAATAGTTGTTGCTAATGACAAATTACCTATAATATCCTTTATTATTTTAGGCTTAATTTTATTTTTATCTTTTTAAATATTAAATTTGGATGCATTTGGTCCCCTTTAAAAAGAAAAATATATTTTTCCCACTTAAAATAAAAATTAAATAAAATATGGTCCACTTTAGCCAATTACCATTAAGTTTAGGATAAAAATGCTCACCAAGCCAAAGTAATCCATGATGTCATCCTACCTAGTGCTAATTAAAGAAATAAGTTAGCCTATATAACCAATTCACTTGCTATTGGGAAGCTTGCCTAAAAGGAATGTTGTTTTATTTTTATCAATTTATTTCTAGTTAGTTTTGTTTCAATCTTATAGTTATATCAATGAACATTCCTTATTATATATAGATGCTGGGAAGCCATAAAATTATCTTTTAGTTCTACAACTAAAATGTGCTAACTTCCTTTTTTTTTTTTTAGTTTTTCTCATTCTATAACCAATGTTATTTATAATTAAGAATCTTTTTTTCATACATGAAATTTCATAGAGTTATACACTTAAAGTTTGAATTTTAGTCACATCGATTCATCATCTCTAATTTTAAATCCAAAGTTTAAGCCAAATATAGTTTCTCCACCTTCCACAATCCCAAACATTACTAATTCAATTTAACATATTTTTAAAGACTTTACTTCTTGTCTAATCACCATTTGCTTTATTTCTAAATGCTTTAACCTACCTTTATAAAACAAAGCGTCACATTATGCTACTCAAACAACACAAAATAGAGCGTCACATAATCCCACTCAAACCTAATAGCTAGCAACACTAAACCACCTAATTCAAAGTTTATAACAATAAAAACTAGAATAATGATGCCATGGTAGTTATAAACCTCAATGTGGCCCAATACAATTTCTCCTTGTATTGCAAGACATCAATCCTTCTTAACAATTCTTTCATTACCTTTTCTTCATGATCTACAACTTGAAGGTCATGCAAAACTAAAAAATTGCAACCATGCTAACCTAATATGTGGAAATCAATTTTTGTTTGGAAATTGACCATGAAAAAAAAACAAAACTTAAGGGCTATGGAAAACAAATATATATATTTGGAAATCATAAAGGAATTAACTTACAAGTATGTAAGAAGAGGAACTCGTTTACTTTTAATAAGCAGAAAAGAGGATCATCTTTATTTTTGGCAAATAAAGCCTAAAGCCTGGGCATACCATTTCCATATGTGCTAATGTTTCTAAAATTGAAGACCATAAACATTTCATTAAGGAGGTCACCAAGCATTTTTGCCAATATAAGTTATGTGTAGTAAAAATTCCATCTCTTAATGATTGTGGTTTATGAACAAGCCAACTAATCTATTTTTCATCGATCTTTAGTAGTGAAATAGTTGAAATTAACCATAAATGATACAACAAAAATGATGAAATAAACTTCACTACTAGCATAAATGTTAGTTAATTAGGATGCCACCATGAATTATCTCTTTCTATGTGAGCATTTCCATCATGGATTTAATAGAAGTCAACCAAGTTAGGTCTAATTTTTATTTTAAAAGGATTAAAATAGAATTTTTACTTTAAGAAGGACCAAATGTGGCTAAGTTTGATATTAGGGGAATAAAAAATAAAATCAAGTCATTATTTTATTATCATTAAATCAATAATAAGATTTTTTTTCATCTAAATAATCCACATCCATATGTAAAGGTTAGCAAGCTTCACCTTTTCATTTAGACAAAAAAATCATACTTTCAATTTAAAAATAATAAAATAATAAAGGATATTATAGCAAATTTATCACCATCACTAACTATTTTAATTATCCAATATATTTATTATGGAGATAATATAGAATGAATGAAATTGACTTAAATACACTCATTAATTAAAGTAATTGGTGGTAATGATAAATTGATTATAATATTTTTTATTATTTTATGATCTTTAAATTAAAAGTATGATTTTTTTTAGTTCAAATGAAAGAGTAAAAGTTGCTAACCTTCACCACCACATATGGATTTGGAGGTTTGCAATCTTTTATATATATATATACACTAATTTAATGATAATAAAATAATAAATTATAATGAAATAATAAATGATATTTATTTGATTAGTCTTCCCTTTTTTATTGTCTTGTTTTTATAAGAAGTTTATATTGTGGATTAAAGTTTTTGTGACATTTGGGTTCTCTTTCTTAAACATTGTTGGGTTTATGAAGTACTAAATTACTCAAAAGTCATAGCTACCTAGCTAACTAGTTATTGATTGTCCTTTCTCTCTTTACCCAGTATGCTCAATGGAGCATTTAACCATTGTATAATATCTTGGAGCTTAACTTCTTCAATGCTAACCAAAAGATTTGATTCAAACCAAAATGCTTTCACAAAATCATATTATCCCTCATTTGAAACTTCATAAATATTAAAATTCAATTCATTTGAAATTAAATTCATATATAAAATTGTTGGGTTTTTTAACTTGCATAATGTTAGATAAAAACTAATATCCAAACTAAAGTACTTTTTAAGCTTAAATGCATTTTTGTTATCTTGATTTATGATTTGATTGATTTTGTTCCTCTAATTTAGAATACTTGATTTTGATTCTTTAAATATTTTATATGCACAATTTTAGTCCTTCCATCAAGTTCTCCAAAAACTAACACCCTAATTACTAATGTGGCACCAACTAGATCAATTTATTCCAATGTAATAGCACACAAGCTATGTTGGCATCAACTTATTTTTAAGGACCATGTCATCTTTTAAACACCACATGAATTCAAAGACCAGCCGAGAGCACACAAACAAATCGCATTAAGGCTTTTCTAGCTACATATAGGTGGCGATCATAGGAACGGGAAAAAAAAAAGGACAAAAGCTCTGCAAATGTGGTAAGCCAACTGCATTGACTATTTGTTGGACATTGAAGAATTTTGGTGGTGATGATAATGATAATAATGAAATTATTATTATTAAAGAAATTAAGATCATATGTTAATTATTATTAAAAAAAATACTTGTTGCCGAGTTTGTAATATAACACCTTCTAGTGCTATTTTTGTTAATAGCAATCCTTTATGCATTGAAAATGGGATCTGATATTGGATCCTAAATGTAAATCAAGGAATACAATTAAATATAGGATAATTGGGTAAATTTTTAGAAGTCACTTCAATTGGTATAAAATATTTGAAATTCAATTTCAAATTTCATTTTTAATACCTAAAACATTTGTTTTGTTAATACATTGATATGTGTCACCTAAAAATGATACTTTTATAAATTAAAGTACAAATTATGTCATTTTTTTACATTAACTGCATTTAAAATTATTTTTTTAATTTTACTAACTCACAAATATAAAATAATATAATGAAATACAAAATAGTTAAATTGATTATTTATATAATAACATCATGTGAATCTATTACTTTTGTTAACATATATTGCTTATTCATTTACAAATTATAGGATATTTCTATTACAATTATCAAAATAAATATTATTTCAAAATAAAATCTTAATAGATCATCATAATTGCATTTAATTTGTTAAGTTATTTTTTTATTCAACCACATAAGTAAACAATATTTCATCATAACTACTCATTTGAAACATCTTAATAATCATGCTTATATATTTTTAATTAAATCTAAATATACAATAATAATATATATAAATAATAAATTCTTTCCTTTTAGAGTATGAGGGATACGTACCAACGCTTCCTCGCAAGCTAGCAGAGCTGCATGGAATCGATGGGTGACCCAACGTTTCCTATTTGATAGCAGTTGGAGTCACCAATGTCTCCCCTCATTTTTTTTAAACAATTGTATATTAATTTGGGAAATAGTTATCACTCCGATATTATGCAAGTTAAATGGCTAAATTGTTTAAGAGTTCAATTTCAAATAAATTGAATTATGATTTTGTTAATATTCCAAACGAGTGGTAAAGAAATAATGAATCTCAGTCTCAGCTGATTACACGTATAACATATCTCAGTGAGGGTGCAACGCCTGGCTATAAGAATGTCCGTTGGGGCACTGATATGTTCCATAAGTTTTTCATGGCAAAGTCCGACCTAGGGTAAGGTTTTGAGATCGAACGCTGCAGAAGGACATTTCCTTATGGAATAACAAGAAAATAGTGAAGAGAGATGAAATATGAAGGAAACAATTGCATGTATTACACTTCATAATAGAAACCACATAATAAATATGACTAAAAAGTATAATAGTATTTCACTTTAAAAAATTCAGAATATGAAATAAATTATATAATACTTGGAGTTTGATTTTGTTAAAAATAAACTTTCATTTTGTTAAATGTATAACATAGAGTTGAATTCAAAATTTTATCCCAACAATGTACGTTAATAATTACCGTCATTGTAATTTTGGAAGAAATGAAACAACAGACAAATTAACAGATCTATCATTCTTGTATTCTCTTTGAAAGCGTATACTTGTGCATGAAATACAAGATTACATTTATGACAAATTTGGAAATCACGACATAACATTCAAATACCTTCTCAATGTATAGAATTAGTTTAATAGAAAACATGTAAGAATTTGAAAGGCATACGTTATAATGGTGGCGCCTACATGATCATCATTTTATGAATATGAGATGAGTTCCTCGCAGCACACTGACCAATTAAATGTTACAGCTAAGAAATATATGTTAAAATTTAATATTTATGCCTAGATATAAAATAAAAGTTGAAAAAAAAATTATATCCAAAAATTAATGCGTAATAATAAATGTCACGCTGTCATTATTTGTGAAATCACACAATTTTGTTCGAAAAGTGTCAAGGTCACATAATTTTTCATATGTTTATCGTGGGTTTCTTTCAAAAACTACATCTGATTCCTTATAGAAAAGAAATTGACGAGTTTTTTCTGTTAATAAAATGGGATTTTGCGAAGATTCGATTTTCCCAAAAAATCGTAACCATACAAATTTCCTTTTTAAGAAAAAACATTTTTTTCATTTTCATGTTAATTGATATCATATCTTATTGTTTTAACTTGCAATTTTCAGGAGAGAACGTCAACATTCATGAATTTTTCTTTTTCCTAACAACATTAAGCGTCCAATCCACCCACTCTGTAAGCTTCCATCAAACCGTCTCTCTCTGCTCTCACATTTGATGGATCCTAGGAAGGCCCTGGCTCTTCATTCCGCCTAGTAATTTTGGCATTTTTACGTATCACCACTTCCAGAACCTAGAGAAAGACCAAGTGTCAGCAAAATGAAGAGAACAAACCGACTTGTAACACAATTTAGATCAATTCTGCATTAAACATATGCAGCTTATTACTAATCATTTAATTCACGCAAAAAATAACTTTATATAAATTAACTTTCAAAGGAATAACTTCCTACATGAATTTTCTGAAAAATATACAATTATTTAATTGACATATAAAAAATAACATTTCTTAAAAAATAACTTCTTATATTTTCTTTCGTTCAATTTTAAATATCATAAGAAGTATTAATAAAATATCTATTATATCCTTAATAATATTATAACACAAATAATCAATTTTAATTATTATTAATTAAATTTAATAAAGATAATTTTATTATTATATCCATAAATAGTACAAAAAATAAAACTTATCTAAGAAAAGATAAGTAAGTTATTTCTTTTCTATTTTGTTAGATAATAACCAACCAAATAATTCTAACTATTTCCTATTTTCTGAAAAATAGAGCTTCTTACGCTATTTAAACAAACCAAACAATCTATTATTCTTTACAACTTTGTGAAGTAGGAAAATAATAGCAGCAACCTTATATTTTTCTTTTCCACTTAAATCATTTCAGCTTCTACATGAATTTGAAATTTGTTTTGCAACCTACGTTTACTTTCTACTATCACAGGCAATATGCAGATCAATGAGATGATAGCAACCTGCTTATTGTATCCCAATAACGTCTACAGTTTTACTTTAAGCATAGCGCAATTATATCAAATGATTAATTGGGTTTTCATTCAACCTTAAAAAATCGCTCCTAATTTTTTGTTTTGATTTAATATTGAAATTTAATTACTATCACAAAATATTGCCTCCAATCAAAGCCGGACAATCGGTGCCAAGCCCGCTGCAGCTGAAATTTTTGGTTACTTTAAGTTTCCACGTGTTGTTTTAGATTGATACCCCTTTTTAGCATCCAGATATCTTCAGAGCGACAAATGTTAAAGACGAATTGATCCTTCAGAAAAGTTAGCATCAGACCTTTTAAACTCTACCTAGGGATAATTTACATTATTTGCCAAATGTAGTCAAAATCCATATATGACATCAACAGCTACTTAAATTTCGCGAGGCTCAACGAACACAACTGTTGTCCTTTGGGACACAACAAAACAACCAGATGACGCCTCGTATGTTGAGTTTCTCACAAGCTCATCCGATGACATTACCTACACCACAGCAAGGACATCATATTAACCGTCATATGTAAAGTAAATGGGATAAACCCAGGTAAAAATGTAAAGCGAAAGAAGCTGAATAAGTAGGCAGCAGGATCTATTCTCATGTCTTTGACAACTAAACTGCTTTGTTGATTGCAGAGAATCTACCCAAAATAATACTATGAAGAGAAAACAATATCAAATGAGTGTTATGTTTTGTTGATATGTCTCACCTTGCCAGAACATTGTGTATTTTGATTAGAATGAAATGGTAGAATACTTAAACAAGAATCTCAATCTGTTTTGTTGCTGTTTGCTGCCAGACAAGATTATGTTTGCGACTTCCTTATGCCTTAAAAATGCCAATGGTTTCTTTCAAGTGAGAAGCTTAACACTTCTACAAAGGAGTTAGAATTCAACTCTAGAACTGTGATTGTGTGTTTCTTGGGTTATTCATTTATTTATTTAATAGCTTTTTGTATTGAGGATAGCTTATCCACTTCTCTGGTATTCTTTACCTATAAGTCATTTTTTTCCCGATAGAAGATTAACATCTCTCACCAATCATGAAGAAACTGTGACATATTCATGGGGATAATCGTGTTAGGCAGTAGATTGACTGTAAGTCACCGAGCAGGAAAAATATTACTATGAACATAGAGTTACTCTCAAAATAAATTAGTACAGTAATGCTTCAATTCACATTTGCATTATCAAGTTTGTTGTATACCTGTATGGGATGCAACCGAAGATTTCTTGATTTCAGAGAAGGGATAACAAATGACACCTCTTTCGGACATGCATTGACAACAACCACAATGCAGGAATATCTGCGAACACCAATGTGAACAAACCATAATAATAATAATTATAAGGGCAACCAAAGAAACCTAACCATCTACTTTTACTTACGTGGGATCCAGTTGAGATAACCCTGGAAAACCATCATGACCATCTTCAATGCTCATTATGATGACCCCACGAATCCAATATGGTCCAGTATTGTGAAAACGTACTCGTTCCTAACAGTGCAATAATTAATATCCTAGATCTTGAAGCAGTACAAGTTTCATGCAATAAAGTTTGCTCTAGCTGCTTCATCAGTTCTCTAAATGACCCACAAACAAGAAAGCTAAACCCAAGAAGTCAATCATGATCTGGATTGAAGTATAGTAGATTTCCATCATGAATTGTAAATGGGGATCCAATTATGAGATACTAGAACATCAAAATATTGTATAGCTTGAAGACCTGATGAACATATCAGCAAACCCAAGCGACAATTAGAATTATTAACCATATTACCCTACTGACAATGAAATTTTAGTACCAGCACTTTGAAATTTCAGGTAGGACAAGCATATTAAAAATTATTACAGACAAACATTCATTTGCATTTTCACTACAAACAGAAAACTTCCTCATAAGCTGATCTTCAATTTTTACAGAGGGATCAATATCATTTTGAAGCAGACAAAATAAAAACAGTTTGTCAGGCAGCAGTGTGGTATCTTACATTTGCAACAAGGTAGCTTGTACTCACATAATCCTATAGTTTCAAGATTGTAGTTGAACTAAATGAATGGTTAAGAATTAAAAGTGTAGGTTACTTTGTAATACTAAACACTAAAAGTTGATGCTACATATTCTTGTGAACTCTGAGACTGTCTACAATAAAAATGCAATCCAGTTTGATGAAAAAAATTATTGGAAGGGGGGAATAACACAGGACTTTGTACATAATTCTAAAAGAATCCAAAGAAACCAATACAACCTAACAAACATCACATTTTACACAACTAAAAATATTTGGCTCATAAGTAAAGGAACACCTTTTAATTCATCTTTTTAGCAGTTTCTGCAGAATAAATAAGAAGAGATAATCATTGGATGATAAAAGTCCTCCTGGTTGGAAAAGTGATTCACTTTCCAGGCTGACTGACAATGGAATCAACTTCATATAGACAAAGTTTAAGATGTCCTCACCTGAATAGCATTTGCGGTCCTTAACCGGAAAAGCGGTGAAGAGTACCTCATGCGCAACAAGGTTAGAAAATTGTTCATATTAGCAAGGATATCACTCTTCTGAGGCTTGAAGGATGGGTCAGCAAGTCTGGGTCTGATTCTGTGTAAGTCAAAAAATGCTCAAGATCATCCAGTACAATAGAGGCAACAATAGAAACAGGATGTCTGAGAAACCCACTTACAAGTACTCAAATATTCTTATTAATTTAACATAAAAATGGATAAGTTGTTGCTCCACTGAGACAAATACATTAATTGGAAGGCATTAAAATAGTCAGTTTGCTTACAATGGCCAGTTCTTTTCATTTTTCTCTCGTGGAGGAAGCCCAGCACCCCAATTGTTAGAATTATATGTGAAATCTAGCCTGAAATATTCAGATAACTATCTAAATTAGGTGTAAAATAGATAGCATTACATGGTATAAACAGGATTATATTGCAACTACCATGACCATTACAAACATGTGAAGCAGATTAGATATTAGTTTCAGCAACAGGAAGTCCAAGATTACATAGATTGGGTGCAATATTGGACAAATGTGCAGGAGTTGAGAATGTGCTGGACCTGTTAAACCAATCCCCTGAATTGTATGAATCTCGATCAAGTGATTTTGAGCGGAGTATTTCATCACCAGAGTGGAAGAAAGGAATTCCCTAGGAAGATATTGATTCAATGTCAGAATATACTTAACAAAGAAAGCATCTGTTAAGAGTACATGCTATCAATTTGCTTATTGATGGAATATTGGTTCTCAGTATGTCAAAAGTCAAATCAAACTAGTTAGAACACAATCAGCAGTTATGCTGTCTTTAAAATTAAGCCACAAGGGATTATGAAAAGAACAGATTGGTTTCCATTATCCTTCCTAAACTGGGTGCCTTCTATAGCATAGGAGTGGGGCAAGGACAAGAATTATATATTTTAACAGTCATCAAGACATCAAGAGATCAAACTGCTAGGATCCACAATCAAGTATGGCTGGTTCTCTGCTAGAACTACACACACTGCCATACTGATATTTGCTGAAAAGAGATCACAAAATTTTCACTCTAATGATATGCTTGGACTTTGGGAAAATGAAAGGGAAGGAAGGGAAATGGAAGGTTATCTTCCTATTTTTAATATTTTAAGCATGAAAGGCCCCCCTTTCTCATCTCCTTCATTCTCCTTCTCCCTAACAAAGCATACGAGAATCAGATGAGCCTTCATGTCTTACTTTAAAGGGTTGACAGGTCTGCTAGATAAAGGCAACCAACATCCTCCAAGAAACAATTCATCATCTCAATATGTCAATGGTTTTCCCTCATAAATTCAAATGTCATGACATTCTTGCATTCAGAAAGAAACATCTCTCCTCAAATTTAACCAGCTCTCAACTAAATTAGTTTCACCCAGCTCTTATCAGCAGAAGGAATCAAGAAGATAGTGTATTTAGAAAAAATTAGGATTTAGAAAGAAGAAGGGATAGACGAGGGGGCTGAAGAGAAAAACTTTGAATATATTAATGAACGATATATTGGCTGAATACAATGAAAGACTTAATCCCAATACTTTATTTATATAGAACTCTTGAGAAACATAAAGACTCTAACATCCTTAACTTTGGATACAAGACAAACAAGCCCATAACAAAACCTAGAATCAATTATAATCAATCCAAGATATTTCCTAATAAACTTAATCTAAGATAATTTCCTAATATAACATAATTCTAACATAATGTATAACTTCATAACACAGTTGGCATTGTCACAAAGTTCTACTCCCAATTACTACATCAAAACATTAAATTTAAGTTCTATATGCAGGAAATTCATGAATTATGTACTGCTACTCCACATGACAATTAAGGCATAAACGTAGTTAGTGCTGTCAATGGTTTGGAAATCAGCATGAAGTAAATCATAAAGTCACATCCTGACCCCATCCATCTAGTTAATGTGATTGCATGCAAATCACAAACATACAACTCTGTAAGCAATTCAAAACATGAAAAATATAAAGACAATAACTGAAAAAGTCCATTCACTTCACATCATTCACTTCACATATTTGAACCTTAAATGGAGTCAAATCTCGCCTTTTTTTTTTTTTTGGGACAGAAAAAGAAAATATAACAAGAAGATGGAAGAAGAATACATGAGAAGAGGATGAGCAATCCTCTAAGGAAAGAGAAATTTAAAAGACCAGAAACTAGGGGAAAATAGAAACCATGAAAACCACCCAATCTAAGTTTAAAACAGACTCCCAATCCCCTCTGCAAATCAGTCAAATTGGACTCAAATTGATTTATTAATGTGAATGACAGTACAAGGAATAGATGTGTATAATCTAACAGTTTATAAGAAGCATGTTTCACGAAGTTTGTCAATAACCAACTAATCTGGATATAAATGTGTTGGGAATAAACAATAGAGTAAAATTCTAAGATTTTCATTATTTGAAAGAAAAATCTGGATACTTAATTGCTGAACAAAAATTTATGAACTGTCTGAACCTGTGACAGTGCAATAACACTTGTTGCCAAATGATTTATCCTGCATCTTTCAGCAACAGATATATTCATTGGAGTCTGCAAGTGACAGAGTTACACCAAAGATCACTCGAGTGAATCAATAGAATAGAATGCTGAAAGTATGAAGCACACCTTTAAGCTCACAATGTCAAACAAGGTTTCATTGTCATGAGCAGAAACATAATTAACCTGTAAAAGAACATAAGATGCCAATTACATGATATTTAGCTCTAAATGTTTTCAATGTTTTCACCTGTGTCTCTAAATTGCTGACATAGATTATCAATGCTGATGTTTTAAAATCTTTACTGCTCAAAATATGGTGCAAATATACTGGCTGTGGGAAGCACAAAATACTCAAAACATCTAGGAAGCTTACAATCTCCGTAGGACATGAAGCATATGCAACAGGTTTCCCATCATATGCCAATACTTCTGACCCTTTTACCTAAGAACATTGAAATGAAGTGTCACGGTCATCTAATTTTCATCATGATCTTGATGGTGTATGGAAATTTACAGCCTCTCCCATAGAAAATTGAACTAATTTTTCATGCACTATAAATCTCATACAAGTTATCCTATCCTAACACGTAATAATAGATATGGAATTTTCACTGATAATATCTAAAAGAAAAAAGTCAGGCATCCTCCACACATATTTTTAATTAATAAATGTATTCAAAGGAATGCAGGATAAAAATCAGTCAAAGCAGCAAGCAGGTAGCTGTATGCTATTCTCAGATTATCAATAGTTAGGCCTCATACTCTTCAGTGTATGAGTCTGCTGTTCGCAGACCATCAATAGTTAGAATCTTTATGCATAGCTAGGGGCTGGAATATTTCCATTACTCAAATCCTCTGCTTCCAAGCATGAGTTTCCAAGACTTGCTAAGTTCAGTATGTGCTGTACCATCCATAATAATATTATCCTCTTAAGACCAGGAAATCAAAATATGCAAAATAGGGCATGCTATCATGACCCATAACCCAGATCAATCTTGAGCTGTTTACATAGGGGACCGGTAAGGGGTCAGCCTCAATATCACATTTAGCATTACAATCACTAGACAAAAAAATTCTGGCTAGCTAGATGTTTAGACTCCCTTCAAGCTACATTTAATCCACAATCTTCCATCAAACACCAAATGTGGAACTTGATACATGAAAATGTGCATATGATGTATGCACAGAAGAACTATCCACATAAAAAAAAAAAAAAGCATGTGGACATATAACTAATGGAGACCAAGCAATCAGAGAATTCTTAGTTGGGAATTACAACCGAATATATCTATTAGTGCTTTTGAATGCATTATAATAGCATGAGATCACTTAAAATTATATAGACAGTACAAATCAACCATCAGTTAGGATATATACATATTAAGAAGTTAATCTAGAAGATTTAGATTATTTCCTTTCTAGTTTGATTAAGATTAAAATTAGTATCTCAGATTTGATTGTAATATCTTTGATTGATTGTATCTTTTATATATAAATAACTATCATGACTTTAGCAATTGCTCAAACCATTCCAACCAATTCAAGTTTGTATCAAAGCCCTCACATTGAGGGACTCTACTTCTGCTGCCATCTTTTTCTAGTTCCAAAATTGTTCTGTAGCAGACCCAAAAATTTCAGCATCAAAACCAAACCACCTATTTCTTCAACAAAACAGAACCAAATAGCCCAAAAACCCACAAATCAAAAACCAAAATTGCCCTTAAACAGAACCCAGAAACCTAGACACCTAACACACAGTGTTTTGCAACCGTCTAGCATAATTCTAGGACCGTTACAAGGTTTTTCACGAAACAGCCTTTGTCAGCCATTTTCCTGCAAAGGCCACTGGCTCATGCATCACATGCACCATTTCATGAAACACATGTGAGCTAAACATGTCACATCCACACTCGCGGGTGAGCTACATGTGTTGCAGCGCCCTAGTCACGTTTTCTCACTGACTCCAACTATGGTCTTAGTTGATCAATCTAAGCAATGAAACTCCACTTTTTCAAACAGTTAGATCAGTTGCTATTTTTATTAAAAAAATCTTCATCTAGTATTATTTCTTCCTTTTATCTGGCAATTGTATAGCATATCAATCTCATTTAGCATTAGCATCCTTTGGCCCTTGGGTACTTGATTCAAGAGCTTCTAATCACATAATTGGTAACCGATCCTTATTTACCCAATTTAATTATATCTGTAAATCCCTTTCTACAATTACCTTAACTGATGAATCTAAAACTTTTTCCCAAGGTATCACTCAAGTAAAACTCTTTCTTTCTTTACCACTATAATCAGTTCTTTACGTACTTAGTTGCCCTCTCAATTTAATTTCAATTAGTCAACTTACACATATTCTTAATTGTTCAATGACTTTCATTGCTAATTCTTTTATTATACAGGATCGGAGTATGGAAATGACAATTGGCCCCGCGTACAAGTCACAGGAACTTTATTATATCAAACTAACTTCTCCAATAATTTATGCTGCTACTAAATCTCCTAAGTTACTTCACTACTATTTAAGACATCCAAGTATTGGAAAACTTTGCAAAATAATTCCTGGTCTTCCAATTCTAAAGTCTTTAGAGTGTGAGTTTTGTTAACTCAATAAATATATACATAATTTATTTCCTAGTAAAACTCAAAATAGAGCGAAGTCTTCGTTATCTATTGTTCGTTTTGATATTTGGAGTTCAAGTCATATTACTTCAACTTTAGGTTTTCAATATTTTGTTACATTTATCAATGATTACTCTCAATGCATTTAGTTATATTTAACGAAATATCATTCTAAGTTATTTTCAATTTCTAAATCTTTTTATTCTAAAATACATAATCAATTTAATTTAAAAATTCATGTACTTGAGAGTAACAAAGTCCGAGAATATTTTTTGTATCTTTCTTTTCTTTTATGTCCTCTAAAAGCATTTTTCATCAACTCCCATGTCCACACACACCTCAACAAAATGGCATTACTGAAAGAAAGAATTAACATTTAATTGAAACTATATAAACTCTTTTATTGCATATAAATGTTCCTTTTCATTTTTTGGGCAGATGCTATATCCACTGCATGTTATTTAATTAATCGCATGCCTTCTTTTGTTCTAAACAATCAAATTCCTTACTCTCTAGTTTTTCTAGAAGAAACTATGTATAAATTTTCTCTTCATGCATTTGGATGTACATGTTTTGTTCATGATCTCTCTCTAAAAAGAGACAAATTATTTCCTACATTCATAAAATGTGTCTTTCTAGGATATTCAAAAAGAGTATAATTGTTATTCACCAACTTTATGTAAATTTTTTACCTCTAGTATGTCACATTTTTCGAATTTTCTCCCTTTTTCTCTTCTTCCACAAAATCCACCCTAGTAACTGAGATCTTACCCATTCTTTTTTATAATCCTGTACTTGCATCTTCTCTGTCTCCATAGGACAAGCCTTTTATTACTTATCAACAACAATCTCGTCCAACCAAGATTGTTGAAGATTTAGCACTAGCCCAAATTATTGAAGAAGACCCTATAGATTGTCTTCTATAACAATCTCATCTTCGGAATCCGATTCATCAGAAAATCCTAACAACCTTCTATTGCCCTTCAAAAAGATAACCGTTCCACTCAAGATCCATATTCTCTTTATAATTTGTTACCATCATTTGTTTACATCCCACCATGCTTTTGTTTTGCCTTGTCCTTTTTTTCCATTCCCAAAACTATGCAAGAAACTCTCTCTCACCTAGGGTGGCATCAAGCAATGTTAGATAAGATGATTACATTGCACACCAGTGGTACATAGGATCTAATGCCTTTTCCTATCAACAAATATTTAATTATCTGTCGTTGGGTAAAGTTGACCTTAATAAAAAGATTGATTGGTTAAAAGCTTAGCTGATCACAAAAGGCTATATTCAAACTTTTCATTTGGATTATGGTGATACATTTTCACCAATTGTAAAAATTATTTCAGTTAGCCTTTTTCTCTCTCTAGCTGCCATTTGTCATTAGTCTTTACATCAGTTAAACATTAAAAATGTCTTCTTGCATAGTGATCTTGAGAATGAAGTTTACATGAAGCAACCACTAGAATTTGTTGCTAAAAGAAGACTCGCTTAATATGTAAATTATGAAAACCTTTATGGCCTAAAACAATCTCCACGAACTTGGTTTAGAAAGTTCAGTAAAGTTATCCAAGGTTTTGACATGTAACAAAGTAAGCCAATCACTCTATTTGTTATCACTTTTCTATTTTTGTTCAAATATATCTAATTGTTTACGTTGATAATATAATAATTACAAGAGATGAACATAAAGGCATTGAACCAACTTAAATGGTATTTGTCTCATCACTTCCAAACTAAAGATCTTGGAAAATTTCAATACTTTCTTAGTATTGAGGTAGCACAATCTCAATCCAATATCTCCATATGTCTGAAGAATTATACTCTTGATATACTAAGTGAAACAAATATGATGAAATGCAAACCAATTGACACACCTATAGATCCAAATGTAAAACTTCACCAAAATCAAGAGAAGCCTTTTGCAAATCCAAGAAGATATCAAAGGCCTATTAGGAAATTAAATTATCTTACAATCCTCAATCTAATATCTCTTTTGCTATAACTGTAGTAATACAAATTCTTATATACGTTAAGGGAAGTTCAAGAAAATGTTTGTTATATGAAAACTGAGGCCATACTCAAATTGTTAGATATTCTAATGCAAATTGAGCCAAATACCAAGTGATCGACAATCCACTTCTTGGTATTGTGTTCTCTTTAGAAGAAATTTCATTTCATAGAAAAGTAAAAAGCAAAATGTGGTGACAAGATCTAATGCAAAGGCAAAATATCGAGTCATGACATTAGTCATGTGTGAGCTCATATGGTTGAAACAGTTACTACAAGAACTCAAACTATATGAATTAGGTTTTATAAGCTTCTTTGTGATAACCAATTCGCATTACACATTGTCTTAAATCCAATCTTTCATAAAAGGACTAAACACATTGAACTTGACTACCACTTCATTTAGAAAAAGATAACTTCAAAAGAGATTATCACTGTTTTTGTGAATTTTGTTGAAAAAGTCAAAGATATTAGATGTGTATATTATCTGTAGGAAGTCTTTTATTATAGGTATTCTCTTTAGGAAATCTTTTATTTTAGGTAGCATCAGGTTATTTTTTGCTAGTCTATTTCTAGTTATTCTTTTTTTTGGTAGATTACATTTATGGGCTCTCAATTATAGAGATCTCCCATTCTGTAAATTGGCTATTTAAGCCACTGTAAAGTAAAAAATAAGCAAGGAAAATAAAATCCTTTTCTTCCTTCACATTTTCATGGTATCAAAGCAAGAGTTATTTTTTATTCCTGGGAATCCTAAAACAAATTTCGTCAAAAAACACGAAGAACCCTAACCAGTTCTCATCATGTCTAAAGCCGCTTTTGAGACTACAAGCTCTCCTATAAACCACCCCAAAACTCCCGATACCCAAGCCTTCACAAACAAAACGCATGTCTCTCACCCAGTCCAAATTACTACTATATGACTGAATGGAGAAAATTTTCTCCGCTGGTCTCAATCTATAAGGATGTACATCCGTGGTAAAGGGAAAATTGGATACCTAACAAGAGAGACGAAGGAACCAAACCCTAAAGATCCAATCTATTCTACGTGGGATGCTGAAAATTCTATGGTTATGACTTGGTTGGTGAATTCCATGGAGGAAGACATTGGTACAAATTACATGTGTTATTCTACTGCTAAGGAACTCTGGGATAATATTACCCAAATGTACTCTGATTTGGGTAACCAATCTCAGGTTTATGAACTCACATTGAAGCTTGGTGATAATCGTCAAGGTAATGACTCTGTTACCAAATACTTCAATTCCTTGAAAAGAATATGGCAAGATTTAGATCTGTTTAATGATCAAGAATGGAAGTGCTCTAATGATGCAAGTCGGTATAGAGCAATTGTTGATGCTAATAGGGTGTTCAAATTCCTTGTTGGCCTTAATGTTGAATTTGATGAGGTTAGAGGTAGAATCATTGGGAGAACCCCTTTGCCCTCCATCAATGAAGTCTTTGCTGAAATTCGTCGTGGGGAAACTCGTAGGAGTGTGATGCTTGGAAGAACCACTGTCCCAACCAGCCAAACTGAAGGCTCTGCATTTAATGTTGTCGAGGCTCGTATCAGCAAGCGAAATGGTCCGAATCCACAGAGGAATGATGAAAAACCCCGGGTATGCTATGATCATTGCAATAAACCACGCCATACGAGGGAAACCTGCTGGCATCTCCACGGTAAACCTGCAAACTGGAAGCCAAGGAACAAACGCCAGCAAGCCTCTGCAAATGCTGCTGCTGAACAAACCAATCCATTTAGCAAGGAACATCTGGATCAACTCCTGAAACTACTAAATTCTAATTAGATTACCGGTACTCCTAATTGTTCTATGATTCATACAGGTAGAAAATCAAACCCTTGGATTATTGATTCTGGAGCTTCTGACCACATGACAAATCTATCTCACTTATTTCATTCATATACTCCTTGTTTTGGCCCTGAAAAAGTTCGTATTGCTGATGGTAGTTTCTCTTTCATTGCTGGATGAGAAAATATTAATCTATCTAAAAGTATAGGTCTTAAATCTGTACTCCATGTTCCAAAACTCAAATGTAGTCTTCTATCGATCAGCAAACTTTCAAAAGATTTTAACTGCCGTGTTATTTTTTATGAATCTTCTTGTGTTTTTCAGGACCAGACCCCGGGGATGATGATTGGGAAAGCTAAAGAAATAGGAGGAGTTTATTACTTTGATGAGACTTATCCTAGCAATAAACAGGCTCAGGTTTACAGCAGTATAAATTTGAATCCTGTTTTAAACAAAATAATGGAATGGCATCTTAGACTTGGCCATCCTAGTTTTCTTTATTTAAGATATTTATTCCCTAATATGTTTAAAGGGGTTGATTGTTCTGTACTTTAGTGTGAAACTTGTTGTTTATCAAAAAGTAATAGAACAAATTTTGCATCTAAACCATACTATCCCTCCAAACCGTTCTTTATGATTCATAGTGATGTTTAGGGGCCTTCCAAAATAAAAACATTTTCTGAAAAAAGGGGTTTTGTAACCTTTATTGATGATCACACCAGAATATGTTGGGTTTATCTCATAAATAAGAAATCAAAAGTTGAAACACTCTTTAAGGATTTTTACAACATGATTGAAACTCAATTTGAAACAAAAATCTGCATTTTTAGAACAAATAATGGAACAGAATATTTTAACAAATGTTTAGGGGATTTTTTTAAAAACAAAGGCGTAATTCATCAATCCACTTGTCATGACACTCCACAGCAAAATGGAATTGCTGAAAGGAAAAATAGACATTTACTGAAGGTTGCTAAAGCAATCATGCTTTCAATGAATGTTCCAAAATATCTGTGGGGGGAAGCTATTTTAATAGCATCATATTTAATAAATAGAATGCCTACTCGAGTTTTAAAATTCATGACTCCTCTAAACAAGTTAAAAGAAAACTTTTCAATTCTTCGAATGTCATTAGACATTCCTCTAAAAATCTTTGGATGCACATTTTTATTCACATTCTAGCCAAGTTTCGGACCAAATTAGATCCCAAATTTGAAAAATGCATTTTTATTGGATATGCTTCAAATAAAAAGGGTTACAAATATTTTAATCCTGTCACAAAAAAACTCTACATTAGTATGGATGTGATCTTCATGGAAAAAATACCATTTTTTAACAAAAATCAACTTCAGGGGGAGTCTGGCTTAGATGATGAAGATGATTTTTGGCAAGTGTCTCAACCATTACCAAAAATGATTTTAACACAATATTTCTGAACAAGAAATTGGTGAAAAAAATAAAAATAAGGAGGATCATAGCCAGCAGATCCAAGAAGTAATTTTGTCTAAAACAAAAGGTGAAATGTTAAAAAAAACTATAACTGAACCTTTGGTCTATTCTAGAAAAGGTTTCATAAAAGGAAAACTTTTCAAATTGATCCTTTAGCTCCTTCCCAACCTCAAGAACCAGGTCTTCAAGAAACACAGGTAGGTTCTAACCTTGATCCCACTTTTACATCTACAAAAGCTAGAAATCCAGAGATTGAAGATCTAGAACTTCCTATAACCATCAGAAAAGGAGTCCGTTCTTGTACAAAACATCCCATTGCAAAATATTTATCTTATCAAAAAATCTCACACAAATACAAATCTTTTTTATCAAAAATCTCTAACCTATCTGAACCTAGAACAATACAGGAGGCACTCAGTAGTCCGGCTTGGAGGTTAGCAGTCAAGGAGGAAATGAATGCTCTTCTAAAAAATGGAACTTGGGAAGTTGTTGATTTGCCAAGTGACAAGACCACTACTGGATGTAAGTGGGTTTTCTCAATAAAATGCAAGGCTGATGGAAGTGTTGAGAGATACAAAGCTCAACTTGTGGCAAAAGGGTTCACTCAGATGTTTGGAATAGACTATCAGGAGACTTTTGCCCCCTGTAGCCAAGATGAATTCTATTCGTACCCTTCTGTCCATAACTGTGAATAATAATTGGCCTCTACATCAATTCGATATGAAGAATGCCTTTCTGAATGGTGAGTTAAAAGAAGAAGTGTTTATGGATCCCCCACTAGGCTTTGAGAAGAAGTTTGGCAAGAACAAGATTTGCAAATTGAAGAAATCCTTGTATGGACTCAAGCAGTTTCCGCGGGCATGGTTTGAAAGGTTCAAGAAGGCTATAGAAGGATACGGATACTCTTAGAGTCAAGTTGATCATACTATGTTTTATAAGTATTCAGGGACAAGTAAAATAGCTATACTCATTGTCTATGTTGATGATATTATTCTTACGGATGATGACGTTAAGGAAATGGAGGCAGTAAGAGGAAGAATTGCCACAGAATTCGAAATTAAAGACTTAGGCCCTGTGAAATATTTTCTTGGTATTGAGTTTGCTAGATCAAAAGAGGGAATCTTTATCAATCAACGAAAGTATGTTCTGAATTTACTCAGTTAAACTGGGATGCTTGGATGCAAGACAGCTGAGACTCCGATTGAAGCCAATAAGAAACTACAAGTAACTGATGCAGCTGATGGTGTTGATAAAGAATAATACCAGAGACTTATGGGAAGGTTAATCTATCTTTCACACACTCGGCCTAACATTATCTTTGCTGTCAGTGTAGTAAGCCAATTTATGCACTCTCCTAACTCTGACCATTTAAATGCTATCTTTTGAATCCTTAGATACCTAAAGGGAACCCTTGGAAGAGGACTACTGCTTAAAAATAATAAGCACTTATAGATAGAAACATTCACAGATGCAGATTGGGCTAGGAGTGTTACAGATAAACGATCCACTTCAGGATATTACACCTTTGTACGAGGAAATTTAGTGACTTGGAGAAGTAAGAAGCAAAGTGTTGTGGTAAGAAGTAGTGCAGAAGTTGAGTTTAGATATATGGCTCATGGGATTTGTGAAGTTTTGTGGATTAGGAGAATTCTTGAAGAATTAAGAATTTCTACTTCACCACCGATTAAAATATACTGTGATAATAAATTAACAATAGCCATTGCTCACAATCCAGTTCTTCATGATCGGACAAAGCATGTGGAGATAGATAAACACTTCATTAAAGAAAAAATTGATAAAAGGGTTATCTGCATGGTGTATGTTCCCTCCACTAGCCAAACAGCAGACATCCTTACTAAAGGTCTTCACAAAAAATAGTTTGACAATTTGATTTCCAAGCTGGCATTAAAGGACATTTTTATGCCAACTTGAGGGGGAGTGTTGAAAAAGTCAAAGATATTAGATATGTATGTTATCTGTAGGAAAACTTTTATTATAAGTATTATCTTTAGGAAATCTTTTATTTTAGGTAGAATTAGGTTATTTTTTACTAGTCTATTTTTGGTTATTCTTTTTTTTGATAGATTGCATTTATGGGCTCTCAATTATAGAGATTTTTCATTCTGTAAATTGGCTATTTAAGCCACTGTAAAGTAAAAGATAAGCAAGGAAAATAAAATCCTTTTCTTCCTTCACATTTTTAAATTCTAATGATTGGCTAGTTGATGTTTCACTAAGTCGCTCTAAAGATCAAAAATCAATTATATATGTAACAAGTTGGGTGCATATGATATATATGCTCCAACTTGAGGGAGAATGTTAGGATATGTACATATTAGAAAGTTATTCTAGAAGATTTTATATTATCTCCTTTCTAGTTTGATTAGGATTAGAGTTAGTATTTTATATTTAATTATAATATCTTTGATTGATTGCATCTTTTATATATAAATAGATATCTTGACTATAGCAATTGCTCAAGCCATTCCAACTGATTCAAGTCCTTCAATAATGCAATTGTACCAAGCTCCATACCTCATCTCCATCAGAATTGGTCAACACAAAATCTCGCAAGTTTGCAGCCATCCCAACCTAGAAAACATGATAGACATGGATGAGTTATATATGCAAGAGTAAAGTATCATGATTGGCAACATTCAAGTCGTGGAAAATAAAGGGGGAAAAAATTAAAGAACTAACAACTACCTTATTGGCATACACGGATATTCTGTACCAGATAAATTGTTGTTCCAACAAATACAATGAAAAATAAATACCACTTTATGATGCATGCATATTTGTGTCTCTGGTTCTATTCAATTGACATAGGCATATCCAGTTGTACATAAATGTGCAAGAGTGCATACGGACACAGCCAGAGAACAAGCCAACAAGAATGAAGCAATTGATTAAATTGTCAACTATAAATGTTTGAATGCCTAATTTTTTGAAGGAGGATTTCTTATCAATAGAAGCATAAGTAAGTTCACATTAAACCCAAAATAAATGGCTGTCTAAGTCAAAAAAAAAAAAAATGTCATATTTTTTAAAGTCAGTTTTGCTTACAAGTCAAATGCCAGTAAAAATTTAAATTCATTTATTGAGGGAAGTTAAGCAAAAGAGACCAAATGGCAGTTGCACTTTGTTTTTGGTGGTAATATAATAGTTTAAAGTCTAAACATTTTAACAGAGCTATAAAGAGAAATATAATAATTTAAAACTGGAAGTTAATAATATTCAAAGGTACGTTTGGCTGGACACATTCAGAATCATGGTCCAAAGATTTACTTTCTATAATAAATCATGTCAACACAGGTTAATGTGCTTGGTGCATTCCCCTACCTCCACACCTGTACAGCTTGATAGTATTTGGCAAAAAACAGTAGATACTGTTGGGTTACAACTAGAAAGCTCATGCTAACAATAAATAGTTATAATTATTTATATCAAGAAACCCACTATACCAAAAGCCAAAACTGCTGGGGGAAGACTCGGGATAAATTTCGATTTAAATCTCTAAAATGGTCCCTAATGAATAAGTTATTTTATCTCGAGTCATAAGCAAGCACAGGCCCACCCTAAACATTTTCTCAAATTTAATTTAATGGTAGAATGAGTTTGATGGGGATTGATCTTTTAGTTGTTAGAAGAAAAGGCCAATAGTGGTTTATTGATATGTCAGTGATATACAAACAAGTCAAACATTAAAAAATAAGTGAAATGCAATCAGGATTCAGCAATATTACTACAAATCTTTGTCTTCAAGGACTGCTACAATGTTCAACAGTATCAAGGTAGTCAAATGTGAAAGGCACCTAAGGTTTTAGGGTTCTCTAGTGCGTCAAGGTGAGAAGCACTAGTACAGCCTTTGCCTGAGTGAAGTGAGGCAATATAATTAGGAAGAAATGAAAGAATATATATATATATATATTTAAAAATAATAGATATCTTCAAAGTATGGTTGAAAATTGTTATTAGCTCTGATGCAAAGGTGCTCCATTCTTGCTCCTGAACCAGAGTCGCACCCATGTCTGATGCCAGTACTGGTGCAATTCATCTAAATACAAATCCACAGAGTACCCGTTATCCCCTTTTTAAACTTTTAATTAGAAGAATGGGGGTGCCGCATGAATACAGCTTCAGTTCAGCTGGATGCAGCATTGACTCGTAGAGAGAACATCAGCAAACGTATCCCCCCTTCTTTTTCAAACGCACCATTTAGCCCAAACTATTTTACCTTTTATTTTCCTACATAAAATAATAACAGACCCCAAAAACACATCAAAATCCCTAGAGCTTCATCTAAAAATGATCGACCTCTTCTTCATTCTGACATTCCTTCATTCGATCATCATTAGCAGTGGTGCGACAACATTGAAGGGGGTAGGACTGGTGCAGCATTTGGCATCCAATCAGCAGCAGTTTCTGCCCAGTGGAGGGAAGCAGTACATTGTATGAAAGGCAGCAGTTGGAGATATTTGTGTTTCTGCTGGTAAAATGGACAGGGGTGATGCTGAAAGAAGCAACATGTAAATGAAATGGGGTCTATTCCCCCCCCCCCCAACAAAAAAATGATGTGGGTATTCTCCTCACTTAAGAGGAAATTCTAAAACGGGGCACTTTGCACCCCTTGGGAAGGAAAATTCTACAATGATCTTCACAATTAGTCAAAAATACTTCATCCGTTTTAAAGCATTCTTTTACTATATCATAATGTTGGTTCTCATATATGATTTTAACAATCAACGTCATTGCACTGGATTTTTCTGACTTTATTAAAGTGTATTTTAAATACTAAATAGATTATTTTATCCCAAATTACTAATGTATTAATAGGCCGCAGCATATTTTGTTTCATGACATTGACAATGTATTTAAGGTGAAAATATGGCAATGTAACTGTTTTAGTGATGTTTAATGATAATGTACCTTATAGCTATCTAAATTTAATATTTTTATATGAAATTTACATATTTTTTTAATGTATCCTAGATGTGTCATATCCTAAATTTTTAGAAAATTACCATATCTCCATAACCATATTTTATCACACCTGAATCACGTACTACACCCATGCACCATAGGTTATTAGTATGATTAATAAGATTGTGATTTAGTTAAAATCAAGGCTTGATTGCTGGAATTATAATTAACTATATGGTTTACTAATTAATCATAATCCCACTAATCACGTTAATAAGAATTCTCAACATTATCCTAATTTAAATACAATTAAATTTGGCAATTTTTATAGTTTTCTAGCTGTTAAAGGAAGATAGCAGGTTCACACCCAAAGGCGAGCCCCAGTCACATTGCCACAGCTAGAATTGTGCCAGAGAGTCACACAAGCGACTGCCTCAGTGAACAAGGAATGTCTCCATGCTCTACACCTTGGGTACGAAGGCAAGCGCTATTGACAACTTTGAACAGTATGTTCCAATGTATAAGCCAAAAATAATTAGCTACCTGAATGTGATCCTTTGATGCAGCAAGCATGGATTCTACATTAGCTTCTGTGCCATGGTCATGACCGTTAGGCTGCAGACAGAGAATAAACTTAACATCCAACAGAAGGCCAAATCACACATTGACATATAGCATTAGAATCTCACTAATTTGAGCAAATATAGTTGTTAATTTCTGGACACCAAGTCTAAGCACAAAGTTGAAATAAAGATAACAAATGGAAATTAAATGCTAGGTATAATTTGTGAATAAATTTAAACTTGTACATGGAAAAAGAATTTTCGTAAAATATAAGATGGATTTAAAAGAGTGTGTTGGCTAGTGAATACAACTGAAACATTCTTTTTACTTGATTTAAAACGCAAGATAGATGTTATTTCATATTTACATATACATCAAACCAAATCCAGCTTTATAAAACAAAACAATATAATAAGAGACAGCAATACAGGGAAAACACTTGCAACTCTAGTAAGCTATACATATCTGGCTTTTTTTTTTTTTTTTAATTTGGAATTTTATAACCATATCAAAAGGGACCCACACCAGAAAAAGTCAAGAGGTATAGGGATAGGAATTTTCTCTTCAGTCCTCACCACAACAGCACTGTCTTGTTGCTTTTTCCAGTGGAAAGATTTATTTTTGCTCATATTGGGAAAATAGAAGGCAGGGATGTGAGTGTAACTTAAGAAAAATTTCATTTCTTAGGTTTAATAAAAATGAAGATTAAACTAGAAAAATGAAAAGATGGAAGAAAGTCTTTCCCTTAAGTCAAAACTAGAATTATCACTATCAGAAAAAAAACCTACAATTTTAAAAATATATTCTCCAATGACCCCAATGTTAACATATTTCTTATCTAAAATTATTGTTTTTATAACATATCATCATTTTTTAAGCTCGGTCACTTTCTCTCAACATTTACTCTTCAAGCATCTTCATCTTTGATCGATCACTTTCAATGATGGCATTCATGCCATCCATATTTTACACCATATACTTGAATTACGGTATTCTGGTTTTGTTAATAATAGCCACCAACAAAATAAAAGATAAATTATAACTCAAAAGGTGAGTGTGAAGAGTAATGATATTTGCCCAAGCCCTTGTCACACAGAATAGTTGCCACTGCTGTTGCATCAAAGTTCAAGTGAACCTACTATCAAATCCAGGTTCCGCCAGCAGCAGCTAGTGACAGGGAGCTTGCGTAAGTAAACTGCCCTAGTGAGCAAGAAAAATGAGAATAAACATATACTTCCCTGATTACTTATTAATGCTTATGCTCTATTCATAATTTTAGGTGCTTCTTTCTTTTCTCTCACCCAAAAAAAAATCAGCAATTTACTTAAAAAAAATATTTAGTTGGTTCAGTGACTTCAATTTCATTCTACATTAGTCTCTGTTTTTCTTCAGCCTCTTTTTTTCTCATTTTGAGTCCTTAATGGACAATATCATTAAATAGAAAGTTATTCACTACTAGTTTAATGAAATGAAAATTTTATATCACCTATCACATAAAATTCTTCGAGAAGTTTGAGTACCACCTAGGTTTACTTGAAATTTCTGACAAAAGAATAAAACTTTGATCATGAGATACTTATATCAAATCTTCCATAAAATATAATTTTGAGTCCATAAAACTAATGGATAAACATTACATGCTTGGCGAACCTATCACATTTGTCACTCGTTAGTTTTCAACTTCTCAAGATATTGAGAAGCAGCAGCTTAACAAGTGCAGAAAAACAAGACAGAAATAATCACAACCACAGGATACTTACCCAGGAAGAAGATAAAAGCAAACCACCATTAAATTCAAAAGTGAAAAAGAAGAGGAAACAAAGAAAGAAACGACACCTGCAAAAGTAGACCTGTTGCAAATCCCTGCTGAAGAGGATGGCCAAATGGAGACCCACCAAGTATGGCATCTCGAATTCGATCATTGAAGCTGAATTACATTCCCAAATGACATACAAAATGCATATTCTTTGCATAAATCAATCAATAAATGCAGTCAATGGATTTATATATCCTTTCTGGATCTTGACAAAGACATCAGTTTAGAAATTAATTGACAATTCCTAAATAAAGAATGAGACTACTATGTAAAGTTGATTCTGTTAATAAGCTTACAAATTTTAAAACTGAGTTTACTAAAACCAACTAGCAGTAAAGCCACTGTGAAAACAAATAAGAGTATCATTTAGTAATTAGAATCATGGGTTTACTAGCAGAGCATCAAAAGTAAAGAGTAAAAGATTCTAGTAAAAAGAAAGGAATGGGTACAAGGGTCATTGTGTGCTATAGTACATCTATATATAGAGACTCAGCGTTAAGTACATGCATAAATCTTTTAGCTTTTGAATAAAACTAATCTTCTCCTCAACCTCTCTTGTTCTCGCTAGCCTCTCCTCTCCAGCTTTCCTCACCTTCTTAACTAGTTAGGATAATGTTAGACTAGGAAATTATCTTAGATTGAGAATGATGTAATATTAGAAAATATCTTAGATTGATTATTATTAATTATAGATTATGTTATAGGCTTCTTGTCTTATACCCAAAGTCTAAGAGTATTAGAGTATTTATGTTCCTTAGGAACTATAAAAAAATAGAGCACAGTATTGATTATTATGTAACAATTCAGCCTTTTATTCAATCAATAATATTTTAGTATCTTCTCTTATTCTCTCTAACCTATCCCTACTCTTTCTCCCTCTAAACCCTAACCATGTAAGAAACATGGTACCAAAGCCATACCATCCACCTTTAAGCCTCTGGGTTTTATATCACTGCCGCCAACCTCAAAGAGGTTAAATTGCCCACGATGTACAATTTAGATCTTTTTAATTGAGTTTTTTTTTTTTTTAGAGAGAAAAAAAATATATAGCTTATTTGCTGTTTTAGTAGATGTTTTTATATTTTTAGATTCATTTATTTTTCACTAAGTTTTTGCTATAAGAAAAGAAAAAGAAGAGTTTTGGTGATATAAAAAATGGAGAAAAGAATTTTTCAAAATATAGAGTTACAGTGAAGGGAAAAAAATCAATGTTGGGAGCGAAGAAAAGTAGGAGTTTAGTTCTGTTTGAAGGGTTGCATTATACTTGAAACCCAGATCAGTTTTTGATGCAAAGATGAAGGTAGTGTTGGCTTCAAAACAGCAGCAGGGCTGTTTGGTGTGATTGGCAGTGATTCACAGGTCCAATTGTAGATCAGAGTTGACAGAAGAGTAAACTAGCACCAGTTGATCAGTTTTAGGTGGCATGTGCATCACAGGCAGATTTCAAGGAGGCACGTGCAGCCCAGGCGCAGGCAGCACAGGTGGCACGTGGCAGCACATGATAGTGTTTCTGGCAGCAAGATTTTTTCCAGCACATCTCAGGTGGGCTCTAAACCTTCCTTTTGTGCTTAATTTGTTCTTAATTTTGGATGATTTTATGGTCAATTTTTCTTGTGAGATTTTTTATCATGGTTGATTGGTTGCTGTTTCTAGTGCTATCATGCTGAATGGATTGCTTTTGGTGAATTTTGACATTTTTGGAGTGAGTTGAGGTTGGTATTAGTGTGAAGAGATATGATTTGGCCTGTTTATCATAATTCTGGTCATCTGGGTTCAGATCTTCAAGTGATTTTCTACAGTTTCTACCTCTTTGAACTCTACAATGCATTTTGTTGAATTTTGTGGTTTGGTGTTTGTGTGGGTTCATCAAGTTCTGGGGTGGGGCAGCAGAAATTGCTTTTTATTCTGCTACTGTGTTGATTTTATAAAATGAATTATTACAGCTACGGTTTATTTCATTGATTTGGTGGTGTTGGGACCAGTTTGGGGGATTTCAACATGTCCGGAGATCTGGGCTTGTGATTTCTAGACTGTCAGTTTTAGTGCTATTTTCAGTGTTTAGTTGTTCAATGTTGGGTTTACAGCTGTTTGGCACAATTCAGTAAGGTTTTTTCTGAGTTGTTGCAATTTGGTTGATTCTGAAGGGTATGGAGCACAGCTTGAAACATTTGGTGCTATTTGAATTATGAAAGTTCTGTTTATGGCGTGTTGCAGTGTCAGGTGGCTTGTGAGGTTTTTTGAATTTCTATTTGGCATTCATTATAGTTGCAATGCAGTGTACCTTCACGATGAATTTGCACAATTTTGTGTGAAATTTGAGTTTAGGAGCTGTGCCTTTGTGTTTTCTGGGGACTTAGTGAGCAGCTACGAGGATTAGCTTTTTTGACAATGTTCTAGCAGAAACGATTTCAGTGCCAAGAAGGTATTAAGTATAGCTTTGATTCTAGCAACTTTGTTATGAGTAAAGTTGTGTTGTTTGGTGCAACACAGATTTGGCCTTAGTGGTTCAAGCCATTGGTTACAATCTCTTCATGTGATTTGAGACACTATTTGGTGACTCATGTTTACACATATCTAATTTGGTGAGGTTATTCTCTATTTAAGATGGTCTACACCACTTGTTTTTCTTGCCTACCATTGAATTGGTTTATGCTAATTCATGGCCATCAAATACATTTGAGGGGCTAGTTGAGTGGCCAATTATGCAAGGTGCTTGTATTTTTGGCTAAGAAGTCAGTAAGACTCTTGGAAATTCTGCCAACCATAGGTGTTGATATTTTTGGCTAGGACATTGAGGAGGCTTTTGGAAGCTGTGTCCAACCTTAAGTGTCGGAGTTTTTGACAAGGAAGTTAAGGGAGCAATTTAATGAAAGCTAGCAGAAGACTTCTGAAAATTGTTGGTATTTATGTTCATGAATGTTTCCATTCAAGAGAAGTGTTGCAAGAAGTTTGTGAAGTTTGATGTTTATCAAGTTTTCTTTATTGTTTGTTATGTTTTTATGGCATTTAGGAGTTCAACTTTATATTACAAGCTTAATTTGTAAGCTTTAGTTTGAGGAGGAGGGTTAGAATTATATTATATTAGGAAATTATTTTAAATTGAAAATTATGTTATAGTAGGAAATATTGTAAATTGATTATTATCGATTTTAGATTATGTTACAGGCCTGCTTGCCTTTCACCAAAGTATAAAAGTGTGAAGAGTCTTTGTGTTTCTTAGGAACACTATATAAATGGAGCATTAGTGTTGAGTCTTGTGTAACAATTCAGCATTTTATTCAACCAGTAATATTTTAGTATTTTCTTTTATTCTATCTAACCTATCTCTACTCTTTCTCTCTCTAAACCCTAACCATGTTTCTCAACAAGTACACAATTGCAACAAAACGCCACAATAAATGAATCGAGTATAACTTATCAAAGAGGTTCACTTTTTTTTATCCCCTTAATATTTGGCACGTTTAAATGAATCAAGTATAGCCTATCAAAGAGGTTCACTTTTTTTCCCCTTCAATTTTTGGCACCATTAGGAAGGGACATCAATGAACATAACGAAAATGGACATAGTTTACCTCCCAATTCCTGTCCCATAAAGGTTGAATTGTGAAGCATTTATCCCACGTGCGTTTTTGGCAACTTCACCAAAGTCCCATCCTTCACCATATCTTTTATTTTCAATTGAAATTAAAATAATAAACAAAAAAAGAGGCAAAAATACACCATGGAAATGAGTAAAAGAAGAATAAGGAAAAACAAATAACTAATAAATAAACTTAGCAAATTCTCTTATACATAAAGAGAAAAATGGAGAAAAAAATTACATGTAGATGCTTGAGCCATCAATGCCATCCTTTTCCTTCGTTAAATGATGGAGTGTATTTTTTGCCTTTACCTGCACTAAGATCACTTAAATGTTCAGTTTGTTTATGCCCGGCATACTAATGTATGCTCTTTCTTGAGTTTATTCTTTCATTAGCTCAAGCTTCTGATATGATCTGTGATCCAAAATGATGAAAGTCTAAGACGTGAGATTCTTCAACATTTAATAAAGTTATTTCTGAATTGAAACAACTTTTTGGTTTGTACTTTGAACTCCACAAATGACAAAAAAAAATCCTTGATTAATCCTTTTCATATACATCCTAGAAGCATCCTCAGTCACAGTCTACACTAATCTAGCACTTCTAATAACAGAGAAGAAAAAAGCTCATTAGCTCCACTGTCTGCATATATATGGTCTCTTGAATAAATGAATAAATTCATTTTCTGAATATACTTCAAAATAAATCACATGATTCAGTGAGTTGCATACCATTGTGCTCTTCATTATATGGCCCATAAGGTCAAATCTGAACCCATCAATCTGAAGAAGAATTATATGATTCATAATCATAATGAGCAATTTATGGAATTCCTTCCGGAACAGATATAAACAATTCCATACAATATATAGAATAGTAAACAATGCATGAAACCAAATATCCATGGCCAACGAAGTGATACAAGTCCACTAGGCAACACTCGAAAAACAGTAAATAATGTAAACAATAACCTTGTAATTGACTGCCCAGTGTATGAGATCATCAAGGATTAAACGCTCTACCATAAAATGCTCACTTGCAGTGTTATTCATACAAGTACTATGCTCAATCAACCCATCAGTGTCCCTTCTTAGATAGTAACCTGGAACAATCTATTAAGAATATGCATGTCACACAATAGAATAGAAGACAAACTTTACATAATTATGATGCTCAACTGAAAAGCTTCGCCTACATTAATCAAAACAACAGAAGGCAAAGAAAAGACATCTGCATAAAATCTCAACCTTATCAAGTACAGAATGCTCATCAAAGGGACCACTTGCTTGTAAGTGATTGTAGACAACATCCAATACGACACGAAGGCCAATACGGTTAAGTGACTGTAATGTATATAAATTCCAAAAGACAAAATACCAATTAGTATGAATGCTCCACAAATTGACCCACATTATGAAATGCAATTGAAAACTCAATTTATGGATAATATCCGGCAAAGAAACAAAAAATCCAGACCTGAACCATCTTACGGAATTCAATAGTACGGCATGGACCATTTGGATTACTTGCATAACTGCCTTTGGGAACCCCCCAAAGAACAGGATTGTACCTTTACCAGATAGAGCACAAATCAGAAAAATAAGGAACTTAGCATAAACAGAGACTGTCCTTGGAATCTAGGAGACAATTAGGAGCCTACCCCCAATTATACCCATCATCATTTTGTATAGCTGTAATAAGAGCTTGTTGCTGATCTGACTCTGGTGGCAAACTTTCAAGTACTGATGTTTCTGCCACAGCACTTGTGTTAGGTAAAAATATAACCAAAACAACACATATCTAAAGTCAATAGAATCATTAACACCATTTTTTTTTTATCGGATATATTGACTGTAAGATTCACAATGAAAAGAATATTAGCTGCCATACTTTAAATTTAATGCAAAACTCAAAAGGAAATGATCTCATATGGAATTATATCATAAAACAAGTAACATGCTCCAGAATTTTTATATTGAATTGTAATATTAATAATGTTTGTTACTTTGCTTTGGCTTAAAGTAAATGGTTTCTTTCAAGGAATAAGTCTGATTGATTCACAAAGGGATTGATAATCTGCTGCAGAACTTTGATTGGGTGGTTTCCCTTGGATCTAGTTCTATATAACTTTCATGGTATGTTTGGGAGTTAGAAGGGGAAAGAAAGGAAAGACAATGAGAAAGAATGGAGGGGAAGGAAAAGGAGGAGAATGGAGGGTTAATTCATGACTTCCCCTTCCCTTGTTTGGGTATCTAAAATTATACAAGGGAAAATAATGGAAGGTTAAATACAAATATATAACTAATTAATATACATTTTTACAATATTACAAAATTTCAAAGTTAATTTATTAATTAAAAATTCATAAGTTGACTTAATATAATCCTTATTTGACAAGGTCAACGATAACCCAACTCGCGTTTACCCTAAAACTAATAAGGAAAACTGCATTTTACCCCTTTTAACTACGAGATTATGGGATTTTACCCCATTCAATTATGGAAACTTAGATTTTACCCCCTTCAACTTTATAAAATTCAAATTTTATCCTCAGTTTTACCACGTTAACAATTGTAATACTTAACAACAATTAAAAATTAATGCTATCATCCTTAATGGCAGTTCATAACCATCGGTAAATGAAAATTTTTTAAAAAACTAGTGAAAATAATGGTGGTTTTTAACTGCTACTAAGTGAAATATGACAACAGCAGTTTTCCTAACAGATTTCATTAAGTTGACAATGGTCCAAGTTTTATAAAGTTAAAGAAAGTAAAATCCAAGTTTCCATAATTTAAAGTGGTAAAATCCAACAACCTCATAGTTAAAGGGGATAAAATGCAATTTTCCCAAACTAATATAGATAGATTAAAAAAAGGATGGATGTATATAGTTAAATAAATATAACTAATATATTTTTCTATTTAAATGAAAATAATAATGAAAGATTAAAAATGTAAGCATAAATATAAATTAAATAATAAAATAGGGTCAAAAAAAAAATTTAAGTAGATAATCTTCCAAAACCCCAAATTTTGGAGGAAACAAAATATTGAGGAGTGGAAGATTTTGAAAGATTAGCCATAACCTCACATTTGCTTCCCCCTCCCTATTAGAATATATTAGAAAATTATTCTAGAAGATTTCAAATTGTTTCCATTCTACTTTGATTATGATTATAATTAGTATCTCAAATTTTATTATAATATCTTTGATTGATTACATCTTTTGTATATAAATAGATATCATGGCTGTAGCATTTGCTGAAGCCATTTTTAACTGATTCAATATGGTATTAGAGCTCTTACATTGAGGGACTCTGCTTTTGCTTCTACTGCCATCTTCTATTTCTAAAAATTTCAGCATCAAACCCAAAAACCTAGAAAACCAAAAACAAAACACAAAAACCAAAAACCCAAAAATTTCAACATCAAAACCTAGAAACCCAGAAACAAAACACAAAACCCAAAACCCAAAACCAAATAGCATAGTGTTTTGCAACCATCTACCATCATTCCCAAGGTGTTACAAGATTTTTCACGAAACCGATTGCACAGACCCATTTGTCAATCATTTTTCTGCATGTGAGCCACATGCGCTACTATAGCTCGATTGCCTTTTCTCACCAACTTCACCTGTGTACTAGTTCATCAATTTAAGAAAGGAAACTCTAGTTTTTCAAACAGTTAGATAAGTTTCCCTTTTGGGAAAAAAAAAAAGAGAAAATAAATCCGAAGCATCCATCATAAGTTCCACATGTGGTATTATTTCTTCTTTTTTTGTGTGGTAATCATTCAACATATCAATCTCATTCAACATCAGCATCCTTCGGCCCTTAGGTATTGATTTGGGAGCTTCCAATCAGATAACTAGAAACCAATATTTATTTACTCAATTTAATTATACCAATAAATCCCTTCCTACATTTACCTTAGCTGATAAATCTAAAACTATTGCCCAAGGTATCAATCAAGTAAAACTCTTTCCTTCTTCACCACTACTATTAGCTCTTTACGTACCTGATTGTCCTCTCAATTTAATTTCAATTAGTCAACTTACACGTACCCTTAATTGTTCTATGACTTTTGTAGTTAACTTTTATGTTATACAAGATTAGGAGTATAGGAATGATGATTGGTTCCAAGTATCAGTCACAGAGACTTTACTACATCAAACCAACTTCTCCAATAATTTGTGTTGTTGTTGGATTTCTTAAGTTACTTCACTACTGTTTAGGACATTCAAATATTGGAAAATTTCATAAAATGATTCCTAGTCTTTCAACTCTAGAATCTTTAGAATGCAAATCTTGTCAACTCAATAAACATGTACGCAATTCATTTCCTAATAAAACTTCAAATAGAGCTGAGTCTTTATTTTTTATTGTTCATTCTAATATTTAAGGTCCCAATTGTGTTGCCTAGACTAAGTTTTCAATATTTCATTACATTTATTGTTGATTACTCTCGATACACTTGATTATATCCAATGAAAGATCGTTTCAAGTTATTTTCTATTTTTAAATCTTTCTATTTTAAAATACGTAATCAATTTGGTTTGAAAATTTGCATACTTCAAAATAACAATGCCTGAGAATATTTTTTTGCATCTTTCTCTTCTTTTATGTCCTCTGAAAGCATTCTTCATCAATCTACATGTCCACACACACCTCAACAAAATAGCATTACTGAAAGAAAGAATAAACATTTAATTGAAATTGCACAAACTCTTTTGATACATGCAAAAGTTCCTCTTCATTTTTGGGCAAATACTGTTCAAACTGCATGTTATTTAATTAATTGTATGCCTCCTTCTATTTTAAATGATCAACTCTCTTGTTTTTCCAGAAGAACCCATATACAAACCTCCTCTTTTGAATGTACTTGTTTTGTTCATAATCTTTCTCTAGAAAAAAATTGTCCCCTAAATCCATCAAATGTATTTTTCTAGGATATTCAAGATTGTAAAAAAGTTACAATTATTATTCACCACACTTACATAAATTTTTTACCTCTACAGATGTCATATTTTTTTAGTCTTCTCCATTTTTCTCCTCTTCCACAAAATCCACACCCATAACTAACACTTCACCTATTCCTTTTTATGATCCTATACTCGTAACATCTTCATAGGATAAGCCCCTAATTGCTTATCAATGACGAACTCGTCTGCCTCAAATTATTGAAAATTTAGTTGATTCAGCATCAGTCCAAATTACTGAAGAAGATCCTATAGACTCATCTTCTGTTCCAATCTAATCTCCGAAATCCAATTCATCAAAAAATCTTGATAACTTTTCTATTACACTTTGAAAAAGTAATCGTTCCACTCAAAATCCATATCCTATTTATAATTTTCTAAGTTGCCATTATTTTTCTATATCCCACCATGCTTTTATTTCTGCTTTATCCTCTGTTTTCATTCCCAAAATTATGCAAGAAGCTCTCTCTTACCCAAAGTGGTATCAAGCAATATTGGATGAGATGACTATACTATACACCAATGGTACATAGAATTTAGTGCCTTTGCCTATCAGTAAATCTTTAATTGGTTGTCCTTGAGTATTTACAATTAAAGTTAGCCCTAATGAAAAGATTAATTAGTTAAGAGCTTAACTTGTGACAAAAAAACTATATTGAGATTTTTGGTTTGGATTATAGTGATACACCAGTTGCAAAAATTACTTCAGTTCGCCTTTTTCTCTCTCTCTAGTTATCATTTGTCATTGGCCTTCTCATCAGTTAAATATTAAAAATGCCTTCTTGCATGGTGATCTTGAGGATGAAGTTTACATGAAGCAACCACCAGAATTTATTGCTCAAAAGAAGACTCGTCTAGTATGTAAATTGCAAAAATCTGTCTATAGTCTCAAACAATCTCCACGAGCTTGGTTTAGAAAGTTCGGCAAAGTTTTCTGAGATTTTAGCATAAAGCAAAGTGAAGCTGATGACTCTGTCTTTTATTACTCTTCTATTTTTAGGCAAATATACTTAATTGTTTATGATGATGATATAATAATTATAGGAGATGATCATAACGATAATGATCAACTTAAACGATATTTGTCTCATCACTTCCAAACTAAGAATCTTGAGAAACTTCAATACTTTTTTGGTATTGAGATAGCACAATCTCAATTTAGTATCTTTATATGTCAGAGGAAATATGCTCTTAATATACCAATTGAAACAAGTATGATGGAGTGCAAACCAATTGACATGATAGACTGTAAACCAATTGACACACCTATAGATCCAAATGTAAAACTTCTGTCAAAAGGAAGCTTTTTACAAATTCAGGAAAATATCAAAAGCTTATTGGAAAATTAAATTATCTCACAATCATTCAACCTGATATCTCATTTGTTGTAAGTCAATTCCTTAACTCCCTTTGTGAAGTTCATTAAGATGCTGTGATGTCAATCTTAGATACATTAAGGGAAGTTCAGGAAAAAAATTGTTATATGAAAATTGAGGCTACACTCCAATTGTTAGATATTCTAATGTAGATTGGACCGAACCACCAAGTGATCAACAATCCACTTCTGTGTATTGTATTTTCTTTGGAAGAAATCTCATTTCTTGGAAGAGTAAAAAGCAAAATGTGGTGGCAAAATTTAGTGCAGAGGTAGAATATCGGGCTATAGATCCAAATGTAAAACTTCTACCAAATCAAGGGAGCTTTTTACAAATTCAGGAAAATATCAAAAGCTTGTTGAAAAATTGAATTATCTCACAATTATTCAACCTGATATCTCATTTGTTGTAAGTCAATTCCTTAACTCCCTTTGTGAAGTTCATTGAGATGCTGTGATGTCAATTCTTAGATACATTAAGGGAAGTTTAGGAAAAAAATTATTATATGAAAATTGAGGCTACACTCAAATTGTTAGATATTCTAATGTAGATTGCGCCGAACCACCTAGTGATCAACAATCCACTTCTGTGTATTATATTTTCTTTGGAAGAAATCTCATTTCATGGAAGAGTAAAGAGCAAAATGTGGTGATAAAATTTAGTGCAGAGGTAAAATATCAAGCTATGGGATTAGCCATATATGAGCTTATGTGGTAGCAACAATTACTACAAGAACTCAAATTATATAAATCAAGTTCTATGGAGCTTATTTGTGATAATCAAGCTACATTACACATTGTTTCAAATCCAGCCTTTTATCAAAGAATTGAGCACATTGAACTTAACTACCACTTCATCCAAAAAAAAAAACAACTTCAAGAGAGATTGTTACTATTTTTATGAATTCTAATGATCAACTAGTTGATTTTTTACTAAATCTCTCCGAAGACCAAGAATTGATCATATATGTAACAAGCTAGATGCATATGATATATATACTCCAGCTTGAAAAGGAATGTTAGAATATATTAAGTTATTCTAGAAGATTTCAGATAGTTTCCTTTCTAGTTTGATTACAATTATACTTAGTATCTCAAATTTGATTATATTATCTTTGATTGATTGCATCTTTTGTATAAAAATAGATATTATGGCTGTAGCAATTGCTGAAGCCATTTTTAACTAATTCAATACTCCCAATCAAAGGAAAGCAAAGGACACAAACTTCCCTTTCCATTCCATGCCCTCATTCCCATCCATCCAAAAAACCATGTCTTTTAAGCTTTTATTTCATTGAGAATTGCACATCATCTTTTCATGTAATCTTGTCCCCTTGGTAAAATCTTCTTTTTCTATCTAAAAAGAAAATACTTAAAGAAAAAGTAAAATGCTACAAAATAGAAGGATGGGATAAAGATTACATGGAATCTAGAAATGCCTCCATACAAATCTAAAATAGAACAGGAACTCAAAATAAAGGAGACATTGGAAAAGCAAACAAAAGGGGGTGGGGAGACAGCTCAATTTTAACCATCAATATTTTGGTAGGTCCCCCTTCAATATCATTAACTATTTTAAAATATTCTCAGGTCTCGACCAGAAAACAGCAAATATAAAAAATACAACTATTTCTGGGTGCAATAAGCATGGAAGAACATAATTTGAGTTTGAACCACTCAAGAAACAGTTCAAAGAATTAAATTTGAGGGTTCTAATCTAGGTGGCAATGGTATAATTTCAGGCTTGCTTAACTTACCTACGTATCTCCAGTTCTCCTTCCGATCATCAACCCCAGCAAATTGGAAAGTTGGAAGTACATGGATATGGCTGATACCAGCACTTGACAACTTTTTTAAATGAAGTACACCTGCTGAATCCTTCAAAACGTGGCTCATGTTTTATTCATATTGTCATCAGAGCAGTTAACTTTATGATGTTATAAACATTCATAGGAATGCACTCTAGTTTAGAGTTGACCTTTTTCTTAGTCTAACTCTACTATACTTAAATGTTTAGGACATCAAATAATTATTAATCACATGCTCAAAAGAGATAATGTGGAATCAATTTCAAAAAAGAAATACTGACAAGCTCTAGAACCAATTTTGAATGAGCATCCAAGTAATTGAGCCCACACAACCTGGACCTCAGGTTATTGTGATCCAAGATATTTTCAGGTTATCACCTTAGAAGCACCCATACAATGCATTTATTACACCACATCTGTGTTTGCATTTTTCTCTTTTAAATGAGTCCTACAGCCTTCCAAGTTTTCAATACCCCCCTATTGCTACTATTACATCAAAAAAGAAGAGAATAGGCCACAAAATCTTGATGAACAACAGAAAATGCCTACTTCTTGAAGTTCACAGATGTTGATCCATCACTAACATAAATGATATAAGACAATACTCTTCAACAGCTTTGTCAATAATGATCCTTAAAATATCACAATTACCAGCAATGTAAAAGCCAGATAACCACCACGAAGTTCGGGATTCACAGAGAAGTCATTGGCACTGTATGGCAACAAGCAAGAACAAACCAAACTCTAGATATTATAAGATGTTTTTGTAAAACACATATTGCCAAATGAAACTTCTAAATATCAAACACAATAATTTAACTCTTTTAAGATGAGTAAAATTTTGAATTAATCAGCACTTTAGTAAAGAAACAATTGGCAGAGAAACAAAAGCCTAGAAATATCAGGAATAATCAGTATCATGCATAGAACAATAAAGAGAGAGGTCATTTTTAAGGGAAGTTAGGGGGAAGATAGCAGTATGAATTTCAATAATCTAGCAGTTTCCCCAGTGCTCTTAAAATAGTGGATAGTGGGTTAGATAACCACAGTTCATCTCTTAATACTTTTATCCAACTCCATTCTCCTTACATATTCGTTGTTCCCTTTCTAGAAAATGAAGTTACAACATCAAGATCATTGATCAATTTATGTAGGGCCTCCTATAGAAATTCTAGCATTTATGTTCAGAAAAACAGTATTATAATTTTCAAAGAGATCCAGTACAGCACATAAGGGGAAGGCTAGGAGTGACAATTTCTAACACAACACGATAACCCGACATATTTATTCAGATTCGGGTTGACACGCCAACTCATTTAAGAATTTATATTAAATTTTTAATAATTTTATTTAAGAAATAAATAATATTTTAATCACAAATAAATATATATAATAAAAAATTAAAATAATATTTTATTAATAATTAAAAATATTTTTTATAAAAAATAATAAATAATTAAATTTAATAAATAATTTTATAATATATATTTTATTATTTAAAATTATTAAATAACCCGTGGATCAACACGAATAACACGATTAATAAATGGGTCAACCCAAATGACACGAATTGCCATCCCTAGGGAATGCTATAGGAACTTACTTTGTCATCAAAAACAAGAAAATATAATGTTATCTAATTTTTATTTCAAAAAAGACAAGTAAATTTCAATAAACTTCCCCAAATATACTCTTCAAAAGCTCAACTCACATCATATCATTCCCAACTTTTAGAAGACATTTCCATATTGTAACTTTCCAAAAAGGAAGACAATGAACTAGGAACAAGATAAAAGATTCAATGGCATAGTTTTACCTGAAATCCCTTATATGAATTTCATAAATACTTATATCAGAGAAAGAATGTATTAGGGGTTTCTCATTTGCCAGATTGTCCCATTCCTGAGGTTTTAAGTCATCAGAATCAAGATTAATCAGAAATGTCCGTCTTCCATCTGATGAAAGTCTGCTTAAAAAGAGAGGAAAAATACAGACCATTAGGGAAAAGGAAATATGTACATTTTTGAGAGAGAGAAGTTCGTGAAGCCACACTCTCCAATGAGGCAGGCACATGTATTCATACTAAAAATATGTGCATAAGGTAGGCCCATAGCCCATAACTCATTAACCAATCTCAGGCCACAAGTTATTTCCTAATCATCTACTAACATACTTAATCATCAACAACAGATATACATATTGCTCAATGGTAACGTTATATAATCTGCACATTTGGATTCTTTCTTCTTTCTATAAAAGTTTGCTTTTCTATAAGGGAAAAAAAGAGGCTATATAATCTGCAATATGGAAGTAATTTACAAAAGATAATTCATAGCAAACTCACATAAACATACCCTCTAGCATAGGGATCATTTGCATAGCATTTCTCTACCCGCAAGGTGCTAGGGTGGTAAACAGATACTTCATAGTTATAATAACAGCCTTCCCAACTCTTTGGTCCTGTAGTTTTCCAGACACCATTATCTTCCTCAAGCTGGACAATTTCTTGGGGATTATCTCCTGATGACTCCTTGAATATGTGAGCATGAACTGCCTGTTGTACGTAGGAGTTCACAATGAAAAATTGTAATAGAATTCGCAGATAAGGTTGCAAAAGAAAGCATCAAATTTTAGATTCTGCTTTTAACCAGAAAATACATAATTTACTTGAGCAGTAGGAGCCCACAGATAAAGTGACACAGCATCCTCTTGATAAAGTGCACCAAGAGGACCTTCGTATGAAAAAAGTTCATCTATAACACCTGGCAACTGCAAACCTGTAAAGTTCCTGCATTTCTCATCATCTGCATAAAATAAGGAGAGGAAGTAGGTATCAGAAGAACCCTGCAACTACAGAAGACAAAATTCTCCCAAATTTACACAAGACTGTAATGTGAAACTATATAATATGCAGAGGCAAAAACGAAAGCATACACCTCATAGACTTCACTTAATACATTAGTGCAGCATCCATAAAAAATAAACCATGCTATAAACGCATATAAACTGAATAAAGACAGCAAAAACCTGGATTAGCCTAATTAACACCATGCATTACTGTCATGAACTTGAATAAGATTCAAGTAAACCCACTTAAGAAACCAATTTATGAGATGAAACTCTATTTGAAAATAATATATTTATGTGCTCACTAATTAGGCTTCAGACCACAGACCCAGATGAATAGTTAAACTTAATTCAAACACTATTATCTAATATATAGTCTACGGGCGACACAGAGAGAGAGAGAGAGAGAGATGGACTAACAATCACAGATAATAACTGCTAACTGGCATTTGAGAAGGGTTTTAACATCCAAATCAGGTGGCAGTTTGAAAGCTCTGCAATGTTGGATATGTGGAAATTTTTCCACCACCTACCAATTCAGAAAAATGACAGAAAATAATTATTTTGTGGGGAATTCTATGGTGCCCCAAGGGTTTCACAACTTGGGCTGATATGGGGATCATGTGTTGTGCCCCAAGGGTTTCAAAACCTGGTATGATGTAAATTCTTCTCCTGTTGTACAATAAAGCCACCAAATTTTAACATGTAAGTATGAAGTAATAAACATTATGTGTTGTGCTTTATGTTAGAAATAAAGGAAAGTTGTCACAGAGTAGAAAATCTACATTAGCAGGAAGGCCCGCCCTATCTTCTTCAAGCTTAATTTTCACATCATTGCCTGTTAAGAATACAAAGAGTCAATTTCCACTTGTAATATAGCTAATACAGAAGAGACTAGTAGTATTTTTATTCCACAAGGTCAAATGATTACACGAGCAGAATTGTTTGTTAAGTCCACACCTTGAATTTCATAACCATTAATGCACAAAAGAGCATCCTCACTAGCAAGTAGGTAGCAAAAGTCATCCCCGATATCGACATTCCAAGCAATTACATATTTACTGACCCAGTATGCTCTGGAGTACATCAAACTATCTTGCATCTGAGTCACCATATTAAGCTGACCGTTAGTTGAACAATAATTGTACACACTATATAAGCACAGATCCGTGCAACATGCAAGTTGTATATTGCACGTACTAACAACGCTCCACGAATGCACATTAACAAGCACTTAGGTTAAAGCCCAACGATGGAAAACTGTCCAATACGAGGTTTGAGCAGGGATTGAACTAAAATCTTGTTCCGTGATCCACGTATCATTCAAGCCAACACAACCTAACTAACCCAACTTCCTCTAGTTGTTTAGGATACAGACACCAGAACTTTAAAGTATTCATTCACGAAGTCAAATACAAATTTTCCAACCCTTTTTTCTATACTTGCTTTCAAATATTCCTTATTAAATTTGAAGAAAATTTTGAATAAAATTGGAAATAATTAAATACATTTTCGATCCCAAACCCAACTTCCAGCATCGAGGTGTCTAAAATGTTGATCAGCAAACAGGTCAAGCTAGAAAAATTATAATCTTTCCCATAAGCGGTATTAAAACTTCATATAATTCTCTACGAAGCCACTGAAAGAGAAGGGACAAAACAAACCATACATGCAAACTACTTTGTCAAATACCATAAATTTAATTCACAATAACAAATTACAACGGAAATTTCTCAAGAATCGCAGAAGTTTGGCATTTGGAATAGAATTAAAACACTCCCATTGTATGACAATGACATAAAACCATCAACTAAACTCAAGAACCTGAGAAGCTGAATTCGATTGCTCCATTGACAATGAGGAAGAAGAAGAAGAAGAAAGGGAGCAACGAAGGGGCTCAGAATGGAATTGAGCTCTGGTTGTTAAACGACGTCGATGGAAAGACGAATGGTGCGAAACTGAGCCAGGGGTAATGAGAAAACATTTGGAAGTTGAAGCCAGAAGAGTCGTTGGCAATAGAGGAAGAGAAAGCGAAGAAAGTGCAAATGGGAACATATCGGACGCTTGAATCGTACAACTTTGAGCCGGATTATGGCTCCCACGTTCATTTCAGTGTGGGAGTAGTTTTTGAGAAGACAAGCTAGAGCCACTTCCCGTTTCTTCTAGGAGATGATCGTGATAGGTGTATCAATCTTGAAAGGTGTATAAATCTGTTAAGAAAATATTATTAATAATAAAAATAAAAATTATTAATATTAATTATTAATTTGAATAAATTTGGAACCTGTGTGACCTAGTAAATTAGTGGCCTTTGAGATTTCATATGATTAATTATGGATAATTTATACATTAACCTCTTGTACTATTTTTGATGTATGATTTACGTAGTTAAATTGTTTAATAGTGCATATAATCTTTATCTATTAATTTTCCATCGCATAAACAGAATTAATATATTTATACATAATTTTTATGTGATTTAATTTTTTTTCAATATTAAAAAAAATGATCTTAGTTTAAAAAAAAAATCTCTTAACATTTTTACTCTAGTTTATTTACCACTTTAATTATTATTTTGACACGTCCTCTCTATTGAAGCAAAACTTTTAAACCATGTTATTTCATATGGAATTAATAAGAAAAATTCACCTTAAGTTTCTCATCATATGGAATTAATAAGAAAAATTCACCTTAAGTTTCTCATCTTTAAATAGTATAATTTAAATTTTAAATTTTAGAATTTAGGTTTTTATTTTTTGGCCTAATTTAGCTTTTCTTCACTTTGAATTTCTCCGCACTAATGTAACAATCTCGTAAATGATAGCTCACATGAAATGCCTTGAATTTCTCTTAATTGCAGCTCTTTTACCTCAACGTTAAATCTTACAAACAAGGTTTCGTTTATTCAATCTCATCATCTAGTCTTTCAACCAAATTTCTTTTATATATATATATATATATATAAAAGAAATTTTCTAAAAAATAATATCAAATTTCTATACAGAAAGTTGTAAGATTAGAAAAGATCTCATATAAAATTTTAACTTGGGCTATCTTTGTTAAGGTTGCTTGCATTGTTATATGATTGTAAATTTGGCAAATCAAATTGGTGATCATTATTTTGGCAAATTTCATACTTCAACATTTATAATAACATATATCATCTTCCAAGCAAGTCTGCTGTAAAGTAAATATCTTTTATTTCAGATATAAGATTAAGTTAAAATGGAAGATTTTCCTTTTATTAATTCCAAATAGAATAATTGAGTCTAAAAATTTTGTTTCCATGAAGTGGAACTTTTAAAATAGCAATAAAAATAATACATAAATCAAAAGGGGAATGTTAAGAAATTTTTTTGAAGTTAATGTCAATTTTTTTTAATATAGAAAGGAAATTGAATAACACAAAAATCATATATTATTTATATTTACATATCTAACGGATGAGAATTATGTGCATCATTAATTAAATCAACAATAGAGTATAAGTAAGACATTTTAATATTATAAAAAATAGATCACACATTAAAAAAAGTACAAGAGGGTTCTATTTAATTTATCCATTAATTATTAATTATGGCCATAGGGGTAAATTCCAAATGAGGATTTTAAACAATATCCGTAAGTTTGAAGTTTGAACCATGAATACTCATTTTCCGTTTTCTCTAAAAATTTATAGGGAGTTTCTTGGGTAATCATATTTTCCATACTCTCAGCTACTCACAGTTAAGGTTCAATATGCTGTTGACGCATGAAAGGAGGACGTCCAAACGCCGGTTACCAAAGTAAGTTACAACTTTAACTTTATCCCCCCAAAAGAACAAATGGGCAATTTTACCCTTATCCATCTAATAGGAAAACATAGCTTCCATTTGTTCGTTGAAAGGGGAGGGCATCTTGCAACAAAATTTCATCAACGGCGAGCTCCGCTTAAGACAGGAAAAGAAAGTAGGAGATCGAACAAATGGACATAGGCTGATGAAATGCGACATAGGCTGCAGATCTCCACTCATTTTGCAGTTAATGAGTGGTAAAATTCCATTTGTTCAATATGCTGTTTTCCATGGTTCCTGTCGGTAAAATGCGACATAGGCTGCAGTTAATGAGTGGCTTGGAAGCAGCGATGGTTAGCATTCATGATTGTGGCAGTTGTTTCTCAACAATTGTTCGCTCCTCCGGTTAGGGATTTTGCCCTTTTTCTGTAGCAATTTCGGCGCAAAGGTTCGGTGAAATATTAAGGGCATTTTCGCCCTCTTATTCAATCATCACTGTTGCTTGAAAGAGTTTCAGGTCAAATCCCATGACCGGCTGTGATTTTATCTGCCTATATCAATGACTCAGATAAGGCCATTTTTATAGTACTCATACTTTTAGTATGAGTACCGACCCAAATTTATATTCAGGTTTGATGTTTTCGGTAATAAGTATTTTTCTTTTTTCAGGTGGACTACGGAGCAGAGCCCAAAGAAGGGGGAAAAAATAACTAGCTACAATACTCCAAAGCTATTAGCTCCAATCCATCATAAGTTAGCCGCATTGATCTAGAATTTTTCGATGTCACGAGAAGCAAGGAGGTATTCACTGCCAACCAATAACCAAACTCACTTGCCTCTTTATTTTTTGGTTTGCCTCTTTATAAATGTATTGAAATGAGACATTCCAATCACAGTCCATAGGACGTTTGATCTGGCCAATAATTGGACTTAGAGAATGGCATGGTTCACATCCATAACAGAAGCTGCACCACCGCTGCAGAATCTGATTCAGAATCCACACGATTTCATTCCCAAGCCATGTTAAATACATGAAACCTAAACCCAAATTTTAGCAGCTAAGACAGTCACAGCTGAAATAACATGACTTCTAGATTTAAAATATCAAGAGGTTTTCTCTTTAACTTTAGACTGATTAAATTTTATTTCCAACTAATTTGAAAAATTTAGAAATCAAAACATTAAATTATATAAAACATAAAAATAATACATATCATTCACTTAATTAAATGTTACCTTATATAATTTTTTATAAAAATTATTGTTATAATTATAATATTATTATATCTTGATTTATTACATTATTTTTTAATAAAATTTTGCTACTCATCTTCAAATATTAAGAATAAATTATATACATTTAACTTAATTTCTATTAATTATATAATAAATTATAAAATATAATATGATAAATAAAAAATAATAGAATTGTCTTTTTTGTTTGAGGACAGCACTAAAGCCATTGATATTTGAAAGGAAATGGAAAATCACACCAAAATAATAAGGATGAATCTAATATACCCTTATTAAAAGTCTAAGTATCAATACTTGATAACAACATGAGCACCATTAAATTTTTGTGATGTTAAAATGGACAGTTAAGGTAAAATAATGGGAGACTTGCTAAATTACTACCAAATTTATGATAAAGAATTTATGTTTTTTACCTTAATTTTTTATATAATTCATAATTTAACCATGCATGGCTTTTTGACACCCATAATGGAAAAAAAATATTTTTTAAAATAATATCTAATATAAATTATTTTACAAAATAACTTCAAAGTAATTTTAAAAATTAGGAAAAGTTGATGTTAACAACTTCTTCCAAAAGGAAGGAGGTCGGGAGTACCAAAATCTCCATATACTTTGGAAGACATTGGTGCAGCCAACTTTTTCCCTTTCAAAGAATTTCATTGTAACAACTTCTTTCATTTACAATATTAATATATAACATTAATTATTTTGATAAAGTATTTTGAAAATAGTAATAAGTAGCTAATTATAATTAAAAATTAATATAACAAATTAAAATGTTAAAAATTTTAAATTTAATTTATTATCAATATAAAATTTTTTACACTATCAATAATAAAAGATAATACATAATTATTTGTAAAATAATGTCTAGATTGTTTTTCTATTATTATTTTTCTCTTAGGATGTTTCATGTGCTTAATTTAATAGCGTTGGTCTTATTTTATGATCAAGTGATAATTTTGTAATATTATTGAATTATTCAGTTAATGATAAATTTTGACATTATTTCAAGTTTTTGGCTATAAATTAAATATTAGAGGTTTAATTGGAGTGATGCTTCATATTTTTGCTAAAATCCAGTTCAAATGTGTGGAGGTTTATATTTAGCCGAAAACAAGATCTACTATTGCTATCAATTCTAAATCAATTGCAATTTTTGCGTCACATTTAGAATTCTATAAGTTAAAATGAGTTTAACCCATTACTAAGAGTTCTTATAGATCTAACCCAACAACTTTCTTATTTTGGTATTAGTAAATTATGTCTTTTTTATGATCAAACATTGACTAGGAGTAAACTTATGAGATTTTATTATTGTAAACTCTTGTAATATTTTAGTTTGTAAATTAAATTTCAGGCTTCCAAAGGCAATATATTATGTTTGGAACTATTGTAAACTATTGTAGTATTTTCCTCCTTAAGAGATAAAAAATATTATGTTTTGAACCTCCGAAAGCATTATACTCTCCCTATACAATTTCTTCCTCTTTTTCAATTTTTTTTAGTAAATCACCATGGATGGTTAGTTTTCTACATTAGTTCAAGAGATTAACAGTTCAATTTAGTTTGATTTTAAAACCTTTTTCTTAATTTTACTTTTAATTTGAGTTCCCTTTTTTTGCTTTTATTGTGAATGATTATTTATATAATTTGTTAAATGTGATCAATTATTTAATTAATTGTTGTAATCTATAGCTAAAAAATTAATGACAATGAATTCTCATGTGTAGGTTAGTTATGATTAATTGAAATTAGTAGCAATTAAACTTCAACAATTTGACTATAAGGGGTGGAAATGAGTCAAGCCAAATCAAACCTTAACATAAATAGGTCATATTAGTTTCAAAAATTTTTGGCTTAGGCCTAACTTGTTTTAGACTAAAATTTTGACCTAGCTTGGCCTAACTTGTTAACCTATATAGGCTTAATCAATGAATGCTAAATAAGTTATTGATACACTAAGTGTATATGCCATTAATAGGCCTTTCAATAGAAATAGAATAAAAATTTTGTTTAATAAAAAAATCTATCTTTAATTTTATAGAACTCTTAACAATTCATCATAACATAATAATATAAATTTATTGCACTCACAAACTTTAAAAATTTGAAAAGATTGATGGTTAAGTTAGAAAACAAAAGAAGACAAAATGATAAAAAAAAATTAACACTTATAATATAATTATATTAATCAATCAATTTATAAGTATTAGATTAGGGCAATATAATAGTTAAATAAGCCAATACATTAAAGGCAAGCCTAAAATTAAATAGGCTTGGCCTTTTTAATAAATATGCCAATAGATTAGCTTAGGCTTAACTCATTTAATTAAATAAACACGTTAAGTCAACCTTTTAATGAGTCAAACTGTAGGTCATGCATAAATAACCTAATTTATTTCCACCTTTATTTGACATATGGATGAATCATTAGTTGTCTAAAAATAAAGGACAAATTAAAAATTTTCATGTGTAAAGTTGTCAATTCGATCTTAACCTTATTTCTTAATGTTTAATGTTATTACTAATTAGATTTAGGCATACATCTTAAATTGAAGTCAATAGTAGAAGGTTAATTTAGGTGCTTGTTTTAAATTGATCATCAATAGAAACTTTGCATGATTACTGCTAATGTTGAGATAATTTTCGATTAAATCGTTAAATCAATTATGAAATTAGTTGGAATATATGATTGATCTAAAAATCGGAGTACGATTTCCCTTGGACTAAACTCTCACATTCTATAAGTTCTACTTTAATTCTATTTTTAATTGTTTCATTTAAAATTACTTTTGAAAACCTTATTATTTGCTTATATTTTTTATCAATTAATTGCTATTCTCTTATGCTTAACTTGGACTCATCCTAACTATGTGTTAGAGGAGGTTCAATAATAATAGTTAATTTAAATTAACAAACATCAAAATTTTAGCGTAGTTATTAAAGAATAATTTATTCAATTTATGGTTATTTTTCTTTATTTTTAACTTTTTTTTGTTCATTTTTGGTAATTTTCAAGCTTGTTAGTGGTGCTAGGTAACAAAATTTACTATGAAATTTAGGGGACAAAACCTTTTAATCCAAGGTTTTTTTATATTTTAAGTAAGATCAGGGGCTTTAGCCTTTAACTTTTTCATTTTTCAGCCAAAAAATATCATTTGCTATAATGCAAAAACAAGCAACTCAAAAGTGAGATTTATGCTATATGGTTAGAGGTCTTATTAGTATATGGCTAAAATTTCAAAAACATATACTGCATTAGCCATTTCATTCAATAAGAAGATTTCGAAGTTCACCTAAATACTACTATGCTCTATATTCCAATTCCTATAAGAAAAATTAGCTAAATCATTTAATTTTCAGTTATGGCAACTAGGAAGGTCATAATCAATATTAGTTTCTTGTTAAAGAACACACATTAATGTATTAATCTAAAACTTTAAGAATAGAACTTGAGGAAATGGTGAAGCAAATTCAATAGAATATAATGTTGTTCCAATAAAAGAGAATATAATTCTAGTAGGAAACAAAGACAATCATACAAAATTTAGAGACTCAAAGGAGCTAACTTGTCATATTTGCAGCAAGTTGGAGAGCCAATATATAAGCTAGTAACCTTCCATCTAACAAGTGGATTCTCAAAAGAAAATGAGACCTAAAATTCTTTTACTAAGGTGCAATCCGCTCTTGAGTCTAATTCTTTCATTGATTCTTCTGTTTTTACATCTTTTCCTAATAGCTTTCAAAATGCTAATAAAAAGAAAACATTTTAAAGACTTTTAGTAAAATGGAAGTCAATATGCCCTAAAAAAATATTGATGGAGAAAAAGAAGGAAAAGTAGAAATTATTATGTAGCACACTTACTATGCAGATTAATGGAGTGATAGAAATATTCAATATTTCCAAGGTTATAAAAGATCCTCCTATTTTTTTATTAACCCAATTGTTTTCATAGTGTAAGATTATTAGGTCCCTATAGAAATTTTAAATTTTCTATGTAAAGAAAAGAAATTAGATAAATTTAAAAATTTATTGAAGCTAAAACATTTAGATTGCTTAAATTTTTACACTTCGGGATGAAAATTCATAAAAGTGAGAATAAGCTTTAAAAAGAAAAAAGTGACTAGGATAGTGAAGGAAAAGGGATTAATTCATTAACCAATTACAAATAATAATTTTGGGTAAGTAAAGATCAAATTTATTGAATAAACATAATAAAAATGTTAGAATTTAACAATTGTAAATGGTTAGAAGTGAATAAATGATTGTAGATAAGATTTTAGACAAAGGACAAAAAACACCCATGAACTTTTAAAAACCCATTTTAGCCCTTTTTCACTAATTAACCCCAAACTCTATTTTCTCCTTCGCTATTCCTTCCTTCAAATGAGCCCAAGGAGATGAATCTTGGTTAGATATTTCATACAATCAAGATAATGGCTTCTAAATTGTTAGTAATATTAAGGTTTCTTTTCATTTTCTTCCTTAAGAATTTGTTGAAGCTTTACTTTGAGCTTGAATAGGGAAAATCAAAACCTTAATGAGAAATCTTTGAAATTTCAAGTGATTAAAGCCAAAGAATAATGGATTTAGCCTCCTAATCCTTTCTCTATACTAGAGGAGTGAACATCTTAACTCAAATTTATAAGATTTGAATGTTTTTGTTATTTAGGAAAACTTAGTGTTTTATGGATTTTGTAATAGATGAAGTGATTTTTGTTGTACAAAAGGTGTATAAATGATGGAAATGATCTAAATAAGGCTCCTTTAGGAAGTATTGGTAGTCTAGTAAAGATTAATTGAATAATAAATAGATTAAATTATGTTTAGGATGCATGTGAACAATAACTTCACAATAGCAAAATCTATAAAAACCTAGTATAATGGTCAATCATTAGTCCTAAATGGTTAACCATTGCATTAGAAGTTTGTTTAGATTTCCATCCAAAAGCTAATGGTTAATTGTTGCTCCTTTGGAGTTTGAATATAATGTCCTACACTAATACTTAATACCTTAAGCTAAATGTAACAATAATATTAGTTATATATAAAATGAATTAATGAACTAGATAGTGATTTCACATCAATAATTACATAGGAATGAATGCATTTTGTGATTAATAATGCTAAATGAGACATCTTATCTATAAAAAATTCAATCTAATAAATACACATAAATCCATTCTAATTGCGATCATGTTATTTTAAAGTTAATGTGATTTGTATATTGTGTAGACTAGTTATCTAATGTTATAATATTCTATTATGAAGCACTATAATTGTTTGTGGCCATGCAAAAAAGGAATGATAGCTTATTACTTGATATTATTCTATTCAAAAAATTGAATTGTGAGACTAGATATACGTTTGAGATTTAGTATAAAAAAGATATGCATAAATGACAATAAAACATGTTAGAGAGAAAAGATTTGTGAGGCCACATCCTCAACTAGAAAAGGCAATGTCTATTTATAAAAAATAAATGTTACAAGAGAAGGGCCCAGGCCTATATGTCTTAGCATACTGATAGGCTTAGCTCACTAATACTCCCCCTCAAGCTGGAATATAGATATCGAACATGTCCAACTTGTTACAAATATCATCAACCTATTTTCTTAAAAGAGCTTTAGTAAATAAATCAATAAGTTGTTCCCTAGTTCTTATATGTTTAACATCGATAACACCTTTCTAAAGTTTCTGCCTAATGAAGTGATAATTAACCTCTATATGCTTAGTCTATTCATGGAACACAGGATTCATTGCAATGTGAGTGGCTGTTCGATTATCACACAATAATTGCATAGCTCCAGATGAAGTAATTCCAAGTTAACTAAGAAGATAAGATAGTTAAACAAGTTTAACAGTAACATGAGTCATGGCTTAATACTCAAACTGTGCACTAGATTGAGATACCACTGCTTGTTTCTTACTCTTTCAAAATACAAGATTTCCATCAATAAATACACAATAACCTAAGATAGATTTTTTGGCTATAAGATACCCTATCTAATTAGCATTAGAAAAAGTGTTCAATTCTATAATGATCATGATTTTAATATAATATTCCACGTCCAGGTTACTTTTTTACATATTTTAAAATGTGCATAACTACATTCCAATGAGAGGTTCTTGGAGAATTCATGAATTGACTTATTACACTCATTAAAAAAGTAATATCAAGTCTTGTGATAGTAAGATGATTCAATTTGCCCATTAGCCTTTTGTAACGTTCTAGATCTTTTAATAACTCTCATTCTTCCAATCCCAACTTAAAATTTAGAATTATAGGGGTGTCACATGATTTTTATCCAAACAAACTAATTTCCTTCAAGAGATTAAGAACATATTTTCTCTATGAAATAAGAATTCCCTTTTTGCTCTAGACAATCTTAGCATTGAGGAAATACCGAAATGGTCTTAAATCCTTAGTCTGAAACTTAAACTAAAAAAAGTTCTTTAATTTTGAAATTCTCACCTTATCACTACCAGTAATTACTATATCATCAATATAAATGACAAGAAGTATGCACCTAGATTTACATTATTTGTAAAACATATAATGGTCATAATTACTCTTCTTCATGCCAAACTCTGTTATAATATTACTAAATTTGCCAAAATATGCATGAAGAGATTGCTTTAAACCATATAAAGATTTCTTCACTCAGCACACTTTTACTTTCTCCCCTTAAGCAACATAACTAAGAGATTGCTCCATATGGACTTCTTTATATAAATCTCCATGGAAAAAAGTATTTTTAACATCAAATTAGCGGAAAAGCTAGTGTTAAGCGAAAGTCAATGAAAGCAATAGGCAAACAAATACTATCTTAACAACAAGAGAAAAAGTCTCAAAGTAATCAATGTCATAAGTTTGTGTATATCCCTTAGCCACTAGTCAAGCTTTTAATTGAGCAATAGAACCATTTAGGTTGACTTTGACTGTATATACCCACTTACACCTAAAAGGCTTTATATCATTTAGTAAAGGCAAAGTTCCTAAGTATTATTATGCTTAAGAGCTTCTATCTTTCCATTCATGGCAGCATAACACCTATCATAAGAAAGAGCCTCTGAAATAGTTCTAAGAATAATAATATGATCCAGGGAAGCAATAAAAGATTGGGAAGACACAGGTAAGATGGAATATGACATAAAATTAGTAATAGGATAAAATGTAGAGAGGTTACCTTTTTTAGTGCAACTACAAGTACCTTTGTGGTGAGCAAGAGGAATATCAAGATTGAAGAATGGAGGAGATGGATCTTCTGAAGAAGAAGCCATTGATGGAGGAGAAAAAGTTGATAACTATGCAACAACTGGTATAGCACTTGATGGTAGTGTTGGGACTTGTTGTCTGTGAGAATAAACAAATTTAATAAGACGAGGGCCTTGTGGTAGGAGGGTGGAATCCTGAAAGGTAGTAGTATATACAAAGAAATAGTTATCAATAAATTTAGACTCAAGTAATGAATTAGTAACTTTGGTAGAATTAAAGAAAGGAACTAACTTAAAAAAGGTAATATCAAATGTCACAAAATAACATCTTAAATCAAGAGAATAACAATAGTAACTCGTTTAAATGTGAGAATACCCAAGAAAAATATATTTTAAGAATTAAGGATTTAATTTAGAAACTTGTAACTGATAATCATGAACAAAACAAGTGCAACCAAAGATGCATGGAGTAAGATGAAACAATGGTTAAGAAGAAAATGAGAGAAAATATGGTACCTCACCATTAAGAACTAAAGAAAGCATTCGATTAATTAAAAAAACATGCTGTAGAAATAGCTTCTGCCCAAAATACTTTAGAAACTTTCATCTAAAACAAAAGTGCAAGTGAAACCTGTAATAAATGATGATTTTTTTCATTTGGCTATCCCATTTTGTTGTGGGATAATGCATAAGAAGACTGATGTATAATATTATGCTTAAATAAATATAAAGAAAATTAGATAGAAAAGTACTCTTTAGCATTATCATAGCATAAAATTTTTATAAAAGTATGAAAGTGATTCGTACTCTCAGCATGAAAGGTACAAAAGATATCAAACAAGTCAGTTCAATTTTTCATTAAGTAAAGTCAAGTAGTTCTTGAATAATCATCAATAAATATAACAAAATAATGATAATCAAGTTTTGACATAAGTGGACAAGGGCCCTAAATATCATAATGAACTAACTTAAAAAGAGATGCAACCTGTTTATTGACTTGAGGAACATAAGTCTGATAATGTTGTTTGGAAAACTAATAAGACTCACAATTAAAATTTGAAATGAAACCTAAATAAGGACACAATTTCTTTAAAGATGAAAGTAAGGGATGTCCAAATCAACAGTGTAACTAGCATGGAGTAATGGTGATGCTCTAGCAATAGGCGAAGGAGCAGGTTAAGGGAAACCACCATCAAGCACATACAATCCACTAGATTTGTGACCTCTACCAAAAATCTTCTTTATCAAAAGATCCCAAAAATTATAATAACTAAGAAAAAAGAAAACACCATAATTATAAATATTTGTAATTTGGTTAACTGATAGTAAGTTAAATAGAAATTTAGGAAGACATAAAACACTAGGTAAAGAAATATTAGAGGTAACATTAACTGTACCACTTCCAACAATAAAAGCAGTGGACTTATTAACTAAAGTGATAGAAGACGATAAGGATGTAAAAAAAGAAAAGATACTTGTATCTCTTGATATATGATCAATGATCCTAGAATTAATTACCCACCTAGACTTGGAATACGAAAGACATGCAATAAGATTACCTGTTTGAATTAGAGTAGCAGTAGATTGAGTAGAAGGCAACTGCTATGGAAGTTAAAGCTAAATTAGGCGATTATACTCATCCTTAGTCAATGTTACATACCTAGATTTTGATATAGAAGTCCTAGAAGTAGTATGTTTAAAATTTAACTTGTTTTCACTCAGACCAAACTCAAATTTATCGGTCTCTACCATCATAGTAAATAGAGAAACTTAAAGCCAGATTAGAATTACAAAAAGAGAGAAAATTACAACAAAATAAAGTTTGAATCACAAACTTAGCTAACAAAAGGGTGCAAAAACTATTATGAAACTCGGTAGAGAAGAATTACCACCGTATAATGCCTTACGCACTAGTGGATTGCATTACACATGGAGCTTACATGCTCTAAAAAATGCAATGCATGTAATGCACCACTAGTCAACTGATGTTAGATACCATTAATCTATAGTCCCGTGAACTTAGATTGTGAAAACTTGCCAAAAATCATTACCAATCGCCAAAAATAGTTTGTATTGCACTTTAAACTAAACCATATAGTAGCACCTTTATGTTGTAATTCTATATTCACAATCTAATGTCTCTAAAAAAATGCAACAGTAAATTATTACCAATATTATCGTAACTTTGTCATGTATAGAGAAAAAAAGAAAAAGAGAAAAGGAAGAAAGGGTTTGAGTTATTTAGTTTTAATTTTTTTTTCTTTGTTTGATTTGGGTTGAAAGAAAATACCTAGATAGCTCTAGATACCACGTTAGAGAGAAGAGATTTATGAGGCCATATCCTTAATTGAGAAAGGTAATGTCTATTAATAAAAAATAAATGTTACAAGAGAAGAGCCCAAGTCCATATATCTTAGTATATTAATAGGCTTAGCTCACTAACAAGATACATGAGATCTAGTATCAAAAGGAAATGCATGATGATATGTGAATTGTGATGTGGTGATATGATATGTTAGATTTAAAAAAAAAATTGTAAAGGTATAAGAAAAACTTTAGAAAGACAAGGTTAAGTTCGTGAAGGCATAAGGATGACTTGAGAGACACAAGAAGGTTTACTTGCTTTCTATATGTTAAGTAAATTAATACTTTAAATATATAATTTTATATGAATATATATGTATTTTTACACACATGAGAAATATTGTGAATGATGGTTATGAACCCAGTGTTTGAGTATTATTATGATTTTGTTGTAATACACATGATGTGTTGACCATATGGCATAAAAAATGTGTATGTTTGATTATTTATGTTAATAAGTGTGGAAGATTATCTATGACGATGATGGTTTTGATCAAAATGGTTATATTGGATTATGTTAACTCTAATGAAAATGTTATTGTGATGAATTTGCTTAAGTGTATAGGTTCCATGAAGGTAAATTTAGTTAGTAAGCTATATGTTAAGCATTTAAGATTTATTTGTTTTAGAATATTCATTTACTAAACCCTAGATTTACCTTTCCATACATTATGTCTTTATAGATCTCATGATGATGTTTTACTACATAATAAAGTTTTTAAGAGTTTATTTGGTTTGGCTTGGATAGCATCAAATAATGTAGGATAGATATGTATAGGCCCTTATCAGTATAAAATAAAAAAGGATAGTGAGTTAGTAGCTATGCTTAAATTTTATATGGAATAGATATCATATTACTTTTCAATTAATAATATCATTCTTTTTTGTCAATATATGACAAGTTTCTTAAAACTTCTACATATATTAGATAGGTGGACCACAAATACAATTCAGGCTGGTACAAATTAGATAGCGGGTTTCACATTGATAATGACTAAGTTTAGATTATAAGAAGAAAAAAAAGATATGTTATCTATAATTTACATATAGTGTAGAAGATTTCTGGCTCATAAAAGTATCACTTCTTTCTCGTAACTTGAATGTATTATTCCATATCGAGTCGTAAGTCACTTTATTCACTATTGCTTCCCTCAGTCTTTACCTTCTACTAAGAGAAGTCATGTTAACAAACCTAGTATTTTGATATGTGACTATATATTTTCTTTCTCATTTGATTCTTTGAAAAAAAAAGTTTATACCTCTGCTAATTTGGGTGGCAATGAGGAGAAAAGTTAACCCAAGATTCCTTAAGGCTACTTATGGATTGTACTTAGCAACTAATAATATAAGCTTTGCATTGTTGAATAGTAAGTGAAATCCTAAAGTAACCTAAAAAAGATTTTGGATTAACTCTTATCCCTTCGCAAAGGTGCAACTTCCTTTTCAAGAGAGCCAACTAAGAAAGAACCTGTAAGACTAGATGTAAAAATACTAGGTCAGATTAAGATAACTTTTCCTAATAAAAGAAAAGAATGAGGGAAGTAATAGTTAATGAGGTGACTCATTACTTGAAATGGATCAACACATTCAAGTTGAAAAAAGGAAGTGATGCTTTTGTAAATTAGAAATCTTCAATACTAAATATAAGTTTTAGACCATATACTTTTTTTTATTATCTTAGCAATTTTTATTTTATTTCACTATGATAAGTTAATGGTTTTTCTAATTATAGGAGAAAAAGTCACTTTTACATGCTCATAACATAAAAAGACAAGGTGTTTAAGGTGAGTCTCTTAACTTTGAAGATAAGGTGCAAGACAAATGGGTATTCAAAGGTGGCTACATAATTGAAGAAATGAATATTGATGCAAATTCTTATACTATGGTATTCTTAAAACAATTCCTTACTTTTATATCCATGGCAATGATTTTAATTCTTAAAACCATTATTAATGAACCTTTATTGATATATAGGTTCTTTTTTCTTATCGTTACTTTAAGATTCACTCTATTGAATTAATAATGAATGAATTGAATAAAAAACTATTAACAAGTAAGCATTAGGTATTAATGCTAATAGAGAATTTTTTATAGGTTTGATCTTAGGGAAGCAAGATAGTTTTCTACTTATAAAAAACTAAATAGGGTTTAAAATTCAAAATCCATAATGGCAAGATAGTTTTCCATTCAAGGAAGGTTTTTACACATGTCAGCTCATTCACTAAAGCAAGCAATTGAAAAATGCAAAGCATAACAATAAATATAAGATATAAAGGTTTGTATTAATTTCATAAAAAATAACAATCTACATATTTTTCTTATCATTAAATGCACAAATGAAGAATAGTATAATCTATATAAGAATGAAAGCTTTCTAGTAGCATTAGAATGAATCAAGGAATAGAGAAAATGAATTATCTTAATCTTGCAATCCATTACAAAAAAATAAAGTACCTCAACCTTGCAACCCATTAACATTATTAGAGCTAGGATAGATATAAAGAGAGAACATTAAATAAAATGTCCAAATATGAAAAATAACAAGTAAAAGATTTGAATTACATTTTTCACAAAATAATCAATAATACAACAATCAAACACAAAAAAAAAACTCAATGATACAATAAATATCACTATAATACATAAAATAAAAAAATATCACAACACTAAATCCTAAAAAGTAAAAACATTGAAAAAAATCTCTAAATGTGAATTTTTTAATAAAATAATAAAAATACAAATAATCAAACATAAAAAATCTAATAATACAACAAATATTACTATAATACATAATATAAAAAATCACAAAACTTAATCCTTAAAAATAAAAAATTGAAAAAATCTCTAAAAGTGAAAATCGTTTATAATAGAATCAAGAATACAACAACCAAATGAAAAAATCAACAATACAATAAATATTATCCAATTTATAAAATAAAAAAATACAAAACTAAACCCTAAAAAAACTAAAAAATTGGGAAAAAAACCCTTAAAGTGAAATTTTTGTTAGAAAACAATCAAGAATACAACAATGAAATAAAAAAATTCAAAAATACAAAAAATAAAATACATAAAATAATCACAAATCATAACACTAAATCCCGAAAAGCAAAAAAAATTAAAAAAATCCCAAAAAAGGTTTTTTCAACAAAATAATTGAGAATACAATAATCAAACATTAAGAAAATTCAAGAATACAAAAAATTTTACTACATTGCATAAAATAATCACAAATCACAAAACTAAATTAAAAATTAAAAAATTCCTAAAAGTGATTTTTTTAACAAAATAATCAATAATACAACAATTAATTGTAAAAATGTCATTTCAATATAACAAATATCACTGTAATATATAAATTAAATACAAATCACAAAATTAATATTAAAAAATAAAAAAATGAAAACTAAAAAAATAATAAAGAATGAAGAAAACTCACTGATGAAATGTTTCATAGGGCAAGAAAAACACAATGGTGGTGATAGATAGTGGAGATGAAGGTTAAATAGGATCCAAAGCCAAAGCAGTGGCAAAAAAGGAGAGGGGAAGAAGAGAAAGTAGAAAAGAAAAATTAAGAGACCTAACATCAAACTATTGATATATAATCTAATTTAGTGACTTAAGTATTGACATATTAATCCATTACTAATTATGTTTAATGAAATAGTGCATTTTGACTATTGATTAAATTAACGGTAGGTAAAATGATAGATTTACCAATACTTACCACTAATTTTGTTGTTACTCTTAAAAAAAAATTCATTCCCCTCATCAAATTTATTTTGTATTTTCGTGCAAAATTTGTTGCTAAATTTATTGATAATTTGAAACCCTAATGTTTTTTATTTCTACTACTAACTTTGTAAGTAAAATTTACTAATGAAATTAGTGACAGATAAAGTTTTGAGTGGGAAAATTCTAGAAATCTAAACAATTGGCAACAAAGTTAGTGATAGGATGAAAAATCTATTGTTAATTCCATCATTGGAGTCAAAAGTTAAATATAACCCTTGGAGTCTCATTTACAAACACTAAAACCATCTTTAAATCATTCACTAAATGCCAATTTTCTTGTAGTGTGTTAACATAAATTGAAATATAAATTAAATTAATTCATATTATTTGAGATCAAATTATATCAATGTAATTAAAATAGTCAAAATAAGAATATAATTACTTAAAATTTAATAATTATGCTTATGACATTACATACTTTTTATTTATTATTCAAAGTAATAATATAATAACCTAAAATTTAATTAATTGTATTTAATATATCATATTTTTTATTTGTTTGCTTAATTATTGTTTATTTATTTGTACCTTGAATTAATGAGGATCTATTCAATATTTATTTATATGATTAGGATATGTATTGTCATTTAATTAAAAGAAGAAGGGGTAAATTTGAATTTTTTTAAAAAATGATTGGCTTGCAAGTTATAAATTAACTTACGAAATTTATCAAATAAGAGCTTTTTTTTAAATAAACTATTGTACCCAACACTTTTAGAGACTAACTTAATTTTATGATATAAAAATTAGGATATATAATTGCTTAAAATTTAATTAATTATATTTTATAATATAACATTTTTATTTATTTGCTTACTTATTTTTTATTTATTCATACATTGAATTAATGAAGATATATCATATATTTATTTATATACTTAGGATACATATTATCATTTAATTAAAAAAAGGTCTAAATTTGAAATTTTATGAAAAATTATTAGTTTATAAGCTATAAACTAACTTATAAAATTTATCAAATAAGAGTTTATTTTTTTTAGATAAGCTAGTGTGCCAAACATTTCTAGAAATTAACTTATAACTTATTGATCATATAAATAAATTATAAATTAATTTATTTATTATGTCAAACACACACATGTTGCAATTTTTTCAAAAAAAAAGTGTATTATAATTTTGCATTCAATTAATCCAACAAAAATGTAACTCAATTATTGGAAGTTGCACAAAAAAATTTTTTCTAAACTTTGCTCATCCTTATACCAAAGTTACAAATTTTAATAAAAATTTATAATTTTTTTCACGAAACTTGTTTAAACATAGTGGACAAATAAATTTCCCTTTGTTGCATTTTTATAGTAACTTCCCAAAAAAAAAGAAAGAAAAAATTCTATTAGTTGGCACCTTCCTTCATACTTAACCAAGCCATTATTCCAATCCTTGCTTGGAAGAAATCATTAAAGGGAAGGTATTTTGCTCAAACATTTGACAAAAATTCTTGTGCTTTGTCTCTAATTCCAAGCAAGCTTTAATAACCAACAAGGGTGAAGCAAAAGCAAAATTATATGTATGTATTTCAATATGAACGTGTATTTCGACTGGATTTTTAAAATTATATATATCATTTAAAATATCTTCTCTAACCTTTAAATTTTATTTCAATTGAAATATTAAAATATATTTATCTCCAATAAGTTTCGAATCCTAAATCTGCCACTGAGATGAAAGGTGAACTATTTTTCAAGAGAGGCTAAAAATTTGTTTTGTAATGGTGAAGTTATATATATTTTAATTTAAGCACGTGCCCCTATCAATATTCATGAAATTATGTATATAATTATATATTTTATTTAAAATATTTTTATTAGTTTTAAAATTTACCTCATTAAAATATTAAAACATATTTATTCTTACTAACTATCTAGTCCTTGCTCCACGATTACTTTAGCATAATATAAAATTCACAACTTTTTGTATGAAGTATATAATTATTATGTAAAATTTGATCATATAAATGTTTAGGATACGATAGCCCAAATTTTTTATAAAATATTACAATTTTTTATAAGATTTTGTAATTTTTTCATAAAATTTTGCAACATATATAAATAATCACACAACAATAATGGTTAGGTGCTTTATTAAAAAAAAAGACTTTCAATATTTTATAAAAGCCTATTAGATGAATTCATATTAGTAGGAGTATCAAAGAAAATCTCAAAATATAATCAGATAAATTTATAATCTAACAAATGATTAAAGAGATTTGCCTTGAATTTGGTTCAAATTACAATTGCAATGTCTTTTTAACTATAATATCATAACATTATAATGTAATATGATTAATAATTCAAATTCTTAATTATGGATATCTCTCTTGCAATCATACATTTACTTATTGCACCTAAATTGTCATGTTTATTTAATAAATTGTAAGTGAGTAAATGAAATAAAGTAGGTTAAAATATATAAATACTTATATATTTATTTTAAGTATGAATGTTTTTATTATCTTCAATTGAAGTTAGTAGTGATCATTTATATTCATTTCTAAAGATTGATTACATAATTTTAATACTTAAAAATCTGTTTAAAGATAAATATGAATCTAATTATGAAAGTGGTATTGTATACGTATCAATCATTAAATATCTCCATATTTTTCATGTAATTATCCTTCACAACTATTATATGAAACTATACAAAATTAATTGCATGACTAATATTTTAGGAGATATATATTCTTTAAACAACCCATATAAAATATTTTTAACAAATAAATTTTAATAGTGATAATATTTTAAGCAACCCCTAAACTATGCAAGCATTTGCCATTGTTAGGTAATGAAATCATTCAAGACTTAAACCACTCAATTCCTTTTGCTAATATAATTGGGTCCAATAAAGAAATCTTTGCTTGTTTCTTGCTAGTACTCCACTAGAATTTATGATAAATTGAATATAATATCTGGTATATATACTTCAAAATAGGAATGGTAATTTGTGCCCATGTATTGAATTTGTATTATGTTAAAAATTACTAACAATTCAAATAGGCTCAATTTGAACCTAATCCAAATAATAAATATGTCGTGTTAGATTAATTTGTTTAAATGTGTTGGACTTATCTAACATGTTTAATAATTTAATTAACAAACTTTATATTATAAAATTGTTTATTAAGTTTAATTACTTCTTATTTTTAATAAAAATATTTTTAATTATCAATAAAATATTTTTTTGAACTTTTATCATCATTTTATTAAAGCATAGATTTTATATTTTTATTATATATAATTATTTATAATTTAATTATTGATTATTTCTTAAATAACATTTTTAAAAATTTAATATAAATTCTTAAATAAATTGGTAAATAAATTGGTGTATTAACACATTTACTTGATCCATTCATTATTCATGTTAAATAAGTCAATATATTTATAATTTTAATTTGTATAAACTTAACTTGACTTTATGTAAGGACTTTGTATTCATATGAGATTACGGTGTTGTATAGAAAATTATCATCCCTACTTTTAAATATATTGAAATATTAATTTTTACCATTATATTGAAATATTTTATTTTATACCATAATTGATATACAATTTCGAACGTTTAACGATCACTTGCAAGAGTAAAAATATTATGTTCTTAAATTTTCCTAATTTAAGCTTCAAATTATAGCATGATAATAATTTTACAATATTAGTTATCTTGTAGAGAACAATATAAATGAACGTATCTAGTTCACCTAAATCCATCTCCTTATTCCACATATTAAAACAGGGGGTTGCCTCTCTCAATAGTCATTTTATTTACACAACAGGTCAGTTTGATAGAGCACTAAAACCCTAGACTAGAGAAATGTGAGGTAGAGATCTCATATTTATAAAAATTTATTTGGATTTTGGATCATATCCATCACATGATCCAAACTTATTTTACCAATATTAACCCAAGTACCCAATTCCCCATTCATTATGTCGCACAAGGCCTTTATTAACAATAATCTCATTTCATTAATAAATTATGTTTAGTCTACAAATTATTTAACAAGCTCCACTTGGACATACATAATTTATTAATGTGGTAATAAATAGATTAATGTTAATATAGAAATGGTATTTTTACATCCATTGGTCCAATTAAGATCATAGTTATTTGATAACATAAATGCTATATTTAAAGGGATATTAGCAATAACACATATCAAACATCCATACCTTATTGACCTATGCCATCAATATGTGCAGAATAAGACTTACACAAATTTATGTAATTGTGTGTAAATCTATGCATAATGGGTCCTAACATCTATTTAGAATACATGACAAGAATAAAATTCTTAGCAACTATGAGATAAGGTCTAAATGTCTCTAATTACACACTATGCCCCCTAAAATGAGCACAAAATGCATGGCAACAACATGAATACCTCATTATAAGTATTTCCTTTAAACATGTCATAAGACATCAATGAGCTCATATCAAAAAAACTTCCATTAACCTAAAATATTGGTTAAGGCTTAGGAAAATTCACATTATTCAGATAATTATACTTTTATATTTACCCCTAAATCTTTAGTTTGTAGATCCATGAGTATACAATACATGGAAATTAATTAATATACTCATATATTTTCTCTCTCACAAATAGGTATTTTAATTTTAAGTCTTTTATATGGGCAAATTTGTTATTGCTAAGAGAAAATTTCTTAGTAGTATTATTGTTGTGACATTAACCTAGTTAAGTATGGAAAACCTTTAATATTTCTAGCTTAACTAGGAAAATTATTACACGTAACATGCCCTAGCCTTTAATGGAGGTCATTACAATTGACTATACAATAATTCCACGATATTACATCTCTTAACACATGTTTAGTCATAATTTTATAATTACCTGGACAACTGATAAAGTAAGCCTAAGTAACCTGTACATAAAAGATCTCCTAATCTTCTATAAGCTAGTGTGAAATTAATTATATTACCTGGATACAAGATAATTTGCAATCTAGAACCACTACTATAAATTAACAATAGGTTACATATGACTAACGCATATAGGATAACTCTTATCACTTAATAAAATACTTGGGCTTAATAAATTTTAATCCTTTTAGAGTAGCAAAATAGGAGTGCACTAACATATTGAACTTTCTTGATATTAAAAAATAAGATAGGTCAAGAGCCCCCGGGACTTATGTATAATGGGCCCTCTACATAAACAATATTAGGCCTATCACACTTTACTCCTAACCCTTTACCTAGATTTAATTAAATTACCTTATGTCAATTAATATGCGCATCCATATCATACAAATCTAGAATTACTAAAGATCTTTGTATATTCTGATTTGTTTTGCTTTCCTAATTTCCATCTATCTTACATATATTTAACATTATTTTATCCAATCATCAAACTATACTTTTCTTTTAGTTAACTTTACTCCTACTAAAATGAATTGCTTTAGATTATTAGTGAGTTTTGAACATATTTACAAAGAAAAGTCTATACACTCTACATGTTTTAATCAAATGTATTCTTTGAGTATCGACCCAATCCAAAACCCATAATTCTATTCAACATCCCATTTGTGGTCAAAATTATATATTCACACTGGACCAAACCATGGGAAGTAGCTAATAAATTTATTAATAATAGAGTTAACATATATTATCCTTTACTCCTACTATCCAAGCAACTCAATAGCTCCCACTATTAGAAAATATTTTAAAATAATTTGAAAGTTAGAAATGGTTTCAAAAACTTTGATAAATTAAAGTAATAATCTTCAAGTAAATAAGAAAATAATTAAGCTATGTACCGAACCAAGCATTTTATTTAACAAAATGAAATGTCCACCAAAGATAAATAAAATAAATCCTTAATCTAAAAATAAAATAAAATAAAAATTTAGAAAGTCTTTTGAGCATAGGCTTAACAAAAACTAATCATTTCTAAAGGCTTAACAAAAAATAATCATCTCTAACTAATGGGCTTCTCCTTTAGATTTCTCTAACTTTTTCTTTTTTTTTTCAATCATTTTTTTAATTTGAAGTAATATGCTCTCTTATGCCTGAATTTCTTGCAAAATCAACACTTGCCCTTAAATTAGGCCTTTTTGGGTTTCAAATGACCATCAATATACTATTTCTTCCCATTATTTGAAAACTTTTCATAGTTGTCCTTAAAGTGTTCTCTCACTCCTTGTCTAGAAGGAGAACTATAACCCACCAAATCAATTGTGTAGGTTTTCCCTTTTCTTATGTTCTTTTCTACTTAGCTTAAAATAACTATCATGTCATTCAATGTCTATTTCCCCTTTTGAACTTGATAAGTAGCCTTTTAAACATTAAACTCTGAAGGTAATGACTCCAATACTCTCCAAACAAAGAAATTATCATCTAGATGAAATCTTAACATTTTTAACTTATTATGATAGTTATTAAGCTTCAAAATATGCTCTCGGACTCCACTAACCCCATCATAGAAAGATTTTTCAAGTAGTAAGAGATAGTACCCCATTTACACTTTATCAAATTTCTTAAATTTTTCTGCCATAGATTCTAGAAAAGCCTTTACATCTATGGTGTCAGTCACAAGGATGCCTTCTCTGATGGTTGGGTCTATAGAATACTTTAAGATCATTACACATATCCTATTGGATTCCTTCCATTATTTATGTTTCGCTTTTACATTTGTAAGTGAATTTGGTTTAACTTTGGGTTCTAGTTCACTAATGGCTAAATCCAACCTAGCAATCCTTAGATACAACTTTACAAATTCACCCTATTTAGCATATTTTGTCCCATAAAGCATCTTTATAGAGGCTAATTACATGTACAAAGTAGTTGAGAAAAATGTATTAAACTATTAATGCATGTATACACTTAATTATGCACTCATTTTCCTCTTAATCATGCAATTTTATACAATATTATATTATAAAATCCAATACTGAGGGGTATTTAAGAACTTTATAATATAATAGAAGAGCCAAATATCATATTTCTAAAATTTAACATCAATAGGTGTTTTAAAATTCTAAAAATAAGATACTTAACCTTATACTCATATTATTACCAACCTATTATACTAATGATATAATACTGAAAGGCATTTAACATCATCAATATAGCCTTTCCTTTATTAATTTCAAAATATTTTTTCTATAAAAATTTTTTAGAATAAAATTCTATGCAATTGATCCCACGAAGGCAAGTATACAATCATACAAAATTTTATGGTATAACATAAGTATACAATAATTTCTATTAAATGTATAACCCTCTAAAAATTATTAAATTATGTAAACAGTATTTATAAATGCTACAAAAATCATAATAGGTAGTTAACAGTATAGGAATTACCTGGAAAAATTTTTAGCTAAAAATAATTTTAAATAGATACTAAATTAAATTGAGAAATAAATAATAAAAAATATATTCATCCAAAAAAATAGAAAAATGCCCATAAATATATGCTCAAAGAGTGGAGTACAACAATGTGCACACCACCAACTACCACCAGCATGGTGGTGCATGGCCCATATGTGCCACCTATACAACTAAGGGATGCACACAGTGCATTATAATGTATCTCCCAACTTCAAAAAGCTATGTGTGCAGGTCACACTTGGCCTAGTTCCAACCTACATACAACCCGATAATTTTTGGCAAATTATGCACATAACCATCCTACTACCTACTAACTGACATTTATGCAAGAAATTGTACCTTTTTATGAACTTCAAAATTCAAAAATTTTAGTTATAGAGGTCAGTTATACTATAGCAAAGGGATTTTTTTTAAAACATAATCTCTTTATTCTTTTCATTCCAAAAGAACAAAAGTTCATCCAAAAATTGTGTTCAGTTGCTGCATTGTATCCTTACTCTCAAATGCAAGACACCACTAGGTTTCAAAATTTTTTTATCACTATCTCCTCTAATATCTTTTTGGATTAACCATGTTCCAAAATTCCTCATAAACATAGTATGAATGAGGTGTGTTAAGGTTCTACACCTAAATGTTTTATGTAATCCTTTAAAGGGTTATAATTTTCAAATTTTATGTATTCTTTAAGTTCTTAGGTTCACATATATGAAATTATAAGATCAACCCAAAACCTTTAATATTACCCAAAACTAATATCTAACATTAACAAGAGTTTATCATACAATATATGAACTAAATATATTCATCAATATGTATATGTAGCAAAGAACATGGTAGTTTGTAATATCCAAGAATGACAGAAAAGGACATACTTATGCAGTCAACCAAAGCATATGATCGCATGTATATTGTAGTAATATAATATAATTTAAAACATAAATGATATATATTATAAGCACTATCAATATATTAATTCATTGATCTACTAATAGTAAGCACATATAAGAGAAATATGGTTACACATAAGTTAGTAGCAAATAATCTATTACCCAATTCCTGAATAGCATTAAATATAGTTCAAAATTTTTAGCTATAATCAAAATTCAAACTAGACTCTAATACCAATTGTAAGAGTAAAAATATTATGTTCTTAAATTTCCCCAATTTAGCCTTGAAATTACAACATGATAATAAATTCAAAAAATTTGTTATCTTGTAGAGAATAGTATAAATCAATGTACTTGGTTCGCCCAAATCCATCTTTTTATTCTATAGATTAGAATAAGGGATTGCCTTTTTCAACAGTCTCTCTATCTATACAACATGTTAGTTCACTGAAGCATTAAAGCCCTAGACTAGAGAGATATGAGGTAGGGACCCATATTTATATAACTTTATCAAGGTTCTAGATCCTATCCATCACAGGATCTAAATCCATTTTACTAGTGTTGAGCTCAGTACCCAATTCCCATTCATTATGTCACAAAAGGCCTCTATTAACAATAATCCCATCTTATTAATAAATTACATATGGTCCATAAATTATTTAATATCACTATAATGAAAAAAGTGGGAATTGCTTATCTAAATAGATTGCTTGAATCTAACTACTTCATTTTATGCATCAAGTAAGCCAAAACTTCTTTTCTTGATATAATTTATTTATTTGCCTAATCAAATACATGATGGTGCATGAATATGGTATAGTTACTGACCCTTTTTTTCCTCTTATGCTTCTATCACTCCTATATATAGTGGTATGCAATATACATTATTCCAATTTTGAATGCTAGGAAAGAAAAGAAACATTTGAGAGTATTTTTAGTAACTTGTCATTGTTGTTATCATAAAAACAAAAGAAAAGAGAAGGATTTAAGAAAATAATTGTGCAAAAGTATTAGTTATAATAAAGGATTTCTCTAATAATATATGGATCTAGTTGGCTGAAGAAAGAAAATATCTAATCTATAATAAGTATCTTATAAGAAAATTAAGGACATAAATATTTAAATAAGTAGACTACTATAAAATAATTATATAAGATGGATATCATTGCGGGAATGAACAATAGACCACACACTAGTAGAGATGATACAAGTCTCCTAGACAAAAAAGAAAATACAAATTAACTTAGCACATACATTCCTGTGCCTTTTTACTTCGTACTAACATACATTGCTACACCCTTACACATTGAAGACTATCACACATTGCTTTGGAAAACTTATTTCTTCAATCATATGCTTGCTTCAAGTTAGGAACCCAAAAAATAGTATCCTTAGCAAGAAAATGGCATATGGTGATGGTTACTAGTTTAACTTTAAAAATGTTAAAGGCTAGAAAGCCTAAATTCCAAGTTGAAGTATTAAAATGGCACACAATTAAAGCCTTGACTCGTGATCCATTAGCAGCCACCAGAGAAACATCATAGGATTTTGTGGCTAGAATTTCATGATATAAATACACTGCATAGGCATAATTCATTTTATATAAGGGTGGAAATTAGGTGGTTAAAAATGGTTAAGAACCCTTAAACTAACTGCCCGCCTAAAATTACACATGATGAAATTAGACCCACAACCGCTCACAAAAGCCATGTTACCCGCTTAGACCTAAGCCTCATGGTTACTTGCGGGTACCTGCGAATGTGGGTGGGTCTAAGTAAAAAAATCCAAACTTGATTAGAAGTTTAGCCCTATAAAAGCTTTGCCACAAGTTCTTGAGAAATAAATAATCAAACAAACAAAATTAGAGTAAAAAAGAAGTAAAAAGAAGGAGAGAGATTTACCAATTATTAAGATGTGAGATTCATAGTGTTTATAGTAATAGATAAAGATTAGAGTGAGGACCATTTGGAGTAGCATTATCGCTTGACTAATTTAACTGCTTGGTTTCAAGGTAACCTTTGATATTCTACTACACATTCACCAATGCTTACGGTGAGTAGTAAAGTATTATAATTCTTAACATATAATATTAAAGGATTATTATCATCAGGGAACTTTAACATCTGATTCTATCAAGGATTTAGAGTTTATACATAATCTATAAGATAGTTCAACAAGTAAATATAGTAAGTAGGGGAAATCATAAATAATACATGAAAATTAGCATATTTTAGAGTGTTTGCGAATGGGTTGCGGTTACGATTAGATAGTAAATTTCAACCCATCCTCGCTCATATACTTGAAATCTTCCTTTAAATTTCATCCGCTTTTATCCATTATGGTATTTAATCTAGCCCAAACTACATAATTGCAAATTCCGGTGGGTGGTTTATAACTGTTGGACCCAAAACTTCCAACTCTAATTTTAGGGGACACAATTGACTTATCTTCGACTCTGTTAACCCTAACCAAGTCATAATTCTATGTTTGACCGCTGCATTTACTGCTAAAACTTGGACATTTTTTCCCAGCCTTGAAACACTGAAATCAATTACTGATTCCAACGAGATTGCTCAATACTTATACTCTTCCTTAATGCCCGGTTCCTCACAAAGTTCAGGTGTGGTATCAAGCTATTTTGCTTGTTTCGATCGGGTTTTTATTGAATGTTGCTTTAGAATTTATGGCAATTTGTTGTTTGGGAAGGGTATAGAATCTAAAACTTGACGAGGTAAAAAAGTAGCTTTACTGTTATTGACGAATATCAAATTCATCTCCATCCCTTTGTGAATATCTTTTTCCAAAAAGAAGGATGTTTGATTATTTGCATTAATAACCCATTCCATTGACTTGAACTTTTAGAACTGTTTGCATCTCTGTACCTTTTATTGTACCCCTCCTATACCTTATATCGTATGCAACTCTACACCTTTTATTAATGTTGTTAAGTACAGCTGGGCGTGAGATTTTCTAATGAAGTTTTAAACAAGACCTCCAGTAAAGTAGGACAAAAAAATGACATTACATGCACAATTAATTTTTACATACGGTTTTATAAAATCTATCTTTTATTATTATTCTTTTACAAGTTGAAATCAAATTTTGGTTTGTTTCTATTGAAAATAAAATTTTATGAAAAAATGCCTTTTCAAAAAGAACGTATTTATTTAAAATAAATTATTTTTTTTGTTGTTTGAACTTGTGGTACATATAAAGACAAGCAATTTTTTATTTAAAATACTTATTTATATGTGTGTGTGAAGAAGGAGCCATTGATATCAATGTAAATCAAAATGATTTACACCAAGTTTGAATAATTAATCTCATCAAAATTGAAAGATTGAAATCAATTAATTTTTATGCAAGTTTTGTACTAGATGTAATTTGTTCATTCCCTCAATATATGCATTAATTAAAAATTTTCAAATCATTAGTACATTAAAATTCTATTTTAGTAAAAAAATAAATATTAGAATATTTGGAAAACAATTATTATGTATGATCCCTTTATTTATTTATTTATTTTTATGATTGTCATGCATTATATGTATTTATTTTGATTATTAGGAAAAATTTTATTTATTTATAATTTTTATCATTTTTACATAAAATCATTAAATTTCTTTTGAAAATTAAAGTTGGTTATTTTATGTTACAAATAATACTATATTAAGCATATAAAATGTACTTTGATATAAAAATATATATTACATTACATGAATACTTTAAAAATGTTTTCACGAACATTCACATTTATTATGTATTTATTTATATTACTCATGAGTGATTATCTAACATTTTGTATAACTAAAAAACTTATGATCTAAGACACATTTTATATTTGTCACCATTTCTTAATATAATTTGATTTTCCAGTTTATGTACTTCAATTTGAATATATTAATATAATTTTATTTATTTAATAATCGATAAATTTAGTTTTATATTAAGGTATATTTCTAAAGTACTTCCATTAAAAAATACTAAAATTTCATATTTTATTTTAAATTAAAAGGTAATTGGTAAATATACATTAAAAACATTATTTTAGAGGAGAATAATATGCTATAATAATAAAAGAAATCTTCTAATTTAATTTATTTATTTTTACTAAATTATAAAAGAAATCTTCTAATTTAATTTAATTTTTTTACTAAATTAGAGTTAATACTTAATACATTAATTGAGAGAGAAAGCACAAGTTATAGGCAACGTAAAAATGATTAAAATGAATCAATCTTAACCTTTAAATTTTAATGAAATTAATATTATAAATTTGGTGTAAATATTTAAACTTATACTAATATTAGCAAATCCATCGTGTGTATATATATATATTAATGATTTACACCAAATCTCTACTATTAATTCTAATTCCATCTGATGCTGATAAGAAATGATGATTTAAAAGTGAAATCTCCCCTTAATGAAAAGAGAATAAGTGGAACACACATTTATTAATTTTCTCTTTCTTAACTTAATAAAGTTATTATAAAGTTATAAATAATTTTATTTAAATGGTATTTGATTTTAAGTTGAAAGAGAATTTATTTAATCTTATCAATAATTTTTATTTAATTATATTTTTCTTTATTTTACAATTCACCAAATTCATCAATATCTGTCTTTTACGTTAACGTCATATTGGCATAACTTTATAACTTATATTGGCGTAAGTTATAATTATTTTCGAAGTAAACAAGAATGTTAATAATCGTTAATAATTTCTATCTCTTAAAGTCATTTTTTTATATTCATATTTTTTTATAAAAATATTATCTTAAACTACTACACAAAAAATTTAAATTTTTATTTAATAAAATAGATATAAATGACTGATTAAATAAATAAGTATATTAAATCTTTCTTTCTTATATTAAACTATTTCATCCTCCTCATAAAATATCATTTTAAATCATACACAAAACTTTATTACTTATTTAAATTTGAAAAACCATTTATCAATAATAGAACAACTTATTTATGTAAAAGGAAGAGAAAATTAAAAAAAAAGGCAAACAACTTACTAATAAAAACCTCGTTTTTTTAAAAAAGGCAAATTGATAACAACTTGTTAAGAGAAAAAAAGGCAACCTGTTTGCCGTTAAAAATGAAAAAAAGGCAAACTATCTATCGCAGTAACGTTGTCAAATAATCCCATATCAAATTGATAACGGTATCTTTTTTTCTTTTCATCTTAATATTATATTTTATATAATATATTTTATTAAAAAAGGGAAATGATTTCTTATTAAAGAATGATAAACTTTTATACAGATACAAAGATAAATTTTTTTATAAGAAAAATGAAATAATAAAAAATAGAAAGTTAATAAATATGTATTTTACTTACTTTTTAATGAAGAATTTCATTTATAAATTGCCTTTTCTATAGGCGTTAGAAAAAAAATTAAAATCAATAGTCAAGATTTAGTGTAAGTGTTTTAAACTTATAATTGAGCTGCTCTCATATTTAGTGTAAGCCTTTTAAATGAAATTTTATAAGTATTTGCTATAAAATTATTAATTAAAATTTTAAATATATATTACTATTCTAATTCTTAATTAAAATTTTACATATATAGTACTATTCTTAATCACCATTAATGATTATGATTTAATAAATATAATTATTAATTAGTTATTAAAAATAAATACACATGAAAATTTGATTGGAACCTTACAATGAATACTTATAAAATTTCACCTTAATTATATATATACTATTAAAATGAGTAAATCATGAATATTATATTTTATGTTAAATATCTATAATTAAAATATCAAATAATATAATCTTTAATTATACTTTAATTTGCACTATCAAAATAAAATAGGGAGACAGATCGCAAAATATTAGACTCTTTCATAGCAGGAAGTCCAAACAAGGAGAAACAGAAGTGGATCCATGAGGCTAAGCTGGGAATTAGCTGATGAACGAAGGTGAGGAAGGGTGAATAGTAGCTAGGCCTTTTATAATGAAATAAGAAATGCGCAGGCAACTTTAGATAAAATATCAACAAGGGACAATATACTTTTTCAATCACATTTTTTTTGGGTGTGATATTTTAATATTAATTTTTTAATAGAATATAGTATAGATTCCATGTATATAAATCTCAACTATTTTTTGACTGGTGAGATGACATAAAAACAAAAATAAAAGAATATCTAAAAATAGCAGAACCGTTGAAATATCACGAATCAGATAATTTTGAGTACGGAAAGGAAAATGGATATAATTATGACGTAGTTGAAGTTTCGTTAGTCACTGCAATAATCCTCACATAACGACAAAAGCATGGTATGAGAAAAAAAAGCGAGCTTTCTGCGGTGGAAATGGCCAATGTTGGATTACCGTCTGCCGTTGGAAGCCATTAAAAGATACGTTGCAAATATGCCCCTCAATATTTGAATTTTTTTTTTCAAATTTTGATATTAAAAATAAATTATGTAATGAATTCATTTAATTAATATTTTTTATATTAAAATTTTAATTTAATTAAAATATTTTTATAATAAAATTAAAATTAAAATATAATATTTTATATTCATATTATTTAATAATATCATGATATAAGTTGTAAATAAAAAAAAGTAAACAATCTTGTAATGATATCTAATATTATTTTAAGGTTTCATTCCTCTCATATTATAAGACAAAACCCTCAATTTCATATGTATATATTAAATAAATTATTACTTACACAATTAAAAAAAAGTAAACATATAAAAAGAAAAATATATAATTAATTAGATAAAATAAAGAGAAATTATATTTAGATTGTAAAGTCTTAACAAAATGCTAATTAATATGTATTTAAAATGAAATACAACTTGAAAATTCATTTCTTATAAATATTAACAAATTTAAATAAATATTTTTATTTAAATATTTACTTATTGAAATAGAATATGTAATTAATTCATTCAAATTATATTTTTATATTAAAATTTTAAATTCTTTAAAATATTTATATTAGAAATAAAATATCATATATTATATTCATACTATTTATTCATATAATCATTTAAATTATAAATAATATGAGTTGATATTTAAAAAAAAAATATGCAATGGAGTTTATAAAAGAAAGAGAAATAATGTTTATATTATAAAATTTTAATAAAATTCTTATTAATATATTAAGAAATTTTGGCTCAACTAGCACCTAATGCTTGAAGGTTTATGGCTTTTAATACATTTAAGATTTGATCTTTATTTTTTATATATGCTTATCCAGTTGTTTAACCAATCTATCATTTATCTAAAAAAAATTGATTAGTGTATATATAATTAGGACTATATCATATCAAAATTGATTAAAAATATTGTCAAATTTCTAATAAATAAATTTTATTTTGATTTTTAAAAACTTTTTAGAATTAAATGTGTAATTAATTAAGTTAATACTTTTGAATTAAAACTTTTAATTATTTAAAATATTTTTATAATAAAATAAAATATATTGTATTATATTTATACTATTTAGTAATATTAATATCTATGTTGTAAATAGAAACAATGGACATGTAAAAACAAAAATATGTAATGAAATAAATAAAAGAAATAGTAACGATATCTAGGCTGTAAAACCTTGAAAAAAATCTTAATTAATGTGCATTTAATTTGAAATATAAAACTTTAAAATTGAAGCCACTCCAATTTTGAAAAAATTAAATAAATAAGTTTGTCTTTAATATTTACATATTTTTATTGATAATAAAATATGTAATTAATTAATTTAATTAGTATTTTGTGTAATAAAATTTTAATATGCTTAAAATATTTTGATAATAAAAATAAAATAAATAGTGTTATTTAATAACTAAATTAGTAAGTTATTTTCTCTTTATATTATTTACAACTTAGATAACATTACATATATGGACGATAAAAATATAATTTTATCATATTTAAGAAAATTAATTTGAGAAAATGTCTTCTAATCTATAGAGAAAGATTAATATAATATTGATATATATGCTTTTAATAAATTTTTATTTTATAAAATATTATATATGATAAAAATAATTATAATTTTAAATCAGTCAAGTCATATTTAGTAAAAAAAATTAATATTAAAAATTAATTGTTATAAAATTATAATTGAAATCATATCCAAATTCAATCAAATTTTCAAATATTTATTTTATATTCATAAAATTGAGTACTTGAATAATTTTATGTATAACACTTATAATTGATTGAGTAATTAGGTAATATAATCATGTATAACCTACATCTATATTTATATTAAATATAAAAGTATTGTACATATATTATGTTGCATAATAAAAATATATAAAATTTAAGCAAGAATTTTTAGAAAATTGAAATATGAAGTCAAAAGTTGACAATCAGCTTTACTGTTGTACAGATTGCAAGATAAATCGGATAAAATAACTTAATGATTTAGTTATTATAAAATATGTTATATATATTTTTTATCCACTCATATTATTTATAACTTAAATAAAATTGAATATTATTAATATAATATATTTTTATTATTAAAATATTTTAAATAAATTAAAATTTTAATTTAATTAAACTTATTGATTGTATTTTAAAATCTTATTACTTAACAGTTAATACAATGTATCTCTTTTTACCATATTACCACAAAAAATAAAAGATATTTAACAATAATCTAATATTAATTTTAAATTTTTAATTAATTTAATACAAAAGTAACTATATTTTGCATGAATAATCTTTTTTAATTAAAATTTTAAATTATTTTTTATATAGTTATTTTGTAATAGTAATATAGGAAGTTTGTAAGTTTATAAAAACTGTGAAAAATTAAAAAAAAATTCTTGTTCATAAATTTAGTGAAGAATATATAGAACTGTGATTTTTGAAATTTCATATAAATTGTTATCCATAACTCTTTAAACATGTTACGTGCACAAATATAGCAAATAACAGTAATGATATTAAATTATTGTAGGATTTATGAAATTAATACTAATTTTTTAATATTATAATTTCATATAATAAATTATATATATTTTATGACCTTAAAATATCATATTTTAAATCTATTTTTAAAAAACGTATTTATAAAAAGAATATATTAACAATATTGGTCCTATTCGAAAGTTGATATTGGAAAGTTGTTCTTCATAGGTAATTTTAACTTTTTACTCGTTCAAATTCAATTACCAGATTATCAGGTGATATGAGTAAGATAATCCAACGGCCCATATTATTTTATATTCCATCAGCACTTTGAATTTTGCCACAGAACGTGTTGCATCCTATGTAACACGTTGCATCATAGAAACAGTCCAGAAACTGCGGGTTATCATATATTCAACAAGCTTCCAAGATAAGTTACCGTCACTTGTCAAGTCAGCTAGACTCCGTCGCAAGTTGGCATGAATAAATTAAAAGGGAATTATTCGCTTCAATTTTAAAGTAATTAAATTTTGTATTTTCATCTTTAAAAATTTAAAAATTATCCTTATAAACTTTAAAAGATTATAACTTTACACTCGATTGTTTGATTGGAGCAAATTTTATGTCGATTTTATGTAATTTTTTAATATCTATATGTTTGCAAAATTCAAAAGTGTTTTGCCCACTCTGACTAGTAAAAAAAAGTTTTTTTCAATAATTTTTTTTAATTTTATTATTATTTATCAATTTTGATCTCATTTTTTCCAATTCATATTCATTGGAATCCCATATTGAACTTTTACTCCCTAATTCTTTTAGTGTCTAGTAGTGCCATAATAACTTTCTTAATAATAAAACTATCAAAGAATAACTTATTTCTATTTGTAGACCAAACAATAATATGTTAGTATGTAGATAGTAATATTAACCAAAAATTCAAAATAAACAAATAAATCAAGTTTCATTAACAACCAAACTATTAAAGAAGAACATATTATTATTTTATCTCCAAATAGTAATATTAATTAAAAATTTTAAATAAATGGATAAATTAAGTCTAATTAATAACCAAATTACTAAATAATAACATGTTATTATTTTGTCTTCAAACAGTAACATATTACTATTTTATCTCTAAAAAATGATATTGACTAAAAATCATAAATAAATGAATAAATTAAGTCTAATTAACAACTAAATTGTCAAATAATAACATATTATTGTTTAGTATTCAATTAGTAACATTAACCAAAAATTCAAAATAAATGAATAAATTAAATCTCATTAACAATTAAACTGCTAATGAAGAGGATATTACTATTTCATATCTAAACAGTAATATCGACAAAAAAATATAAAATAAATAGATAAATCAATTCTAATTAATAACCAAATTGTTAAATAACAATATATTACTATTTAATTTTCAGACAGTAACATATTACTGTTTAATTTTAAAATAGTAATATTAACAAAAAATTTAAAATAAATGGATAAATCAAGTTTAATTTACAACCAAATTACTAAATAGCAACATATTTATGTTTCGTTTTCAGACAGTAACATGTTATTATTTATTTTCAAAATAGAAACACTAACAAAAAACCTAAAATAAATGGATAAATCAAGTCTCATTAATAACTAAATTGTTAAAAAAAAGGATGTTATTATTTCGTCTCCAAACAGTAACATTAATTAAAAATCACAAATAAATAGATAAATTAATTTTAATTAATAATTAAATTACTAAATAATAACATGTTACTATTTGATCTCCAAACAGTAATATATTACTATTTGATTTTAAAACAGTAATATCAACAAAAGAATTCAAAATAAATGGATAAATAAAATCTTATTAACAATCAAACTGTTAAAGAAGATGATGTTATTGTTTTGTATCCAAATAGTAATATCGACAAACAATCTAAAATAAATGAATAAATTAGGTCTAATTAATAACTAAATTGTTAAATAACAGTATGTTACTGTTTGATCTCTAGACAGTAACATGTTATTGTGTGGTTTCAAAATAGTAACACAAACTAAAAACTTAAAATAAATAGATAAATCAAGTCTAATTAATAATAAAATTACTAAATAATAACATATTACTGTTTCATCTTTAGACAATAACATCTTACTGTTTGATTTCAAAACTCTAACACCAATAAAAAAATTTAAAATAAATGGATAAATCAAGTCTAATTAACAACCAAACTATTAAAAAAGAGGATGTTACTATTTCATCTCCAAACAGTAATATCGACTAAAAATCACAAATAAATGGATAAATTAAGTTTATTTAATAACCAAATTACTAAATAACAGCATGTCACTATTTGATTTCCAAACAATAACATGTTACTATTTAGTTTTAAAATAATAACACAAACTAAAAACTTAAAATAAATGAATAAGTTAAATCTTATTAACAACTAAACTATTAAAGAAGATGATGTTATTGTTTAGTCTCCATATAGTAATTCATCTAGAATTATTATTTTAAAAAAATGCAAAAGAAAAAGGCTATTCTACAATTTTATATAAGGTTCTATACTTCTAAGTGTTAGGTTTTGGATCAGCATACGTAGCAAAAAATTAAAATTTTGATCCAAACCCTACCAAGGATCTATGCAAAAGGGCATAAATTAATGTTAAGGTTTTACCTTTTTTATGCTTGTGTTCTTTCTGAACAAAACTTTAAGAGACCAAGATGAGCCATGAATCAAACGCCGATCAAAAAGTACAACATCTCTACAGTATCCACAAAGAGTAAACAATGACTTCTCACCCTCGACAAATCTGCTAGGATAGATCTCTCTTACTAGGATTAGAATTAATGCATTTTTCTTGAGTGATTTGAGCTTTAATGACAACTAATGTGTGTTCCTAAAGTGTTGCTTTCAAGTTCCTTTTATAGAACTAAGGCAAACTACATTCTTAATCCTATTAGGATAATGCTTTCAAAAAAAATCCTAATCTCACTTAACAACTATCACCTTATCCTTATTATGGAGAAAGTGAAGAGAGATAAAATTTATCTATTAATTATCTAATATTAGATAATAACATTACTTATAATATAATTATTTAATAATAAAATGACATATAGTTATCTTATATTAGAAAATAATATTATCTCATAATATAATTATTTAATATCTAATAACGTAATTATCTGATATTACTTTAATATCAAATAATATCATGTAATATACTATATTTATTACATGAAAATATATGCATAAAAATAAGCCCAATTAATTAGATTTTAGTTTAACTAAAGCCTAATTAATTATTATCTCATTCCTACTTTTTTTATATGACCCTGTAGGTTCTTACTACGTTGGTAATATCTCACTTGTGGATCATAGATAGTGAACAGTATTTAGCAATATATCACTACCACCTAAGTAATAAAAATGTCTATGACTCGATATTCACTTAAATGTGTGAATAACACTTTGCAACATAGTACCTTTGTAATGATATCTAAATTGAATTAGAGGTATGGAATGCATCATCTTCGTTAATGTTCAATTTAAGTTTCTTGATATTAAGTATACTAACTTAAAAAAATGATCAATATTTCATATTGATCCATTTGAACATGATCATGTATTTCTTAATCTCATTCAATCAAGGGACCCAAGGATATCACTTCTACTATATAATAGGAATAAAATTCCTATCTACATCACTCATATCCCTCTGTATGATTCATGACACACCCAATCAACGTCCTACAACATATTCCAATTAAAGGTGATACAGAATGATATCAAAGTGTGTGACTCCTCATGTAGGGAATTGTAGTGACTTTAGGTCAAAAGACTACATGCATTGTAATCATATGAGAATAACCAATAACATTTAACAATCCATGTAGTTTTTCTCATTGTGGATCAGTCCAGTACATTTGTTTACTAACAATGTACTCATGTATTGACTTGATATTATATATTCATGATTCATAATCATTAATTACTATATACATGCTAGTCTCGATGTATTATAACTATCCTTTTTACAATAATACTTAATTAGGGGTATTTTAGGAATAGTAAAACTATTCTAGAGACAATTATAATCTTAAGTTATAAATTGCACATATATATAAAAAATGAAAATAAAATATAATAATTACATTGTCTAAACTAAAATATAATATATTTTGCATAATTACAATCATTTTTATGATTGGCTACTGGGACACAAACTGACATTAAGTTCTTATTTATTTTTAATTTTCATCTTAACTAAAAATTTATTTTAATCCCTAAAAAATTGAATTTTATTAATTTTATTTATAATTAAAATTTTATATTAATTTAATTTTTATAAAGTTAAAAATTCTTCAATTTTAATTCTTATAAGTTTTTAGTCTTTTATTTTTCTATTTGTATAGAATTAAAAATTCTCTAATTTTAATATGTGACAAAAGATGTTTTTATTTTAGTCCTTTTGATCTTTTTGAGATACGCTGTAAGTGTGTCTTTTATCTTCTAGGCATTGTAGTAAATTTCTATACATGGTTGCACTAAAATGAAAAAAGTGGGCTTAGGGTACCTTATTACAATAAATTGCAATAAATGGCACCAACTTGATTTTTTCCTTTAATAATTTTAATTTTTTTATGTGCTTGGTCTTTTCATTCTCCACTATTGAATGCCTATTCCCCTCACACACTTTTCTTCCATTAACTTTCTTTGCAATTTTTACAAGTAAAGTTTTTGTTAAGAATTTCGGCTAGTTTGAACTTAATTTATCATTTAGGGGTATTATTTGATAAAGTAAATATTAACATCCATCTCGCTTACCGGTAGAATTTTAACTTAAATTCTACTTCTCTAAAATTAGATAGTTTTTTATTTATGTTTTCATCTTAATTTGAATTTTGATGAGATAAAATTATCATTAAATTAGATATATTTAATTAGTTAATATTATGATAGAATTCTAGACTATAGATATTAATATTATAAAATAAACACAACCATTAGTTCTTAATTTACAAAAAAAGTTTATATCCCTCAAAGCATATTACTATCATTAATATTTTTTTTATTTTTCATTTGATATAATTATGGTTCTTGTTAGCTTTTGAACTTAAATTTATATAATTTTGATCTCATTAAAATATAAGGTACCTAATTTAAAATAATGTATCTTGGTCCCATAAATATATAATTGGTGAATATTTTGATCATTTTTTCTAATTTCTGTCAAATTTCTTTTGCCTTTGTTAATTTCTATTTAATTTTTAAGCACTTATTACATTATTTCTTCAACAAATTACAATTTTTAGGATTTAAAAGATGATACATTTTAAACAAGATTCAAATATTCATATGCAATTCTTTACTTTTATTCAAAATTTTTAATACTCAAGCAAAAATTTTCTTACATACTCATATTTAAGCTATTTTTATTAATATAGAAGAAGTGTTGGATATAAATAATCATGTAAAGATCATAAAGTTAACAAAAGTAAAAAAAAGAAAGGATGAAAATTATACTAATTAAATATTTAAGAATTAAAATAGATTATTTTAAATTAGAAAGACCAAAATTATATAATTTGTATTTTAGGAAGACTAAAATTATATATAGGCTTTAAGGTTAAAATAGATAGAAAATATTAAGGTGATTATTACATTCTACCTCGACGTCTTTAAATCCATGTAACAAATTTGTATTTGAGAACTGCTAGACACTAGTACAAAAATACAAATAGATATCACAACATAGATGTCAACCAAAGGCAAGATCAATGCTTGTTATTGTGGGTGGCAATTTTAAAATTAAAAAAAGATTTACAATGTTGTTTCTTATAGCCCACTAATATTTTAATTTGTCTAAAAATTTTAGATGTTAGACCACCAACATTTAAATAAAGCTTTTGACATTAATTTTAGGAGTAGATGTCATTTAAAATTATTACAAAAGTTTATTTGTGAAAGATAGAAAGTTTACATGTCAATTTTATAGTAAATTGACATTTAAATGTATGACATTTAAAGATTATTAGAAAAATAAGAAAATTTAATATGCTAATTTTATAATTAACTAATATCTAAAGGTATTACAAAAGTCTCGCAAAAAAAAACTCAACTTTTAACATGTTGGTTTTGAACTTAATTGTAAAAAATTATGACATTTATAAGGCTATGAAAAAATCATAAAAACTCAAGATGTTACAGCTTTTATGTAATTTTAAAATTTTATATTATGAAAAGGGATAATTGAGATAATTTTATTGATAATAAATATGAAAAACTAAATGAGAATGGAAAAAATACAATAAGAAGGCTTAAATGATATTAAATAAAGGGACCTTAAATTAAGTGAATTAGGAAAAGTTGAATAAGTAAAAAGATTATAGATTATAAGTGTTTAGAAGCGAGTGTGTCAGTATGGAGAAGTTTTAAGGCTAAGTTTCTTGAAATACCCTTGCCCTTAATATTTTAAAACTTCAAACCCTTTTTTCATTTTTGCTATCATCCTAAATCCTTAACCATCTCACCCTATTTCCTTCTCTTCCTTTTTCAATCTTCTCCTTAATCAAGCAAAGAAGGTGTTATCTCTTATTAATTTCTTCACATAATGAAGGTAAGAACATCAAAATCTTCTTTGGTGCTAAGTTTCCTTTTAATTTTCCTTTTGAATTTGGAAAGATCCAAGTAATGAGCTTAAAATAGGTAATATAAACCCTAACCTCAAATTTTGTGGTTTTGAAGGATTAAAAGTCATTCACCATCAGTTTTAGCCTTCTAATCTCTCCTCTATATTTAGTAAGTGAGCATTTTAACATAAATTTGAGAATTTGGATGGATTATGGTTAGTGAGAAATTTGACCACTTAAACAATGTCCTTGTGAAGTTCTATAGAAATCCAAGGAGTATAGTTGACTCCATACCACCAAATGCACTTTTAGGCAAGCATAGTTAATTACATGGTCGACTACAAAGCCAAGGGATTACTCTCTAATCTATATGGTTAACTATATAATCGACTATAAGCCAATGAAGTTGCTTTTAGGAAACTCATAGTTAACTACAAGCCAACTGGATGCTTTTTGGAACTCTATCATTGGTTAGTCACAATCCGTCTTAATTGTGATCTGTGTGGATCCTATTACCAATTTTCACAAGCCTTAATAATTTTTCACTTTTTCTATCTAATGTTAATTTCCAAATTCCAAGAGGTATTAAAACTTTATTTTAAGATTTCTATGGAAAAATAGATAGAGTCTCTCCTATTTTTGGACAATTCCTGTGGGTCACATGCCCTAAAATATATATAACCTATTTTATCTAGATACAATAGAATCATATACATACATCATACAACATAAATCTTAAGACAAATACATAATTATAAATTTAACACAACAACTATTGGATCAGTCATAACTTTATTTTAAATGCTAATCTTAATTCAAGACAATCTTAACTGTTAAATTTTTTATTTTAGATAGTCTTGATTCTCCATAGATGCATCAAGCTCAAATATGCTTACTATAACCTGAAAATATTTAAAATATGATAGAGTGAGCTATGAGAACTCGGTGAGCATATATCTACCAATATCTTCCAGTTAATCAATTTTATATAATAATAACAAGTTAATTGTATATCAAACTAGACAATGTTTATAAATTCTTCTCTTGAATTTCTAGAATAAGTACAATTGTGCCTTGAGTTGGTAATTCACTTACACAAGACTTAAACTTTATTTCCTATAATATAATCATAGGAGCCTTAGCTTTCCATTAGATCTCAATATCATATATTACTTATTTTGGGTATACATCACACATACAAAATAGTTATTAAGGCTTAAATACAAATAAATCATCATAATCACATCAAGTCTTTGCAATCATGACAAATAATGATATTTAAACACAAGTAGAAACTCCAATATCATATAACATCATGTAATAGTTATGGTAGCCATACATATAGCCACTATCTCATTTCAAGGCCATTTCTATGCTTTCTTAACTAATGCCGAGAATTTCTCATCCGGCTCTTGAATCAATCTCGTATCTTCCACAATTGTTTGCTAGGAATTTTCTTCATTTGACTTTCAGAGCATCATCTCATTACAATCCATGGTTTCTAATATCACTACTCTAGCACTATTCATAATTTTTAGTGTCATCCATGATAGAATGCATAGATAGTATATACATGAGAGCTTAACTCCCAAATCCCATTTCACACTATAAAATCTAACATACAAGTGACAAACAATTCAACCATAAGCATTCAACAATCATTAATAATTATCATGCTTCCGTTGTGCACTTTGATCAATTATCAATCACTTAATAATTATCTATTATTGCATCAAGAAATTAGGTTTATATATAAATATATAGACATGAATGTGAATATAAAATCCGTAATATCAATAAGAATATAAACTCATAATATTTAAATCATCATTTTATTAAAATAAAAAAAGTGGTGAGATATATACTCGCCTAGTAAAGCATGTTTGCAATAAAAGCTCAAAGTAGTTCATTTCGTCTTCCTCTTACTTAATGCATGAACACGAGAATACTATTTATATGAATTCGTTTTTCATGTCAGAATACAATAATAATATTCCTTATTGCCACTTTCTTGTATTTTTTACCATAGATTTATGCTACCAAATACCACATTTTAAGTACTTCTTAGAATCAACTTTGAACATTGAAATATCAACTTTTATGGTAAAGATGCAATCTAGATATAGTATCCTTATATCTTAGAATCTCTAATTATACTTTACTTATTTGCTAAGATTGACATACGAATTAGGAATCTACCATAACATGAGGTATTTCAAAATTTTATATTTCGTATATTTGCTTTTCTAATTATCTCAAACTTAATTCTAGACGATGGTTTATTACTAATCAATCATTAGTGTCCCGTAAAGAACTAGGAAATTATTTTATTAAACTCTTACCTTAATGACATATCTATATTCAAAATATGCTATTTTGATACTTTTAATCATAAAATCTTCATTTAATAAATATTATATCAGGGTATAAAATAAGGGTTTTCTTGACTCAGAATGAAGTCCCTCAAAATACGAAAATATAAGACTTCATTATTACTTTAACCATAGTATTCCAATAATTTACATAATAAAATTCTTATTTCGCAAAGCCATAATCATATAATTAAACTTACTTATAATCACCATCACTATTTCATGAAGTCAATATATGTTATTACATGAAAATTTTAAATTTAAACCTATGAAAATTTTAGAATACCAATTCCAAGAACTCACTTGATACTACTAATTTATTCTGAACCATGAGATCCTATTATAAAGTGATTTGAAAATAGATTCACACACATGAAAATATCAAAGTTTGAACTCCGAAAAACTTATTTGATGTTACTAATGCATCTTATACTATCATGTCCTATTAATAACACTTTAGTATTGTATAGCCTAATTTTAATGTTTTTCAAAAAGATTTCCATATATTTCAAGTAACCATTTATCATTTTCTGGTTCAACCCCACAACAGCAAAAATATTAAGACATAATATTTCTATCATTTTATTATAACTTTCTATGAAATAAAAATGAAATTTTTCATTAGCTTTAGTAAAAAACCATAGTATGCGTAAAATGGATTTATCTTGAAATAAGCATTAAATGATTATAAAAATTAAAGTTTTATGATACAAATCAGCTCACCACCTTCCAAAGTATCTTGCTGAAGCTTGCTGGTGGCAAGAGTTTGCCAAAACACTAGCGGGTGAAACAAGGTAGTAACCCTAGCTGCTAGGTTAAGGTTGCACCTCACAACTCTTCTCACATCACAAGTAGTTGCTTTAGATGAAAATAAGAAACTAATAAAAAATCATAGAACCATGGCTTTGATTAGCTCCTTATCAGCAAGCTTCCATTGCCGATTAGCATCTTACATGCAGCTAAACAATATGAGAACATGGCAAACGGTGACATCAAAGCTTCAAAAGGCATGCAATAAGAACTAGAGGAATGTAAGGGAAAGTAAAGAAAAGAAAGAGAGGGAGGAAGAAAAAAGCACTGGTAGAGAAAGAGAAAGAGAGAGGTGATGAGATAAAGAAAAAGTGAGAGAAATTGTTGGACAAATAAAGATAAAGAAGGAGAGGGAAGGTGATAGAAAAAATAGGAAAGAGATAAAAAATCTGAATTAAAAAAGAAACAGTAGCTGACTTAATAAAAGGAAAAAATGCAAAATGGTGAGCTATGTGTATTGTTTCAATACTACCCACTTCATGATAAGCTCACTTTTTAATAAAATCTCAACCTTTAGTTTATTTCAAACATTTTCCATAACTAATTTCATTTAAAATCTTACTTCATGTATTTTCAATCCTCCATTAATAAGTATTTATATTTCCTAAAATAATTATTTCAAACCTCTATCATTCTTAAAATAATTCATTAAATACCAACAAATTATTTTATAAATCCTTGCATCCTAATTTACTAAACTTAATTTCACCTTACAAGAAATCCATTGTAGAAGTAAAAATTATTTTAATCCATTCTCAAATTAATAATGACCATATAAATAGATAAAAGTATTTATTCATGAACAATAAAATTTATAAAACTTTAATTAATAATCCAGGTTATTACAATAATTGATTATAACCTTTGTGTATAGGGAGTTCATAATTAACTATATAATTAACTATATAATTAACTATGAAGCTATCTAGTAGTCAAATATATAGTTGCCTAAGCTCTTATTTTCAAGCTAAGCATAACAACTGCATAGTTGACTATGCATAAAGAAATTGTTGAATAGTAATGATAGTTTCTAATGAAATAAAGGACGTGAAATAATGATATGACTATGTAAGAAGATATAAAAGAGTGCGATGGGCATTAAACCATGTATTCTTAATATAAAATGAGAAAAATTATGGCTTAAATATAGAAGATGTGATGGAGGTAGATTGACAAAAATTGTGTGGTTCAAAAATTGAATCTGGTAACCATTTGTGAAATGGTAAAGTGAAACTGGAAGGTATAAGGTTAGGTTAATGAAGGGATAAAGATGATCGAAAGTCACGAGAAGACTTAATTATTTTTTTTTCGTATTAATTAGAAATGTTTAAATACAATGTTTTGTAAGTCAACTTGAAATAGGTCTATAAACCTTATATTTGCTAATGTCTAAAATACCTATTATGTATGAAGGGTTGTATACTTGGTAGGTAAAAATATTACCAATTCTTATTTTTTTAAGTCTTGTTCAAATTAAAAGAATCTTGAAGGATTAAAGTGAAGGTAATATATCTATAGAGCATGCTTTGTTCGAAAAATAAGAACATCATCAACTGCTTCAACTTAGTTTTGATTGATGAAAATGTTAGGTTAATTTTTTTAATCTATTCACTAATTTTTAGAATGGTGTGATGGATAATGGATTTACTTTTTTTCACTTTCAAGTAGTTTTCATTCAAGTAAACATTAAACAATCACTGTTGAACAAATTCACTACATTATTGAAAGAAGGCTTAGTACATGTTATATCATAATTTAATGTTGCATTAAACTCTAGTCAATTTAAAGTGACATGACATAAATATAAGATTAATTTTCAATTCTCTACTTATATTTGTGAGATTAGTGATAATTGCTCCCTATTTATGGATTCTTTTTTATTATTTCTAGTGATATCATTGATAAGAAAAATGACAACAAGTGCTTTGTTATGCTTTATTAGTTTGTCTAATTTTTTTTAGTTATTTATATCTTTTTTATTTTTACCATTTTCATTCACATGTAGATATGATGGGAAGTTTGCCAGCCATTAGCAATTTCAACAACTCTAATAACAATAAAAGAGTTACAATTAATCTTTGTGATAGAAGGTAGAAATTGATTTTGCATAACATTTTATTATTATCGTGTATATAATATATTTCACTAAATATTTACATGATGAGAAGTTTTTTCGTGATTAGACGATGCCTTATGGCATGCACATTATGAGGGGATTTTGCTATGCAACTAGAGAAGTATAATGTAGAGACATCTAATCAAATTATGGTATTAGTGTTATAGTTTACAAAATCAAAGAATTTAAAGGTATTTGACAATCCATGCATATTTTTGGCATTTTTATTGTTCACACTTTTATAAATATATAATGAGTATTGTTTGCTGCTTTTTTAAGGAGCTCACACTTTTATAAATATATAATGAGTATTGTTTGCTGCTTTTTTAAGGAGCTGGTTAAGTCTCAAACTCATTATATGCTAGAAGGTTGTTTTTTGACCTAGGTATTCCACAAATCAATTATTTCAAGAAAAGATAATATGACATATTTAGTATTTTTTCCTCTAATAATGTTATATTCTATTTTTAATGGTTTATTGTGTTTTTGAGGATTAGAGAGCAAGATAATACTGATACTTTTACAATCAACTAATTATTAATATAATCTATATACTCTTTGGAAGAGGATCTTTTAAATCTTATTGATAAGGTAGCATTAGATGATATTCAGTTATCTATTATTCTAAGTTTTATACAATGACATTTTATGAACATATAATTTTTTAATCATATTTTTATTATATCATTTTCAATTCATAACTAGGTTATAGTGTCACTTTGGCTATTATTGGTAGTATAGAAGATAAGTGGGGTTGGTTTAACAATTCTTGCAAGAAATGCATAAAAAATATTGAATGTGAAGGAACTAACTTTTTTTTTTGTAATAAGTGCTAAGAACTCTATTGAACTACTATCTTAAGTTTTGTTTTTGTTAATTTTTTTTATCCATATGTTTACTTAAAATTTATTTTTAATGTGCACTTATGATATTATATTTTAAAAATTAATTCTTAAAAAAAAATTCCTAGTGAAACACATGAAAAAAAAGGGTATACAAATGATATAAATGATTTTGTAAATGAAACAAAAAATGATTTTATATTTGTAAATGATTTCATAAATGAAATGATAAATGATTTTATAAATTTTAATAAATGATTTTTTTATGATGCAGTGCATACAAGATATATAAATGATTTTATATATTTCTAAAAACAATAAAAAGTTAATTGCCTTTTAAGATTTTTAACTTCAATTACTACCATAATAAAATCAAAGCATATATGATTTAGTATTTTTCCTTAATTACATGATTTTAAGTTTTCATATTAAATTTTAACAATTATATATTTAAAATTTTTTTATGTCTATCTTATATATCTCATAACTAATGATATTAAATTTAAAAAATCATATCCTTTAAGAATTTAATATAGGTACAAAGCTCAAATAAGAATGGTTGACTGAGTTGAAATTGTATGCATAAGTGAAGGGGACATGGCCCCCCAACCCTTTATGTAGTTCTATATATTACATTATAAATTTTATAAATTTGTTAATTAATTTTTTAAAAAATTAAATATTTGCCTCCTAAAAATTTAACATTATCCCTTTAAACATATATCTTTTAATTGACATATTTAGTTTTATATGTATAAAGTTTTTGTAGTAAATAAATTATTTTCTTATTCTATCTTGGTGAAATACTACTATAATTTACATTATTTTTAAGTAAAAAAGATTTAGTATAATTTTTTTTCATAATATTCACATATGTATGTAAATTTGGCCTACCAAGAAAAATTTCCTAGTTTCACTCCTGGTGTTTACTGACATATATTCATCTTTTCTAATGTTTTTTTTAATCATAAGGCATATGATGTATTACATGTCAAGGTTTCTAATATACATGAGATGTTAAAGGTAATTACATAATATATTTTTATACTCTTTAGTTATAATTTTGTCATTTAAAAATGTAATTCACAATATTGACTTGTACTAATAGAAAGGAGATGAAAATGCTCACCAAGAGAAACTTCTAGAGTTAGTAGGTAGGAGATGTATTTTTAATGTGCATATAAAGTAACAGAACCTAAATTAGTTTAGAAAGGCCAACACAGTTGTATGAATATCTAATGATGAGAAATTTATAGAAATAGGTGTAGCTAATCAAGTATTTGGAGCATATTTGTTTATCATCATCTAGTAAATGTTTTCTAATGTTGAGTGTTATATTTCAATTTATGAATAATTTTTATACCATATTTTAGGATGATGCAAGTTATGGTTATGGTTTCAAATAAAAAAGTATAACAAGTATTTGGAGCATATTTGTTTATCATCATCTAGTAAATGTTTTCTAATGTTGAGTGTTATATTTTAATTTATGAATAATTTTTATACCATATTTTAGGATGATGCAAGTTATGGTTATGGTTTCAAATAAAAAAGTATAACGAAAAATTTAAAACTTAATCTAGAATCCACTAAGGATCTAAGCAAAAGAAGTATAAACTAATGTTAGTATTTATACCTTTGTTATGTGAAACTGATCTACTGTATAAGAATTTGATTTGCTTCTTGATGAATAACCCAATCATCAATATCCAAATGATCCAATCATGGATCCATAGACGGTTGATCACGAATACGTGAATAAAATTGTCACAAATCATAGACATCATTCAAAAGCGCAACATCTTTATAATATCCATAGGAGTTATCGAATACTTAAATCTAATCGGATTGGATTACTCTCTCTTTCAACATAGTGCTAGCTGTGAGACTTTTTCTAGTTATAGATTAATGCCTCAAATCACATCATGGATCCCTTTGTATTTTATAGATGATCATCATATGTTTTTCTAATCTTGGTGAAATATTTATCAAATCATATATTATATATATCTCAACTAGATATTCTCCTTTTTAAAAATTAATATCTTGGCTAGATATTTCTTTTTAAAAGGATTTCACTAATATTAGTTAGGCATTATTATATGAATAATTTATTTTATGTCATAGATAAAATCATTTTTTAATCTTTAACTATAATTACCTTAATAAAGGAGATAACTAGGTTTTAATTATTAACTAGGAATAAATATAACTCTGGTTAATAATCGACCTATATTTAGTGTCCTTTAAATACAATTCAATCATATTGTGCTATTACTTAGTGAAGCTCAATCATAGTGTGCCTATTCCAATTAGGAGTCTTAGTCTGACTAATAGTTCTTAATTACACTATAATTCTAATATTTGACATGCTTTTTGTGTATGACCTTACAAGTTTTTAGCATGTTGATAATGATTTTGAAATCCTATTTCAATATTATAAAAAGTGATTAGTATCTAGTAATATATAATTGCCACCTAAGTAGTGACATGTTAATAATTCAATATAACTTTTTCATAACTAATGTTCGATGTAATTTAGTCTATTTTATCTTAGATATCTCAATTGAACCTGAGGCATGAAATGTGTCACCTTCTTCATATTCAATCTATATGTTTCTTGATTCTTGAATAGATTAACTAAAATAAATGAATCAATATCACATATCAATTTATTTGAGTATGATCATGTATTTCATAATCTCACTCAATTAAGGGGTTTGCAGATATCACTCCTTCTACATAAGTGGGGTAAAATCTTATCTAGATCATTCACATCCCTTCACATGATTCATAGTATACTAATCACCACTTTTTAGGCTAACCTTGTTATAAGTGACATTTAATGGCATCAACGTATATGACTCTTCAAGTAGGGAACTATATTGACTTCAAGTCAAAAGATCATATGTATCATTATCACCATAAGAACTACTTATGATATTCATATAATGATCCATGTAACATTTTTATGGTAGGTGAATCTAGTATATTTGTTCTCTTACATATACTTATAAACTGACTTGATATCTTATATCGATGACCATAATCATCAGTTAACATATTTATTAGTCTTGATGTATTATTGCTATCCTAATTTATTATAATACTTGACTTGAAATATTTTAGGAATAATATAAATTATTCATGGGTAATTATTATATTTACTTATATATAAAAAAATATAATATTAAACTAATAATTAGAATGTCTTTATAAAGAAAATGTAATACAATGTATGCAAATACAATCATCCTATAATTGATTACTAGAGCACATACCAATAATCTCTTACTTGTACTAGAACTAATCACTCATGCATCTAATACCAAGTGACTTACTATAACTATCATACTTTTATTACATTAGAGGCTTTATCAGTAGGCTAATGATAGTATCTTATGTTGGTACTTTATATATCTTTATATCTCATTTGTAAATGATTTCGTTGATAAGATAGAAACGCTGAAGTATATACTTTGAATCACTAGTGAGATCTAGATTCTTTAGCTTGTATAATGGTTCCATTATTATCATAATAAAAGTCTATTTAGTTTGAAATACTAGTAACTATTCTAAGTTTAATAATGAACTTTATGATCTAAATAGCCTTTCTTGACAAATTGGAGGTAGCAATATACTCAACCTTAATGATATAATTGATCGCTATTTCTTACTTTGAACTATTCTAACTTATAGTATTGTAATTCAAGTAAAACATATAACTTGACTATAATATGAAATTATCCTTTTCATATTGGAAACTAGTGTCAGTGTAACTTTTTACAACTAGTTCCCTCTTACCTTCATATATGTTCCTTGGTCCTTCTTAAGTACTTAAACATTCTTGATAAAAATTTAGTGATGCTCATCAGGATTTGACTTGTACTTTCTCATCATACTCAAGACATATGAGACATCTAGACGAGTATATAGCATGGTATACATGATAAATATAATTGCTAATAAATATGGAATCTTATATATGCAATCTTTCTCATCTTATGTTATAGAACACTAAGCTTTGGAAAATTAATACCATATGATGCTAGTAAGAATCCCCTTTTGGACTCTTGCATGTTGAATGATTTTAGCACTTTATTAATATATATACTCTGACTTAAGCCAAGTAATTTTCTTAGTTTATTTCTATAAATCTTGATACCTAGCATGTAAGTAGCTTCACCTAAGTCTTTCATGAAAAAGTAATTCCTTAACCAAGTCTTTATAACCTATAGGGTAGAAATGTCATTTTTAATGAGTAATATGTCATCCACATATGGTACAAGGAAAATAATTGTGCTCCCACAAACCTTTTTGTAAACATAATGTTCATTTTCATTTTTTTGAAAACCAAACTCTCTGATTACATTATTAAAATAAAGATTCTAGTTGTAATATCCTAAATTAAAATTTAAAGTTTTATAATTTTGATGCTTATGGATAATTATTTATTATTTGATTAATATTTGATTTTAGATTTATTTTTCAAATTAAAGGTTTTTGGAATATTGAAAATGATATCTATGGAAATTATTTATTTCTATATATAGTCATTATTAATGTAAGATTAGATTAAAATAATTTTTATAAGAAATTTCTTACAAGTTGAAAAATATTTTAATGATCATGGGTGCAAGAACCTATGAAATAATTTTGATTGCATTTAATATATTATTTTTAAGAATTATGAAAGTTTAAACTACTTATTTTTACAATTTTAAAATTTTTTGGATTATTGAAAGTATATAAATATTTTTATATTAAGGAGAGATTAGAAAAAATTAAGTTGAGATATTATGTTAAAATAAGTTTAAGATACAAGAAAAGCACAAAATTAAAGCCTAAGACTCATTTTTTTGCCAACTACCTCTCCTTATTTTATTTTTTCCCATTAACTTACTATTATTATTTGTCTTTTTTTTCCTCAACTAGTATAGTACATCAGCTCCTTCTCTCTTTAAAAACAAAAACCTGGTTCTCCTTTCTTCCTACATGCCGCCGCTATACTCTTTCTCCATTTTTTCTTTTTCTTTTCTTCTTATTCTTTCTTCTTTGGGGTAGCATCCTTTTTTCCTATTTTATGTTACATCTGTAGCTGGAAAATTACTGCCTTGTGTGCTATTATGATATCCATGAGTTGCTATTCATCGCTCATAAGGCACGCTCGCAAAGAGGAGAAATTACAAGTAGCAGTGTGCAAAGGAGTTGCTCAATGTCGTCAACCTTTCGATCTTCGATTACCATTAGCTGTTCACGCTTTAAAGCCATCTTCCTTCGTTAAGATGAGCTCAAGGAATAGTAAAGATGCTATTATGTGCTTTAAATTGGCATAAATATTAAAATGTTATGATATAAACTTGCTCATCGCTGTTCGAAAGGGTCGTAACAGCTCACTGGCACTAGAAAATGCAAGGCTTGTTGGAAAATGCCACAAGCTAACTACTTCCATCACTATTGCAAAATAGCATCTTTACTGTTCCTTAAGCTCGCTATAACTAAGGAGGATTGCTTCAGAGCTTAAACAACCAATGGTAGCCAGAGATCGAGAGCTTTTAATTTGAAAAATAAATTTAAAATTAAATATTAATTGAATAATAAACAATTATCCACAAGCATCAAAATTATAAAACTTTAAATTTTAACTTGGGATATTACAAGTTCTCCCTTTTTCAAGAAAATTTGTCCTCAAATTTTAAAGAAAAGGATGATTAGATTGAATTGTCAATGGCCTGTGTATTTATTCTATGCATCTTCATGTGAGCTTAATCAACATTTCTCCTTCTTTGAGCAATCTCTCATACTATTTCAAGCACAACTAAACAAACTTTCAGTATGTAAATAATCTAGTAAATAAGTTTCAGTAAACTCAAGTTAACATGTTTACTTATGTGGTATACACATTTAAGCAAACTAAACAAAAATAGTGCCTTAAACAAAATTTTAAGGTTCAATGTGCAATTTGTAAACATATATCTTATTTCTTATCTAATCAATTAATGAATGTTGTTTACATCAGCATTGATCATTCACTCTAATCTCAAGACATTCCATATGTAATCAATAAATGGTTCTAATAGTTATCATAGAAACAAATTATAAGTAACAATCCATAATCATGGATCTTAACCAAAGGTTTAGTCATACAAACAAGCCCATAAGTTAGCTTTATCCAAATTACCATCTCACTTATATTCCAAGATTAACCAAATATCAATATTAAAACATACTAGTATAAAGATTGGCTTTAGTGGCTTTTAGTAAAAATTCACCAAATAACCATAGTTGATATCCAAGGTTTCTTCTTATATCTTTGACCCAGCCTTATCCCTTGCTAACCTAGGCCCGAGGCCACCAATCTTTTCCCTCCACTACTAATCACTCTTCTCCTCCTCTATAGAGGATGTATGTCTCCCCAATCACAAATCATATATAAGATGGGTGCTCATTTTCATAAGGCAATTGTAGGCAATATATACCAGTGAATAATGATGGGACACCATAGGCATCCATCACCATGATGGAACACTGTAGGCATCAACTATTCATCTCATGATTATATATCATAAGGTATGGTCAGAATATCAATTATACTATAAGGGTTTTGATTTAAAAAAATTATCATTCTCATGCAATCAATCTTTAACCAATGATTTATATAATTCATCATATAATTTCAAGCACATTCATTTTCTCAATCCACAAAGAAGAAATATCACTCTTCTTAACATCCATCATAAATCATAACTTATATTTAGTCTACACAATTCAAATCATCCATTTCACACAATATTAATCATAAATCATAACTCAAATTCATGTCACATAGCTCAAATCATCATATACTTTCAACATTCAAATGAGAAATAATTTACAAAGGAAATAGTTCATCTCGCAAAAGAAACTATAATTAATTTCAATAGAGTAACAAACAGTAACTAACAAACATATAATAGAAAATCCATGGAGATGTTCAAAGACACGCCTCATGAAATATTCAACTTACTTACTCAAATTTAATAATTAGATTATTTTAACCCATTTGCTAGTAAGAACCTAAACTATGCTTTGATACCAACTTTATCATGACCTAACTTGACCATGACCGACATGGATCTTGACATCGATTTTCACAAGCTTTACCACTTTTACTCTTATTATTTAATAGGAGTTTTCAAATTTCTAGAGAAACTTAAATTTTTATTGTAAATTTTTACGAAAAAATAGATAAAGTCTTCTTTATTTTTGGATACTTCCTAAGGGCCATACGCCTTAAAATACAGCACTTGTGTATTTCTCAAATATGATAACAAATAACATTCACATAATAGTATACAATTTCAAACTTATATGTAGATTAACAACTCAACATATCTAATGCTGAATTAATGGCATTTCAATTTTAAGTTCTAATCTTAGTTTAAGAGGACTCCAATTGTCAAATATTCAGTTCTAGGCAGTCTTTGTTTCTTCATACTTATGGCATAACTCAAATAAGCTATCTCAACTTGAAAATATTAAAATAAAATAAAGTAAGTTACAAGAACTCAGTGAGCATATATCACCATTATTAATTCTTAATTTAACTATATTAAATAATCACATGCTATTTAAGTGTTTGATAAGAAAGATAAATGTAACTTAAACTTCTTAAGTTTCTGAATGTGTAAAATCCAACCTCAAATGACACTTTCACCTATACATAATTTAAATTCTATGCTTCTCATTATAATTCATAATAATTTCAATTATTTAATAGCACACATACTCATGATCGTATCACACACTGCCTGTTTTGGGTAAATATCACAATCACAAATAGCCATTTAGACTTAATCACTAATAAATCATTTCAATCACACCAATTATGACATTCAACCACATACACTTTCTAATATCACACATCCAGTTGTATGTGTAGCTTTTTCTTAATTTCTAGGCCAATACTATATTTTTCAATTACTCACCAGAAATTTCCTATTTGATTTTTAGATCAATTTTATATCTTTTATAATTGTTTATCAAGAATTTACCATTCAACTTTCAGATCATAGCTCTATCTTCATTCATAGTCTCCAATGTCATTACTTTAGCACAATTCATAATTTTTCATGTCATACATGGAAGAATTTGCAAATAACATACAAATGAGAGCTTAACTCTTACATATCAATTGCTTATAATATTTCAATACAAGTTATAATTTCATCACTAGACAATAGCAAGTACATAGCAGTATATGCATAAATATATAACAATATCGTTATGTTTTTCTACATGCCTACAACATACAAATATCATTGTATTCAAACATGATATCATTGTATTCAAACACAATCAATCAATAATTAGAAATAACACTATCATACTTCCATTGTGCACTCTGATCTAACAATATTCCCTCAATATACCACAGAACTGTGTTTGCACCTTGTATATATATATATATACACACACACACAATAATATAGAATTGGTATTATCAATAAGAAATATACAATTTATAAAATTTAAATAATACTTTATTTAGATAAAAGTTTAGTGGTGAGATATATACTTACCTGGTGAGGTGTGCCATTGTAAGAGCTTAGAGTGGTTAATCATTGTCTTCCTTTTATCCTCATAATTCACCATGTATAATAGTAATGTTATAAATATAAGAATGCTATTTATTTTTCTATCCAAGTATTACTAATCCAAAATTTCAAATAATAATATAATAGTATCCCTTATTATTAACTTCTTCTATTTCCTATCATAGGCTTATATAATTAATCACTATGTTTTAAGGATTTACTTAAATCAACTTTAAAATACTAAAATATTAACTTTTATGATATTAACATACTCTAAGTATAATATTCTAGAGCCTTAAATCATTATTTTATTAGTGTTATCCAAATAGGATGATAAAATGAAAGTTTTTTATTTGAATGTGAAACAATTGAAATATTTAGACTTTATACTATAAAAATGTTATATTTATATTATTCTAACATTATACAACATAAAAATCATATATTTCTCATATATCACCATATATCTAAAAATACTTGTAAGAATGGGTTTTCTAAGATATATAACTACAACTGAAAACATTATATAACATTTTAAAATAATTTTGCTTGTGTTAGTTAGATATTTTACAATATAAAAATCATATACTCAAATATGCATAAATTGGGTTTCCTTGAATTGTGCATAAATCTATCCTCATAATAGAATACAATATTCCATTTATGTGTTAATCATTTTATATCATAAAGTCCTTATGTTTCAAAGCCATTAATGTGTATTTAAATTTACTCACAACATGGTTTTTTGAAATATATATATATATATATATATATATATATATATATATATATATATATATATATATATATATATATATATATATATGTATGTATGTATGTATGTATGTATGTATGTATGTATGTATGTATGTATGTATGTATGTATAAGCATTGCTAACAATATTGTAATATGATACTTTAAAGTAGTTCTATTCATATCATCTAATCATTTATAGCATAACATTGATATTTTTATTCATAAACATCATTATACATTTCAAATAGCTAAAATGGGTTTTTCTTGATATTAGCTTAAACAACCTACACTAGTAAAATTGATGGTATAAATAGACCTCAATCTTGCTATTTTAATATTTTGTAGCTTAAAATTTTCATTTTTAAGAGATATCATTATTTTTCTTAAAATATATAAAAATGGATTTTTCTTGAATTTAACTTCAAGTTGGCATAAATATAAAAAATATTATGATATAGACTTGTTTACTGCTATTTGGAAAGGTTGTCGGCAGCTTACTGGTGCCAAAAAATGCAAGGCTCATTGGAAAATGATGCAAGCCACCTACTTTCATCACTATAGCAAAACAACATCTTTATTATTCCTTGAGCTTGCTACAATTAGGGAGGATCATTTTAGAGCTTGAATAATAGATAGCCTTCTAGCATCCTTAAGCTATTGCACATCGCTCGCAAGGCATGCTAACAAGGAGGAGAAGCTGTAAGCAATGACGTGTAAGGGAGCTGCTTGGTGCTGTTAACCTTTTGATCTCTGACTACCATTGGCTATTCAACCTTCGAAGCAATCCTCCTTAGTTATGATGAGCTCAGGGAATAATAGAGCTATTATTTTATAATAGTGATGAAAGTAGGTGGCTTATGGTGTTTTTTTAGGCAAGCCTTGCATTTTTCAACATTAGTAAGCTGTTGGCAACCTTTCTGAATAGCGGTGAGCAAGTCTACATCATAAAATTTTAATATTTATGCCAATTTGAAGCTGAATCCAAGAAAATCCCATTTGTATATATTTTGAGAAAAATGATATCTCTTAAAAATGAAAATTTTAAGCTACAGAATATATAGCAAGATCTGGGCCTGTTTATAGTATTAATTTTACTGGTGTTAGTTGTTTAAGCTAAGATAAAGAAGAACCCATTTTTAGCTATTTGAAATGTATGATAATGTTTATGAATAAAAATATCAATGTCATGCTATAAATGATCAGATGACATGAATAGAACTATTTTAGGATATCATATTATAACATTGTTAGTAGTGTTTATATAGTATATTTTAGAAAACCATGTTATAAGTAAGCTTAAATACAAATGAATGGCTTTGAAACATAAGGATTTTAGGTTATAAAATGCTAAAATATAATGATTAAAACATAAATGGAATGTTGTATTCTATTATGATGATAGATTTATGCACAGTTCAAAGGAACCTATTTTATGCATATTTGAGTATATGATTTTTATATTGTAAAATATCTAACTAAAATGAGTAGAATTGTTTTAAAATGTTATATAATGTTTTTAATGATAATTGCATATCTTAGAAAACCCATTCTTACAAGTATTTTTAGATATATGATGATATATGAGAAATATTCAAATTTTATACTGTATAATGCTAGAATGATATGAATATAACATTTTTATAGTATAAATTTTAAATATTTCTATTGTTTCACATTTGGATCCAAAACTTTCATTTTATCATCCTATTTGGATAACATTAATAAAATAATGATTTAAGGCTCTAGGATATTATACTTAGAGTATGTTTGTATCATAAAAGTTAATATTTTAGTGTTTCAAAATTAATTTAAGTAAATCCTTAAAATGTAGCAATTGATTATATAAGCCTATGATAGGAAATATAAGAAATTGATAGTAAAGTATACAATTATATTATTATTTGAAAATTTAGATTTGTTATACTTGTAAAAAAAAGTAAATAGTATTCCCATATTCATAATATTACTATTATACATAATGAATTAAGCGGATAAGAGGAAGACAAGGATTAACCACTCTAAACTCTTACAGTGGATGCACCCCGCCAGGTAAATATATATCTCATAATTGAACTTTATCTAAATAAAATATGATTTTAATGTTGTGAATTATATTTTTTATTGATAATATATATATATATATATATATATATATATATATATATATACACTCAGGCATAAACTTAGTTCCATAGTATATTAAGGGAATGTTGTTAGATCAGAGTGTACAGTGGAAGCATGATAGTGTTATTTCTAACTATTGATAGATTATGTTTGAATACACTGATATCTGTATGTTATGGCCGTATAAAAGAACATAATGGTATCATTATATATTCATGCATATACTATTGTATACTTGGTATTATCCAATGATGAAATTGGACTTGTATTGAAATGTTGTAAACAATTATGATGTGAGAATTAAGCTTTTATGTGTATATTATTTATGAATTCTACCATGTATGGCATGGGAAATTGTAAATTATGCTAGAGTAATGACATTGGAAATTGTGAATGAAGATGGAGCTATGATCTGAAAGCCAAATGGTAAATTCTCAAGAAATAGTTATAAAGGATATAAAATAGATTTAAGAGTCGGATGAGAAATTACTAGCGAGCAGTTAGAAAATATAATATCAACTTGAAAGTCAGGAAAATGCTACACATATAATTACCACAATTATTGGAAAGTGTCTATGGTTAAATGTTATAGTTAGTGTGATTAAAATGACTTATTAGTATTTAAGCCTAAATGGCTATTTGTGATTATGATGTTTACTTGGAATGAGTAATGTGTGATATAATCAAGAGTATGTGTGTGCTATTGAATAATTGGAGTTATTATGAATTATAATAAGAAGCATAGAATTTAAATGTGTGTAGGTTAAAATGTCATATGAGATTTAGTTTTACACATTTAGAGACTAAAGAATTTTGAGTTACATTTATCTTTCTTATCAAACACTTAGATAACATGTGATTACTTAATATAGTTGAATTAAGAATTAACAATGATAGATATATACTCATTGAGTTCTTACAACTCATTCTATTTTATTTCAATATTTTTAGGCTGAGATAACTTATTTAAGTTATGCCATAAACATGGAGAAACAAAGATTGACTAGAATTGAAGATTTGACTATTAGAGTCCTCTTAAACTAGGATTAGAACTCAAAATCGAAATGCCATTAATTTAGAATTAGATATGTTGAGTTATAAATCTATATATAAGTTTGAAATTGTACAGTATTGTGTGAATGTTATTTATTATTGTACCTAAGAAATATATAGGTGTTGTATTTTAGGGCATGTGGCATTTAGGAAGTGTCTAAAAATAAAGGAGACTTTGTCCATTTTTTAGTAAAAAATTTACAATGAAAATTTAAGTCCTTTTAGAAATTTGGAATATCTTGTTAGATAGTAAGAATAAAAAGTGTTAAAGCTTATAGAAACTAGTATTAAGATCCACATCAGTCACAATCAAGTTGGGTCGTGACATTAGCTTTGAAAAGCTTGCTTCAATTCATAAATAAGTGGATATTTGCATCTTACATACATTTCCAACATTTTTAAAAGTGATAAAAACCTTCAGTTTATATCATGTGCACATCTTTAAGAAACTTCATATTGAGGAAAGTAATTTTGACATCTATTTGCTAGATTTTGTAATCATACAAAGCTGCAATAACAGGCACAATTTAGATGGATTTTTGAACGGCAACTAGGAATAGGTCTTATCATAGTATTGGCTGTTAAACCTAATTAAAATTAGAAATTACTAGTTTAATAAAAATTTTATGGTATAAAGTAACAAATTAGGTTAAACCTCTAATGATCCACTTAAGACATTATTTCATATTTAATTATTGATTATGATTACAAAATTAAATTAAAAAAGAATAAGTAAATGGAAACAAAATTAAGCAATTAAATGAATTGTACGTGAACAAGATGCAGGAATGCATATAGAACTAAATTAAGGGAATTTGAATTAAAATTAATTAGAATGTATTATTGGAAATAGAATGTAGAAGTAATGTAAAAAATAATAAAGAAATATAATTAATTAAAGGAATTGAGAACTTTTTGATGGATTAATTATAGATTGCAATATATTTGAGAAGTACAATTGATTTTTTAGCTGAGAATTCGCCAAAATTCTTGCAATAATTCATGATTTTCATGTTAAATAACCATCTAGGATTTGATTAAATTAGATCAGTAAAATTAAGAAATTGTTATAATTTATAAAGCTAGCTCTAAATTAATTTGATAAGAGAATTCATTTGAATTAAAGGATTTAATTTGAAACCTCTAATTTAATCATTCAACCTTTTGTTATCACAAGAAAAATGATGATTAACTAGCCAACATTCAACATAAAACTAGATAGACATCATAAATCATATAAATGAACATAGATTATACCAAATTAGAATCTAATTCATGTAATTTTAGAAAATTAGATAAGAGAATTAGAGAAAAAAAATAATTAGTAGAAGTTAACATCACAGTTTCAGATCTTATAATTTAAATAAAGATGAGCTTTAAATTCCTTAAATGAATTAGAAAATTAACTTGTTATAACTAAAAAAGAAAAAAATTAGAGAAAAGAAGAAAGTTATCTAGAGTTATGTAGAATTATGCTCTTGCCTTTAGAGGCACAAACCTATCTAATAGGCCAAGATAATATACCTCATAGGGTTACAAGGAATAAGGCCTTGCTAATTTTGTAGGTTTGACTTCTAGCAATTGTAAGATCCATTAAGTTATATAATTTCACTAAACTAGAAACATGAAAGTTGTTAATCCAGGTCTTAAGAAACTCTAGGTGCTGGTTTCACCTTAATTGGACTTCTAGAGTTCCAAATATGGCTTAAAAACCAAGATTGGTTTAGCTTGGATAGAAACAAAACATCAACTTCATAACTAATTTTAACCTTCCAAATGTTTGAACTAAGCTTTGGGCATTAGGTGACTGTTGTAGATATTTCATTGATCTTTTCAATGATATAAATATCACCCAAATATGATCTCTAAAACTCGAGTTATAGTTAAAATTCTAATTCAATATAAAAATTTAATATTAATTGAACAATTTCAAAACATTGGAAAATTAACACCTAACCATATAACAAGGCTAATTCCATAAAATTAAGTATATGTAACACATTAAGATGTATTAAATAGGAAAAATAATATAAATTATGAATTTGATCAAAACCTTTAGTGATTAATCACCTTTGAAAGGTTTTTATGCTGCTATCCATATCATTTTTCTTCTTGAAAACCTATTTGCACCTAATGGATTTACCCCTTCAAGTAGGTTAACTAGAGTTCATACTTGGTTGGCATAAATGGAATCTATCTTAAATCTTATAGCCTTAAGCCATTTCTCATATTCTAACTTTTTAATAGTTTCTTGGTAGGTTGTAAGCTTATCTTAATCCATAAACAATACATCACTATATTGAGTCATAAGAATTCCATATCTCTTAAGCTCATTGCATGTCCTAGCATATCTATGTTGGCCTTGTTTGACTTGAACAAGTTCTTGTTCCACAATAACTTGAAGCTTTTATTTGGGTTCATTTATAGGTTCAATGTTAATTTGTAAGTTTTGAATTTCATTGAGTTTTATTTTTCTTCCATTAGTTTTTCTTAAAAATAAGTTCTCTTTCTAGGAAAACACTAGTTTAAGTGATGAACATTTTGCTCTTAGCAGGATTATAGAAATGGTACCCTTTAATTATCTTGGAATACTCTAGAAAGTAACATTTATCCAATTTTGGTCTAAATTTGTCAAAGGCTTAACATTTTATGTGTGCTTTATAACCCTAAATCTTCATAAAAGAAATACTGGGACATTTTCCATTTCATATCTCATAAAGATTCTTTTGAACCATTTTAGAGGGGAACATTGTTTAGTGTAAAGTAACTATTTCTAGAGAATGTCCCCAAAAGGAAATTGGAAGATTTACATGATTCATCACAAATTGCACAATATCTAATAAGGTGTGATTCCATCCTTCTGAAACATCATTCCATTATGCATTTTAGGTACAGTGAGTTGTGATACTATACCATACTCTTTCAGATAATCGTTAAATTCTTGTTTTAAGTATTTTTCACCTTGATCTAGTCGAAATGTTTTAATCTTTATTCTTAAATTCTTTAAACTTTTCAAAGGATTCTAATTTGTGTTTCATAAGATATACATATTTATATCTATTGAAGTCATTAATAAATGTGATGAAGTACTAAAAACTACCTTTAGCTAGTGAACTAATATGCCTACACATATCAATATGTATTAGCTATATCTAATGAATAGGGCTTTGTTCATCTTGCTTAATAAACAAGATTCTTATACCTATACTTATTAAAACTAGATTAGATATTAAATAAAAAAATTTGGTTCATCAGGTCACTGGTTCAACCACTAAGTCATTAGTTCAACATTTTATAATATAAAAATATAAATATATAAATTTATATAAAAATAATAAAAATATACATTCAATAAGTAAAATAATAATAAATTCATACTATAATTCATTAAAACATGATAATGGAAAGAAAATGACTCAAGATCACATAAAATCTTATAATCAAATAAATTAGAATATTTTTTAAAGGCTATTGGTTCAATATAATATAGCGGTTTAATCGATTTGATAAAAAAAACTACCAATTAAATTAATTTTTTTACTAGTTCATATGTAAAACTAGTCTAATAATGTGATCTAAATTGAACTAACCATTGATTCACTGGTTTGCTAGTTGAACTAGTTAGGTTGATCTGTATTTAACAATTATGCTTATACCTTATATGATTTAAAATTAAAATAGTTCAAGAGTCCATCTTTATGGAGTTTGGATATGCCTTTCTCATTTATATGAAATAAGCAATAGTGTTAGAGATAAATTGAGTTTAGATTGTTGGATTTGAACCATTTAGTATTTATGTTATAGATTGATGTTTATTAACTTTAATAATGAAAATACTTGAAGTAGAAGTCCTACTTCCTTTTTCCTTTTCAGATCCTCTAGGTAGAACTTGTAGTTCCTTTTCTAATGTATATCTTCATGACAATGGAATCATTTCCCTTCCTTGGCCACATTAACCTTAAGTTTTAGTGCAAAGGACTTAGGCTTAGGTTTGCCTTTAGATTTTGAATCTTTCTTGTTTTTGTCTTTTGCCTTTGTCCTTACTTTTTTGTACCATTATTATAGTATTAAGCTTTATCTTTTACAAGTTTTGTTTAGTAGTTCTTAACATGCTTAATAGTTTTGGAAATGTCTTGCCAATTTCATTCATGTTATAATTTATCACAAATTGATTGTAACTTTATGGCAACAATTGTAGAACTACATTAGTAGCTAACTCTTAGTCTAATGGAAAACCTAATGATTTGAGTACGAGAAGCCTAACATGGTTTCTTTTTGCTAGTTTGCATTGAAACAATGCTTTATAAATATCATACATCTCATGTTGAGCTTGCCCTGAATAAAACTTCTTAAGGTGATAAAAAGTGTCATAAGCATCCATGTTTCCATGTTGCTTTTGAAGCTCAAAGTCTATGGTAGCCAACATGAGGCATTCGACATCTAAAGCGTCATCATGATGCCTTTTGCAAGCATCTCTCTCAACAGGAGGTGCACCAACTTAAGGTAGTTAAGGAATGGTTTGCTTTAAAACATATAACTTTTGCTCATGTTTGAGGACTATTCTTAAATTTTTATACCAATTTAGAAAGTTTGTCTTGGTCAATTTGTCATTTTCAAGGACCGATCATAATGATAGGTTTTTTGATATATTTGTCATTTATATTTATGATAGAAATATGCAAAATATGTACTATGTTCAAATCATTTAATAAAGTCTTGTATTAGACATTCCTTTCATGAGTTTATTTAAACTAATAATTGTCACTATTAATTTAGGAAATCACATCGTTGAGATTTTATAATAGGCCATGATCTATATTTCACCTAGTTATAAGTTAGCTTTAATTGATTATCGAAGATTTGGCTATTTAGGTAGGCAACACTTGCTAATTACATCACATGCAATTCTTAAATGGTTGCGTAAACAATACTAGTTCTAGTCAATCTTATGAAATAAAGCACAACTCTATACTTCTAGACCCCTAATCCTATTGAGATGACCTGATTAAGTCACATGTAATAATTGACAAATAGATATAATTTTTATCTTGTTGCATCTAACCAAGATAGACAAGATACTTTACTTTGATAAACTTACCCTATATATTTATCAAATCATATATTACTTATATGATTGCCAAATATTCCCCTTTTAAAAAATTAATATCTTGATGAGATATTTCCTTTTAAAAGGATTTGACTAATATTAATAAGATATTATTCTATGAATAATTTATTTTATCTCATAGATAAAATACCTTTTTAATCTCTGACCAAAACTACCTTAAGAAAGGAGATAACTAGAATTTCATTATTGACCAAGCCTAAATATGGCTTTATTTAATAATTACTCCATATTTAATGTCCATTAAGTATAGCCCCACCATATTGTGCAATTATTTAGTGAAGTTCAATCATATTATGCCAATTCTAATTAAGAGTTTTAGCTTAACTGAAAGTTTCCAATTATACTATGACCTCAATATTTGACACACTTTTTGTGTGTGACTTTATATATTTTCATTATATTGATAGTGATTCTAAAATCCTATTTTAGTATTATAGATAGTGAGTAGTAACTAATAATACATTACTATCACCTAAGTAGTGGGAATGTCAGTGATTTGACATAACATTTCCATAACTAATGTTTAACATAGTTTATTTCCTTTTTCTTCAAATATCTAGATTGAACTCAAGGAATAGAATGTTCCACCTTCTTTATAATTCAATCCATATGTTTCTTGATAATTGAGTAGACTAACTAAAATAAATGAATCAATGTTACATATCAATCCATGAATATCACTCCTTTTGCATAGGAGGAACAAAATCCTAACTACTTACATCCTTTCACATGATTAATGATATATCCAATCATAATCATTTAGGCAAACCTTATTACAAGTGACAATTGATGGTATTAAAGTACATGACTCCTTATAATGAGAACCATAGTGACTTTAGATTAAATGATTATAAACATTATTATCACTATGAGAATTGCTTATAACATTCACATAGTTATCTACCTAGCATTCTCATGGCAGGCCAATCTTGTACATTTATTATTTGACATATACCAATGAATTGAATTGATATCTCATATCTATGATTGTGATCATTAGTTTGTATATATACTAGTCTTGATATATTATTATTATTATTATTCCAATTTATAATAATACTTAATTAGGAATATTTTAGAAATAATATAAATTATTTTAAAGATAACTATTATCTTTACTTATATTACATAGATATAATATTATCGTTGGAATGTCTTTATTAAGAGAGCGTAATATAATGTATGCAAACAAAATCATTCCAATGATTGACTATTAGAGTATACACTAACAATGGTACCTTTCAATAATTAATGGAAGACAGTACTATAATTGGAGAGAATGAAAAGGTCTTCTTCATTTATAAAATAATATATATATGTTTTTATTCCATTTTTTTTACTATTTTATGTAAATTATTTGAAATACTTAATATAAATTATTTACATGTTTCAAGAAAAAACACCACTTAATAGAGACATTTCAAAGGTTTGGAAGCTTAGATTGTTTAGGCACATGATTGTGTCTTTATAGTGCATAACCTTTTTCTTAATTTTTTCAAGATATAAATTTGAATATCAATTCTTCATTTTTAATTTTGTGTTGCTTATTCAAACATTTGAATTTATGTTTAAGTCCTAGTAATTTATTTTTTTAAATTGGGTGACTTTTGTTACATATCAATCACTATTTTATTTTATAAAAGATAATTTGAGTTCGGAATTTTTTTCCATTTCATAATATTTATCTTTTGACTCATTCAAATGTAAAAAGTATTAACAAATGCTAATAACAACTCTTAATTATTATATTTTCAAACAACTTATCCTAAATTAGTAAAAGAACGTTTGTCGAATCTCATACACACACACATCATAAATCACTTTATTGTTAAGGTTAGCATAACGTATTTTATGATAATTAATTAAATAACTAATATACTTCATATTAGTCTTAATGTTAATATCATGCAATTTTAATCTCAATTTTTTATGAACATTGACAATTTTAAATATCTGATACATTATATCACTTATTTTTAGTAAATATAACTCTTACCATTTAAACTATGGTGAATGAGCAAATAATTTCTAATATAAGAAATCTCACCATTTTAATTTTAAATAACTTCCAAATCTCATAGTTGTAATGAGATTATCGATCCATTTGAGTAGTACAAACTTTAATTTTTATATATCAATAAACATACAAAACCAGGGCCCGACAATTCTACTCTTTATGTAGCTCTTACTTCGAACGAAGGACATACAGGTGAGGATCACTCAAAGGCCTCCAAGAGTAACTTCAACTTCTTCTATGATTAATCGACTTTTGGGTTCTATTTCCACTATCTTCCAAGGCTTCATTGGCTCTGAGCTTGGGCAAACAGTTTTGAAAAACAATAACGTATCTTATCTTTTTAAAATTGATCTAGCAAGACTATTAATGACCATCTCTCGCACTACTCTATTGATGAAGCTCTCTTCAATAGTTATAGATAGTAACATTATGTGTAGAATTTTTTTTTCACTCATTTGATAATTTTAAAAAAATTCATCTAAATGAGTAAATAAATAATTTCAAGATTTTATATTTATCAATTTTCATAATTAACATAAAATAAATTTCATATATCAATAATAAAAAATTTAAATGTATAAAGTTTTCCGCCATTATAATTCTAAATCATTTTCAAGTATTTGGTTATTGATATAAAAAATCAAATTTCATAATTAAATAATTTTTAAATTTTATAATTATCAACAAGTTACTTTCCGTTTTAGATGTATAAAATTATCTTTATATATCAATGGCCTAATAATTTTTAAATATACATGATCTCATCATTATAATACCAAATAATTTCCAAGTATTTGATTATTGACATGGAAAATTTTTTTTGCATCAATAATTAAATAATTTTTTCTACTGAAAATCTAAAAAAATATGTGCCGTACTACAATTTTAAAAAAGCATATTGAAGCTTAACCTTAAAAAAAGATTTTTTCCAACAAAAATGAATTCAAACACTTAATTTCATGTTTAATTTAATTTAATGCTACGTAAATAAATATTATATTTGGATAATCAAATTATTGCCAAAGATAACAACATTATGATTATTGCAAATAATTTACGTGTGTAATTATGATAATAAGAAAGGATAAAATAAATTATTTAAAATAATTGATCACTGATTGCTTGAAATATGTAAATTAAATCTATATTAGGCATGATTTCTTAATAATGATAGATTTCTTTGAGAATTAATTAATGTGAATATTTTTAATAAGAGAAAATTTACAATTAAAAATATCATAAAATTAAAAAAATAAGTGATAAAATTTACAATTATATTTTACTTTTGTACTAAATATAAAACGGATATCATAGTGTGACGTCTCAAGATCACAACTTGATAGTTAATTGATGTTCATGTTTTCTCCTTCGCATAGGGCAGATATGTTAAATATTTTTCTCAGATTCTAATCTCATCAGGCATAGTGGCTCATATGTTGAGCTTTTCTCCAACGTAAACATTCAAGCTATGTCAAATATTTTTTCCAAATTTTATGTCCTTCTATTTCGAAAAAAATTATTTTTTGGCAACAAAAAGAATCAATCAAAATTCCCAAATTTTGTATCTTTCTATTTAAAAAAAATTGCTTTTTTCTTTTGGTAAAAAAATTATTGTGAAAGAAATTTCATATAATTTCTTCATGTACCAATTTCGAAAAACTTTCTCTGCTCTTTTATACATTAGAAGTATTTCTACATTTCTTATCCTACAAACATTTATGTTAAGCCATTAGACTATTTGCAAAATAATTGGTGGCCTATATGCTAAAGAATGAAGTAATGCTACTTTCAGTTCGTTAGACTTGCTCTTCATTTTGGACCACATAGGAAGAGTGAACGTAACCATTATCACTTACCCATTTGACAACATTAAAAATAAGATTTTATTTCATTTTCAAATAAATTCTTTTAAAAAATAGTGTTTGACTTTAAATATAAAAGGAATTCATTTTATTTCATTTCATTGACAATTTCTATTTTAATTACATTTGTATAATTATGAAATCCATCCAATTTAGTAAGGATTTCATTAGAATTTATTTCATTTTATTAAAAAAATATTTTATATGAAAGTTTTACCCCCTTTCTAGAATTATATTTATCATAATATCATCAAAATTTATTTTTTAATTAAATTTCATATTTTTTAATGAATTTCAAATAAAATAATTGATTTATAAATGAATTGAAATTATTATTTTTTATAAAGTATCCAAACAATAAAGTTCATTTATAAATGAATTGAAATCATTTCAATTAAAATGAAATGAAATTAATTCTAAAAAAATTACATGGCAAACGAAGCATTAAAAAAATCATAAAGATTGATTAAACTTTCATTCACAGCCTCTGATTTGGACAGATTTATGCTTCATTATCTTAGTAGATTGGACTTGTGCATTTGAATTACTGATTCGGCAACCATTTTTATTTTCATATCAACGGATTGAGTATGAATGGATTATTCAAATGAAAAGGATGCAAGGTTAAGAAGAAGGGCTATCAGGAAAGAGAAACGAGTGAGCTAAGGAAATCAAGTGAATAAGAAGCTTAAGCTGCCTAGCATAGAAAGAAACCCCCTAAATGATATCATGAACCGTGAGTAGCCATTCATCATTGAAAATATAATCTTTAGTTTCACTTTAATGCCCTCCGAAACTTATACCAAACTAACCTTTTTTTTTTTTTGGTAAGATAATTTCTTTTATTAATTGTGGTCTATAAACATTGACTACAAATCTTTTATTATTGATACGTTATCAGCATGTACTGGTATAGTACGCATATTAGCAGTGATTATTTTAGCGGCAATTTATCATGGGCCATCAGTAGCGATGTTGGCAATAGATTGTCAACTAACGTGCAACCTAATGGAGGAAAGTTCTCAAAAATTATCATTACATTCAAAAGAGTCGCCTATCAAGTGTGAGTCCACTATCCGCAGGTAAACATATCCTGTCATGTGGGCAACGTATCAATGCATCCTAAAGAAATGTTGAAGATAGTTGTGAGATGGATGATGTTTCATTTTTGTCTAGTGCGGTAGCAACAATTGAAGGTATGCATTGACATCTCATGTGTGTCTCTATCATTTTAGGTGTGTAGTATGAGATTAGCAAGCTTGTGCTTATTTAATTATATATATTATTTATTATGTGTATCATCACTTGGTTACCATGTCCTTAATTGGGGTGAAGGAGACAATCTTGATTATGCAAGTACAATATATTCGGAGGCATAGTATCCCAATTCGTCATTTTAATTCTATTTTTTTGGTGTAGTGCAATATACGTTTATGCGCATAAATTGTAATAATTTCATGCTTATTTTTTTTTATCTTGCATGCAATACAATATAATTTTGAATTTGATCGGGCCATAAATATATTAGTAAATTAGCTAGACTTAAAATTTCACTCAACCTTGCACTTAAGTTTGGGTGATTTTATATGAAAGTGTTTTTCTTACGTAGTTATACAAATATCTTCTACTGAAGGTGTTTAATTGATACTTTAGTTTTCCATCTGAAACATCAATATAATTATATATTCCTACTTATTTATTGGTTTACTGTTAATTATATTTTTTTAATGCAACTTTCGTTGCACTAATTTTTTTACCAGCGCCTATCGAGTAGTGGACGCATGACCTCAATACGAATGAGTTCAATATTTATATTAAGTAAATATAAAAAAATTATCACAAAATGACACTCACATAAATATATATAACTTTAATAAAAATTTATAAAATAAAAAAAGTGTTGTGAAGAATTGTTCATAAAAAAATATAGTATGTTTCTATCAATAAAATTAATATATCCAAACTTACCAAAACATTCTAAAAATAAATTTACAATTGCGCTTAAAACTTACACGTTATAATATGTATAGAAAATAAAAATTTATACATTTTTATTGAGACATATGTATAAATACATAAATAATTTTAATTGATGTGATTGATTAAGTGAAATAAGTAATTTGCAATGATTGCAAGTTATTTATATTTTACAGTTTCTGTATAATGATTTAAGAATACAAAATCGTTAAATCGGCATTTGGTGTTACATGATATTTTGACTACTTAAAATAAATATAACTTAATATTTTTTTGATTTTATAATAAATTAACTTCTGTCACTTAATATCTTTTCACATGATAATTATAATAATTTATTAATTTTGAAATTAAGTTAATAACATCTAAATTTAAAATTTAGCAGGTGCTATAAAGTAGTTTACATTAAAACTTAAATTGGACGTTACAAAATCAATATATAAATAAAGAAGTGATAAAAATTTGAGCGTGGGCAAGCACGTAGTTCTGTCAACGCAACAAATGTAGCACTTTAAATCAAATGTCAAAGAAACTGCTGAGTGGGGGTTGATATAATGTAATTATCATTATTATTACTAACTAAGTCATAATTAATGTCTGGATTTTACAGTATTCTTTTCTTATGAATAATTTAATATATGCAGAAGTACATGATGTTGAGAAAAAATTACCAAAGTAACATGCAATAGAAAAATTTAAATTATTCACTTAGATCAACTTCTCTCTCTCACACAATTAAATATACCACCAGAAATATTGGAAAGAAAATAAATTAGAAGGCCAGTAATTTTTAACGTGAAAACCTCTCAATGTGAGAGTTCTCTTAATTTAGTAAAAAAATTCACTAATAAATAATGAATACAATAACAATATCCTCCTAGAAATTTTAGGAAACAACTAGTATAAAACTCTTTACCAAAATAAGTAGAATTTTCAACAAAATTAATATAATAATTAACATAAATTACTATGTAAAACCAGCTAGTAGAAAAAAAGAAAATTAGCAAAAAAAATATGTGTAATACTGCCTAAATTACTAGTAACAACATACCCAAATTTGATGAGAATTTGAGTAAAAAAGGTAATAAATTTTTTAACACAATTTAGCAAAAAACATACACCTCATGTTCCCTCTCTACTTCATCCAAAAAATCTCTGTTGCTACTTGGCTTCACAAAGCCAAAAGATTTTCGTCAAATGTACATTGATCGAGATGTCTCTTAATTGCACACCACCCATACACATCTATATGGTTGGTTGTGTACATGTGTGTGTGTATTTAAAAACGGAATCCAAATGCCATTAGGATAAAACAATCCTAATAGTTTCAGGAGTAAAAACCATTTGAAAGTTGATAGGAATCCTAATAGGACACGAATTCTAAGGCATTCATCAAAATAAAGGCTTAAAAGCCTTCTAAGCACACCCATACATAAGTCAATGTTGGCTTTTCAAAGTCCAAATAAGGTATATTACAAAATAGCTCCAACACGCCTCCTCTTTTTTCTTTATATAAAATAATAAAATAATAAATATAAAAAAATTATGGGCCTACTTAGGAGGAAACTACTACAACATATGATAACATGGAAATTGAGCCAGAAAGCAATCATTTTGATGGCATTGATATATGAACATAGTAGTCATGGGAATTTTCTAATTATTTTCTTTGTATTTATTTTTTATGGAGATTACTATTTGACCCATATATCTTCAACAAGTAGATGATGAAATTGATATAAATTTTAGAGAAGGTATTTTTTTTATCATAGTTTTATTTTTCCTTTCTCTTTTAGCACATGGTTTGGAATAAACTGTTCGTCTATTGTGGAGTATTAGGATATTGGAGATTCAATGTATGAATATGAATATTGTCATGCATTAATTGTTGGTATTTGTTTGAAGATATAATAAATTATCATTTTAAATGATGAATCAACAATTGTGTCATTTAAAATGAATAAATGTATTTTTTGAAAAATGTAAAATTATATCTCTTCAATTAAAATTTTATGACTTTTGTACATAAAACTTTATATTTTTTTCAAAATTCAATGGCATTATCTTTTAGATGAAAATCTTTGTATTTTTCCAAATTCAAAACTTATATCCATAGGATGAAACCTTTTAACCTTTATAAATGCTTCAAAGTTTAATACTTCAAAAAAATGAAAAAAAAAAAGAAATACAAGATATTTTGAGACATACTTCATCTATTTATTTTAATTTTATCTTTTAAATACTTACAACAATTACAAACCATTTCAAAGAGAAATATAGGAGAAATTTTAGTTTTGCCTTTTGCAATTTTTCAAAATTTTGTTGTATCTTAGAATTTAATTCACATACTATTTTTCCAAAACAAACTTAATTTAAGTGGAGTGAACATTTAGTTAAGAAAAATGTTATACTTCACATCTAAAAAATTCTAACTTTTACCTTACAATTTTTCCTAACAATCTTATGGAAATATTATGTGCAACAATGAAGTTAGAATCCTATATAAATTCCTTAATGATTATAATGAAATATTTTTGCAATAATGGAGTTAAAGTTTATCAAAACGATGAATCAAGATTTGATAAAATTTGATCAATTGGATAGAGACAATTTTTCCTAGTGACAAGACAAAATGATGTTTGCTCTTGAGCATTATGAAGATTTTTCTACATTTTTAGTCTTAATTTGAAACCAATAGATGATCTACAGTCAAATGTGTGAAAGGCAACAATTAAATTGAAAAGGATTAAAGGATGAATAAAAAGGTAATTATATATATATATATATATATATATATATATATATATATATATATATATATATAATTCTTTGAAGTCATTTCAATCCTACCAAATAATTTTTAGATGGATAGGTGTAGAATTCCTTAAATTTTTATTAATTTAATTATTTATTTCATTCTAAATCATATGTGACATATATACTAGTTATGATATATTCATATGTCTAATTTGATGATATAATTAGATGAACATTATATAGAATTATATGATATGCCTCATAATTTATGAAATCTAGTTGAGATTATTAGAAAAAATAACTAACTAGATGTGATGAAATAATATAAACACAACTTGTTATTCTTCTTGAATAGAAATAAAGCTTCTAAATTAGAAATATATGCATAGTCAGGCTTCCATAATAAAAATGGTTTAAACATTTATATTAAGACACACACAAAAGGTTATATAAAGAGTCATATTAAAGTAAAGATATGTTGATTTTAAAATGATATGTTGATTAATGATATGTTGACTTATGTCCAAAGGATATAATGATTTACATTTAAAAGGTATAGTAATTTGTGTAAGAAGTATAATGATTCATGATTAAAGACATGAAGATTTATGTGCAAATGACATGATAGTTCATATGCAATAGATGCAATGATTTATACTTAATAAACATGATTGTTCATATGTAAGAGATATAACTATTCATGCTTAAATGATATATTATTTCATGTTTAAAATGCATGATATTTTAAAGGAAAAATTGCATTTGACCTCATTTAACTATAGGGTCATTGGGTTTACCCCCCTAAACTATAAAAACTTGAATTTTATTCCTTTCAACTTTATAAAAATTGAATTTTATCCCTATTATTACTAACTTAATGAAATCTATTAGAAAAATCATTGCTATCATATTTAACTTAGTGGTGGTTAAATACCACCGCTATATTCACTAGTTTTTGAAAATTTATTCACTTACTAATGGTTATGAATAGCTGCTAAGGAGGATAATGTCAGTTTCTAACTGTTGTTAAGTGTTACAGAACCACTGCTAAGTGTTATAGTAATTAACTTGATAACTATAGGAGTAAAATTCGAGTTTTATAAATTTGAAGGGGGTAAAATTTAAGTTTTCATAGTTCAAAGGGGTAAAATCCCATGACCCTATAGTTAAAGAGGATAAAATGCAGTTTTCCCTATTTTAAAATTTCAAATGTGCATATTAAAGTGTGAATGGTTTGAATTCCTACATTATTATATATCAGAAATATGATTTAAAGCATCCATGAAAAGTGATAATGAAGTAGTTAAAGTTTACATGTTACATGCTATGTATAGATATAAGATACTTATATTATATCTAAAATGATTATTCAAATAAATTTTTTGTGTGAATGCTAAGAAGCATGCTATTTTTCAAATGTTACATTTTGATAAATGATAAAATGCTACATTGAATAGGAAATAAGGATTATATATCCTGAAATAGTAAGGGTTTATCCTTATATTGTTTCATCATTTGAAAAAATTGTTAATCTTACAAATTATGTGAAACAAACTAAGTAAAAATTGTTGAATAATTTGTAAAATTGAGAAAGATGTATGAAAGCTTGCATTTGATACTAAAGAGATAAATATTTTGCCTCCAGATGTTTCACACAATTTCTTTTTGGTGATAATCTTATATTAATTTTTGTTTTAATTACAAATGGATATATTAATGATCCAAATGTAGTATAGAACATTGAAATATTATTTCAAGAATTTTGGAAAGGACAAATTCAAATTTGTTTTACAATATCTAGTTATATTATAAGAATACATTAATGAAAATAGGACACCAGAATATGAGACAATCAGTCTAACTTGGATTGGCACTTACTATTAGTGGATGTCTTTTTTGGATAAGTAAGAAACTAATTATCTATTAGCTAATCAATATATTTTAGAATGGTACCCGCTTTTAGTGGAGAAGTCTCTTCAATTTGCAAGTAAAAAAATATTAATAAAAAGGCTAAGTGAATGATAAATTATTATGAGATGCCCTCAATGTTGAACCATTATTATAGTGAAACCATTTTGTAAAAAGGCTTGTAAATTATACCTATAATGGTAAGTCAAGGTCTAAAACATGAGAACGCAAGATAATTGATACAAAATCATATCATAACTATAGTCTACATTGTAATAAGTTAAAACTTGTTTGATGCCTCTAATAAAAGAGGTAGTTTAGATAACATCATTTAAAATAGGGCTAAAACCTATTACTTTTTGATCAACTAGAATGGTAACCTGATCTTTTACTAAAATTGTTCTAGTCAAAAGCTTTAAATAGGTAAGAATAAGTTCTTGGATATTATTTATTTATATTGACACATATGCACCTTAAAAAGTAATCAAAATCATCCATTACGGATTAATTAGAGGATGAGTTATGCTTTTAATGAAAGTCTAAGACATTATTGTTGTGTGTTTAAATTATTAGAAAACACATTATAGACTTTCACCAATTGGAACTTACAAGTGATGTTACTTTTTTTAAGAGTTAAAGGTTTTCTTTCTAAAAAGTTCATGAATCAAGAATAATCATATGGCTATAATAGTGGTAAAACATTCATATTTTCTCTTTGAAATAGGAGATGGTATTGTTAGGTTTTGGATTAACATACGTAGTGAAATTTTAAAATTTTGATCCAAATCCTACTTAGGATCCATGCAAAAAGGGCATAAATCAATATTAGAATTTTACCTTATTTATACTCGTGTTCTTTCTGAACAAATCCTTGAGAAAATGGATGAATCAAACGCCGACCAAAGGTACAACGTTTCTACAGTATCTACACGGAGTGAACAATGATTTGTCCTTCCACGAAGCTGCTAAGATTTGTCTCTCTCTTTAGGATTAGGCTTAATGCATTTTTCTTGGGCGAGTTAGGGTTTAATGGTAGCTCATGTGTGTATTAGGTGCTGCCTTCAAGTTCCTTTTTATAGATCTAAGGCATTCCATCTTCCTAGTCCTACTAGGATAATGCTTTCAAAAACCTAATCTCACTTAACAACTATCACCTTATCCTTATTATAGAGAGAGTGAGGAGAGATAAGATTTATTTATTAATTATTTAATATTAGATAATAATATTATTTTATAATATAATTATCTAATATTAAATTGACATATAATTATGTTATATTAGATAATAATATTATCTTATAATATAATTATCTAATATTACTTTAATATCAAATAATATCACATAATATATTACATATATATTACGTGAATAAATATATTATTATCTTAATAATATATATATGTACAAAAATAAGTCCAATTAATTAAATTTTAGTCCAAATAAAACTCAATTAGTTATTGTCTTATTCCTACTCTTTTTGTGTGACCCTGTAGGTTCTTACTACATTGATAATGACTTATTTTGGGCTATAGATAGTGAACGGTATCTAGCAATATATCACTGGCACTTAAGTAATAAGAATGTCTGTGATTCTACATTTATCTAATATATGATCAATGCTTTGCATCATAATCTTTTTTATAATAATATCCAAATCAAACTGGAGGTATGGAGTGTGTCATCCTCATTAATGTTCAATTTATATTTCTTGATACTGAGTAGACTTAAGATAAATGATCAATACCACATATTGATCCATTTAAGTATAGCCTTGCATTTCTAAGTCTCACTCAATCAAGGGACCCGATGATATCTCTATTTTACACAAAAGTAATAAAATCTCATCTATATTACTCACTTCCCTCTGCATGATTCGTGACACACCTAATTAAAGTCCTATTCATCATCTTGAATAAAGCTAACATAGGATGATATCAAAGTGAATAACTTCTTATGTAGGAAACCTTAGTGACTTTAGGTCAAAAGATTATGTGCATTTGTGATCATATAAGAATAATTAATGACACGTTTATCTATGCAGTATTCTTATAATAGGTCAGTCCAGTACATTATTCACTAATAATGTACTCATATATTGATTTGATATCACATATCCATGATTTATAATCATCAGTCACTATACATGCTAGTCTTAATGTATTATTATTATCTTTTTTATAATAATACTTGACTAGGAGTATTTTAGAAATAGCAAAGCTATTCCAAGGATAATTATTATATTTAATTTATAATTTGCATAAAATAAAATAAAATAAAATATAATAATTATATTGCTAAAATGAAGTATAATACATTGTGCAATATTGCAATTATCTCTATGATTGGCTCTTAGGACATATATTAACGGGTATATATAAGACATTTTCTAATTCTATCATATAGAGTAGCTAGTTTAATGCTATACAACTAAGGACTCTGATGGAATTTTAATGTGTTTGTAGTAAGTAAGGTTTAATTTGGAAGACACCTATACTAAAGTATACTTATCTCATTTTATATGATTGCAAGTTGCTTATAAAAGTGGATTTCTTTTTTTTTTTCCAAACGAAGTAGGGGATTGTTAGTGTTTGTTTGGAAAAATAATAAATTATTATTTTAAAAAATGAATCAATTGTGCCATTTCAAATGAATAAATGTGTTTTTTAAAAATGTAAAATTATATCTCTTTAATTGAAATCTTATGACTTTGCACATGAAACTTTGTGTTTTTTCATGATTCAATAGCATTGTCTTTTTAATAGAAAACTTTATTTCAAGACTTATGTTTGTTGAATGAAACTTTTAACTTTTATAAATATTTTAAAGTTTCATACTTTAAGAAAATATGAAAAATATGAAATACAAGATATTTTGAGACATACTTCTTCTTATTTATTTATTTCTATTTCATCGCTTAAATACTTGTAACCATTACAGAATTATTTCAAAGAGAAATATAGGGAGAAACTTTAGTTTTGCTTTCTATGGTTTTTCAAATTTCTATTGCATATTGGGATGTTAGTTCACATACTATTTTCCAAAGCAAACTTAATTTAAGTAGCGGTGAATATTTCCTTAAGGAAAATGTTGTATTTTATGCATTAGAAATTATGACTCTTACCCTATAATTTTCCCCTAACATTAATATGGTATGAAGAAGGAATAAGGAAGGATTAAAAGTCTCAAAAACCAAAGTTTAGTCGATCTTGTATGTAATGGAAGGTTGAGTTATCCAAAATGAATAATCCTTTGCATGTCCTACAATATTTTTTATGTGGTATGATAATAAGAGCTAAAGCTTTCAAGATAGTATTAGGGCATGCAACATGATGTTTTCTTTCACCTCAATGGGTGGCAAGATTGATAATTCTATTAATCAAGGAAAAGCCATGCATGTGTTCAAAATGTGTGGTCAAAATTACCATTTTATGGGTAGTTTACTATTGAGTAATGGATTTCCACCAAACTTTGCTTAGCTTTATGTGTACGATACAAAGAATGAAATATCAATTTGGATAAGTGCTGTCAAGTAAGAATGATCATTTTTAATATTGATTAATTTCATAAGCATCTACATTATGTTATATGTGTTCAAATTCTTGACATAGTATATTTGATCAAGAGTTAAAACTAGCCTTATAATGCAGTGGTGATAGGAATGATAATTCATATGATTTAGATATAATATCATGTTTAAAATATGATTGATGAGAGTAATTGCCATGTGTAAGAGATCATTTTGGTGATGCTAATTGTAATGATGTAAAGTCAAGATTGATTAAGAAGTAAGGCATAGATGGTAGAAAGCATAACTACCTTACTTTATCAGAAGCAGTAGCTTTGATTGTTGGAAATATTGGATTTGCTAACTATTAAGATATCATAGTAGAAAGTCAAAGTGTTTATCTTAAACATATCAATGAATTGCATTCTTTTTACCTTCCTTTATGATATCCATTATTGCTAACCATTGAGATATCATAGCAAAAAGTCAAAGTGTTTATCTTAAACATATTAATTAATTTCATCCTTTTTACCTTCCTTTATCCATTATTGTTTCCATATGCGGAAGATGAATATCATGACAATATTGATTTCGAAAGCTTAAATATAGTTTCTTCCAAAAGGAAAGATGTGTTAGTATAGGGGAGTTCTTTTCATATTATATACAAGATGGGGAAAATGAGTTACTAGTTGTATTGTCATCTACAAGACTTTTTCAATAGTTTTTAGTTGATGGATATATAATGATTGAGTCTAAAAGGCTTAATTACATCCGTAACAACTAAAATTTTTTACGTGTATACATGTATAAGAGATTTATTGAGGCAGCCTCAGATGGGGTGTTAAACTCATTAACCAAAGGAAAGCACGTCATATTGTCTTTGTCATTTACTGGTAAGGCATGATACATGACACAAAATTATCATGATGCTATGATTTAGGTTAGATATCTAGATTTGCTCATCCAATCTAAAATGGCTTAAAATTGTCATATTTGTCAGAAAAAAAGCACATTAGGCTTGAAGACTATCCAAATATCTTAGCGAGAGTTTTCAATATAAAGCTTAATTAACTTATTAAGGACTTAAAAAAGAACAAGTTATTTAGAAGAGTAAAAGGAGGTAAATTTCAAGCATTATGAATATGTATATGTCTAATTTAAGTTATAACAATACTTTAAGTTATTAAATTTCATATACACTAATATATGATACCTATGTTGTTTTAGTAGTTTATACTGTAGAGTTTCAAAAGCAAGGTATACCACATGTGCACATATCACTTTTCATGCATTTGGAAGATAAGTTTCTTATTGCTGATCACATAAACCAATTTGAATTTGTTGGGATACTTGATCTAAATTTTGAACATTTTTCAAAGCAATTAAGTGATAATATAATAGTTCATTAGGATGACTATCTTGTTTATCATATAAGGGATAATAAGATTACTAAAAAAAATAGCATACATTTTAATAATAAATTTATTGTTCCATACAATCAAATGCTTCTCATGAAATACCACACCTACATAAATGTTAAGCGGAACAATCAATCTATGTTTATAAAGTATTTACTAAAGTATGTCAACAAAGGTCATGATAGGGTCACAGTTACGTTTGATGAGCAAGTGTAGGAAATGACAACTATCACTAGAATATTGATAAAATAAAAGCTTACTATGATTGTAGTTACATATCTCCATGTAAGGCTATTTGGTGAATATTTGGGTTTGATATTCAATATAAAGGTCATCTTGTTGAAGACTACTTTCCATTTTACTAGATGAGCAAAACATGGTTTGTAATAATGATGATTTAAGGATGATGATTATAATACTTGTATATAATTGGCTATAATAACATTTAACCTAAATTAAAGAGATTCAATAAAATTTAAAGATAAATGGATCTAAATCATCCCATTAAGTATGAACTTTTATTTGTAAAGATCTAAAAATCTTATTTCTTATTTATGATAGGAAAGTTAGGAATAAGAAAATAAAATAAAATAAATAAATGGTTACGATCCCCATTTTGTGTGTTAAGAATTTTTTTTTGATATCTCGTTATTAAAAAGCAGACAAGTTTTCTCTAAAAAATCGATAAACACTAATTTGAAACTATAATCCCATTAATTCTTATGGATTTAGGTATGCTTCTGCATTTAGCATATTTAGAGGTGGTGAATGGATGAGTTAGACTGGTTTGTGTAAGTAAGCCATTAAATGGGTCAAACATGACTCATTTAGTTTTTTTTTTCAGAGGCTTTTAATATGGAGGCCCTAGTTTGGTTCTTGTAAACCTAGGCTACCTTATAGGCTATTTTTAGCTTTTATTTTTTTATTTTTTTTAATTTTTAAATAATAAATAAAATTAAAATCATTCAAAAGTACCACATTTATATATAAATTAGTAATTATTGCTTATAGAATTGTTAAATTCAGCTTAAACTAGTTCTAAGTGCTTGAAACTCTTATTAATTGAATTTAGTCACTTATGTTAAATTGAATTAGTAATAAAAGATTGACTAGTCATTTGTTTTGTTTGATCTATATTTAGGATTTGTATAACTGCTACCAGCTTAGGGGTATACATTAGTTAAGCATTCGAATTATAAACTGAATTGTTAAATACTGATGAGGAATCTAAGAATTGGAGTGTGAAAGCCTTTGGACCTAATTTATCTCATTTATTATTCTATATCTAATTTTGCTTTGAATTGTTCATTTAAAATTGCTTTTGAAAAACCCTTTCTTTATATTCTAGTTTGTAAATTGGCTTTATTCCCTTAGGTTTAACCTAGATTTGCCCTTACTATAATTTTATGCAAGTTTGGTTATTAATTTTGGTGTGAAATGTCACATATCACTTGCTTATTCTCATAGACAAGGGCATTGATGTAGATAATTCTTTAATTCTCTTTGTTTAATGTGTAATTAGTTAACTCTTTTTAGAAACTATATTAGGTAGTTTTTTTCCCAAAAGGATTAGATGTAAGCTCCACCAATTACCTATTTATCTTTCCTTTTTTTTATCTTTATTTTTCTCATTTTGACTTCTAAGTCATTTATATGATGAGTGTTTGATATAGTTTCAATGGGATCCTTTAAGGTTGTTAGGGTCTACTCTTTTTTTTTATATTTTTTTACTTTATGTAGCATAAATCCATTTGAATATTGATTACTTTATGAAGGTTCTTGGACTTAGATACACTACTTTTATTTTTTGAAGATCTAGTTCTTGAGGGCTAACAAAGGTAATTTCCTACTTCATTTAATTTTAGATTTTAAAGTAGACAACTATAAATGTAATATATTTTAACAAAATAATGATGCCTAGTGGGTATTTCAATGATTTGAAGTGCTACATATAGGTTTATAAATGTTAGAGGTCATGTTAGGCTCCTTCATTGAGATAATTTCTCTTGGTTCCTTTCTTGATATCACATGCAATGTGTTAGCTCTGTAACTCCAATTAATGCAACATAGTTATAGAAAAATGTAATATGGCAGAAACCTTTCCTTTAAAAGACCCATATTTTTGTTATGAAATAAATAAACAAATTTGAGTGAAAATAATTTCAAGTTATTCAAGCTTTGTACTTGTCTCTCGAGTTTTGGGTTATTTTATTTTATTTTTGAGCTTCAATTTAAACTCTCCTTATTTCATCTTTCTAGAGCTTTTTAAGCTTAAAGAGTTAATTTGAGACCATTAGTTGACTAAGTGTTTCTTTTTGCCAAAACATAAAATTTCATTATACTACTATTTCATTAATGAAAACTTTTTCAAATTCTCTACAAAAATTAGATCTTTTGGTCATTTTCATGAACTAAAGCATAATAAATTATGAATATTTATGATAGTTTTGCAAATTAATGCTTACTCAAGGGATTCTTGCTAGGATAATAGGAGTATATACATGATAGTTTGTTAATAAATGCACGTTTCTTTAATAATGTGGCTTTTTCATAAATTGCTCTTATCTAAATCCGTTAGGAAAAAGTAGATACAAGAATTGCAGAAATGAACCTTTTCCCTTTTTTGTGTGATTAAAATAGGCAATTAGAAAGTGCAAAAATAAAGATAGGAACATATGAATTTTATACGTAGAACTCCTCTAAAAAATTGAAGGGAAAAGCTACAGGACCTTAGGTCCAAAATCTCCCACTATGATTGTGGGACTACAAAGGTATTTTTCTTCTCTAGTATAACTCCAGAGGATTTCATAACATCTCATCCACTATGATGGATTACAAGAATATTCCTTCACCTAATTTAATGGATCCTTTATAATGGAACTCACACTAGTTTGAGAAACACTTAAACTTTTCATTAAAGTGGCTCTCACTATTTCTTTCCTTCTCTTGGAGGAATTCTCTTGTGAATTACTTTACTTGAATGATTTACCCCTTTAAGGACCTTTATTTATAAGGAGGGATTGGGAGCTTATGCATTAATCTACGAAGCTCTAGAAAAATCTCCCATTTAATTTTTCTTTTTTTTTCTAGATGGCCTTTGAATTCTCTAACTCTTGAAAATTGTAGTATTGAATATTTTTAATTTTTCAATGCATAGGGAATACACCTTCCTATTGGTATTTGAAGATTTCTTTTTTGGTTGGTGGTCCACAATTAATAAAGGGATCAAAAAATAATAAATCTCTTTTTTCCTAAATTAATTTGGGGGGCACCACCATATTAGCTCTTTCATAGCAATCTTTGTATTTCTTTATAGGAATCACCTTGGTTAACATGTTGGACTAATTCTTACTTATGTGAATTTTGCCAAGATGCAAACTTTTCTCCTCTATCATGTCTTAAATCCAACGATAATAAATATCGATATGTTTTGTGCTGGAGTGATAAACTGAATTTTTATCTAAATGAATTGCACTTTAATTATCACAACATGGCACATAATTTTCTTGCTTATGACTTAGTTCTTGTAAAAAATTCTTCATTCACAACATTTGTTTGTATGCCTTTATTGTTGCAATGTAATTGGCCTTTGTGGTAGATAGGGCAACAAATTTTTGGAGCTTAGATTGCCAAGATATAGCTCTCTTTGCAAAAGTGCTCAAATATCTTGATGTCGACTTCCCTGAGTTAATGTCACCACCTAAGTCAGCATCTGTATATCATTCAAATGTAGGTTTGCCTTTGCCAAAACATAAGCACCTTTGAGATGTACCCTAGAGATATCTAAATATCCATTTATAGCAACCTAATGTTCCTTCTTAAAGTTTGACAAGGATTGGCTTACAAGGCTAATAACATAAGCTATGTTAGGCTTAGTGCAAGTCATTGCATACAAGCGGCTTCTAACAACTAATAAGTATGACACATTCTTCATTTTTGCTTTTTCTTTCTCACTTGATGGACATTGCTTCTTTCTTAACTTGAAATGTCCAGTGAGTGGAGTGCTTATTAGTTTAGCCTTATCCATGTTGAATCTTTTAAGAACTTTCTTAATATATTTCTTTTAAGATAGCCATAATAGCTTCTTTAATCCATCTTGAGTAATTTTCATCCTGAGGATTTGCTTTGCTGGGGCAAGATCCTTCATAGCGAATGACTTGCTTAAAGCTTTCTTAAGTGTAGAAATTTTCTTCAAGTTTTTTCTAACTATTAAAATATCAAGATAAAGTAGAAGTATAATGAATTCACTATTGTCATAACTTTTAAAGAAAACACAGCGGTTAGCATGAGTTTTCTTGAAGTCATGTTAGGCTATGAATAAATTAAATTTTTTGTACCATCATCTTGGTGCTTGATTTAAACCATACAAGCTTTTTTTGAGATGATACACTAAGTGTTCCTTGCTCGAAACTTTGAAACCCTTAAGCTACTCCATATAGATTTCTTTTTCTAAATTTTCATGAAGAAAGGCGGTTTTCATATCAAATTATTCAATTTCCAAGTCTAGGGTGGCAGCTAGACCTAGGATAGCTTGCATGGATGACATTTTCACCACTTAAGAAAAGATCTTTTCAAAATCTATACCTTTCTTTTGGTTGCATCCTTTAACAAAAACTTAGGCCTTTTATCTTAGTTGCAAGCTATTTTCTTCTGTTTTGAGCCTATACACCTATTTATTTTCCAATGCTTACTTTTCCTTCAGTAGCTTCACTAGATCATATGTTTTATTCTCCTCTAGGGACTGTATCTCCTCTTGCATGGGTTTAACTATTCTTCTTTCTCATTGCTAATAATGGCTTCTTGATAACTCTAAGGCTCCCTTCATTTGCTATTATCACATATTCATTTGTCTAATATTTGGTAGAAGGACACTTGTTTCTTATGGACCATCTCAATTGAGGTTACTCATGTGTCTCTAGCTACTTTGGCTATTTTTGCACTATTTCTATTGTTTTAATAGGTTCCTTTATTGATGGTTCGATATTGCCATACTAATCTCATTATTATTAGTCTGTTATGCCTTTCTCCTTGAACCATTATGCATCACAGGGGGTGTCTCAGGATCAAAATGAATAACTACCTTGGTTTTAGTTTTCTTAGTGTCTTCTAGAGTTTGGTTTTTAAAGAACACAACATCGTGGCTTCTAACTATTTTCTTATTGAAAGGATCCTATAGGCTGAAACCAAACTCATCTTTTGGGGAACCAAGGTAAATGCATTCCTTGGTCTTTGCATTAAGTTTAGATCGTTCATCTTTTTGAATATGAATAAATGCTCGGCAGCTGAACACTTTCAAGTGATTGTATGACACTTTCTTTTTTAACTAAACCTTTTTTGGGATATCTTTATCTAAAGGATTTGAATTTGACAGGTTGATTATGTCAACTATTATCCTCACAACCTCACCCTAGAATGACTTTGGGAGTTTAGCATGAGATAGCATACATCAAACTCTTTCCTCAATAGTATGGTCCATTCTCTCGGCTACACCATTCAACTGTGGTGTCTTTTGAGGTGTCTTCTTAAGTCTAATGTCATGGTTCTCGCAATATGATTCAAATAGACCATGATACTTGCCACTATTATCAGCTTGCACGAACTTTAATTTTCTCCTAGTCTCCCTTTCTACCATGGAGTGAAACTCTTTAAATACTTGGAGGACTTGATCTTTTGTGCTAAAAAAAGATACCTATACCTTTCTTGAATGATCTACAATGAAGGTCACAAAGTAGTAAGTGCCACCAAGGGATTTCTCTGTCATAGAACAAACATTTGTATGTACTAGATTAAGCACATGTTATCTCCTTTTGGGTCAATCTGACTTTAGGAATGATACTTGACATTGTTTGTTAGATAAGTAGTTTGTGCATGTTTTTAGCATTTTTCCTTTCATGCTAGGGAGGATCTCCTTCTTTGTGAGGATTGTAGTCCTTCTCACTCATGTAACCAAGCCTTTTATGCCATAATTCAATGCTTGAGTCATCATAAGCATATATTAGCTTTTCCTTTACATACTTTTCCTTGCATAACATGCAAGGAGCCTTTTTTCTTTCTTCAGGCAATGATCATACTCCCTTTAGCAAGTTTCCATTTGCCACCAGAAAAATTATTCACTAACTCAACATCATTAAGCTTCCTCATTAAGATGAGGTTAAGGCACATATCTAGAACATGCCTCACCTCTTTCAACACTAGCTTACATCCTACGTTAGTCATAAAATTTGTATCATTAATTCCAATAATTTTGCTAATGATATGATTTTTCATCTTAACTATACCAAAATCACTTTTTTGGCATGAAGAAAAGAAACTTTCATATGGAGTAACATGGAAGGACGCACCTAAATCTATTATCCATGAATAATCATCATGGGTAACATTTAGATAGTTGTCTTCTCTAATGAGAAAGACGTCATCATCTTTAGCAATGGTTGTGATACTCTTCTCCTCTTGTTTCTTTAAGTCTACTTGGTTTAGCTTGACATTGCTGGCCTTCTTATCTCTCTTGAGAACCTAACATTCAAATTTCTTGTGACTTGGTTTGCCATAATAGTAGTAGGTGAATTTGAGGTGTGATTTGGATTGCTTCGAGACTTATCTCAGCTTCTAGTTTTGCTTCTTCCACAGGTTTCACTCATCCCATGATTCTCTATAATGTTGGCCTTTGTTTGGTTAGATGTGCCTTTTTTAATAGACTGTTAGCTACAGCATCCATTGTAAGCTTCCCTTTTAGGGCCAAGTTACTTAGAGTAACAACTAAAGTGTCCTAACTTTCTAGCAGGGAACTGAGGAGTAGAAGGGCTTGCAATTCATCATCAATTCCCATCTCAATCTTTGTTAATTGGTTCACGAGCCCTTTAAAAGTGTTTAGGTGCTCGATCATACTTTGACCATCCTTGTACTCCAACTTTACCAAGCATCTCACTAGGTGGGCTTCATTGTGAGGCATCTTCTTTTGAATAATGGACTTTAGCTTTGTCCATAATTCATAGGCATTGGTATATGTAGACACATGCTCAAATAGGCTTCCATCAATGTACTTGTGGATCATGGCGATAACCTTGTGATTCAAAAGTTCTCAATCTTGATTAGTTTTTCTTTCGGCTTGTATTCATTTATGATGGGCTCATACAAATTCTAGCAGTAAAGGTGATCTTCCATCACAAGCTTCCAATAAGAATAATTCTTTGTGGTGAGCTTGAACATGTCAACATCAAGAGTGATGATAGCCTCCATCTTGAATCACACAAGATTATGACACTTTTAAACCATGAGCTCTGATACCACTATTGGGAAAAGGTAGATACAAGAGTTGTAGAAGTGAACGCTTTTCCCTCTTTGTGTGATTAAGATAGGCAACTAGAAAGTGCAAAAATAGAGATAGAAACACACAAATTTCACATGGAAAACCCTCAAAAAAATTGAAGGAAAAAACCATAGGACCTTAGGTCCAAAATCTTCCACTATGATTACAAGATTACAAAGGTATTTTTCTTCTCTAGTACAACTCCAGAGGATCTTATAACACCTCACCCACTAGGATGGGTTACAAGAATTTTCCCTCACCTAATTTAGTGGATCCTTTGTGGTGGAACTCATACTAGTTTGAGAAACACTCAAATTTTACTTGCAAAACCCCTTAAAAAAATTGAAGGAAAAAACCATAGGACCTTAGGTCCAAAATCTTCCACTATGATTATAGGATTACAAAGGTATTTTTCTTCTCTAGTATAACTCTAGAGGATCTCATAACACTTCACCCATTAGGATGGATTACAAGAATTTTCCCTCACCCAATTTAGTGGATCCTTTGTGGTGGAACTCATACTAGTTTGAGAAACACTCAAACTCTTCACTCATAGTGGCTCTCACTATTTCTCTCCTTCTCTGGGAGGAATTCTCTTATGAATTGCTTTGCTTAAATGACTCCCCCTTCCTAGGACCTCTATTTATAGGAAGGGATTGGAAGCTTATACATAAATCTACCAAACTCTAGAAAAATCTCCCATTTAATTTTTCTTCCTTTTTCTAGGTGGCTATTGAAATTTTCAACTCTTGAAAATTGTAGTATTGAATATTTTTAGTTTTTCAATGCATGGAGAATAAACCTTCCCATTAGTATTTGAAGATTTCTTTTTTGGTTGGTGGTCCACAATTAATGAAGGGACCAAAAACCAACAATATCTTCTCCATTGTACCATATATATTTTTTTTTGGAATATGAAACTTCTTTAGAGGTCTTACACCAAGTAGGGGAGTAGATACTTGAGTTGAGGTAGATGACTCAATGAATTTAATTTACTCATTGATCTAATTTTATATTATATTAATAGTTCTGATGTGGAATTTATATACTGCCATTTATTACTTTATTGAATGACCATTACCATTATAGTATACTATAATTTAGATGCATCTATTTAAGAGAATGAATGGAGAGTTATCATTCATGAAAAAGATGAAGATGCCAAATAAATAAAGTCAATAGACGAAATAATATTCTTTGTTTAGTTGATCATACAATCTGTGTTGAACTTCCAAGAGAATTTGTCTTCTATGTGAGCTGCTGTCCAAAATTTCCCACTGCTCTGTTGCATCGTTGATCCATAGTGCAAGGATATGCTTTATTTGCCATCGGGGGTGTTGAATATTTCATTGTCTTTGCATCTTATAAGATATCAGTTAGGAATGTCCCCAAGTTAGCTCACCTTGTATACGGAATATGAAGCATATCTTCCCCCATTTTTTTGCATGATATGAGTCTATGTCTATATCTGAATAATATTCATGGAAAATTTACATAATAATGAAGCTTAAGTTCTTTTAAATCAATTACGGTGAAAATCATTCAATTGGGAAGCTGCTTAAGAATTTCCCTTTGCAATTTATTTAATATTTTAGAAACAATTTCATATTAAAACTATTATTTTTATATGTGTACAAAGGAATTAAATTGTAGTTGCAGTTATGGTCATTGTTGTGATTTTGCATAATGTGCAAAAATGCAGCTGTTGCAAGGTGAAATTGTAAAAAATTGCAGATGTAGTATAGTCTACGGCCACAATATTGCAGTCGTGGGCCCTTTTTTTTAAATCCTTAATGTGTACTAATAAAATCCCATTTTGTTGGATTAAAATGTTATATTTTATGCAGATCATGCAAGCCTTCTTATGAGCTTTTGCAACGTTCATTTTACGGATTGGAATGTCTTGAATTCTACTGCAGATATCACAACAGCTCAGGTGATCTTCTAGGTATGTAATCAGATGGTACAGTAACCCCGTCCCTCAAGCAGACTAAGTTGAAGTTGGTTCTTTATTTTATTCTTTATACTCTCACTATGAACTTATATATGTTTGAGATCATATACTAATATTTGTTATTTCAACTATTGTTAATGTGATAACTCTCAATAACTATATGAAGCATTGAGGGCTCTACTGGGGGCGCTGTTTGTCAGCTGAAAAGCTCTCAATTTATAACTGCCACTTACAAGAATGGTTTTGATTAGGCATGATTTAGTTTTTAATGAGATCAAGTGTTCCTGGGGTAGTATTTCCATTTCTATAACTAGCATTTGAGTTACTTATACACTAAAGTTGTGAAATTTTCTAGAATAATACATCACTATGTATTTTATAATGTATATAGGAGAAGGCGGGCTCAGTCGAAGATATTTTTCCGAAAGTGTCACAATAGGCAGATATATCAAAATCAGAAAGAAATTGCCAATCCAGAAGAGTCATAATAGAAACTACTATGAGGACTTGAACAAAAAGCAACCTCTGGATGACTGGAATTCTTTGTATGATCAACCCCTTTAGATGGGCCTAAGCCAAAATTTTCTGATATCGATTTGCCATTTGAGAGTGTATTGTAAAAAAAATATTACACAAGATGAACTCGAGAAAGTTATATCAGAGTTCTGATGTTTTAGCATGGACTGGGGCATTTCTGATGCTGTTTTCTGTCTTGTATATTACCTTTTTTGGGGTAAAAATCATCATAGACTTTCTATTTGCTTGTGTTTTCCTTTGCCTATGCAAACATGGTATGCGGTAGATGTTCTTTGGCCATGTTGCTCTCTAAATGATGGGTATGAACAATTTTGGTTGTCATTATGTCATAAGAAGCTATATGATCCAAGTTACTGATTACAGTTTTCTTTATATAGTACGTAAAATTATTGAAAGTTTTGAGTTTTGAAAAATATAAGGTTTTATGTGAGCTTAATGATGCAGAGAACTAAAAATCTTTGCCTCTATGGATTTCCCAGCGAGCATTGAGAAGTGAATCAGCCTAGGATGATAGGTATGTGTTTCTCTTTTCACTGTTATATGGGCTTTTCTATGCATAAGTGTTTCTACTTAATATACGGGCAATACTTATGCTAGATTAGAAGAAGCTTGGACTTGGGGTCAATTATTTGGGTACTTAAATTGTTTAAGGATTATATCATATATTGTTTCTCTCCAATCCCCTTTGTCTTAGTCTTTAATTTTTTAAAAAATGAATGTTTAACCTGTTTGGCAAGTATCTGAATATGGAGTTCTCTCCTAATTTGTTGACACTTGAAACAAGTAAACCAAACAATGTTTAACCTGTTCTGTAAGTTTTAAGGGCTTTAAAATTGGAAGAAATGGTTGGGATTAAAAGAGGCCTTTAAGATAGGAAGAAGCTTGACCTGTTCTACAAGTTTTAAGGGTTTTTGTTCATTGTTTCAATACCTCTTTGCACGTGCACATTTCAATGATGGACTCGATAGATGGACAAATAGATAGAAACCTAAATAAAGAGATTTTCCAGCCATAGGTTGTCTTTATTCTTTGTTTTAGTTTTACCTTCAAAACAAGTTGTTTTTATAGCACAGTCTACATAATACCAAAAGCTAATCTAGAGCTCCAGAACAGAGATCTTTAAATTCATTCATCATAACTAAAACTAAACTAAAATCTACGCTAGTAATTCTGAAGTAAATCTATGCAGGTGTGAAAGGCATATACGTCATAACATTTTTCTTGATCGAGAGTTTTGATCAAAGAAGGAAGGAAATGAGTTATGGTTTTTTAATTGTAAACTTTTGATACTGAGAGTTAAATCTGACTGAATTGGACTTGGTTTCTGTTCCCTGGTTTCTCATCTTTGTTATCAAATCAATTTCTGAAAATAATTCTTCTTAGTGAAGATGACCTTCTGAATTTAGTCTGCACACATTTTATACCATATTATTTTGCAAGCCACATTTTTGTTCATGTCTGGAATAATACGAAGCTATCTCACTTTGTTCCAGTCCAGTGCTACAGATGCAAGTTGTGGCAATTAGCTTATGATTTATTTACTAATGCTTTCATATTACACAAACTAAACGTCTTTAGCGGTTGAGGGGCTTGGTATTGGCATATAGTTTGCCACAATGTAATTTCCTTTTGAGTACTTGAGTAGGAAGTGGCTTTTAATAATCTGAATGCTGTCCTGACGTTTTGTTGTTCTCTTGAACCTGTGCTTAATTTGAGCTTTTATACTATGAGACTTTTTGAATTCTTCCGGCCAAGTGGTTCATAAAAAAATGTAACTTAGTTGGATATTGATTTCGTACTATGTGGGTCGTATATGTAATTCTATTTTAGCCGAATCTATGACAGATTCAGTTTTCAATGGCAATGTCTGGAAGATAAAAAGCCATTTGAAGTTTACTAAATGTTTGCATTTTTTATCTTATTTATTTTGTATATACTCAAACACTTCAATGTTCAAGTGGCCTGGTACTGTCCCACTTGTATTGAATATAATGAAATGAATATTATATTCTTCTGTAAGAACTACCATGGCAAGTTGCAACATTTATGGTTCAAAAGAGGTTGGACGATGTGGGCTTGGATTACATTTGTGTTATTGCAAAGCATTTTTTTTTTTTTGGGTGTAAATCGTGTATTGAGGTCCATGGTGGCCCCTCTTGCTGGGCAACCCTCATCCGTCTGTTGAAATATATTTTTCAATGCTTACATCGTTTGTCAAACAAAGTTTGGTTGGGTTAGTAGGTCGAGCTTGAATCCACTTTTCCAAGTGGTACTGAAATGAGATGACTACTTTCAATTGAAGAAAAATTGAATGGTCAATGTAGTTGCTATAGATTGATTAACAGTATCTTTATGTTTATGCCATAGTTGAAAATACAACTACAGTTATTTAATATTATAGCAGAAACCTTTCGTTATTTTATAATATGAAGGGAGGATACTAAATTTTAAGAAAATAATGGGTGCATTTGTGATTTCATTGTACTTCATGTTTGGTCAATATAATTTACTTAAAAGTCATATGGTTATAGCCGTATGTGATAAAAACCGACTAACATGCATGGCTAAAATTTTGCAAGTGAAGATATCAGTCTTCAAAATTATACTCCATGTTCCTCGGCCAAACTCAGTGGCTTTGGGTAGATCACTTCATTTTAGACTTGATCATGGTAGTTTTATGCTCAATAGACATGGGTACACAATTTTATTCAGTTCCCTGCATTAAATTTTGAATTTTATCATACCTAAAAATTATGTGTTATTTCTATTAATTGTAGAAAGTTTATTCACTGAAAGTTCTATTCAATGGAAGGTATATTCATTATAAAATTTAATTTCTTAAATATATATTGCCTTAAATGTGCACGCTACTGGACTAGAAAATTCACTATTATCTATGCTATGTGATGTGATTTCATTGCAATATACATTCCATTTTCTATTCTCGAGTTTGCTGACATTTTTCTTTAAAAAAATATTCTACTTAATATTTATTCTTAAGAGAAATTGAAATTTTGGCATAATAATAATGTCTCATAGAATAATAATTATAAAAATATTACTAAAAATTACACAAATCTGTGCTAGCACCGAGTTGTATGATTTGTGTTGGAATCTCCAAATTATTTATGTTATATAATTGAAAATAATAATAATAGTAATAATAATAATAATCTTATTTTTATGATTTCAGAAATGCTTGAAACAAGACCTGTGATCGGAGAATGCAGTTGTACTGGCATTTTGACACATTTAGTATAATTCTACTAAGTTTTATTTTATAAAGGTATCAATCCGTGAGTTGTATATATAAGAAGAAAATAAATATAGTGAAAACTTGATTCTAATACATTTGGAATCATTCTTTTTATTATTATTATATACCAAAATAATATGTACTCGTGTGAGAGTACGGGACCCAAACTAGATATAAATACATGTGATTAATAATATATAACAAAAGGATAATATAAATTGTTATTTCACACTTAGAATATGAAACTAATTATTCAATAATTTAACATCTATCTATCTATACCAATAGAAACAAAATCAAGAAGGGGTTGACTCCATTTTTCTGATTCCAAAATAATCGATATTTACATGTTTCAAATTTTTTTAAAAAAGGAGGATAATTTTATAATTTTAAATTCAATTATTAATATAAAAAATTTAATATAACTTATAGAAACTATTTATTAACTCATCTATATACATTTCTTTCCCTCCCTTCCATGTTTCTCATTAATTTTTAAAGACAACTTCTTCGTCCACTATTAATAATCACTTCCTTTTCACTCTCTCAAGCAATCCTCTCCATCTATCTCTCATGTGTTATCCCATCCAAATTTTCATATTTCTACAAAACCTTTAATTTATATATCACAAGCTCAAAAAAAGTCTAAATACTTGAAATTTTAACCATTTTAATTGATTTTTAAAGAAATAGTTCAATTATTTTTCATATGTAAAATTACCCATGTAAGTACAAGTATTGTATTAGATAATACTTAAAAATATCAATTGATAGAAATTAAAATTTAAAATTATTTGACCACTATTAGACAATTTATGTTATTTATTCACTAATTTAAAACTATCCAAGCACTGCTAGATTCATTTTCAATTTTAATTTCTTAAATAAAAAAAATTAACCTTGCACAAAATGCATGTGAAGAAGTTAGTTGATAAAATAATTTTATAATATATAATTGTATAATTAATTGACCTATGCATCCCTTGAATCTTGTTAGTTTAATTAAGATGGTGTTTGATTCGTGAAATATTTTTAATATTCTCGGGAATGTTTAAAGGGAATATTATATTCTCATGTTTGGTTCAAAGTTTGAAAAAAATGCTTGGGAATGTTTAAAAGGAATATTACATTCTCATGTTTGGTTCAAAGTTTGAAAAAAAATATTCGAGAATGTCACATTCTTGAAAATTTTTTTATCTCAATATTCTTTCAAAATATTCTCATGGGGGGAGGTGGGTATCTCAGATTCCTATGTAATGAGAATGTGATATTAAAATATTCTCAGAAAAATTTATAGTGAACCAAACATAGGAATGTTACATTCCCATTAATTAAATTCCCGAGAATCACATTTTCGAGAATGTATACTTTCCTGAAAATGTAAGATCCTGTGAATTAAACGTCACCTTAAATGTTATCCCTTAAGTTGGTAGAGTACTAATATTGATTGTGTTCCCATGTCATGTCCTTCATTTTCCTTTCTCGTTTACTATAATAAACATAATAAGTTTTGGTAACATTTCTACAATAAATTGTTGATTGTAATTTTTAAATAAGTTCGGCTTTACACTGAGGTACAAGCTTAATTTTATTCCGGGTGGGAGCACAATTAAATGTTATCTCTTAAGTTGGAAGAATAATATTGATTGTTTTCCTATGCCATGTCCTTCATTTTCCTTTCTTACAAGAAGTAAGTTTTTGTATTATTTGTACATTAAATTGTTGATTATAACTTTCTAATGAAGTAGGTCTTTGTATGAAGTGTGACATTAATTCTATTCGGAGTGGCAACAATAGATAATAAGAGTCTGTTTGTTTGGTATTTTTAAAAATAATTTTGTATTTTTAAAAATAAAAGAACAAAATAATTTATTTATTTAAATATTTTTTCTTCAATTTTAAAAATTATTTTTAAAATATGTGTTTTAAAAATAAAAAAAGAAGCTATTTTTATTTTTTATTTTCAAAACACACTTCATTAATGGTATTTCTGTAATTCAAGATTGTTTTTAAAATAACCTGTCAAACATATTCTTTTTTTTTAGTTGTTTTTGAAAATTATTTTTAAAACATATTTTATAAAATTATTTTAAAAACAAAAACCTGAAAACACAAACAAATACACTCTAAATTTCTTCCAACAAAATCACTTTTAAAAATTGAATATAAAATCTTTTATTATGTTTGAAATATTTTAAAATTCAATTTACTATCACTAGACCAATCTGCTATTGCGTTCTTTGGAATACGTGCTAAAAATAATATTCTTGCAATGGATATCTAGCACACACAATACTTCACCACATATTATCTTTAATGTCCATTTGTAGAAACTAACCATGTGGAATAAGAGCCTTCTAAGGTTTTGACATAGGAGCATTTGGCAAAACAGACTGCCAATACATTTCAAGTTCATGGTAGTGAGCGCATTGGCTCCAAGCAACTCAACCGCCATGATTTAAGCATCAGCTATCTATTCCATTGAATGACTAGAAAATCGTATAAAGTGGCATCGAAAATTAATGGAAAGGATTGAAACATATGATAATATTTCGCTACTGTGTTTGAAAATTTTATTATTTTTTGAAATTTTTTTCACAAAAGTTACGACTTTCTAACAAACATACTTGTTTTACCAAATTTGATAACTTTGTGCTAATTTTGTGCGTAAAATATCACAATTTAGTCGGCGAATTTAATTGTAATACAAATGGTTAATAGTCACATCTTTATGTCCCTTTACTTTGGTAATTGGATGAAAAAATTATACTATTAATTTATAGATAATAATATAATAAAAATATTATAATTAATTTGCTATTACTAATATTAATAATACATTTATAATGAAAATGAGAGAGAATAAATGAAATGAAATTAAATATTTCAAATTAATAATTTTCATTTAAAATTAATTAAATATATTTTATTATTAAATTAATAATTTATTTTTTGTCCAAATAAAAAAGTGAGCAATTAGCAATTCCTTTATATGTGTGTGTGGATGGATATCATTGTTAACTTTCAGATATGAATGTCGAGGTTGGCAAGTTTCATTCTTTCATTTGGACCAAAAAGTTATGTTAATAATTTAATAAAAATAAAATAATACCAAATATTTATGTTAGTTTAATAAAAAATATTAATTTAAAATATTCAAGTCAACTTTACTAATTCTATCATTTCCATAATAAATGTACTTATTAATTAAATTAGTTGTTAGTGTTGTCAAATTAATTTTAATACATAGTCTTTATTGGACCAATCATTGAATTAGATAAAACACTGTTCAATAGTCCAACAAGTCATTACTAATTGAATTGGTTTCAATTTTAAAAATATAAATCATATATATGCACAATAATAATATATATATTTAAAGTAATAAAATGCAGGTAATATACAATGATAATTTATGTTAAAAATAATTAAAAAATTACAAATTCAATTGATATGAAATTGCAAAAGTGTTACACCTAGAATATTATAAAATTATTAAAATTTTATTTTTTATAAAAATAAAAAAATTAGTTCGATCCATTAATTTTAATTGGTACATACATATTTTGACATGTTTGTATCAATTTACATATATTTTTCATTCAATAACCTTAACCAGACTAGCTTAGTTTGTTTAGTTCGATTCGATATACTTTAATATTTTTATTATTTTAAAAAATTTTAATAAGTTCATTTAAATGAAAGCAATCTCAACCCTTTCATTTATATTAAAAAAATCAAGCAACTAATTTAATAATAGTAAAATAATAAAGGATATTTAAATAATTTTAATAAAAAATATTAATTTAAAATATACAAATTAACTCTACTAATTCACTCTTATCTTCATTATAAATGTTCTCATTAAATTAAAAATTAATGTTGGTGATAAGTACACTATAATACTTGTTTTTATTTTATTATCTTTAAATTAGTAATATAACTTTTTGTTTAAATAAAAAAATGAATGTTATTAACTTTCATATATGAATATAGAAATTAGTATTTCTTCGTGTACACGCGCGCGCGCGTGTGGAGGGGGAGAGACTGCATAGAAGGGGAGATACATAAGATGAGAACAATACTTTTATAAAATATTAAAAAATATGAATTATGACAATCATATCTTATATTAATAAATTAATATAACCTTTAATTTGGTTTTAATCCGCACCATAAATATTAGTTAGGGAGAGAGATTGTAAAATAATAGAATCCCACGTAGAAGGAAGTTAAGCCAAGGAGAAATAGGAGTTGATCCATGAGGCTAAGCTGGGAATCAGCTGATGAATGAATGTGAGGAAGGATAAATGAATGGCAGCGAGGCCTTCCACAATGAAATATGTAACGCTTAGGTTGCTTTGGGTACAATATCAACAATCGACAATATACTTCAATCACATCCCTTTTGGGTGAGATAGTTTCATATTAATTTTTTTAATAAAATTTAGCATAGATTCCATATATATAAATCCCAACTATTTTTTACTGATGTGATGACATAAAAACAAAAATAAAAGAAAATATAGAAATAGCAGAACCGTTAAAATACCACAAATCAGATAATTATGAGTGTGGAGTGGAAAATGAATATAATTATGACGGGGTTCAATAATTCTCAAGTAACGACAAAAGCATGGTATCCACAAAAATTATGGATTATTTTTCTTTTTTTTTTGGTACAAGGTGAAATTTTAAAGATTGAGAAGATCTAGAGAAGAGATCTGGGTATCGAACACCCCCGCACTGCTACCACGACCTGGGAAACTGTCACGGGCCGGCGGCTCTCCAGCCGAAACCGTGCGGCGCATGCTTGCCACTCTTGGCCAACATGCCAGCCTTCCAACATTAAACCCTCGTTTGGCACGCTTGGGTAAAGATAGCAGGACATCGAAGACTTATCGCCCATACAACAAGTCCATGTACAACATCTCCCCACGCCGATATCGTATGTCGCCGAAGCACCCGCGCATTCCGGACCGCAGGATCCTTCCACACAGGAAGCCTCCGTGCACTACGGACCGGAAGGGACAAATGAATAGGGAGAGGGACACTCCGTTCGCTTGGTTTATGCCTCATTACATAGCTTTGAGTGTGCAAGGGGATGGCCACAAGCCAACACACTCCGTCCCCAGCTCAGTGTCCCGGCGCCCCGCAGGCCCGTAGAGCACTCCACCCCCTTAAAGAGCATTTTGAACAAAAGCCCTCCCGTGGGAAGATGACATACTTTTTCCGAGTTGTCATAAGCCCTTTTCGCCATGCTTCGGGTGTCCGATTGTCACGAAAACCTACCAACACGAAGATAATAATGCGAGGATTCCAAATATGATCTCGTTGAACCCCGCCGGATTCACGAACCTTACGAAATGACCAAAATACCCCCAAACTTGGGAAAATCGGGAAAAATCATACGCAAGCCGGATTGATCTCAAATTTCAGCCACAGGACCCTCATAACATGTTGGATTTTTCCACCAAGTCTTGTCTTAATCCAAACATGTTTTCCTGTCGAACTGTCACAACTACCAGCTTGTGACAGAAACCCAGGGTGGGCTGGCCCTCAGTGGCAACTATGGATTATTTTTCATTGCATTATGTTTGAGATATTTAATAAGGTTCCAAGGTAAGTCGCCGTCACTTGTCAAATTAGCTAGGCTCCCTCACAAGTTGGCATGAATTAATTAAAAGGGAAAAAATATAAATTATTAGCTTCAATTTTGAAGTAATTAAATTTTATCTTTTCATATTTAAAAATTTAAAAATCATTTTTTTAAAATTTTACAAAACCTCAAAATAAAATAGATACAGAAGGATAAAATCAAACTCCAACCAACCAGATATATAGAGAAACACAGTGTTAACCTGTACATTTCATTAGTTTAAAAAATTCATTCTCCTTTTATTGAATCAGTTTAATTACTCATAAATTGGTGATGTAATAATATCTAATTTCATTACACTAATTTTATTTTTAATTATATTTTAAATTTGAATTCAAAATACTATGTGTGAATATTAAAAGAATTATCGTTTCTATTATTACCAAAATAAACGAATATCTTAATTAAACTGGGCAAGTTAATAATTTTAATTTTTTGTGTGCTTGGTCTTTTTATTCCCTTCCATTCGTTGGTTATTCCCGCACTCACTCTTCTTTTCTCAGCTCTCTTTGCAATTTTTACGGTTAAAGTTTCTTTTAAGAATTTCGGCTAGCTTGAGCTTGATTTATCATTTTGGGTATTATTGTTTAATAAAGTAAATATTAACATCCATCTTGCTAATTCCTAGAATTTTGACTCAAATTCTACTTCTCTGAGATTGGATAATTTTTTATTTGTATTTTCATCTTATTTATATTTAATTAGTTAATATTACGATCCAGTTAAACATTCTTTTTTGGAAAGAGTTTTGGATTATAAATATTAATATTATAGAATAAACAAAATAATTAGTTCTTAATTTAAAACAGTGGTATATATCCCTCAAAATATATTACTATCATTAATATTTTCTTAATTTTTCATTTGATATAATTAGGGTTCTCGTTAACTTTTTGATCTCTCTAAAATATAAATTGTACAATTTTGATACCCTAATTTAAAATAATATATTATGGTCCCCATAAATATATAATTGGTATAATTTTAGTCCTTCTCTTTAACTTCTATCAAATTCCACCTGCTTTTGTCAATTTCAATATGATTTTTAAGCATTTATTGCATTATTTCTTTAAGAAATCACATTTTTTAGGATTTAAAAGATAATATATTCTCAAAAAGATTCAAACTTTCTTATGTAATCCTTTGATTCAGGCAAATTTTTTTTTACATGTTCATATATAAGCCAATTTTTTTTATTAATATAGAGAATGTATTGGATATAAATAATCATATAAAAGTCATGAAGTTGACCCAAAAAAAATAAAGAAGTAGACCAAAATTGCACCAATTGAATATTTAAGGATGAAAATAAATTATTTTAAATTTGGCAACTAAAATCATACAAATTGTATTTTAGGTGGATCAAAATTACATTTAAGATTAAAATAAAAAGAAAATATTGAGGTGATTATTAAACTTTACCTCAACATCATCAAATCCATATGATACATTTGTATTTGAGAACTACTAGACATTACTACAAAATAAAAATAGGTGTTGCAGTATAGACATCAGATCAATGCTTGTTATTTAGCTGTGACATTTTTAAAATAAAAAAAATTGTGATGTTAGTTTTTATAGCCCACATTGTTTTAATTCTTGCAAAAATTTTAGATGTCAAACTACCAACGTCTAATAAAGCTTTTGACATTGGCTTTGGGTGTAGTCATCATCTAAAGTTATTGTAAAAGTTTGTTTGTAAAAAGTAGAAAGTTTACACACCAATTTTGTATTGAATCAACATTCAAATGTATGACATTTAAAGGTGCTTGTGAAAATGAGAAAATTTACAATATTAATTTTATAACTAATTGACATATAAAGGTATTGTAAAAGTTTGGTAAGAAAAACGTCAAATATTAACATGTCAATTTTAAACTTAGCTGACATAAAAAATCATGACGTTTATAAGGTTATGAAGAAATTGCAAAACTCAAGATGTTACGCCCTCTCTATAATTTTAAAATTTTATATTATAAAAAAGGATAATTGAAATAATTTTATTGCAATAAATACAAAAAAATTGAATGAGGATGGATAAATTATAATAAGAAAGCTTGAATGAGAATAAATAAAAGGACTTTAAATTAAGTGAGTTGGTAAAAGTTAGTAAAGTATAAAAAGATTAAAGATTATAAGTATTTAGAAATAAGTATGCGAATATGAAGGAGTTTTAAAGCCAAGTTTCTCAAAATACCTTTGACTTTAATATTTTAAAACTTCAAAACCCTCTTCCTCTCTTTTGGTTTTTGCTATGATCCTGAATCCTTAATTGTCTCACCCTACCTCTCTTTCTTCCTTCTTTAATCTTCTCCTAAACCAAGCAAGTGAGGCACCATTTCTCATTAATTTCTTTTCACAATTAAGATAAATACATCAAAGTCTTCTTTTGTACTAATTCTCTCTTTGATTTTCCTTTTGGATTTAGAGGATTCCAAGCAGCAAGCTTAAAAGGGGAAATATGAACCCTAACCTAAAATTTTATGATTTTGAAGGATTAAGAGTCATTCACCACCAATTTTAACCTTCTAGTCTCTCCTACTTACTAGGTGAGTGAGCATTCTAACATGAATTTTAGGATTTAGATGGAATTTGGTTGGTTGAGTAATGTTTTAGGTTTTGATGTTTATATATATGCATTTAAGAGATATATGTTTATTTATTAATTAGATTTTATTGTTCAAATTGATGCTAGCAAGATTTAATAATTGTATACTATTGAGTTGGTATGGATTGGTGGAGTATTAAATGAGTCTAGGTTAGAAATTTGACCATTTGAATAGTGTTCTCACGAAGTTTTGTAGAAATCTAGAAAGGTATAGTTGACTATACAACTCAAAATGCATTTTTAGGCAAGTATTGTTGATTACATAGTCAACTTACAAGCCTGTGGAGCTACTCTCAAGAAACTCATAGTTAACTACAAGCTAGTAGGATCTTTATGGAACTTTATAGTTAGCTACATAGTTAACTATGGCCTTTGTCTGTAGGAAGTTCATAATTGACTATGTGATTGTCCATTTATTCTCTAAACACTAGTAGTCAATTATATACTTAATTAAACTCTTATTTCTAGCCAAGCATAGTGGATAGCACAGTCGAGTACACATAGGAAAATTTTTAAATAGTAATGATGATTTCCAATGAAATGGCAAATGTTAAATAATGAAATGATTACATAAGAAGATATAAAAGAGTGTGATGGGCATTGAATTGTGTGTCCTTAATAAGAAATGAGAAGAGTTATGGCTTGAATATGGAAGATGTGGTGGAGACAAATTGATGAAAATTATGTGGCTAAAAACCTAGATTTAAGAACCATTTATGAAAAGATAAGGTAGAATTGAGAAACACAATGTTAGGTTTATGAATGGATAAGGATGACTAGGAGTCACAAGGAGGTTTAAGTACTTATTTCTTTATTTATTTATTTTTGTATTAAGTGGAAATGTTCGAATACTATGTTGTAAATTGAAATAAGTTTATAAACCTTATTTTTATGAATATCTTTTATTGATTGCAAGCATTTATATTTACTAATGTCTAAAGTACTTATTATGTATGAATAGGGTGCATATTTAGTTAATAAGAATTATACCAATACTTATTCTTTTAAGTCTTGTTCACATTAGAATGCTTACTTGCCCTAAATTTAAGTCTCCATGTTTCTATTTGTAGATATATATGTCTACCCTACACCACCTCCTTAGAGTTAAACCTATTGGAAGCTATTAGGGTTGGCTAATGGCATCATAAAGTGCTTTGATAAAAAAAAATAGTGATTTTAGGCCTTATTTTGTATAGATTAAGGGTAGAAAGGACATGCACTATACTTTTATAAGTTACTTAGGTTAAGTTTCCTCAACTTGGGAGGACTATAATCAAAACTTACTTCCTCTTTATTGTTAATACTTTTAATGAATGAAATACCCTTCCTTCCTTAAAGTATCATGCTTCCTACAATGATAAATTCTAGATAAACATTAAGGAATACAATAAAAGAAATAGATTAGGTTAGTGAAAATTGGATAACAGGTTTTACACTAGTCATAACTAGGATTAGGTCATAATAGAGGTGGTAACAAAGCATGGTATAAGTTCCTAGTAGAATGAGGCTTTTAGGTTATATTTGGATGTCATCATAATAGATGTTGGTCGAAATTGTACTAGTGATATATATGCATTTGGGATCACATATATTGATACCATTTCGATGAACGTTATAATGCTATTAATATTGGTGGTAGAGCTTCTATGTGGTAAATTGTTTGATAAATGTCTTGATTAGCTATTGATTGTTTAAAATTTTTATGTGAATTAGTCTAAATGCTTAAATTTTAAAATTGTTTAAAATTCACACATTCAAAAAAAGTCTAAATACATGAAATTTCAATCATTTTAATTGATTGTTAAAGAAATAGTTCAATTATTTTTTCATATGTAAAATTACTTATGCAAGCACAAGTTCTGCATTAGATAATACTTGAAGATATTAATTGATAGAAATTAAAATTTAAAATTATTTGAGCACTACCAGAAAAATTATGTTATTTATTCACTGATTTAAAACTATCCAAGCACTGCAAAATTCATCTTCAATTTTAACTTCTTAAATAAAAAAAAGCTTTAAACTCGCGCAAAAACGGCTGCAAAGAGGTTAGTTTATAAAATAATTTCATAATATTTAATAATCTAATTAATCGACCTATGCATCCCTCGAATCCTGCTAGTTTAATTAAATGTTCTCAGTCACGTTGGTAGAGTACTAATATTGATGGTTTTCCTATGCCATGTCCGTCATTTTCCTTTCTCGTTTACCATAATATACAAAGTAAGTTTTGGTAACATTTCTACGATAAATTGTTGATTGCAATTTTTAAATAAATTCGGCTTTTACACTGAGGTACGAGATTAATTCTATTCCGAATGGGAGTATAATTAAATGTTATATCGAAAGTTGGGAAAAAAAATACTGATTATTTTCCTGTGCCATAACCTTCATTTTTCTTTCTCGTTTATCGTGATAAACAAGGAATAAGTTTTTGCTGGAAATTTTAAAGTACTCATGTAAATGTAGTACTAATCTCATGCTAAGGTGATAGCATTGAGAACTATTGGATGAAAATACCATAATCTCATCTAATAGCTTTCAATGCTGCCATTTCAACATGAGTTTGATATAACATAAATACTTTAGCATGTACCGTTTTTGCAATATTTGTATAATAAATTATTAATTATGACTTTTTAAATAAGTAAGGTGTGAGATTAATTCTATTTGAAGTGGAAACAATAGATAATAAATTTCTTTCAACAAAAGTATTTTTAAAAATTAAATTTAAAATATTTTATTATATCTAAAATATTTTGAAATTTAATTCACTATCACTAAACCAACCTACTGTTGCGTTCTTTCGAATATATACTAAAAATAATATTCTGCAATGAATATCTAGTACACACAATACTTCACCACATATTATCTTTAATGTCCATTTGTAGAAACTAACCATGTGGAATTAGAGCCTTTGAAGGTTTTGGCTTATGAGCATTTGGCAAAATGGACTGCCAATGCAATTCAATTTCATGGCTGTGAGCATCGGCTCCACGCAACTCATCTGCCATGATTTAAGCATTGGCTATGTATCCCTTTAAATGAGTGGAAAATCATATAAAGTGGCATTGAAAATTAATGGAAAGGATTGAAATATATGATAATATTTCGGTACTGTGTTTGAAATTTTTATTATTTTTTGAAACTTTTTTTCACAAAAGTTATGCGAAAAATATCACAATTTTTTCGGTGGATTTATTTGTAATAAAAATTGGTAATTGTCACATCTTTATGTGACCTTACTTTTTTAATCGGATGAAAAAATTGTACTACTAACTTAAGAATAATAATATAATAAAGATATTATAAGTAATTTACCATTACTAATATTAATGAGTATATTTATAATTACAATGGAGAAAATAAGTAGAATTAATTTAAATATTTTTAATTTAAAATTAATTAAATGCTCTTTATTTTTTTATTATTAAATTAATAGTTTTTTTTTTGTTCAAATGAAGGAGCAAGTTGTTAGCGTTTCCTATATGTATGTGTGGATGTAAAGGCTGGCATGCTCCGCTCTTTCATTCAAATAAAAAAGATTATATTAATGATTTAATGACTATAAAATAATACATGATATTTAAGTTATTTTAATAAAAATATTAATTTAAAATATTTCATCTAATTTTGTTCGACTAATAATATAATTAAAATAATTAAAAAATAAAAGTTTAATTAAATTTTTTTTAAAAAAATTAAAAAATATAAAAATTAAAATTATAAAAATAAAAATGAAAATTAAATAAATAATTTTAAAAAAAATAAAAAAAAATTGTATCCAAATACTCCTCGAGCGGTTGTTTCGTAACTTATTTTTGTAAATTATGGCCGCAAACTTTGAAATTCCCTCCACTGCCTCAACAGCCTTATACTTTTTTCCGCTGGTCATCAATTTTGCTTGAAAATAAGGGAAAAGTATCATTGAGGTACCTCCTTAATTTTATAAGAGAGGCAGAGGAAGACAAGAAGAGGGGGAGCCACAGAGAGAGAAGAGCCAGAGGGGAAGAGGACACACAAAAAACAGAGAAGAGAGAAAAGAGGGAACAGAGAGAGAGAGAGCGGCCTCTCCTCTCTTCCCCTTATTCTGGTAATTTTCATCTTGAATTATCTGAGGAAGGGGGAAGAGTTTCATATTTTCATGCAAAGGATACTTCGGAGAAGAGAAGGTCTTTCCCTCAAACTCCTACGCGGCTCTATTCTCTGCATACTGCATAGAGGCATTGTCATCTCTTTCTCCCTGACAGCAGCAATCTCATCGGCAGCAACTACAACAACCAACAACATCAAAAACCAACCCGCCAAAACCTAAAAACTCTCACACAATACATCAATAATCGTTTTGTACCCAAGTTCCAAAACCTTCCTTTACAGTTCTTGCAGTCGCACCACCGTTATTTCCTCCCTTCCTCGACTGGTTGCTATGCTGGTAGCTCGAAGAAATCGTGAGAGACATAACTGCAGACGCTAGGACAGAACAGTTTCATAATTCCTCTTTCACTTACTTCTCCGTCTCAGCTGCTACTTCCCGTCAAACCGTCGCCATTCTGTGTCTCTTGCAATCGCGTACCGCATGGAGACAATGTCCGTTCTTTCCCCAACTGCAGCAACTTCTTGAGAGCAGTAAATTATGACTCTGCCGGTGACTGTCCAAGTCACAAACCCCATATTCCTTGTCGTTGAACTAAAAAAACCCGTTGAGCACACTGGAAAGTTCAGTCAAAAGTTACTGATTTATGCAAGAAGCTCATGGCTACCGAAGCTTCACTCGAAATAGAGAACCTCTTTGAAAAGTGCTCTAACATCATTAAGCTGTTAGCAACCCTCTTAAATAAGGCTCGAAGTAAACACCGCTCCTGAGGATGTTCCATGAGCCTCCCTCATCTTTCCCCATCTCTGATGCAACTCTCTTTCTCTCTGTCCTCATGAGAGCCAAATCTTGGCCCTTATCCATCGTTGCTTCTCCTATATCGGACCTTTCTCTTTGTTGCATCTCTAGCCACTAGAGTGGTTACTAGTCATCCTCACTCACACACCGCCTTATGAAGATCGCAGCCCTTGCATGCAAAGTCAAAGAAAACTCATGGCGTTCAGCATTGGCAAGACCCATGCCATCATCATGTGCATCTCATTCTGAAAGTAAACCGCTCCATCAACAATTACTATGGGCCCAATGATGCATTGGTGGAACCATTCAATGATCTCCGATCAAACTCACTGGCAACTGATAAATACGTGCGACTTTCACCAGCAGAAGGAATCCAATAAATGTGGATCATTATACAATTATACCATGGATCAAGAATTTGGCAGCATTGATCAATACAACATTCATATGCCTCGATACAACTCTGATGATATCACCACACTCTCTTTTCTCTTGGGGAAGCTTTCTTTTGGTTTCTTTTCGTCTGGAAGTCCTTGCTCAGCTCGCCTCCCTTCCCAGCCACCAAGAGCTACAACTGTTGGATTGAATCATGGAAACTGTAGCGAAGCTGGGTTGCGGAATAAAACATATGCTTGTCATTAATCCCTACTGATTATCACACTGCTACAACATTCAAAATTACATTGCTTATTGGTCGTAGCTATTGACTGTTTTGTGAGCTACGACAGTAGCCAACTGAATTAATCCATCCATCTTTTCCGTCACCGGTGTCTTCTATATTTTCGATTGATGCCAACCTGAGGTCCACCGCACCTTTATGCTAACTACCAATATGAATGGCATCGAAACAACACCCACTCATTCTAAGCAAGATTGAACTGATCTAGTGACATGCATAAAAGGAAAGTTTCAAGTCCTGAACACCTAGTTTCGTTTCTATTATATCTGGTGTCTTTTCGACTCTCTCCCCCGTCTGCTTTCATTTCTCTATCATGGGCCATCGCACATACCCTCTAATCATCTTCCCCTCAACCTTACTGTGAAACAAATTTTGTTTTCGGTCTTCACCGTTGGTGATTCAATCTCTGGCAACTTCCTCCTTCAAGGGTAGCCAGGTCCTCCTTTCCTCTCCAGTCTTATGACGTGACTGATCATCCAAAGAACAGCTACTCCAGCACCGTCGTTGTTCCTCTTGCGAGCAACTCCTGCATGCAACATCAAAGCCAGCTGGGAAGCTGCTAAAGCCGCATGGTTTCTTGCTATCATGAAAACAATTTTCAATTTCAATAGTTTCAGCTGACTTGTCCGATCACAGAGGTATGCGGTGTGATTGTCGGTTGAAATGAATGGAATCCTCTACATATATCACATGGTTGAAATGAAATGTTAAAATAATTCCACGACATAATGATAGATTGATTCAATGGCATGCAATAAAAATCTCCCGTGAGGTGTACTCTACAAGCCTTTTATTTTTGTTATTATTTACTTTTTCTAATTTTTTTTAATTTTCAATTTGTTTACATTTAATAATATGATTAGAATATTATTTTTGTACCATTCTTACGATGGAATAAAATAAAATAGTTTAAAGGTTTAAACTATTTAATATTTTTGAGGTGAGAGATCTTTTTTAAAATTGGATGAGCCGATTAAATTAAAAAAAAATTTAATATCTTGCACATAAAAAATATACTATGTTTGTTATGTGCACTCATAATTTATATTTGCATCTAAAAATATATATTTGTAATGATGGAATAATATTGAAATTAGTTGCAGGTGCAATAAAATAATTTCAATTTTCCTAAGCAATTCTTTAATCAGATTTAATCATGAAATTGGGTAAATTTGATATTTCAAAAAATTATAAAAATAATATTGAATTATAATTTTAATTTTTTTGAGCAATTATGTATCTAGATTTGATCATGAAATTGATAAATTTGATACTTTAAAATTATGGAATAATATTAGAATTATAATTTCAATTCTTTCAAATTTTTATTTCAGATTTGACTATGAAGTTAGAAAAATTTGATAATCTAAATAAAAATTATTAATATAATATTTTTAAATAAATGAATAAATAAAATTACTAAAAAATTTATATTATTTAATTTTACAAAATTATATTACAATTATTTTATTAAAAATATTCTAAAATATAATTAAAATCTTTTAATAATTATTCATAAAATAAAATAATGAAATAAAAATATTTATAAAAAATAAGATAATAATATTTCATCAATAATAAAAAAATATTTAAAAATATTTTTCAAATATAATAAATAAAAATTATTCAAAACTTGTGTTTATAACGTATTGAAATTAAGTAATTCGATTATATGTGCGATCATAATGGTACTTAATATTATTGAAGCACATTATTTTGTTCGGATCCTATCATGAAGTTGAAAGGATTGAACAATTAAATCAATTAATTATTTTAAATTTTTTTTAAATCTTTCAAAAAATAATAAAATTTATGCTTATGACGTTTCAAAGTTAAGTAATCTAATTGTAGGTGCAATCATAATGATACTTAATATTATTGAGGTACTTTTCATCCAAATTCTACCATGAAGTTGGATAAATTTAGATAATCAAATTAATAATTTAATCAAAATTAACAAGTATACTCATAATAAGACAAATATAATACAATAAGGACCATTAGGTAACCATTCGTTGAACAAATGTTATAGGGTGTTAATACCTTCCCTACATATAATCAACTCATGAATCCAACTCTGGGAATACAGATGATTTTCGGTGTTCCAATCACACCATAAAAAAAATGATTGGTGATGACTTCTTCTTCTTTTGATTCACACCACAACACAAAATCACATTTTCAAAGAAAGTGCGGAGGCCTGCTCACCTCTCTCGGATCCTGCTGCGAGGCACATCACGACATCAGTCAACTTCATTCATTCTATTATTTCTATAATAATTGGACTCATTAATTAAATTTGTTATTGGTGGTAGCAAATTAACTTCAATACATAATTTTTAAAATTGGATTGATCATTAAACCAAACAGAACATTGCTTATTAGTTCAATCAACCATTAGTCATTGATTAAACCTGTTTTAACCTTAAAAATATAAATTATATATATACATAATAATAATATATATTTAAAGTAATAAAATATAAGTGATATGCAATAATAATTTATGTTAGAAATAGTTAAAAAAATTACAAATTGAATTGACATGAAATTACAAAGATGTGACACCTTAAATGTTATAAAATTATTAAAATTTTATTTTTTTATAAAAATTAAAAAATCAGTCTGGCCCACTAGTTTTAACTGGTTCAAATTGGTTTTAGTTAGTTTGTACTGTTCACATACAATTTTGGAATCGATTCAAGATTTTTGAAGCTATTCTATATTGGATTATATGATCTTGATTTGTAACATTGACTTTTTTTATTAATATTTTTCTTTCCCTAATTATTTATGTTGATTGCTTTGAATTTACATGTGTTGAATGTTAATTTATTGTAATTGATAATTAACCTGTTGATTTTTAATTCCTATATATTTTGGTATTGAATTGTGGTTGATTAACCTTGATTTTACATATAGAGGTAGAAGGTTGAGAGAATAATTTAGAGATTTCTAATTTAATTTTTTAATTTAATTAAATTCTATATTTAAATCAAATTCAATCTAGTTTAGGAATTATAACAATTGTTTAGTTTGCCTAATCTTAATTAATCAAATCCTACATGGTTATTTAGCATAGGATTCATGAATTATTATAGGAGTTTCAAATAATTCAAGGTTCAAAAGCTAATTTGAAAAAGTTAAATATCAAATGATCCATGACTAATCAAACAAAGAGTTATTAAATCCTTCAATTGGCTATTTCATTTCATTGGTTTTCTTTCTTGCTATTTTACTTTGTGTTTTGCTTTGTTCAATATACTTACTTTAATTTTGAATCACAATCCCTTAATTTTGATTCCTTGTTAATGCTGCATATTGCATTCTATTCTCTATATTTTGAATCTCTCTCCATTCTATCGAACATTCTATCTAAGTTGCATTGCATTTTGTTTACATTTATTTTTTTTATTTTTAGTGCATAAATAAATTCAACAATTGTGTAATCATTGTTAGTGAGTCAATAGAGAAAAGATAATTCAAAGGATCGCAAGGATACGACCTGGTTTATTTTATTATATTGCATTATTTTTAGCAAACTAATATAATTTAATTTTGGTGTAGTAAGACCTACATGTAAAATTTTTTGGCACCATTACTAGGGATCCGCTTGATTTTATCCTTTCTCACATTTTACTAGCTGTGTATTATATAATTATTTAAGTAGTTTAATTAGTCTTGCATCTGTTAATGTGTTGCTTATATTTTATGGTAACTCTCACTTTTTAGCAATTTCTTGCATTCTCTTATATTCTTTGATTTTTGCATATTCTTCCATTGCAATTCATTATATTTTATTATATTTTACTTCATTACACATCAAATAGAGTTTTTTATTTAAAGAAACTAGTTTTACATAATTTTGCACCTTGCTCCTGAACAAGTACCTAAATCTCACTAGGCATGTAAAATCAGTAAAGCGAGCTTTTGCCCATATGAGCTTGCTAGCATAAGTTGCATATAAAAATAGAAAAAAATTTACCTGCACCGTCCCACATGTAATATGGGCTTACTTGCAGGCTGCCTATATATTTTTATCATTTTATTAATTATTTTTTTTTATAATTTATAAATTATATTTTAATATTTTAATTTTTGTTGAATTATTTAGGTAAGAAAAGTTGAATTAAAATATAGAAATTAGATTGAGTTTATTAGAAAGTAATTAGGTTCAATTTTTTTATATATTGAGCCTAAATGCAAGGAGAAAAAATAATTAAAAAAATATTTTTTTGCCTACAATCAAGCCTATGACCACGCGATTTTGCCCACATAAGCCCACTTTAAATATGAGCTTTATACTAGGCTGCTTACATTACCTTGTGACCAGAGGCTGCTCGTACTGTTTGCGATCACAGGGTATTTTACAAACATAGATTTCACTAGCTTCAATTAAAGTTTTAATTTTTCTCATCAAAAGTTATTAGCTTTGCTCATGAGATATCATTTTTTTTGTCCAAATTCCATTATTTTAATGGTTTTTTTAATTTTTTAAAAATTTTTATTGCATTTTTAACTTTGCATGGTCATACTTTCATTTTGTGATAGTTTCATAATTTTTAAAAATATTTAGATAGGTTAATTAGATGTGTTTAAAGTGATTTTTCATAGTGCATTAGTGTGTTTATACTTCTGTCTAGTGTAACTTAGTGTAGTGGTAATGCATAATTAGGAGAACTATTAGTGAATTGCTTGAGTTTAATTCTAAATAGATAGAACTTTTCATTTCTTGTGCAAGAGTAGAACTAATAGTAATTCGAGCATCCTCCTATTCTAATCCTTTACTTAATTTTGATAATATGGTAAACAATAGAACTTTAAAGGAATTAATTGCCTTAACATTACTCACTAACCATTAAGTATCCAATATCCTAAACTAGATGCTAATTTTGAACCTAAATCTAGTTTAATACACTTGTTTCCAAGATTTCATAGTCTTGCAAGTTAGGACCCTCATAATTACTTAAAAGAGTTTCATATGGTTTGCTCTATCATGAAGCCTTAAGGTATTTTAGAAGACCATATTGAGATGAGGGCTTTTCCTTTTTCCCTTGCTAATGCAACTAAGGGCTGGTTATACTACCTTTAACTAGGTTTTATCACTTGCTGGAATGACATGAAATAACTATTCCTTGAAAATTTTCTCTACTTCTAAAGCTGCAGCAATTAAGAAGCAAATTTATGGTATAAGGTAGCTAAATGGGGAGATATTATATGAGTATTAGGAAAAATTTAAGAAATTATATGCAAGCTACCTTCATCACCAAATCAGTGAGCAGTTCCTAATTTAATATTTTTATGAAAGTCTTCTTCCTATGGAAGGAGTATGATAGATATAACTAGTAGTGATGCATTAGTAAATAAAACTCCTATGGCAGTAAGATATTTGATAGTAAACATGGTAGCCAACTCTCAATAATTTAGAACTAGAATTATGGCTGCTAACACTAGAGGTATGCATGAGTTGAATTTTTCAAATTCAAACTAGCAAAGATTAGAAAATAGATTGGATGAACTAACCTTCCTAGTGAGACAAATAGCCATAAGATAGCAGTAGTAATTCTAAGTTCCTTTTACCAAACTTTATGGCATATGCTCTTAATCAACTCATCTTACTAGTACGTGTCCAATATTACAAGAAGTTGATGGTCAATACTAAGTATATACAACAATAATATTCCATAGAAAACCTTAATTCTAATAGCAAAACTAGTATCAATTTTAGTAGCCCAACCAATACTAGTAGTATAATCAATATTTTGGTTAGAGAGATAACCATAATTTTATATATAATAGCAATCATAATCCAATTTAGTATCCTCTTCTTGCGTATACTAAGAACATAACCAAATCTTGCTCTTAAACTAGAAGTAACTTCATCCTTTTCTCAGTTATCTTTTGAAGAATTAGTTAAACAAATGATAGCAAACAACTTATAGTTCTAACAAAGAACAAAGGCTATAATTACAAGTTTGCAAACTCAAACTAGCCAATTGACTTCTATAATAAATGAGCTTAAAGTAAAAGGTTTTGGATAACCTTCTTCCAATAATATAAGAAACAAAGAAGTTATCAATGCCATTATGCTAGGAAGTGGTAAGCAAGTTAACAATCCTTCATAATTAGAATAAACCAAACTAGCAGGAAATTAACCATAATCAAGCCATTAACCATCAAGCAAACTAGCAAGCAATGAACCTAAAATAAGAAATACACCAAAAGAGAATAACATGAAGCAACCAAAACAAGAAATAAAACATTGTGAAAATGAGGCAAATTCTTTACCTATAGCCCTACCTCCCATTGATTTTCCTATCCCCTTCCCTTTTTCAAAAAGAAGAGTTATTCTAAAGAAAATAGAAGATGAAAACCATATTTTAGATTCCCTTAGAAAAGTAGAAGTTAACATACCTTTTGCTAGATTTGATAAAACAAATTCTAAGGTATTTTTTTTTAAAATTTATGTATTAATAAGAGAAAATTAAAGGATGATGAGAAAGTAAGTGCGAGGGTGAATGTGTCTATAATTATTCAAAGAAAATTATTAAGAAATTATAGAGATTTAGGCATATTCACCATTTTATGTGTTATAAGGAAAAATAGAATTGAGCATGCCATGCTAGACTTAAGAGTATAAATTAATGTCATATCTCTTTTTGTTTTTAATGCTTTAAATTTAAGGTCTTTAAAACAAACAAGGGTGATTATTCAATTAGTAAATATATCTAACATTTACCCTTTAAGTGTTATTAAAGATGTTTTAGTGCAGGTTAATGGACTCATTTTTCTAGCATATTTCTACATCTTGAAAATAGAAAATGAGGAATCCCATCTTCATCCTCTAATCATTCTTGGATGTACTTTTCTAAAAATAGTAAAAATAGTGATTAATGTTCGAGATGGAATATTAACCATAGAGTTTGATGGTGTCACAATGAAGTTTAAAATCTTTAAAGATATGCATGATAATTCTATATCCTTTTTTAGCATTTTGGAGCCTTTAATGCATGATGTTCCTCATTTTTTATTTTTTTAATGTTGTTTCTCACTTGTTGTTACTGACTCTGACATTTCTATTTATATTGTTACTAGTTTTGCATTTATTGATTCTAGTTTACAAGTTAATGCTATTCATGATGACCTACTTGCTGAGTTTTTTGAATTTTCTATATTTATGAATTATATAGATAGCCGTGAATGTCCTTGTAGAGATAATGACATAAAGTGTGCCATATGTATTGAAAATTTTGCATTTATAAATGAAAAGAATAGTATGTTTTCAAAAATTATAGAGAAAAATGATATCAGAGAAATTTCACTTTTAAAAGAAAAAGAGTACTTTCATATTGATCAATCTAGTCATTTTATTGATCATGTTAAATTTGTTATCTAGTATGATTTTCAACATTCAAGTAAAAGTGATTTAAGAATAGTACTTGGAAGCATCATGGTGGATGATCCCAATTTAGAAAGCACCTCTTTGATGATGGATGAATTAAAGGTTAGCAATTTGGAAGTAAAAATGGTAGCTAATTCTCATGGAGATCCTAGTTGAAGATGTTCAAGCTATGTCTAGCCAAAGACTTTAAAGAAAGGCACTTCTTGGGAGGCAACCCAAGCCATTAAGACTTGCTTTCTTCTATCTTTCTCTTTTACTTTCCTTATCCTTTATCTTTCTTTATCTTTCTTAATGATGTTGATATACTTTACATTGAGGACAATGTAAAATTTAAGTGTGAGGGGGAGACTTTAAGATTTACTTTATGCTATGTGTCTTTATTTAATGCTTTTCAATACTTTCAAAAAAATAAGAAAGTATAAAAAAAGGAAGAAAATTTTATGTTTTTCACTTATTTTTTGAGTCCTTTTTGAACATTTTAGTTACTTTTCATTAATGGAGATCTTGCATTTTCATGAGTAAGATTCAATTAAAACTAAATAGGATTCTTAACATGATTGAATGAATGATTTTGCTTCTTAAAATTGATTGATATGGTGATGCATTTTGAATCAGTGGATTGAACTTGGTAGTATGACTTAACTTGTGAGATTTTGAGTCCTATGTTGAAAATTCATGTTATTCTCTTTCTTTTTTGTGTGATGTTCTTCTATGATTTGTTTCTTTAGAACTTACTTTAATTATTTTTTAGATTTCATTTTGCACATGTATACACAAAAATGATAAATGCACTCTTTCTTTATTTAAGATAGAACTAAATAGCTAACCTTGAATTTTTATCTTTGTTAACCCCTTTAAGCTTTAATTGCCCTTTTCTTTATTGATTAACTCATGAATATTTTTCTAATAAAAAATAAATATGTTTACCTGACCTTAAGGATTAGTAAAGAATTTGAAATTTTATTAGATATATCTTTTAATAAGTATAGGGGTATGTGAGTTTATGTGTTAGGAAAGGTTATTAACTTCAAGTTCAAAGGTTAGTTAAAAAGAAAAAAAAAGTAAAAAAAAAAGAAGAAAATGAAAAAGATGCAAAAAATGAAAATAAAAAATTTTAAAAAAGAAAAATGAAAAAATAAAATAAAAAATTGATGAATATTTAAGTTTAAATTTAAATTTGGATTGTTATGTTGAGTTATAATTATTCATGATTGACCTATATGTCTTTAATTCAAGTACTCTATTGATTTCTTTAGTTTATAGGCTTTTATATCCTCATTTTTCCTTTCCTTTTTCCTTAGTCACATTATAACCTTGAATAAAGATCTTTTAATTTGTCTTATATATGTGATTTGAATAGTGGAGATTAAATAATTAATAAGCTTATAGTATAGCAATTTCATAGAATGAACTTAAGTGAAATATTTACCCTAAATACTTAAGGGTTGGAGAGTGAATCATGTGAAAATCTATATATTGATCAACTTTTTTTGAATGAAATTATTGTGTTAGTTAGTTTTAAGTTTGTCAAGATTTTTCTTCATGATGTGTTATATTTCTTGCTAGCTTTATTTGTCTCTTCCTTGTAGATTTGTGATTTTAAAATTTTTGAAAAGTAAGGTTTTTTATTTTCTAGTTTTTAATAAAGTTATGTATTGCTTGAGGACATGCAAGAGTTAAGTGTAAGGAAATTTGATGTGAAAAATTATTTACTATATTATTTCCTCCTATATCATGTCTCTTGGTATGCTACATTTACTAAATTTTATAGAATTAACTTTGTTTTATAATTTATGGTTAGTTTTACAATATTCTGAAATTATTTAGTTAATGTTGGATTTTGATACTATTTCATATTTTTGGCTATATTTTGAGTTATGGATATCAAATTTGGATGATCTTTATGCTGTTGAAAAGTTTAAAGAAAGATTTATAACTTTGGTACTTTGGTTAAAGCCTATTTCGAACTTCTTAAAGGTTTTAGTTAGCTAAGAAATTGAAGTCTTATTTCTACCTAGTTAAGCTAGCTTTGATTTTTAAGTCATATCTAGAGTTATAGAGATCTAGTTAATGTGAAACTAATGCTTAAATCTTCCTGAGACCTAGCTCTACAACTTTTATGTATGGTTTATTGAAATTACATTATTTTAGTGGTCTTTATATTAGGTAGAAAAGACTTGTGAGATTTCATTACTGTAACTCTTATAGTTAATTGCTTTGTAAAAATAGGTTTTAGGCTTCTAAAAATTAGGAAAGCCTTATTCTTATAATCCTAAAAGATAAAAAATTTGGGTTTAACAAGATTTTAAGGTAATTAAGTTAGATATAAAGGCAAGAACACAAATTAGAGATATGATTGAGACATTAGATAGAATTTAGTAGCATAGTTTTCTCTTTTCTTCTAGTTTTTTTGTTTTTCATCAATCGAAGGATAAACTTTAGAGTCGATTCATGGATTTTGAAGCTCTTCCTACAAGATTATGAGATCTTAATTGTAACATCAACTCTTTCTAATTAATTTTTCTCTTTCAACCTCATGATTTTTTATTCTTATCTATTTGGATATTGAATGTGGTTGATTAATCACAGTTTTGCACATAAGGATACAAAGTTGAGAGATTAATTTGGATGTTTCTAACTTAATTTCTTAATTTAACCGAATTCTATCTTTAAATCATTTTTTATCTCATTTAAGGATTATAGCGGTTATTTAATTTAGGTAATTTTAATTGAGCAAATCTTAGATGGTTATCTAGTATAGGATTCACAAATTATTGCAAAGGTTTTGGATAACTCAAGGTTAAAAAGTTAATTAGAAAAAGTCAAATATCAAGTGATCCATAATTAATTCACATAAAGAGCTATCAAATCCATAAATTGGCTATTTCATTTCATTGATTTTCTTTCTTACTATTTTACTTTGTGTTTTGCTTTGTTCAAGATACTTTGATTTTGAATTATAATCCCTCAACTTTGATTCTGTGTTAATACTACATATTGCATTTCATTCTCTACATTTTGAATTTATTTTCATTCTATCTAGCATTCTGTTTGAGCTGCATTTGCATTCGTTTCTTATGTTTTTAGTGCATAAATAAATTCAACAATTGTATAATCATTATTAGTAAGTTAATCTAGAAAAGATAATTCAAGGGATCATAGAGGTACAATCTAGTTTGTCTTATTATATTTCATTATTTTTAGCTAATTAGTATAATCTAATTTTGATATAATACAGCTTGAACATTCAAGGTTGCATACCTCCATCCTTTTATTTGTATGAAAAAATCATGCAACTAATTTAATGACAGCAAAATAATAAAGGAAATTAAAGTAATTTTGATAGAAAATATTAATTTGAAATATATAAATCAATTCCAATAATTCTCTCTTATCTTCACAATAAATACTCTTATTAAATTAAAATTAATGATGGTGATAAATTTAATATAATATCTATTATTATTTTATTATTTTTAAATTAGTAACATATTTTTTTATTGTAGCATTTCTTCGTATATATGTATGTGTGTGTTTGTGTTTGTTGGGGGGGGGGAGATACACGAGGTGAGAAAAATATTTTCATATAATATTAAAACAAGTGAATTATGAGAATCACATTTTTTATTAATTAATTAATATAACATTTAATTAGATTTTAATCTGCACCTCCAATATAAGATAGGGAGAGAAATTGTAAAATAATAGAATCTCACGAAGAAGGAAGTGAACCCAAGGAGAAGTGGGAGTTGATCCATGAGGCTAATCGGCGAATCAGCTGATAAATGAATGTGAGGAAGGATGAGCAGTAGCTGGGCCTTTTATAATGAAATGATCTCGGTAGAATATCAACAATCGACAATTTACTTCGATTACATCCTTTTTGGATGGGATAATTTCATATTAATTTTTTAATAGAATTTAGTATAGATTCCATATACATAAATCCCAACTATTTTTCACAGATGAGATGACATAAAAATAAAAAGAAAAGAACTTATAAAAATAGCAACCATTGAAATATCACAAATCAGATAATTGTGAGGGCGGAGTGGAAAATGAATATGATTATTATGACGCGGGTTCAATAATTCTCAAGTAACGACAAAAAGCATGGTATCCACAAAAATCATGGGCCATCTTTTTCATTGAATTATGTTTGAGACATTTAATAAGGCTCCAAGACAAGTCACCGTCCCTTGTCCAATTAGCTAGGCTCCGTCACAAGTTGGCATGAATTAATTAAAAGAAAAAAATACAGATTATTGGCTTCAATTTTGAAGCAATTAAATTTTATTTTTTCATCTTTAAAAATTTTAAAATTATTTTCTTAAAATTTACAAAATGTCAAAATAAAATATACATAGAAACATAAAATCAAACTCCAATCAATCAGATATACAGGAAACACTGTTAACCTGTACGCTCCGTTTGTTTAAAAAATTCATTCTCCTTTTATTGAATCAGTTTAATTGTTCATAATTTAGTGTTGTAATAACATTTGATATCATTATAAAAATTTTATTTTTAATTATATTTGATATTTGAATTCAAAATATTATGTGTGAATATTAAAAGAATTATCATTTCTATTATTATCAAAATAAAGGGATAGCTTAATTAAACTAGGTAAGTTAATAATTTTAGATTTTTGTGGGCTTGGTCTTTTTATTCTCTTCCATTCGTTGGTTATGCCCCTCACTCAGTCTTCTTCTCTCAGCCCTCTTCGCAATTTTTACGGCTAAACTTTCTTCTAAGAATTTCGGCTAGTTTGAGCTTGATTTATCATTTTGGGGTATTATTATTTAATAAAGTAAATAATAACATCCATCTTGCTTACTGTTAGAATTTTGACTCAAATTCTAATTCTCTGTTGATAATTTTTTATTTATATTTTTCATCATTTTTAAATTTGAATTTTTGTAAAATAAAATTATCATTAAATTAGATATATTTAATTAGTTAATATTATGATTCAGTAAAACATTTTTATTTGGCAAGAGTTATGGATTATAAATATTAATTTTGTAGAATAAACATAACAATTAGTTTTTAATTTACAAGAAAGGTTTATATCCCTCAAAGTATAATTTTGATATCCTATTCTAAAATAATATACTTTGGTCCCCATGTATATATATAATTGGTGTAATTCATTCTTTCTATTTGATTTTTATCAAGTTCCACCGGCTTTTGTTAATTTCAATTTGATGTTTCAGCACTTATTGCATTATTTCTTCATCAAATCATATTTTTTAGGATTTGGAAGATATTATATTGTCAAAATTCAAACTTCCATATGTAATCCTATAATTTTATTCAAAATTTTCAATACTCAAGAAAAAATTATCTTACATGCTCATATATAAGCTATTTTTTTAATACGGAGAAAGTATTGGATATAAATAATCATATAAAGGTCATGAAGTTGAGAAAAAATAAAAAAGAATACCAAAATCGAACCAATTAATATTTATGGATGAAAATAGATTATTTTAAATTAGAGGACCAAAATTACCTAATTTATATTTTAGGTAAATCAAAATTACATTTAAACTTTAAGATAAAAATAGATATAAAATATTGAGGTAATTATTAAACTCTACCTCAGCATCATCAAATCCATATGAGGCATCTATATTTGAGAATTGCTGGACACTCCAAAAAAAAGAAATACAAATAGATGTTAATTAAAGGCAAGATCAATACTTGTCATCATATGATGACATTTTTAAAATTATAAAAAGATTTATAACATTAGTTTTTATAGCCCACTAACATTTTAATTCCTACAAAAATTTTAAATGTTGAACCATTAATGTCTAAATAAAGCTTTTGACATTGACTTTTGGAGTAGTCATCATCTAAAGTTATTGCAAAAGTTTATTTGTGAAAAGTGAAAAATTTAGACATTGATTTTGTACTCAATCAACATTTAAAGGTGCTTGGAAAAACGAGAAAAACTTAAGATATCAATTTTATAATTAACCAACATATAAAGATATTGCAAGAGTTTAGGAAAAACAATATCAAACCTTAATATGTTAATTTTAAGCTTATCTATCATAAAAAATTATGGCATTTACAAGGTTACGAGGAAATCATAAAAAATCAAGATGTTACACCTTCTTTATAATTTTAAAATTTTAAAATTTTATAGTATGAAAAAGGATAATTGAAATAATTGTACCCATAATTAATACGAAAAACTAAAAGAGAGTGGATAGATTACAATAAGAAGGCTTGAATAAGAATAAATAGGGGGACTTTAAATTAAGTGGATTGGTAGAAGTTAGTAAATTATAAGATGAATGAGAATTATAATAAACTATAATAAGAAGGCTTGAGATAATAAATAAGGGGGCTTTAAATTAAGTGAATTGGTAAGAGTTAGTAAAGTATAAGATGATTAGAGATTATAAGCATTTAGAAATGAGTGTATGAATATAGAGGAGTTTTAAGGCCAAGTTTCTTAAAATACCCCTGCCTTTAATATTTTAAAACTTCAAAACCCTCTTTTGGTTTTTGTTATCATCCTAAATCCCTAACCATCTCACCCCATCTTCTTTTGTTCCTTCTTCAATCTTGTCTATAATCAAGCAAAGGAGGTAACATTTCTTATTAATTTATTCACACAATCAAGGAAAAGATATGAAAATCTTCTTTTATGCTAAGTTTCCCCTTTAATTTTCCTTTTGAATATAAAGAAATTCAAGTAGTGAATTCAAAGGGGGAATATGAACTTAGACCTCAAATTTTGTAATTTTGATGGATTAAGAGCCACCCACCATCAAATTTAACTTCTTGATCTCTCTTCCTTACTAGATGAGTAAGCATTCTAACACATATTTAAGGATTTAGATGGAATTTGGTTAGTTAAGTAATGTTTTAGGTTTTGATGTGTATATATATGCATTGATTATGTATAAGTGTGTTGATTTATTATATTTTGCTATTGAAATTGATGATAGTAAGATTCAATAAATTTATGTTATTAACTTGGTATAGATTGGAGGAGTATTAAATAAGTTTGGGTGAGAAATTTGACCATTTGAATAGTGTTCTCATCACAAAGTTTTATAGAAATCCAAAAGGGCAAATTTAACTACACACCCTAGAATGCACTTTTAGGCAAGTGTAATTATTATATAGTTGACTTACAAGCTTATGGAGTTGCTCTTGGAAAATACATAGTTAATTACAAGCCTATAGGATGCTTTTTAGAACTTTATAGTTAGTTATATAGTTAACTATGACCCCTATTTATAGGGAGTTCATAGTTGACTATATAGTCAACTATGAGGTTGTCCACTTGTTCTCTGGACACCAGTAGTCAACTGTACAATTGATTAAACTTTTATTTTTAGGCTAAGCATAGTTAAATACATAATCAAGTATACATGGGGAAATTATTAAATAGTAATGATGGTTTCCAATGAAATGGCATATGTCAAATAATTATGTAAAAAGATGTAAAAAAGTGTGATGGGCATTGAACCTTATATTCTTGATAAGAAAAGAGAAGAGTTATAGATTGAATATAGAAGATGTGATAAAGGTAGATTAATGGAAATTGTATGATTGAAAAATCAAATTCGAGAACCATTTTTGAAAGGATAGGGTAGGCTTAGGAAGCACAAGGTTAAGCTCGTGAAAGGATAAGAATGATCAGGACTAACAAACATATTTAAGTGTATTTTTTCTTAATTTGTATTGAGTGGAAATGTTCAAACACTATGTTATAAGTTGAAATACATCTATAAACCCTATTTTTGTGAATGTCTTTTATTGATTGTAAGCATTTGTATTTACTGATGTCTAAAGTACTTGTTATGTGTGAATGGGGTGTATATCCGATTAGTAAGAATTATACGAATTCTTATTCTTTTAAGTCTTGTTCATATTAGAATGCCTAATCATTAAGTCCTAGATTTACGCATTCGTGTTTCTATTTATAGGTTCATATGTCGAGCCTCCACCACTATATCTTCATAGTTAAACCTATTGGAAGCCATTCAACTTGGCTAATGGTAGTATAGAGTACTTTGATAAAAATGGTGATTTTGAGCCTTATTTTATATAGGTTAAGGGTCGAAAGGATATGAATTATACTTTCATAAGTTAGTTAGGTTAGCATATCCTCAACTTAGGAGGATTATAAATAAACCTTACTTCCTCTTTATTGTAAACCCTTTTGATAAACAAAATATCCTTCCTTCCTTAAAGTATCATGCTTCCTACAATTATAACATTACACCTTCCTTAAATTATAGTAAATTTAAAATTTATTTTATGAGAAAGAATACTTGAGGTGATCAGTAAATCCGAGTGGATTAGAAATTTTATATGTAAAGTATAAAATAAAATAGAGTTATAAAAGTAAGGATATGGGAATATGATTTGAGTGAAATTTTGATAAGAAAAAGTTATTAGAATTATGAAGTATAAAGTTATATACTAATATAAGTGAGTATGTGAGCATGGAAGAAATTTAGGAATAACTTTTCAAAAATGCCCCTAGAACCTTATTTTCTCTCATTTCAGCCCCTAAACCCTATTTTTCCCTCACTTTACTTTATCCTTCCAGTTCTTTTATCTCTCTCTTTAAGAATTTCTCCTATTCTTTTTACATAATTTGCACACCATTCCATCAATCAAGTAAAAGGACTTTAAATCTTTTTAATTTCTTTATCCAATCAAGGTAATAATATTGCTTTCATTAAGAATTCCTTCTATTTCTTCTTGGTTGTTGAAGGATTTGAGGCTTATTTGATTTTGTTAGGTATTTTAAGCCCTAACTTTAAAATTCATGAATTTTGATATGATGAGGGTTGAAAAATCATCAAAATACCATTACAGTATCCCCTTCCATATAAGGTGAGTGGATTATCTAACTAAATTTATGAATTTTGAGCTTATATGATGATATAGGTGAAATATAGGTTTTTTTTTGTGATTTTGCTTGAATCTAATTTATTGTGATGTTATGAAAGTAATAAATGATGGAAAAATGTAATATGAGATATCAAATAAGTGTATTGATGATTTTTTTTAAGATTTAGTGTGCAATATATATATATATATATATATATATATATATATATATATATATATATATATATATTTATAAGGCGTCTTAGGTTGGTTACATAATGGAAATTTTACAAAAATTGTGATTTTTATGTGTTAATCAATTTTAGAGATTTAAAGGCGAAACTAGGCCTTAGAATTGAGTAATCAATTGATTCTAAAAGTCCAAAGGCAAAATTTGGATGGATGAATCAATTCATCAATTGTAGAGTTTTATACTAATTTTAAAGGAACATAACTCTTTCATCTTATATCTATTTTAAACAAACCACCTACTATTTTAAAGGTAATTGAGTTTACTTTCAAATGGAATTTGTTTTAAATCAAAATCTTGTGTATATTATGAACTATCATCAAAATAGTAGACAGAGGTAAAAAAATCCAAGATTTTGAAAAATGGATTCTTCATGTCTATCTTCTAAAAGGCATAACATCTTCAAATTTTAATTAATTTGGGTGAGTCAATAGTCTATGAAAAGCCAATTGAATTTACTTTCAAATGAAATAAGTTTTTACAAATAATTTATTTGTAATTTTTGAATCATCTATAAGATATTATTCAAAGGTCATAATTATAGTGACCCTATAGTTAACCATACCCATTCTATTTTATGTTTTCATGATTTATAAAATTCTAACATTGGGTGTTTGATCTCTAAAAATCAAATGTAAGTTATTTATGATATTTATATGATAAGTACATAATATGATAATCATGAAATGAGTAAATTAAAGTTTATAAATTGTTCTTGTGAATTATGAAGTAGGGAAAAAAAGGAAAGAGAAAAAGTGAAATACTTAGGGATTCTTGGAGAAAATGGATGCTATTAGATAAGTGTATGTCTATCTCAAGAACCTTTCTACTTAATTTTTCTATACTCTATTTGTCCTATACACTAGGATAATATGCTGTAAGATCAAGAGACTGAATGTGCATAGTCGTATACCTCAATATGAATGAGTATAAAAAACTTGTGATTTTAGTTACTTCCTATTATGATAAAGATTATGGTGTATAATGGTGCTTTTAAAGCACCATTTGTTTCTTATTAATTACTATTGATTGACCTTTTGCAAATGATATGATGATGTTATTGTATAGGTTACTCCTCGGTTAAGACTAATGTATACTTTGATTGAGATTGTAATTGTGATTGTACTTGTGACTACACATGAGAAGTGTGGAACTATCGCTCAATAATTGGGTGTGCTCGTATCCAAATATGAATGGATTCAAAGTTATGGTATTATGAATGAGAATGATTGAGATGATAAGTTGATTACTTCATATTGTGGCTAAATTGAGATTAAGGTATTATGAGATATGAAACTTATGTGACATGTATATATATATGTGGTAATGTGATCTAGTTTGTGTTGCTAGTATAAAAATAGTACTAATGTGATAAAAAATGGTATGGAGTTGAATATAAGAATTGTGATAAGATGACTTTATTAAAATGTAAAATATATATATATTATAAATCAAACACATAACTTCATAAAATAATATGAATAGATTGTTCTATTAGCATAAAATTTTAATAATTCAATTGTTTTATATTGGATTTAGAAAGAGAAAATCCTATTTTATTATCATCTTCTTTTTACATGATATAAAATTAATAAGACAAGAAATGGATGCTCTAGAATGATATACTATTATCATTATAGTAAATTAGTATCTTAAAAACCTAATGGTTCAATGCTTAAAGTTTGATTCAAGCAAATACTTACATTGTGTTAATTGATTTCTTTAAAATGGTGTTTAGATTATTTAGAGGCAAGTATCTAGTTTTATAATATGATATGATTTAGGTCTTCTAAGACTCTAAAGCTTTAAATTTTTTATTATTTTGCACTTGATTAAAAAATTCCTTATTTATGAAGAATTTCTAATTTCTTTACGATAATTTCTTTAAAAATATAAGAAAGTGATATTACAAGATGGTAGATTTGAATAAAGTTTAATTGAGAGCCTTGCATTTTAATATTTTATATGTATAAACTTAATTCCAAATAAATTATTATGTAAAAATAAAATTTAATTTTAAAGTTAACATTGGATAAATATAAAAAGTCAATGACCTAGAATAATTTATCATGTTATGATTTAAACTTGGAATTAGAATATTTGGAGATAAGATAAGTAACACATTTACATTTGTAGTTTATCATTATAAATGGTGAAAAAAGGAAAGGAGTGAAAATAATCATATATGTCCTGGAATGTCTAAAGGTAACTAGACATTATTAAGGGAGTATATATTTTATTTTAAATTAATATTTTAAATATTAAAATATTTAAATATCATAAATTATTATCTTTTTTGTGAATCCTAAGTACCACTTATTTGTTCATCGATGAATTTTAAATAATGTAAGAGGGAATTATAAAATACATAATGAATTAACCATATGGTGAAAAATTCGAAAATGATGCTTGTGACGAGTTAGTTATTACCTATTATGGAGAATGACAAGCTTGTATGGTATAATGATGATATTATTAACTACTGATTAATAGCAAATTTAAAATATGATGATAACTGAGATTCGTATGATGACTGGATTTATAATGTTACTTACTGATGCTTATTGAAATGATAGATCATGAAAATGTATAATATTTAGTGAATATGGATTGACTCTTGGAGCCATGTAAGGGAGCATGGTGATGTTAATACATATTGTGTTGTGCGTTTTGATTTGCCCTATGAGAATAGAATAATTGCTTTGTGTCAATATTGCATTGAATCTTGTAATTTGTAGAGTTAAGTTCTATTATACATATTATGATGTGAATTATGCCACGAGTGACATTTGAAATGAGAAATGTGATCGATGCGATGATGTGAAAATTGGATGAGAAATTCCTTGTCAAAAGATGGGTAAAGTATAAGGTTAGCCTATGAGGGATAAGGATGGAAAGGTGTGTAGGATATAAGGTTAGACCGAGAGACAAAAAGAGGATGCTTACATGTTGATTATGAATAATTATGTAATGTGATGCGATATTGAAAATCTACTTGTGATTGGATATTATAGCATGATATGATTGTAAATACTTGATGTGATTTTGATGATTCAATTGTAATTAAGCCTTAATGGTTATTTGTGAATGTGATAACCGCTTAACATAGGTGTATATGATATGATGATGGTATTATGTGTCAGTGAATGGTTGAGATTATTATAATTTATAATATAAAATATGAAAGCAAAGTTGTGTGTAGGTGAATACTCAACCTAAGGCTTGATCTTGTATATCTCAAAAACTCAAGGAGTTTGGATTGCAATTACTTCTTTAATCAAATATCTAATCAACATGTGACCATTTAATATAATTGAAATTAGATTTAAAAGAAATAGATATATGCTCATTGAGTTCTCATAACTCATTATATTTTATTTTCAATATTTTCAGGTTAAGCTAAGAATGTTTGAGCTTTGTTGCATTCATGGAGAATTAAAGACGGCTTGGTTGAAGGATTCTAATAGTTGGAATAGGATTGGGGTATACATATAGAGATTAGGTTGATTTAACACTTGATATGTTAAATTATTCATTTGTGTATACATATTGAAGTAATGCAATATTATGTAAATGATAATGCAATCGTATCTGTAAAGAATACATATTTTGTAATTTAGGGCATGTGATGCTTGGAAATTGTCTAAAAATAGAATAACCTCTTTCTGTTTTCATGCAAGAACTTGAAATGGATTTGAGTTATATAGAAATAAGAAGATTTTTATTGAGTATAATTATGGTAAATAATATTAAGGTTGGTGAAACTAAATAATAGGATCCATGTCAGTTACGATTAGGATCAGGTCATGACATATAAATTCTAGAAAAACATTGGAGAATACAATAAAAAATAGATTAGGCTAGTGGAAACCGAATAGCAGGTTCCATATTAGTCACGACTAGGGTTAAGTCATGATAAAGGTAGTAATAGAGCATGATTTATGTTCCTAAAGGAATGAAGGTCTCAAGTTATATTTGGATATTAACATAATAAGTGTAAGTTGAAATTGTATCAGTGATATATATGTATCTGGGATCACATACACCAATAACATTTCGATGGACCTTATAGTGCTATTGATATTGGTGGTGGAACTTATGTGTGATAAATGTCTTGATTTACTATTTTGTTGTTAAAAATTTCTATGTGAATTAGTCTAAATGCTGTGAATTAGTCTAAATGCTTAAATTTTAAAATTTTTTAAAATTTGCAAGCTTCGAAAAAGTCTAAATGCTTGAAATTTTAATCATTTTAATCAATTGTTACAGAAATAGTTCAATTATTTTTCATACATAAAATTACCCATGCAAGGACAAGTTTTATCTTAGATAATACTTAAAGATATCAATTAATAAAAATTAAAAATTAAAAATTAAAATTATTTGAGCACTATGAGGCAAATTATATTATTTTTAACCAATTTAATATACAAGTACTGCAAGATCCATCTTCAATTTTAATTTCTTAAATAAAAAGAAAAATTTTAAACGCGCACAATAATGGATGCAAAGAGGTTAGTTTATAAAATAATTTTATAATATTTAATTATATAATTAATTGACCCATGCATCCCTCCAATCTTGCTAATTTTATTAAATGTTATCTCTTAAGTTGGTACAGTAATAATATTGATTGTTTTTCTATGTCATGCCCTTCATTTTCCTTTCCCGTTTACCATAATGAACAAAGTAAGTTTTGGTGACATTTCTACAATAAATTGTTGATTGTAATTTTTAAATAAGTTTGGCTTTTACACTAAGGTACGAGATTAATTCTATTCCCGATGGGAGCATAATTAAATGTTATCTCTTAAGTTGGTAAAATAATACTGATTGTTTTCCTATACCATGTCCTTCATTTTCCTTTCTTGATTACTGTAATAAACAATGAATAAGTTTTTGTAATATTTGTACAATAACTTGTTGATTATAACTTCTTAAATAAGTAGGTGATTAATACTATCTTGAGCAGAAACAATAAATTATAAATTTCTTCCAACAAAAGTACTTTTAAAAATTGAATTTAAAATATTTTATTATGTCTAAAATATTTTGAAATTCAATTTAATATCACTAAACCAACCTAATGTTACATTCTTTACTAAAAGTAATAGTCTTGCTGTGAATATCTAGTACACACATTACCCCACCAGATATTATCCTTAATGTCCATTTGTAGAAACTAAACATGTGCAATAAGAGCCTTCAAAGGTTTTGGCATAACAGCATTTGGCAAAACGAACTGCCAATACATTTCAATTTCATGGTTGCGAGCATTGGCTCCAGGCAACTCAACCTGCCATGATTTAAGCATCAGCTATGTGTTCCTTTGGATGACTAGAAGATCATATAAAGCCGTATCGAAAATCAATGGAAAACGTTGAAATATATGATAATATTTGGGTACTGTGTTTGAAATTTTTATTATTTTTTGAATTTTTTTTCACAAAAGTTACGACTTTCTAACAAGCATCCTTGTTTTACAAAATTTGCTGACTTTGTATTAATTTTGTGCGTAAAATATCACAATTTAGTCGATGGATTTATTTGTTATACAAATTGCTATATCACATCTTTACGTGCCATTACTCGTTTAATTGGATGAAAAAATTATACTATTAATTTAAAATTAATAATATAATAAGGATATTATAGTTAATTTGTAATTACTAATATTAATAAGTATATTTATAATGAAAATAAGAGGGATAGAGTTAACTTAAATATTTTTAATTAAAATTAATTAAATACTCTTTATTATTCTATTATTATTAAATTAATAGTTTAATTTCTTATTTAAATGAAGGAGTGAGTGGTTAGTAATCCTATATATATATATATGGATGCGATTGCTAATTTCCAAATATAGATGTGGAGCTTGGCAAACTCCACTCTTTCATTTGAACTAAAAAATTATGTTAATAATTTAATGATAGTGAAATAATACATGGTATTTAATTTATTTTAATAGAAAAATATTAATTTAAAATATTCAAGATAACTCTATTCATTTTATCATTTCTATGATAAATGCACTCATTGATTAAATTAGCTATTAATAATGGTAAATTAACTTTAATGCATATTTTTTAAAATCGGACCGGTCATTAAACTAGATAGAGCACTATTTGTTGGTTCAACTATTGGTTTACTAATTAAACTGGTTTTAACATTAAAAATATAAATTATATATATACTAGTAATATATATTTTAAATAATAAAATGCAAATGGTATGCAACAATAATTTATATTAAAAATAATTAAAAAATTACAAATTCAATTGATATAAAATTATAAAATTGTTACATCTTAAATGTTGTAAACTTATTAAAACTTTATTTTTAAAAAATTAAAAAATTGGTCCAAACCATTATTTTAAACTGGTTTAGATTGATTTTGACTAGTTCACACTAATTTTCATACATTTCTAATTCATAAACCTTAACTAAATTAGCTCACTTTGATCAATTCGATCTAATTTTCAAAACTATGTTTTAATAGCTTTATTATTTCAAAATTTTTAACATTTTTTCCATTTAAATGAAAGGGTGGAGTTTGCAAACCTCCACCATTTCACTCATGTGAAAAAAAATCATGCAAATAATTTAATGATAGTAAATTACTAAATGGTATTTAAATAATTTTAATAACAATATTAATTTAAAGTATCTAAAGTAACTCCATTTATTGTCCCTTATTTTCGCAATAAATGTTCTCATTACATTAAAAAAATTATGATAATAAATTCACTATAATATTTGATTTGTTTACGTAGGGGAGAGTTACATGAGGTGAGAAAAATATTTTTATATAACATTAAAAAAAATAAATTATGACCAATATATTTTGAATTAATAAATTAATATAACCTGTAATTTGGTTTTAATCCGCACCACCAATATTAGTGAGGGAGAGAGATTGTAAGATAAGAGAATCTCACGTGGAAGGAAGTCAACCCGAGGAGCAATAGGAGTTGATCTATGAGGCTAAGCCGGGAATAAGATGATGAATGAATGTGAGGGAGGATAAATGAATAGTAGCTAGGCCTCTACAATGAAATAAGTAACGCATAGGTTGCTTTGGGGAGAATATCAACAATCGACAACATACTTCAATCATATTCTTTTTGAATGTGAAAATTTCATATTAATTTTTTAATAGAATTTAGTATAGATTCCATATATATAAACCCCAACTATTTTTTACTGATGAGATGACATAAAAACAAAAATAAAAGAAAATATAAAAAATAGCAGGACCGTTAAAATACCACAAATCAGATAACTATGAGTGTGGAGTGGAAAATGAATATAATTATGACGGGGTTCAATAATTCTCACGTAACGGCAAAAGCATGGTATCCACAAAAACTGTCATTTTTCATTGAATTATGTTTAAGATATTCAATGAGGTAAGTCACTGTCACTTGTCAAATTAGCTAGGCTCCGTCACAAGTTGGAAAGAATTAATTAAAAGAAAAATATATAAATTATTGGCTTTAATTTTGAAGTAATTAAATTTTATCTTTTCGTATTTAAAAGTTTAAAGATAAATTTTACAAAACTACGGAAACATAAAATCAAACTCCTATTAACCAGATATATAGAGAAACACGGGTGTTAGCCTGTACACTTCACTTGTTTAAAAAATTCATTCGCCGAATCAGTTTAATAATTTAATAATGTGATAACATCTGATATTATTATAAAAAATTATTTTTAATTATATTTCAAATTCGAATTCAAAATACTCTGCCCGAATACTAAAAGAATTATCTTTCTTATTATTAGCAAAATAAAGGAATAGCTTTATTATTAATAATTTTAATTTTTTGTGTGCTTGGTCATTTTATTCTCTTCCTTTCGCTGGTTATTCCCCCGACTCCCTCTTCTTCTCTCATCTCTCTTCGCAATTTTTACGGTTGGAGTTTTTTTCAAGAATTTCGGCCAGTGTGAGCTTGATTTATAATTTTGGGGTATTATTATTTAATAAAGTAAATATTAACATCCATCTTGCTTCCTGTTAGAATTTTGACTCAAATTCTACTTCTCTGAAATTCGATAATTTTTTATTTATATTTTCATCTTATTTAAATTTGAATTTTTATAAGATAAAATTATCATCAAATTATATATATTTAATTAGTTAATGCTATCATCCAATTATACAATTTTTTTGGCAAGAGTTATGGATTATAAATATTAGTTCTATAGAATAAACATAATAATTAGTTCTTAATTTAAAAGAAAGGTTTTCGTCCCTCAAAGTATATGACCATCATTAATATTTTCTTAATTTTTCATTTGGTATAATTATGGATTCTTGTTAACTTTTAAACTTATGTTTAAATGTAATTTTAGTCTTTCTAAAATATAAATTGTATGCTTTTGATATCCTAATTTAAAATAATATATTTTAGTCTCCATAAATATATAATTGATGTAATTTGAGTCTTTTTGTTTAATTTTTGTCAAATTCCACTAGCTTTTGATCATTTTAATTTAATCTTTAAGCATTTATTGCATTATTTCTTCATCAAATCACATTTTTTATTTGGATTTAGAAGATAATACATTCTCAAAAAAATTCAAATTTTCATATGTAATCCTCTGATTTTATTTAAAATTTTCAATACCTAAGCAAAAATTTTCTTACATGCTCATATATAGGCCATTTTTTAAATTAATACGGAAAAAGTATTAGATATAAATAATCATATAAAGGTCATGACGTTGAGTATATAATCAACTATACTTGTCTGAAAATGCATTCTAGGGTGCATGGTTGTCTATACCCTCTTGGATTTCTACAAACTTTGTGAGAACACTATTTGAATAGTTAAATTTCTCATCCAAACTCATTTAATACTCCACCAATCCATACCAAGTCAATAGCATACATTTATTACATAATCAATGTGTGTGTGTGTCTATATATATATATATTGAGATGTTTGAAATGCTGATCTATATTTTCTGAAAAGACCAGAACATCATCAATATAAACTATGATGAATTTGAAAAAAGGATTGTAAATATCATTCATAATCCTTTGAAATTCTGAGGGCGCATTTTTTAAACCAAAAGGCATTACATTCCATTCGTACTAGCCAAATGGAACAGTAAATGCTGTTTTGTAACGATCCTCAGGTTTTATCTGGATTTGTCAGAAACTAGATTTCATATCAAATTTTGAAAAGATTTTTGCCAAATAAAGGCAATTTAAAAAATCTTTTTTATTTGGGATAGGATACCTGATCCATTGAAGTGCTGTGTTAAAAGGTTTGTAATTGATTACAAGCCTTGGTGTGCCACGTTCTAACTCAGCATTTTTATTGACATAAAATGTTGCACAAGACCAGGGACTCTTAGATTTTCTAATGATTCCCTTTTTTAAGAGATCACTGATCTCTTTTTGGCAATAATCTAGGAGTTCATGATTCATCTGGATAGGCCTTGCCTTGGTTGGAATTTCTCTTTCAGAGAAATCTTTTTCATATGGTAGTTCAACTATATGCTGTTTCCTATTCCAGAAAGCATTGGGTAGGTCAGAACATACATTACTGACTATCCTTTTTTCTAAAATTTTGATACGAGATTGGACAATAGGCATTTGAAGTTGTTGTTCAATTCGTTTGTAAGAAATTTCTTCAACAAGGAAGTTTATTTGGGTTTCTTTACAGTCTATCAAGTTAATTTTTTCATTTTTCTTGATAAACTGGAAAGTAATTTTTTCTCCCAAAACTTTAGTTGAAATTCCTTTATCTGAAACCTTAGATGTAACTCAGAGAAATAGTTTGGCTGTTTCTAAAACCAAATATTCTCTTTTCCAAGTAAAAATTCAATTTCTTGGTCATAATATTTATCAGGGAACTATTATCCCAATTGAGAGATTAATTGAGTTTGCTGATAAATTTCCTGATCAATTAATTGAAAAAACTTAACTTCAAAGGTTTTTGGGATGTTTAAATTATGTTTCTGATTTCTTCCCAAATCTTTGTAAGTTATCTATATGCAATAAAATAATTTTGACAGTCCGTCTGCGATCCCTATTCCATTTATTATCTCTCTTTTCTCTTCTAATTTTCATTTAGGGGGTTTCACCGGGGCCAGTTGGTATCAGAGCCCGGGGGGAAGTAAGGATGGTGTCTTAGCTTAGACCGCTCATGAAAAGAAATTTATGTTATTTTCTGGTTCTGAATTTGTTTATGAAAAATAATGTGGTGCATAGTAACATGTAAGTGATGCATGAGGCGTGTTATTCCCGGTTAGCCGTGTGAAGGCGTTTAAGGGATTTTGCCTCTTTCACCCAGTAGCTTACATGTGAAAAGTAAGATGCAAGAACAATTTTCCAGAAAACATTACTATTCATACCCAGATTCTAACACTTAGGTCTTCTCATGAGCAGTTCAAGCTGATATCTTCATCTTTATGAAACCTTGTGGTAGATATCAGCCCCCTGGTCTTACATCTGCATATTCTTTTGCTTATTTTACTTTCTGCATTTATTTATTGTTTATCTTCTTCCTCTGCATCCTACATACTCTCTATTTAAATCTTTTTTATTTATAATTTTTTTTATGGCTGAGAAATTTATCAGAACTTTTTCAAATCGATTTTCGCCGAAAAAATCTTTGATGAAATCTAGCTCAGACTCGAGCAAAAAACCAATTTTCTCTGAAGAAATCAGATTTGAAAATATAAATCAAAGACTTGATGATTGGGAAATGCCGAATATCCCAAATGAAGAACTTTATTTCATCCAAAAAGAAAGTTTTTTCAACAGATCTACCTATGTGATCAAAACTGTTGAAGAAACTATCAAAGTAAAATCGGATGATGAAAATTTTGTACTTTTTTCCGGCCAAGAAGCAGAAAAGCTTCGAAAAAGGTATAATTATTTACATATTGGTTGTATACAAATTGCAGCAGTCTCAACTCTCCGTAGAGGTTTAGATAATGCTATCCTTCTCTATTTTCGTGATGGAAGGGATGCAGATTTTAAAAACTCTCTCCTCGGAGTGGTTGAAACTAGCCTGTCATAAGGACCCATCTACTTCAATTGTTTTCCAGAAATGAAGATAGTCCTTGAGACAGACCAATTTCCAAAAGCTCTCCTAAAGCTTCAAGTCAAATTATATAATTATACCATGGAACCCGGCTAAATTTCAGTTGTGATAATTTACCAGATCCATTATAAATTGCACAATTCCTACGCATCACTTTGCGTAAGACCACCTTCATTGAAAGGAGAAACAATCTTCTTTCAAACTGATGCGACTAAGGTAAACTTGTCTGTTCCAATGGAAACAATATGGGACAAACTAAGTTAGCCTGAAAACTGGGGCTTTAAGCAAGCAGTTAAACCCCAGGAGATTGCAGCAAAACTAATCTCGAGAATCGAAACCATGCCAGATGGTTCGGTGTCTATCTCTTTTAAGAATAGAAATAGGCTTAGTAATTTTATTGAGTCTGAATCTTTTTCTTAGAAAATGGAAAGAAATTTGGTTGAAGGATTAAGGAGATATTGTTCTGGAAGAATCAATTCCAAACCATTTTCAGAAACTGAATCTTCTAAAGGATTAATTTCTTCAAGAAAATCTTTTCAAACTACTTCTACTATTAACGTTGATCTACGCAGCGTTGATAATAGTACAAGTATTCCAAGGCCAGTATATGGTCAAACCAGCCAAACTCTTGAAGATGAGAAAGATGGCGAAGCAATGGATCCTAATAGTGAGACTATTGGATCTATTGGCTCTCCTACTGCCTCACAAATCTGCCCTGACCCAACTATTTTATGATGAATCATAAAACCAATTTTGTAATTAACAAGGAATCTTTAAGAAAGGAGTTTTATTCTGACAAACTTCTCCATCAAAAGACTTAGTTTTTCAATAATTTTAAAGGTCAGAAAAGGCAAGAAATTCAAGAAGAATTTTATGCTGACTTAAATATATTACAAAGAAATATAAGTTTCTTTGACTGGTTTGATTACTATGCTCGAAGAAACCAAATTGATTTCCCTTTTAAATTTACTGAGTATGTTAATGGTATTTCAGAATGGACAACTGCTCAAGGCGAAAAGATTTCATCTGAGCTTCCTCCAAAGAAGGCATTCCAGATTTCGACCACAGACCCAAAGAAACCAGTGGTTGCCTTACCTTTTAAGACTTTGGAGTCTAAAGAAGGCAAAGTTGTTTCTACAAAAGACATTGCTGCTATTATAGAACAAAATAACTATACTAACAGGTATCTCCAAGCGATTGGTACTGAGTTAGTTTCAGATAAGAATAGAAATATTTTTGCTAGAAATATAGGGTCTGGTGTTTCTGTAAACCCTACAGGTGAACCTTCAACTTCTAGAACCTAATCTAGGATTGAGAATCCTTTATTTAAACCACCTCAAATACCTTCTGAAAAATAAATATCTAAATCCAAGCGTTCTGTCAACCAGATGATTGCGAAACTCAGTCAAAGATCAGCAAACCTTGATAGTGATGGTTCTGACACCCCAAAGTCTGCTAAGTCTAGTATAAAAAATCTAAGTGCTTTTGATAATTGTTCAGAATCATCTTCTGAAGATTATCATATCTACCCAGTCAAGCGAGAGCCTAGGGAAAATAACTGGAGACAACCCCAGAAACTATATTACCCTAGAGCCACACCTCCTGATATGGTCTTAGAAGAAAAACCTAAGATTATTCAGAACTCTTATAGTGGAAGCCATATTTATGAATGGAACATAGATGGAAAATCTGAATTTGAAATCATAAATATGCTTCAACAAATGGAAATGGTCTGTATGGCCTATTAATCTAATTACCAATGTGATGATGTTGTCATCTGCCATTACCTAATAGTTGGGTTTTCAAGACAACTTAAAGGTTGGTGGGATGATCATCTTACAAACCTCAAAAAAGAACAAATTTTAGGATCAATCAGGGTGGATGAAAACAGAGAAGTCATTTTAGGACCTAATCATAATCCAATTTTTGATGCCACAAATACTCTAATCTTTACCATAGTTAGACACTTTTTAGGTGACCCTAACATTTGGAGTGATAAATCTGCTGAACTTTTATCCAACCTAAGGTGTAGATCCCTCTCAGATTTTAGGTGGTATAAGGACATGTTCTTCTCTAGAGTCTTTATTAGAAAAGACAGTAACCAATCCTTCTAGAAGGAAAAATTTTTAGCAAGACTTCCTCTAACCCTAGGAGATAAAGTTCGATCAGAAATAAGGAGCCTTTATGGAGATAGAATTCCTTATGACAGACTAACTTACGGTGAATTAGTCAGTCATGTCCATAAAGTAGTAATGAAAATTTGCCAAGATAATAAAATCCAACAACAATTAGCTAAGGAGAGAGCCCAAAATAGAAAAGAATTAGGTTCTTTCTGCGAACAATTTGGCCTTCCTTGCACCAAAAATCTAAAGCCTAGGAGTCAGAAGCATCATAAGGAAAAATCAAAACCTAACTCTAAAGAAAAATCTAAACATGAAAGTAAATATTTTAGGAAGAAAGCAAGAGGTAAAAATATTCCTCCTAATCAATTTAGACAAAACCCTAAAGCTAAGCCAGTTTGTTTCAGGTGTGGAAAACCTGGACACATCTCTAGGTTTTGTAAGTTAAATAAGAAACTTAGACAATTAGGTTTAGATGATACAATCTTAAACCAAATAGTCTGCCTTCTTGCCAAAGAAGAATCCTCTTCTGATTCAGAACATGAAGAAGAAGTTTAGCAAATGAATCGTCTTCCTCAAGACGATGAAGTTTCTTCAAAAGCCACTTCTAATTTTGAAGTAAGTATGGTTAGTACTGAAGAACAAGAAATTTGGTTAGACATCATTAAGGACTATCCTAATGATCAAAATAAACAGAAATTTCTTATTGAAAATCTAGCAAAAAATATGGATAAACCTTCTTCTTCTAAATCTATATTATCAACCTGTGTTTTATGATTTTGAAAATATTTTTAATAAATTTAAGACAGAAACTAGTAAGCCTGTTACTCTACAAGATTTACAATTTGAAATAAATTTACTTAAAAAAGAAGTCAAAAATCTCAAATCAATTCAAGATCTTTAAGGAGAAATAATAGCTTCTTTTCGAGATCCTCCTGAATCTCCTATATCTTTAAAAGGAAAAGAGAAAATCAATGGAGATGAAGATCTTAAAGAAAGTGATTTCTTAGGATTTATTTCCATAATTTCAGTTCCCAAGTATCATATTTCAGTTATTTTGAAAAAAAATGATTGCAAACTGGAAATAATTGCCTTATTTGATATCGGAGTAGACATAAATTGCATCCAAGAAGGTCTTGTTCCAACAAAGTTTTTTGAAAAAACTAAGGCCTAGGATCAAAGCTGCTAACGATTCTCTCTTAAAAATAAATTTCAGACTCTCAGATATTCAAATAATAAATTCTTCTTTTCAAACAAATCAGGAGTTTTTACTAGTCAAAAATTTATCCAGCAAACTAATTTTAGGAAATCCTTTTATCTAAGCCTTAATTCCTTATAAGCTTTCAGATAAAGGAATTTCAACTAAAGTTTTGGGAGAAAAAATTAATTTCCAGTTTATCGAGAAAAATGAAAAAATTAACTTGATAGACTGTAAAGAAACCTAAATAAACTTCCTTGTTGAAGAAATTTCTTACAAACGAATTGAACAGTAACTTCAAATGCCCACTGTCCAATCTCGTATCAAAATTTTAGAAAAAAGGATAGTCAGTAATGTATGTTCTGACCTACCCAATGCTTTCTGGAATAGGAAACAGCATATGGTTGAACTACCATATGAAAAAGATTTCTCTGAAAGAGAAATTCCAACCAAGGCAAGGCCTATCCAGATGAATCATGAACTCCTGGATTATTGTCAAAAAGAGATCAATGATCTCTTAAAAAAGGGAATCATTAGAAAATCTAAGAGTCCCTGGTCTTATGCAGCATTTTATGTCAATAAAAATGCTGAGTTAGAACGTGGCACACCAAGGCTTGTAATTAATTACAAACCTTTGAACATAGCACTTCAATGGATCAGGTATCCTATCCCAAATAAAAAAGATCTTTTAAATTGCCTTTATTCGGTAAAAATCTTTTCAAAATTTGATATGAAATCTGGTTTCGGGCAAATCCAGATAAAACCTGAGGATTGTTACAAAACAGCATTTACTATTCCATTTGGCCAGTACGAATGGAATGTAATGCCTTTTGGTTTAAAAAATGCGCTCTCAGAATTTCAAAGGATTATGAATAATATTTACAATCTTTTTTTCAAATTCATCATAGTTTATATTAATGATGTTCTAGTCTTTTCAGAAAATATAGATCAGCATTTCAAACATCTCAATATATTCTTAGATGTAACTCAGAGAAATGGTTTGGCTGTTTCTAAAACCAAATATTCTCTTTTCCAAGTAAAAATTCAATTTCTTGGTCATAATATTTATCAGGGAACTATTATCCCAATTGAGAGATCAATTGAGTTTGCTGATAAATTTCCTGATCAATTAATTGAGAAAACTTAACTTCAAAGGTTTTTAGGATGTTTAAATTATGTTTCTGATTTCTTCCCAAACCTTTCAAATCTTATAAAACCTTTGCATGATCGTCTAAAAAAGAGTCCTCCTCCATGGACAGATATGCATACAAAAATAGTTAGGCAAGTCAAGAGTCAAGTCAAGAGTCTTCCTTGTCTACATATTTCAAATCCTGCTGCATTCAAAATTGTTGAAACAGATGCATCAGATTTAGGATATGGAGGTATTTTAAAGCAAGTTTTAGATGGCAAGGAGCATATAGTTGCATTTGCATCAAAACATTAGAATTCTGCTCAACAAAACTATTCCACTCCTAAAAAAGAAAATTTGGCGATAGTTTTATGTGTCCAAAAATTCCAGTCTGAACTATTAAATAAAAAATTCCTTATTCGAGTTGATTGTAGTTCAGCAAAATTTATTCTTCAAAAAGATGTCCAAAATATTGCTTCCAAACAAATTTTTGCTAGATGGCAAGGACTTTTAAGTGTCTTCGATTTTGAAATTGAACATTTAAAAGGATCAACAAAATCTCTCCCTGACTTTCTAACCAGAGAATTTTTACAGGGAAAGTCCAGCATTTATCATGAGGAAAAGTAAAAAAGACCCTCCTGATCCCAACAAGCGGAAACCCACCGCTGAGGAGAAAGTAAAACAAATTACTACCCTCTCCTCCACTAAATCTAAACCAAAATCTGTTGATGATTTTCCAGTTAAAGTTTTGCAAGCTCTTGCAACTTCAATTCAAAAACCTCTCAAGATAGAGAAAAAATCTTGGGCCGATATAGCCAAAGAAGATCAGAAAGCTCAATCTCTGATCTTAAGCCAATCTAAAATTTTGGAAGCCATAGCCAATCAGAAAAAATAAATCTATAGACCTGGACAATCCTCCAAAGCTATTGTCCCAGTCAAACCAAAACCAGAAATTACCAAATATGTCAAAAAAACCCGAATGCCAAAATCTGTTAAACACAGAATCCAAATATTGGGCCAGTGATCCAATAGATCTTATACCAAAAATTTTTTCCAAAAATTGGCATTTTGTTCCAAAATCTTTTCTCCACACCAGAGAATTCTACCAACACATTTTAGAAGATTCTGGTTCTGTGGTTATTGAGCATAAGAAGAGTTCAGAAAATTAAAATCTAGTAACTCATTCGAGTTTCAGAATTGAAAAAATTATCACTTCTAACGAATCGGGCCTGGAACCATTCAAAGTGAAAAAATTTGTAAAACCATTTTCTACAAATTTAATAGGATATTCATACTGGGATTACCAGGAAGCCTGGATGAATACTCTATTTTTTCAAAATCAAATTTACAGGCATACTTGGCTTATTTTCTTTAAATGTAATGTCAAGTATCAAATTCTCAGTTGGTTTGTTAGATGGTGGAACATCTTCGGACCAATTGAAGAAATTTTTCCACAAAATATCAAGAAAGGATGGGAATTCTTCCGTGACAATTTTAATTCTGAAGATCATGGAAATTTTCCCATTTTATTACAATTTTATCTCAGAATAGGCCTTCCATGGTACTATTACTGAGAATATCGTCTTGCCTAAAATCCTGAAGGGAATTATCTAATTCTCCAAAGACATGGGTCTGTTAAATGGTGGGCGAATTTCAAGTTTGCTCATATGGCGGAAGAAAATGAAGTCAAAAAATGGTTTAAGCGTCATCCTGAGTTCAACAAGAACCCAAAAAAGGGGACGAACCAATTTCTTCAGTCAAGATCAAATTTCATGGCTGCTCTTGCAACTGCCTCAACTCCTGACAAATGGCTTTCCAAAATTGAAGACATTCGTACTTTAATGTTACAAAAGGCAGAACTGAAGTCTGAAGCCTCATCCAATTCTCCTGCAAAATCTGAAGAAGTTCCTGAAGATGATTCAGAGGACAATGAAGATTATGCACAATCAAATGAAGATGACTGTTTCGGAATTGATCTCAACCGTAGCAGTCCACCAGATTCTCCTGATCTAACCTAAGCCGTTAGATTCATTTTCCGGGTTCAAATTCAAAGTGTCGGCACTAGAAGACATTTCGGCATCTCCTAGTGGTAGACAACTTTGCGAGATTCCCGGCCAAAGCTGCTTTCTTTCTGTCACTTCCCTCTTTCGGTGACCGAAAGACAATTTTACTGTAGCACTTTTACTATTTACTTTTTACTTTTCCTGTTTACCCACGAGTAAAACTGTGGAAGTCTACTGTAGAAATAGGAAATCTTTTCTGCTTATTTAAGCAGAGCGCCAAATGTTTAGAACCAAGCTTTCAGATACAAGATTTCATAAAAACTCTCTCTGATTGCTGGTTCTCTCACCCTTCCCAAATCTTTGTAAGTTATCTATATGCAATAAAATAATTTTGGCAGTCCGTCTGCGATCCCTATTCCATTTATTGTCTCTCTTTTCTCTTCTAATTTTCATTTAGGGGGCTTCACCGGGGCCAGTTGGTATATATATATATATATATATATATATATATATATATATATATATATATATATATATATAAACATCAAAATTTAAAACCTCACTTAACTAATGAAATTCCATCTAAATCCTTAAATTTATGTTAGAATGTTTACTTAACTAATAAGGAGGAAATATTAGGAGGTTAGAATTGATGGCGAATGGCTTTAATACCTCAAAACCACAAAATTTAGAGTTAAGGTTTATATTCCCCCTCTTAAGCTTACTACTTGGATTTATCCAAATCCAAAAGGAAACATTAAAGATAAAGGTAGCATAAAAGAAGATTTTCATGTCTTTACCTTCATTATGTGAAGAAATTGATGAGAAATGGTACCTTCCTTACTTGATTAGGGAGAAGATTGAAGAAGGAAGATAAGGAGATAGGGTGGGATGGTTAGGGATTTTGGATGATAGTGAAAATGAAAAAAGGGGGAAGAAGGCTTTGAAATTTTAAAATATTAGAGGCAAGACTATTTCAAGAGACTTGGTCTTAAAATTCATCTACACTCACATTCACTTCTAGACATTTATATTCTCTAATCTTCTTATGCTTTACTAACTTTTACCAATTCACTTAATTTAAAGTTTTATTCTCATTGAAGCCTTCTTATTATCATTTATCCATTCTCATTCAATTTTTTGTATTTATTACTAATAGAATTATTACAATTGTCCCTTTTCATAATATAAAATTTTAAAATTATAAAGAAGGTGTAACATTTGGAGTTTTTGTGGTTTCTTTGTAATCCTGTAAATGCTGTAATTTTTTTATGTTAGTTAAGTTTAAAATTGATACGTCAAAATTTAATATTTTTCTTATTAGGCTTTTGCAATACTTTTAAATATTGATTAATTATAAAATTAATATCTTAAATTTTCTCATATTCCTAAGAACATTTAAATGTCATACATTTAAATATTGATTTAGTACAAAATTGATGTGTAAACTTTTTACACTTCACAAATAGAATTTTTGCAATAACTTTAGATAACAACAACTTCTAAAGCCAATGTCAAAAGCTTTATTTAAATATTGATGCTCTAACTTCTAAATTTTTGCATGAATTAAAATGTTGGTGGGCTATAAAAATTGACACCATAATTTTTTTTATAATTTTAAAAAAGTCGTCGCATAGTAATAAGCATCAATCTTGCCTTTAACTGATGTCTATGTTACGACATCTATTTGTATTTTTGTAATAGTGTCTAACAAATTTCAAATATAGATGTGTCATATTGATTTGATGATGTTGAGGTAGAGTTTAATAATCACCTCAATATTTTCTATCTATTTTAATCTTAAAGTTTAAATGTAATTTTGATCTATCTAAAATACAAATTGTATGATTTTGATTCTTTAATTTAAAATAATCTCTTGTCATCCTTAAATATTTAGTTGATGCAATTTCAGTCTTTCTTTTTTTTTTTTATTGTCAATTTCATGACCTTTATATGATTGTTTATATCAAATACTTTCTTCATATTAATAAAAAATGGCTTATATATGAACATGTAAGAAAATATTTGCTTGGGTGTTGAAAATTTTGAGTAAAAAAGTTTGAATCTTTTTCCGAATATATTATCTTTTAAATCCTAAAAAATGTGGCTTGCTAAAGAAATAATGCTCAAATTGAAATTAACAAAACTGGTGTAATTTGACATAAATTAAAGAGAAGAACCAAAATTACACTAATTATATATTTATAGGATCAAAATATATTATTTTAAATTAGGGGATCAAAATTGTACAGTGTATATTTTAGAGAGATTAAAATTATGTTTTAACCTAATTTTAAAAGTTAACAAGAACCTATAATTATATCAAATGAAAATTTAAGAAAATATTAATAATAATGATATGTTTTCAGGGATATAAACCTTTCTTTTAAATTAAGAAGTAATTGTTGTGTATATTCTATAATATTAACATTTATAATCCAAAACTCTTGCAAAAAATGTTTAATTGGATCATAATATTAACTAATTAAATATATCTAATTTAATGATAATTTTATCTTATAAAAATTTCAATTTAGATAGGATGAAAATATAAAGGGAAAAATTATCCAATTTCAGAGAAGTAGAATTTGAGTCAAAATTCTAACGGTAAGCAAGACGGATGTTAATGTTTACTTTATTAAATAATAATACCCCAAAATGATAAATCAAGCTCAAACTAGCCGAAATTCTTAAAAGAAATTTTAACCGTAAAAATTGCAAAGAGGGCTGAGAGAAGAGTGAGGGAAGGAAATAACCAACGAATGGAAGAGAATAAAAAGACCAAGCATGCAAAAAATTAAACTTATTAACTTACGCAGTTTAATTAGGCTATTTGTATATTTTGGTAATAATAGAAATGATAATTTTTTTAATATATACACATAGTATTTTGAATTTAAATTTTAACTATAATAAAAAATAAAGTTTTTGTGATGATACCAACTGTTATTACATCACTAAATTATGAGTAATTAAACTGATTCAATAAAAGGATAATGAATTTTTTAAACAAATGAAGTGGACATGTTAACACTATGCTTCTCTATATATCTGGTTGATTAGAGTTTGATTTTATGTTTCTGTATATATTTTATTTTGAAGTTTTGTAAAATTTTAAAACATAATTTTTAAATTTTTAAAAATGAAAGGACAAAATTAATTCAAAATTGAAGCCAATAATTTGTATTTTTTTCTTTTAATTAATTCATGCCAACTTGTGACGGAGCCCAGCCATTTTTGACAAGTGACGGTGACTTATCTTGGAACCTTATTAAATATCAAATTAAAATTCTATCTTATTCTTTTAAATTTTTAATTTTTATTAATTTAATATATAAAATAATATTTATATTAATTTAACTTTTAAAATTTTAGATTCAAGTAAAATTTTAGTCTTTGTGAAAATTAAAAATCATATTAATTTGATTCCTATGAAAAATTAAGATTTTATTTGAATTTAAAATTTTGAATTAGTATAAATTTTATTTTAAAAATAAATTAATAAAAATTAAAAATTTAAAGAACTAAAATAAAATTTTAATCTAAATATTTCAAATATAATTCAATGAAAAATGACCCATAGTTTTTGTGGATACAATGCTTCCGTCGTTACGTGAGAATTATTGCAGTGACGCAAGCTTAACGGATTAACTCCGTCATAATTATATTCATTTTCCACTCCACAATCATAATCATCCGATTTGTGATATTTTAACGGTTCTGCTATTTTTATATTTTCTTTTATTTTTGTTTTTATGTGGGATTTATATATATGGAATCCATACTAAATTCTATCAAAAAATTAATATGAAATTTTCACATTCAAAAAAGATAAGATTGAAGTAAGTTGTCGACTGTTGATATTCTACCTAAGGCAGCCTGAGCATTGCTTATTTCATTATAAAAGGCCTAGCTGCTATTCATCCTTCCTCACATTCATTCACCAGCTGATTCCCAGCTTAGCCTCATGGATCAACTTCTATTTCTCCTTGTTTTGACTTCCTTCTACGTAAGATTCCATTACTCTCTCTCTCTCTCTCTCTTTGTGCTTTGGAGGATATATCAAGAATACTGCAGAATACTGCTTTTTATGTAGGTTCAGGAAGTAAAATTTTCCATACCCCTTGCCTGCTATTCCATAAGAATTGTAACTTTTTTTTCCATAAGAAGTTGAAAATTTTACAAAATGGAGAGAACCTGATTGGAAGATGAGAAATTAAATTCTAGTGAAATTTATTTTAAAAATAAAAAATTTATCGAAATTTTAATTGTTGGAGTGATTGCTTTATTTACCCACCATTTTTTAATTTAAAAGGAAATTGTGATTTTTTATGCGCTTTTTACATACAAATTAGTAGCACATAATGTAAAATGTTTGTTAAAAAGTAGTAGCTTCGTGAAAAAATTATAAAAAAATATAAAAATTTCAAAACCCAAACATTATCATATATTTCAATCTTTTTCATTAATTTTTTAGATAAATTTAAAGTAAGAGAGAGTTTATGAATCATCATTAATATAATAGTATATTGGTATCATTGAATCAATGGATGATATGTCATTATACAACTTGCAATATAATTTACTCAAACTAATGTATCATCAAATTTAATGATATACTGCACTATATATTTATCCAATTTTCTAGCCATTAAAAAGAATACATGGCTAATGCTTTTAATCGTGGGAGGTTGAGTTGCCTGGAGCCACATGCTCACATGCTCACAACTTCGGAACCAAGAATATAAATAACTGATGCTTAAACTGTAGCAGGTTGCCAAGGGTGGAGCCAATGCTTACGGCCATGAAATTGAAACATATTGGCATACCGTTTTGCCAAATGCTGTTATTCCAAAACCTTTGAAGGATCTTATTCCACACGGTTAGTTTCTACAGATGGACATTATAGATAATATCTAGTGAAGTATTGTGTATCTGATCTTCACTGTTAGAATAATTGGAAGAAAGTTCGACCCACCACACCATTAGTATAGTATACTACTAGATCTAAAAATTTGGATTCATTGATCTATGCATTATTATATAAGCCAAGTAAATTTTAACTATTTAAAATTGTTGGTGCACCAGAAGATGGTATATTTTAATCATTGCCTCTGTTATGATGAAAAAGTAATAGTACTTATACTAGTTTAATTTTAGATGGTTATTTTCTTCACATATCAAATTAATTTTTACAAACAATACAAAATTCTCAACTATAGGTGACATGTCAATAGTATAATTTTACAAAAGAATTTTCAAAATCATTTTTATTAGTTTACAGATGTTACAAAAACATACTTCTGGTTTAATAAGTTCTTAAAACGAGAAAGGAAAATGAAGAATATTTCAGAGAAAAAAAATCAACATTACTCTACCAACTTAAGAGATAACATTTAATTTAATTTTCAATTAGGGAGGCCAATATTTGGAGGCCAATATTAAGAGAGATAATTATACAACATACATAACAAGGAAACTTCAGTTCTTGGGAGCCACTATATCTATCACAAGGGGCAATACAAGGTAGTCTGTAAGCTGTGCATTATGTTAATCACACTAATAATATACATATTATAACTAACTCCGAAAATTTCCTTTATTTTTACACTTTTTTTTAATTTCACATATAAAGTAGCTCTATCTAGCTACTCATTCACTTGTATATTTAGGGTTTGTCCGTTTGAGAGGAAAATAGTTTTTAGCAAAATTATCCTCTTAAAGTTTTTATGTTTGGAACCAAAATATAATGAACAGAACAAAGAATGACAGTATATTTAGACTTTATTAATTTTGACAAAAAACATATTTTCTCATAATTTTTCTTATGTATAGTTATAAAATATTAAAATACAAAAAGTATTTGATTTATTCAATGATAAATATAATAACTGTAATAAAAAAGTCCTTTATTTTAAAGATGAAATTATTTTTTGCCATTGCCATGACATCATACATTATTTTTTATAGTCATAAGGTATATAATAAGCATAATACTCCTTCATTTATATACAAATGAATAAAATATTTATTTTTAGAAAAACATCTTCTTGCAAAGCATACAAATAAGGAAAAATGACTTCTCCTTCTATCTAAGAAGAAATCACTTCCCCAAATCAACTTATATTATATAATCTCATTCTCCCCCTCCTTCCTTCCTTTTCTCTACCCCACTCTACTTCCCTTCTTTCTATTTCTACCATTCTTTTTCCCATCTTTTTCTTTCAACTACACACTCTCTCTTTCTTCTGCCACTTCTATATTTTTCTTTCCTTTTCTTCCTCCCCGTCCCTCTCTCGCTCATCTCTCTCCTTCATGCCCTCTTTTCTCTTTTTGTTCTTCCCTTGCTCCCTAACTCTCTCTCTCTCTCTCTCTCTCATAACACTTCTCTTATTTCATTCCTACAAATGTTAAAACTTGATGGTTATATAAAATTTATATGGAAAAATATTTATGTACTAAAGAGAGTTGGTTAATACAGTTAACAATTTTGATCCATGATAGTTGAATATAACTAACTTTACCAAGAATGATGAATATGAAGAAGAAGACTTTGAATATTTTTCTTTGAAATTTAATTTTAATGCAAAATATACTTAACTTTTCATTTTTACTGATAAAGATTTGACTTATATCTTCAAAATATTTTAATAATAAAATCATTATTGTGTGACTCAATCTTAAGGATGAAATTCATAAGCATAACAATATTATTTAATAAAAAGACTAGTTTGTTTTTATGTACTATATAAGATAAAGTATTTTCTCTTTTGTAGTCCAAACAACATAACTTTAATTTTTATTTTTTGAAAGTAGATTTTCTTAAAAAAAGTATATCTTATAAAATTTTATTTTTAGTAAACAAACTCAACCCTTTAGTTAGAATTTTAGAATAATTGAATACTAAAAGGTAGTTTTGTAAACACTTTATGTAAAAAATAAATGTGTATTACTTTTTTTCCTATACTTGAGATCTTGTTCATACCTTCTTAACTTATTTACTCATGGCTCACTTTTTGTTGCAAATGAGTTGAAGGTCTTGCACATGGTGAAAGAGTAAGCGCAAACTTCAACTTTATTCAAAAATCTCTTGGTCAACTTGCACTTGATGCTACTACAATCACCATTCGGTATAGTGCTTCACATTCAAGTCAATGGAATAGGTTGATTGATGCAGAAAGTCAAACCCTCTACTTCTTTGAAAAAGATCTTCATAAGGGGATGAAGATAAATTTTAGGTTTGTTAATTATAACAAGGCTACTTTCTTACCTCGTCAAGTTGCAGATTCTATACCCTTTGCAAGCAACAAGTTGCCAGAAATTCTAAAGCAATTTTCAATAAAACCTGAATCAAAACAAGAAAAATTACTTAATAGCACGCTTACACTTTGTGAGCAACCACACATTAAAGGAGAGTACAAGTATTGTGCAACCTCATTGGAATCAATGGTTGATTTTAGTACTTCAAGGTTGGGAAAAAATGTTAAAGCTTTAACAACAAAATTAAATAGCAAAGGCAAGGACCAAATACAAAGTTATGCCTTGGTTAGAGTCAACAAAGCTAGGGATAATAAGTCAATTGTGTGCCATAAAATGACTTATGCCTATGCTGTGTATTTATGTCATGAATTTCTAGCTACAAGATCCTATGTCGTTTCTTTGGTGGGTGCTGATGGATTGAGAGTTGAGGCTTTGGCTGTGTGTCATGCTGATACTTCAGCTTGGGATCTAGAATCCCTGGCCTTTAGGATTCTTAAAGTTAAACCAGGAACTACTCCAATATGCCATTTTCTTATTCAAGATACTGTTGTTTGGGTTCTTAATTAGAAGAAAGCATATGATTGAAGAAATAAGCTTTTCAAAGCAATATATGTTAATCTTCAATGTATAAAGGTGAAGCAATGTACCTTAATACGATGTATAAGGGGTGTTGGAATAATGTATATGCTAAATTTATTTGTACTTTCTTTTTAATCAAGGAGATTTGTATCTGCTAATGTGTGGTCTAGATGTTTTGTTTTGACAATGACATCCATCTTATGTAATTATTTTATGGTAATCTACTTATTTAAATATATTTGTCCTCATTTTTCTTACTAGATACTTGTTAGATATTATCTTTCTTCAACCAAGTAGATTTGTATAGGGTCAGAGATATCCTTTATTATAGCTAATACTATTATACAATCATTTTCTTAAATCTTTTCTTTAAATTACTAAAAATATTTCCAAATGTTTCTTTTCTTTCTTAGCATTCAAAATTAGAATAAAGTATATTGGATACCACTATATATAAAAGTGGTAGTACCTAGAGTTAAGCAAAGGTTAGGTTTGGGTGGGTTAAAGGAATTTGGCTACTTGATTAACATCCATGTAGGTGCCTTATTCTCTACCTTTTACCATAGGGTATATTGGGTAGTTGAAAGTTTAGGTTTGAAGTGGGTATTTGCAGGTTAAGTGTGTTGAGTTAGGTTTTCAGGTCTAGTCTATATAAAGCCACTTGGGTTTATTCAACATTTTTTATTTAAGGCCTAATACAGTTCTAGGCTATGAAAATTCAAATTTTATCTAGAAGCTTATAAAAAAATATTAGAATATTACTAAATTTTCATACTAACATCAATGGAACCTAAAAAAGGAGGGAATTTAAAACAAAAACATATTTCATTACTATAAAAATAGAACATGAGAGATCAAAAAATTATAGTAAGTATTGCTTATAATGTACTACCTTCAAGCTAAGTTTTTAAGGCTTGATTGTAACAAATTGTATCATACATTAAATAATTGCTAGATTAGTAATTATCAATCCTTCATTTTTCACTTTAAGCATAATGCATTTTGCTTTAGTTGTTCTACCTCTGAAAGACCCATCATCAAATAATTAGTTTATTTGTCAAATTATAACTAGAAAAATACCAAATTAAATGATTTAATTAATCATAGATATTAGAAACATATTTTCATCATCAGACAAGCCATAGTCAATCATAAAACAAACATATATAGAAGCAAATCCACACTCAATTGCTATCAAAATAAAAAATAAGTAAAGAAGAAAGAGAAATTCTTTTCCTATCTAACATCTTAATTCTCTTTTAGCACTTGAATGAAAATTTTCTAGTAAAATTAAATGATAAAAAAAATAAAATGCTGGTGGATTTGAATCAATTTCATAGCTAAATTTGCAAAGTATATAGAAAAAGTGAAAAGAGAAGTTAAATAAAGATAATATTAGTAACATCAATAACATAAATAAATAAATCTCAAATTCTCAAAGTTCATAAACAACTTACCAAGAAACTATGTACGAAGTGTGCGCAAATAACCCTTACCAACTACAAGCTAGGAAAAAGCAAAACATAATGAAAATTCAACAGGAAAGTTGTATATTATATTAGTGACAACATTTTTCAAAAATTGAGAAACAAATTAGAAAACTCTTAACCTTGAAAAAACCCTACACAATCAAAGTCATTAGGCCCCCTCTAAAAATCCTAAGCAAAGAGAACAATCCCTAAGCCTAAATAAAGAAATCCACCTTTAGTTAACAATATTTCTCATATCCATTAGAAGCTTGCTCTACCTTTATAAATGATAGCTTTGAGGGAATCATCAGAACTTTAGAGGACTCTTGGTTAGAGGATTAATAGATTAAAAATGAGGATTTTCTAGACCATATGGGCATAAAGGATTCATGGTCAAAATTGAGACCAAAAACTATAAAATGGATGCAAGCAAGGAGAAAAGAAAGGAATATGTGGAAATCTCATGAAAAGATAATACTTGTTAGGGTTAGAGTTAGAGAGGGCTTATACAATTTGAGAGTGAGAGCTAAGTCATAGCTTCTACTTATATATAAGGGTGTAATATGATGTTGTTTTAATTAGAATTAGGCCAAAAAAAGTTTTGGTTAACCTTTAATAGGGTTAGGTTAATTCTAACTAGGCCAAAAACCATAAACCTAAACTTAACCATTAGGGACTGATTTCCTTTGTTTACAAGCCCATCTTAGTTCTTTGACATAATTTAACTTAAACCAACCCTAAAAGAATAAGTCAAGTTTAGGCTAAGTCAAGTGGGTCAACCCATTCTACCCATTCCTAGTAGTAGTATAGAAAAACAAAGGTTAGTAATTACATTATATTGTTGTACCATAATGCACTTGGGTAAGCAATAGATAAAATTGTGCAAAGAAAAGAAGTTTTAGCTTACATAATGCATAAAATGAATTATTTAGATTCAAACAATGTATTTGGGTAAGCAATTCCCACTCCCTTTATTAAAGTGATTGTTAAACTTTTGAAATTGCATGTTAATTACTGTATAAAATAAAATATTTCAATATAGTGGTGCAAATTTTTTAATATATTTGGAAGTATGCTAGATACTATATCCAATTTATCATAGAGTGTTAAGTCTTAAATGATTTCATTACCATAACTAACCACTATTATCACAAAGAGCAGTAGATACTTGCATAGTTTAAAAGGTGGGGTAGGTGGGGGCCATGGAATTTATTTGTTAAAAAAATTTTATACAGGTTGTTTAAAAAACATATGTGTTGGTGTGTGTCCTAGAACCAATCATATAAGATGATTAGAGTTATACACAATGTATTATATTTTATTTTAGGTAATTTAATTATTATATTTTGTTTTTATTATTATTATGCGCAATTTATAACTTAATATAATAATTATCCTTGGAATAGCTTTGCTATTCCTAAAATGCCCCTAGTCAAGTATTATTATGATAAAGGATAGTAATAATACATCGAGACTAGCGTGTAAAGTGACTGATGATTACGAATCATGGATATGTGATATCAAATCAATACATGAGTACATTGCTAGTGAATAATGTACTGGACTGACCCACTATGAGAATATTGCATGGATAAACGTGTCATAAATTATTCTCATATGATCACAACTACGCATAAACCTTTGACCTGAAGTCACTACGGTTCCCTACATGAGGAATTACTCACTTTAATATTGTCCTATGTCACCTTTAATCAGGTGACAAGTAGGGCATTGATTGGGTGTGTCATAAATCATGCAGAGGGAAGTGAGTGATGTAAATGGGATTTTGTTACTCTTGTATAAAAGAGAAATATCCTTGGGCCCTTTGATTGAGTGAGACTTAGAAATGCATGGCCATGCTCAGTTGAATTAATATGTGATATTAATTATTTATTTTAAGTCTACTCAGTATCAAGAAATATAAATTGAACATTGACGAGGATGACACATTCCATGCCTCCAGTTCAATTTGGATATTATTACAAAAGGGTTATGATGTAAAACGTTGATCATGTATTAGGTGGATGTCGAATCACAAACATTCTTACTACTTGAGTGGCAGTGATGTATTGCTAGATACCGCTCGCTGTCTATGGCTCAATAATAAGTCATTGTCAACGTAGTAAGAACCTACAGGGTCACACAAAAGGAGTAGGAATAAGACAATAATTAATTGGACTTTAATTATATTAATATCCAATTAATTGGACTTATTTTCGTGCATATATATTATTAAGAATAATAAATTCACGTTTATATATATATATATATATATTATGTGATATTATTTGATATTAAAGTAATATCAAGTAATTATCTTATCAGATATTAGATAAATATATTATGAGATAATATTATTTTGATATTTGATAACTATATGCAATTATCTAATATTAAGATATTTATATTATGAGATAATATCATTATCTAATATTAGATAATTAATAGATAAGTCTTATCTCTTCCCATTATCTCTAGGATAAGGATAAGATGAGTTGTTAAGTGTGATTAGGATTTTGGAAGCATTATCCTAGTAGGACTAGGATTATGGCTTGCCTAAGTTCTATAAAAAGGGACTTGAGGGCAGCACTTAACAATCACGTTTTAAGCTTCCATATAAACCCTAAATCACTCAGAAAACATCCAATCCTAATTCTTAGAGAGAAAAACGCATCCTAGCAGACGCGTGGAGGGTGAGAGGTCGTTGTTCACTCCGTGTGGATACCGTAGAGACGCTGTACCTTCCGGCCAGTGTTTGATTCATCCGCTCTCAAGTTTTGATCAGTAGAAACACGAGTGCCCAATAGGTAAAACCCTAATCATTGACTCATGCTTTTTGCATGGATCCTAGGTAGAATTCGGATCAAAATTTAAAATTTCGCTGCATGTCATAATCCGAATTCCCAACAATATGAACATATATTAGGTTTACCTTTCCTAAAATATAGTATGTTAGTTATACAATTTATTTTGTATAGTTTAACATAATAGTTGTGAAGGATAATTATATGAATAATATTATTTAAAATGAGATATTTAATGATTGATACATATATAATACCACTTTCAAACCTATATTTATATTTATCTTTAAATGGATACGAAGGATTAAAATTGTGTAATCATTCATTTGAAATGAATATAGATGATCTCTTCTAACTTCATCATACAACTAAAGATAGTAAAAATATTCTCACTTAAAAGAAATATATAAATTTTATATATTTTAAATTACTTCATTTCATTCATACATTTATATTTTATTAAATAAATATAATGATTAAGGTGCAATAAGTAAAAGTACATTTGGAAAAGAGATAACCACAATTAAGAAATTGAGTTATTGATTATATTACATTATGATGTTACAACATGTTGGTACAAAATACACTTTGTAAGGAGAAAAAGATTGAGAGAAGATAAAATTTTGTGCAATATAATTGTTAGATGTAATGTCCTAAATTTTAAGTTCTATCATTTGAATCTCTAAATTCTGAGGCTGTAGAAATGAAGAACACATTTAAATTAGCTTGGTATGTGAATTCCAAATTGAAAGGTGTTAAGTGTAAGTGTAACTGAAATTTTGAAGGAAAGGGAACAATAGGGAAGGAATTAATTTTTCTAAATACTATAGATGATCAAAGGAGATTAGAAAACCCTAAACATGGGACTTGTCTAAGTCTAACAGTTTATAGATTTTTAGATAGTCAGGTAACCCTATGGACTATATTGCAAAGTATAAAATGAAGTGTGGGTTAAAAGTGTAAATAACTAAGAATTTGGAGTCTAATATATAATTTTATTTAGTGTGGTCAATAGACACATGACAAGTGTCATTTTTATAAAGAAATAACAAGAATAGCCTTACCAATTAGTAAGAAAAGATCAAAATACCCTTAAAAATTTTAAAAATGACTAAAATACCCTTGAAGCTTCATGAAAACTCTTCCTCCTTCTCCTTTCTTCTCTAAAGGCATGAGTTACCTCCATGAAAGCTCTAAAACCATGAGCTAGAGAGAAGAAAGAGAGAGAAATGTTCTTTTGGCTTTTTCAGCCAAAAATAGTGAAATTTAGGCTTAGGTGTAGAAGACAAAGTTGCTCCTCTCATCAAGCTCTATCACATGGTATATTTAAGTTGAAGAAACCTCCAAAGTTAATTAAATTTGGTGAGCTCTAAGTGAGGATTTTCAAGTTGCTCCAAGAGCTAAAAATGTTCTCTAAAAGCTCTTTAATGTACTCTTTTTAGTTTCTTGAAATTTTGATATTGGTGTAGTCAAAGGAGGTTGACCATGGAGTTTTGGATTATTTGAGCATGTCTAATGATGTTTTGGATGTTGTTATATTAATCTATGACTTTGGTTTGGTGTAAAAACAACAAGAAATCATGATGTACAAATTAGGGTTTTAGAGGCATAATGGTGTATGTGTGGAATTGGCATGATTTGTTTAGAATTTGACTAAATTAATGAAATTAGAATGATTCTTATGAATTATGGAGCCTATGGAGGATGAAATTTTGAATTATGAAAGTTTGTGTGAAAATTCCCTTTTTAAGGCCAAAACCGTGAGCATGGGAAAGGAAGGAGGGAAGGAGTTTTAGCCATTTAATTGTGTTTTTGGAAGTTTAGAATAATGTATTACAATGAAATTTAGGAGGCATTGGAATGTACATTAAAAATTTGGACACTTCCTTCATGGTTTAGTGTATGTGGAGGAAGTGAAGAATGCATGAAGTTTAAGAAAAATGATGGCGTTCTAATAGGAATTATGATGTGTATTTATATAGAGCAAGAAAAGTGGCAAGTTGGAAAGGTAAAGGGATTGTAGAGAAATTTCTAAGTGAGGGCAAAGAAATTGTCACTATTGGAAGTTTTTAAAAGGTAGCTAACTTTATCCTTAAGTTCTGTTTTCCATTTATATATTTTCTGTATTTTATGGCATTGTATGGAATGTGTATGAAATTACTGTGTGCGCATTCTAGAAAGACAATAAAAAACTATGTATGAGGCCTATGGCCCGAGTTCCCCAGGATGATAATGAAATTGTTGTGTGTGGTACTTACAGCCCGAGTGTTATGTGCATGAGGCCTAGGTACGATTGTCTGTAATAGCCATCTAGATATCTATATGAGTCCTTGAATGGGCTTGATGATTGCTGTGTGCGGTGCATGTTTCTTACAATGGTATAAAATAATTTGATAAATGATTATTTAATTTTGGAAATGTATAATTTATTTGCTTAAGGATCTGGAATGACTTAATATGTTTTTCTTGCAATAACTAGCTATTGGGAAACTTTGTTTCTTATATTTCTATATTGTTTACTAACCATTTCAAGTGATACTTCCAAAGACCCTTTTGACAAGGAAGAATAATGTTTTGAAGTTGTATTAAAATATTCATAGAGTTTGTGATATTAGTATATGTTGGATATATGTTTTGTAAGTTAAAATTTTTGTATAATTATATAACCCTTGCCTATATTGTATGAAATACATGGATTTGATGTATTATGAACTAGTTTGGATTGGTAAGCCTTTAATATGCAATGTGTGTGAAGTTGGGAACTGACCAAATGAATAGTAAATGACTAAATGAACAGTAAACTTGTAGGGCAGTAAGCTGGGTATGTTTGCAGGGATTTTTGGCTGAGTTATGATGCTCTAAAAATTATGAGAAAATTCAGGAGTGAACTTAATTTATGTATCATCCACTGTGCCAAAATTCAGCTTAAAATAATCTCATTTGCTATGGAAAATTATTACACGTTTCGGACTGCCCTGTTCCCATCACAATGCTGAATACAGATTGTAACTTAGTATTCCGAAGAAGTAAATGGATTATTTTTTATCTGAAAATTTTATGTCAAGTATTTAACATGTTTTTCAAGTCTCATACCAAATTTGAGCTTAATCTGAGTTGATTTACCTCCTGAACTAAGGGCTTACTTTTACAGTTGAAAGTTCTGGATAGCACTGGAACAAGAATATTTTGCTGTGAATTTTGAAAGGCCAAATGATGTCTAAATTATTTCAAATTTTTACAGGATGAAGTCAATGAGTAGAAGGTTCATGGGCACAAATTTCGTAATTTTTTGAGTTCTAAAAAGTAGATTTTCATATTTTTGAAGTTGGACTAACAATTCTGAAAATGAGCAAAAAATTTTTGAAACTCAGAATCTATAATATTTTGTTTCACAGAATCTTAAATTAGTTTCGAAAAGGCCTAATTGTATAATAATTACCTATTTAATGAGTATTAAGGTGTTAATAAGTAAGAGAGTTAAATTAGAAATATATTGAATGTTATAAATACAAATTTAAAGTCATCATTTTGAATATGCATACAAAAAACTTCATTAATTTGTTATAAATAAATAAATAAAGTAATAATCACTTATCTTATGTGGTGGCTTTGAACTCTGAAAGATTTAACACTCATTTATCTTCTACATTTTCAATTATGCATTGATACTATGCTATGAAAATTATGCAATAAAATCAAAATATTATTTCCTTTAATATTCTTTATTCCTCATTTCAACTCTGATTTTAGCACCAAATAAATATCCATTATTTTTCTCATATCCTTGCTATCAAATATAATTCATTAATGATAAAACCCTTGAAAAACTTCAAAATATTTTTAAAAAATATGAAATAAAATAGAAAATAAGTTAGAAAATATGTTGTACTTAAAATATGTTATAAAGAACATTATCCTTTAAGCGACTTTGCACTTTACTATTTGTTGCAGGGTTTGTGACAAGTCAACTTCAAAACATTTTAAAAAAATATGAAATCAAAAAGAAAATAAGTTAGAAAATATGGTGTGCTTAAAGTATGTTACAAAGAACATTGTCCTTTAGGCAACTTTGCACCTTACTATTTACTACAAAGTTTGTGACAAATCACTTCTAAGATTTATGTAAGTATTACAAAGATTGAACAGCCAGCAATCTAATAATCTTTTCTTAAGAACTTTTTTGAATGATTTAGAAAAGTAATAGAGTGGTCAAAAAATAAAGATTTATTTATTTTTTTGCATTCAAGATGAAAGATAAATTCTTTATCCCTTTTCATTCACTTAAAATTATTTGTAGTCATTAATTGACTCATTTGTTTTTCTATTCTATTTTTTTGTATGTTTGTTTTATTATTTTAGCTAGAGTTATAGACAATGCTTGAATCAATATGTCTCTTGATCATCAATTGAAATGTCTCTTGATCATGAACTAATGCAGTTTTTTTATCCTTAACTAATGTGATATCTCTTGACCATGAATCAAAATGTCTCTTTATCATGAACTAATGCATCTGTTGATCTTTAACCAATATGCCTTTTGATCATCATGCCTTTTGCATAAAACTCATCATGTTTATTAAATATGAACTATATGTCTCTTGAACATGAACTATCAAGACTCTTGACTATAAACCAATATATCCATTTAACATTAATTAACATGCATTTTTATCATAAATCAATATGTTTCTTGATCATAAACCATCATATCTTTTAGTTGTAAAACAGAATGACTTTCCAACAACTAGTGTGTGTGTGTTTTAATATTTCAATTTAAAGATTTAACCATAAACACACAAATGATTTACAAACTAGTTCCAACACAACATTATAGTCACAAAAGATGCTGCAATTGCAATTCAAACTGAATTCAAGATGAATTTCTTTAATCATTTGTTAGATTATAAATTTATGTGATTATATTTTGAGATTTTTTTGTAGTCCTACTAATATGACTTCATGCAACAGTTTTTTCACAAAATCTTGTGACATTTTTTAAAGCACTTAAACATTATTATAGATGATTATTTATATTGCAAGATTTTATGAAAAAATTATAAAATTTTATGAAAAAGTTACAATATTTTATGAAAAATTTGGGCTATCATATCCTAAACATTTATATGATTTTTTACAAAATAATTGTATATTTGATATAAAAAGTCACTAGTTTTATTATGCCATGCTAAAGTAGTGGTGAAACAAGAACTTAATAGTTAATAAAAGTAAATATGTTTTAGGATTTTAGTAGAGACAAAATTTAAAAACTAGTAAAAGTACTATAAATGAAACACATAATTATATATATGATTCCAAGAAAATTAATAGGAGTAGATACTTACATTAAAATACATGTAATTTCACCACTATAAAATAAACTTTTCATATTTTTGGCTTTTCCTAAAAATTAGCTCATCTTTTCCTCCCTATTAAGGGTGGCAATTCAAATTGATGGGTTGTGTTTATGTTGGTTTGAGGTATGCTATCATCTCATTTATGCTAGACCCAAACATGAGATATTTAATTATGTAGGTTAACACGCCACAACCTGCTTAACCCAATATATTCATAACCTACTTACACAAGTTACAATATGGCCCATTTAACACAACTTTCATAACATGACCCATTTAACTTGAACTTATTTATGACTTTATTTATGTTAAAGTCTAACTTGTATGTAAAAATAAGTTAAAAATCCAATAGAAAAAGCTTTAATCTATAATTCTAAGTTCTAATAATAATCTTTCAAGGCTTTAATATACATTTATAAATAAAACACATATTAAAATGAGTATCATTATAATCATTCATCATAAAGAAAACGTAAATCTCAGTAATAAAAACTAACAAACTAAATAATAAATCACCATAATCATTTATCATGAATGTATAATGATGATGCATTCCAGAACTTTTGAACAATCTTGATACTTGGTGATCCTTTAATGTGAATAACTCTCCTTATACAAGAACTATTTATACTATAAGTTTAAATTTATAAATAATAATGAAAGTAATATACAATCTTATTGTTAAGATTTTGCCAAAAAAGAAAGAAAGAAAGAAAGCAATAAAAACATAAAAATAAAAAAACCAAAATAGAAAAAGATCAATTCTATTAAATAAAAGAACAAATATTGAAATTCTTGATGATATGATGCCATTCTATAATGACCAAAATAGAAAAAATAGTATTATTCTATAATAAAGTGATTAAAGAGAGATAATTGTAGTGAAAAAACAATAATAGCCAAAACTAGCTCCTTATAAGATTGTAAAGTGGGCAAAATTGTTGATGCTAGTTTTCAATTTTTCCAACTTCTCAAGCATTTACAATTATTGAATAAACAAACTAAACAAAAAGAAGAAAAATTACTAACCTTATTTCAAGGATTAATATGAACATCATTTAAACATTGTCCTAAAACATTACTAATCATTAAGGAACTCATCTTATTACTATGCTTAAGATAATTATGTTGGTTAAGGAACTCAATTGATTTCTTGGACTTAGGTGATCACAAATTTCCTAACTAATCAATTAAATCCAAAATTAATTGATTAAGTGTAGTTTAGATATGTAGGATAATTTGAAATTAATGGATTTTGCTCAAGTCTTAGTCACCAATTCTACTTAAACCTAAGAAAATTTAAGTTAAACAAAGTAAAACATTGATTCCTAACATAAATTTCTTATTTATTGTAGAGTGGTATTTTATATATGGTTTTACTTATCACTTTATTCAAAATTAGGTCCATACAACACATATATGACATATAAAACCTTAGCATTTAATTTAAATAAGTAAGTAGGTAGAGTGGAACCAATTTTTTATTTTTATTTATCTGATAAATTTATATATTAAAAAAAGTAACTTTTCATTTGATTTTAGTGAGAATTAATTTTGAAAAATTGTTGAAAGTTATTTTTTATCTAATATATAGTGAAATCTTCCTTTATTTTTCTCTTATCTATCTTTGTTACTAATTCATTTAAGATTTCTCATTTGATAAAGTCTAAAAATACATTTTATACATATAATTAGAATTTAATAAGAAATTTAATACTTAATCAGAGGAAACGAACTCATCAAAGTAAAGAAAGAGTTACATTGTTATCCTTATTACATTATCATTGTTGCTCTATCACCATCCTTATTTTATTTTTATCTCTAAATTTAGGCTTAAGCACTTTAATGTAGGCTATTTTAGTCTTCTAGAAACTAGGACTTTTTAATTTAGTTTATTAATATTTTTCATTTTTTTCACTTTTCACATCTTTAAAGTTTTACTTTAAAACTAAAAGTGAAAACTAAACATTTCAGGGTATATTCCTTTAAATAGGTCCAATTTAAATTTTTAAAAGTTTTATTTTATATAAATTAATAATAAATAATTTTATATATTATATAATTTATTATTACAAATTATGCAAGTCAAGTTGACTCGATTAATAATCTGCATAACTTAAACAAGTTAAGATAAGTTATATAGGTTGACCTAAACTTAAGATGAAATTTATTTGAGTTAGATGAGTCAACCCATTTATAACCTAAACCTAATTATATTTAACTTGAATTCGTATAACTCATGTTGTGTTTATATCGTGTCAAAATTACCACTCTTATCGCTAGTTATCAAAGCTTACTTGGAATTAGAGATAGAAATGCAAGCATTTTGTCAAATGTTTGAGTGCAAAATACTTTCACTCTAATGATTTCTTCCATGTGGATATTTAGGTAATGGTTTAGTTGGATATAAAGGAAGGCAGACAAATCATCGATTTTTTTAGTGCAAATTAATATAAAAGAGCAACAAAGGAACATTTATTTGTCTACTATGTTTACATAATTTTTGTGAAAAAATTTATAATTTTTTATTAAAATTCATAATTTTGGTATAAGGGTGAGCAAATTTTTGAAAAAATTTTTTCATGCAACTTTCAAAAATTGAATGTAAAATTATAATACAATTACCACCTTTTTTTTTTGAAAAAAATTGCAACATGTGTGTGTGTCATAATAAATAAATTAGCTTATAACTTATTAACTTGGTTAACAAGGTATAAGTTAATCTTCAGACATATTTAAAGCATTAGATTATTTAAAAAAAAACTTTTATTTGACAAGTTTTATAAGTTAACTTATAGCATATGAGCTAATAACTTTTCAATTTTTTTTTCAAATTTAACTTTACTCTTTTAATTAAATAACAATATATATCATAATTATGTAAATAAATATTTAATATATCCTTATTAATTTAATACAAGGAAAAATATAATTAAGTAAATAAATAAAAATATGATATCATAAAATATAATTAACTAAATTTTAGGTTATTATATTATTATTTTGAATAATAAATAAAAAATGTGAAATATCTTAAATATAATTAATTAAATTTTAGAAAGTTATATTCTTATTTTGAATATTTTGATGGTATTAATAAAATTTAATCTTAAAATAATCTAAATTAATTTAATTCATATCTCAATTTATATTAACATGTCATTTTATGACATTTTATATTTTTTTATCTAGTTTATATTATATACTTTTAATATAATTAACTAACTTATTAACTAGTTTAATAACTATTTTATTTTGTGCAATAAATACCTTAACTTATAACTTATTGACCTAGCATAAGTTATAAGTCAACTTCAAAAATATTTCACATAGTAATTAATTGAAAAAAATAGATTTTAATTTCATAAGTTATTTAAAACAACTTATAACTTATCAGGCTTTTCCTTTCTAAACTTATCCTTACTCCTTTAATTAATTGATAATATACGTCCTTAATCATATAAACTAAATATAATCAATTATATTTTAAGTACTTATATTTATATTATAAATAATAATTAATTAATAAAAAATTATGTAAGTAAATAAATATATAAGCTCATAAAATATAATTAATTAAATTTTAGAAAATTATGCTTTTATTTTAAACATCTTAATTGCACTAATATATTTAATATTTAAATAAATATGAAATAGTTTAATTTATGTATCTATTTATATTAACATATTCTTTTATGTTATTTTTTATTTTAAGTAGTTTAATAGTTAATTTTCTAAAACACTTCTTATATAATTAATTAGTTTATTAGCTATCAACTATCTTATTTGTTATCAATTAAATTATTAGCTATTTGCATCAAATAAAACTTATATATAAAAGTATTTATCTTTATTATATACATGTCACTCTCATAATCATTATTTTCCCTCCAAATTTCCCATTCCTTCTCTACTTTTCTATTTTTTTATTTTAGTGTTTATCAATATTATTAATTATAGTGTTTATCTAAAAAAAAGAATTATATTTTTATTTAAATATATATAATAATCTTAAAATTAAAAATTAAATCAATATAGATTTGATTATATTTTTAATATTTATATTTAAAATTCAAATTTATTCATATATAATTTTTTATTACATTTAAATTTCATCTTATTATTCCTTAAAACATGATTAGCCTTTTTTAACTTGTGATTAGCATGGAACCTGATCCATTGGTTTCTACTAACATATCTAAGCTAAAACATTACTAAAGTAATCTAAATGAGGATCAAAGCATTTCTAATATGCATATCATGATATCTTGCCATTTAATTTGATAGGTTTTACACAAAAAAAGGAATGGGAAATGCTTATAATTTCTAGTGCCTATTCAAGAATAAGTTGTTCTAATTAGCCTTCTTACCACAGAATATCTAACATTTGCATTATTTACCTAGCATAAAATTGCTCTTTAATGTTAGTCATTTTCCATATTTGATGTCGGTTATGAACTAATATATATATGGGCGTTGTTGTATGTCAGACTCTTCCATGTTAGTTAACAACTAACATGGAAAAAAAATAGAATAATATTGGTTTCTACATGGAGAATCATTGTTTTTTCTTTGTTGGAACTATAACTACACTATGTATAATAACAATATTAAAAATTGATTATAAATAAATAGCTGACATGGTGTCTCTTTCCTCTTATGCTCCTTTTTTAGTTCCTCCTTGCCCAGCTTCCTCTCACAATTCTTTCCTTCTAACACTAATTGCATCTCATAGTTCCCCTCTATTTGGTTCCTTCTAATCTCCAACATATTCAATGACACTTCGAAATTTCAATTTTAACAATTTGAAAAATTATAAAAAAAGAATGAAAATAGTAAATTTATATTCAATATCTTTTAGTCAATATGTGAGGTTAGCATTCCTTAGAAAAGCTATCTTGAATCCAATATCTACAAATGTAATGAATATTTATTAAAATTTGATATATAATGTTATATATTTCATATAAATAAATAGTAGATAATACCATTGAACACTAAATGAAAAAGAATGAAATTAAATTTTTTATTTATGCAGCCTGTAAAACTTGTATCAAAATGAAAGATAATAAAATATAGTTAATTTTGAAACTAAAAACTAAGTTGCAAGAATAAACATAAAAGTTAAAAACGTCTTTACTTTTATATTTTGTGCTTTTTCAAGAAATGTTCAACCCTAGAGATTTATTGATGAACTAATTGCTCTTTAGTATTGTAAAACAATTGGTGAGCATAAATATAAAAACTAAAGAGAGTTATCTTAAGCTTGGAATATGAGCATACCTTAATAAAAAGAGAATCATTTTATGATCAGAAGAATTTCTAAATAAAATTTGCAAATAACGCTATGACTCACTTTTTTTATTTTCATCTCACCTCTATTTTTTTTTTATCTATTTTAAGTTTATATGTTGTTTGGTAATAAAAAATTAACATTTGTAATAAAATAATATCATTCAACTTTAAAATTTTAAATGTTAATTATTAAATAAAAATCAACATCATAAGCTAAACTATTTTATTCTTCCATTATGTTTTAAGTAAAAACTTTAAAATTTTATGACATTTTTCTTATATAATTAAATAGATATAAATAGTAACAAATTAAGAAATCTAACATATAAGAAATTATAATTTACAATGCATAAAAAGTTTTAGTTAAGGTTAATGAGAAACTAACAAATGACTTTAAATGAAAAGAAAAATGAGGATGCCCTTAACATCTTGATAGTTATAATCATATTCCTATGGAGCCATAGCAACTTTTATTGGCAATGGTAACCTCTCCCTCATGAGATTGCATTGGATGCATCTTATCATTATAATTAATGCCTAACTATTCTCTTAAATATCAATTTACTAGAACAAAAAATAAAGTAATTTGACTTCCTATGTTCTCTAGTAATCTTGTTAATAGAGCAAATCAACATATCAACATTGAAGATAATGAATGGTGCTTAATTAAGAAGGTTACTCCTTTTTGAAAATTCCTTTTTTAATTATAAAATAATAATGGTTTGAAATTTAGACCCTAAAATTTCTAATGTTGACAAATTGATTATCAATATCAAATCACCTTAAAGATTATATGAGAAAAGTAAAAGCAATAATCAAAGATTAAAAAAAAAAACTCATAACAAGCTTTGCCTACTAAAGGAAATAAGAAGGATAGTCATGATTGAAGGTAATTGTAATAACTCCTTATGATGTGAATTAGAGGATATAGGCTAGGAGATAAGATCCTTTTAGCACCCAAACTTAGGAGATAAGAGCCTTTCACCATAATAAAGCACTAGAGAGCCTAACTCATTAATATTTGTTTCCCATTAGAACAGTAAGAAAAAATGAAGAGTTAGCTTGTATTTCCTTTGCTTAATTATAGTGAAGGCCCCAATCTCTTAGAAGTGGAGGTGTTAAGGATCACACCTCCAAGTTTAGGTAATACCTATACAATAGTGTCTAAAAGCCAAATTTATATAGATGGAGAAGAATATTAGACATTGGTTCTTAATTACAACCAACGTCTAAAACTATTCTTTAAAGATTTGATGGCTCTAGTATGGCACCTGAAATTCCAATAACTTTGTGAATGATGTGACCACGTAAATTATGTAGTATGATTAAATAAGCTAACTGTTGACATAACATTACACATTGGTTGTCAACAAGAATAAATATGGTAAATCTTTGTATTTTCCAATATCTTCATGAATAAAAAAATTTGTTGGTTCTTGATATATCTTTAGACATTGATTTTTTACACAATTGATGTCTAATGTTCAGAACTTTTATTCTATTTAACATTTTGTATTCCTTTGGACGTCACTATGCCAATATATACATTGATTTTTACATTAATCGACATGGTTGTATTCTTTTTTACTTTTTTTTCTAAACTTTTGTATTCTGACTTTTTTCTAATAATGAATACCAATTTTCTCAGAAATTATCAAATTTTTGCATTTTGTCACTTGTCTAATAGATACCAATTATAAATCATTTTTCTAATAATATTTCCTTCAATAAACCAGAACACATAGTACAAGAATATTGTAATTAACCATTTAATGAAATTTACAAATCATTATACATTATATATTTTCTATAAAACAACAACCTATATAAAAATTATAGTACATCATTGATACAATTTATATTATAGTCACCCATTTCTCATGTTAAAAAGATTAAAATCTTTGTTCTAGATTCTTGTTTGCTAAAGAGATTTGATCTATTTCATCATATTGAAGTGCACCACTAGATTCTATAGAAATTAGTCATTCATTTTTTTAGTGGATTGGGTGGAATATGAGAATGACACATAATCAATGTTGCAAAGTTAGAAATGATATTAGGAGACATGATGTTACACATTATTTATCTTCATTACAAGCAATAAAGCTTTTAGTAACAAAAATTTAGTAACAAGTAATATTATTATTGCTTAAAACAATGCCTTAGTGACAATATATATCATTGTCAATGAACTCTCACATTAGTAACAAGGCCAATGTATTATTACAAAAAATAATAATTTTCAATGATAAGTTTTATTACTTTTTGCTATTGGTGTCACTAGAAATTGAAGAGAAAATGAAAATGTAACATATAGTGACAATTAAATAAAATTGACATAACTGAATTTTAGTGTCATGATAATTTTGTCACCAAAAGGTTTCTTAGTGGTAAAAACTTTTTTCTGCCACTAAAAGTAGAAAATAAAGAAAATAAGCCCTGCTTTGTATTTCTATTTTGAGACGACACATTCGAATAAAAATTTGAAGATTTCCATGTTGCAATCTTTGTGTAAGATATTCCTTAATTGCATTTGATCTCTTTCTATTGTCTCTTCTGATCTTTTTCCATCATCACATCTCGTCTCCAATCTACGGAAAAGAAACACTACAAGCAAGCACCTATTTCAATTTAGTGATAATTCAACTTCTAGGTATTGCTTTCGTTTTTTTTTCTTCTTTTTACATGTCTTTTATTACCAATTTCTACGGAATTAGGGCCTACTTTGGTATTTCTAATATTAAAGTTCCAAATTAGGATTAGGATTATGTTTATTCATATAAGGAAAATAGGTTTTTATAATACTTGAAGCTCGAGTCATTATGGGACACAATTCTCAATGCAAAAAACAAAACCGATTATACAGTGGTGGAATTTGTAAATTTAACAAGCCAATTATCATGTAATCCATTCTAATGAGTAGAAATTAACGTTACATCATTTGTTGAGTTAATATTAACTTATTCTTTTGGTTTTAAATTTTAGAGGATTTGTCTTATCATATATAAAGAATAGGTCTTAAATCCAATTTTCTATTTCTTGATGTGTATATTTGAGAATGCGTTGGTACGATTTGACAAAATAAAGAACGTAAATTATTGATTAGTTTTTTTTATAAAATATTTTGTAAAAAGAGTTAATTAAAATGAAATAGAGAAATTGCCAAATGTATTGCTGTTAGTTAAGATATGATAACGCACCACCATATTTATCCTTTTCAATTCATGATAGTTTTAGACAATATGCAATGCTTATTCTAAAAACTATATGGATGTAAGAGATATTGCATATTATGAATGTATATGAAAAGGGAGAATATGCTTCAATTCATTCAATTGCTTTGTTTGCTGGATAACAAATGGAGGAATTTGTTTTATACATAGAGGGATTTATGTCTTCTTCCCTTTTACCCATTAGTTTCCTTTGCATGACATGTAACTCAATGTTTGTTTTACTATTAAATAATTAAGGATATGTATTTTTGGAAAATATTCTAATTCCTAGAGAACTTTACAGTTATTTTCCTTATAAAAATCATTTTTATGTCAATTTATATTATGGTAGTTAAGGTTGTAGCAGGATTAGTAACATGGCTTAGTAGAGGTCCTTCTTATGTTTGTACATAGAAGAAAAAGAGAGTGATACTAGCTTTTCCCTTTTATGATTTAACCCTAACACAAGTAATTTAATTACTCAATTGAATGACTGTTTTCTCTTCCACTTCAAGGCCCATGCTAAGAGCATAAACTCTTTGTTTATTTTGAATTATGTGAAATAAAAGTCAAAGCTAACTATAAACTATAAATTAGGATTGAATTTGCAACACTTGGATTAAAGTGATTTAATCAAGGTTCCCAAAACCCTTACAATGTCCTATTTCCCTCATTGCCCCTTTCCAATATTATCATCCAAATATACTCCTATTCCAATATCCATATGCTTGTTCAAATGCACAATTATATCATATTCATGGGATAATGATTGAATCATAAATGATTTTACCCTCCATGCTCACTGTTTATCACATAGCTACATTATCTTGAAATTTAATAAAACAAGTTGACTAAAAGAAACATTAAAAGTATTGTAGTTCTTATTAGTGTATTTTACATAGTTTTATATAATTTCAATTTGTCCACACTACTCTTGTTAAGCGATGCACTAGAACCCAACTCATATTACTCTTTTTATTAAAACTTTAATTAATAGAACTAAGTGATGATAATGCAAAATTAACATTTAGAGATTTGATATTATCTTTTACATAACCCAAAAAGCATATATTAACAGTTATATTACCTACCTACTTCTAGGCTTATGATTAGGATTAATCATATTATGTGGACAATAGAAAAACTTTTTACTGATATGTAAACTTTTTTTTAGTTATAATGGTGTTCTTTGGTTGATTTGTGTATTTAACTATTGATTATTAAAAGCCTATCATTCATGACATTTAATCAAATTTTTAATTTCAATTTTTTATATTATTTTTAATATTAATTTTTCTATCCATGGATTGCTATTGTAAACTAGTAATTTGGTGCCTTCTTAATTCACTAGATTAAGTGTAATTTCAACTCAGCTATAAATTCAGTGAGTTATAAGTAAGTTTAGCCTTGCTATGAAACTAATTGACATGTTTACATTCCTTCTTTTACATACACTTTTTATTCCACTAGTTAAATGGTATTTTGCTTTTTTCATACTCCTTTCATGTTCCTCTGATAAAAATTAGATTATTTAAGTTTAAAGTTTGTGTACATGTGTGAAGTTGCATATTAAGTCTCTTTAAATAGTTATAGGTTTCCAAGAAATATTGAAAGAATATTAACTTTCCCTTTTATTTTTGATAACTGAGAGAATAAGGCATAGGTAGGACTATTGCCTGGTTATATGAGAGTTCTTGATTTGTAGTTTGTAGTGCCTATTGCTTAGTATAAGGGTTTCTAAAAATAATACCACTTTAAGAACCTAAATAGATGCTCTTATTAGGTTACTTGATAAAGGATTTGAATTTAAATAAGGCTAAAAAAATATTAGTAGAGTTCAAGAATTCATTTGCTAAAATAAGAAAAGTCAAAATCTTCTTGCCTAATCCAATCTTAAGTTAGTTTTAAATTCAACATGAACTTAAGTTTTTAATGAACAAGACTACTTAGTTTGCATTGAAATGGTGTAGTCAACTTCTCTATTTATAGCTAGTTGGAATCAAGTATGAAAATGATAGCAAATTAGAAGATAAACTATAATTGTAATAAAATAATATTAGATAATGATAAAGGATAACTGTAATTAAAGATAATAATATCTTTGATGATACTTTCTCTTGAAAATACTTAAATGATTTAATATTTTTTTCAAAAATTCACATATTTAGTAAAGGAAAACTCTTTGTCTTTAGCTTACTGGGTTTTAGAATATTTGGATAAAACAAGGTGCTATAGTTTTTCTTTTTAGGTCTAATTTGAGGAGATTTTGGTATCTATTATAAATTCGTAATGTAGAATTTATTCGTATTTATCTTTGTAGATAAGTTTAAAATTTAGTCTTTTATAAATCATCTATAAGGTTTATGCTTTCAACTTGTCTTATAGGATATTTAGCACCAAATTTAAGCTCTACTCTTATCATGCCTTATTTTGGAGATCCTTTTGTAATTCTTGATAGCTGATGTTATCAACAAAAGTAGGTTGAGTTGACTTCTTTTTACATTAAGATATAATATACATAAATTTAGTTACCTAGAATGCATCATGAAATTCAATTTAATATTTCTTAAATATTAAATTAATTTTATTGTTAAAAGATTCTGGAGATATCATTTTTTTCCTCCTCATATATTCAACTTATGCTTACTTACTCTTTATTATAAAGGAAGATTACAAACAATGTTACAGTTGTAGGGTATTATGCAATGGTTTCATATTTCTTTAATAGAGAGCCATGTTTTCTTAGGAAACTAGATTTGTTTAATGGTTCTGGATATGAGGGTACAAGGCAAGTAAGGAAAGGAAAATTGCAAGGAAATTGGCTATAAAAAGGTGCATATATGTTTTTCTTGTCTAATAGTTGAAATTTTATTATTTTAAACCTAGTTAAGTGGAGAATGTTGCTTTAGATATGCATGACCAAGTATAAGCTTTTCTTTTTCTTGTCCCTTCAATTGTAGTAATGAAAATTGAGGAAACATACTAAGTGACAACATGATTCCTAAGAAACTATTATGAAATGAATATGGAAAAGGCTAAGGTGATATTTGTTCTTAATATTAAGAAAACATTTAAGCTACCATAATAAATAGAAAGGACTTTAAGATTCATCCTATATTTTTTAAGATCAATCACATCAATGAATAGAATATGGTGCTCTTAAGTTTTTAATAACCAAAAAGAGAAAAAGAGATGAAAAAACTAATGTATACTTTAGGTTGCACTTTTTTTACATATAAAAACATTATTTCCAAATTGCCTTTGTTGTTGCCATTTGGTTTAGCTTTGATTGTGAATTATTTCCAAAAAAACTAATGTATACTCTAGATTTGTGCTCGAAGGACATTGGACCATGTTCATTACCTTAATTGTTAGGAGTTTGCTGTTTTCTATTAAGCTAATATATTTTTTATGCCACTTGGATAATTAATTATCTATTTTGTACTATTGATGAATGTTAAGACTGGCCAATTTCGTTATTGTCAATTGGAAATGATTGGTTAGAGAATTTTGGCACAAATATTATTTTAAATATTATATCAAAATTTTATCAATTATATTTTATTTGTATTATTAGCATTTAATATATGGTAATATGCTTAAAATATTATGAAAAATGCAAATTCATAAAATTAAAATAAGTTTTTGTGATAAAAAAATTAGTAATGGTAATAATTGTCACAAATATAATAATAGTTATTATAAATATTATATTTTTAGTGACAACATAAAAATGTCATAACTAAAAAGAGCTTTTTTAATAATAATAATAATTATCACTAAAGTCATTGATTAGTCACAATAATATTTATTGAATGAATATTAATTAATGATAAGAAAATTTGTCATTAACATATTTTTAATGATAACATAATTTAATAGTTATAAAAATTTTGAATTTTCAGTGACAACAAACCTTATTACAAAATAAAAGTTTTCAATGATAAGTATTGTTTGTTATTACAAAAATTTTCAATAACAAAGTTTTTTAATATGATTAAAAATATTTTATGACAAAATATCAATACATTCTCATAATTTTTATTATCACATAAAATATTTTTTTTATTTTTTTAGTACTTATTCATGCCACATAGGGGTGGAAAAAATTATTCAAACTGCCTTAATCCGTCTGACCCGAACAAAAAAAAGTCGGTTAGTAGTGAGTCTTTCGATTAATCGGGTGCGAGCGAGTGAATAAAAGAGGAATTTAAAATTTTTCAATCGATATTAGATACTAACAATCCTATCCGAATGTGCCTGAGACCGACCAAATGAAATGCAAAAACAACAGCGTATCTCTGAGAACGTTTTTCTTCATCATGTGATGCAATAGGCATTTGAAGCAAAACCTCATTTTTCTCCTGCCCTGTCCATCAAACAGCGCAGAGCTTTGATTACTATTCACCACCGTCCCTGTCTGTGCCACTTTACCCAATCAATTTTCTGATCTCTCACTTTATTAGCCATCCGCACTCATGATCAGTACCTGTGAATCTCTACGACCCCGAATCAAAGTTGTTGCATCATGACTATGCTTGATGGGTTATGGCAAAATTGCTTGTTTTTAGGTCTTTCCCCTTTATAATTAGTAGCAGTTTTTCAAATTTTGCATGATATGTATGCTTTCATTGTTAATACCAAGATCCTTCATTTCTTTGGGTATGGGTCTTATGATTCCGTGCTATTTTTCCTTTCTTTACCTGTACCCAGTTTCACTTGTTTTCAAAAATGGTTTTAATGGCAATGATGATAAATGAATTTGGGTTTCTTGTTATTTTTCTTGCATTTCACTCTTGTGTTTTCTACATCTGCTTCAAGTCAGTTCTTTTTAATTGTTCATTCATCTTTTCTTATGATTTTTTTTATTAGATGCTTAAAACTTCCTCTTTCAATTCTTCTTTTAGTTTTATCAGACTCGTAGCCTGAATTTGGGGGTGGTTGTTTTACTTCATTGGCAATAATGGAAAACATTGGGATGGCATTTGTACATAGAAGGCAAAGAGACATGGAAGATGTCAAATTCGACCAAACCGACCGAAACCCATTGGTATTCGATTTCATCAGTTTGAGTCGGTTACTAGCATAAATTCGGTCAGTTTCGGTTTCAAATTAACACTCAGTCGATTAAGAATAGTCAGGTGAAAATTGGCCTTTAACCGCTCCTAATCACCCGATTTTGATTTGAGGGCCGTTGGAACGGCGCATCCGCTCTGCATGAAACCCAACTTATCATGCAGGAGGTACAAAAGGATAAACCTACGTTACAAGTGATGTTTTATCATGAAAAGTTGCTAAATATTTCAACATAATTCAATAAAAAAGGATGACTGAATAGTTTCTAGGGATCCGATGCTTTCGTTGTTATGCGAAAAAATATCGGTGACATTAGCGTAACGAAACATTAGCCTCGTCATAATTATATTCGTCGTCCACTCCAAACACGTAATTAATGGTTGAGATTTTTTTATTAATAAAATCGATAAGCCACTTCAAATACACATATAAATTTGTTGATAAATGATAAATTAATTAATAATTAATGGTTAGTAGATAATAAGATAACGAATTATTTAGAAAGCATTTTATAAGATTAACTATTAAAATAGTTGAAATTATAAAATGATATAAAAATATATCAATAAAAATAAATATATAATTAAAATAATTTATATTTACTTAAAGATTAAATTATATTAATATAATTAATATGTTTAAAAATAAAAATATAATATATAATATTTAATTAATTATATTTTATAAATTTATATATTTATTTACTTATATAATTTATAATTCCTTAACTTATAACATAATTATAATTACTTAATTGTATTTATGAAATTATATATTTATTTACATACATATTTATATATATTTATAATTTAAAATCAGGATATAATTATGTTAAAATTAAATTAATTATATTTTACAAAAAAATATTTAGGTTTATGTTATAAAGGGCATGTATTATAAATTAATAAAAAAATAAAGATACATTTGAAAAAAATTTAAAGAGTTAAGAGTTTATAAGATATAAGTTACTCAAAATAATTTATCAAATCATAACTTTTTTTTAATAAGTTAGTATGCAAAATGTTTCTAGAGATTAACTTATAACTTATTTATTAGATCAATAAATTATACAAACTAACTTCTTTATTGCGTGAAACAAAACCAAAATCTTAAGTTTAAACTTTAAACAAAATAGAGAGTAAGGCTTCTAATTGGTGTTTGGTTCATGAAATTTTTTTCATATTCTAAGAAATATAAAATTCTCATATTGGATTTAAATTTAAAAAAATATATTCTCAATAATATGAATATTTCTGAGCATATTTTTTAGTTAAATATTTTCCTAAAATATTCTAATGGGGAAGATATCATATATTTTCATAATATGAAAATATTTTGGTAATCTAAATAAAATATTTTGTTCATATTTTCATTAAGATCTTACTACTATTAATATTTTATTTTATCACCAACTATTGTGGTTGACTATCATCGACCATCATTGACTACTATTTATTACTATTAATCATTACCTATCACCATCCACTAATACTAAAGACCGCTACTATTTATTATCAGTGATTGTCACTGCCATCACCTATTGTTGATTATTACTATTAATCACTATTTATAATTGATGATTATTATTAACTAACGTCCATTATTATTGATTGTTCCTACTGCCATCCATCAATAATTAATATTAACTATTATCTATCATTAGCCACTATTATTAATAAGGATATTTTGTAAATATAACAATATTGTTATTATGATATATATAAATTAATTAAAATATAGTATAATATTTTAAAAAAAATTTAATTAAACTAAATATAAAAATATCGCATCCCTAATGATTAAAATTTTAAATTAATTAAAATATAATATTATAATATTCTTAAAAATATTTCTAGTTGAATTAAATATGTTAATGTCATATTTCTAATAATTAAATTTTTAAAAATCAAATTTTAGAAAATATTAAATGCTTGAAAATGTATGATTCTCCAAATTAAATACCGCTTTAATTGAAGTAATGCTGGCTGCCAATACACTAATAACATGCCGGCCAAAAATAGTTGATGGGCGCGCGCGTGTGGAATGTATAATAAATTCCATTAAAGAATTAAAATGAAAATATGACATCAGAGAAGATGCCACTAAAGTATATTATTATTCCAACCACAGCAGCCTTAGCATTATTTCATAATTTTCATTATAAAAGGCCTAGCAAGGATTCATCTTCCCTCACATTCATACATCAGCTAATTCCCAGCTTAGCCTCGTGGATCAACTTCTATATCTCCTTGTTTTGACTTCCTTCTCCGTAAGATTCCATTATTTTGCAATATCTGTGTGTGCGCGTACAGGAGGATATATCAAGGATAGCGCAAAATGCTGCTTCTTTATAATTTGAGGAAGTAAAATTTTCCATACCCTTGCCAGCTATTCACACAAGAATTGTATTTTTTTTTTTGCCATGAGAAGTTGAAAATCTTGCAAAATACTTTTGTGTTACAAATAAATTTGCTGGTGAATCTGTGCTTTTTTAACCGACTAGCACTACCGGAATGTATCGCATTTGGGGCGGCTATAATTGCCGCCTCAAACATTCCTCATAACTTAATAACCCACTTATAATTTATACTTTCCTCTTCACTTGGAACTGTAGAACGAAACCCCAGCCCCTTCATCACCTCTTCCATCTCTCCCCTTTCCCGTTGTCCGCCAAGCCACCAACCGCAAGTCGGCTCTTTTTGCACTGCGCTTCCAGTTCTTCCTCTTCCTCTTGTTTTGAGCCTGGCCGAGTTCATAATTTTCTGGTTGAACCAAATGGTGGTCGAATCTCGGATGCTCTCAGACTCACCGCTTTGAGATGGATGCAAGTCTTTTGGTTAAGGGGACATCACTCATCACGTCGTCTACTATCTTCCCAGTATATTTCTCAGAATCCAATCAACCTTGCATTTACCCAACTTCAACTTCTTGCTTTGACTCCTCGGCGCATTTCCAGATTCAAGGGAATGTGTATCCACTTGGGTATGTTTCTTATGCTTTAACTATTTTGGAATTGCTTTAACGAAGTTTTTTCTCTAGAAATTTTAACTTAATCATTGTTGTTCCTTGTGTTTGTGATGATTTTCTTATTTGAGACTTCTTCTCTTCCTTTTGTAATAATATTTTTCTATGCTTCCTTTTAATAGATTGAGATCTTTCATGATTTAGCTTCTTATTTTGCTTTCCCTTCCAATTTTGCTCTTACCTTGGTAACCGCAAAACATCAGATGCAGCAAAACCGTTTTATTTTGACCAAAGAATGTTAGTTCTATATCTGGTTTTTAAGAAATTCCCAGAATTACCACCGTCTTTATTGACATAATCTGTCAGATAATGCTTTAATTTAGTAGCACACTAGTCTGGATATTAAGTTGGTTGGGCGATGGTATGTTTTTAGAGAGGAATGATATTTCCTGTGTGTAATTGCATTATTTATATTTTCATATATGCAAATAAACTCTGTACACAGGATTCAGATCAAGCTAGAATATTATCCCTCCAAGATTCCAAAGCATCGGTGCTGGTGACCTATACTGAAACTGCTGCAAATACAAACAATGATCCCCAAGATGGAGCCTTCTCATGGGCAGAGGCCATTGTCCAAATTTCCCAAGTTGCAGGTTTTTTCTATGTTGATTTACAAATAATGTTATTACTCCATCACCATAAAATGATTACCATTTGCATTCTAGTTATTAATTAATATCCTTCATCTCATTTTGTGGTAGATTTATGATTCTATTTGGTTGGTAATGTATATTGAGTCATGATGGATATTACAAATTTACTTCATTATTCTGTGATATCAACAGAGGCTGCAAGATGATTTGTAAATGTTAGGGATGAAAACTAAGCAGCATGAGGACAACCTAAATTCATTGAAGACTTGAAATTTATACATTTATGTTACCCCTTCTCAAAATATGAACTCTTGTCAAAGCACAGCTGATTTTCCTCCTTACTTTTTAATTGCTAACTTCAGCACCGTTAATGTTCTCTTCCTGATATATGTAGGTTTGCATCTAGTTTCAGCATTATTGGAAATGCTATTATTTTCTTGATATAAGTATTATCTTACTGAAGATGAATATCCATTGTCATCTACATTTGTGTTTTGAGAAAATAATATTATAAGTTCGCCAAAAATGGGAAAATAATTCTGAAAGATTGCTATCTCATTTGAAAAGTATGTAAGGAAGTTGGTGTTTATACTATTTTTGTGGGCTTTGCAGGGTTAGGAGACAGGTGGTGAACATCCCATCATTCATGCATTTGACAGCTTAAGATTTAATTTTTGGTAATTGACCATGAACCTTTGTGGATGTGGCTTAGATTTTCCCTTAGGTTAACTGGACTTAGGTTATAAACCCAATGAATAATGATGGTGTCTCTTGTTTTACATGTGGCATTATCCGTGATTGTAAGAAGTTTATTGAGAATTTTTTTGAGTGGTTTCTTTTTGACCTTTTACAACTTCTACTCTTTCCATTGCTATCACGATCTCTTGATTTGTCTGTCTTATGTTTATAGAAGTCCATCTATACTCTTAATAACTTGTGATGCAATTGTTGTTTTGCCTTTTTCTTATGATATGCTTATGATTCCTCTTTGTAGTTAGTATCCTAATATCCTTATTTTTTTTAAATGATTTTTATCGTCTTTTTCCCCACTTTTTGCAAAGCTTTTCTTTAACTGCTTGTGAGGATCATGGTTAAACTTCAAATGGTTTTTTCTTAGTTGGAGTGATACAGGTTCAACTCGTGACTTCTATTTGGTCACTGATCCAGAGACTTCAGGTTCTCCTCCAAAAGGGCACCGCCACTTATTCCTATTTCTGTCCCCCCCACCTCCTATTTTTGCTCCATCTCCAATTTTGTAACTATATCAAGATTAGAGTCTGTTGACTCTACATAAGAAAAAGAGCTAACAATAAATGATATTGAAGATTTTGAGGATGATGACCATAACGAGAAAGTTATAAATAACAGGGCAAGAAGAACTCTAAATGATGCTTCTGATCTTGCAATAAAGAGTGCCTTCTTTTTCAACAGGTGATTAATCTGGAACATTTAGCTGTTGGATAAGTTCTTACCCTTTATCCTTTGCAACCTAGGCGTCATTTGATCTCGTTATCTATTCAAAGCTTAATATCCCAAATCAATTGATATACGTAACTTTTGTTCATTCTTCATTCTTTAATTTGCATTACAATGGCTTTCTCCCACTTGTTCATTTTATTTAACTTCTGTCCCAAAATTTTAGGTATTTAGCATTACTTGTAGGAAAAGCCCTGCATTTTGGGTGGGTTTCTATTTAACTCAGGATTGATCTAGTTCATGCTTTGTGCATGTCTGACATGTCACTTCATCACCAGCTACCATTAGCTTTATCATTGCCAATAATTACAGAAAAAATGATTACATACAAATGAATCCATGGTTTTTGAAAATCAATTGATGCAGAAAACTGAAAGATGGCAAATTCAGTCCAACAACAATGCAAAATGTGACATACCAAAGCAAAACTATTATGATTTCTGTCCTCAATAATTCTGCATGGCTTTTTAGACGGCAGTAGAAAATGTAAACTTCAATGTCTCAACTTTCAGTTCCGACAACATTAAATTATAGTCTGTTAGTTTAGTTTAAAAATGTTATCGTTGTTTTTTAGATGTTAGGATATTCCTGTTATCTTGATTCAGCTATTCTAATTTGTATTCAGCTAGTCATATGTGAATGTGATTCATTATATGATTGTAGAAATCTGAAACATGCTCCTGATTAGGCCATGTGCTTCTTGTACATTTTGTAATTACAGTCTCCGGACGTATTTGAGAGTGAAGAGCATTGTCAGTTGTTTCATCTTCCATCAGAGGAAGTGAGTGATTTTCAACTTTTAGGCACTGTGTTAATAGTTATTTTAATGTCTCAAGTATCTTATCTGTTCAATGACAATTACTACCATAAATAATACAATGGAATTTGATGTATTATGTAACTATTGACATTTGCAGAGGTCATGCTTGTGTACTGATGTCTTTTAAGTTTGATTGGACATCTTAACTTTTCATCCCATTTTAATTGTACAATCCCTGCATCTAAAGTGTTATTGTGAATATTTCATTCATGTGCTCCTAAAGGGTTACATTATGGATTGGGATGCTGTGTTCATTATTTGTCCTAGTTTGTTATGTTATGTGAAATCATTTTAATTGACTGTTGTGTGTTGATTTTAGAAAATGTAGCCATATTGGGTTTAGGTATCATGTGAGTTGATGAGTTTTTGGTATGAATGAAACCATAAGCACTAATTTTCCAATTCGTTAGGTTTAAAAATGTTTTTATATATTATGTTACATAATTTTGGGTGTTGATTTATAATTTTTTTAAGTGTTAGATAATTTTAAAAATTCATTTTTTTAAAAAAAAATTAGCAAGCTTTTCCAGAGTTGTTTAAGTGAAAAGAAAATTAAAATAAAATTTTTTTGAGGCGGCTAATGCTATGGGAAATTTTTAAAATTTTTGAAAATTTGAGGCAGTTAATAATCCGCTAGAAGACCGCGGGAAAAATCCGTGGGAAGCGGTTTCCCACGCCTCCGCTTCTTGCGGATTACTGAGCTGCAGGAAATACGAAGATCGTGTGGAAAAAAAAAATACCGCGTCAAATCCACAGGAAGTCCGTGTGAAATCTGCGGAAAAAGCCACCCCAAATGTGATACATTCCTGTAGTGAAGGCCATAGTTCAATAGAAAATATGTTGGAACTTGATAGATTTTACCAATTAATAAATAGGAGTTCAATTTTGTTAAGAAGCAGTAGTTTTGTGAAAAAAATATTAAAAATAAAAAAAACTATAAAAATTTCAAAATCAAAATATTATCATATATTTCAATCATTTCCATTAATCTTCTATGTCACCTTGAAAGAAAGAAAGAGTTTATGAAATATCATTGATACAGTAGTACACTGATATACCATCAAATCAAAAGGTGATATGTTATTGGTGATAAAATTATTTTAGATTAAACGTGAGAATTCTAAATCTTTGGCATTTAATTATAGCATGAACACAAATAAGGAACAATTAATTATATAAATTAATTTAATAAATATTTGGATTAATTGGTGATTAATTTTAAATTTTGCATTCCTTTTACCATTTGAATCAGTATCTATAACATGAGAAGATATGAAAATTATTATTATAGAGGTCTTACTACCTCTAAGGTAATGACCTTTTTCTCCCTCCCTCTCTCTCTCATTTTGATGAAGAGATTGTTTCTACATTATGACGGGACAAATCAAAACAAAAATTAGGTCATTAGAGTTAAGGGACATAATTAAATACATTGGGTTAGGTCGTGGATCCTACCTATTATAAGATTTATACCCAACTAATCCCACAATTGGGTCATAATATTATATAGGGCTAAATTCTTTTTGTCACCTTTTATTTAGAGCTTATATGACAAAATTTAACCTTAATTGACATTTATAAATTAATGAAAAGCCCATATTAAAATTTCTAACAATCTCTCACTTGAGCCCACATTAATTTATAAATGATGACTCCTTGAAAAAAATTAATGTTAGAAATGGTATTATCTCACCCATCAGTCCAATTGAGATCATAACCATCTAACAATATTAAATATTATATCCAAAGGGATATTAATACAAAATATGTTGAATGCCTATACCACACTAACCAACTAATTAAATATAATATGCATAACAAAATTAATATTATCTTAATGTAATTGAATGTAAATTCCTCACACAATGGTCTCAATATCTACCCAAGATGCCTTATGAGAATCAATACTCTCAACATATAATAGGATAAGGTCTAAATGTATCTATTCACAATCATGAGATTGGATCTGGATGTTTCCATTCTTATGCCATAACCAAAATGTGCACAATATATGGCAAAGATATAAATATCTCATTATGGATATTTTGCTTAAACATATCATAGGATATTAATAAGTTCATATCAATATAACTTCCATTAACCCAAGATATTAGAAAGGCTTAGGAAAATTTACTTTATTCATATGATTATGCTTTATATTTACCGTTAAGCCTTTTGATTAATGGATCCACAAGTATACAATCCATGAAAATTAAGTAATATGCTTGCATATTTTCTCTGTCATAAATAGGTACTTCAATTTAAAGTTCTTCATACGGGCAAATTTACTATTGCTAAAAGAAAATTCATAACAATAGTTTTGTTACAACATAAATATGGTTAAAGCCAGGAAACCCTTAACTTTCTAATCTAATAAGGAATTTATTACATGCAATATGTCCTGCCCTTTAATGGAGGTTTCTATAATTGACTACATAATAATTTCATGACACAACTCCTTATAACACATGTCCAATCACAGTTTTATAATCACCTAGACAATTTATAGAATAAATCTGAGTAACCTGTGCATACAAGATCTCCTGATCTTTTATAGATCAACATGTAATCACTTATACGACATAGACACAACATCATTTACAATCCAAAAACACTTGATCTAAATTAACAATAGATTACCTACAACCAACTCATATGGAACAATCCTTATTACTTTAGAAAATATTTAGGTCTAATAAATTTAATTCTCCTAAATTAATGAATATGAGAGCAGACTAACATATTAAACCTTTTTTTTAGTACTAAAATAAGGCAAGCCAAATGTCCCTAAGATCTATATATTACGGCCCCACCACAAAAATGACTTTAGGTTTATGGGCCGATTATATATGTAATTTTGAGCTTACCATACTTTACTCCCAGGCTAACTTTTACTAGGTTTAATTTAATTTAATTGCTTTGTCTTGACTAATATGTCCATATAAAAACTAACTCAAAAGAATGTCATCGTCATGTAGATCCAAAAATTACCAAAATGCTCGAATTTATCATACATTGATCTACATTACTTTTCAGATATTCAAGAGAAATTACAATCTCATCAAAATGAGATACAACTATATGAATACACTATCTGAATATTAGGTCATTAATCAAGAGGGCTACTCTTTTTTCTAACTAACATGACTCCTACTAAAATGAGATGTTTTAAACCAAAAGCAAGTTTTAAAGTGTCAAGATAAGATAATCTTTAATAAATTGTACCCTCTTTCTAAAGTAGTTATTAACTATTGACCATCTTGATCTTGAACCTACAAACTTATATGAATATCCCTATTAAACTTCGTATCACATTTGTTTTTTTGACTCCCACCTTTTACTAAATTTGATAGTCTCTCACTATCTTAAGACATCCTTAAATGGATCAATCCTATTAAGCCTTAGAGATGGTTTAAGGTTAAACTTTAAAAATTTTGGATTTTTACATAATACTAAAATAACCTTATTGAAACATGTACCTAAAAAAACCTAAAAAAAAACCTCAAATTTAAGTTTTTTTTAATTATTGAAAATTTGATAACCGATCAAAATAAATTTTCACTATTGAAATTTCACAAAGTACTTTATTTTTCTGGTACAACATGAAACATAGAGAAAACTCATCTCTAATTGTAAAACAATTTTCAAAAAGTCAATAAAGCCTGATAGAAAACATTTAATACATACCAAGTTAAAAAGACTAGAATTTTATATTTTTGATAAATTAAACTAAAATAAAGTCCATAATAGGCCTTAATAACCTTCCAATCTCATTACTAATCGCTTTCTTAATTAATGATCTTTTTCGATTGGATCAAGTTTCACACATTTTTCTTATTTGAAAAATAAATCAAACATTTACTAATTCAAGGGATGCTCCATTTAATGGCCCAGTCTAAAATGACTACTAAACCAAGTTAATTCAAGTATAAAGAAACTATTGTATTCCAATTTTGTCTTATATTTAAATTTAAACTCACAATAGGTTCTACACTCAAACTCTATATACATTATCTAAAACTAGGTTCTGTCAAGCATAACATGTCCCTTTAACATCTTAAAATTTTGTTGTATAGACATCAAAATTTAGGAAATATAAAAAACATCTTATGCATGTCAAAAAACTTAATTATGCTAAATCTTTCCTCATAAAATCACATTATGTAGTATTAATCAATATCATATTATAAAGACTAACATTAAGGATATTTAAGTTCTTACAACATAATATAAAAGCTAAATATCATACTCTTAAAACCAAACACTGAAGGTTGTTTAAGATCTTAGGAATACAATATCTAACCCTACACTCATATTATATCTAATTTACCATATTAGTAATATAATACCAAATTGTTTTTAATATTACTAAATGGTTTCTCCTCGGTACAATTAAAACAATTTTTTTCTTTCAAATTTTTATACAAAATTTCATGTAATTGGTTCTACAAAAGTGAGTATAAAATTATATAAATTTTTTATGATATAATATGAGTATACAGTAATTCTCAATTAATATAATAATCCTCTAAAAATTATTACATCACATAACTAGTCTTTAAAATTGCTACAAAAATTACAGTAGGTAGCTCGTAATATAAGAATTACCTCAAAAAAATTTTAACTAAAAATAACTTTAAATAATTATTTATATAAATTAGGCAATAACTAGCATAAAATTTTTTATTCTAGAACAATATAGAAAATTTTTCATAAAATAGTGCTTGTAGAGTGGAGCATACTGGTGTGTTCACTATTGCTAGCCACCACCAATAGGGTAGGGAATGGCCCCTGACACTGGCCATGCACATGAGTGCATTGTTCTTCATCTTCTAGCCTAAAAAGCTAGTTTGCAAGTTTGTTTCTTAACCTAGTTTCAACCAGGCTTTAACTTGGTGAAAATATAGATATTCAAAGCCATTTTTGGTTCTATTTTTAGTGCAAATTACACCAAAATTTCCAACCATATCTTCCAGGATGCAATCTAATGATTTTTCAGCAAATAAAATGCCTAAAATTGAAGTTTCAAATTTTTCAAAAAATTCAAGTTCTTGGCTATGGAGGTGATGGTTTCAAAAGGACAAGAGTTTTAAATTTTTATGTTTCTCACATCTAAAGAATTCCCCTCAAAATACTTGACCATCATTACCCTTTTTTTCTCTCTCAATATTTGCCAAAATTCACATAACATCAATAAGGGTTTTTGGTATATTCATATTGAGTTTCTAAATTTTTTATACAACATGATAATAAAAACTTCCAGCAAAATGGCTAATTGAAATCATGTGTGCATCACAATCTATATATATATGTATATTATGCACACACAAAAAAAAGGCTAGCAAGCACAATATTATAAGATTTCACATAACTAGTAACTACTTTCATGGCTAGACATATGAAAAGCAATTCATGTATAGGCCATTTATACATAAACAAGAAAAGATACATTTATGTTTTCTCTGGCAATAAATCATATATATATATATATACAGTGCCATATGCTATACCCTTATTAGTTTATGATATAAGATATATTTATCAAAATAAATGCATAAATCCCTAGGATTTTAGGACAGGATCACAATAACAAGATTATTCAATCTTTTGGTAGAGAAAGAGAATAATATACCTCACACAAAATTTTATCTTAATAAGCCATAATCAAAAGCATTAACCAAACTCTGATACAAATTGATAGAATTATTTTAAATTAAATATAAGAACCTTAGATCTTTGGCATTCATTTATGGCATGAACATAATTAAGGAACAATTAATTATGTAAATTAATTTAATAAATACCTAGATTAATTGATAATTGATCTTGAATCCTACATTCCTTTCACCATCTAAAGTAGTATTTATAACACAAGAAGATATAAAAAAATATTATTATAGAGGTCTTATTTTCTTTAAGGTAACTACCATTTTCTCCCTCCCTCTCTCTCTCTCTCTCTCTCTCTCTCTCTCTTTCTCATTTTGATGAAGGGATAGTTTTGCATTCAAATGAGACAAATCAAAATCAAGATTAGTTTATTAGAGTCAGGGAACCTTATTAAATATATTGGATTAGATTATGAATCTTACCCATCACAAGATTCATACCTAACTAATCCCTCGTTTGGGTCATAATATCATATAATGCTAAATTCTTTTTGTCACCTTTTATTTAGAACCCACATAACAAAATTTAATATTAATTGTTATTTATAAATTAATGAGAACCCCATATTAAAATTTCTAACAATGGCGTGATTTGCGATATAACTTAATCAAGCTAATATGCTACCAAATTTGATGGTATACCCCATGTAAATAATACACTGTAAATTTATCTGATTTTCTAGCCATTCAAAATAATACATAGGTGGTGCTTACTTGAATCATGACAGGTCGAGTTGCTTGGAGTCGTGCTCACAACATTGGTACCGAGACTATATATAACTTGATGCTTAAATTGTGGCAGGTTGCTAAGGGTGGAGCCAATGCTTATAGCCATGAAATTGAAACATATTGGCATAACATTTTGCAAAATACTGTTACACTTATTCCACATGGTAAGTTTCTACAGATGGATATTAAAGATAATATCTAATGAAGTATTGTGTATCTAATCTTCACTGCTAGAATAATATTTTCAGCATATATTCAAAAGTACATAACCAAATTATTTAAAAAAATTATAATTAACAATTTATTAAGTTTTATTTATTAATATTCTGTTATGAGAAAAAAGTAATAGTACTTGTACTAGTTTAATTTTAGATGGTCAATTTTTCACATATTAAATTAATTTATACAAAAAATGCAAAATTCTCAACTATAGATGACAAGTCTTAATGATAATTTTACCAAAAAACTTTCAAAATCATTTTTTTAGTCTACAAATGTCGCAAAAACTTACTTCTTGTTTAATATAATAAGTTCTTTAAAACGAGGAAGGAAAATGAAGGACATGACATAGAGGGGAAAAAAACCAATATTACTCTAACAACTTAATAGATAGCATTTAATTAAATTTTAAATTAGGGAGGCCAATATTAAATTTAAAGAAAGATAATTATACAACGCACATAAAAAGTAAGGAAACTTCGTTTGTTGTAAGCCGCTATAACCATCACAAGGCACAACCCAAGGTAGTTCGTAGGCTGGGCATTATGTTAATAATTTTAATAATACATGTTATACCTAGAGTAAAATACACTGTACTCTTCTGTAATTGATTAAAATTTCCTCTCTTATAATTTGAAAATCTACATGTTACCCCGGCTTAACAATTTCTAGTTGGAATATTATCTGGAGATCTAAATATTCGGTCAACATTAAAATTTTAAGGTGGCCTCTCAATGGCAGTTTAGATTTTTTTTCAAGTGGGATTTCATATGTTTTTAACCATTTTTCCTTAAATTTCAACAGGTTTTCCACCCTATATATAACACTCTAAAAATCCCTACTAAAATGAAGTCCTAAAAGGCACTATTTCAACTACATTTTAGAAGAGGCAAAGCTCAAGATTATCAGTAATGGAAGTTCCGCCCATACCAGACATAGTTTCAAAGTTTTAAACCTTGAATTTTCGAGATTCTTGTTCGATTTATTTTGTATTTTAAATTGTAGGATTTCAATGAAATTCATACATGTAAGAAATAGCCTTGTTCGAAGATATGGCTTTCGAGTCGCGATTTCAATGAAACCAAAGCTTTGTTTAATGCTGACCTGACCATAAACTCCTTTTATCTTTCCTATTTTTATTCATGAAAAAAGGAAATATAATTCCGTTTGATTTTAATCCAAATCTGTAAAATAATGGACTAAACATATTTTAATATATAATTGAATTAATATGTCATTAATATAATAATAATGCTTAAACTTTGTGTTATATTAAAATTCTAAAGTGTGTGCATATACCCTATTCTAGATTAATTGTGATGGGCCAATTAATCCTAGTTAGGTTAGGGTTAGGATCTCTATCCACCTCCTTATAAGGTGAGCTGCAATCTCCCATCACATTGCAGTTTGTAATTTCAAATATTCTCTCTAAGACTCACCTAAGGAAGAGTGAGCAGTGATCCAACTAATTCTACAATCAGATATCATGGATGCAGTAGGAGGGTCAGGTAATTCAAAAACTCTTTATTTTATTTGTGCAATTATTGTACTCCTCTTTATGGATTTATGGTTGTATGAATATTAAATTATTTTGTAAATCCTAAAAATTTCTTACAATAGGTATCAGAGCCAAAAAATTCATATTAATGAGTCAGATTGTACAAATTATTTTTTTGTTATTTTTTTTTCCAAGTATGAATCCTTTGTATGTATTAGCCATAATAAATCAGAATAAAATTATGGCAATATTACTTTAGATTTATTGTTTCTTATTTATTTTTATTAGTATGTTGTTGATTTGAATTGAGATTAAATTTTGACAATTTTTTCTGAATTTGTTTCAAAAATATGAAGAAACTATTATACTGTGTCCATATATATATATTTTAAATTTTGAAACATCTGTTGGCTTTTCAATTGCGTGCAAATTTCAGAATTTTGAGATATATGATTGTCATAAATTCACGGTTCTCTTCTCTATATATTCTGGATATATATATATATATATATATATATATATATATATATATATATATATATATATATATATATTTATATATAGTGGTTTGCAATTCGATATAAAATTTGGGTCGAATTTTCTTTGCATTATGTCTTTTGACATTTGGTATATATACTATTGATTTATATATATATATATTGATAATTTCTAGGAGAGGTACATTAAAATGCCTCATTATATAAGAACATAGCTGTTTCTCCATTAGACCAAACATCAAACCTTTGTCCCTAGTGGCTAAATAGTTAACCATTGGGATAGTGATGGATTTATAAATATTCATACCTAATTTTACATATATGTCTCTGACGTCTCATATATATATGTACTTCTGTGTTTTAAGTTATGCTCTACTTCGAGTTTTATTTTGGTAAATTTAAAAAAAAAATTGGAAACAAAATATTTTTTTATTAATTTTTAATTTTAATTTTTTTCATATATATATATAAACATATATACTTCCATATTTTATATATATTTCTAACGTTTCATATATATATATAAATATATATACTTCCATGTTTTATGATATATATATATATTATATGGTGGTGTTCCACTCTCCAAACTTCAATTTTTGGGTAATTTTTTTTTTTAGTATAATTTTTATTGAATTTTGGCCTGAAATTTTTTTGTATATATAATCTTTGTATAATTATATACTGTACAAAATTTTCCGAATGATTTACATACTGTATGCATATTTTCATAATTTTGTCATTAATATGTAGTTAATTGTTTAATTTATACAAAGATTATAATTGCTCATATTTTACCTTTGAATTTTATGTAATTATACTCACCTATCATGGGTTAATTGCATGAAATTTTTGTACTATTTTATGTAATATTATTGATTAAATTACTATTATGATAATTTAATTTTGAAATAATTAAAATTAGGAGAGTACTATATTAATGAAAATTATACCCTATCAGTATAATTCTATTAATATAGTTTGTAGGTGATAATATGAGTGTTAGGATTATATGTTAATTTTCTAAAAATTTAAATACCCTATCGGTGTTAGGTTTTAAGATTTTAGCATATAGTTCTTGTATTATATTATAATACTTATACCCCATCGGTACTAAGTATTATAGCATTATACTGTAAATAGTTGTATATTTTGAGAGGAAAATTTTAAGCATGATTATTATTAAAACATGCAATGTTGTTAATTTATGATTAATTTCATAAATTTTAATAATTTTTCTCAGCTTCTGTTCCTATGCAACTAACTTCTGTGAAAATTTTAAATGGGACTAATCATAAGGACTGGGTGGAATCCTTGAGACTGTATCTGGCAGTTTCTAACCTTGACCTAGCTTTACGTGAAGAGAAACCGAAGATCAATGAGGAGTTAACTCCTGCTCAAAGAGCCCATCATGAAAAATGGACTCATTCTAATAGAGTCTGTTTGATGGTGATAAAATACACTATGGATAAGACTATTAGGCAAAGTATTCCTGATAGTCAGAAGGTAAAAACGTTCTTGGATTTAGTGGCTGAAAAATATGTTAAGTTTGATAAAGCTGAAAAAGGACATTTTCTATCCTTATTGGAGAAAACTGTGTATGATGGAGTGAGTGGTGTTCAGGAGCATATAATGAAATTAGTGCATTATTACAGTCGATTGAAGAGCATGAATGTTGATCTGGGAGATAGTTACTTGATTTGGCGAGCCTTGGAGTCGCTTCCTCCTCAATTTGATGTGTTGAAAACATCTTACAACACTCAGAAGGGAGAATGGACTATTAATGAGATGATTTCCATAGTGACTCAAGCAGAAGAGGATATGAAGAAGACAAAGATGCAAGTGGCAAACTTCGTCTCTCATGGTTTGAGTTCTGGACAAGCAAATAGGCCCTTCCAGAAGGATAATAAGGGGAAATCTAATCATGAAAGGAAGAAGAATGATGTGAGGGAGCAACAACATAAGCCTAAGAAAGCCAAGTTCAAAGGAAACTGTAAATTCTGCAAGAAGTATGGGCACAAAAGGGTAGACTGCTTCAAATTTAAGAAGTGGCTTGAAAAGAAGAAGAAAGGTAACCTTTTAACTCTAGTTTGTTTTGAATCTAATAGTGTTGAAGTTCCTTTTAACACTTGGTAGTTGGATACTGGTGCCACTATCCACGTTACTAATTGCTTGCAGGCGCTGAGACATCTGAGGAAGCCAAGTGAGACAGTTTTGAGATTAGGAAATGGAGATAAAGTACAAGTTCAACACATAGGAGTTATTTTTTTACATCTGTCTACTGGTCATATTTTAGAATTGAAAAATGTTGTTTTCGTACCTTCCATGAGAAGGAATTTGATTTCTATTACTTGTTTAGACCAAGATGGATATTCATGCTTATTTGGAAATAATAATTTTAAGATATATTACGACTCCTGTGTTGTTGGAACTGGTACTTTGAATAGTGGCTTATATAAAATTGATTTAGATAATACTTTTGAAAATTTCATCAACTCAGTTGTTGGAAATAAAAGACCAAGGTTAAATGAAACTTCTTCAATACTTTGGCATAAAAGATTAAGCCACATCTCCAAAGAAAGAATGGAACGATTGATAAAAGAAGGAGTTTTACCTAATCTTGACTTCTCAGATTTCAACGTTTGTATAAATTGCATCAAAGAAAAATTAACAGCTGAGCTAGAAAAGGGAAGAGGACCAGGAAAGAGAATATTTTAGAGTTAATCCATACTGATGTGTGTGGACCCATCTCATCCAGTGCAATGGGAGGCTTCAAGTATTTTATCACCTTTACTGATGATTATTCAAGATTTGGATGGGTAGAACTTCTTTCTGAAAAGTCTGAAGCATTAGAAGCCTTCAAAAGGTTCAAGGTTACAATTGAATTGAAACTGGGAAAGAAAATAAAATGTGTACATTCAGACAGAAGTGGTGAATTTTATGGCAAATATGATGAAACTGGAAGAAACCCTGGTCCTTTTGCAAAATATTTGTAAGAGTGTGGAATAGGAGCTAGTTATAATATGCCTGGCACACCAAAGCAGAATGGAATCGCAGAGAGGAGGAATAGAACACTCATGGAGATGGTACGATGTATGATGACTCATTGCACTTTACCAGAATTTTTATGGGGTGATGCCTTGAGAACAGCTGCGTATGTGTTGAATCAAGTTCCAAGCAAATCTGTACCAAATACCCCATATGAGCTGATATATGATAAGAAACCTAGCCTGAAATATTTTCATGTTTGGGGATGCAAAGCTGAAGTTAGACCTTATAACCCACATACTAAGAAGCTTGAAGCAAGAACAATTAGTGGGTATTTTATTGGCTATTGTATTGGTTCAAGAGGAAGTAGGTTTTATTGCCCATCTCATTCATTGAGAGTTGTTGAATCTGATCGTGCTGTTTATTCGAGGATGAATTGGACAGTGGGAGAAAATCACTTTAGATCTCCCTAGGAGAAGAACAAAGCAATGTTTCCCAAATACCTGATAAACATAGTGTTGTTCCTCTAATAGTGCCTTCTGAAGAATCATCTCACATAAAACCACAAATTGATCCAGTCCAACCCATAATTGAACCGATCCAATTAGTGAATGAACCAAATGAAGAAATTGAGGAAGTTCCCCTGAGAAGATCACAAAGAACTCGACGTTAAGCAAATTCAAATGATTACGTTATTTATTTGCAAGAACATGAGTTTGATGTGAATGACGATTCTGATCCTATTAACTTTTCAGAAGCTATTTTGAGTTCTAATTCCTCAAAATGGATTCATGCCATGGAGGACGAAATAAATTCAATGTACAAGAATAATGTATGGGATTTGGTGGAACTACCTGAAGGATGTAAACCAGTTGGTTGCAAATGGATTTTTAAAACTAAACGGACTGCTAAAGGTGAAATTGAAAGATATAAAGCCAGATTAGTAGCAAAAGGTTACACACAGAAGGAAAGAATTGATTATAAGGAGACCTTCTCACCAGTCTCGACCAAAGACTTATTTCGAGTTATAATGGCTTTGGTAGCTCATCTTAATCTTGAGCTACATCAAATGGATGTGAAGACTGTCTTCCTTAATGGTGACTTGTCGGAGACAGTTTATATGAAACAACCAGATGGTTTCCAAGAGAATAGAAAAGAGCACTTAGTGTGTAAGTTGAATAAGTCGATATATGGCCTGAAACAAGCATCCAGGCAATGATATCTCAAATTTCATGAGATTGTGTCCTCTCTTGGATTTAAGGAGAATGCAATGGATCAGTGCATCTATTATATGATAAGCGCGGGCAATTTTATGATCCTAGTGTTATATGTTAATGACATTCTCCTTGCGAGTAATGATATAAATTTTTTGAACAAGACAAAATTAGCACTATCACAGAATTTTGATATGAAGGATCTTGGAAATACATCTTTTGTGCTTAGCATAGAGATCCATCATGATAGATCCCGGGGTTTGCTTGGTTTATCTCAAAAGGCATATATAGACAAAGTGCTTAAGAGATTTAACATGGCTTCGTGCTCGCATAGTGCTACGCCCATTCAAAAGGGTGAAGTATTTTTCAAAGCCCAGTGTCCTCAAAATGATGATGAGAAATCTAAAATGAGTATAGTCTCATATGCTTCCGCTGTTGGTAGCCTAATGTATGCCCAGATGTGTACACACCCAGATATTGCTTTTGCAATTGGTGTGCTTGGGAGGTACCTAAGTAATCCTGGTCAAAGACACTGGATAGCAGCCAAGAAAGTCATGAGGTACCTACAGGGTACAAAGAATTATATGTTGACCTATAGAAGATCCAGTGATTTGATTTGCATAGGCTATTCAGACTCTGACTTTGCTGGCTGTCCAGATGATAAGAAGTCAACATTTGGATATATCTTTATGCTTGCAGGAGGAGCTGTATCGTGAAAAAGTGTCAAACAATCTTTAACAGCAACCTCCACTATGGAAGCAGAGTATGTCGCTTGTTATGAAGCCACTCGAGAGGCTATATGGTTAAAGAATTTTATCTCTGAATTCTACTTAGTTGAAAGCATTTCGAAACCCTTAACCATTTATTGCGACAATACTGCTGCTGTTAGTTTCTCTCAAAACAATAAAAGCTCTACCCGTACAAAGTACTTTGATGTGAAATTTCAATTTGTGAGAGAGAAGATACGCGAGCATCTTACTCATATTGACCATATTTCGACAGATTGTATGCTTCCAGACCCATAACCAAAGGCCTAGCTATAGGAATATTTAAAAGACATGTATTGAATATGGGCCTTATTGATTCTTTTAATGTTTTGGGTTAGTGGGAGTATTTATGAAACTAAAATTATGTTGATTTCGAGATTTTATAATATTGCCATAAAGTACACTTATTTGAATTATGGCAGTATAAGGAAACATTAAGATCCTGTCTCAAACATTGTAAAGCATCTTGAGCGGATGCATGGATCATTTGTATATTTCAATTATGCACACATTTTATATTGTTTGGTCTTTTGAAATGGGTATTTCATATATGTATATCTTTTCAACCCTATCGGATGATCAGGTATGAATTTAATGAAATCTCATATTTTGATCTATGGTTGTAATAGTATGAATTTTATTAATGACATTGCTTAAAAGTGGCCACATATTGTAATTCAAATTATACATTAAAATGTGTTTGTCCAAGTGGGAAATTGTAAAATAATGGACTAAACATATTTAAATATATAATTGAATTAATATATCATTAATATAATAATAATGCCTAAACTTTGTGTTATATTAAAACTCTAAAGTGTGTGCATATACCCTATTCTAGATTAATTGTGATGGGTCAATTAATCCTAGTTGGGTTAGGGTTAGGATCCCTATCCACCTCTTTATAACTGCAATCTCCCATCACATTGCAGTTTGTAATTCCAAATATTCTCTCTAAGACTCACCTGAGGAAGAGTGGACAGTGATCCAATCAATTCTACAATTAGACATCATGGATGCAGCAGGAGGGTCAGGTAATTCAAAAACTCTTAATTTTATTTGTGCAATTATTGTACTCCTCTTTATGGATTTATGATTGTATGAATATTAAATTATTTTATGAATCCTAAAAATTTCTTACAAAATCCACCTCAAACAATTATATTTTTCAAAAGTACTGATCTTCGGTTATGCTCCAGTTCTCTAAAATCCACATTCGAAGCTTTTAGGTATACAATTTCTTCTTCTTCTTGGCTCCGTGTGAGTGTGTGTGTGTATTTTATCCTTTCTTTTTTTCATTTCTTTTTGGGGAACCAGTACCCTCAAACTCTGGGTTTCACTATTTGTTTCTATACCTTTCATTTTCTGTAAGGCCCTTAACTAGAAGTACAGCCATCCATACCTTGATCAAGTGCCAACTTTTGTTTTGCTGCTTTTTAGCCCTACAAAATTGGTATTTTTATTTCCCACTCATTCTTAATTGTTAAATTGAAATTTGATCCAAATATTATTGGATTGAGCCCCTTCCCGTTAACTTCGAAGATAATTGGATTCAACTTGTAAGCTTAAATTTTTAAGTCTTATTATTTTAGTTGTTCAGGCACTTTAATATTTAGAAATAAAACTAAAAATAATTTGTATATTTAATTGCAAAATATTAAACTTTGTACTCGTTTAGATTTTGTGTAATTTGTAATAATATATGATAATGTAGAGAATCAAATTGTACCATACATTTTTCATATAAATTAAATAATATAATCTTATATACTTTTTATTTCAAAGATATAATTTCGAATAATGTTGTATACACCATATTTGAGCATAGAATGACACTTTATAAAAAAATTTATATTAATTTTTTTTAAATAAAAAATAATTACAAATTATTTTATCACTCACCCTAACCTTAGCCCGGCGTACGTAAGATTCATAGGTAAACAGAGACTTTTTTTTTCATATAGTAACATAATTACTATTATTATTAAAAAAATAATGATATGAAGTTTTATTTCCTATAATAACATATATCATTAAAAGATCATAACAATAAATAAACACTAAATTATCTAAACAATAATTAAATGAGTAAAAGACATTGACTTCTCAATAAGTTTTAATGAAATTACACATACCTTTTATCTAATTTTTAAAAATATTTGGATTTTTATTAAAATATAAAAATGACGTACTTGAATTTAAATTTAAATTTTTTATTAATAAATGGGGATAAAATATGACCATATAATTTAAATCTAGTAATATAAGACATTTCAAATATTTTGTGATATAAATTTTACTTTAATTAGGTCCGAACAATTAAAAAATAATTGATAAAAAAGTCAAATTTTAATATAAGTGTCATCATTTTAAAGTTACTTGAACGTAATCAAATCATTATTTTTAATAAAATATTTAAATTATCTTATATTATTTAATTTGAATGTATAATTTTTTAATTATTAATTTGAAAAAAATAAAAAAAAAAACTCAATTTTACCACTTAAAGAGGCCATTACTATTTGCTTTTAAAGAGCCACTAATCATTTAATTTTGGGCATTACTTGTAATTTTGATTTCCTTCAAAAATTAAGTTTCAACAAGAAATAGGAAATAAAAAATTTCATTCTATCGCAACTTTTGTCATGTGTTAACCAATTATTTATTATATAATACAAGTATCCATGTCTTGGGTTTTTATCCAAGGGATGGAAGAATCACCTTTCGGTAATTCATGATATTGAAGTATTGAGATTTCCCCGTTGATCCTTAACTATCCTCGCACGCGCCAAGCATCCTCAGGGAGCTTATCTGAATTTCTAGTAAGTTTCTAATTTTTGCTTTAATTTATGCACAATTTTGTCCACAATTTTGTCCTACAGATATTTAGGATTTGAATTGAATTGAAATCATCGACTGTTGGAAAAATAGTGAGAGAGAAGATTGAATTGACACTCATATTTTTAGGATTGAAAAGGGATATTTTTGGAATTATCGAGTTAAAAATTGCCCTTTTTTATTGATTTAATGGAGCTTACTTCCGTTATTCTTGTTTGGGTTTTTGTGTACTCCCTTTTTCAATGTGATGGGAGGTTTAGGTAAAATTTAAACTAGAGGGACGATTTGTGTATTTTTCACAAATGACAGAATAATTTACTCTTATACCTAATTCCGAAAATTTTCTTTATTTTTATACTTTTTATTTAAAAATTTCACATGTAGAGTAACCCTATCTAATTACACATTCACTTGTACGTTTAGGGCTTGTTCGTTTGAGAGTAAGATAGTTCTAAAAAATTATTTTTTTAACCTTTTATGGTTAGAATCAAAATATAGTGAACAGAATAAAGAATGATAGTATATTTAAATCCATTTATTTTGATGGAGAACATGTTCTGTCAAAATTTTTCTTATTTATTTGCATGTATGGTTATTAAATATTAAAATAATTAAAAGTATTTAATTTGTTCAATATTAAATATGAGAAGTGTGATGGAAAATAACTTTTACTATTTTAAAAAGAAAATTATTTTTCTCTACTGATATGACATTATGCATTACATTTTATAATCATAAAATATATAATGGGCATAATACTCCTTTATTTATATACAGATAAATGAATTTTTTAATATAAAATACCTTTTTGCAAAACAAACAAATATAGGAAAGTGACTTCTCCTTTTATTTAAAAAGAAATCACTTCCCCAAATTACCATTTGTTATATAATTTAATTCTCTCTCTCTCTCTCTCTCTCTCTCTCTCTACTTCCTTCTTTTTCCTATTTTTCTCTTTCAACCACACACCTTCTCTTTCTTGTCTCACCCTTATATTTTTCCCTCCTTTTCTCCCTTCCCTCTCGCTCTCTCATCTTTCTTCTTTATGGCCTTCTCTTCCCTCTCAGTCCTTTCTTCCTCCCCTAAAACTCTCTTTCTTTTTCTCTCTTTCTCTCGCTTTTTGTTTTCTCTTTTCCCTTCTTTCATTTCTTTCCTATAAATGTTAATATTTGATACTTATATTAAAAATTATGTAAAGTAAATATTTACACAATTAAAAGAGTTACTTAATGCAATTAACAATTTTGGCCAAAGTTAGTTGAATATGAATTAATTTTACCAAGAATGATGAAGATGAAAAATAAGATTTTGAATATTTTTCTTTGAAATTTGATTTAAATGCAAAATATACTGAACTTTTTATTTTTACTAGTAAAGATTTATTAACTCACATCCTAAAAATGTTTTAATAATAAAATGATTATTGTGTGGCTCAACCTTAAGTATAAAATTTGTAAGTATAGCAATATTGTTTAATAGAAAAAGAGTTTGCTTTTATGTAATAAACAAGATAAAGTATTTTCTTTGGTGTAGTCCAAACAACAATTTTCTTAAAAAACAAAATAACGTTGATTTTTATTTTTTTGGAAAGTAGATTTTCTTAAAAAAGCATCTCTTATAAAATTTTATTTTTGGTAAACAAACTAACCCTTTAGTTGTAACAGTACAATAATCAAATACTAGAAGGTATATTTATAAAAGCTTTATGTAAAAAATAAATGCATATCAATTTTTCTCCTACTTTACTAAAGATCTTGTTTATACCTTCTTAATTCATTTACCTATGACTTATCGCTTATTGTTCCAAATGAATTGAAGGTCTTGCACATGGTTAAACAATTGTCCTAAATTTTAACATCATTGAAAAATTTATTGGCCAATTTATACTTGATGCCATCAGAGGCAACTTTTATGATTACTATGCTACATGTTCAATTGAATGGAATTGGTTTATTGATGCAAATAATCAAAACATTTACTTTTGTTAGAAAAATATAGGTAGCAATGGAGTAATAAGAAAATAGCGAAGAGAGACAAAATAAGAAAGAAATAATGAAAAAGAGATGGAACATGAAGGAAATTATTTTAAGGCGTCTATTACACTTTCTTATGAGTTTTTATATTTCCAAAACATAACAAAACTCAAAACTCTCCAATCTAAAGTAAAAAAAAGAGTTTAGCAGAAAGCCCTATTTATAATTATTGAACAAATGTTACATCTTAAATCACTTGCAACCAATCATATTAATAGTCATATCTTTTCACACAATAGAAGTGCTATAAACAATTATATCTTTTCAAAACCTTAAATTTTGAAATAAAAGAACCTTCTTTGTTCAATAATTTAAACTCAAAATCCACTTTTGACTCTTTATATATATGTATATGATTACTATGGAAAGTCTATTAATATATCTATACAGGATTATCATTTATACAGCTTTAAAACTAGTTTTTCTAAATAACGTAGTACTTGAAAAGTACTAATATTCATAAATTACCAACAATCCCTCACTAGTTTGGAATGTTGGTGTTTATACTTAACTTTTCATACAAATAAGTATTGTACATGCAAGAAAGTATCTCTCAATTTGAACTTTCAATTAGCGTATATATCGTAGAATTCTAATGAAGTTAATGGTTTTTGCAGATGCAATCTCAATTCCTATTATTAGAATTGAAGATGTAACACATAATACCCATTTAATTTCAATGAAAACCTCATAACTAGTTTAGTATTATTATGATCAAGTGCTTATCTTGTTATTTATAAACATTTATAAAGAGAGACCTCAACTTTCTTGTTGAAGTAGCACCACTTCTATGTTTATAAATGTGTAATTTTCTTTATATCCACATTGCTTTAGACAATTAATTTATGACTTAATTAAGAGTCCAAAAAGCCGCACAACTATTTATATGCAATGGCCAACATTAGATTCAAATATGGAATTGATTAGTTAATGCTAATAGACACATATCAATAACTTGTTCTTACCCATTGAACTTTATAATTAGAGGTTAGTAATTCAAAGTTTGATTCCTATTATTGGTGTCTAAAATCAAGGGCTTTAAATCCATTCCTAAAAGAAAAATTTTTCACTACTAACTCTTTAATGAGCTTTTTAGAAATCCAGATTCATTGAATTCATGTTGACTTCTTGTTTAGCCTTGCGACTATTTTATCACAATCAAACCAATATGTATAGACATTTCCATGGTAATTTTTTTTAATTCCTTAGACATATATTAATTTCCATAGCATTGTTCAAAGATATGGTTAACCTTGTCTAATACCTTGAGTTAATAATTAAAGTTTTATACATTTCAATGCTCATAAATATTTATTTTTATTTGTTCATTTATTTGATTAATAATTGGTTTTCAATATAATTTTATTTAATTGGTTAGTGTTGGTTCATGGTTTGCTTGAATTTTTTTTATAAATATTTTCTTACAAGTTGGGAATAATTTTAGTGATTACAAGTATAGAGATTTATAAAATTAATTATTTATATTTGATAATTTATTCATGGAAAATTAAAATATTTATTTTAGGAATTTCAAATTTATAAAATTATTATGCATATATATATATATATATATATATATATATATATATATATATATATATATATATATATATATATATATATATATATATATATATTTATATTGAAGGAAGATTAAAAAATTGAGTTGAAGTTGTAAATAAAATTAGTTTTATAAAAATGTGAGTATTAAAATTTTATTTATTAAAAAGTAATAGTAAAATATTTTATTGAAAAATATAAAATTTGAGAGTGTGGAATTTATGAAATGTATCAGTTATGTTGAATGGCTTTTACATATGAAATTATGCATTGCTCATGATATTTTAGAAATTGAAGTGTGATTAATTTTGTGTGTGTGTGTGTGTGTGTGTATATATATATATATATATGAGATTATATAAATGAATCTTTAATAATTATGTGCATATTAAAATGTTCACATTGAATTTTAAAGTTATTTGGAGATAAGAAGTATTATAAAATATATAAAAAATCTAATGGCTAAAATTGATTGGAATTAATTAGAGGGTAGAGATTAAAAAGGGGGATTTGGACTTATGGTGTGTGAGAAGTACAAGATTAGACTCTTCTTTAATTTCATTTTCTTTTTTTTTCATATTTCCTCAATTTTCCTATTTGGAAAAGTCAATTTTCTTTCTCTCTATTGTTAGGTTCCCTTTCTCTCTACACACTTCACCACCTTTTTCTCTCTTATCCTTTCTTTTTCTCTATCCTAATTTTGCTTTTCTCTTTTTCCCTCTCCCTTTCAATCCCATTTCTTTAACTACTAGTGTCTCTTTCCCTCCATCACATTGAGCTTCTTGTCTTGGCTAGCTGCATATCATGGTAGAGTGTAGAGGTTGTAAGCTCACGATTTGGTCTAGCCATAGTGCAAGGCAATTCAATCCGTAGTTAACACTTTAGTGAGTTCTGGTTATTGTGTGTTATCTAGAGCTAGCTCCTATTCTTCCTTAACTGTGGTGGCACTAAGATGCAAAGGGAGGTTACGATTCATGATGCTAAGTTTAGAGGAACCTAAGAGCTTGATTGCTATATTTTTCGGTGAGCTCTCCTATTTTTTGGTGTTAACAAGTTGCTGGTGGCCTTAGGAGGTGATAGAACCTTTTTATATAAATAGTTTCTTTGATTTGTGTTATTTAAGGGTGATCTAAAGACAAATTTATTTGTGTGTGATATATATATAATGAACCATATGAAACAAAAATATAACCTTTATGATGGAAAATGCTAAAACAAGATGATTAGAAATATATATGGATCATTATATTTTATTATTTTGAAAGAATCATGTATGATCTAGATAGAATCATTTATAAGTATTTTAAGTACATGATGATACTTATAAAGACATATCTCTATGTGTATATTTTACACTATAAAGTGTTTTAATAACATGAATAGAACTATTATAAGACATTATATTATAATATTGTCAACGGTGGCTATATATTTCAAAAAACCCATGTTGTGGGCAAATTTAAATACATATTGATGGTTTTGAAAAAAAATAAAAATTTTATGATATAGAATGCTAAAATAATATGATTAAAGTGTTCTTGAAGTATTGTATTCCAATATTTTATGGATTTGAACATGATTTAGAAAACTCTCATTATATTTTGGATAACTAATATATAATTGATAAAATAAGGATTTTATGATAAAAAATATCAAACTAATATATTTAAAATATAATTATATCATTAAGATCTACTATTTTAATATTCAGAGTTTGATGTGAAGAGTCCCTAATAAATGCAATCTTCTAATTCTTTATGGAAAGTTAAAAAATATAAGGAGATAAATGCAAAATTCTATATAGTGATGTGAATGGTAATGTTTTGATGGTTTTGTAATTTGATTTAGAATCTATATTATATATGAGAATTTCTAATTTTTTCTTATGGATTTGAAAATAAAGGAAGTGAGAATCTAAGATGATTTAGAAGTACTAAATGGGCTTTTCTAGAGCTTTGAATTCTAATATTTACACCTATACAAGTTTGATTTTAAATTACCATATCATAGCATATTTTGGTTTCATGAGATGATTGGAAAAAAGATAAGAAACATTATTTATTTACAAATTATTCTTATGAACTACGAATAGGAAGATGAGAGAAAGTTGAACTTAGATTCTTCAAAGTAAACAAATAGGTGGATCCTAATAGGTAAATATGTATTTACCTTACACCAATGTTTTAATAATATTTAGCTTATACGATGTATGTATAATTTTTCTTATAAGTAGCACAAATTACTTACATATCCACCTATGAATTTTTAAAGGCATAAATGTTAAAGTATGGGTTATCATTAAATTACCTTGCAGCTATGTATGAATGATGTAGTAATAATGTTTGTCATAAAGCAATAGTTATCTATTGAGTAAGTTTGAAGTTACCGTGTTGAAAAGACATAGTGGTGTCATTACTAGCTACTGATTGATTGAGTGTGTTGGAATTATAATAGTTTATATCATGATTGAGTTATATCATTATGTGAATGCTAGCAAGTATAGTGTGATCTATGTTATAACATGAAAGAATGTTATGTCCAAGCAAGAGCGCATAATGATGTTGCCTATGTATATACTTTGTTATGTACTTTGATTGCTTTATAATGATGAATAGTTATTTGTGGGGAATTGTATTGAATCTTATGAAATAAATAGAGCTTGGCTCTAATGAATTTACCACATTGTAAATCATGCCTTAAGTGGCATTAGAAATTATGAATTGTGATGGGCAATGATGTGAAAGCTAGATAAGAAATTTTCTGCAAACAATTTATGAAGATTGTAAGATTGACCTAGGAGTTAAGGGTAGATACATGTATGTTTATTATAAGTAGTTATGTAATATGATATGATATTGAAATTTTATTTATAATAAGATATTACTATTTGATGTGATTGCAAGAATTGGATGTGATTATGATGCTTCATTTATGTTTAAGCCATAATGACTATTTATGAGTGTAATAATTATCTGGAATGGGTGATTAGACAATGATAATATGCATTAGTAAATAGTTAAGTTTACTACAAACTATGATTTGTGATATGGAATCTAATTTGTGTGCAAGTGAACTTCCATTCCGAGGCTTAGGTTGTGTATTTAAAAAATCTAAGAAAATAGGCTAATATTATTATCCTGTGATTATTATGCATATACATCTAAAGCTAATCTTTTCTAAAGTAATGATATATATATTCTCACTAAGTCTTCACAACTCACTCCATTTTATTTTAAATATTTTTAGGTTGGAATAAATGTATTTAAGCTTATTACATCCATGGAGAATCAAGACCACTTTATTAAAGAATTTTGATAGTTGAACTAAGATTGGAATTAGAGATTGAGATTATATTGATTTGGCACTTGCTATGTTGAATCATTTATTTGTGTATAAATTTAAAAATGTATAGTATTATGTGTGTTTGATGTTGTTGTGTCTAAAAAACATTCACAAGTTTTGTATTTTAGGGCGTATATCCCTCAGGGAGTGTTTAAAAATAGGGAAGACTCTATTCATTTTTCTATAAAATTTAAAGTGAATTTTGAGTACTCATGAAAATACAAAAATTTCCATTGGATAAATTAGAAACATAGTGTTAAGGCTTGTAGAAACTGAGTATCAAGATCCACATTAGTTATGATCAGGTTAGATCCACTTTCCTTTTTAACTACCACTTATAAGTTTTCAAACTCAATTTTCATAAAGAAATGAGTTTTACATGTTTATTATTAAAAACTTTTGAATTAACTTCTTTATTATGGATAACAATGTATCTGGACATCATTATCACTACTTTCTTACCTAACTAGCATTTATGTTTCCATCTTGTAATATAAAACAATTCTAACTTTATGAATCTTTTAGATTCCCCTGATACTTCTTTAATTATCAACATTTGGAATACTTTTGTTCTTTTTAAAATTTGCAAACAATAGAAGTACTCACGTAACTCATAAAAAGCATATGTATAACTATCAATGGCATTAACAGTGATTAATGCAAACAATTGATGAACAACAAATTGTGTGAAACAATTATAAGAAGGATTCTTATCTTTTTATTAGCCAAGAGATAAACACAAGAAAGATTTTTTTTAATAATTTAACAATCTAACTTTTCATTTCTATTTTGATTAGTTTGTAAAATTGAACAAATATTCAAATAATAAGATAATTTCATGAATAACCCTCACTATGCCTCTACACTTCTATATTCAAGATAAATTTTACTTTTCATTTATTTGGAAGGTAAGATGTCTCTTAACATCATTTATATTTAAAAAATTTATCTTAATAAAAAGTATGCATATATTTCACATGTAACCATAATTTCATCATACTTTTGTACACAAAGAATAATTATTATTCATATGCTCAAAATCATGGGCCTTCATTATAAAATTAAAATTTTAATATAATTACATAAAGTATATCATGTTTTATGAAATTTTTTTATTGATAAAGTATAATATATCAAATAATATGATGCAACATGTCTACTAAATCTGAGAATTAACCAAAGTCTTGAATCATCATGTTTTCAAATATGAAACAACATATTTTTCAAATGTGAATCATTACACTTTTTGCATGTGAACTATCATCTTTATTATGCTTAAATTGTTATTTCATTTACAAATGAACCCTTATGTCTAGCACATGAATCATCATGTCTCTTATACATGAACTATTATATCTCTTGTAACCATTGTGTCTCTTACACAAATTATCATGTCATTTGCACACAAACCAATTTTGTTAAACATGAACTTTCATGTCTCTTATACACGAACCATCATGTTTATTAAACATGAACCATTGTGCATTTTGATCATGGATTTTCATGACTCTTATGCATGACCCATCATATTTATCAAACATGAGCCATCATCTCTTCTGATCATAATCATTGTGCCTTTTGGTCATAAAATGTAATATGTTTATTAAATATAAACCATTGTGTTTTTTAGATACAAACTATCATGTCCTTTAGACATGAAACAATATATCTTTTAAATATGAACCAAATTATATTTTAAATACAAACCATCATATCTCTTGGATGTTAATACTTTAGAATTATGATTTTATGTCAATGGATAGATGTTGGTAGAAGGAAAAATCAACGTCTATATTGATGGAGTGATATTTTGGAAATTATTGATACTAATAAGATAACAATTAGTAAATATAACTAACATCTATTTTGGTGTAGTGATGTTTTTAAAAATTTTGAGAAACTTAAGACAACATTTTTTTCTTTAACTAATATTATAAGGTATAATATTTAAATAATATTAGGAAAATGAGGAAACTTAAGATATTGATTTTAGAATTAACTGATGTCTATTTAGATGTGGTGACATTTTTGTAATTATTAGGAAACTTATGATGATGGTTTTTTAATTAATTAATTTCATTACGTATTGCATTTGAAGATTGTTGAGAAAATGAGAAAATTTAAGATGTCAATTTTATAATTAACTAATGCCTATTTGAATGCAGTAGCATTTTTTAAATTACGAGAAAACTTAATATGTTAATTTTTTACTTCACAAATATCATTATATATGGCAACTAAAGGTTGTTGAAAAAATAAGAAAACTTAATATATCAATTTTAGGATTAATCAACATCTATTTAGATATGATGATATTTTTAAAACTATTAGAAAATATAAGGTATTAGTTTTTTAAGTAATTGACATTAAAATGTTTGACATTTAAAGGTTGTTTGGAAAATAAGAGACTTAAGAGATTGATTTTAGAAGTAATCAACATCTAATGGTATTGAAGTCCTATAGGAACCTTTAACATGATAATATTTTTGCATTATAAATAAAGTACATATTATTCTTTTCCTTATTATCACTCTTATTCTTTTTCTTATTTGTTCTTAAGCTTAATATCTTTATCTAGCTTTTTCTACAAAACTCAAGATATTCCTCCATCCTCTACCACATATTAGTGAGTCACTGGTACTCCTTCAACTAACATTGAGTATGAAGCCAATGTCACAATGGTTCAAAACATAAGAGGTGTGTTTTCTTGCTTCTATTTATCTCAAATCTTCATCTTTTTCATTTTTGTGAATTTTCACATATGTTTTTAAGATATTTTTATTTGTGTTTTTCTTGTATAACTTCTGAGGTTGTATTTAAGTGTTAGATTTTATATGTATTTGATAAAATGTTACAATTAAAATTGAAACAGCTAAACAATGATAAAAGATAAAAAATAAAAAGAATTCTATGAAAATAATCATTTTTCATGATTCTAAGAGAGGTAAAACCTAATAAGGTTTAGTAGAGATGGATAAATCTAAAAAAGTTATATGAAATCGACATAAAATTTGCCCAAAATGGATAACTAAGTAAGAAGTTATGACTTTTCAAAAATTTTAGCTCAAAATAAATATTTTTGTGTAGGATGTAGATTTTATTCAATTTTAATGATAAATATTATGGTAGGGAAGCCAAAAATTAATTTTTTGAAAAATATGTGGCAAACATTTCATGTTGATTACTTATTAGAAACTAATGTGTTTAACTTGATAATGATTATCAAGTAACCTATCCTATAAGAAATGACAATGATTTTTTTATTATAAGAATCAACATTATTTTCCTTTTTCATAATGGTTTTGGAACCCATGTAGTCAAATATTTACTATAGCGCTTAATAGGACTTCGAACATATCGTGACTTAAAATCCTCTAAACACCCAACATTAAATAGCCTTTTAATAATAGTATGTAAACCAACGTATCTTTTTGATATAAACTAATATGTCTTTTAATATGAATTAACATATCTTTTCATTTACTATGACTTTTCAAAATGTGAGAGTTTAACATTGCACAAGTTTCAAATTTACAAGTTTTCTTTCAATTTATAAAGAATAACAAGTCATATTTATATAATTCTATCATATCTAGTTAACTATTTTTCAAATAGTGATCAACTAGATTTCATAAATTAAATGATATATCTTATAATTCTATATAAAAATAATTTAGAAAAATTAAGAAATTATACACCTGTCTTGATTGAGGAATTGCGGGAAGAGATTAATTATAAATTGAAACTTTAAAGACAAGCTTTGGAATCAAAGGATTTTCGATTGAGTAGGAGTAAGATGGAGTATATGCATTGCAAATTTAACAAGAAGTAAAATAGAAATGATTAGGAGATAAGAATTGGAGAGCATATCATATCGCAAATATCTAAATTTAAGTATTTAGGATCTATTTTACAAAGTGATAGGAAAATTAATAAAGATGTCACACACAGGATACAAGCTAAATAGTTAAAATGGAGAAGCATCTGGAGTTATTTGTGATTGTAAAGTACCTACTAAACTTAAAGGAAAGTTTTATCAGACTGCTATATGACCAGCTATGTTTTATGGTATTGAATGTTAGACTCTAAAGGGATAATAAGATCAAAAAATGAGGGTAGCAAAAATGAGAATGCTAAGATAGATGTGTAGTCATACAAGAAAGGACAAGATACAAAATGATTGCATAGGAAAGCATATTGACATGGCACCTATTGAGGAGAAGATGACAAAAAATTAGTTAAGGTGGTTTGGTCATATGCAAAGAATGCCATTGGAGGCACCAATGAAGAGTTAATCACATGGTCTTTAGCCTTGTGAAAAAGTATAGAGAAAGGCCAAAAAAGACATTGGATGAAGTTATAAAAAGGGATCTTTCAATGAATAATATAATTGAATATTTGATTTATGATAGAGTCCAATAACATTGTACGATCCATGTAGCCAACCCCACTTGTGGGATAAGGCTTTGTTATTATTGTTTAAGAAATTATACACTGTCCATCTGATAATCATCTTATGAAGTTTCAAAGGAATGCACATTTGCCCTTAATTGATTTTTTCTCCATTTTGATCTATATATCTATGAAACCTCTGTAACATTATTTATCTCTTTTCATAAAAAAGCTACCTTAATGCATTCCTAAAAAGCTTTCCATATGCTTGTTAAAACCCAACAAAAAAAGGCTACCATTCTATGTTTCCTCTATTCTTTTAGTGTCAAAATTCTCATTCATTAATCCTTGATATTTAATTTGATACATCCAATCATTAATCATAAAAGCCTTTATATTATTAGAAAAATATGAAAGAAAAAGTGATAAGAAAATAGTGAAGAGATATAGAATAAGAAAGAAATAGTGAAAGAGAAATAGAACAAGAAGGAAACTATTTTAAAGTTGTGTATTACATTTTCCTAAAGGCTTTTATACCCCCATGATATAACAAAACTCAAAATTCTTCAATCTAAAGGGGTAAAAATAGTCTAATAGAAAGCCTTATTTATAATTGTTAAACAAATGTAAGTACTCACTTGGAAATAGTCACATCAATAATCATATCTTTTCATATTAGACATGTGCTACAAATAATTATATCTTTTCAAAACTTTAAATTTTGAAACAAAAGAACTTTATTTGTTCAACAATTTAAACTTAAAAGTTACCTTGGACTATATATATATATATATATATATATATATATATATATATATATATATAAGATTACTATGGAAAGTTTACTAATAAACCCACACAAGATTGTCATTTATACACATTTAGAATTGGCTCTTCTAAATAATGTAGTACTTGAAGAGAATCAACATTCATAAACTCTTAACAATCCTCTCATAGTTTGGAATGTTAGTGTTTATACTTAGCTTTTCACATAAACAAGTATTATACATTCAAGAAGGTATGTTTTAATTTAAACCTTCAATTAGTGTCTATACCTTAGAATTCTAATGAAATTAAATGTGTCTACAAGTTAATCTCAACTGCTATTGTTAGAATTGAAGATATAACACACACAATGCCCATTTAATTTCAATCAAACGCTTATAAGTAGTTTATCACTATTATATCCATGTGCTTATCTCATTATTTAAAAACATTTACAAAAAAGACCTCCATTCTCTTGTAAAAGTGACACCACTTCTATGTTTATAAATGTATAGTTTTCTTTATGTCTCCATTGCTTTCAACATTTAATTTATGACTTAATTAAGTATCCAAAAACTAACACAACTATTTATATGTAACAGCTAGTGATGTGCAAGATTTTATTTATATTATTTGCTCTAATTTTATGTCTCTTAGTGTATAATATTTCTTAATTTTATGAAATTGGTATGTGATTGGGTGTTAATTTTCCAATATTTTGAAATTATCTGATTAATGCTAGATTTTTATACTATTTTAGGTTTTTTATTATATCTTGAGGTCTAAATATTGGATTTGGTGATCTTTATATTATTAGAAAGCTTAAAGGAAGCTTTATAACTTTTATGCTTTAGCCAAGGCCCAATTTGAATGTCTAGAAGGTTAAATTTAGTCAAGAAGTTAATACTCTATTTTTATCTAAATTAAGCCACTTTTAATTTTTCAATCATATCTAGAGCTTTAGAAGTCCAAATAAGGTGAAACCAATATCTAAAGTTTCCAAAAACTGACAACAATAACTTACATGTTTAGAATTTAGTTAAATTGCAAAGTTATAATGGTCTTACAATGACTAGAAATCATACCTATTAGATTTTACTATAGTAACTCTTATAGTATATTATTTTGTAAATTGGGTTCTAGGCTTCTAAAATGAGCAAGGCTCTATTCTTTGAACCTTAGGAGGCATATTATCTTAGTCCATTAGAATTAAGAGTAAAGGAAATTAGATATAAGGTTTTGTGCCTTAAAAGACAATAAGAACACAATTACACACAACTTTAGACAATTTTCTTCTCTTTTTCGAGTTTCTTTTTCTTCAGTCATGGATGGTTAATTTTTAATTGATTCAATGAATTTGAGGCTTATCTCTTTCTGAATTATAAAATCCTAAGCTGTAATGTTAACTTTTTCTAATTAATTTTCCCTCATTCTTTATTCTAATTGTTTGAAATTGCATTGATTTAGTATAATTTGTGTTCAATATTGTAATTTTTTATATCTATTTATTCTTATGTTGAATTGTAGTTAGTTAATAATGATTTTTTACATAAGGACAGAGGATTGAATAATTAAACCAAAGGTTTCTAGTTTAATCCTTCTATTCAGTTGAATTCTATTTTCAAATCAATTTAAATCTAGCTTTATGGATTATAATGGCTAATTAATTCTGCTGATTTAATTTAATTTAATTAAATCATAAATGATTATCTAGTATAGAATTCATGAATTCTTATAGAGATTTTAGATAATTCTAAGTTAACAAATCAATTAGAATTATTAAATATATTATGAGTTGTGATTAATCCACTAAAGAGCTATCAATTTCTTAGATCAATTGTTTTGTTGTATTAATTTTTTGTCTTTTTGTGGTACTTCTATATTCTATTCATAATAGTGTATTTTATTTAAATTTTGAATCAAAACCCCCTATTTAGTTCTATTTACATTTTTATATATTATTCGCATCTTATTTACATTCTATTGGCATTCTATTTTATATTTTTTTACATTCTATTTGCATTTTATTTGTAAATCATTATGATAGGATATGTTAAATGGATCACTAGGGTTCGACCTCATTTGTTATCTTATATTACAAAATTTTTTATCAAATCAGTATTCTAATTTTGATTATGTTATAATGCATGTCAAAATTTTGGCACCATTGCTAGGGATCCACTTGAATTTATCCCTTCTCATCATTTACTAGATTTGTATTGCATAATTGTTCAAGCATTTTAATCTATTCTACATCTGTTAGTGTTTAGTCCATTCTAGATCCATTAATGTTTCCTTGCATTTTAGGGTATTTATTATTTTTCTTCATATTCTTGCATTCTTTAATTGTTATATATTCTTACACTTGAATTAATCTTCTTCCATCATATATCACTTTATTTTACATTTTACTAGAAATTATGTGCTTATCTAGATAAACTACATATATATTTCCTACCCCTAACATTATCATAGGGTTACCATTCTAATTAACTTGAAAGTTTTTATACTAGTAGAAAAAAATTTTCTAAGCAAACTTTAGGGACATATATCCTTAAGTTCTATCATTTTTTAGCCAAGTTCTATCATTTAACTATTTTTTTATTTTTTAAATATTTTTAATTTTATGGTTAGGTCTTAGATATTAAAGGCTATCATTCTGTGGTGGTCCTATGCTTTTTAAGAATTTTTAAATAGGTTAATTAGAGTTATTTTGAGTGATTTTTCATATTGCATAGAATTTTAATGTTTTTGTGCTTTTTTGGGTATTATCTAATGTAATCTAGTGTATGAATAAGTAGTGAATTATTAGAATTTGATCCTAAAATAGATTAAACTTTTTATTTTCTTTGTAAGACTAGAAATACACATAGTTACAACATCTATATCCTCTATTCTGAACCTCTAGATAATTCAGAAAGCATAGCTAATAATAGGACATTTTGACTTTATCCTAAACTTGATGTTACTTACTAACCTTTAGGCACCCAATATCTTAAACTTAATGTTGACTTTAAGCTTAAATCTGAACTAATTAATTTGCTTCCTAGATTTCATGATCTTGCATATGAAGAAACTTATCAGTATTTGAAGAAGTTCCATACGGTTTGCTCAACCATGAAGCCTCATGGAATTTTAGAAGAATGCATCAAATTAAGGGCATTTCCTTTCTCACTTACTAATGTAGCTAAGGATTGGATATACTATCTTCAACTAGGTTCTATTACAACATGGAGTGATATGAAGAGACTGTTAAAAGAATTCTTTTATGCTTTAAAAGCTACTATTATCAAAAAAGATATATGTGGCATAAGGTAGATAACTAGTGAAACATTATATGAGTGCTATAAGAGAATCAACAAGTTATGTTCAAGTTAGCCATACCAACAAATTAGTGAACAACTCCTAATCTAGTATTTATATGAGGGACTTCTTCTCATATATAAGAGTTTGATTGATGTTGCTAATAATGGTACATTAATTGATAAAATTCATATGGTAGCTGAAAACTTAATAGCTAACATGGCAATAAATTCTCAACAATTTGGCACTAGAATTATAACTATTATTAGGGGTGCGCATGAAATGACTTTCTCCCATTTAAATTAGCAAAGAATGGAGCATGGATTGGATGAATTAAATTATCTAGTAAGATAGATGATCATGGGACAATAACAAATCCAAGCCCTTCATCCTACCATACTTTGTGGTATATGCTTAAGTTTAACTCATCCTACTAATTCTTGCCCTACATTACAAGTTGATCAATATTAACTTTAAGCAAATGCAGTAGTAATATTCCTTAGTAAACTATAATACTAGCACTAACAATAATAATAACTTATTTAGTACCTTAGTTGGAGAGACGACCAAAACTTTAGATATGGCATTAATTCTAGCTAAGTCCAATATCCTCTTGCTTATAATAGAATTCCACTTAATCTTACTCCTAAACCAAATTCAACTTTAACTTCTCTTTAGCCACCCTTTAAAAATTTGTTCAAGTAAATAATTGTCAATAATTTGCAATTTAAGCAAAGAATAAAAGCTATAATCATTAATTTATAAACTTATATTGGTTAATTATTTTTTACCTTAAGTTAGCTCAAAGCACAAGGTTTAGGACAACATTCTTCTAGCAATACAAGGATAAGGAAGTTGTGAATGCAATAATGCTTAAAAGTGACAAGCAAGTTAACATACCTTCATCTTTTAACCAAAAGCAAGTCATCAACTAGAAGAAAGCTAGAAAAAGTAACTAGAAAAAGAGAAAACATATAATTAATGTAAGGTAAATTCTGTCCCTAAACCTTTACCTTTGTTTAATTTTTCTATTCCATTTCCTTCTCCAAGAAGAGTTATTCAGCTAAGGAAGATTGAGGATGAAAAATAGATTTTTGATTCCATTAGAAAAGTAGATTTTAACATACTTTTGCTAAATTTGATAAAGTAAATTTCAAGGTATGCTAACTTTTTAAAAAATTTATACATATATAAGAGAAAATTAAGGGATGATGAGAAGGTAAGTATAGGGGCAAATGTATCTGCCATCACTCAAAGAAATTACTAAAAAAATGCAAAGATTTAGGCATATTCACTAGTCCATATGCTATAGGGAAAACTAGAATTAAGCATGCTATACTAAACTTAAAAGCTTTAATTAATGCCATGCCCCTTTCTATTTTCAATTCTTTAAATTTGGGACCTTTGAAACAAATAAGGGTGGTTATGCAATTAGCAAATATATATTTAACATTTATCCTTTAGGTTTTCTTAAGGATATTTCTAGGGTATATTAATGGACTTATTTTTCTAGTAAATTTTTACATCTTGAAGGTAGAAAATGAGACCTTCGCTTAAAATAGAAAAACCATGATTAATATTTGAGATAGAACATTGACGATGGAGTTTAATAATGTAACAACTAAGTTTGACATTTTTGAGGTTATACATGACAATTATATATCTTATCTTCATGCTTTTAAGCCTTTAGTACATGATATTTCTTATTTTAATTTATTTATTTTATTTTTAATGTTGCCATTTTTAATGTTATTGGTTTTAATGCTTGTATTTTTTATGTACTTATTAACACTACTTATGATGATATGCTTACTGAATTTCTTAAAATTTTTTAATTTATAGATTATGTGGATGACCATAAGTGTACTTGTTATGATAGTGATATTAGGAGTGCCATATGCATGGAGATTTTAGCATTTATAATTGATGATAATATTATTTCAAAATTTGCAAAAATTGATGATCGTGCATAAATGCAATTTGAAAAAGTAGTTTTTGCTACTAACTTAGTACTTTTTATTGATCCAATTAAATTTGAATTTTTAGAGAGAAAAGAGTGCTATCTTAATGATCATTCTAGTCATTTTACTAGTTATATTGAATTTGTTATACATGTTGATTATGAACTTTTAAAAAAAGTGACTTAAGCATAGCACTTAGAGAAATTATGCTAGATAATCCTAATTTGCAAATGACCTTTTTGATGGATGATTAGAGGTTGGTAATTTAGAGCAAAATAAGATAATCAATCATTATGTCAATCCTAGTTAAAGACATTATAGCCATGTCGAGCCAAAGACGTTAAACCAAGATGCTTATTAGGAGGCAACTCATGCTTTTTAGATTTGCTTTCTCTTATCCATTTTTTTAATTTACTTGTTCTTTATCTTTCTTAATATTAATATACTTTACATTAAGGAGAATGTAAAATTTAAGTGTGGGGGAAGACTTTACGATTTATTTTGTGTTTTGCATCTTCATTTAATGCTTTAAAAAAATAAAAAAATGTGTTTTTACTTGATTTTAAGTCTTTTTGAATTTTTTTTTGCTTTCCATTAATGGATATTTTGCATTTTTCATAAGTAGGATTCAATTGAAGTTAGATGGGATTTATAATATGATTAAATGAATGATTTTGCTTTTTAAAATTAATTAGTGTAGTAATGGATTTTGAATTGATAGATTGAATTTGATAGTATAACTTTCCTTGTGAGATTTTAAGCCCTATGTTCAAAATTTATGCTATTCCTTTTCCTTCTTGCGTGATGTTCTTCTATGATTTCTTTCTTTAGAACTTACTTTGATTGTTTTTGAAATTATATTTGCACATGTATGCATAAAAATGATAAAAGTATTCTTTTTTATGTAAGCTAGAAGCTAACCTTGAAATTTTATCTTTAATAAGTCCCTTTGAGCTTAATTGCTTTTTCTTTGTTGATTAACCTATGAATATTTTTTCCAATAAAAAATAAGTTTTTTTACCTAACCTTGAGAATTAGTAGAGCATTTAAAATTTTGTGAAATGGATTTTGAATAAGCATCGGGGTATGTGAGTGTGTATATTATGAAAATTTATTAACTTCAAGTTCAAAAGTTAGTTGAAATAAAAAAAAGAAAGTCAATAAGAAAAAAATGAAAAAATGATGAAAAGAAAGAATAATATATATATATATATATATATATATATATATATATATATATATATAGCAACTGGCCCCGGGGGAACCCCCTAAAAGAAATGAAATATGAATATATGAAATGAAAACAGGAATAGGGATCGCAGGCGGACTGCTTAAAATTTTATTGCATAAAAGAAATGCTTACAAAGATTTCAGAGAAGGAGAGAACCAGAGAGAAAGAGCTTATATGGATGCTCGTCACTCGATGCCCCTTCTGAACAAAAGAAGTCTGCTTAAATAAGCAGAAAAGTTCCTAAATAGTAGACTTCTACAATTTTACCTTGTAGGTAAATAGGAAAATAAACAGTAAAAGTGCTACAGTAAAGTTCTCTTTCGGTCACTGAAAGGAAAAGTGACAGAAAGCAACAACTTTGGTCGGGAATCCCGCAAAGTTATCTTCCACCAGGAGAAGTCTAAATGTCTTCTAGTGCCGACATTTTGATCTAACGGCTTAGGTTAGATTAGGAGAATCAGGTGGGCTACTACGGTTGAGATCAATTCCAAAGCAGTCATCTTCATTTGATTGAGCATAGTCTTCTTCCTCTGAAAGGTTTTCGGACTTTGCTGGAGAGTTGGATGAAGCTTCAGATTTGGCTTCTGCCTTCTGGAGCATGAGAGTACGAATGTCTTCAATTTTAGAGAGCCATTCGTCTGGAGTGGATGCAGTTGCAAGGGTAGCCATAAAATTTGATCTTGATTGGAGGAATTAGCTTATTCCCTTCCTTATATCCTTATTGAACTCAGGATGGCGTTTGAACCATTTCTGGATCTGATTGACTTCAGCCATATGAGCAAATTTAAAATTACCCCACCATTTAACAGAGCTATGTCTTTGGAGGATAGGATAATTTCCTTCAGAGTTTTAGATTAATTTATATTCCCAGTAATAGCACCATGGGAGGCCTATTCTGAGGAAGAATTGTAAAAGAGCAGGAAAATTTCCATGAACTTCAGAATTGAAGTGATTACGAAAGAATTCCCAACCTTTTTTTATTTTTTGAGGAAAAATTTCTTCAACTGGTCCGACGGTGTTCCACCATCTTACGAACCAATTGGGAATTTGATACTTGACATTACATTTGAAATAAATAAGCCAAGTATGTCGGTAGATTTTATTTTGAAAAAAATAGAGTATTCATCCAGGCTTCTTGATAATCCCAGTATGAATATCCTATTAAATTGATATTTGAAAATGGTTTTGTAAATTTTTTGATTTTAAAAGGTTCCATACCCCATTCAGCAGAAGTAATAATTTTTTCAATCCGAAAATTTGAATGAGTTATGATATCAGAATTTTCTGAGCTTTTCTTTTGTTCAATAACCACTGAACCAGAATCTTCTAAAATATGCTGATAGAATTCTCTGGTGTGGAGGAAAGATTTTGGGACAAAATGCCAATTTTTTGGAAAGATTTTGGGTATGAGATCAATGGGATCACTTGCCCAATATTTTGGCTCAGTGTACAGCAGATTTTTGCAAAATGGGTGTTTGACATATTTGGTATATTCTGGTTTAGATTTCTGATTAGCTAAAGCAATGGCCTTAGAATGAGTTGGAACAATAGATTTGGACGTTCCAGGTTTATAGGTTTGTTTCTTCTACTTTTCAATGGTTTGCAGAAGTTTAGATTGGCTTAGGATCAAGGATTGGGCTTCCTGGTCTTCTTCGGCAATGTCAACCCAAGATTTTTTCTCAATTTTGAGGGGTTTTTGTATTAAGGTTGCAAGAGCTTGCAATACCTCAATAGGAAAGTCCTCATGAGATATTTGTTTAGATTTGGTAGAGGAGGGGGTAGCAATTTGTTTTGCTTTCTCCTCAGTGGTGGGTTTCCGCTTATTTGGATCTGGAGGATCTTTTTTGTTTTTTCTCATCACAGATTGCTAGATTTTCCCTGCAAAAATTCTCTGGTTAGAAAATCAGGGAGAGAGTTTGAAGAACCTTTTAAATGTTCAATTTCGAAATCGAAAACACTTAAAAGACCTTGCCATCTAGCAAAAATTTGTTTTGAAGCAATATTTTGAACATCTTTTTGAAGAATAGATTTTGCTGAACTACAATCAACTCGAATAAGAAATTTTTGATTTAAGAGTTTAGATTGAAATTTTTGTACACACAAGACTATTGCTAAAATCTCTTTTTTAGGAGTGGAATAGTTTTGTTGTGCAGAATTCCAATGTTTAGATGCAAATGCAACTATATGCTCTTTGCCATGTAAGACTTGTTTTAAAATTCCTCCATATCCTAAATCAGAAGCATCTGTTTCAACAATTTTTGGAGCTGAAGGATTTGAAAGTTGTAGGCAAGGAAGGCTCTTGACTTGGGCCTTAACTTCTCTAATAATTTCAGTATGCATGTCAGTCCATGGGGGTGGACTCTTTTTTAAACGATCATGCAAGGGTTTTATGAGCTTTGAAAGGTTTGGGAAGAAATCAGAAACATAATTTAAACAACCCAAAAACCTTTGAAGTTGAGTTTTGTCAATCAACTGGTCAGGAAATTTATCAGCAAACTCAATTGATCTTTCAATTGGAATAATAGTTCCCTGATAAATATTATGACCAAGAAATCGAATTTTTATTTGGAAAAGAGAATATTTAGTTTTTGAGACAGCTAAACCATTTCTTTGGGTAACATCTAAGAATATATTGAGATGTTTGAAATGTTGATCTAGATTTTCTGAGAAAACCAACACATCGTCAATATATACTATGATGAAATTTGTAAAAGGATTGTAAATATCATTCATAATCCTTTGAAATTCTGAGGGCGCATTTTTTAAACCAAAAGGCATTACATTCCATTCGTATTGACCAAATGGAACAGTAAATGCAGTTTTATAATGGTCCTCAGGTTTTATCTGAATTTGCCAGAAACCAGATTTCATATCAAATTTTGAAAAGATTTTTGCCGAATAAAGTCGATTTAAAAGATCTTTTTTATTTGGTATAGGATATCTGATCCATTGGAGTGCTGTATTTAAAGGTTTGTAATTGATTACAAGCCTTGGTGTGCCGCGCTCTAATTCAGCATTTTTATTAACATAAAACGCTACACAAGACCATGGACTCTTAGATTTTCTAATGATTCCTTTAGATAGGAGATCATTGATTTCTTTCTGGCAATAATCCAGAAGTTCATGACTCATCTGGATTGGTCTTGCCTTGGTTGGAATTTCTCTTTCAGAGAAACCTTTTTCATAAGGTAAATCAACCATATGCTGTTTCCTACTCCAAAAAGCATTGGGAAGGTCAGAGCAAACATTATTGACTATCCTTTTTTCCAAAAGTTTGATACGAGATTGGACAGTAGGCATTTGAAGCTGCTGTTCAATTCGCATAAAAGAAATTTCTTCAGTAAGGAAATTGATTTGGGTTTCCTTGCAGTCTATTAAATTAAATTTGTCGAATTTTTTAACAAATTGAAAAATGATTTTCTCGCCCAAACATTTTGTTGAAATTCCCTCATCTGAAACTTTATAAGGAATTAAAGCTTGAATGAAAGGATTTCCTAAAATCAATTTACTAGATAAATCTTTGACTAGTAAAAACTCCTGATTTATTTGAAAAGAAGAATTTACTATTTGAACATTTGAAAGTTTAAAATTTACTCTTAAAAAAGACCCGTTCACAGCTTTAATTCTGGCCTTAGTTTTTTCAAAAAACTTTGTTGGGACAAGGCCTTCTTGGATACAGTTAATATTTGCTCCAGTGTCAAATAAGGCAATTATTTCCAGTTTCCATGCATCTTTTTTCAAAATTATTGAAATATGATATTTTGGAACTGAAATTCTGGAGATAAATCCTAGAAAATCATCATCATCTCCATTACTTTTCTCTTTTCTTTTTAAAGATAATGGAGAGTCAGGAGGGATTTGAAGAGAAGAAATAATTTCTCCTTGAAGATTTTGAATTGATTTAAGATTTTGGATTTCTTTTTTGAGCAAATTTATTTCAGATTGTAAATCCTGTATGGAAACAGGCTTACTTATTTCTGACTTAAATTTGTTCAGAATACTTTTAAAATCATAAAACACAGGTTGAAAATTCGATTTTGAAGTAGAAGGTTTTTCAAGATTTTTTGCAAGATTTTTGAGAAGAAATTCTTGTTTTTCTTTATCATTAGGATAGTCTTTAATGAGGTCTAACCATATTTCTTGTCCTTCGGAGCTAATCATGTTTACTTCAAAACTAGAAGTAGCATCTGAAGCTAAATCATCTTGAGGAAGTTTTTCTAGATGTTGAACTTCTTCTTCATGTTCTGAATCAGAGGATTCTTCCTGGGCAAGAAGGCAGACTATTTGGTTTAGAATGGTGTCATCTAAACCTAATTGTCTAAGCTTTTTATTGAGTTTACAAAATCGAGAGATGTGACCAGGTTGACCACACCTAAAGCATATGGGTTTAGCATCTGGGTTTTGTCTAGGCTGACTAGGAGGAATGTTTTTGCCTCTGGCTTTCTTCCTAAAATATTTGCTATCATGTTTAGACCTTTCTTTAGAGTGAGGTTCGGATTTTTCTTTTCGAGATTTATGACTCTTAGGTTTCAGATTTTTGGTGCAAGGAAGGCCAAATTGTTCACAGAAAGATCCTAGTTCTTTTCTATTTTGGGCTTTCTCCTTGGCTAATTGTTGTTGGATTTTATCATCCTGACAGATTTTTATGGCCACTTTGTGGACATAACTAACTAACTCTCCATAAGTTAATCTGTCATAAGGGATTTCTTCACCATAAAGGCTTCTAATTTCTGAACGGACTTTATCTCCTAAGGTTAAAGGAAGTCCTGCTAAAAATTTTTCTTTCCAAAAGGACTGGTTACTATCTTCTCTGGTGAAGACTCTAGAGAAGAACATATCTTTATACCACCTAAAGTCTGAGAGGGATCTGCACCTTAGGTTGGAAAGGAGTTCAGCAGATTTATCTCTCCAGACATTAGGATTTCCTAAAAAATGTCTAACTATGGTAAAGATTAAAGTTTGTGTAGCATCAGGAATTGTGTTCCCATCAGAATCTAAAACAGGTTCTCTATTTTCATCACCTCTGATGGCTCCTAAGATTTGGTCCTTTTCTAAAGTTGTGAGATGATCATCCCACCAACCTTTGAGCTGTCCTGAAAACCCAGCTATAAGGTAATGGCAGATGGTAATATCATCACATTGGTAACTAGATTGATAGGCCATGCAGACCATTCCCATTTGTTGAAGCATATTGATGATTTCATACTCAGATTTTCCATCTATGTTCCATTCATAGATGTGGCTTCCACTATAGGAATTTTGGATGATTTTGGGTTTTTCTTCTAAAACCATATCAGGAGGAGTGGCTCTAGGTTAATATAATTTCTGGGGTTGTTTCCAGTTATTTTCCCTAGGTTCTCTTTTAACAGGGAAAGCCTGATAATCTTCAGAAGATTCTGAACAGTTATCAAGGGCGCCTAAGTTTTTAATACTAGACTTGGCAGACTTTGGAGTATCAGAATCATTATTGAGGTCTGCTAATCTTTGTGTGAGTTCTGTAATCATTTGATTAACAGAACGCTTAGATTTAAGGATTTATTTTTCAGCAGGTATTTGATGAGGTTTGAATAAGGGATTTATAATCCTATCATGGGTTCTAGAGGTTGAAGGTTCACCTGCAGGGATTACAAAAACACCAGAACCTATATTTCTAGCAAAAATATGACTATTTTTATCAGATACTAACTCAGTACCAATGCCTGGAGATACCTGTTAGTATAATTGTTTTGCTCAATGACAGCAGCAATATCTCTTGTGGAAACAGCGTCTCCTTCTTTGGACTCTATTGTCTTGAAGGGTGAGGCTACCACTGGTTTCTTTGGATCGGTGGTTGGAATCTGGAACGCCTTCTTTGGAGGAAACTCAGAAGAGACTTTTTCGCCTTGAGTTGTTGTCCATTCCGAAATACCATTAATAAACCCAATATTTTTGAAAGGAAAATCAATCTAGTTTTTTTTTGCATAATAGACAAACCAGTCAAAGAAATTAATATTTTGTTTAATGAGATTTAGATCAGCATAAAATTCTTCTTGAATTTTCTGCCTTTTCTGTCCTTTGAAATTTTTGAAAAACCAAGTTCTTTGATGGAGGAGTTCATCAGAAAAAAAACTCCTTTCTCAAAGATTTCTTGTCAATAATAAAATTGGTTTTCTGATTCATCATAAAATAATTGGATGATCAGGGCAGATTTGTGAGGTAGTAAGAGAGCCAATTGATCCACCAGTTTCACTTTCTGGATCGATTGCTTCGCCATCCTTCTCATCTTCAAGAGTTTGGCTGGTTTGACCATATACTGGTCTTGGAATTTGTGACCTATTATCAATACCATGTAAATCAACATTGATAGTAGAAGCTGTTTGGAAGGATTTTCTTGAAGAAATTGATCCTTTTAAGGAGTCAGTTTTTGAAAATGGTTTCGAACTGATCCTTGCAGAACAAGATCTTCTTGGTCCTTCAACCAGATTTCTTTCCATTTTTTGAAAAGATTCAGATTCAATAAAATTACTAAGTCTATTTCTATTTTCAAAGGAAATAGAGACTGAACCATCTGGCATGGTTTCAATTCTCGAGATTGTTTTTGCAGCAATCTCTTGGGGTTTAACAGCTTGCCTAAATCCCCAATTATCAGGCCAACTTATTCTATCCCAATTAGTTTCTAAAGGAATAGATAAGTTTACCTTTGTCGCATCAGTTTGAAAGAAGATTGTTTCTCCTTTCAGTGAAGGTGGCTTTACGCAAAGTGATGCGTAAGAATTGTGCAATTTATAATGGATCCTGTAGATAATCACTACTGGAATCTGGTCAGGTTCCATGGTATAATTATACAACTTAACTTGAAGTTTTAAAAATGCTTGGGGAAATTGTTCTGTATCAAGGACTATTTTCATATTTGGAAAACAGTTAAAATATATAGGTCCTTGAGACAGGCTAGTTTCAACTACTCCAAGAAGAGAATTTTTAAAATCTGTATCCCTCCCATCACGAAGACAGAGAAGGATCGCATTATCTAGACCTCTTCGGAGCATTGAAATAGCTGCAATTTGAATACAGCCAATATGTATATAATTATACCATTTTTGAAGCTTTTCAGCCTCTAGGCCAGAAAACAGTACAAAATTTTCATAATCCGGATTTACTTTGATAGTTTCTTCAACAGTCTTGATTATATAATCAGTCCTGTTAAAAAGACTTTCTTTCCGAATTTGATAAAGATCTTGGTTTGGGATATTCGGCATTTCCCAATCATCAATTCTTTGGTTTATATTTTCAAATTTGATTTCTTCAGAGAAGATTGGTTTTTTGCCCAAATCTGAGCTAGATTTCATAGATTTTTTCGACGAAAACCGACTTGAAAAAGTTCTAATAAATTTTTCTGCCATAAAAGTAGTGAAAAGAAGAGTACAGAGGAAGAAGATGAACAGTAAAATAAATGCAGAAAAATAAATAAGCTGAAGATATGCAGATGTATGACCAGGGGGTTGATATCTGCCGTAAGGTTTCATAAAGATGAAAATATCAGCTTGTGTTATTCATGAAAAGATCTAAGTGTTTGAATCTGGTTTTGAATAGAAATGTTTTCTGGAAATTAGTCCATACGTCTTAATTTTCACATTGTAGGTTAAAGGCAAAATCCCATTCAACGCCTCCACACGGCTAACAAGGATAACCAGAGCCACATCCATCCCCCACATGCTACTATGCGTAAACTAAAAAATTACCCAGAAACAGATTCAGAGCCAGAAGAAAACACAAAGTTCCTCACATGAACAGCTTAAGCTAAATCACCATCCTTACTTCCCCCCAGGCTCTGATACCAACTGGCACCGGGGGAACCCCCTAAAAGAAATGAAATATGAATATATGAAATGAAATATGAAATATGAATATATATATATATATATATATATATATATATATATAAGTGAAAAGATGATAAAAAAAAGAAAAGAATAAGGCAAAAAGAAGTTGGTGAAAGAAAAAAGAGAGAAATTGATAAGTGTTTGAATTTGAAGTTGGATTGTTGTGTTGAATTATAATTGTTCACGATTGGCCTATATGTTTATAGTTCAAGTACTCTATTAATTTTTTTAGTTTTTATTCTTTCATATCTTCAATTTTCCTTTCCTTTTCCTCAGTCACATTACAACCTTAAATAAAATCCTTTTGATTTATATTGTACATGTGATTTTAATACTAGAGATTAAATTGTTAGCAATCTTACGGTAGAGTGATGAGAAAAATATTTAATATTTTATTTTTCTCTATTTTATGTCTCTTAAGTGGTATATTTTCTTAAAATTCATTGATTAGGCCTTGTTTTATAATTTATGATCGATTTTATAATGTTGTGAATTTATTCAATAAATGTTGAATTTTGATACTATTTCTATTTTTCAATCATATCTTAGGCTCTGAATGTCAAATTGAGTAAAATTTCATATTGTTAAAAAGTTAAAAGAGATAACTACAATTTTATGTTTTAGTCCAAGCCTAGTTTAGGCATTTTAAAGGTCATATGTGGTTGAGAAGTTGAGGTCATGTCTTTGTCCTAACTAAACCCATTTATATATTTAGGCCATATTTAGAGCTATAATAGTCCAATTAACTTGAAACTAATACCCAAATTCTCATAAGACATAGACCTACAAGTTTCATATTTATGGGTTTTCTAAATTACATTGATTTCATGGTCAAAATCTAGTTAGAAATCAAACCTGCAAGAATTTACTAATTTATTTGTTATATTTAATTAACTTGCAACAAATAGGTTTGGGCTTCTAAAAATTAAAAATACCTTATTATTGTAATCCTAAGAATCATACAATCCTAGACCAATAAGGTTTTATCTTAATTAGGTCAAATAAATAAGGGAGAGACTCGTTAGACTTCAGACTTTTACACACAAGTTCAGTAGCACTAATTTTTTTCTTTTCTTGTTTTCTTGTTCCCAAGTCATAAAAGGCTAAAGACTCTTAGTTGATTCAAGGATTGTGAAACTTTTCTCTTCAAGGATTATGAGATCTTGATTAGTAATGTTAATTTCTTGCTATTGATTTTCCTTTTTCTCTAATTGTTTATGCTGAATTATTGATATTACTTATGTTAAGTACTAATTTAGTATAATTGGTGCTCAATCTCATGATTTCTATTTTTTTGTTATTTGAATGTGAAATTATAGTTAGTTAATCATAGTTTTACATGTTGGGATAAAGGGTTAGGAGATTACTTTAGTGGTATCTAATTTAATTTCTTAAATCAATTGAATTCTATCTTCAAATCAATTTCAATCTAGTTTAGGGCTTATGACAGTTGTTTAATTCATCTACTAATCTTAATTGACTAAAGTCTAGATGGTAATCTAGCTTAGGATTCATAGATTATTGCAGGGGTTTTAGGTAATCCAAGGTTGAAAAATTAATTAGAATAATTAGATATTTTACGATCTAGGATTAATCCATATTAAGAGCTATCATATCCTTCATTTGGCTGCTTTTGTATATTGAATTCTTTTTGTTTACTTACTATTTTGCTTTTATTTTGTGCATGTTTATTTTATTATTGTCATTTTAATTTTGTGCAACCAAACCTCACCCCAATTTTGCATTCTATTATTGTATGATTATATATATATCATATAGTAAATTGCATAGTGCATTCTATTTCTATACAACATTCTGCCTTATTGCATTTGCATTCTATTTTCATTGCATCAATAAGTCAACAATTATGTATATATTATTAGGAATTCATTTAGAAAAGATAAAATTAAAATATCACTAAGGGTATGACCTAGTTGTGCCACTAAACCGCATTACATTTTCGGCAACTAGTTTTTAATTAATTTTGGTACATTACAACATGCATATCATAGAGCAATTTCACAGAAGGAATTTCAGTGAAATAGTTCCTTAAATATTTGAGAGTTAGAGAGTGAATTTTGTGAAAATCTATCATGTTAATCTACTCTTTTTGAATGAAGTAGTTATTTTAATTAGTTTTAAGCTAGAAAGATTTTCTTTATGATGTATTATGTATCTTGATGGCTTCAATTGTTTCTTGCTTGTTGATTTATGATTTTGAAGTTTTTGGAAAACAAGCCTTTTGTTTTAAGTTTTGAATAAAGATGTATCTTTCCCAAGGTTGTGCAAGGGCTAAGTGTAGGGGAATTTGAAACGCAAGATTTTTTCTATATTATTTCCTCCTATGTTATATCTCTTAGTGTTTTATATATACTTAATTTTATACAATTTTCCTTGTTATATGATTGGATGTTAATTTTCTAATGGTTTGAAATTGTTAGGTTAATGTTGGATTTTACACTATTTCATATTTTTGGTTATATATTGAGTTATAGATATTATATTTAAGTAATCTTTATATCTTTAGAAAGTTTAAAGGAATATCGATAACTTTTATGTTTTGACCAAAACTTAGTTTAGATGTTTGGAAGGACAAATTTAACTAAGAAGTTGATGTATTATTTCTATCCAAGCTAAGCTAGTTTTGGTTATTGGGTCATAGTTAGAGATTTATAGGTTCAATCAAGGTAAAACTAGTGCTTAAAGTTTTTTATGACCTGGATTAATAACTTTTATGTTTGGATTTAGTGAAACTACATTATTTTGGTGGTTTACAATGGTTAGAAGTAAGATCTATAAGATTTTATTATAGTAACTCTTGTAGTATATTATTTTGTAAATTAGGTTTTAGGTTTCTAAAATGAGCAAGACCATATTCTTTATAATCCTAGGAGGCATATTATCTTAGTCCATTAGGTTTGGTAGCAAAGCAAATCAATTATAAGGGTTTATGCCTCAAAAGATAAGAAGAACATAATTCCATATAACTCTAGATAGCTTTCTTCTCTTCTTCAAGCATAAACGACTAATTTTTTAATTAATTCAGAGAATTTAATTTTTTTTATTGATTTTCCTTTTTCTCTTGTTCTTTGTTCTGATTGTTTGGAATTACATGAGTTGGATAATAATTTGGTATAATTTGTGTTCAATCTTGTGATTTTTAATATATATCTATTTTTATGTTGAATTGTGGTTAGTTAATTACAATCTTCATGTAGGAATAGAGCATTGAATGATTAAATTAGAGGCTTTTGGTTTAATTTTTCAATTCAGTTGAATAATATTTTTAAATCAATTTAGATATAACTTTATGGATTATAGTAGTTGCTTGATTCTACTAATCTAATTTGATTAAATCCTAGATGATTATCTAGGATAGGATTCATGAATTATTACAAGGGTTTCAAATAATTCTAAGTTAAAAAATTAATTGGATTTGTCAAATATATTATGATTTGTGATTGATCCTCCAAAGAGCACTCAATTCCTTGGATCAATTGTTTTACTATATTGATTTTCAATCTTTTTATGTTACTATTGTATTCTATTTATAATAATGTGTTTTGTTTAAATTTTGAATCAAAAGCCTCCATTTAGTTTTGTTTACATTCTTACATATTGTTTGCATCTTATTTATATTCTATTTTGCATTTTATTTGTATTTAGTTTGAGATCATAGTCAATAAATTATTGTGATTAGATATGTCAAATAGATTATTAGGGTTCGACTATGGTTTGTTATCCTATACTACAAAAATTTTCATCAAACCAATATTTTAATTTTGATTATGTTGTGATGCACATCAATTAGCACCAGTTTCAAATTTGAAATGAATTAATTAATGTTAATAAACAGATGTCAATAACTTATTCTTACCTATTGAACTTTGTAATTAGTGGTTACTAATTAAAAGTTAGGTTCCCATTATCAATGCCTAAAATCAAAGGTTTCAAATCTATTCTCAAAAGAAAGCTTTTCATCATCAACTTATTAATAAGCTTTTTAGAATTTTGGATCCACTGATTTCATGCTAGCTTCTAATATAGCCTTGTGATTATTCTATCACAATCAAACTATTATGTGTAGAGCTTACTAAGGTAATTATTTTAAATTCTTTAGACATATCTTAATTTTCAAATCATTGCTTAAAGATGTGGTTAATCTTGGTTATGGCCATAACTCTTTTCCATTAAGAAGTTTTATCCATTTTTCTCTTTGTCTACTACTTATAAGTTTTCAAACTCAATTTTTATAAAGAAATGTGTTTCCTACATCTATTATTAAAAGCTTTTGAATCGGCTTCTTTATCATGGATAACATTGTATCTGGATGTCATTATTAATAGTTTCTTACCTAACAAGAAATTTTGTTTCTAATCTATCATATGAAACAATCTTAACTTTATGAATCTTTTAGATTCTTGTAAGACTTCTTTAATTATTAGTATTTGGAATATTTTTGTTCTTTTTGAAATTTGCAAATAATAGAAGCACTCACATAAATCATAAAGAGTATATGTATAACTACCAATGGCATTAACATGATTAATGTAAATAATTAATGTACAATAAATTGTGTTAAACAATTATAAGAGATATTCGTATCTCTTTAATAGCTAGAAGATAAGCATAAGAAAGATTTTTTTATATAATTTAACAAACTAGCTTTTCATTTTTATTCTACTTAGTTTGTAAAATTAAAAATTTTCTCAAAGAATGAGATAATTTCACAGATAACCCTAACTATGCCTTTACAATTTTGTATCTAAGATAACATTTACCTTTCGTTTATCTTGAAAGTAAGATATCTCTTAACATCTTTCACATAAAACAAATTTGTACTAATAACAAATATGCATATATTTCACATGTAAACATAATTAATTTCATTATACTTATGTATAAAAAGAATAAGTATTATTTATATGCTCAAAATCATAGGATTTTATTACAAAATCAAAATTTTAATATAATCACAAAAAGCATATCATGTTTATGAACTTTTTTTTATTAATCAAGTATAATATATAAAAATAATAATTTAATGGAACATGTCTATTGAATCCAAGAATTGACCAAAATCCTAAATCATCATATTCACAAATATGAAACAACATATCTTTCAAATATGAATCATTGTGCCTTTTGCACATGAACCATCATCTATATTATGCTTGAATTGTCATTTCACTTACACATGAACCCTCATGTTTAACACATGAATCATTACGTCTTTTGTATATGAACCATTATTATAATCATTATGTCCTTTGCACATTAATTATCATGTCATTTGCACACAAACCATGTTTGTTATATATGAACCATCATGTCTATTAAACATGAACCATCATGTCTTTTGATCATGGATCTTCACAACTCTTGCACATGAACCATCATATTTATCAAACATGAACTATGGTGTCTCTTAATCATAATCATTATGCCTCTTGGCTATTAAACATAATATATTTGTTAAATATGAACCATTATGTGTTTCAAACACAAACTATCATGTCCTTTAGACATGACCCAATATGTATTTTGGATATGAACTAATATATCTCTTGGATGTAAACTAACATATCATTTTGATATAAACTAATATACCTTTTAATATGAACTAACATATCTTTTCATTCAACATGACTTTTCAAAATGTGAGAATTTAATAATGCATAAGTTTCTAATCTACAAGCTTTCTTTCTTTTTATGAAGAATAACAAGTTATATCTATATTATTTCATTATATCTAGTTAACTATTTGTCAAATAGTGATTAACTAAATTTCATAAATCATGTTATATATCTTATAATTGTATATAAAGTTAATCTAACTTTATATGACTAAATTGGAGACATGAGGAATTCATGAATAATACATATGACATATATAAAAATAGTTTTAAAAAATCAAGAAATTGGACACTTATCCATCTAATAATCATCTTGTGAAGTTTTAAAGGACTGCATGTTTGGCCTTTAATTGATTTTTTGTCCACTTAGTTCCATATATCTATGAAATCATTTTGTAACATTGTCTATCTCTTTTCTTAATATAGATGCCTTAATGTATCCCTAGAAAACTTTTCATATGCTCGTTAAAATGAATAAATGTCATCCTATGTTTCCTCCATTTGCTTATTGTCAAAATTCTCTTTCATCCATCCTTGACACTTGATTTGATACATTCCATCATTAATGACAAAAGCCTTTTGATTGCTAGAAAAATATAGGTAGAGATAGAGTGATAAGAAAATAATGAAGAAAGTTGGAATAAAAAATAATTAGTGAAAGAGAGATGGAATAAGAAGGAAGCTATTTTGAGGCATGTATTACACTTTCTTAAAGGCTTTTATGCCCCGAAGATACAATAAAACTTAAAACTCTCTAATCTGAATTAGTAAAAATAATTTAGTAAAAAGCCTTATTTATAATTATTGAATAAATATGACTACTTACTTGCAAACGGTCACAATAATAGTTATACCTTTTCATACTAAATAAGTGTTATGAATAGTTATATCTTTTCAAAACTTTGAATTCTAAAATAAAAGAACTTTACTTGTTCAATAATTTAAACTCAAGAGTCACCTTTAACTCTTTATATATATATACATACATACATATATGTATATATATATATATATATATATATATATATATATATATATATAATGAAAAGTCCATTAATAAACCTACATACGATTGTCATTTATATACCTTTAGAATTGGATTTTCTAAATAATTTAGTATTTGAAAACCACAAATATTCATAAACTACTAATAACTTTCCTAAAAAAGATCTTCACAAGGAGATGAAGATAAATTTGAGATTTGCTCATTAAAGTAATGTTACTTCCTTAACTTATCAAGTTGTAGATTTTATACTCTTTAAACAACAAGCTACCATAAATTCTAAAGCAACTTTCAATAAAATTCAGATCGAAATAAGCAAAATTACTTAATATCATGCTTACACTTTGTGAGCAACCACACATTAAAGTGGAGCACAAGTATTGTGTAATCTTATTAGAATCAATGGTTGATTTTATTATTTTAAGTCTTGGAAAAAAATGTCAAAGCTTTAGCAATAAAATTAAATGACAAAGGAAAAGACCAAACATAGAGATATTAATGTGAATTTCAAAAGTGAAGAGGCACTTCCACATTTATTAGAGGGTCCAATGATAAGAACTAAGGTTAAAAATATCAAGGAAGGATTCCAAAGGCTTATGAAAAAAGTTTGGATGCTTAAAGAAGCTAGATTAGAAGAAAATAATAAAATTATAAGGTGTATTATAGTTAATTAGCCCTAAGTGATATGAATTCCAAGGAGTGGTCCTATATCACTGCCACATCATCAAGAGATGGAGCCACATCAGCGCCACATCAGCCACAATCTATGTCACTACCACATTATCAAGAAGATGGTGCCACATCATTGTCACATTAGCCATAGTCATAATTGGTGCCACCTCATCCCATTTTCTATTATTTGGTGTTTTGGGATTTAATATAGCATTTAGACTTTTAATTTGTATTTATTTTTTGCTACATTGCTTTAAAGTATTTTAGGCCTATTTGGTGTTATTCAAGGCTATTTTTCAATTAAGGTTTTAAAGAGTCAATAAGGAGGCTTGTTCTTTATTTTAGCAGATTTAAACTTTGACACGAATGTGAGTTAATTGCTTATGAAGGTTTCGTCTCTAAGTTCTTGTATGAATTTGAAGACTTATCAAAGGGCATTCAACCTTTGTGGTATCAAATATATTTCTTATTGCTTCTATTTTCTTCCTCTTTTTTGAAGCATAATGAGAATACCCTTCCTTTTTTTCTTTGATTGCATCTGATTTGGGATAGAGTTAACACAATTTTACATTATTTGGTATTAGAGTAAGGTTCCTAACTTTAGGTTTAATTTCTTTTCAAATTTTGAGTATTGTTCATGTTATTGTTTTGTATACTGTTCATCACATTGTTATGGTACGGTTCACGCAATCCATGTCTTAATTTTTCATTTCTATCTTGTTTTGATTTTATTTTTGTATCCATTTCATTTCTAATTTGGTTGTGTCAAATTCAAGTGTTTTGTTTTATCCTTGTGTCAAGTATAAATTATTCTCTAGTTCTACCATCTATGTGTTTAATAAATTGTCCAAGTTAATTTTAAGTTTGAATTTGTTTTGATACTAAGTCACCTTCTTTATTTTTGTGTTATTTCCTATTATTTAGTGCGAAATTTGGTTCAAATATTGGTGCTGGTCTAGTGAATGAAAAGTGCATTGAACATGTTTATTAAAAGTTCAAAGTGAAGAAGTTCAGTTTGCAATAACCAATTTCCATATTCTAATAGCACAATATTAAAGTGCTATAATTGAATAAAGTAATTAATTAAAGCAAAACAAAGCAAAGAGAACTAAGTTCAAATTATATGAAAACTCTTGCAATCAGCATATATAGTGCTACACGAAGAATTTAGGTTTAAAAAAAATGCAAGAACAAAATGAAGAATGATGCTGAGTAGTAATGGGTTAGAAAGCAAAAATAATTGACAAGAAAAAAAAGTAGCAAGAAACAAAGAAGAAAATACTAAGTAAGTGAATTAAAAGACAACTTACAAAGAAGAGGCAAGAAAAATAAAGTGAAACAAAATCAAAAGAAAAGAAGTTATTTGTTTTTAATTATTATTGGTTCTTGATATGCCATAATCACACTTGAACTTCTCATTTTGACATTAATGTTCATTGTCTCTTTCAATTTCTTTGAGTATGTAAATCAGCACCTCTTATTATCTTGTATTATTTCTTCCCATTATTTTGAGTCCCAGTTGATTTTCCTTTTGAAATTTTCATTATTACCTCTTTGTTTTAAGTCTTGTTTATCTCTTTTCTTTAATGGTTTGATTCTAAATCTTTAAGTCCTTGTTAGTTTCTATTTATCAATTTTCATTTCTTATTTCCTTGATTGTTTTGTTTGATTCTTCAAACTATGTAAACTTTAATTAGTGATATTGATTACCACATTTATTGAATCTTATTTAGTTGAGTCTCCTAGTTCTCAAAGAACAACAAGAGGGAAAGAGTGATAAAATGAAAAAAGGCAAGAGTGTATGAGTTCATTTAAGGATAAAAGCTAAAATTAGCATGCCATTAAATTAAGTGAGAAGTGTGGTTTTGTGCGGTCCTTTATTTTTTTTAACCTTTCTTGCAAGTTTAAACATTAAGAATGATAGGTGGAAGTGATAGCTCTACAAACTAACTTAAAAATCTAGATTTCATTATGAAAGCTATGTTTCAACACTTTGAAAGATTGAATGTATAACTTGCTGACATGAATGAAAGGATTAGAGAGATGAAGGAGAAAGAAGACAAAATGATAGGCATATGGAAAATGAAGGAGTTGAAACTTTTGAGGGTGAAAGTGAGAGATCAAATGGCTCAAATGAGGGGGAGAGAAGAAAAGGTGAAAGGAGGCATGTTAGAAGAGAAGGAGAAAGGCCAAGAGCAAGAGTAGATACTAATCTTGACAGAATTAAGATGAAAATCCCATCATTCCAAGGAAGAAATGATCTAGAAGCTTATTTTGAATGAAAAAGAAGATGGAATTAACATTTGATTGCCATAATTATTTAGAGGAAAAGAAGGTGAAGCTTGTTGTTATGAAATTCTCTGATTATGCCATTACTTGATGGGATAAATTGATGATAGATGTAAGGAGAGAGAGGAAAAGACCCATTACAACTTGGGAAGACTTGGAATTTGTCATGAAAAGAATATTTATCCCTAGCTATTACTAAAGGAATTTGCACCAAAAATTACAAAGTTTGATTCAAAGGGCCAAGAGTGTTGAAGATTATCATAAGGAAATGGAAATCACTATGACTAGAGCCAATGTGGAAGAAAGTTAAGTAGCAATTATGGCTAGATTTCTCCATGGACTGAATAGAAACATTGCTAATGTGGTAAAGTTACAACACTATGCATCCTTGGAAGAGTTAGTACACTTGTTTATGAAAGTGGAAAGGAAACTCAAAAGAAGGAGTTCATCTAAACATAATTCACAATCAAGCTTTCCATGGAAGTCTTGGGACAAGAAGAGTGCAAGAAGAAAGAAAAAAGAAGCAAGTTCAAATCTAATTTCTTTTCAAAATTAAAAAATGAATCTTCTAAGGGTAAAAATAAAGTGAAGGAAAATTAGAAACATTCTAACATGAAATGTTTCAAATGCTTGGGAAGAGCATGTATTGCTAGTAGTTATTCAAACAAAGGGCTTATGGTGACCAAAGATAATGAAGAGTGGGATTCTACAAGTGAAAAAGAATAAGCTACCTTATCTGATGAAGATTGTGTGAATAGTGAGGATCCTTTTAATGGAAGTGCATTGGTGAGTAGAAGAGCCTTAAATATGCAAATAAATGAGGAGAGTGAGAATCAAAGAGAAAACTTTTTTTTATATAAGGTGCAACATTTAAGAAAAGGCTTGCCAAGTTATCATTGATAGTGGGAGTTGTACTAATATGGTTAGTACTACCTTAGTTGAAAAGTTGAGTTTACCCACTCTACAACATCCTACCCCTTACAAGCTATAATGGTTGAATAAAAATGGGGAGTTGAAACTGAATAAACAAGTACTAGTTTCATTTTCTATTGGGAAGTACCATGATAAGATTCCTTGTGATGTGGTTCCCATGCATGCTTGCCATCTTTTACTTGGGAGGCCATGGCAATTTGATAAACAAGTTACTCATGATGGTGTTTTCAATAAATACAAGCTTGTCAAAGATGGAAAGAAGTTCTCCTTTAAGCCTATAACTCTAAAATAAGTTTATAAAGATCAAATTATGATGCAAAAGAAGAGAGAAGAGGAAGAAAATAAAAAGAGTGTAGACTAGAATGAGAAAGACAAAAAGAACAAGAGTGTGAGTGAAAAGAAAGAGAGAAAACATGATAGAGGAGAGTCATCAAAATAAGGAAAAGAAAAGTTAAGTGTGTTTACTAAGGCAAGTGATGTGAGAAGTGCTTATTATGCTTCTAAGCCAATATTCCTTCTCATGTACAAGAAAGCCAATGTAACACTAACTAAAATAACTTTACTTTACCTTGTTCTATTTCATCTGTTTTGCGAGATTTTGATGATGTATTCCTAAAAGAGGCTCCAAAAGACTTACCACCTAAAAGGGATATTGAGCACTAAATTAATTTCATTCTAGGAGCTTCAATTTTGAACTATCTTACATATAGGACTAATCTAGAAGAAGAAAAAAATTCAAAGACAAGTGAAGGACCTCATGTCAAAGGAATACATAAAGGAAAGCATGAGTCTATGTACTATACCAATCTTATTGGTACCTAAGAAGGATGGAACTTGGAGAATGTATATTGATTGCTGGCCAATTAATAAAATCACTATCAAGTATACATATCCTATCCTTGGACTTGATAATATGCTTGATGAATTACATGGGTCTTATGTATTGTCAAAAATTAATTTAAAACAAGGGCATTATCAAATAAGGATGAAACAAGGTGATGAAAGGAAAACTATTTTTAAAACAAAACATGGTTTATATGAGTAGCTTATAATGCCCTTTGATTTGTCTAATGCACCGAGCACTTTTATAAGGTTGATGAACCATGTCTTATGCCCTTTTATTCAAAAATTTGTGGTTGTATATTTTAATGATATCCTTATATATGGCAAGAGTGTGGATGAGCATGTGTTATATTTAAAATCTATTTTACAAATTTTGAAAGATGAAAAATTGAATGCAAATATGGAAAAATGTTCATTCTATTTGGAAAAAATTATGTTTTTAGGGTATATTGTTAGTCGTGAGGGAATTGAGATAGATCAAGAAAAAGTGAGAGCAATTAAGGAATGGCCTACCCCTAAGAATGCAAGTGAGGTAAGAAGTTTTCATAGATTGGCTAGCTTTTATAGAAGATTTATGAATGACTTTAGTACTATAGCTACCCCTTTAAATGAGTTAGTAAAAAAGAATGTTGAGTTTCATTGGGAAGAAGAGCAAGAGAGTGCATTTAACATATTGAAACATAGATTGAGTTCAACCTTTTTACATGCTCTTTCAAATTTTACTAAAACAATTGAAATTGAATGTGATGCCTCTGGTGTGGGTATTGGAGTTATTTTAATGTAAGAAAAAAAGCCAATTGCTTACTTTAGTGAGAAGTTAAGTGGAGTAGCTCTTAATTATCCCACTTATGACAAGGAGCTTTATGCTTTGGTTTGCACTTTGGAGACTTGGTAACACTATTTATGGCCAATGGAGTTTGTGATTCACATAGATCATGAGTCTTTAAAATACTTAAGGAGCCAAGGAAAGCTAAACAGGAGGCACGCAAGGTGGATTGAATTTATTAAAACATTCTCATATGTTATACAATACAAGCAAGGTAAAGATAATGTGGTTACTGATGTATTATCATAAAGGTATCTTCTTATCTCTACTTTGCAATCCAGGTTGTTAAGTTTTTAACATATTAAAGATTTATATGGGAATGATCCTGATTTTGCCATTATTTTTAAAGCTTGTGAAAAGAAATCCTTTGAGAAATTTTATAGGCATGAAGGTTTCTTATTTAAAGAGAATAAACTATGTGTGCTTAGAGGATCTGTTAGGGAATTGCTTATGAGATAGGCCCATAGTGGAGGTCTTATGGGGTATTTTAGGATTAAGAAAACTTTAGACATATTGAGTGAGCATTTCTTTTAGCCTAGCATGAAACTTGATGTAGAAAAATGTTGTGCTAATTGTATTACATGTAAAGAGGCTAAATCTAGAGTTTTACCTCATGGTTTTATACTCCACTTCCTATTCCTAGTAAACCTTGAATTGATATTTCTATGGACTTTCTGCTAGGTTTACTAAGGACAAAGAATGGCAAAAATTATGTGTTTGTTGTTGTTGTTAACATGTTTTCAAAAAATGGACCATTTCATACCTTGTCACAAGATGAATGATGCCATGAACATAGCAAATCTTTTCTTCAAGGAAGTTGTGAGATTGCACGGAGTGCCAAGGAGCATTGTTTCAGATAAAGATACCAAGTTCTTGAGCTACCTTTGGACAGTCTTGTAGGCTAAGTTAGGGACAAAGTTGCTCTTTTTAATAACTTGTCCTCCTCAAACTAATAGATAGACTGAGGTAATGAATACAACATTAGGTACTTTATTACGCTACTTAATTCAAAAGAACTTAAAAAGTTAAGAGGAATGCTTGCCCTATGTTGAGTTTGCATATAATAAAAGTATTCACACTGCCACTAACTTTTCTCCTTTTAAAATAGTGTATGGCTTTAATCCTTTAACTCCTTTAGATTTGATGCCTTTGCCTATTGATAAGAGGTCAAGTTTAGATGGGAAGAGAAAAGTGTTAGTGTGTGTCTTAGAAGCCAATCATAAGATGATTGTAATAATGCACAATGTATTACATTTTATTTTTGATAATACAATTATTATATTTTATTTTATCTTATTTTTTGGGCAAATTATAACTTAAATATAATAATTATCCTTAGAATAGCTTTGCTATTCCTAAAATGTCCATAGTGAAATATTATTGCAAAAAGGGAAAATAATAATACATTGAAACTATCATTTATAGGTGATTGATGATTATGAATCATGGATATATGACATCAAGTCAATACATGAATACATTATTAGTGAATATATGTACTAGACTGACCACTATTAGAATACTGTATGAATAGATATATATTATTAGTTATTCTCATATGACCGCAATGCATGTATTCCTTTAACCTAAAGTCACTATGGTTCCTAACATGAGAGGTCACTCACTTTGATGCTATCCTATGTCACCTTTAATCGGGATGATGTATAAGGTGTTGATTAGATGTGTCACGAATCATGCAATAGGAAGTGAGTGATGTAGATGGAATTTTACTCTTGTATAAAAGAGAGAAATCCTTGGGCCCCTTGATTGAGTGAGATTTAGAAATGTATGGCCATGCTCAAATGGATCAATATGTGATATTGATCATTTGTTTTATGTTTACTCAATACTAAAAAATATAAATTGAACATTAACAAGGATGACACACTCCATGCCTCCAGTTCGATTTGGATATTATTACAAAAGGATTATGATGCAAAGCGTTGATCACACATTAGGTGAATGTCCAATCATAAACATTCTTACTACTTGAGTGGTAGTGATGTATTGCTAGATACTACTCACTGTCTATGGTCTAATAATGGGTCATTGTCAATGTAGTAGGAACCTACAGGGTCACATAAAAGGAGTAAAAATAAAACAGTAATTAATTACTTTTTGGTTAGATTAAAAACTTATTAATTGGATTTGTTATTTTATATATATATTATTAAAGTAATAATATATATTATCCACATAATATATATTTTATTATATTATGTGATATTATCTAATATTAAAGTAATTTCAGATTATTACATAATTTAATATTAGATAATTATATTATGAGATAATATTATTATATAATAATATTTAATTATTAATATTAAAGTAATATTAAATAACTAATGGATAAGCCCCTATCTCTCATCACTTTCACCATATTAGAGATAAGGTATTAGTGGTTAAGTAGGATTATGTTAGTTGTGGTTTTCCTAGTATGACTAGGAAAGATGCATGCCTTTAGCTATATATAAGAAGCATGAGGGCGTCATTAAAGACATGAAAGTAAGAAAATTCGCCACCAAAAAAACTGCACAAAACACCCTACAAAACCACATAAAATCCTTCCTTCTTCGTGAGAAAGATGAATCCTAGCAGATTCGTAGAGGTTGAGAAGTCAACATTTGCTTTGTGTGGATATTGTAGAGGCACCATCACCTTATTGTGCTCATGATTCGGATCTACACTCTAAAAGGTAATCTTTTGATTCTTAATTTATGTCCCTGCGCTTGATTAGGTGAAAGGTTTCACATTACATGAATTTCAAAAATCTACCTTCTACTGCACTACATGATGTATGTCAGACCCAACAGAAAATAAATGTGATTTGCAATTTGCATGAGCAAACCAAATTGAATATTGAGAAAAAGATGCAACAATATGCCAAACAAGCTAACAAAGGGCAGAAAAAGGTAGTATTTCAACCAAGAGATTGGGTATGGATCTATATGAGGAAGGAAAGATTTCTAGCTCAATTGCAGCCAAGAAGGGATGGTCCCTTTCAAGTGGTGGAGAAGATCAATAAAAATGTTTACAAATTAGATTTACTAAGTGAATACAATGTTAGTGTCTGTTTTAATATTGCTAATCTTTCTCTTTTTGATGTAGAATTTAAATATTCGAGAATGAATCATTTCAAAGAAAGAAGGGATGATGTAAATTCCAAAAGTGAAAAGGTACTTCCACATTTATTAGAGGGTCCAATAAGCTAAGGCTAAAAAGATCAAAGAAAGATTCCAAAGGCCTATGAAAAAAGTTTGGATGCTTGAAGAAGCTGGATTAAAAGAAAACAAAAAAATTATAAGGTGCATTATAGCTAATCAGCTCTAAATAATATGAATTCCAAGGAGTGGTCCCAAATCACCGCCACATCATTAAGAGGTGGAGCCACATCAATGCCACATTAATCAAGAAGATGGTGCCACATCATTACCACATCAGCCATAGTCCTAATTATCACCACCTCATCCTATTTTCTATTATTTAGTGTTTTAGGCTTTAATACAACATTTAGGCTTTTAATTTGTATTTATTTTGTGTTGTATCACTTTAGAGTATTTTGGGCCTATTTGGTATTATTTGAGCTCATTTTTCAATTAGGGTTTTAAAGAGTCAATAAGGAGGCTTGTTCTTTATTCTAGCAGATTTAGACTTTGACATGAATATAAGCTGATTGCTTATGAGGGTTTCCTTTCTAAGTTCTTGTATGAATTTGAAGACTTATCAAAAGGCATTCAACCTTTTATGGCGTTAAATATATCTCTTATTGCCTCCATTTTCTTTCTCTTTTCTGAAGCATGGCAAGAATACCCTTCATTTTTTTCTTTAATTGCATCTGATTTGGAATAGATCTAACACAATTTCATATCAAATATGCCCTAATCAAAATTAACAAAATTAAAAATAGGTAAATTATATGCCATAAAATGACTTATGCCTATATAGTGTATCTATGTCATGAAATTCCAACCATAACATCTCATGATATCTTTTTAGTAGGTGTTGATGGATCAAAAGTTAAGGCATTGTTTGTGTATCATGCGATACTTCAGCTTAGGATACAAATTTTCTAGTCTTTAAGATTCTTAAAGTTAAACCAAGAATTATCCCAATATGCCATTTTCTTGCTCAAGATGCTATTGTTTGGATTCCAAACTAGGAGCAAGCAAAATATGATTGAAGAAATAAAGTTTTCAAAGTAATATATATAGGGAGTGTAAGATGGGTGAATTAGACTAGACCTATTCATATTTCTTGTGAAAAAAGGGCTAAATTTTAAAAAGTCTCGATTTGTTCTGTATCTATGAGTCTACGAACTTCAACTATAAGTCCACAGATTGACTCGTATCTGCCTAGTCCATGTGGAATTTGGTTTGCCCAAACTAGTTTGCATTATGATTGAAAAAAATGGGATCAAATTTTAAATGGTCTGAATTTACCAAAGCTTGTGATGCCCATAGATCAATCTACGAATTTCGATCCGTTTTACACCCCTAAATGTATGCTAGTCTTTAATGTGTGAAGTTATAGCAACATATTTTAGTATAATGCATAAGGAGTGTAGGTATGTATATGCCAAGTTAATTTGTACTTTCTTTATGTTCAAGTAATGGTGCAAGACTTGAATCATCTTTGCTAGTGTGTGGTCTCAATGATGGTTCTTACAATGATATCCATCTTGTACGTTTATTTTACACTAATATACTTATTTAAATATCTACATCCTCATTTTTTATTAGATACTTATGAAATTTTATATTTTTTCAGCTAACTACATTTGATAAACATTTAAAGTCTAGAGATATTAAATATAGTTGCAATATTACTTCACAATTATTTTCTTATATCTTTCCTTTTCTTTTGTTGTGATAATAAAAGTGACAAACTATTAGAAACATTGGCAAATGTTTCTTTTTTTTTTTGTATGTTAAAAAAATAATGGCAAAGAAAAAAATCACTAGTAACTACATTATATTCGTGTATCATCAACCACTTGATTACATAAAACATTCCTACTAATAATTATAGAAAAAAAGTTGTATTATTGCAAACAGATTGGTAGAATGAATGCCAACCACAAAAGTATGCAAATATGGCTATCTATTTACGATTTGATACTATTTAGTTGCTAACTTCTAAGCAAGATCACTAAATATTTTCAATGAACAACCCACTCAATATAAGCATATGTAGTCTTTTCAAGTTAGAGTATTAAGAGTTCAAATAGATAAAATTATTCTAAGAAAAGAAGTTTTTACCTATTAAATGTATAAAATGAATTATCTAAATTCAAGTAATTTATTTAAGCAACCCATTCTCTCCTTATTAAAGTGATTATTCATCTTTTGAAGCTATATATAAAAAATATGTTGATACAAATTGTAAAAATACAATAGTTATGACTAAAATTTTTTCCTAAGCATTGGGTAGGTTTAGGTCTTAAATGGTATCGGATTTTTCCCATCCTCATTAACTAAGCTTACTTAGAAGTTGGATACAAAAGGAAAAGCAATTTATTTGAGAATGTGAAATATGAATTTTCTTTTATTAGTGTTTATACTAATCATCGAGCTTGAGCTTAGAGTGGCCAAAGAATTAGAGAAGTAGACATATGACTAAGTGAAGATTAGTGTAAAGTGTCTTCACTCAAATCATTTTTTCCATGCTAATTTAGGTAATGGTTTTAGGCTTAGTTATGTATTAAGGGTGGTTAATGCATTGATTTTTTTTAACAAATTACTATAAAAAGGCTACAAAGGGAATTTTTTGTCTATTATGTTTACAAAGCATTGATATGCATTTTTATTTTTATGAAAAAAAAACTCTCATAATTTTTTTATTAAAATTTGTAACTTCTATATAAGGATGAAAAGATTTTTGAAGAATTTTTTTTATGTAATTTTCAATGATAGAGTTAGTAGCATATTTAGAAATTTTAATTTATGGTGAACAATATTTATGTATGAAATTAAATATTTAAATAAAAATAATTTTACTTATTTTACTATTCCTTTTTGTATGTATATTAATATATGTAATAAGGTCTCATTTAGCACACCATATATGTTATTCCCCTTAGAAATTAGGATTTTATTTTTATTTATTTTATTAGTACTTGTGTGCATGTGTACTTTTATTAATTGTTATGGATATGATTAGGATAATACTTTGCTTGGGGAAATTAGAGTTTTATGATGAATACAGGAGGAGTTAAGCTAAATCTTTATGCGAAATTGAATTTAATTAAGGGTGTATGGAGGAGATTTATGAACTTATTTTTCCATTTTACCCTTGGCTATCCTAGTAGTTATGAAATCACCCTTTTGATTAAAAAAAAACTAAACCTAACATTTCCTTATTTTCTCTAGACCCTTCCCTAATTTCCTCTCCTCTTATATTCATCTTCAACTTTAACACTTTTAATTGGTAAGCATAAGCTACAATCTTCTACAATTCTTCTTATACATTTCAAAATTCAACAAGGTAATCACTAGTTATTCTTTGTTTTAGTGTGTATTGGCTGAAAACTTAGAATTTTAGTAGTGAGTTAAGGATTTTGACAAATTTACTGAATTTTGTGTAAATTCTTGTTAAAAGGATAAACTCCACTCACTAACAATCCATTTTTTCTCTTTTATACAAATTATAAGTTAATAATTTACTTAGCTTAAGGAATTAACATGACCTTTTGTTTACTTTGATAAATTTAGTGATTTGTTGATGAATTGATGAATTTATGTTGAATGGTGGTGCTATAATGTGATTTGTTATTATGAGTGATGATAAAATGAGTATAAATGATGATTTATGCCTGAAAATGGCTCTATTGCAATGCATGAGTTGTGTTATGCTAAGATTTACTAAATGAATAGTAAATTCACTACAATTTCTAGAAAACTACTAGTGATACTTGAGTATAGCACCAAAATTTACTTCTAGATGCTCATACTTAAGTATATACTCAAGTACCCTAAAAGGGTTGCTCTTTAAAAAAGCATACTCAAATATAACATTTAGAGTTACTCTCTAGATGAAAGACATAAGTACATATTCGAGTATAACATTTAAAGTTACCTTGAGCTATCCATACTTAAGTATAAAGTCAAAGTTTGATTTTGGAACCCTATACTTGAGTGTATGCTTAAGTACTACCCTATATTACTATATTAATATTATTATTATGCTATTTCAAGTTAAGGTATGTTTATATAGTATTATTATTAGCATAGATTGCTTATGAATAGTACTATATATAATTGTGATGATGGTATCCCTATAGGGGAATATGTTTTTGTTTGAATTGTATTATGAATGGATATTATGGAAGGAATGAATTAATACAAGATCCTAGAAAACATTTATGAGGGGCATAAGGCAAACCTTAGAAAGTGAACAATGATATTTGTAAGGGGTATAATGATGACCCAGGAGACATAAGGTGATATAATTATTTTCCCTTATTATATTTGTTTAGTTCTAATACTATCACTAATATGAAATTGATGATTTATGTCAGTCGATAGACATTAGTTTACAATGAAATTAACATTTATTTTGTATAATAATATTTATGAAATTATATAAAACTTAAGATGATAGATAAAAATACAATCAACATTTAAATATTGCTCAGAAACTCATAACATTGGTTTTAAACACAATTGTTATAAAAAATCTCATTGGAAACTACAAAATTATAAGACATTAGTCCTAGTCAATAACCATCATCTAAAAGGCATTTCAAGAGTCTCATTGAAATTCACAAAAGTATAAGACGTCAATCTTTATAAATAGTCATCATCTAAAAAGCATTTAATGAGTTGCGTTGAAAATTGCAAAATTATAAGATGGTAATTTTGTTTAATAACCGACGTCTATGTTTTTCCTATAAATCTTTGATCAAACTTTATCATTTCTATATGAACTTTTCTAACATCTCTTCAATATGCTCTCAAGTATGATATATTTAGTACATAATGTTACTGCTAATCTCTCACTTCAGTTTCATTAAGAGAGTATACAATGGAAGAATCTTAATGTTAATTTCTCTCCAATTATATATCCTTTTATTTCGTATGGAATAAAAATAGAATGGAAGAGATGGTGAATGATAATTGTTGCTAATCTCTCACTTTACTTCCATTTATTTCTCCTGTTATATACTCTTTCATTTCCTATGAAGCAATCAAAGCAGAGAAATTTTAGCAACAATGTTGGAGTTTGCATTAAGGATGAAAACTTTGATATATAGTGATTTTTTCATTGTTTTTGTGCATTCATATATAAACTTGTAGTTTCTATTTATTGATGATTTAGTATAGTTATTTTTTTATGAATTTATAGAAATATTATTTCTCTTTACTCATTTATTAGTATTTTCATTATGAAAAGAATAATGACAATTAAAATTTTTTAAATTTGTAAAATTGTTTCTATTTGCTCATCTTTATTTTATTTCTACTTAAAATTTTAAAATAGGCATTTAGAGTATATATATTAATAGAGAGAAAACATATCGAAACAAATATAATGTTTTGTGTTAAATTAGTTCAAAAATAACTTTCTTTTCATATTTATTATTTACATAATAGAAATCTGTAAAAATTGAAAGGCTTCTGCTAAGGAAATGACAAAAATGAAAAAATTAATTTTTATGATTAATTGATGTCCATTTTAATGGCATTTTCTCATAATTTGTGAACATCTACATGAATGTCATTTATAAAGAAGTTTAAATGAATGAAACTGAAGAAATTTAAATGAATAGAACTAAATATGACTTCAAACAAAATTAATGAAGGAACTTAAATCATTAGTTATTTTTTATGACCATTATTCAAATCCATTTTAATTATCATAATAGTTCATCAACTTAAAATTAAAATATTCATTTATTTTTAGTGACTGATATGTAAGTCCTTTTTCAATCATCATGATAATTTATTAATCATTTACACATTGTTTTATCACTTAACCAATGTCTAATTATTTAGATTTTGGTTTATAAATAGGGCTTTTCTTACTTATTTGAAATAAATTGGTGATCTATGAAGATAGTTCTCCTTTCATAAAAAAGAGGGCTTTTGAGATGCTTTATTCCATCAAATTTGTGCCTAATAAAGAGATGCTTTATTCCATCAAATTTATGTCTAATAAAGTGTTTGATTTCTTTATTTGGTATGTGCCTTTTACTATCATTGTGTTTTAATGCAAGATTGGAGATATATTGCTTGCTCTATATACTATCTCAAACTTGGTAAAACAAGTTCTATTTGTGCTTTGCTATTTGGTTTTGTTCATTGTAAAGCTATTATTATGGAATCTCTTTTATGTATAAATATATAATGTGATTGTGTGAAATTTTGAGTTACAGTAAGATTATGGACCATCAAAACTCACACATTTATGAACTATGTTTTTACTTACTATACGAGACATGGTTCATAGGGGTGTGAGTTTTGATGTTTCATAATCTTATTATAACTCATAATTTTTGCACCATCATATTTTGCATTAATGCATGAAACTTTAAAAGGTTATAGAATAATAGCCTGACAATGTACAATACCAATTGGCATGACAAAAATAGGACATTTATAACCAAACTTAGGATAGCATACAAAGCAAGTAGCTAGCATATCCTCACGATAAAAAATAAGAACAATCAGTGGCCTATAGCTAATGAAGTATTAAGCAATATGAAGAAATTATGAGTAAAAGATAACTATTTTTCATTTTAGATCGTGTACGGATGCCATGTATGTTTATTAGAAATGAAAACTTGATAAGAATCTAAGAAGGCCCATGGAAGACAAAGGCTTGAAGGCATTGGAAGAGCTTCAAGGACCAATGACAAGAGTAAAGGCAAAGAGGATTAAGGAAAATTTAAAGAAGATGGTTGCTGCCTTATTTCAAAGTAAGCCCAATTTGGAGCTAGAAGAATCTAAGATGGTCAATTGCGTGTATTTGGAAGACATAGGCTCCAATGAATCCATTAGCATTTAGTTAGTTTAGTATTTTTGTAATAAATGGACCATATAGGTCGAGACTTATTTTTAGATTTATTTTGACATAAAGACTTGTTACTTTATTTAAGTCAATTAGAAATAGGCTTGTTAGTGTAAAAGGCCCATTAGGGTTTGCATGATAGCTTATGTGGGCTGGTCATATATAAGCTCTTATAAACATATTTTTATTCAGTTTTGGAATACAATTTGAGATTAAGAGCTTATGACTCTTAAGTTCTTGAGTGAGCTAATTATCCTTGATCTTATCAAAAGGCCTCTTCTTGTGGCGATCTTTCCTTCGGCTTATCAATCCGTGATTGTGGCGCCCATCCTCCATCTTTTTCTATTTTTTTAATTTGAAATCCAATTCAAGATCCGTATTATTTCATCAATTGCTATCAGAGCTTTGGTTGGAATTGGATTTGAGGGTACTGTTCATCAATACTGTTTGCGCACTGTTCATCATTTCTATTTTCTGCAATTCAACGTTGTTCACGCATCCGTACTGTTCACGCCGTCACTATTCACATAGTTAGGGTTTCATAATTTTTTGGTACAATCTTTCCTAAATCTTGTTGTAATAATTGTTTTATTACTGGATTCTTATTTCTTGGTAATTAGAATTGCTAAATTCATAAAAAATTGTTAGCTTTTTGCACTTGTGTTCTTCGTGTTCAACACATGTTCTTGATTTGAATCTATCCAATCTTCTAAAATTCTGTCAGTTTGGTGTTTGGTGTTAAATAATAGCTTGATTTGAAGGGAATTGTGAATACAATCAATTCTAATTCCTTGTTTACTGCTTCTTTCTAAATTTTTTGTTCAATTGGATTGAATTTTTGCTGTCTCAAAAATGAACATTCCATATTTTTGCTTATTCTTGCAAGTTCATCAGTAGTGAGTAATTGAAAATTGTGTGATTCAATTTAAAAAGGGGTACAACTATTGTGTAAAAAAAAAGAAGAATAAAAATTTGCAGTAAAAAAATGAAAAAAAAGAGGCAAAAAAAAATTTTTACAGCACATAAAAGTGCTTCTTGAATGCCACTTTCTTGCAATTTTCAACTTGCTTTTGCTTAGTTTTTGATTTATTCCATACCAGAAATTTTTGGAAAAAATTTAGCTATTATTTAACATTACATAATCTTGTCTAATTTTTTCATTCTTGTCTTCTTTGCATTCTTCTCTAATTTGCTTTCTGTTTGCTTTCTTTCTTCATTCTTGTCTTGTTTGCATTCTGTTTTTCTTAGTGTGCTTATTTCTTGTTTAGTTTTTCTTGATTGTCTTTATTGGCTTCCTTAGCTTGTCTTAGAGTTTTCTTTTGTTAGTTTCACTTGTGTCTTGCTGATTGATTGTCACTTAGTTGTGGTTAATTGTGTGGATCGGAGGTTGACTTCCTTAAGAACTTTTGAAAACACTTGAGGGGAAAAAGGTAAGAGAAAAATCCTTACACAAAAGTCAATTTTGAGTAAAACATGAGTGAATATCTTTTGAGTGAAACACTTAACGAGTGGAGATGACCTTTTATTACATTAATATTTCTGTTTTGTAGACATGTCTCATGAAGGTGGATCAAATGGTGAAAGCACTCCTCCCTCACCTAAGTCCTTGGCTGTTAAAAGACAAATTGAAGGACTTGCACAAAGATTTGAAAGAATGTTTGAGAGGCAGAATGAAACTATAAGAAATATTCAGGAAACCATGGCAAATAATGCAAGAAGGCAAGCACGTGACCATTCTCCACATGCCCATGAAGATTCTAGTAGTTCTCCTCGAAATGATGAAGAGAGGAGATATAATAGAAGGAGAGATAGGAGATATGATAGGAGGGATGATGAAGAAAGGAGGTATGATAGAAGGAGAGATAGGAGAGATGATAGAGAGAGGAGGAATGATAGGAGGAGGAGAGAAGGAGATGGAAGAGTGAGAGAAAATGAGAGGATTGATGGAGTTAAAATAAAGATTCCTAATTTTCATGGAAGGAATGATGTTGAAGCATACTTAGAGTGGGAGTTGAAGACAGAGCAAGTATTCTCATGCCATGAATATAGTGAGGAAAAGAAAGTGAAGGTAGCTTTCCTAGAGTTCCATGACTATGCCTTGGTGTGGTGGGATCAAATTCAAAAGGAGCGAAGGAGATATGATGAGGAACCCGTAGTCACATGGAATGAAATGAAGAACTTAAAGCACAAAAGATTTGTTCCTACATACTACAATAGGGAGCTTCATACAAAGCTTCAAGGTTTGAGGCAAGGTGGAAGAAGTGTTGATGACTATCACAAAGAAATGGAAGTTGCAATGATAAGAGCTAATGTGATTGAAGAAAGAGAAGCAACAATGGCTCATTTCTTGAATGGGTTGAACCATGATATTTGTGACATAGTGGAAATTCATCCCTATGTAGAACTTGAAAATTTGGTTCACCAAGCTATCAAAGAAGAAGCACAACTCAAAAGAAAGGGGACTTTGAAGAAAGGCACCTCTTCCTACAACTCAAAAGGATGGAAAGAAGGAGTGAAGAAGGAGGGAACTTCAACTAAGGATGTGGTTGTCCAAGGTGGTAAATCCTCATCCAAAACTTCTTTTAATTCTACTAATGCTTCTGCTTCTTCTACATTTCGGCATAGGGAAATCAAATGCTTTAAATGCCTTGGAAAAGGTCACATTGCATCCCAATGTCCATACAAGAAGACCATAATTTTGAGAGAGAATAGTGAGATCTCAAGTGAGAGTTCATCTCCATCATCACATGCTACAAATGAAGAAGATAGTGAGTGTGAGGCTTTTTGTCATGAGGGAGATTTGCTTATGGTGAGGCGTCTCTTGGGTAGTTTGGTTAAGGAGGATGACATTACACAAAAAGAAAATATATTTCATTCAAGATGCTTAGTACTTGGGAAGGTTTGTTCTCTTATTGTTGGTGGTGGTAGTTGTACTAATGTGGCTAGTGTTAGGCTTGTTGAGAAATTGTGTCTTACTACTACTCCACATCCCAAGCCCTATAAGCTATAATGGTTGAGTGATGAAGGGGAGTTAGTTGTTGATAGGCAAGTTTTGATTACTTTTTCTATTAGCAAGTATAAGGATAAAGTCTTGTGTGATATAGTGCCTATGGAAGCAAGTCATATCCTCTTGGGAAGACCATGGCAGTTTGACAAGAAAGCTATTCATGATGGTCATTCCAACAAGTTCACATTTGTACATAAAGGATGCAAAATCACTTTAGTACCCATGACTCCTAGGCAAGTTTGTGAGGATCAAATAATTATGAGGTTGAAAAGAGAGCAAGAGAAAAAAGATGAGAGAAAAATTGAAAAGAAAAAGAGTGAGTTTGAGGGCAAACTTAAAAAGAAAAGGGAAAAAGTGAGGACACTTGCAAGTGAGAAAGAAGAGAGTGAAAAGAAAAGTGAAGAGAAAAGTGAGTGTGAAAGGAGAAAAAATTTGTTTGTAAGAGAAAAAGAAGTGAGGAAAGCTTTGTTGGCCTCTCGGCCTATGTATCTACTTTTGTACAAAGAAAGTCCTCATGATGAATTGATTGATCATTTTGCTAACAATGCTTTGCCTAGTGGTGTTTTTTCTCTTTTGCAGGAATTTGGAGATGTTTTTCCCAAGGAAGTGCCTCATGGACTACCTTCAATTAGAGGGATAGAACATCAAATTGACTTGATTCTGGGAGCAACATTGCCTAATCGGCCTGCATATAGACGCAATGCTCAAGAAACTCAAGAGATCCAGAAACAAGTAGAAGGATTGCTAGATAGAGGATGGGTGAAGGAAAGCTTAAGCCCTTGTGCTGTACCAGTCATCCTAGTACCCAAGAAAGATGGAAGCTGGAGGATGTGCATTGATTGCCGTACTATCAACAACATCACTGTAAAGTATAGACACCCCATACCCCATTTGGATGATTTACTTGAAAAATTGTTTGATGCTTGTTACTTTTCTAAGATTGATCTTAAGAGTAGATATCACCTAATAAGAATAAGGGAAGGGGATGAGTGGAAAACAGCCTTTAAGACTAAATATGGATTGTATGAATGGTTGGTGATGCCATTTGGATTGACTAATGCACCTAGTACCTTCATGCGTTTAATGAATCATGTGCTTAGAAACTTCTTAAGCAAATTTGTTGTTGTTTACTTTGATGATATCTTAGTTTATAACAAATCTTTTGATGAGCATGTGTTGCATTTGAGGTGTGTGTTGGAAGTCTTGAGGCTTGAAAAGTTGTTTGCAAATATTGAAAAATGTACATTTTGTAAAGATCATGTAGTTTTTCTGGGCTTTGTGGTTAATTCCAATGGTGTGCATGTGGATGAGGAAAAAGTTAAAGCCACAAAAGATTGGCCAACCCCTAGGACCGTGAGTGAAGTGAGGAGCTTCCATGGGTTAGCAAGCTTTTATAGGCGCTTTGTGAGAGATTTTAGCACCATTGCTGCACCTTTAAATGAAGTTATCAAAAAAAATATAGGTTTTAAATGGGAAAAGGAACAACAAGAAGCTTTTGATATATTGAAGGATAAGCTTATGCATGCACCCATACTTGCACTTCCTAATTTCACTAAATCATTTAAATTGGAGTGTGATGCATCTAATGTAGGGATAGGAGCTGTTTTGATGCAAGAAGGGCACCCCATTGCTTACTTTAGTGAAAAGCTTAATGGAGCTTGTTTGAAGTATCCTACTTATGATAAAGAACTTTATGCTTTGATTAGGGCACTTCAAACATGACAACATTACCTTTTACCTAAAGAGTTTGTGATCCACAGTGACTATGAATCATTGAAATATCTCAAGGGTCAAGGGAAATTAAATAAAAGGCATGCTAAGTGGGTAAAGTTCCTAGAACAATTTCCTTATGTTATTAAGCATAAGCAAGGTAAAATGAATGTAGTGGCTGATGCTTTATCTAGGCATTATGCTTTACTTTCTATGCTTGATGCAAAATTGCTTAGATTTGAACATGTAAAGGAACTTTATGTGCATGATGTTGATTTTGCTGGTTTATATGTGTTATGTGACAAAGGGGCTCATGATGAGTTTTATAAGCATGAGGGGTATCTATTTAAGGGGAATAAATTGTATACGCCTAAATGCTCAATTCGTGACTTGCTTGTAAAAGAAGCCTATGAGGGTGGTTTGATGGGGTACTTTGGTGAACCTAAAACCTTAATAATTTTGCAAGAACACTTCTTTTGGCCTGGAATGAAACATAGTGTGTATCAATTCTGCAAAAAGTGTATTGTGTGCAAAAGGGTTAAATCCAAGGTACAACCCCATGGCCTTTATACTCCATTACTTATTCCGGATTACCCTTGGACTGATGTTTCTATGGATTTCATTGTAGGTTTGTCAAGGACAAAGAATGGTAAGGACTCCATATTTGTGGTTGTGGACCGTTTCTAAAAAATGGCTCATTTTGTTCCATGTAGGAAGGTAGATGATGCTACACATGTTGCGGACTTGTACTTCAAGGAAATTGTGAGGTTGCATGGCTTGCCAAGAAGTATAGTTTCAGATAGAGATTCTAAGTTTTTGAGTCACTTCTAGAGGACCCTATGGCAAAAGCTTGGAACTAAACTTCTATTTTCTACCACATGTCACCCATAAACAGATGGATAAACAGAGGTAGTAAACCGTACCTTGACTACTCTTCTTAGGGTTATGGTAAGGAAGAATTTGAAATTATAGGAAGAATGTTTGCCTCACATTGAATTTGCATATAATAGAACATTTTATTCGACTACCATGCATTCACCATTTGAGGTTGTTTATGGATTTAATCCCCTCACCCTACTTGATCTGTTGCCACTGCCTAACGTTTCATCTTTGGTGCATAAGGATGGTAATGCCAAAGCTGAATTTGTTAAGAAGTTACATGAAAAAGTGAAGGCTCAAATTTAAAAGAAAGTAGAGCAGCAAGCAAAATATGCCAACAAGGGAAGAAAGAAAGTGGTATTTGAACCCGCAGATTGGGTTTAGGTACATATGCGCAAGGAAAGGTTTCCAATGAAAAGAAAGTCAAAGCTTCAACCAAGAGGAGATGGACCATTCCAAGTCTTAGAGAGAATTGGGAATAATGCATACAAAATGGGCTTACCAGGTGAGTATGGTATAAGTATTACTTTTAATGTTTCTGATTTGTCTCTCTTTGATATAGGTGATGAAGAGTCAAATTCAAGGGCGAATTCTCTTTAAGAAGGAGGGGTTGATGAGAATCTAAGAAGGCCCATGGAAGACAAAGGCTTGAAGGCATTGGAAGAGCTTCAAGGACCAATGATAAGAGCAAAGGCAAAGAGGATTAAGGAAGATTTAGAGAAGATGGTTGCTGCCCTATTTCAAAGTAAGCCCAATTTGGAGTTAGAAGAATCCAATATGGTTAATTGCGTGTATTTGGAAGACATAGGCTCCAATGAATCCATTAGCATTTAGTTAGTTTAGTATTTTTGTAATAAATGGGTCATATGGGCCGAGACTTGTTTTTAGATTTATTTTGACATGAAGACTTGTTACTTTATTTGAGTCAATTAGAATTGGGCTTGTTAGTGTAAAAGGCCCATTAGGATTTGCATGATGGCTTATGTGGGCTGGTCATATATAAGCTCTTAGAAACATATTTTTATTCAGTTTTGGAATACAATTTGAGATTGAGAGCTTGTGACTCTTAGGTTCTTGAGTGAGCTAATTATCCTTGATCTTATCAAGAGGCCTCTTCTTGTGGCGATCTTTCCTTCGGCTTATCAATCCGTGATTATGGTGCCCATCCTCCATCTTTTTTTTGTTTTTGTTATTTGAAATCCAATTCAAGATCCGTATTATTTCATCAATCTCCATTGTTTATTGTAAATAAAAATATTTTTTATGTATATTCATGTACTGATACGAAAATAAATAAAATGGTAAAATTGATTTTAGTAATAGATTGTCTTCTTTTTCATATATTTCATTTACATTCAATTTGTTGCTATATGTGTCTATTTAATTGTATAAGAAAAGTGTAGTAATGCAAAAGACAATTTTAATACTACCAAATTACTTAAAATAACACAAATAAAGCATTAGTTCATTAAATGATGTTAGTATTCTTTATAGGGTTTAAACTTAAGACATATAATATTGTTGCCTACATATATGTGATATATATAAGTTGATTTTCATGCATATGATGTGTACAATCGAATCAATTTTAATCTAATATATACATGTTTATTGTATCTAGCCATTCTGGAGTAATTTTGGAAAAGTTCTAGGATTGCTCCAAAATAGTTATAGAAAAAATTCCCTAAAAGAAAAGAAAACTTTTTTTTTATTAAAAGACATTCATACATTAAGACAACAATTTTTGTTTAGTAACTAATGTTGAACATTATTTAATAGAACGATGTTATTGTATTAAAGATGATAGTGTTTTCTTAAAATTGATGTCTAATATTAAATTTAGACGTTGACTCATTTCAAATATTGACATGGAAACTTAGGCTACGACTGCAAATTAAAAATTAAAAGGTTAAAGCATGGTACAAATTTAGGATAAAAAGAGTGAAACATAATATCATTTGAAAATTTCATCTAGAAGTTTTTTTAACTTTAAAATAATTTTCTATCTAACGAGATATGATTTCCTTCCAAGCATAAGATGATTCTTTCTGACTTTATGTCTTTGCTTACTAATTATTTTTTACAATTGAAGCTTAGTTAGCATGTGGCTAAATATATGAGGTTTAACATGTACTAGAAAAGCTCAAAATATAATTGTGAGAATTTTTTCTTTTATGTTTATTTTTGCAATTTAGTTTCTAATTTTTTATTCGATCTTATTTTGTTCTCTATGATGAAACTTCTACAAATTTGCACAAGAAATTTGATACAATTCATCTTCTTTAGTATTTTGTCATATTATTTACTATGTTTTCATATAAAAATGTGTAATACAGCAATTTTTGGTGAATGCTCATTGTATCTACAAGTATTGTATTCAAATAATTTTTCTAGATGAGTTTAAACCTTTCATATTGAACTAAGGGTATCAAGATGCAAATTTAGCAAAGCCTTCAAGTCTGATTGTGATATTTTATACAATCTTTTACTATTTTTAATATTTTGTTATTTAATTTATTTCTTAAAGTTCTTTAAATTTGTATTATAGAGTAATGGGGGATATTAACTTTCTATATCTTATTAGGAATACTAGGAAAATAGGGAGGATAGGGGTGTAAGGAACACGGGGATAAAGATAAGGCTAGGGCCTAGGACTAGAGAGTAAGGAATTGGATGCTAGGGTTTGGGTTGACATACAATATTAGTTGTTTAGATGAACTGGCATGATATTTTGTTTACCAAACGTTGGTTTTTAGAAAGTAAACAAAGTTTAATATTATTTTCTAAGATTACAGAAATATAAGCGATGTTGGTTTTCATGGAATAAAAATTGACATTATTTTCTATTCTATGATAGTTTATAAACTAATTTTGAAATCACATATACTATGACAGTTGATTGCATGTCAGTCACTTTCTTGCATATAATCCCCTAAATGCTTGACATCTATCAACTATTTTATAGTGGTATATGTTTTATCTTATGAAAATATTATGATATTAAATATGAATTTGATTTTGTAAAGGTATGATTAGGAAACTATATGATTGTTTGTTTGTTGAATAAGTAGATTATTTGTTTACTGAATGTATAGCTTACTTTTTAGTTGTTTTCTCATTTTCAAATATTTCCATAAAAGCTTCCCTCTCTCCAACAGTTTAGTAGGAGTAAACCCTTCAGCATTTGCAATTTTTGAGTAGCCATAATGATTAGCAGTTATATATAGTATTAGTTGTAAATCTTACGTATAATTGGTTCAAATTTTATTAAAAACACTTCTTGTAGACATCTTATTTTGAAATGTTTATAAAAATAATTATTTCTTTAGCCTGTGTGATGATACCAATTGTAAGATTTAGCTTAGGCTTGTGGAAATTGAAAACAAGTTCTATGCTAGTTATCATTTGGCTACTTGTGACATTATAATATAGTATAATGGCTATTCAATAATATAATATAATATTATATAGAATAGGAGAGCATACTATATGACATTTGGTTTGTTATTGTATATGATGAAGATTTGTATAAAATTATTCAATCTTTTGCTTGTTATCATTTTGTATAAGAATATATAGACTTTAAAAATAATAAATTTAATTAAAATACCCTTACATATTAAAAACCAATAAAATTGTCCCAATTGATTTAAAGTACATAATTAGATCAAAAAGCCCTTCAACAAAAATATCTCTTAAAAAATGATAAAATATATAAAGTAAATACTTACATTATAATAACAAAATAGTATAAAATACTTCACCACACACATACACAAATGCACATATATGTATGTACACATTGATATGTATGTGAGAATATATGTGTAACAAATTAGTAAAAAATTACAATAAATCAATTTAAGAATATAAAATTTAATAAATACCTCATATAAAATCTTTAAAAATAAAAATATACACTATCTAAAAGCATTATATATAGTACAATATTATTAAATAAAAATTAAAAACCTAAATTAAAATATAAGTGCAAATGTAAAAGAGTTTTTTATTTAATTTTATAAAAAAATGAAAGAGAGAAAAGATTTAAAATGAATTATTTAATTTTAACAATTTAGGATTTATCTTTACACTATTTTATCAACTTTTATCCTCCCATCTAGTAAATAGATAATCTTATATAAAATTTAAAATACAAAAGGAGATTTTTGGATAAGGTATACAATCCATTTAAAATCTTTAAATTTTACATATTCCAATTATGAACAAAGTATTTTATCATGTCTCCAATTAATTATGGATGATATAAAATGTTGCAATTATTTCAAAACAAAATTGTAATTGTAAACTATAATAAATTTACATTTAATTAGGATTCAATAAATTTACATTTAATTAGTACATAAAAAGTTATAACTCCATCCAGTGGCGGATTCACTCATGTAGTTAAGGGAGCAATTACGCTCACATCTTTTACTTATATTTATACATTAATATTGCATATTGCTAATTACCCCGATAACTTATTTAAATACTACTTGAAAGAAAAAAAAAATATTTACAACAAGTGCAAAAATATCTTATTTGGCATATTATACATGATCTCACAAGAATAAATTATATAATTAGAGATCATATGCCTCTTGGCGGCCAGAGCGACACATGCATTTGTGCATAAGAACCCAATTAAAAAGACAGGTATAGCCCTGCATGATAAGTGGGAGGGAGACTTACCAGGATTTGATTCCCCACTCCCCTCCCAAAAATGCTCATGCTCATCCAGCGACATTTTCGTTATAGCAGCGGCTCCACTGGTTTTGCTCCATCAACCTGTCTGTCTATTTACGCTCTAATATTAATATATTATGTTTTGCGGTCGTAGGCTCTGTCTGGATACGAAAGAAATAAGGAGAGAGAAAAATAAAAGAAGAAAGAATATAAGGGAGAAGGTGATATCTTTTTTTGTGTTTGATCCAAAAGAAATTTGGAAAGAAAGAAAATAGGATAGAAATTATTTGTTCTTATTTGGTTAGATAGAAAAGTGAAAGAAAGAAAAAATAATATGCTAAAATGATAATAGTACCATAACATAAATATAAACTTAATAAATTTAAATTTTTTATCAATTTTAAATTATAAAATTAAACGTGTCAATCCATTTATTAAATATGTTAATTTAGATTAATCCATGTAACTTATTTAATAATGTTAAATAACAAATTTTATTTCTAAATCTATTTATCAATTGCAGTTATTTCTTATTTTTCCAACTAAAGTATTTTGAATCATTAATTGAAAGTTTTATTGAATTTTTATTGTTATTTTATTATAATTCAAAATTTATATTTTATTATATTTGAGTATTTATAATTTAATTATTAATTATTTATCAAATAATATTTTTAAAATTTTAATATAAATTCTTAAATAAATTAACATATCAACTTATTTAATTTTATGTTAATTCTAACTCAACTCTTTTATTATTTGTGCTAAATGTGTTAATCCATTTATAATTCCAATCTATGTAAGCTTAATCTGAACCTCTGCAAAGCACATTGTAATTATGTTAAATTATTATATCATATCAAAAATTATTATTTCTAACAATTATTACTAAAATTAGTACAATAACTACAAAAATTATAATTGTAATTATTAAAATTAATAAAATTAACAAAATAAGTAATATTTATTATAAATAATAAGTAACGCTTATTATTATTTCTCTAATTTGCCGTTGTCAACTCTAACTCTGTTATATATAAAATGAAATCATAAACATTTTTCTTTAATAAAAGGTCGAAGAGCAGAGAAAGAAAAAACCAAAAGTCTTAACCAACCAACGTTAAGGGTAGAATAGTAAAAACATATCACGTCAGTTTATAATTCCGATTTCTCTGATGTCTTCTTTCCGCTGGAGGATAGACCAAAATCGGTTTTTTTACCAACGGACTGCAACGGGAAAAAGTAATTCCCGTTTCCCTGCGCCGACAAAAGAAATTGCCAAAAGCCTACACGGATGAGTCACGGACCGAAGGACGACGTGATCAGTTCGACGGGACGCGACCGCAGGCTGGCAGGGTGGCAGGGTGACGCGACGGTCACGGCTTGCTGCAGGACGTGATCAGTCTGATCACGTCCTCATGCAGGACGTGACTCGCGCGCACTGTTCCCCCTCCTGTTCGTCCGTGACTGCGTCCTTTATATTGCCTTGCTGCTGAACTCGTGAAGCACCAAATTCTGAAGTTGCCTTGCTGCTGAACTTGTGAAGCACTTGCAGAAGGAGGAGCTTGTGAAGCACTTGCAGAAGGAGGAGCTTGTGAAGCACTTGCAGAAGAAGGAGTGCTGCGTTGAAGCTCTGCAATTCGGAAGTTGGAAAGGAGTGCTGCGTTGAAGCTCTTTCAGGTAACTTTTTAATTTAGTTTAATTAAATTAAATTTATTTATTTTTTGAATTTTGTATTTAAATTTATGTATTTATGAATGTATTTAATTTGATATATTTAATTTATTTACTTGATTTAAATTAATTAATTAAATTATTTAATTTTATTTAGTTAGTTTATTTATTTGATTTATTTATTTAGTTTAGTTGTTTAATTAATATATTTGAGTTAATTTTCTTAATTTACTTATTTAATTTAATTTAGTTAATTAATTAATTTGATTTAAATTAGTTAATTTATTAATTTGATTTCATTTAGTTAAATTATTTACTTGATTTAATTTAGTTAATTGATTTAATGTTTTTGATTTACTTGTTTGATTTAATCTAGTTGAATAATTTATCTGATTTATTTTAGTTAATTTATTTATTTAATTTAATCTAGTTGATTAATTTAATATAGTTAATTTATTAAATTATTTGATTTAATTTAGTTATTTTATTTATTTGATTTATTTCTTTAGTTTGTTTGTTTAATTAATATATTTGAGTTAATTTTCTTAATTTACTTATTTAATTTAATTTGGTTAATTAATTAATTTGATTTAAATTAGTTGATTTATTTATTTGATTTAATTTAGTTAATTTATTTATTTGATTTAATTTAATTTTTTTATTTATTTAATTTAATGTATTTAATTTATTTATTTGATTTAATTTATTTAATTTTTTTATTTAATTTAAAACTTTCAATTTACTTCTTTGATTTAATCTAGTTGAATAATTTATCTGATTTAATTTAGTTAATAAATTTATTTGATTTAATGTAGTTGATTAATTTTATATAGTTAATTTATTTAATTTAATTTAGTTAATATATTTAATTGATTTAATATATTTAATTTATTTAATTGATTTAATTTAGTTAGTTTTATCTAATTGATCTAATTTTGTTAGTTAATTTAATTAATTTAATTTAGTTAATTTATTTATTTAATTTAATGTATTTAATTTATTTATTTGATTTAAAACTTTCGATTTACTTGTTTGATTTAATGTAGTTGATTAATTTTATATAGTTAATTTATTTAATTTAATTTAGTTAATATATTTAATTGATTTAATATATTTAATTTATTTAGTTGATTTAATTTAGTTAGTTTTATCTAATTGATCTAATTTTGTTAGTTAATTTACTTAATTTAATTTAGTTAATTTATTTATTTCATTTAATTTAGTTAATATATTTAATTGATTTAATATATTTAATTTATTTAATTGATTTAATTTAGTTAGTTTTATCTAATTGATCTAATTTTGTTAGTTAATTTACTTAATTTAATTTAGTTAATTTATTTATTTCATTTAATGTATTTAATTTATTTATTTGATTTAATTTATTTAATTTTCTTATTTGATTTAAAACTTTCGATTTACTTGTTTGATTTAATGTAGTTGATTAATTTATTTCTTTGATTTAATTTAGTTAATTTTATTTAATTAATTTGTTTTTGTTAGTTAATTTACTTAATTTAATATAGTTAATTTACTTATTTAATTTAATGTATTTAGTTTATTAATTTTATTTAATTTATTTATTTAATTTAAAATTTTTGATTTACTTGTTTGATTTAATATAGTTGATTAATTTATCTGATTTAATCTAGTTGATTAATTTATCTGATTTAATTGAATTAAATAATTTATTTGATTTAATCTGATTAATTAATTTATAAATTCTTAATGTAGTTAATTTATTTATTTAATTTAGTTTAGTTACTTTATTCATTTGATTCAGTTAAATTATTTATTTAATTTAATATATTTAATTTAGTATTTTTAATTTACTTGTTTAATTTAATTTAATTAATTAATTAATTTGTTTAATTTAATATAGTTGATTAATTTATCTGATTTAATTTAGTTGATTTATTTATTTGATTTAAGCCTTTTGATTAATTTATCGTTGCATAATGTAGTTAATTTATTTATTTAATTTAATTTAGTTAAATAATGTATTTGATTTAGTTAATTTATTTAATGGATTTAATTTTGTTAATTTATTTATTTAATTTAATTTATTTATATGCGTTAATATTTTTATTGACTTGTTTAATTTATTTTAGTTGATTTGTTTAATTATTTTAATTTAGTTGATTTGTTTGTCTGATTTAATTTAATTAATTTATTTATTTAATTTAATTTAGTTGATTTGTTTGTTTGATTTAATTTAGTTAATTTATTTAGTTGATTTAATTTAGTTAATTAATTTGTTTGCATTAATATTTTGACGTACTTGTGTGATTTAATTTAGTTAATTAATTTATTTATCTTAATTTAGTTGATTTATTTATTTGATTTAATTTAGTTGATTTATTTGTTTGAAGTCAATTTATTTAATTTATTTATTTGATTTAATTTAATTAATTAATTTGTTTGATTAAAAGTTTGAATTTTTTGAATTTATTTTTTAATCTATTTATCCATAGACTATAAGTTTTTATTATATTTTAGTTAGAAGAAACTTACTTTTGAGCTGTATTTATTTTTAATTAGAATTCTGTATTATTCTACTTGATTAGATATTATTCTTTGTATTATTGTAATAATAGAGTATATGTTTTGCTTATGAAGTCTATGCAGTCTAACTTTCTAATGCAGATAAAATCTGTCCTTCCAGGTAAGACTTTTAGTTATAATATTAGATGACATGAAAATAAATATGAGTATTATTTATTTTTTATAAATATGTTTTAATCCCTGAAGTCACTTTAACACCCCGAATATGGTAGGAATCACCATGAGTACCCGGGAAGAAAATGTATGTATCTATGCGAACGGAGAAATTTACGAAACGGATGAGGGCGATACATTTAAGTGTCGAAGAGTGAAAGTTATGAGAATTAAATTGGATATCACCTTGGATGCACTGAAAATTGCAATTGGTCGAAAGTTAAGACTTACAGAGAATCAAGCTGTGACTGAGTTGGAGTATAGGCATCCACTTTCACTGAACCCGACGCGATACAAAGCCTGTCTATTAGAGGATGATGATGACATCCAACGAATGTGGGAAACGAATGCCAGATTCCCCACTCAATTGTCTTGCCCAGAGTTGTATGCACACATCGGAAGCAAGGGATTTGATCTGAATGTTGGTAGTCAACCAGTTGACGAGAGTGGGCCATGCACACAACCGTCCACTAACCTATTTCCTAACTTTGGTGAAGTGCCATCAAATTATAACCCTGTACCATGGCAGCCTGGAACCAGTGGGTGGACATGTGGGTCTTGGACAACAGTTTCAATCTCCCGTTGTTGATTACACTGGAGAGCGATGTTCTTCCCAGCCCGGCTATGGTCTCCTTCCATCCCCCTCTATCCCGGAGGAATCAGAAGACATAATGGATGATTTTGAACAGAATGATGCACATGACGACATTCCCGAAGGATTTAATTGGGATGATGACAGTTGTGATGATGATGATGATGAAGCTGCAACATCGGGTGAAGATGTGACCCCAGCGATCCCTGCAACACCCGTGAACCAATATGTTGAATCGGCAGCTGCCTTTTTTGGAAGAATAAATATAGATGCGGCCGACAGTAATGATTTTCTCGGTATGGGAGGTGCCATGAATGTGCTCAATGACCAAGAGCCAGATGTGGGTTGGCTGTATACGGACCAAAAATCGTTCCGACGCGCGATGAAAATATATTCAATTCGAACCCACCACACATTTTACTCACATTACTCTTCGGCCAAGTATGAAGAGTATCGATGCCCTCACTACAGTGGACAATGCAATTGGAGGGTTAGAGCCTGCTATAAGCCAAGAGAGAACCACTGGCAAATAACTAGATACAATGGACCTCATTCATGCGTGTCTGCTGCTCTTTCGAGTGATCATCCGAAGTTGGACACAGATGTCATTTCATCTTACATTGTTGGGTTGGTGACTGAGAACCCCAGCGTATCCATTCGAGGGGTTATTGAGCGTATTCGTGGTATTTTTGGATATACGGTTTCATATAAGAAGGCATGGAAGGGTAAACACCGAGCTCTTGCACTCGCTTTTGGAAATTGGGAAAAATCATATGCTTTACTACCGAGGTGGTTGGCGGCTGTACGACATTATAATCCTGGGTCGTACTTCGAGATTGTCAGCAGGGAGTGCCCGTCAAGCGACAGTGAGGGTGCGCCAGTAGCACTATTCCATCGGGTGTTTTGGACGTTCAAGCCATGCATTGATGCGTTCGATCATTTAAAGCCTATGGTCCAAGTTGATGGCACTTTTTTATATGGAAAGTATAAGGGGGTGTTACTGATCGCCACTTCACAAGATGGGGATAGAAAAATTGTTCCCCTTGCATTTGCTGTAGTAGAAAGCGAAACATACGAGACCTGGGCTTGGTTCCTATCAAACGTCCGACGGCATGTCGTCAAGGACAAGCAGGATGTCTGCTTGATATCAGATCGACATCCTGGGATAGTTGCTGCCGTTGCAAACCCACGCGTAGGGTGGCAACCACCCCGTGGTTATCATGTGTTCTGCCTACGACACATCGCCAGTAATATGAACTCAACCTTCAAGACTGGAGTGGCTAAAAAAGTTGTTCATTAGTATTGGTACGTAATATTCATGGAAAACTGCTCTAATTATCATGATACCTTGTTATCTTTGTTAAATATGTCACAATGTCGGGCTGTACAGGTTACCAATACGAGCGACATGTAGTGGATTCGAAGTTAGCAGAACTACAATCGTTGCACCCAAGAGCTGCTGATTGGATTGCGAATATCCCAAAATATCAGTGGAGCCGTGCGTATGACGAAGGAGGCAGACGATGGGGCCACATGACAACTAACTTGGCGGAGTGTGTCAACAGCGTCCTCAAGGGGGTTAGATTTTTGCCTATCATGGGGTTGGTCAAGGCAACAATGTATCGATTAAATGCGTATTTTGTTGATAGATCAGAGACCATTGCGGCACAATTACAAGCAGGAGAGGTTTTTTCCGAGGACGTCCGAAAAAAGATTCAAGATTGTATTCGGAAAGCGTCAACCTGCCACGTGCGCCGTTTCGACCGCCAGGGGTTCTTATTTGAGGTTGAGGAGCCATATGACTTGACGTGGAAGCAGTTCGGTCGGTCCTGCAAGGTTAGTCTTCGCGATCGTACATGTGATTGTGGCGAGTTTCAAGTGGAGCACTGGCCCTGCCAACATGTATTTGCTGCATGTTCGAAAGTTTCATTGGATCCCCTGCAGTTTGTCGATCGTGTTTTCCAATTGGAGACAATGCTCAGTGCATATAGCAGTGAGTTCCGACCAATAGGCGGTGTGGAGCATTGGCCAGCGGTCGATGGACCAGAACTCATTCCAGATCCCTCGGCTATACGTGCCAGCGGTCGACCACGATCTAGGCGTATAAGGAACGAAATGGACTGGCAGGAGGGTCCATCTGATCCTCAAAGGTGTGGGTTATGCAGGCAGATAGGGCACAACCGCGCAACCTGTCCAGCCCATCAAAGGAACTTTTGACTGCACACCCCACTGATTTTTGGTATTGAGGTCATAAATAGCAGTAAATTAATGAACACACTGGCAAGTATAACACGTCAGCATCAGTATCCCTGATGCCTTATTAGGTCACTTACTTTGGATAGTAGCTGTGTTTAAATGTATACTCTTGTACAATTAACTGAGTTATTCCAATGTGACAGATATCACATCCCTCGACTGTAATGGCCGGTCAGCGCCGTGTTGTCACACCTGGTCCCGATGACGAGTCCCTTTTGTACTTACAGTCCAGACATATCTCACAGGCCGTTTGGCTAGGCCATGTAAGTTTAGTAATGTATGGTTATGCTTTTTGTGATTTCTAAACTCTTACCACCTTATGATTTGATATTTTTGTTTTTAGGCGGATCGACTCCTCAGGCCTCGACGTGTCGCACATGTGGGTCGTCTCTTTGATCCGCCAGTTGCCATTGTCCCATATCTTCAGCAGGCTGGTTTCTACGGTGTCAGTCGTCTTGGCCATCTTGAGTTAAATGCAGCGCTCGTTTCTGCACTGGTGGAGCGATGGCGGCCAGAGACACACACTTTCCACACCACCTGCGGGGAGTGCACCATTACACTGCAGGACGTCGCCATCCAGCTGGGTTTACCGTGTGAGGGCGTTCCTGTCTCCGGGTACACCGGATACGACTGGCGGGTGATGTGCGAGGAGCTTCTTGGGATTATACCGCCCGATGAGTGTTTACAAGGGCAGCGCCTGAGCATCCCTTGGCTAGCAACGAATTTTGAACACTTGCCAGAAGATGCAGATGACGAACAAATACAACGCTTCACGCGTGCCTACATTTTGAGACTCATCGGCGGATATCTCATGCCTGACACTTCAGGCCATAGAGTGTTGTTGATGTATCTACCCCTATTAGCAGACTTCGCTGATACTGGACGGTTCAGTTGGGGATCAGCAGTCCTTGCATGCTTGTATAGAGAATTATGCACGGCCACCAACCCTAACGAGGTAAACATCGGTGGATGTATGCATCTTTTACATCTATGGGCGTGGGATCGATTTCCCACGCTAGCTCCGATGGCACCTCCGTATCCAGATCTCCGTCTACACATTTACCCTGTGCTACCACCATTGGGCTTCAGGTGTGGGCCATTTTTGATATTTTCGTTTAATGTATTTCCCCCACTGGTATTAAATTACGCATAGAAACTCTTACCACATTTTGTAACTCTCGCAGGTGGAAGAATACCGGATTGCCTCAGCGGCCTCCAATGAATGCCCTTCGGCAATTCAGAATATTGCTTGATCAGATGAAGGCTGAAGAGGTTTATTATGACTTGCTTTGTTGTATCTAAATTGGCTGTCTCGTATGTAGTTACATGCTTATTTATTTTTCATTTACTTAGTGCAGATTATTTGGCGGCCTTATGATATGGATAGTGTCCAGCAGCTAGTGCCTGAGTACTGCCTCATCTCACCTGATATATGGTTAGCTTCAAGTTCCGATCATATGCTTCCACATCGTAGAATGGCACCATGCAGATCGTGTTCTTCGCCAGTTTGGTAGGCGGCAACCAATCCCGCAGGGGCCATTCAACCTTGGTTCTTGTCATACCTTACAGCTCCGAGGAAAAACATCGACGGATTGGCGGCAAGAACACATGGTTTACATTAGTGCTTGGGATGCATGGCGAGCCACGCTTTCACTGACTGAGATGGAGACTGATGTTCTTCACCGTGGCTCGGGCTACATGTCATGGTATTGGACACACACGAGACGGTGGATTCATCCAGCTAGCGGTGGTCCAGGATTTGTGGTATTCGTTCGTCCTTCATAATGTGATTTATGACTTCTTTAAAATATTATAGTATAAATTGACATACTGTAATTATTTTTACTTAACATGTAGGCCGACGTTGCTGAGAGACTACGCACGCTGAGCGTCGAGGATCCTCCAGCTCTCGGGTACAACCAATTCAGAGAGACAGTGGACCGAGATTGTGATCGCATCCTGCGTGCGTTGGGTGAGCATCGAGATATGACAGCTTCTCAGCCAGCTCTTCCTGCTGATGAATTATCGAGACCACCCATCCCTCAGCCTAGGCGTGGTAGGAGGGCCCATGGCTTTATGTCTTTTAGGGATCCCATTTTGCCTGGACATGATGATGACGATGACAGAGCACATTATGGTCATCGATCGATGCCGTCGGCAGATGTCCCCTCCGGCTATGCCCCTCACTGGATGCAGCCCGATGCAGGAGGTCCAAGTCCATCTACATACATGCCCTCGTCACATTTCATGGCGGGTGGAGATGCTGGCTCATCATCGTTCTTCACGCCATCGCCATCACCCCCACATCAGCGAGTCTCGGGTTCTCTGACGGCGTTTTTATCTGAGCCACTTGCATTTACATCTGAGTACGCCAGTGGGTCCACATCGCATCAGCAACAAGGATTTTTTACCCCACAAAATCCTATTCCACCTACCATGAGTCATGCGAACCCCACACAAACAGACTCCGATGAGGGTGACGGCGGAGATGAACAGCAGCAATCCCTTGTTCAGCGACCGCGACGAGCGAGGCGACGCCCTCGATGTGGGACTGGGAGTCATTATTTTGATAGCTGATTATTTTATTAATGTACAAAATTTTTGTAGCTAATTTAATAATTTAATTCATTCATTCATTCTTCTATCCAGAATTAATTCTGTCTCATTTTTCAGTTATCATGATGTTCAAATTTGTAAATAAACTACACAAACCAAATATTTTCTCCACACTTATCCATTAACTTAAACCAATCTAATAATTATTATTACACATCAATAGTAATACTTATATTTATTTAATAAATAAATAATGTTCTTACATATTAAATAAATAATAAATATTATAATATATTAACTTATATTAATAATGTTGGAATATTTTTAATAGCTACCATTTCTAATATAAAAAAAGGGTCACGGACCACTTTGTTCTTGAAATTCCCCTTCCATAACCAACAAAAATATTTTAATAAAAAAATTATGAAGCATTTGCGGAATATGTTTTAGCGGCGCAGTGTGTGGGGAAAATGATTTTCTGCGTTATGTATATTGGTCAAAATTTGTTAAAAATTTGTTAATGGATATATACATCACCCATTGATAAAATATTTTTCAAGGATTTAATTTTACAATTTAAATCTTCCCCAGAATAAAATTATGAAAGAATCAGCTAAAATTTATATTTATTGACATTTTAATTGTTCCATTAATTTATTTGTAGTTATCAATTTTATTATGTTATGTATATTATACAATATTTAGATAGTAAATTAAATTATTAATTATTAATTAAAATCTTCAATAAAAACTATCACACTAAAATTCAAAATGTCAACGATTATGTTATGTATATTATACAATATTTGGTTTTGGAACCCCCCTTCCGTAACTAATAAAAATATTTTAATAAAAAAATTATTAAGCATTTGCAGAATATGTTTTGTGAAATAAAAAATTATTAAATATTTTAAAATATCAATAATTAGATCTTTATAAAACTATCACACCTGCGAAGAATACTTATATATTTTATATAAATATTCTAAGTTAATTAAAATTTTAATATTAAAATTATTAATAAAATTAATTGTGTATTTTATTCTTAAGACTAACAAGTAACATTAAATTAAATTTTATTTATTCAAATTTTATTCCTTTTTATTGTTAATATTTTTTAAATATTAGGTTAAAATCAAAATATCTCAATTAGGATTTTTTCAAGAATTTTCAATCCACATATTATTTTTTCTCATTTCATCTAGTCTATGATATATATATATATATATATATATATATATATATATATATATATATATATATATATATATATATATATATATATATATATATATATATATATTATTCGTTCCTATTTTTTGTAGTTCAAAGTCACAATATATTGAATAATATAATTTTAATGCAATTTATTTTCTTGTTATTGTACAATTAAATTAATTTATCATATATTTCATAATTAAATATTTTATCTAAATTTAACATACATTAATTTTTATTATTAATTAAATATTTTATTTAATGATGTAATTTTTTTAATTTTTAAAAAACAATTGAAACATTATAAAATATAAATTTTTAATATTTTTTTATTATAATTTAGACCATTAGTTAATTAGTATAAAAAATTTAAAATATAAAAAGTTAAATCAAGTACAAATTATCAAAATTAAAGATCATAAATATAAATAATTAAAAAATATAAAATAATTCTACATTAATATAAATTATTTAAATAACAAATTAAAAAAAATTAAAAAAATAAACAATCACGTCTGCCCATGCTGATTAAAAAAAAATAAAAAAAAATATAACGAATCACGGCCTTTGACAGGCCGTGATTCAAAAAAAAATAAAATAAATTAACTGAATCACGGCCTTTGTCAGGCCGTGATTCAGACAAATAATTAAAAAATAATATAACTGAATCACGGCCTGCCAAAGGCCGTGATTCAAACCATATTAAAAAAAAAAATAAATGTTTTGGTAAATAGTTTTTGCGGCGCAGTATTTTGGGAATTACTTTTTGTACGGATAGGTTTTTGGTCAAAAAGCCGACCAAAATCTTTGTGGGCCCAGAAAAAATTTGTTGCATACATCTTTGTCCCCCTCCTTCCTTTTTCTGGCTAACCCAATGGGCGAGAATCAAATTTCTCTCCTAATTTCTTTAGCCTAATATTTTTTTTTCCCTCTGTTTTCTACACAACTGTAAAGAAACAGAATGAAAAAAGTTTGTTTAATAAACGGTGCGGAATAGGGTCCTTGTTTAACGTAATTAAAAAATAAGGTTTCGATTTTATTTATTTTATTAAAAAATATTATTTTTATATATATTAATAAAAAAGTGATATGTTATTTATATTAATAGTTTAAAAAATGACATCCAAAAGCATGATAATAAGGGAAGGTAAATTTTTTTAAAATAGAAGAAGTTGATTTCTCTCAAAATTTTTATATTTAACATTAAATAAATAAAATATTTTTTTATTTAAATATTTTATAACTATATTTTAACAAAATAATTTTTTCAAAATAAATGGAACCTTTATTTTATTTTTAAGTGATGTTTAAGTAAAAAGAGATTTTAATTCCATTTATTTATCGGAAAGATAGGAGAATGTCATTTTGCATATATCGATAAAGGAGTAAAATACTATTTATATTTGTAATTAAAAAAAATACGTAGAGTCTCAGTAATGGAAGAAAAAAAAATCTTCTTTAAAAAAGTTATTTTCTTCAAACTCTTCATATTTAATATTAAATAAGTAAAATATTTTTTATTATTTTAATATTTTATAATTATATTTTATGAAAATATTTTTCATCAAAACAAATGGAGCATTCAATTCATTTATAATTCCTATTTTAGTTATATTTATATTATTATGAAATCCATCAAATTTAATAAGTATTTCACTATAATTCATTATATTTGGTCTAAAATACATATTATATGATATTCTATTTATTATTATACTATCAAAATTTAATTTTTAATTAAATTTCATGTATTTTTCAATATATTATACAAACAAAAGAATTTATTTGTAAATGTGATATCTGCCGAAAGTTCACTCGATTAGATCATCAATAGATATAATTAGGTAACCAATAAAACCAATGAAACCATATTAAAATAAGAAACTAACTTAATTTAGATTTTTACTACAAATCTAAAGTCAGAAAACTACCAAAACGTGAGGCTTAGTACACTAAAAAAAACTATATTTTTGTGATGGAATTTTGAGATGGAAAATTTTTCGTCTCTATTTAGGACGAATTGCGGTAGAATTTGTTTGATTAATTATATTTTAAAGATTTCAACAGAATTGCGACGGACCCCATCCCAATTCCATCCGAAAAATCAAAATTTTAATTTTTTTTAAAAAAATTGTGACAAAATTGGAATGGATTTTTTTATCACAAATATATATCTGTCCCAATTTTGTTCCAAAATTAAAATTTTTATTTTTTAAAAATTTTTGAAATTGAGATAGAATTTAAAAATATAATTTTAAAAATTAATTTCATTAATTTAAAAAATTAATTTTTTTAATTTTATAATTTTTTTTTAAATTGGGAAGACGTTTGAAAAACATAAATTTGGGTATTGCTACGGTACCCCGAGGGTTCTAAACCCAAGGTGATGTGGCACAACACAAGTCATTGGATGAGATTATTAAGAATTTTAGTAATTTCATCCAATAACTTAAAATGTGCCGCATCACCCCATGTTTTGAAACCCCCGGAATACCATAGAATTCTCCCATAAACTTTTGAAAGATAGTTTTATTAATCCAAAAAAAATTAAATTTCAAAAAAAATTATTCTTCTCTAAAACTAGGAGGAAAGTTGAAAATTAAAGAATTTTTTTGGTTAAAAAATAAAAATTTATTAAAGTTAATTTTATTAATTAAAAAATTATAAACTTCAGACTTGGAAGTTGGAATTGAAGTTCTGCGTTTTGGCATCCTAACATCCATCGCAATTTGCAAAATAATTAGGTTATTCGAGCTCTATTCTTCATTTTCTCAAGCGGCCACAGCAGAGAGCAGAGAAAGGCGGGGCGAGACTACCATCCCCTACTTGATTTCTAGGGTTTATTAACCCTGGTCAACAAGTTTGAATATAACTGCCAGCTAGCAATAGCAGTTAACTTATGCACAAAATTAGTTATTTTAAGAATTGTCCCCTTCTTTTTGAAATTGCAATTTATTCCCCAAACAAATTTTATTTTGTTTCGGAGGTGAAAGGCAATGCAATAAATCAACCCAATATAAAATGGAGAGCAGATACTGAAGGATTATTGATGGGTGGAACTATAGATTTGTGTGCAAAGCAGAGATTAAAGCTGTGCTTAATTAAATTGTCAATTTTGCAGTAAGATGAGCCACAAGTTTCACAAAGCAAGATTTCGAAAATCAAAATAAGAAAATGAAGAAAAGATTAGATTACAAATTTCAATTTTTTATTAGATTTCTTTCTATAAAATTGCTCTAATAACAATATTTTGTTCAATTAAGTATATATAAAAATAAATTAACTCACATGTATTTAAATAAAAATTTATTTTATTAAATTAATTTTTTAAAATAAAACAAATTATCTTCTAATGTAATAAAGTGTCAATATGACATTCAGTTCCTCATTTATAAAAGTAGTGACTATTATATCTCTCAAATTTTATAACTAATACTATTAATATCTTATTTTCATTTTTGCTATAATTATTAATCCTTCTTTTACTTAAAATATTAAAATAAAAAAATATTATATCATATTATTATATTACACCTTAATAATATCAATTATATGCTTGCTTTTTGATTATATTCTTACTTTTGACCATTTGTTTTAATGTTATGTATGAAAGGAGGAACAAATGATTATAATAAAAATAAAAATAATGGAGTAATTATTCTAGTTATGAAATTTAAGGAATATAATAATTATTATATTTATAAATGAGAAATTAATTGTTATGTTTATTATATAATAAATCTCTATTGAAAGCTGAAAATATTTGGTTCAAGCAACATTCAATGACTTTTGAAAGTTTTGTATCTTTTATTGTATTTAGAGTTTAATACTTGATTTTTTTTATATGCATATCTAATGGTTTAACCACTCCTAATATTAAAAAAAGTTTGCTAGAAACTTTGCTAATAGAGGAAGTAACTTTTTTTTTTCTATACTCTTGTTGCAAGTGATGATTAGTTTTGTTATTTTTCATTTTAGTTTTAATTTTTTATAGCAACCTCATTTCTCTCTCATACACTCACTTTATTAGAATAACAACTTAATTCTTCTAGTTTTAAAAAAAAAATTATCTCTTCTTTCTCTAACTATCAATGTTTATGAAAAATCACAGTGCATTTCCTATTCATATAATTTAATCCTAATTACAAATCATATATATATAACTATTTGTTTTTCAAGAAAATTTATTTTTTTATGATCAATCAAAATAACAAGCTTTGTAAAAAAAAATGGCTTTTTCTTTTTTATTTTGAAAAGTGATTATCATTTTTTTTAATTTTATATTTTTATTTCTTTAAAATATTCTCCAACTTCCTTATCACATATACATTGTCTTGTCCATTTTAAATTTCAAATAAATTTTTTATTTATTTAAACTAATCTTTTCCCTCAAGATTATTAACAATACATTTGATTGAATGAAATTGAATGAGAATGGAATCATCATTCCATCATTGTTTTTTATATGGTAAGGAATGTAACAGGCATTTCATTCTATTTTTATGTATGATATAAGAAAATTTTGATAGAATTGAATGAGAAAAAAAGTTGTCAATGCTAATAATATCCTCAAATTAAAAATAAAAGAAAGTGTAAAAATTAGTATATTTTTATATGAAAAATGATTATATCATTTTTATTTATTTATTATTATTTTTATGTTTAAACATATAGATAATTTATGTTAAATTGATTAATTTATATATATATTAAATTATTAAAATTAATTTAATTTTATATTATATTATATTGAATTAAAAAATTAATAGATATGTTATATTCATTTATACTGTAATTATAAAATTGTTAAAAAATTGTACATTGTTAAAAGATTAAATATAATGTATTTCATAAGAAATTTAAAATAGTTTTTTAATTTGAAATATTTTCACACTTATAATAAACATAATAAAAAATTTGAAAAATATGCAAGACTTCAACTACGTTATTATATAAAAAGAGATAATTTTTAAATTTTAAAAATTTAATAAAAATAATATTGTCAAAAGTCCAATTCAACAATGAGAGAATGGGTCATTCCATTACTTTTGTTATAAAATAAGTATTTTATCATTTAATGTAATGATAATTCTCTAAAGAATAAGGATTTCCATTTCATAGTGCCTAAAACACACTTTTGAGCTATTCTCTTTTACATTTCTATTTTATTCTATCTAACCAAGTGCATTCTAAAATCTCTATAATATCTTTAAACTATCACTATAGTAGGGGTGCACGTAGGAGAGAACCAAATTTTATTAAGAATGAAAACACTCATTTCCACTTTTTGCAACCGTACACCTTACTTGTTCTAAATAAAAATGTTAAAAAAGAGCTAAAAGGGAAACATTGTATTAGAAATGCAATCATATTTTGCACAATAATATCTCATATAAAATTTTTACTTTGCAAAATACTCCTTTCAGTTATTATTATGTTTTTTAAATATGAATAAACCATGTGATGTGAGGATTTTAATATAATTAATGTTAATATATGAAGTTATGACAAAATTCATGGTTTAGTTATGCACATTTAAAGAAATCCCATTTTAGGGATGTTGCATTGAATTATGCATTTTAATTCTTAAAAAATTTTAAATCAACATTTTACAATTCAATTTTATCTAATTAATGACTAATGAGATTTTTAATATTTATATTCTATTTATATTTGAAGTAATTTCTATTTATTACTAAATTGTTATGGATATTAATTATTTAAAGTACCAAGAGCTTGGACAATTAAAATAAGGTTTAAATGCAATTTTAATCTCCAAAATGATTTTCATGTAAGCATAAAAGGAAGATTTTCATCTAAATTTCAAACACTATAAACAAAATTAATGGATTACAACTTTAAAATTGAATTATTTTAAAAATTAATAGTATATAAAAATTAAAAAAGATATAATTTATCTAAAAGATAATATAATGAATATTTAACAAACAGGAGTTAACAAAAGTTGACTGGGAGGGAGTGATATGAGGATAGATGTTGGCCTACTATTCATGTGAGTATAAAAAATTAATAGAAATTGATAAAAATCAACATTACACTAATTTAATAGTTAGATAATAAAAATAGATTACTTTAAAATAGGGTCAAAATAAATAATTTATATTTTAGGAATTAAAATTATATTTAAACCTTAAATAATTGTGTCACTTGTCTCAATTAGTTATTTAAACTACTATTAATATAATTTATCAATTATCTCTTGATTTTTTTTTTTGTAAAAAAAGAGCCTTAGCCCTTATCACCAACAACAAAAATGGGTTTCCCTTATTGGATGGTCCATTTAGTCCACGCTGAGGGCCACCTTGTAATTATCATATACCTATATGTTAATGTAAAATTGAAATAATTATTTATGGACTTCAGGTAGCTAGTAACTTCTATACTGCTGGTATTGCTTATCTTCCTCTATTGTTTAACTATTTGTGGCCTTTGATGCACCACGTGTTCAGGGTTAATAAATGCTGGACCTTAAGTAGGGGACAGAAGTCTATCCTAGAAAGGTGTTGCCCTCATCCCTTTACTATAAGAATTAAAATGGATTGGAATTTAATAGAACAATTTGAAACTATATAATTTTATTTAATTTAGGATTGAGATTGGTATGAAAAATAATAATAATAACCTGATATGATAAGAAATTAGGACTGGTTAACTTGATCGATAAAAGAGTGAGAGAAAAAAGTGTTAATATATCAAATTATTAAATTAATCCATTAAAATTATACATTAATTTATATAATATTAAAATTATATATATGAGTAATATTAAATAATTTTTAATATTAAAATTAATAAATTTATATATTTAATATTGTTAATATATATTATATAAGTTTATCAAGATAATAATTAGATTAAAATTTAAAAATATTTAATATTAAAATTAATGAGTTTATGTATTTAATATTATTAATATATATTACACAAGTTAGTAAAATAAATAATTACATTAAAATTAAAAAATAAATAAAAATTATGTGAAAAATTCAATTTATTATCATAAAACTTAAAAACTAATAAAAATAATTACACAAAGTAATTATTATAATTGAGTATACATAAAATAATTACTATAACTAAATAAATATATTAATTAAAATGATAAATTATTATTAGTATAGTAAAATAGTGATATATTTATATATATTTTATAAATCTAGTTAATAAAATATTTGTATCTATTTTAATTAATACTAAATTTTTTTAGTCTAGGTTTCATTGTTTTTAATTATTTTTCTAATTGGATGTTTTTCATATTAAAAAATATTGCATTTTGATTTATTTTATTATTATTTTAATTATATAATAATAATAATAATAATAATAATAAATTTTTAAATGATAATAATAATAATTAATTTTAATAAACTAATAATATGAAATTAACAAATAAACAAACATATAATATAATAATAAGAAAAGATATTAAGTTGTAAAATCGCTGCTTGGTAAAAGTCGACTTATATCAAGATTGAGAGTGATATTATAATAATTCGATTTAAGTCAACTTGGTGAAAAAAGTAGTGCAGCTTGTGATTAACTTGTTGTATAGGTTTTGCTTATTAAATTAATTTGTTAAGGTAATAATAATAATAATAATAATAATAATAATAATAATAATAATAATAAATAATAGTAGTAGTAGGTTATAAAATCTAATTGAATCTATTTGATAAAAGTTGATTTTATATTAGTATTGAGAGTGATACTATAATAATTCAATTTGACTTAATGAAAAAAGTAGTTCAACCTATTATTGATCTCTCTACAATTTTTGCATATTGAATTAATTTGATAAGGTTATGCTTTTGATAGCTCTACCCTTTACCTTGCCGCGCTAGCCAACCGTTGACCAGATCAACGCTTTCCCGCGTTGCATTGACCAGATCAACGCTGCCCCGTTTTGTTGGTGTGCCTGACGATGCATGGGTTCGAGAAGGTAGGAAATGGCAGTGAATAATGAACATTCAGAGGCAGCCAATGAGAGATGAATAACCGCCAGCGATGAACAGAAAATGATGATGAACGTAGAATTTTTACTCTCAAACTCTCTGTCTAGCTTTTATATTTGTTTTCATCATTGGGTCCTATGAAGTTTTTTCTTTTTTAATTTAGGGGTCCGTGAGATTGATTTTGCTTTGATAATTAAAAGACTGATTTGGCTTTGAAAATATGGTTTATCTGTTTCTTCTGTGCTTGCAATAAGGTGTAATATTTCATTTTTAAGGTGCTCAGACGAGAAGAAAGAACCAGAGGTCCTTCTCTGTCCGATAATGGATGTGGTAACAAGGATATTTAACTGAGGTAGGTGTATGAGGAAGGAGTAAAGAATGTTGCGTTGTCAGCATTGATAGGCAGCAATGGTATTGTTTATATTTTTTTTTATGTTCCTTGTGATTTTCCTTTTGACAAAGAAGGCTGTCAATGCGAGTTTTCTCAAATGTGCAATATGGCTAGTAGTCTACGTTGGTTGTTGAATGCTAATTCCTTAATTTTCTTGATTGTAGACCCCAGAGAGTGGTTTCGCCATGAAAACTTCTGAACTCAAAATATACTATGAGAATGTTAGGGACTTGTTGAATTTAGAATTTGGTCGTTGTCTAAAGCTCCTAGATGACCCTGAGGTAATCTCTATAGTCCCCTTACTTTGAATATGATACTTTTTTCTTGCAATTTAGCAGCTTGTTTAGCCTTTTTCTTCTCCAGAAATTGGAATTTAGCTTGTTTAACTCACTTGTAAGATGATCCAATGGACTAGTAAACAAGTGGTAGTGTGTGCCATGAAGGAGGTGACTCTGTTTTCAGATGATGCCAAGTCCAGGGAAAGTGCCAAGTAATTAATGCAGAAGGTGACTCTGTTTTCGTATTTACTTTGTGTAAATTCTTGCCGAATATTAAGCCAAATTTCTATGGTTATGGAGTTGTATTTTGGGTTTGTACATTTGTTTTGTGCTAAGTTTTTTTCTCTATGCTTGCCAGAGTTTTTTTATTCTGAAATTTTGGTTTATGTTTTTGGCGTCAAATTTTATTTTTTGAGTCTCAAGCGATTTTCATTTGAAGGGTCTTCGCCGACTGTAGTGGTTGATAAACCAAACGTTACATATCTTACTTCCCTTTGTTCAGAAATGCTACTGTGATGCTTTTACTTTTTTATTTTATTGTAAGTAAGTTCACAAACTTGAAATGATCAAGTCTCTTATGATTATTGTCATTTCTATGTGAAACAGATTTATATTCACGATATTACAAATTTGAAAGCAGAGGTTCTTCCAAGTGTAGTAGGTTCACCAATTATTGATCCTTATCTTCCGATGTCAAATCCTCTTAAGTCCACTTAAATCTCCTGCTCAAATCCTTTATATGAACTGAACAATCAACATGGTTGTGGATTGTTTTCCTGCTCATCTTTGAATATAAAGCATATCTAGTGTGCTATTATAAATAAAGATCAGTTGTTGTTCTGCTGGAAATTTCCTTAGAATGTATAATTTGGTTATTATTAACACTAGGATTTAAAATCTTTGGCTGATGGAGTTTTCTTTTCCATAACTGAAAGTCTAGTCTAGATTTAGATTCTTTTGGTGTTTCAATAGTTTAAACTGCGTCAAAATTGATTGTGATACATTAATTTGGGATTTCTTCGGAAGGAAAAAATCATGAAGGGGTATGAGTTTGACAGATCAGTTGTTGAATATGATGAAATTTTGTCAAACAAACTGATGAGCCGTACTGTATTAAAATTTTTGACGTTCTCCATCACTGTCAGGTTATCAATTTCGTTTGATAATGATTAAATGTTGATATTGGTTTTCATCTCGTGCACATAATTCATGTTGTGATACGATGGTTTATGATTCATTGTTTTAGTAATTTCTTGAAACTTAACAGGATTTGTTGTTCTAGCTTACTTTTCTCTTCTGTTTGTATCCTCCGTGGCTCTGGTTTTTTATGCTTGTAATTAGATTTACTTGCATTCCTAACATGCTACAAGATATGTTCGGAATGTGTAGAATTTAAATATTGAGATAATTTTATTACAATTGCCTAATAGAAGGTGCTGCAGTAAAAAAGATTAAGACGTTATTATAAGTGATGTCTATTGTGTCTATTGTTACTAAATGTAACTGAATAAATGGATCATTGATATTTTTTCTTTTGTTTATCAGATATATAATGTTTATACAGCGAAGTTGATTTTAATTAACACATTATTTCTTATTTTGGTATATATATTGTTAAATTGTTATTATATATCTTTCAAACTGATAGATTATTTGGTAATTTTGCCAAATTTAAAATATTGAAATTAAGTTGTTCTTATAATGCTTTCACATGGGGTTATTTTTGTTTTGACTTGGCTCCGTTTATTTTATTAGAAAATATTTTTTATAAAATATTAAAATAAAAAAATATTTTACTGATTTAATGTTAAATATAAAAAATTTAAAAAGTAACTTCCTTTATTTAAAAAAAATTAATTTTCTTTATTTCTGTTAGATATTATTTTTTAATCATTAATATAAATAGTATATTATCTTTTTATTAATATATATAAATAATATTTTCGCACAAAACAAACAAAGGCAATGGAGCTTTTAATTCGAGCTACGAAGGAAAAAAAAAGCGGCAAAAGGGTCAACCAGTTCCGGTTTTTATGGCTGCACTGATGCGAGCATCTAATTCTTTTGTTGGCACAGAAGTCACATAGAGATCCAGTTTGTCGTTTCTTAACATTTCCTAACTTTTTTCAATTTATACATTCATAAAATTATTGTTTTAATTTACCGTCGAATACATTTGCAGTAAATTATAATCGATTTAGGCCTTACAAGTGCTAGGGATCTGCTGACCAATGCCAACTGTGATCTCCAGATGTGACTTGGACTTGCACGAGGTGTTGGCCAGTTTATGACAGAGCATGCTGTCATTTGTTGGTGTCGCGCTCCAGAGCTCCTGTTATGCGGTGACAATTGTGGAACCTCCATTGATGTCTGGTCTATAGGATGCATTTTTGCTGAGAATCTTGGTAGAAAACCAATCTTCAACTAACTTATATTAGGATAATGAAAATGTTTGCAAGATTGTGTTTTATATTTTTGTAAACTATGAAGTTGTTAACCGTGAAAATGTAATCTTGAATATTGATATTTATATATGAAAATATAATCTTAACTATTGATCTTTGTAGTTTTTATTTATAAAATATTAATTTAAATATGTATAAAATGTGTATAAGAAAATAAATAACATGATTCGGCCATACAAGTAGTAAATAAAAATGTAGAAAAATGTGTAAAAAATTAATAAAATTGGGCCAAAATTTATTAGAATTGCGGTGGAATTTTTTCAGAATTCTTTTAGAATGAAAATTCTGCCACAAACATCTAGAAAATTTATGATTTTCAGTTTTAGGATGAAATTTTCGTCCCAAAATTTTAGAAAAATTTAAAACTACCCGTTTGGGATGGAATTTTCGAGACTAAGGGGCGAAGTTAAATAAATTAATATTTTATATAGATAAAATTAATAAAATATTAATAAACGTAAAAAAAAAAATCATGGCAACGGAGAAAAGGTTTATTCCATAAATCATGTCCACTCAAAATTTTTATGAAGCTGTAAACGATTAAAATTAAAGATATTCCAGGTCCACTCAAAAGTTTTTCAAAAAGTTATAAATGAATAAAATTCGCAAGATTTACTCTTCACCAATGATCATCCTTTGTTCTGCCTAACAGAATTTAATTTGGGTTTATAGAAACTAACCATGTGGAATAAGATTCTCCAAAGATTTTGGTATAACAACATTTGGAAAAACGTTATGCCAAAATGTTTCAATTTCCTGGTTGTAAGCATTGGCTCCAGCCTTGGCAACCTGCCATAATTTAAGCATCAGTTATATGTATTCTTCCGAAAGACTATAAAAACCTATAAAATTACATAGAAAATTAATGAAAAAGAAAGCCTGAAGGAATCATCATTATATGTCTCTAATCGTTCGTTTGAAATAATAAAAAAGATAAAAATTCGGTTCATTTAAAATTAAATTCATGTATAAAAATATTTATGAGTCTAGTTCGAAATGAATTGATTTTTTTAAAATTTTAAACAAAAGATAAATTCCATCAAAACACATTTAAGTTATCATAATTTGAAATTACACAAAAAAAATAAAACTTAATATTAAATTTATAAATAATTTCAAATATAAATTAAATTTTAAATAAATTACTTTTATATTTTCATGATTCCGAACAGAAAGACTAAAATTAACATGATCTTAAAAATCAAATCTGTATTTTTTGGTTTTACTATCCCCTATTTATGGGAAGATCTAAAGAACACAAAGAAAAAGCCTATCTTCTTATGCAGAGATTGAGGTCAAACTTTGTTCTGTTTCTAAAACAAGAGCAGTAAGACAGAGAGCAAACAGACTAGAACAGAGGACCGTGATGAAGGGAAAGTGAAGAATCATGGATGAGGTTAAATATAATTATAAAGTATCCTCTGATATTTAAAAAATAAAACTAGGCTTTTTGTCCGGATAAAAGGTCAAGGATATTAAGGATTAACCTCCGCGCAAATGGGAAATATTTCGAAGTAACAGTATTATTTTATTCTATATTTTAATAAATAAAATTTTTTATTATTATGATTTAATAGATGTTAAAATTAAAAAATGAATTTTATTTATAAAAATATAGAAGATAATTTGATTTATTGTTTTAGTATTATTATCTTCTATATTTTTATAAATAAAGTTCATTTTTTAATTTTAACATCTATTAAATCATAATAATAAAAAAATTTATTTATTAAAATATAGAATAAAATAATACTGTTACTAAAGACATAGAAATATTTGACATTTAAAATTGTAGAAATCGACATTTTCATACACATATTATAAAAGTTTGGTAAATAATCGAAGCCTTACCGAGAAGAAAGCCAAGACGAGGACAAGCAGAAGTTGCTCCATAGTGCTGACTGCTATGCCAGGAATTAGTTGATGTGGGAACGAGAGGAAAGAATGCAGGGCCTTTTGTAACCAAACAAACAGTGCCAGGCTGCTTTAATTAGAATATAGCAATTAGCAAGAGCATGCAGACGAGAGAGGGTGTACAGAATAAACAACATTACACCTTTACACTATTTTCTCACATGACGAGAGACCTGTGGGATTCGCCAAATTGAGTTACCAAATAATATTTTGGGAACAACATAAATTACTCCATCAATTGAGTAATTATATTTAATATCCAACATTTATTTTGTGAATTTTTTGTTTGATATGAAATTTTATAAAAAAAAAATAAGGGTAATACAAGATCTTATGCCTAAAATTTAATAGTGGCTTAATTTGTGTACTATTTTTTCTTTTTTTTTTCCTTTTGTTTTGAGGATATTTTAATTATTTTGTTATAGTTTGCTCATTCAATACAAGCACAAATATATATAACCATGATCCCTGTTATTATCCTCATGTCAATATAATACGGGATTTAGATTAGAGCTATGAGAAAATGAATTTGTCGATATAATTTACCACTTATTCAAAGTCAAAATAGGTTGTTTATAAATATTAATAGTGTGTTTAATATGATAAAATAGAAAAAGTTTATTTTATAAACATTAGGAAATGAAAATATTTATTTTATAAGATGGAATTCTTTTTCTATAGTAAAAGTGATGAGAGGATTATTTCATTATTTATGAAATAGTTTTTTAACACTCCTATCTCTCATATTTTTTAACATATCATTTGTTAATAAATAATAAAATGATATCTTTAATTTTTTTAAAAATTTAATAATTATATTTTTAATAAACTTTAAAGTAAAATATTTTTAAAAAAATTATTTGATAAAAAATTGACAAATTCAATTTTAAATTTTATATTAATTATAATTTTGACAATTAAATTTAAAGCATAATATTTTATTAATTTTCCATATTATATATTTTTCATTAACATATATTTTATTTTAATACTTAATATATATGTATATTTAGTTACAAAAAATTAAAAAATAACAATGTCATTTTTCAAATAAATATGCTTTTAATTTTACTTTAATTCTTTTTTTATTGAGGATATTATTATCTTTTATTTTATTTCTATAATATTTGTTGTATAAAATATAATTATAAAATTATTTCATTTATTAT